>JAPVLO010000241.1:4614942-7427384 GCA_027257055.1 Cephalopachus bancanus
AGGCAGCATGAAGCCACTTTATCAGAAAATATACTTTCAAATAATATTATTCACTACAAGAGTTAATGTATAAATTAAAGCAGAAAAAATATAAAATTCAATTTTAGAATATAAATACAGTATTGCTAAACAAATATTTTCAAATTTAATCATATGATTCTAGTAGAATATAAATTATTTTTGTTTTAAAAACTGAAATCATATTGTAAATTCTATCTTGTATCTTTTACTGTTACTTAATATTAAACCAAGAGAGGTAAAGATATCTTTAAGAAGGGCAAAAATGAATATTTAACCTATTTATAAAGACGTATCAGAAGATGAATAATTCAGGTCTGATAGTCTGTTCTTGCCTCATAGAAATATTTGGTAATACCAAGTATTGACTTGAAATTTCTTTAGAGCTCTAAATAGTTTAGATAAGAACTTAAAATTTTTAGAGTTCAGTATAGCCAAAAGGCTGCAATTTTAAAACCCTAAGGCAAATGGACCTTGTGAATTTAATCCTGATAAATTGGTGTGGTTTTCCAATACTCCTTAGAAAAACACAATATTTAAACCTCAGTGATTATTGCTCAACTGTTAAAATAAACAATTACTATCTACTTGGATAGTAAAAATCAGTATAAATCAAATATCACAATTGCAAATAAGAGTCTGATATAGGCAAAGATTGTTTTACTGTACAAAATCTATTATATACATATTTATTATCTATCTCAGTAAGTTTTTGGAATGAGTATTTTAATTCCTATCTTACAGAGGAGCACAGTTAGAAAGGTTAGGCACCCTATACTTTTACACAGTTCAATGTGAAAACAAAGAAAACCTTGTGTAAGATATTTACTGCCATATTACATTTACTTCATATTAATAGAGCATTTTAGTAAAGTTGATTTTACTTCAGCAAAGAACCAAGACATTTTTAGGCCACATTTTACTTGCAGAAAAAGGAGAGACAGGATAGAGCAAGTTGCTACTAGCAAGGGTGATGAGAATTCAGTGGGAAAAAGTGGAAAAGTTACTTTTAATTGGGGAGAAAAAGAAAATTTTAAAATGCTAAAGTTAGTTACAGAAATATTCCAATTATTTGTGACTTCTCTTTTGAAATTAAAGACATTTAATTCAGTAGTTACAAGTTTACTTGAATAATTCTAACATTTAGTAACTTATTTTAAATAATATTTGTAATAGTAGTAAACTCTCTCTTAAACATCTGAAATGACCTTATAGAAACTGATCTAAGATGCTAATCAGAGGTTGAGAAAAATTTACCCCAATACAGACTTAGAAAAAGATTCTTCTTTCTTATCTTGAAAGAAGTTCTATTTATTTGCATACTTTTCTTTTGTATTTTAAATTTTCTTGCATAAGAATAGCTCATCTGTTACATTCGGATTAGGATAACAGCATGGTGTATTAGAAATAATCGAATAGTCTTGGATTTAACATACTTTCCGCCTGTGATCCTTGTTCAAATTGCTTAATATCTGCACTACAGACTAGTCATTTATAATACAGAGTTTGTGATACTCACATTGAAAATTTATTTTGAGCCCTAATAGATGAACGGTAATTAAATCCTGTTGTTAGATATGACACATTTGAAAAAGCTTAAAATGCAGAATGAGCTTTGGCTTTGCAAAGAAAATGTGAAAATTAAAGCAGGCAGTTATTTGCCAGGGTCTGGGGTGGTCCTCTGCAATCACTTTTCTCTTTCTCAATAAATAAATCTCACCTATTTCATCCTCATTGAATTCCTTGTCTAAGAACTACATGCCTCAAAATACCTAGATACATGTTTAAAATACAAAAGTATGAACCCCACTTAAAATCCACATAATCAAAGGGAAAAAAATCATAAAAATCAAAGTTAATCTGCTTCTTGGACCTCATTTACACAATTTTCTTTGATTTTAGGTAAGTTAATTAAAAATTTCTGAGTCTGCCTCTGAAAAAAAATTCTTACATGCATTTCATAATTTCTAATGAGGATTAACTTGAAGTATATAATAGTGTTTTATAAACCATAAAGTAATAAAAAATTAAATTTGTGATATTATTATTGGCATATCTTTCTTATTAAGTTTGACATATTTTAAATTTCACCATTTTGTCCTCTTTGTTTTTTGGAATTTCTTCTCTTCACTTACAATAGCGATGGTAACCCTAAACTTGGCTCTCTGGTTTTTCAGGTCAGAAAGTTTCTGGATTTTCTATTGAAGTTTTGGCCATCTCACATGGTACAGACTATGTGCTGTCCTCATGCTAGAAGTCATGAAAACAGAACAATTAACAACCAGCATCATGTCCTTTTTCATGATTCTATACCTTTCCAGTATCTGCCTCTTCTCCAGTGCCAGGTGTTTTTTTGTTTGTTTCTTTGTTTTTTTAACCTTGCCAAAAGTTTTTGGTTGCAGTCTTTAGGAGACTGACGACACGTAGCCATAATGGTAATGGAATAATAGTGAAATCCTGATTCACTCATTTACTGAATTGGTTCCAAAATCTTTGATACTATCTTTCATAACTGTCACAATTTGGGAAGTAAACTGGGAAATCAGATATACGTCTGCTTACTTGGGAGACTAGATCTTGCAGGTAACACTACAATTGCCAAAGTAAAATGGCCCCTTTCACTGCATCACTAGGTTTAGATACAATTCTTTGTGAAGGGGCATCTGATTAGCAGAACCTAAGCTATGTGTAACTGATCTACTTCATAGAGATTGTTAAGAAATCCACTATCTGAAATGTTTGTCTGTCAACAAGATTCATACAGTGCAAAATTTTCATACATCTAACGAGTTCACATACTGGACACTAACAAAATTACCGCTTATCACCTGCTGCACAAGGATAATTCAATTTTATTCATTTAAATGTTCAAGTAAAAATTATAAAAAGTAAATAAAAACTCAGTTACAAAACATTTATTTTTATTCTTCTTAACCATGAAAGAAATATAATAATTATAGTTTGAGAAATGAAAAATCTTATTTTTAAAAAGCGTAAAAAATAATTAAGCAGAACTTTGCTCAATGGTTTATGGTGTTTTACATTTTCGAGAAATTGGCCTTTGGGAGGCAGAGGTGAAAGGATTGCCTAAACACAGGAGTTTGAGACTAGCCTGGGCAACACGGCGAGATGTCATCTCAATAATAAATCAGAAAATTAGCCAGACATGGTGGGGGGGCACCTGTAGTCCCAGCTACCTGGAAGACTGTGGCAGAAGGATCACCTGGGTCCAGCAGGTTGAGGCCTCAGTATCCATGAGCCTGCCATGGCACTCCAGCCAGGGCAACAGAGTGAGACCTCAACTCTAAATAAATAAATAAATAAATAAATTAGAGAAGTTACAATTCTTTAATAGTTTCTGATAGTAATTTCACTGGCCCATCTGTATGTATCTGTCTGTGGCATGCCTAACAAGAGCACACACTACACCTGTAAACATATTGTGTGTTGACTCAAGCTTTGTCTATTTGCCTTTTTTTTTGGTACCTTTTTTTGGAATAAAATGAAAAATAGGGGAGTCAGTAAAAACAGTAAACATTCCATAGCACCATTCACTGATTGTTCACTACTGAGAAGAGTCCTCATTTTTTGTGTTTTATAAACCAAAGTGGGGAGATGTGGTTGGCAGAACTCTAAGATTGTGTCATGACATTTATCCCCTGGTGTTACTATTACAATTATGTTAGATTACTTGGAAAAAAAAAAGATTTGCAGGTGTAATTAGTTACTAATCAGCTGGTCTTAATTATGTAGATTATCTGGGTTGACCTAATCTAATCACATAAGCCCTTAAATGCAGGACATTTTCTTTGGCTATTATCAGAAGACATCAGAGGTATACAGTTGTGAGAAAGATTGCAATGAGAGGATATTCTGTGGCTGGCTTTTAAGATGGAAAGGGCAATATAGAAAGGACCTAAAAGCAGCTTCTATAAGATAAGAGTGGCTCTTAGTTAACAGCCAGTTGATGTCTTCAGTTTGTAGGAAATGAATCTCAAAGAAATTAATTCAGTGAAAAAAAGCATATGATTTGTATTGGAGGTTGATTTTTAGGTCTTTTAGGAATCACCAAACTATTCCACAGAGGCTTTACTAGTTGACACTCCCACCAACAGTGTAGGTATGTTCCCTTGTCCCCACATCCTCTCCAGCATCTGTTGTTTTTTGAGTTATTGTTGATGGCCATCCTGACTGGAGTTAGGTGGTATCTCAGTGTGGTTTTAATTTGCATTTCTCTGGTGAATAGTGATACTTTCATGTATCTGTTGGTTGCTCATATGTCTTCTTTTGAGAAGTGTCTATTCATTATCTTTTGCCCACTTTGTAATGGGGCTGTTTGTTTTTTCTTTTGGGCATGTTTGAGTTCCTTGTAGATCCTAGATGTTAGGCCTTTGTCAGATATACAGATGGCAAGTGTTTTTTCCCAGTCTGTGAACTGTCTCCCTGTTCTCTCTAGAGTTTTTTGGCTTTGCAGAAGCATTCATATGACTCCACAATCCACCTACTGGGAATATGCCCAGAGGAACTCAAATCACTCTATGAAAAAGATATCTGCAAATGCATGTTTCTTGCAGCGTTATTTACAATAGCAAAAACATGGAACCAACCATGCAGCCCATCAAAAGAGGTTAAAAAAACATGTGGTACATGTTTGAGATGGAATATTACACAGTCATAAAAAAGGACAAAATTATGAACTTCACGGCAACTTGGATGAACTTAGAGTCCATAATTCTGAGTGATCTATCACAGAAACAAAAAACTGAGAACCACATGCTCCCACTCATAAGTGGACCTTGAACAATTATCATAATACTATAAGAAAGGGATTGGCAGCAGTGGGAAACTGCTGGGGGAGATTGGCAGTAGTGGGAAACTCTTGGGGGGATGGGCAGCAGTGGGAAACTGCCAGGCAGGAGGGAGTGCACCTCATCAACAAGGGTTCCTGCCTAAGGACCATTTGTGAATCCAACCCTAAGTTGTACGCCACATCATCAACATAAAATTTTAAAAAGCCGTATGATTTAAAAAGTTTGAATCAGATTCTGTCTCAGATCCTCTAGATAAGTTGCCAGTCCAGTCAACACCTTACTTTAAGCCTTCCGAGAACCTAAGGAAAGAACGAGTTGATCCCATTTAGATTTCTGAAGTAAAGAACTGTGGAAAAAGATTAGTAAAAAAATTTTTACAACAATAAAAATTGTAATAAAACTTAGAAATAGATACATAGATATCTTCAACCATAACATATAATAAACAAATATTATGATGATTTTAGCATATTTTCAAGGAATATTTAATAATATTGGAAAGTATTTACAATTATAATGTTAATATTAAGATACAGATAACAGATTATTCACATGTAGGAGGAGGCCAATTTCACAAAAATATATTTGTTTATTTTTGATTAACAAAACTTTCATAAAGTGAAAGGTTTATTGTTTCATTTGGTGGTACAAAATTTTTGAGTATTATATAATAACTGTGTCTTGTTTGTAGTAAATAGAATTGTAGGTGTTTAATTTTTGTTTTTTGTCTGTACCTTTCAACATTTTATATTAATAATAACATTTCAGATTTAAAAATGTATAATAAAAAATTATTAAAAAGAAATTAGACTAATACATGTAAAATGTCTATTACTATCTAGAATGAGATATGAGAAATACAAAATAACTAATTAGTCTTTGATGGCTTAATTTAAGACTTGTGAGCTAAATACTTCTAAATTACTTGACTAATATAATAATAACATGAAAATAATGAAAATTTGGCCTACATATATTGTAACAATTATTTGTTTAATATAATCCTACACATTTAAGTATTTTGTACAAAATAGGAAATTACTATTCTAAAATTTGCCCATATTAAAAGATTATATTTAGGACAAGAATATATGAAGTGAAGTAAAATTCTTTTCAAGACATTATTCAAAGATACAGTGACTGGTAAAATTACACAAGTTGAGTTTATTCAGTAAATGAACAAATGATTTGGGGAATATACTCTTTTTGCTAACAAGACAGTTGCTTAATAACTTAAGACCTGATTTTAAGATTACAATCAGTAAATTAGTATTGCTTATACTATTTCTGTGATTAGTTAATATTATTCCTGCTCAACATGTCACTATTACATTGGCATACAATTTATGCCAGATTGGCCAAATTTAGCTCAGAATGAACATAAAATCACTTGGAATTTTTAATATCATGTCCTTTATAGTTTTGTTCACTGGTCTCAAAGCTATAATACTTTTTGTAAACAAAACAAAATGAAACCAAAGCAAACAAACAAAACTCAAAATAGAAAAAAAAGCAAAAAAACAAAATCTCATAACCAGAGACAATAAAGATATGCTAAATGAATTTAACTCTACTATGACTCTATCTTTATTTTAATACTCTTGTGGCAGAAAGTATCAATTATGGAAAATATATGAGGCATAGAACATGAGCTAAGGGTAAAAATTGGGTGTTTTAAACAGTAAGGGGATTTTTGCAAGTAGAATAAATAAAGTTTGGAGACTAGTTAACAAAATAGCGTATTATTTAAGGATAGCCAGGCTTAGGATCTGACTGAAAAAGATGGATCTGGGATTTGCCATCAGTCCTAAACTATGATATTCATTTCTTTTATAAAAAGAAAGGCTATTTTCATGTAAAAAATTAGGACAATCTCCAAGGAAAAAAATCATTTCTTTTTCTTTCTTTTTTTTTTTTTTTGAGTTGGAGTCTCACTCGGTCGCCCAGACTGGAGTGCAGCGGCCGCTCCCGGCCACCGCAGCCTCGACCTGCCGGGCTCCAGCGATCCTTCCACCTCAGCCTTCCGAGTAGCCGGAATTACAGGCATGCACTGCCACGCCCAACTGATTTTTTGATTTATTGTAGAGATGAGGTCTCGCTGCTCAGGCGGATCTCGACCCCGCGGGCTCAGGCAATCCACTCACCTCAGCCTCCCAAAGGCGCAGGATTACAGGCTGAGCCACCGAGCCCGGCCAAAAATTTCATTTCTACCACAGATAATTTACTATAAATAATTGACTTTTCTCTCACCACTTCACTGTTAACATTGTCTACAAATTTACAGTTGAAAATATACCTGCAACCCATAGAAAGAAAACATAGATTATAATGAATGATCCATGCATACTCTAAGAGCAAACTTCTCAGGTTATTTTGAGAAACTTTCCTAAATAGTATGGAAAAGTCAAGTAAGAGAGTAAGACAGCATAAAACTCATGAAAAGGAAGCTAATATTATATAAATCAGTTTAGAAAACCCTAAGACCAACTCTGATCAACATTTTTTAAAAATGGAAACTGATGACAATAAATTGGGGCATGTTACTAACGAAGTTAAGAACAAAATAAAGAGAATTATAGAGGATTTCAAGAAGCAATGAACTTTTGCTTTCTACTTATAATCCAATGGTGGTAATAATTAGGTTCATTTACAAAATGTTCAATGCATAAGAGTTTAAAAATAGCTAGTTTCAAACAATTTTCTATGCCTAGAAAAGCACCAAGTTATATTTATTATGACATCCCTAGAGAAACAGGCAATATTAAGATTTGCTGTGTTTTGTCTTAATTCTGCTTTAAATAAATCTCAATCTGTTTTGCTATTTGTTGGTTTTACTATTTTTCTTTCACTAGCTGAATTTCTATAACTCTGGATTTTCCTTTTCCTACAAATAACTCAATTTGTAGTCACTAATTACTTATTTTCTTTTTTAAAAAGTTTACAAAATTCTGCAGTACCTGGAGATTTCAGGGTTTAGAATTAATCAGTATCAGCAGTGTTTTTATTGTTTTGAACTCTACACTTATTGATATACTTAAATTTTTGTAATCTATTATAAAGTATGGTTTCAATAAAATCTGTATAGAAACATTAAAGTAAATTTGATAATTTAATTTAAAGTGAGCTTTAGTTGTTTCAGAAAGATCATAATTTATTACAAACAACATCAATATCATAGTACGTCTTCAGGGAGATATGCATCTGAGACTATAGAATTCACAATACAGTACTGTGAATCTCAGAATTGTTATGTATATTTTTAAAATGTAGAGAGAGTTTTAGGACGTTAAAAACATTTTCTCTCTTTTATGTATACACTTTTGAACAGCCTCTGTTAAGTTTACATTTTATACTAACCACAAACAGGGGATGCTTTGGAAGTTCAACGAATGAAGTATATAATTTTGTAAATGGACGTAAAAAAAAAAAAAAATACGAGGAGAATTCACCAAGGAAGAGGTTTGAGTATATCTTGAGACAAGGCTTGAGAAATAAGGAGGCATTCTCTTGGGAATATTTTTTCTTTCTACAGAAATCATTATGTACCTAGGATATAGTGGGCTTTTTGTGCTAAACTAGACTGTAGAGATTTAAAAAGAAAGAAAGAATCCGTGTTCATGTATAGCCTACTCTCTATAATAAAGAAGGAGCAGCATAATTAAAGGCTCAAGTTCTAAAAGACGTGGGGTGTTCAGAGAACTGCAAAGAAGTTATAATAGCTGGAATATGTGATTGAGAGAAGCAGAAGACTAGAATAGAAACAATCCCACGTAGCCAGGCTCAGTGGCTCAGCCTGTAATTCAGCGCTTTGGGAGGCTGAGGTGAGTGGATTGCCTGAGCCCGCGGGTTCGAGACCCGCCTGGACAGCGAGAGCTCATCTCTACAATAAATACAAAAAAATCAGCTGGGCGTGGTAGCGCGCGCCTGTCATTCTGGCTACTCGGAAGGTTGAGGCGGAGGATCACCGGAGCCCAGTAGGTCAAGGCTGCGGTGGCCGGGAGCGGCCGCTGCACTCCAGTCTGGGCGACCGAGTGAGACTCCAACTCAAAAAAAAAAAAAAAAAAGAAAAAAGAAACAGTCCCACGTAATCATTCTACTCAGATTGTGAAACCATCTTTAAAAATTCAAAATTTTGTGGAATTCATAACTAAGAGTAAACATTCACCATATGCGATGTTGCCATGTTATATCTCTTATACATTATCTTCCTTTAATATTTACATTTTCCTATAGATATAAGACATTTAGAAAATATTTGATAAAAATAGTATCTATCGTTTTTTAAATTACTTCTTGGGGTATTGATTAGCACAAAGAAAAAAGGATTTTACCAAATGTAGATGGACTGCATAATTCTTATCTGAGTTTTAAGAATTGAATATCTCCTAAGCTTACTATTTAGTTTTTCCCAGTGTTCAATCTATTGAAAATGAATGATTTAGTGACTATGTGCCCAGAGGAACTTTATGTCTGGTAACACAAATACCTATAAGACTGCAAGGCAGTTATTATCCATACTGTTTTAGAGAGGAGAAAACTGTCTCACGAAGAAATTATGTAACTTTCTCCATGCCTCAAAAATAAATACCAGTGCTAAAAATAAAACCCTTTTGTGTCAGGCTCAATTTACACACACACGCACACACTGGCATGCACAGGTAAACACACACGCTCACATTTGCTATATTCCACCACACTGTCTTTCATTGTTTCATTGTGATTTAGAGAACGTATTGTTTTTAATTTAAATAATTTAAAGCACCTGTTTTTTGAGTATCTATTTAGAGAATGTTAACTCTTTTTCTTGAAATTACTTTAGCAATTTTAATGGGTTAGGCTTTGGCAAAACACAAATGAGAAAATAAAGCTTTATATTCTCATCGGTAGTATGATGAAGAAAGGTAATTATTTTATTTCTCTTTGTATTCCTCCAATCCAAGTCTCAAAACTATAATTGTACAAGAACTACATGATAAATTCACACTGGTCCTTATAGTTCCTAATTTAATGACTAATTTATTAGAAATGAATCGGTTATAAACCTGAGTTTTAAACACAAACAGAACAAAACAGAACAGCTTGCCTAGTATGCTAATTGACTATTCATCAAAGTTATTCTCTGACATACAATAAATTTTTAATTTATTGGTTAAAAATCTTTGTAAAAACTATTTTGATATTACTTTTAGTTGTTTGGGATTTCAGTTTTATTGTAACTATATTCTCTAATTCTAAAATTTGAAATGAAGTGGTATGCTTAAAATATTTTAAAAATATTAATGTCTTAATTATTTTCTCTTTTTTAAACCTTTTTCAAAACCAGTTCAATCACTGCACACATCAAAGATATCCCACACCAGGGCTTCCCCAACACTATTCCAAATCCTAACACTAACCCTAACCCTAACTCTATCTAAACCTAATCGTGGCATATACAAAAAAATTTTTGAATGCAGTAGTTAGGAAAGAATACTATCTGTAGGCTAGATTTTTTTCTTTCTTTTTTTTTTTTTTGAGTTGGAGTCTCACTCCGTCGCCCAGACTGGAGTGCAGTGGCCGCTCCCGGCCACCACAGCCTCGACCTGCCGGGCTCCGGCGATCCTTCCGCCTCAGCCTTCCGAGTAGCTGGAACTACAGGCACGCGCTACCACACCCGGATAATTTTTGATTTATTGTAGAGATGAGGTCTCGCCAAGTTGCCCAGCAGGTCTCAAACGCGCGGAATCTGGCGATCCACTTACCTTGGCCTCCCAAAGTGCTGGGATTACAGACTAAGCCACAGAGCCTGGCCGTGTAGGCTAGATTTCAAGTCACTCCTCATATCCTGTTTAATATTAGTCATTGTTTAGGATTTGTTCGCTATTGAGTATCAATGAAATTTACTTACGTTTCTCTTTTTCATCCAAATACTTATGATTATGAAAATATTGCTTATCTCTTATGTATGCTATCTTCTTGAATAGCATTCCATAACTCCAAACAAAATGAAATGACTATTTTTAGAGTTTTGTATTTTTTCTTGACTCCTGAACATAAATGAAATGCATGCAAAATTCATCAAAACTATTGCACTTTTCTGAGCTTCTGGTAACCACCATTTAATTCTTTACCTCCATGAGATCTTTTTTTAAAACAGCTCTTTCATATAAGTAAAAACATATGACATTTGTCTTTCTGTGCCTGGCATAAGTCACTAAACAAAAGGACAAGGAAGTGTAGTTAATGGATACAAAAACATGGTTCATTAGAAAAAATAAGATCTAGTGTGCAGAAGCACAATAGTGCAGCTATGGTTAACAATAATATATTGCATATTTCCAAATAACTAGAAAAGTGGAGTTGAAATTTTTTTTAACACAAATGATAAATGCTTGAGGTGATGGATGTGCCTGTTACCCTGATTTGATCATTACATGTATGTGGTGTGTATGAAAATTTCATGTATCCCATACATATATGCAACTATTATGTATCCATAAAAGTCACACATTTAAAAAATTTAAAAACTAATGCATATACGAACTCACACTTTATAAAAATTCACATTTTATCAGCAAAACTATATCAGGCTATATATAACAACTATTGTAAATTATATATATTAAACATGTAATGTATATATACTATATAGATACATGCACATTTGAAGGTATACATATATAGGCATTATACTACGTGGCATATAAATAGGGAGATCCTAAATGCATATAAAGATTATTTAATATAACACTAGAATAGTTAACACATTTTCTCTATTGGTATGCCATATATTATAACACACCAGTATAATAGTAAATTATAGTTAAGCTGCTAAACACTATATGTGTGTGTGTATATATATTCTTAACTAACTTGCTATCGGAAAATTAGTTTACACCTATCAGAGCAATTAAACTCTGTGGTTCCTTACATATATAATGGCAATGAAATGTCAAGAATGTGAAAATGAAACATGAATAAACAATATTATTATTTAAGCTTGTGCTGAAATTTAGGTAGAACTTAAGGGGCTAGCTCTTTGTCTAAAATTTTCCTGAATACTTACACAAAACATACAGTTACAATCCTATAGCTGACAGAAAGTTATTAAATCTATAACTATTCAAAATTAAAGACACTCTTTCCTAGTCATCCTGAGATGTATCAATCTTCTAAAAACTAAATTTCAAAGCACATCTAATACATTATAATCAGTGGTAAAACATGCTTACTAGATTTTTTTGTAGCTGTTAGTAACCCTAGGCTTTAAAAAAGACAATTCATAAATCACTGCCATAGAGTAAAAAAATACTGAATTAAGAGGGGAAATATGCAGTTTTATTTGTTATAGACCCATTGACATGTTTCATTAAATTTAAAATAGGCTTATTTAAAAACATTTGCTGGTGATATACAAGGTACTTGAAGATGAAGTGAGTTTCAGTATGAAAGCAATTTGAAAATATGTAAAGTTGAATCAAATTTATCCCAAGATTGAGATCAATTATTATAGTTCTAATTAAAATGTGGCAGACTCCTTGGAAGAGTATTTAATGAACTAATCTATAAAATACATTGTATAAGTTTTAGAACAGTTAAATCACTTCTTTTAAAACTGACTGGTAAGTAGCTGATGCTTTTTTTCTTTTCAAATCTCTACTTCTCATTGATGAATACATGTGATATATAATAGAATGTTTTAATTCTAAAAATGTAAGACTGTCTCTTTGTGCAGTACTGTAGACACTTTAAAACTAGAAGCACCATTTATTTTCTATCCGTTTTCTGACTGTGATTATATACATAAACCACCTGCTTTCTCCTGAACAAAAGAACACAATGTTTCTAAAAGGCTTGGTTTATTTTTTCAAAAATTCATATCTCTAAGTTTATCATGATTGTCAGCTTTGAACATTATTTAGCCATGGGATTAGTGCTCTCCAAAGAAACAGAATTAATAGGATAGTTGATAGATGATTGATGATTGATGATAGGTAGATAGATGATAGCTATACAGAAAGATAGACAGATAAAAGGAGACATGTTATAGGAATTGACTGACATAATTATGACGTCCCACAATATTCTGTTTGAAAGCATCAAAATGAGGAAAGCTGACAGGGTCAAGTCTAGGTTTGAAGGCCTGAGGTCCAGGGGAGCCAATGATGTAACTTACAGTCCAAGGCTAATGACCTGGGAACTTAGAGGAGTTGCTAGTAAGTCCCAGAATCGAAAGGCTTGAGAATTAGGAGTTCTGATCAACCAGGGCAAGAGGAGATATCTCAGCTCAAGAAGAGAAAGTTCCCCCTTCTTCTGCCTTTTTATTCTGTTGGAGTGAACCTTTAACAGATTGGATTTTGTTTACTTAGTTTATTGATTCAAATTCTAATCTCTTCTGGAAACATTCTCCCAAACATACCTAGAAATAATGTTTTACCAGGTCTCTGGGCACCCCTTAGCCCCAAAAAGTTGATACATACAATTAACCATTACAGCCACTATTGCATTACATAATATTCAAATATTTTTATCCTCTCTTCTTCTTCTTGAATTCCAATTACATATATAGTAAACTATATTGTCTCACAAATAATGTCTTTCTTTCCTTTTTCTTTTCTTTTTTATTTTCTATATTTTGATAGTCTGACTACTTTAGGATGTTATGTATTCAATCAATAATTTTAAAAAAATGCTTCAAGTTATAATTGTTATACAAAAAATTACATATATTTAATATATACAATTTGATGAATTCGGACATATGCATGCATCTATGAAACTATTACCATAATATTACCTCATTTTTTTGGTAAGCACACCTAACGTGAAATTTACTCTCTTAACAAATTTTAAGTACACATTACAGCATTGTCAACTATAAGTGCTATGTTGTATAAGAGGTCTCTAGAACTTATTCATCTTGCATAACTGAAATTTTATGCCCATTGAGCAACTCCCATTTTTTTTTTACCCCAAATCTTGGCAAATATCATTCAATTTTCTGCTTCAGTAAGTTTGACAATTTTACATATTCAAAAATTTAAAATAGTCCAACTCCTATAAACAGATAGATCTCAAGTAAGTGATATCATGCATTTTTTTCCTGTGACTGACTTATGTCACTTAGATAATGTCTTTCAGGTTTATTAATGTCACAAATTACAGGTATTCTTTTTTCAAGCTAAAAAAAATTCCATTGTATGCATGTACCATATTTTTATTATCCATTTATCTCTCAGTGGACTTTTGAGTGGTGTCCATATCTTGACTACTGTGGATAATGATGCAATGAACATGGGTTCAAAGACATATTTTACAGTCTCAAGTCTTATGTTGAAGTCTTTGATTCATTTTGAGTGTAGTTTTTCATGTGCTGATGCCCACTTTCAGCACATCTAAACTTAGTGTTGAAAGTTTTAACCAAAGCATCCAAACTGGAAAAGAAGAAATAAAATGATCCCTGCTTGCAGATGACCTAGTCTTTTATATAGAAAAATCCTAAAGACTCCACAAAATACCCACTGGAATTAATAAACTAATTGAGTAAAGTTGTGGGTTAAAAAATCTACATACAAGAATCAGTTCCCTTTCAATACTAATAGCAAGCTGTCCCAGCGGGAAATTTAGAAAACAATATCATTTACAATAACATCAAAAAGGATAAAGTACTTAGTATTAAACTAACTGAGGAGGTGAAAGACATGTACACTAAAAACTGAAAATTACTGATGAAAGAAGTTAAAGACACAAAGAAATGGAAATATACCATATGTTCATGAATTGGAGAGTTCAGTATTGCTAAAATGTCCAAAGCCCAGTGCAATCTACAGATTCAGTGCAATCCATATAAAAATACCAATAGCATTGCATATATAGAAAACAATCCTAAAATTTATTGAGGAACCACAGAAGACATCAATTAGCCCAGGCTATCTTGAGAAAGAAGAACCAAGCTGGAGGCATCACATTTCTAATTTAAAAATAAGTTATGGAGCTGCAGTAATTAAAACGTCAAGGTACTGACATAGAAGAGTCATATAGACCAATAGAACAGAACAGGGAGCCTAGAAATAAACTCACACATATATAGTCAGCTGATTTCTTTACAAGGGTGCCAAGAATATACAATGGGGGAAAGGACAGTCTCTTTGATGAACAGTGTTGTGAAAGCTGGATATCTTCATGCAACAGAATAAAATTTGACCCTAATTGTTTACTGATCTTTCTTGGGTATCAATTACTCTGGCATTAAATCTCTCCAATAGACTTTTTTTTCCAAATAATTGTACTTTACAGCTTTAGATATTCTTTTTGTCTATATTTTTTCATTATGTTTTTCTTTAGATACTTTAAGAATTTTTGATAATTTGTCTTTCAATTCCATGATCTCTGTTCTTCTTAGGTTGTATTCTACTGACTGATTTTTCTTTGTCTTTCTTTTTTTTCCCCCAAAGTTTATTAGAGAAAGAAGGGAAAAAAGAGGAGTGACATATTGGAGCTGGTGCAGGTGAAAGAAACCGCCACTGTCTGATTATTCCATCACTATGGGCCACGGTCTTCTGTTACTTAGTATCTAATAATTTTTCAAAGGTTATTGAATATTATTAATATCATATTATGAGTTTCTGGATAGAATGTTGATTTTTTTTTAAATAGTAGGCACTTAAGTGACCTTTATTTTAGATCAACTTGATCACTCTTTGACTAGTTTTAAGTTTTGTAGGGACAGTACTAAAATAGCTTTTACCAACTTTGTTGGAGGTCAGTTGTTTGTAGGTGTATGACTTTAATTCTGGGTTCTCTATTCTTTTCCATTGTTCTATGTATTCATTTTTGTATCAGTATTATGCTGTTTTGGTTACTGTAGCCTTGAAGTAACAAACCTGCACATGTACCCCCTATGTATAAAATAAAAATAAAATAAAATAGCATTTAGCCTATGAATATTTTAGACTTTCTTGTGGTGTTTATATTGGTGGCTCCAGTGTTCAGTGAGATTGATCTGTAGTGATTTGTTAGTATTTTGGGAATTGTTTAGCTTGGAACTGCTTCATAAAAATTTCCTTATTCCTCTAATGTCTGTGGGATGAGCACTGATGACCTTTTTTCACATCCAATATTAGTAATTTGTGTTCTCCCTCGCCCTCTTTTTTAAAAAAATTAATCCAGCTATAGATTCATCAATCAGCTTTAATTGATTGTTTTCTATTGTTTTTCTGTTTTAAATTTTATTTCTTTCTGAGAATATTCATCATTTCTTTTTTTCTGCTTGCTCTAGGTTTAAGTTGTTCTTTTATTTTCCAATGTGGAAGTTTAGATTACTGATTTAGATAATTCTTCTTTTCTAATAAATGCATTTAGTATAAATGATCGTTTAACATGAATGTTAAAATTTTAATAGGTTGAAGTATAATTTTTATGTAGTCCAAACTAGTTTTCAATTTTCTGAATTATTTCTCTTTCATTCATGTTTTATTTAGAAATTAATTACAAATGTCCAAATATTGGGAGTATTTTTTTTGGAGTTGGAGTCACTCTGTTGCCCAGGCTGGAGTGTAGTAACACACTCACAGCCACCATAGTCTTGACCTGCTGGGCTCAGGAGATCCTTCCACCTCAGCCTTCCAAGTAACTGGAACTACAGGCACATGCCACTATGCCCAGATAATTTTTGGATTTATTGTAGAGACGAGGTCTCACCAGGTATCCCAGGCTGGTTTCGAACCCCTGAGCTCAGGCAATCTTCTCACCTTGGCCTCCCAAAGTGCTAGGATTACAGGCTTCAGCCACGTGCCTGGCCATATTTGGAGATTTTTAACATACATTTGTGTTACGATATCTAACTTAGTTCTGTTATGGAACACAACAATATTTTGTAAGATGTTTATATCTTTTAATTTGTCAATGTCTATGGTTTTAACATTGTTTAGGTGAATGGTCCCTATGACCTTGACAAGAATTATATTCTGCTGTTGTATGGAGTGTTATATAAATTTCAATTAGGACTAGTTGGTTGATAGTCTCCTCAGATCATCTATAGCCTTGATATCCTGTGTAATTAATATGCTGTCCTTCTATCAACAACTCAGAAAGCATATAGTTGCCTTTTGCTCTTATATTCAGTCTGTGAATATCTTTTCTTAATGGATGGTTTTAGACATGAAATCAGCAAACCAAAGACTAAATACAGCTTATCACCTGCTTTTGTAAATAAAGTTCTATCAACTACAACCAAGCTCATTTATGCATTGTCTATGACTGCTTTTGCATAGAAAACAGCAGAGTTGAAAAGCCTAAAATATTTACTATTTAGTTCTTTGTCAAAAACAGAGTAAAGAAACACAATTTAAGACAATTGGTGAATAGATTCTTGAATTGTATACATTAATGTATATTGCTCTGTAACATTATTGCTACAAACTTATTGGTTTAAAACAACATGCATTTATGATTACACTGTTTTTGTCAGGAGTGTGGAAACAACTTAGCTGGCTCTCCTGTTTCAGTGTTTCACATTGCTGCAATAAAGCTGTTGATGGGCAACAGAGTCTCCTCTCAAGGCTCCACTGGGGAAGGATTCACTCCCAAGCTCAAATTGTTGTCAGCAGAATTCAGTTCCTTGCTGTTGTAGGGTTGTAGGCCTCAATTTCTTGCTGACTCTCTCAATTTCTAGCTGGTTATTGAGTAAAGATTTCCCTCAGTTTCTTAGGATCCTCAAGATGACTGCATCCTTCATCAAAGCCAGGAGTCCTCTAAAAACGAAAGATACAATTTCATGTGATGTGTTTATGGAAGTGACTATAATCTTGGCTTAAATCTACTGGTTAACAGCAAACCATGGATCCTGCCCATACTCTAAGAGAGATTAGATAAGGTTATAAATACTAGAACATGAAGATTTCGGGGGACACCTCAGAGACGGTTACACTGTGTTTCCCTTCTCTTGGGAATTTTGTCCCCTTAAGTCCCAGTTACTTTGGCAGTCCTGTACTTTAAACTCTGCTTCCTCAGACCTGTAAAACTACTGCCTGCAACTTAGTCTCTCCTTTATCATTGCTGTGATTTGGAAAATGTCCTCAAGAACAAATCTGTGGTGAATGTGGTGATAACTTGCTTGTCGTTTCCCTTAAGAATGGAGTCTTCAACCTGGCCAGTGTATGTTGCGCTCAAATATCTTCAGATTGTTGTCAATATTTCATTCTATCTTTCATATTTATATTTAATTATAGAGTTAGTCTAAGTTGTCTTAGCCTCTACTTAATATGCAATTATACATTTTTCTAGTCACATCCATTACTAATAGTTTTCCTTTTCCTAGATTCATAAGGTCAAAGTTTTAGTCCATAGCATGAATAACTTCCTCCTAAATTTCCTGGTATTAAATGGCAAGACTGCAGTAAAGAAATGATAGTGGGGTTTTATAGTAAGATTCATTTTCAAAATTAATTTTCTTGATACTACAATCTTATAAGGAGATATTGGAATTTCACATAGAGTGAGTATTATAATCCAAATTTAAAGTCTATTAGTTTGAGGTTCAACTATAGCATACATACATTAAATGCTGAAAACAAGTATATGTAATCATCTTCACAACTAGATATTTTCTGCTTTCTATTTTGGCCCATTTTTTAAAGCACGCATCTAATTTTATTGGCATTTTTTCTGTCTTAATCGAAAATGAAGACTTAACATACATAAAGAAGAGCAAGAACTCTGCATGTTCATGGAATGTAACAGAGTCACATCTGAATTTAAAAGCTGAATAAAAAGTTGAATATTGCCCACAATATCTTGCTGTATCTGTAAGTGAAATAATATTCTTTTGTCATTAGGCATACCAGCAAGAACCTAACAATTTTTGCAATCAGTTTAAACATGTTACGCTTTGTGTTGCTGCTCTTGGGGAATGGGCAAATATATCCCTTTCAGTCTCTGAAAACATACATATTCATAAAGGCAGACCAAAGACCCATGCTTTCCTAGCAATAGTCTATTGCCAAAGAAATTGACCTCTAGCTAATGACCATATTTTCCAACACTAGAATTTTACTTAGATGGCATACTATGACTAAATCTTGTAAACTGAATATGAGTGTAAGTGATATATAGCATTTTTAGGCTAAGATAGTTAAGGAGTAAATCATTTTTCTCCCTCTTTAAACAATTTTTTTTTCTCCCCTTATGCTTGATATGAATGAGGATGGTGTCTTTGGAAACCAATTCTTGAAGATGGCCAATATAGAAAGAGCCTGTCCCTGTATCTCTGTTTAGAGGAAAGTCACCCAACAACCAGGATAGTGATTTTGAACTCCATTAGACAAGAGATAAATTTGATCTTCTTGGATCCATTATATATTTCTGAGCTTCTCTGTTGTAAGAGTTATTGTTATCCTAATAAACATAATATATAATAAAAAAGCATTTGTCCTTTAATATGAAATTATACAATCGCATGCAAATAGTTTCCTACAGGGAACATTCATTTTACAAAGTAAATTGAGTGAAGTTGGATTTAGTTGTTGTTTTTCTAATCTAAAACAGCAATAACCATCTCAAAATGCTCTAGATGAAGATATCCAAGGGTTATTATCTTTATAGTAATAGTTACTGAGAAACAAATTACTCTAAAACTTGGTGGCTTAAAACAACAGTCATTTAACACCTTCTAGTGTCTATGAATCCAGCATCTGGGCATGGCATACCTTTGTTCCTCTGGTACAAGATCATGAGGCTGACCACCAGAACTAAAGTCACTGAAATCCTGGGTAGTTGGAGTATCATCAAGTTATTCCCGATTATCTGAGAAAGCGATGAGGAAAAACATTTAGGTTGACTCCAACAAATATAATTACAAAATGAATTTTAGCTCGTGTTGAATGGAGTGTATAACCTGAAAACAAGGGGAATCAGTAGACAAAGCAAGGGGGAAACACTGCTTCCATGCTCACTCAGGTAGCTATTGAAAGGGCCTAAATCCTTTCTCTGGCTCTTAGCTAATGAAATTAGTTCCATGTTATTTGGGTGCTATATAAATGCACCAAAGATTACCCTTGTGTATTGACCTCATATTGTTTGCTTCTTCACAGGAGGCTAAGATCATTAGCTCAAAGACACCAAGAATGAAAATCAAATTTTTACACATCCATTTAAAAAATGCATAACCCAAATACACTTATTTTTAGTCATGTAGAGCCTTCTCCTTTGCATATCCCATGAAATTGTAAGTAACAACAGCTAGCCATATTTAAGACAAACCCTGTGGCTATAAAAGACACTAAACCACTGTTGCTCTTTGGAGCTGTCTGACCCAGAGTATCCGTACTCTGCTGCTTAGTGATAGCACGAAAAACATATGTCTCTTTTTAAATTCCTCTCTCCTCCTGCCTCTTCTGGGTGGTGATTCTATGTCATCATTTCTGGAAAAATCTCTCCCTGTGAGGGTCTTCTCACACGCAACCCTGTCAGGGCACTGCTCAATTAAACTTGTGAAACACTGCCATCTCTGGATCCTGTCTCATCCTGGATCAGATTCTTCAAGCTCACCAGTTTGCCACTCCATAGAAAAACTCACAACATGGCAGCAGGCTTCCTTCAGAGTAAGGAAGAGAGTGAGAAAGGGTACCCAAAAGAGAAGCCACAGTCTTTCTATAAACTAATCTTGAAAGTGACATCCCATCACTTCTGCCACATTCTATTCTTTAGAAGCAAGTCCTTATGTCCAGCCTATATTCAAAGGAAGGCATTACAGAAAAGCTCAAATATCAGGATACTGGAATCATCTTAGTGATTGCCTCCTGCATAAATAAGCATGTTGTCAAACACACTAAAAGGACAGTTAACTACTGCCTTAAATCCATATGTACTTTGTAGTATAAGAATGTTTGCAAGATAATTAAGACACTGAAAATTCTGGGACATAATATATTAAGGCAAACACTGATTCTAAAGGACCAATATAATCTAAGGAAATTAGAATATTATGTTATTAATACTATCAGTTTCAATAAAATATTACAGTGAATCACTTTGTTATTTCATATGTAAAAATTTTCTATATACATTTTCTCTAAAATGTTAATGACATATTATTGCATTATAAAAATATTTGAAAGATAATTTATCTTGCATAACATATCTCATCTTCATTTTGTATTAAAAGTTTTTTTAAATTCACATTTCTAATTCTTGAGAACCTGATCATTACATAATTGAGTGATGGCTGTAAGTGAAGTTATGCATTTTAAACATCTTGATATGTGTAGATAACCTTGTAACTTCTAAATTTCTGAAAAACTAGCATTATCTTGCAAGATAAAAATCTTGAAGCAAACACTTTTATTATCACTATTAGTGGTCATCATCAGAAACTGTAGCTTTTAAAAAAATAATGCGTTGTTACTTTCTACACAAAAGAAACTGGTTTGAGCATTACAGAGTTTTATAAAGTTATATTCGTTTTTAATGTTTCCCAAATACAATTTTGATTTAGAATACAAGTCAACCAAGAGTACACTCACAAGCCAAAGTTTTTCCATCTCAAGACTAATTTTCTTGACCATAATATAACAGAATTGCTTTCTGCAAAACAAGCAACTAAAAAAAAACCCTTTATACTCTGTACTTAGCAATAAATATGGCACCATGCTGAGAATAATGGTCTCTTCCTGATACTGAAAAACCTGTCAATGTTGGAAAAGGGTAAAACTATTTTCACTTTAGAATGTGTTTTTCTTAAGTTATTGTTATTTAGGTCTTATTGAATTTTTAAAGCAACACAATTTTCTTTTCTTCCATATGTACAAAGCATAATAATCCCATTGTGGAACATTTGTTTCTTCCAAAAATCAAAAAGATGCAGCTACACATATTCTTTCTTGATGAATAGAATCTATACCCCAGAGAAGTTAATAATCTTGATATTATCATTCCTCTCTTTTGAGCTATCAAGAGACTGTGAGACTATTAGTTTCCAAAGTCATATCTTTTAAAGTGTTAGGTCTATAGAAGTGCCGTTTTTTTTTCTCCCTTTAACAATATAAATTAGATGACTCAGGATTTTATAGGAATTATTGTTTAGATCTTTGCCCTTTTCCTCATCCCTTCTGAAGTCCTATTTCTACAAGAACTGTGAGAAACAAGAACATATTTTTAGGTATTAGCAAATAACTTGTTCTCATTTTTATTTATTCTGGCTACAACAAACCATTTATTAAAATAAATTGGCTAAAAAGTTTGTAATCTTTTTTTTTTGAGTGAGAAAAGGCAGTACTTCATTTTTATTTCAGGCATTTTTTTTTTGTTTGAGTTGGAGTCTCACTGTAGCCCAGACTGGAGTGCAGTGGCCGCTCCCAGTCACTGCAGCCTTGACCTGCTGGGCTCCTGTGATCCTTCCACCTCAACCTTCCAAGTAGCTGGAACTACAGGCGCACGCTACCACGCCCGGCTAATTTTTTTGATTTATTGTAGAGATGAGGTCTCACCTGCCCAGGTGGGTCTTGAACCCACGGGCTCGGGCAATCCACTCACCTCAGCCTCCCAAAGGCGTGGGATTACAGGCTGAGCCACCGAGCCCGGCTTATTTCAGGCATTTTTAAGAGCAACTCATAGGCCGGGCATGGTGGCTCAAGCCTATAATCCTAGCAGTTTGGGAGGCCGAAGACAGAGGATTGCCTGAGCCCAGTGGCTTGAGACCAGCCTGGGCAACTTGGTGAGACTTAGTTTCTACAATAAAAAAAATAAAAAATAAAAAATTAGCCAGGTGTGGTAGCGCGCGCCTGTAGTTCCAAGCTGAAGCAGAAGGATCACCTGATCCCAGCAAACTGAGACTGCAGTGGCCACGAACATGCCACTGCACTCCAGTCTGGGTGACAGAGTGAGACTCCAACTCAAAAAAAAAATTTGTGATCATGTAAACATAATGAACTCAAGTGCTGAGTCACTGCTTCTGCCTTTCTGGCTTCTAATTAAGTTTTGCTATTTAGAAGTGTTTAAATTTACACAAACAATGCTTAAAAAAGTTAAAACTCTAGCAGAGTGGAATAAGGGTACACTTATGTTCTGTATTTATGTATTCATCAATTTTTCTCGGTTAAATTGCCAAGAACACGGGAATTTACATAGGAACTTATTTTGGATTCAAACTTGAGAAGTATAGATTAGAATGGCAGGTGGAGATAGGAAGTGAAAAGAAGAAAATAACATTTTTTTCTCTTTATATTATAACTAAATCTATTTAAACTAAAAAAAATTGAGTATCTTAATTAAAATTCTACCTTTTTAAATTGTGTTACTTTATTTTTTAACCTCAAAGTACTAAAGATCCATTTTTTTTAACAAACTTGATTCATTAGAAGGAATTATGATTTCTTAGTTCAAGTATGTCCAAAAGGTGCACAGAAAACTACCTCATTTAAAGTTGACTACTGACTAAATTACTTACCTGAGGTGTGGATTTTGTTATTCATATTTCTTATTTTTAGGCTGATTTGAATGCACTGAAACAATTCTCTTCACTCCCCAAGTGACAGGTAGGCTACTTAAGAAATCAACATACTTTTAATTACAAGAAATCTCCCACAGGGAGTAAATCCTTATTTAAAATTCAACACTATAGATGAGTTAACAGATTTGACTATTGTTTTTAAAAAGATATCTTTTCATTTTCCATTGATAATAATCTAAAAATTAGCCATTTTTGAAAATGTTTCTAAATCATTTGTATAAATGAAAAGTAAATGAATTCTGAATAACCACCATAGTGAATCCTCCACAGAGTCAAATTTTTAGATTTAGATACAGAATTTTAAGCAAGTTTAGAGTCCTTTTTTTTTTTAATCAGGTCTACTCTGTTAGCAGCGTTTAAAAATGGCAGTGGAAGTTACTGTAGTTTCTGCAAAAAGAGAAAACAATAGAAAATGTTTAAGAAGCTTATGGTCTACTGGACAAGAGTCATGTTATTTTATTTTGATGACATTCTGCAGAGCAGGCTCAGCAATTACCAGTCCCAGGCAAATGCTCCTACTGTGTGGATAGCACAGAACCTATGCCAACCACCAGGAATAAGAGTCTGAGTACTTCTTCCCACTGCATCTTTGGTTATAGTTTGATCAGTTGCCTGAGTCTTGGGAGAGAGAACAGTGCACAGAAATTTATGTGATGGAGGTCTGTTACGTATGGTGGCAAGGGACAAAAGAAATCTCAGATCCATTGTGAGCTGGCTGCCCAAGACTCGAGAAAGCTGCCCAGGGGAGATGGCTTCTTGACAACAGGTACCTCACTTACCCAAAGCTGAGGAACTTCAAAAGGCATCTCACCCTAGGTTATAAATCTCAGGAAAAACATGACTCTGGAAAAAACTTTGAAGGACATCTTAGTTCCAAGGGAGGAAGAAACAAAGTCCAGGCTGTCTTGGGCAGTTTCTCCTTAACTCAAGTTATTGCATTCCATAGGATGGACAAAAATAGGATCTGGGCTTTCTCAGGCAGTTCCTCTCATTCTCAGGATGCTGTACTATCAGAATATTCTGTGATTATTCTTGGGAATTACAAGTGAGAAAGGGAAACAGCATTGCCTTCAAGGTCATTAAAGGAACGGTCCTCCAGTTCCTCTCCCAACCCAGATAGTCCCCCTAGCAAAGCTAGTCTACTTCATCAGCCCACTGATGTGCTCAGATATGAAGGAGGAATTTTGTCTCATCATATACTGACACAATACCTTGACCAATACAATCTTGTGTGACATTATGGAGTCACAGCCAGAATACATTTCACAAGGTCCAGGAGGATCACTGCCATGAGCAAAATGATCAGGTATGACTGGAGCAGAGACTAGTTCAGGATCCCAGCATTCCAGTTAGGAAGCTGGTAAGGAGGGCAAGAAGAGCCTTTCAGGTCACCCCACATGGCCTAGCCAGTGGATCTACTTTTCCAGATTTCTTCCACCTGTGTCTCTACAATGTGTGGCATTTATTCAGGTATAACAAGAGGTGTTGGCAATGGCACATACTCTTCACAATTGGGATAAAGGAAGTTCAGGGCAATTTTTCTGCCTAAAACAACTTTTACCAAGGGAGACGGTAGATGTCTGCTGGAAGTCTGAGGCAGTGGCCATGGAGAAAGTGGTATCTGCCATGGTCACACCATCAGGGACAAGTTTCTTATCACTTTTTCTTGAGCACAGGCTCCTGTATGTGGTATTAAAACTCTCATAAAGAACAGAAATCCAGTCATTTATTCCTCTTCGTAGGTTTATAAGGTGCCTAGTATACACTTTAGACTGCTGGTCCAATGATGGGTCCTATACTCAGGGGCAATATCCAGAGGCACTTCAGTGTGCATTTGTTACAGTGGAAAAAAAAAGTTTGAGAAGAGGTTCTGTCAGTGTAGTCAACCTATCATAATGCCTCCTAGCAGTGTTATCCAACCCCTTCTTCACTTGCGTGTCTAACATCCTGTACACAACCTCAATATTCCTTCCATCTTCCTGTCTTCAGGTTGCACTATCAAGTGACCCAGGTCTGGGTTTCAGTTGTGTTAGACTAAGGTATTTAAAAACCAGAGGGTCTTTGACATCCATGTTGTCTATCTTCGCATAGTTCCTTCCAGGTGTCTCTTTTAAAGGCTTTCATCAGTTTTCCATTGAAGTTTTCCACTAGACTTGTTGCTTGTGGATGATAAGTCACCTGCAAGGGCCAATGGATGTCACATATTCAGCCTTATACTCGAACCCACAACTAGGTGTCTTTGGCAAAAAATGTGTAACCTTAATCCATTTGAAGGGTATCAGGGTGTCCACAGTCATGGCTCACGGCTGTGCCATGACTGTGGTTACAGCGTTTACTGAGGTGGAACACCATACTGGAAAAACCAGTTTATATATAGCAAATGTGTCCACTGCAGTAAGGGCATGTTGATGTCTTTGGGATCTTTGAAAAGACTCTATATAGTCCAATTGTCACACTCTTGTAGGGGCTACTCCTCAGAGAATACACCCTAATTGCCATTTTTGTGCATGGGCCTGAAGTAGACAAGACTCACAGTTCTTGAAAACTGAGGCAACCTCCGAATGTGGAAAAGTGATTCCTTATTCTCAGAACCACCAGACAATGGTGGCAGTGTTGGCTTGGACTGTTATTGATTTACCTAAAATGCAACTGGGATGATATAGCCAATGTTTACCACTTCCCAGATGCACATTTCCTTGGGGAGCATACCTACAAAGAGTGTGGCAGTTGGACTATACAGAACATTTGCCAAGATCCCAAGGATATAAATTTGCCCTTATACCATGTCTCCCACTCCTCTGTGCCAGTTTTATTGGTTGCTCATCCCACAGATGTATATCAATACATGGGCTCTTCTGGCTCTTTTGTGTCCATCTACCTGGCTGTCAAATAAATTGGATTGGGCTGTCAGTTTCTGCCATAGTATAGCACCCTAGATTGGAATGCCTCTGATTGTCTAACTTTCCTGTTGCCAAGATTCTGATCATACAATCAAGCCATTGACAGGCCTGATTACTGAACCAACCATCCCAGCCCTCATCTGGTGAACATCTGGCTGCTCTGGGGTACTTACCTGTCAATCTGTTCTTTTTGCAGACTTGAAAACTTGCTAAGAGTCAGTAAAGATGTAGCATGGTTCAGTGTTGGGGTGTGGACACCCATAGTCAAACTCTATACAACTCAGGCCCTTGGGCATTGAGACCACATTCACTGTGATGATGCCTGCTGTTTTCAGGTTGACAACAACTGAAATGCATTTCACTTTGTAAGGCTTCTGTTTTGTAGAGTCATCTGTAAATCAGTGGAAGATATCAAAGTCCATATCCTATCATGGTGGTTCCAAATTGGTTATGGATATTGTCAGATTCTCATGTGGGGTAAGTACCACTCCACCTGCAGGATAGCTGGTCACCATCTCTTGCAACATGTTTATTCTCCCTTCTCTTGACCTGGCCTTGACTTGGATGTGCCATGTCTATGTGACAATGTTGCTTTGCTGGCTGACCTCCTTTATGTCTAGGATACTATTGACTCTGAACAAGATGGGTGTGTCTGGTCAGAATATTGCCTCATTAATGTTGGATCAACAGTTTGGTTGTCACCAAGACACAATATCAGTTTAAAACTGTTTTTTAAAAGGAGTGTAGTGAGTAGCTATTTTGGGGGAGCCTATGAGTACAGAAACTTAGAGGTTATTGGATCTTGATGGCTTTTTCTTTATACCAAATACTTCATTCTACATGATATCTTAACACTTAGACTTATAATTCAAATGGAGGGGCAGGCTTCAATGATTCAAGGTCACAGTCTGAGTAATAGATTGCTGTAAAACCTGTAATCTCCTAATCTTCCTGGGTTTCCAATGGGAAGAAACCATTTTACTGGTTATTTGGCAGAGAGGTCATGAGAATGCTCAGGTTGTGTTGTCTCCATTATCTCAATGTGTGTTGATTTCAATATCCAAAAAGTCTAATCAGGTGGTAGTCATTTTTGGGTATTCAGCTAGGCTAATGCTAACAGTTTTGATGGAAACATTCTTGCATTGGACATTGGCTTTTGGTAAATAGCAATCCTAAAATTGTCATCTGATGGGCCAGTCTCTGGATCTTGTTGGAGTTCATCTCCCAGCCTGCTTGCTGCACACCTTCAATCATAAAGTCCAAGGCCTCTTGTATGGTGTGCTCACTGAGGGACACAATGAGAATAACATCTACATAATGACTACATGAAACTCTTTTGGGCAAGGGCAGCAGTCAGGTTACAACTAACTCCTTAGTGCTATGTCAGGTGAGTTCAAATACTGCTGTGGTAACAATGCAAATGTATATTGTATTCCTTGTCATGTGACTGCAAATTGATACTAGTCCCTCAAAGTGATCAAGATGAATACATTAACCAGATGAACAACTGTACACTGTGTGCTAGAGGTCTCCATGATGTATTTGGCCACTGTGATAAAACTGCTGGTACCGTAACATTAGGTTCTACCATAACATTTAACTCTCGATATGAGGTCTGAACAATTAAGTTTATGAACTTGTCACCATGCACTTATGTTGGCAGCACTGTATAAACAACTCAGTAAGGTTTCATAACCCTGATTTATCAGTGTCTCACAGTTGTTTTTGTGTTGCCATGTGGCAGTGTCTTGCTGAGTGGTGTTCATTATTATTGCATGTTTTTGTGTGCCATCACGAGAATGTTGAAGCTTGAATTAGAGCAACAAACAAACATTAAATTTCTTGTTATACTTGGCAAGAGTGGAAGTGAAATCAGAGACATGTTAGTCCAAGCTTAAGGGGATAATGTCATGAAGAAAATGGCAGTGAAAATGGATTAAATGTTTTTCTGAGGGAGAGAAAGCATCACTGATAAAGAGAGGTTAGGATGTCCAGTTATGAGAAGAACTGATGAAAACATTACAAAAACCATCAAATTGTGTGTCAAAATCATCAGCTGACTGTGAGAAGCACAGTAGACTAAATAAACATCAATAGAAAAACATTTTAAAAAAAAATCTTAACTGAAAATCTTGGCATGAGAAAGGTACGTGCAAAAATGGTCCTGAAGGAGCCCTTGCATCATGACAATACCCAGCTCATCCAGCACTGTCTGTGAGGGAGTTTTTAGCCAGGAAACAAATAACTGTATTGGAACATCCTCCCTAGTCACCTGATCTAGCACCCAATGACTTTTTTCTTTATCCAAAGATAAAGGAAATATTATGGAAAGAAAGACATTTTAATGACATTCATGGCATCAAGGGCACTGCAGCAACAGCTCTGATGACCATTCCAGAAAAAGAGTTCCAAAACTGCTTTGACAGGTGGACTAGGTACTGGCATCAGTGCATAGCTTCCCAAAGGACATACTTTGAAGGTGACCATAGGGATATTCAGCAGTAAGGTATATAAAATTTTTTCTAGATGAATTAGCAAACTTAATTGTCAGACCTTGTAGTCAATTGTCAAATGCCAGAGTGTGCTGCTTTTCTTAACTAATTAAAATGGGCAGTTTAAAAAAGAGATGCTTGCCTGCACATTCCTGCTTGTACTAGATCTTGAATGAGGAGTGTGATGTTCTTTTCTCTTCCCCAGGAATATGATATTGTTTTCTGTGTATTATCTTATGAAATTTGGGAAGATATAGTAATTCTCAACTATAGACTTATATTACAGGGATGGCTGAGATGTTTATTTTGTTTGGGACATAGCCTCATAAGTGTTGCAAAATTGCACACCACATTTGGAAATCAGTCCCTGCAATGTTCAGTAAGAGGAAACATGACCACTGGCTCAATGAAGGGAGAAATGACCCCTCTTACAAGGGAGCAAGCACCTCCTTAGATCCCACAAAACCTGTCAGAACCATTCAATATTAATGTCCAACCATGACCGTCAGGAACAATGGTGATCTGTGAGTCCCAGTGTTAGGCAGTGTCATGTAAGTTAAAGTTTTGTCCTCTCCCTCATCCACTCTAAGAGTTTCATAAACCCTCCAGTCTTCATGGGGTAGGTGGAGACCTTTGTCCCAACTTTATGACTGTTTCAGTTTAGAGAAGTCTGGATATGGAGACCTCAATGTTCCCACCCTGGGAAGACTGCTCTCCTAAAGATGCTGAGAGGGGCATCAATGCCTCCACTTTGTATGAAGTCATCAATATGTTTCTAGACAATTGAGTGTCATCTAGTACCCATATTCTGGAGGCCATATAAACACGAACCCACCATCATCCTGTGCAAGGCAATGATAGCCTCATTCGCCCTTACTCCAGGACACATAGAAAGCTTAGGAAAATAATCTGGGGTGAGGCAGAGGGCTAGAGTGCTAGATGTCTGCCAAACACAGAAAGATTCAGCTTGGCTATGACAGCTCTGTCTTGTTGGATCTGTCTGAATGTGCCCTACAACACTGTGTTGTGAGCCAATCTACCAGGCATTGCCATTCCTTCCCAGACAGCAAAACATTCTATTCCTGTTCATCTACTACCTAAGATAGCAAAGACAACATACCCTTTCCTGGTTTTTGCCCATATCAGTCCCTTGAGATCAATTCTCTTTCTGTGAAGGAACGTATTTGATGAGCAACTCCACTGTCCATGTGTTCTCGTGTAAAGATTGGTGTATTACACATGTTGGTTCTCACTTACAGTCTCAAGTGCCTCTGAGTCTGTCTGGTTATCTCTGCTCCATAACCTCCCAAGTTCATCAGGATCTCTCTGAGTACCTACCTCCAAAGCTCTTTGCAAAGAAATGAGTGATTACATAAGTGCCCAACAACCAACCAAGGAACCATGGGCCTCATTCTCTGGTTTACATGTTTCTTTCTTGCGGTCTCAAGCCATGTAGCTGGCTTACTCACCTCTGAGAGAAAGGTGTGGGAGTGACCTACATTTCACCTGTTGCCATTACCTCCCTGTAAATCATTCTGCTGCATGTCTAGCCTCTGACCCCAGGCTGACACATCTGTCTTAGACTGGATGCTATAAGCTCCCTTTGAATTTGTGTTAGGATAGACTCTTGAAGTGAGAAGCATCTTGAAAACTATAAGCTCCATCAAAATTATTTTTGTTTCTTTTTACTTGCTTGGACTCATAGCTATACAATTTATTTTATATTGATTTTTTTTAATACAGGGCCTCACTTTGTCATCCAGGATGGAATGCATGGCATGATCGTGGCTCAATGCAGCCTCAATCTCCTGGGCTTAAGTAATTCTTCCACCTCAGCTTCTGCAATAGCTTAGACTGCAAGTGCATGCCACCATGTCAGGCTAATTTTTTTATATATATTTTTTGTAGCAACAAAGTCTCTCTGTGTTGCCCAGGCTGATCTTGAACACCTGGTCTCAAGCAATCCTCAATCTTCAGATTTCCAGAGTGCTGGAATTATAGAGGTGCCTGCTTCACCAAGCTACGGTCTGTCAGACCAAACCTCCTCATCAGGCCATTTAATGCTATTTTATCTCAGCAATGGCAACCTTACTATATCTTGCCAGCAGAAGATTAGATGGACTAGTCAAATCTACTTTGATAAACTCCTCTTTATCATTGCCATTCTTTATTTTGATAAGTTTTTCAACAGGAGTAAAATATGTGAGAAAGAACGGCCATCTTAAGTATGTCCTCTTGACTCCATTCCTCTACTGAATTGAAATCTGAAAATTACTTGTTAAACTATGACTGAATGTTACAAAAAGTAGAATTATTGGGTACTGTGAATTGACACATTAAAAGTGAGCTCTCAGCGGTGGTTGCCAAGGCTTTAATCAGAGAAAAGTGACTCAGTTTGAAGTAGTTTGAGTTCAAATACAAGATGTGCTAAGATTTTAGATTTGGTACTTTATTTTGAGACTGTTGCAGCAGATTTAATCACAAAATAAATTTAAATCCTTGTTAGCATTACCTATTGAGCTATGTTGAGATGTTTTTAGATTTTATGTTAGATATTGTGTATTCTGAGATTGCATTTTGTGCCAGATATAATAAAATATAGAGATTACAGTTTTTTCAAATATATAAAACTGTTGTGCTATAAAAAGAAATTAACAGCAATATTAACATTCTATAATATTTTTACAGAAACTAGTGTCGCATTTTCCTACTTGCTCAAATTAATGATTACTGTATTATTTATCCATAAAATTTTCTAAATTTATTCCACTCGTGATTTTCTGCTTTTCAAGAGATTTTCTGCTCCTCTCTTAAGAGGAAGAAATTGCCACATTTTACAAGCAGCTGTTTATTCTTCAGAAGCTGAAAATGCATCGCAAAACATTGCCTTAAATTTAATTACTGTTTTTGCCAGTTTGTTTTTCATCAATTTGTTGCAGGGTAAAATTTACTACTTTGAATTCACTCACAGATTTTATATATATCAGAAAAGGCATTTTATTTTTCAAGAGGTTTTAAATGTTTATTTATATGTATTATCTGAAATAAAGCAAAATACCAACTGAGATATTTAGACTTTCAGAAGTTATTTAATTAACTCTGTCCTTTGAAACTGGGTTTTTATCCAGAATACAATTTAAAACAAATTGCAAATTGTTGAGTGACATGTATAAGCATTTAGATGTGCATTGATAGTAATAAGGTAGATAGTATGAAGGATAATTTATATTGTTAGCATATTTACATATTATTTCAAAAGATAATATTTATTTAGTACAAAATCATATTCTATGTTTTTACAAGAAGTTGATATATTTTAAAGCCTTTTGACAGCTTAAATTATCCATATTTTAATGTTCTCTTATATTTAAAAAAATTCATAGGGGGACTGTGGATGATTTTGTGTTGCAGACTGCCTAGGTACTGGATATGCTTTGCTGCACAAGGCAAAAGTGTCCCTACTTTCATGGAGTCTATTTCTTTTCTTTTCTTTTTTTTTTTTTTTTTGAGTTGGAGTCTCACTCCATCACCCAGGCTGGAGTGCAGTGGCATGCTCACGGCCACTCCAGCATTGACCTGCTGGGCTCCAGCTATCCTTCCTCCTCAGCTTTCCAAGTAGCCTGAACTACTGGTGTGTGCTATCACGCCTGGCTAATTTTTTGTTTATTGTAGAGATGAGGTCTCGCCAAGTTGCCCGGGTGGGTCTTGAACCTGCAGGGTCAGGCAATCCTCTCACCTAGGCCTCCCGAAGTGCTGAGATTATAAGTTGAGCCACCAAGTCCAGCTGGAGTTTATTTCTTGTAGTTATTAAATGTAACTGATCAAACAACATTGGCATTTAAATGAAAGACATGAAATAAAAAATAGAACATGTATGATTTACTCAAAAATTTAAAAAAATGCTGTGTTATTTTTGAAATATTGGAAACTGAAGGATGTCAAATATGTATACTGATTTGTTGGTGACATAGGAAAAACAATTACCTCCTCTAGATGCCTGGTTATCAGAAATATTATTAGTCAACTCTGAATCTTGACTGCCCTCCCATCTGGCCTGTCTTACTCTAGTCAAAATCTACAATTATTTTAGTAGTTACAGAAACTGGAGGACAGCTGACCTGGGGAAATTTAGAGAAGTAATAGGCATGGCACACCCCAATTATATCTGTGGATTCCTTTAACCATTACTTTAGTTTTCTTTATATTTACAAAGTAAAGGTACAATATTATCTTAATCATAATCAATATGGTTTACTGTTGCTAATGATCCACTACCAGTTAAAAAAAACTAAGCTTTAAAAGAAAAATGTACTATAATAATTTAAATATTGAATTTGTTTAAAATTTAAATAAAAATATATGTACATAAAAACTTAAATATTATAAAGTTATTATTATTAATCAAAAAATCTTTGTATTAAATGAAGATGCCAATTAAAATACCATACAAATTATGTTTGTTGGTATCATTTTCGAATAAATATGAAGATAAGCACTAGCAAATTAGTATAAATTATTTCAAAATTATTTCTTTTTATTTTTCTTTCATTTTCATTTTCATTATTGCTTTTACTAAATTAATTTTTTGATAGTTTTGAGCAGAAAATGTCCTGTTAAATGACTATACTTATTAGTTAAGTAGTTTTTATAAGGTCTTTGGAATTATTGGTATTTGAGAAATCTTCAAAACATGTCAAAGACGATGTTGGGAATTGTTAGATTAAGGGGTTACAGAAAAGATTGTTTTCCTTCAGGAGCCCACAGTTTGGTGGTGTAAGGCATAAATTAAGACTCAGTAATGAAATTTTACCAATAATAAAGCATAATATGTTTGGAAATATGGGATATGTTCTGTCTTAACCCTGAGGCGTGACTATAATTGAAAGCCACATCCAATAATTTTGGTCCTGTAGATGCAATATTAAAACCATTTTCTCTAGGATAAATTTTATTATAACAATTATTATCTTAGTGCAAGTTTTTCTTGAATCAGTCATGAAAATGTCATGTTACTGTATTCCTTATGATTATATAATAACATAAATAAAGTTTCCTAAGTTTAGTGCTGGTTTGTATATTTGACATTTTTCTTGGTTAACTGTTATTCTATTGTGCAAAGACATTTTTAAAGCATGGGTTTCCTTAGTCTTTTGGTGAAATCTGTTTCTTTGCATTACTTATTTTTTTTAACTTTAAACAAAGTTTTATTACACAAAGTTTATCACATAATTGGATATTTCTCTACTTTGATCACAATGACTTCTCCAATTTTTCCTAAGTCATGAGACTGAGCATCTTTAAGATTTAGGGTCAGTCCCTCTTCTCCAAACACTGTACCACCAGTAGCATTGCCATATCTTTAAGCTGGTTCTTTCTATTGCCATCAAAACCTGGAGCTTTGATTGCTACAATCTGAAGATCACCTTTAGCTTTTTCAAAATGAATATACAGAAAGATTCTCCATCAATATCTTCTTCAATTATGAGCAAGGGATTTTGGTGAACACTGGCAATTTCCAGAGCAGGTACAATGGACTGGATACCAGAAATATTCTTCTAACTCAGTAGAACACAGGCATCCTGGAATTGACATTTCTGACCTTTTGATGGATTAATAAAGTATGGAGAAATATAACTTTAATCAAACTTCATGCCTTCGATAATTTCTAACTCATCATTCAGTGTTTTTCTGTCATTTACTGTGATGGCACCCTTTCTTCTGACCTTTTTCATCATATGAGAAATGATATTGCCAATTTGTCTCCATTTGCAGTAATTTTAGCAACCTAAGAAATTTCTTCTTCTTCTGGGGTTGTCACAGGCTTGGACCACTTTTTAAGTACAGCAATGACAGCATCAACAACTCACATTACATCTCTCCTGATTTCCTCTGGAGCCGTGCCTTTGCTGATCTTCTCAAAGCCTTTCTTGGTTATAAAGCTTGTCGGTACAGTAGCAGTGGTGGTACCATCCCCAGCCTCTTCACTTGTGTTATCGGTAACATCCTGAACAAGTTTAGTTTCAATGTTTTTATATTTATCCTTTAAGTCAACTGATGCTGCAACAGTCACAAAATCATTTGTTACTTTGACATTTCCCTAACTCTGTTCAATAATCACTGTTCTTCCCTTTGGCCCCCTTGTAACGGCAACAGCGTCAGCTAAAAAGATCTGCACCTTGCAGCATTAAGGTTCAGGTATCTGCTCCAAATTTTTCATCTTTTACATAGGCCAGAGTGAGATGGGGAGCCAGTACCCAGGACACAGTCTCGTCTAGCGAAGGACAGTGGGTAATCTGAGCATTTCTGTGAGTCACTGGGGTGAGGCTTGGCCAATACCTGCTAGCACCTGACGAGCGTTTCCGCTGAGTGAGTGCAGTGATTGCAGGGAGTATCTTTGTGTTATTATTATTATTATTATTTTAGTCGGAGTCTCACTCCGTCACCCAGACTGGAGTGCAGCGGCCGCTCCCGGCCACCGCAGCCTCGACCGGCTGGGCTCCGGCGATCCTTCCGCCTCAGCCTTCCCAGTAGCTGGAGCTACAGACGCGCGCTACCACGCCCAGCTAATTTTTTGACTGATTGTTATTTATAAGACCCAGAGGAAACAAAACAAAACAAAACAAAACAAAAACAAACAAACGAGAAATCTTAGGAGATGTGATGGGGAATAAAGAGCTCAGATAATGAACAAATTCCCTGGGCACAACTGGTTCCCATTTATGCTCCGGATTGTATTACCTTTCTTATTTGGGATAATAAGAGGAATGTTCTTGTGTTTTCTGAAATTATAAAATATTAAATATGCTAAAAAATTGTATAGTATATATCAAAACATAAAGATTGAAGACTAGTTTATACTTTTTCTCTTTTGTAGTATATGATTCAGACTTTGCTATGTCATGCTCTTCCAGTGATGACATTAAATCTAAGTATTTTCACTTTTTTTTGAGTTAGAGTCCCACTCTGTCGCCCAGACTGGAGTGCAGGGGCCGCTCCCGGCCACCGCAGCCTCAACCCGCTGGGCTCTGGCGATCCTTCCGCCTCAGCCTTCCGAGTAGCCGGAACTGCAGGCACGCGCTATCACGCCCGGCTAATTTTTGATTTATTGTAGAGATGAGGTCTCGCCAAGTTGCCCAGGCGGGTCTCGAACCCGTGGGCTCAGGCAATCCATTCACCTCGGCCTCCCAAAGCATGGAACTACAGGCTGAGCCACGAGCCCGGCCTAAATCTAAGTACTTTCAAGTGAAGAATATTTTATTATATAATACATGGTCAAGGGCCCTTTCAGGATTTCCAAGGCAGGTAAGTTCAAGTAACTTTTAATTCACAGTACATAAAAAATTGTCTTAATGTCATATCTAATAAGTATAATAATTTTTCTACCAGACAGGCAAGGGGTTAACTAACCTACATATTTAGAAAAGTTTTTTCTTCATAGGGAAATCAAAGGAATATTTGTAGTTATTTAGAGAAGCAACCGGTTCATCAAAATGATATCTCCTATAATGGGGTATAGTTTTAAAAGAGGCGTATTGTATTTATTGCTCCTTTCTCTATAACATTATTTTCATTAATTTTTAAAATATCACTCTGCATGCTAAATTAAATATATGTTTACACCTATATTTTTTGTCTTCAAAGAGTGTTGTTTCTTTAGATATCGTACCTAACATATCTTTCTTGTCAGAATCTAATAAAAATCTTCTATTTAAATTCTAAGATTAAGACTGAATTAATATTCTAATTCTGCAGGCTGAATTTCAGGTTTTAGCTTTCAGTTTATACAAAATATATATGAAATCATATTTCATTTACACTAGGCTCACACAATTATTAATCCAAATTCTTGTTTAAGTTTGCTAGTATTTTCTTATTTATTACTAAAATTATTTGTAATACTTTACATATGTTGCTTTTTGGTATTTATAACTACCAATACTAGTGTATAAATAATATGTGAACGTGTTTAACAAAGGTGCTCCTTTCTGAATTCTGTCTACACTCACCATTCTTGGCAATACAAAGTTAGTAGCAACTCTTGCCTCGGGGAAGCAAATATAGCCTAGGACTAAAAAAAGTCACAGGTTATTTTTGTATTTCAAATTTGGCTTTTTACAGGTTCATAATAAAAATCACTTGAGAGCTACCATTTTATGGAGAAGTCTGATGTTTAAGAAAATACAATATTTGTTGAGCTCAAACTTAAGAGGTAGAAGGATTCAAACTACAAAACATCCAGTGGACCTAAGGGTCATTTTCCTGCCACACAATTTATTCTGGATTGCAAGAGGCAAGGGGAAGAGTCGTGTGTCATTTAATGGGAACAATTCTCTGGTCATGGCTGAGTGCTCAAAAAGATCCCTGTCTGTACTTTGTCCTCCCCTGGGGCCAAAACCCTTTTTAGAGAATGATAAAGCTCTTTAGATTTGTTCAGTATTTCCAGAGAAGCAGGGCCAGTGATGAATTTGTGACTGGGGCTCTTTTCAACATTAACCTGGACACAGTTCTAGAACCTCTTTCTGAAGTGGCTACAGTAGCATGCAAATGACTCTGTGGTGTATTTAGACAGAAAGGAAGCTATGTGTCTCCTAGCTACCTGATTTTTCCAGGCTCAGTGAGAGTCCACATCATCTGATAAGTGTCTTTTATCTTCCAGGAGTGAGGACAACCAAGAGGGATCTTTCTTATCCTATCCTCATTGTCCTACAACTTTTTTTTTTTTAACTTTGGGGCTTAGAAAATGTTCTGGATGGAATGTAACACATATGAGGGAGGATCCCTCCAAAAAAGGCATTTATTTACTAAAAAATCGTATATTCTTCCGTGCTCAAACTTCAGTCACCTTCAAAGTACGCTGGGGCAAGATCACATGAATAGGGAGGGTGGGACATGGGAGTCATGCCATTTTTGTCAAAAACTTCTGAATACTCAGAGCAATGTGGGCAGGTGCACTCATAAATTACCCATCATGAAACAGGCAAACATGTTGAAAGAACCTCCAGAACAAAAATTCATGAAACCAAATGCAGTCTCTCACAATGCTAGCTGGTACGCTGATGCCGAGTTCCTAGAACACTTACCTAATGGGCGAAATTCGTACTAAAAGGACCTGCCTTCCAAATAAGTGATTCTTTTTTTTGAGTCTCCCTTCCTAAGTGTGAAAAATTGTAGAATCTGAGCATTACTACTCCTTTAATGAGTCTGGTGAGTTTCACTTATAAGAATGAGAGTTTGGAGTTGAAATAAACAATGCTTTCTACATTGCCCATTGTGCTCTGTCATTGAGATGTAGGTACTCAGGAAATTTATTTCTGAATAAATGCTAGAATTATTGAAAAAAAAGTAAAAATATGTTATATGATTACGGGTTGGCTTTTTGATCATTTGGTATTTGATTACATGGCCCTACATTTGATAAAATGTAGAATAATATATTAATTGTATCACATTTTACAGCATATTTTACAAATATATTGATCACCTTGACAATCTAATATTGTATTCACTTTTCCTTCAAGAATGGATGAACTTGCTAATTCAATTGACTTCAGGCTTTTCAAGTTTTCCGATACACTACAACTGACATTTATAGTTTTCATCATATTTAGTTTCATGAAAGCAATTAAAAAACTGTCTTGTTTGTATGTGCTTATAAAGCTTGTAAAAACCATATAATTAACACTTACTGAAAAATTTAAAAATAAAGGTAGCTTTTAAAATGAAAGCAAGTCATTGAATCTCTCCCAGTTTTCCAACAAATGGAGTGCCCACAGAACTGAAGTGTAAAAAACTTACATTTTACCATAAAACACACCTGCTGTCTTTATCCCTCATTAATTCCTGTTTTACCACATTTGGTTAAAATAAGGCACTGGACCTGTTGACCCACTCCTATTCCTTGACCCTCTTGTTTTCTTTCTCAGTTACATAAACCCTAATTTCAGTTGGGGAGAGGGGATGAATTTGAGGTTTGGCTCTCATCTCTTCACAGCACATGTCTGCTGTAAAATAATAAATCCTTATTCCTGACAATACTTGTCTCAGTGATTGGCTATCTGTGTGGCGAGCAACAGAACCTAGACTGAATCCTGGCGTTTGTAACAGTTTTTGGTTCCCTGATTGGGAAGATATTGCTCATGGTTCCGCTGGCCCAGGCCAGGAGAGTTTTGGAAGCCCTCCTGGCAGCTGCTCAACCATTTTTGGATGAAGATGGGTCTTGGACTCTCTCTTTGGCCCCACCACTGTTGACCCTAATTTCATTCCAGTTTGCCTAGGAACAACAGCCTTTGAAATCTGACACTGGTATTTGGACAGGTGAGTGTTTTTGCTTTTGTTCGTTTGTTTTTTGTGGGTACCAGACAGTAGGAGTTACTCCTCTCAATTTGGGAATTCTGAAGAAATTTCTGTTAGCAATTTGAACAAGCCCAAACAATATATAGAGAGGAAAGCATTGTTTCAGTTACTTTGGGGCTTATTGGTTGCTTCTGCAATTGGATTGTGTTTTGGTTATTGTTTGTGTTTGTGTATGTGTGTCGATGTAGTCAGAGGAGGTCAGGGTTCAATTCCAGAGCATAGCCTGCTTGGGCACTTTCTTCAGGATTGGTTGAATGTAGTTGTGGCCTAATGGAGCAAGGTAAAGGCTATGGCCACACCACTTGGAATGCACTCAATCTCATCGGATCTCAGAAGCTAAGCAGGGCTGGGTCTAGTCAGCACATGTTCTTCTGGAGTGCCGTTTGACCCAGTGTTAAGTCTGAGGAAGTTTGATCTTTAAAGCTCAAGCTGCCATGAAAACTGCTTTACCCAAAATTTTGATTCATACCATTCATGGAATTACCTATCGGGACAAAGTTTAGCCCTGTGAACATAACTGTCAAAAAGTACCTTTGTTTTGCTATGTTATGGCTAGAATTCTGAAGCAAAAATTATTAGAACTTTGTACGTATGTATCTGTGTCTAGATGTTATGTGTTTTTACATGGTACCAAATTGGCTTATAAATAAGATCACTCATAAATTAGCAAGTCTAAATGCTTTCAAGTTCATGTGACTTAAGTAAATATTTAATGAACAAAGTGGCTTTAAAATTATTGGTAAGTAGAAACAGAAATGTCTTTGGAATTGTCAGTATAAACTTTTCCCAGGTTTCATTTTTTGTCTCTGCTAGATACTTTAGGGTATCAGAGTTTGGCACAAAAGTTATAAGACTGTAAACCCAGCCAAGAACAATATGATCTTGATTTTTTAAATAAATAAGACTAATTTAATGTTTTTTGTTTAATGACAAGAGCAACATCTTCTGAATCATAGGCAAAAATATCCATGAATTCAACTAAGTTCTTAGGTGGACACCTGATTTTCACAGACTATAAAAATGGCTGAAAATAAAATTATGAGCTGGGCTCGGTGGCTAAGCCTGTAATCCCGTGCCTTTGGGAGGCTGAGGTGAGTGGATTGCCTGAGCCCGTGGGTTCGAGACCCGCCTGGACAGCAAGACCTCATCTCTACAATAAATCAAAAAATCAGCCGGGCGTGGTAGCGCATGCCTGTAATTCCGGCTACTTTGAAGGCTGAGGTGGAAGGATCGCCGGAGCCCAGCAGGTCGAGGTTGCGGTGGCCAGGAGCAGCCACTGCACTCCAGTCTGGGCGACAGAGTGAGACTCCAACTCAAACAATAAATAAATAAATAAAAATAAATAAAATTATGACCTTTTATTCTGTTTTGGTCAAAATGTTTTGAACTTTCTAACTCCAATATCACCACCTTCAGCTTGATAATTACATATGTTAAAGGAGACATCAGTTAAAGGACTTCCTTCAGCCTCTTGGAATGGTCCTTTATCAGGTGCTATTAGCTAATCTTTTTGCTGTTTAGTTACAGGACTGAAAAAGACACCAACTCTGACACCAAACTCAGGTTAACCAAAAGCCTCTTTGGGCCCAGGAGAAGCCTACAGCCAAAATAAACTGCTTTGCAACACACAGGGCCAGAAATTAAAATTATTCAATCCCTTTGGGCTCAGGGACTATGGTAGAAGAGGTGGGCAAGTGAGATTGTAAGGGCTGATTTTGAAAGCATATCCTTCAAATTAAGGATAAGTCAATTTTGTAACCTTACTTTGCTTTTGTTTTCTCTCTTACACCGTTCAAAATGTTTTTAAGGATTAATGAGTGCCTGCTCACCCCCATTCTCATCTGGCCTAGCGTATTTAATTTGCTCTACATCTCTAAGCCATGAGGGTTCCACTCAGGGACAGGATGAATCAAGGGGGGATAGTCACACCAACCCGGCAATGATATGGAACAAAATTAAAGTTCAGACACAGATGCTGCCTCTGGCAAATCTGGGCCAAAGAGGGAGGGGATGTAAACTAAAAATAAAATTCTGAGCACTTCCTCTCCCGCCGACAGAACAGACCGCTTTATGGACACAGGACACCCTCCAAAACCTTAAAACTGAATTACTGTCCATGACAAGATGGGAGGTCATAAATACCTTGATATAACCCATTCCTTTTGGACTTTTGACACAAATTGACCAGTTCTCTGCTTGTTTGCAACAGAGTCTAGTTACCTAAGGATGTGCCTCTCTATTATTTGAAACTAGGGGATCAAGTATGGCAGAATACCTGGAAATCCCATCAGGCGGAAGGACCAGCTGCAACTACCAAGAGCTGTGTATTTAGAGGTGCTGCTGGTCACCCATTCATCAGTCAGTCATGTTAGCCGGTGTTCAGCTTGGGTGTGATGTGTTTATTCATCATTCTTATTCCATGGTGCCCTTCTCAGCTTAACACTACCAGAAAGATCAACCAAATCTCCTAAAATTGAGGAAGCAAATAGAAAGGGGTAACTGAAATTGGCCTAAACTTTCAACAAACTGGATCCCCATAAAGCTGAAGCTTAAGAAACTTAGATTTGTACAATGAATGTACCTGCTGCCTGTTGACTGGCTCCTCTTCCTAGCCTCTGTTGATTTTTTCCCCCCTGCTTATGCAAACCCTTAACTTGAGTTGGGGAGGGGAGGCAGATTTGAGGACTGGCTCCCATCTGTCTGACATCATACATAAAATAATAAAGGCTTTTTCCTGGCAATACTGATTGTTTCAGGGATTGGCTTTCTGTGTGAAGAGCAACAGGACTTAGACTGAATCGCTGGTGTTCAGTAACAGCATTTAATTATACTTCTTTGTATAGCATGTTTTATAAATTTATTGATCATCTTGGCAATTACTTTAATATTATATCCATTTTTCCTTTGTGATAAAGTTGCTAACATGAACATTGTTGGCTATAATTTGTTCAAGTTTTGTTTTAATATACGACTGGTTTTTGTAGTTTTCATTATATTTAGTTTCACAAAGTACTTAAAAACTGTCTTTTTTGTATCTGTGTGCATGTAAAATTTATAAAAATCTTCTAAATAACAGTTACTAAAACAAACTTAAAAAATAAAAACAGACTTCCGGCAAGATGGCGATGGCACAGGTGGGACTGTGAGAATCTCCACGAAGGTGAGTTTCCATCAAGACTTGTGCTTCACCCCACCAGCCGTGCCGGTCCGTGGCCTGGAGGCCCCGGTCCCATGCCCCACGCAGCTGCCGCCGCCCCTGCCCCCGCTGTTCTACCCCAGGGGCCCGGGGCTCCTGGTCGCATGGAGCTCGGGCTCCCTCCCCTGCTACACCGACCCACCTGGCCCCAAGCTGCCACTGCCCAGGGAGGCCCTCAGCTCCCATCCCGTGGAGCTCCGGGCTCCCTCACCGGCTGCACTGCACTGCCCAGCGCCAAACCGGAGGCCCTCGGCTACCGCCGGCAGAGCTCCGGGCTCCCTCCCTGGCTGCATCTCCCCACCTCGCCCCAAGCTGCTGACCTATCCCTATCCCAGCTACAGCCTGAGTATAAGTAAAGCTAGCCATGACTCTGGCAAGTGTTCCACAGAAACTGTTACTACATTTTCAATTTAATTTTTTATTGAAGTGAATAAGTTGAGAAATTTTTTAAGAGAGAGAGATCAAATTTACAAAGAACTTAAAATACTTTTGAACAGAAAGTACTTAAAATACTTCTGAAAAATAAAAAAAGGCACTTAACGTATACTTAAAATACTTTTAAAAAGTAGAAGAATGCACTTAACATGCTTTAGACAAAGCATAAGGTAATTCTTTGTAAAGATGATCACAGAAACAACTTCTAGAAGAGAGCCTTCACAAGCATTAAAAATACAACATAATATTTCCTACATGGTTGTGACTAAATATGTCTAGATTACTTGACAAACTGTGCAACTCTAAATAATTCACATCCACAGTCTTTTGATGTGACATTTGACTCTGATTCCTTTCCAAAAGTAACTGAGTAAGGAGTCAGCTTCTGAGACAAAGGCAATCTTGGACTGGTTTTAAGAGTAAAAATAAATGGCAAAAATCAAACAAGTAAACACACACCTATGCAATAGGGATGATCTCTGTTTGATAGTAATGGAACAGTTCAATTACATTCTCTCTGTTTGGGAGTTTTAAATACAAAGCAAGAGAGAAAGCCACAGAAATATGGCAATAGAGTCAGTACTGAGAGTAGGAAGAGAAACATCCAGCTGGGGTTGCTAAGATAACGGTAACACCAGACGAGAGATGCTAATTTGATATCCGAACTGAGGTTCAGTTATTAGTAAGCTTCCATCTGTAACTCCTAAAAAAAGTCTTTACTTCCTTTTTTCCTGTACAAGCTAACTACACTAAACTTCCATCATGATATATAACTTGGAAATGCCTCCGTTGCTTATAATTTGAAGTAATCTACATTATTTTTACCTTCTTACCTTTTACCAATATTTTAAGAATTTAAGTGGAGTGCCAAGATGTCCACGGAGTCAATGCCGGAGCTGAAGCGATGCGTCTGGGCTGGGTTGGAGCCACTCCTGAAAGTCATGCTATATGCCACTGTCCCCAGCAAGGACGGATGGGTTTTAATGAGGCAAGGACTCATGGATGCAGTTTAACAATGTTTTTTTCACACATCAAGCTACAATCCTATCATCCCTACCAGCCCATAGTACATCACAGACCAGAGAGGTTCCATGTCTGTATCACTGATTCTCAGTGTCCATGGATGCTAAGGAGTGAGTTAATAGAGGAAGATGGCAACCGGTTGGACCAACTCAGCAAGCTTCCACACATCTTGCTGGATAGCACTTCTGGTGAACGAAGAGCACGGTGATGTGATTGGGACTCTTTATTCTTTCACAGGAGTTTTTACATAAACAGCTTCTGTGTGTTCCACCCCACACCTTCACCTCAAAACGTGTGATTCTTTAACTTACCAATATGTTCTTCAGTTTTTTGGTCAAAATATGTTTGCAATGAGCACATCAGAACAAGGGAGTGTCACTGCACTCAGCACAACACACGTTTTGTATGATTGTGAGCATAATGCTGGAGTCGCTCAAGCTCAACACAGTCACTAACCCCTGGCAACTCTTCAGCCTAATCCCCATGCGCATCTGTTGTGGAGGCAGATGCGCCCAGGTGGGCTGCTGGGCTTCTGCAGGGGCTTCGTGGACCCACACTCTGCTTCCGGGAGGACAGGCTGAGCCAGTTTTGGATCTGGGCTGCCTTTACCTCAACGCGCCGACTACCGGAGCGGGCACCTGACAGGGTCCTGCACGGCATCGTGTACCTGAGGCCGCTGACACCGGAGCAGTTGCACACTGTGGGAATCAGCGTTGGTGCACTGGGGTGACCACAGCCTGGGAGTGCTGGGCCTCGTGTGGATCCCGCTGTGCACCCAGAAAGGCTGAGTCATGGGCTCTCCCAACGGCCTGAGCAACGCTTTCGTCAGCACAGCCAAGCACCTTCTCCTCTTTGCCCTTGAGGTGCCTAATATGATGCCCAGGTAAAAGCTGGCTGGGCCTTGGTCATAGCCACAGAGGACCAGAGGCTCTGGAGAAGCTGTTCCAGGCTTCCTCTTGAGGTGGCTCCTGTGCTGGCTGCCACCCTCTATCTGGCTGTGTCTGCTCCTATGGGCTGGGAAGGCTTGGCCCTGGAAGTCCTGTGGAAATATATCTTACAGCATGTTTCAGCCTTTGCACACCTTTCTGGCAAACTGGGGTGGGTGGGCGTCTCATCATCTCCACTGACCCAAGCTGTCGCTACGCTGTGCCCAGGTCAGATGGGACACAGTGTGTCCTCTCAGGTTGGTCAATGGGTAGTCTAGGCACACTGGCTATTCAGGCTCAAGATGTTCTCAACCCATCAAAGACTCAAACTCTCTGTTTGTATTTTATCTTGGGCTGGTGGACATTTGTTCCCCAAATGTCCAAAGGGGTGGCACACAGCTCTCACACTGCTCAGAAGACAGTGGACTCTAGTGGGGGATGCCTTTAGGTTAGCTTACTCCTGCACTTTTCCCCTAAACCAACCCAGAGAAAGTCCTTTCTGGAGAAAGGCCAGCTTTATGTAGTAGTTTATGCTGCTAATTTTGGTTATTGTTGGATTTACTTTGTTTGATTTTCTCTTTCACGATGTGTGAGGTTTCAGAGTGACTTTACCCCACTGTAGCTTGGTTTCCGAGGACAATCAGGGCCTTGTGGGGTCAGTTATATATGGAGCTGCTGAAGAAGAAAAAAACAATAAAATTGCTCCTCAAAAAAATAATAATAATTTAAGTCACTGATTTTATTTTGAAATAAGAATAAATAAGAGAACTGTTCTACCACAAATGCCCAAATACTGACCATATGTGGCCAATGGAGAGAAAGGTAAACACACCTAAAGATTCAGTATCAAGTCATAACTGTATAAAATTGACTGTAGTATTTACTGTACTACAATAATTTCCAAAGATGCAATAAAACATTATTTTATGGTATGTTGCGGTTCAATAGCTGTAGGGATTTTATAAAATTATATGCCACTTCAAGTTTTCAGTAACAGTTTTATTTGAAATAAATATTCGCTGTACAGTTGACAATTGAACAACATAAGTTTAAACTGTGCACATTCACTTTTATGTGTATTTTTTCTGTAAATATATTGGAAAAATTTTTTGGAGATTTGTGAAAATTTTTAAAAAATTCACGGATAAACTGCATAGCCTAAAATATTGAAAATTAAAGCTAAACTTAAGTATGTCATGAATTCATAAAAGATATGTAAATACTGGTGTATTTGATTATTTGCCACCATAAAATAAACATAAATCTGTTACAAAAGGTTGAAATTTATCAAAACATGCACAAATACTGACTTTATTTGGCATCATTCACAATGAAAGGTAAATAAACCTAAAGATGCAGTATAAAGTCATAACTACATGAAATGAATTGTATTATGTACTATACTACTATACCAATTTTATAGCTACCTCCTGTTGCTACTCCAGTGAATTCATGTGTTGTGAGTATCAGCTTAAAATGATGCATGACCATACAAAATGCTACTAGTGATACTAGAGATTCCCCCACTAAACAGAGGAGAGTTATAATATTACAAGAAAAAACTACTTGATATGTACTGCAGATTGACGTCTGCAACTGTGGCTGATTGCCATTTCAAGATAAATGAATCCAGGGTAAGGACCAGTGATAAAAAAGAAAATTTGTAAAGTCATCACTGCAGTTATGCCAGCAGATGTGAAAACCTTGCATTTTTTGTGAAGTATCTTTTTATCGCATATTGCAAATGCTGTTTTAATGTAGGTGCAGGATTGCTATGAGAAAGATATACCTATAGAATCTGATGCGATTTGAGAAAAAGTGGTCATTGTCCAACAATTTAGAACAAAAGAAAGGTTAAGGATTAAAAGTTAGAGAACTTAATTCCTCTCCCCCAAGTAACTGATTAAGGAGTCAGCATCTCAGACAAAGGCAATCTTAGACTGACTTTAAGAGGAGTGTTGGCAAATAATGATTTTATAATTTTAGAAAGAGGTTTGATTAAAGAAAAAAATGTCAAGTTAGCAAGAGAACCAGCTTCAGCCAACTAAAAGGCAGCAGCTAAGTTTCTAAGATGTTATTAAGAAAATCATAGAGGAGAAAGGTTTTCTGCCTGAACAAATCTTTAATGCAGACAAAATTGCCCTATTCTGAAAGAAGAATGCCATAAACATATTAGTGAAAAGAAGATGAGTGCTTCTGAACCAGTGCCAGATGATGAGGAAAAAAATGTAAAAGAGGCAGTGCCAGAAAACAAACTGACTTTAGACAATCTGGCAGAAGGGTTCTGTTACTCAAGACTGCTTTTGACATCTTTTATGACATGGACCCTACTATAACATTGGCACTGAAATTAAAACAAATGGTGGAAGCAAGATGGGTACAATGATGGGTACAAGATGTAGAAACATTCTTAGAAAATTGAAAAAGCACAAAATGTGAGACAGAAATTAGTATGCATTTCTGTAAAGTCACACCGTGCGTGATTGCCTCTCTTGCCTCCGTTTCCACCTTCCTCACCACTTCTGCCTCTGCCACCCCTGGGACAGCAAGACCAACCCCTGCTCTTTTTCTTCCTCTTCCTCCTCAGTCTTCCACTTAAAGATGATCCATTTCCTCTTAATGAACAGTAAATTTTAAAAAATCTTTTTAATGAATTTCTTAGAAATATTTTCTTTTCACTGGTTTACCTTTTGTAAGAATACAGTATATGATGCATATAACATACAAAGGATATGTTAAGCAACTTTTTGTTTTTGGTAAAGTTCTGATCAACTATCAATAGCTAAGTTTTTGATAGGTCGAAAATGAATGCAGTTATATGCAGATGTTTACCTGTGTGGTGCAAGGGAACATGTTATTAATTGTCTCTGTGTGTATAATATGCATATAATATATTGCTATAAAACACATTTCCCCAAAACTTAAATTGATGTAAAACAATACACTTATTATCTTACAGTTTTGGAGGGCAAGAATTTGGGAATGGCTTTGCTGGGTAGTTCTGATTAAGATTCTCAATATGTTGTCCTGGGCTATAAATTATCTGAAGACTTGACTGGGGCTGCTTCCGAGAAGACTCAAATGCATGAAAGGAACCAAATAGGGAATTTTGTTTTGTGTCCCACATAGTTTACCCAGAACTTTAATAACTACAATAATTTTATTATACAAAATCTAGGAATAGTATCAATATATTTTAGACTCTACACTAATATACCAGATCCATACTTTAATCTTCATTTCCATATGCTATTTTAAGTGTTTGTGTTCATGTTAGCAATATCTGAATTAAGATATTAAAATGTAGGTGTATTTTTAAAAAAATCAAGCTGTGTTTATGTCTCCTCCGGATTACATTTTCATAATGATATAATGGGGCAACTAGAGAAATGCATTGTTTTTCCTTGTAGGCCAGACAATGGCAATTTACTGAGCCTGGACTGAACATCTTTCCAGTTGTGCAAATGTAAAGCAATTAGAAAATGTTTCCCTAGGGAGAAGAATAACAATACATTTATGAGATAATAAAGCATACTATTTTCTATATTTCTGTATTTATGGTGATATAAACAGTATTACAATAAAAATATAAAATAAATAATACATAAAATAAACTGGTATTATAAGTATTATAAAAAGATGTTATATACAGGATAATTCATAAACAATACAAATTTACCTCTCACAGTTCTTCAGGCAGCAGAGGCCAAGATCAAAACATCAATGTGCCGCCTGAAGATTCAATGTGTGAGGAGGGTCTAACCCTCCTAGATGGAGTTTCTCTGGTGTCTTCATATGGTAGCAGAGGCAGAAGGGACAAATGGCTCTCTCATACCTCTTTGATAAAGTTACTTATCCCATTGACGAGAGCAGAGCCCTCCTAAAGGTCCCACCTCTTCATGCTATCACAATGGGGATGACATTTTAACATATGAAATTTGGGGGGACACCAGCATTCATATCATACTGCAGGGACTTGAGAACTTTTTGCTTACTGTGGACAAATGTAGTGGTCATTTACGTACAAAGGTAGGCAAAGTGTGGAGCTGAGGTTGTAAATCATTGAGTACAACTATGCTAGTATTATATTAATTTTTTTTAAAACTATACCTTTGCATGCAAGTGTGATCTCAAGGAAGCCCCAACTTGATCTCAGAGTAATGGGTCTAAGGATAAAATATTTAAGTATCACTGGACTTGTGTGTCTAGTTTTTCAAGAATTATTTGTGTCTCTTCTTTGAGTTTTTAGTACTATAGTCTGTAATATGTTGGTTTTTAAAAAGAACCCCATACTACTTTTTAATCAAATTTTAAAAATATAAAATTTATATGCAGCTTGTGTAAGTATTGAGAAGAAATAAAATGATTGTTTATAGGTAGATTTTTAAACCAGCTCATAACAATATCTTAATTGCTTTTAATACTATACCTAGTAGAATAGCTTCATTAATTTTAATTTCTTGTTTATTTGTTAAAATAATTTTAAACAAAGCAAAAGAGTACATGAAAATAGATATTTCTCCTATGTAAATCAATGCTAAACTTTCTTATTGAGTTAAATATAATTTGAAGTGAAAATATTTAAATAATATAAATTATCTTGATAAAATCCTTTTGACATCTATATTATAAATGGTACAAAATTGTGCTACTTTCTGGAAAAGAAATATTTACTCTAACTGCAAAAGTATTTTGAGGCTTCACTACATGTTTGTGCAGTTCTGTGCATTATGTATTCAACAGTGAACAAAACAAAGTCTTTGACTCTATAGAGTTTAAAACTAATTTGTGGGGAGGTAGGAAAAAAGAAAAGATAATATCTGGTGGTGAAAAGTATCCCAAGCACAGATAGGAGTGCAGGAGCAGGGAATATGAGATTGTTGTTATTTTATATTAACTGGTAAGGGTATCTTTCATAACATGACACATTTGAATAGGCACCAGATGAAAGTAAGGGTGGAAATGGCAAGTGTCTGGGGCAGAATTATATAGAGTGTAATCCAGGTATAGCAAGGAGATCACCGGATGTTTAGGAGTAATATTGGGGTATTACTTGGGTTAAGTGAAATCAGAAAGTTAGTTCAAGGACAAAGCATGTATTGCTATGTCTAACTGTGTGAGATGGGACATCACTGGAAAATTTTAAGCAGAAGCTCACCTAAATTTAGCAGTTAAAAACACAGAATTCCCAGTTAAATTTGAGTTTCAGATAAACAGGGAACAATTTTTAAAAAGTTCAAAATATTGCCTGGGTCATACTTAAGGTAAAACATTATTCAATATCCAAAATTCAAATACGCAGATTATCTTGTGTTTTTAAAAAATTATCTCACCTTATGGTGAGGCAAAAAGTAGATGCAGGTTGACTATACTTAAATGATTAAAATACATTTACTCTTCTAATTTGAGTCTGTCCTATAAAACTAGTTTATAACATGGTATAAGCATATGGGAAGATAAATGAGTTTGATTTATTTCAATAAGTGTCTGTCCTGCTTACCTTTCTTTGGATATGAGTAAATCATCTTTAAAGTGAATACAATGTATTTCATCAAAAATAAAATTATATATGATATTGATAATATTAGAGGAGCCTATCTAATTGATATTAATACACTGATATTAGTAGAACAGTGAAGGTAGAAACCACCATATTTACGATGGCTGGGAATATGGAGAATGTTTGGTCAGCTAAGGATCAGCTAGCCCACTGAAGAGAAAAAGGACAATTACAGGAAATTATGTCAAGAATATAATGATGAACAGACCATACAATGTCTTGTAGGTCACTACACAGCACTAACTTTGGCTTTTATTCTTAGTGATTAGAGAAGACTCTGGAATTGGTATGGCAGAATAGAATAATTGATATTAGATATCAATTATATGTAAAATAGATAATGATTTTGAAAAAAATTAGGAAGTGGATTAAATAGTGATGTACAATATTTTAACAGAACAATGAATGATTTTGATCTAATGGGCAAATTAAAATATTGCACCTAGTAACTCTATATTATATATTCTTTTTATGACATACGTGGTACATTTACATATGTTGATCATGTACTGGACTTGTGTGCAAGTGTCAGAAACTTTCAGAAATGAAACCAAAGGATGCTTTTTGTACACAATGCAATTACATTTCAATTGCAAACTGAAAATAAAATATCCCACATATAGTTACATGCTAAGAAATATATACAAGTATATTGTGAGAGTGTCTCAATAAATTATTTTTAACTAATAACAAAATAATGTATATGAAATCTAATTTGAAATAGCCAAAGCAGCATTTTGAAGACATTCATAATTTAAGAAGTGTATGATTTTTCCACTCTGGGTACAAGTGTTTCCTTATTTTTGTTATTTGTGAGGTTAGTTAGATTCATGAAAGAGTCCTAGGCTCAATGTGTTGTATACTACAGATTATTGTTTCATCTACCTCATTTATTCTACTTCATTGAGCAGTCTCTTCTACTATGAATCTAAGTCACAGAAAACATACTTGCTGAACTGTCAGATTCTTTTTCAGCATTATGTACCTGGGTTTTTAAAAGGCCATTTTATACTTTCAAAATGACCCACCCATCTTTCTATGTCTTATGTCTATAATTAAGTGACTATTGGGTAGCTGTTATAACATTGCCATAACTAATTTAGATTATATTGTTTATATCTATGTCTATATTTATACTATATTTATATATTTTTTATATTTATACTTGTATAAATAAATATAGAAGTCCTGGGAAAATCAGAAATTTAAAAGGGAAGCATTGAACATCTCAAATTTGTGTGTGTGCCATAACAAAATTATTGTTTTCATAGTTAGACATTAGCTAAAATTTGTTGTAATGAGTATAGCAGTAAAAATGCAGGTATGTTTGGTATATGTGTACTAGAATGATACCCTATATATTACTGAAATTTGAGGGGTGTCTGTATTTAAATTTGCTTCTAAACATTAGTTACAGGAAAGTCTTAACCTCTAAAATAGTATAAAGAATTCTTCTAAATCTGGTTGATAATTTTTTATTATATCACGTTTGAACCCCAATTTCACTCCCACTTCTTTCATTTCTAAGCCTTTCTTCCCTTTGCTCTGAGTCCAGCCAGACTGGCTGCTATGAAGTTCATTGCTTAGACTCTCTTACTGGATGATTTCAAGTTGGATCAGTTAGTGAGTGTTTTTGACTGAATTCCTTGAAAATAAACTTTGAAATGGAGAGTTGTTTGGGGATTAATGAAAAATTTCCTCAAAAGATAGACTTGCAAGGAAATAAAGTAGACAGTATTGGCAAAAGGAAAAGCTTGCCTGTAATGTGATAACATCTGGAGCCTTAGCCAATTCAAATGGAAGCATTGCTGCACTCATGGTCCTTCAGAATTGTTCCAATTTTAGGCATAGGCCAGACTTTTCAGCCAGTCCTTGATGGCACATCAGCAGTTAAGTATTCCTAACAGCAGAGGAATAGGTGCCTAAGTTTTTAAGAGGTGATCTAGTTAGAGCACCATAAACTCCTTTAAAGAGCAGAGGGTGGAAGAAGAGATAGATATGGTCTTTGCTCTCTGCTCTCTCATAACTCAGTCTTCTGGCAGTGGCTGTTTTCTAATACAACAATAACTTAGTAGGCAACTCTTCATGACTCCACCCCTCACTGGGCTACTAGGCACCTTCAGCCCCAGGAGAGGTGATGGTATACTGTTATTGCTATTCCCTAGATGTATCTACATTGTAGTTAGTTGGGTCTACTATAATGTTCTCACACTTCTGTAAATGTCGTCTTAATTAGTCTCTTGAAACATCTGAATTTGATTCTGTTTCCAGCTGAAACATTGATTAATACAATGGCTGCACTTTAAGACTGGTGGTGTTTTGGTTTTATTGAGTGTAGGATTACTAACATTTCTTTTTATCAAATAAGACATCTTAGATAATAAAATAATTTTATTTACCAGCTATAACTGATACTCAGCAGACTAATTAAACAACTTGAAGGTGCACATTAAATGTAGTAAGCTGAGCTGGAGAAATAAAAGATTCTACCCAATCTAGAGGCTGACTGCTGGTTCTTAACTCAATTTTAGCAAGCAAGGGTTCATTCTAACATACCAATTCCAGAAGCTTCTCTGATCACTAGAGAATAAAAGTCAAAGTTTGTGCTGTTTACTGACCTATAAGGCTGTGTATGGTCTCCTTGTCATTATATCTTTGACATAATTTCATCTCACATATCATTTTTATCTCCAGTGGGTTAGCTGATTTTTAGCTTTGTGACTTTTTAAAAAAAATTTTTTAAAGTTTTCTGTAAGAGTCTTTCTCTAATCACCTATCCAAAACAAAGTCCCAATTTCCCCTACTCTGGCTGAATTCCCCAATTTTCATTAATTTGCTGATATTTCCATATAGGAATTTTAGCTATTGAAATATTGTAGGTATGCTTGTTTGTTTATCATACACAGCCTTCATGGGATCTAAGCTCTCTGAGAGTAGGCTTCTGACTGTTAGGGTACGAACAGGGTGAGAGCTGCATGCTGGATAGAGAGACGAGGGGGGACGCAGCACCAGTAACCCAAAGATCCAAGTAAATGCAAAGAATTGCGACACACAAAAAGGTAAAGAAAGAAAAGTTTATTTAAAAGCAAATTAGAGAGAGGAAGAGAAAGAAGAGAGAAGATTCTCCTCCCCAAGGTGGGGGAGGGGGATCAAAGCCAGGAAGTATGGTGATAGCCAGAGCTCAAAGACCACATGGTCACACCAGAGTCTAGCAAGGCAATGGCCACTGGCAGCTTGTGGTTAAGTCCTTTTAACCATTCCCCTAGATGGGGGAAGATCATTAAGGTGATTGGGTGGTGGTCTGCTCCACCTCATCACAAAGGGGCAGGGAAGCACAGGTACTGATGTCAGGTGATGGACAGCAGGCAGATGGGTGGGTTAGTCACATGACTGCTGCCATGGTGAGACTTATCTGTGTCATGTAGGTCACAAGGGGTTGATTAGGTTAACCCTGGGGAGGAGGATTCCTGCAAGAGACTTGTTAGACGTTTGCAACTCACAAATTCCTTGACCAAAGGTGGGGTGGTCGTATTATTTACTTTTATAACTTTGGCCAGCCAAAGGGTGATCTTTGATCTTCAGCCTTGACAAGGAACCTAAAATTATACTAGAGATTATTATGCTAAACCATGAATGGTTGGGCTGTCCTGGTCTTGCATCTGAAGGAGAGATGCCGAGGCAGATGGGATAGGCTGCTGCCTGTTTTGCAGTAGAACGCCTGAATGCTTTCTAATGGTTATGCTGAGGCAAAAAGACTAAACCCTTTCACTGACCACGTTAATGCCTGCTGTACGGTGTTTATAACACTACCTGACATATGATGACAACCCTAAAAGTACTTGTGAATGAGTGAATGAATGACTGGTGAAGTATTATGTCAAAAACATCAACAACAAAAGCACACTGTTGGTGGGAATTTAAACTAGTTCAACCTTAGTGGAAAGCAGTTGGTGTTTTCTCAAAGAGTTTAAAATTGAGCTACCGTATTATTCAGCAATCCCACTTCTGAAAATATGCCCAGAGAGACATAAATCACACTACCAAACAGACACCTGCACATGTATGTTCACTGCAGCACTCTTCATAATAGCAAAAACATGAAACCAACCAAAATGCCCATGAAAAGTGGACTGGATAAAGAAAATGTGGTATGTTTACATGGTGGAATTCTACATGGCCACAAAGAACAAAATCATGTCCTTTGCAGCAGCATAGGTGCAGTTGGAAACCGTTATTCTAACTAAACTATCACAGAAACAACCTGAAAGCTGCATGTCCTCACTCATAAGTGGGCCCTAAACTTTGGGCACATGAGCACAAAGGTGGGAACAATTGACACTGGGCACTGCTAATGAGGGGAGGGAGTAGGAATATAAGGGGAACACAACCACCCATTGGGTACCATGTCCACTACCAGGAGGAGAGAGGACTCACTAGAAGCCCAAACCTCACCTGATGCAGTTTCCTTATGTAGCAAATCCTAACATGCATCTTACAACTCTAAAGTTTAAAAAAATTAAATTAAATTAAAAACAATTAAAAACCCAACAGAAATAAAAATATTTCTTGATCATTTTTTTAAAAGAACATATTTTGCAGTTCAAGATATCCCTGCTTAAGACCCTACTTAGTCCTACAAACTTAAAAGAAAGAAACTTTTTCAAGCTAGCATGAGACTAGTTTTATTGTACCAGCTGCATGGGGGGACTGAAAAAATAATAGAAAGAGGAGAAGAATAAATTTGAAAGAGGAAGATATCTTCAGAAGTGAGACCAACATATTGCTTGTCTCAATTTAAATGTATTTATAATCCCTTTATCCCTTTAGCATCTCTAGCAGTATACTAACACTTTCCTTGAATCATTTTTAAGGTTTTTCTTCTGCCTCAAAATAATGACGGTAAAGGGTGGTAGGGTAGATAAAAGATGTGAAGTGTGCCCTAGCTGCCACAGTAGCAGCAGTTCTGGTTCCTGGGTAGTTGATTAAATTGTAGATTTTTTTTTTGAGTCAAAGTCTCACTCTGTCATCTAGGCTGGAGTGCAGGGCCACCCCAGCCTCAGCCTGATGGACTCAGGCGATCCTTCCACATCAGCTTCCCAAGTGGCCACAACTACAGGTGTGTGCTACCATGCCTGGCGAATCCTTTGATACACTGCAGAGATTAGATCTCACCAAGGTGCCCAGGCTGGACTTGAACCCCTGGACTCATGCAATCCTCTAACTTCAGCCTCTCAAAGAGCTGGGATGACTGACTTGAGCCACTGTCCCCGACTACATTGTAGATTTTTAAGCCTTGCTTCCAAGGATTCAAATTCTGAGGATTGGACACAGCTTATTTATGTACAATTTTGTAGAAAACAAAAATTAGATGGTTTAGATAATACAATATAAATATTCATTTTTCATTATTTTTGTAATTTTGTATTTTTAGTCAATTTGTAATGTCACCATGCCCTCAAATAAGCTAAACAATTGGTTGTTATAATTTCAAAGAGCAAAATGTCCTAAAACTATTTTGAGTAAGACTATAAAAATTTATATCTGTATAGAAGGATGTTAATGTGATAAATGGAAGGTTTTTTTTTCTCATTTTTATCATCTTTGGTACATGAATACTTGTTTTTATTAGTAAAAGGTTACAGATTTAAGTATTTTCAAAAATCTACAGACAAAAGAAAACACAGGATTAAAAAGGCAAAGGTCAACTGAACCTTATAGTACTATCAACTGAGATTGTTATGTAAATTATATTAATTCTCATGGCAACATATACCTTTTTTATATCCCTGAACACTCATTCATTGCTCCCTAATTGACAATGCTTAGAAGAAAAAAATGTGTAGAAGAAATTGAGACGAGAGTTTTTCCATCTCACATGTTATCATCAGTTAGTTCATCTGTAATTATGAAATATGATATTATATGGCAGTTTTTATGCTTGTATTATTACTGGGAGAGGAATTCCATGGGAGAGAGGTTCTTATTTTTTTGCTGGTGAAAAGCAACTGGAAAGAAACTTCATGAAAACTGTTTATAATTTTCCTAATATTTATTGAGCACACTTGATGTAATAGACTACAAAATTCTGAGAGTATGTAGAAGCAGAATAGACAGTTCTTGGCTTAAAAGAGTCACTATTTATTTGAAGTTCTCTCAAATGTACCTTAAAGAAGGTGAATAAAAATGTTAAAAACTTCACAATTTTTTCTATCAACTACAGTGATTCTGAAATCTCGATTTATAGTTAGGATTGTGATGAAGTAAATGGTACATTTTTAGAAACCTCAAGGGACTCAGTGGTCTTGCAGAATTATCAGTATGTTGTGGCTTTGGGTAAGATACTTAATATTTTGGTCTTCATTGTACTCGTCTTTAAAAACTCATTAAGATATGTCTAAGAGCCTTAATAATGCCAAACAGTTAATTAAGAGAATTTTTAAAGTCTTAAATGCTTAATAATTAAGGTAGTGAGTATACAGAAAGAATAATACAAAAATATATAGATTCTTTTTCTAAAGTGCTAGTATTATTTGATATGACATGATTTATGACAGTATATTTCAGCTAAAATAATTTTTATGGTATTTAAAAATACTGTTTTTTGACATTTGTCGATGGGTTTTCTAAACATCACTCATTTAATTAGGCAAATAGCTTTATTAATAAGGATGAGTTTTGCTTTCTAGTATTTTTTTCATACCAAGTTGAAAGTGTTACCCTAAGGGTATATTGATTATTAGGCATGTTTTATGTATAAAATGCTCTAGGGATTAAAATAAAAAGCTAACTTAATTTAATATTTTTTAAAAACTCTAGCCCTACATATTTTTTCTTCGTAAGTTCTACTTTAAGTGGATAATTTTGAATATTTAGAATATATTCATTTATCTTAAAATATGACATATCAACGGTACTGGTAAATAATATAATTTTACTAGGCTACCTCCAATGTACCATGCTGAATAAAAATGATTTATTGCAGATTTTAAATATGCATCAGAGGCTTCATTGGTCTATGCATATGTGTTGTCACATTAATACTTTGCTCTTTACAGGCCTCTATTTTCAAACGCTATGAAATGAAGCATTAATTTACTGATAATGACAGGAGGTGTCAGCCACCAAAATTCAAGCCTCATCATTCTTTCTGACCTTTATGGAGAAACTTTCTTCCTCATATGTTGGTTTATTATTATTATTATTTAATTTTTTGAGTCAGAGTCTCACTCTGTAGCCCAGGCTGGGGTGCAGTGGCACCCTCACGGCCACCACAGCCTCAACCTGCAGGGCTCAATCAATCCTTCCACCTCAACCTTCAAAGTAGCTGGAACTACAGAAGCATGCTATGATGCCCGACTTATTTTTTTGCTTATTGGAGAGACGAGGTATCATCAAGTAGCCCAGGCTGGTTTCAAACCCCTGAGCTCAGGCAATCTTCTTGCCTTGGCGTCCCAAAACCATCATGCGTGGCCACATTGATGTTTTTAAAACTATGTTTCAGAACAATGGCTTGGGCTACTAGAGATAAAAGTTTTTTAATGTTACTATCCAATCCTGAGTGAAAATTTTCTCAGCAGAATCCCTGACTTAGATCACTTTTAGTACTAATAATCGGACTACTAAACATGTGCCAGCCTTCCCTGTCAGAGGCTCACACAGAATCTTGAACCACAGTTAGCTCTCATCCTCAGAGTTTATTCCTAAGTCGGTCCCCACAGGGAATGATTTCGTCATTAGGGTCATTTTCTTTCAGAATTTATATTAGTCTGCTTGGGCTTCCAGAACAAAATACCTCATAGTGGATGATTTATACAATATAAATTAATTTTTTCACAATTCTGGAGGTAGAAAGTTAAAGATCAAGGTGGCCGCAGGGTTGGTTTTGGTGAGTTAATTTCTTCTCTGCTTGCAGACAGCTGCTGTCTTCCTGTGCCCTTTCACTGCATTTTCTCTATTTTCATCAACCCACTTTTCCTTTCCCCCCTCTAGTTCTATCAGAAATAACCACGAGCAGATGTGTACTTAAGTTTAAAAGACAATGATTAGGTCTGAGTTCTTACAACTGAATTGCAAAGTCATATGTAAGATGAGGTATATGTTTCAGCACTTCTTTAATCATCATGGAGGAATACTGATGGTTATACAGGCTTTTCAGTGTACACAGAGAACATATAAGAATATGTTTTCCAATTTCATATATTTACATTTTCCCACAAAAAATGCAACAATAAAGTTATGTTTACTACTCCTCGGCATATGAGTAAATGACTCTTAAGTCACTCTAATAGAACTTCAACAGAAAATCCCGATTTCCTTGCCTTTGTAAGGGCACTTATCCCATTTCTAGGGGGTCTTTCCTCAGGACCTAATTACCACTCCAAAACTCTGCCTTCTAATGCAATCACACTGGCAACTAGGTATCAACCTATCTATTTTGAGGAGACACAAAATATTCAGATCATAATAAATATATTCCAAAAACTACTCTTAATGATATTTCATTTTCTTACATATTATATATTTGCTTTGAATGAAAGGGCCATGCTGAGATATATGTTGAAAGACTGAAAGATACAGAGTTTTATTCCCCCTAAATTATTGTATGCAATAAGAAAATTCTAAGTATAGAATAAAAAGCAGTGGAAGATGGCGGTGGAGCCAGTTGGACTATGTGAGTCCCAGTGTGAGTGTGCGGACAGTTTTGCATATGTGTCTGTGAGTAAGTGGGCGTATGAGTGACTGACTGAGTGGGTACTCGGGAGCACGTGGCCAGGACTCTCCTAGAGGAGCACTTGGTGCCACAGCTGCACTGCTTGGATCATAGTTCTTCCCAGGGTACAGCAGCCGTGCACTATTTTTAAAAAATCAGCAAAGCCCTTCCCAGGAAGGAGCTGCTGGGAGTGAGTGCTGACTGCAGGCTCTGCCTCACCACCATAGCACCTGACCAGACTCTTGCAACAAGAGCTGAAAAGGGAGTACTGTGAGGGAGCCGGAGGCAGATCCCCACTGGAGAAGAAAAAAGATCTCCACTGGCACCCTGCCACCATCTTTAAAACTGGGCAGAGAAGTGGTCCTGCTTGCTCACCATGGAGTGATAGACCCAATCTCTGTGACCAGCAGGTTAACTACTCAGGGGTTGATCATGACCCAAAGGGCCTATCCCAAAAGTACAAACTTCGGAGGGACAGGACAAGTGCTGAGTCTCAGGCACCTACCCTCTACCCTGATTCTGTCATGAGACAAAGAGTGTGACCAGAAAAGTATGAGGAAGACTCCACAAAAGATCAGTGGGGAGTCCAGGGCTGACCCAACCTCCTCCCCAACAATCCTCAGAATATCAGACACACACAACTGGGGCATGACTGAGAGGAATGAACCCAGGTGGAGCCTGGATATCAGCTGCAATAGGAGGGCTCTACTCCAGGATAAGCTTGCCTGGTGCACCCTTCACTCCCCACTGCCATTACCTGGGGAAAAGACAATCCCACACCTTTTCATTGAAAGGGATCACCCTGACCATATGAGAGTAGGAGGGGAGGACTAAAGTCTCACCCACCTCCACCACCCCCTCCTCCTTCCCTGGGCTGCACACTGCACTGGAGTGATTATGAATATGGCTGCAGCTTCACAGGAGATAGCAGAGGAGCTTACATGTGAGCAGCTGAGAGGAAAAATTGCAAAACCTGCCACAAGAGGGCAGGGATTTTTTTTTTTTCTATTTTCTTTGGGTGTGAATGTGTGTGTGTTTGATATGCATTCCTCCCCCCTTTTTTCCTTTTCTTTTTTCCTTTTCTTTTTGCTTTCTCATTTTTTGTTTTCTGTTTATGTGCATACGTGATTGATTGTGTTCATCTTTCAGTCGTCTTGTTTTTTGTTATCTTTTTTTAGTTTAATGTGTATGTGAATGTATGTGTGTGTGAGGATTCAATTTGAATTCCCCCTTTTTTTTTCTATTTCATTTTTCTTCTTTAACTTTGTGTTGGGTATGTGTGTGTATGTGTGTGTTTTGTTTTCCAGTTTTTTGTTTCATTTTGTTTTTCCAGTTTGTTTTGGCTTATGTTGTGTGTGTGTGCTTAACTGTTTTTTTGCTTTGGTTTCTGCCTTTGTTTTTATTTTTTTACCTTTAAAATTTTTGTCCATCCTATTTCATTCTACTTTATTCTGCTCTTCTCATTCCTGTTACTATATCTTGAAATCAGGGCATACATACATGTACCCATTGCAACATAATATAGAATGGTGGTAGGGAGTAGGTTTCAGGGAAGTATACTCCAGACAGTGAACATATGCAAGTAGTTTCTAAATTCTATCTTCCCATCTTCCACCTTATTCAACTATCAAAACTACCAGAGACAATAAAACTTCCCACTCACAGTCCTGTTTGAAAATAGAACAAATTCAGAGCGCTGTTCAGGAAAGAATAGAGAGCTGAGCAATCATCAAAAGTGAAAGCCCCTCCCACTGCCACTGAATAATGGAACTAAAGAGAAAAGAAAGAGATCTGTCACAAAAGAGGAAAAGTAAATGGAAGAACACAAGTAATTCCCTGTGGCCAAAGAGAAAATGCTTGAAAAATCAGAACTTAGAGCCCAAACAATGAAAGTCACCAATGACTGGCCCCAGAATACAACAGGAATTAAGGAATGGGTGGAAAGAGTGAATACAACTCAAGATAGACAAGATGCAACACTGAAAAACTTGTATCAAAGATTTTGGCCCTAAAAAACTTTATCCAGGTAATAAATAATAAGATGACAAGCATGGACATCAGAATTAATCGAGTAGAAGAAAGAATCTCAGAACTTAAAGACTAAAACAAGAAAATAATATGACCTATAAAAAATAGAAAGAAAACTCATAAGAAAGAAAAAAGCCACCAAGGGATGTGTAATTATATCAAGAGACTGAACCTTCTGAATGGTATCCTAGAAAAAGAAAGAGAAACAGAGAACACCTTGGAGCAAGTATTCCAGGAGGTTATCCAAGAAAACCATCTCACCAGGGATATGACCATCCAAACATGAGATACAGAGAACCCTGCCATACATCAAATAAGAAGACCAACCCCTAGACATGTAGTAATTCATCTACACTAAGGAGGTACAATAGAAAAAATCCTAAAGACAGCAAGAGAGAAAGGTCAGACTACCTACTGGGGAAGACCAATCAGAGTAGCAGCAGACTTATTGACAGAAACACTACAAGCTAGGAGGTACTGGAGTCTGATTTTTAAAGTCCTAAAAGATAAACAATTTCAACCAAGAATTTCCTACCTAGCCAAGCTCAAATTCATCAGCAATAGATAATTTAAATCCTTCTGAGACATCCAGTCTCTAAGACATCATGCAGTTTCCACACTACCTCTACAGGAGACTCATAAAATGTATTAAGCACAAAAGAAAGAAAATAAATAAGCGCACACTTCCCAAGAGAACAGGAGAACACAAACTTGAAAACACACAAATACATCGACCCAAAAGTTAAAAGAAAACAAATCCAAAACATTATAAGAACCTTATGACAGGGATAAACACTCACATTTCAATAATAAGACTGAACATGAATGGACTAAATGCACCACTGAACAGAAACGGAATGACAAAGTGGATTTTAAAAATGATCCAATAATTTGCTGCATCCAGGAAACTCATCTTACCACAAAGACATACACAGACTCAAAGTAAGAGGATGAAAACAAATGTCTAGGTGAATGGATCACAAAAAAGGCAGGAGCCTTGACCTTAATATCAGACAAAACAACATTTAAGCTATCAAAAATTAACAAAGATACAGAAAGACCTTACATAATGATAGAGATTAAATCCATCAATAAAAAATATCCATTGTAAACATACATGTACCCAGAAAGGAGCACCAGTGTTTAATAAGCAACTACTTAGTAGTTTAAAAAAATATATTGGATCTAACACTATTATAGCTGGGAACTTAAAACCCCCCCTTACAACCCTAGATAAAACATGGAGGCAAAAAATCAACAAAGAGATCTGGAACATCAAATTGACCAAATGGACTTAATTTATAATTACAGAACACTCCTTCCAACAACCATGGAATATGCATTCTACTCATCACCATATGGAATGTACTCAAAGATGGATCACATTCTCTGCCACAAGTCAAGCGTAAGCAAATATTATAACATCAAAATACTGCCATGCAGCTTCTCAGACTACAGTGGAATAAAAATAAATATCAACATCAACAAAATTCCCTCCAAAACCACAAAGACATGAACACGATGCTGAATGACTCCTGGGTCAACACAAAATCAAAACTGAAATTAAAAGATTCCTGAAAATAAATGAAAATGAAGAAACATCTTACCAAAACCTCTGGGATGCCATGAAAACAGTTCTAAAAGGAGAATTTATATTTCTATGAATGCACATCAAGAAAATGGAAATATAACATTAACAGCTTAACAAATCACCTAAGGGATCTGGAAAGACAAGACTTCCGAAACCCTAACTTTATCAGAATAATCCAGATCACCAAAGTAAATGCCAAATACAGGACATAGAAGACAAAAATATCATAGAAAAATTCAACAAAATAAAAAGATTGTTCTTCAAAAAGATAAACAAGATTGATGGCCCCCCTTGGTCTTGAATGACCAAGAAAAATAGAGAAAAAGCCTGAATAAACACCATCAGAAATGCAAAACATCAAATCACAACTGACACTGAAGAAGTACAAAAGATTAGCAAAGATTACTATGCACATTTGTATGGAAACAACTTGATAATGTAAATGAAATGGAGGACTTTCTGACATTACACAACCTTCCAAGGTTGAAACAAGAAGAAATCAAGATCCTAACTAGACCATTAAAAACTCAGGAAACTGACTTCATCATGAGAAAACTACATACAAAAATAGAATTTCCTGGACTAGATGACTTTCCAGCAGAATTCTATAAAACATACAAAGAGGTGCTGACACCAATCCCATTGAAAGTATTCCAGGCAATCATGAAGGATGAAACTCTCCCTAAATCATTTTACAAAGCTAACATCACAATGATACCAAAACCAAGAAAAGATCCAACAATGAAAGAGAACTAGAGGCCAATATCCCTGATGAACATGGATGCAAAAATTCTCAACAAGATTCTAACAAATCAGATCCAACAACACATCTAATAAATAATTTACTATGACAAGGTAGGTTTCATTTCTGGGATGCGGGACCGGTTTGACGTCTACAAGACCATAAATGCGATTAAATACATTAACAGATGTAAAAACAAGAAGCCTATGATTATATCACTAGATACAGGAAAAGCTTTTGATAAAATCCAGCGTTGCTTCTTGATAAAAACCCTTGAGCACCTAGGCATATAAGGAATGTACCTCAAAATAGTAAGCACCCTCTACAATAAACCCACAGCCAACATACTGCTACATAGACAGAAACTGGAGGAATTTCCCCTGAAAACAGGACACCCCTCCTGTTCAACATTGTGTTGGAAGTCCTAGTTTGAGCAATTAGACTGGAGAAGAAAATCAGGAGTACCAAATTGGAAAAGAGAAAGATAGGTTATCCCTCTTCGCTGATGATATGATTCTATACCTTGAAAATCCAAGAGGATCTGTCAAAAACCTCCTTGCTCTGATAAAGGACTTTGACAAAGTCTTGGGGTACAAAATACATGTCTAAAACATGGTCTCATTCTTTTACATCAACAACAAATAGGCAGAGAACCACATAAAAAGTGCAGTTCCATTCACAATAATAATAAAAAAATATAAAATACCTCAATGTCTTCCTAATCAGAGAAGTGAAAGACATTTACAGTGAAAACTACAAAACACTGATCAAAGAAATTCAAGAAGACACAAACAAATGGAAATATATTCCATACTCATGGATAGGAAGAATCATCATTGTTAATATGTCTATCCTACCAAAGGCAATCTACAGATTCAATACAATACCCATTAAATTACCAACATCATTCTTCTTAACCTGAAAATAACAACACAGAAATTCATATGGAAACATAAACAAGCTCAACTAACCAAAATAATCCTCAGCAAAAGATACAAAGCTTTACTATAAGGCTACAGTAATCAAATTAGCCTGGTGGTGGTATAAGAACAGGCATATAGACCAATGGAACACAATATAGATTACTGAAGCAAAATCTAAATTTCTCAACCTGCTTGTCTTTTACAAAGCCTTCACCAACAACCACTGGGTAGAGGAGAACCTATTCAGTAAACGATGATGGGAAAACTGGCAGACTACATGCAGAAGACTGACACAGGACCCCTTAACTATTACTGTACATGAAAATCAACTCTAAATGGATCAAAGACCTAAATGTAAAACCTCAAACATTAAGAATTTTAGAAAATGCAGGAAACACCCTTATGGAAATCTGAGTAGGTAACTGATTCCTGATCAGAATACTAGATGTTCATGCCATAAGAGACAAGATAGACAAGTAGGACCTCATTAAACTGAAAAGCTTCTCAAAGCAAAAGAAACCATCAAGAGACATCACACAGAATGAGAAAAAATATTTGTCAAGCCTGTATCTGACAAAGGGCTGACATCCAAGAACTACAAGGAACACAAATGTGCTGAATGGAAAAAGAACAACAAAAAAAAAAACAACAAAAAAACAGGCCCATTAAAAAGTGGGCAAAAGACAAGAATAGTTACTTTGTAAAAGAAGATATCCAGACAGCCAGCAGACACGTAAGAAAGTGCTCAGTCTCACTAATCATCAGAGAAATGCGAATCAAAACCACATTGAGATACCTCCTAACTCCAGTAAAAATGACCATCATTAATAACAATAATGATGATAATAAAAGCAGATGCTGGTGAGGGCATAGAGAAAAGGGAATGCTTCTTCACTGCTGGTGGGAACGCAAACTAGTTCAATCTCTATGGTAAACAGTGTGGCGATTTCTAAAAGTACTGTAAATTGACCATCCATATGACCCAGCAATCCCTCTACTGGTAATATACCTGGAGGAATTCTAATCATCCTACAAAAAAAAAATATCTGCACACATGTTTATTGCAGCACTATTCACAATAGTAAAAATATGGAACCAACTTTGCTGCCTATTGAAACTGAACTGTATAAAAAAAATGTGATACATATACATGATGGAATATTATGCAACCATAAAGAAAGTCAAACATATGAACTTCAAAGCAACTTGGGTGAATTTGGAGTCTATAATACTCAATGATCTATCACAGAATCAAAGAACAGAGTACCACATATTCTCACTCATAAGCAGACACTGCACATTTACCATAATACTAATATAAGGGATTGGCAGTCACAGGATACTGCAAGTGTAGGGATGTGACACAACATCAATAAAGGTACCTGATCTCAAACCAGGGAAAGTGGGGACCAAAGGGAGGCCCAAACTTTACCTGTATGATGACCACGTGTATACCTAATCTTGAATTGTAGCTACATCTTAAAAGAAAAATTGCATTTGCATTTAAAAAAAAAAAAAACAGATGATGATTTGGAATAGGGCTGGGATGGCAGGGGGAGGTTGTAGGACTGGAAGACCACAGAAATAGGTGGCCAACTGTATCTTAGTTACTATTACAATGCTTCTGTCTAAGAATATTACTGAAAAAAGAAAAAAGCCAGTGATGACAATGTGCTTGGCATGTCTCAGAAATAGAAAGGAGGCTGACTGAGAGCAGAGAAAGAAATCAGAGTGCAATGGTAATGAAAATAATACAACTTTATTGTGGCAACATAATGCAACTTTATATATTAGGGTTTTCCTGTTTTCTGATGGGGTTGGTCCCTTTTGCTTTCAGCTGTGTCTAAAGACATATTTCAATGTCAGAAGATTTGGCTTTGGTAATGTTATATCTAATATCTTCATTCTATTTAACAGGTGAGATATGACAACTTATGTCGTATTATTTATGAAGCGTTCAGCATGGAGTCTTAAAGTAGCATTCAACCTCTGTCTCCAGACCTTTAAAATCTCAGTTCTCTAGACTGAGTTTCCGAAAAGCATATCTTACTAATTTATGTATCCCTAGCAGCCAGGTGTATTTTTGAATGAACGAACTAATGAAAAGAAAAATGCACAATGGGGGGAAACTGACGTTATATATCCTTTTTATTCCTCTTATGATTTATTTCATATTTTGAACGTTAACCATCTGTTTCAAGTTCCTAAAAGTATGAAATGTTAATTTTCCATACTCTCCTGAGAAGTTTATAATTCTTTATCTTTTAAATAATCTTACTTTCAGGAATATCACTCTGTTAATTTACTATTTTTTCTCAACCTATGATCTTTCTGTATAATTAAATTTGTCAAGCATTTTTCTTTGTTTCCAAGCACCCTCCAAGTTTCAGACTGACTATGCATGTTCTTCATCTGATTAGGAATATCTGATTATGTATTTTACTGCATCTGAAAAATCTGTCAAGTTGACACTTATTCTCTTTTAAAAGCAGACAAATATCTTCCTATTACATTCTTCTAAATTTTTCGGATCATAAGGATTTTTTACATCCACCTGCAGTTTCAGCAGGTACAATATTCCTACTAAGAAGTCTCCAGAAAACTTGTCTAGATACCCTAAGTTACTCCACCACCAACTGCTAGCCAGACATATGTCTTTTCTCAGAGGAATCTGTCTCTCTTAACAATCATGAGTTGAAGTAAAAGACAACCAAAGTTTTAGTATAAAAAGAAAACTATGGCAATGACCCCAAGATGAGAGTGATTACCCTCTGTTAATGAAGCACACACACACAAAGACAGACAAAAATAAGGAGGAAAAGGTAGAAAGTAAAAAGACAGTCATCGAAGCCAAGTCTGTCATCTAGAATGTGGTAAGAATAGCTTTAATCCTATAAAATATGAAATGCATCTGTTAAATCCAATCTCAGGAATACTTTGTTTGGTAAGGTATTCTTCCCTGTAAGTCACAAGGGGGAAGAATATATCTATCTATCTATAATTTGTATAATTAAAGGGAAGCTAATAGATTACAAAATATCTATATAGTTCTTCTATACAATTAACTGTAGCCTACAAATTAATCAATACGTAACTTGTCTCTCTCAAAAGAACCAATGTCATTGATCATTTTATAATTAGACCTTCACTCTGTATATCTTTTGTAGAAAGGTATGCATGCTAAACAAATCATTTTTCTATTTATAAGATTACACAGATAAGTAAAATCCATGGACTTTTATGAACACTAGAGTATTAACATATAAAAATATTGCTTAATGCTTTCAAGTATTATATCATACCAATAAAAATAAAACTCTTACTTTATAGTTAATTATTATCCTAAATAAATACAAAGCTGACTATTACCTGTTCTCTGGAGAGGATTAAATTCAGAGATTTATTTTTAAAATGCTTATAATTATGGTGATTTATTGACTTATAGAATAAACCACAAAATTTAGTATAAATTTTGAGATTTCTCCTTCTACCAATCTTTATCAGTCCTTATCAATCTTTTGTATAATGTTTGCTTTATGTAATTCTATGGGTATTTTTAATATAGAGATTTAACAAGTAGTGTTCAGTATTACTTAACATACTCAGGTGAATATTACAAGTAACAACACTATGTATCTAATATTAATTTTAGAACTCTGAAATATGTTTTTTCCTATATATCTTAGTTTTATATTTCTATCAATCAACGTTATTACTAGCAGTAATTACTAGCAGTAACAACTATCCATAGAATATAATCAAATAACAGTCAGAAGTCTCAATGCAAAGTCAGGGTTTAGGCAAGTAGTCTAAGAACAAAAGCCTGCAACAAGAAAATAGCAGGAGAGGAGAAAACCTTGGGGGCTAGAGATGTGTATGAGAATGTGTTTGTGTGTGAGAGAAGAGAGAGAGAGAGAGAGAGACAACATGTGTTTGAAGAATGAGAAAAGAGCTGCCTTGTCCTGATTATTTCCTGGTCCCCAAATCATCCAACTGTGTTTTGCAAATATCTTAGCACACCTGAATTATTTCCTGTTTTTGTTTTACCTAGTTTGAGTAGATTTCTTTCCCCTGGAAGTTAATACAATTTATTTTGTAATTTTTTTTTTTACTTTTCCAGTAAAGCATGAACTGTTTCAACATTTTTGAAAGCATTCTTATGGGGACCACTCATCTTATTTGATGAGATGACAATATTTTGGTGCTGCAATTAAGCTAATATGGAAAAAGCAACACACACACACACACACACACACACACACACACACACACACGACAGATAATACAAAAGAGAAGTTTTTAGTGTGAACTGAGAAGTTTCACAGTAAAGAAACCTGTCGAACTTTATTTAACCCAGTGTTTCTCAAATATATTTGATCATGGAAGCTTATATGAGGCATTTAGTAATGGTGGTAGATTTTCATAGTTATCTTCTTTATGGCTAATGGCTGCTATATTCTTCTCTATTATCAGAGTGTTGTCTTCCACAGCAGAATCTAAACACTTCATCTCTTTCACAGATTTCCATTTTGCTAGTCATATGACCCAGTTCTAACAATGAAGAAAGGGGTCTTGAAAAAAGACATATAAAAAAGAACCCTTTGCAATGTGACTGCTGTTTTTAGATGTTGGGTTTGCAAGCTTTAAAAATCTATCTCTACCTTGTGACAATGAGGAGAGACTCACCAATACTCTGGGACAGCTGAACGGAAAAGACAGGAGACTTGTTAGTGTCTTTGACACTATAACTGAGATGCTGAACCAAAACCTGTCCCTCATTTTATTTTATTTTATTTTATTTTATTTTATTTTATTTTATTTTTTGAGTTGGAGTCTCACTCTGTCGCCCAGACTGGAGTGCAGTGGCCGCTCCCGGCCACCGCAGCCTCGACCTGCTGGGCTCCAGCGATCCTCCTGCCTCAGCCTTCCAAGGAGCCGGAATTACAGGCATGCGCTACCACACTCGGCTGATTTTTTGATTTATTGTAGAGATGAGGTCTTGCTGCCCAGGCGGGTCTCTAACCCGCGGGCTCAGGTAATCTGCTCACCTCAGCCTCCCAAAGGCGCGGGATTACAGGCTGAGCCACCGAGCCCGGCTTCCTCATTTTATTTTTCATAAGGAAAATGAACTCCTTTGGTTTAACCACTTTTATTTGGAAGGGCTACACCCAGTCAGATGTGTATGAAACAAATAGTATATGAAGATGTTGTGAAGTGAGGTGGGTACAGTTGACATTTTTGGTTTGAAGTAAACAAAGTAAAGTCACAAAACTCTTAGGGATGATGATATTTCTCTTCCACAAATGCTATTTCCATTAAGAAATTTAAAAATAGAGGATATTTGACATTATTCTTTCATCATATATACATAAAACACGTTATTAAAACAATTAATGTAATATTCACTGTCACTTAGAGAGTCCCTTACAATTGCCTTTTAGACAGTTAAAACTAAAAATAGTTTCAAATTCTGATTGATCTACTTCATGGACACTTTCATATTTTAATATGATAATATAATAAATATTAAAATGATTTAAAATTAATATCTAAAAATTGCTAGTATATTTAAGAAGATAGTAAAAACCTCCTATATGAAAACTGATGTTTAAATTTCAAAATATTTTTTATAAGTAGTATAAAAATGTAATTACACAGGTGGTATCTTAAAAACTAAAAAAAAAAGTCAACTCCAAATTTTATTGGTTGGGCATTTAAAATACTTTTCCATTTTTTTGTAAAGCAAAGTCAAAAGCCACAAACACAGCCTCCTCTACCCTATACTTGTGTGAAAAATGAAGCAAAAAATTAATTTTTTTGTCTCAATAGTTGCTTAAGATGATTACACATGGCTCCTTTTAGACAATTTTTTTTTTGATTTTTTTTTTTTTTTTTTTTTTTTTGAGTTGGAGTCTCACTCTGTCGCCCAGACTGGAGTGCAGTGGCCGCTCCCGGCCACCGCAGCCTCGACCTGCTGGGCTCCGGCGATCCTTCCGCCTCAGCCTTCCGAGTAGCTGGAATTACAGGCATGCACTACCATGCCCGGCTGATTTTTTGATTTATTGTAGAGATGAGGTCTCACTGCCCAGGCGGGTCTCGAACCCGCGGGCTCAGGCAATCCACTCACCTCAGCCTCCCAAAGGCGCGGGATTACAGGCTGAGCCACTGAGCCCGGCTTAGAGAATATTTTTAACTTCCAAAACCAATTGCTTTATCTGCTAGTTACTGTAATTGGTAACAGTCTTATCTAATTTTAATGATATTTATACAGCTACTGCCTATGCCATATATTTCAAGCAGTGAAATGTTTTAAAAATCAGAAAAAAAATGAATTTTAGATTATACATTTATAAAACACTTATTTTGGGAAAAATCACACATTTTTGCACATTTCTTTTTTATTGTTATTCCAGATCAATAATCAAATTTCTTTGAATTTTTAAATTTTTTTACACAAAGCTCTATTTAATGGCAATGAGTTAATGATCATAAAAATTGCTAATTCTTCCCACTTATATGATTATTAATCATTTTGCATTTTGAAGTAACAGACTTTTCACTTTAACTTGAGTTAGGTTGTAATAAAATATAATCCCTGATGTCTCTGCTATTTCAAGAGACAATATGTTCTGAATAGTGTCTGCTTTTATTTTAGAAACCCTATAAAACTTGATAAGAAAATTAAAAGTTTTCATTTTTTCATTGTATAGTTTGTCATTCAGATTTTTGTTAACTTGTATATTATTGAGTTTTTAATTTTTTTTACTTGTTTCTTTTTTCTTTTGAGAGTCTACTAGAAAATTTTATTTTAAAAAATTTTTACTTTTTTTTTTTCAGTTGGAGTCTCACTCTGTCGCCCAGACTGGAGTGCAGTGGCCGCTCCCGGCCACCGCAGCCTCGACCTGCTGGGCTCCGGCGATCCTTCCGCCTCAGCCTTCCAAGGAGCCGGAATTACAGGCGCACGCTACCATGCCCAGCTAATTTTTTGATTTATTGTAGAGATGAGGTCTCGCCTGCCCAGGTGGGTGTCGAATCCGCGGGCTCAGTACTTTTTTTATTATAAAGATGTGGAAGGTACAGTTCAGGATTAGAAGCATAAGTAGTCAGGTTAGATCTGGGTCTCCAACTGGTCCTTGCTTACCTGATTTAGAATCAGGTACCCATAGTGATGTTACATCTTCCCACCGCATGGCAGTATCCTGCTACTGCTGATCCCTCTTTTGTGGTACTGGGTAAATGTTCAGAACCCATTTGTCAGTGAGAACATGTGATACTCAGTTCTTTGTTTCTGTTATAGATCACTGAGTATGATGGACTCTAAATCCATCCAATTTGCCTGCAAAGTCTATAATTTTGTCTTTCTTTATGACTGTGTAATACTGCATAGTGTATATGTGCCACATTTTCTTTATCCAGTCCACTTTAAATAGGTAGCGTGATTGGTTCTAGTTTTTGCTGTTATGAATAGTGCTGCAATAAACATGCATAAGTATCTGTTTTTGAAGAATGCTTTGAGTTCCTCTGTGTTTATTTCCAGGAGTGAAATTGCTGGCTTGTATGGAAGGTCAATTTCTAGCTCTTTTAAACATTGTCACTCTGTTTTCCATAGGGGTTGAACTATTTTGCTCTCCCACCAACAGTGTAGAAGCATAGTTTTAAATATTAAATATCAGGTAAATAGGATTATAGACCTTTACCATAGTGAAACTGGAGTCCTAAGCACTATCTTAACAATCAAATCAGGAACTATATTGAGGGAGAAAAAGGTATACATTTTCTTCCTCATTTTGTTCTTCCACAGGGTCCTCAAAATGAGCCCTATATAGTCAAAATATTTTTTATTCGACATTTCTATTATTTTCATTTCAACCTGCATTTTTTTCTAAGTTTATTTTCAGTTTTAATTTACCTTGTTTTATGTGTTTACTTGGCCTCCAGTTTTTTGTTTTGCTGCTTTTGTTTTTTGCCTGGAACTCAGCCTACATACATTGATTTTAAAATCTAGGTTGGCCTGTAAGATCTTCTTGATACTGTTACAAAACACCTGTTAAATCTTTTCCTATTGTTACCACGGCCACTTACCCAAAATTCAAACACTGGTATCTCCACTTTTCTCAAAAGGTTGTGTGTATGTATGTGTCAATATTTTTGCAGATATTCTGCTTTCTGAATGAGTTAAGTTCCTTCAAATTGCAAAAGAAATAAAACTGGTTAAGATATTATTAAAATAGTAATGCTTACCTAATTGGAATGTGCTGAAGCTCAAAACATGGGCCCCTCTCCTCTCCTCTCCCCTCCTCTCCTCTCCCCTTCCCTTCCCTCACCTCCGCTCCCCTCTTCTCTTCTTCTCTTCTCCCCTTCCCTCTCTCCTCCTCTCCTCTTCCCTCCCCTCCCCTTTCCTCCCCTCTCCTCTCTTCTCCTCTAAGCTTGTGTTTGTCTTTGTGCCTTTATAATACGAGGGGACACCAAAAAAACTGGAATTATCCTTTGGAAGGTGGTCCCCTTGTAGTACATTCAGAGTCTGTTCCTCTGGATCCAATCGTCAACCAATGTTTTTATCTGGAAGTTTTGAGAAGGTTGCATCACAGTTTGCAGAAGGAAGTCCTGAACTGTGGCAAACGGGTGACTGGTCCTTCCACCATGACAATGCACCTGCCCATGCCACACTGAGTGTTCAGCAGTTTTTGACTGAATGGCTTAATCCTTGTGCCCACCCTCCCTATTCATCTGATCTTGCCCCGAGCAACTCTTTTTGTCCCCCCAGATGAAAAAGTCTTCAAAGGAAAATACTTTGCCAATGTGAAAGAGGTGAAACAAAAAATGGCAGAAGCATTAAAATTTCTAAGTTCAGAAACTGTTTTGAGCCATGGACAAAGTGTCTTGATGGAGAGTGCATCAAATGGAGAGTGACTGAAGGTGACTGAAGGAGACTGAAGTTTAAACATGTAAGAATAAATGCACATTTTTACTAAAGTCTGTTCTTTTGGGTCCCCCCATATATGTGTGTGCATACATATATGTCCCTTCATATATACATATATACATATAAATTTATATATTATTCCCTTATAAATATGTCTATTCTTTAAAATATCTGAATGGGTACTTTTATTCAGAGAAAATGACACAAATATTTATTTCACATACATAAACTATACACTAAGAAATAAAATGTGTATTTTACTAAACAGTTAATTTAAGAATATGAGTACCCATTTATATTCACAATAGCAATATGGCCAACAAATGTGTTAACTTATATATGTAAAATAATATGGGTTTATGCTTCTTCAATTTATTAACACTTTGAGGTGGTTATGAAATGTCTGTAAAATTTATAATAGCCTGTAATAGCTTGCTTATTAAAAGTAACTGCATTTTTGTTAAAAATCCTCCATCTTAGCTGCTTGCTACCCACATATAGCCCCCCGCCCCCGCCACACATGTGACAAAAATAAGTTCCTTGTACTCACAGACCCACATTCCTGTACCCATAAACTGTTTCTCCTGACTGTTTGGAAACTCCCTAGCCACAATTTCTGTGTAATTGTATGCTTTGTTAACTAAACTCAAATGCTACGCCTTGCAAAACTCCATTGTTACATTCTCATATTATAAGCCCGTATTTTGTTAGTGACCCAACGAAGGTAACTCCATTGTATAGTAGTCCTTCCACCTTGTCTCCATGTAACTGCCCTAATTGTTCCAGTCTCCGGCCGTGCCTGGGACATAAAGTCAATCTAAACTCCCTAACAATCAAAAGTTCCCATTTTGGTTGCTAAGTTGCTAGTTTATGGTTGCTATGGTTGCTAAGTTGCTATGTATCCTTGTGGTTTTTGCCTTTATAAGCCCACCGCCTACTTCACTGGGGCCAAAAGCCCTTTAGGAGAATAGTCCGCTCTTGGTCACTGGCATAAATAAAGAACTCTTAATTAAATTCTCTGCGTAATGGCAATCTACCTTCTCACACTCCATTCATAACAGTTAGATTCAACCAGATTGCCAAGAATGTGTCTCTCTCTTCAAGCTATCTGCTTTGTATTCTTTCAGAGCCTTCATTATCCATCATACGTAGATGCTCTCTCCATACTCTACCAGTCTGTACTACATTTTGTAACCCACAGTGTGCCCTAGATCAGACAAGTTACTTTTCTTTCTTAGGGCAGATATAGCACATGAAAGAATTATCAAGATGTCTCTGCAGTGCCTATCATTCAGATATTAGAGCAAAATAACACCTATCAGTTGTATTTTTCAGCATTTTTTTTCAGTAATTTAATTCCATTTGCTTGCATGCTTATCCATGCAAGTGCCTCATTTCAATTCCCAGGAGATGTTTACATTATGTCCTTTATGGTGGGGTCTCAAAATTTAATTTCCCCCAACACAATTTCTCCATCCCAGTGGAAGAAGTTCACATTTTTAAAAAAATCAACACGAACTACTGTTTATCTGATTTTAACTGCCTTTTGCCTTAATGGTGGTAATACATTTGGAACATCTTTTTCCAGTTCTTTGTCATTCCTGTGAACTCTATACAACATCAATGACAATTCAAATATCACGTTTATGATGATTTATTACTCAACAGTTATTCCCTCATGGTCTTCCAACACTTGAGTCATGTAGTGTTTATTTCCTCCTGTATCATGGATAATTTTTCATCAATCCATTCATCTATAAACTGCTGAAGAACACTGCATTGGTTTCTGACTTTTGTAAAACTCTTGTACAGTATTGAGCATTAGAAGTCCAAAAATCTTTATCGTCGGAATAAATTCAAGATATCGGCAGGCCTGTAGTTCCTCTGGAGACTCTTAAGGAGAATTTGAATTTTTTTTTTCTCTTTTAGTTTCTGGTGGCTGCCAGCATTCCTTGACTTGTAGCTATAGCATGTCAATCTGCTTCTGTGGACAGATAACCTTCTCATCTGTGTGTCTGTGTGTGTCTTCTGTTTTTATCAACTCTCCCACTGTTTCTGTCTCTTATGATAGCACATATGATTGCATTAGGATCCCCTGGACAATCCAGGATAATCTATTTATCTCAAAATCTTTAAATTAATCACCTATTTATGTCATATATTCACAGGCTCTGACAATTAGGTCCTGATATCTTTTTAGCCTGCTATAAATGTGATCCATATGTAGAGTCATTCTAACATTGTAAGTGCCTAACTGATATTACCTTGAGATTGAAGCCACTGACATTGTGTTGTCTTTCACCTATAAATATTATTTGGTCAGCACTGATCTATGCTTAAAACTAAAGCTTCAAAGCAAGTAGTGGAAAAGCTTATGAAGAAAATAAAGCATTATTAAGAGCATGATATCATATGCTTTATGTCTATTAACTTATTCTCCTTTATGACCTTATGAGATAAATATCATTATTTCCATATAACACATGAATAAAGAGGTTCAGAAACATCCAGTGGTTTTCCTAGGAGTTCTAATATCAGATCTAGGCTTCAAATCCACACACTTCTACGAAAAACATGGAAAAAAAAAGTTTTTCTTCAGTGAAGTCATGTTGCTGCCAAAATAAATATTAGAAGAATAAAATAAAATACTTCTCAGGATGACTTACACATTAGCATAAATTACAAATGAAGAGCCCTTGATCATTAAAATATCCGGCTTGATTTAAAATGAGAAAGTTAATAGTTTTCTTTCTTTGCATTTGTTCATGATAAATGCGAACTTTAAACAGTGACTATCCAACAATAAATTGTTAGAAGCTCTCCTGTTTGTTTTGTTAATGCCGTATATAAATGAGTTTTTAGGGGAAGAGTTTTGTTTATTCCTTTATTTATTATAGCTTAACTGTTGCAAAACATTATGTGCTGCACAATCCTAGTGCCAACAAATAATGAATTATCACCCAGTACTGGGGTTCTAAATAAAACCCATACCAACAAACAGATGTCAGTAGAATTTTGGCTCCAGGTTTTTGCCTGCAGGAAGTCATTAAAAGATAAGTGGAAAATCAAGTCTCTTCCCTTGGTAGCAGAATTTCTACCATTTGGAGCCATGTAGGGAGGCTTATTTTCGGACAACAGCAATAGCTTCCACATTAGATGGTAATCACTCTGTATTTATAGACTCCTTATAAATCACTCCCAGACAGACACTGAAATGATCTTTTTAAAATATTTTTCTTTTAGGCTATTTTTAAAAAAAGTTGTTCTGAATAAAACAAAAATGTTTACATAATTCTACTTCTCAGTAATTGTCATAGTTCAGTCCTACAAAATCATATTGTGGTCTGTTTGAGCACACTTAATGACTATTCGCTATCTGGAAAGTAGCATTATTTTCCAGCTGTGTAAACCCTGAAATTTGTATTCCAGGATGGTTGATGCTTAGGAAGAAAGTCGTGACTGAAACCAGGTGCACATCATTATGTTTAATAATCAGTGTTTTTCTTTCTCTCTTTCTTATATCTTAGCATCTTAATGATTCTACAAGTTACTTTTTCCAACTCACAAGTTTTCACTGACCTAAATGAAAGCATATTTTATGCAATAACAGTCTTTTCTGTTAAATACATAAAACTTAAACTTCAGATAGTCTTCATCAAAGAACAATTTTTGATAAACCTGTATTTATAAGTAATGACAAATAACCATATAAAGAGTCTAGGCCAATAAATATTAAGTAATTTTGGATATCAGTAAGTAGCAAATAACAATAAAGAAAAATTTACTTTGCTAAAGAAAAATCAAGAATTATGTCAGAACTCCATGTACTAAAATTAACCAGCTATTAAAAATTTCTAAAACTATAACACCACAAACCTGGCATTAATAAAGTGATGCAGTTATGTTTTCACAATTTTTGTTCATATATAATGAATAATTTATTTAAAAGTGTGAAATGTCAAACTTTTAAGTGTACTTTTTATTTTGGAATCAGGTTCTTATTCTGATGGCTGGGCTGGAGTGCAGTGGCACAATCACAGCTTAGTGCAGCTTCGACTTTCCAGGCTCAGGTGGTCTTTCTGCCTCATCCTCCTGAGTACCTGGGACTACAGGTATGCACTATCATCCTCACTTAATTTTTTTGTAGAGATGAGGTCTTACTATGTTGCCTAGAATAATCTCAAACTCCTGGGCTCAAGCAGTCTCTCTACCTTGGGCTCCCACACTGCTGTGTTTACAGGCATTCGATACCATGCCCAGCCCAACTTTTTAAAATACATGTTTGTACCACTGAGATATATAAAATAAAACATAGGAATAATGATGCTATGTTTTTGGGTTTTTTTTAATGCATGCAACTTCATAGCCTAATATAACATACAAACCAACTTAGTAATATATACTATAAATTATATGGGTAAATAATGTGCAGTGTATGGGCATTTATGGCTATTACCTGTCAGTCTAAACAAATGGGTAAAGTTTAAAAGAATAATTTTGCTAGCGTCAGATACTTATTCTCTTATCTCTTACCTTCTGCCATTTTGGATGTTCTAAATAAGAAACTAGTTTAAATAGAAACCTACTTACATTTCAGCAGGTTTTTTTTTTCACTTTTTTAGAAAAAAATTAGGTGGAAAATCCTAGAAGACTATGCCAAAACAGTATAATCACTTACAGCATAAAATCCAAGTTATAGCTTAATGTTTTAATGACTTCAGTATTTATATCATTGAAAGCTGCCTGAGGCAGTAGTAACATTTTGCACTCTGCTGTTTTCTACAATGCTGGTAGATATTTGTTATTTTTCCAACTAGTAAGTTGTGTTTTGGTAAAAGTTTTGAAAGATAAATATCTAATTTCAATTTTCCTTTTTTAAAATTTGGGCAGAAGATATCATGATGATTGTGACTTGTTTTGTTGTTTTTAATAATGTTATCTACAGGTTAAAAATTTAAAACATTCTTAAAATAGCAATTGTTTAAATTATTAATGATGAAGTTAGACAAATTGTCCAACGTCCCACAGCTCCAGGGCAAATTTGAGATATAAACTTGGGATGTCTAGCTTCAGAATTTGCTTTTTAAGCCACACTATCATGTCTTCCTAAAAGAAACTGTCTCTTATCTGGGTGTATCAATTAACTTCTGTATAACAAATTACCCTATGGGAATAGAGTTCAAGATAAGTATACCCTGGTACTGTTCTTCCCCACTCCCCAACCTCCCCCTCCACCACTGTGGGTAGAATCTGTGTCTTGCTTCAAACCAACAGAATATGGCAAGGGTAATGTGATGTCACTTCTTCGATTATGTTACTTTATATTAGACTCAGTCATCTTGATATATTCACTCTAGACACTGTCCTTACTGGCATAGTAATGTAAGAAGCTATGTTGAGAATGCTCAAATAGCAAGGACCTATGGGCACCTCCAGACACGTGGGTGGCCTCTTGATATAGTGTGTGTGAGCTCTGGAAATCGTGGGTAATTTCTAGTAACTAAGAGAAACTGCCAGTGAAATCTGGCAAGAAATTGAGCCATTAGTCCTAAAACTGCAAGGAAATGATTTCTGCCAAGAACCTGAGTATGCTTAAAAGTAGATTCTACCTGAGTCAAGTATCTAGATGAAAACACAGCCTGACTAATGCTTAATTTCAACCTTGAAAGACCCCCTTAGCAGGGAAACCAATTAAGCCATACTCAGACTCCAGACCCATAAAAATCGTGAAGCAAGAAATATGTAGTCATAGTTGTCTAACTAACAAACTTAGACTTAAATTGTAGACAAATGTAGACAAAATTGTATACTTTCTTTTACAACGCGGTAACCAATACAACCCCAAATCATGTGGCTAAACAGTATTCATTTAGCGCACTATTTTTGATTCAGCTTGGTTTTGATCCAGCTGAACGGTCCTGATCTGCATGTATTGGCTCATGTGTCTGTGGCCAGCTGTTGGATAGCAGCTGCGAATTGTTCATAAAGGTTTTGGCTGGAATGGCTATTCCCTCCATGTGACTTATCATCATCCAGCATGGTATTCCATATTTGTTCCCAAGGAGGAAGCGGGGTTCTAAGTTCAGTAAGAGAGTGAGCTCACATGTGCAAGTGCTTTTCAAGTTTCTGGTGTGTCACATTAGTTAATGCTCCATTGGTCAGAACAAGTCCTATGACCAATCCAGACTTAAAGACTAAGATAATAGACTCCATCTTTTGAGGAGAAAAGCTGTACAGGGTTTGTGGCCACTTTTGCAAGCTATCATGCTAGTCTTATTCACCTCTGTAAACTATACTGCAATTCATTCAGTTGATGGAATATAAAATTTAGGAGACATACCTTAGTTTCTCTTAGTCTTTCATTCCCCACTTCACTCCTTCACCTTAAAAACCTCATTTGTTCTCTCCAATAGGACGTATATAATCTAAGGTACCAATACCCCTCACCTGGGCTGCTTCAATAGTTCCATAATTTTTCCTCATACTTTCATTCTGCCTCTCATCTTCTATTCACTATGCATAAACCAGATGATATTTAGTAACATAAATAGTATTACATAACTGGATATAATTTGGGACATGTATAATATATTATTTACATGTAAAAATTTTTACAAATGGGACAAAGAATGGGGAGCATTGATTGAAATTCAAAATCTAATAGTTGGGAGTTTCTACAGACTCCTAAGAGGCTAATAATCTTATGATTTTATGTGTTCATACTGACTGGTGCCTGTTAAAGATAGCAGAGGAAGATCTACAGTCCCAGTTCTCGGGCTTTAAGTCGTTATGTAAACATAATGCTTCTGGCTACATCTATCTTGAATGATAACTCCCAGCTGGCATTTTGGTCCTAAGACTGTGTCCACTTCTAAAACCACTAAATAGCACTGAAACAAGACATCCAATAATATCATAGATTATATATTAAAAATGAGCTTAAAAATGAAAATGACAGCTAAGTAAAGCTGATAACTAAAAGAAACGGCACGTTCAGAATTGTGCTAAAGGAGGCAGGATGTGATTTGTTTATAAATGACAAGTGTTGATTTAGAGCTAACATTTTCACTCAACAAGAACTGATTACAGTATTATAGGCATGTAGGGCAATTGAGTGAATAAAACAGACAAAAATAGTCTTCAATACCAGGAATTTATATTTTTTTGTCTAACCTCATTTGTACTATCTACCTGACAAATAAGGACTTGGACTGCCTGTCGAATTTTACTGAATTCATAAAAGTGTGACAGAGCTTAGTCAATGCTTGATTGTGCCTGAAAAACTGAGATAGGTAATATCTAGGTTAAAATAATCTGTCCAGCTGAGAGAAAGAATCTAACAGAAGAAAATAAGAGTTTTATTTATCTGGCATTAAGGTCTCAGCAGAGAAGATGAGAAAATAATTGCATACTCTAGATTTTCCATTGACATAAAAGATCCCAAATGTATATGTCAGTTGATATTGGAATATATTTACATCATCAGATAATCCATATGAAGTATTTTATATTCTCATAATGAATGTAGTATACAACTTAAAATTGGTGTGACAAATTGAAACAAATTCTATACAATAAGGGTAGGTGTTATGTTGGTGCTCAAATGGTTGTCATTTTATGGTTGGAGAGTGTGTTATGGAGGAAAGGCATCAGTAGCATCATTTCACAGTTTTTTTTTGTTTGTTTATGGAAGCGGTTGGTTTAGAATGGAAACGGAGATAACTCCTCACTATATAACCAGCACATTTTCAAAGAACTTCAGATCTTATTTTTCCAGAATATGGATCAAATAAAATTTTCCAAGGCAGAAATAATAGAAACCCAACGAACTCCGCTAATTACATGGGTGTGGTATTTGAGCATTGACAATAAAATTGGGCTGAATTTGGTCTTCCTCATGGGAGGTTAAGGCAGGAATAGTGTTCACAGAATCTGCTCTATTTAGTAGACAGGACCCTTGAGTGACAATATATCTCTAAAGTTGTCAAAAGTGCCTTGGAAGTGGATAAAAAGGTAGTACGGGGTGTATATATTTGTTGCCAGCTATTTAGTATGAAGGCAGAGGATAGTTCAAAGCCTCCTCTGATAAAAGCAAAAGTGAAGATCAATAAAATTCTTTTAATGCTTCACTTTGAGAAAAGCCTTTTTTATTTGTTTAATTTGGATACCCAAACTTTATCAGTTGGGTTATAGGTTCTTCTATTATTGGCTAAACTTGCTTGTGTTTGACCAGAAACAGTCAAATAATATTGAAAATTGTCAAAAGATTTTCATAATCTTAGATCATCATACTTTTTGTCTTTGTTAATACAACCAATTATTTAAATATATTTCCCTAATTCATTTCTAAAAGAAGTACACATTAGGTAATGCTATATTATTTTGTAATTGAATATTCTAATCTGCTGGGTTTATTATACTAATGTTTTGATTTTTAATCTAAAACATAAACAAATTCAACATTTCTTAGGCTATACTTCTATGATATAAAAAGTTGCACTGTAATATAATCTTAGGGATATTTATTGTTCTGAAATAGTTTGTGTATCATTGGAATGATTTACTTCTTGAGAATTTGGAAGAGTCATCCATAGTACAGTATCTTATCATGCTGAAATCATTTAGGGGCTAGAATTTTAACTTCACTTAAAAAAATTCAATAGCTTTAGGTGGTACAAATAGTTTTTGATTATATGGTTTCATTGTAGTGGCAAAGGAGTTTGGGCTTTAATTGTACTCACCTCTCCCAGTGGGGCATGTTGCACCCAATAGGTGATATTTTACCGTCCACCATAACCTGCTCCCACTTCTGCACTTCCAATGTCCATTCTCTATGCCTTTGCAAATCCTTAGTTTAGCTTCTATTTATAAGTAAAACGTGGTGTTTGGTTTTCTGTTTCTGCATTAGTTCACTTAGGATGATGCTCTCCAATTCCATCCAAGTTGCTGCAAAATACAATATGTTATATATATATATATATATATATATATATATATGTGTGTGTGTGTGTGTGTATATATATATATATATATATATTTTTTTTTTTTTTTTTTTGAGTTGGAATCTCACTCTGTCACCCAGACTGAAGTGCAGTGGCCGCTCCGGCCACCGCAGCCTCGACCTGCTGGGCTCCGGCAATCCTTCCACCTCAGCCTTCCAAGTAGCTGGAACTACAGGCGCGCACTACCATGCCCAACTAATGTTTGATTTATTGTAGAGATGAGGTCTCGCCAAGTTGCCCAGGCGGGTCTCGAACCTGCGGGCTCAGGCAATCCACTCACCTCAGCCTCCCAAAGTGCGGGATTACAGGCTGAGCCACCGAACCTGGCCATGCTATACTTTTTGACAGTTGAGTCGTATTTCATGGTATATATATTCTACATTTCCATTGCCCACTGATCAATTGATGGACATTTAGGTTACCATATCTTTGCAATTATGAATTGCGTTGCAGTGACCATGCAAGTGCAGGTTCTTTTTTATATAATACCCCTGTTCCTCAGGGTAGATACCTAGTATTGGAATTGCAGGATCAAATTGTATATCTACTTTTAATTGTTTGATAAATCATTATACTGATTGCCAAAAAGGTTATACTAATTTATTCGTTCACCAACAGTGTATAAGTGTTCTCTTTTCACTGCATCTGTGCCAGCATCTATTGACTGATTTTTTAAATAAGGGCTATTCTGACTCTGGTATAAGGTGGTATCTCATTGTGGTTTTAATTTGCCTTTCCCTGATGATAAAAGATGGTGAGCAATTTTTCATATGTTTGTTGGCCATTTGCATATCTTCTTTTGAGAGATGTCTGTTCATGTCATTCGCTCACTTTTTAATAGGGTTATTTGCTTTTTTTCTTTCTGATTTGTTTGAGTTGTTTGTAGATTCTAGATGTTAGTCCTTTATCAGATGTGTAATTTGTGAACATCTTCTCCCATTCTGTAGATTATTTATTTGCTCTGTTGATTTATTCTTTTGCTGTGTAGAAGCTTTTTAGTTTAACTAAGTCCCACTTATTAATTTTTGTTTTTGTTGAATTTGCTTATGGGATTTTGGTCACAAATTCTTTGTGTGGGCCAATGTCTAGAAGAATTTTTCCTAAGTTTTCTTCTAGGATTTTCATGACTTCAGGTTTGACATTTAAGTCTTTAATCCATCTTGAGTTAGTTTTTGTATATAGTGAGAGAGATAGGGACCAATTTTTATCTTTCTGCATGTAGCTATCCAATTTTCCCAGCACTATTTGTTGACTAGGATGTCCTTTCTCCAGTATATGTTTTTGTCTGTTTTTTCAAAGATCAGTTGGTTGTAGGTATTTGGTTTTATTTCTGGATTTTCTATTCTGTTCCATTGGTCCATGTATTTGCTTTTGTACTAGTACCATGTTGTTTCTGTTACTATAACCTTGTAGCATAATTTGAAGTCAGGTAAAGTAATGTCTTCAGTTTTGTTCTTTTTACATAGGATTGCTTTGGCTATTCTAGCTCTGTTTTGTTCTGTACAAATTTTAGGATCATTCTTTCTAACTTTATTAAAAAAAGACAATGGTAGTTTGATTGGGATTATTTTAAATCTGTAGATTACTTTGAATGATAATGTCATTTCAACAATGTTGATTCTTCCAATCAATGAGCATGGAATATTTCTCCATTTGTTTGTGACTTTTGCAATTTCTTTCATCAATGTTTTGTTGTTCTTTTTGTAGAAATATTTTACCTCCTTTGTTAAATATACTGCTAGGAATTTTAGCTTTGGGGAAACTATTGTAAATAAAGTTGAGTTCTTGATTTGATTCTCAGCTTGGTCATTATTGGTGTATAACTGTGCCACTGATTTCTGTGTGTTGATTTTGTATCCTGAAACTTTATTGAATTCATTTATCATTTAGTCTTCCAAAAGTCTCCAGCAAAAAAGAGTTTACCTTGGGAGAGGAATGTTGCCATGGCAATAGGTCCCACCCAGTTCTCCTGTCATAGCCTCACTCAGTCTGTGTCCAGAATGTCAAAGTGCAACCATGGTCAGAACCATGGGTGTTCCCATGGCAGCATGCCTTAGGCAGGAACTGTCATAGCAGAGTTTGCCTTTGGGCTCCGTTTCTCCCAGGCCAGCTAGAAAGCAGCCACCAGCAAGGGCCTAGTTCCTAGGACATGGGCTGGAACTGTTCAGGGTTCCACCCCCCTATGTGGGTTTTGGCAGGGCAGGCTGTCAGTAAGGCATTTTCTCATGAGAGGCTGGAGTCCCACAGGGTTCAACTCAAGAGGTCTTCAAGTCTGTGGCAGGAGCACAGAATTTCTGAATTCCCTTCACTCACCATTCCCACTGGGTCCAGAGGCTGCTCACATTTTGAGTTGCGATCCATGCAAGAGTCTGACTAGTTTCAACCCAGGTTGATAAATTATTCTCTTCTTTGCACTGTGTAGTTATTGTTGCTTCTTTCATGAGTCATGAGACATGCTACTGATCCTCTTCCTCTCTGAGTGCTGAAGAAATTCTATTTTGGTTCACTCCATAGGAGAAATACACTCCAACTGCTTCTTGTGGGTCATCTTCAGATCCTCTCTCCAACTTCGGTTGTAATATCTGTTATAATTCTTTGTCAGTCTGAGCTGAGAAGCCGCTCACATATATTTTCTCAAACTTTTAATACCGTTTCAAATCAAGCGGTATAAAATTGGCCATGTTATTTCTTTATACTTTAAATATCTATAGTGGCAGTTCCATTCACTTTTTCATTTATAATACTGTTACATTTTTCATTAATATTGTTTAAAATCACCATATTATTTTCTATAGTGTTATTCCTAAATAATAATTTTAAAAATTTTCTTTATTGATTTTGATTTGAATGTTTGCATTTAAACTTATACATTTTAATTTCATGTAGTCTCCAATTTGGGTTCTACAAATTTTAAATTATATTAATCTTGTTTTTATTGGCGTAAGATATTTGTAAAATCATTTTGATTTCTTTTTAAACAATAGACGATTTAACATTGATATTTATAAATATCTAAGTAAATGAATGAACTGATAAACAAGTGTATGGTAGTGTGTATCTTTTTCACTAACATGAAATAATTTTCTTTGTTTAATTTTATGCCCTTATACCTCTACCACATTTTAAAAATATTTTTTCATAGGTACCTTTCCAATCTATAACTATGTTACATCTCTTGTAGTAAATGGCCATTTACTCATTCAATGATATGTCATGCCTACAATACCTTAAGCATGGTTCTAGGTGCTGAAATGTAGAGTTGTACAAAGGAGAAAAACAATGTGCTCTTTTGGAGCTTGTCATGTGAATACATAATATTAAATCATATACATTTAAAATATCATGCTATAATAACTGATATGTAGGAAATAAAAATAAGATGTCACTGTATACACAATAAGATATCAAGAGAAACCTTTCTCATGCAGTAATGCTTAATGACAGACTGAGACTTAGTGACAAGATGGATTCAGCATTTTAGAGATTTGGTTGATTAGCGTTTTGGGTAGACCAAAAATTTGTCTCCAATTGCTAAAGAGGAAATATTATAGGTACAGAAAAAAGATGTTGTTGGAATATAATAGGTAATTATGAGAACTGCATGTGATGAGGTAAAAGATCTTTTGGGATTTACACACTTGTGTAAGAAGTTCAAAAGTTTATTTTGATGTGCTTGTAAAACTTGGAAGGATTTTGATTTTAAAATATGCTACCTAAAGTCTTAACTATCATTTCTAAAACAAAGAACAAAAGATAAATGTTTCAGTAGCTATCTCCGTAAATTAATTTCTCTCTGAAACACTTTTATTTGGTATTAGAAGCTGATTTAAAATAACAGAACTTATACATCTGATTTTTCTCTAAATAAAAAACATTTGTTTCTTAAATAATGTAGAAGAGATCAAATTATCTTTGACAACCAACATTTCTTTCTTTGCAAAATATTCCTCTTTGGAAATAGTTTTATAATCTTGGATATCTGCCATTACATTTCCACTGAATAATTAATATGACTTAGTTTAACTGCAATTGTACATGAGAATGAATCATGCAATCTCAACTTGATATTTGGAAATAAGAAAATAAATTTTTTCCTACTCAAATTTGATTGATTTCTGCATTCCATTGATAAGTCTATAAAACCAGAAAAACTTTAGGTATTTATTAAAGTTCTAATCTACTTCCATATCACACAAAATTGATTTTTAATGTTACACTGTAAAATTGACACATTGCAATATACAAAGTTATAATGCATATTGGATTTTTATAAGCCATAAAACAATTTTCAATCCATTTCTATTACCATAAAGAAGATAATTGTTGATGCCATTTAATTAATATACCTATGACTTTTCTTTTGTTATTTGTATTTACTAGTCATGCTAAAGGCTATAATAAATATACACTAAATTTTGATGATTCAACACAATGAATTTTATTTCTCTGTCACATCATTCTATGTGGTATTTCTGAGCTGTCCTAGTGATAAGAATTTTAGTTCACTTATCATTTCTGGACCTCAGACTATTCTGCTTCCAGCTAGTGAAAAGGATTAGAGATAATGAGAAACGCACATCTGCCATTTAAAAATACCATTCTAGAAATGACATATTATCTCTCTTCATATCCTACAGTTAGAACTAATCACATGACTCCATGTGGATGAAAGGAGGGCTTGGAAATGCAGACCTTTGTTAAGCAGTCAACATTTGGAAATGACTTCAGTTTTTTTCATGTTATAACGAGGTAACATTGGCATAAAAATGTGCAAATTTTGAAAGTGTAGAAGTTAATGAATTTTAACATATGCATGTTTGTCTGATTCACATCTTTGCCAACCCTTGGTGACATGGTCAGTCTTTTGAATTTTAGCTGTTATATTTGGTATGTATTGGTATCTTGTGGTTTTAATTTGCATTCCCCTATGACTAATGCATATTGAGTTTTTATAAGCCACATAACAATTAATTTTTAATCTATTTTCATTCTCAAAAAGAAAATATAATTGTTGATTCCCATTTAGTTAGCATAATTATAACCTTAATTTTGTTATATGTATTTAATAGTGGTGCTAAAAGTTATAATAAAAATACACTCAATTTGACACATATGTTGAGCATATGTGTCTATTAAAAATTTTTGCACATGCATGTTCATTCACAATAACAAAAACATGGAACCAACTATGCTGCTCATCAAAAGAGGACTGGATCAAAAAAATGTGGTACATATGCACAGTGGAATATTATGCAACCATAAAGAAGGACAAAATTATTGAAGCAGCAACATGGATGGACTTTGAGATATAATACTGAGTGATCTATTACAGAAACAAAGAGCCAAGTATCACATGTTCTCACTCATAAGTGGACCTTGAACAACTATTGTAATACTATAAGAAAGAGATTGGCAAAAGTGGGAAAATGTCAGGGGGCATATCTCATCAACAAGGGTACCTGCATAATGAACATTTATATACATAACCCTGAATTGTCCCTTATATATTTAAAATTAAATTTTAAAACATTGTCCAATTAAAAAAATTGAGTTGTTTGATATCTATTTTGGGAATTTCAGAGTTTCTTGCATATTCTGAGGACAAATTATTTATTAGATATGTGGCTTGCAAATATATTTTTCCTGTGCTTATTAGATATTTAAAAAAATATATATTCTCCCTATACATTCTCTCAACAGTGTCTTTGAAGAACAATATTTTTAATTGTAATGAAGTTCAATTTATTTTTTTTTATAAACAAAGATTTTGATGTTTTATCTTAGAAACATTTTTCTAAGATATTGCAAAAATATACTGTTGTATTTCTTTTCAGAAATTTAATAATTTTAGGTTTTACAGATTATATCTCTGATACATTTCAAGTTTTTTATACTTAATGTGATTGCTGATATAATTGTGAATGATGACTCAAAACTCCTTTTGTTGCTTTTATTTCTTTTATTTTCTCATATAGCTATCCAGTTGTTCCAAATAACCATTGTTATTTTTCAAAAAGACCATTCTTTCTCCATTGCATTCCACCTTTACCTTTGTTGAAAGTAAGTTGTTTGTAGATGTGTAACTTTTTGCACTCTATTTGGTTTCATTGATCTATTTATCCATCTTAACACTAATATCATCCTCTAATAATAACCATACTTTAAATTAAGACTAGAATTTAGGCAGTGTAAAGTCTTCGATTTCATTCATCTATTTCATGCTTGTTTTTTCCTATTCTAAATTCTTTGCATTTCAAATTAATTTTATTTTCAGTTTCCTAATATCTATTAGAATTTTTATTGGAATTGTGTTCTTCCATAGATTCTTGCCATGCAAATTGGCAATATTTTTTGGTGATGGATAGTGACTGTGGTGGCTCTGAATTGGCATTGGAGGATTCCATATCCGACTGGTAAAAAACAAAGGTGGACTAGAACAAATATGAAAAAACTCAGAATATATCAGGCAGAATATTTTAACGTATTCAAGGGATTGAATCCCTTGAGATCATTAAGAAGATTTTATACTATTTGGGCAGGTTGTAAGATAGGATCTTGACTATCCTGGATGTCCAGAATATTGTGGTGTAGCTTGAGCAGGTCTATGCTGATGTTATTGTGACTCTATATGCTTGGAGGTGTTTTTTAACTAAGTCCCAATTCCAAAGCCTGTTATTATAAGAAACACAAATAAAACAAATCCACTTGTATACCGCATGGTATTGTAGTTGTTGTTTCATTTGTATGCTGTTTATCTGGTTTCCCAGTCCAATGACTACAGCCTCCGAGGCATTTAATTTTGTTTCTAGCTTTAAGTCTATGGGTTTTTGCTGCTGTAGGGCCTTGAAGGTATTTTGAGTCAGAGCGTTGACAAACTTGGCATTTTGGATGGATTGAGACAGTGCAGCAGCGGCAGTCACTGCAGAAGTGATGACAAAAGTTAAGGTCACCTATCCAAAAATTATCAATACAACGGCCCTGCGAGGTCAGGAAGCAAGTTGGTGGTGTAATTCTTGAATCACCTGCAGTCCTGCGTCATCATACCAAGGGCTTGATATATTAGTAGGTATTATAACAAAGGGGGGCTGGTGTAAAACCAGGATGTCTCGTCTCACATTAAGGCGGGTGACACAATTTGTTAAGATTACAAGAGTTACATTGTAAGACATAATGATTATCTACTAGGGTGGCATTAACAGAGCCTGTTAAAAGGGTAAAAGGGGGTTGGACACAGGCTCAGACCCTGTAGCAGGGGGTGGTTGTACCACAGCCTCCTGCCAAATCTACCAAAGACCCACTAGTAAAGTTAACAAAATCAAGGGAGGCAGTGAGCTGCCACAGTTCTTTTGGATGTCACCTTGAGAAGTGGTAAGGATGTTGCCAACAAAGCCCCCAGGGGAAATGAACTCATGGTTAGAATGAGAGGGGTCCAGTCTGTGAGACCAATCATAGATTAGGAAGAGGGTTCCCGTAAGGTTTAGGGTTGTAGGCACAGGAGTGGCACGTTCTATCCCACCGGGGCATTCTCCAAGCTCTATCCCTGTGCTATTAGGGCACTATGGGATATTCAGGTGAACCTGGGTGACATTATAACTAGGGAACCCCCACTTAGATATAGTTTGTAGATATTTTATTATGTCCCAGGGCCCTGAAATATTAGCTATTTGTGTAGCCCCGTAGGAGGTTTTATTTTCTTGACTCATCTTAAGACAACCCAACTTAGAGGTGTTAGAAAGGCAAATAAGAGTGCTATTACTAGCCCTTGTGAAGTTAAAATTTGTACTATGGTTAGCAGTAACATGTTTATCAGACTGTCCTCCCAACATACGGGTACTGTTGGGTAAAGACAGGGACTGACCCACCAGCCCAAGTAGCAGGTTGGAGAATGGGAGGGTCCAGAAAACAAGTCCAATAAGGATTTCCCCTTCTTCCACCAACCTGAAAGCAACGATGGCTAACATGGCCAAGAACAAGGCTTGGGGGAAACTTGGTCCCCTAAGTTGTTTACTGACCTTGTTCCAAGTATCCAAATTAATTGTCCCTTGAGCAGGGAACCAAGGGCATGTTTCCTGCACAAAGTTTAAAAATTTCTCTAATTGAGAACCTTTAAGCGGGCAGCCTCTTGCCCAAAGCATAGACTTTAACACTTGGACATACAGACTCCTCTCTTGGGAGCCAGAATTACCCATGTTTTACACCCAGCTGAAACTAAATCTGCTCCTTACTTTTCCTAATTTTTAGGTGCACCTTTCTCAGAGTGTCTCATCACCTGATATTAGGAGTTCTCTCTCATGCTCAGGTCCTTGTTTGGGCGCCAGATGCCACAACCTGTGCAGCTGCCTTGAAGGTCCTGAGAGAGAGCAGCAAGGGATTAAGAAAGACACGAGACACAAAGACATCAAGAAAAGCTGGGGCCGGGTGGGACTTTTTCCTCTGATGGAGGAGAAGTGGCCCTAAACTAGCTCAGCACATTTATTTTATAATCAAACACAAAGGAAGTTGGAAGGGATTCAAGGTCTGTGAGGGAGCTATCACGGAATTTTGTTGCTACCTAAGGGCGAGCTGTTCCACGGTTATTTTGTAGCTAAGGCTTTATCTGTACTATGTGCACCTGAGTGTGTGGGCATCTGAGATGCCATTTCGTGTAGCAGGCTGCATCCCTTGCCTTTGGTTAGGATGCAGAGTTATCAAGTAAGACCTTGTCTTCGCTTGGGGCCATTAAGCAAGACCTTGCCTTCACTTGGGGCCTTTACTCAAGGTCTGCTACTGCTCCCCACATCACATCTGCTCCGTATTTCATTGTATTTCCTTTTTGGCTTATTAGCTATAACTCTTTAAAGGTTTTGTTAAAGTTCAAATAACTTTAATTTGTCACTCTTTGGCTATATGTTGTAAATATCACTGTACAATTTACCACTTGATTATACTTTGTAGAGTTTTATTTTATTTTATTTTTTGAGTCAAAATCTCACTTTGTTGCCCAGGCTGGAGCGCAGTGGTACACTCATGGATCACTGCAGCCTCAACCTCCTAGGCTCAGTTTCTGCCTCAGTCTTTCAAGTAGCTGACACACATGCTGCCAAACCCAGCGTGTCTGTGTGTGTGTGTGTGTGTGTGTGTGTGTGTGTGTGTGTGTGTGTGTGTGGTGTGTAAACAAAGTTTCACTATGTAGCCCAGGCTGATCTTGAACTCCTGGGCTCAAGCAATCTTCCTGCCTCATCCTCCAGCCTCCCAAAGCGCTGGGATTACAGGCATGAGCCTCAGTGCCTGACCAGACTTTAAATAATTTTTTTTTTTTTTTTGAGTTGGAGTCTCACTCTGTCATCCAGACTGGAGTGCAGTGGCCGCTTCCGGCCACCACAGCCTCGACATGCTGGGCTCCGGCGATACTTACACCTCAGCCTTCCAAGTAGCTGGAATTACAGACATGCGCTACCACACCCGGCTGATTTTTTGATTTATTACGGAGATGAGGTCTCACTGCCCAGGCGGGTCTCGAACCCGCGGGCTCAGGCAATCCACTCACCTCGGCCTCCCAAAGGCGCGGAATTACAGGCTCAGCCACCAAGCCCGGCTAAATAATTTTTTATAAGTTTACCCACATAGTTACTATCCTCATTTGTATTTCTGCATGTAGATGCACATTTTCATTTGGTATAATTTTCTTTTAGGTTTGAAGAGTGAATTTAACATTTTTTGTACTTGAGGCCCACTGGGAAAAAATGTCTTTATCTTTTTATGTCTAAAATAATCTTTATTTCACATTTATTTTTAAAACATATTTTCACTTAGGAAAACAATCTAGTCCAACATATTTTTTTTATTACATTAAAGATATTTTTTCTACTTCATTGTCGCTTATATTGTTTTCAGTGAAATTCATTTTCATGTCTATTTAACTTTGTTTCTCTGTATGAAATGTATCCATTTTTCTCAGGCTGATTTTTATATTTTCTTTTTATAGCTGCCTTACAGTGAATTGAAAATGGTGAACTTTTTTCTGCTTCAGGTTCAATGAGACTTTTGTATTTGTGAGTATATAGTTCAGATTTACTTACCAAAAAAAAGCTTTGCTTCTTAATACTTTTTTCCTGTACTTACTCTTTTAACTTATTATTTATATTAGTTGGTTTGATATTGGCCCAATGCTCCTGAATGCTCTGTTCATTCTAAGTAATTTTTCTCTTTGCATTTTATTTTTAATATTTTCAATGGCTATGTCTTTTTGTTGATTAATTTTAATTCTGTAATTTCCAATTCATTGAGAATACATTTAACATTTTTTTCATTTCAACATTGAAATTTTCATCTCTAGAAGTTAGACCTGGATCTGTTTTTATATCTTTCTTGTCTATCTGTAACTTGTTGCATCTTTTCTCTAGTTCAATCCTGGTAAATATAATCATAATTACTCTTTTCATGTTCTTGTATATTAACTCTATCATATCTGAACTACACAGTTTCAAGTTTTTTAAATTAAAGGTAATATTTTCTTTACTATGTCTAGTAATTTTTTATTGAATTTTTTATACTGTTAATTTTTCCTCACTGAATGTTTGATAATTTTAATGTTATAAATATTCTTGAGGTTTGTTATGAGATGCAGTTAAGTTACTTGAAAACAGTGTGATAATTTCAAGGCTTACTTTTAATCTTTAATACTTGATACTACAGTGATGTTTAGTCTCAACAAGCAAAATATTCTGATCAGTCTGCCTTCTATCCTGTGAACCACAGTGAGGTTTTCTACTCTGTCTGAGAACAGGCACAATTCCTGGTTTGTATGAGAGGTGGAAATTGGTGTCTCTAATTCTTTTAGGCATTTCTTATCCAAATTCAGGTAGTTTTCTCATATGCATGCACTGCTCAGTATCAGGTGAAGACTTTCATACTCTTCCATAGCTTTGTTTGGAATGAGCTTTAACCATCTTGGGATTCCTGTATTCCAAGTTCCATCTACTCAGAGAAACAGCTGAGCTCCACCTGGGTTTTACCTCCCTTCACCTCAGCCTGGACACTTCCTCTAGCCAGTAAGTTGCCGCAGTTGTTGTCATGTATTTTACTTCTATCTGTTTGATAAATCTTGGTATTAATTTTTACTTTAAATTGTCCGTCGTCTTCTAATGTTTTGTAAATATTTACTCTTTCTTGTCCTTTTCATTCATTTATGTGTTCTCTTATTTTCTTTTGTAATCATTTTCCCTGGAGAACATCCTTTAATATTTTTTGTATTACAAATCTGATGGCTATCTACTCTCACTATGGTTTTTTAATATATTTTGATATTGCTTATTGGTAAGTTTTCACTGGTGGAAGAATTTTAGATTCTGCTACACACACACTCATGGACATATATTTATATATTTCCTTATATATTTATATTATGCTGACATATTTGCACTTAAAATATGCAATTCCATGTCTTTTTGCTTCTGTATTACTGGATATGTGATAGGCAGCTAACACTTATCAATTACAAAACTAATACTTCTCCAAGCAAATCTATACTTCATCCTAATTTTTTTTCATATCAATGAAGTAGTTGCTCAAACCCAAAATCTAGACTTCTCTTTGAAATGTCCATTTTAATCTATAAGAGCTATAATAAATAATTAACTTTGTATATCCAGAATCATTTCTCCTGTTTTATCTGTACTCTATTGATACAAATCCATACAAATCCACAATCATCCCTTAAATTTTTACTGAAAAAAACTTTGCTGTTGGAGTTTCCACATTTTCTTTTGCTTTCTAAATGTTAGTTTGCATACATCTGTCAGGATAAGATGCAAATACGGTCATGACTTCTTTCTACGAAATCCAAAATATTTTCTCATTTCTCTTAGGATAAATCTAAGTTCTTTCCTTACTTTAGAAATCCTGATGTCTGGTCATACTTATGTAACTGTTTGGTGTTTTTAAATGTCCTTCTGTGTTTTGTTTTTTTTTTTTTTGGTAATAATTTTATTTTGTTTTTAAAAGCCAAATCCCACCGTATGTATCTGTATACCCAAGCATATATATACACACGCACACACACATATATATATTATTTTCAGTAAGGAAAATGTAACTCTGGAAGGAAAGCTTGTACCTTAATTTATTCATTTATGTTAAATAAAATTATTGCTATTATATTATTTTCCTAATTTTTCAGCAAATATAAAGCATATTTTATTTTACCATTATCTCATTATATCAGAAAGTTTATAGGTTTTAAAATTATTGTGAAATATGAATTCAAAATGACACATACGTTGAAAGACTTAGCACTGCCCACCCTTCAATTTGGTTATATACTAGTGACAGAATTTCATACATGAAATAGTACATACATTAAAAATGTAAGAATTACTAGAAGCAGAAATGACTATATCAAAAATAATAAATGCATTAAATATCCCTGGACTTTACAATTATATATTTATCTGCTTGTCCATATGTTTATTTATTTATTCCTTGAGTAATTCTGAAAGTTGATTTGTGTTTCCTTGTACAAGTCAATCAACTCAAACTAATATATAAAATAAAATAAGTGACTAATTAATAATATCAAAAGGAAGATTATCAAAGCAATTTATTTTCTTGCAAAATTTATTTTTATAAAGAATCTTATCAAGCAACCTGGCAACATTCTCTTATAGGTTTAGCACATCTGTGGAACATTGAAACAGGTAAATGCAGAAATTTTTCCACTATATAAACATGCCGTAAGATGGATTTAATTTTAATCAGAACAGAAACCTAGTATAATGAATTCTTCAATTTCAGACCTGGAACATTTCGCCTTTATTTTTAAACTCATAGATATAAATATAAGTAAACATATCAGATTATACAAAGTTATTACAGTGTTTATCATTTTGGTGACAATAATTTATTTCCCTTCACTGAATTAAATACATTGATTTGTTTAAAGCAATTCATGTTTTATTCTACTTGTGCAATACTTTGGGTGGCTAAAGGCTAGAATATATAACAAGAAAATGAGCTATTTTTTAGTAATATTAAACAAAAATATGAAATACATCACTCCTGAGTATTTTAGTTGACCTCACTATGAGTCTCAACATATGTTACCCTTTGCAGAGATTTGGTATCAATTAATATATTGAGAGAAAGAAACAAGGGCTGCTGTTTCTTGTTATTTTACTTATATTAATATAAATTGTGTAAGTAATTTTGTTAAATGTAAGTTGCTTTGTTAAATTATTTAAAAATGCAATAACATTGTTTTTTTAAAAAGATATTCTTTATTATCTACATAAAAATTCACAGAATATTTTATTTTAATTTAAGTCAGCAAACTTAGCTACCCATTCAACAGGCAATGCTTTTATTTGTAACCAGAAATGTGGAATGCTGTACATAATTTTAGATAGATGGCATATTTGGGTAGTTTAGTAGATTTTAGCTTCACGTCACTGAGAAAAAATATACATACTGGGAAAATTTTTCTAATATCTGTAAAGTAAAAACCTGATCTAATTTTTTAATCCACAAATTTATGTATAATTATATCTATACCAAAGAAATAAAAAAAATTCACTTTTTCTTATCACCTCTCCTACATTTTCTTCCTAGTAGATGGAAGAGCATGTAAATATGTCTTTAACTCAGTGTTTTCTTTCTAAAATTAATTACAGAAATATAACATTGGTCTCATATTCATTTAGTCTTTTTTTTTTAGTCAGTGTGTCACTCTGTCACCTAGGCTGGAGTGCAGTGGCAGCTCGCAACTACCGCAGCCTCGACCTGCTGGGCTCAGGTGATCTTGCTGTTTCAGCCTTCCAAGTAGTTGGAACTACAGGTGCACATCATCACACCTGACTAATTTTTTGATTTACTGTAGAAATGAGTTCTCCAAGTTCCCCAAGCTGGCCTCGAACCCCTGGGGTCAGGCAGTCTTTGCACCTCTGCCTCGCAAAGTTCTGGGATTACAGATGTGAACCACTGTACCTGGCCTCGTTTCTTTTTTTTTATACTAAGGTTTAATTTTTATTTTGTGAAATGTTATAATATTTAAATTATTAAAATTTAGCTACATACTCTATTTTTAATCCTCAAAACAATCAGTAGATAAGCGCAATTATTAAAGATACATCTAAAACTTAAAAAAATATACAGAAACTAAAGCATAAAATCTTTTTAAATATAAATAAATTCTGCTTCAAATCACACAATCTTCACTCCAATAGATCAAAATATACTATTACCATAATTGCATTAGTCCTCATCATAAAGCCTTAATATTAAGATTCATATTGTCATTATATTAGTCCACTTTTTCAAAAAGAAAAAAGAACCAATAGGCAATAGGATTTATTAAAGGATGAGAGAGAGAGGAAGAAAGAGAACTATTATAAGAAATTTGTTCACAGGCTTATGGGGACTGAGAAGTTCCAAGATCTGCATCCCAAAGGTCTGAGAACCAGGAGAGCTGATAATGTAAGTTCTAGAGTAAGTCTAATGGCAGCAGAAGACCAATATCACAGTTTAGAAAACATTATTTAGAAAGAACAAATTCTCTTTTGTTCTACCTTTAATTCTATTTAAGCTTTTGATTCATTGAATGAGTCCCACCCACATTGGGGAGTACAACTGACTTTGCTCAGTCTACTGATTCAAATGTTAATTTCATCCAGAGACACACTCACAAACACACTCAGAATAATGTTTAACCAAATATCTGTGCACCCTCTAGCTCAGTCAAGTTGACACATAAAATTAGCCATCACAACTACATTTAGTTAAGTATTAGCCAAAATGTTATTTCAGAATGAGAACCTTATTAGTTTTAACAACTTGTCTTATAGATCCGATATAGTATATCTGAACTATAGATCAATATTAAAATTATATTACATATATTTAAACTACCAAGACAAGCATTTTTTGATAACCTTGGCAGGATGATAGAATATTTTCTCAAAACTGAAAAAAACAGGAAAAAAAAAAGAAAAAAAGGAAGGAAGAAAAAATTAAAATATAAGGAGAAACAAAGACTTCCAATATAATATTTTCTCAAATAATCTATTTTATTCTCAGTCTTATACACAACAGAAACTACAAACATTTTATAATTAAATCAATTGAAAACACATTTTAAATAATGTTGAGACTATTAAAGTCATTGACTCAAAAGAACTGTATCACAAAAAGTTCAACTATCAAATTACTAGCCTAAAAGAGTATATGTTAATAATATAATACTACTATATTATATTATAGTATGTTAACCTATTATTTTGCTTGCTGTATAATCACTTAATGTAATAAGGGAGCTACTTGCTTTCTGGTGAATAACGTGACAAAGCAATCACATTTACATACATAAGCACAATTAATCTGGGTCTTGCATGACTTTTGTAGGGTGAGGTGATGTAGTTTTTAGGTACAATATACCTCTAGCTTTTGAGGGGAAAAAAATGTATGACCTAGCTGAAGTGACATGAGATAAACCTGAACTGATAAAGGTTTTGCATATTATAATGAAAAGATTGAATTTAATTAAATAGACAATGGAAAACATTAAGATGGGAGCAGGTAATAGGCATTATTAGGTTTGTGTTGAGAAAGGCTAGCTTTGTCATCCATGTGCTTAAAGGATTGCTTTGTTCAGTTGTCTGAGAACATTCTATTTTATGTGTTAACATGTGTTTCCCTTCTGCTGCTTTTGTTGCATTGTGTCATAAATTAATAACATGCAAAATAGATAAATGGCTAAAAAGTGGTTATTGGAAATTTAAAAGTCTTAATGCAAATAGAATTTATGCAAACCTTAGATTAACATTATAAATATAAATATAGATATAAATCAGAACTCTAGTTTTCCACTACCAACATAAAACTTGCAAAACTATTTGTAAGTTATTGACAGATATGCTAGCAAAGAAAACACAATTTCAGTGTCAGACAGTATGAAAGGAAATCCTATCACTCAAGTTTGGAACAAACACTTTGAGGGGCAGTAAAGGAAAGTAATACTCTGAATCAGATGTTATAATAGAAGAGATATATTTTTAAAATATTAAGTAATGATTTCTTTGTGAACTATTATATATGGTGTAAAAGGTGCATTAAAATTAATGTGATAGAACATTAGCCATAAAAAATAAATAAATGTATATAAATGTACTATAAAAATAAATGTACCAGCACCCCCCAAATACTAAGTTATAAAGTTTTTTGCATCAAAGGTCACTATCAATAAAGTGAAAAGACAACCTATGAAATGAGAGAAGATATTTGTAAATTATCTATCTGAGAAGGGATTAACATCCAGAATAACAAATAACTCTTATTTAGCAACACAAGATACTACCTGATTAAAAAATTGGGCAAATGATTTGAATAGAGATGTCTCTAAAGAAGATATATAAATGACCAATAAACACATGAAAAAATGCAAATCTAAACCACAAAAAATACCATTGCATGCTTATCAGAATGCTTATTATCAAAAGCAAATAAATAAGCATACAGAAAATAAGTGTTTGTGAAGATGAAGAAATGAGAACTCTATACATTGCTGGTAGAAATTTAAATTGGTGCAGCTGCTATAAAAAATGATATGATATATTCTAAAAAGATTAAACATGTAATTATTATATGATCTAGCAATTCCATTTCTGTGTATATTGCCCAAAGATGTGAAAGCTGGGAAAGCTGGGAAAGATATATTTTTACTCTCATGTTGATAGTTGTATAATCCACAGTAACCAGAAGGTGCAAGCAGTTCAAATGCCCTTGGACATAGGAATGAATAAATAAAATGTGAAATATACATAAAATGGAAAATTATTTAGCCTTAAACAGGAGAGAAAATCTGATACATACTACAGTATGGTTGAACCTCGAAGATATTACGCTAAGTGAAATAAGCTGATCACAGATAGATATTGTATACTTCCACTTATGTGAAATAACTCAAGTAAGTCACATTCAAAGAGACAGAAAGTAGAATCCTCATGCACAGGGGCTGGGGATGAGATGAATGGGGAGTTGTTTACTGAGTACAGAGTTTTTGTTGGAGAAGATGAAAAGTTCTGAAGATGAACACTTGTTATTGTTCCAAGACAATGTGAATGTACTTAAAGCCACAGAACTGTACTCTTAAAAGTGGTTAAAATGGCCAGTATATTGATCACAATAAAAAATAATTGTGTGCCACAATGTGAATGGCATTTTTCTACTTGAATGATACTAATTCTATAGTTATTCAGAGCAATTATTAGTTAGTACTTGCCTTCTGTTTCAGTGTTGAAGAAAATAGAAAAAATTGTGAATACAATTAAATTGCTGCCACTGAATAATTTTTTGGTATCTTATAGACACATGCACAAAATCTGGCAATAGGTAAATTTTTTATAGTACATTCAAGTGTATGTTTATTATTGAAGGGTTAGCTTAGAATAATACACGGAAAAACATATATTTTCACAACACAAAAATTGGTAAGAAAAATTTCTGTTTTACAGTGGCTGACTTTTCCAACCAACTATTTTTACTAACACAGAGGAGTTACTCTTATCCTTATGCAATAAATGGTAGCTGTATATGATATAAAATGAATTGAAATTATGCTGGTCAAGGAAGGTCAGAAAGATGGCAGCTCAGAAAGTTGGACTATGCGAGTCCCAGTGTGAATGAGTGAGTGTATGGGAAATTTTGTGTAGGTGCTGGTCAGTGAGTGGGTGTGTGCATGGCTGACTGAGTGAGGGCTAGGGAGCTAGCCGTCGGGCTCTCCTGGTGCAGCAGTTGGTGCTGCAGCTGCTGGGCTTGGACCCTAGTGATTTCCAGGATGCAGAAGCCAAGCACTGTTTTTTTAAAAAATCAACAAAACCCTTCCTGTGAAGAAAATACTGGGAGAAACTGACAAAGTAGGGGCTTGTGAGCAAGTGGCCAGGGCCCTCCTGGTGCAACAGCTGGTGCTGCAGCTTCTCTGCTGGGTCCCTGGCTCTTCCCGGGTTGCAGAGGCCAAGTGCCTTTTTTCAATAGACAAAAGTTTTCTTGTGAAGTGGGGAGAGAATACCACCCCAGGCTCTGCCTCATCACTGCAGCAGGAGAGATTGCTGGCTCCAGCCTTTGCCTCACCACTTCAGTACCTGATGGATACTGGCAGAAGGGACTGCAGAGGGAGCCCAGAGGCAGAGGCCCCCTGGAGAGGACGAGAGAGGCACCCCACCACCATGTTAAATGCAAGGCAGGAAAGTGCTCTGACATGCTCACCTCAGAGCAACAGACCTGATCTCTGTGACTAGTGCTACTCAAGGGTTGATCGTTACCCAGAGGGAATATCCTGGAAGCACAAACTTCAGAGGGACTGGACTAGTGCTGACTCCCAGGCGCCCTATACCCTACCCTGATCCAGGTGAAGAACAAAAGTTGTGGTCAGAAAAGAAGGAGGAAGAACTCTAAAGAGATCAGTGGTGAGTCTGGGGCTGACCCACCCCCCTCCTCCCCAGCAATCCTCTGAATGCCAGACCCACACAGCTGGGCTAAGACTGAAAGGGACAAACCCAGGCAGAGTCTGAATGTCAGTCACCATAGGAGAACTCCAATTCAGAATAGGTCTGGATGGGGCACCTCCCACAAGTATATACCTGAGGAAGAGACAATCCTGCACCTCCCAACCAAGGGGGATCTCCCTGACTATACAAGAGTAGGAGGGGAGGACTGCAGACCCACTCACCTCCACTGCCCCTCCTCCTTCCCTGCTCTGGATACTGGGGAGAGTGAAAGAGGTGGAAGCTAGCAAGCTAGAGGAACAATTACAGAGCCTGACGCAAGAGGGCAGGAGTTTTAATTTTTAACTTTTAAATTTATTTTTGCCTGTTTGTTTGTTAGTTCATCTAGTTTTAAAATATTTTTCCTGCATGTATGTGTATGTGAGGGTGTAATCTGCATCCTCCTTTTTTTTTTCTTTCCTTTTTCTGTTTCTTCTTTTGTATATTGTTTTCTGTTTATGTGTGCATGTGAATGACTGAATGTTCATCTTTAATTTTTTGGGTTGTTGAGATTTATTTTTGCTCTTTTGTTCTGTTTGTTTATTTATTTAAGTTTAAGGTGTATATCAATATATGTGTGAGGGTTCAAACTGAATTCCTTTTTTTCCTCTGTCTCTCTGTTTTTCTTCTCCATTCATTTTGTGCTAGGTATGATTGTGTGTGTGTCTGTGTGTTTAATTGTCTTGATTTTTTTCTTGTCTGTTTTGTTTCACTTGGTTGTTATTCCTGTTTGTGTTGGAGTGTGTGTGTATGTCTCTCTGTGTATGTGTTCACTTGTTTTTTATGTTAGTTTCTCCTTTCATTGTTCTGTGTATTTTTCTTTTTATTTCTTTAAAAAAAATTCTTGTCCATCTTATTTCATTCTGTTTTTAATCTAAGCTCCTCATTGCTATCACTGAATCACTGACTCAGGGAGTATACACATGTATACATTGCATCAGCATATAGAGTGGTGATGGGGAGTGGGTCTCAGGGAACACATACCACAATCAGGGAACATTGTAATTTGCAAGTAGTTGCTGAACCCCAGTGCCCCATCCCCCACCTTATTTGACTTTCAAAACTACAAGAGACAGCAAAGTTTCCCATCCACAGTCCTATTTCAAAATAAAACAAATCCAGAGCCTGCATCAGGGAAGAATAGAGGACTGAGCAAACATCAGAAGGGAAAGTCTCTCCAACTGACACTGTATAATTGAATAAACAGAAAAACAAGAGATGAGGAAAATTAAAAGGAAGAACACAAGTAATTTCAAGTGTAACAAAGAGATACTCCTGAAAAATCATACATTGGACCCTAAACAATGGAAGTCACCAAAAACAGGCACCAGAAAATGACAGGGACTAGAGAATGGATGGAAAGAGTGAATGAGACTCAAGAAAGATAAGATGCAACACTAGAAGAACTTGTAGCAGAGATTTTTGGCAATAAAAATTTTCATCCAGGAAATAAATACCAAGAAGAAAAGCATGGAAAGCAGAATTAATCTAACTGAAGAAAGAATCTCAGAACTTGAAGACTAGAACATGGAATTAACCCGATCTGTAAAAAACATAGAAAGAAGACTCAAAAAGAAAGAACAAAGCCTACAAGAGATGTGAGATTATATCAAGAGGTTTAGCCTACAACTGATTGATATCCCAGAAGAGGATACCAATGGGAAGTGGAGAACAACTTAGAACAATATTCCAGGAGGAAATCCAAGAAAACTTTCCCATCTAACCTGAGATGTGATCAGCCAAGGACAAGAGATACAGAAAACCCTTACAAGACAGCAAATGAGAAGACCAACCCCTAGACATGTAGTAATTTGCCTACACAGAGTAGAAACAAATGAAAAAATTCTAAATGCAGCAAGAGAGAAAGGTAAGACTACCTAGCTGGGGAAACCAATCAGAATAGCAGCAGACATATCAGAAGAAACTCTACAAGCAAGAAGGGACTGGAATCCAATATTCAAAATCCTTAAAGATACAGAGTTTCAACCAAGAATTTCCTACCCAGTCAAGCTCAACTTCATCAATGATGGAGTACTAAAATCCTTCCCAAACATTCAATCCCTAAGAGATTATGCAGCTTCCAGTCTAGCTCTACAGGAGACACTTAAAAAGGTATGAAGCACAGAGGAAAGACAAAAAAGAATGACCATACACTTTCCAAGAGAACAGAAGAGCACAGAATCAACAGAGACTACAACCCTACAATAAACTTTAAAGCACAAACATACATCAACTCAAAATCCAAAAGAAAACAAGCAAGGAAAAAACTTTATAAGAGCCTCATGATAGGGATAAACAATCACTTTTTAGTAAACAGTCTGAATGTGAATGGACCAAATGCACCACTAAAGAGACACAGAATGGCAAACTGGATAAGAACCATGACCCAAATATTGGCTGCATCCAGGAAACTCATCTTACCACAAGGAATGAATGCAGACTCAAAGTTAGAGGTTGAAAAACAAACATCCAGGCAAATGGATCACATAAAAAGGCAGGAGTTGTGATCTTAATAACAGACAAAATAACCTTTAAGCTATCAAAAATTTTAAAAAGATACAAAAGGACACTACATAATGATAAAAGTATCAATCCATCAATAAGAAATATCTATAACTAAAGATATATGCACCCAACACAGGAGCACCAGCATTTATAAAGCAAGTACTAAGTAAACAAACAAAAAAGATATTGACTCTAACACTATTATAGCAGGGGACTTGATTAGCACACTTACTAGATAGACTATAGCAGGGGACTTGATTATCACACTTAATAGATAGACTATAGAGGCAAAAAATCAACAAGGAGATCCAGACCCTAAACTTGACACTTGACCAATGAACTTAATAGACACCTACAGATTGTTCCACCCAACAACCACAAAATACAAATTCTACTCATCACCACATGAAATGTACTCCAAGATTGATCACATCCTTGGCTATAATTTAAGCATAAACAAATTCCATAAGGGTGAAATCTTGCCATGCACATTCTCAAACCACAGTGGAATAAAAATAAATATCAACACCAACAACATTTCCCCAAAGCCCACAAAGACATGAACACTACACAGCATGATACTGAACAACTACTGGGTCAACACTGAAATCAAAGCAGAAATTAAAAGATTCCTGGAAACAAATGAAAATTAAGACACATCTTACCAAAATCTCTGGCGTGCCATGAAATCAGTGCTAATAGGGGAATTTATATCTCTATGAGCACACATCAAGAAAACAGAAAGATCACAAGTGGAGAGCCTAACAGATCACTTAAGGGAGCTGGAAGGAGAAGACAACCAAAACCCCAAATTTAGCAGAATAATCCAAGTCACCAAAATACAAGCCCAAATACAGGACATAGAAGGCAAAAAATATCATAGAAAATATCAACAAAACAAAAAGCTGGTTCTTTGAAAGAATTAACAAGATTGCTGGACCCCTAGCCAGAATGACCAAGAAAAAGAGGGGAAAAGCCCAAATAAAAACAATCAGAAATACAAATGATCAAATCACAAATGACCCCATTGAAATAAAAAAGATGATCAGAGATTACTATGTACACCTATATGGAAACAAACTTGATAACTTAAATGAAATGGAGGAGTTTCTGATATCACACAACCTCTCCAGGTTGAAACAAGAAAACATTGAGACTCTAAATAGATCAATAGCATTCAGGAAATTGACTCTGTCATAAGAAAACTACCTATAAAAAAACCCTGAACCAGATGACTTTCCAGCAGAATTTTACAAAATGTACAAGGAGGAGCTAATACCAATTCTATTGAAAGTATTCTAGGTAATAGAGGAAAGTGGAAATCTCCCCACATCTTTTTACAAAGCTACATCACACTGATACCAATCTGGGTAAATATCCAACACAAAAGAGAACTACAGGACAATATCCCATATGAATATAGATGCAGAAATTCTCAACAAGATTCTAACAAATAGGATCCAGAAACACATCTCAAAAATCATCCACCATAACCAAGTAGGCTTTATCTCCAGGAGTCAGGACTGGTTCAGCATTTGCAAGACTAGAAATGTAATTAAATACATCAACAGATGTAAAAACAAGAGCCACATGATTATAACATTAGATGCGGAAAAAGTTTTTGATAAAATCCAGCATCCATTCTTGATAAAAACCCTCAAAAACTTAGGAATAGAAGGAGCATACCTCTAAATAGTAAGTGCATCTACAATAAACCTACAGCTAACATATTGCTAAGTGGACAGAAACTGAAAACATTTCCCCTGAAAACTAGAACAAGACAAGGCTGCCCAGTCTCATAGCTCTGGTTTAACATTGTTTTGGGTATTGTTTTTGAAGTCCTAGCTAGGGCAATTAGACAAGAGAAGAAAATCAGGGGTATCAAAATAGGAAAAGAATTTAAGCTATCTCTCTTTGCAGATGATATGATTCTATACCTTGAAAATCCAAGAGCATCTGTCAAAAACCTCCTTGCACTGATAAAGGACTTTGGGAAAGTCTTATGGTACAAAATAAATGTGCAAAAGACAGTTGCATTCCTATATACCAACAACAAGCAGGCAGAGACCCAAATACAAAGCACAATCCCATTCACAATAGCCACACACAAAAACGAATTACCTCAGCATCTTTTCTATCCAGAGAACCATCTTAAGCATCTTCCTAACCATCTTCCTAACTGCAAAACATTGCTCAAAGAAATCCAAGAAGACATAAACAAATGAAAAAATATTACATGCTCATAGATAGGAAGAATCAACATTGTTTACATGTCCATCCTATCAAAGGCAATTGACAGATTCAATGCAATATCCATTAAATTACCAACATCCTTCTTCTCAGCCTGGAAATGACAATACAGGAGTTCATACGGAAATATAAAGGACCATGAATAGCCAAAACATTCTTTAGCAACAGAAACAAAGCAGGAGGTATTACACTTCCAGACTTCAAACTTTACTATAAGGCTACAGTAGTCAAAATAACCTGGTTGGTACAAGAAGAGGCATATAGACCAATGGAATAGGATAGAGATTCCAGAACCAAAGTCCCAATTTCTCAACCAACTCATCTTTTAAAAAGTCTCCAACAACAACCTCTGGGGAGAGGAGAACTTATCTAGTAAATGGTGCTGGGAAAACTGGTTGATCACATGCAGAAGATTGAAACAGGATGCCCTACCTATGGCCATACAAAGTTAATTCTGAATGGATCAAAGACCTAAACATAAAACCTCAAACTATAAGAACCTTAGAGCCGGGCTCGGTGGCTCAGCCTGTAATCCCGCGCCTTTGGGAGGCTGAGGTGAGTGGATTGCCTGAGCCCGCGGGTTCGAGACCCGCTCCAGCAGCGAGACCTCACCTCTACAATAAATCAAAAAATCAGCCGGGTGTGGTAGCGCATGCCTGTAATTCTGGCTACTTGGAAGGCTGAGGTGGAAGGATCGCCGGATCCCAGCAGGTCGAGGCTGCAGTGGCCGGGAGCGGCCACTGCACTCCAGTCTGGGCAACAGAGTGAGACTCCAACTCAAAAAAAAAAAAAAAAGAACCTTGGAAAATGCAGAAGACACTCATGGATTTTGGAACTGGCAAACAATTCCTTAGAGTTCCACAGAACTCTAAGTGCCCATACCATAAAAAATAAGATAGACAAGCGGGACCTCATTAAGCTGAAAAACTTCAGCAAAGCAAAGGAAACCATCAAGATAGCAGGCAGACAGCCCACAGAATGGGAAAAAATATTTGCCAACTGTATATCTGACAAAGTCCTAACATCTAGGCTCTACAAAGAACTTAAATGCACCAAAAGGAAAAAAAGAAAAAACAAAAAAACAAACAGCCCCATTTAAAAGTGGACAAAAGACATGAATAGACACTTCTCAGAAGAAGATATCCAGGCAGCCAACAGACACATGAATAAGTGCCCAGCCTCACTCATCATCAGAGAAATGCAAATCAAAACCACACTGAGATATCCCCTAACCCCAGTAAGAATGGCCATCATTAATATAAGAAAAAACAATAGGTGCTGGTGAGGATGCGGAGAAAAAGGAATATTTCTGCACTGCTGGTGGGAATGCAAACTAGCGCAACCTCTTTGGAAGACAGTGTGACGATTTCTGAAAGAACTAGAAATTTACCTTCCATATGACCCAGCAATTCCCCTACTGGGAATATACCCGGAGGAACTCAAATCATTCTACAAAAAAGATACCTGCACACATATGTTTGTTGCAACTGTATTCACAATAGCAAAAACATGGAACCAACCATGCTGCCCATCAAAGCTGGACTAGATTAAAAAATGTTGTACATATACACAATGGAATATTATATAGCCATAAAGAAGGACAAACATACGGACTTCGCAGCAACTTGTATGGATTTAGAGTCTATCATACTCCGTGATCTATCACAAAAACAAAGTTCAGAGTACCATATGTTCTCATTCATAAGTGGATCTTAAATAATTATCATACTATAAGAAAGGGATTGGCAGTAGTGGGAAACTGCCAGTGGATTGGTGCCAAGTTTGGCAGTTGAAGGAGACTGCTAGGGGAGAGAGGAGCACACCTCATCAACAAGAGTACCTGCACAATCAACGTTTGTATACCTAACCCTGAATTGTACCTCACATCTTTAAAATAAAAAAATAAAAAATAAAAAAAAGAAATTATGGTGGTTGTGGTAGAAACCACTGTTTTTCTACCAAATATCCATTCTTGCCTTTTGTCCCAAGATAATGGAACTCCAGTGTTTATTGTGATATTTACCTAGTTAAACAACAAATCTCCCAGCTTTCCTTGCTGCTAGTTATAGTTAAGTGATGTGACTGTGACAGCTTTGGCTAATGAGATGTAAGGTGAAAGAGTTGTTTGTGACTTCTGGAAAGTCTTTTTAACGTATAGGAGGTAAATATTTCTTCCTCTTTCTTTCTTCTATATTTGCACAGTGGATATCATGGCTGAAACTATGTGAGCCATGATGAAATTGAGGACAGTAGCTGCACCCTAGGATTGCTGGAGGAGAAAAATGAAGGACGTTTTCTAATGATTATGTACTTAGCATACTAACATTTGACTGCCCACAGTTAAGCCTTTTTATGTGGAAGAATAAATGCTTGTCTTTAAATTATCACTATTTTGTTTTTATTATTCTCAGCTAAGCCAACTCCTAACTTAAGCAGTTGAAGGGTTACCTACAAAAGTTTCACCTCCCATTAAAACAATTTTGATTATTTTGCAGTTCCGGCTTAAGAAGGCCAGTAAAACCACACTGCTATACTTTCAAGTTCACCTTCAAATTCTGTCTATAAGTGATGGATTTCTTTTGACACCACTTATGTTATCAGGCTTGGACTGAGTACAGAAAGAACGGGTTGGCCAAATTATACATTATAAATTCAAATCTCTTGTGCTAATATCTGCTTAGACATCACCACACTACCATATAAATCTTCTGTCATAATATTTATGACAATCTACTTCCTAATTTTGACAGAAATATTCATGTGTTACATAAATATTCATTTGTTGTTATATTTAGTTGGCTCCAGAGGTTTAATCCTAGTTTAGAAGTAGAATATTCTTCATCTTGGAGAAATTAATTCCTCATAGATATCACTGGGTAAAAACAAAAACAGTGAATTCTTCTTTTTTGCATATCTTTTTTTTCCAAATTTTTTTGAGTACCTAAGAATACCCCTGACAGTATGATGTGACTAGAAAAAGATAGCTATGCGTTTTGCTGCAAGAGTTAACCCTTACTCCCGCAATCTTATAGAAAAGGAGGAGGAGCATTGATGTCAGAAATGCCACCATGAGCTGTGTGTTCAAATAAGCTGTGGTTTGCAGACCAATTGTGTATTTGTTTATATAATTTGAAAGTTAGACTTGATAAAGACAGAACTTTATTTTCTGAGAAACATTGATTAATCCTTTGTTGACCAGTTAGCTTATCTCTGAATTTCTGTGATTTTTTTGCCTAATAATGAAATGATTGCATATGTTGAAGGAACTTCAGCAGCCTCTGTGACTACATGCTCTCCAGTGTTCCAGAAAGAACCAGATAGGTGATGAGACTTATTGCAAATGTTCTTCTGGGAGAGATATTTCTATATATAATATGAATTATTGTAAAACTTGTTTTTGTAAAAAAAGAAAAGCCCCTTTGTTATGTCAATAAGTTTACTTAAGAAGATAGAAAAACAATTTTCTTTATTATTATATGTAGAGTAGGATGCTTTTTACATTTATTATAAAAAAACTGTTTTTTTTTTCTCAGTACAGAAACAGGGAGATATTTATTACAATTTTAATCACACTGACAGAGATTGTTCTATGTAATCTTATTACTAGAGGGTAATACATGCATCTTAAGTAACTGTATATTTATTTATATTTTTGAATAGTCACTATCTTTTTTCTTTCATCTTCAGTATCTAAATTCAAAGATATTTACGATTGGTTTTGTATAGAACAATTGTATAATAACACCCAGAATGATTGCTTTTCCTTAAATGAAATGGAACAATTATTTTTGCTTAAAAATGTAGCAGTTCTTTCCATTTTGCATAGCATGAGATGGGAAGACATCTCACAACTTATTTGATGTTGTGTCATCTTTGGCCTGTGTGTAAAATACTATGGAGAATGACGTCCTGCTCAGTGTAACTGCAGAGATTTATAATTATCCTCATTACTTTGTTCCAAGGAGATTGTGTGTATTACATAAAATACATACATATAATTCCATGGTGATGTATCTTTATAAGGCTCATACTCATGTACTCTCTTATAAAAAAAAGAAATTCAGTTTATTTTAAGAGCTCTTGGGATAAAAGGAATGATACACTTAGACAACTTTAACATTCTATTTGCCACTGATAGGATCTTGATTATGAAGGACATGTTTGCTGACTTATTTTCTAAGATTTCCATTTTGAAGTTCTTCCATTTGTACTTTTAAAAAATATTCCCGCCTATGAACTTTTGGAGACATAGTGGTTTTTGAAATATTACTTGCATTCTTTTTGTAAATAGCACTGAATATAACTATTTTATGGGAACATAACCTAAGTCTATTAAATAAAAAATAACATATCATTATTTTTAAAATTGAGAAAAAGATAAGAATTGAGTTTCCAGCAATTGGTCCCAAAGGTTTGTTTATAAATGACTCTTTTTTCACAGTGGTTAATTTCTTGTTTTCACTCATTATGTAAAGAAAGTAATGTAGAATTATTAAGCATAAAATCCACTGAAAATTACCCAACAGGACTGAAAACGTTTTTTGAGGGGTAGATTAAAACAACTTACTACATATCTCATATTGAGATTTGGTTGAAGTCTGGCATTCAAATTAAAGTGACCTTTGGTGATAAATTTCTCCCGGTTTGTTAATCCAGGATTGATTCACATATTCAGTATTCTATATAATATTAAGCAAGGCATTCTGGTATTTAGTTATATTAAGTTAGAGTTTTTAAGAAATAACTATCATGTGGGACCAACCTTAGGCGTAAACTTTGTACCTCCAAAATGGATAGTGATAGTTTTGTGAAAGGCTGCAGAGATTATTACACTCTTACTGATGTGTATTAGTATCATTATTATTAACTTAAATATTTTATTATAAAAGTGATAGAAAAGTTATTATTTTGTTTTCTAAAATTTATAACCTATGTGTGTTCTGCTTAATATAATGTCCTAATACTTTATGGAATAAAGCAACAATTATTTTATCATATCTCATGATTCTGTGGGTCAGAAATTTAGTCAAAGTTCTGCTGAACCAATCTTCTGTTCTACCTGATACTGACATGGATCACTCAGCATTATTTGGCTGGCATTTTACTGGTGTAGAGATTCAGGATGGTCATTCCTGGTATCTTGAGAGGGATAGCTGGAAGGCTAGACTCAGTTGGCCCCCTTGTACACTGCAGGAAGTATCAGGCCATGCGGACTGCTAGCAGGGTAGTCAAACTTTTACATGACAGCAGAGGGCTCCGATAATGAATATTTCAAGGGGTCGCATGAAAGCTAGTAGGTGTCATATAGCTTGGCCTTGCCAGTTGTAGAACTTCAGTTCTACTACATTAAATTAGTCAAACAAGTCTTTAAAACTAGTTTAGAGTCAATGGGAGGGGAATTAGAATCTACCTTTCAGTGGAAGGACTAGCAAAGACTTTATGTCCATCGTTAGCACAGTAATTTTGCCTAATATAATTTAATTGATTCAGAGCATCTGAGAAGTTGTGCAACACTGCTTAGGGATTTTGAATTCGGTCCTATGCAGTAAAGTAGTCTGTGTGAAAATCCCAATGTTCCCATTTCTAGTTCTGTGACTGGAGGGTATATCTCTGTTCTTCAGCTTTTTCATCATGAGACTCATGTACCTATCTTAGACACTTAGTTTTTATCAAAAGATAATGCTCATCTTTAGCCTAATGTTTTGCCAAGTAAAGTAGGAAGGAGAGGCTTGTGCATTTAACCAGACTTTTCCTGCTATTTTATAACCTGTTGCATTAGCAGATTTTGAACATACTCAGAAATGCACCAAGCCAATTAGATATTTGGATTTTTAAATATTTTAAATATATATATGCTCTCAACACTGTTTTACTTAATTTGGTGGAGTTTAATTTTCTATGCAATATTAAGTAACAATTGTATTTTAATGACATATTATGTTTTGAAACTTAGTAAGTTGTTTCATATGTGCAGTATTAGCAACTCTTACAATAACAATTTAAAATAAATAGAATGATTACTATTTTCCTTTTCAAACAAATAAAGCAATTAAAAGTCAAGAAAGATTAATTTATCTTTGAAGTTCACATTGTGAAAGCAAGTTAAGGCCTCAAACTCAAGTTGTAAGTTTGAATCACTAAAAAGGACAGAATATTTTTGATATAATATTTCGACAGAATATTTACTAAGAAACTTAAAAGTGTGTAAACAAAAGAAGGGATTCTAATGTGTTATGAAGCATCTCAGTAACATAAACACTGAAAACTATTAGGTTCATAAAAATAATAATTCAACATATAAAATAATATATTAACTAATTGTCAATAATCATTTGATTATATTCAACTCATTTACAAGTAACTGCTTTATATGTGTCAAATTCTGTACTTTAGAATCCAAAAAAGAATCTAAAAACACCCTCACATAAGAAAAAATAATTTGGAAATTCAGGAGTGGTTTATTTCTAATTATCATTCTGGTGGTGAAGAGTACTAATAATGGCACCAAGAAGCATTACCTTTACATTAGCATAATTTTCTTCTTGATGCCATCATTATGGTTTTCTTAGGTTGACAAATGACTGCAACCCACTGCCACACCTGCTACCTTTTACATAAGAGCAGAAACTATTATGCTATTGAGCTCCTAGAAAGGTTAATTTCTGTTTCCTGCAATCATGAATGACATAGTTAGAGGAGGTTATAGATAGCTGAATTACTATGATTACTGTTTGCTAGAAATTATGCAAATATGTATAAAAGCAAAGTTTGTGAAAAGTGAAATTAGTATAAACTTGATATAGCCTAGTGTTACTAATGCTGTAATTCAAAGTGTAAATAAAACTGCAACATAACAAAATCCAGATGTAAATGTAAATACATATTATTACAGAGCACAAATATTATGCTTTTTAATGTAACACTTTTACTGTAATAGTGTTTTATATTTGGTATCATTGTTGCTGTATTCTGAAAAATACTACAATTCAATCTTGGATGCTGCAAAATTTCAAATAATGCTGTTGTATTATTTTCTCCCCAAGATCAATACATAGAAATATGTTACACTTTAATGCCAGATATTTTATTTATCATTATTAATTTTAAAAGTATCTTTTGGTTCCACAAAACATAAATTAGTATAAATTAATTTATATTGTAGTAATATAAATGTTTCAATTGTTCATATTTTAATATTTAAATCTTTGTCTTGAGGACAATTTTTCTTAAGCCAAATGCATGAATTCTCATTCCTAAGTCATATTTTCACTTATGCTTACCTTTGGTTTTTTTTTTTTTACATCTTCTTGGTATTACAATAGGAAGGAGAAACCCAAAGTACTTTGAAAAAAAATTAGAAAGCATTTGTGTTACTTAATCTTAAAAAACTGAATCTTACTAATTGGCAAAGATTTGTAAAATTATTCTTGTACAGACATGAATGTGCTTCATCAATGTATGAGCTTATATTAGTAAAATCACAGGAAAATATCTAAATTATATTTTATGGCAAATTATACCACTTTGTAAAATTTATTTCAAACAAATTATAGCCCTAAATAAAAGTAATCATGCAAACATGTGAATATTTTACATGGAATACTATATTTGGATATATGGCATATAAAAGTACATAACTAATATGTATTTATGAGACTCATACCTAAGGAAACACGTATTTAAATGTATGAAAGAGGTCATTATTATTTCAGTTTTAAAAACTATGCTATTATGAAGAAACTTTTAAGCATTTTTATATAGAAAAGCAATTCATACATATATTGCTATTAAGGAGACCCTCAACAATGGGAATTTATTTATATAAATTGTATATTTATTCTTACATGTTTGAGTTTTAGTCATTTTCAAAGTACTCTCCATTTTATGCAATACAGCTATCAAGATGCTTTTTCCACTGCTCAAAATAGGTTTTGAATTTGTTAATTTTGATGCCTTTTAGTGATTTGTCTTTTTTTTTGCTTCACCTCTTCCACATTGGCAAAATGTTTCCCTTTGAGGACTTTTTTCATCCAAGAAAACAACAGCAACAAAAGTCACTTGAGGTGAGATCAGGTGAATAGGGAGGGTAGGGAACAGGGGTTATGCTGTTTTTGGTTAAAAACTGTTGAACAATCAGCGGTGAGGGCAGGTGAGCTTGTCAGTCACTCATCATGAAATGGGAAAATGCTTGAAAGAATTTAAAAAAAAAAATTAACTGAAACCAAACGCAGCCTCTCACAATATTAGTTGGTACACTGATGCTAATTGTTTCCTGCTCTCACTACAAAAAACAATTTCACTTTTTTTGGGATTCCTCATGTAGTTCATTAATATAAGTGTTGCTTCAAATATTATATGGAATTTTATGTGAAAAATGAAAATATGACTTTATATTGATTTTTAACTCCCTTAATGTACATGTTTTTGGGGTGCTTTCTTTAAAAACAAAGAAAATTTTAAAAACTTGTGATGAATTTATACATTTGGTGATTAGAAAATCAGTTAAAAATCAGCCATAAAATTATAGATGACTATGAGATACGCCAACAATCTATTATACCTATTTGGTCTTCTTCTTGGACATCGGATTAAACCACATAGCCCAGCTGAATTTGTAGTAAGATAAGGTTATGTGTGTATGTGCCTGCCAGTAGGATATATAGGGCAAAATGTTTGTCGTTCCCAGCCTTATTCCATAAGTTCTTTCATAGATGATGTTCCATGCTGTTTCCTTTTAGCCAGCATTCTTCTCAAAGATATAATGATACTAAAAACCAGGTATCGAATATGACAGTTCCAATTGAAGACTGGGTTGTCAGGGGATAGATGACTGCCAGTAAGAAACAGATTTTAGTTTTGTAATGAATTGAAATAAATGCCTATTGTATTTAAACATACATTTGCAGGTGTCATGTGTGTCTTCTTGCATGTGTATATGAGAATAGCTGGCATAATCTTAACTTATACATAGATTTAGAAGACAGAAACTGAGAAAGAAACTGAAATTAAATAAACTTTTAAAAGTGATTTGAAATGAAACTTTTTCTGGTTTGACTTGTTTAATATTCTTATCTAATTTTTTCTACTTCTTTGGTTATATAGTTCAAATTAACAAACTAAAGAAACTAAACTAAAGAAGAAAAGCTATTATTATCTCAACATGCAGAAAATGTATTTCACAAAGTTCAAATTTCATTCATGATAAATACTCACAGAAACTAGATAGAAGGGAACTTCCTTAACCTGATAAAAGACAACTACAAAATAAAACAAACAAGCTTACAGATAATTTAATTAATGGTAAGAGATTGAATTTCTCCCATAAGATCAGGAAGAAAGGGAAGTTGTCCTCTCTCAGTTCTTTTTAAAAACATCATTCTGGAATTTCTAGTTGGTGTAATAAAGCAAGAAAATAAAAGAAATGCAAGATATAAAAGAAGAAAAAATACACATTTTTAGATAACATTTTGTATTTACATACAAAATTCAAAATAATATAAAAAACCTTAACTAATTAGTTATTAAGCTTGCAAGATACAAAAATCGATCCTTTCTCTATATTCTAATACTAAACATTTATAATTTGACATTAAAGAGATAGTGTCACTTATTATAGCACCAAAAGTAAAATAAATAGTAAAATTCAAACCAAATATAAGAAGAATTTATACACTGAAAGCTACAAAACACTTATGATAGAAATCAAAGAAAATTTTCTTTTTAAAATTTTTAAAAATTTTAAATTTAAATATTAACTTAAAAATTAAAAAAAATTTTTTTTTTAATTTTAAAGACGTGGGGTACAATTCAAGGGGTTAGGGTCACACAGGGTCATTGTACAGGTCAAGTTTGGGACCTACTTTGGTCCCCACTTCACCTGGTTTGAGATCAGGTACCCTTGTTGATGAAGTGTGCCCCTTACCACCAAAGTTTCCCACTACTACCAATCACTTTCTTATAGTATTATGATAACTGTTCAGGGTCCGCTTATGAAAGAACATGTGGTAGTCAGTTCTTTGTTTCTGTGATAGATCACTGACTGTTATAGACTCTAAATCTATCCAAGTTGCAGCGAAGTCCATAATTTTGTCCTTCTTTATAGCTTTGTAATATTCCATCATGTATGCGTACCACTTTTTTTATCCAGTCTACTTTTGATGGGCAGCATGGTTGGTTCCATGTTTTTGCTATTGTGAATAGTGCTGCAATAAACATGCGTGCGCAGGTATCTTTTTTGCAGAATGATTTGAGTTCCTCCAGGTATATTCCAAGAAGAAGGGTTACTGGGTCGTATGAAAGGTCAAATTTTAGAGCTTTTAGGAATTGCCACACAGTTTTCCACAGAAGTTGTACTCGTTGACTCTCCTACCCACAGTGTAGAAGTGTTCCCCTTCCCCCACATCCTTTCCAGCATCTGTTGTTTTTTGAATTACTGATGATAGCTGTCCTTACTAGAGTTAGGTGGTATGTCAGCGTGGTTTTAATTTGCATTCTTTTGATGATTAGTGAGGCTGAGCATTTTTTCATGTATCTGTTTGCTGCTCATATGTATTCTTTTTTTTTTTTTTTTGAGTTGGAGTCTCACTCTGTCGCCCAGACTGGAGTGCAGTGGCCGCTCCCGGCCACCGCAGCCTCGACCTGCTGGGCTCCGGCGATCCTTCCGCCTCAGCCTTCCGAGTAGCTGGAATTACAGGCATGCACTACCACGCCCGGCTGATTTTTTGATTTACTGTAGAGATGAGGTCTCGCTGCCCAGGCGGGTCTCGAACCCGCGGGCTCAGGCAATCCACTCACCTCAGCCTCCCAAAGGCGCGGGATTATAGGCTGAGCCACCGAGCCCGGCTCATATGTATTCTTTTGAGAACTGTCTCTTCATATCTTTTCTTCTGTTTCTCCACTTTGCATGCTGTAGTACTTGTGTCTGCCCATCCACTTTACTTTGTGTCATTTTGTCCTTATTTATCTTCCTTGTGGAAAGGCCTAGGTATTTTAGTGAGGGTCTAAAATAAGTCTTGCTCTCATGATTGTAAAACTTTATTCAAGGAAACAATATTCGAACAAGGAACTAGCTCTATCTCAAAACATTTTCCAAACTCAGAGAGAAGAGATGACTCACCACCCCAGCTTTCCTATTTCTTACCGGTGAGGCTTTATCCTCCCTTTCAACTTGAGGTGTGGTGTGTTTAAGGAAAGAAAGTTCAGCTATTGTGTAAACACTTCTAGCTTTACAGTTAAGTGACTTTGTGCTAAAGTCATCAATCCAGAACTTACTCATATTCCAACTCTGATATTTACTAAAAATGCAAATTTGAGCAAGTTTTAAAATATATCTGTGACTCAATTTCCACCAATTATACAAAACTCACTTGTAGTATTTCTCTGACATGGTTATGACAATGACAACATTAAGATAATTGATTAATTGACTTAACACAATGCTTAGTCAATATAGAAATATACAATTTTATATAAAATACATTTTAATTACATATCTATACATATATAATTTTACTAATCTGTTAAAAATTCTTAAAGTAGGTTCCCATTAATTTTTGATAAGATACAACATCCTCGATATTTCTTATATGAATTTAAATATTTTGACTTACTTTTCACTGCCAGTCTCATTTCACATAAAATTCCTTCTTGCAGTTTTGTCTTTCTCTTTATCTTCTGTCTCATTGTAAATAGCCTAAGGCATTAGCTAGTTGTCCTGAAGTTCCCAATTAGTTTTAAGCACTGCAGCAGATTTTATTTTCCAGACACAACATCATATCCCTCATTCCATCCTCTCACCACCAATTTTATGTTTCCCCTCCTCCATCAAAAGAAGAAGTTTATTTTCTCTTTGTTTTTGACTTTAGACAAAAATAAACTAAATTTGAATTGCAGATCTAAATATAAAACATAAATAACAAATCGTTGGTAGAAAATAGAGAAGAAAATTATTTGTGACTGAATTAATTAAAGATATGTGAACATTTTATTGCCTTGACCAATAAAATACAGTGGAGAGGAAACTGTTTGTTTCGTGTTTATCCAAACCAGACTGGCAGCTTCAGTATTCTGTCTTAGAACTTTTATACATGGGATACTCTCACTCTAAATACAGCCACTACTCTGTGAAAAACTGAAGCTAAACAGAGAGGACTTGTGTAGGTGTTGTGGTTAACATCTCCAGCTGATCTCCTAGTCTTCTAGCCAGTTGAATGAGCTATCTTGGTTGACCAGCCCAGTTAAGTCTTTAAATGACTCCAGCCTGATGTCAATTGCATGAGGTACTCCAAGAAAGAACTGCCCATATAAGCCCAGTTAATTCACAATGTGAAAGCCAAAAATAAATTGTTAATCAACTATGTTTTCAGGTGTTTTTCTCCTCAGTAATAGAGCATATTTTGGTGAAATCTTATAGTTTAACTTGATTAGTTTTAGCAGCTAAATTTCCAGAGCTGTAATTATAAGCTTCCATTAGGAAACACATCCTTTTTGTGTTTTATCAAGATTTGGATTACTTTCTCACACATGCAATCCCCATTATGTACATGTATACAATTCCTAGAAGTTCACAGTATTGATTCTTATTCATTAACTGCTTCTGGACTGCCATTATCCCTGCCTTAAAATATTTTGTTCAGAATTTTTAACTTACTTCGTAAGGACTCCATATCCTTTAAATTATTAACTTTTTCTGACAATGTTGCAATTTAGTGCTGTGAAAGAAAAAGGCAGATTAAAGTACTATAAGGCAGACAAAACTTTACATTATTAGGCTCTTCAGCTGGGTCTAAAAATTAAACTGTTATAAGATAGATAGACAGAAAATAATACAAATTTGTTTAATATGAGTTTTACATGGCATAAAAGCATTAATAAGGAAGTGAAGACCTAAAGAAGTGGAAAAACCTAATGATACTAGGTTGAACAAAGACAGCAATAGTGGAAAAAGCGTAAATATGGCATAAGGGGTGGCTAAAGGAAGATAAGAGTTAGTTTTCAACAAGGTCTGCTTGTACAGAATTATCTCGGCCTCGATTCCCTGTCTCTGGTGATAAAAATATTTCTTTCCTCCTGGTATAAGAAGACATATTTTACATGGGAGTTTTATCTTCTGCTTTCAGAAAGAAAAAGGTAGGTCAGAAGGTTTTCCGTGTATCTGCTGTTTTATAAGTGCCTTTAGAGCAAAATAATCCTTATGCCAAAGTAGCATATGGGTGACATATTCTGCCATTCTTCAGTATAAAAGTCACAGACTCAAACATCAGTAAAGATAATATGTGGAACATATCTTACTCAGTTTTTGAAGAAGTTAGGCTTTAAACAAGCATAGTTATTCTTGTTTTAGTTTTAAAAATCTATTCATCTATTCATTCTACAACTTATTTAGATATTTACTTCTTTCTCACTGATAATTAATAAATATGAATGAAGTTGCTCTTAAAATCTGGTTCATGTGCACAGCACTGCAGATGTATGGATGAATGAGAAAACATTTCTTTTTTAAGGTGTTCATACGATAGTTGGAAAGATAGATTAGCAAACAAACACCAGTGAAATTTCTTGACTATAGCAGTAAAAGGGTCAAAGACCATTTTTTTGTGGTCATTTCTGACCTCAAGTCTGAAAGATAAGGGGGAATTTATGTATAAGTGAATGAAAAGTCATAACTACTCAGGAAAGGATAACAGTGGATGGTAGCTGGCAGTTAATGAAGACTAGAACCATGTAATAATTTCCCAGCCTGTGGCACATCCTGCGACTGCGCATCATGAAGAGCTCTGCCGAACCATGTAATAATTAAGTGTGGATGTAAGATATGGCTGAGGGGCCTGCTTCAACCTGCTAGATGTTTAGACCTCCTCTGAAAGGAAACGTGGAGATATTAAAAGGAGCTGGTCAGGAGAAAAATGTAATCAGATTTCTTTTCCTTCAGTGATCATTCTTAAAACAATTTAAAGCATGGATAAAGAAAAATATCAGGAAGTTATTTCCAAAAGTAACATATGTTGAAGAAGACCTGAATTAAGAGAGTGACAGTTGAAATGAAGACATAAAAAAGAATTACAGCTATTTACAGAAAGTAAAATTGGCTAAATCTGAAGGTTAATACAATAGAGGATACGAAAAAATAAAATACTTGGTTTGTATCCCCGATTATTTTGTGAGAAAACTATGTAGATTACAGTATAGATTAAAATATAGATGTCAGGATGAAACTTTGTTTTGAATATTGCTTTGATCTGAAATTTATTGCTCCCCAAATCCATAAGTTGAATCCTAATCACAGTATGATGGTGATAGTATTAGAAGGTGAGACCTCTGGGAGATGGTTAGGTCATGAGGGTAGAGCCCTCAAGAATAGGGTTAGTTTTCTTATTAAAGAGACATCAGGAAACCTTCCCATTTTCACCAAGTGAAGATGTAGCTACAAGGTGTCATCTATGAATAAATGCATTACCACCAGACACCAAAACTGTCTGAGCTTTGATCTAAATCTGCCAGTCTCCATAACTGTGAGAATTAAAAGTTTGTTGTTTATAAGATATGCAGTTTATGGTATTTTGTTATAACAACCAGATTGAATAAGACAACTTGCAGGTTAAAGCATATTTCCTCGCAGAATTTTTTTAGATGCTTAAATAAAGCAAGGACAGCGATTCAACAATATTTGCAGTCTGATACGGGTATGAGATTGTTAGGAGAATATATACAATTAAATGTATATATGCATATGCATTTTGTTTATCAAAACCAATGTCTGGAAAAACTGTATTGCTGTGGGAGTCATTAGCAAATGGGTGAAATTTTGAACCAGAGAGTTTGTCATATATATTTAAGAGGAAGTCAGTAGTGTTGAGAGAGAAGCCTGAAGGCAGAGTTGTGGGGAAGAGCAAGTCTTCAATAACCAAGAGAAAAACATTCAAGTATATGAGACTGAAAATAACGGCAACAAATATTGTATAAGATTAAGCAAAGTGGCAAAAAGCTAAAGGATTTCAAGAAAAAAAGCAACTGTTAAAGATCTGAAGTGCAGAAAAAAAAAGTGAGAGAATTAAGTTCAAAAAAGTCATTGGTGACATTTTCCCGATTGTTTAATGCCATGTGAGAACAGAAGGCTGATAATAAATTGAAGACTGAATGCACAGATGAAATGGAGATAGCAAGTACAAACTGTCTTTCTTTTCTTTTTAAACGTATTTTTTATTTTAAAACTGTGGGGTACAGTTAAGGGTTAGGTATACAACCCCGTTACAAAGTGGGCAAAAGATATGAACAGACACTTCACAAAAGAAGACATGCGAGCAGCCAACAAACACATGAAGAAATGTTCAACCTCACTAATCATCAAGGAGATGCAAATCAAAACCACACTGAGATACCACCTAACTCCAGTCAGAATGGCCATTATCAATAACTCAAAAAATACCGGATGCTGGAGAGGATGTGGTGAAAAGGGAATACTTCTACACTGTTGGTAGGAGTGTAAACTAGTGCAACTTCTGTGGAAAGCAGTGTGGCGATTCCTAAAAGCTCTAAATATCGACCTCCCATATGACCCACAATCTCCTTACTGGGAATATACCCTGAAGAACTCAAATCACTCTATAAAAAAGATACCTGCACACGTATGTTTATCATAGCATTGTTCACAATAGCAAGAACCTGGAACAAACTGTCTTTCAATAAAATTAGACAGAGAAAATATACTTGGACATAAATTCAAAGTCAAATGTGTGGTATACATCCACTATGTAATTATGAACCTAAGTCATCATTATTTTATGGATCATTAGGAAAGAGAAAAATTCTTGCCAATTAAACTATAACACAATATAGTCTTATAAAGTTTAATCTTGTTAAAATTTCTATCACTTTGGTCTATACATACACACAAACACACACTAATACAAATATGATGCCAAGCAATGTCTACTATATTATGATTCCTGCCTACCAACCAGCAATTGTGAGGTTCCACTGATTAAAAGAATAATTATAACGTCAGAAAGGTGAAAAGGTGGGAAAATGGTTCATCTTAAAGTCAATAAGATGATATAATGCAGATATAAATGTATGTGTGTGTAGTATGCACAGTCTCATAAGCTAAGAGATTCAAAGCAAAGACTAACAATCAACATATTAATTAAGAATATAAGTATAAACCAGGCTCGGTGGCTCAGCCTGTAATCTCGCGCCTTTGGGAGGCTGAGATGAGTGGATTGCCTGAGCCTACTAGTTCAAAACCTGCCTGGCAGCGAGACCTCATCTCTACAATAAATCAAAAAATCAGCCGGGCGTGGTAGCGCAAGCCTGTAATTCCGGCTACTCGGAAGGCTGAGGCGGAAGGATCGCCGGAGCCCAACGGGTCGAGGTTGCGGTGGCCGGGAGCGGCCACTGCACTTCAGTCTGGGTGACAGAGTGAGACTCCAACTCAAAAAAAAAAAAAAAAAAAAGAATATAAGTATAGACAAAAGTATATTTATTAAATGATTGTATTTATTTGCCACAAATTTCTAGTTCTATATTAAATGTTAGTAAACATGTAATCTTTCCCTACTATTTTTTTTTTTTTTTTTTTGAGTCGGAGTCTCACTCTGTCTCCCAGACTGGAGTGCAGCGGCCGCTCCCGGCCACCGCAGCCTCGACCTGCGGGACTCTGGCGATCCTTCCGCCTCAGCCTTCCGAGTAGCTGGAATTACAGGCGCGCGCTACCACGCCCGGCTGATTTTTTGATTTATTGTAGAGATGAGGTCTCGCTGCCCAGGCGGGTCTCGAACCCGCGGGCTCAGGCAATCCACTCACCTCAGCCTCCCAAAGGCGCGGGATTACAGGCTGAGCCACCGAGCCCGGCTTTTCCCTACTTTTAGTAATGAAGAAACAGAAAAAGAAAGCTGAGGTTTTAGTATGACTTTGGATGCATGAAGTATATTTGAAATTAGGAATACCTTTATAAGTAACACTTTTAAAGGCAATAATATATTTCAAGGATTTGAAATTCTATCATCTTAGATGAGAGATTAATGAGAGCTTTAATATTAGCTTTTTTGGAAAAACTCAGATTGTACCACATTTTCAAACCTGCTATGATGAATTGAGTTTCTTTAATAGAAGTTTTTTTTTTTTTTGAGTTGGAGTCTCACTCTGTTATCCAGACTGAAGTGCAGTGGCCACTTCTGGTCACCGCAGCCTCAACCTGCTGGGCTCCACGATCCTTCCGCCTCAACCTTCCAGGTAGCCAGAACTACAGGTGTGTGCTACCATGCCCGGCTAATTTTTGATTTATTGTAACGAGGTCTTGCCAAGTTATCGGGGTGGGTCTCCAACCTGTGGGCTCAGGCAATCCTCTTGCCTAGGCTTCCCAAAGTGCTGGGATTACAGGCTGAGCCACTGAGCTTGGCCAGTAGGAAATGTTTTAAGATTACCTTTTTGTATTAAAAAAGAGCAACAATTAGTTTTACCAACTTATTGTCCTGTATCATTTATCAATTCACAAAGGTAGCATTATCAAAGCTATTAGGAAAAATACTCAAAATTTATTACTTGGTATGAATCACTAGTTAGCAGTCAATTTGACTCCTGCTAATGAGTTAAATAATTATACCTCTCATGAAGTGAAAAATGACTTTCTTAAAGTTTTATTTTTCAACCAAAAGCAGTGCATGTACCATGGTATTAAATAACTCATGGAATTGTTGATGAGCTCTTTTGCTTCATTGGTAAGTTTAAAGCTAAAATTTGACTTAAATGGAGGTTATCATATCTAGACTAGTGCATTTTTTATCACATAATTTTTTATTGAATTGTTATGTCTGTTTAAGAGACAAAGTCTCACTCTCAGGCTGGAGTGCTGTGGCACAATCATAGCTCACTACAACCTTGAATTATGCTGTTCTTCCTCCTCAACCTCCAGAGTATCTGGGACAATAAGCTTGATCATTGATTTTCACCAAAATGGCACAGCACACACATACTGAGAAAATTGTTCTTATGGTATTACCCACACAAGTGACTAAAGCAATCAAAACTGTAGCATATCTAAAACATGCAAGCAAAGGTGAGGGCTGCTATCTATGTATAATTTTTATTTAATACTACTCCAGAAAATCAGAATGTAAAAATGTATAGTAAAAAATGAAGGTGAGAGAAATCAAGTAATTTGAATAGGATTATAACAGCAGAAAAACTGGGATCATGTTTTGAACTCTAATCCTATGTTGTACTTAAATAATTATAATAGTAATGATAAACACAGTAACTACAGTAACTATTCAGACTTTCTACTGGAGACCCAGAAGACTGATCAGAATTTATAAAAATGAAAAATCTAAATAAAATTAACGAAATCTCAAATTATATAATAGAATCAAAGCTCACTGTAGTATTTACAAAGTTACATACAGAAATAAGTAGTAATATACTTGACATTATTAGTTCAAATTAGTATGGGTTAAATAAATATTCATTTAGGCAGCAAAATGCTTTCTTATAATATTTTCCTTAAAAGGCCATTATCTGTGTCAAATAGACACACTTGTTGTGTTCAGTACCTGTATAATATCTTCCATGAATTTCCTGCTTTTTTTTCTCTATGTTATATGTTATCTTAAACAAAACAAAACAAGCAAAAAGAAACAAGCAACTCTGCCCTGATTGCACTATTCGCTCTGACTCTGGCCCCATTAAGTTACTCCTCTTTATTGTAGAACTTCTGAAAAAAACTATCTAAAACCTTGATCTTTCTCTATATCTCCAATTCTTCATCTAAAATTTTCTTTTTTATAGTTGTTTTATTAAGACATAATTCACATAAAATGCAATTTACCCTCTTAAAATGTTCAAGATCCTTTTTTTGTTGTTGTTGTTTTTAGTATTTACAGTGGTAGGGGCACCAATTTTAGAACATTTCCATCACCTTACAAAAAACTCTGAACTCTTTAGTCATTACTCAGAGTCACTTCAATTTGTTCATGACACAATCCATATTTTAATTTACAAAATTTTGGAATATGGAAAAGGTGACTAGTGCCCAAATAACCAAAACTGACCAACAAAAGGAGCAAGGTTAAAATGGTTTTTGGGTGCCCTCTCCTGGACTATCTGGCAAGAATCTTTCTAAAGAGAGTTGAGTCTGGTTTCTCAAACACTAGGACTCAAAAAAGGAGATTGATGAACTTCCCACTGAAGACTTCATGACCAGGCTTGAGCACGAGGAATATGACAGATGGCCCCACTGGGGTTGTCATGGTGATGACCCCTGTGACTAATGCAAGTACTATTTCCTCCAGTCCTTTCAATGAATCTGGAGATGAATTGGAGTGCTCAGGGGACTTTCCCTAAGATGCCTTGTGTTCAAAAATTAAACAAAAGATTAAGGATTAAGCTGAGGTCCTCTGTTCCCACAGCAACTAAAGACTATGCCAAGGTTAGAGTTCAGTGGGAAAGTTGACGATGATTATACTTTCTTGGGCCTTTTAGATACCGGTACATAGGTAATTATGGTGCCTGGCACCCTTAGCATCAAGATGACAAAACAGATAATATTCTCTGGTCTAGGGATTGAGCTCACAACCACAGAGACTACTACTCAAGCCTGATTAGGGATGGCTCTCTCAAACCCTCACAAACCTCCCCTGGTATGGCCCATACTACTGGGTGCACAGATGCCCTGTCTATGTGCACTCCTGCTTTCTTTCCCCCCCAGGCCTTGACAGAAATCGCTGTGATTAGACCCTCACAGTGATGCATGTGAAACATTAGGGACCTACCCTAATGCCTATGCCTGGTACTATTGTCTCTCAAAAGCAATAGTTGTGACCTAGGAAAAAACCAAATTCCCTGAGACTATAGTATTTTCCAATCTTATCATCTCTTCTGGATTGTGGGGAAGGCCCTTGGCGTCCCCTTGGCTGGATAAAGGAATACCCGGAAACCTGGTAAAACAACAGTTTTGGGTGATGCCATGAAGGTATTTCCAAAGGATATTAGTTTGTGATTCTGAGTGGACCAGGTAGGAAGGTCTGTCCTCATTGTGGGCAGGCACTATTCAATTGGCTGGGGGCACAAAGAGGGCAAAAACAGAAAAGGAAAACATATCCCATCGGCATCTGTTCTTGTACAACAGAACTCCAGACTTTCTGGCTGTTGGACTCCAGGACTTAGGCCAGTGTCTCCCTTGGGTTTTCAGGCCTTCTGCCTCGGACTGAGAGCTTACATCATCATCTTTCCTGGTTCTGAGATCTGTGGACTTGGTAGTTATGCTGCCAACACCCTAGCGTCTCTGGCTTACAGATGGCTTTCTGTGCGATTTCTCAGTCTCCATAATTATTACATAAGCCAATTTCTCTAATAAGTCTTCTCTCACAGATCGATCTATCTATCTGTCTGTCTGTCTGTCTATCTTTATCTGTCTATCTACCTATCATCTATCTATCTATCCTGTTGGTTTGGACTACATCAAGAGCCCCAACTAATACAAATATAAAAATATTTACCTAACACTGTAAACTGTTACAGAAGCTGCTGCCCAAGCTCAGGAAACATGTTATGCAGACATTGACACTGCAAATGACCTTTTCAGCATCCCTTTATACTTGGATGATCAGGATCAGTTTGCCTTAATGTAGAATGGGTCCAATACATGTACAATGTCCTTCACATGACACAATAAATTATCTGGCTATCTGCAATTTATGGGTGGGCCTTGATAAATATTAAGCATATGACCCACGGTCATGAAGTAATCTAAGATAAGAGATCCATGTCATGGTTTCAAGTAATAGTGTCAAATTGGAGAGTGAGAGTAGCTCAGGAATTTTTCATAATAAAGCCTGCCCTGGCTGGGGTCTCGCAACTCCATTAAAAAGTCTTAGGGGTGCAGAACAGTTCTCCTACTGGCTTTGAATTGATACAGTTCCTTCTCTTCTCACTTGTAGTGATTAAAAATAACTGTAAAATGTGCTGGGAATGCAACTTTCTGAGATGGGGAGGAAATGACCAGACAAACTCAGGCTCTGTTCCAATACCACCCAGAACAGGATGTTCTTCATTACTTTAATCCAGTTGTGACCCATAACCTAGGAAAATAAAACCCTGTGTGGTCTGCTTTCCAGGGTGCTTGAACTGGGGTGAGGCAAGTTCAGAGAAAACTCCACCTGCCCCAAGCGACTTTCCATAGCCTTGGAGGACTGACTTGTAATAAACTCTGGGCTTCCAGTTTTTCTTGCTGCTTATCTGTAAGTAATAGCCCTATTTTACATAATTTTGCACAAGTGTTCTGTTTTGCTAGGTTCAGATAAACTGGTAACTGGCATACCATGCATGAAATGCTTCAGAGAAATATCTCTCTGCCTCCCCTGCACATTCCCTGAGGTGCCACTGGCCAATATATAAAAACCTCCTGGTCCATACAAGGGACTGGTTTCTGATAGCTCATCTCTGTTAAATTCCGTTAGGCTGGAATGGAATGCAGCTGCCACCTAACTTGAGAGGTACCTGTCTCTTACGAACATGATAAGAGATGTTCATTATAACAGGTAGAACTTCATCCAGGACACCCCAACAGAAAAGCCCTGCTTTATTTAAATGGATCATGTGGCTAATAGCTTGATCACTTGGTCAAGCCATCAGCAAGCCTCCGACTAGCATTTAAAATAAGCTCCCCTGTAAGGATGGGAAATTTGGGTAAAGAAATCAAATCCCTTAAAAGCTTTGTTGTTGCTCACCAGAAAGGTTCCTACACTGATAAGGGGGAACAAAACCAACAAACAACCATACTTGTCAACCAATGGAAAAACTCAAACATCCTCCACTGCAGAGCAATACGTGTGACTAATCACCTCCTGGATTCATGAGAAGACCCAAGGCAATTCAGACACCATTCTAGACTGGGCCTGTACACACGAGTTGGCACTGTTCTTAGAAGACACCAGAATACTCTGGAAAAGCTGTCCTACATGCCAGTCATGACTAAAGGTAAAAACACTTTCCAGTGTCAAATTTTCTGAGTCAATAGGCCAGGATGTTCTTGGTAAATAATTGCATTGGGCCTTTAAAAAAATTACATTTGGAACTTATTTTCTTAAAAGTACACAAAATACATTTGTCATTTCTAATAAAACATTGCATCTATTTCCATATATATAGTGTTTTTTGCCCCATCCTGAGAGTTGTGTTGGATATATAGCCTGGTCATTTCTGTGCCTCCCACTGACTCTGACCACACTAAGCACTAGATGGTCATGTTTGTTTTCTGTTTGCATCTCTGGAACACATTGCATCTGATAACCGACCCAGATTTGTGACCCAAACCTACATGTTAATGGGCAGATGATGGATTTTGCACGCTCCCTCTCTTCTCCAAGCCACAGTGATGATTGAGCATTTTAACGGACAATTAAAAGACTGGCTTAAATAGCTGATTGGAGGAAACGATGTAATTCAGCCTGAACTCTACATTTTAGGTAAGAAGTCTGGGATCTCAATCCACCAATTCCCTACAAACGCACTTTTCATTTGAGCCGTGTTTACTAAGGTTGTATGTTCCCTCTTTTCGATATGCACCTTTCTTTTACAATTGTTGGTATTTTGGTCTTTGTGGAGGACTTTGCAAGACCTTTCATTCCCTTCAAAACTGTTCTGAAGACTCAAATAGATGGGAAATTAGAATGATTATTAAACAAGAGATGGGAAACGGTCATTTCCCTTTTCTTTTATCACTCAGGTGCACAGCATAGATTTTTGGTCCACAAGAACTTTAAAGTAATGACTGTCAGTTGGGGTTTCTAGACCCACCTCAAGGCTATTTTCCTTAAGGTGGTCCTGCTGCTCTGCCTCAAGTAGTCACATAAGATAGACAGCAATATATAGAACAGAAACTTTTGTTGAACCAGATCAAATTTGCCAGATTCTGTAATAGGTATCTCTCTAGCAGCTGTACTGCCCTAAATGTGAAAACTTGCTAATTATATCAGCTACCACCTGACATTACAAATAAAATCTGATTGAGATATCGCTGAATACTACAAATGGACCTTTATCTGAACATGGACTCTTCTGGTACTGCAGGTTCCCCAAATTTATTACTTTGAACCCAGTGCATTGCCACTACTGGATGCTGAATCTACAGACTTCTTTGCATTTATCACGTTTGGAGTTTGTTGAGATGCTTGGGTGTGGAGATTAAAGTGTTTCAATGAATTTAGGAAGTTTCAATTATTATTTCTTTGAATATTTTTTCCTGTTCTTTTTTCTCTTCTCTCCTTCTGGTATTCCCATTGTACTTACTATGCATTTATATTGGAGAGTCACATATCTCTGAGTCTTTTTTTATATAATATATATATTTTTTATTTTAAAGATAGGTTCAGTTCAGGATTAGGTGTGCAAGTGGCCGTTGTCCCGGTAAAGTTTGGGCCTGCCTTTGGTCCCCACTTCACCCGGATTGAGATCAGGTGCCCTTCATGATGTAGTGTGCCCCCATCTCTCCAACTCGCTGCAGTGTCCAGCTACTGCCAATCCGTCTCTTGTAGTATGATGGTAAATGTTTTGGGTCTGCGAATGAGTGAGACTATGTGGCACTCTGTTCTTTGTTCCTGTGATAGGTCAATGAGTATTGGACACTCTAAATCCATTCACGTGGCTATGAAGCCCATATGTTTGACTTTCTTTATGGCTGCATAATATTCCATCATGTTTATGTAACACATTTGTTTATCCAGTCCAGTTTTGCTGGGCAGCATGGTTGGTTCCATATTTTTGCTATTGTGAATAGCGCTGCAATAAACACACAGATGCAAGTATCATTTTTTTTTTTTTTTTTTGAGTCAGAGTCTCACTTGGTTGCCCAAACTGGAGTGCAGTGGCCGCTCCCGGCCACCGCAGCCTCACCTGCTGGGCTCTAGCGATCCTTCCGCCTCAGCCTTCCGAGGAGCCGGAATTACAGGCATGCACTACCACGCCCGGCTGATTTTTTGATTTATTGTAGAGATGAGGTCTTGCTGCCCAGGTGGGTCTCGAACCCGCGGGCTCAGGCAATCCACTCATCTCAGCCTCCCAAAGGTGAGGGATTACAGGCTGAGCCACTGAGCCTGGCACAAGTATCCTTTTAGTAGAATTTTTTGAGTTCCTCTGGGTATACTCCCAGTAGGGGGATTGCAGGGTCATATAGAAGGTCAATTTTTATTTCTTTTAGAAATTGCCACATTGTTTTCCATAGAGGTTGAACATGTTTGCATTCCCTTTCTCAGCATTCTCACCAGCATCTGTTGTTTTTATTTTATTAATTATGGCTATTCTAAATGGGTTAGGCAATATCTCAATGTGACTTTAATTTGCATTTCTCTTAAGATTAGTGAGATTGAGCACTTTCTTATGTGTCTATTGATTGTCCATATATCTTCTTTTGAGAAGTGTCAATTCATGTCTTCTGCCCACTTTTCAATGAGACTGTTTGTTTTTTCCTTTAAACACATTTGAGTTTCTTGTTTAGGTCTCAAACCCGCGGGCTCAGGCAATCCACTCACAGCCTCCCAAAGGCGCAGGATTACAGGCTGGGCCACCGAGCCCGGGCTCACCACTCTCTTAATGGTTTATTTTGCTTAACAGAAGTTTGTCAGTCTCATGAGGTCCCATTTATCTATCTTATCTCTTAAGGCATGGTTATCTGTGGTTTTGATCAGTAAATGGTTGCCTACTTCAATTTCCATAAGGGTGTCTCCTACACTTTCTAAAAGTTTTAGCATTTGAGGCTTTACAATTAGGTCTTTGATCCTTTAGAGTTGATTTTTGTGTATGGTGATAGATAGGGGTCCTGTGTCAAACCTCTGCATGTGGTAGCCAGTTTTCCCAGCACCATTTACTGAATAGGTTCTCCTCCCAGTGGTTGTTGATGGGAGCTTTGTCGAAGATGAGTTGGTTGAGAAATTGAGGCTTTGCTTCGGGAATCTCTATCCTGTTCCATTGGTCTATATGCCTGTTCTTGAACCAATACCAGGCTGTTTTGATTATTATAGACTTATGGTAAAGTTTAAAGTCTGGAATGTGATACCTCCCACTTTGTTTCTTTTGCTGAGGATTGTTTTGGATTTCTTATGAATTTCAGTATTGTCATTTCCAGGTCTGAGAAGAATGATGTTGGCAATGTAATGGGTATTGCACTGAATCTGCAGATTGCTTTTGGTAAGATGGACTTTTTAACCACATTGATTTTTCCTATCCATGAGCATCGCTTATTTTTCCATTTGTTTGTGTCTTCTTGGATTTCTTTGAGCAATGTTTTGTAGTTTTCATTGTATTAGTCTTTTACTTCTCTGGTTAGGAAGATGCCAAGGTATTTTCTTTGTGTGGCTATTGCAAATGGGATTGTGCTTTTTACTTGGTTCTCTGCATGCTTGTTGTAGGAGTATAGGAATATGACTATCTTTTGCACATACATTTTGTACTCTGAGACTTTTCCAAGGTCCCTTATCAATGCAAGGAGGTTTTTGACAGATTCTCTTGGATTTTTGAGGTATAGGATCATATCATCTGCAAGGAGAGATTACTTCACTTCCTCTTTTCCTATTTGTATATCCCTGATGTCCTTCTCTTATCTAATTGCTCTTGCTAGGACTTCCAACACTATGTTGAACAGAAAAGGTGAGAGTGGGCAGCTTTGTCTTGTCCTGTTTTCAGAAGAAATGCTTCTAGTCTGTCCATTTAACAATATGCTGGCTGTGGGTTTTTTGTCTATGGTGCTTACTTTTTTGAGCTATGTTTCTTCTATGTCTAGGTGTTCAAGCGTTTTTATCAAGAAAGAATACTGGATTTTATCAAAAGCCTTTTCTGCATCTAATGATATAATCATATGGTTCTTGTTTTTATATCTGTTAATGTATTTAATTACATTATAGTCTTGTGGATGTTAAACCAACCCTGCATTCTGGTCATGTTGAATTATTTTTGGTATGTGTTGTTGGATCTGATTTGCTAGAATGTTGTTGAGAATTTTTGCATCCTTGTTCATCAGGGATATTGACTTGAGTTCTCTTTCTTTGTTGGATCATCACCCAGTTTGTGTATCAGTGTGATGTTTATGTTATAAAATGAATTGGGGAGAGTTCTGTCTTTCTCAATTGCCTGGAATACTTTCAATATGATTGGTATCAGTTTTTCCTTGTATGATTTGTGGAATTCCACTAGAAAGTCATCTGGTTCAGGATTTTTTGTATTTGTAGGTAGTTTTCTTAAGATGGAATCAAGTTTCTGGGTTGTTATTGATCTATTTAGTATCTTAATAGGAGGTTGTGTGACATCTTCTTGAGTGGTTGTGTGATGTCAGAAAGTCATCCATTTCATTTAGGTTATCAAGTTTGGTTCCATAGAGTTGTGCATAGTAATAACTGATAATCTTTTGTGTTTCTTCAGGGTCAGTTGTGACTTGATAGTTTACATTTCTGATTGTGTTTTGTTTCTGATTTTTATCTCTTCTTCATAGTCATTCTGGTTAGGAGTCCATCAATCTAGTTTATCCTTTCACAGAACCAGCTTTTTGCTTTGATTTGATATATTTTGTCTTCTATGTCCCATATTTGGGTTTTATTTTAGTTTCTTCTGCTAAAGTTAGGGTTTTGGTGGTCTTGCCTTTCTAGCTCCTTGGATGATTTGTTAAGCTGTTAACTTATTATCTTTCCATTTTCTTAATGTGTGTTCATAGAGATATAAATTCCCCTTTTAGAACTGACTTCATGCTGTCCCAGAGGTTTTGGTAAGATGTTTCTTTATTTTCATTTGCTTCCAGGAATCTTTTAATTTTTGTTTCATTTGTGTGTTGACCCAGGAATCGTTCAGCATCATGCTGTTTAGTCTTCATGTCTTTGTGGGTCTGGGAGAATTTTTTTGGTAGTGATGTTTATTTTTGTTCCAATGTGATTTGTGAAGCTGCATGACTATGTTTTGATCTTATGAAATTTGTTTATGCTTGATTTATGGCTGAGGATGTGATTGATCTTGGAATATGTTCCATGTGGTGATGAGTAGAATGTATATTCTGTGGTTGTTGGATGGAGTGTTCTGTAAGTATCTATTAAGTCCATTTGGTCAACCATCAGGTTGAGGTTCCAGATTTCTTTGTTGATTTTTTTTGCCTCAATGGTCTGTCTAGGGTTGCTAGTGGGTTATATAAGTCCCCGGGTATTATGGTGTTAGAATTGGTATATTTTATTAATGTACTTAGTAGTTGCTTTATAAATGCTGGTGCTTCTGTGTTGGGTGCATATATGTTTAGAATAAAATTTCTTGTTGATGGGTTGAAACTTATAATTATGTAGTGTCTTTTTGTATCTTTAAATTTTTTTTTTTTTTTTTTGAGTTGGAGTCTCACTCTGTCACCCAGACTGGAGTGCAGTGGCCGCTCCTGGCCACTGCAGCCTTGACCTGCTGGGCTCCGGTGATCCTTCTGCTTCAGTCTTCCAAGTAGCTGGAACTACAGGCACGCGCTACCACACCTGGCTAATTTTTTGAATTATTGTAGAGATGAGGTCTCGCCAAGTTGTCCAGGTGGGTCTCGGACCCGCGGGCTCAGGCAATCCACTCACCTCAGCCTCCCAAAGTGTGGGATTACAGGCTGAGCCACCGAGCCCAGCTCTTTTAAAATTTTTGATAGCTTGAAGTTTCTTTTGTCTGACATTAAGATTGTGACTCCTGTCTTCTTTTATGATCCATTTGCCAGAAAATTTGTTTTCTATCTTCCAACTTAGTGTCTGTATATGGCCCTTGTGGTGAGATGAGTTTCCTGAATACAGCAAAGTATTGGGTCATGTTTCTTTAATACAGTTTGCCATTTGATGTCTTTTCAGTGGTACTTTTAGTCCATTCACATTCAGGCTGATTATTGAAATATGAATGCTTATCCCCATCATGGAGTTCTTATAAAGTTTCTTCTTTGTTTGTTTTCTTTTAACTTTTAGGTAAATGTATATGTATTTTTTCAAGATTGTAGTCATGCTGTACTCTCTGTTCATTCTGTGTTTTCCTGTTCTCTTGGGATGTGATGGTCACTCTTTCTCCTTTCTTCTATGCTTGATGCTTTTTAAAATGTCTCCTATAGAGCTGATCTGGAAGCTGCATAATCTCTTAGGGATTGGATGTCTAGGAAGGATTTTAATTATCCATTGCTTATGAGTCTGAGCTTGACTGGGTAGGAAATTCTTGGTTGAAACTGTTTATCTTTGAGGATTTTGAAATCGGATTCCAGTCTCTTGATTTTTCTTCCCCAGTAGGTAGTCTGACCTTTCTGTCTTGCTCCTCTTAGGATTTTTTTCTTTTGTACCTACTTTGTGTAGGAAAGTATCTATATGCATCTAGGGATTGGTCTTCTCATTTAGTGTCTTGTGGGGGTTTTCTGTGTCATTTGAGTTTGGATGGTCACATCTCTGGTGAGATGGGGAAAGTTATGTTGGATAACCTCCTGGAATACTTGTTCCAATATGTTCTTGGTTTCCCTTTCTTATTCTGGGATGCCAGTCAGGAATAGGTTCAACCTCTTGATATAATCGCTCATCTCTTGGAGGCTTTTTTCTTTCTTCTGAGTTGTATTTATATGTTTTTTACAGAGTGGCTTAATTCCATGTTTTGATCCTCAAGTTCTCAGATTCTTTGTTCTGCTTGATTAATTCTGCTTTCCATGCTTGTCATCTTGATATCTATTTCCTGGATGAAATTTTTTTATGATCAAAATATGTATTACAAGTTCTTTCAGTGTTGAATATTGTCTTTCTTGAATCTTATTCACTCTTTCCATCCATTCCCTAATCTTTGTTATATTCTGGGACCAGTTGTCGGTGATTTCCATTTTTTGAGTTCTGAGGTCTGATTTTTCAGGTGTTGTAACTTTGGTACATTATAAATTACCTGTAGTTTTCTGCTGATTCTTTCCTAATTTGTGATAGATCTCTTTCTTTTCCTTTAGTTCCATTATTCAGTGGCAATGGGAGAGGCTTTGACTTCTGGTGTTTGGTTGGCCCTTTATTCTTCCCTGATCAGGGCTCTGAATTTGTTCTATTTTGAAACAGGATGGGGGTGAGGAAACTTTCCTGTCTCTTGCAGTTTTGAGATGAATAAGACGGAGGATGGGAAGTTTTAATTCAGAAATTACTTGCAAATCACTATGTTCACTTACTGGGACAAGGGTTCCCTGAGATTCACTCCCCACCACCACTCTATATGTTGATACAATGGATACTTGTGTGTAACCCCTGAATCTGTGATAAAGTAACAACAATGATGAGAACAGAGAAAAGAAGAATTCAATAAGAAAGACAAAAAATAAAACAAAGCAAAACAAAAAACACAGAAAAATAAATGCAGAAAACAAGACAAAGAACAATAAAACACACACATTCACACACACAGAGAAACAAATATAGACAGCAAAACAAAACAAAACAAAAACCCCTCAAAAAACAAAACCCAGGAAAACTGAACACACACACACACACACACACACACCACACACACACACACACACACACATGTCCAATGCAATATGAAAGGAGGAAAAAGAGGAGGAATGCAAATCAAGACCTCACACATACATTCACATACACGTTAAACTAAAAAAAGAGAAGAAAAAAACCCCGAAAAACAGATGAATACTCATACACACATAAACAGAAAACAAAAACAAAAGAAGAAAGAATAAAGAAGAAAAGAAAAAAAGGAGGGGTGCAAATCGAACCCTCACATACACATTCATGCACAAAGAAAAAAGAAAAAAAAAATTAAAATGTCTGAGCACTAAGGGCCCTCTTGTGGTAGGTTTTGTACTTGTTCTTCTCAGCTACTCACAGATAAACCCCTCTGCTATCTCCTGTGGAGCTGTTGCCTTATTCACAATCTCCCCAATGTCTGGCCTAGGGAAGGAGGAGGGGGTTGTGGGGGTGGGTGGGTTATTCAGCCCTCCCTTCCCACTCTCGTAGGGTCAGGAGAATCCCCTCTGATAGAAAGGTGAGAGATTGTTTCCTCCCCAGCTACTGGCAGGGAGCACTCCAGCCAGGCTTATCCTGGAGCAGTGCCTCCTATCATGATTGGCATCTAGGCTTCACCTAGGTTCATCCCTCTCAGTCATGCCCCAGCAGTGTGGGTCTGATGTTCAGAGAATTTCTGGAGGGGGGTGGGAAGGGGTTGAGTAAGTCTCTGACTCACTTTTGATCTCCTCAGTGGTCTTCTTCATCCTTTTCTGGTTGTACCCTTTGTCCTCAACTGAATCCAGGTAAGGGATGGGGGAACCTGAGACTCAACACTCATCCCTCTGAAGTTTATTTTTTCAGAATATTCCCTCTGAGTCATGATAGGCCCCTGAGTAGTTAGCCAATCATCACAGAGATTGGTTCTGTTACTACATCGTGAACAAGCCAAATCACTTCCCCGCCCAGTTTTCAAGATGGTGTCAAGGTTCCTGCTTCCTCTTCTCCAGTGGAACTCTGCCCCTGGCTCCCTCACTGTGCTACCTCTGCAGCTCTTGCTGCCATTGTCCAGCCAGGTTCTTCAGTGGTGAAGCAGAGCAACAGCTGGCAGTCACTCCCAGCCTCTTCTTCCCAGGAAAGGCTTTGCTGATTTAAAAAAAAAATGGGGCTTAGCTTCTGTGTACTGGGAAGCACTAGGGACAAAGCGGAGCAGCTGTGGCATTAGCTGCTTCACCAGGAAAACCCTGGCCACTTGCTCCCAAGTCTCCACTTAGTCAGCCACTCACACGCTCACTTACAGATACATACACAAAATTGTCCATACACTCACTCACTCACACAGGGACTCACATCACCCGACTGGCTCTGCCGCCATCTTCCCTGAGTCTTCCTCATCTCTGAGTCTTTATTCTTTTGTTTTCATTTTTGTGCTCACTGTGCTTTGGAATGTACAATCTCTATTTATCTATCCACGAATTCTTTATTTTGCAAGTCAATATCTACCATTGAGTTCATCTAGTGAGTTTCTTCTTTCAGTGAGTTTCTCCTTTCAGTTATTTTTACTTTTCTACTCCAAATTTTTTAAAAAATAATTTATCTGTCTTTATTGATTGTCTCTATTTGATATGACATGATTGTTAAACCTTTCTTTACTTTTAAAATAATTTCCATAGTTCTTTGAACATATTTATAATGGCTACTTCAATGGTCTACATCTGTTAAATCTGACATGTTTATCTTCACAGGTTGTTTCTGGTGCCTACTTTTGTCCTGTGAATGGGTTATACATAGTTTCTCTGCATGTTGAAAATTGGACTTTTAGAAATTCATTTTAGCAACTCTGGATATTAGTAATCCACAGGTCACTGACAAAAAGGAAGCACAATGTCTACCAAATATTTCAAAGAGGTTTTTTTGTTTTGTTTTTTGGGTTTTTTTGAGTTGAAGTCTCACTCTGTCACCCAGAATAGAGTGTAGTGGCATGATCATAGCTCATCAATGTCTTGACCTCCTGGGCCCAGCTAATCTTTCCACCTCAACTTCCTAAGTAGCTGAGACTATAAGCATGTGCCACTATGCCCGGCTAACTTTTTAAAATTTTTTTGTAGAGACAAGGTATCACTATGTTGCCCAGGCTGGTCTCGAGCTCCGAGCTCAAGCAATTCTTCCACTTTGACCTCTCAAAGTACTGGGATAATCTTTCTCCCTCTCTGTCTCTCATCTATATCTATCTGTCTAATCTAGCTATTTCTATGTATCTTTCTATCTATTTATCTGTCTATATTAGGTAAGGATGACCTAGTTGCCAAAGGAATTCCTGATTGAAGATTTTTCACTTTGCACTATATAACTCTTATCTAAATTACTATGCATTATTCTGTATTGTCTATTGTGTATCTCCATGGACAGAAATAAGAAATCCAAGAAACCCAATTAATTTAATTAATGTTGTCTTTTAAGTCTTCTTTTTAGGCTTAAAAGACAGCATCTTGGAGCAATTTAAGATTCTTTTACAGAGAAGTGTTTTTTCTTTCTTTCTTTCCTTTTTTTTTTCAAGCTAACCACCTTAACACCACTGAGTTTGTCAAAATAAATGCCATGTGCAACATTATGTATTGCATTCATTGAAGTGATTCATTTCTGGACAAATCAGTTGCTGTGCAATGTTTTTCATAATGTCTGGCACAGCTGGTTTTTAATTTGTTTATAAAATAAAACCATTCACTTTGGAAAAAGTGTTTTCATTTGGATATTTACATTTGTCATGTTTGAAAACACTATTTTCCTCACATTATAGGGCAAGGAAAGTGCAACAAGAGAGTAAATAAACACATGTACAAATGCATATTAAGTAACTTATTTCCTAATTAGTTTGCCTTGTAGCCTAGAAAATAGATAACATTCAAAAATAAATTAATGACCCTGATACCTATAAATAAAAAGACATATACTCATTTGGCTTAATCTGTATTTAAATTATGGAAAAGTCATAAAAAAACACTTTTGCATAGCACTTTATAAAATATTGCCATATTCTTAATAAAAACCAGTAAACTGCTAAGGACTATTACTATCATTTTATAAATAAAGTAAAATAAAGAGACTACATAAATTCATTTGTCCATGAATACCACGATCAAGAGTAATACCCTGAGTCTTTTTGTTCTAGGCCACTTCTTTAAATACTTATTATATTAGTCTACACTCTATCAATGTGTCATGGAGTCATTTGTTTTCATTTACATTCATTTGTATTTACATTTTCCTCTGAGATTTTCTTAATATCCAAAATGCTTCAAAGCCGGTAAAGGTGACCATAGAATGAAATGAAGATGATTACATTAAAATATTAAGAAGCATGATTCTAATAATATCATATTTGGTAAAGTTTACCAAGATTAAAAACTCAGTTTTATACTTGAATATTTGGGGTAAAGGAAGGTGAACTACCTTGGAAGAAAGTACGTTTCAGTAATAGTGCACAGACCCTATTCCATCAAAAGGCAAATTAAGTGTACCATGTTTAGTGGCAAGAACTTATTTTAAAGTTTAGTTTTTTAATTTTTTCCCACCTTATTTCTTCTGCATAAATCGATTTCAAAGATTATATTTTAAAATAATGTCATATAATCAATGTATATATTTTACCATGATTATATCTTTGTATCTGTTGTTCTAACTTGGATATTAAAATACATATTTAACAGCAATCTATGTTTTGACAGGCTCTATAGGTGATGCTGATGCAAGCTAAGTTATGAGAACTACTGATTTAGCATATAGACTAGACATTCTGAGCAAAGAATTCCCAATATACAGGGACCCAATCATACGAAGTGTTTTGTCTTCTCATATAAAATCTTGCTGTGGGCAGATAGACCATATCAGTTGATAGTGTCTTGGGTATCGTAGATACTGTTACAGGGATGCAGTTGCTGTGTCATTCTAACAGTATTGGATACTGACTCACCAACATGCATATACATTTCAACCTGGGGAAATGAGAAAGTGAAGTTATAGAACTGCTAATAATGCCAATCCTTACAGCTCCAAGATAAACCCATATATCTTACTGGATTTACAACTTGAGGTTTCTTGCTTGATTCACAAGAAGTCCTAAACTTGTCTCCCTGTCCAGGGGCTAGATCTCTTCCAAGAGATCCTTTGAGTACTCAGTCTCCTCCCTTATCATTCATTATTATTGATATGTGAATTCCAGGATTGTTATGCTAGTTTTCTTCTAGCCTGCTGAGGTGAAATGGTCACAAAAGAAAAATTTTGGAGCTGTTATCAAAGTGGTGGAAGGAGCACAGATAATTTCCACTCAAATCCTGCTCTCTAGGATGCAGTACCATGGATTGCAACGATTGACTGAAAAGGGGACTGGGAAATCCAATCTGTGTCTTGGGATGAAAAGGGAATATGTTCACTGAGCAACTATAGAGTTTCTGTTAGCTGGAAGAGAATCTTGTTTTTCAAGTTTTAGCCAAGAACTTTCACTGTTTGCTCCCTTTCATTTCTTAGTGACCTCAACTTAATCACATATCCACTAAAGCTGCAGGATCTCAAAGAAGAACTGTTGGGAGCCAGCCTTGGAGGAATAATCTTGCTACTATTATGCTTACTTCCAGTAATCTTCAAATCATTGAAAAATAACATCTCTCGACTAAGCACGGAATTTCACAGCTTCGTATGAAAAAACAAAAAAAGGGGGAGATGTTGAGAGCCAGCCTTGGAGGCCCGCCTGATTGACAAGGTTCAGGTGTGCTGAGGACCCCGGCCGCAAAGCGAGTCCAGGCAGCTGAGGCCCTTCTGTCTTCCATCTTTGCTGTTGGTACAGCTAAAGAAATTCTGTGCAGTCATGGAAGAAGAAGATGGCATGTTTATGTGAAGTACTTACAGCTAACCTGGAAATGTTATGGTTCATTTTTCCATTTTCCCACTATGCCGTTTGGCCTTTTTTAACACATGTAAGGGTTAAACTCTGAAGCACATCAAGAATGCTTTCTTTCACTTGGTTATAAGTTACTAGATATTACTTAAGTAATAAATGATATAGGTATATCCACTCCTTATTTGATTTAGAATTATGTAGTTTAGTGTTTAGGCATAAGGTTTTTTAGAAGCACAAGTTTATAGTAAGTTCATTATGAATTCATTATAAGTTCTAACACTTATCTAGGAGTTATGTAGGTGATTTATAACACTGTTTTCACTGACTTAGGATAAAGATTAATCGTTAAGGTTTTTACTTAATTCTATAGTTAAAACTCTGAGTTAACATTTATAGAGTGGGTTTTCACTGAACTCATAATCAGACACTTTTATGATAGATCAGCTAAAGACAGAAAGCAACCTTGGGGGGCCTGGGAAACATTACTAAAAACTTCTTTTGAGTTCTCTTTAGAAACAAGCACTTCAGGATAAGAGAAAAGTAACAAAGACATCTGGACAAGGGAGGTGATCACAAGACTCTGAAGGACATAAAAGCCTAAGATGGGAAAACTCCTGACACATGAAGAAATGTACACTTAGAAACTTTCTTGAGACATTTCAAGGACTGTAATTCGGGACATTGGACTGAAAGTATCATTGTTGGCTTTATGAATAAGACTTATTGTCTGACTGTTTATGGGAATCTTGGTTTGTTTGCTGCAAAGACCACTAGATGGTAACTTTTAGAAAATATGTACGTGAAGGAATTTTCTTTGTCTTGCCCCTTTACAAATGGTATAAAAGCTTTCCCTTAGCTAACATTAAATTGTCATCTGTTCAGGAAGCAGGTGTCCGGGTATAATATTTTCGTCCTTCACCTATCCATCTCTCCTTCAGGAAATCTCATGACCCTTGTGGAGCTGGACCCCTGCAAGGAACATTCCTTTCTTAGGCTATGAGACGAGTTGAAACTTGAAGAGCATAATTCTAAAAGAAAGAATAAAATATGGGTGAACATTTAACAGTCTCTACCATAACTTTTCACATACAAAATCCTCAAAATTTGTTCAATGAAGGTAAAACATGGATTATGTGACTAGCATTAACATAGAGCTAATTTTCATTTAGTAAAGTTCTCTGAAAAAAAGGAGTGGCAGTATGAATATGCTTGTTTTTCTTTCATTCAGTGTGAGGTGTTTTTAATCTCTCAATCTTAGCAATAAGGGTTTTGTGGATTCCTACTTTTTATTCAGAAAGCTATTGCTAATTTAGCAAAAGGTTTCTGTCTCAGTACTCAAGAATTTAAAGAAAGCATTTGCTATAACATCATATAAGTTTAATTAAGTATTTTCCTTTTATTGGGAATATAGCAGGTGTCAGTCTAAATAATTTTCTATGTAGTTGATTAGTAGATGTCTATGTGTGATATTTAAAAAGCAGTAGACACACTTGCTTAATAATTCACTTCTTGATAGGTGAATAGTGTGCCCCAAGAAAATTCTTTCTTTAGAAGAAAGCTGACATTCACCTAGAATCAAACTAATGTTTATCAAGGATCTGATAGATATTTTCACACATAGTAACTAATTATTTTTCTTTGTATCTATCTATTTATTTATTCATTTTGAGATAGATTCTCACTAAATTGTCTAAACTGGAGCTACAGTGGCTAATTCAGTGATGCCATAGGTAGTTAGGCTGATTTTGTAAGAAATGGTTGAAGGAAAAGAGATGAGAAGAATAGATAGAATAAAGCAAAACATTGAGGAAAAAAGGTAAAAATAAAACACAAATAATGTAAATCCAGAAAGAGGCCTCTAAGTTGGCTTCATTGCAAATGTGAATTCTAGGCAAATATCACACAACAGAGAACAGCATTTCTCTAAATTCACAACAAGTTCAAGTAGGCTCTCAACCATACCCAATAATTTTACTTTTAAAAAAAATTAGATCTAAATACATGTCCTTCTGTTTTTATCAAAGTGTATTAAATTTTAGTTGTGCCTAGTTTTCTAATTCCACTTCATCCTTTCTGTGCCTTCTTCCAACTCATATTATCAGTTCATTTTGTAAGCATGATAAGATTTGCTAGGAAGGATGCTCTTCAGCTTTCTAATTTGTATATCAAATCATTTTCTTCCTATTGTGCGGGGGGCCAGCCCCTGCAGAGAGATTTAGAGGGTCCCTGGAAGGTGTGGTGGCATTGGCGATTTTTCTGGAGAGATAAAGTGAAAGAAAGAAAAAGAGGGGAGAAAGACAGAGACTGAATTCTGCCTAGTGCAGAAGCTGATTCTGTAGGAATCTTTTTAATATCTTTTAATAGATATTAAAAGAAAGAAAGATGGAGGGATGGATATTAAAAGAAAGAAAGAGAAAGAAAGAAAATGGACAACTCTTCAATGGATTGAGCAGAAGCCATTTATTGGAAGTTACAGTGGGTATTTATCCCCAGATTTTATACAGACAGTCTCACAAGTCTTTCACATGAACACAAAGCCAGGTGGATGAGGGGCATCCCTCACCCACCGGGCATTTCCTCAAGCATGAGGAAGGGCAATCCCAAAATTATAGCACTGTTCCTCATGCTTGGTTAATATTCCTCAAAAGCAATACAACAATTTCTAACATCATAATATTCCAATGATCAATAACTTTTAAAACTTACGCATACACAAACCTAATGACTAACTTAAATCTTAATTCCTTTCTGTTTTGTGCTAATTCTACCTACACTACAGAAACTCTTAATTATAGCCCAACCCAGTTCCTAAAGAATGTGGCCCAGTCAAAAGATCACGCTGGGCCATTTCTAGGAACAATTGAGTACAACCTCTTAACAAAATGGCTGTTCTAAAATCCTATATATCTATCTTAATTTCTATAAAAGTTTCTAATTCCTAATCCTAATATATAAAGATGATCATCAGCAATAAAGCTTCTAAAAATAAAACCCAAATATAAGCTGTAAATTGTATTAAAGCCAAAACCGCAAATGTAGAAAGTGGAAACAATGAAATTTCTAAAGTTAGCTGTATTCTTATTAAACCACAAAATATCATGTTTGATCATGCTTGAACTAACATAATTCACTGACATAGCATAACCTATTCTACAATACTTTCTATGAATAAAATAAATTCAATTCTATAATAAGTAGAAAAAACCCTATACTAACTGTAGCTAAAACCAGTTTAAAAGAATGTAGCCCAGTCCAAAGTACATGCCGAGCCCTTAGGAATGTGACCCAGTCCAAAGTTCATACTGGGTTTTTTGGAATGTGGCCCAGCCCAAAGTTCATGCTGGGCCGTTTCTAGTAACTCTAGATAATTATCTATATTATTAAGGTTGAAATAACACTTTATATTTGTATATACTAATTCTACAAATGTACTTTTAAATCTTAAAAAAAGCTTGTACCATATTAAAGGCTCCCAAATGTGACCTGAGTTTGAACTGTGCTAAGTTTAAAGCCGAAACCACAGTCTGTGAGAAACGAGAACAATGGACCCCTAAAGTAAGCCAAGCCTGTTGTACTTTCAGAGCTTCATGCTTAGATTACTGAAATCCCTGCTAGTGGGACATGCCAAGCAGCAAAGAAGGGAAGAGGGAATGGGCCATCAGCTCCTGAACTCATCCTAGTGGTCTCAGGGTCCGCAGCCTGCCTGGATCCCTAACGCTCAGGCGGGCCTCCGCGGCCGACTCTCAACACTATTGGATAAACAGTCTCTTCTGGTCAATGCTAATTCTTCCAGATGTTCTCTAATTCCAGACTTTTCTGTTCTAAGAAACATTACTTCTTTGGTTGCTACCCTTTCCCATATACTATCAATGTGATTCTCTCTAAAAAGTAGTTTATTGAGCATAGAAATTACTCTAAACTTTATTTAAAAATAAAACTTTTGTATTGTTTAAATTTCTTGATAAAATGTATTCTTAGGTTTTCTCATTCATCTAGTTCTTCTATTCTAGATCTGTCTTCTCTGCATATCTCCAAAATACTTTGTTTTAAATGATATTCTCCTTCTGCATTGGAGTCCAAATAAATTGAAAGATACAAGAAGCATATGAAGCAGATAGGAGAAAAATAGAGTATTCATGAATGATGAAGTGGTCATTTAAGACTGTGGCTAATATATGTGGGCAAGTGGTCTTCCTAAATGATCCTGAAAATAGACAGGGCCACTCAATCAATAACAGTGTAGACCATCCTAGATCTTCTCTCACACAGTTTTGGTCTTCACCAAATGGCTGAGAGTGATCATGAGTACATACTTTCTCCAAAAGATTGGTCCCCAGTAAAAGAGAAAAAGACAGAGCTCAACTTGAGCAAGATTACTATTGCAAACTGGAAAATTATATATATGTATAATGTTGTGGGAGGAAGGTTGAAAAATAGAAAGAGAGTAAAATGATACATTTCCTCTCTATTGAAGGAAAGCATCATGAATAGTTATCAGTGTTTATGACAATCGCCCTAACAACTCGGTACTCTGGAGGTTGTGTAAATAAATATCAGACATAAACTTTATGTGACAAGTATATGACAATTCCATAAAGCTGATGAAAGGAGGGGTCTAAAAAGAAAAATCTTCTTAGACTATCCTATAGAAAATCACATTCTTACTCACTTACTCATGACTTGCTCTCCATTTAGACTCTTTACATACTGACACATATACTTATTCATTGTTTGCTTAAAATAAGAAAAGAAACCTTTGAGTCTAATGTCTTCATTTTTTTCAATGTTATATCACCAGTATCTACAATAGTAACCAGAATTTAGTAAGCACTTGTTGAGTGAAAGAATGAATGGATGCGAAAGCAAGACAAATATACATAAGTCTGCTATATCAATAGTATAAAAAGAGATGTACTATATCAATAGAATATAAAAAGACAATTGATAATTGAACAGGGAAGGATTCAAAGAGAAACAATCTAAGATGGATTATAAAAAATACAATTGGGCTAAGTAGAATAAGTATAGTGTATAACACGACCAATAGCAGTATTTTACAAAATCACAAAACTTTTTGGGGGCCTATGAAGTCTATTAGGGTAGAGATTACATGAAGATTCTTTATTTGCTACCATAATATAAAGAAGCATAATTAAATGTATGAAAGATATAAGATCTCACATTTTATTTTTAAAATTGTATTCTCCTGTTGGCATTAGGAGAAGCTAATTACTGATTTCAGTAGTACAACTTTGCAAATTTCTGTGTTCTAGAGAAAACTATATGGTACATGTTTGTGTGTGTGCACATATATTTATTCATCTATGCGTATAAATACACCTCCCAAATACTATTATATGACTTAATACATCTTTGTTAAAACATACAAATAATATTTTAAAAGTAATAATAATTTCTTAAAGTTGCAAATAACTTTCTGACTAAATTTTCAGAAAAATGACATAGTGACAAAAGGCATGTAAAAAAATCACTATAGTTTATGTATTCTATTGTTCTGAGTCCAAAGTTATTTTAGTATTTTTTTTTTTTTTTGGTGTTCCATTTTCACAAACATTCTATAAGTGGAAATGAGTGCAATTACATGCTATTTCATTTTTCATAGTTCTGTTCATAGCAGTATGAAGTAATGCAGCTTGAAAAATAATATATAAAATTATTCTTTGCTCTAAACTGGTTCACTGAAAAATTAATGTGAGATTGACAAATTTTCTAGTTTTCTTTGTCAGCAAGGGCAAATATTCAAGAATGTAAAATAATCAAGAATAGCATAGAGAAGAGTCCTGCTGCTTCTCTCTAGGAGATTTAATAATTTTCTGATTCTTTCCCTATAATGTCACACAAAATTGCTTGTGTTAGACAACCAATGGGTAGTAAACGAACTTTTTATTACTTTTAAGGACTAAAACATACATTTTATTTTTACATAGAATAGTTTTAAAATAAAAGCCCCAGAAAGTTCAGTTTTATTGCTCTTTCATTTGACAGATACTTTAGTCACATTACAGAAATGATTGCAATTATAACCATCATATTTTAACTGAAGAATTTTTTTTAAACTACACCATTTATAGGGCTCTAAAGATATTGTCTTCACTAGTCAAGTAGCAAAGTCTAACTTGGTAGAAACTAGACCAAGTGTAATTTATTATTACTCATTGTAAAAATTTGGGTAAGAAAAATAAATCTTACTCATAAAACTATAATTCTGATCTTTAAAATATTGTAACTAACTAGATTTTCACTGACTATAAAGCATGCTTGTTAATTTAAAGAATATTGTCTGTTGGAATTTTCTATAATTAAAGACACACCTACTTTTTCTAAAAGATATTCCATGTAAACTGAAACCAAAACAGAGCAAGTGTAGCTATATTTATATCAGATAAAATAGATTTCAAGACAAAAATTTGTAATAATAGACAAAGAAGGTGATTATGCAATGATAAAAGAGTCAATTCAGTAAGAGGATATAGCAATTGTAAATATAATGAATCCAACACTGGAGCACTCAGATATATAAAGCAAATATTACTAGAGTGAAAGAGAGAGAGAGAAGATAGAGAGAGAGAGAGAGAGTGAGACTCCAATAAAATAATAGTTGGAAATGTCACCCCTACTTTTAGTATTGAACAAATAACTTAGAACATCAGCAAACAGATATCAGACTTAATCTGCAATATAGACCAAATGAACCTAACAGACAATTACAGAACATTTCATACAACAGCTGCAGAACACACATGAATCTCATCAACAAACGGGGCAGTCTTTGGGATAGACCATATGCTAGGCCATGAAATAAGTCTAAAAAAATTTAAAACAATTGAACTTGTATCAGGTATTTTCTCAGATTACAATGGAATAAAACTAGAAATAAATGAGAATATTTGGAAACAATATAAATACATGGAAGTTAAACAACATGCTTATGAATGACCATTGAAAGAAATGAAGAAATGACAAATAAAATCTCAAAAATTCTTGACGCAAATGAAAATGGAAACACAGAATACCAAAACCTATAAGATACAGCAAAAACAGTATGAAGAGGTAATTTTTCAATAATAAATATCTGCATCAAAAAAATAGAAGGACTTTAAATAAACCTCACAATACATCTTAAAGAACTAGAAAAGCAAGAACAAATCAAACCTCATATTAGTAGAAGGAAAGAAATCATAAATATCAGAGCAAAAATAAAATTGAGACTAAAAAATTAATACAAAATATCATTAAATCAAAATGCTGCTTTTTATAAAAAGACAAACAACAACAGCAACAAAAACATTAGCTAGACTAACTTAAAAGAAGACCCAAATAAATAAAATTAGAGATAAAAAAGCAGACATTGGAACTTGCTGCCACATAAATTCTAAAGATTATTAGGGACGATTATTAGCAACTAGATGTCAATAAATTGAAAAACCTAACATAAATGGATACATTCCTAGATAGGTACAACCTATTAAAACTGAACCATGAAGAAATAAAACATCTGAACATGCCTTAGAAGTATTAAATAAACCTTTTTCTTGAGGTAAAGATTAAAATCACTTCTGCAAATATTATTTTCATTCAACAATTTAAGATTACCTATACACATTAAAAAGAAAGTCAACACACTCAGAAGAAACAGTAATACCTCGTCAGATATCTACTTACGTATATTTTGTCATTTCAATGTGATATTTTATACTCTATTTTTAAATTACCATATTTCAAGTTTATCACTATGTCAATATCATTATTTCATTTGAATTTTTTTCTTCAAAAAAAATTGTTGTTTGCATTCCCTCAAATTATTAATATTGCTTCAATAAAATTGGTGATTTAATTTTTTATTTCTTATAAAGATTAGTTAATATTTGGTAAGGACACAAATAAGTAACTAATTATTCTAATCTCATTAGGAATTTTTATATTTCTTTAACTAGCTTTAGCCTTCTTCATTCATTGAGAAAATCTGTTCGTCAATCTGGCAAATATTTATTGAGTGCTTATTAGTTACCAAGAGTAGTCCTGATTCTTAAAGAGCTTACATTCCAATAGAAATATTTATCTCACAATGATCGTACTTTCCAATAATTAAGAGAATAAACAATGAAATTACAATTAATTTCTATTAAATTAGCATCTTTCACATCTTCCTTGTTGTTTTACAAATATTTGTTGACCACTATAAAAAGGTTATTTTTCTAGCCTATGGGGATACATTGGAACAAATACATATTAACAAATCCCTTCCTTTTTGAGTTTATTTTCTAACCCCAGGTAACCCTCCAAGCAGAGCTGCATACATATTCCTAAGCCCAATTTGGATCACCTAGCAGAAATACCCTTCTAATTCAGAACTAAACAATTGTTATGTTCAGCTACTAAGATGTTGGAAGGTTGTTATGTAGCAATAAATAACTGATGCTTATTGTAAGGTTAAAAATCTCAACAAGATTCTGGTAAACTGGATCCAAAAACGCATTTCAAAAATCATCTACCATGACCAAATAGGTTTCATTCCTAGGATGCAGGATTGGTTCAACATCCACAAGATCATAAATGTAATTAAATACATCAACAGATGTAAAAACAAGAACCACATGATTATATCATTAAACATGGAAAAAGCTTTTGATATAAATACAGCACCCTTTTTTGATAAAAACCCTTGAACACCTAGGCATAGATAGAAGGTATCTTGAAAGAGTAAGAGTCATCTACGAGAAATCTATAGCCAACATATTGCTAAACAGACAGAAATTGGAAACATTTCCCTGAAAACCGGAATAAGAGAAGGATGCACACTCTCATACCTCCTGTTCAACATAGCATTCATGTTGAATACTATGCTAGCTAGCTAGAGCAATCAGACAAGTCCTAGCTAGAGCAATCAGACAAGAGAAGAAGATCAAGGGTATCCAAACAGGATAACATGAAGTCAAGTTATTTCTCTTTGCAGACAACATAATCCTGTACCTCGAAAACCCGAGTATCTGTCAAAAACCTCCTTGCACCAATAAAGGACTTTGGCAAAGTCTAAGCATGTAAAATAAATGTGCAAAAGACAGTCACATTCCTATACACTAAAAATAAACAGAAACCCAAATAAAAAGCACAGTCTCATTCACAATAGCTGCACATGAAAAAAAGAAAGAAAGAAAGAGAAAGAAAGAAAAAAGCACGAAAGCAAGCAAGAAAGAAAGAAAGAAAGAAAAAAGAAAAAAGAAAAAAGAAAAAAAAGATATACCTTGGCATCTTCCTAACCAGAAAAGCGAAAAACTTTTACAATGAAAACTACAAAACACTGCTCAAAGAAATCAAAGATGGCACAAGCAAATGGAAAAATATTCTGTGTTCATGGACTGAAAGAATAAATATTGTTAAGATATCCATCCTACCCAAGGCAATCTACAGGTTTAACAGAATACCCATTAAACTACCTGCATCATTCTTCTCAGACTTGGAAAAGACAATATAGAAATGCATATGGAAACAAAAATGACCACAAATAGACAAATCAATCCTCAGAAAAAAAAAAAAGCGGAAGTATCACACTTCCAGACTTTAAATTTTATCATAAGTCTACAATAATCAAAACAACCTGGTATTGGTACAAGAAAAGACATAGAAAAATGGAACAGCATAGAGATTCCAGAAACAAAACCTCAATTTCTCAACCAACTCATCTTTAAAACCTCTGCCATCAACCACTGGGGAGAGGAGAACCTATTCAGCAAACGGTGTTGAGAAATCTGTCTGTCCACATACAGAAGATTAAAACAAGACCCCTACCTATTACCATACACAAAAATCAACTCTAAATGGATCATAGACCTAAAAGTAAAACCTCAAACTATAAGAACCTTAGAAAATGCAGGAGACACCCTTATGGTAATTGGAACAGCCAATAAATTCCTGATTTAAAAAAAAACAAAAAACCCAAGTGCCCATGTATTGTGATAAGGTAGACATGCGGGATCTCATCAAACTGAAAAATTTCTGCAAAGCTAAAGAAACCATTAAGAGATCAGGGAGACAGCCCACAGATTGGGGAAAAATATTTGCCAAAAGTGCTGAAAAGAAAAAAACAAACAGCCCCATTACAAAAGTGTTCATAATATATGAATAGACAATTCTTTAAAAAGACATAAAAGCAGTCAAACAGATACATAAAAAAATGCTCAGTCCCACTAGTTATCAAAGTAATGCAAATTAAAAACACACTGAGATGCCACCTAGTCAGGATGACCATTATCAATAACTCAAGAAATAATAGATGCTGGAGAGGATGTGGGGGAGAAGGGAACATTTGATGGGAGTGTCAACTAGTACAACCTCTGCGGAAAAAGTCGGGAGTTACCTAAAGGATCTAAAGTTGACTTTCCATATGATCCAGTGATCCAACTTCTGGGAATAAACCTGGAGGAATTAAAATTATTCTACCAAAAAGATACCTACACACGTATATTTATTGCAGGATTATTCACAATAGCAAAAACATGGAACCAGTCATGCTGCCCATTGATAGAGGACTGGATTTAAAAAATGGGGTACATATACACAATGAATTATTACACAGTCATAAAGAAGGACAAATTTATGAACTTCACAGCAACTTGGATGGACTTAGAGTCTATAATACTGAGTGATCTATCAAAGAAACAAAGAACTGAGTACCACATGTTCTCACTCATAAATGGACCTTGAATAATTATCATAATACTATTAGAAGGGGATTGGCAGTAGTGGGAAACTGCCAGGGGATGAGGGAGCACACTTCATTAAAAGGGTACCTGCATAATGAACATATGCATACCTAGCCATGAATTGTACTCCACATCTTTATAATTAAAAATTAAAGCAGTTCTTATCAAAGAGCATCGCTTGGAACAGAGAAATCTGTCTTGAAAGAAAATCAATATATGTGGCAAACTTCATTGTCCTATTTTAAGATTTTGCCACAGCCATTCCAACCTTCAGCAAATCACCACCCTGATGAATCAAAAGTTGTTAACATTAAGGCAGGACTACATACCAGCAAAAAGAGTATGACTTGTTGAAGGCTGAGGTACTTGTTACTCTTTTTTTAAGTAATAATGTATTTTTTAATTAAGATGTGAACTTTTTCTAAGCATAATGCTATTATTGCACAATTAATAGACTGCAGCATAGCATAAACATAACTTTTATATGAACTCAAAAATCAAAACAATTCTGTGACTCACTTTATTGCAATATTTGCTTTATTATGGTGCTTTAGAGCAATAAAACACAATATTTCTGAGATATACCTGTCTGAAATTAGTTATTAAGTAGATGGCTGAATATATTGGACTGGACTAAGGGTGAGCTCAAGCAAGAGGTAAAATTTGAGAATCCTTCATTAAATTGATGAAATCATTGGGGAAGTGAGCAATGATTGAGAATATGGTAGAGTGTAGAAGAGAAGCAAATGCTTAACCCTGGGCTCTGCCAATATTAGGAAGTTGAGTACAAGAGGAAGAAAATACTAACAGAAGCAGACCGTAAGGTGGGGCTAACTCAAGAGTTCAAGTGGAAAAGAATAGGGTTGATTTAGAGCTGAATTTTAGGTCAAATAATGTTGAAAATAAGATGATTCTCCGAGAACTCATGATTGTGTTTAATTATATGGAAACCAGTTTTGACTTTGATAAATGAGTTGGGATGGAATGGGCAAGATCTCAATTAAATTAGATCAAAAGAAGAATAGGATCTTTGCTATTACACTAAAAATTTTGGAAAATAGACAACAAAAAAACACTTTCAAGCAAAACAAAATATGATCTTTTAAAAACCTTGGGAGCTTCCAGTAAAATGGCGATGGCACAGATGGGACTGTGAGATTCTCTGTGAAAGTTAGTTTCCATAAAGACTCTTGCTTCCCCCGCTTGCCCCCTGCCAGCCTCACCAGTCCAAGGCCCGGAGGTCCTCGGTCCCACGCACCACCCAGCTGCTGTGGCCCCCACTGTTGCCACCGTTCTGCCCCAGGCAGCCCTGGGCCCCCAGCCACTTGGAGTTCCCAGCTCCCTCCCTGGCCACACCACCTCACCTGGCAGAAAGCTGCCACCAACCACGGAGGCCCTCAGCTCCTGCCTTGTGAAGCTCTGGATTCCCTCGTAGGCTGCACTGCTCTGCCTAGCACAAAGCCATACTGCTCACTGAGGCCCTCGGCTCCCGGCCCTTGAAGCTCTGGGCCCCCTCCCTGGCTGAGGTGCCCACCCAGCCCCAAGCCACTGCCACCCACGGAGGCCTTCAGTGCCTGCCCCTCGGAACTCTGGGCCCCCTCCCTGACTGAAGCGCCCCGCCGGCCTCAAGTTGCAGTCGCCTGTGGAGGCACTGGGCTCCCCCCCTTGGATCTCTGGGACCCCACCCTGGCTGAAGCACCCAGCCCCTCCTCAAGCCACTACCGCCTGTGAAGGCCCTCGACTCCTGCCCCTTTTAAAAGTGGGCAAAAGACCTGGATAAACACCTCTCAAAAGAAGATATACAGGCAGCTAACAGACACATGAAAAAGTACTCAGCCTCATTAATCATCAAAGAAATGGAAGTCAAAACCACATTGAGATACCACCTAATCCTTTAAGAATGGCCATCATTAATAAAACTAGCAACAACAGATGCTGGCCAAGATGTGGAGAAAAAGTAACGCTTCTACACTGCTGGAGAGAATGCAAACTTATACAACCTCTTTGAAAAACAGTGTGGCAATTTTTGAAAGAACTAGAAATTGACCTTCTATATGACCCAGCAATTCCCCTAGTGGGAATATATCCGGGGGAACTCAAATTATTCTACAAAAAAGATACCTGCACACATGTTTGTTGCAGCTCTATTTGCAATAGGAAAAACATGGAAACAACCGTGTTGCCCATTGAAGCTGGATTGGATTAAAAAAAGTGATTCATATACACAATGGAATATTATGCAGTCATAAAGAAGAACAGATATATGCAGCAACCTGGATGGATTTGGAGTTGATCATACTCAATGATTTATCACAGAAACAAAGAACAGAGTTCCATATGTTCTCACTCATAAAAGGACCCTGAACAATTATAATGCTGGAAGAAAGTGGTTGGCAGTAGAGGGAAACTGTCAGAGGAGGAGGGGGTGGGATTGGCAGGTGAGGGAAACTGCTAAGGGAGGGAGGGTCTTACCTTATCAACAAGGGTACCTACATGATCAATGTTTATATACCTAACCCTGAATTGTACCCCACATCTTTATAATAAAAATTAAAATAATAATAATTAAAAAAATTTTCCCAGCATTAGTTTTGTTATATAAATCAGAGAAAATAAGTGTTAATCAGACAAGTAGTAACTTTGAATTAAATTCTGTGTAAAATTCTAATAAATAGTAATGCCAAAGAAAGCTCTTAACTTCACAAAATTATGAAAATTATAGTTTATCAGGGCGTTGAAGGATGTGATAGAAAAACGTGATAATTACTAAAAGATAATAGTTTTTCAGCATTTTTAACTTGTATCTTTCCTACAGGCCAGTGGAAAGTCTTTTTTTACTGTAATAAAAAAAGCAGAAGCATACGTCAAATAAATTTTCTGTAGAAAATTTAGTTCGTCTTAGTCCATATGACAAACATAGAAAAATCAGAAGTCATATTAATTGTATTTTAATTTGCAGTAATCACATTATACTTCAATGAAAATAAGCAGTTTAGATAGAAATATCACTATTGACATATACTCTTTCCTACATAAGAAAAGATTATCTAAACCCCTTATTTCCACAATTCTTTAGTATTTTAAGAACTCTTCATTAATTTATTTGTTCTTGTTGTTGTTTTAGCTCTTACTATCTACTATCTTGTTGTTTTAGCTCTTACTATCTAATCATTTCCCTGGGAACTGGATAAAAATCAGTGACATAATTTGCTAAAAATTTATGCTCTCTATATATGTTGATCATTCCACAACGAAGACAAGAAACACCACATTGCACCCCTTTAATATATATATATATATATAATTATTATTTGTCAATCAATAAAACAAAAAAGAGAGGTCACTGAAGAAAGCCCTGTGACAAGCAGACAGTCAGACAAAACTTGAATATTAAAATAGTAAACACTGGCAATGTCTTATCTGTGCTATACCCAGGAAACATGATTGAGCATATATTTTTTTTCAAAGTGGTATAATCTCTTTTTGAGTAAAAAGTATCTAATAGTTGGGCTCGGTGGCTCAGCCTGTAGTCCCACGCCTTTGGGAGGCTGAGGTGAGTGGATTGCCTGAGCTCGCGGGTTCGAGACCCGCCTGGGCAGCGAGACCTCATCTCTATAATAAATCAAAAAATCAGCCGGCGTGGTAGTGCATACCTGTAATTCCGGCTACTTGGAAGGCTGAGGCAGAAGGATCGCCGGAGCCCAGCAGGTTGAGGAAGCGGCCACTGCACTCCAGTCTGGGTGACAGAGTGAGACTCCAACTCAAAAAAAAAAGTATCTAATAAGCTTTATTTCATTTATTTTTTTATCTTAAAATTGTGGGGTATAACTCAGGGTTAGGTATACAAATATTCATTGTGCAGGTACCTTTATTGATGAGCTGTGCTTCCCCTTCCCCAGGCAGTTTCCCACTACTGACAATCCCATGGCCCCATCTCCACATGCCTCTGCAGTTTTCCACTACTGTCAATCATTTTCTTATAGTATTACAATAGTTGTTCAAGGTCCACTTATGAGTGAGATCATGTGATACTCAGTTATTTGTTTCTGTGAAAGATCACTCAGTATTATAGACTCTAAGTCCATCTAGGTTGCTGCGAAGTTCATGATTTTGTTCTTCATGTCTGCATAATATTCCACTGTGTATATGCACCACATTTTAAAAATCCAGTTCTCTTTTGATGAGCAGCATGGTTGGTTCCATGTCCTTGCTATTGTGAACAATACTGTGATAAACATATGTGTACTGGTATCTTTTTAATAGAGTGATTGGTGTTCTTCCTGGTATATTCCCAGTAGGGGGATTGTGGGGTCTCATGGAAGGTTAATATTCAGAACTTTTAGAAATTGCCACACTTTTCCACAGAGGCTGTACTTAGTTTACGCTCCCACCAACAGTGTAGAAGTGTTCCCTTTTCACCACATCCTCTCCAGCATCAGTTATTTTTTGAGTTATTGATGATGGTCATTTTGACTGGAGTCAGGTGGTATCTCAGTGTAGTTTTAATATGCATTTCTTTGATGACTAGAGAGACTGAACATTTTTTCATGTATCTGTTGACAGCTCGCATTTCTTCTTTTGAAAACTGCCTATTCATATCTTTTGTCCACTTTATAATGGGGTTGTTTGTTTTTTCTTTTCAGCATGTTTGAATTTCTTGTAGATCTTAAATGTTAGGCCTTTGTCAGACACAGAGTAGGGAAATATTTTTTCCCAGCTTGTGGGTTGTCTCCTTGCTCTCTTGTTGGTTTCTTTGGCTCTGCAGAAGCTTGTCAGTTTGATAAGGCCCCACTTGTCTATCTTATCTCTTATGACATGGGCACTTGGGGTTTTGATCAAGAGTTGGTTGCTGGTTCCAATTTCCATAATAGTGTCTGCATCTTTTTCTAAGGTTCTTATAGTTAGAAGTTTTACGTTTAGGTCTCTGATCCATTTAGAGGTGATTTTTGTGTATGGGGATAAGAAGAGGTCCTGTTTCAATCTTTTGCATGTGATCAGCCAGTTTTCCCAGCACCATTTACCGAATAGGTTCTCCTCTCTCCAGTTGTTGGTGGTGGAAGATTTCTCGAAGATGAGTTGGTTGAGAAATTGAGACTTTGTTTCTGGAGTCTCAATTCTATTCCATTGGTCTATACCTATTCTTGTACCAATACCAGGCTGTTCAATATGCTTTAATTGGTTATAACAACTGACGTCATCTCTGCTCCTGATGTAGTGTGACTATTCCAGCATTATAAAGTGCAACTTTTACTTTAACTATTTTGTCATCACAACTAGAGTTGAAATGCCATCCTAAAGAATAGATGGGAGCTGGAGAACCAGGCATAGAGAATGACTGGAAACCACACATTTCTACGAGATTAAGAAAAGGGAAGTACAAAATATATTTTGAGGGGAAGAGGTTATAGCACAGGGAAAAGAGAGTGCTGAGAAAATAATACATACCCAAAAAGGACATATTATTTTAAGACAAAAATCTTTAAAATGATAGGACTAATTGAAAACACATCCACGGATAGTATGGGTATTAGAATTATCACGGCTGAAGGGTCAGTTAGAGAGCTGGAAAGTCAGGTGGGGAGGTTACTTCCAGCATAAAACAATGAAACTAAAAGGTAAAAAAGATGAAAGATTTGAGAAAATAAAAAAAAGATATAAATTAGCAAACAATTCAGAATTTTCCAAAATGTATGCAATAGTTCCAAAAGATTAAATGATTTATTATTTTCCAATTACAATAATATCACAATTATAATACAACAATTTCCAGTGCTCAAGAAATTACACCGGAAAGGAATCACAGATTCACTTTTTCTTTAATTTTTTAAATTTTATTTTAAGGATGTGGGGTACAATTCAGGATTAGGTATACAAGTTGTCATCATGCAAGTAAAGTTTGGGCCTCCTTTTGGTCCCCTCTTTGCCTGGTTTGAGATTAGGCAAAGAAGTTGTGTTCCCACTACCACCTCAGCAGTATCCTTCTACTGACAATCCCTTTCTTATAGTATTATGGTAAATGTTTAGGGTCCGCTTATTAGTGAGAACATGTGGTACTCTGTTCCTTGTCTCTGTGATTGATCACTGAGTATGAGACACTCTAAATCCACCCAAGTTGCCGCAAAGTTCATATTTTGTCATAGATAAAAGCATAGGATTGGAGGGCAGTGGCAACAGTGCAAGAGAAAATGGGTGTAAGAGGAAAGCTTAAAATTGCTCACATTACAATTGAGGATGGTGAAAAGAGAAGAAAATGCATATGACAGAATGAGACATATATACAGCAGGAATAAATTTTGTAGGCAATAATAGAGTCTAGAATGTGATGGGAATTTTATTTCTTATTCTTGCATTCTATATTCAGCTGCACTATAGTTTACATAGAATGGTCAGTACAAAAACCTTTTTAATGTGAAAATTTATAAAACTTGTCACTTTAAGACTTCTTCAAACTTACCCTCTTTGATCTTTGCAAGAATAGAAGTGGAAACAGAGAAAATAAAACCTTGTAATAGTTTTGCCTGCTTAATAGAGTTATAAATATAGATTAATTCAAGATAAGAAATTGGTAAGAGTATCAATGTCAAGAATAGGCACCAGAAAAAAATAAGTTGAATGCATATTGAGATCCAATATCTCCAATAAAAGACATAGAATTAATAAAACAGATGTGATAATAGGTAGAAAAATATACAGAAGGAAAAACTGATGAATATAAAGCATAATCTAAAATAGTAAATGTGAATCCAAGAACCATAGATATAGTAAATGTGAATGTGTCAAATTCCCCTTGTAAAAGACATATGGTCTCACGAAAAAGAAATTCGTCTATATGCATTTTGAAAAAGATTTACCTAAATTACAGTTATTCAGAAGAGTTGAAAAGGGAAAAAAGATTCCATACTAATGCTGGGAACAAACAAATATATTAATATTATTATCAAACAAAAAAAGAATTCAAGAAAAAATTGTGTGATAAAATACTTTAGGTTGTTTTTATGGACTGAATGTTTGTGTCCCATCAAAATTCATATGTTGAAGCCACACTTCCAAAATGATAGTATTTGGAGATAAAGACTTCAGAGTGCATTACGGTTAGAGCCTAAGGATAAAATCCAGATCAGAAGAGATTGATGTCATTATATAAAGAGACCCCAGAGAACTTTCTTTGTCTTCCCATGTGCATATAAAAGGGAGGCTATGTGAGCACACTGTGAGATGGCAGCCACTTCCAAGCCATAATAAGAGGCATAATAACAAATAAAATAAATAAATAATAAATAAGATTTAAAAACCCTACTTTGCTGGCACCTTAATTATGGACTTCTGGGTCTCCAAAACTTTGAGAAATAAATGTCTGCTATTCAGGCTGCTCAATCTATCATATTTTTAAAAGGAAGTATAAACAAGCTAAGATAAGTATTTTGAGATAATATACTAAGAATTTTCAATATTCATGGACTTTCATGTGTATAACATAGATATGAAATACAGCAATAAAAATCACTATAATAAAATAAAGAAAATGACCAAACTTCTTTCAGAAGTATTAGATTAAGTAAACAGTGGCAACAAAAGATGGGATGAGAAATATTGGAATAACATGAATGCAAATTTTTTTTTTTTTGAGTTGGAGTCTCACTCTGTCACCCAAATTGGAGTGCAGTGGCCACTCCCGGCCACTGCAGCCTCGACCTGCTGGGCTCCGGTGATCCTTCCCCTCAGCTTTCCAAGTACCTGGAACTACAGGCGCGCACTACCATGCCTGACTAATTTTTGATTTATTGTACACATGTAGTCTCGCCAAGTTGGTCAGGTGGGTCTCAAACCCACGGGCTCAAGCAATCCACTCACCTCAGCCTCCTAAAGCACTGGGATTACGGGTTGAGCCACCAAGCCTGGCTAGATGAATGCAAATTTTGACATAAATACATGTAGAACCATGGGCACATAAAACAGCATTTGCATTGGTTTTAAACACTTACAGAAATATTAACTTAGTTTCTATGTATTAGGTTTTAAAAGAAGTCTCAAATAATTTTTGAAAGCATACTTCTATTGGATACTTTCTTAAACATAAAATGCTGGCCAAATTATAATTTACCATTAAACAAAAATACAGTATTATAAGTAACTCTTGGATGAGAAGAAAATAAAAATGAAAATTAGTATTTTTCCAATGAGAACATAATTAACATAACTCATAAAAAGTTTATTTTTTAAAAAATGTGAAAAGCTAGCATTTAATTAATGCTAAAATACAATTTATTTTATGATAATCTATTACATAAACTCAAAGTAGAAAGAATTTTAAAAGATGAAAGAAAATGAATTCAAATAGAATAGAAACTATAGAATAGTTTAATAAAAACCAATTCAAGCTATTGGAAAACACACACAATATATGTATAAACTACTAGCAAGTTTATCACTTATAAAGCCACACAACCTTAGAAATCAAAAAAGGAAAATATACTCAGATAGAAAGTAAATAAAGTTGTGAGAATGCCTTATGAAAAACATATGCCAATAAATGAAAAATTTAAATGATCATTTTTCCATAAGAAAAGCATGTCACCAATAAAGCAATCCCCATAAATAATTGACAAAGCAGACAAAAATATTTTCTAAATAATCATATAAGCCTTTGATGATTTTATTGATTAGTGTTATCAGACATTCATGGGAAGGAATATGGAGAACACTGGGAATCTCTCAAATTTATGAAGCTAGAATGGGATGACAATTCAAATATTAAGTTGGTTTCTTCATTCATTTATGAGCATGTCATCAGCTAAGTCATCATGAATAAAAACTGCTAGATTCTAACAGACAGTTATTCTGATGTGGTAAAGATCTTATTCCATTGCTTTTAGGAGACAATTCGTACTTGTGAAGGGGGAACAAATATTTCTTAAGTAACTCTCTATGTCTCCACAGTGCCCTAGTTTTAACATGAGACTGAAAAAGACAAACGGGACTTATGCTGTGGATCCACCTCTTCACTAGCCAGTCCAGACTTCAAGTTAAGGACATGGCTTTGATTCTAAGTGAGCTGTGTTTGTAGACAAAGTAAATAATTATAGAACTTATCTTACTAATTATATGGCTGATGTTACTTCATGTAGTGGAGAGAAGTTCTCTAAGAACTTCCAGGAGTGTGACTGTCTTCCTTGAGGGGGAGAAAGAAGCACAAGAGGGAAAATATCTGGACCTCTGAGGCGGGCCATTGTGAGATGGTGGTCAGTTCTTTACCCATGAACTTCTAGAGTAAGAGCATAAGTCCTTTCCCATATAAGTTGAGATGCTCCCTTCAAAATCTTAGGATGTTTGTTTTTGTCTCAGTGCTAGAGAGATCGAGAAATGTGCTGGAAGCTGCAGGATGACACATACTGCCAACACAAGGGAGAGACTAATTTTCTGTAGTTAAATAACTATTGTCCCGGGCCTGGGTTATAAAGACAATGAAGGTTAAATAGGCTTTCTACACTAAAAACCCTTTTAAAAATGTTTGTTCTATCTCTTCATGTTAGACTCAAATTGGCTTCCTCAGAATGCCTACACAGAAAAGTGTAGAAAAAGCAATTTGGAGATATTCACAAACACATTATGCCAAATAGTTTCAGTTGACCTGCTTTACACATAATAGTCCAAATAGTCTTTATATCCTGCCATAGCATTTTCTAGCAGGCCATTTTAGCTTACCCTTTGTATTCTTTACACGATGATTCTTATTTTCTTGATGCAGCTATGTAATTACGTTTCAGAAGCAAGAATATCAAGTCTGTTTTCTTTTTTTCCTTTTTTCTATTGAGTTAGTGTTCGTTTTGGCAGTTACTATAATTGCATATTACTGAATTCAGGAACACTGGGCAGAAAAACAAAATGAGAACTGGTGCAGCACTATTTCAATTCACATACTAGTTTCCCTATAAATGATTTCACAAGTATGCCACTCCTCTCTCTCCAAAGGCTTCCAAAACACGACAAAAGGAAATAATCAATAGCATTTTTTAAGCTCAAGGCAAAACAAGTGGAAGAAAAACAAAATATAAAGGACCAAATCATTCTCTGTAATTATGCTTTCAAAAATGTTTCATTGCATATGCTTTCAGCAGTTCTAATTTTGAAATTTTAATGTTATTCATAGTTACTGAAATATACTATTCTTAAGAATTAATTCCTATTAAGGCAGAGAAGTTTAGTTCTGTTAAGCTAGTATAAATAAATGGCAAAAGAAAACTTCTAAAATATATTATAGAATATAATATTTTTCTGAGCTATAACATTTTCATTTCAAAAGTAATGGAAGAGAGGTTGCAAATTCAGAGAATTTAGAAATGTAAATGGTTAACACGGATAACAAAGTAGAAAGAAATAATAACCCTTCCAAATAGTTATAAAAGTGTCACTAGACTTTTCATAGTAGCTCAGGCTATATTTTCTTTCTATTAAGGGGATAAGATTTAATTTGATGTAAAATGTTTATTGCGCTGTTACTTTGTATCATGTTAACAATAAAAATTTAAACATAAAGATTGTTTATGAGATCATAAAAGTATAAACTATGATATAAAACTGAATAGGGTCTGATTTTGTCTTTATGCACTTGCTGACATCCATTTATCCTCTCTGATGGTTACATATGGTCAAAACTTAAGGCTATTCCTTTCAGTACTCCAATTCTCTATCTTTCCTGCAATAGTTATTTTTACCTATTTCTCCATTACAAAAACCAGCCCAGATGATGTTTATCAGTTGAACTCTTACCACCTAGTAAGCTTTCAAGAAATATTTACTGAGAAAATGCCTGGATAGGTGATTTCTTTCACCCATGCCAGCTCTGGCATGTTTCCCTTTCTTTTCTCTCTTCCTTCTCTAATGAACTTTATTTGAAATCTTAAAAAAAAAATACTGGATAAATTTTTATATGAATGACTTATCTTTTCAAGTAATATTTTATTCTTTCATGGATAAAAAATTAAGAAAAAATATAAACTGCCTTTTAATAATGTTATAATTATCTTGGCTGCTTTATTTGTATTTCAGATTATATAATTTCTTGTGCTCTTATGCACTATTTATGAAGGTAAAGCCACATGAAATGCACATTGTTTGGCATTTGAGATATTAAAAAATCTTTATTTTTTGAAATAATTATGACAAATAATAAAAATATTACAGAGATTCCCTTCGCATCCTCTACAAAGCTTTCCCCACTAGTAAGAGTTTATGGTAACATAACTCTAGCGCAACATGAAAATCATAATATTGATATTGGTACAATACTATTAGTTAGAGCTAAAGTCTTTTCCAGATTTGTTCAGTTCCTATAAACACTGATTTGTGTGTGTTTGTGTATAGTTCTATATAATTTTATCGCATATAGATTTGTATGACCACACCACAAACAAAATACAAAAATATTCCATCACCACCTAGTAATATTTTTGGAGAGATTTTGAATTCACTCTTTTTAAATATCTTGCTAGCTCATAGATATTTAAACTGAACTTGTTTACTTCAACTTGGTAATGTATTCAATCAAACTATAATATCTTCACTAACTAGGAGTTAGGCTGTTTCTTTTCCTAGTGCTTATACTAATATATGACATAAGGAAAGTTATCAATACATGAATCATTTATTTTATTTGCTTTTATCTCCACAGGTTACTATAATAATTTACTAGGGCTACCGTAACAATGTACCACAGAATGGGTGGCTTAAACAATATAGTTTTATATTTTTGCAGTTCTAGAGGCTAAAAGTTCAAGATCAAGCTGAGTGATATTGGTTTTTTTCTCTCTCCTTGGCTTATAGATAGATGTCCATCTTTTCCTTATGTCTTCACATGATCTTCCCGCTGTTTGACTCCCAGTCTCCTCTTATAAGAACATATGCATTTTGGCCTATTGGATTAGAGTCTACCTATAAACCTAATTTTAATTTATTGCCCTTTTAAAGACCCAATCTCCAAATATAGTCACATTATGAGGTACTGGGGGTTAGAATGTAAACATGTGAATTTTAGAGGGGCCACAATTTAACCTATAAGAGTTGCCTATGTCCTTTTGAATAGTGAGGTTAGCAAGAAGATGATTACTAAAAAGTGTTGCTGTGAGAAGAGTCCTTGGATTCCTGTCTTTACAAGTCTAGCTGCTTACACTCCCTGTCAAGGACAAATTAATTCACCTGCCTTCACTAATTTATAATATTTGTAGACCACAGCCATGTGAGTAACCAAAATATATATCTGGATAACCAAAAGGTCTTGGAATAAATTGACCATTTAAAATTTATTATTATTTGGATATCCAACAGATAATCTGTGACAGGAGAATAAAAACAACAGAAAAAGACTTCGATTTGCAAGACTCTGAGGTGCTTTCTTGTGTCCACAGAGATATCTTGAGAGAACAGAGATTTCCCTGAGTCAGAGTTAGCTTCACCTAAAAATTAGTAACCTGGCTCCTAAATTTATAAATCAGAATATATATAAAGATTTATGATTTGCTTAATCCCAGTGAAATTATTGGTGGCATTAGACCAAAACTGTTTTAATTCTAGTGCCATTTGAGTACTACAAGAAACATGGCAGCACAAACTATTTCCATTGCAAGAATCTGCCTCTAGAATAGACACAAGTAAACGAGAAAAAAAAAAAAACCTACCAAGTATTCCCAAACTTCATCTACAAGAAGCCTACTTGTGTTGTTAATCCTTTCTTGTACCCCATTTCTATAAAATAAAATAAAATGTATTTTAAAAAAGAATAAGAAGAAAATCTAGGCTTTTCTGATAATTTTAACATACAACATTACAAATTCTGCAGTGGTGTTCTTTTATAACATTCATATCATTGATTTCATCACAGAATTTACACAAAACTCTAGGGGTTCAATTTTGAAGACTTGCATCATCAAAACTAATAATTATTGACTACGTGATTTCAAAGAATTCACTCAATATTTCTTTTGAATTTTTTTCATCAGTAAAAGAGAAATAAGCTCAGTGACCACCGGACTAGGTCATTTTGTACTCCAAATAAGATTATGAATGAGAACTAAAACTAACTCTAAAGCAATAAGGAAAAACTAGTAATTATTATGCTTTCATCTTATATACTATAGAGCTTGATTTGAAAATTGAACCATACATATAATCTTTCATTCTGATTCATTTTCATATATTTGTTCAAGGATCTATTTATTTTCAAGTAAAATCATGTTTTACCAATGAACAAAATATATTTCAGTTTAATTTTTAAATATATAAAATATTGATCATTCTTAATTTTTCACATTTTTAAACAATGAATCATTATGTTTTCTTTCTTTTTTGTAATGACCTCATAGCATTATCTTAAACTTTGTACAAAATTCTTCAGGTTATGTATGCTGACCTATGACATCCTATGTTTTACTATATTAATTTAAAAATTATTATTGCACAACTTCAAAACAAATTTAATATTTAAAGTTATCTATCCAAAAGGACCTTTTTAGTTTTGTTTAAAATTTAAACTTAGCACATTGAGTTTCCCTTTATCACAGAAATTTTTAAATACACTAATAGCACCTATACAATACATTTATATATGAGAAGGAAAATAACCTTTACTTTTTGTAACTTCATTTATCTGATTTTAAAGAAATGTTTATTTTTTGTTATACTTATTTCATAGACATCAGTAGGGGAACATGTAGTTCCACATAAAATCTCCATGAAATCACATGATTATCGGTACTTAACATATGTTTTCAAATCTTCTACTACTTTGGTTGAAAAGTTGTGTTGTCCTATGGTTCATTTCAAAGTTAAAATCATCACATAGCATCATTAGAATCATTCTTTAACTTGTTTCGATTAAGCATTAACAATTATGATACAAATTAAGGAGAGGAAAACAAAATGGATATTTTATGGAAAATTGGCATTGGAGTAGACAGCGACACTCACCCGGCTGACTTGCCTGTTGCGCCCTTCCCCACCTACTCCTTCTTTAATAAATCTGCCTTTCTTAAATCATAAAGAAAAAGAAAGAAAAATTGACTTTGTAAAATTTTTTTTTGTGGAAGGCTTATGTTTGTAATAACATTTTTCTTATACTACTAATAAAATTGTTTTATATTTAATCAGAAACTTTTTTGACAAAAATAATTAAAGGAATCGCAGCAGAGGTTCAAAATTATGCTAGATTGGAAAGAAAATGCTATATGGATTCAAATGTTGCCAAAGTGATCCATGAAATGGATCACAGAGCTATTAGATCTTTATCACTTAGAACCATCAAGGTCAATAAATACAGGTATTACTGCACTTTGTGACAGAAACTATAATTATAGATAAGAAAAATAATTTAATGCATATAATTTAAATATCACTTTGAAACCTGGTACTCGATAATGGGTTTTGCTGTGCAGTTTGAATAATCTCTGTAACTTCTATGGTCAGCATTTGTCTCTCAATTGGTTCTAAGTTAATAGATATACCACTCTTATGAATGATAAGAAGGAACAAGCCATGCAAGGAGACTGAGGAAGAACATTCCAGGTACGAAAGAACTGAGTTGGAAACTATTTTTATCATGCTAGATGAAAAAGAATTTAACTGTTTGCAATACCTCTTAGGCATGCAAAATAAAAAAGAAAAAGTCGAAATTAAGAATTCATTTGGCAATTCTTAAGCACCTATTATGTGTCAAGCATTATTTAATTTGGAATATATTATCATACTTGTGATATTTTCCTAGCTGAAGTGTGCCTATTAGTGTAATAAAAGCAAATAGACTTCCAAATAAAAGTATGAAAAAATAACTATAACCAGGAGTTGTTGAGGAGTGATATATTTTGACTTTTATTCTAAGGAAATTTGATATTGAAGTGATTTGACAGATAAAATAGCATGTTGAGGAAATGTAAAAGCAGATTGTTGAGAAGGGCTTAGAAGACATTAGGTACAAAGGCAAGAAGGTGCCTCCCAGTTGGTAGAACAAATCTCCAGTGTGGATTGGATGTAGAGTGTGTATAATTAGAAGAGCATTACCTGGTATTCATTCAATATTGTGATTTGTGTAGCATGTAAAGACAAGTATTCATCCTTTTAATATACAATATTATGGCATTAATTATGGATGCATCTTGAACTAGTTGCTGGTAGAAATATATTGTGCTTTTACATTTTTAATTTGCTATCTATGGAGCTCATTTTTACTTTTTAATTTGACTAATACTTTAGTTTTAATTAAGTTTTATTTACATTTAAGCCCTGTAGACTTAATGGCAATAATGTGTAACCTATTCATAAAATATTACCAAAAGGTAATGCTTACTTTTTTCCTTAATCAATAAAATTACCAACTAAGATTAGTGGGATTAAAATGTGATGTATCCTCTTGTTATTTATTTACTGCCCTTACAATACAACACTGAAACATACACCAATACTTTTCAGCAAGATAGTATTGCTTCTGGCTAACCACACTTTAATTAATGCAGATGTTAAATTTAATTCGATCTAAATCCTCTGTGAATATTAGTAATTAACATACTAACTATTGCCTGGGGTTGTGTTAATTTTTTATATAGGAAAAATTGTTTTTCATAACCACAGGGTTAAATTTTATTTTTCTCAAACTGAAAATATTAGACAACACTGGAGAGTAAATTTCAAGTATATAGATTCTCAGAGAGTATAATTTATAGTCAAGCAATTCAACTGGAATCTTCAATTATGTTAATACATAGCAGTCTATAAAAAAATTCACAAAAGTTCAGTATCTCTGTATTACACGCTGCCGTGTTCTGATTATAGAACGATTATAATCAGATTATAGTGCTTCCGAATTGTTTGTATCTCTGTGCCTTGCTCCTCGCTGCCATTTCCAATGACTTTGGTCTGTTTTCCCCATATCATTCAGCTTTGGAGCTTATGTCATCAGAAAAAGCCATACAGATTTCTGCTTATTGCACACATTTCCAGACACCTAAGTCAATGTTCTCATTCAATGAAGACACAATTCCTGATTTGCTGTCAAATTCCCCAAATCCCTCATTTGAAAATTTCTTGAAAATATCAATGTCCATGAAGATGAATATTTTAACTCAGGTCTCTCAATTATTTCCTGCCAACGTTTTCCTCCATTATACCCCCGTCATGTATTCTAACAATTATACCTTGTATATTATCCCACTGACAAAAATACAGTACCTTCTTTATAACTGAAAATTTAAAGCACTGCATTTCAACTAGAAACTTCTCTGTTTCCAGTCTCTTTTTCCAGTATCCAAGTCTAAACAGTTTTTTGACTCTCCAAGGACCTAAAATCATCAATTCTACTAAATTGACACTGATTGCAGCTGTTTATATGTGTGTGTGTGTACATACACACACACACACAAACACACATGCTTAGTTTTGAATATATTATTTATCACATAACCATATCTTAGCACACATTATGGGTCTCTTCAGATGCTCCAAGAAGTAGAAGATAAAAAGGGATTAAATATGAAGGAGATATATTGGGTACAATTACTCTGAAAGTTCAAAGGCTGAGGAACAGGTGTAAATAAGAAGACTTCTATATTTTGATGTAAGTCTGAAACCTATTAGAGGAAAGAGGAAAGGAAAGATTGCATAGGATGAATGCCAGATAGCTCCATGCTAGGAATGACTTAACCAACACTGTGGGGAGTATCCAAGCAAAATCTTCCCATAGAGGCACCCCATGCCAAGCAGGGACTGACCTCTCATAGTCTTGGTGATCTCATCTACTTTTAATATGACAAATGATAGGCCTACCTAGATAATCTCCAAATAGAAATCCTAAAGTCTTCTTTTTCCTCCTTTACTCTAAATTATAAATCAACTTGATATAACCACTAGGTTATAATTAGAATTTTCTGTACTCACTGCTTTTTGTCAATTCATCTGCAAGGACTTTGTTGTTACTAGAATGTTGGTTAAAATTTTTTCCCCTTTGTCAATTTCCTCTATAAACTGGATTATTTATAATAATTTGTATCTGATTTCCCCACACTTAGTCTTGCTTTTCTCCAAAACTAGACTTCGCACAAATGTTACACAAATGTATTTAATTTATTTTCTCAATGAATTACGTTTCTTCTCTACTTAATTTGTTGCGAGTTTTTATCATAAAGGGACATTGAATTTTATCAATATTTTTCTGTCTATTAAGATGATCTTTTTTTGTTCTTTATTCTGTTGATGTCATGTGTCATACTTATTGATCTGCTTATGTTGAACAGATAAATTTCACTTCATTGTGGTGTATTATTTATTTGATGTACTGTTGAATTCAGTTTGCCAGTATTTTTTTGAAGAATTTTGCATCTGTGCTAATTGGGAGTATTGGCCTGTAGTTTTCATTTTTGGTCATGTCTTCATCTGGTGTTGGTATAAAAGTAATGCTGGTGTCACAAATGAGCTAGGAAGAATTCTCTCCTCTCCAATTTTTTGAGTAGTTTGAGGACCATTGGTGTTAGTTTTTTAAAAGTTTGGTAGAAGCAGCTGTAAAGCCTTCCAATCTCAGGTGCTTTTTTTGTGTGTGGGAGGGGACTTTTCATTACTGATTCAATTTTATACTTATTAAAACCTGTTCAGGTTTTCTATTTCGACCTCATTCAACCCTGATAGTTTATACACATATATGTACAGATAATCATTTCTTCTAGGTTTTAGAATTCCAAGTAAGCTTCATTTCCAGGATGTAAGGATGGTTCAACAACTGCAAGACCATAAATGTAATTAAATACAAGAACAGATATAAAACAAGAACCACATGACTATATCATTAAATACAGAAAAGACTTTCAACAAAATCTGGCATCTCTTCTTGGTAAAAACCTTTGAACACCTAGGTGTAGAAGGAAAATACCTCAAAATAGTAAGAGTCATCTACAATAAATCCACAGCCAATATATTACTAAGTGGAAAGAAATGAGAAGCATTTCTCCTGAAACCCAGACAGGACAAGGCCGTCCACTCCCACCCACCACGTTCAACATAGTGTTGGAAGTCTTAGCTAGAGCAATCAGACAAGCAAAGGAAATCAGTGGTTTACAAATAGGAAAAGAGGAAATTCAGCTCTCCCTCTTTGCAGACAATATGATCCTATACCTGGAAAATCCTATACCTGGGAATCTGTCAAAACCTCCTTGCACTGATAAGTCTTAGGGTGTAAAATAAATGTGCAAAAGACAGTTGCATTTTTATACACCAATAATAAACAGGCAGAGAAACAAATAAAAAACACAATTCCATTCACAATAGCCACAAAAGAAGAAAAATAAAAGAAATATTTTGACATTTTCCTAACCAGAGAAATGAAAGAACTTTACAACAAAAACAATGAAACATTGCTCAAAGAAATCAAAGATAACACAAACAAATGGAAACATAATCCATGCTCATGGACTGGAAGAATCAACATTGCAAAGATGCCCATCTTAGCCAAGGCAATTTACAAATTCAATGTAATACCCATTAAACTATCAACGTCATTCTCAGACCTGGAAATTACAATATAGAAATTCATATGGAAACATAAATGACCATGAATAACCAAAACAATTGTCAGCAAAAGAAACAAAGCAGAAGGTATCACACTCCCAAACATTAAACTTTATTACAAGGCTATAATAATCAAAATAGCTTAGTATTGGTACAAGGACAGCCATATAGACCAATCAAACAGCATAGAAATTCTGGAAGCAAAACCTCAATTTTTAAACCAATTCATCTTTGACAAAGCCTCTGCCAACAACCACTGGGGAGAGGATAACCTATTCAGCAAATGATCCTGGGAAACCTGATCATATGCGGAAGAATGAAACAGGACCCCACCTATCACCATAGACAAAAATCAACTCTAAATGGATCAAAGACCTATATGTAAAACTTCAAACTATAAGCCTCTTAGAAAACACAAGAGATACCCTTGCAGAAATTGGAATAGACAATCAATTCCTGATCAAAACCACAAATGCTCATACCATAAATGATAAGATAGACAAGTGGGATCTCATCAAACAGAAAAGCTTCTGCAAAGCAAAAGAAATCACCAAGAAAGCAGGAGATAACTCACAGAATGAAGAAAAAGTATTTGCCAACTGCATATCTGACAAAGGCCTAACAAAGAACTCAAAGATGCTTGAAGGAAAAGAGAAAAGCCCCATTAAAAATTGAGCAAAGGACATGAATATGAATAGACACTTTTCAAAAGAGGACCTGAAATCAACAGACACATGAAAAAATGCTCAGCCTCACTAATCATCAGAGAAATGCAAATTCAAACCACATTGAGATATCACCTACTCCAGTAAGTATAGCCCTCATTAATAAAACAAAAGACAACAGATGCTGGTGAGAATGTGGAGAAAAGAGAATGCTTCTACACTGTTGCTGAGGGTGCAAATCAGTTTAACCTCTATGGAAAACAGTTTGGTAATTTCTAAAAGAACTAGAAATTGACCTTCCATATAACCCAGCACTCTCTCTTCTGGGGATATACCCTGAGGAACTCAAGTAATTCTACAAAAACGACACCTGTGCAGGCATGTTTATTGCAGCACAATTTACAGTACCAAAACCATGAATCCAAATGTCTTGCCCATCAAAAGAGGACTGGATTAAAAAATGTGGTACATATACATGATGGAATATTATGCAGAAAGACAAAATTATGGACTTAGAAGCAACTTGGATGGATTTAGAGTCTATCATACTCAGTGATATATCACAGAAACAAAGATCTGAGTACTGTATGTTCTCACTCATAAGTGAACCCTTAACACCTATCATAACAGTATTAGAAAAGGACTGGCAGTAGCAGGACACTACATTGTGAGGGAACACAATACCAATAAGGTTGCATGATCCTAGTCCAGGTGAAGTGAGGTCCAAGGAAAACACAAACTTTACCTGTACGTAAACCACTTAAGTAGTGCATCCACATCTTTAAAAAAATAAAATAAAATAAATTTTGATGCATCAAAGTCTTTCAAGGATCACATTATATAAACTCCTACCACCCAATGCAGCCTGTAGAATAGTAAACAGTTTCTTTAATTATTAATAGAAATTTATTAAATCAGTTACAATTTTTAAAATGGTAAATTCAAGGTCTAATGCAGGGGTCAGCAAACTTTTTCTTAAAAACCAGTTAGTAAAGATTTCAGTCATTTTTGGCACTTTTCAACTTGCCAGTATAAAGTAAAAGCAACCAGACAATAAATAAGTACATGGGTGGTCCTACAATAAAACTCTATTTACAAAAACAAACAAACAAAATTGTTAAAATTTGTTTTGTGACATAACATATGGTCCATCTTGAAGAATGCTCCATTTGATGATTAAAAAGAATGTATATTCTCCAGTTTGAATAAAATATCTGTTGGGTTCACTCAGTCTAACGTTCAGTTTAAGTCTGGTTTATCTTTGTTGATCTACTGTATGGATGATCAGTTCAACGCTGAGAGTGAGGTATTAGAATTCCTATTATTGATTTGGGGTCCATCTCATTATATACTTCTTATAATATTTGTTGTATATATGTAGGTGCTCCATTTTGGATGCATATATGAAAAAGGGGTACTTCCAAAAAAACTAAAACTTATTTATAAAAAATATTTATTTAATCTTACATGTTTAAACCTCAGTCATCTTCAAAGTCCCGTTGGCAATGCAATACACATATTGAAATGCTTTTTTGACTCTTCAAAACAGTTTTTGCACTCCTCAGTTTTGATTCCTTTTAGTTCTTTTGTCATTTTGTTGTTTCTCCTCTTCCACATCAGCAAAATGTTTCTCTTTGAGGACTTTTTTTCAACTGGAGGAAACAAACAAACAAAAAGTTGTTTGGAGGGAGATAGGGAGAATAAGGAGAGTGAGGCATAGGATCACATCATTTTGGTCAAAAACTGCCAAATACACAGCATAGTGTAGGCAGATGCATTGTCACGGTGGAAGAACCAATCACCTGTTGGCTGCAACTTGGGACGATTTTCTGTAAATCATGTTGCAATCTTCTCAAAACTTCCAGATAAAAACTTCTTGGCCATTTGATCCAGAAAGATCGAATTCCAAGTGAACTTACTACAAGGAACCCACCCTCCAAAAGATAATTCCGCCTTTTTTTTGTAGGGAGGGTCTTCTTTTGTATTTATACCAGTTATATCCCTTTGTGGAATATACTCCTTTATCACAGTATAATGACCTTGTTTTTCTCTTTTTTATGTTTTTGACTTAAAATCTACTATGTCTGATAAAGTATAGTTATTCCTACACACTTCTGGATTTTCAAATGTAATTTTTTTTTTAATCCCTTCATTTTCAGTCTGTGTGTCCTTATAAATGAAGTGAGTTTCTTGTAAGCAGCACAATTGTGTCTTGGTTGTTTTTATCCATTTAGCTGGTCTATATATTTTAAGTGAGAAATTTAAACTGTTTACACTCAAAGTTGTTACTGATATATGTCATTTTATTGATTCTTTTTTTGTTCTTTTCTTTCTCTCTAACTGTCCATCTTGGTAGTTTGGTGATTTTTTTTGTAGCCATAATGCTTGATTCCTTTTTCATGCTCTTTTGTGTATCTGCTCTATTAGTGAGTTTAATACTTTTCTGTGTTTTCATGGTGATAGATTTTTTGTTTTGCTTTTTACTTTCAGATTGATTTATTGTGTCTATTCTTTCAGCTAGTAATAAATAAGATCACAGCCTTTCAAATTTGAATCGTGGCCTGAGAGAATGAGCAAGGTATTTAATCCTCTACACTCTTTTTCCTCATTAGCAAAACTGTGGTATATTTTGGGCCTGCACCCTAATGTTGTTATGATGTTTAGGTCAGCAAAATGCAATAGAGGAAACAAAACAAATTAACATGTCTCTTATGAAGTAATTGGAAAATGATTTCAATGGCATTAGAGAAAATTATACTCATTTTATGATGTTTCAAATATGTTTATACTCTAAAACCACGTAAAAATAGGCACATTAAACAAATTACTTATGAAGTCCAAAGTTCTATCTATCCTAGTGTCACCAGGGCTTATTGCTAAAGAAGACATCCATAATTAGTCTCTGTAAGTAACAGTGACTTTCATAATGGCCAACATAATTCACCTTTCCAAAGGGTGTTTTTGCCCATTTTTTTCTTAGTTTTTATGACTGTAAGGAGATTATCACAGCAGGCTTGAAAATAAACATAATTTCTTTCCTTTTGTTCCATACATATAAAACTACGATGTCAAAATGTTTTTTGAATCACTTGGACTAGCCTAAATGATGATGGCTTGAAGTTTTCCTGGAAAATTTTTAAAATATTTTATTTTTTAGAACACTTTTGGGTTCACAGAAAAATTCAGAGAAAAGTATAGAAATTTCTATATGTACCCTCAGCCCACTCATGCCTAGCCTCCCCCTTTCTCAACATCATTACCAGAGAGGAACATTATTTTAACTGATGAATCCATACTGCCATATCATTGGAATTTTTCATGCATCATTTCTCCAGAATGAAATTATGATTCATAATGATTCACTCAAGACAAAAACAGATCAATTATTAAAGAGCATTTTTTTTTAATGGAATGGGTCTTATAAATGCAAAATAATGTTCATTACTTTTTGATAACTATGTTAATGCATACTTTTATTGATTCATAATGATTTAAACATATGCAGAAACACATACAGTTTTATTTTTTTAACACCAATAGAACAATGCAACAGAAACTCAGCACACATCAGTGGATCTTCAACTATAGTCAATAGATGTGTATAATTAATAAAGTCATCTTAATAACTATATTGAAGAACACTATTTGCAATTGACAATAATGAGTATTAAAAGTTAATTGTGGCTCAGCAAGATGGTGATGGACAAGCTGAACTGTGACAGTCTCCACAAAAGGTGACTCCTGAAGGCAATTCCACGCACCCCCACAGCTACCACCTACGTGGGGGGGTGGCTGCTATAGCCAGTCCCATGCAGCAAACAGCCTCCATCGCAGTATGACATCTGCAAGGGACTACTGCTGTTTGATACCAGATGGTGAACAGCCACTGAGCGTGGCTCTCAGCTCCGCCCAGGGAATTCCTGGCTCCCTCCTCCACCCACTGGCAGCACACCAAATGCGGTGCCCAGCCATATCACTGATTGCCAGTGCCTGAAGCTGGACACACATAATCGCCCGTCATAGTGGATCATCTACGGACTGGACTAGTGGAGAGAAAGGATCGAGGAAAGAGGAGGTGCCCACCACCGCCATTTTCCAGGCAGAGATTCACATTGCCCCACCCATCTTCAAGCAGTCTCCACCTTGTTTCTAAGGTAACCTGCTAAAACAGGAGACAGAAGCCCCTCCTCTATGCTGAATCAGACACAACTCACTACTCAGGCAGCAAGGCAACAAGCCAAGGGAACTGACCCAATCTATGAGTAAATCTATCTGCCTGTAATGAGAGCAAAGGGGAGGTGATAGAGATCAGAGCTGAAGAAACTTTAGACACTCAGGAAAGACTCCAGAGCTAGTCTGGTTTCTTATTTTGATTTTTGATTTTATTGTTCTGTTTGTTTTGTTCACTTTTGTTTGCTTTTTGATTTAGACTACCTGTTTGTGTTGGGGAAAAAACACATCAAAAGGCATGATTTTATTGGCCTGTGTGATTACTGTTAGCTTTAGGGAATTTTGTTTGTTTGTTGTTTACTCTTTTCTGACCTTGTGTCTCCTTTCATTCATTAGTTGGTATGTATGTCTGTTTTCCTTCTTACTCTTCTCTCTCTCCAACTTCTTCTTGACTACTCCTTCTTCCATTATTTTCCTTTTTCTTACCTTCTTTTGTTCCAGGGAGCAAACCTAAACCCTACTGCATGGACATATTGTAAGGAAGTGGGAAGTGGATTCCAGTGTGCTCACACACCTGTTGGTGGATACTGGGATCTGCAGATAGATTTTGAACCACAGCTTCCCCCTCAATTAAACCTCAAAACTTCAAAAAGTACAGCCCCCAACCAACAGTCCAGCCTCAAAGTGAACAAAGTCAGAGGACCCTCATAAGGAAGAACAGGAGATTGACCAAAAATAAGTAAAAGCAACCCCACCTTTCCTGAAAAACAGAATTAAAGAAGAGGAAAGGGGGAGGGAAAAATCTACACAAATGAAAAAAAAAAACAACCAAAAGAATAAAATGGGTCTTGCACAGACACCCTGGGAGGCAGACACTGAGAAAACTGACTTCAGAATGCAAACAATGAAGAGCCCCCAGAATGACTGCTCTCAAACTACAAACCCAGATATCAAGACACTAATGGAGAGATTGAAAAGAATTGAGGAAAGACACGAGGGAACTAGGAAGGAGTTGATAACTGAGATAACAGTGGTAAAGAATACTGTGAATGAAATAAATAACAAACTGATAAGCATGGAAAGCAGAATTAGCCATGCAGAAGAAAGAACCTTAGAGATTGAGGACCAAAATATAGAACTAACCCAAGCTGTCAAGAACATAGAAAAGAAGCTTAAAAGATAGAACAAATCCTTCAAGAGATGAGCAATTACATCAAGAGACTGAACCTAAGAATAATTGGACTTCCTGAGGCAGAAAGAGAGACAGAGACCACCCTGGAACAAACATTCCATGGAATTATTCAAGAAAACTACCCTCATCTCATAAGTGATGCAAAAATTCAAACACAAGAGGTTTAGAGAACCCCTGAAAGACAACAAGTGAGAAGACCAACTTCCAGATACATAATAATTTGCGTAAACAAAGTAGGTATAAAAGAAAAAATCCTAAAGGCAGCAATTGAAAAAGGTCAGATTACTACCAGGGAAGACCAATTAAAAGGAGCAGATTTATCTACAGAAATCATTCAGGCTAGAAGGGCTTGGAGCCCTATCTTCAAGTTCTAAAAGATAAACAATTTAAACCAAGGATAATCTACCCAGCCAAGCTAAGCTTCATCAGTGAGGGAGAATTAAAACATTTCCCAGATATCCGATCCCTAAGAACTTACGCTGCCACCAGATCACCTCTACAAGAAACACTTAAGAAAGTATTAAACACAGAAGAAAAGGAAAAAAGAACAAAAATGTTCTTCACAAGAGTACAGGAAAAAGATTAAAATACACATGAACCAACCCCAAAACCAAAAGAAAGACAACAAACAAACAGGAACAATAACAACAACTCTCTGAGAACCTTACGATAGGGACCAACTCTCACATTTCAATAATTAACCTGAATGTGAATGGACTAAATGCACGACTGAAAAGACATATAATGGCAAAATGGATAAAATATCACCAGGCAACAATATATTGCATCCAAGAGACTCATCTCACTAGAAAGGATACTCACAGACTCAAAGTAAGAAGATGGAAAATAAAATTTCAGGCAAATGGAACACAAAAGAGGAGTTGTGATCTTAATCTCAGACAAAATGCCCTTTCAGCAATCAAAAATTAAAAAAAGATATGGAAGGCCACTACATAATGATAAAATGTTCAATCCATCAACAAGAAATATCCATCCTAAACATATATTCACCCAACATAGGAGTGCCAAATTTCATAAAGCAGCTTCTAGGTAAACTCAAAAAAAGATATTAACTCTAACACCATCATAACTGGGGACTTTAATACCCCACTCGTAACCCTTGACAGATCATCAGGACAAAAAATCAACAATGAGATCCAGAACCTCAATGTGACCCTTGACCAAATGGACTTAATTGATACCTACAGAACACTCCACCCAACGACTACAGAATATACATTCTACTCATCACCACATGGAACATACTCTAAGATCGACCACATACTTGGCCATAAATCAAGCGTAAACAAATTTCAAAAGATCGGAATTTTGCCATGCACCTTCTTGGACCACAGTGGAATAAAAATAAACATCAACACCTACAAGGTTTCCCCCAAACCCACAAAGACATGGACACTAAACAGCATGATGCTAAACAGATCCTGGGTCAATGATGAAATCAGAAAAGAGATTAAAAGATACCTGTAAACAAATGAAAATGAAGAAACATCTTACCAAAATCTCTGGGATGCCATGAAAGCTGCAATAAGAGGGGAATTCATATCTCTAAAAGGGCACATGAAGAAAATGGAGGGATCACAAATTAACAGCCTAATAAGTCACCTAACAAGCTGGAAAAGCAAGACCACCAAAACCCTAACTTCAGCAGAAGAATCCAGATCACCAAAAAAGCCCAAATCCAGGACATAGATGACAAAAAGATAAAACAAAAAAATCAACAAAACAAAAAGCTGGTTCTTTGAAAGGATAAACAAGATTGATGGTCCCCTAGCTAGACAAACTGTGAAAAAAAGAGAAAAAGCCCAATTAAACACAATCAGAAACACAAAAGATAAAGTCACATCTGACCATGAAGAAATACAAAAGATCATTAGAGACTACTATGTACACTTGTATGGAAACAAAGTGGAAAACCTTAAAGAAATGGAGGACTTTCTGACATCACACAACCTGCCTAGGTTGAAACAAGAAGAAATCGAGACCCTAAATAGACCAATAATAATCAATGAAATTGACTATGTAATAAGAAAACTACCTACAAAAAAAGCCCTGGACCAGATGACTTTCCAGCAGAATTCTATAAGACATTCAAGGAGGAACTTATACCAATCCTGCTGAAAGTATTCCAGGCAATTAAGACGGAACTCTTCCCAAGTCATTTTATGAAGCTAACATCACATTGATACCCAAGTCAGGTAAAGACCCAACAAAGAAAGAGAACCACAGGCCAATATCTTTGATAAACATAGATGCTAAAATTCTCAACAAGATTCTACCAAACCGAATTCAACAACGCATCTCAAAAATCAGAAAAGAGAAGGCAATCAGTGGTATCCAAATAGGAAAAGAGGAAGTCAAGTTATCTCTCTTTGCAGATGTCATGACTGTATACCTTGAAAACCCAAGAGAATCTGCCAAAAACCTCCTTGCACTGATAAAGGACTTTGGCAAAGTCTCAGGTAGAAAATAAATGTGCAAAAGATAATCGCATTTCTTTACACCAATAATAAACAAACAGAAACCCAAATAAAAAGCACAATCCATTCACAATAGCCACAAAAAAATGAAATACCTTGGCATCTTCTGAACCAGAGATGTGAAAGACCTTTACAATGAAAACTACAAAACATTGCTCAAAGAAATCAAAGATGACAAACAAGTGAAAAAATGTCCCATGCTCATGAATTGGAAGAATCAACATTGTGAAGATGTCCATCTTACCTAAGGCAATCTACAGATTTAATGCAATATGCACCAAATTACCAGCAATATTCTTCTCAGATCTAGAAAAAACAATACAGGAATTCATATGGAAACACAACCGACCAAGAATAGCCAGAACAATCCTCAGGAAAAAAAAAAAAAAAAGCAGGAGGTATCACACTACCAGACTTTAAACTTTACTATAAAGCTACAATAATCAAAACAGCCTGGTATTGGTACAAGAACAGACACATAGACCAATGGAATAGAATTGAGATTCCAGAAGCAAAACCTCAATTTCTCAACCAACTCATCTTCAACAAAGTCTCCACCACCCACCACTGGGGAGACGAGAGCCTATTCAGTAAATGGTGCTGGGAAAACTGGCTGACCACATGCATAAGATTGAAACAGGACCCCTATCTATCCCCATACACAAAAATTAACTCTAAATGGATCAGAGACCTAAAAACCTCAAACCATAAGAGCTTTAGAAAATGCAGGACATACCCTTATGGAAATTGGAACAGGCACCAAATTCCTGAGCAAAATCCAAAGTGCCCAGGCCATAAGAGATAAGATAAACAAGTGGGATCTCATTAAACTGACAAGCTTCTGCAAAGCCAAAGAAACCATCAAGAGAGCAAGGAGACAGCCCACAGACTGGGAAAAAGTATTTGCCAACTCCATGTCTGACAAAGACCTAACATCAAGGATCTACAAGGAATTCAAATGTGCTGAAAAGAAAACAAACAAGACAATTACAAAGTGGGCAAAAGATATGAATAGACACTTTTCTTTTCTTTTCTTTCTTTTTTTTTTGAGTTGGAGTCTCACTGTGTTACCCAGACTGGAGAGCAGTGGCCACTGCCGGCTACCGCAACCTCGAACTGCTGGGCTCCGGCGATACGCCCAACTAATTTTTTTGATTTATTGTAGAGATAAGGTCTTGCCAAGTTGCCCAGCTGGGTCTTGAACTCATGGGCTCAGGCAATCCACTCACCTCAACCTCCCAAAGCACGGGATTACAGGTTGAGCCACCGAGTCGGGTTGAACAGACACTTTTCAAAAGAAGACATACGAGTGGCCAACAGATACATGAAGAAATGCTTAGCCTCACTAGTCATCAAGGAAATGCAAATTAAAACTACACTGAGATACCACCTAACTCCAGTCAGAATGGCCATCATCAGTAACAAAAAATAACAGATGCTGGAGACGATGTGGTGAAAAGGGAACACTTCTACACTGTTGGTGGGAGTGTAAACTAGTACAACCTCTGTGGAAATCAGTGTGGTGATTCCTAAAAGTTCTAAAAATCAACCTTCCATGTGACCCCACAATCCCCCTACAGGGAATATACCCTGAAGAACTGAAATCATTCTATAAAAAAGATACCTGCATACGTATGTTTATGGCAGCATTGTTCACAACAGTAAGATGATGGAACCAACCATAGTGTCCATCAAAAGAGGAAGGGATTAAAAAAATGTGGTACATATACAAAATGGAATATTACACAGCCATAAAGAAGAAAAAAATCATGAACTTTGCAGCAACCTGGATGGAATTAGAGTCTATAATACTGAGTGATCTTACCCAGAAACAAAGATCTGAGCATCACATGTTCTCACTCTTAAGTGGACCTTGGACAACTACCATAATACTATAAGAAAAGGATTGACAGTGGCGGGAAACTATGGGGGCAGGACAGGGAGGGGAAGGGAGGTGGGATTAACGGTAGTCAATATCTGTCTGGGGAAAGGGGGGCACATCTTATCAACAAGGGTACCTGCACAATGAATATTTGCATACCTAACCCTTAGCTGTACCCCACAACTTTAAACTAAAACAATATGTATTAAAAAATAGTTTAATTGTTATTCTTATCTTTATCTTTATACTGAAGACAGCCAAAGGAGGGAAGGGGGCAAGAGCTGAAAAATTACCCTTTGTGTATCACATTCACTAATTGGGTGATGGGATCAGTAGAAGCCACCTCACCATGAAGAAGCATACCCATGTAACTAACCTGCACATGTACCCTCTATTTTTAAAATTAAAATAATAAAATTTTATTGTTGTTTCTATGATGAAAATTAATTGGATATATTGTCAACACTAGGGTAAGATAGTTAAGTATTAAATAGTGTAATAGGAAATTGAAAAATCTAATAATCTGTTGAAAAAGTTTTTGTTTTGAAGGAAACTTTACAAGGATACCTAAAACATGCAGAAAGAGAGAGAGTTAGAAAGAGAGAGAGAAAGAGAGAGAAAGAGAAAGACAATGAATTTTCTAATATTTATTTTTTATGTACACATGAGGATAAATAGATGATAAACAGATGTTATGCATGTAAGTGTATATCTTTTTAAGTTAGCAGATACGTGTTTTGCTAATTTCTAGACAGAAGTAAAATTAAAGATATGGTTAATGATTCCCTTTCTTCCTTTTATTTTGCATTAAGCAAAAAAGAATGATGGTTCCAGGTGTTCTAGTCAGTTGGCATAATCCTTACGGAGATTGAGAAAAGATGCTCTGAAGTTCAAATGCAGGAAACAGTTCTATGTGAATTGAACATCTTTTTTTTAAATTCTGATATTTGTAGACATCTTAAGAATTATCAAAATACAGATCACTTTGCAGTGTTAAAAAGAAGGAAAGTCTTAAAAGTCTAAATTTATAAAAATGCAATGAAAAAACAGCACTTTTATATATAATCAGTTTTGTGATAAATGCTGCATGATTCAGAGACATGCTAAACCTACCGAAGGCACAATTCTGCCAGTTCTGGATGGTCACCGACTGCTGCTGTTTCACTCTAGGACTTCGATGACACGGCAGAAAATGGCTTATTCTGACAAGAAAAATTTTAAGCCTTTATGAGAAAGATTCAAATGACGTTTATAGATAATATAATTTGATTCAGCTTTAAGAACTGGTGTTAACTCTGTTCATGTCCACTAGAATGAAAAAAAAAAGTTGGTAGGGCCAGTCCGGTTCACTAAATTACCTGCAGATGCATACTCCACTCCTTCAATTGCAGGAGATATGGGTGTCAGGAGCATTTTTGACATAAGCACTTTGTAAAATCTTACTAAATGAATAAAAGAATATGTCTAGGTCACAGGATTTCACATAAGAATATAAAATTTTTGTCCTACTTTTGTACTGAAAATCAAATTAAATCCAAACAATTGAGTTAAATATTCTAAGTTCTTGTTAGTTTTACAGTACAATAGTATTGTATAAAAATCTGTCTCTGACTTCATTATTGGACATTCAGCAAGATGTTTTACATTTCTGTTTGTGCAATAACCCAGGCTCACTAAAATAGCATGTTGGGCCGGATGTGGTGTCTTACACCCTGCAATCCCTTAATTTTGGGAGGCTCAGGCAGAAAGATTACTTGCATCCATGAGTTCCAGAGCAGCATTGGCACAAAGCAAGACTTTGTCTCTAAAACAAAATCAGCCTGTTATTGGCATGTGCCTGTAGTCTCAGCTACTTGGGAAATTGAGGCAGAAAGATTGCTTGAGTTTAGAAGATTGAGACTGTGGTAAGCAATGATTGTGTCACCATAGTCCAGACTTAGTGACAGAGTGAGACCCCGACTCACTAAATACACAGTAGTGTCTACTGCATTTTCTAAGATTCTTACAGTTTGAGGTTTTATGTTTAGGTCTTTAATCCATTTAGAGTTAATTTTTGTGTATGGTGATAGGAAGGGGTTCTGTTTCAATCTTCTGCATGTGATCAGTTTTCCCAGCACCATTTACTGAATAGGCTCGCCTCTCCCCAGTAGTTGTTGGAGGCTTTTTCAAAGATGAGTTGATTGAGAAATTGAGGCTTTACTTCTGGAATCTCTGTCCTGTTTCATTGGTCTATGTGCTTGTTCTAATGCCAATACCAGGCTGTTTTGATTATTATAGTCTTATACTAAAGTTTGAAGTCTGGAAGTATGATACCTCCTACTTTGTTTCTTTTGATAGGGATTGTTTTGGCAATGCAATTCTATGGTCCAGGGACAGAGAAAATGACTGTGGTTGATGTTTCCTCACTGGAGGTGGTGCTCTTCTCCAGTTCTCCCCAATCTTCTCTCTCCATGGACTGGAGCCAGGGCTCCAGCCACTTTGCTATCACAGGTGGTGGTGTGGGCCAGGCGTCAGGCAATGAGAATCTGCTGTATTCAGCAGGCGTCCTGAGAACAGCAGATTATCCAGCGTGCTGACGACTCCAATCTCAGGGTGGTGGGAGGTTGCAGTCACCTCCAGAGGAGAGGCCCGGGGTGCATAAACCCATGTCTCCCCTCAGACGGACTTTCACTTACTGATGGGCACATGCCTACTCACGCAGAGTCTTTATGGACACTGGCTTTTGTGGAGACTCACAGTCCAACACGTCCTGTTGCCATCTTGCCAGAAGTTCTCTAAATCATCACTCTTAACTTCATAGTAACCCTGCATGGAATGTTCAGATGAAGTTTCCATAATTGTCATTCCAAAATAAAATAAAATAAAATAAAACAAAAACAGCAAAACCCAAGTTTGTTTTCAGTTTTTGTAAATTCATTTATTAACAAATCACACTTTAGACTGTGGTGCCATTTATAGTCTTTTTAAACCTGACCAACTGAGAATATGAACTTGTTTCCCTGCAGAAATTTATATTGCTTATGAAGTGTAACATAGTATGCATTTTGTCTTGTATTAGTTTTCAAAATTTGCAAAAAAGACATACCAAAATGTATCTAGTCTCAAGGGTTTGGGATAATGCAACTGTGACATTGTGCCTGTGCCCCACTCACATCAGTATCACTGTAGTACACTTAGTGAGAGAGTACTGATACAGTAGCGGAGTATTATTTCTACCTAAAAAGCCTATAAAAACTATGGTTTATCATCATCATTATCACCCTCAGCAGCAACAGCAGCAAGAGTGTCAGGAGTAATTCTCACTTTAATGCAAATAAATGAGACAGTATCTGTTGGACTGACTCCTGAGAAACCAGAATATAATTTACATCTTTGTAACTATATGTTTATGACAATAGTGCTTTTAGGAAAGTTATTGGTGAGTTTGTTGAAGAGAATTGTATCCTCCTTATTAATGCCAAGGAATCTGAGGCAGCACAGGAAAATCTAGCAGGTATTTGTGTCAGGCTTAGCTGGGCTTCCCTGGAGCAGCTGGTTTGCGTTTTATAGCAGATGGTCTAAATCATATAACTGATCCTGGGTTTTTATTAGGGAAATGTGGATTTGTGGATGCTTAGAAAAAAATTGTGTCCAAAAAAAAAAGCATATATAACATCTTTAGATATTTTAGAAGTATAAATTTAATTAGATTTCATGCAATTTACCTTAATAATTTATTTTCAGTCATTTCCAAGTTAAGCATATTTTTGCCACATTGAATATTATGGAATTTTGTAAGGTATTTTTAGCATTTTTGGAACAAGCAAATACTTCCTATGTTATATTTTTTTTACTTAATATTGTAATCAAAATAACCCACATTATGGAAACTCTTCTTAGACATCTTATTACTATCACCACATAAGGTTACATTTTTCTATGATTCACTTTTTAAAACACTATTCTCAATTTTTTATTATTTTAGATAATTGTGTGATTAATATAATTGTGTGCAAAGCTTAAAAAATTGTTTAGATGAGTCATTTCAAAACAAAATAGAGACAACTTTAACACTAGACCAATGCATATATTTTAAAAATTAATGTATACTTGAAAGACATAAAACATTAGATTAAAATATGCAAAATTTCTGGGAACACATGTCTGTCTAGAGGCAGTGAAGCTATAGTAGGGTAAAATGAATGGGCCTAACATCCTCGGGCCTGAAGTTAGTTCATGAAAAGACAAACTTATATTGTCACTTCCATAGGGAAGAAAGTTGCTAAATTAAAACATTTTGTAACTGTTTATTTCAAAGGAATTGTAAACATCTCACTTTAAGCAAATCTGTGTTAGAGAACCTCAATCAATATAATAATAGCTATTTTTCTTTTTTTTTTTGAGTTGGAGTGTTACTCTGTTGCCCAGGCTGGAATGCAGTGGCACACTCATGACCACCGCAGCCTTGACCTGTTGAGCTCAGGCGATCTTTCTGCCTCAACCTTTCAAGTAGCTGCAACCATAAGCATGTACCACCATGCCTGCCTAACTTTTTTGATTTATTATAGAGATGAGGTCTTACCAAGTTGTTCAGGTTGGTCTTGAACACTTGGGCTCAGGCAATCCTCTCACCTCAGCCTCCCAAAATTCTGGGATTATAGGTGTGAGCCACTGCACTTGGCCTATATCTATTTTTGAGAAGAAAAACTATTTAAAAAGTTTACATTAGTCAGTATTTTATATGCTAAAGTTAGTATTTGATTTAGAAGACTTTCAGAAAACAAGAATGCTTACTGTAAAATATTTCAAACAATGCCAAGTATAAAACAAATGAATAAATAAAGCACATTATTATCTTACAATTCCATTACATTTTTCTGGGAAATTTATTTTTCTATGTAAAGAGATAAGATCGTATCTTCTCTCTCCTTAAACTTCTAATAACTCAATCCTTGGCTACTCCACTATTTTTCTCCTAATTTATTGAGAAAGTACAGCAAATTTTTGAAAATATTCATATTTGCAACACTAACCTACTTGTAACTCTACTCCTTTTCTCTACATTTGGTCATCTTAAAGAGGAAATCATATTTACTGCTTCTCTCAAAATCCAGTCAAAAGTTTTAATTTATTTTTTGATTTGCTTGCCTTCTAGATTTTATAAAGAATTCATTCCTGAAATAATCTTCACCTCAAATCCTAAATTTCTCCTATTTCACTGGATCATATTCATTAGCATAAAAACAATCAAATACTTCTTTTAAAAAAAGTCAAAACAAAACAAAAAGGCAGGCAAAAAAACTTTAAATGCACCTCTGCTCATATTTGTCACATATTTTCCCCCTTTCTTTTGCAGTGAACATTTTAGAAAATATATGTTACGTATTGACTCCATTTTCTTCACTTCTTCAGCACCAGCTCTCTAGTCAATCCTCTCCAATTAGACTTCCACTTCTACATTCCACTGGAACTACTCTAGTTAAAAGTCAAAGTAGTGGTCAAATATATTGTTTTCTAGTCTCAGTATTTAACAGTTTGCTACATGAAACACAAAACCTTGCTTCCCAAGATGAAATAAATTTATCCATCAATATCTCCTTTATTGTATTCTTTCCCAGACTTTTAATGTAGGAGTTTACAGAGCTTTGTTCTGGGTCTTTCTGTAATTTTTTTTTTTTTTAAGAGATGCTATTTGGTGATCTTCTCCAGCTTTATAAACAATTACCATCTATCTGATTAAAACTTCTAAATTTATATTTACAGAGTTCTCCCGTTATCCTGAGCTCCAGGCACATGTATCCAATGTAGATATCTACAGTTAACTAATTAACTACACCCTCAGTACATATTATAATAAACTCAGTAAGATTTGTGCATGCTCCTTTTAACCTTCTGCCCATCAACGTGTTCTTCTTCAATCATTTCCATTTTAATAAATGGTGCCACCCTCCAATCAGTTACTAAATCCTCAAATCTCCTTAATTATGTTCATTTCTTTAATCCACACATCTATTCCATTGGTAAAATTAGATCATGACATTTCTTGACGTAAAAATTCCCGTTGACGTCTCACAGCATGTAAAGAAAAATACATACTTCCTCCATAGTCATCAAGATACTATTTGGTTTCCTGCCCTGCGGAGAGCAAATGAGCAGTGTCCGAACAGCAGGGCTTGAGGAAGGCAAGGCCCCAAGTGAAGGCATGTTCTCACTCAGTTGCTCTGCATCCCAGCCAAAGAGCGAGGGAGGCAGCCCCTACGCAGAATGGAGTCACAGATGCCCACATATCCGGGTGCACACAGCCCGGATCAAGCATTAGTTACAACAAGATCACTGCGGAACAGCTGGCCATTTAGGTAGCAACAAAATTCCATGATGGCTCCCTCACAGACCTCGAATCCCTTCCAACTTCTTTTGTGCTTGATTATAAAATAAGCATGCTGAGCTAGTTCAGGGCCACTTCTCCTCCATCAGAGGAAAAGTGTCCCACCTGATCCCAGACATTTTCTTTATGTCTTTCTGTCTGTGTCTTTCTTAATGCCTCGCTGCCCTCTCCTGGGATCCTCGCGGCAGCCGCGCGGGCCATGGCAACACCCAGTATATGCCCTGATGCCTTTGTTTTCTTTTTCTAGATTGTCACACGTAGGTGTTTATCTTATCATTATCTTATCAACTCACAGGTCACCATGACCAGGACTGTCACTGAATTTTCAAGTAAGCCTAACAGTGAAACAAGAAATAAAAATAAATTATATAATTATGGCAAGTAATTTTTGTGTGTGTTTAGGAAAAATCTTTATTTGTTTATTTTTTTGAGTTGGAGTCTCACTCTGTCGCCCAGACTGGCGTGCAGCAGCCGCTCCCGGCCACCACAGCCTCGACCTGCTGGGCTCAGGTGATCCTTCCGCCTCAGCCTTCCAAGCAGCTGCAACTACAGGCGTGCGCTACCACGCCCGGTTAATTGTTGATTTATTGTAGAGATGAGGTCTTGCCAAGTTGTCCAGGGGGGTCTCGAACCCGCGGGCTCAGGCAATCCACTCACCTCGGCCTCCCAAAGCACTGGGATTACAAGCTGAGCCACCGAGCCTGGCAGGAAAAATCTTTAAAAATTTGTCCTAAAACAATATAAAGCCAGGAGAGTCAATGGTCACGGCACCTCTGGTGTGGCAGAATCTTTCTTCACTTGGGCTCCTGCAACACTGAATTTTAGGTGTTTCTCTGTTAGCACATATTTTCAACTTTGTGCTACATAAATTTCTTTGGGCAGTTGAATTTATTTTCATACATTTTTGATACTTTGATAGTAAAATGAAATAGTAAATTCAGTTGAATTCAAGTCGTCATTCACTTTAATCCTCAAGCCTTCATCAATTTTTGGGATCTAGCACTGCTCACCCTGTCTTATATGGGGTGAAGGTCTATCAGACAGGGAGAACAGGGCCTAGCTGTCTCAGACCACACTAGTTTACATTCTTGACCCACTAGCTTTCTCAATCATTCTTACACATTTCATGTTTTTGGTAACATTGATCACTATATGTATACACATCATTAGGTTAATCATTGATCCTCTCTGTCCTCATAAACGTTAGATGTGTTAGAACAGACACTCTGTGTCTTGCTCACTTGTATATTTCTAGCTTATAGACTTCAGTGCCTAGCACAAATATACTCTCTACATACATTAAACTAAATGAATATAGTTACATGCATATTATTATTTGTGATTTATATAAAAGTGAAATATATATTGCTGTATAATCTTATAATTACTTATACATCTTCTCATTTTCTCTAATATACTTAGTTTTATTCAACTAAATCTATTACATCAATTAATATACTTATAATGAAATAGGTCTCTATGGATGAATAAATTTCTTACCAGTTATCATAACTGGGAAATATAATTGGATCATAAAAATTATTACTTATACACAGAGATATATTTGGAAAACATGCTCTCAAACCAGAGAAATAAAAAGAAGAATAAATGTGTCATTTGCATAAGATATATTTTATTTACAAAGAACAATGCTATGCTATTAGGTAACTAAAACCAAAAAAAGTATTTCTTGCTGTAACTCAAAAATCAAACATGTCTATATTTTATTCTATTAAATAATTAATAAAAATGGCAAACATTTTTAGGTTTATTAAAGACTTTTAATCAGCTATGCAGAATTTTACCTGTTTATGACAGTTTCATAAAGAAACAATCTAAACTATAGTTATTAAACAACTTTGAGGTACATTTTATAATTCTCACTTTTATTTTTCATTGAGAAATTATTTATCAAGGCAATACATCAGATTAGTCACAGAATATCTGACCTTAAGCTTACCCTCTTAATTCCATGCTGCCTTCCTCGTATGACCTATGGTTTTGTCTTTAATGGCAAGGACATTTTCATTTACTTTTAAATAGCCTATTCAGAGTTTTAAGATAATGACAGTCATTAGTTAAAATTTAACTAGAATTAATAGCATTTTCCTAATCTTATGCCTGATATATTTTTGAAGGTACTTTTCTGGCTTTGTTCATAATTTGATATTTTCCTTTGAAAAATGATATTTAATCTTTATTTCAAATATTTAAAAGATGACTTACAAATAGTTTGCCAAGAGAAAACGTCCTGTATCAGCAGGCATGATAACATAAAAAATATTTTAAATTTTATATGTCACACTATTATTATACCTTAATATGTTACTCACCAGTAGTTTTGATTTTCTAACAACATAGTTTCACAGGAATAATAACTTAATATGACATTTAAAATCACATTCTGAGGTAGATTAATGATTACAGTCAGTTCAGTATTCACTGTGAAATCACTTCTGTTATCTATTCTGTACCCTTTTTAAAGTATAAACTATGATTATGTTAATAAAATGCATATAGAACTAGCCATTCAGTGATATTTCACAAATAAAATCATGTTCTGTACTTCTTGATCACTTATACTAAATATTGTAATTTCTATTCAAATAGCCATAAAAAGTAAAGATGTAAACAGCAATCTCTTTTTCTGGTACACCATGCAATTTAAGAAGTTAGGAAAATTCTTTTTCAAAAATTGGAATTTCACACAATTACTTTCTGAAAACTTAAACTTAATTTTATCTGTTTAAAAATCTCTACCTATATGCTTTAAAAGCAAAATTAACAAAAAGCGAAATTGAATGCTTTTCTCACACCATGTATAAAAATCAACTTGAAGCCAAGCTGCAATGGTTCGCCCCTGTAGTACCAGCTTGATCCCAGGAGTCCACATTATCCCAGGCAAATAGGAAGATCTCATCTTTACAAGTGTTTTAAAGAATGGTTGGGTATAATGCTGCATACCTGTGGTCCCAGCTACTTGGGAGGCAGAGGTGGAAGGATCACCTGAGTCCAGGAGGTCAAGGCTATAGTGAGCCATGATTGTGCTACTGCACTGCAGCCTAGACAACAGAGTGAGACCCTAGCCACGCTCAGTGGCTCAGCCTGTAATCTCAGCACTTTGGGAGGCCGAAGCGAGTGGATTGCCTGAGCTCATGGGTTCGAGACCAGCCTGGGCAACTTGGCAAGACCTCTTCTCTACAATAACACAAATTAGATAGGCATGGTAGCGTGCTCCTGAATTTCCAGCTACTTGGAAGGCTGAGACGTAAGGATCGCCTGACTCCAGCAGGTTGACACTGGGGTGGCAGTGAGTTTGCCACTGCTCTCCAGCCTGGGCGACGGAGTGAGGTTCCAATTCAAAACAAAACAAAACAAAACAAAACAAAACAAAACAAAACAAAACAAAGCAAAAGCAGAGTGAGACCCTGACTCAAAAAGAAAAAAAAAATTCAAAGTAGATCAAAATCTATATATAAGAACTAAAACTATAAACTCTTACAAGTACACATAGATGTGCATCTTCATGACTTTAAATTGGATGGTGATTTCTTAGTCATGACCACAAAAACAAAAGCAGCATGAAACAAACAAAAAAATCAAACAAAAAAGGTAAATTTAACTTTTATCAAAATTGTGAAAAAGGTATGTATTAAAATTATCAGGGAAGGGGAGAAAAAAACAGCCTACATAGATGGGAAAAATATTTGCAAATTTTATATTTGATAAGGTTCTAGTATCCAAAATATGTAAAGAACTTTTATAACTCAACAAGACAAAAAAAAAAAAAACAACAAAAAACAATAAAAATTGGATAAAGGACTTGAATAGACATTTCTCCAAGAAAATATACATATGGTCAGTGGCACATGGAATGATACTCAATGTCATAGATAATTAGAGAAATAAAAATCAAAACCACAGTGATTTTCACATACTAGAATGACTATTATTTTTTAAATAGAAAATATTAAGTGTTGTTAAAGATGTGTATTGCTGGTAAGAATGTAAAATTATGCAGCATCTATGAAAAACGTTATGGCATTTTCTCAAAAAGTTAAACATAGAATTACCATATGATTCAGCAATTGCATTTCTGAATATCCAAAATAACAGTTATTTGCACCCAATGCTCATTGTTGCATTATTCACAATGATCAAATAGTGGAAACAACCAGAATGTCTATCAATGGATGAGCAAATAAACACAATGTGCTATATATATATTACCTGCTGCAAACTGGATGAATCTTGAAAACATTATACTAATTAAATAAGCCAGACACAAGGACACATATTGTATGAATTTAATTATATGAAGTATCAATATTAGTCAAATTAATAATACTGGGAAATAAAATAGTGCTTGCCAGGGACTAGGGGGAGAGAGAATGGGAAGTTATTGTTTAATGGGTACAGAGTTTCAGTTCAAGATGAAAAACAATTCAACAAATTAATTCTGGTGACAACTGCACAAAAATGTGAATATATTTACTACCACTGGATTATGCACTTAATATGATTAAAAGAATAAATTTTGTTATAAATTATTTTGCAATAAAAAAGACAATGAAAAAATCATAAGATACCACTTCATACCCACTAAAATGGATATAATAAAAACTTTTTTTAATTATCTGAATTTTAACCTACTATAATATTTCTGACTGTTTTTGAAATTTGCGTAAATCAAAGAAAGATATGTATTTATTTGTGTCTACCTGCTTTTGTTTTGAATTATGTTTTTGAAAACTTTTCTTGTTCCTGTACATGACTAGCATTTTGTTTTATTAATATAATTAAATTCATTTATCTTTAGACCTGATGGACATTTGGGTTGTTTGTTGCTTTGGACTATTCACAAATAATATAAAATGAATATATACAATTTTTGTTGTTCATATGTACATTCCAATTTCGCATAAATATGAGTGAATTGCTGAATCACAGAGGACGTTTATACTTAAATTTATTACAAATTTTATACTTTTCTAAAATGGTTGCATAAATTTACTCTCATGCTAGCAAGAAAGAAGAATTCTGGTTGTTCCACATCTCAGGAATATTTTGTTTATTTCTTTTTAACTTAGTGCTGGTGAATGTATGGTATTATAGTATCTCACTCTGCTGTTAACTTGTATTTTCCTGATGACTAATAAAGTTTAGCACTTTCATATGTTGATTGAGCATTTGGATATCTTATTTAGGATGGCCATCATCAAAAACTCAAAAAAAAATAAATGCTGGAGAGGATGTGGAGAAAAGGGAACATTTCTACACTGTTGGTGGGAGTGTAAACTAGTACAACCTCTGGGGAAGATTTCATTCATAGCCACATGAATTAAACAGTGCTGCCCATTGAAGAGGACTGGATTTAAAAAATGTGGTGCATATACACGATGGAATATTACACAGCAATAAAGAAGGTTAAAGTTATGAACTTCGCAGAAACTTGGATGGACTTAGAGTCTATAATACTGAGTGACCTATCACAGAAACAAAGAACTGAGCACCACATGTTCTCACTCATAAGCAGAACTTGAACAGTTATCATAATACTATAAAAAAAGGATTGGCAGCAGTAAGAAGCTGCTGGGGCTTGGGGGAGGGATTGGCAGTAATGAGAAACTGCCAGGGGAGGGTGGGGCACACCTCATCAACAAGGGTACCTGCCTAATGAGCATTTGCATCCCTAACCCTGAATTGTACCCCATATCTTTAAATTAAAATAAAAAATTAACAGAAGTCTTTAATTTTTACTTGTCCATTTAATATGTCCATTTTTACCAAAACATCTATGTCTTATTTCATAATAGTTATTGATATATTCTGAATAAAAGTCTTTTTTTCAGTTAAATTTGCTGCAATTGCCTCTCAATTTTTTTCTGGTAAAACAAATTCTTACTTTTAGCATAGTATTCAGTCAATAATTCCTTTTATAGTTAGTTTTATTGTGCCATATTAAAGAACCCTTTTCCTTTGTCAAGGTCATGAAACTATTTTCTTGTGTTGTCTTATGGCAGATTTATTATTGGACTTTTAACACTTTACAGTCCTCAGGAATTGATTTTTATATATGGTATGAGAGGCTATATGCATTTTCCACATCTCTATCTAAAATATTAACTACAGTGTTAATCTAAAATTGCAAATTTAAATTAATTTTTTTAAAAAACCAGACTAGTGGATATAAATGGATGATTTAAAATACTAGTGATGATGAAAAAATTGATATAATGCATATCCAATATGAACTGGATTAAAAATTTATGTGACTATTTGAATCAAAAATATGTATAAAAAGTCTCCTAAAATGCATTGATCCTTTGATTCAATTCTACAATAAGAAAATAACAAAATACTTTTGTTCACATTGCAGTTTAATACTTTGATATTTAGTGGCTATTTCTAGATTGTTGAATTATAGATGATCATGAAATTCTGTATTTGCAAATATTTTTATTATTTACTGTTTTACAATAGACAAAAGACAGCAAGTCATTGAAAAAAGTTTAATTAAAAAGAATTCTAGACCATGACTGTCCTAGAAGATGACTCTAAGAAAGAATTTTAAAAATTACATTTTAAAATGTTTATTATGACTGAAAAGGAATAATTAAATATTATACTTGCTGATTCAAATCATTTTTGAGTTTCATTTTGTTAGTTTACTACATTACTTTCATTTTCAATTTAATGCTTGTATATACCCAGTGTATATAAAATCTTTTGTCCTTAAAGAATATACTTTGCTTAATATATAATATTATTATATTCTTTCCATATGTTTTTCTCTATAAGATATATTTGATTTTCAGATTTCATCTTTATGCTTTCCACAGGAATATATTTTCTGCCACCTACACCCAATTCTGAAAAATATCTACCTACAGCAGTAAAGAACATATTGTGTATGTGTATTTATTTTGTTTCAGAGGGATTCTGCTAAAAATAAGTATATATATACTTACATAGTATCCAGTGGTTTATTTATTATACATAAAAATACAAACAAATGCAATTAATTCTTACTGAAAAACTTCTCTGAGTATTTTCACTTTGGAAAACATTTATCTTCAGGTTATAGAAATAACTAAAGTGTGTACATACATAGGAAAACCATAGCATTTGGCCAATAGCAGAAAAATTAGACTCATTGTAATGCTCTGTTTTACTTTTTTTAATCTTCAATAGCTTTTTGTTTAATTGAACATTTAAAAATATTGCCTCTAAGTGTTCTGAAAAATATTGATTTTTGTGTGCTTTCTACCTTCTTGAAAGTCTAGATTGCTTAGAATATTTTATTATCACCTATTGTTTTGAAACTGAGTATGATTTGAATGTATTTTTTCCTATATCACAGAAGTATTATTAAAGATAAAACAATTTTAAGAAAAAATATTGCATTTATTTTAGAATAATTTTAATGTTACAGAAAAACTGTAAAGAGAGTGCAGAGTTCCCACATACTCCAAACACAGTTTCCTTTATAATTAACACCATACATTAGTATGGTACATTCATCACAATGAATCAACATTAATAGTCTTGTATTCTTAGGCTCCTCTTTTCTGTGACAATTTCTCAGACTTTTTTTTTTTTACTTTGTATCATTTTGACAGTTTGAAGAATAATCATCAAGTATTTTGTAGAATGCTGCTCAATTAGGATCTGATGTTTTTCTCATGACTAAACTAAGGTTACATGTGTTATTCTGAATTGTTACATCAGGTTAAATTCATCTGTGTGGTTTCCCACCTAAGCCTTTCTGATTGGGGAAATGGCATGATGAATAGGAGGCTCCACAGTCAGCTTAGGCACAGGGGACTTTAGCCCATGGGTGAGACTGAGAAAAACTAAGAACCACCATGGGAAGGTTTTTGAAGAGAAAAGCCAAGTATAAGTGTGGAAAAAGTAGTTCACACATTAGCTAAGGTACACTGTTTGAAAGGTATTAATATTTCAGAGCTTTAAACAGGGCATACATGCTAGACTTTGGACCAATGTTGAAAGATAAATAAAAATACTAAAGGAGATTCACCAGTCTCCACAGAGTATACCTATGTCAGGAAATAAGGTGAAGCTGAATCCAGAGAAAGGAGAATGCAAGGAGATCCATGAGATACTACTCTGATTTCTACAGAGTCTTAATTTGTGCCAGTTTCTAGCTTGAACTGCCAAGATCTATGCAAAGAATCTTGGCTTTTGGAAAGCTCTTTGAAAAAATTTCTCAATAGTCCTTTTAATAATCAAACATTCCTTCTCAAACTGTTTTGGACAGTTGCAACCCATTAGTAAAGAAAGTTACCTTGGTGATTACTAAGTGAGATATCAGACCTTAAGCAGTACATTTATAAATTTCATCTGATTGTTTTTTCTAAAATTTAAACATTAAGTATTCAGGGGTCACCAAAGATGAAGAGCATTTCCATTCCACTGTAAGTCAACTATATCTCCACAATATCAAAATACAACGTTGCTTAGTTGTTTTTCAAAAGTTGAATGAGCATGGATAATTAGAAAAGAGAAGGGATGTGTGCCAAAAAGAGATATTCTTCAATACATCTCACAGCTTGTAATTTCCAGAAATAAAATTCATCGAGGAAGGGAAACTGTTCCCTTTGCACAATGATATCTGAGCTCAGGGGACTGCTGTCCTTGACCTCTTCCACTTTGCTCACTGCCTGGCCTCCACTTGGATTCATCACCTTCTTGTTAGCTTTTTAATGCTATATATTCTCTTTTTTATAGAATAGGGACTGAATTCCCGGCAAGAAAAGCTCACAATGGTTACATTACATCTTTCATATCATGCTTATGACATTTCATTTTGGATTTACCTAAAGCTAGAGGGGGTTTTAAGGAGAAGGTCATATAAAAATTTGTCTAAAAAGCATCAATCAATATAGTAACAAATATTCAATAACAAAATATTCAATAACAATAATTCAGGCAATATGGTAACAAATATTATCAGAAAATAATATACTATGTTAGAGCAATATATTTTTACACTATGTTAAAGAACATGTTCTTTCTTATCATCCATCCCCACTGATTTACTAAGTAAATTATTTCCGACATATCAGTTGAGTGAAAAATAGTGAAGCTAGTTAGTTCTATCATTGCTACTGGAATGCTATTTCTCAGTTTTGCATTTGATATCAGGAAAGTTCTAAAATATTTTGAGATATATATATGAGATTTTTTTTAGAGAGCCCAAGTATCTCTCCTTACTATGAGCTTAATACTTTTCATAAGACACAAAGTTATACAAGGGATGTTATTTTGGCTTACATGTTTATTAACATTAATAAAAGTTATGTGATGTAACTTTTACAACATAATTTGAATCTTCTTTAGTGAAATTCTGTTCTACAAATTTCAATTATTATATTTCAATAGAATAGTGCATATTTTAAATTGCAGATGCAAAAATTAACTCTATGAAATAATGGAAACTTATAAATAAGCCAGGAAATGATGCCAACAATATAATTAAAACATCTTAGGTCAGAAATCAATGGCAGTTATTACACAGAAAATTTTGTTTCTAATAGTGTAGAAAATAAAAATATATCCCAGGAAAAAAATTAGTATTGTAAACTTTTGTTTTCCATAATAACATTGTGATTATATTGGTAATAATTTCAGAAAAGTTAACAATTATATGGGCACATAAGATGGTCATAAAAATAAAGTAACAAAGTCATAAGCATACAAGGGAACAATGACAATGAGAAAAATAGCCTGAAAAATATAACATAATAAATATATTTTAATATAGTCCTTAAATTTTTAAAATTTTATTTTATATTGAAAAGCCATGAAAACTTTAAGAATTTATTTTTATTATGCTTATTGCATCTACATTTTTATAATATTGTATATTTTTGCTAAATCCAAGCAACGAGCTAGTAGACTTACCAGACACAATATCTTTTTATAAGAAACTTCTTCATCCCCAAATTGACAATGTTATTTTTCTTTTTGAGTTACTGAGGAAAGAGAAATAAAATGTGAAGAAAATAATAGGTGAGACATGATAATTGAAAACTGTTAAGAAAGATGTAGAAGCATTTAATTTGAATTAAGGTAGTGATCTTGGTGTCATGTTGAGGTTTTTGCTGAAACACAGCTGAGAAGATGAAATCTCTTATGCAGAAAGTAAGGAACTAAAATTCCTTGTATTAGGCAACAGTGTAAGAAAAATGTCATCGAAATGTTATTAAATTTAGAAGTATTTTTCTCATTGTCATTTTGTATATATTAGCCTTTGGTTAGTTCTACAAATATAGCACTTCTAAAAAAAGAAACTTTGAATGTTAATTTAGTTATCATGTAACATGTTGCAAATTGCTTCAACATGTGAAAATATTCAAATGTTTTTAGGAGGTACCAGAGCAATTACCTTGTAGAACATAAATGTGAACACTGCAAAAAATCCTTGCTGTTTATTTATACTTCCCTGAATAAACAGATTTTTTAAGGAAGCAGTTTATACAAAGAAATAAGCCAATGATAGTTGCAATAATGAGTTTGACAGTATTTGCATGTATTGTTCCTCAATTTTAATTAAAGTTGTATAATTTTTGAATTTCTCTTATTAGACAAAGTGAAATGCAACTCGACTTTTCATTTTAAGGCTTTTGGAGCCTTTTAAATAATCTTTATGCAAAAAAAGAAACCCATGGGCAACAATGATGTAAAATAAGCAAGTCCACAATGCCATCAGTGGTGCAGGAGTCATTAAATTAATCAAAAGCAATTAGGTTTTTCTCTAAGAAGTGTGACCAGATGCGCTTGAATTGAAGTATTATATCCCAGCAGTATAAAACTTTTTAGTCTCCTTTAGCAGTGCTATCCTTTGCACTAAAATCATGACAATACAGCTTACACTGACCTAATCAAATATCAAATGAGATAGCCTCTTTAAGGTATTAAAGGATCTGTATTTAGAATTTGGCTAAATTGTTTCAGGCCATTTTTTTTTCTTGTTCTCTCACCATCTACTTTTGATTTCTTTTCATTATTAATTTCACCTTAAAGATGTGGGGTACAATTCAGGATTCGGTATACAAGTAGTCATTGTACAAGTAAAGTTTGGGCCTCCCTTTGGTCCTCTACTTCACCTAGTTTGAGATGAAATACCCTTATGGATATTATGTGCCCCCTCCCCCTCGCCTGGCAGTTTCCACTTACTGCCATTCATTTTCTTATAGTATTAAGGTAATTGTTCAGGGTCCACTTATGAGTGAAAACGTGGTTCTCAGTTCTTTGTTTCTGTGATAAATCACCGAGTATTATAAACTCTAAATCCACCCAAGCTGCTGCAAAGTTCATAATTTTGTTCTACTTATGGCTGCATAATATTCCACTGCGTATATGTACACCATTTAAAAAATTCGGTCCAGTATCAATGGGCGGTACGATTGTTTCCATATTTTTACTACAGTAAATAGAGCTGCAATAAACATGTGTGTACAGGTATCATTTTTTGTAGAGTGATTTGAGTTCCTATGGGTATATTCCCAGATGGGAGATTGCTGGGTTGTAAAAAGGTCAATTTCTAGCTCTTTTAGAAATCCCCATACTGTTTTCTATATAGGTTGAATTAGTTTGCACTCTCTCCAACAGTGTAGAAGCATTTCCTTTTCACCACATCCTCAGCAGCATCTGGTGTTTTTTGAGTTATTAATGAGGGCCATTCTTACTGGAGTATGGTGGTATCTCAATGTGATTTTGATTTGTATTTCTCTGATGATTAATGAGGCTGAGTACTTTTCATGTGTCTGTTGGCTGCCTGTATATCTTTTTTTGATAAATGTCTATCCATGTCTTTTGCCCACTTTTAAAAGGAGTTGTTTGTTTTTTTTTCTTTCAGTGCATTTGAGTCCCTTGTAGATCCTAGATGTTAGGTCTTTGTCAGATATACAGGTGGCAAACATTTTTTTTCCATTCTGTGGGTTGTCTCCCTGCTCTATTGATGGTTTCTTTTGTTTTGCAGAAGCTCGTCAGTTTGACGAGGTCCCACTTGTCTATCTTTTTTCTTATGGTATTGGTCTTTAGCGTTCTGAATAGGAATTGGTTCCCAGTTTCAATTTCCATAAGGGTGTCTCCTGCATTTTCTAAGATTCTTATAGTTTAAGGTTTTACATTTATGTCTTTGATGCATTTAGAGTTAATTTTTGTGTATGTTGATTGATAGGGGTCCAGTTTCAATCTTCTGCATGTGGTCAGACAGTTTTTCCAGCACCATTTACTGAATAGGTTCTCCTCTCCCCAGTGGTTATTGTTGGAAGCTTTGTCAAAGATGAGTTGGTTGAGAAATTGAGGCTTTGCTTCCAGAATCTCTATCCTGTTCCATTGGTCTATGTGCCTGTTCTTGTACCACCCAGGCTTTTAGGATTACTGTAGCCTTACAGTAAAGTTTGAAGTCTGAAAGTGTGATACCCCCTGCTTTCTTTCTCTTGCTAAGGATTGTTTTGGCTATTCGTGGTCATTTATGTTTCCATATGAATTTCTGCATTGTCATTTTCAGGTCTGAGAAGAATGACATTGGTAACTTAATGGGTTTTGCATTGAATCTGTAGATTACCTTTGGTTGGATGGACAACTAACAATGTTGACTCTTCCTATCCATGAACATGGAATATTTTTCCATTTGTTTGTGTCTTTTTAGATTTCTTTGAGCAGTGTTTTGTAATTCTCATTTAAAGGTCTTTCACTTCTCTGGTTACGAAGATGCTGAGGTATTTCATTTTTTTGTTGTGTGGCTATTGTGAATGGCATTGTGCTTTTTATTTGGGTTTCTGCCTACTTGTTGATGGTGTATGGGAATGTAACTGTCTTTTGCACATTTATTTTTTACCCTGAGACTTTGCCAAAGTCATTTATCAGTGCAAGCAGGTTTTTGACAGATTCTCTTGGATTTTCAAGGTGTAGGATCATATCATCAGCAAAGAGGGATAACTTGACTATCCTATTTGGATACCTCTGATTTCCTTCTCTTGTCTAATTGTCTGAGCTAGGACTTCCCACACAATATTGAACAAGAGGGGTGAGAGTGAGCAGCCTTGTCTTGTTCCAGTTTTCAGGGGAAATGTTTCTAGTTTCTGTCCATTTAGCAATATGTTAGCTGTGGGTTTGTTGTAGATGACACTTACTATTTTGAGGTATGTTCTATACCTAGGAGTTTGAGGGGTTTATCAAGAAGAGATGCTGGATTTTATCAAAAGTTTTTTCTGCATCTAATGATATAGTCATGTGGTTCTTGATTTTACATCTGTTGATGTATTTAATTACATTTCTAGTCTTGCAACTGTTAAACCAGTCCTGCATCCTGGGCATAAGGCTTACTTGGTCATGGTGGATGATTTTTGAGATGTGTTTCTGGATCCTATTTGCTAGAATCTTGATGAGGATTTTTGCATCTATGTTCATTAGTGATATTGACCTGTAGTTCTCTTTTTTGGTTGCATCTTTACCCGGTTTGGTTATCAGTATAATGTTAGCTTCGTAAAATGATTTGGGGAGAATTCCATCTTTCTCATTTGCCTGGAATACTTTCAATAGGATCGGTATCAGTTCCTCCTTGTAAGTTTTGTAGAATTCTGCTGGAAAGTCATCCGTTCCAGGACTTTTTTTTGTAGGTAGTTTTCGTATGACAGAGTCAATTTCCTGGGTTGTTATTGGTCTATTTAGTGTCTCAATGTCTTGTTTTGACTTGGATAGGTTGTGTGATGTCAGAAAGCCTTCCATTTCATCTAGGTTATCAAGTTTGTTTCCATATAGGTGTACGTAGTAATCTCTGATAATCTTTTGTATTTCCTCAGAGTCAGTTGTGAATTGATCTTTTGTATTTCTGATTGTGTTTATTTGGGCCTTTTCTCTATTTTTCTTGGTCATTCTGGCTAGGGGCCCATCAGCCTTGTTAATCTTTCCATTGGTCTATATGCCTTTTCTTGTACCAATGACAGGCTGTTTTGATTATTTAGCTGTATAATAAAGTTTAAAGTCTGGAAGTGCGATACCTCCTGCTTTATTTTTTTTTCTAATGATTGTTTTGGCTATTCATGGTTGTTTGTTTCTATATGAATTTCTGTTTTGTTGTTTCCAGGTGTGAGAAGAATGATGTTGGTAATTTTTGGGTGGTGTGTTGAATCTGTAGATTCTTTGGTAGGACGAACATCTTAACAATGTTGATTCTTCCAATCCAAGAGCATGGAATATTTTCCCAATTGTTTGTGTCATCTTTGATTTCTTTGAGCATTGTTTTGTAGTTTTGTTGTAAAGATCTTTCACTTCTCAGGTTAGGAAGATATTAAAGCATTTCATGCTTTTTGTGCCTATTGTGAATGGGATTGTGCATTTTATTTGGTTCTCTGCTAGATTGTTGCTGGTGTATAAGAAAGTGACTGTCTTTTGCACATTTATTTTCTACCTTGAGATTTTGCCAAAGTTCTTTATCAGGACAAGAAAGTTTTAAGCAGATTCTCTTGGATTTTTGAGGTATAGAGTCATATCATCAGCAAAGAGGGATAACAGCTTCTTCTTTTCCTATTTGGATACCCCTGATTTCCTTCTGTTGTCTGATTGCTCTAGCTAGGACTTCCAAAACTATGTTGAACAGGAGGGGGTGAGAGGGGAAAGCCTTGTCTTCCTCAGGTTTTCAGGAAAATGCTTCCACTTTCTGTTCATTTAGCAATATGTTGATTATGGGTTTATCATAGATGGCTTGTACTGTATTGAGGTATGGTCCCTCTATGCCTAGGTGTTCAAGGGTGTTTATCAAGAAACGATGCTGGGTTTTATCAAAGGCTTTTTCTGCATCGAATGATATAATTATGTGGTTCTTGTTTTTACATCTATTGTATTTAATTACATTTATGGTCTTGTGGGTGTTGAACCAGTTCTGCATCCCAGGGATGAAGCTTACTTGGCTGTGGTAGATGATTTTTGAGATGTGTTGTTAATCTGATTTGCTAGAATCTTGTTGAGAGTCTTTACATCTATGCTTATCAGCTATATTGGCCTGTAATTTTCTCTCTATGTTGAATCTTTACCCAGTTTGAGTATCAGTGTGATGTTAGATTCATAAAATAATTTGGAGAGAGTTACATCTTTCTCAATTGCCTAGAATACTTTTAATAGGATTGGTATTACCTCCTCTTTGTATGTTTTGTAGAATTTTGCTGGAATCCATCTGGTCCAGGGCTTTATTTTGCAGGTAGTTTTCTTATGATAGTCAATTACCTGGTTTATTATTGGTCAATTTAGGATCTCAATTTATTCTTGTTTTAAATGTGGGAGGTTGTGTTATGTCAGAAAAGTCTCCATTCCATTTATGTAGTTGAGTTTGTTTACATACAGTTGTGTATAGTAATCTCTGATAATCTTTGGTACTTCTTTGGAGTCAATTGTGACTTGATCTTTTGTGTTTCTTATTGTGTTTATTTGGGATTTCTTTCTTTTTATTAGTCATTCTGGCTGGAGGCCCATAAATCTTGTTTATCCCTTCAAATGACCAGCTTTTTGTTTCATTGATTTTTTTCTATTATATTTTTGTCTTCTGTGTTCTGTATTTAGGCTTTTACTTTGGTGATCTGGATTCTTCTGCTGACGTTAGGATTTTGGTGGTCTTGCTTTTCCAGTTCCCCTAGGTAATTTGTGAGGCTGTTAACTTGCTCTCTTTTTGTTTTCTTGATTTGTGTTTGTAGAGAAATAAATTCCCCTCTTAGTAATGTTTTCATGGCAACCCAGAAGTTTTGATAAGATGTTTCTTCACTTTCATTTGTTGCCAGGAATCTTTTATTTTCTGTTTCATTTCTGTGTTCACTCAGGAGTGATTCAGCATTATGCTGTTTAGTGTCCATCTCTTTGGGTTTTGGAGGGATATTGTTGGTGGTGACATTTATTTTTATTCCACTGTGTTGTGTTCTGAGAAGATGCATGGCAGTATATCAATCTTGCAAAATTGGTTTATGCTTGACTTATGACTGAGAATGTAGTTGACCTTGGAGTATGTTCTGTGTGGTGACAAGTAGAATGTATATTCCATGGTTATGTGGAGTGTTCTGTAGGTGACTATTAAATTCATTTGGTCAAGTGTCAAGTTGAGATTCCAGATCTCCTTGTTAACTTTTTGCCTCGATGATCAATCTAGGGTTGTTAGTGGAATATATAGGTCCCATCTATTATAGTGTTGGAGTCAATATCTTTTTTTATTTTCTTAGTAGTTGCTTTATGAAAGCTGGTGCTCCTGTGTTGGGTGTATACATGTTTAGGATGGAGATTTCTTCTTGATGCATTGAACATTTTATCACTATGTGGTATCTGTCTGCATTATTTTAAAGTTTTGATAGCTTAAAGATTGTTTTATCTGATATTAAGATCATGACTCCTGACTTATGTTGTGGCCCTTTGGCCTGAAAATTTCTTTTGCATTCTCTAACTTTAAGTCTATGAGTATCCTTTGTTATGCGATATGTTTCCTGGAGACAGTAAATTGCAGAGTTGTTTCTTTTTATCCAGTTTGTCACTCTATGTCTTTTCAGTGGTGCATTTAATCCATTCACGTTCAGCCTGGTTATTGAGATGTTAGAGTTTATCCATGTCATGAAGCTCTTATAGAGTTATTTGCAGTTGTTGTTATGGCTGTTTGTTTGTTTGTTGGCTTTCTTGGTGTTGGTACATGTGTGTTTTCAATTTTGCAGTCTTGATGCATGCTGTGTTGATTCTCTGTTTTTCTGGATTTTGGGGAAGAATGTGGCCGATCTTTTCATTCTTTCTTCTATAGGTAATACCTTCTCAAGTGTCTCATGTAAGGGTAGTCTGGAAGTAGCACAAACTCTTAGGGATTGAATGTCTGGGAATGATTTTAACTATCTATCACTGATGAAGCTTAGCTTAGCTGGGTAGCAAGTTATTGGTTGGAATTATTTATCTTTGAGAACGTTGGGATTGGACTACAGCCTCTTCTAACCTGTAGTGTTTCTGTAGATAAGTCTGTCACTATTCTAACTGGTCTTCCCTGGTAGATAGTCTGAACTTTCTCTCTCACTGCCTTTAAAATTTTTGCTTTTGTACCTACTTTGTGTAAGGAAATTACTATGTGTCTAGGAGTTGGTCTTCTCACTTGATACCTTGCAGGGATTCTCTTAGTCTCTTGTGTTCAAATGATCACATCTCTCTCTGATGAGATGAAGGAATTTTCCTGGATAATTTCATGGAATGTTTATTCCAGAGTGGTTTCTGTCGACCTGTCTCAGGAATGCCAAACAGGCATAAGTTTGGCATCTTGATATAATTACACATCTTTTGAAGGCTTTGTTCCATCTTTTTAAACATACTTTCTATGTTTTTGACAGTTAGGTTTGATCTATATTTTGGTCCTCAAGCTCCGAGATTCTTTCTTCTGCTTAGTCAATGCATGCTTTCTGTGCTTGTCAGTTTGTTTTTTTATTTTGTTTACTGTATTCTTTATTGCTATCATCTCACTTATCAACTTCTTAATTATTTCCTTTTGCCACTCTTCATTTCTGTTCATTTTCTCTATTAATATACTGATATCTGGGTTTGTGGTTTGAGATAAATCGTGCTGAGAGTTTTTCATTGTTTGAGTTCTGAAATCTGTATTATCAGATGTTGTCTTTCCAGGAGCCTAAAGGGTACCTGTGAGCTTCCTTTGACTTTTATTCATTTGTGATAGTCCCCCTGCCACCTTTTCCCCATTCTTTAATTCTATTGTTGATTAATGGGGGAGATAGATTTCACTTCTGTTTGCTCAATCCCTTGTTGGCCCTTATGTAGATCTTCTGGATTTGTTCAATTCTGAAGTTGGATTGGGGGTAGGGGCTGCACTGTCTTTTTGCTGCTTTGAGATTTGATTAAGGTGTAATGAGAGGAGCTATGGTTCAGAAGCTATCTGCAGATTACAGTACCAACTGACTGATATGTGGGTCACCTGGAACCCACTTCCCACCACCTTACAATCTGTGTATGTGATGGGGGGGTGTATGTATACCCCCTGAAACCAAAATGAGATTAAAAGAAAGGAAAAGAATGGAGAAGGGCAGGATGAAGATGAAAGGGAGATGAAGAGAAAGAAGGAGAAGAAAAACAGGCACATAAACAAATAGATAAACAGTTAAAGAAAACAATCAACTAAACAAACAACACTCTCCTTAAAAAAAAATCTCATCTCTCTCTTGTGGTTGTTTCTGGAACTTCAGGTTCCTCCCCTCCTTTTTTTTTACCAGCCTATTCCCCCATGTTGCCGGTTTGGCAACAGCAGTGAGTGGGCTCCAGGTCTTAGCCCTTCCCCTCTGCTATCATTCCACAGGCGGATTGGGTTACTTTCTATGTGGGTCAGACACCCCATGAACTTCTGGGAGGAGAGTGACTCCAGGGCTCACCCATTTTGGCTGCTGGTAGGTCTCCCACTCTGACCATGGGTGTCTGTGCTTGATGCGGTCTGGGGAGTGGAGTTTCTGTCTCTCTGGTATGGTGCACTCATAGTATCCTATCTGGGCAAATGATGACAATTCCAGAAGGGTGTAGAGATCACTTTATGCAGACTGGCAGACTGTCCAGCATCAGGGGAGTTAGAGATGATCCCCACCAAGCTTGGGGCAGAGAAAATGGTGCCAAAATAACATCAACCAGCATTTTGTCCTCTGGCAAGGCTCAACTTCAGATCTCCTTCCAGCATCTTCTTAGCAGTCCCTGCTGTCAGTACCTGGCCATTGCTGCAGGTGGTGGTATGAACAGGTACCAGGTGACTACAGGTTTTGCTGCCTTATCCCAAGAGGTGCCCCAGGAATGGTGGATCCTTCTGTGCACAGTGAATCCTTCTGTGCAAAGAAAGTGCCAAATTAAGAGCAGAGGCAAATTGTGTCTGCTTCTGCAGGGGGTTCTTAAGTGCATCATTCCATGTCTCCCCGCATATGGACATTTGCTCACTCACTTGCACAGGCAGATGGACACAGATTAGTCTTTGTGCACTCTCACCTGTGCAGAGACTTACACTCCAACTGGTTCCATCACCATCTTCAAATTTTTTTCTCTAAAACAATCTATTTTGATTTCTAAAATAGTTTTTACCTGTCTCTTCACAATGTGTGATAGTTTTGCTTAAGGCATTCCTCCACATTTAAGTGACATATTGATTTAGAACTTGATTTTATATACAGTCTATTGTTGATAATTTCATCAGCAAGATCACTGGGCTAACAAAGAGAGCTTGAAAATAAGGCTGTTTTATTTTCAGCAGGACCTTTGACCAAAGCTTTCTGCCAAAATGATGAAACATTATGCCTCTAAGAGTTGAACTTGGTCAATTTAGTGTATATTCCATGCAATTCTGTTTATCAACCAGTAAAATAGGGATGCCTATAGTAGCTATTTCACAATTTTTAAAGATTACACATTCTGACACACACACACACACACACACACACACATGCACACACATACACACACACACACACATACATATATACCGGGGGTGCCAAAAAATGTATGCACATAGTAAGAGATGGTATCTATGTATTACACTTTGAAGTAGTTGAAGTGAATTTTGGTAGCAATGTATAGCATGACATTTGCTCAAACGATAGTGTTACTCAAATGATTGCCAGCATCACCATGTGACAGGCAGGATAGTCCAAGTAAATGGCAGAAGCATGGTTGTCGTTAGGAGTGGAAGACCATTTTAAAATGATATTTGAAATTCAAGAATGTTGTGGAAGTACAATGACAATGGAGGCATGAGCACGCAACAGAACCTCCAACATGCCTAACAATTGCACCCATTCATGATAAATTTGAGATGTATAGTACTTTGTGTGATATGCACAAAGGAAGATCCTGAAAGCCTCACACAGCAACGAGCTCTACAGTAGTTTGCCATAATCAGATGTGTCTGGATGCTAATGGTAACCACTCTGAGCACCTCTTGCAATTGCAGAAATCAGTTGCAGAATATTGGTTATTTTGGGAAATTTTGGTTGTTTGAAGAGATTCATAAAGAATACTGGTAAAAGAATCAATATTATATTGGTCAACAATTTTTTGTTGCCAATTAAGGAAAGCCAAGGGCCTGGTACAGTGGTTCAAGCCTGTAATTCCAACACTTTGGGAGGCAGTGGTGAGACAATTGCCTGAGCTTAGGAGTTTGAGACCAACCTGGACAACTTGGTGAGACCTCTTCTTTACAACAAATTGAAAAATAAGTGTGCTTGTAGTTCCAACTACTTGGAAGGTTAAGGCAGAAGGATCGACTGAGCCCAGCAGGTCAAGGCTGCAGTGTCCGTGAGCATGCCACTGCACTCCAGCCTGGACAACACAGTGAGATTTCTATTCAAAAAAACAAACAACCAAAACCCCCCAGAACAAACAAACAAACAAAAAATAGAAACCAAATCTAGCTAACATAAATATGCTGTGAATCCACTGTGGTCAAAAGGTTATGTTGCTTGGCTTCAGGCACCAGTGACTGGGAACAACTGATACATTCTCTAATTCTGTCTCTAATTACATATTATTAGCAAGAATGAGTGGACATTACAATGAAACAAATTTTGTCTCAGCATAACAGAATTCTCAAACAAATAAAACTATACAATTATTTAGTGAGTGATGGCTAATAATGAATGTCCTATGCCATATTTGAAGGATTAGATATAAGTTGTGAGATGCAGGTGATAAAACTTTTACTTTAGATGCATTAAATCCTTGTATTGCTAAATGATACATATTAGATACTCTGTGAATAATTATATATATTTAATAAAAATAATGATACAAAATAATTTGATAATGCATACTATATGTTGTACATGTTATATATGCCATATAGATATATACATATACATGCCATATGTGTGTATATATATACACACACACATACACACACACACACACACACACATATATATATATATACATATATATATATATATATATATATATATATATATATATATAGAGAGAGAGAGAGAGAGAGAGAGAGAGAGAGAGAGAGAGGGTGCCAAAAAAGGTATACATATAGAGGGTGCCAAAAAATACATACACATTTTAAGAAAGGAAAAAACCTGTAACAAAATTGTAATACTCAATATATACTGAAAGCAAAAGATGAATATAAGCCACATTTGACTAATGCAATTGTAAGAGGTTCTCAAAGTAGTTACCACCAAGTGTCCAGACACGTCTGATTATAGCTAACTAATGCAGGATTTGTTGCTGTGCAAGGCTTCCCAGATCTTCTCTTGTGCACATCATACCCAGTACCATGCATATCACACTTATCACAAATGCATGCAGTTGTTAGGTGTGTTGGAGGTTCTGTTGCATATTCACACCTCCGTTGTCATTGTACTTTCACAATGTTCACAAATTTCAAATACCACTTCAAAATGGTCTTGCAGTCTTCAAACACAACTGTGCTTCTGCCATTTTCTTGGACTATTCTGTCTGTCAAATGGTGACGGTAGCATTCATTTGATTAACGCTATCTTATGAGCCAATGTTATACTTCACATTGCTACAGTAATTCAATTCAACTTTGAAATTTAACACTTGGATGACAGCTCTTAACTTGCGTATACATTTTTAGCATCCCGGGATATCTTTTTAAAAAACTATGATTTAGTTATTATAAGCATCCCTATTTTACAGGTTGGTAAACTGAGGTGCATAGAATATAAAGTTCACACCAAGTTCACACTTTTAGTAAGAGGTAGAATCAAGATTATAACACACCTAGGCTAGCTATAGACTTCCTTTCATTTGTCATTATATTATGTTTTCCTTCAGAATACATTAAGAGATTTCACTCTTTATTTATGAAAATATCAGAATTTGGAGTTAAAATTCCAAATTGTATATAATTTGATTTTTTATATCAAAGGTTTATAATTAATTGTGTTAAAAATGTAATTTCTTTGCTAGGAAGACAAAATTATACTTTCTCTATATGCCCATTATCCATAATCAAGACATAGACATGTGAAAAAACAAATTCAACTAAAGATGACTAATACTATTTAAGGCATGTGATCAGGATATACAAAGCACAATTGAAAAGAAGTAAATTGATATGTCAAATCTAAAGTACAGAAGGTCACAATTTACTGTTATTCTAGATCACTATTCTATATTGAGCAGTCACATAAGCTTATGGAAAATATTTAGAAGACTTTATCTTTTTACTGGGTATGCAAGACTAAGATAGAAGCAAGATCCAAAGCTGGCAAAACAATTCAGTTAAGGTCACAGTAATATATTATGACAAGCAATAATTAGGTTTAAACTGGTTAGAATCACAAGAGACATAAGCGTCATGGTCAGTACAGTTCTCAGTAATAAGTCAGGGGTATATAGTATACAACGTCAGACTGGACATGTTAATTAATGCTCCAGAAGTCTAAAGATTGCAACAAAATCTCTCTATATAACCAGAGTTTCACTAACTCTGTGTCAGATATTCTGAAAGCAATGATACTTCATGTTTTATATAGAGACTTAATCAATTGATCTTGAAGGTAGAACATGGTGCTTAGTGTAATATCTGGCATAAAATGACAAGTTAAATCCGGGCATGGTGGCATACTCCTATAGTCCGAGCTACAACAAAGGCTGAGGCAGAAGGATTGCCTGAACCCAGAAGACCAAGGCTACAGTGAGCTGTGATCAGGCCACTGCAATCCAGGCTGGGTGACAAAGTGAGACCACGACTCAAAAAAATTATATAAAAAAAGACATGTTAGAGTTAAATTAATGTAAATATACAATATATATTTATGCATGTGTATACATTATACATATATTCAGCACCAAGAGAAATTTGTCTTTAAAAGGCTTTGCTGATTTGGTTCATAGCAATATTGTTCCTATTTTTAAAAAATCTCACCACAATATTTATAAAGACCTAAGTTTTAAAAGACAGTGACTCAAGATTTATTAGTCACACATGATTTTGTCAGTCAACTATATTGAACGAATACTCTGTGTCAAGTCTTAAAGATACAATAGTGTCCTAGAAATACAGATGCTAATATTCACAAGATTATCTATCAATGTGTTGGAGTGAGAATAGTCTCATTGTTAATTTGTGGCTGATATTAACATAAAGACTTGATACTGACTCAACATTTTAAGATTTTACATGAGAAAACCCATCAGCAAATGCAAGCATGTGTGTATGTATATAACATACAGGTATATAAATGAAAACTTATATAAACAATTAACAACAGATTTTAAAAAAATATGATTATTTGAATACATGTACTTATCTCCATGCCTACTTAAATTTTCAGAAAAATGAATGTAAAACAATTTTTAAAAAGAGAATCTGATTCTATGGAGGCAAAGGGGAATAGAAAGAGAAAAAGAAAAGAAAACAGAAAAAAGAAAAGAAGAAAGAGGAAAAGAAAGAGGAATAGAAAGGAGACAAGAGTAAATTAGAAATGCTAAAAATTTTGTTTTGGCAAGATGAACATTTTGTGGATATTTAAAACATAGTTGAAGTTGAAACATAATATTTTACAGAGAAAGAAATCAATTAGATGCAAATTAATTTATAATGTAGAAAATTGGAAATGCCAACCAGAAATCAGGAGTGGAACTGAAAACAGGCTGCTAAAGCAGATTTGCTTGAAAAATTTTTGGAGCAGTTAGACATCAACCCCAGTTCTGCCCCCCATCTCAATAGGGAGACAGAAGGTTAATTCTAGGCAATAATGAACATATTTTTCAGAATATTGAGTTCCAGAATATCGAGGACGCCTGAGAACAGGTCTAGGGTACTATACTGAAAACAGAAATGTGAAGAGAATGTCAAGCTACAGAATGACAAGACTTGCAGCTTCTTCTCTGTACATCAGTGCTAGGGAACTGAGAGCAAGATTCTTTCTCATGCATACTGCCATTTTTTGACAGCCACACAGATGAACGAGGCAGAACTTACTATCAGGGTGGATATTTTCAAGTTTGATCCTTGCCAGATCATTTTACTCTGAATTCCATAGGTTATATTTTCTGCCTATAAACACAGAGCATCAGAGACGGGAAAAAGATGGTGACGGCATAGGTGGACTTGTGAGATTCTCTGAACGGACCAAGACTACATACTGCTGAATGGACAGTTTGTAAGGCAGAGGGAAATAGGTTCCAGTGTGCTCATACACCTGTTCGTGGATGCTAGAATCAGCATATACATTCTGAACACAGTTTCCCTCTCAATTAAACCTCAAAACTGCAAAAAAGTACAGATTGCAGCCTACACTCCAACCTGAAAAGTGAAGAAAGCCAGAAGACCCTCATAAGGAAGAACAGGATATTGCAGAAGAGAAATAAAAGCAACCCCACCTTCCCTCAAAAACAGAATTGAAGAAGGGGAGGGAAAGGGGGAGAGAGAGAAAAATCTACACAAATGAAGAAAAACCAAAAGAAGAGTATGGGAGTATGGGTCTCTCCCAGACCCCTGGGAGGGCAGACACTGAGAAAACTGACTTCAGAATGCAAACAATGAAGAGCCCCCAGAATGAAGGGTCTCAAACTACAAACCTAGATATCAAGACATTAATGGAGAGATTAAAAAGAGTTGAGGAGACACAAGAAGAAACTAGGAAGGAGCTGATATCTGAGATAACAGTAATAAAGAATACTGTGAATGAAATAAATAACACACTGATAAGCATGGAAAGCAGAATTACCCAAGCAGAAGAAAGAATCTCAGAGCTTGTGGACCAAAATATAGAACTAACCCAAACTCTTAAAAACAAAGAAAATAAGCTCAAAAAGACAGAACAAAACCTTCAAGAGATGAGTGATTACTTCAAGAGACCGAAGTTAAGAGTAATTGGCCTTCCTGAGGCAGAAAGAAAGACAGAGACCACACTGGAACAAACTTTCCATGAGATCATTCAAGAAAACTTCCCTTATCTAATCAGTGATGCAAAAATTCAAACACAAGAGATTAAGAGAACCCCTGCAAGAAAACAAATGAGAAGACCAACTCCTAGACACATAATAATTCGCCTAAGCAAAGTAGGCATAAAAGAAAAAATCCTAAAGGCAGCAAGAGAAAAAGGCCAGATCACCTACCATGGAAGACCAACCAGAATAGCAGATTTATCTACAGAAACCCTGAAGGCTAGGAAAGCTTGGAGCCCTATCTTCAAAGTCCTAAAAGATAAACAATTTCATCCAAGAATAACCTATCCGGCCAAGCTAAACTTCATCAGCAAGGGATAATTAAAATCTTTCCTATATTTCCAATCCCTAAGAACTTATGTTGCCACCAAACCACCTCTACATAAAACACTTAAGAAAGTACTAAACACAGAATAAAAGGAAAAAAGAACAACGTTCTTCACAAGAGTACAGGGAAAATAATAAAATATACATGAACCAACCCCAAAACCAAAAGAAAGACAAAAAAAAACAACAAAAAAAAACCAAGTGGAAGAACAACAACTCGATAAGAACTCTATGAAAGGGACGAACTCTCACATTTCAATAATTAGCCTATGTGAATGAACTAAATGCACCACTGAAAAGACATAGAATGGCAAAATGGATAAAATATCACCAGGTAACAATATACTGCCTTCAAGAGACCCATCTCACTAGAAAGGACATACACAGACTCAAAGGAAGAGGATGGGAAACAAATTTTCAGGCGAATGGAACACAAAAGAAAGGAGAAGTCGCGATCCTAATTTCAAATAAAATACCATTTAAGCTATCAAAAATTAAAAAACATACAGAGGAGTACTACATAATGATAAAAGGTTCACTCCATCAACAAGAAATATTGATCCTAAATATATACGCACCCAACATAGGTGCACCACCTTTCATAAAGCAACATCTAGGAAAACTAATGAAAGGTATCGACTCTAACACCATCATAACTGGGGACTTTAATACCCCACTCACAACTCTAGACAGATCATCAGGACAAAAACTCAGCAAGGAGATCAGGAACCTTAATGTGACTCTGGACCAAATGGACTTAATTGATACCTACAGAACACTCCATCCAAAGACCACAGAATACACATTCTACTCATCACCGAATGGAACATATTCTAAGATCAACCACATAATTGGCCATAAATCAAGCATAAGCAAATTTAAAAGGACCAAAATTCTACCATGCACCTTCTCAGACCACAGTGGAATAAAAATAAACATTGACACCATCAAGGTCTCCCCAAAACCCACAAAGACATGGACACTAAACAGCATGATGCTAAACAACTCCTGGGTTAATGATGAAATCAAAACAGAGATTAAAAGATACCTGGAAACAAATGAAAATGAAGAAACATCTTACCAGAATCTCTGGGATGCCTTAAAAGCTGTAGTAAGAGGGGAATTTTTATCCCTACAAACACACATGAAGAAAATGGAAGGAACACAAATTAACAGCCTAACAAGCCACCTATGGAAGCTGGAAAAGCAAGACCACAAAAACCCTAATTTCAGCAGAAGAATTCAGATCACCAAAATAAAAGCCCAAATCCAGGACATAGAAGACAAAAAGATAATACAAAAAAATCAGTGAAACAAAAAGCTGGTTCTTCAAAAGGAAAAAAAAGATTGATGGTCCCCTAGCTAGACTGACCAAGAAAAAATGAGAAAAAGCCCAAATAAGCACAATCAGAGACACAAAACATGAAGTCACATCTGACTCTGAAGGAATACAAAAGATCATTAGAGACTACTATGTACAATTGTATGGAAACAAACTTGAAAACCTTAAGGAAATGGAGAACTTTCTGACATCACACAACCTATCTAGGTTGGAACAAGAAGAAATTGAGACCCTAAATAGACCAATAACAATCAAGGAAATTGACTACGTAATAAGAAAACTACCTACAAAAAGAAGCCCTGGTCCAGATGGCTTTCCAGCAGAATTCTATAGGACATTAAGGAGGAACTGGTACCAATCCTACTGAAAGTATTACTGGCAATTGAGAAAGATGGAACTCTCCCCAAATCATTTTATGAAGCCAATATCACATTGATACCCAAGCCAGGTAAAGATCCAACAAAGAAAGAGAACTACAGGCCAATATCTTTGATGAACATAGATGCTAAAATTCTCAACAAGATCCTAGCAAACCGGATTCAACAACACATCTCAAAAATCATCCATCATGACAAAGTAGACTTCATTCCTGGGATGCAAGTCTGGTTCAACATTCGTAAAACCATAAATGTAATTAAATACATCAACAGATGTCAAAATAAAAACCACATGATTATATCATTAGACGTGGAAAAAGCTTTTGATAAAATCTAGCACCCCTTCTTGATAAAAACCCTCGAGCATCTAAGCATACGGGGAACATACCTCAAAATAGTAAAAGCCATCTACGAGAAACCCACAGCCAGCAAACTCCTAAATGGACAAAAATTGGAACCATTTCCCCTGAAAACTGGAACAAGACAAGGATGCCCACTCTCACCCCTCCTGTTCAACATAGTATTGGAAGTCCTGGCTGGAACAATCAGAGAAGAGAAGGCAATCAGGGGTATCCAAATAGGAAAAGAGGAAGTCAAGTTATCTCTCTTTGCAGATGATATGATTGTGTATCTTGAAAACCCAAAAGAATCTGTCAAAAACCTCCTTATACTGATAAAGGCCTTTGGCAAAGTCTCAAGATACAAAATAAATGTGCAAAAGACAATTGTATTTCTTTACACCAATAATAAACAAACAGAAACCCAAATAAAAAACACAATTCCATTCACAATAGCCACACAAAAAATGAAATACCTTGGCATCTTCCTAACCAGAGACTTGAAAGACCTTTACAAGGAAAACTACAAAACACTGCTCTAAGAAATCAAAGATGACACAAACAAGTGGAAAAATATCCCATGCTCATGGATTTGAAGAATCAACATTGTGAAGATGTCCATCTTACCTAAGGCAATCTACAAATTCAATGCAATATCCATCAAACTACCAGCAACATTCTTCTCAGACCTAGAAAAAACACAGGAATTCATATGGAAACACAAACGTCCAAGAATATCCAGAACAATCCTCAGAAAAAAAAAAAAATAGCAGGTGGTATCACCTTACCAGACTTCAAACTTTACTATAAAGCTACAATCATCAAAACAGCTTGGTATTGGTATGGGAACAGGCATATAGATCAATGGAATAGAATTGAGATTCCAGAAGCAAAACCTAATTTTTCAACCAACTCATCTTCGACAAAGCCTCCACCACCTACCACTGGAGAGAGGAGAACCTATTCAGTAAACGGTGCTGGGAAAACTGGCTGACCACATGCAGAAGATTGAAACAGGACCCCTATCTATCCCCATGCCCAAAGGTTAACTCCAAATGGATCAGAGACCTAAATGTAAAACCTCAAACCATAAGAACCTTAGAAAATGAAGGACATACCCTCATGGAAATCGAAACTGGCATCCAATTCCTGAACAAAACCTGAAACCCACAGGTCATAAGAGAGAAGATAGATAAGTGGGACCTTATTAAACTGACAAGCTTCTGCAAAGCTAAAGAAACCATCAAAAGAGTAGGGAGACAGCCTACAGACTGGGAAAAAGTATTTGCCAACACCAGGTCTGACAAAGGTTTAACATCTTGGATCTATAAGGAATGCAAATGTGCTGAAAAGAAAACAAACAAACAACCCCATTATAAAATGGTCAAAAGATATGAACAGACACTTCAGAAAGGAAGACATCCAAGCAGCCAACATTTCTTCACACATGAAGAAATGTTCAACCTCACTAATTATCAGGGAGATGCAAATCAAAACCACACTGAGATACCACCTAACTCCAGTCAGAATGGCAATTATTAACAACTCAAAAAATAACAGCTGCTGGAAAGGGTATGGTGAAAAGGGAACTCTTCTACACTGTTGGTGGGAGGGTAAACTAGTGCAACTCTGTGGAAAGCAGTGTGGCGATTCCTAAAAGCTCTAAATACCAACCTCCCATATGACCCCACAATCCCCTTACTGGGAATATATCCTGAAGAACTCAAATCACTCTATAAAAAAGACACCTGCACACGTATGTTTATTGCAGCATTGTTCACAATAGCAAGAACCTGGAAGCAACCATGCTGCCCATCAAAAGAGGACTGGATTAAAAAAATGTGGTACATACACACGATGGAATACTGCATAGGCATAAAAAAGAACAAAATCATGAATTTCGCAGCAATCTGGATGGAACTAGAGTTTATAATACTGAGTGACCTCTCACAGAAACGTAGATATGAGTATCACATGTTCTCACTCATACACTGAACCTTGAACATCCAATGTAATACTATAAGAAAATGACTGACAGTAGTGGGAAACTATGGGGGGGGATGGGATTAACGGTAGCAAATATCTGTCTGGGGACGGGGAAACACCTCTTATCAACAGGGTGCCTTAATGAAACGTATTTGTATACCTAACCCACAACATCATAATAAAAAATATTGATTAAAACAAAACAAAAAAACACAGCATCTAATCATCTTTTCAATACTTTAAAACATCTAATGAAAGCCAGATATAGCCATGTTTTTTATGCAACATCTTCAACATGAAATAGAATGCTATGACTCATAATGAGAAAGAACAGCAACTTAGAGGGAAGAGAAAAGGAGCAGAAGCATAACAACAACAACAAAAACGATGGTTAATACCTTTCAGAGACAAGAGATAATGTCACTGCCATAAAACAAGGACATAATGTCACAAAAAATTAGAAAACATGATATTTCAGAATAGTTTCCAGAGAGATAAAACTGGTCACTTGGTAGTGAACAGAAATCAGATGACATTGGACTTCTAAGCAGCTGAATTAAATTGTAGAAGATAAAAAGTACTACTTACAAAATCCTGAGGAAAAACACTTGCCAACCTTCAGTTACATACTCAGATAATCTCTGTATTAATGCTGATAAATAATAAAGACATGTAAAGACATGTAAAGAATGTAAGTTTTCAAAATACTTAAACATTATTCATGGTTTCTCAATAAGTTATTGGAAAGTATGTTCTAAACAAGGAAGCAAATCAAGAGATATTTAATTCAGGATGCAGTTGAAGAAATTTCTAGAATGACAGTTGAACAGATGGTGCAAAAAGCAAAAGTTCAGGAGGATAGGGGGCTCCTGAATGCCATTTAAGGAAAAAAATTAATTGGTAAGTTACCTGAAGGATATGGTAATACTGAGACAGGTTTTATATAATTGTGGTATAGGTCTAGGAAGAAAGAGCAATGACTATGTAGACAAACAAACAAATTAAATTCTTGAGTAATTATTAACACCTGGGTAACAGCTCAACTAATAATGCAATTTTAGTATAAAATTTGTCGGTACAATGATAATATAGAAAAAATATGACATAACTGTACTAAAAAGATAAAAAAAACAAAAGGCCTTGTGAAGGTATGTGTTTGTGAAAGTGGGTTCTGTATATGTAAATGTTTATATTGAGGGTAGTATCATAAGACTGCTCAATTTTCATCTTCCATAAAATAAAGCAATTGTTCCTAAAACAGAAAAATCGAGAAAGGAAAAAGCAAGAATAGCAATGAAAATATATAGGTACATCACTAAAGAAATAGCTAAAATATTTTAAATGGTTGTTTCTGGGGATTGTTATTTGGATATGGAGCAGACTTTTAATTATAAGTCTGATAAGATTATATAATTTTAAAATTATATAGATGCATAACTTTGATAAAAGTAAGTTTTATAAATATTATGAAATTTGGGGGCATTTGTTTAAACATTTTTAATAAATCGTTACCAATCACTTATTGAGATCCTTCTATACCAAAGTTTTATTTTTGTAAATAGAGTCATATTAGAAAGACTGAAATGACTACTGCTGTCTTTGGGGAAGAATTTAAGGATAGAAGTTAAAGTTTTGACATAAATGTTATTTTATCTAGGAAAATTGTCATGACTATTGTGACTAGCTAGGTTGTCTGTCTGCCACTAGATTATGAATCTCAACAAGCATAGGAACTCTGCATGTCATCTTCAGGCTGTATGCCCATCACCAAATAAGCCGCCACTGCAACATTGAGTTTTTTTGAATTAATGTTGAATGAATTACATGTCTCTCGCTAATAGAAATGTTTTATCTGGTTACAGTGATAGAAAAATATTTCCCAGAATTATACCATTGACTTTTGCTCACTGTCTCATCTCCTGGACTGTAAGATATTTTATAAAATTATTTCTAAAGTATATTAAACATAGTTTCTTGGCATATTTTAGACACCTTTACAAAGCAATGACCACTTGAAAAATTGCATCATAATTTTAACTTCATTAGCTTTCATTAGGAAGCATGGACTTGGGAAAACATATAATATTATTGGTTAAACAAGGGCAAAATAGCATTCATTACTTTGATTAAGTTTCTAATCTGTATTCATTTCCAGTTTCTTCCAAGTTACACTAGAACATAACAAATAAAAAACAAATCACCAGGCCTGGCAATATTTAAAATATGAATGTCACTTTCCAGATTCATTTATTTTCTTTTCCTCGAGGCAGCAGACAACTTAGCTTTCATGGCAAGAAAAGTAATTCCTTTGTGGTTATTTCTATGCATTAAAAGATTTTAAAATTTGTGAGACATTATTCCAGCTTGATCTAACAAATGCTGAAGGCAAACATAGATTATTTACAGAATGCCATTTCTCTGACTGAATGTCTTTTACTATATTATTTCTATACCTATCAGTCTGTCTGATAATAGGAGAGTCTTTTCACCCCTAAATGTTGTTTATTTCATTAATCTAATATATGGCATAGACCTTCATTTTTGAAAACTTCATCAATATCTTCCCACAAAGGTATGTGAACTGAGGAGAACAGAGAAATAAGACAAGTTCTGTTCCTCTCCATAACCTAATTCCCTTCTTAGTCACACAGCCAGATGTGTTCCATAAATGAATTCAAAATGGTTTAATGCAGTAGTTTCCTACAACATTATTAAGTATTATTGTAATGGCTCTAATTCGTTTAAGTATATTAAAACTTATCTCTGAAATTATATTTAATCAAACATATCTATCAAATTTTATGACTTTAGTTTTATGACTAAAAAAGAAGCATTTATCTAAACAATATAGATAAATTCTCAAAGTGCTAGTAAGTTTTCCCTAGCATTTTGTTTGCATCTAGACCGTTTTTTGTTATTTTATTACTCAGCCTTAATTCTGGATTATTTATTTTAAGTAATCCTGTTCCTACGTAGTTTTCTGGGTTATAAATGTATCACTGCTTTTCCTATCTGGCTTGTATTTTAAAGCAGTACTTGATTCCACCTTTCTTATTTAAAAAAAAATAGCTGATGCATTTTCATGTGGCCTTGACAAGATTAATGAAACCTCAGGTTCTGACTTCCACCAAAAAAACTTCCAGGATCTACAAATGTAACCTCTCTCAACTTTAAGTAGGCTCACTCAATCAATTCTCAGAATTAGTCTGTGGATTGTAAATATTATTATTTTTCTCATTTTACTGGATTGTTGGAAGGTTGAAGAATTTCTCTAAGGTCCCATAGCTACTCAGTATGAAATTAAGATTTCAGTTCAAAAAATTTAACTCCAGAATGCAAGTGCTTAATCTTTATGCTATGCAATGTAAAAAGTTACATCTGCATAATGTTCATCTGTAAAGTATATAGTAATTAATTATTTTGACCCTTGGAATGTCTTTTCCTCCCTCTGCAAAATGCAGAATAGAACAGGCTAGTGCAGTCATAGCATTTTAATTTAGTGATTATCTAATGTATTTGCTATACAGTGCATGCATACTTCATGCATCTTCAGGTTATCTGGAAGATTGTGTTATTAGGGAACACTGCTACATAATATGTGTGCTCAAGTTGTTACTTAGATCATGAAGAAATAATTAAGTGATTCCACAAAACTTTAGATTTACCTTTTATCAGTGTTCTTCCAAAGGGCAGTATGTAAGCTTTGAGGAATTCTCAATACATCCCAGGAAATCTCCAATCCTTTTGAAAACCTTCTCTAATATTAACACAAAACTCCAAGTATTTTAACTTTAATTTCTAATTAAGAAAACAAGACATGCATTCATTAATGAAATATAGATGACATAAATCCACATATAACCAAGGGACAGATTGAGTAGAGTTATACTACTTGAAAGAAAGAAACCCTTCTGAATTGAATAGCTTTTAGTAGTATACATGGATTCAATATATATCTTTACACATGAAAACACTGAAAAAAATGATTGTACAACATAGTAAAAATACACCACTGAATTGAATACTTTTTTTTTTTTTGGAGTTGGGGTTTCGCTCAGTCGCCCAGACTGGAGTGCAACGGCTGCTCCCGGCCACCGCAGCCTCGACCTGCTGGGCTCCAGCCATCCTTCCGCCTCAGCCTTCCGAGTAGCTGGAACTACAGGCGCGCGCTACCACGCCCGGCTGATTTTTTGATTTATTGTAGAGATGAGGTCTCGCCAAGTTGCCCAGGCTGGTCTCGAACCCACGGGCTCAGGCAATTCACTCATTTCCGCCTCCCAAAGTGCGGGATTACAGGCTGAGCCACCGAGCCCGGCCGAATTGAATACTTTTAAACTGTGAATTTTATGTTATATGAGTTTCACCTCAATACGATTCCTTGCATATATTATTTCATTTGTTGTATATTGAATAAATAGAAAGTCAGTCATTACTTTTAGATAATTCTTAGACGATGGGAAATTATTTTTACTAAATTCAATTGCTTTACAATTTTGCACATGTTCAACACTATTAAAGAAACATTTACTAACATATTAAAAATTAAAAAAACACTAAAATTCTTATCATCCATAGTTAACTTAGTAGTTTAAAGTATTTTTCCTTTAAATCCTTTTTCTCTGCACTGATTATTTTTGCATAATTGAAAGTACTCTATTCATGGCTTTTTGTCTTCATTTATTCTTTTACCATTATATACCATCAATAGTTAGTATTACTGTATCATAATTACTTTCATCATGTTTATATTTATTTATCCTCTAATCTTTAGACTATAAATATTTATTTTGTTAGCGTCATAGCTTGAGTAATATCAACTGTATTAATCTTGAAAATATTTAATTTTTTGTACATCTTTAATTACTTTTTAATTTCAAAAGGAAATTAGCAATTAAAATAATTTTTAAAAAACATTTTCTGAACAAAATAAATTCCTTCATACAGTGAGAACAAATTTTTATTCCTATTACCAATGAGTTTCTCTCAGGACAACTAGCAAAGTGTGAATATTATCATTTTTTAAATTGTTAATTTGATATGTATAGATTTTCTTTTAAAATTTTATCGAGTTGTTTTTAATCTATTTTACATTTTTCATGTATTTTGGGGTTTTAATTTTAGTCTATAGTGTTTGCCTCATATTCTTTACCATTTTTTTCTATTGGAGTTATGATATTTTAATGATTTGTCGTATGTTTCATTTATGACTGGTAATTTTTATAATTTTCATATTTATTGTACACATATTGGTGATTTGCCTTTTGATTTTATCTGATCATTTTAAATTTCTAAAGTTTTAAATCTATATAAAGTCAAATTTATATTTTTGAATATTTTATTTGATTTTTCTATTATGGATTATACAAAGTTCAGAGATATAACACTGGTACACTGAAATATTCAGTTTCAAACCATGAAGATTTTAATATCTTTCTAGAAATATAACAATGTAAAATGGAAGTTTTAAAATTAAAACAAATTTTAAAAATTATTAAGTTATACTTTTCCACATTTTCTCTCTTCCCAGAAAGATATTTCTGTTACTTGTAGCTCTGTGATTGATGAAAGAAACAATGGGAAAATAAGGTGAAATTTTTATATATTCTCCAAGGGAAATCATTAATCAACCATGAGGAATATTAAAGAGATCAATTACATATAGCTCTGTGTGTTCACTCAGAATTGTATGCTTTCTGTAATGAAACTCACATCACCATTAGAAAGGTTAGATATAAATCACTGAGATTTGATTTAATGAGATCCAAAGAACACATTACTATTATTTTTTGCCTTAGGTGTGCAATATACTGATTTTGGTTTGTTTTAAGACACATAGCCAGGGAAAATGAACAAAACTTTAAAAGAAGTTACTTTCTTTGCTCATTTTTATTTTTACCTTTAAATGCTGAGGCTTTTCTAGAAGCAGTACATAGCACAGTCCTGTGTAAATGTCATTATTTTCTGACTCTTGAATCTAAATATCTATTATATTTTCATTAGAATGAATGGACTCAGCCTTTGTCAAGCAGTAATCTGATAGTTTTACACAATTATTCTGTTTTATTTAATTGTATGTGGATAAAACAATGTGTGCCTAAAAATATATTCATGCTGGCAAAGTTTCTGAAGGTTAATTTCTGCCACCAAGGTCACTGAGTTGCCTACACTGTGTTTCAGAAATCTACACGTAGGCAAGCCACGACAGAAATTTTCTTAAGGCATATACTTTGGATTCACGAAGTAAAATAATGTCATATCTGTTGTGAGTATCATGATTGGAGCCTTGTAGAATAATATTTTATTTCAAAAGATAAAATATCTAAATTTTCTTTTTTTTTTTTGAGTTGGAGTCTCACTTTGTCGCCCAGACTAGGCTGCGGGGGCCCCTCCCGGCCACCGCAGCCTCGACCTGCCGGGCTCCGGCGATCCTTCCGCCTCAGCCTTCCAGGTAGCTGGAACTACAGGCGTGCGCTACCACGCTGGGCTGATTTTTTGATTTATCGTAGAGATGAGGTCTCCCCAAGTTGCCCAAGTGGGTCTCGAACCTGCGGGCTCAGGCAATCCACTCACCTCAGCCTACCAAGGCGTGGGATTACAGGCTGAGCCACCGAGCCCGGCTAAATTTTCATTTTTCTTCATCTTTTTTTTTTTTTTTAGTTCAAAGCAAAATCCAAAATATATTTTTATAAAAATTTATAACATTTTTCAGAAGTGAGGGGATTGTAGGATACAGCAGCTTGGCAGTGAGAATCAGCTTAGACAACAGGAGTTGAGTGCTATATATTTTATCCAGTAATATACATTGATGATTCAATAAGGGATAGAGTAGTGAGCAGATATCCATAAAGATTAATCACAGTACTTCTTGTTGCATGTGCTGTTAAAATACATTGTAATATTGTTAGACTTTTATTTTTAAACCTTTTGAATTTAGATTACTGCTTTAAATTAGTCACTACATAAATATGGACAATGTGAGGCATAGGTTTTCCTTTCATTTACTGGAAAGAAAAATGAGTTAGAGAAAGAAAATTACATGGTCGGACAATGATCTACAGTTCTGTAATCTTCTTAAATATTTAAGTAGCCTTATGTAAGAATGTATGATGATTTTTTTCCTTTAAATATAGATGCTTAAATCTTATACGTTCAAATACAGTTATGCATCACTTAAGGACGAAGTCATCTTCTGAGAATGCATCATTAGACAATTTTGCTGCTGAGCAAACATGAAGTATTCTTACACAAACCTAAACCGTATAGCCTACTACATACCTATTTTTATATGGTGTAGCCTATTGCTCCTATGCTAAAAACTTGTACCACTGTAGTAATCGTGGTCTATCATTTACTAAAATATTATTCGAGGGTACATGACTTTATATTAGTAGTGTTAGTTTTAAAATGTATCCCATTCTCAAATTATTGTATAATAATGACTCAAAGTATGCCTCTTTTGGAACAATAGTTGTAAATGTGATCTTTGAAACAGATTTTTTTCGACATCTACTAAATGTTTTCTTTTTAAAAAATATACAATTTTAACTTTAAAGATGTGGGGTACAATTCAGGGTTAGGTATACAAGTGTTCATTATGCAGGCACCCTTGCTAATGAAGTGTGTCCCCCCGCCTTTCCTAGCAGCTCCCCACGACTGCAAATCCCACTCCCTTCCCGTGGCAGTTTCCCACTACTGCCAATCTTTTTTTTATAGCTTTATGATAGTTGTTCAAGGTTCGCTTATGAATGAAAGCATATGGTACTCTGTTCTTTGTTCTGTGGTAGATCACTGAGTATGATAGACTCTAAATCCATCCAAGTTGCTGCAAAGTCCATATTTTGTCTTTCTTTATAGAAATACAAAATGCTGCATAATATTACATTGTGTGTATGTGCCACATTTTTTAAATTCAGTTCAGTTGATGGACAGCATTGCTGGTTCCATGTATTTGCTATTGTGAATAGAGTTGCAACAAACATGTGTGTGCAGGTGTCTTTTATGTAGAATGATTTGAGTTCCTCCAGGTATATTCCCAGTAGGGGAATTGCTGGGTCATATTGAAAGTCAATTTCTAGTTCTTTTGTAAATGCCACACTGTTTTCCAAAGAGGAAGCACTAGTTTGCATTCCCATCAGCAGTGTGGAAGTGTTCTTTCTCTCCACATCTTTGCCAGCATCTGTTGTTGTTTGTATTATTAATAATGGCCATTCATACTAGGGTTAGGTGGTATCTCAATGTGGTTTTTTTTTTTTTTTTGAATTTCATTTCCCTGATGATTTTTGAGGCTGAGCATTTTTTCATGTGGAGACAGATATTTTTAAAAATATATCATATTATCTTAAATGTAAAAGAAGAAAACTAAGTAGAACATTGATTCTCACCCATTATAATATCATTTTAAGAATAAACATTATTCTCAGTTTTCTTGCTTTTTTTCATGTTATTGATAGTAATAAAAGTCTTTCTGTATATTTTTGATATCTGCTAGAATGCATAGCTTCCGAAATGCTCATTGAATTACTCTATCTGGTACAATGTAGGAGGCATGTCTTTTAATATTTGTTTTGCCAGTGTAGTGCCTTGTGACGAGTAATATATAATATGCAATTTGAATACTGTATAAATATATTGTAAATTAAATGAGTGAATGAGTGAATTACAATAACTAATGTTACCTGGTATATGATGTTTGGAGATGTAAGGTTTGGGACAGCATTCACTTTTCTTTAGCACTCATATATATAAATTTTTTTTTTTTTTTTTTGAATTGGAGTCTCACTCTGTCACCCAGACTGGAGTGCAGTGGCTGCTCCCGGCCACCGCAGCCTCGACTTGCTAGGCTCCGGCGATCCTTCCACCTCAGCCTTCCAAGTAGCCGGAATTACAGGCATGCGCTACCACGTCCAGCTGATTTTTTGATTTATTGTAGAAATGGGGTCTCGCTGCCCAGGCAGGTCTCGAACCCGTGGGCTCAGGCAACCCACTCACCTCAGCCTCCCAAAGGCGTGGGATTACAGGCTGAGCCACCGAGCCCGGCAGCACTCATATTTATCTATTGCCCTAAGCCATGTATTCTCAGATTTCTTTAGTGAAAATAATTTTTATTTTTAATAGTAACATATTTTTTTGAAAAAAAACATTTTCATTGAGCTGATTTAGACAGTGTCTAAAATACCAGAGCCAATTTTCTTGGAAAAACTTTATGTTTTTCATTCTATGTTTTACTATACTTTTTTTGGAAGCTTTCTGAATGTCCTTTCAGTAGTAGAAAATATTAGTGGTGGTAAAGATGTTTAGACATGCATTAACAAAGCCGAAAAAGGGGGTGATGTTATAAAAACGCCATATCACCCCCATGTTCAAAACTCGCCAATGTCTTATTTCTCATTCTATATGTGTTAAGGTTGCTATCATATCATTAATGCTCTCTGACTCTGAGCTCAGGCGAATAATTCAGTCTATTTCCATTTTTATTTCTCAGAAATTTCCAGTTTTGGTAAAGCTGAGCCTCTCAGCTCTCTATTTACTTCATTCATTTCTTGTTAAAAGCTTGGGCATTGGGTCTAAAATATTTTTCTTTATTCTGGTTCTGAGAGGCTGTGTTTCATTTTCTTCTCTGCAAAATAGAGAACATTCCTATCTTACAGGGTTTTGTAAGGAATTATAGGCACAAAGTAAAAAAAGGACTTAGCCTTATGTCAAGCACATTGACAGTGCACAATAAATGGCACCAAATCGTCATCATCACCATCCTCATCCTCATCATTCTCATCATCATTTCAGACATATTCTCGTCATATTTCCTGTTTCTGGAATGACTCTCCTTTCCTGGTCCTACAATGACCTGAATTCAAAACTGCTGCCCTCAGCATCTTCCTCCTCAACACAGAATCCCAGCTCTTATAATTCTCTCTTGTCTTTATGCTCCTCTGTGACCCTACTGACTCACCACACTACTACTGTCCATATATAGTCTTTTTATATTTGCTGCTTTTTACACTGTCAAATTACTTTTCTAATAGCACTGGAGGACTTTGAGAAAAATGGTTGTTATATTTCTATCAAAGGCTTAAATGCGATACTGAGTAGATATTCAAGAATTGACTGACTAAATGTGAAATTTTTCTAGATATTGAGGTTAAAAATAATCTGATTTATGTAATATAATTTTTCAAAATTTTAATAACATTTAAATGTTTATGTACTAGGTATAATTAATATTTCAAAATAATCTAGGTAATTTTGACTGAAGCATTTAAACCTTTTTGTATTATTCATATAACTATGAATGTTCCCTACTTTTATTCTTAATAATAACAATTATTAAAAATTTATAAGAAATATTCTTATAAAGGCAGACAGCACATTGGCAAAGCTGAAGTGTCAGGATATGGAAATGAAGGGTAGGCACAGTGACTCACGCCTGTAATCTCAGTACTTTGAGAGGCTGAGGTGAGAGGATTTTTGTTGAGGTCAGGAGTTCAAGACCAACCTAGGCAGCAAAATGAGACCCCATCTCTACAAAAAAATCAAAAAATAAACCGAACAGGGTGGTATGTATCCTTTTCCCCAGGTACTCAGGAGGTTGAGGCAGAAGGATTGCTTAAATAATAAAATTAAGTAATTTAAAATAAATATCGCTCACAACTACTTTTTTGGTGGGAAAAATGGAGGGAGAGGAAAATATAAAAATTTTGTAAGAAATTTAGGGCTTCTAAGCCGGGCTCGGTGGCTCAGCCTGTAATCCCGCACCTTGGGAAGCTGAGGTGAGTGGATTGCTTATGTTTCCCCACAAATGGTAATGCATTCTTGTTTGATATTCCCTAATAAGGAACAACTTTTATTTATGTATACAACTTATAAGTTTGTATTTTGCTTGGGCGTACTTTCTTTTTTGTATTTATTTATTTAGCTTATTTCAACTATTAAAGATAACTTTTTGAGAGTTAATTGCCCTTAGGAATCAAATAAGGTGGGACAGTTTTATCGTTACATTATTAATTCATAACTTGAAACAGCACACGAGCTTTGGCAATAAACCATATAAAAACCTATCTTTGATATTAATAAGAGGCTTGCAACTGTTATTGTGAGATGACTTTAGAAATTATATTTAAAAGACATAATTAAAGGTACTTATAATATCCTACAATGTAAAACTGTCAACCCAATCTAGGAATGTTTGATTCTACTTGAAGTCTGTAATAGGTCTAACCACTGTGTAGATTGCAGAACTAATCTAAACTTTCTATCTTAACTGAATGTATTCTGGGTACATTAGAAGAAAATTCACTGATAGACTGTCATATGATAATTGTTTTTGCTTGAATAGTGAATATAATTTAATCTATCTCTCTGAATTCACCCTATTGATGAATCTGAGAACAGTGGAATAAATACGGCTATAGTATAGGGCACTAGGAATTACATTATGAAGGCTTACTTTATAGATTCCATTATTTTATAGATATTTGTAGACAACTCTTGGTTTGAACTGGTTCAATTTCTCTTATAATTATATATACACTTCTAAATTTTATTTGCACTCCCTACTCATTGTATTAGTTGAGTATGTATTGGGAAAAATCAGTTAAATTAGTGGGTGATTATTTTCATTTCATGATTGAAAACTTTATTTCAGAAAGATTATTACTTTTCCCATTGCATACTACTATTGATTAATTTTTATTGTATTAGAATTTATACCCTAACACTATTAATCTTTTTTTTTTTTGCAGTGACACAATTTGAAAATTAACTATTACATTTAAAATTATGCAAAAAATACACTACAGAAAGAATATAAAATATAAACAAAGGAACATACAAAGAAAATACATATGTATCTAGAATTGATACACAGTCAGTGTTATTCGCTAATTAAAACATGAAGTATAAAGTTTTTCTTTGGTGCTTTTCCTCACTTTCTGAACTTTCCTCTTCACCATATCACAGAAGGCTCTTAATTCCTCAATCAGAGGCTTTTTATTTCTTTTTTAAAATTATATTTTATATTTTTATTCCAAAGATGTGGGGTACAAGTCAGGATTGAGTACATAAGTGGTTCACATATAGGTGAAGTTTAGGCCTCCCATTAGACCTCACTTATCCTGAATTAGGATCAGGCACCCTTATTGATATTATGAACTTCCTCCCTGTTCTGTTGGCAGTGGCGCTACTGTCAATCTCTATCTTGTAGCATTATGCTAGATGTTCAGGGTCCACTTATGAATGGGAACATGTGGTACTCAGTTCTTTGTTTCTGTGATAGATTACTGAGTATGATGGACTCTAAATCCAACCAGGTTGCTGCAAAGAGCATAATTTTGTCCTATTTTATGACTGCATAATATTCCATTGTGTATATGTACCACATTATTTTAACCCAGTTCACTTTTGATGGGCAGCGCGGTTGGTTCCATGTTTTTGCTATTGTGAATAGTGCTGCAATAAACATGCTTGCACAGGTATCTTTTTTATAGAATGATTTGAGTTCCACCGGGCATTTTCCTAGAGGAGGGGTTGCTGGGTCATATGGAAGGTCAATTTCTTGTTCTTTAGAAATCGCCACACTGTTTTCCATAGAAGTTGAATTAGTTTGCACTCCCACCAACAGTGCAGAGGTGTTCCCTTTGTTCTGCATCCTTGCCAGTATCTGTTGTTTTTGTTTTATTAATGATGGGCATTCTTACTGGTGTTAGGTGGTATCTCAGTGTAGTTTTGATTTACATTTCTCTGATGATTAGTGACACTGAACATTTTTTCATGTTTCTGTTTGCTGTCTGTATGTCTTCTTTTGAGTAATGTCTATTCATGTCCTTTGCCACTTTTTAAAAATTTTGTTGTTATTTAGTATTTTAATTCTCCTACCAAGAATCTCTATCTGAAATACAAATCCATTTACAACTTTTTTTCAGTCCAATAGCTAAAGCATGAAACATGATGGATCTATCTCTTTTGATACTGGATGACTGCCTTCTTTTTTTGTTTGCTTGTTTTTACTTTACAAATGTGCGATACAATTCTGGGTTAGGTATACAAGTTGTCATCATACAGGTGAAATTTGGGCCTCCTTTTGGTCCCACTTCACTTTGTTTGAGATCTGGTGTCCTTATTGATGTTATGTTCCTAATCATCCCCTCTGCCCCCAGCTGTTTCTCACTACTGCCAGTCCGCTTCTTATAATATAATTATAAATATTCAGGGTCTGCTTATGAGTGAGAGCATGTGGCATTCAGTTTGTGTTTCTGTGATAGATCATTGAGTATTAAGACACTCAATCCATCCAAGTTGCTGTGACGTCTGTAATTTTGTCCTTTTTATGATTGCATAATTTTCTATCATGTATATGTACCATGTTTTCTTTATCCAGTTCATTTTCAATGGATAGCACAGTTGGTTCCATGTTTTTGCTATTGTGAATAAAGCTGCAATAAACATGTGTGTGCAAGCATCTTTTTTGTAGAGCGACATAAGCTCCTCTATATTCTTTGGAAACTGGAACAAGACAAGGCTGCCAACTGTCACCTCTCCTTTTCAACATGATGTTGGAAGTGCTAGCTAGAGTAATCAGACAAGAGAAGGAAATCGGGGTATCCAAATAGAAAAAGAGGAAGTTAAGTTATTACTCTTAAAGAGCTGAAAATGTTCCTATACCTTGAAAATCCAAGATAATCTGTCAAAAACCTCCTTGCACTGATAAAGGACATTGGTAAAGTCTCAGGTTACAAAATAAATTTGCAAAAGACAGTCACATTCTTATATACCAAAAAACAAACAGGCAGAGAACCAAGTAAAAAGCACAATCTCATTCACAATAGCCACACACATGTAACCCCCCCCCCAAAGAAAAAGAAAAGAAAAGAAAGAAAGAAGTACCTTGGCATCTTCCTAGCCAGAGAAGTGAAAGATCTTTTGTCTACTTTTTGATGTGGCTGTTTATATTTTCTCACATTTGAGTTCATTGTAGATCTTGGATGTTAGACATTTGTCAGATATCCAATTGGTAATTTTTTTTTTCATTCTGTGGGCTGTCTCCTCGCTCCCTTGATGGCTTCTTTTGCTTTGCAGAAGTTTTAAGTTTGATGAGGTCCCTCACTTGTCTATCTTATCTCTTATGGCATGGGTACCTGGGGTTCTGCTCAAGAACTGGTTGCCTATTCCAATTTTTGTAAGGGTGTCTCCTTTGTTTTCTAAGATTTGTATAGTTTGAGGTTTCACATTTAGGTCTTTTATCCATTTTGAGTTGATTTTTTGTATGGTATTAAGTAGGGGTCCTGTTTCATTCTTCTGCATTTGGTCAGCCAGCTTTCCTAGCATCATTTACTGAAAAGGTTCTCCTCTCCCCAGTGGTTGTTAGTGGAGGCCTTTTCGAAGATGAGTTTGTTGAGAAATCGAGGTTTTGCTTCTGACAACTCTATCCTGTTCCATTTGTCCTTGTACATGCCTGTCCTTGTACCAATATCAGACAGTTTTGAATAATGTAGCCTTATAATAAATTTTAAAGTGGGAGAAAATGATACCTTCCACTTTGCTTCTTGCTGATGATTATTTTGGTTATTCGTGGTCACTTTTGTTTCCGTATGAATTTCTGTATTGGCATTTCCAGGTCTGATAAGGGCTTTTTAGTTCTTTTTCCTCTGCTTTTATCTTCTTCTTTCCTCTCTTTTTTCTTCATGGTGTTCTTTCTTCTGTTAATTTTATCTTTTCTTGTAGCCCATCTGACTCTAGAAAGGTTTTAAGGTGAATAATGGTAAATGACATTATTAAAGCCTCTTATGAAAGTCTATTCAGGGAAATAAATATGAGAGAAAAATCTGTGGAAAGTGTTAGAAAATTTTTTAATGGTTATCAAATAGAACAGTTAATTTACATAGTAAAAAGAGATAATTAATGATGTTTTATACTTATGAATTGGAAGTAATATACTATTTTCTATTGATCATAGTCATACCTGATTTTAGGACCTTTATCTCATACTTCAGTATGATTTAACTAAATCCCCTTTATGTTTGCTATTCTAGTCATCTAATCTTTTTAAGTTGTTTTTTCCCAAACTTTTACTTCAGAATAACTCTTAGAATGATTCAGAATAACTATCAAACAATAGGACCTTGATTTGAAATCTTCTCACTTATGGAAATGTATACACAGGCAAATCCATGTCTACCACAATTTTTTTGTAAGGGAAATGGGTGATTGAGGAAGAATATCTCTGTTATTTTGCTTCTTGTTGATCTAAACTGAAATATTCTTAGTTTGTTCTCTTTAGGCAAAACAGCAAGCTCAAGATTTTTTTTTTCTCAGTGACTTTTATGGTTATATCTGGTAAATTAATCCCGGTTTGGTTCATCTGGATATAATTACACAATAATGATCAGCCAGAGGTCATGTTTTTTTCCTTAAACTATGGGATTAAATTTACATAGTGTTCAGGTTTCATTAGTAGAAGAATTCCTGCACTAAACATTTTTGGAAGAAATACTTTGAGCATAATCTTTATTGACTTTTAAATCTAATTACCTAATTGTAGTCTGTTTTTTCACGAGAACTATCTATGCAGTTATTCTTACTAAAGCTACAGCTGTGCACAACTGATGCCAAATTGAATATGATTGATGTCAGCTTGATAATGTCCCGACATAATACCATTTTGAAAAATATAATGCACAAATATCATTTATGCAGGACTTCTCCTAAAAACTATTGTGAAAATTCTTTGACAATGCCACCAATAACTATCACTTGGGAAAAGAGACCATAATTAGCAAAAGCTGCTGGGAAAACTGGCTGGCCACATGCAGAAGAATGAAACTTGACTCATACCTATCACCATATACAAAATCAACACAAAATGTATCAAAGACTTAAACATAAAACCTCAAACTTTAAGAATCCTAGAAGAAAACACAGAAAACATCATTGTACACATCAGAGTAGGCAACAAATTCATGACCAAGTCCCCAAAAGCAAATGCCATGAAAGATAAGATAGGCAACAGGGACCACATCAGACTGAAAAAGTTTTGCACAGCAAAATAAATTATTAGGAAAGTAAAAGACAACCCACAGCATGGGAGAAAATATTTGGAAATTATGCACCTGATGAAGGTCTAACATCCAGGATCTACAAGGAACTCAAACAATGAGAAAGGAAAAACAAAAAACCAAAAAAACCCCACCTCATTAAAAAGTGGGCAAAGGGCAAGAACAGATACTTCTCAAAAGATGACATACAAGCAGCCAACAGACACATGAAAAAATGTTCAGCCTTACTAATCATCAGAGAAATGCAAATCATAACTACAATGAGATACCACTAACTCTAGTAAGGATGGATATCATTAATAAGTCAAAAAACAAAAGATGCTGGCATGATGCAGTGAAAAGGGAACACTTCTACACTGTTGGTGGGAATGCAAACTAGATTAACCTCCATGGAAAGCAGTGTGGCGATTTGTAAATGAACTAAAAATTTACCTTTCATATGCTCCAACAATCCCTCTCCAGGGAATATACCTGGGAGAACATACATTTTTCTGCAAAAAAGTCACCTGTGCACACTTGTTTTTTGTCACACTATTTGCAATAGAAAAACATGGAACTAACACTACTGCCTATCGAAAGTGGACTGGACTAAGAAAATATGGTGCGTATACATTACGGAGTGTTACACAGTCATTAAGAAGAAAAAAAATCATGGACTTTGCAGCAAATTGGATGGAGTTGGAGACCATCATATTTAGTGATCTATCACAGAAAAAAAAACCCTGAATATTGCATGTTCTCACTCAGAAGCAGGACCTGAACATTAATAACATGAGCAAAAGGAGGGATCAGTTGTTGGGCACTGCCAAGGGAGGAAAAGAGGAAGGGGAGGTGGCACAATGCAAACCAAAGGGTACCTGGTCCTATATTAGGGGGAGTGAGGGCCAGAGGAGGCCTAAACTTCACCTGCATTTAGCCTACTTGTGTAGTTAACACTTACTTGTACCACATAGCTCCAAAATAAAATGAAGTTAAAAAAGCAAGCAAGCAAAGACTTTAACACTGGCAGAAGGATATTATTCCTTCAGAATGCATGCTTTTCTTATCTGGTGAGATGCAGTCTCTGCTTCTTCAGATGCCATCTGATTTCTTTCAGAAATTAATATCATGGTGTTTTTATTTGCCTCAGATTTGTAAATAAAGCAAATTAAATACAGAATTCTGTTCTCTCTTAGTAAAATATATATCCAAACATAAATTAGGCACATATCCTACATAAAGCATGTATGAAAAAAATCATATTCCAGAATTAGGAATGCAAGTAATGTCATTTATAAACTTCATACAGGCTCTCAACAATAAAAAAATCATCCAGCATTGACTTAATCAATTTAGACTGTAGGTGCATTTTAGAATACAAGGGCAGTAAGATTTTTGATAGGCAGAAACATCGAACTATGTATTGTACTAATCCTTAGTGATGAAATCTGCATTTGTATGCAACTCTAAAGACACATTGAATTCATATCTCATATTTAATGTTCTAAAAGAGCTCAAGGATAATTGCATTGCAAAGAATACTCATTTCAAAGTATGACTCATTACTTGATTTTATTTTCTTCATTGTCTTGGATAAAAATTGTATATTTATTTCATATTTTTTCTCTTGTCATATATTTTACATGCTTTCTTTGTAGAGAATGATATAAGAAAAATGAGATGTAAAGTACTTTGTATATAATTTATGTTTAAAAATATCAATGGTATTAAAGATGTGCCTCTAAAAACAAATTATCATGTGCAAAATGACATTCAAAGTAGAATTTCTTTGCATTTTATATATCTACCAGGCTTATATTGTTTATATAATTTTACAATTGTGAATTATTTATTAAGCATATGTATAGTGGAGTATAGTGATTACAAAATCTCATGACAGCTATGACCTGAATATTAGCCAGCAAAGATGATGTCACAAAGGTAAGACTTGGTTATTTGTAGTATGCCATTTGTTTGTGTAGTCATGTTAAGCAGTTTCAAAGCATTTTAATAATCACATTATGCCAGATAGTTTACAGGACACGAGTTTAGCCGGGCTCGGTGCCTCAGCCATGTAATCCCGTGCTTTGGGAGGCTGAGGTGAGTGGATTGCCTGAACCCATGGGTTCGAGACCCGCCTGGGCAACTTGGCGAGACCTCATCTCTACAATAAATCAAAAAATTAGCTGGGCGTGGTAGAGCGCCTGTAGCTCCAGCTACTCGGAAGGCTGAGGCGGAAGGATCGCCGGGGCCCAGCAGGTCGAGGCTGCAGTGGCTGGGAGCGGCCACTGCACTCCAGTCTGGGTGACAGAGTGAGACTCCGACTCAAAAAAAAAAAAAGAAAAAAAAAGACACGATTTTGTGATTAAGAACAATTATTCAAAAATAAATAATTTGACTCAGCATTTTCTCTACCTACAGCGCAAAGATCTGTAGTCGATTTTAGTAGAGTAGAATTGCAACCCTTTTAGATGCTGATACAGATGTGTAGGGACTGCAAAGATCATACTTGAGACAATACCTGAGAAAGATTACTATGATCATTTTCAATGTCTGTTATAAATCCAGGAGAGGAAATGGTGGAATTGGTATCCTGTGTTTCCTACCCTATCCTGGTAGATGTAAAAAAAAAAATAATTAGTAAGATATTCCCAAATTCTTGATGCCTGAAACTTGTCCACACCTGAAAATAGGCAATATAATAATAGCTTTATTTTTAACCCTTCTATCATTTATTTGTTTCTTCAAGTATAGCTTGCAGATAATATTCATCAGATTTAACTGAGGTTTCTATCTAAATTGATACTTCCTGAAACCCATCTAAAATGTCATAAATTATAACTCTGAAGAAAGGAAGCAGGAATCTGAATTTTAAGCACCTCTGGAGACATTTATGCATGCTAAATATTAAAAACCACTGCTCGAATAATTTCATCAAGATATTTGTCATCTACCAAAAAATAGAGATTGATTATAGACTCAGTCTGTGAAAATGTAAGTAGTCCATGGCTAATGACTTTTTTGATTATTATTAGACAAAGTTCTTTGACCATCTTTGACTGACATAAGGAAGTTCTATATCCTGTGGTCAGGTCTACATCTTGCATATTCTTTTTGTTGTTTCTGAGTAGTAGAGACTGGATTAGGGATTCCAAACTTATGAATGCAGTTTAATATGACTATTTTTTCTACCTAATCCTTCATTATTATATTCTTGATCAGCTGAACTCAAACTCACATATTTATTATTTCAAGATCCATCAACATTGTATTTCAGAATGTATTTAAATACCTTTTTGGTAAAGACTTATTGAATCTTCATTTTATTGATCACATATTGCTTGTCATGCAACCTATTTCAACTTGCTTGTATATTGCAAGGTACTGTCCTCCACATCTGCTCCATTGACTGCAGCAGGAACTTCCTCATCCCATGTGCATATTATATCCTTGGATTTATGGATTTTGTTGAAGTTTCAGGCCCTCCATCCTAAACATAAAAATCCTCCAGCACACAAACTCAGTATATAGAACCAAAAAGGGACCCTGCTCAGACATACGCTATTATTGTAGAGGTTGGGGGAATCCTCCTTTTAATATATCTATTAAACTCATTGGATCTACATTTTAATAGTTACCTATCATTTAAAACCTCCTTCCTGTATTAGTGCAATACTTGCATCCTGTAAGTGCCATATTTTCACCTGTGTTTTTCTGCCTTTGCACAGATTGATCCTTATGCCTGGAATGTTCTGTTTGCAGAACATTCATCTTTGTGGGATAGTACTTTTGAAAAAGAAAGTAAAGACACTTGAGAAATAGCAAAATCACATATTTCTGCATAAAATAGCCAAGGCCAAAAGAAAATGTCAACATAATTACCTCAATTTCAGACGGGCTTGGTGGCTCAGCCTGTAATCCCGCGCCTTTGGGAGGCTGAGGTGAGTGGATTGCCTGAGCCCGCGGGTTCGAGACCCGCCTGGGCAGCAAGACCTCATCTCTACAATAAATTAAAAAAAAAAATCAGCCGGGTGTGGTAGCGCCTGCCTGTAGTTCCAGCTCCTTGGAAGACTGAGGTGGAAGGATTGCCGGAGCCCAGCAGGTCGAGGCTGCGGTGGCCGGGAGCGGCCACTGCACTCCAGTCTGGGCGACAGAGTGAGACTCCAACTCAAAAAAAAAAAAAAATAAATAAATAATAATAATAATAACCTCAATTTCAATTTTATTTTGATGTTATTTATGTACTTTCTTCTACCAAACTCTAAGGAGATGAGAACAGGGATTTTTCACTTGTGTTTATATTTGCAGGGCTTTGTGTAATGACTGCATTTCTGACTAAATGCATCTTAGCATGTTATATTCAGTAAAACTGTTATTATCAACTTATTTTAAGAAAATCTGCATAAAATAAATCAGATTTATTAATATTTTATTTAAATCATTTATTTTCTTTCATTCTCAAATCCTAGGTTGTGTTAATGACCTGATAATTATGCTTTGCAGAATTAACATTCTGAACCATAATAAAATAATTTTGTTCAAGTAGAAATTTCCCCTATGAGCATGTCAACTTGCTATTTTTGTAATTTTTGCTGTTATACAATTATTTGGATATAATATTTTCTATTGCAAACTTCTCTCCAAACTTTTTTTTCAGCTTGGTTATTTAAGTTTCTTAGATTTGGTTGCAAAAAAAGGTATTTTATATTTTCAGTCTTCTTTTTCTTCCCTTGTTTCCTGATTTATCACTTTGGAGTTCTATGATCTATAACTTTCCTCAAAACAATCTTCTTTAACCATCAATTCTAAATATATAAGTTACAGCCCACCTTTTTGAAATGAAATAGGGTGATGAATTTCTCACCTCTTCCAAAAATAATATTCAAAACCTGTTAGCAAAGATGTTAATTTCTAATTTGAATAATTGCATCATCCTTAAAAAAAAATAAAACACACTTCTCTTTAATTGGATCTGTTTATTGTTGAAATACATTTCTAAAAAACAAAAGGAAAAATGTGTCACAGGTTACCAAATTAAAACTCTGTAATCAAATGTAAAAGTGCTCAACAACTCTGGAAAATGTAATCAAGAAAGTCTGGATGTTGACCAAAAAGGTACTGAAAATTTCATATGCTGCTGTCCTCAGTACCCAAATGGCTAGGATCTTCATGCCAGCGAACATCTCTTTCCGTGGTATGTTCACCTGGGCTACTCATATGCTACTTGGTAGTTGCTGAAGTCCTGCATCCTCAGGTCCTTATGTTCATTCTTTTTCTCTTGTAGGCCTTTTGCGCTGGTGCCATGCTCCTTCACATAAGAGTAATGTTCTTTCCATTGTCCTTTCCCAAGCTTTTCCTTCTTTTGCAGGGTAAAGCTTTATATCACAGTACAAATTTATATCACAGTACAAATTTTTTTCTAACTATTTGAAGTGCTTCACTTTTCAATATTTCAGTACTTTTCCATAAATAAATTGGGAGCTCCTCTTAATTTCCCTTGCTGATAGATCAGGAAACATCTTACCAACGTGATCTGCAAGACAAATTTGCCTTTCTCCACATGACATCGAGTTTATCTGGAAAAAGTTCAAACCTTTTTTCCTCACAATGATTAATGTGATTTTCTATCGACTTGAAAATTGCCTAACAGGTCTCCTCCCAGCTTTTATGAACCAAATTTTTTGTAGAAGCTCAGTCCCTGGCATTTCTGCCAGCCTGCCTTTTGCCCAGAGAATATCTTTGCCTGGAGACCCATTGGTGACTTTGGTAAATAAAAAAAGTTCACAGCTTATCTAATAATCAGAAAGATATAGCAGCAGCATATCTACAAAGTATTGCCCGTTCTGTCATCCTATTAATAAAGTGTGAGCCTTCAGTTGTCATAGAACCAGAGTTGAAATAACAAAAACACAAGAAAATTCGATAATATGTCAACTCACATTGAAAATTGAAATCAGCTTTAGTATGATTTAGGCTCTCAGCGTCTCTAACTTACTGCAATATATTGTTAAATGTTTTCCTTCAATTATTCATTCAAGAAAAAATATTACTGAGTGCCTGTCATGTGCTAGATATTGTTCTATCCACTTGGAATACATTAGTGAATAAAAGAGAAAAAACTTTTACCTTATGAAGCTTACATACTAGAGAAAACAGAAAGATGATATGAATAAACATAACAATTACATAAATTACATAACACTTTAGAGATTGAAATGAGATTTCCAAAGAGAGAGAGAGAGCAGGAGCCCGATTACTCTGCTATGCTGGGTGAGGAGGTGGTTGCAATGTGGAATAGAGTATATTGAGCCCTCCTGCTTTACATAGGGGTGGATTCCACATCTGTGGATTCAACAAACCATAGATCAAAAATATTTGGAAAAAAATAATTTAAAAAACCAATAAACACAATGAAAATAAAAAAATATAGTCTAACTTTTATTTACATAACATTTGGGTATTATAAGTAATTTAGAGGTGATTTAAAGTATGCAGGAGGATATGGGTAGGTTATATGCAAATATGGCATTTTATATCAGAGACTTGAGAATTCATGGATTTTGGCGTCCTCAAGTGTCCTGGAATCAACCCAGGTCCTAGAATCAAGGGGATATCAAGGAACAACTATGAAGGAATATGCCCACTGAGAACAATGTGATCTAAGACTTAAAGAAGGCAAAAGAGTTCATTATTATGATGTCTAAGGAAAAGGTATTCCAGTCAAAAGAAATAGTCACTGCACAGGCCTGAAATACTCTTGCACATCAGAGGATGCAGTATGACTGGAATAGAGTGTGACTTAGGGAGAAAACAAGTATCAGGAGTAGAGAATGTTTCTTTTGGGGGGGGGAGTTTTAGCATTATATTAATACCAAAGATATTTCAATGATATACATTTTTATGAAGATAATCCTGGACTACAGAAAAAGAAAGTCACCTGGAGTCTCTTAGTTTCCTGTGGCTGCCATAATAAATACCACAAAATTGGTGGCCTGAAACAACAGAAATTTATTCTCTGACAGTCTGGAAGCTACTAGTCTAAAATCAGTATCACTGGATCAAAATTAAGAGTCTGCAGACATATCCTCGCTTTGTGGCTACATTACTCCAATCTTCAAGGCCAACCTCTTTAAACCTCCCTTTTCTCTGTCTTCAAGTGGTCTTCTTCTTTGTGTATGTCACATCTTCCTCTAATTCTCCTTTTTAAGAGCAATTATCCTATTTAGTACCTACACAGATAAATCAGGTTGATTTCCTCATTTCAAGCTCCTAAATTCAATCACATATATGTATAATTTACGTAAGAGGAAATATGTATAGGGTCCTGGGATTATGATCTGATACTTTAAGGGGCCAAAAGGAACTAGGAAATTTGGTGTCACTGTAATTTTGAAAGGAATAAAATTAATTCTAAACATCTCCTAAAAAAATAAAGTTTTTGGTACTACTTTGTTGTAACTAACCTGAATCCTACCCGCATTAAGATATTTATCAGCCTATAAACTCTCTAGTAATATTATGTCTGATCACTCACCTACCACTGTTGCCTCACAGAGGAGGTTAAGCAATGCTCCAGTAAAACCTGATTCATGGAGAGAGCAGCTTTTCCTCTGTAGGACCCCAAATTATCATCATTTCTAGTCAGCTTCTCACCAGTTCTTCTCCTTCCCATCTCAAAAATGAATGTGAAGTGCAAATTATATTGAAAAACTTTTCAAGAGAGATAGACTGTAAGTGTGAATTTAACCTACCTTTCTCTTATAAGTTCCTACCTTTGTATTATCTTCTTAATCCAAGTATACCCACTGAAGAATATAAGGGTGTTTTTTAAACTTGTTGGTCTTGGGTTTGGGGCTTACACCCTATACACCATATATCCTTCCTGATGGACCCTAGGTATCTGTGGTCAAATGAGGCTTTATTTTTAAATAAAATTATTTTAACGCAAATAAAATACAGTATTATGTAGATGAACCATCTAACTTTGATAAACCATGAAATGAGCGAACAAAGGAATGTTAAAATTTGTTTCTATTTCTATTTTGATACTAGAATTTCACGATTCCCCCTTTATTAAGAGGAGTTCAAGCAATGTTCCAGGAAAAGTCTTACTTGGGAAAAGTCTTATTTGAAAGAGTCCAGGCCAGGTTTGTTGGCTCAGCCTGTAAACTCAGCACTTTGGGAAGCCAAGGCCAGAGGATTGCCTGAGCCCCACTGTTCGAAACCAGTCCCGGCAATTTGGCAGACCTGGTCTCTACTATAAATCAAAAATAAGTGGGGCATGGTAGCATGGGCCTGCGTTCAGGCTACTTGGAAGACTGAGGCGTCAGGATCGCTGTAGCCCAGCGGGTTGACGCTGGGGTGGCCTTGAGTGTGCCACCGCAGTGTAGCCTGGGCGACTAGAGACTCCAGCTCGGAAGGGAGGGAGGGAGGGAGGGAGGAAGGAAGGAAGGAAGGGAGGGAAAAGAATCCAGGACGTAGAGTTATTGCCAGAAAAGAGTAGAAGTTTGTACTTTGGTTAACCTTTAGTGCTAATATCTTGAACCGGCAGCTGCTGATATATGTATATGAGGAGCATAAAGTGAAAGTAATGTGTTCATCACGCCCAGTCTAGACTCCTGAGGTTTGGCAGTAGACCTGGAAGGATTCTCTTGGAGATCACACCCCTGTGGTCCTGTGTCCTGACTCTGGAGCCATTTATTTCTTTATACCCTACAAGTCTACATTGCAGGTACAGGCCTATCCTTTGGTGTTCTAATTTCCAGAAAGTTCCAATGTAGCTAATGAGCCATATAAGGAAGTTTTTGTCTCTGCACTTAAAAAATATTGGCTTCTGGCCGGGCTGGGTGGCTCAGCCTGTAATCCCAGCACTGTGGGTGGCTGAGACAAGTGGATTGCCTGAGCCCGCGGGTTCGAGACCTACACAGGCAACTTGGCGGGACTTTGTCTTTACGATGAATAAATAAAATTAGCTGGGTGCAGTCGTGCGCACCTGTAGTTCCGGCTACTCGGAAGGCGGAGGCGGAAGGATCGACGAAGCCCAGCAGGTGGAGGCTGCGCCCAGCAGGTGGAGGCTGCGCCCAGCAGGTGGAGGCCGCGGTGGCCGGGAGCGGCCGCTGCACTCCAGTCTGGGCGACGGCGTGAGACTCCAACTCAAAAAAAAAAAAAAAAAAAAATACACACACACACGCACACACACACAAACACACACACACACACACACACACACACACACACACACACACACAACGATTCTATTTAAATGCAGGACATAATGCTAGTCTCAAATTATTGTTTTGATTTCACACAATCAAATCTTTAATGTTTCCTCTCAATATTGCATCTCAATTAAAGATGATAGATGCTAACCAATTCTACCTTCTGTATCTATTATAAAATATGTTTTCACCTTTATTAACAAGCTACATCAAGGCATCAATGCTTTTCTTTCTTTAAACGTTTGAGCAAGGCTTTTTTTTCTTCCTTTGGTCTAACTGTTCTTACATTTTTGTAATTTCGGCAATTCTTACTGAGTCATGTGTGTGTATTGTGTTTTGAAAGAAAACAAGCACACATCTTTTATATCACATAGTTCCTAGCACAAAAGAACACTTTAAAATTGCTTCCTGATGACAGTGATTTTTGTGAAATGGCAGCTTTTGAACTAAGCACTTGTAAATTCCACTTCAGTTAGCAGAACTAGAGAGTTAGATGTGATCCATTAAATGAATAAAGATTCTTGGGAAATTCAGAATATCAAATAAATGATAATAGCATTAACTATAACATTGGAAAATAATGAGGTATAATATTGATGTTTATGGCAACTTTTATAACAGAATTTTTGTAGTCAGTAGATGGCACTATTTGTTTTATTATTAAAAATCGCTGACCACTCCCTTTATATTATGAAAGGTAATAGTTTATTTTTAACTATTTTAACAAAATGCTCATATAGTTTAAATCTAGCTTGCCAAGGAATAATTTGGTTGTTTTGGATAGTGCCTTTTTAACTTCAATTTTGAAGAACAGTGTTAAATGAGGGTCTAAAAATTTTTTATCATTGTTTTCACTTTTTACTTGAAGTGGGTTTTCAACCTGACAGATACCAAGGGAGAGTGACTACAAACATATTTATTTTACTAAAATGGTTAGTTTTTAAACCTATAAAAGACTGCATGATAGGAATTTGGGATAGATTATCTAACCTGGTCTGATTTGACAAAATTCATTTCAACCTTTAAATCTGGACAGATATTCACATAACTTTTATATTGATTACAAACAAAACAAAAAACACAAGCAAAACTTGGGCAAGTATGCACTTTTAAAAAAAGATTACAATGTGGATGAATAATTGTATGAAGATTAGAATAGTACAAGTAATAAAAGAACCAGTAATATTGCAGGTAAATGCAAAATTTTATATGAATGCATAGTAACTGATGAATATTATAATGTGTGATGATTAATTTTATGTGTCAACTTGGCTGGGCTATGGTGCTCAGTTCTTTGGTCAAATTCTAATCTAGGTGTTGCTGTGGAGGTTTTTGTAGATGGGATTAACATAATTAATTGGCTTTAAGTAAAGGAGAGTTCCACCAATAATGAAAATGGGACCCATCCAATCACATTAAGGCATTAGGGGGTTTCCCAAAGAAGAAATTCTGCTTCAAGATTGTAACATAGAAATCCCACTTGAGTTTCTAGCTACCAGCCTGCCATATAGATATCAGGCTCCACAAGTGCACAAGCTCATATTTTTAAATCAGTCTGTCCCTCTCACCCTCTCCCTCTCTCTCTCTCTCTCTCTCTCTCTCTCTTACTCTGTTACCTTTCTTACATTAGCTATTGCTAAGAGGACACTGTGTCTATGAATGTAGTAGTAATGAAAAGGAAAAGACCGTATGCTGATAAAAAACAAAATTGCTGAATTAAGAACAATAATGAAGAAAACCAATGATTTATTAATAAAACAAAAAAATAAAATTAGGGAAGGACAGGCATAAAAATTTCCCTTAGAATTCATCAAAATTTAAAAGTAGGTTACAAAGTTATCAGAAAAGATGAAGCATGAAAAACAGATGTAGGTAGGAGTTCCAATGTATGTATGGTAAGATTTCTAATAGGAGACCACGAAATGAAAAAGAGATTGGCAGGGATAAAAATTTACAACGAACTGACAGGATTCATTGGCTTTCGAGGAAAAGAATACCAATGAAACAGAATCCAAAAATGGTATTTTATTCCATGATGGAGAAAAATGATTTTGCCTGAAGGAGAATGAGCAGCAGATAGCCTTAGACATCTTAATAACATCAGCATCAAATAACCACAGAGCTGTAGGATGTCAAGGGGGAAAGGACAGTAAGCCAAGAATTCTACACCTGGACCTTCCTGTTCAAGGGCAAGATAAAGACTATCTCACCTTTCCAAGTCATAGAGCAAGTGCCCTCATCTGACTCTTCATTGTCTATTCTTTCTGGCTCTGTTGAACTACTTTGAGTTCTCCAAATGAGTCACTCAGTTCCTTGAATCTATGCTTACTGCTTCTTTTATGTGGACTTCTGTTCTTTCCTCTGTTTCTTGTTTATCCACGCTCTTTCTTCAGATCACATTTTAAAAAGAAGAATATAAAGCTCTGATTCCTCTGCACAGAAAAGCTTGTTCTTAAGTTCCAAAACCAAGTTAGCTATTCCTTGTCTGTGCTCTCATGACATCTTCCTGCTTACTCTTTCCATCTTTTTATTTACATTTCAATAAAATGTTCCCATCCTGAGTACATTTCAAAGGACTTCAACAAATTACTATACCAAAGTAAACATCACAACAATCAACATACAGAACATTTGGTTCATTTCACAAAATCCCTTTGTGCTTATATCAATCTAATCCTTTACCCTGATCCCAGGCAATCATTATAGATTAAGTTGATCTCTTCCATAGTTTCATATAAATGAAATTATGCTACTTAAGAATCTTTTTTTTTTGTACCTGCTGTTTTTGCTCAACTTAATGGCTTTGAAATTCAACTATGTTGCTGTATCAGTAGTACTTTTTTTGCTGAGTAGTATTCCATAATATGCATGTACCACAGTTTATTTATCTATTGATGGATATTGAAGTTGTTTGCAATTTTTGTCTATTGTTAATAAAATTATAAACATTGGTATAGCAAGTGCTTGTGTATACATATATTTTTATTTATCTTGGGTAGATACCTGGAAGTGAATTGTTGGGTAATATGGAAAGAATTTTTTTTCTCCATTTTCAACAAATTTAGTTCATTTTTATATTTTTCCATTTTAGATGTGTCTTATAAATACCATAACGATATGTATTTTAAAACATCAAATCTGAGCATTTGTTTTTTGATAAGGGAATTTAATCTAGTTATATTCATCAAGACTGCTGTATATTTTGACTTATTACTAAATCCAACTATATTATTTCATGTGCTTTCATTTACCATAATTTCTTCTTCCCTCCCTATTTGCAAGTTTTTTTTTTCCTTTCTTAAACTTACATTCAGTGAAATATACAACTTTTCAGCATCCCTAATGGTACAGCATAATGTATGTTTTTAAACTTCAACTTTTTAAAAAAAACAATAGGTTTTCTTTTTTCTTTTTTTTCTTTGCTGGCTTAAGAGACATTCATCTTATATTTGTTAAGATTAATTTTGTTAAGATTAAGCTGCAAACCTCATGCAGACTCTCCCAGTGTGGTGGCAAATAGGGTCACTCAATTTCAAAGCTTATTTCACCTATTTTCTATATCCCCTCCCCCATTAAAGAAAATCAAATCTCTGGTAAAAACTCTGATTAACACAATTTGTCTTGACTTTGGTCATCCAGGACTGAAATAGGAATCATGGCAAAGAAAATAAAAATATTCTCATTGGTCCAAAATGAAGCAATCTGGTTAAGGAGAAGTGAATGACAATTCAGTCTTAAAATATTGGTTTTCTCTAAGAAGAATTTTGCTACAAGAGAAGGGACAGAAAGGGAAGTATAATTTTCAAACATTTTTCTCTCCAATATTATGTGTATATTCTTATAAACCTTAATCCATTCAGGTTGCTATAACAAAATATCATATATTGGTGGCCTATAAACAATAAAAAAATTATTTCTCATGGTTCTGGGGGCTGGAAAGTCCAAAATTAAGGTGCTGCCAGATATGGTTTCTAGTGAGAGCTGCTTTCTGGTTTCTGGACTGCAATCTTTTCTGTTTCACTGTGACTACATATAGTAAAATGAGGCAAAGTAGGTAGCTAACTGAGGCTTCTTTGATAAGGGCACTAATTTCATTCACAAGGACTCCACTACCAAGACCTAATAACTTCCCAAAAGCTGCATCTCCTAATACCATCACTTTAGTGGGTAGTTTTCAACATGAATTGAGGGGCACAAGCACTCGGAACATAGCACTATATAAAAAATTGCATATTGTTGTAGTTTAAAATGAACTGCACAGTGTGCCTAATTGTTCTATAAATTTGCCTCTTTTTCTTGACATGTGCCATAAAGTTATTTTCACATAATTTTTTTTTTTTGAATGCTCATGGCTTCCACATTATAGATATAACATAGTGAAAACCCTTTTATGGACATTAAGGTTATTTTGAATTTGAACTATTATAAACAGTGGCAGAGTAGACATTCTCCCATATGCCTCCTTGTGCATAAATGTGAACGCATAAATTTTTATTTTAATAGATTCTGCTCAACTGCTGTCCAAAGTGAGAATTTCCATGTGGACTCCCACAAGCGCCACAGACAAGACCACTTCCCCCCACCATTGGCACCACTTGCTCTACACATTGACGAATCTCCTGGTTAGTCATGAGTCTTGTTTGCAGGAGAAGATATCCTGCACAGAGGTCTATCATTTTCATATATTCAGACTTGGTAGCCTCTTATTATATGTTTTTTATAACATTTTCTTATTTTAAGAAGAATTTCTCTACCCGAGGGTTACAAGCACTTTTTTTTCTACTTTTTTTCCCAATTAATATATAATAAATATTACCAACATTTAAACAAACAAAATAGGCTTTTTGTTACACTAGAAATTTACTCCCATGAATGGTATGAAGTATAGATCTAAGTTATTTTTAAAAGTCAGTTTATTATAATAATATAACAGTCACTAATATTTACTGAACAACTCTACTTGTGTCAGGTGCTGTTTAACTTATTTCTGTCTTTTTGGGGGTTGATTGGGGATTAAACAAAATATCTCAAGGAGGAGATCAGTAAGGCATCAAATGATTGTGTGGTTTGTCCAATTCATACAGATATTAAGGTAGGATCATGATTCTAACTCTAGCAAAATCACTGCATTTGTCAGCCTTCTAGTCTATTCTTTTTTTCTACCCCACGGTTTTAACAATTAAAAGATTTGGTCACACACCAAATTACCATTAATATGGAGAAAGTGTGTTGATTTTCTATTACATTTCAACATTTGTTTATCTTGTACCACACATTAAAAAGAATCTAACTGATAGTGTTATCCTACTACGCTTAAAATTTAATAACTTCTTATGGACTTCAGGGTCAAGTTTATATCCTTTAGCTTTCCTCCCTCTTCCACCTCTTGAGCCTCAGCAATGGGCACAGATGCCTTTTCCTCATTATTTTCTCTTTTCTGGTCACAAAAATTCTCTGGCAGGTATCTGAACAGAAAAGAAAATTAATTTTATGAAACATTCATGCCTTCATGTCTTTGTTTGCAGAACTTCCTACGCTTAATCATTTTGCTTGATTTATTGGGCAAGCACTTTTAAAGACTGACTAAAACATCACCATCTCTAGCTTTTTCTCCTTTTCCATCCTAAGTAAAAATAAATCATTCTTTCTTTCTTTGTGTGTCCATCCCTGCCCCTGATTATCGTCCGAGCATTAGGTTTATAAAACAGGTACAACAAATGTTTAAATGAGACAAAATATCCTTTTCAAAACAACATCAAAAAATGAGTGTACATAAACATAATCAATTAGCTTATAACAAAACAAGTGAGTGATTGGAATGACAATTCATGCTACTTCTTGTTTAATGAGTTGTAAAAGAAACTTAGGCAAAGGAAGCCAGAGACCTTTGTCTTAAAATAAATAGAACAGACAACTTTCCTAATCATCTGGCACCTGCTTGGTATTGTTTCTATATTTAGAAGTATACGTGATAGGGACTCCAGGAATATGCTAGATGTTTTGCCTAAGGTTCTAGTCAGCTGTGGCCACCATATAATACTTGTGCTGAGTTACCCACTGTACTAAGCAGACATCTGTGTAGATTCCTTTGTATGAGCATGGAAATGGTTTAAATCTTGGTTTTATGACAACCCTTAGAGGTCCTCCATACTTTTGCTCCACTTTCACAATTCTGTAACACAGTCTGTAACACAAAAGATGAACTACCTACACAGGCAATCCATCCCTGCACTTGTCTAGTTTGACTTTAATGGGAAAGTTGATAAAGTTAGTATCAACCAGTAGTCGGTGAGATTGGCCTAGTTGTGTATTGTACAGAGCGAAAAATCAGGAAGAATATTGGGAGATGTCTTTTTCCTTGAGCATTTTGGGATCTTTCTCTTTTTGTTGTTTTGTTTTTTTTGAGTTGGAGTCTCACTCTGTCACCCAGACTGGATGGAGTGCAGTGGCCGCTCCCGGCCACCGCAGCCTCGACCTGCTGGGCTGCGGGGATCCTTCCGCCTCAGCCTTCCGGGTAGCTGGTAGGTGCGCGCTACCACACCCGGCTAATTTTTGATTTATTGTAGAGATGAGGTCTCACCAAGTTGCCCAGGCGGGTCTTGAACCTGCGGGTTCAGGCAATCCACTCACCTCAGCCTCCCAAAGCGCGGGATTACAGGCTGAGCCACCGAGTCTGGCTGCATTTTGGGATATTTCTATTGTTTTTTTTCTTTTTAGGTTTTAATCTATCCTTTTCTTTAAGCTTCTGCCTTTGAAACTAAGCATTTGCTGTACTCCCTTGTTTTTTGCTTCTCAAATTCGTGTCACATTCCTGTTGTTTCCTCTGAGCTCAGGCATTTTAAATTGCCCTGCATTTTAGCACTTAATGTGTTAAAGAGTAATTGATTGAGTTTTTCAACTCCTCAAGCAGGAATAACTTTGTATGCTGTTATATTCTTAAAAACGAATAAATGCCTGTCATTCTTTAGGTGGCTTTTCTGAACTAATTACTTTATTTTTTAATTTTTATTTATTTATTTTTTTGAGTCGGAGTCTCACTCCGTCGCCCGGACTGGAGCGCAGCGGCGGCTCCCGGCCACCGCAGCCTCGACCCGCTGGGCTCCTGCGATCCTTCCGCCTCAGACTTCCGAGGAGCCGGAACTACAGGCGCGCGCTCCCACGCCCGGCTGACTTTTTTGATTTATTGTGGAGATGAGGTCTCGCCAAGTTGCCCGGGCGGGACTCGAACCTGCGGGCTCAGGCAATCCACTCACCTCAGCCTCCCAAGGCGCGGGATTACAGGCTGAGCCACCGAGCCCGGCTTAATCACTTTATAAATTACTAAATGTGTGGAAGGTATATGGTTTGAAAATACAAATTGCTATACTCCCGCTGGTTATTAATAGAATACAAAAAAGTCTTAACAAATGTGATTGCAATGTTATCAAAAACTTAGTAAAGCAGAGGAGGTAGATACAGTAGATACAGGCAAATGTATTATGAATGCGTTATGTATACTTTATAATGCATAGAGTATGAGAGTGGGAATGAAGACAAGGACATACGAGGTACACACTTTAGACCAAATCAGCTGCTTTTGTATTTCCCCCTCACATCTTGCATGCCTCCCCTGTTGAAATGGCATTTTAAGAGAAGTGATCACTCTTCAAGGTAGCCATTTGAGAATTGTATGATGTAGGAAAATCAAACAATAAAACCTGAATGTTATGACACCACTCTGTGAACCAGTCCAGGATCTCTGCAAGGACATTTCCTGCCTGGAGGAATAGATAAGGGATTCATTCAATCAGTAGGTTAGTCTAAGTAGATTTAAAATAGCTTACAGAACAGGATTTTTAAAAGCCATGCAGTCTCTAAATCACCAATTAGCCTCCCAGGAGATTCCAGGCCTTGCCAGCATTACATGATTTTGTGATTCACTTGCTTAGGTCTAGAGGCCAAGGACAAGGCTGGACTTGGGGAATCCTATTGTAAATTGTGTGGCCTAATTGTCTCTCTAAAATCACTCAGCTTTAGGAGAAGCTCAGAAGAAAACAAACAAAGCAAGCAAATAAACAAAAACCTGTGAAGTGGTGAAGTATTGAAAAAAGAAGTATAAGAAAAACTTTTTTTTCCTTTTCATAAAGAGTTAAAAGTCAGATCTGAAAGATTTAGATTTCTGGAGTTGAGAGCAATGATAACCTTGTCTATTGCTATGAGTATTTATTACAACAATTGTTAACCTGAATCTAGGTACTAGGTACTGCGAACTATTTGATATTTTTATCAGAGTCAACCTTACAAGTACTGACTACTCTCAGTTTACATGTGAGAAAACGGAAGACAAACTGCAAGAGCACACAACCAGAACCAGTGGAAACTGGTATCCCAGGTACATTCAATATTATTAATAGCTATGTAATATTTCTTTCCAAAAAATAAAATATATCAGGCAAAATTCATGCTAACAATTAGAAAAATGCATATTAAACTAATAATTATTCTTAAAAAATAGAAAATGGTTAATTCACTAAAAAGTGGTAGAAAAACTAGTTAAAATAAGTAGAAAGAAAAATTAAAGAGCTGTCAATTTTACATCTAAATATTTGTCAAGCAAATATAGTCCTAGCATAAGTTTCTTTAAAATATTCATCTGTTTAGGGCAATCCCTTTGGGTCCCCTTCGACTGTGGGAGCTTTTCTCTCTTAATAAATCCTACTTTAAAAAGTAATATATATATTCATCTTTTTAAACATTCAATGGACAATTTATTTTCATGCAATTAAAGCACTTTCAGAATAAAAAAGACAAGTGAGAACTTTATTTTTCATAAAGTCAGTAAATCATACCTCAAAACGTGACAGTGATGGGACATAAAAAATAACAAATAACATTTCATATGGAGAGAAATAGTGGCAAGAGTTTTTTTAAAAATTTAAAGACTAAAGATAAAAATCCAGTTTATGATCTCATCTTTATACATTAAAGACTTATGTCTTACCTCTTTCTAACATTACTCTTCACATAATTGGGATGATTGCAATAACTATGCTACATTGTTGAACATTGAGCACCACAGCCTCTTCTTTCTATTCTGTTTTTGGGCAAAAACTAAAAGTCTATTAATTACATTTCTGTCAATGAAATGCAAGATTAATAGGGAAAAAGAAGCAGGGGTGATTATTCTCTATTAGCAATAGTGACTAGATCCCTAGCTTTAAGAAATGGGCAAATTTTGTCAAGACTTCTGTGAGTTCTCTTGGGAGTCACTTCCTTTTGGGTGGCAGCAGCTGAGATTTCCTGTGATTTCTACATGTACAGATTTCTTGAATGGTGGTAGCCCTTTAAGAAGTTTTGTATACTTCTAATTATCTTTATTAAATTTCTTCCAGTCTGAAATATCTAAAGCAATTAATGTTTTCCTGTCAGACTCTTGATATGTTTAGTGAAAGTGATGCTTACATAAAGATTATAAAATGCATTCCGAGAAGAATATTGGCCCTATTTTAATATTAAGGTAGTGATGATCTCCTTATCAGACTGGAGTAAAATACTGATAATTCATTGTGCATTATAGAAAAGGAGTTCATGAAATTATTGGCTATATTTTCCTGGAATAAAGTGTTAAAAGCAATGATTTGGGGGTACAATAGCTTCTGCAATATAACATTGTAGAAATGACTAAAGGATTGGTGAGTGGGCTGACATTTCTCATTAAACAAGAGAACTTACAGAAAGAAAATAACAAGCTCAAAGGCAAACTTTCTACTTGTGCTCCAGATGCCATCTCTCCCACTTATAAACATTGTTCCAGAAATTTTGCTGTCTTTTCTGTGTCATTAAGTTTTTTTTTCTTTTTTCCTCTAGTGGTAATGATTCATAAAAATTATGCTCAACAGCATCAAGCATGATGTAATTTCTCTCATCTTAAAAATGCTCCTCTCTTTACCCCATATCTATCTTCCAGATACTGCGGCATTGCTTGGCTACTATTCACAACAAAACTCGACAGTGTTGTCAGTTTTGCCCTCTAATTACTTTCTTGTATTCTCTCTTAAATTCTTTCTGTTTATACTTCCAGCTCCACTATGGAAAAAAAGAATACAAGAAATATCACACACAACTTTATGTCTAAATCCAATGGTATTTCTCAGTACTAATGTTACATGTCCTATCACAGATACCACAATTGATTAATTTCTGCTCCTTGAAACGCTATCTATACTTGCCTTCCAGGAAATACCCTTCTCCCTCCAGTCGTCTCTCCTCCTTAGTCTCTTCTGCTGATTTCATTCTATCTATTTAAATTTAAATATTCATACATGCATTTGCACCCGTGGTGAGGTCTTAAGTTTAAATATTGTCCATATGGCAATAACGCTCATAAATATATCTCTTAAGTGTCCAGTTACCTAGAATCTTCTCAAACGTACCCTGTCCAGAACTGAACACCTGATTCCCATCCCTATCAAACTTACTCTTTCCTTGTTCTTTTTTTCCCCTTATAGTAAATGTAAACTATATTCTATCTAGTTGCTCATGCCGAACACTTTGGCATTTTCTTAGATTTCCTTATTGATTCACTTATTTTGTTTTTCCACAACGCATAAATCTGACAAATTCTGTCAGTTTTATCTATAAAATATATTTCTATTCTAACCACTTCTCAGCATCTCTATCCGTACAACCTCAGCTGTGTCCATTGTCTCTTATTTGGATGATTGCAATTGCTTTCTTTCTTTCTTTTTTTTTTTTTTTTTGAGTTGGAGTCTCACTCAGTCGCCCAAACTGGAGTGCAGTGGCCGCTCCCGGCCACCGCGCCTCGACCTGCTGGGCTCCGGCGATCCTTCCTCCTCAGCCTTCCAAGTAGCTGAAACTACGGGCGTGCACTACCACGCCCGGCTGATTTTTTGATTTATTGTAGAGATGAGGTCTCGCTGGCCAGGCGGGTCTCGAACCCGCGGGCTCAGGCAATCCACTCACCTCAGCCTCCCAAAGGCGCGGGATTACAGGCTGAGCCACCGAGCCCGGCTTGCAATTGCTTTCTAATGGTTTCCCTGTTTCTGCCTTTGCTATCCTGCCATCCTTTTTATGACAGTTTTAAAAAGTATAATGCAAATAAAGTTCTCTTCACCGTACATATGCCCTCTCTCCCAGATTTCAATTACTTTCTTCTTTTAATCTTATTTTTATACTCTTCTCTTCTCACTGACCTCTTTACTCTTCTCAAAAAAACACAGTAGGTGATCTTTCTTTTGCATTGTCTCTGATTAAAACTCTCCTCCTACAGTTATGGGATGCCTCACTCTATCACCTCTTTTAGGCTGTTTTACAAATGTTTCTTTCTCAGTCATGTCCTCTCTGTCAATGTTATTTTAAAAATGAACTATATACTACTGTTGACCCTTGCAATCTTTTTTTTTTTAATTTTTCCCCACAGCACTTATTGCCATATGATCTACCTTTCCTTTGACTTATTTACTGTTATTCTCTCTTCCCTAGAATGAAAGCAAAACCAAGGCAGAGATTTTTATATGCTGTTTTCATTATTGCATTCTTATCATATAGAATATTGCCCTGATCCATAATAAGTTCACAATGCATATTTATTGAATGAACTATTACATAAATTAGTATAATAAATATATCAAAAGTCAAACATCTTGATCATTCTAATGATTACAAAGAGCTATTTTATATTATTCAAAATATACTTTAATTAAAAAAATATTTCCAGGCAAACCAGAAAAAAGGTTATCTCTTTCTTAAGGACTAATATTATCTATTTTAAATTGATAGACAATAGAAACAAAGGTGTTCCCATATAACTTAACAGTTTATTATCTTCATTATAACATTGTTCTAAACATTCTCCCCAATTCAAAGTGAGTAACATACATAAAACTAAATACAAATAATCAAATAAAAAATGTTTCTCAGGATAGCAAAAAAGACAATCTTATTGATCTTGTAATAATTTACCTTCAATAAGTAAGCTTGGTAAATAAATAATATATAACCTCAGACAAAACATAGAAATAGGATTTAACATAGGTTTTCCTGCTTTTAAAGCCCAATCTTGCAGCTACCATACAATAGTCCCTTGTTCTTAAAAATTCTGTAAGAAATCTTAATATTCAATAGCAGAACCTTAATTAAATATTTAACTTTATTAGTAAATAATATGATAATATTAAAATCAAACAAAGAATAGAATATACAAGAAAATAAAAAATGAAAATTGCTTAGAAAACACAATGATTAATATGACCTTTTTTGTCAAAAAAATAGTTGCTTAAGATGTAGGCAGTGTATACAATATTAACAAAACTGTCCTCTGTTTAGTGATAATACTGCTAAGTTTTGTATTTTTTTTCTTAGCCATTTGGAATTTAATAATTTTATGAATTTGACAGTAATATTTTTAATTTGAGAAATAAAAGCAACACATTATATTAACCCAAATTTAACTAAAATTGCTTTTCCTCTTACCTCGAGCTGCTGGAAACACAGAGAAAAATAAATTACCCTTTTCTGTAATCTGTTCATCTCTAATGACTGGTATAGTTCCTTTGATGGTTTTGTTTCTGTTTGAGCAATACATATTAAAGTTTACAATATGTTTTCAGATGTATTCATAAGTTACTTTTGGTTCTTCTAAATGTGATTCAGGGAAGACAAAATATAGAACAGAATAATAGAAATAACATAATTGTAGTTCTGCAATCATTTCAACAGACTTATGTATTGCCAATTGTGTGACTGAACTATATGCCAGTTGCTTTTTTTGTGTATTATCTATCGAAAGGGCTACCGCTTACCATACTGCATACTTCCTGAACATGTTTTTTTTATCATCTAGATAGTGTGTACACAGGTAATACAAACTAATTTTAATGTGCACTGAAGCAAAATATTACCAGGCAGGTGAAGCTACTAAAACATATAGCATATAAATTGTTTGCAAGCATTTGTGGCTTTATGATTATCAAGCATTCTGGGTGTTCCACGCTGCTGCTCTTTCCCATTAGTATAGATAACTGAGAAGTGAGCATTATGTCAGCAGGAAAAATAAAATAAAATAAACTTACTTTTACATTTGTCTCATTCAAGCAACAGCTAGGTTTACTCTGGGATATTTGGAAAGAAAAAAAATCAACTTTTTTGAATGCATTCTACCATCACACATCTTCTATTGTACTTGACCACAATTATGTCCTTAATTTTATGAGTGCTTCTAAAGAATTCAGGGATTTCCCTATTCTTTCTTGAGGCTTTTCCTGCTCTGTACACTGACATATTCAGAACAGCTGTCACAGTGCCTGATTCAAAGGAGTACACAGTAAATGTTTGTTTACGGAATAAGCACATATCTAACTGACTTAATTATTTTCTTATTTTGTTCAAATAAAAATAAGATAAAAATGATTACATGAGGTAACCACTGAATATCTTGGCAATCATATTTCTAAGGTAATATTCCACAATCAATTAGGGGAAAAGGATAGATGAGACATAATTTCTTACTTGAGGTGCTTCCTTTAAAGAGCTAATCTGTTTCATAATTAAGTGTATCAGTTTTAAAAAAAGACATAATCTTATTTAAATTAGAATTATATTATACTGTATTCTAGTTGTTCAGCTTTATATAAAATCGACATATTTAAATTACCTGGAATGTATTTTGCTCTATGATATAAACTAAAGATGAAAATAGTTTTAGTTCCAAGTTTCTTGTAACTTGTCTCATTGATATTGAATGAGCCAAAACCATTCGAGACTTTTTCCACAGATTTAATTTTCACAGACACATCATATACCTTAAAATGTGTTTATAACCCCAATAATCTGTGATAGTTTTCTTCTATTTTCCTTTCTTTTTTCCCCCTCAGTAACATTGGTGCTACTTTTGATTTTTTTTCTATTATGCTTAATTTTCTTTTTATTACATGCTAGATTTTGAACTGCAGTCACTAGGTGAGCTTCTTTACTTCTCTTGCTAAAATGAGGCTCTTCAGATCTGAACCACAAGTAAAGCTTTCGCCAACTTCTGTCACCTAATCCAAATTCCCACCATTTAACAGACTGAGATCCAATGCCCTTTCCCTGGAGCAGTGTGACAGTGAAAAACAGTTCAGCTCCAACTGTCCCTCAGTTGGCTGCCCCCAAATTGGCAAAGTTCCAGAGGAAAAGCAATCCTCAGCTCTAGGCTCTATTCTCTGAGACTCTTTTCTTATTTGGTTTCTGTCCCAGAAACATTTGTCTCTGTTGCCCTCAAATATGTATGCAAATATAAATGTGTATATACACACACACACACACACACACACATATATATATATATATATACACACATTTATATTTTACTTAGTTATTTTACTTGTCTTCAGCAAAATGGTAGTTCTGAATTACTTAACTCAGCATTAATGGATGCTGGAGTAAATAACTATGTTTAATAAATGTTTTAACATCTGACAAGAATTGTTCACTTGTTTTCTCTTTTTATTAGAGTATTTTTAAAGTTTTGATTAATTTTATTTTAAATGTTAAATTAACTACATTAAATTGAAGCTGTTTTATGTTTTATAATTTTCACTTGATAAAAATGATATAGATATCTAGATTCTAATAAATCATATGTTTTTATTGTTTAAATTTTAATTTAATGTCTCTAAGAAAATGTATTATAGTATTTATCATATAATGAATCACTTTATTTTCTCACAAGTTTCTTTTTTAAGTCTTTCCTAGTTATTCAACTTATTTTCACTATTGAATGTTTACTGTATATGAATACAGATAACTTTGTAAAACTTGTTTGTATTTATCTGGAACAAGAAGATCTGTATTTAACTCTTGATGTAGAAGAAAAATTCCTAGATTTTGAGCCTGATCTCAACAATGAATTAAACTTTTGTGGTTTTGTGAATATGCTGGGCATATTTACATATAAGAAGGATATGAATAAATGCCTAAGAGAGGATGGATGATATTAGATGAGGTGATAACAATAGATTTTACTTTTCTTGATTTTTTTACTTTACAGGGGCCTCTCATCATGAACATGCAGATTTGTTCCATCCCTTTACAGGGACTTGGCCATGTTATTTGATTTGGTCAGGGAATGTTAACAAATATGACCACACAGTCAGAGGCTTGACATAACATTGTATTTGTATATTGATACTCACTCTGTCTCTGCTATTGTCACAGAGTTTGCCAGCATCAGTTAAATGGAAGAGCAAAGACAAATGCAGGAAAAATATGTTACCTAAGCTGAAGACATCCTAGATCAGATGAATCTTAAATATGTGAGTAAGAACAGCCAAGATCAGCAGTTTCCTAACTTAGTCCAGTTAACCTAGAAAGAATGAGCTAAATGAGTATTGTTCAAAGTCATTGAGATTCATTGGCTGCTTGTATGTAACATTATTTTGGTAATAGCCAAATCATACACTAACTTGTGCAAATGTTATTGACCTGTCATTAGGCAAAATATAAATATATGCTGGTTTTAACACAATGAATATCTTAATGTTTCATCAGAATAATTTTTCATTTTACCTAATGAAGGGCAATAACATTTGCACAAGTTAATACAAATATGTTGAATCCTCTTGATCCAAACATATAAATATGTTTGCATTTACTTGTAAATCGATTCCACTGTATATAATGTAAAAAAGATCTGACATGAATCTGATATATTCTCGAATGATACTGTCAACAATTTACAGTTTGCATAAATTTAGATTGTTTCAATCATATAAGTTAGATTGATTGATAAATATATTTGACTAAATATTTAAAATCCCATCACCAGATAACATTAGACTATTGTTGGCATTATAGTGGGCTAGCATTTAATTCATAATTCTGTGAATTACTGAAAGTCTCTTTAGATCCCCAACCATACATCATTACTGATGAATTGACCATCACAGGTACAAAAAGTGATAGATAATTTTTAAAAATTCTCATTATTCCACTCTGCAAAATAAGCTTAATTAGAATAATAAAGTCAAGAAGATTACACATAAAATAATATTTTAGAAGTGTGGCATAATGTTCTATTGTGATCCTGGCAATTTGTTTCCAAAGAAACATGAGAATAGCTATTTTTAAAAAAAATATTGGCAGAAGTTAGGTAAAGGAATTGTTTTTAGCAGAATTTTAAACAATTAAAAATGGATATCTAATGCTTTTCATTGTAGAATTAGATAAAGCTCATTGCTATTAATAGAAATCCACACTAGACAGATTTATTTAAAACATGTCATGTATAGTCTATTATATTTGTTGAAAGATAATATGTTTAATACATTAGTGTTTGCTTTTTTTTTTTACAATGCCAATGTATTTTGATTTTAACCTGTGGATGTATAGTAATGGCATGATGAGTTAATTTCAAATGAAAGCCATTTAAAAACATATTTTATAAAATTTTCACATGATACTTTATATAAGAAGAGACATTTAAAATTTGCAATAAGTAACAATATATTTGTATTTATTAGGAATAAATAAAAATGTAAGAGCATTATGTTATTTAATGCATTTTTAAATATAATTTTTTAAATTCTATTTTTAATCCTCAAATTTCCCATTACTCTTAATGAATTATTGAATTCTTGTGCAATTTTTTTGTAAATTACCTAATATATTTTATTTTATTTTAATTTGTTATTTGAGAAAGCAGGATTTATTGAGAGGACAGAAAAACTCCCACAGTGGGAAGGGAATCTAATATATTTCAAATAATTATTTTATAGTCCTTGTCTACTAAATACATTATATGCATCATATGTGAATCTGTTTCTATTTTCTGCCATTGTTTTCTCAATCATGTGTCACAATTTTTTATTTATTCACCTGCCTCATAATTTATATAGGCATAATGAACAGGTCTTGTCAATATTTTACCTGAGAGAATCCTGAATTGGAGTTTCAGACAGTTTAGCACATTTCAGATTCAATTGTTTCAGAATTCTGGAATTCAAGCACTGCAGCCTGGGGCTGAATGAATTATCTCCCTAACCCCACATAAATTGTCACTTTGCTTTTTAAAAATTTACTTTCTTATTAATATAGGAGCAAAAGTCACTCATGTTCTTCTAAATTTTGTCATGGAGACCGCCATTCTGACCATCTAATGTGGATATTTAAAAATGTTAACATCTTTCATGTATATTTAAGTTTTTAAAATGTGTATTGTAAATTTTTAAATTTCTAGAGTAATATTTATTTCACTTGTGATATATTACACTTAATGCCCTATCACAGGCTAATGGGTAATGAATATGTTGATGATTGTTTAAATATCAGTTAATTGTTGCATTTCTTAAGGAAACATATTGTATTAAGTACTAAAAATTAATAGGATTAAGTATTTCCTATTCTCCTTTGAAACAACATAGTAGTCTGATTTGGCATAAAATTTCTGAAATTCTCAAATATATAAGAATTAAGGAAACTTGTAGCTGTTATCATAATCACTTTTGTTAAATAAATAATATGTCATATTGAAGTTACATTTAAAAATGTGGCAGTTTTAAAGTTAATTTTATAACAACAATATAAATTTGTTATTAACTTGCATTTCGTTTTCTTATTTTTACTATAGTGGATTGCTTTTATGATATCCCAGTATTTGTTGTGGGTATCTATCTATCTTTCTTTCTATCTTTCTGCCTACTTATCTATCCATCTCTCTCTATCTATCTATCTCTCTATCTATCTAATCTATCATCCATCTACCTACCTATCTGTCTTTCTATATGTCTACCTCTATATACCATAGTGTGCTTTGTAATGTTCTTAATAAAGTTTGTTTGTTTCCTTAGAAATATTTTGTCATTTGAACTTCATCTTACTAGTTGTTCTCCTTAGAACATAATAATATGCTATGGAACATATTAGAATATAGAACATAATAAAATGCTATATTTTGATATTATTGTTCTTTGAGGACAGAATATTTCTGCTACTATTTGTATGAATTAAATGTTTCAGTTGCTTATAACTAAATCTCATACACCACTTTTCTTGGATGAAAGTAACTTTAAACCCTGGTCTGGAACCATTGGAATAGGCAAAAAGAAAAAAAAAATTATGTGGGAAAGATTTAAGTTATGTAATTGCATTTTCTTTTATCAGCTAATATCCACCTTTTAATCCTAGGAAACTTCTCAGCTGAGTATGCATTTTAGTTCCTCTCATATTCAATTTTAGAATACATTTGTTTGGTCTTAAAACCTTGTTTAATACTTTTTTTGAGTAACAAGTTTTTTCTTGCCTATTTGAATTTTAAATGAGACCACTGGTCTGAGAGTGATAAGGAATATGGTATGAGTAGGTACAATTATTTTCCTTGCCAATTTCTGTACATTGGTGGCAGTTAAATGCATATTCTCAACAGAAGAAACACATAATGGAGGCCTTAATTGCTAGAGAATTCACTTGTCTAAAGCTTTAACTGTTGGTTACTTCTGTTACACCATAAGTTAGCTAAAGTTGAATAGACATCAAATCTTCTTCGTATCCTTTTAAGGCACTTACCCAGCTGTGCTCCAGTATTGTCCTTATGGAATTTTTCTCACAGGCACTTTCATAGTATTCATTTCCAATTGTCATTCAGTACATATTTTTGTTACATTAGCCATTATATCAGTTCATGGGGAAGGTATTACCTTTCAGCACTTTGATGCATGACCTGAACATTTACCTGCTTGCTTATTTTATGAACTCAGGAAGCTAGCTATAGAGTGAAATTGTATACCTTAGGACTCCTGTCCTCATCGCGACTGGCTTCTTGCTGCTGCTACTTCTGCCCTTCTTCCTTCTCCTCTTGTCCTTCTTTTACTTTTCTCCTTCTCCCTCCTCCTTCTCTTTGTCTTGTTTCTCCTCTTCTTTCTATTTTGTAGGAAGAGCACTTTCTTTCTCTAAATTTCCAAAAAAAATGCATCATAACTGGATGCTCAATAGGATGATGTTTTTCATCATAAATGACTGTTCCAAAGAGGAATAGTTTTTCTCATAACAGGTTGATCAATTCTAGGCATTCTTTATTGTTTTGTCATATAGAGACAGTTTGCTTTATGCAGCACGGCTGTTGTGTTAACAGTAAGAATGTGAATAACCAAATAGTCCCCGTGGATGGGAGCTTCAATTTCACTACTAAATAGACAATGCTCTTTGCTTGCCTTGCCTCTTTCATCAAGTATTAACTACATAGACGGCATATTCTTGTTGGTTTTAAAATAGCAGCGTAGCCATATGTACCATATGGAATATCATACAGCAGTAAAAAGATATGAGTAACAACAACACATGAAAAGATTCAATTTTAGAATTATAGTAATAATTTAAAACAAACTTGGTTAATACCACTTGTATAATAACATTTTATAATGTTAAGAATAGAAATCAAACAATACATTTCTTAGGGATATATATGTATATATATATTTTAACATATATATGTTAAAAAATTTTTAAAGGTATAGGATTAATAAGCACAAAATATCTCATCTGGAAGAAGTGAAGGCAATAATATTTTTTTCAAATGTATAATTGTAGATGAAAACTATGAGTAATATTATAGTTCATAAGATGAGTAGCGATTCACAGGTGTTCATTGTATTATTGTTCAGCATAATATATATGTACAAAAAAGCTAACATATCTGTTATAACTATTTTATTATATATTATAATACACATGTTAGCTTTTGAGAATGCATTGAACAACATCTATGATGTATTGTGTTTAGTTAGTATCCTTAGCTTTCCAATAATCCAGCACATATTAAACACACTATATATATTTGGAAGAACTTTTGGTTTCACCTTTTGAATCTGGGTCTTATTTTTTCCCTGGAAACAAACAATTCGACCCAAAATAATAGAACTGTTAGAGATTATTATCAACAGGACCAATTTAATAAAATAAGACTGTGTTCAAATAAGTTTCAAAAGACTGCATTAAAAACTGTATTGGGGTACAAATAATTGATAGTTTCACAATATCTAGAAAAAAATTATTTCTATAACTGTATAAATGATATCATTTGGTAGAAAGGTACTTAAGCCATTATTAGAAGGGGAAGACAATTCATAGAGCTTGAGGCATGATCTGGGGGGAAATATGTAGTGTCAGGAATCTCTGGATAAGTAAGAGATTCATAGACATCTATACGATCAGTACCTGATGCTTCAGAAACAGATATTATTATGTTTAGTCATTTGGAAAGGTATTGATCATTAATCAACCCACTATTGGAGGTGAAATCATTACAGAATATGATCTTTGAGCTGTCACATCCAATGTAAAAAACAGTATAATACAGGAAAAATATGGCAGAAAATATTTCTTTGTACTACAGGACTTGTCAGGTTTACTCTTCCCATATCAACAACAAAAACAGGCTGTATATTAGTGTTTATCATCATTAAAATGCACATAACTCTGGAGGAAAGCAGAGTATATCAAAAGAAGATTCATCAGAACTTCCAGCTTGTTGCATAGTATAACATTAAATTTATATTTTCATCTCATGTGACTCAACTTATGTATATATATTTTTTATAGTGGATATCAGTGCATTATTTTAAATAAAATAAAACAAAACTTTCTCTTGATCTTATATAAAATGTCAGAATTGAATTAGAGTAGTTTTAAATCCTTTTTGATTCAGTTTTATTGGAAAAAATATAATGGAGTCACACAAACCTAGACTTAAACTCCAGTTCTGAAGTATACTCCTCATGTTTTCTTCCTTTTTTTGCATCATGACTTAATTTGTTAATTAAACTTATATACCTTTAAGAATTGGCAGGAAGTAATATGACGGGCAAACAATATCCAACAAATTGTCGCTAGTACAACTATTTGTGAACAAGAAACATTCAAGTCTCTCACACAGCACATGCTGTACTTTGCTTGTTTTTTTCTTCACTTAACCTGTACTATTTATAAACTCTCTTGAGTCAATTCAAAAATTATAATATGATTCACTATATTAATGCATCACATTTTGGGTGTTGTGTATAATATTACATCATTTTCCCATCATTATATTGCATATTATGTTAGCATATTTAGTTTCAGTGTTTATGTTATAATAAAACCAAAAAGCAAATGCATTAAGTTCTGATACAGTGAAAGTGCTCGGTGACAAAGTTTCCCAACAACTGTCGTATTTCAAATTACAACAAATCCAGAACCTAGATCAGGGAAGAATAGAGGACTGAGCAAACATCAGAAGGGAAATCCTCTCTGCTGACACAATAACAGAACTAAAGAGAAAAACAAGTGATCTGTCACAGATGAGGAAAAAGCGAAGAAAGATATCAGGCAATTTCAAGTGTACCAAGACAAAACTCCTGAAAAATCAGACCTTGGTGCCCAAACAATGGAAGTCACCAATGACTGGCCCCAGAATATGACAGGGAATAGGGAACGGATGGAAAGAGTGAATAAGACTCAAGAAAGATAAGATGCAACACTGGAAGAACTTGTAACAGAGATTTTGGCAATAAAAATTTTCAGCCAGGAAATAAATAACAAGATGACAAACATGGAAAGCAAAATTAGTCTAGGTGAAGAAACAATCTCAGAACTTGAAGACCAGAACATGGAATTAACCCAATCTGTAAAAAACATAGAAAGGAGACTCATAAAGGAAGAACAAAGCCTACAAGAGATGTGCAATTATATCAAGAGACCAAACCTATGCCTGATTGGTATGCCAGAAGAAAGGGAAATGGAGAACAACTTGGAGCAAGTATTCCAGAAGATAATCTAAGAAAATTTTCCCCATTTCACCAGAGATGTGACCAGCCAAGCACAAGAGATACAGAGAACTCCAATAAGACATCAAATGAGAAGACAGAAGTATATGATCTATCTGAATCTATATGATTCATTTCTATGACATGCTATTAGGGATTGAAGTCCTATATTCAAAGTCCTCAAAGATAAACAATTTCAACCAAGAATTTTCCTATCTAGCCAAACTCAGCTTCATCAGGGATGGAGAATTAAAATCCTTCCCAGACATCCAAACCCTAAGAGATTATGCAGCTTCCAGACCAGCTCTACAGGAGATATTTGAAAAGGTGCTAAACACAGAAGAAAGAAAACAAAACAAAACAAAACAACAACAAAAGGCCACACACTTCCCAAGACAACAGCAGAGCACAAAATCAACAGAGTGTACAGTGCAACAAGAAACTTGAAAACACACACATACATTAGCCCCAAAGCCAAAAGAAAACAACCAAAGAAAAACCTTTATAAGAACCTCATGACAGCAATAAACAATAACATTTCAATTATCAGTCTGAATGTGAATGGACTAAATGCACCACTGAAAAGACACAGAATGGCAAACTGGATTAGAAACCATGATGCAATTATTTGCTACATCCAGGAGACTCATCTCACTACAAGGGACACACACAGACTCAAAGTTAAAGGATGGAAAATGAGTTTCCAGGCAAATGGATCACAAAAGAAGGCAAGAGTTGCAATCTTAGTATCAGACAAAACAAACCTTTAAGCTATCAAAAATTTAAAAAGATGTAAATGGACACTACATAATGATAAAAGGTTCAATCCATCAACAAGAAATATTGATCCTAAACGTACATGCACCTAACGAGGAGCACCAGCATTTATTTTATTTTATTTTATTTTATTCCTCTTTTAATTTTTATTTAAAACTGTGGGGTACAATTCAGAGCTGGGTATACAAATATTCACCATGCAGGCACCCTTATCAATGAGGTGTACCACCCCTTTTCCAGGTGGATATTGACTACTGTGAATCCCACATCCCTGCCCCCACAAACCCTCCCCGCAGTTTCCAGCCACTTTCAATCCCTTTCATATAGCAATACACTAGTTATTCAAGGTCCACTTATGAGTGAGAACATGTGATACTCAGTTCTTTGTTTCTGTGAAAGATCACTCAGTATTAAAAATTAATTCCATCCAGGTTGCTGCGAAGTTCATAATTTTGTTCTTCTTTATGGCTGCATAGTATTTCATTAGTATATGTACCACATCTTTTTAATCCAGTCTTATTTTGATGGGCAGCACAGTTGGGTCCATGTTCTTGCTACTGTGAACAATGCTGCGATAAACATACATGTGCAGGTATGTTTTTTATAGTGACCTGAGTTCTTCTGGGTATATTCCTAGTAGGGGGATTGCAGAGTCATATGGAAGGTTGATTTTTAGACTTTTAGGAATTGCCACACTGATTTCCACAGAGGTTGTACTAGTTTACACTCCCACCAACAGTGTAGAAGTGTTCCCTTTTCACCACATCCTCTCCAGCATTTGTTATTTTTTGAATTATTGATGATGGCCATTCTGACTGGAATTAGGTGGTATCTCAGTGCAGTTTTAATTTGCATTTCCTTAATGACTAGTGAGACTGAACATTTTTTCATGTGTCTATTGGCTGCTCATATGTCTTCTTTTGAGAAGTGTCTATTCATCTCTTTAGCCCACTTTATAATGGGCTGGTTTTTTTTTTTCTTTTCATCTTGTTTGAGTTCCTTGTAGATCCTTGATGTTAGGCCTTTGTTAGACATGGAGTTGTCAAATATTTTTTCCCAGTCTGTGGGCTGTGTCCCTGCTCTCTTGATGGTTTCTTTGGTTTAGCAGAAGCTTGTCAGCTTATTGAGTTCCCACTTGTCTATCTTATTTCTTATGTCCTGCGCACTTTGGGTTTTGATCAGGAATTGGTTGCCAGTTCCTACTTCCATAAGAGTGTCTCCGGCATTTTCTAAGGTTCTTACAGTTAGAGGCTTTACATTTAGGTCTGTGATCCATTTAACATTATTATTTTTTTTTTTATGGGGATAGGTAGAGATCTGGTTTCAATCTTCTGCATGTGGTCAGCCAGTTTTCCCAGCACATTTACTGAATAGGTTCTCTTCTCTCCAGTAATGAGTGGTGGAGGCTTTGTCAAAAATGAGTTGGTTGAGAAATTGAGGTTTTGCTGCTGGAATCTCAATTCTATTCCATTGGTCTATATGCCTGCTCTTGTACCAATATCAGGCTGTTTTGATTACTGCGGCTCTATAGTATAGTTTAAAGTCTGGGAGTGTGATAACTCCTGCTTTTTTTTTTTTTTTTTTGCTGAGGATTGTTTTGGCTATTCTTGGTCATTTATTTTTCCATATGAATTCCTGTATTCTTTTTCCTAGGTCTGAGAAGAATGTTGCTGGTAATTTGATGAATATTGTATTAAATCTGTAGATTGCATTAGGAAAAATGGACATCTTAATGATGTTGATTCTTCCAATTCATGAGCATGGAACATTTTCCCACTTGTTTGTGTCATCCTTGATTTCTTTGAGCAGTGTTTTATAGCTTTGATTGTAAAAGTCTTTTACATCTCTGTTTAGGAAGATGCCACGGTATTTCATTTGTTTGTGATTATTGTAAATGGAATTGTGCTTTTTATTTGGGTTTCTGTTTGTTTATTATTGGTGTATAGAAATGCAATTGTCTTTTGTACATTTATTTTTATACCCTGAGACATTGCCAAAGTCCTTTATCAGTGCAAGGAGGTTTTTGTCAGATTCTCTTTGGTTTTCGAGGTATACATTCAAGTCATCTGCAAAGAGGGATAGCTTGACTTTCTCTTTACCTATTTGGATACCCCTGGTTGCTCTCTCTTCTCTGATTGCTGTAGCTGGGATTTCCAAAACTATGTTGAACAGGAGAGGTGAGAGGGGTATTATTGTCTTATTTCAGTTTTCAGGAGAAATGTTTCAAATTTTTGTCTGTTTAGGAGATGCTGGTTGTGGGTTTTTCACAGATATTTTTACTATTTTGAGATATCTTCCACCTATGCTTAGATATTTGAGGGTTTTTCTCAAGAAGTGGTGTTAGATTTCATCAAAACCTTTTTCAGGATCTAATGATATAATCATGTGGTTTTTGGTTTTATGTCTATTGAAGTATTTAATTACATTTATGGTTGTACAAATGTGAAACCATCCTTGCATCCCAGGGATGATGCCTACTTGGTAGTAATGGATGATTTTTGAGATGTGTTGTTGAATCCTGTCTGCTAGGATCTTGCTGAGAATTTTAGAATCTATGTTCATCAAAGACATTGGCTTGAGGTTCTCTTTCTTTGTTGGGTCTTTACCTGACTTGGGTATCAATGTGATGTTAGCCTCAAAAAATGATTTGAGGAGAGTTCTACCTTTCTCAGTTGCCTGGAATACTTTCAGTAGAATTGGTTTCAGTTTTTCCTTGTATGTTTTGTAGAATTCTGCTGGAAAGCCATCTGGTCCAGGACTTTTTTTTTGTAGGTAGTGTTCTTATGATGTAATCAATTTCCTTGATTGCTATTGTTCTATTTAGGGTCTCAGTTTCTTATTGTGTCAACCTAGGGAGGTTGCGTGATGCCAGAAAGTCTTCCATTTCCTTTAGGTTTTCCAATTTGCTTCCATACATTTGTACATAGTAGTCTCTGATAATCTTTTGTATTTCTTCAGGGTCAGTTGTGACTTCATTTTTGTGTTTCTGATTGAGTTTATTTGGGCTTTTTCTCTCTTTATCTTGGTCATTCTGGCTAGGGGACCACCTATCTTGTTTATCCTTTCAAAGGACAGCTTTTTGTTTCATTTTTTTTTTGTATTTTTTTTGTCTTCTATGTCCTGGATTGGGCTTTTATTTTGGTGATCTGGATTCTTCTGCAGAAATTAGGGTTTTGGTGGTCTTGCATTTCCAGCTTGCTTATGTGTCTTGTTTGGCTGTTAACTTGTGATCTTTCCATTTTTTTCATGTATGTTTGTAAAGATATGAATTCTCCTCTTACTATTGCTTTCATGACATCCCAGAGGTTTTGGTAGATGTTTCTTCATTTTCATTTGTTTCAAGATACATTTTAATCTCTGTTTTGATTTCATCGCTGATCCAGGAGTTGCTTAACATCATACTGTTTAGTGTCTATGTCTTTGTGGTTTTGGGGGGAATGTTGTTGGTGTTGATATTTATTTTTATTCCACTGTGATCTGAGAAGGTGCATGGCAAGATTTCAATCTTATGACATTTGTTTATGTTTGATTTATGGTCAATGATGTGGTCGATCTTGGAGTATGTCCCATGTGGTCTTGAGTAGAATGTATATTCTGTGGTCCTTCGGTGGAGTGTTCTGTAGGTATCAATTAAGTCCACTTGTTCAAGGGTTTCATTGAGGTTCTCGGTCCTCTTGCTGATTTTTTGTCCTGATGATCTGTCTAAGGTTGTGAGTGGTGTATTAAAATCCCCAGCTATGATAGTGTTAGAGTCAATCTCTTTTGTAAGTTTGAGCAGAAGCTGCTTTAAGAACATTGACGCTCCTATGATGGGTGGATATATGTTTAGGATGGATATTTCTTGTTGATGGATTGAACCTTTTATCATTATATGGTGACCTTCTTCATCTTTTTTAAATTTGTGATAGCTTAAAGAGTATTTTGTCTGAGATTAAGATTGTAACTCCAGCTTCCTTTTGTGTTCCATTCAATTGAAATTTTGTTTCTCATCTTTTTACTTTGACTCTGTGAGTGTCCTTTTTGGTGAGATGAGTCTCTTGGAGACAATATATTGTTGCCTAATGATATTTTATCCATTTTGCCATCCGATGTCTTTTCAGTGGTGCATTTAGTACATTAACATTCAGGCTAATTATTCAAATGTGAGGGTTTATCTTTGTCATGAAGTTCTTATAGAGCTGCTGTTGTATTTGTTGTTTGTTGTCTTCTTTTTTTTTTGGGGGTTGGCTCATGTGTGTTTTCAATCTTTTTCCTTTACTCTTGTGAAGACCACTGTTGTTTTTTTCCCCTTTTCTTCTGTGTTTAATACTTTTAAAAAAGTTTCTTGTAGGGGTGGTCTGGAGGCAGCATAAGTTCTTAGGGATTGGATATCTGGGAAAGATTTTAATTCTCCCTCACTGATGAAGCTTATCTAGGTTGGGTAGGTTATTCTTGGTTGAATTGTTTATCTCTGAGAACTTTGAATATCTGGTTCCAAGCTCTCTTAGCCTGAAGTGTTTCTGTAGATAAATTTGCTGATATTCTGATTGGTCTTCCCTGGTAGGTAGTATGACCTTTCTCTCTTGCTGCTTTTAGGATTTTTTCTTTTATACCTACTTTGTTCAGGCAAATTTATTATGTGCCAGGAATTGGTTTCTCATTTGTTGTCTTGCAGGGGTTCTCTGAATCCCTTGTGTGTGAATTTTCACATTACTGATGAGGTAAGGGAAGTTTTCTTGAATAATTTTGTGAAATATTTGTTCCAGGGTGGTCTCTGTCTCTCTTTCTGCCCCAGGAAGTCCAATTACTCTTAGGGTCATTCTCTTGAATTAATCGCTCATCTTTTGAAGGTTTTGTTGTATCTTTTTAAGCTTCTTTTCTATGTTTTGACAGTTTGGTTTAGTTCTATATTTTGGTCTTCAAGTTCTGAGATTCTGTCTTCTGCTTGGCTAATTCTACTTTCCATACTTATTAGATTGTTATTTATTTCAATCACAGTATTCTTTACTGCTGTTATCTCAGTTATCAACTCCTTCCTATTTTTCTCTTGTCTCTCCTCAATTCTTTTTATCTTTCTATTAATGTCTTGATGTCTGGGTTTGTAGTGTGCAACCAATCATTCTGGGGGCTCTTCCTTGTTTGCATTTCAAAGTCTATTTTCTCATTATCTCATGATCTCCCAGGGGTCTGTTTGAGACCTATATTCTTATTTGGTTTTTCTTTATTTGTGTAGATTTTCTCCCCACTCCCCCCCCGTCTTCTTTAAATATGTTATTCAGGGGTGGGAAGGTTGCATTTACTTCTGTTTGCTCAGTCTCCTATTCTTCCTGTGTGAATCCCCTAGCTTTGTTCAATTCTGAAGCTGGACTGTAGGTTGGGGGCTATACCTTTTGCAGTTTTGAGATTCTAAAGACAATTCAGTCCCTGGAGATGACTGACCCAGGTTCACAGAGGTTTCCTCTCTTTCCATACATTCTATTTCATCTTGGCTGAAGTCATACACCAGCAAGAAAGACTGGACCAGTTGAATCTCAAGCACCAATATTTGTAAAGCAACTACAATGTAAACTAAAAAAAGAAATTGACTCTAACACTATTATAACAGGGGAATAGACACATTAACAGTTCTAGATAGATCTTCAAGGCAAAAAATCAACAAGGAAATCCAGAACCTAAACTGGGCAATCGACCAAAGGGACTTAATAGATACCTACAGATTATTCCACCCAACAACCACAGAATATACATTCTACTCATAACCACATGAAACATACTCGAAGATCGATCACATCCTTGGCCATAAATCAAGCATGAACAAATTCCATATGGTTCAGATCTTGCCATACACATTCTAAGACCACAGTGGAATAAAAATTAATATCAACGCCAGCAACATTTCTCCAAAGCCAAAAAAGATGCGGACACTACTCAGCATGATGCTAAACAACTCCTGGGTAAACACTGAACTCAAAGCAAAAATTAAAAGATTCCTGGAAACAAATGAAAATAAAGAAACATCTTACCAAAACCTCTGAGATGCCATGAAATCAGTTCCAAGAAGAAAATTTATATCTCTATGAGCACACATCAAGAAAGTGGAAGGATTACAAGTGGAGAGCCTAACACATCACTTAAGGGAGCTGGAAAGAGAAGACTACCAAAGCCCCAACTTTAGCAGAAGAATCCAAGTCACCAAAATATGAGCCCAAATATGGGACATAGAAGACAAAAATATCATAGAAAACATCAACAAAACAAAAAGATGGCTCTTTGAAAAAATTAAAAGATTGATGCATCCCTAGCCAGAATGACCAAGAAAAAGAGAGAAAAACCCCAAATAAACACAATCAGAAATACAAAAGATCAAATCACAACTGACACTGAAGAAATACAAAAGATTATCAGAGATTACTATGTGCACCTTTATGGAAAAAAACTTGATAACCTCAATGAAATGGAAGACTTTCTGACATCACACAACTTTCCCAGGTTGAAACAAGAAGACATTTAAGACACTAAATAGACCAATAACAACCCAGGAAATGGACTCTGTCATATGATAACTACCTATAAAAAAGGCCCTGAACCAGATGACTTTCCAGCAGAATTCTACAAAACACACATGCAGGAGCTGATATCAATCCAGTTGAAAGTATTCCAGGAAATTGAGAAAGATGGAATTCTTCCCAAATCATTTTACAAAGTTAACATCACATGATACCCAAACTGGGTAAAGATCCAACAACAACAAAAAATAACTACAGGTCTATATTCCTTATGAACATAAATGCAAAAATTCTTGACAAGATTCTAACAAATCAGATTCAAAAGCACATCTCAAAAATCATCCACCATGACCAAGTATGCTTTAACCCCAGGATGCAGGACTGGTTCAACATTCACAAGACATAAATGTAATTAAATATATCAACAGATGTAAAAACAAGAACCACATGATTATATCACTAGATGCAGAAAACGCCTTTGACAAAATCCAGCTTCCCTTCTGGATAAAAACCTTCAAACACCTAGGTATAGAGGTAACACACCTCAAAATAGTAAATGCCATCTACAATAAATCCACAGCTAACATATTGCTAAATGAATGGAAACTGGAAACATTTCCCCTGAAAATTGGAACAAGAAAGACTTTCCACTCTCCCCCTTCTTGTTCAACATTGTGTTGGAAGTCCTAGCACAGGCAATTAGACAAGAGAAGGAAATCAGGAGTATCCAAACAGGTAAAGAGGAAGTCAATTTATCTCTGTTTGCTGATGATATGATCCTATACATTGAAAATCCAATCGAATCTGTTAAAAACCTGCTTGCACAGATAAAGGACTTTGGCAAAATCTCAGGGTACAAAATAAATGTACAAAACACAGTTGCATTTCTATACACCAACAAGTAGAGACCCAAATTAAAAGAACAATCCCATTCACTATAGTCACACAAAAAAGAAAGAAAAAGAAATTTCTCAGCATCTTCCTAACCAGAGAAGTGAAAGACCTTTTCAATAAGAACTACAAAACACTGCTCAAAGAAATCCAAGAAGACACAAACAAATGGAAAAATATATCATGCTCGTGGATAAGAAGAATCAACATTGGTAAAATGTCCATCCTACCAAAGGCAATCTACAGATTCAGCACAATACCCATTAAGTTACCAACATCATTCTTCTCAGACTGGAAATGATGATACAGAAATTCATATGGAAACATAAATGACCACGAATAGCCAAAACAATCCTTACCAAAAGAAGCAAAACAGGAGGTATCACACTTTCAAACTTAAAATTTTACTATAAGGCTACAGTAATCAAAACAGTCTGGCATTGGTACAAGAATAGGCACATAGACCAATGGAACAGGATAGAGATTCTGGAAGTAAAGCTTCAATTTCTCAACCAAGTCATCTTTGGCAAAACCTCCAACAACAACCACTAGAGAGAGGAGAACCTATTCAGTAATTGGTGCTGGGAAAACTGACTGACCATGCAGAAGATTGAAACAGGACCCCTATCTATCTCCATACACAAAAATTAACTCCAAATGGATCAAAGACCTGAACGTAAAACCTCAAACTATGAAAATCTTTGAAAACGCAGGAGACACCCTTATGGAAATTGGAGTTGGGAACCAATTCTTATCCAGAACCCAAAATGCATATACCTTAAGAAATAAGATAGACACGTGTGACCTCATCAAACTAATGAGCTTCTGCAAAGCTAAAGAAACTATCAAGAGATCAGGGAGACAGCTCACAGAATAGGAGAAAATATTTGCCAACTGTATATCGGACAAAGGTCTAACATTTAGGACCTACAAGGAACTCAAACCGAGCCAAAAGGAAAAAAACAAACAGAGTCCCATTAAAAAGTGGACAAAAGACATGAATAGACACTTCTCAAAAGAAGATATACAGGCAGACAACAGACACATGAAAAAATGCTCAGCCTCACTCATCATCAGAGAAATGCAAATCAAAACCACATTGAGATAGCCCCTAACGCCAGTAAGAATGACCATAATTACTAAAACAAACAACAACAGATGTTGGTGAGAATGCAGAGAGAAAGGAATGCCTCTACATTGCTGGTGGTAATGTAAACTAGTGTAACGTCTTTGGCAGACAGTGTGGTGATTTCTGAAATAATAAGAAATTGACCTTCCATATGGCCCAGCAATTCCGCTATTGGGAATATGCCTGGAGGAACTCAAATCATTATGCCAAAAAGATACCTGCACATGTATGTTTGTTGCAACTGTATTCACAATAGCAAAAATATGGAACAACCTTGTTGCCCATCGAAGCTGGATTGGATTTAAAAAATGTGGTACAAATTCACAATGGAATATTATGCAGCCATAAAGGAGGACAAACATATGGACTTTGCAGTATCTTGGATGGATTTAGAGTTGATCATACTCAATGATCTGTCACAGAAACAAAGAACAGAGTACCATATGCTCTCACTCATAAGCGGACCTTAAACAATTATAATACTATAAGAAAGGGATTGACTGTAGTGGTAAACTGTCAGGGGAGGTAGGGTGGGATTGGCAATTGAGGGAAATTGCTAGGGGAGGGAAGGGCATACCTCATCAACAACGGTATCTGCATAATCAAAATTTGTATACCTAATCCTGAATTGTGCCCCATCTTTATACTAAAATAAATAAATAAATAAAAGAAACATAAAAACAGAATTTTCAATTTTCTCTGATAAACAATGCAGTGCAAGGATGATAAAAATTTTCCAAGGTTACATTTTCATGTTATTGACATATTTTAAAATAGAGCATATTAGGTAAGTGAGACTTTGAAACAAGAAACAGCAATGTTGTTAGAAAAATAATTAATGATTTATCATTAGGAATTTTACATAAAAAGTGTGGCAATCATTAAATAATAAGTACTTAGTCTGTTTTGAACCTATCTAACAACATACTGTAAATGAAATTATATTTTAATGTCTAAAAAATACAAATATACAGGATAATATTGATTGTATTATACATGATTTGTATACCATTAGAGCATTAAAGGCATAACTATAAAAAATAAAAAGAGACAAAATCACATAAGACTATACCTTAAGAAAGTTTACAGGTAAAATTTGGAAATAGAATATAATGTTTTACGATGTACCAATAGGACCTGGATAGCAAATATTTGAATCTTGATTCAACTTCTTACAGCTATGTGGATTTGTGTAAGTTCTTCCCATTTGGGCTATGTGAAATAATAGCTCTGGAAAATATTTTTAACACCATGCTTTTATATAAATTCATGTGTGTATATCACCTTTATCTTTGGGCAATATAATAGACTCAATAGTTTTTCAGACAAATTCTCTCTCTCTGTGGAGATATATATATATACACACACACACTATATATATAATATGTGCTTATATAGCTGTAGAATATACATATACACACACATATATAAACACATATATGCATCATTTATATAAATATGAGGACTTTATGTATGACACACATATATCATCTAGAAAATTCTTGGCACTTTACACTGTCAAAATACAATTATCTTTGTGAGTGTAGAGAAGCAGTAACTTAGTAAAATGTGTTTTATCTTATGCACATAAGACACACACTATATATATATATATATATATATTTATGCTTTTATATTTAAAATTAATTCGAAAAAGGCATGCTCATTCACTTCTTTATTTTGGTTACAACAAATATTGCAGGTGTTTCAGAGAATGAGTTCCTTTCTCTTATTTATGGAAGAGTTTATCATAGCATAAAAATATGTGGTATTTATATAGCTGTAGAATATACAATGGTAACTTTCGTACACCATTTAGAAATGGTTCCAGTCACTTGCATTTGAAGTTTATTCATGAAACGCGTAAAGTTCCTGGACTATATTTTATCCTTTCTTCTCCATAGGGGCAAAAGGACTATAAATTTACCATCTGCTCTAAGACTTTTATGCCATAAAGACTGCAGTTAAAAGTATTTTAATAACTCAGTTCAGACAAGAATGATTCCTTAATTTTTATTTCTTATAGGGTAAGTTAATTAAATCCATTAAAAGCATTTTATCCCTCCATAAGGCTACTTGGGTTCTTGTTTGCTTCTATTTTAAAATTCCAGACTAAATTCTGCTTATCTGTTATCTTCATAATTTTATACCTACAATGAACTCACATATTTACAACTTAAAATTAGTTTAGGTAGTTTATTTTAGATAGGTTGTTGCTAAGAATAAAAAATTATTGTTATTGAACACAAATACATCTATTGGGAAAAATAAATCATCTAGGAGTTTGTTCATGTCTGGTATCATGCTTAAAATAGTGTCATGCTTAAAATAAAGGAGTATTATACACAGGACCCAAAGATGAAAAATTAATTCTGAAGCTTCTCACTCTATGTTGGGATAAAACATATAAAATTCATAAAAATGCAATGTAACAAGTAAATTATAGAGCAGAGTTATAAATAACCTCAGTGCAAAAATTCCCAGAACTTTGTCTTCAGTTTCTAGTTTGTTGTTGGATACAAAGTAAGATGTTCATGGATTCAGTATTTTTTTAAAAGTGCCTTTGTGGAAATAAATGAGAGATAAAACATGCTTGGGAACTTTGGGGAAGACTTTTGTGGAGGAGTCTTTAATGATTAATGTAATAAGTCAGGTTGAGAAATAAAGAAATGCAGATACATCAAAAGAAACAGCAGGTTATTCATGTAGTGATTCCTTACACTCATGAGTGACTCAAAATTTAATGAATAATTCTGTAGAATACTCTGACATTTCAAACCAAAAGTTCATTTGCTTACTCAGTTAACAAGTTTTTGATTGCCAACTGTATGCCTGGGGATACAGTGGTATTCAAGATATACTAAGCTTATCTTCTAGCGAGAAAAAATAAAAAGCAGGTATGGTGTGTGGTGTAGGCAAGAATAAAGGATGATGTGGCAACATATAAAAGAGACATTAATTTAACTCCTGGCTGGGCTCGGTGCTCAGTCTGTAATCCTATGCCTTGGGAGGCTGAGGTGAGTGGATTGCCTGAGCCCGCAGGTTCGAGATCCCCCCGGGCAACTTGGCGAGACCTCATCTACAGTAAATCACAAATTAGCCGGGTGTGGTAGGGCGTGCCTGTAATTCCAGCCACTTGGAAGGCTGAGGCGGAAGGATCGCCGGAGCCCAGCAGGTCGAGGTTGCGGTGGCTGGGAGCAGCCACTGCACTCCAGTCTGGGTGACAGAGTGAGACTCCAACTCAAAAAAAAAATTTAACTCCTAACATTTAGGAAAATAGTTCAGCAAAATAAATATTTAAATTAAGGTCTAATAAAATTTTTACATATTTTTTGCTTAATAAGAATTTAGATTTATAGGCAAAAAATATCAGCTTCTTTCCAAAAAATTAGTTATATAAATTTTCTTTGAAATTTTTGCACTTAGCTGAAAGAACTGATTTACTTATATTATACACTATTATTTGCTTTTCAACCTAAATTTTGTAACATTCCAAATCCAGAGTACTTTGAAGAATTAACAGAAGTTTTGCATTTATTTCAAGAAAGAATAAATAATTCATAGATTGACCTTTTTATTGGAGTCTATAACTGTCTATTAAATAAATAACGTTTTTGAAAAGTGTTTGAGGTGTTTTCTACCTAATTTGGTACCAAAAATATTCTATTAGACGTAGCCACAAAAAATTAAATACTTTGGCATCTTCCTAACAAGAGAAGTCAAAGACCATTACTATGAAAACTACAAAACACAGCTTAAATAAATCAAAGATGACACAACAAATGGAAAAATATTCCATGCTCATGGATTGGAAGAATCAACATTGTTAAGAAGTTCATCCTACCCAAGACAATCTACAGATTTAACAAAATACCCATTAAATTACAAGCAGCATTGTCCTCAGCCCTGGAAATGACAATACAAGAATTCATATGGAAACATAAACTACCAAGAATAGGCAAAACAATCCTCAGTTAAAAAAAAAAAAAAAAGCGAGAGGCATCATGTTCCCAGACTTTAAGCTTTATTATAAAGCTATAATAAACAAAACAGTCTGGTATTGGTACAAGAACATGCATACAGACCAATGGAACAGGATAGAGATTCCAGAAGCAAAACCTCAATTTCTCAACCAACTCATCATCGACAAAACCTCTACCATCACCACTGGGAAGAGGAGAATCTATTCAGTAAATAGAGCTGGGAAAGCTGGTTGACCACATGCTGAAGATTAAAACAAGACCCCTACCTATCACCATACACAAAAATCAACTCTAAATGGATCAAAGACCTAAATGAAAAACCTCAAACTAAAAGAACCCTAACCAATTCCTGATCAAACCCCAAGTGCCCATGCCATAAGAGATAAGATAAGTGGGATCTCATCAAACTGACAAGCTTCTGCAAAGCCAAAGAAACCATTGAGAGAATGGGAGACAGTCCACAGACTGGGAAAAAATATTTGCCAACTGTATATCAGACAAAAGCCTAACATCGAGGATATACAAGGAACTCAAACATGCCAAAAAGAAAAAAACTAACAGTCCCATTACAAAGCAAGTAAAAAATATGAATAGACATTTCTCAAAAGAAGACATAGAAACAGCCAACAGATACAAGAAAAAATGCTCAACCTCTCCAGTCATCCAAGAAATGCAAATTAAAATCACACTGAGCTATCACCTAACTCCAGTTAGGATGGCCATCACCAATAACTCAAAAAACAACAGATGCTGAAAAGGATGTGGGCAAAAGGATATACTTGTACACTGTTGGTGGGAGTGTAATCTAATACAACCTCTGTGGAAAGCACCGTGGCAATTCCTAAAAGATCTAAAACTTGACCTCCCATACGATCCTGCAATCTCCCTACTGTCCCTACTGGGAATATACCTGAAGGAACTCAAATCACTCTATGAAAAATATAGCTGCACGTGCATGTTTATTGCAGCATTATTTACAATAGCAAAAACATGGAACCAATCCTGCTGCCCATTGAAAGAGGACTGGATAAAAAAAAATATGGTAAATATACACAATGGAATATTACACAGCCATAAAGGAGGACAAAATTATGAACTCACAACACCTTTGATGGACTTAGGAGTTATGATATTGAGTGATTTATCACAGAAACAAAGAACTGAGTATCACATGTTCTCACTCATAAAGTGACTTTGAACAGCTATCATAATACTATAAAAAATGGATTGGCAGTAGTGAGAAACTGCAGGGGTGCAGTGGGATTGGCAGTAGTGGGAAACTGCTAGGGGAAGACAGGGGCGGCAGTGGTAATAGTGGAAAACTGCCTTGGGAGGCTGCGGTACACCTCAGCAACAAGAGTATCTGCATAATGAGCACTTGTATACCTAACCCTGAATCGTACTGCACATATTAAAAAAAATATATATATATATATGCACACACACGAAACTACAAACTTCCCAACTCTTTAAGACTACTGTATTTTGTTTTCTGCACAAATACAGAAGTAGCCATGCTTTAAAACATAATCACTAGATTAATGAGCTTTAATTTTGTTTTTTAAATGCTGCCAGTGAACACATATTATGATGTTATACTCCATCTGAATGATGCCTATACCTTTTCTTTTGAAAGCATCTATTTTCTCCATTGTCGTAATTTATTTTCATAAGCATTTGCACATGAAAAATTACCAAACCAGAATTGTACAGTGCATTAATATTAAATAACTCTTGAAAGGCACGTGTTATTCAACTTAAGATGTTTGACTCAATGAAGTTAGAGCTCACAGTAGCATTTCCCTGGAAAATATTTGTTTCTTAATGTTGAAATGGAAAAAAATTCCCAAGTTAAGAACATTTGGGAAATGAAAACCATTGAGCTATTTTTTAAAAATCACTTCCCCTCATTAAAACAAAATTCCGTTTGTTCCAAAATATTTTTAGTACCCATATGTGGTCACTAGAAACTCTTAAAAAAATAACAATAAAGGAACAGAAATGAATGAAATGGACACTTTAGCAAAATCAGAATCCTAGAAGTCATGTGGGCATTCTCTTTTCTTCACTAGTTCATGCACTCATTCATGCATTCAACTTTTGCCTCACATTTTGAAGAGTTTATTTTTTCCTTGACTGCCACAGTACTAGGCATTGTGGAGTCAATAGTGACCAAAAACATTTGAAATAATAATGAAGAGGTCTAGAAATTAGTAACATTAGTTTTAGAGAAAGAATACTGTAGAAAATAGGCACTGCCTTTCTAAATTTCTAAAGCAGAAAGTTGTGGGTCATATCCAAGGACCTGAGGAAATATCTGCTGAATATGGCAAGTGAGGAACAAGGAGAGACGACGTAATAGGAAGAAGTAAGTAGGAGCAGACTATACAGGCCAGTACACGTTATACTGACTTTCTTGGCTGATGAAATTTTAAAAACATGTAAATACTTTAAAAGGCATGAAAAAAATGGTAAAAAAAATTACTTTTAGACAGTGGAACTACTACGTAAATAGTTATTTAAAAGAAAGCATCTTTTGAAGTATAGACAACACTTCATCATTTCATGACAAAACTTACATCTTGTGTTCTTTCTTATTCTTATCATAATTCCTTCACCAATTTGCTAAATTTAGCTGATATTAAACTGAAATACTGTATTCATGTGTTTATATTATTATATTCTAAAGAAGAATATATACATATTTGAAAAGTATAGTTTCTTTGAATATAAAATTACTTTAGCAGTTTCTCTAATAAATAATTTTACAATAAATTTATTCAGTTAAAAGTGTCAGCAATGATTCATAAAGATTAAATAGTATTATTTTTGACTCTTCATGCTTTTTAAAATAGACTCCCTCACAAGATTTGTAAGGTATAGTTTTAGTATCTGAAGAATAGAAAAGTAAAATCAGATTTTCTGTCAGTGCTAGAGAGTCACGTTTAGGGTTATTTCTTCCTTCCATAATTATACTTTTGTGTAGTATGGAAAGAAAATAAAATATACTGATAAAATGTGAGTTTGGTTCATCTTACTTTGAAATTGCACACAGTAAGATTTATGGGCAATTATCTCACTTTCACAGTTAAATGATTTCACAGTAAATGTATGCGCTTAGGCTCAAAAATAGCACAGTTTTGCCACATTCTGCTGGACAAGATGAATGATAAATCCTGTGCAGATACATTATCAGCAATGAGAAGGGCTGCCAAATCATATTGCAAGAGATTTGGATACAGGGATAGAAATAATTGGAACCATTTTCATGAACCTTTTCTACAATAGTGTGTTCATCTCGGGCAATGTTGGCCAATGATAACCAAAAGTGGTCAACAATCCCACGGGCAGTCTGTAGGAGCTCAGTTGCTCTACGTTCTCACCAGCAGCTGGTGTTTCATGCGTATTTGCCATTCCAGTGTGGTGATGGCACATTGTGGCGAGCTAGATGTTATGAAGGACTTGTTATAGAAACATAAGTGTATCTTGTATAAACTACAATAAACAAGACTGGTAAGTGTTTGTCAGTGCATAAGCTATTACCTATTGTTGATGAATGAGTACTTGAGTACTTTTGTAAAACTAGTTTGAAAAATGCTTCGGCTAAATCTAGTTAATTTAAAGTCATAATCAAGGACCTTTCTAGCCCACACCAATAAAAAAATGCTACAGAAATGAATGTTTATGTGTATTAGAATATATTTAAAAGAATGTTCTCTATAATATTAGTGTCTTCACACTGAAAGCAATTTGAATGTTGGTTAACAAAGAGTACAAGCAGAAGTCCTCAAACTTTTTGGCATCAGGTACCAGTTTCGTGGAAGACAATTTTTCCACAGATGGAGCAAGGGGATTGTTATTATTATTATTACATTGTGTTAATTAATATGCAATAATTAATACAATTGTATTAATTAATATATAATAAAATAATTATACTACTCACCATAAATAAAAAGTCATAGATGAGAGTGGTAAATAAAAATGGGTAGGCCATGCACAAACTAAAATAAGTGTGTCAGATTCAGACTTAAAACCTGTCACCAGATGCAACTATACAATTAAAGTACATCAACACATCAATGCACTTGCCACTCACTGGTAAGGTTTTGATATGAGTCTGCAAGCAATTGATCTATTTAGACTCTGTGCAGTCAAACCTCACCACTAATGTTAATCTGTATTTGCAGCTGTTCCCCAGCGCTAGCATCACCATCTCAACTCCACCTCAGATCATCAGGGATTAGATTCTCATAAGGCACACACAGCTTAAAATCCTCACCTGCATAGTTCACAATAGAGTTTGTGTTCTTATGAGAATCTAATGCCACCACACTGACAGGAGACAGAGTTCAGGCAGCAAGGTGAGCAATGGGGAGTGGTTGTAAATACAGACGAACCTCCTGCTTGTGGCCTTGTTACTAACAGGCCATGAACTGGTACCAGACCGTGGCCTGGGATTAGAATCCCTGGATAACCTGTTCTTACACAATATAATACAAAAAAAAAATAAAAATAAATTCACTGCAACTGTTTATAATCAGGATGAATATTAAAATATGTTCAGATAAAATAATGCAAAATACACACAAGATTTGATCCAATGGATGTAAACTTTAAAAGAAGTGAATAAAATTACTTAAGGATGCATGCCTGTGTAGTAAACAAAGGAAACAAGGAAATGATTACAACAAAATTCGGATACGGGTTCTGTGTAACCTGGAGGGAGAGATCTGCAACTGAATAGGAAACGCACACAAATCAGACACACACAGTTTAGGAGGTTTAGGGGTGTGAATATATAGGGTGTTGGCAATATTTTATTTCTTTACTTGGATTGTGTTACACAGGTTTCATTAATAGCAATTGATTAAATTTCACATTTAAATTATGTGCACTATTATGTATGTGCTTTGTTTTTCAATAAGCAATTTAAAAATAGAACAGATAGAAGGCAGAAGATAAGAGTAAAGAGACAACTCACAGAATGGGAGAAAATATATTTGCAAACTATGCAAAGGCCTAGTATCCAGAATCTATAAGAAACTCAAATGAATCGACAGAAGAAAAACAAGTAACTCATTACAAAGTGGGGATAAGACTCTTCTCAAAGGATGACATACAAGCAACCAACAAACCTATGAAAATTTGCTCAGCATCACTAATCAGATGCCATCTCAAGTCTGTCAGAATGGCTATTATTAAAAAGTCAAAAAACAGCAGATGTTAGAGATGCTGTGGAGAAAAGGGAACATTAGTACATCATTGGTGGGAATATAGGCTGGTTCATTCCTTCTGGGAAGCAGTCTGGAGATTTCTCAAAGAACTAAAAATAAATCTGCTATTCAACACAGTAATTGATTTTTGAGGATGTACTCCCAAAAGTAGAAATTGTTCTTTCCAAAAGACACCTGCACTTGAACGTCTATTGCAGCACTATTCACATTAGTAAAAGCAGGAAATCAACAGTGAATTGGATAAAGAAAATATTGTACATACACACTATGAAATACTACATAGCCATACAAAGAACAAAATAATATCATTTATATCAACAGGGATGCTGCTGGAGGCCATTACTCCAAGATAATTATCACAAAAACTGAAAAACCGAAAAACCGAATATCACATGTTCTCACTCTCACTCATAAGTGAGTACTAAACACTTGGCACACAGGGGCATAAGGAGAAACAGACACTGGACACCGATAAAGAAAAAGTAATGAAGCAGGAATAAAGGGTGCAAAACCACCCACTGGGTATCATGCTCACCATAGGACGGGGAGGCAGTCTCCTCAGAGGCCTGATGTCATCATGGAACAGATTGTCACGTTTCTCCCAATTTTTTTTTTTTTTTTTGAGTTGGAGTCTCACTCTGTTGCCCAGACTGGAGTGCAGTGGCTGCTCCGGCCACCGCAACCTCGACCTGCTGGGCTCCGGCGATCCTTCCGCCTCAGCCTTCCAAGTAGCCGGAATTACAGGCATGCGCTACCATGTCCGGCTAATATTTTGATTTTATTGTAGAGATGAGGTCTCACCTGCCCAGGCGGGTCTCGAACCCGCGTGCTCAGGCAATTCACTCATCTCAGCCTCCCAAAGGCATGGGATTACAGGCTGAGCCACCAAGCCCGGCACCTCCTAATTCTTAAGTAAAATTTAAATTTTCAGAATTGTCCCAGGCAGTCTGGTTTCAAATACATCAAGTTATTAGATGGCAATTCTCAATTTGCCTAGCATAAGTTATTATCTCTGCTGGAATACATGACATCCTTTAGAGCTACAGTACTCTCCCATTTACATTGGTTGGTGATCCCACAAGACAGGCTTCAGTGATTCGTCATTTTGGTATCCACTTCCTCAAGACATCTAATTGGATCAAAATGATGTAAAGGGAAAGTTAAAATATACAAACTGGAGAAATTTACAAAATGCACAACTGGATTTCTGTTTTTCTCAATGTCATGAAAGAAGAGTTTTCAAATGAAAAATTTATCCTTAGCCACACATAAAAATAAATAACCTTAGAAAATTGTTTAAGAAAATAAAAGCTGGCAAAAAAATGTTGCTTTTACAGCACATGGTAAAGATGCATGTTTTTTACAAATCAGCAGCACAAGACAGTGCAATATCATGGCTAGCATGTTTTGTGAATCTATGCTTATCATTCAATAAAGAGCAGGAGGTTTAAACAAAAAGCAAGATAGAAGATAAAATAATATAAACGAGCTCAAATCTATTAATAATCTAAAATTAATGGTATTAAAATATCTAGATTAAACTAGCTATATATATTTTTTGAGATACTCCAATACATATAGATATGAATGGCTTCAAATTATAATGTTAGGAAAAAGTGAAATTTGCAGATTTTTAGTCTGACTACAAATTTTATGAAATATTTAACTCTCCAAGAAGATGTAAAAATCCCCAAAGATATGGATATACAAGAAAAGTCAGGGACAACCTCGTTGGGTCCCCTCCCATTATGGGAGGCTTTCTGTCCTCTCAATAAATCCTGCTTCTTCATTAAAAAAAAAAGTCATAAATAAAATAAATCAAAACTGACTTAACCACTTAAAAAAAATAGAAAATTACAACAATATAGTAAGAGATATCCATAAGCTTCTCCCAATCACTGATAATGTGAGCAAAGAAATTAAAAATAAGAGGCTTAATTCTTCCTGTTAAAATAAGGGAAGAAGCCCCCTTAAAAGCATTCATTTTAGAAAAAATTGTAATTGTTAATTATTTTTCTTTGAAATGTTTGCAACTTCTTGAAAACACGAGTCAGTCTTTTGTCAAATTTATGAGCCGCAAATCTCTCTCTTAAGGACTTGGAACCATCTCTTTGAAACGTAATAAGAAAAAAAACACCTCTACCTCCCAATTTCTGTAGGAGCCCAACTTAGGCACCACATTCCAAAATTTCCTCTAGTCATAGAGATATAAAGTTTGTTTTTTCTTTTGATAAACCAATTAGCTAACACAGCTGGGCTCTCAATTACCAGGTGAATCTAGGGCAAACTATATGTGAAAAATTAGGTTGTCGAGCACTCTTACTTAAGAACCAATTATTATTTGTCTTGTGAACATGTGTGTAATGGATTGCATCTGCCTGGTAATATAAAAAAGGCATGGTTTCTTTGTCTTTTGAATCTCTTAGTGAACTACTTTTGATGCTCCTCACGATCGGTTTATGCTTATTCAATAGTAAAACTGTGTTTTGTTTATGTATTTGCTTGTTTTTCTTTTTACTTCCCTATGAAGACAGGTTCCTTGGGTTGAAAGGAAACATTTTAAGAGTATATTTTTTTCAACAATTTTTAAGAAACCAAAGCATCAGTAAAGGCAGAGAATACTCAAATGATGTAATTAATAAACTCAGTGTAATGGATACATAAATATCTACACTCAACAATTAGAGAACAGAATTTTTATCAAATACACATACTATGCTTACAAAATGTCTTTAAAAACAAGAAGAAACAACTAACCTGCTGATAAAGTTCTCTGGACATAATGGAATTAACATCAGCAAATACCAAATACCAACTGGATAAAAATATCCACTAATATAGAAAGTCAAGATACAAGAAAATTATTCACATATCAAAGAAGGAATCATAATAAAAATGATATAGTTAGAACTAAATTTTAATGAAAACACTTGATATCCAAATGTGAGGTTTAGTGACAGTGATCTTTAAAAAGAAATATATAGTTTGTGGAAACAAATGAAGATGAACCAAATAAATACAAAGTCTATTTATTCAGAGCTTACTAAAGCAAGGGAATCACCATTTGTTTTTTGACAGAGACTTAAAAAGCAGGTGGAGGAGTGAAAAACTTTGTAGTGAAACTGTAGTCTTTGCCTAGTGGCAAGTTGAATCCAAGGAAAAACAAAGGTAATATATCATAATGACAGTGAGTTTATGAAAGAAATTCAAAGTAGTTAATACTTTAAAAATATATTAATAAAATTAGATGGTAAAAAATGCAATCAACTCAGGTGACTGTGCGAAAGGAAACAGTTATCAATGTAATGCAATGTATTGGTTTGGTAGAGAGATGAGAACAGTTAACATTAAACAAATATTGTGTAACTGCATCAAATATCATACTATATATACTAATTAATAATTGATAATATAATATGTGAAACTAAAAATTAGGTATAAAAAACTGAATTGGTGGACAAAGTTTGCATCTAGATAGTCTGTAATGCTATCACTTTAAAAAAAAAACATCCCTTGACATTTTAATGTTTTTTCTTTGTTTCCTGCTTGTAAATTAAAGTATATAAATTAGAACAATGCCACATATATATATAATTGTGCATATACTATTCATGGGGTTCTCCAGTTTTAAGTTTTCTTTCCCTTGATGTATGCTAGCAAGAATGTGTCTGCTTCACTACAGATGAATTGATCTTACTTCACTTTTTTAAGCTTTTTATAAAATTGGAAGGGTTTAAAATTGCAGTTTTATCTGGTCAACAAAGTTCCATTTGGTCAAGTCTTTTTTATTTTGATGTATTTAATTACATTTATGGTCTTGTAGATATTGGACCAGTCCTGCATCCTAGGGATGAAGTCTACTTGGTCATGGTGGATGATTTTTGAGATGTGTTATTGGATCTGATTTGCTAGAATCTTGTTGAGAATCTTTGCATCTATGTTCATTAGGGATTTTAGCCTGTAGTTCTATCTTTTGGTTGGATCTTTATCCAGTTTGGATATCAGTGTGATATTAGTTCAAAAATGATTTGAATAGATTTCCAGCTTTCTCAATTGCCTGGAATACTTTCAATAGGATTGGTATCAGCTCCTCCTTGCACGTTGTGAATTCTACTGGAAAGGCATCTGGTCCATAGTAGTGTTCTTATGACAGAGTCAATTTTCTGGATTGTTATTGGTCTATTTATTATGAGACACTAATGTCTTCTTGTTTCAACCTGGGTGGGGGGTTGTGTGATGTTAGAAAGTCTTCCATTTCATTTAGGTTATCAAGTTTGTTTCCATACAGATATGCATAATAATTTCTGATAATCCTTGGTATTTCTTTGGTGTCAATTATGATTTGATCTTTTGTATTTCTCATTATGTTTATTTGTGCTTTTTTTCTCTTTTTTCTTGGTCATTCTGGCTAGGAGTCCATCAATCTTGTTAATTCTTTCAAAGAACCAGCTTTTTGTTTTGTTGACTTTTTCTATGATGTTTTTGTCTTCTATGTGCCATATTTGGGCTTTTATTCTGGTGATCTGGATTCTTCTACTAGAGTTTTGTTTGTCTTGTATTTTCAGCTCCTTTAGGTGATTTGTTAGGTTGTTAACTTGTGATCTTTCCATTTTCTTGATGTGTGACCATAGAGATATAAATTCCTCTCTTAGCACAGTTTTCATAGCATTCCAGAAGTTTTGGTAAGATGTTTCTTCATTTTCATTTTTTTCTGGAATCTTTTGATTTCTCTTTTGAATTCAGTGTTGACCCAGTACTCATTTAGTATCATACTGTTCAGCGTGTATGACTTTGTGGGTTTTGAGGTGATTTTGTTTGTTGATATTTGTTTTTAATCCACTGTGGTCTGAAAAGGTGTATGGTAATATTTCAACCTTATGAAATTTGTTTATGCTTGATTTATGACTGAGGATGTGATTGACATTGGAGTACATTATATGTGGTGGTGAGTAGAATGCATATTCTATGGTTGTTGGGTCAAATATTCTGTAGATATCGATTAAGCTAAGTTGGTTAAAGTGTCAAGTTGAGGTTCCAGATCTCTTTGTTGATTTTTTTTTTTGCCTTGATGATCTATCTACAGTTGTTAGTGTTGTATTTAAGACCCCAGCTATAATAGTATTAGAGTCAATATATTTTTTTAGTTTACTTAATAGTTGCTTTATAAATGTTGGTAATCCTTTTGCGGTGCATATATGTTTAGGATGGATATTTCTTGTTGATGGATTGAACCTTTTATCATTATATTGTGTCCTTTTGTATTATTTTTTAAGTTTTGATATCTTAAATGTTGTTTTGTCTGATATTAAGATCACAACTTCTGTCTTCTTTTATGCTCCATTTGCCTGGAAACTCATCTTCCATCTTGTAACTTTGAGTCTGTGTGCATTCCTTGTGGTGAGATGAGTTTTCTGGATGCCAGACATAATTGGGTCATGGATTTTTATCCACTTTTTCATTCTGTGTCTTTTCAGTATTGCAATTAGTCCATTCACATTCAGGCTGATTATTGAAAAGTGATTATTTATCCCTGACATGAGGTTAAGGATTATTTATCCCTGTCATGAGGTTAAAATGCTTAAGCATTTTATATTTTATAAAGTTCTTATAAAGATTTTTCTTTGTTTTTTATTAACATTGAGGTTGACTTATGTGTGTGTTTTCATTTGCTGTTGCAATGTATTTTCAAATCCTACAATAGGTGTGCAATTATATTAAAGAGGCTGAACCTACACCTGATTGGTATCCTAGAAGAAGTAAGGGAAATGGAGAGCACCTTAGAGCAAGTATTCCAGGGGGTTATCCAAGAAACTTTCCCCATCTCACCAGAGATTTGACCAGCCAAACACAAGAGATACAGAGAACCCCCAAAAGACATAAAGCGAGTAGACTACCCGTAAACACATAGTAATTTGCCTACACAACATAGGCAAAAAGAACAAAATTCTAAAGGCAAAAGCTACCTGCTGGGAAAAACCAATCAGAATAGCAGCAAATCTGTTGACAGAAACACTGCAAGCAAGAAGGGACTGGAGTCCAATATTCAAAGTCCTCAAAGATAAACAATTTCAACCCCAAATTTCCTACCCAGCCAAGCTCAGCTTCATCAGTGATGGAGAATAAACATCCTTTCCAGACATCCAATTCCTAAGGAATTATGCGGCTTCCAGACCAGTTCTACAGTAGATGCTCAAAAAGTTATTAAGCACAAACAAACCAAAAAAAGAAAAAAAAAAAAAAAAAACTTCCCAAGAGAACAGCAGAACACAGAATTTTATACATGTTTTGAGGTTAGAAATTCCAGCTTAAGGTATTGGCAAACTTGATTTCCTGAAGTCTTTCTCCTTAGTCTGTAGATGACCACCATTTAATTTTATCTCTCTCTGTGTGTGCACGACTCTGGTATCTCTGTTTCTTACTCTCTTCTTATAAGGACACTGGTAATAATGGATTAGGGCTCATTTTAACAGCCTTATATTAATTTAATTACATCTTTAAAGGTCTTATCTCTGAATAGCCATTCTGAGGTACTGAGTTTTAGATTTTCAGCATAAAACTTTAAACAGGAACACAATTTAGCTCATAACAAGCAAGAATAGGCAAATTCAGGCAACTTGGTTGAAGTCTCACAGTGTGAGAGCTAGGATTTGGGCTTAGATGTTTCTTGTTCCCAAAAGTCTATGATCTTAACCACTATACTCTTTAACTCTATTTTATAGAAAGCAAAACCAAGGCATATAATTTATATCACATGCCCAATGTTATATACAGTTAGTAAATAATATTGAAGACGTTTGCTGTTTTCAATTTATAGTCAAAACTTTAAACTTTGTTAAAATCTCTCAATGGATTAAAGGCATGTTGACATAATCAGTGGTATATTCCATAAAAGATGATTGATTAGCATTTTTGGATTAGACTTTGGCTCATTAGGAAATTATATAGAAAATTTAATTATTCTTGTTTAAAATAATTTTTTAAATATAGTGAACCAGAATAACTGGGAGAAAGAGCAAAATATACAGCCCTTCATTCCTCTCCAGAAATCAAGTAGAAAGCAATGACTAGATATTTGTTGAGTGAATGAAGGATGCATGATTTTTTTAAAAAAATAAAATATTATGAGAAACTATTTAACTCCAGAATTTAAAGGAGTGAAATATAGCTATTAAATATAACGCAGATTGTTCTAGAATAACATAAGACATGAGGGATTAAAACTCCTCCTAAGAAGATAGTGGGCGTATTAAGCTAACAAGAAGTGAACCTACTCGCAGGCTACTCGTTAAGATGCTCCACAAATTAAGAGTACAAAGAATAGCATTAAGGATGGTGTTAGGGCAGATGGGTTATATCCTGCTAGTGTAGATCCAGATCTCTCATAACTAGTAATGCAAAAGATATGAAAGCTACTGCAACTGCAAAAACCATGCAACCTCTAGGGATCTGGTTTACTCTTGACACTGAGTGTCTCACTGATAATAAAGCACTAGAACTTTACATCAATCTCGTGGTATGTACTTGCAGTACTAATAGTAAGAAAAATATATTGTTATATGAAGATAATTTTTGAGGTGTCAGTTTAGCCATACTGACTAAATTGTTTGGATAAATTACCCTTGTTGGGACAGCCCACAGCATGAATCATCTCCTCAGACTCTGCAATCTGATAATTTCCTGAATAAATCATTTGTATCAGCTAAGTCTAGAAATAACTATAATTTTGAGATTAAAATTACAACAGTTGTCCACAAGGAAGATGTTTTTTCCCACAAGATGTGCTTATGTATAAGTGATTGGAAAAGACCTAAGATATGTATTTGGGAACAGAATAACTTTAATCAAGGTTCTAAACAATGCTAAGAAGAAGAAAACACTGTGAATTGCTGCAAATGAAAGCTGTACATGGCTATCATTGGAAACATGATTTTATATAGTATCTACTTTGTGGTCTCAAGAAAAGATGATGTCAACAAAATATGTACTATGATGGCTATAATCAAACAAATGCAAAATAACAGATTTTATTGAAGATAGGAGAAATAGGAACACTGCTAGCAGAAATATAGAATGGTTCCACTGATGTCAAAGATAGTTTGGTAGTCCCTTAAGAAGTTAAACATGGATTCACTGTTTCTAGTCATTATGTGACTTAGTGATTTACTTCTAGCTATGTAATTCAAAGAATTGGAAACAGATACCGAAACAAATAGCTGTATAAAGATGTTCATTACATTATTCACAACAGCCAAAAGTAGAACCAACTGAAATACACATCTATTTGTTTATGAAGAGATTAAGAAAAGGACATATGATGGATTATACAGTCATAAAAAGAATGAAGTACTGACACATGCTATAAAATCCAGAAAACATTATGCTAAGTGAAGAGAGCGAGACACAAAATATCACATATTGCATGAAGATATTTATATAAAGCATCCAAAATTTGTAAATTCATGGAAACAGAAAGTTGAGTGGTGACTGAGACTATGAGAAAAGATTAGTAGAGAGTAACTGTTTAATGGATACAGGGTCTTATTTTGCAGTGATGAAAATTTTTTGGACCTAGTTAGATGTAATTGCTATACAACAATTTGAATGAATTAAATGCTACTAATTGTTTTACTTTAGGATGATTAATTTAATATTAAGATACTTTTAGCTGAATATAATCAGAATAAAGTCAAAGTAAAAAATAAATTTGATGAGTTGAAGTAATTATTAAAACTTTATTAATAATTATTACAAATAATAATTATTAAAATCATTGCTATTAATTAAGTCTTTGGAATAAAAGAAAGAATAGCAAGTAGATTATTCAGATAACTGAGTAATGGAGGGTATTGCAGATTAAAAAGCAAACATATATTGTTTCCAAATAAAAAAAATCAGAAAAATTAAAGCAGAAAAAAAATTCAGTGGTATAATACAAATATAGTTTCTTGATCTTATGAAAGATCTAAATGTGTATATAAAAATATTTCACCAAGTATCAAACAAATGATAAAGTGAAAATTATTTAAAGAGATAAATTTTTATTTTTATTTTTTCTTTTATTTTTTTTCTCTTTTAATTTTTATTTTCAAATTGTGAGGTACAATTCAAGGTTAGGTATACAAGTGTTCATTGTGCAGGTACTCTTATTGATGAGGTGTGCCCCCGTCTTTCCCAGGCAGATATCGACTACTGTCAATCCCAGCTCTCCATCCCCCACCCGCCTACCCACAGTTTCCTACTACTTTCAATCCCCTTTTCCCACAGTAATACAGTAGTTGTTCAAGCTCCACTTATGAGTGAGAACATGTGATATTCAGCCCTTTGTTTCTGTGAGAGATCACTCAGTATTATAAATTCTAATTCCATCCATGTTGCTGTGAAGTTAATGATTTTGTTCTTTATGGCTGCATAATATTCCATTGTATATATGCACTATATTTTTTTTATCCAGCCCTCTCTTGATGGGCGGTATGGTTGGTTTCATGCTCTTGCTATTGTGAACAATGCTGCAATAAACATAAGTGCGCAGGTATCTTTTTTATAGAGTGATCTAAATCTTCCAGGTATATTCCAGTAGGGGAATTGCAGGTTCATATGGAAGGTCAATTTTTAGAACTTTTAGGAATTGCCACACTGATTTCCACAGAGGTTGTACTAGTTTACACTGCCACCAACAGTGTAGAAGTGTTCCCTTTTCACCACATCCTCTCCAGTATCTGTTGTTTTTTGAGTTATTGATGATGGCCATTCTGACTGGAGTTAGGTGGTATCTCAGTGTAGTTTTAATTTGCATCTCCTTCCTGACTAGTGAGGCTGAACATTTTTTCATGTGTCTATTGGCTGCTCATATGTCTTCTTTTGAGAAGTGTTTATTCATATCTTTAGCTCACTTGTAAATGGGCTGTTTTTTTTTTTTCTTTTCAGCATGTTTGAGTTCCTTGTATATCCTTGATGTTAGGTCTTTGTCAGACATGAAGTTGGAAAATACTTCTTCCCAGTCTGTGGGCTGTTTCCCTACTCTCTTTATGGTTTCTTTGGCTTAGCATTCAACTTTTGCTCACATTTTGAAGAGTTTATTTTTTCCTTGACTGCCACAGTACTAGGCATTGTGGAGTCAATAGTGACCAAAAACATTTGAAATAATAATGAAGAGGTCTAGAAATTAGTAACATTAGTTTTAGAGAAAGAATACTGTAGAAAATAGGCACTGCCTTTCTAAATTTCTAAAGCAGAAAGTTGTGGGTCATATCCAAGGACCTGAGGAAATATCTGCTGAATATGGCAAGTGAGGAACAAGGAGAGACGACGTAATAGGAAGAAGTAAGTAGGAGCAGACTATACAGGCCAGTACACGTTATACTGACTTTCTTGGCTGATGAAATTTTAAAAACATGTAAATACTTTAAAAGGCATGAAAAAAATGGTAAAAAAAATTACTTTTAGACAGTGGAACTACTACGTAAATAGTTATTTAAAAGAAAGCATCTTTTGAAGTATAGACAACACTTCATCATTTCATGACAAAACTTACATCTTGTGTTCTTTCTTATTCTTATCATAATTCCTTCACCAATTTGCTAAATTTAGCTGATATTAAACTGAAATACTGTATTCATGTGTTTATATTATTATATTCTAAAGAAGAATATATACATATTTGAAAAGTATAGTTTCTTTGAATATAAAATTACTTTAGCAGTTTCTCTAATAAATAATTTTACAATAAATTTATTCAGTTAAAAGTGTCAGCAATGATTCATAAAGATTAAATAGTATTATTTTTGACTCTTCATGCTTTTTAAAATAGACTCCCTCACAAGATTTGTAAGGTATAGTTTTAGTATCTGAAGAATAGAAAAGTAAAATCAGATTTTCTGTCAGTGCTAGAGAGTCACGTTTAGGGTTATTTCTTCCTTCCATAATTATACTTTTGTGTAGTATGGAAAGAAAATAAAATATACTGATAAAATGTGAGTTTGGTTCATCTTACTTTGAAATTGCACACAGTAAGATTTATGGGCAATTATCTCACTTTCACAGTTAAATGATTTCACAGTAAATGTATGCGCTTAGGCTCAAAAATAGCACAGTTTTGCCACATTCTGCTGGACAAGATGAATGATAAATCCTGTGCAGATACATTATCAGCAATGAGAAGGGCTGCCAAATCATATTGCAAGAGATTTGGATACAGGGATAGAAATAATTGGAACCATTTTCATGAACCTTTTCTACAATAGTGTGTTCATCTCGGGCAATGTTGGCCAATGATAACCAAAAGTGGTCAACAATCCCACGGGCAGTCTGTAGGAGCTCAGTTGCTCTACGTTCTCACCAGCAGCTGGTGTTTCATGCGTATTTGCCATTCCAGTGTGGTGATGGCACATTGTGGCGAGCTAGATGTTATGAAGGACTTGTTATAGAAACATAAGTGTATCTTGTATAAACTACAATAAACAAGACTGGTAAGTGTTTGTCAGTGCATAAGCTATTACCTATTGTTGATGAATGAGTACTTGAGTACTTTTGTAAAACTAGTTTGAAAAATGCTTCGGCTAAATCTAGTTAATTTAAAGTCATAATCAAGGACCTTTCTAGCCCACACCAATAAAAAAATGCTACAGAAATGAATGTTTATGTGTATTAGAATATATTTAAAAGAATGTTCTCTATAATATTAGTGTCTTCACACTGAAAGCAATTTGAATGTTGGTTAACAAAGAGTACAAGCAGAAGTCCTCAAACTTTTTGGCATCAGGTACCAGTTTCGTGGAAGACAATTTTTCCACAGATGGAGCAAGGGGATTGTTATTATTATTATTACATTGTGTTAATTAATATGCAATAATTAATACAATTGTATTAATTAATATATAATAAAATAATTATACTACTCACCATAAATAAAAAGTCATAGATGAGAGTGGTAAATAAAAATGGGTAGGCCATGCACAAACTAAAATAAGTGTGTCAGATTCAGACTTAAAACCTGTCACCAGATGCAACTATACAATTAAAGTACATCAACACATCAATGCACTTGCCACTCACTGGTAAGGTTTTGATATGAGTCTGCAAGCAATTGATCTATTTAGACTCTGTGCAGTCAAACCTCACCACTAATGTTAATCTGTATTTGCAGCTGTCCCCAGCGCTAGCATCACCATCTCAACTCCACCTCAGATCATCAGGGATTAGATTCTCATAAGGCACACACAGCTTAAAATCCTCACCTGCATAGTTCACAATAGAGTTTGTGTTCTTATGAGAATCTAATGCCACCACACTGACAGGAGACAGAGTTCAGGCAGCAAGGTGAGCAATGGGGAGTGGTTGTAAATACAGACGAACCTCCTGCTTGTGGCCTTGTTACTAACAGGCCATGAACTGGTACCAGACCGTGGCCTGGGATTAGAATCCCTGGATAACCTGTTCTTACACAATATAATACAAAAAAAAAATAAAAATAAATTCACTGCAACTGTTTATAATCAGGATGAATATTAAAATATGTTCAGATAAAATAATGCAAAATACACACAAGATTTGATCCAATGGATGTAAACTTTAAAAGAAGTGAATAAAATTACTTAAGGATGCATGCCTGTGTAGTAAACAAAGGAAACAAGGAAATGATTACAACAAAATTCGGATACGGGTTCTGTGTAACCTGGAGGGAGAGATCTGCAACTGAATAGGAAACGCACACAAATCAGACACACACAGTTTAGGAGGTTTAGGGGTGTGAATATATAGGGTGTTGGCAATATTTTATTTCTTTACTTGGATTGTGTTACACAGGTTTCATTAATAGCAATTGATTAAATTTCACATTTAAATTATGTGCACTATTATGTATGTGCTTTGTTTTTCAATAAGCAATTTAAAAATAGAACAGATAGAAGGCAGAAGATAAGAGTAAAGAGACAACTCACAGAATGGGAGAAAATATATTTGCAAACTATGCAAAGGCCTAGTATCCAGAATCTATAAGAAACTCAAATGAATCGACAGAAGAAAAACAAGTAACTCATTACAAAGTGGGGATAAGACTCTTCTCAAAGGATGACATACAAGCAACCAACAAACCTATGAAAATTTGCTCAGCATCACTAATCAGATGCCATCTCAAGTCTGTCAGAATGGCTATTATTAAAAAGTCAAAAAACAGCAGATGTTAGAGATGCTGTGGAGAAAAGGGAACATTAGTACATCATTGGTGGGAATATAGGCTGGTTCATTCCTTCTGGGAAGCAGTCTGGAGATTTCTCAAAGAACTAAAAATAAATCTGCTATTCAACACAGTAATTGATTTTTGAGGATGTACTCCCAAAAGTAGAAATTGTTCTTTCCAAAAGACACCTGCACTTGAACGTCTATTGCAGCACTATTCACATTAGTAAAAGCAGGAAATCAACAGTGAATTGGATAAAGAAAATATTGTACATACACACTATGAAATACTACATAGCCATACAAAGAACAAAATAATATCATTTATATCAACAGGGATGCTGCTGGAGGCCATTACTCCAAGATAATTATCACAAAAACTGAAAAACCGAAAAACCGAATATCACATGTTCTCACTCTCACTCATAAGTGAGTACTAAACACTTGGCACACAGGGGCATAAGGAGAAACAGACACTGGACACCGATAAAGAAAAAGTAATGAAGCAGGAATAAAGGGTGCAAAACCACCCACTGGGTATCATGCTCACCATAGGACGGGGAGGCAGTCTCCTCAGAGGCCTGATGTCATCATGGAACAGATTGTCACGTTTCTCCCAATTTTTTTTTTTTTTTTTGAGTTGGAGTCTCACTCTGTTGCCCAGACTGGAGTGCAGTGGCTGCTCCGGCCACCGCAACCTCGACCTGCTGGGCTCCGGCGATCCTTCCGCCTCAGCCTTCCAAGTAGCCGGAATTACAGGCATGCGCTACCATGTCCGGCTAATATTTTGATTTTATTGTAGAGATGAGGTCTCACCTGCCCAGGCGGGTCTCGAACCCGCGTGCTCAGGCAATTCACTCATCTCAGCCTCCCAAAGGCATGGGATTACAGGCTGAGCCACCAAGCCCGGCACCTCCTAATTCTTAAGTAAAATTTAAATTTTCAGAATTGTCCCAGGCAGTCTGGTTTCAAATACATCAAGTTATTAGATGGCAATTCTCAATTTGCCTAGCATAAGTTATTATCTCTGCTGGAATACATGACATCCTTTAGAGCTACAGTACTCTCCCATTTACATTGGTTGGTGATCCCACAAGACAGGCTTCAGTGATTCGTCATTTTGGTATCCACTTCCTCAAGACATCTAATTGGATCAAAATGATGTAAAGGGAAAGTTAAAATATACAAACTGGAGAAATTTACAAAATGCACAACTGGATTTCTGTTTTTCTCAATGTCATGAAAGAAGAGTTTTCAAATGAAAAATTTATCCTTAGCCACACATAAAAATAAATAACCTTAGAAAATTGTTTAAGAAAATAAAAGCTGGCAAAAAAATGTTGCTTTTACAGCACATGGTAAAGATGCATGTTTTTTACAAATCAGCAGCACAAGACAGTGCAATATCATGGCTAGCATGTTTTGTGAATCTATGCTTATCATTCAATAAAGAGCAGGAGGTTTAAACAAAAAGCAAGATAGAAGATAAAATAATATAAACGAGCTCAAATCTATTAATAATCTAAAATTAATGGTATTAAAATATCTAGATTAAACTAGCTATATATATTTTTTGAGATACTCCAATACATATAGATATGAATGGCTTCAAATTATAATGTTAGGAAAAAGTGAAATTTGCAGATTTTTAGTCTGACTACAAATTTTATGAAATATTTAACTCTCCAAGAAGATGTAAAAATCCCCAAAGATATGGATATACAAGAAAAGTCAGGGACAACCTCGTTGGGTCCCCTCCCATTATGGGAGGCTTTCTGTCCTCTCAATAAATCCTGCTTCTTCATTAAAAAAAAAAGTCATAAATAAAATAAATCAAAACTGACTTAACCACTTAAAAAAAATAGAAAATTACAACAATATAGTAAGAGATATCCATAAGCTTCTCCCAATCACTGATAATGTGAGCAAAGAAATTAAAAATAAGAGGCTTAATTCTTCCTGTTAAAATAAGGGAAGAAGCCCCCTTAAAAGCATTCATTTTAGAAAAAATTGTAATTGTTAATTATTTTTCTTTGAAATGTTTGCAACTTCTTGAAAACACGAGTCAGTCTTTTGTCAAATTTATGAGCCGCAAATCTCTCTCTTAAGGACTTGGAACCATCTCTTTGAAACGTAATAAGAAAAAAAACACCTCTACCTCCCAATTTCTGTAGGAGCCCAACTTAGGCACCACATTCCAAAATTTCCTCTAGTCATAGAGATATAAAGTTTGTTTTTTCTTTTGATAAACCAATTAGCTAACACAGCTGGGCTCTCAATTACCAGGTGAATCTAGGGCAAACTATATGTGAAAAATTAGGTTGTCGAGCACTCTTACTTAAGAACCAATTATTATTTGTCTTGTGAACATGTGTGTAATGGATTGCATCTGCCTGGTAATATAAAAAAGGCATGGTTTCTTTGTCTTTTGAATCTCTTAGTGAACTACTTTTGATGCTCCTCACGATCGGTTTATGCTTATTCAATAGTAAAACTGTGTTTTGTTTATGTATTTGCTTGTTTTTCTTTTTACTTCCCTATGAAGACAGGTTCCTTGGGTTGAAAGGAAACATTTTAAGAGTATATTTTTTTCAACAATTTTTAAGAAACCAAAGCATCAGTAAAGGCAGAGAATACTCAAATGATGTAATTAATAAACTCAGTGTAATGGATACATAAATATCTACACTCAACAATTAGAGAACAGAATTTTTATCAAATACACATACTATGCTTACAAAATGTCTTTAAAAACAAGAAGAAACAACTAACCTGCTGATAAAGTTCTCTGGACATAATGGAATTAACATCAGCAAATACCAAATACCAACTGGATAAAAATATCCACTAATATAGAAAGTCAAGATACAAGAAAATTATTCACATATCAAAGAAGGAATCATAATAAAAATGATATAGTTAGAACTAAATTTTAATGAAAACACTTGATATCCAAATGTGAGGTTTAGTGACAGTGATCTTTAAAAAGAAATATATAGTTTGTGGAAACAAATGAAGATGAACCAAATAAATACAAAGTCTATTTATTCAGAGCTTACTAAAGCAAGGGAATCACCATTTGTTTTTTGACAGAGACTTAAAAAGCAGGTGGAGGAGTGAAAAACTTTGTAGTGAAACTGTAGTCTTTGCCTAGTGGCAAGTTGAATCCAAGGAAAAACAAAGGTAATATATCATAATGACAGTGAGTTTATGAAAGAAATTCAAAGTAGTTAATACTTTAAAAATATATTAATAAAATTAGATGGTAAAAAATGCAATCAACTCAGGTGACTGTGCGAAAGGAAACAGTTATCAATGTAATGCAATGTATTGGTTTGGTAGAGAGATGAGAACAGTTAACATTAAACAAATATTGTGTAACTGCATCAAATATCATACTATATATACTAATTAATAATTGATAATATAATATGTGAAACTAAAAATTAGGTATAAAAAACTGAATTGGTGGACAAAGTTTGCATCTAGATAGTCTGTAATGCTATCACTTTAAAAAAAAATCATCCCTTGACATTTTAATGTTTTTTCTTTGTTTCCTGCTTGTAAATTAAAGTATATAAATTAGAACAATGCCACATATATATATAATTGTGCATATACTATTCATGGGGTTCTCCAGTTTTAAGTTTTCTTTCCCTTGATGTATGCTAGCAAGAATGTGTCTGCTTCACTACAGATGAATTGATCTTACTTCACTTTTTTAAGCTTTTTATAAAATTGGAAGGGTTTAAAATTGCAGTTTTATCTGGTCAACAAAGTTCCATTTGGTCAAGTCTTTTTTATTTTGATGTATTTAATTACATTTATGGTCTTGTAGATATTGGACCAGTCCTGCATCCTAGGGATGAAGTCTACTTGGTCATGGTGGATGATTTTTGAGATGTGTTATTGGATCTGATTTGCTAGAATCTTGTTGAGAATCTTTGCATCTATGTTCATTAGGGATTTTAGCCTGTAGTTCTATCTTTTGGTTGGATCTTTATCCAGTTTGGATATCAGTGTGATATTAGTTCAAAAATGATTTGAATAGATTTCCAGTTTTCTCAATTGCCTGGAATACTTTCAATAGGATTGGTATCAGCTCCTCCTTGCACGTTGTGAATTCTACTGGAAAGGCATCTGGTCCATAGTAGTGTTCTTATGACAGAGTCAATTTTCTGGATTGTTATTGGTCTATTTATTATGAGACACTAATGTCTTCTTGTTTCAACCTGGGTGGGGGGTTGTGTGATGTTAGAAAGTCTTCCATTTCATTTAGGTTATCAAGTTTGTTTCCATACAGATATGCATAATAATTTCTGATAATCCTTGGTATTTCTTTGGTGTCAATTATGATTTGATCTTTTGTATTTCTCATTATGTTTATTTGTGCTTTTTTTCTCTTTTTTCTTGGTCATTCTGGCTAGGAGTCCATCAATCTTGTTAATTCTTTCAAAGAACCAGCTTTTTGTTTTGTTGACTTTTTCTATGATGTTTTTGTCTTCTATGTGCCATATTTGGGCTTTTATTCTGGTGATCTGGATTCTTCTACTAGAGTTTTGTTTGTCTTGTATTTTCAGCTCCTTTAGGTGATTTGTTAGGTTGTTAACTTGTGATCTTTCCATTTTCTTGATGTGTGACCATAGAGATATAAATTCCTCTCTTAGCACAGTTTTCATAGCATTCCAGAAGTTTTGGTAAGATGTTTCTTCATTTTCATTTTTTTCTGGAATCTTTTGATTTCTCTTTTGAATTCAGTGTTGACCCAGTACTCATTTAGTATCATACTGTTCAGCGTGTATGACTTTGTGGGTTTTGAGGTGATTTTGTTTGTTGATATTTGTTTTTAATCCACTGTGGTCTGAAAAGGTGTATGGTAATATTTCAACCTTATGAAATTTGTTTATGCTTGATTTATGACTGAGGATGTGATTGACATTGGAGTACATTATATGTGGTGGTGAGTAGAATGCATATTCTATGGTTGTTGGGTCAAATATTCTGTAGATATCGATTAAGCTAAGTTGGTTAAAGTGTCAAGTTGAGGTTCCAGATCTCTTTGTTGATTTTTTTTTTTGCCTTGATGATCTATCTACAGTTGTTAGTGTTGTATTTAAGACCCCAGCTATAATAGTATTAGAGTCAATATATTTTTTTAGTTTACTTAATAGTTGCTTTATAAATGTTGGTAATCCTTTTGCGGTGCATATATGTTTAGGATGGATATTTCTTGTTGATGGATTGAACCTTTTATCATTATATTGTGTCCTTTTGTATTATTTTTTAAGTTTTGATATCTTAAATGTTGTTTTGTCTGATATTAAGATCACAACTTCTGTCTTCTTTTATGCTCCATTTGCCTGGAAACTCATCTTCCATCTTGTAACTTTGAGTCTGTGTGCATTCCTTGTGGTGAGATGAGTTTTCTGGATGCCAGACATAATTGGGTCATGGATTTTTATCCACTTTTTCATTCTGTGTCTTTTCAGTATTGCAATTAGTCCATTCACATTCAGGCTGATTATTGAAAAGTGATTATTTATCCCTGACATGAGGTTAAGGATTATTTATCCCTGTCATGAGGTTAAAATGCTTAAGCATTTTATATTTTATAAAGTTCTTATAAAGATTTTTCTTTGTTTTTTATTAACATTGAGGTTGACTTATGTGTGTGTTTTCATTTGCTGTTGCAATGTATTTTCAAATCCTACAATAGGTGTGCAATTATATTAAAGAGGCTGAACCTACACCTGATTGGTATCCTAGAAGAAGTAAGGGAAATGGAGAGCACCTTAGAGCAAGTATTCCAGGGGGTTATCCAAGAAACTTTCCCCATCTCACCAGAGATTTGACCAGCCAAACACAAGAGATACAGAGAACCCCCAAAAGACATAAAGCGAGTAGACTACCCGTAAACACATAGTAATTTGCCTACACAACATAGGCAAAAAGAACAAAATTCTAAAGGCAAAAGCTACCTGCTGGGAAAAACCAATCAGAATAGCAGCAAATCTGTTGACAGAAACACTGCAAGCAAGAAGGGACTGGAGTCCAATATTCAAAGTCCTCAAAGATAAACAATTTCAACCCCAAATTTCCTACCCAGCCAAGCTCAGCTTCATCAGTGATGGAGAATAAACATCCTTTCCAGACATCCAATTCCTAAGGAATTATGCGGCTTCCAGACCAGTTCTACAGTAGATGCTCAAAAAGTTATTAAGCACAAACAAACCAAAAAAAGAAAAAAAAAAAAAAAAAACTTCCCAAGAGAACAGCAGAACACAGAATTTTATACATGTTTTGAGGTTAGAAATTCCAGCTTAAGGTATTGGCAAACTTGATTTCCTGAAGTCTTTCTCCTTAGTCTGTAGATGACCACCATTTAATTTTATCTCTCTCTGTGTGTGCACGACTCTGGTATCTCTGTTTCTTACTCTCTTCTTATAAGGACACTGGTAATAATGGATTAGGGCTCATTTTAACAGCCTTATATTAATTTAATTACATCTTTAAAGGTCTTATCTCTGAATAGCCATTCTGAGGTACTGAGTTTTAGATTTTCAGCATAAAACTTTAAACAGGAACACAATTTAGCTCATAACAAGCAAGAATAGGCAAATTCAGGCAACTTGGTTGAAGTCTCACAGTGTGAGAGCTAGGATTTGGGCTTAGATGTTTCTTGTTCCCAAAAGTCTATGATCTTAACCACTATACTCTTTAACTCTATTTTATAGAAAGCAAAACCAAGGCATATAATTTATATCACATGCCCAATGTTATATACAGTTAGTAAATAATATTGAAGACGTTTGCTGTTTTCAATTTATAGTCAAAACTTTAAACTTTGTTAAAATCTCTCAATGGATTAAAGGCATGTTGACATAATCAGTGGTATATTCCATAAAAGATGATTGATTAGCATTTTTGGATTAGACTTTGGCTCATTAGGAAATTATATAGAAAATTTAATTATTCTTGTTTAAAATAATTTTTTAAATATAGTGAACCAGAATAACTGGGAGAAAGAGCAAAATATACAGCCCTTCATTCCTCTCCAGAAATCAAGTAGAAAGCAATGACTAGATATTTGTTGAGTGAATGAAGGATGCATGATTTTTTTAAAAAAATAAAATATTATGAGAAACTATTTAACTCCAGAATTTAAAGGAGTGAAATATAGCTATTAAATATAACGCAGATTGTTCTAGAATAACATAAGACATGAGGGATTAAAACTCCTCCTAAGAAGATAGTGGGCGTATTAAGCTAACAAGAAGTGAACCTACTCGCAGGCTACTCGTTAAGATGCTCCACAAATTAAGAGTACAAAGAATAGCATTAAGGATGGTGTTAGGGCAGATGGGTTATATCCTGCTAGTGTAGATCCAGATCTCTCATAACTAGTAATGCAAAAGATATGAAAGCTACTGCAACTGCAAAAACCATGCAACCTCTAGGGATCTGGTTTACTCTTGACACTGAGTGTCTCACTGATAATAAAGCACTAGAACTTTACATCAATCTCGTGGTATGTACTTGCAGTACTAATAGTAAGAAAAATATATTGTTATATGAAGATAATTTTTGAGGTGTCAGTTTAGCCATACTGACTAAATTGTTTGGATAAATTACCCTTGTTGGGACAGCCCACAGCATGAATCATCTCCTCAGACTCTGCAATCTGATAATTTCCTGAATAAATCATTTGTATCAGCTAAGTCTAGAAATAACTATAATTTTGAGATTAAAATTACAACAGTTGTCCACAAGGAAGATGTTTTTTCCCACAAGATGTGCTTATGTATAAGTGATTGGAAAAGACCTAAGATATGTATTTGGGAACAGAATAACTTTAATCAAGGTTCTAAACAATGCTAAGAAGAAGAAAACACTGTGAATTGCTGCAAATGAAAGCTGTACATGGCTATCATTGGAAACATGATTTTATATAGTATCTACTTTGTGGTCTCAAGAAAAGATGATGTCAACAAAATATGTACTATGATGGCTATAATCAAACAAATGCAAAATAACAGATTTTATTGAAGATAGGAGAAATAGGAACACTGCTAGCAGAAATATAGAATGGTTCCACTGATGTCAAAGATAGTTTGGTAGTCCCTTAAGAAGTTAAACATGGATTCACTGTTTCTAGTCATTATGTGACTTAGTGATTTACTTCTAGCTATGTAATTCAAAGAATTGGAAACAGATACCGAAACAAATAGCTGTATAAAGATGTTCATTACATTATTCACAACAGCCAAAAGTAGAACCAACTGAAATACACATCTATTTGTTTATGAAGAGATTTAAAAAAAGGACATATGATGGATTATACAGTCATAAAAAGAATGAAGTACTGACACATGCTATAAAATCCAGAAAACATTATGCTAAGTGAAGAGAGCGAGACACAAAATATCACATATTGCATGAAGATATTTATATAAAGCATCCAAAATTTGTAAATTCATGGAAACAGAAAGTTGAGTGGTGACTGAGACTATGAGAAAAGATTAGTAGAGAGTAACTGTTTAATGGATACAGGGTCTTATTTTGCAGTGATGAAAATTTTTTGGACCTAGTTAGATGTAATTGCTATACAACAATTTGAATGAATTAAATGCTACTAATTGTTTTACTTTAGGATGATTAATTTAATATTAAGATACTTTTAGCTGAATATAATCAGAATAAAGTCAAAGTAAAAAATAAATTTGATGAGTTGAAGTAATTATTAAAACTTTATTAATAATTATTACAAATAATAATTATTAAAATCATTGCTATTAATTAAGTCTTTGGAATAAAAGAAAGAATAGCAAGTAGATTATTCAGATAACTGAGTAATGGAGGGTATTGCAGATTAAAAAGCAAACATATATTGTTTCCAAATAAAAAAAATCAGAAAAATTAAAGCAGAAAAAAAATTCAGTGGTATAATACAAATATAGTTTCTTGATCTTATGAAAGATCTAAATGTGTATATAAAAATATTTCACCAAGTATCAAACAAATGATAAAGTGAAAATTATTTAAAGAGATAAATTTTTATTTTTATTTTTTCTTTTATTTTTTTCTCTTTTAATTTTTATTTTCAAATTGTGAGGTACAATTCAAGGTTAGGTATACAAGTGTTCATTGTGCAGGTACTCTTATTGATGAGGTGTGCCCCCGTCTTTCCCAGGCAGATATCGACTACTGTCAATCCCAGCTCTCCATCCCCCACCCGCCTACCCACAGTTTCCTACTACTTTCAATCCCTTTCCTACAGTAATACAGTAGTTGTTCAAGCTCCACTTATGAGTGAGAACATGTGATATTCAGCCCTTTGTTTCTGTGAGAGATCACTCAGTATTATAAATTCTAATTCCATCCATGTTGCTGTGAAGTTAATGATTTTGTTCTTTATGGCTGCATAATATTCCATTGTATATATGCACTATATTTTTTTTATCCAGCCCTCTCTTGATGGGCGGTATGGTTGGTTTCATGCTCTTGCTATTGTGAACAATGCTGCAATAAACATAAGTGCGCAGGTATCTTTTTTATAGAGTGATCTAAATCTTCCAGGTATATTCCAGTAGGGGAATTGCAGGTTCATATGGAAGGTCAATTTTTAGAACTTTTAGGAATTGCCACACTGATTTCCACAGAGGTTGTACTAGTTTACACTGCCACCAACAGTGTAGAAGTGTTCCCTTTTCACCACATCCTCTCCAGTATCTGTTGTTTTTTGAGTTATTGATGATGGCCATTCTGACTGGAGTTAGGTGGTATCTCAGTGTAGTTTTAATTTGCATCTCCTTCCTGACTAGTGAGGCTGAACATTTTTTCATGTGTCTATTGGCTGCTCATATGTCTTCTTTTGAGAAGTGTTTATTCATATCTTTAGCTCACTTGTAAATGGGCTGTTTTTTTTTTTTCTTTTCAGCATGTTTGAGTTCCTTGTATATCCTTGATGTTAGGTCTTTGTCAGACATGAAGTTGGAAAATACTTCTTCCCAGTCTGTGGGCTGTTTCCCTACTCTCTTTATGGTTTCTTTGGCTTAGCAGAAGCTTGTCAGCTTAATGAGTTCCCACTTGTCTATCTTATTTCTGTGCCTGGGCACTTTGGGTTTTGATCAGAAATTGTTTGCCAGTTCCTACTTCCATAAGAGTGTCCCCTGCATTTTCTAAGGTTCTTACAGTTTGAGGTTTTACATTTAGGTCTGTGATCTATTTAGAGTTAATTTTTGTGTATGGGAATAGATAGGGATCTTGTCTGAGTCTTCTGCATGTGGTAAGTCAGTTTCCCAGCACTATTTACTGAATAGGTTCTCCTTTCCCCAGTAATGGGTTGTGGAGGCTTTGTCAAAGAAGAATTGGTTGAGAAATTGAGGTTTTGCTTCTGGAATCTCAATTCTATTCCATTGGTCTATATGCCTGTTCTTGTATGAATACCAGGCTGCTCTGATTACTGTAGCTTTATAGTATAGTTTATTTATTTATTTATTTATATGAGTTGGAGTCTCACTTGGTCGCCCAAACTGGAGTGCAGTGGCCACTTCTGGCCACCGCGCCTTGACCTGCTGGGCTCCGGTGATCCTTCCGCCTCAGCCTTCCAAGTAGCCGGAATTACAGGCATGCGCTACCATGCCCGTCTGATTTTTTGATTTATTGTAGAGATGAGGTCTTGCTGCCCAGGCGGGTCTCGGACCCGCGGGCTCAGGCAATCCACTCACCTCAGCCTCCCAAAGGTGCGGCATTACAGGCTGAGCCACTGAGCCGGCTCTGTAGTATAGTTTAAAGTCTGGGCGTGGGATACCTCCTGCTTTGTTTTTTTGTTTGTTTGTTTTTTTTTTTTTCTTGCTGAGGATTGTTTTGGCTATTCTTGGTCATTTATGTTTCCATATAAATTCCTGTATTATTTTTTCTAGGTCTGAGAAGAATGTTGCTGATAATTTGATGGGTATTGCATTAATCTGTAGATTGCCTTAGGTAAAATGGACATCTTAACAACGTTCATTCTTCCAATCCATGAGCATGGAATATTTTTCCACTTGTTTGTGTCATCTTTGATTTCTTTGAGCACTGTTTTGTAGTTTTCATTGTAAAGGTCTTTTACATCTCTGGTTAGGAAGATATCAAGGTATTTCATTTTTTTGTGGCTATTATAAATGGAATTGTGCTTTTTATTTGGGTTTCTGTTTGTTTATTATTGGTGTATGGAAATGCGATTGTCTTTTCTGCATTTATTTCATACCCTGAGACTTTGCCAAAGTCCTTTATCAGTGCCAGGATGTTTTTTGGCAGATTCTTTTGGGCTTTTAGGGTATACAATCATGTCATCTGCAAAGAGAGCTAAACTGACTTCCTTTTTTCCTCTCTGGATACTGCTGATTGCCTTCTCTTCTTTGATTTCTCTAGCCAGGACTTCCAAAACTATGTGGAACAGGAGAGGCAAGGGTGGGCATCCTTGCCTTGTTCCAGTTTTCAGTGGAAAATGTTCAGAATTTTGACTGTTTAGGAGTATGCTGGCTGTGGGTTTTTTGTAGATGACTTTACTATTTTGAGGTATGTTCCATTACATTTATGATCTTATGAATGTTGAACCAGCATTACATCCCAGGGATGAAGCCTACTTGGTCATGATGGATAATTTTTGAGATGTGTTGTTGAATCCGGTTTGCTAGGATCTTGTTGAGAATTTTAGAATCTATGTTCATCAAAGATATTGGCCTGTAGTTCTCTTTCTTTCTTGTGTCTTTCCCTGACTTGGGTTTCAATGTGATGTTAGCTTCATGAAATGATTTGGGAAGAGTACCATCTTTCTCAATTGCCTGGAATACTTTCAGTAGGATTGGTATTAGTTCCTCCTTTTTTGTTTTGTAAAAATTCTGCTGGAAAACAACTGGTCCAGGGCTTTTTTTTCATCAGTAGTTTTCTTATGACATAATCAATTTCCTTGATTGTTATTGGTTTATTTAGGGTCTCAGTGTCTTCTTGTTTTAACCTAGGAAGGTTGTGTGATGTCAGAAAGTCCTCCATTTCCTTTAGGTTTTCAAGTTTGTTTCCATACATTTGTACATAATAGTCTCTGATAATCTTTTGTATTTCTTTAGGGTCAGTTGTGACTTCATCTTTTGTGTTTCTGATTGAGTTTATTTGGGCTTTTTCTCTCTTTTTCTTGGTCATTCTGACTAGGGGACCAACTATCTTGTTTATCCTTTCAAAGAACCAGCTTTCTGTTTTGTTTATTTTTTGTATTATCTTTTTGCCTTCAGTGTCCTGGATTTAGGCTTTTATTTTGGTGATCTGGATTCTTCTGCTGAAGTTAGGGTTTTGGTGTTCTTGTATTTCCAGCTTCCTTAGGTGACTTGTTAGGCAGTTAATTTGTGATCTTTCCATTTTCTTCATGTGTGTTTGTGAAGATACAAATTCCCCTCTTACTACTGCTTTCATGGTACCCCAGAGGTTTTGGTAAGATGTTTCTTCATTTTCATATGTTTCTAGATACCTTTTAATCTCTTTTGATTTCATCACTGACCCAGGAGTTGTTTAGCATCATGCTATTTAGTGTTCATGTCTTTGTGGGTTTTGGAGGAACTTTGTTGATGTTGATATTTCTTTTTATTCCACTGTGATCTGAGAAGTTGCATGGCAAAATTTCATTCTTATGAAATTTGCTTAAGTTTGACTTATGGCCAATGATGTGGTCAATCTTGGAGTGCATTCCATGTGGTGATGAGTAGAATGTATATTCTGAGGTCATTGTGTGGAGTGTTCTGTAGGTATCAATTAGGTCCATTTGTTCAAGAGTTTCAGTGAGATGTCAGATCTCCTCTCTGGGTTTCATCTTGATGATCTGTCCTAGGTTGTGAGTGGGGTATTAAAGTCCCCAGCTATGATAGTGCTAGAGTCAATCTCTTTTTTAAGTTTTCCTAGAAGCTGCTTTATAAACACTTATGCTCCTATGTTGGGTGCATATATGTTTAGGATGGATAGTTCTTGTTGATGGATTGAAATTTTTATCATTATATGATGACCTTCTTCATCTTTTTTAATTTTTGATAACTTAATGGGTATTTTGTCTGAGATTAAAATTGCAACTCCAGCTTTCTTTTGTGTTCTATTTGCCTGAAAAAATTGCTTCCCATCCTTTTACTTTGAGTTTGTGAATATCCTTCTGGTGAGATGAGTCTCTTGGAGACAATATATTGTTGCTTTATGATATTTTATCCATTTTGCCATTCTATGTTTTTTCAGTGGTGCATTTAGTCCTTTCACATCCAGGCTAATTATTGAAATGTGAGAATTTATCCCTGTCATTGGGGTTCTTATAGGGGAGTTGTTGATCTTGTTTGTTTGTTGTGTTTCTTTTGATTGTGAGGTTGATTCATGTGTGTTTTCATTCTTTTTCCTGCACTCTTTTGAAGAAGTTTGCTATTCTTTTTTTCCCTTTCTTCTGTGTTTAATACTTTCTTAAGTGTTTCTTTAGGGCTGGTCTAGAGGCTGCATAAGTTTTTAGAGATTGAATGTCTGGGAAAGATTTTAATTCTCCCTCACTGATGAAGCTTAGTTTAGCTGAGTAGGTTATTCTTGGTTGAAATTGATTATCTTTGAGGACTTTGAAGATTGGGCTCCAAGCTCTCCTAGATTGAAGTGTTTCTGTAGATAAATCTGCTGCTATTCTAATTGGTCATCCCCAGTAGGTAGTCTGACCTTTTTTTCTTGCTGTCTTTCAGATTTTTTCTTTTATACCTACTTTGTTTAAGTAAATTATTATGTGTCTGGGAGTTGGTCTTCTCATTTGTTGTCTTTCAGGGGTTCTCTGAATCTCTTGTGTTTAATATTCATGTCACTGATGAAATGAGGGAAGTTTTCTTGAATAATTTAATGGAATATTTATTCCAGGGTTCATTCTGTCTCTTTTTCTGCCTCAGAAAGTCCAATTACTCGTAGGTTCGATCTCTTGAATTAATCGCTTATCTCTTGAGGGTTTTGTTCTTTTTAAACTTCTTTTCTGTTTTTTGGAGAGTTTGGGTTAGTTCTATATTTTGGTCCTCAAGCACTGAGATTCTGTCTTCTGCTTGGCTAATTTTGCTTTCCATACTTATTAGTTTGTTATTTATTTCAATCACAGTATTCTTTACTGCTGTTATCTCAGTTATCAACTCCTTCCTGTTTTCCTCTTGTCACAGCTCAATTCTTTTTATTCTTTCTCTTAGTGTCTTGATGTCTGTGTTTGTAGTATGTGACCAGTCATTCTGGGGGCTCTTCGTTGTTTGTGTTCTGATGTCTGTTCTCTCAGTGTCTGATGTCCCAGAGGTATGTGTGAGACCTATATTTTTCTTTTGGTTATTCTTCATTTGTGTAGATTTTCCTCCCTTCTTTTTCCTTTTCTCCCCCTCTGTTCAATTTTGTTGTTCAGGGGTGGCAGGGTTGCTTTTACTTCTGTTTGTTTAATCTCCTATTCTTACTTGCATGAATCCTCTAGCTTTTTTTACTTCTGTAGCTTGACTGTGGGTTGAGGGTTGTACTTTTTTTTTTTGCAGTTTTAAGATTAAATTGAGGGGGAAGTGGTGATTCAAAATCTATCTGTGGATCCTAGTATTCACCGACTGGTGTATGAATACCCTGGAACATACTTCCCACTGTCTTGCAATCTTTCTATGCAGTGGGGGAATAGGTTTACTCCCTGAAAACAAAATTCAGTAAGAAAAAAGAAAGGAATGGAACAGGGGAGGGGAGGAAGAGGAAAGTGGCGAGTGATAAGAGTAAAAGGGAAAACAGACAAAAATACCGCCTAATAAATGAAAAGAGGCACAAAGACAGAAAAGAGAAAGAAAAAAAATCAAAAAACAAAAATGAAAAACTAAAGCATACAGACAATCATACAGACACACAAGTCAATCAACCTTTTTGTTGATACTATTCCCCTACACAAACATGAAGTCTACAGAAAAAAAAAAGAATCAGTAGACTAACAGAGACAAAACAAGTTTGAAAATGCTATCAATAACAGTAAGAAGAGAGAAAAAAGAAGAAAGGAAGAAAAAAGATAAGGAAAACAAACATACAAAGAATACACATAGAAAAAAATAAAAACAAGGGAACCAAGCACTCTCCTAAATCATTCCTCTAAGTCCAATGTTCTTTCAGTTCTGATCTCTTGCTGTCATTGCAGGCTGGTAGGGTTGTTCACAGCTAGTATCTGATGCCCCAGGCCTGCTGCAGTGGGAGGTTTGGTCAGATCTAAACTCAGTCAGCTTGCTGCCTGAGAAGTCTGCCATTCAAGTCTGACCTGTGTCTGATCTAGCATGGGGGAGGTGTTTCTGTCTCTCCCAGTTAGATTTTATTACCTTAGATCGCAAGCTGGAGGTGGGCAGGGCTGGGCAGAGCTGGCCATGCTGGGTGGGTCAATGCAGTGTCGGCCTGGTCTCAGGGTTCTAGCTGTTTTCTGACCCACCTGCTGGGCTGAACCGGAGGAGGTGGAGTATGGGACAGCCAGGAGCTGCAGGTTGGTGCGGCACTGGGTGGTTCAGACAGGACAGAATGGTGCAGTAGGTGTGGGGGCCCAGAGCTACTGGGACTCAGGAGTTGAGGGCCACCTTGGGTGGGGGGAAGGAGCAGCTGCAGGAAAGAGTGGCAGCAGCTGCCTCCTCAGCAGTGTGGTGTACGGGAAGAACTCCATGGCCAGGAATATAGAACTGATCCAGGTGGGGTAGCAACTGTGGGAAGGTTCTGCAGCAACAGTGGCTGAGCCAGCGGTGTGGTGCATGGAACTGAGGGTGTCCAACCCGAAGGCCAATGTGGCCAGGGGTGATGGCGGTGTTAGTGGTGGTGGCTGTAGCAGTGAACAGAGCAGTGTGTGGGGCCATTTTCTGCCAGCCCTCAGGCCTGGGCTAGCCAAAGAGCAGGCTGTCAGTGGTGGGAGCAGGAGGCACTGGGGGGAGAGCAAGAGTCCTTATGGTCATTCACTTTCACAGAAAGTTTCAGAGATAAATCTTTCAAATAGTCCTTCAAAGTATTTAAACATATAAATTCTACTCACATGTCGATATATGCTCTATAAAGAAAGAATACCTGCATGTTAATCTTCTGACAGACTTTGCAATGATATGCAATATAAAATATTAGAATAAAATGTAGACTTTTGGGGTATATTTGTTACCAAAACAAACGAATTGTATTATCATGCATGATTTTATTTATATATGAATGTTATAGATATTTTCTTAGCTTTCCAAAGGTGGAATAAGGCTATAAAACTGAACAAAGGGAATGAACAAGCTTTTTTCACAAAAAGTAATTAATAGTCTATAAACATATAAGTATGCAAATACAGTAGTAATTGGAGAAAACAAATTGCACTCTAATGGTGTATATTCTCTGATCATCTTGATCCAAACTTAAAGGTCTCCTCACTTTGACTCAGAGACACTCTGAGACATTGCACTCCACTCTCAGTCTTGTTTGCTGCAAGTGTCATTTTCTACAAGTTTTCTGTTTGCCAACTATACAGTAACTATGTAAAATAAGGATATACATGAAATAGAATGCAGTCTCTTTTTTTTTAGTTTTAATTTTCCAAGTCTGCTGGGGTCAGATGATCCTTCTGCCTCAACCTTCCAAGTATCTGTAACTACAGGTGGATGCCACCACACCTGGCTAATTTTTTTTCATTATTTATTGTAGAGATGAGGTCTTACCAATTTGCCCATGCTGGTCTTGAACCCTGGAGCTCAGGCAATCCTCTTTCCTCAGCCTCCTAAAAGTGCTGGGTTTACAGGCATAAGCCAGCAAGCCCAGCAGATTCAATCTTTTTATATTCATTTTTTTAAAGACCCTTTCCTACAAGTCTATAAAAATATGTGTATGATATATTTATTGTAGCATATTTATAATGGCTAAATGATAATGTGGCAAAAGCTGGAGAATAAGTTTCAACATCTATCTAAGATATCTGAACATACATTGGCACATCAAATAACAGAATACTATTCAACAATAAGAACAATTAGATAATTTGTGAGTAGTGAACATATAAATTTTAATATAATTTGTATGGCAGAAATCAAATTTCATAGCACTTTGTTCAGTATGACTTATTTTTTAATAAAATATATTATATATGTATACAGATTACATGTATAATTTACACAAAAAGGAATAATAATATATATATTATTTTAAAATTTATACTTTGCTAGAAAAATATGGCAAATCATCTGAAAGCTTTCCACCATATTCTTATCATAGTTCAGATTTAGAAAGCAGGATTCAGCATAGAGATGTTTATGTTATTTATATTACATATGTCTACAGTCTCATTTTAATGTTGATATTGTAATTAAAATTATATAAGAAAATAATAAAAATATAAATATTTAATTAACTGTAAATTATTAAACATGTGATTTCATATGATAACTTGTGTCAAAATGACTTTCAGAAAAAATGTAAAGTCAGTTAAAAATAGAATATATGCAGAAGCACTAGATTACAGTTCATGCATACAAAATTCTTGAGATTAAAAAAGAAAAATATATAGCTTAAGAAAGGTGGTTTTCAAACTTTGCTAGGTATAACAATTTTTGATATTGATAACTAAATAAATATTTTGAATGTAAAAGACACAGTAGACAAATATGTCAAAAATTGCCAGACAGATTCTCAACTAGAAAACTTTATGGATAGTTATTTTAATTATATTAATTTTATATTCAGGACAATTAATTCCAGATTAGATTAAACTTTTACCATTTATCTAAGATAAAAAGAAAAAGTGAGCAATTTTAGGCTTATAATATTGTGATAAAAGCTCTCTGTACTATTCTTGCTAATTTTATCATACTGTTTATTGAAATAGTAAGATAGTATTGCCAACTATCATTTATTATGGAAAATAAGCACACATATATTTAGGTTGCATATATGCCTGCATTATATTCTAAAAGTTCTCAAATAAACATTTTTCTCAAGATAATATTATCATGATTATTACCTTGCATCTAGTAACAGCATCACAAAATCACTGCTGGCCTAACAGCAATAATGATTTAATCTTGGTGTCATGACTGGTGAATAGAGAACCCTCAATATTCTGATCAGCTATCTTTAAGAACAATTTAAGAAGAAAATATACATGTACTGATTGCTCAAAACCCATCTTTGAACACCTTCTGTTAAAATTCTATACTTTTTGACTTGGGAAAAAAAACCCTAGAAACAAGAGTGGAGTGCTCTTTTAAGAAAGGTTGCAATGCAATGTCATCTTTTTTGATGTTATAGAAGAGAAAATTATGTGGAACAAACAAGACAATGACAACTCTGAGTTAAAAAGGGTTTTAGAAGGCAAACTGACTGTGAAGTCATTTAAAAAATATTTAACCATTTATTTACTTTTATTGACTTCCTAACATATGCATAGAGTGGATGCGGTGGCTCATGCCCATAATCCCAGCACTTTGGGAGGCCGAAGTGAGAAGATTGCCTTAGCCCATGGGTTCAAGACCAGCCTGGACAACTTGACAAGACATTATCTCTACAGTAAAGGAAAAAATTAGCCAGGCATGGTGGTGCATGCCTGTAATTCTAGCTACTTGGAAGGCTGAGGTAGAAGGATACCTGAGCACAGTATGTCAATGCTGTGGTAGCCGGGAGTGTGCCACTGCCCTCTAGCCTGGGTGACAGCATGATACTCTAACTCAAAAAAATATATTTATATGCATAAGTGTCATGTAAATTAAAATAATCTATGACTATATGAGTCTAAAAATGTTTTTTCAAATTTTTGACTAAATTTTCTAAGTGTTAAGAATTATTGTATACCCAATTAAGCCTATACATGATCTTCCAGTAAATACAAACTAAAAATTCTAAGTGTGACCACTTAATGGTAGTAGAACATGAGTGTCGGTATTACAAAAATGGTGTTTTTGATTCATGTACATGTTTATTAATTGTGACACAATGCAAAGAAAAATAGTAATTACATGTATAGGTGCTCCAAATATAATACAGAGTTACATAGTATCCGAGACATTATGTTTATAGGTGAATAATGTCTATCTGTATTTTGAACTTATAGTAAATATGAAATAATACCTGAAATGAAGAAGAGTATAGAGGGAAGAAGTTCAGAAATCAGTACAGTAAGAGAAATAAACGAAAGAGGATATTAAAGTTTGGGAAGGCAAAATGAGCTGGCCTTCCATATAGATAAAAAGACAAAATAAATATTTAGAGAATGTGAGGGAAAATACAAATTCTACCAGGATAGTTGCCACTTTCTTAGTTATTAAGAGCAACTTTTGATTGTGAAAAGGAATACTGGGTCCAAAGGAAAATAAATGATCCAATGAATATAGTAAATTAATATGACATAAAAATAAATAAACATACAAACTGGTCATATTGTTGGAAACTAAATAATGGTGAGTTAAAGATGAAATTAATAAATGTGATGTGAAAATACTATGTAGCAAAACTTGTGTTATGCAAAATACATTAGAAAAAAGAAGAGGAAATTATTTGCAAATATTTTCTCCCCTTTTGTAAGTTGCCTTTTTACTCTGCTGTTTCCTTTGCTTTGCAGAATTTTTTTTTTTTTTTTTGAGTTGGAGTCTCACTCTGTCGCCCAGACTGGAGTGCAGTGGCCGCTGCCGGCCACTGCAGCCTCGTCTGCTGGCTCCAGCGATCCTTCCACTTCAGCCTTCCGAGTAGCCGGAATTACAGGCATGCGCTACCACATCCGGCTGATTTTTTGATTTATTGTAGAGATGAGGTCTCGCTGCCCAGGCGGGTCTCGAACCCGCGGGCTCAGGCAATCCACTTACACTCAGCCTCCCAAAGGCGCGGGATTACAGGCTGAGCCACCGAGCCCAGCTTCAGAATTTTTATATAAAGAAATAGTTCCACTTTTCTATGTTTGGTTTTATTGCTGGTGTTTTTGTTGTTAGAGTCAAGAAATAATTGCCAATATGATGGTCAGAATCTCCAACAACTCAATAGCAAATAAACAAACAGCCAATTAACAAGTTATCAAAGACTTGAATAGACTTATTCCAAATACATTCAGATGGCATACAGGTAAATGAAAGGGTGCTTGTTCAACATCACTAATCATCAAGGAAATACAGATCAAAACAGTAATAAGATACCAACTCATGTCTGTTAGGAAGACCATTACACACACACAGGCACACACACACACACACACACACACACACACACACACACACACACACACATACACACATGATGGAACATATCTATCATATATGAGAGATATATAATATATACATTATATATAGTATGTAATATATAATTTTATTTTATATTTTATTATGTATGTATACATATATCCTCACCAAAACTTGATGTCATATTAGCATATCTTGATGTCATATTAGCATATTAGCATAATTAGCATATCTAACATATTAGCATATGTATATGCATGCACAAAAAATACCAAGTATTGGAGAGGATGTTATTAATAGGTGGGGGAAAAGAGAAATACCCCAACTTTCAATTTTAACAAATTAATTTGTTTATGGTACAATCATACATGATTTTTAAAATTTCCTTGAAAACATGTAATTACATATAGCAATGTACACTATATATTAATGTAGAAGAAGATTAAATTAATGATTAGTGATAAATCAATGCAAAAATGATTCTATACATGAAAGCAACAAAAAATATAGAATCCTGAAATAACCCATGTAATACATTTTAAGACTCAAAGCGGGAGGGCATGGTGGCTCATACCTATAAATCCTGCACATTGTAAGGTAGAGGCAGGAGGATTGCTTGAGCTTAGGTGTTTGAGATCAGCCTAGGCAACAAAGTGAGACTTCATCTCTAAAAAATAAATAAATACATATTAATAACAATGTGATTTTATGTCCTTAGAGAAAATTTATTGCACATATAGAAAATTAATTTTGTAGCTTACATTTTGTAGTTTACATTTTGAAGTTACAAAAAGATTTCATATGTTGTGGCTTCAAAATTATACTCAATGATGTACATTTTTTCAGCAACTATGTATGAGGGAATTACTTTCCTGCCTGATTTTTATTTTTTTTTTTTGAGTTGGAGTCTTACTCTGTCACCCAGACTGGAGCGGCCACTGCAGCCTCGACTTGCTGGGCTCTGGCGATCCTTCCGCCTCAGCCTTCCGAGTAGCCGGAACTCTAGGCGCGCACTACCACGCCCGGCTGATTTTTTGATTTATTGTAGAGATGAGGTCTCGCCTGCCCAGGCGGGTCTTGAATCCGCGGGCTCAGGCAATTCACTCACCTCAGCCTCCCAAAGGTGCGGGGTTACAGGCTGAGTCACCGAGCCCGGCTCTGATTTTTTTTTTTTTTAAAGAGAAGCTTTTATTTAATGATGAACAAAATGTATGGAAGAGAAAAGACCAAACATAAATTATCTAAGTGTCCAACTTTATAACTTTGAAGACCATTGGCATATATTACAAAGAAACAAAAATTCAAAAAATATGAATTGAAATCAAAATTCTGAAAATGGGTTTTTGTTTCTTTATTTCATCTATGTATGTCCTTTTTCAGCAAGTTTCTGTGTTCCAAAGTTTAAGTTTGCAACACAACATAAATAGTGACATAAATGGCAACACAAATCTATTTTTTCCAGTTAAAATCATACATAAAATCAACTGAAGATATCATAGATTGTTGTAGTTTGAGGTTTCTTTACTTTTACTTTGCTTATCTAGAATTCAAAATAAATAAATTTTAACAAAATATTATATTATAAAATAAAAATTGAGCAATGTTCATATATACTCTTGAACCAAATAAATAGCTAAAGGGTAATTTAAATCGTTTGCACTTTATGTTTACTATTTCAAACATGAAAAACATGGTAAAATAGTGTCAATGTATTATAAAACACATACGTTGACACTAAGAAATGTTAAAATAATGTTACAAATACATATTTGTTCTAAAAATACCAATACTAGCTTGGTTTTTATTTAGAGATATTCAGCCTTTTACCCTAAACTCTATGTTTTATTTATTTATTTTTTCTTATGCATAAAGGTGTGATAATTTAATGAAGAAATTTTCTAATGCTACACACACAACAATGTCTCTAAATTTAGACTTCCCAAAAGTTCATTTCTAAATCTTCCGGCTTTTAATAAAGAACAAGGAGTGATTAAACTGTTCATTACACAATCAACTGACAAAAAACAATTTAAATGACACATTTAAGAAAGGGATTATTCCTGACATGGCACAAAAGTGCTAAATTTAGCCTACTTGTGAGTAATTGTTTAACATCTTGTAAATACAAATGCAGTTACTAATCTTGCTTGACCTTTCTGATTACATGAACTTAGAATAAAGACTTTTAACCTTTTATTAGAGAAAAACATTTTTATTATTGAATCATGAATGACATTTAAAAATTATAGTGATAGAATTTGTGTAAAATTGATACATGCTTATTTTTAAAATAGAAATAAATTTATATAAAAATGCAAAGAATAAAGTATTACTTTAAGTCTCACCAGCAACACTGTTAGCATTTAGTAAATTTTAATTTGGATAAAATTGATATAAGAGTTAGAAAAAGAAGTATGGATAGATTTATAAGCACAACACAATCAGGATTTAGTTTTTTTTACTTTTGTTTTAATATGGATGTTCATAGAAGATTTATCCTTTTTTAAAAATTTATTTATGTATTACACTAAAATCAACTCTATTTGGATCAAAGACCTACGTGTAAATCCTCAGACTATAAGAATCCTAGAAGAAAATGAAGGAAACACTTTTAGGCACATTGGAGTAGACAACCAATTCTTGATCAATTCTTTAAAAGGGAATGCCATAAAAGATTAGCTTTTCATCAAACTGAAAATCTTCTGCAAGCAAAAGAAACCATCAAGAGGGTGGGGAAACAGCCCACAGAATGGGAAAAATTATTTGTCAAATGTAAATCTGACAAAGGCCTAACATCCAGGATCTACAAGGAATTCAAATGTGCCAAAAGGAAAAAAAAGAAGCAATCCTATTAAAAAGTGGGCAAAAGATAAGAATAGATGCTTTTCAGAAGAAGACATACCAGCAGTCAACATTAAAAAATGCTCAGTTTCACTAAATGTCAAAGAAATGCAAACTAATACCACACTGAGATACCTCCTTATTTAATGATGAACAAAAGGTATGGAAGAGAAAAGACCAAATATAAATTAGCTAAGTGTTTATGAGACACCACCTAACTTTAGTAAGATGGCTAGCAATAAGTCAAAAAACAACAGATGCTGGTGCAGATACAGGTAAAACGGGGTGCTTTTATACTGTTGGTGAGAATGCAGACTAGTTCAACCTCTGTGGAAAACAGCGTGGCCATTTTTAAGGGAACTAAAAATTGATCTTTCATACGATCCACCAATCTCTCTCCTGGGAATATACAGGGAGGAACATAAATTGTGAGGAGGCAAGTGACAGACTCTGTATAGTTTTCCAGGCATAGGTTCATATCGTCTGCAAAGAGGAATAGTTTAACTTCCTCTTTTTTATTTGGGTACCCCGGGTTTTATTCTCTTGCCTGACTGCTCTGGCAAGGACTTTCAGCAGTATGTTGATAGGAGGGGTGAGAGTGGACATCCTTGTCTTGTTCCAGTTTCTAGGAGAAATGCTTCCAGTTTCTACCAATTTAGCAAAATGTTGGCTGTGGGTTTAACATAGATGACTTTTATTGTTTTTAGAAATGTTTTTCTATACCTAGATGCTTATGGTTTTTTATCAGAAGGCATGCTGGATTTTGTCTAATGAGATAATCATGTGTCTTGGTTTTACATCTGTTAATATGCTGATTTTTGTTGATGGTCCTATGAATGCTAAACCAGTCCTGCATCCTGGAGATGAAGCCCAGCTGGTCATGGTGAATGATCCTTGAGATGTGTTGCTGGATCTTGTTTACTAGAACTTGCTGATAATTTTAGCATCAATGTTCATCAAGAAAATTGTCCTGTAATACTCTTTCCTTGTTGGATCTTTGCCAGACTTGATTATTAGCATTATGTAAACTTCATGAAATGAGGTGGGAAGAATTCCATCTTTCTTGATTGCCTGGAATACTTTCAATAACATTGGTATCAAGTCCTTCTTGTATGTCTCGTAGAATTCAGCTGGACGGTCATCTGATCCAGGGCTTTTTTTTTGGTGGGGAAGTTTCTTTTGACTGAGTCAATTTCCTATTGTTATTGGTTTCAATTTATTTTCATTGAATTCTTGGAAAGTTGTGTGATGCCAGAAAATTCTCCATTTCCTTTAGATTTTCCAGTTTATTTGCATATAGGTATTCATAGCAATTTCTGATAATCTTTTGAATTTTTCCAGGGTCAGTTGTGATTTCACTTTTCTTGTTTCTAATTGTGTTTATTTAGACTTTCTTTTCTTTCTTAAAGTCAATCTAGCCGGAGATCTGCCAGTCTTATTTATACTTTCAAAGAATCAGCTTTTGGCCTGTTGATTCTTTTTTAATGATATTTTTGTATTCTGTATCCTGCAATTGTGACTTTATTTTAGTGATCTGAATTTTCTACTGAAATCGAGATGTTAATGTGACATTAAAGTGTTTGCCTGTGACCTTTCTATTTTCTTGATGTGTGCATGCAATGTCATGAGGTTTCTCTTGACACTACTTTCATGACATCCCCAAGATTCTGATAAGGTGTGTCTTTATTTTTGTTTGTTTCCAGAAAAATTTTTATATCTGTCTGGATTTTTGTGTTGACCCAGAAGTCATTCAGCTGTATGTTTTGTAGTTTCCATGTTTTTGTATGACCTGAGGGGAATTTTGTTAGTGATAATCTTTATTTTTATTCCACTATGATCTCAGAAGATGCATGGCATTTGTTCCACTTGATTTATGTCCAAAAATGTGACTAATTATGGAGTATCCTCCATGGGCTGATGAGTAGAATGTATACTCTGTAGCTGTTGAGCTGAATGTTCTGTAAATGTCTATTAAATTGATTTGATTGAGTGTCAAGTAAAGGCTTTCTCTATACATATTTATATTTTTTGCCTTGATGATCTGTCTAGTGCTGTTAGTTGGGTACTGAGGTCTTCAATTATGATTTTGTGAGTATCAATGTCCTCTCTTAGATTACTCAGTGGTTGTTTTTTTAAAACCTGATGCTTCTGTGTTGAGTGTGTATATATTTAAGATGAGTATTTCTTGCTGGTGAATTGACACCTTTTATCATTATATAATGTTCTTCTGTGTGCTTTATAACTTTTGATGACTTGAAGTCTGCTTTTTCTAATAGCAGAATAACTATACCAGTTCTTTGTTTTCTGTTTGCCTGAAAGATTATTACCAACCCCCACCCCACCTTTGATTTTGAGTCTGTGAGTATTCTTTGCACTGAGATGAGTTTCTTGGAGGCAGCATACCGTTAGACCATGCTTCTTTATCCAGTTTGACATTATAGGCTTCTTCAGTGGCACATTTAGTCTATTCATGTTCAAATTAATCATTGAATTTTGAGAGTTTAACCCTGTCACAGGGTTATTAGGGGATTGCTTCCCTCTTATTTTTGTATTAATATATGTATGCATTTTCATTTTTATGAATGCTCTGTATATTGTTAACTCTGTGCTTGACTGTACTTTTGTGAAGAGTATGATTGTTTTTTTGTTTCTTTGTTCAACACAATCTTAAATGTCTCCTAAAGAGCTTGTCTGGAGGCAGCATATTCTCTTAGGTATTGGATGTCTGGAAAGTACTTTAATTCTACTTCACTGAAGAAGACTAGCTTGGTAGGGTAGGAAATTCTTGGCTGGAATTGCTTATCTTTAAGAACATTAAAAATGGGACTCCAATTCCTTCTGTTTTGTAGTGTTGCTGAAGATGTTTGGAACAATTCTCATGGGTCTTCCCCAGTTGGTGTTCTGACTGTTCTCTCTTGCTGCCTTTAGACTTTTTTTTTGGATGCTTACGTTGTGTAGGTGGGTTACTATGTGTTTGGGGTTGGTCTTCTCTTGTGATATCTTGGGGGTGTTCTCTGAATCTCTTATACTTGATTGGTCAATTCTCTAGTACAATGTGGAGATTTTTTGGATGACCACAGAGCATGCTTGTTACAAGGTACTTTTAGTTTCCTTTTCTGCTGCATTGTTACCAGTCAGGTGTAGATTTGGCTTCTTGACAAAGTTCCATATCTGTTGAAAGTTTTGCTCATTCTTTTTAAGTCTTTTTTCTATGCTTTTGAAAGACTGGGTTAGTTTTATAATTTGGTCTCCAAGTTTTGAGAATCGTTCCTCTTCCTGACTGATTCTGTTTTCTATGATTGTTAATATATTTTTAACTTTCAGAATGTAGGTCTTCATTTTCCAGTATTTCAGAATGGGCCTTTTTGAAGTTGGCCAACTCTGCTTTCACTTCCTGCATAAATTTGGTGAATTTCACTTCTAGTTTCTCGTAGTTCTCCATATTCATTTTAGCCATCCAATCTCTGATTTATGTGTTTGTCATCTGGGACAGGTTGCTACAGGGGGATTCCGTTTTTTTTACTTTGATAGTTGTTTTTTGGGGCACTTTTTTTTTCAGACTCTGAGGATTGCTTATTTTTTTTGTTCTTGTTAATTATTTTTTTACTTGTGACAAGCTTCTCTTCCCTCTTAATCATTCCTCTTTGGTATGGTTGCTCTGAAGCTACTCAATGTTCCTCTGTTCTAGGACCCTTTTATCATTCAATAAAGGTCATTTAGTGAGAAAGAGAAGGGCACTTACTTCTGTTCCATGCTCCATCCTGTGAAAAACCTCTCTGATGCATACGTTTCCTCCCATGGTTGGTCTGGTGGTTGCATTGGTTTTCAGACCTTGTTGCAAGTACTGTGTGGAGATTGGGTAGGGGGATAGGCCCCCCGTCTGTTGTTTGCAGTTTTCAGACCAAAAGCCTTCCTCCCATCAGGAAAACCTTTGGGTATCTTTTGTGTCACTCCCTCATATGCATTTGAAGTTACTCCATTACTTTGTGTGACTTGGTAGATGATTTTGTTTATTTTTGTATTTCTTTTTACAAATCAGTGGATATAGCAAATAAATAAAAATATATTAAAGATAATTAATAAGAATGTAACACTTGAATAGGTTATATAAAGAGAAAAAGTTTAGAGTACTGGAAAACACTAGGTTAAGCACATGCAAATATTAACATCATCGATGTTATTATATGCATATCATGTTCCACCTGATATGAGAAGAGGATTTCACCTCTGTTGTGTTCGTTCCAAAAATCCATAACTCCAGCTAACCATGTGAAAAATATCAAACAAAAATACCACTCTGAGGAAAAATTTACAGGTAATCTACTTATTAATTGTTAAAACTATCAAGGTTATAACATTGAGGAAGGGAAATATTTAAGAACTATCACAGATTAAGGGAGACTGGGAAGATGTGATAAATAAGTGCAATGTGGCACTTTGTAATAAATTTTGAAAGAAAAATAAGATATTAATAGGAAAAAAGGGAAACATAATGTCTATAGTTTAGTTAATAATAATTATTCAATGTCAGTTTCTTCAATTTGATAAAAGCAACGTGTTAATGTAAGATATTAACAGTGGGAACTGTTGAGGAACATATGGGAATTTTTTTCTACTATCTGTACAACTTTTATGTAAATATAAAATTATTTAAATTTTTAAATGTTTATTAAAATATATTTGTTCATATGCTATTGCATTAGTTATGGATTTCAAAATATGTCTATTAATTGAATTATTTATTTTATGTTAAATTCATACTTCTTGTGAAACAATGAATGTGACTTGCTTGATGAGGAGAAGGCAGGTGGAAATAAGAAAAATAAATGAGACAAAAATGGCTTTAAAACTCCCAAATTATTAAAACATGGTATTTATTTTGAATATGAGTACATGTTTAATATTAAACTTTTTTATTATTTGCTAAACCTAGGAGATTTTTTTTATCAGGAAGGAGGTTGGGCTTAGTGGCTCAGCCTGTAATCCCAGCACTTTGGGAGGCTGAAGTGAGTGAATTGCCTGAGACCAGCCTGGGCAACTTGGCAAGACCTTGCCTCTACAATAAATCAAAAATTAGCCAGGTGTGGTAGAGTGTGCCTGTAGTTCCAGCTACCTGGAAGACTGAGACAGAAGGATCCCCAGAACTCAGCAGGTCTATGCTGGGGTGGTCGTGAGAGTACCACTGCACTCCAGCCTGGGCGACAGAGTGAGATTCCAACTCAAATAAATAAATAAATAAATAAATAATAAAAATATATCAGGAAGGAAATATTCAGTATAACTGACTTGAATGTTGAAAACATACGAAAATTATCATTCCCCTTGCAACCATTGTATTCTAATATAGCCTAGCCTATAACTTTTGTGAGCACGAATCATTTCTTAAGGTGTCTAGTCTTTTGTGAATGCTGTAGTGAAAGTGAGTTGGAAAGGCAAAGCTGAAAATTATACCCTGAAATAGAATAAAATTATGTTTTCTTAAGTTAGATAATAACAGTATTTATTCTCTCTCTCTCTCTCTCTCTCTCTCTCTGGGTTTGGACTAGGCAATCAAACTAGTTACAAAATGATTCGTGTGGAAAATGATGAAAATGATTTATCTTAAATAATTTCATAGCATACATGTTATATTGGATAATAGTGATGATTGAACTTTAATTTTTGTGGCAAAGCACTAGGTACAATTTTGGTAAGAAACCAGATATTTCTTCTGCCTTTTTTTCCTCCCATTCTTGGTGGGTTTTTGTGACATGTTTATGGATATTCGCTCTATGCAAATGTGTATTTCTTTTCTGTTATCAGTGAAATTTTGAGCTATAGAGGCATTATATTCATCTTGGTAAGCGCTTTGTCTAGAAATTATTCATAGCTAACACTAATTTAGACATTTTGGAAATTTACATCCTGACCTTAATGGCTTAAAAGGTATAATTCTGTTTTTATATCTGTTACAAAAAGTATTAATACTACAAGTCAAAGTGAATGAAAAATATTCAAAACATGTGTTTTCAAGCCATAAATCTTTCATTTGTCTCAAAAATAATAGAATTTGCAAATGTCATGTCAAATAAGTTTTGTTTATATTATGCTTCTAAAATGCATTCTTTTCTAGAGTTTATCCTTTTATTTGTAATGACAAGAAAAGTATTTTGTAAGAAAATAATGTGAGCATTTTAGTGTGAAGATTGAATACATAGAAAGTTTTTTTGTAATTTAATTACAAGTATCATTAACTGAAATATATATATGACTGCAGTATGTGCCAGGGACTGTACTATAGTATATAAATATAAAAATAAATTAGATTTATGCTTATCCTTAAGAAAATCACAATTGAAGCACATAGAGGTATTAAGAAATAAATCCAAAATTATATAATATATATAAAAGACAATACAAAATATACATGTATTTTACTAAATATAATCATTGTTATTTGTGTTATCATATAACAGGAATCTCTGTGTTCCAGAGGTTCCTCGTATGTCCCAAAATTTAAAAATTGGAGCTAAAGTGGGCAATTTATTTTTTTCTTTTTTGAAGTGTTCATTGAAAATGGCCCTGAGACCACTGTACCCATTGCCTCCCCCCACCAAACAACTTGCTAAAAGCTACGGAAGAATGTTAACCACTTAAAGGCCTTTCTCATTCCTTATTTCCAATAGGGTTGTTTATGCCTTTTGCATTGCTCTTCACAAAATCTTTCAACCTCCCTCTGCCTTTAACAATTTAGACAACTGTAAAAGGAACTATATGAATGAAAAGATCAACTGCTTCCTCAACATTTAACTGAATACAAGATCATAATGGGAGGATTAGGTAATTGTAAAATAGTTAAACTACTTTAAACTGAGCAATAAATATTTTTTCCCAAAAAATGTATTTATGTTTTTTTCTTAAATCCTATTTTGATTTTTCTATGCTTATTCTTATTTCTAAATATTTCTCTCCTACGGAGTTTCAGATTTCCTATTAAATTCATGTAAAAACACTAGTGGATTTATAAAAATTTATAAGAGAAGCTTCATGTAATTAAAATAAGTGATGTAATTAAATAAATATAAATTGAATCTGAGGATCATTCTCTGAAATAAGTATCACTGTATACAGCTACATAGTGTTCCTTTTATTAAAATAAATACTATTTCACTTTTTAATTTAATTTCAGTTAAATTTTTGCTCAATACTCCATCTTTTCATAATTGTGAGTCCTTATATTAGGTTGGAAAGTCCCAGAAATTTGTTATACATTTCTTCCTACTTATAAGGCAATAAGTTAAAATGGCATGAAAATATCATATTTAGCAGGTTACTTTTCAGCTAGGGCATTTAGATAAATGTGCAGAGATTAAAACTACTATAAATCAATCTCAGCATTCTTGTATTGGATTTTTCGTATTTTTCTCATATGTTTATGAAACAAGTATTTCCTAGAAGCTTTTCTAAATTAAAAAAAAAAAACCTCTATTTTCTGTGCTATACACACCCAATTGATTGCTACTCTACTAAAAATATTTATTTTTCAACACTTTAATTAATCCATGTAAATTTGTATGTTCCCAAATGATCAGGGCCTGAGGTCACATAGGGAGAAAGCAGTGATGAATTTCAATAAATTATTATGCTCTCTTCTTAAACAGTTATTCATGACATTTACATTAATGTAATTGCATATGGAATAACAACCATATGGAGAGGATAATTTTCATGTGGAGATGGCTATTATCAATTCAGTAACATGAGTCAAATAAAAGTTATTGGATAAAATGTCATTTGAATGCATTTTATATATTTGTACTATATATCATATATATTTTATAGACACATGTATTTTTCTTAATTTCTCATTAGCATATTTTTATTAAAATTAAATATTAAAATTGTTTACACTGCCAACGTTAAGATGAAGTGAATGTGATCTTTGGAATAAGAATGTAAATTCAATCTGCCATTCTAAGAATTGTATTAGGTTAGCAGCAGGTATTTATTGAATTACCTGTTTGCTACTTTGCTTATAAATTTTGCATGTAGGTTTACATCTCTATTCAAACAAGCATATAGGAATAGTATACATTTATGCAACTGGATTATTCATCAGATTAAGTTATTTTTATCTATAAGAATCAATTATTATTTATATTATTTTATATTATAATTTATTTATAATATAATTATTATATTTTTATATAATATATATAAATTATATTATATATAATTATATATTATTATTATATTTTTATATATTATTATATATATTATATATATTATATCATATTATATATTATATATAATATATATATTATATATTATAATTATATATATTATATTATATATAATATAAAATTATATTATATATAAATTATAATTTATATTATACAACCAAGTACATTCTACTTTTAACTCTATATTGCCAAACGTATCCATTTTTTGAAGTATTTTACATAAAGAGTTAATAAGTAGGCAAACAGAAAAGTTTTCAACTTATTATATGACTTTTTTCCTTTTTCTGAGACCATGTATTCATCTATTGTGATAAATCATTGGATAAATAGAAGAACAAATATAATTAAATAACAGTACAAAATGAGGAGTAGATTTACAAAACTTAATAGCAGATGAATGCAACGAGTTCATGGTAGTTTCCCATGGCTGTAGCTATAAAGACAGTGGACTTCTAAAATATTTTCAAACTTTGGCGCTAAGTCAAGTGTAGCAATAAACCATATAATTATTGGGAGTGAAAATGATTGACAAATAATTGACAAAGGGTGAAATAAATCATGCTGACTCATAAAAAATATTCAACACATTTAATTTTAATATCTCTTGGACATAGTGTACATATCTTCTTTTTCTACCTAGGATGTATTGCAGTTCAATTTGAAATTGTGAGAATGTACTGAGCATAGCACTTTAATTCTGACAAAAACGATGGAGTTATCTTAGCATGTGGGTCTGTAGCATTTTTTTTCCCACAGCAATAAGTGTCACTTTATTATGACTACATAGACCAAACTATATTCATAATAAATATGGACAAGTCATTTTCTACAGTATAAATAAGTACATTTTCACTCCATGAATAATTCTTTTATTCAAATATGCTGAAATTACCCTTCAATAGTATTTTGTTGTTACTGAACTTAAAAGCGTATTTTGAATTTTATTTTATGTCAGTTCATTTTGACCTTGGTTTAGTTTTCAAATATGAAGAAACTGGTTTAAAAAGCTAAAAAGCCTTTAAGTAATCTATTCAATGTTATTCAATTAACATTTTAGTGTAAGCAACAAAAACAACCAACTTAATTTTTATAATACAGACATTATATATAATGACACATATGTTTCATTTAGTTTATATCCACTTGAAAACATTGCAGAACTTATATTTTCTGTCTCCTAAAATTGATCTAGATATAAGTCATAAAAAAACAAAACAAAACTGAACTGCCTTTCACTGTTCACAGTTTACTAGCACAGAGACCATACTTAATCACAGTCATCTTGGAGATTCCATAACATTGCAAACAAAAAAATTGTCTCTCTCTCTCTCTCTCTCTTCTGTGTGTTGTGTGTGTGTGTGTATCTCAAGAATACTGTTTACAATGAAATTAAAAGACAAGGCATCTTCATGAACCTCAAAAAGTGAGTAAAGCCACACAGCTACAAGAATAATGTTATATGTGCAGGAAAAAAGCAGTGAGAATAAACATGTGATAGTCATGATAACAGGAGAAACTTCAGGTTGTCAGCAGCTATTTACTGGAAAGCATGGACCCAAATTTGAGAAAAACAGTTGAAAACGGGAAGTAGGTTTGCAGAATTTAATAGAAGAAGAGTTCAGGGAGTTAATGGTGGTTTCCTATGGTGGTAGCTATAAACAATGAACTCCTAAAACTGATCAACTAAACCTGTTTTGTAAGAGAAAAGAGTACACTGAAGGGAAATTGAAGGGGAATCAAAATAAGCTACTGAGGACAACAAAGAGAATAACTACAGATAAAAGTAGAGAAGGAGAAATGTATCAGAAAATTTCAGAAAGCAAAACCAACATATTTTTTAGCAGTATATCAAAATCAACCAAAGATGAAACTCTCTTGTCATTAGAAAATTTGTCCTGATGTACATTTACTTCAGTTTAGAGAAATGTATTTTGCATGACAGATAGAGTTTTAATTCCTCAGCATATTGTAAGGGGAAGAAAAAGAATGCTTGATAAACTTTAGGGACATATCAAAACTATAGCTTTATCTATTTGAAAATGGTCAAAAATAAGAAAAAAAATAGTGATACCAATATTTTCCTGTTATTAAATACAGAGACATAACAGAAAAAGAAAGCTACAATCATATTTCGGGCAAGACGGCAATGGGACAAGTCAGACTGTGAGAGTCTTCTCAGAGGGTGGCTGCTGCAGCCAGTCCCACACATCGTGCCACTACCACCGCTGCCTCCACAAAAGGTGACTGCTGGTCCCACACACTGCACCGTGTGGCCCTCAGCTCCTGGCATCACAGAATTTTGGGTTCCCTTGCTGGCTACACCACCCTGTCCCTCTCTAGGCTACTCTGTGCCATGCTCCCCTCCACTACCCAACTGTCTCACATTCTGCCTCCCCCATCTGGGTTGTGGCAGAGCCAGAAATCAGCTGGACCCCAAGTCTGATTGGTGGAGAGAGATGATTGGGGAGGGGTAGGGAGAAGGTCCATGCCCAGTGAAGAGGCACCCACCACAGCCATTCTCTCTGTCCCAGGAGCAGGCAGAGACCTGCATGGTCCCATCTAGCTCCACCCAGCCTCCAACTTGGGACCTAAGTAGGTATATTTGTCTGTTATGCCTCTTGCTCTTCTCTCTCTCCACCTTCCTCTTCCACCCCTCTTTCCCTCTTCCATTCTTTTCCTTTTTATTATGTCATTTTGCTTTCAGGGAGAAAACTTATCACCCACTACATGGACAGACTGCAAGGCAGTGAGAAGGGGGTTCCAGGCTACCCATATACCAGTTGGTGGACTGGGATCTGCAGACAGGCTTTTGAATCATAGCTCCCCAAATTAAATCTCAAAACTGCAAAAAATTACAGACCCCAACCCACAGGCCAGCTATAGAATTTAACTCAGCTAGAGTATTCACATAAGGAAGAATAGGAAATTGAGCAAACAGAAGTAAAAAGAACCCTGCCATCCCTGAAAAACAGAATTGAAGAAGTGGGGGGATGGGGGATGGGGAAGAAAATCTACACAAATGTAGAAAAATGAAAAGAAGAATATAGGGCTCACACAGACCCCTGAGAGGTCAGACACTGAGAAAACAGACTTCGGAATGCAAACAATGAAGAGCTCCCAGAATGACTGGTCACATACTACAAAACCAGGGATCAAGACATTAATAGAGAATAAAACAAATTGAGGAGAGAAAAGAGGAAAATAGGAAGGAGTTGATAACTGAGATAACAGTAGTAAAGAATACTGTGATTAAAATAAACAACAAACTAATAGGCATGGGAAACAGAAATAGCCAAGCAGAATAAAGAATTTCAGAGCTTGAGGACCAAAATATAGAGCTAACCCAAACTGTCAAAAACATAGATAAGAAGCTTTAAAAGACAGAACAAAACCTTCAAGAGATGAGTGATTATTTCAAGAGACTGAGCCTAAGAGTAAGTGGACTCTCGGAGGCAGAAAGAGAGACAGAGACCACCCTGGAACAAACATTCCATGAAATTATCCAAGAAAACTTCCCTCATCTCATCAGTGATGTGAAAATTAAACACAAGTATTCAGAGAACCCCTGCAGGACAACAAATGAGAAGACCAACTCCCAGACACATAATAATTCACCCAAACAAAATAGGCTTAAAAGAAAAATTCCTAAAGGCAGCAAGAGAAAAAGGTCAGACTGCCTACCAAGGAAAACCAATTAAAATAGCAGCAGATTTAACTACGGAAATACTTCAGGCTAGGAGAACATGGGGCCCAATCTTCAAAGTTCTCAAAGATAAACAATTTCAACCAGGAATAACCTAACCAGCTAAGCTAAGTTTCATCAGCGAGGGAGAAGTAAAATCTTCTGCAGACATTTTATCCCTAAGATCTTACATTGCCTCTAGACAACCTCTACAAGAAACACTTAAGAAAATATTAAACACAGAAGAAAAGGAAAAAAGAATGACAACATTCTTCACAAGAGTACAGGAAAAAGATTGAAAATACACATGAATCAACCCAAAAATCAAAAGAAAGACAACAAACAGGAACAACAATAACAACTCTATAAGAACCTTATGATAGGGATAAATTTTCACATTTCAATAATTAGCCTGAATTTGAATGGGCCAAATTCACCACTGAAAAGACACAGAATGGCAATATAGATAAAATATCATCAGGCAACAATATATTGTCTTCAAGAGACTCATCTCACCAGAAAGGCCACTCACAGACTCAATGTAAGAGGATGGGAAGCAAAATTTCAGGTAACGGAACACAAAAGAAAGCAGGAGTTGTGATCTTAATATAAAACAAAATACCCTTTAAGCTATCATAAATTTTAAAAAAGATAAAAGGTGACTCATAATGGTAAAAGGTTCAATCCATCAATAAGAAATATCCATCCTAAACATGTATGCACTCAACATGGTAGTACCAACTTTCATAAAGTAGCTTCTAGGCAAACTTAAAAAAAATATTGACTCTAACATTATCATAGCTGGGGACTTTAATATTCCACTCACAACCCTAGACAGATCAGCAGGACAAAAGCTCAGCAAGGAGATCTGGAAACTCATTCTGACTCTTGACCAAATGGACTTAATTGATACCGACAGAACACTCCACTCAATGACCAAAGAATATACTTTCCACTCATCACTGCAAGGAATGTACTCTAAGATAGATGACATCCTTGGCCATAAATCAAGCATAAGCAAATATCATATGATTGAAATTTTGCCATGAACCCTCTCAGAACACAGTGGAACAAAATAAATAACAACAACAAGGTTCCCCCAAAACTCACAAAGACATGGACACTAAATGACATGATGCTAAGCAACTCCTGGGTCAACATGAAAATCAAAACAGAGATTAAAAGATACCTGGAAACAAATGAAAATGAAGAAACCTCTTAAAAAATCTCTGGGATGCCATGAAAGCAGTAGAAAGAGGAATATTTATGTCTCTACAAACATGCATGAAGTCAATGGAAAGATCACAGTTAACATTCTAACAAATCACCTAAGAAAGTTGGGAAAGCAAGACCATCAAAACTCTAAATTCAGTAGAAGAATCCAGATCACCAAAATAAAAATCCAAATCCGGGACATAGAAGACAAAAAGATAACACAAAAAGTAATGAAAAAAATGTGTTTTTTGAAAGGTTAAACAAGATTGATGCTAGACTGACCTAGAAAAAGAGAGAAAAACCCAAATAAACACAATGAGAAACACAAAGGATCAAGTGACATCTGACCCTGAAGAAATACAATAGATTATCAGAGACTACTATGTACAATTGTGTGGAAACAAATTTGGAAACTTAAAGGAAATGGAAGACTTTCTGACATCACACAACCTCTGTCAGTTAAAACAAGAAGAAATCGGGACACTAAATAGGCCAATAACAATCTAGGAAATTGACTATGTCATAAGAAAACTGCCTACAAAAAAAAAAAAAAAAGAAAAGAAAAAGCCCTGGACCAGTTGCTTTCCAGCAGAATTTTACAAAACAAACAAGGAGAAACTGATACCAATCCTACTGAAAGTATTCCAGATGATTGAGAAAGATGGAACTCTCCCCAAATCATTTTATGAAGCTAAGATCACATTGATACCCAAGCCAGGTAAAGACCCAACAAAGAAAGAGAACTACCAGCCAATATCCTTGATGAACATAGATGCTAAAATTCCCACAAAGATCCTAGCAAACCAGATTCAACAACACATCTCAAAAATCATCCACCATGACCTTGTAGGCTTCATCCCTGAGTTGCAAGGCTGGTTCAACATTTGCAAGACCATAAACGTAATTAAATACGTCAACAGATGTAAAAACAAAAACCACATGATTATATCATTAGATGCAGACAAAGCTTATGATAAAATCCAGCAGCCGTGCTCGGTGGCTCAGTCTGTAATCCCGTGCCTTTGGGAGGTTGAGGTGAGTGGATTGCCTGAGCCCGTGAGTTCGACACCCGCCTCGGCAACTTGGTGAGACCTCATCTGTACAATAAATTAAAAAATTAGCTGGCTGGTAGCATGCGCCTGTAATTCCAGCTACTTGGAAGGCTGAGGAGGAAGGATCACTGGAGCCCAGCAGGTTGAGGCTGTGGTGGCCGGGAGTGGCCACTGCACTCCAGTCTGGGCGACAGAGTGAGACTCCAACTCAAAAAAAAAAAAAAATCTAGCACCCCTTTTAAATAATAACCCTCAAACATCTAGGCATACATGAAATTTACCTCAAAATAGTAAGAATCATCTACGAGAAACCCACTGCCAGCATACTGCTAAACAGAGAGAAATTGGAACCATTTCCCCGGAAAACTGGTACAAGACAAGCATGCCCACTCTCACCTCTCCTGTTCAACATAGTTTTGGAAGTCCTAGCTAGAGCAATCAGGGAAGAGAAGGTGATCAGAGGTATCCAAATAGGAATATAGGAAGTCAAGTTATCTATCTTTGTAGATGACATGATTCTATACCTTGAAAACCCAAGAATCTGTCAAAAACCTCCTTGCACTGATAAAGGACTTTGACAAAGTCTCAGGGTATAAAATAAATGTGCAAAAGACAGTCACATTTCTATACAACACTAATAAGCAAACAGAAACCCAAATAAAAAGCCAACTCCATTCAAAATAGCCACACAGAAAAATGAAATACCTTGGCATCTTCCTAACCAGAGATGTGAAAGACCTTTACAACGAAAACTACAAAACACTGCTCAAAGAAATTAAAGATGACACAAACAAGTGGAAGAATATTCCATGCTAATGGATTAGAAGAATCAACATTGTTATGATGTCCATTCTACCTAAGGCAATCTACAGGTTAAACGCAATACCCATCAAATTACCAGCAACATTCTTCTCAGACCTAGAAACAACAATACAGAAATTCATATGGAAACATAAACAACCAAGAATAACCAAAACAATCCTCAGAAAAAACAAGCAAACAAACAAATAAAAAACAAAACAAAACAAAAGCAGGAGGTATCTCACTCCCAGACTTTAAACTATATTATAAAGCCTCAATAATCAAAACTGCCTGGTATTGGTCAAGAACAGGCATATAGACCAATGGAATAGAATTGAGATTCTAGAAGCAAAACCTCAATTTCTCAATCAACTCATCTTCAACAAAGCCTCCACCACCAACCACTGGGGAGAGGAGAACCTATTCAGTAAATGGTGCTGGGAAAACTGACTGACCATATGCAGAAGATTGAAACAGGGCCCCTACCTATCCCCATACACAAAAATTAACTCTAAATGGATCAGAGACCTAAACGTAAAACCTCAAACTATAAGAACCCTAGAAAATGCAGTAGAAGTTGAAACTGGCAACCAATTCCTGGTCAAAACCCTAAGGGCCCATGCCTTAACAGATAAGGTAGACAAATAGGACCTCATCAAACTGAAAAACTTCTGCAAAGATAAGGTAGACAAATAGGACCTCATCAAACTGAAAAACTTCTGCAAAGTCAAAGAAACCATCAAGAGAGCAGGGAGAGAGCACAAAGATTGGGAAAAATATTTGCCAACTCCATGTCTGACAAAGGCCTAACATCTACAAGGAACTCAAATGTGCTGAAAAGAAAAGAAAAGAAAAGAAAACAAAAACAAAATCAAACAAACAGCCCTATTACAAAATGGGCAAAAGATATGAATAGACACTTCTCAAAAGAAGACATAAGAGCAGCTAACAAAAAATACAACATGGTTAATAAACAATAATCTTTGCAAATCATATCTTTGATATAGGGCTTGTAGCTACAACATAAAAAGAGCTTTGATAACTCATAATTGAAAATAAAATTTACACCGTTTTGAAAAATGAATACGGGATGTTTCTCCAGAGACATTAGAGAAATATCCAGGAAGCACAGAAATAGATCCTCAGCATCATTAGAGTTTAAAGCAATGCAAATAAAAAACACAATTATACGCTACTTCACACTTTTAGAATGACTATAATAAAAAAGACAGAAAGTAGCAAGTATTGGCCAGAATGTAAAAAAACTGGAACTCATATACTGATAGTGAGACTCCAAAATGTTTTAATCAGTTTGGGAAACAACCTGGCGGTTCCTTAAAATGTTACACATATTTTTTAATCTATGATCCTACAAGCATTTATCCACACAAAAACTTGTACATGAATGTTTTTAGATACATTTATATTATCCAAAAATTATAAACAATCCAACTAAGCTGCCTGTCTTTGTAAATAAAATCTTATGGGGTCACAGCCACATCTGTAGACAACACATAAGAGTGCTTTTGAGCCTCAGTGGCAGGATTGAGTAGATGGAAGAGACTATGTCTGACCAAGTTAGGCCATACAAATTAGATCACATGAGCCAAGCCTAATTTTTTCACTTTAACCCTTTAATAAAAAGTTTTCTGACTTCTGCTATACATAATACACATCAGGAAACTGAAAATTAAAATAAAACCAAAATGAAACACCAGTATGTAGTCCTTAGAATGACTAATCTGAAGAAAAATAAGCATGGTTGGGCATGGTGACTCATATCTGTAATCCCAGCACTTTGGGAGACCATAGCCAGATGATTGTTTGAACCCAGGAGTTCGAGACTAACCTGGGCAACAAAGTGAGACCTCATCTCTACAAAAAACAACAACAACAAAAAAATTAGTCATGCCTTATGCCATGCACTTGTAGTTCCAACTAGGGAAGCTAGGACAGAAAGATTGCTTGAGCCCAAGACGTCAAGTCTGCAGTGAGCTGTGATCGTGCCATTGCACTCCAGCCTGGGCGACAGTGTGAGAAACCAACTCAAAAAATTAAGTTACATTAAATAATTATAAAAACAAGCAAATATAAATATAGATATAAATATATGATGTTGAGGACAATTTGAAACAACTGGATCTCTCATGCATTGCCTGCGGAAATGAAAAATGGTACAGTTGCTTTGGAAAAGTTTGGCAGTTTCTTGTAAAGTTGAAAAGATACATACAAAATGACCAAACAATTGTACTACTAAATATTTACCCGAGAAAGTTTTTTAAAAAATGTTTCTTTGCAGGTTAATGTAAGATGCATTCAAATGTCTATTGATTCATGAGTGAATAAACATACCTTGGTATTGACAAACAATGGAATATTATGCTCAGTTATACAGAGGAACAAATTTGTGATACAACAACACAGAGGAACTTCAAAAGCTGTATGCATAGTGCAAGAAGTCAGTCTCTAAAGAATATTATCCATATCATTTCATTTATGTGAAATTCTAGAAAAGTCAATATCAGTGCCAGAAAGCACATCAGTGGTTGCCAATGATTGGTGAGTGGGAAGGGCTTTGACTTAAAAAGGGCACAGGGGAACATTTTAGGGTGTTGAAAAGATTTGTTATAGTGGTATTTACACAGGTATATTCATTTGTCCAAAGTCACATAACTGAACATTAAGATGGGTACATTTAGCTATATAAGTTATAAGTTAAAAACTTATAAAAATATAGATATAGATTATAAAAATATATGCAATGGATTATTTGGCATCCGAAAGACAAATTTTGAGGCATTTTAATTCACTGTTCTATTAGTGGTAAAAGTTTAGATTAGGTTCAAGTTTTTTCTCTAAGATTTATATTATGATACCCAAGAATAGCCACTAATACTGCTAAATGATTTCCTCATAGTCTGCAAATTATAAATTTTTGTAGTTATTTCCCATTGAATTTACTATTATCTACAGATCTAACTAAGGAAAGAAAAATACTAGAGGTTAAGCTTTAAAATGCTGAGTTTAAGTCAAAGCATTCTTTCACACTTACCGAATCCATTTCTTTATTTAAAAATTTAAATATATTTAATTTTATAAAAATACACATTTTATTTGAATCTTCAAATATTTAAGTATTTAGCCTACGGCATTTAAAGGTAAAAGACACATAAATGCATGGCATAAATCAATCAGCCTATCCATAAGCTAACCACATAAAAGGAAATGAATTTATTCAAAGGTTATATTAGCAGGAATTGTCTAAATAGTAAATAATTAGTTGTTCAGAGCTTTTTTATTTCATGTAGCACTTGCACTCTTTGAGCTAATTACTTACTCTGTGGGGGCATTTAAAAAAATTGTTAAGAAAGACAGTAGTAACTGAAAAATATGTATGCCTTCTGTCTTTGAGCTTCAGGAAAACATTCATTTAAAAATACACTGCACTCATAAAGCTCTCAAAAGAAATATTGTCTAATAACAACTTTATATAGTTGCTTTATTTTACTTTCCTAACATATTATTCTATTATTAAAGAAACATATAAAGACAAGAAATCTTGCATACTCTTTCTTTCTCAAAATGGTTCAATTTTTAAATTTTGTTTTTAGATATAAACTTAGAAAGAATTGATTAAATTAAATGCACAAACAATGCCTAAACCCACACTCTTGATAGAATTAAGCTTACTGTGCACTTATTTTTTAATAAAAAGTCGATGTATTCATTGAATGTATGAGGTATATTTCTAATAAATAAGCACAGTTTTAAAAATTCAGCCCCCAAATGTCAGATACATAGTTACAAGAAAATGTTTATTAGAAGGCATCATAATTTCTTGTTACACAAAATTTTAAACATCAGTAAATTCAACTGGAAAGATTGATCCATTGGGCTATAGACTGGCTCAGGCTGCCCGTCGAGCGGCTGCCGTCAGCAGAATCTGTGGCACAGCATTTTGCTTTTCATCTCTCATCCTTTCTCAGAGGGACCGTTATTCAATCACTTTAGGGGCATATATCGATAAACCTGGTGTTCAGGGCTTTGTTGCTGTTTTGCCTCTAATATTCTGACTCGGTTTTTCTGCCTTAGAAGTACTATGCTTGGTAGAAGTAATAAATTTAATGGAAATAATAACAGCCTCTTTAGGTGGAGGAAGTTTATTGAGTGTTTTTTGTAGAGCTGGTCAGTCAAATATCAGTTTTTTAGTGACCCCAGCACCTAAAATCAGTGAATTTGTTATCATTTATCATTTTTTTCCTCAGAGTGAGCATTTTTTTTTTTTGACACTGAATTGATTGTGTTAATTCGCACTCAATTTCCAGAATTTCCTTATCAACCAAAAGGAAGCACCTGTGTTGGACACATTTTAGTGCTGCTGGCCAAAGAGAGAATTAACCTTTTTTAATGTCAATATACTGTCACAACATAGCTGTGATGATGTTAGCATCACAAAGAAAATGCAACTTTGCCCTCCTAAATCCAACTCTGGTTTCTTCAAAAGATTCCTCCTCGATGCATACTCTTCTGTTTTTAGAGCCATTATTCTGTCAAAGCAGTGTCTATGGTCTCCAATCAAGCACTCCTACTCATCCATCACATTGTTTTGTAGCACAGCTACAATCTCTGTTTTCCAATCCAATAGTCATGCCACGTGCTTCACCTTTTTTTAGCAACACTGGGCACAAAGGATGATTCTTCCTTGAAACAGCTTTCTCACTGACTTAGGATAACATATGCTCTTGTTTTTTCTCTTCTTCGTTGGTTACTCCCTCTCTACCTCTTTTGCTGACTCTGAGGTTCTCTGCAAAGTCTAACAGCAGGATGTTAAGGGCTGACATCTTGTCACTTGATTCAAATTCCTTTTTACTTTAATTTTTTCTTTATTCTTTGTCTATATCTACAGCTATATCTGCTTGGGACCTTATTCAAAAAATTTAGAAACATATGTACAACTATTTAATCAATTTTTCTATAAGATTTCTGATAGATATATTAAACCCGTCTGTTTATTTTTATCATATATTTCATTTCATGGGGTACATGATCTTCAGTGGGCACATTTACTTATTTTTGAGCCGGAGTTTTACTCTGTTGCCAAGGCTGGAGGGTAGTGGCAGGATAAGGGCCAACCATAGCCTCTATCTTTAAGGTTCAGGCAATCCTTCTGCCTCAGCCTCCTGAGTAGCTGAGACTACAGGGCACACCACCACTCCTGGCTAGTTTTGTTTGTTTTGTTTTTGTAGAGACGATTTCTCCCTATGTTGGCTAAGCTGCTCTAGAACTCCTGGGCTCAGGAAATCCTCTGCCTCAGTCTACTTAAATGCTGGGATTGCAGGCATGAGCACTGCACTTGGCTCCATTTATTTCCAAATTTGGAAATCAATGAAATAAATACTCTGTGTTTTATTCCTAATTTTTATTTTTTATTTTAAAGTTGTGGGGGTACAAGACAGGGTTGCATACATGAGTGATTTAGGTACTGGTGAAGTTTTGGGTCTCCCACACTGCAAAATAGAGAATGCCAGTAGCAGTACACTGCTAGGGGAGAGGGAGCATACATAACATCAATAAGGGTGTCTGGTCCTAACCCAGGAGAAGTGCGGTCATATATGTAAATTCTTATAGGTCATCTTCATTTGGTTGTATTTTTAGGTTTAATAGTTCAAATTTTATAAGAAAGAGTTATTTTAGAGTTGGAATGTTAGAGCTCAATGCTTATCTCAGGAATGATGGAAAGTCTGGTATTGACTCCTGGCCAAGATAGGTTGAGTGGGCTAACTAATGTTATTTAATATTTGAACATTCCATGAAGTCATCCGGGTTTAATTTGCTAATTGATGGCTTATGGCTTCTGTAACTGGTTTAAGTGTCTCCTTTGGCTACATGACCAATGGGGCATAGCTATTCTAAAACCAAGATTTCTTGGAGGTTTACAAACTAAAGATGAAACATGTCCTGTGTAATTGAGACTGGAAAAAAGTGTCACAAAGTCAATTATACCTTCATTTTTTTCTTGCTCTTTATAGAAGTATATAAGTTTGCCTGTGTGTAAAAAGCATTCCAGGATTTTGTTCTTTGGCATCTTGTGGGTTCTTTTAATCAACTAATTCTGTAACTTCATTGCACACCCTAACAAAAATTACATGACTGTCTTTTCCTCAAGATTTTCTCCTTAAAATCTCCTATTTAAATTATCAAGGTCACCATTTTTTTTTTCAGTTAAAAAGTCACAATTCTTACATTAACTGTAGAAGTTTTCTCTTCCCTAGGTCTGCCTTTAATAATTTAATATATTCTTATTACATCTCTTTTGTTCTTGCTCTCTTTCTATTTTTTTCTTAACATTTTAAAGGAATTTGCAAACTTACTTTCCTGTCTCTTATCATATCCCCAAAATCATCATTAGAGGTGCTGCTTAACATCTTAAATGTCTGGCCATTGCAGGCTTCTTAATCTTAGGGTCATAGATACCTGGATAGAAACACAAATTTCTATTAGTGTCTGTGAAGCAACATTTTGCAGGAGTGATTCTTCAAAGATTTGCAATGACTTTGTGAAAAAAGAAATGAAGACCTGCTGTTCCTAATGCCTCAGATTGGAATTTTATTAATTTCATAATTTCAACATTGCAATTACAACTCTGCTTTATTATTTTCTAATTATATATGCATATCAACTTTCATCTTATTTGAGTTATTTTAAATTTATGTATGTAATGTGTGTGTATGTGTGTTTCTGTTGAACTAGAATGTTCTCACTATCCTTACCTTACTCACTTTTTAACCACTGAAGTTTACTCACAAAGAACATGATAGTCTAGTGAACTAGGTCAAGCAATGTAACTACACTGAACTTACTGTCTTTCTATTAAGCATTGTTATTTTAAGATTCACCATAAGCACCAATTTATCTAAGTTGGTTTGCTTTTCCTCTAATGTGATTCAGTAACATGTTGGATATATCTGTGGAGTTGGAGAGGAAATATTTTAATATTTCTGCACCATTAGGCTTTCATGAACAAATTTCATAGGAATCTAGGAGTTGGGCTTAATAGACAAAATTTTGGAAATTAACTTATAACTGAAAAATAGTGAAAGTTCCAGAGAGATTTCTCTTTTCTGAGCTACATGTTTACATATCAAGGATCTGAGGTTATAGAGGCACTCTTGGGTTATTTCAGCTGGAAACAATGGCCTTATCTTTCTACTGGGGGGATTCCTTTGCATTCCAGTTAGAGGGGGTACTTCAAGCCCTTTCTATGACCTTTTCCAGGAACTACTCCAAGAAATGAAAAGATGATAGCTTTCTCCTTCTCTTGTTTATGTATTTTTGTATTTATTTATTTAAAAGATGTGGGTACAATTCAGGGTTAGGTATAGAAGTGGTCCTCACTTCGCCTGGTTTGGGATCAGGTACCCTTCTTAATGTCTTAAATAGAAGCAGAAAACAACATTTTGGGGTTTTTTTTCTCTACCACAGACTTCCTTAGGCATAAAACGACATCTAGTTTTTATTGTGTTATCCTGGAGTAGAAACTGGAAGAAAGGGGAGCTGCACACACTATTTGGGGTAAATAAATCATAATAATCTGTGCTCCAGAAAAAATGTGTCTGCATTTAGTATAACATTGGTAGGTAGACAGATGATAGATAGATATTAAAAACTTCACAGTATTTCATGTAATTACATCATGAAGTGTTGAAACATTTTGCATATTTGTTTTCCTTCTAACCTTGATTGAAAGTTTCTCAGAGGAACAAATTCTATTACAGTCATCTTTTTTAGTTTAATGTCCAGCACCTGGTAACACTAAACAAAATAAATGTTGACTAACTAAACTTTAAACAAAAATAGAATGTCATGACAAAATTTACAATATTAAATGAAATCTAGGTAAGAATAAAAGAGAAATGAAAAATGGAAGAAAACACATGTTGGCCAGCATATTTGTTTTATGAGAAGGGCTTTGGAGTTTCAAAACAATGTTTTCCAAAAAAATAGCAATTGTTATTGTGTTCCTATACTAATACAACATATATTATAAAAGTTTGGAAAATAAAATATATGAGATTTGTCAGAACATTTCTTCAAATTTAATTATATAATGGTTAACTGTGTAAAGTTCTACAACAGGCTCCAGATTTGAAAGAGTGGAGAAGACCCATGGAAAAAAGAGGATCTATTCTCTTTTGTTGCTGTAAAAAGAAACTAGTGAGAGGAAATGTGCCTTTTTCATTCTTAAGTCAGAAATATAAATTGTAAGTTATATCTTCGCAGGGACCGAGTCTGTTATTTTCATTGATGTGTCTCAGACACCAAGTATGTGGTGTCAGTAAATATTTTTGGATTAATAATGCAACAAAACCTAAAAATCTTAAAAAAAAATTCATGACTAAAGTAAATTCTTTTATATAATGCGCATAATAATAATAACTGTGATATTTATTAAGGAAAAAAAATCACAGAAGGAACACAGGTCTACTAATTAATGTACTATTTTGGTCAGAGTATATAAACTTGGTATATGTTACATTAACATAAAGGAGATAATAGTAATCATCAAAGATAATATTTTATTTAAACTAGATATTTCAGAAAAACACACATAGAAATATAATACAGTATTATTATAGGTGTATATAAGCAGTGTCAGTTATGTTTAAGCAATGATCTAAATTGTAAATATTTTTATAAACATGAATTTGTTTACTAATTTTTTGTTCTGTCGTAACTAATGAAACATATTTTGAACTCTAGAATAATAAATGAGTGCTTTCTCTCTTTCATGAATTATTTTATAAAATATTCATCTAATAATAAGTTAGAGGAAATTGAAGTATACGTTTTATAATAAAATATACAGTATCTTTATATCCTTAAAAATATATCTTTTATTAGAGCCGGACTCGGTGGCTCAGCCTGTAATCCCGCTCCTTTGGGAGGCTGAGGTGAGTGGATTGCCTGAGCCTGTGGGTTCGAGACCCGCCTGGGCAGCGAGACCTCATCTCTACAATAAATCAAAAAATTAGCCGGGCGTGGTAGCGTGCGCCTGTAATCCTGGCTACTTGGAAGGCTGAGGAGGAAGGATCGCCGGAGCCCGCGGGTCGCAGCTGCGGTGGCCGGGAGTGGCCACTGCATTCCAGTCTGGGTGACAGAGTGAGACTCCAACTCAAAAAAAAAAAAAATTAGATAAAACTCCTCAGGCACCATTATGCTTAAGTAATTAGCTAAAACAATATGAGAATTAGAAATAATAAGTCTGACAGAAAATAACAGGGGCAGGGCAGATATTCTGGTATCAGAATATCAATACATAATTGTTTTTTAAAAATTTCTTGTTCAGACTACTTCTCTTGAAACTTTGTGGATATAGATTTTTTTCCTCATCATTGGGTGCAGAAGATAACTTCCAAAAGCTCCCATTACCCTTTATGGTTCATTTTAACTTCTGTTTGTAAACTACTTTCATTCATCAACTTCCAGTATAGAGGAGCACCACAGGTGCATTTTCGGCACAACAAAATTATTTAACACTCAAGTTTTTTTTTTAATCATAAAAGTTGCAGGAGAAGGTAATTAAATTTTAGATAAGCTTTGTTATTTTGGATACCCCAATGGTTTGTAGTAATTAAGTGAATTATTTAAAGACAAGTGAAATTCAGACTGACAAATGAATGTAGGCACAAAACTATAAAAACTTCACACTTCAGAATGCTTATATTATGTGATATTTCTTGTTTCAGACTTCTAGACTACCCCATAAATATTTATAAATTTTTTATGTCAATGAAAAATGCAATTTAAAAATATCAAAGACTAATACTAGTCTACAACTCTTTTTAGATATCTTGATATGCTTTTAAGTGGGCAACCACTTAAAAGAAGAAACTGGACCTTCAGTTAGGATAATTACATTGTAATGTAAACTGGATAGTAGCAAAACAATTTGGAAGAAAACTTGGAGAGATAATTAAATGGTGAAAACTAAAATTCTACATTTAATAATAATAAAAAGAAAAACAAATGAATATGTATCAAGTTTCACTTCTCTCTCAATTTTATTATAAAGAAATGTTATATAGTGTCAGAAAATTTCACTATGAATATCAGAACTAAATTTCCTTTGCTTATATCTTTACTAATTTCAGCTGTTTGGATTTTGGAGTTTTCATTTGATACATATAAGTGTCTTTTGATACATTTTTTTCTTGGGCATTTATGTTTTGAATAATTAATGAAGTATCCTAACAGGTGTGTTTTTACCTGAACCCATCTTTTTGTGCTAATATAGTTTAGTTAGAAATAACTCACATTAGTGTGACATTTGTGAGCACAAATTCTATTATAAACTTATATTTATTTGTGTTTTTTTGGAAAAATTTTAATGGAAACTGAGTAAGAATCAAGGGTGAATATTTAGCAAACATTCTAAAATTAAAGATAATTTTAGCACCAAAATAATTATTTAATCTGCATTTCTCTGATTACTTATTTTAAAAAATAAAATTGTTTCTTGATTTTTTTCCACATAAGATTTTACATCATTTTTATCTCACATACAGATTACCTTGCCTTTAATATGGAAAGCAAGTTAGTTTATGGCATGACTATAATTAGATTTAAATTTTTATATGAATAGAGCACTAAAAGCAAAAGCAATAAATTATATCTATCAAATGGTACTCCTAAAATTCTTCACTCAGAATTTTCTAGGAAACAGTGATGACCACAAACCATTTTAGGGATGATGGTTGTTTGGTGTTCAGAAACAAGACAAGTAACTCAACTTTCATGTTAGGTAAATTCAGTTATAAATCCTATTTTGAGAAGATTGGTGCAAAGAAAAATTAAACAAGAAATAATAATATGAGAGCCATTGCTGGAGAAATAGATTTTGCAGGGTGGATGACGTAATTAACAGGAAAGTGAAACGTGGAGAAAGGTTTAAGGTTTAATAAGGTTTACCTGAAGAAAAACTCTAGATAAAAAATACACTGAGTGGAGTTAATGACAAATAAGACTTTAAAGAAGAAAAACTTAATGAACTTGAAAAAATAGCAATAGAAACTACTGGAGAAGAATTAATACACACATACATATTATAACATATATATGTATATATATAAGTAGCAATACTATAATCTGTGGACTACCTTGCAACATCTGTTTATACATAACAGATAAAATATTATAGAAAAAGATTAAGACAAAAAACTAATTCTTGGAAAGAATAAATAAGATTGATGAACCTCTAGTCAGATTTACTTAGAAAAAGAAAGAGAAAACCTAAGTAAATACAATTAGTAATGCAAAAGATGAAGTCACAACTGACTCAGAAGAAACTCTAATGATTACCAGATTTCAGGATTACTCTAAAACCACAATAATCAAAGCTTTGTGGCACTGGTATAATTTTAGACATATATATCAACGGAAGAGAAGATAGAGTCCAGGAATAGATTTTCACTTATATAATCAGTTAATTTTTGTTTTTATAAAAGTGCCAAAATAATTGAATGAGGAATGTGTAATATTTCCACAAAATGGCACTAGACATTTTTCTGAGAGGCAACAATGGAATCTTAAAACTTACATCATATGCAAAATGATCAAAATAGATCACAGACTTAAAAAGAGCTACAATGATAAAGTTTATGGGAAAAAACATAAGAGAAAATTTTTATGCTATTGTGTTGGCAAAGAGTATCTAAACATGATACAAATAGCATTAATCACAAAAGAAAACATAATAAAATAGCTTTCATAAAAATTAAAAACTTTTATTCACCTAAAGAAGCATTTAAGAAAATGAAAAGACAAGCACAGACTAGCAGAAGATATTTGCAAATACATAACTAGTGAAAGGCTTGTGTACAAAATAATAAAAAAGCAAACAATACAACTTCTTAAAATGGGCAAAATATATGAACAGACACATCCCAAAGAAAATACTATGAATAACCAATATTGACATGGCAAGTAAACAGGGAAATACAAATGACAACCACAATGAAACCACTAGGATGGGTAAAAAAAAATTTTTAACTGTCAGCACCAGGAGTTAGAGAACATGTAGGACAATTAGATTCTCAGACATTGCCAATGGAAGTGTGAAATAAAATGATACAGCCACTTTGCAAAGTGTTTGACAGTTCCTCATAAAATTAACCACACTCCCACTGTTACAACCTTGCAATTCCACTCCTGGGTACGAGCCCAAGAGAATTAAAACAGCTTTCCATACAAAGACTTGCATGTGAATATTTATTACATCATTTTTCACAGCTTCATACTCATAATAGCCCAAATCTGGAAGCAACTTATGTCCATCAGTTGAGGAGTGGACAAACACATTTTAGTTATCCTATAGGATTCCACTTAGGAATAAAAAGGAACAAAATATTACAAATGCAACAAATGAGCGAATCCCGAAAACAGTATAGTAAGTGAAAGAAATCACATACAAAAGACATATACATAAAATTCTAGAAAAGGCAAATCTATAATGATAAAATGAACAGTTACCTGGAGCCAGGGGTCCTGGGAGAGTACTGATAATGATGGGGCATGAGAAATTTCTGGAGATGATAAGAGCACTCAGTATCTTGACCACACACAATTGTCAAAAGCCCATCAAACAGCATCATTCAAATATGTAAATACTATTGTATAAATGATACTTTGATAAAAAATACTTTGACCTAAAAATTTTTTAAAAAATGATTATCAGAGATAATACCTGTCACACCTATATGGCAATAAACTAAAAAAACTGAGGAAATGGCATACTTCTTGACATCACACAACTTTCTAAGGTTAAACCAAGAAGAAATTGAAGCCCTAAACAGAGTAATAACAATCCAGGAAATCGACTTTATCATAAGAAATATACCCAAAACAAAACAAAACAAAAGGCAAAACAAAAAACAAAACCCTGGACCCAATGGCTTTCTAGGTGAATTCTACAAAACATACAAGGTGGAGATCACACCAATCCTATTGAAAGTATTCCAGGCCATAAAGAAAGGTGGAACTCTCCCCGAATCATTTTATGTTTATACATGTGATTGAAATTGCCAAAAGATAAGAGAGTAGAGAAGAGTGATTTGAGACATAATCACCAAAGATTTTAAAAAATAGTAAGCACAAACTTAAAGATCCTAAAACCACAATTAACCCAAAGAACAACAACAACAAAAAAAAAAATGAAGAAAACTATTAAAGGCACATCATAACCAAATTATATAAAATTAGTGAAAGAGAAAAATAATCTAATGAAACCAGAGAAAAATTACATTTATGGACAGAAGAACAAACAGAAAGAAAATATAAATTTCATGTCAAAATAAGACAAGCTAGATGATAGTTGAGAAGGTCTTCAAAATACTGGGGAAAAGAATCCTGTTAAGGTAGAATTATTTAACTAGTGCAAATATCACCAAAATACAAAGACAAAAAACAACCTTTACAATACATAAACATAAAAAATTTCAAAAACTTAAAAGAAATTCTTCTGATAGAAGAAAATGTTACCAGATAATTACTTAGACTTTCATAAAGGAGAGAAGCAAGAAGAGTATATTCTATAAATGTAAGAAATTTATTGCCGTTTAAATTTATGTGAAATATGCCTATTTAAAGCAAAAATAATGACAATGTATTATCATAGTGCATGAAAATAATATAAAACTTGGAGGAGAGAAATGAGAATACATTGTTGTAAGAATTACACAGTATATAAAGTGGCATAATATGACTTGAACATAGAATGTGATAAATTAAAGATGCATACCATAAACCATAACACAGCCACCAAAATAACAAAACAAAGAATTACATTTAAGAAGACAGTAGCCGGGCTCGCTGGCTCAGCCTGTAATCCTGTGCCTTTGGGAGGCTGAGGTGAGTGGATTGCCTGAGCCCGCGGGTTCGAGACCCGCCTGGACAGCGAGAGCTCATCTCTACAATAAATAAAAAAAAATCAGCTAGGCGTGGTAGCGCGCGCCTGTAATTCCGGCTACTCAGAAGGCTGAGGCAGAAGGATCGCCGGAGCCCAGCAGGTCGAGGCTGCGGTGGCCGGGAGCGGCCGCTGCACTCCAGTCTGTGCGACAGGGTGAGACTCCAACTCAAAAAAAAAAAAAAAAAAAAAAAGAAGACAGTAAATAGTACACTGCAGATCATGAAAACTTTGAGTTTAATCTAATAAAAGAAAGAAAAGTGAGAAAAAGGAAACAAGTACAAAAAAAGCTAATCTCTCTCATACTAGTGATTACATTAAATATAAGTAGTATAAACACTCCAAATAAAAGTTAGAGAGTCAAACTGATTAAAAGACTAAGACCTAATGCTATACTGCTCATGAGAAACCTATTTAAATATAAAGACAAAATCGGTTAAAAAAATAAAAGATCAAAAAGACTCATCAGGCTAAATCCAAGATCAATGATTCTATTATATATCAAACAAATAAATAACGCCATTTCTCCAAAATTTTCAAGAAAAATTGATGAAAAGACACAGGCTAAAACAAACAAAATAAAAACTTACAATTCGTATCTGCTAAAGAACTTGTATTTAGAATATGTAAAAACAACTGTCAAAACTTAATAATATAGCCGGGCTCGGTGGCTCAGCCTGTAATCCCGCGCCTTTGGGAGGCTGAGGTGAGCGGATTGCCTGATCCCGCGGGTTCGAGGCCCGCCTGGGCAGCGAGACCTCATCTCTACAATAAATCAAAAAATCAGCCGGGCGTGGTAGTGCATGCCTGTAATTCCGGCTACTTGGAAGGCTGAGGCGGAAGGATCGCCGGAGCCCAGCAGGTCGAGGCTGCGGTGGCCGGGAGCGGCCACTGCACTCCAGACTGGGCGACACAGTGAGACTCCAACTCAAAAAAAACCCCCAAAAACAAAAAACTTAATAATATTAAAATGCATTAAAACATTTATTTTTCATTGATTTGTGTGTCAATTCTTTTACCGAGTCTGATGTACTTTCCTTCTAGACTTAGTTTAGTAAGCATTTTTATCATAAATGCATGCTGAATTTTGACAAATACACTTTTCTGCATCTAGCAGACTAATTATATCATTTTTATTCTTCAGTTTGTTAAAATAGTGAATACACTCATTTAAAATTGCTGAATCAGGGCAACCCCCTGGTGTCCCTTCCCACTGTGGGAACTTTTCTGTCCTTTTAATAAATCCTACTTTCTTTTTTTTTTTTTGAGTTGGAGCCTCACTCTGTTGCCCAGACTGGAGTGCAGTGGCCGCTCCCGGCCACCGCAGCCTCGACCTGCTGCTGGGCTCCAGTGATCCTTCCGCCTCAGACTTCCGAGTAGCTGGAATTACAGGCCCGCGCTACCACGCCCAGCTGATTTTTTTTGATTTATTGTAGAGATGAGGTCTCGCTGCCCAGGCGGGTCTCGAACCCGCGGGCTCAGGCAATCCACTCACCTCAGCCTCCCAAAGGCGTGGGATTTTTAATTGTTTTCATTTTTATTAGTAATAACAAATTCAAGTTTACTTATCTTTGTCTTGCTGTTTATGCAAATCTCATAAAATGAATGGAAAATTTCTCCCAGTCTAATTTTGTAGAAACATTTGAACAGAATTGGTATTATTTCTTCCAGGCTTGATTAGAAAAAATCTTCATTGAAGACATCTTGTAAAATTTTTGTTGTGGTTGGAATGTTTTTAACTATGAATTCAATTTATTAACAGATATAGAATTGCATAAGTCTAATATATTCTTATCATTTTGTTTTTATTTGTTTGTTTTGAGTTGGAGTCTCACTCTGTTGCCTAGGCTGGAGTGCAGTGGCATGCTCATGGCCTCTGCAGCTGTGACTTGCTGGGTTCAGACAACCCTTCTGCCTCAGCCTTACAAGTATATTCTTGTCATTTTAATATCTGCAGCATTTGTTATGATAACCCCTTCCACTTAGTGGCAATTTGTGTTTTTCATCTTTTTTTAATATGTCACAACAGTTTGATTTAGTAATTATAGTATATTGTTCTTTCCAAGCAATATTCAATTAGCTGCATTGATTCCCTATATTTTTAAAACAAAGTTTACATTGTATTTATTTCTGCTCTTGACTTTATTCCTTTATTATTTCCTTCATACTTTTTGTGCTAGGTTTACTTCTCTTTCTCTGTTTTTTCTTTCTAAGTTTTACAATGGAATCTTAGGTCATTGCTTTGCAAGTTAACTTATTTTCTACAATGTTTCTCTATTGCTCTCTTTGCATCACAGAGCTCTTTTATGTTCTGATTTCATTTTCTGTTAATTTAAAACATTTTCTAATTTATTCTGTAGAAATTTGACTTGTAGATTAATTGGAGAGGTTATATCTTTATTTCTGGATTTGGGGAATTTTCTAGGTACTTGTTTTGTCATTGATTTCTAGTTTAATTACACTAAGATCAAAAAAGACCTTTTGTATTATTTCAATAATTTTACCACGACTCAGGATTTGACCTACCTTAAATAACATCTCATGCCCACTTCAAAAAAAATGATAGGCATATTTTCGTTGGGAGTAGTGTTGTATAAATTATATCAAATCGGTTGATAGCTTTGGTTAGATCTTCTAAATCCCTATTAATTTTGTTGATTCTATTGGTTAATGAGACAGGAGTGTTAAATTCCATAACCATAATTTTCTGGGTTGTTACACTTAAAGTGCATTTCCTGTAGACAACATATAGTTTCCCTTGCTTTTAAAAAAAATTCAATTAATCACTGCGTTTTAATTGGAATACTTAGATTATATATGCTTCCTTTAATTATTCATTATTTAATATTAATTATGAATATATTTAGAATAAAACTCACTAACTTTTTAGTTCTAGGGTTTTTTTTCTGTTATGGCTCAGCCTTATTCTTAGACAAACTATTGTCTCTGGGTGTGGAGTGGGCTTTCTTAGTGTTTCTCCTCCTTTTCCCATGACAGTCAATTCTTTCTGGAATTTTTGATAGGTCTGTGTCACAAGGGTTTTCCAGCTCTTTTGAAAGAAACTTTTCTCAGTGGTACAGGATTTTTTTCAGATTGGACCTAAGATGGTTTCCTGCCCCTATTATTTCCTCAGAATCATCTTAAATTAGGCATTGGTCTTTTGCTTCACTTTTTCTACTGTGGCAAAGGCTTTCATCCCACAAGGGGAAAGGATGTGGTAGAGGTATGTACCTCTTCTGTAGCTTCAGCTACTTCCCTTCAACGGGTCTGTGTCCTTCCAGAAAGGTTGACTGGTATCTTGCTCTAATCTCAGTGTCACCCTCGAGCACTTGCTGAGGAAAATGGAGAAGAAATTTAGAGATGCCAAATTTTCCTCTCAGCTGTCAGAGTTTCTTATTTCCCAATCTAGTTCATATTTGTCCTTTAGAAATTCATAAAAATATGGCTGAAATTGCCAAATCATCTTTGAAGAGAACCCTCTTTTCATCTGCATTCTGCTCCAGGGACACACTTGTCTCTGTCTCCTTTAAGTATTTGTTTTTGTCTTTTGTTTTTTTTAGATTACAAATTATAGGTGTTTGCCATGTGACATTAAGTTTCTAATGTGCTCAAAAAAATCCACGAGCATGGAATATTTCTCCATTTATTGTGTCTTTGATTTCTTTGAGCATTGTTTCATAGTTTTTGTTGGAAAGGTCTTTCATTTGTCTGTTTAGGAAGATGTTGAGGTATTTCATATTTTTTGTGGCTACTGTGAATGAAATTGTACTTTTTATGTGGTTTTCTTCCTGTTGGCTGTTGGTTTACAAAAATGTGATTTTCTTTTGCACATTTATTTTATACCCTGAGACTTTGCCAAAGTCTTTTCTCAGTGCAAGGAGGTTTTCAACAGATTCCTTTTGGTTTTCCAGGTCATATATTATGCATATTATATGCATATATCCAGATCATATAATATGCATATTATATGCATATATCCAGATCATATAATATGCAAAGATTAGCTTCCCTTTTTCTATTTGGATACCCTTGTTATCCTTCTCATGTCTGATTGCTCCAGCTAGGGTTTACAACACTATGTTGAACAGGAGTAGTAAGAGTGTGAAGCCTTGTCTTGTTACAATTTTCAGGGAAATGCTTCTACTTTCTGTTCATTTAGTAAAGCGCTGGCTGTGGGTTTATCATAATTCTTCTCAGACTTGTATACAACAATAGAGAAATTTATATGGAAACAAAAATGACCACAAATAGGCAAAACAATCCTCAGCAAAAGAAACAAAGTGGAAGGTATCATACTCCCAGACTTTAAACTTTATTATAAGGCTGCAATAATCAAAACATCCTGGTGTTGATACAAAAACAGGCACATAGACCAATGGAACAGGATAGAGATTCCAGAAACAAAACCTCAGTTTTTCAACCAACTCATCTTCAACAAAACCTCTGCCAACAACCACTGAGGAGAGGAGAACCCATTCAACAAATGGTGCTGGGAAAAGTGGCTGACCACATGCAGAAGATTAACACAAGATCCCTATCTATCACTAGACACAAAACCCAATTCTAAATGGATCAAATATCTAAATGTAAAACCTCAAATTATAATAATCTTTAAAAATGCAGGAAACACCCTTATGGAAATAGGAATAGGCACATAATTCCTGATCAAAATCCCAGATGCTCATGTCTTGAGATATAAGATAGACAAGTGAGACCTCTCAAACTGAAAAGCTTCTATAAAAGCCAAAGAAACCATCAGGGAGTGGGGAGACAGTCCACAGAATAGGAAAATATTTGCCAAAGGTATATCTGACAAGGGCCTAACATCCAGGATCTACAAGGAACTCAAATGTGCCAAAAGGAAAAAAAAAAGCCCTGTTTAAAAGTGGGCAAAAGACAAGAATAGACACTTCTCAAAAGAGGATATATGATCAGTTAACAGACACGTGAAAAAATGCTCTCACTAATCATCAGAGAAATGAGAATCAAAACCATATTGAGATACCACCTTACTCCAGTAAGAATGGTCATCATTAAAAAAAAAAAAACAAAAAAAATTCAGCCGGACTTGGTGGCTCAGCCTGTAATCTCGCGCCTTGGGAGGCTGAAGTGAGTGGATTGCCTGAGCCTGCGGGTTCCAGACCCGCCTGGGCAACTTGGCAAGACCTCATCTCTACAACAAATCAAAAATTAGCCGGGCATGGTAGCACGGGCCTGGAGTTCCAGCTACCTGGAAGGCTGAGGTGGAAGGATCGCCGGAGCCCACCAGGTTGAGGCTGCTGTGGCCCGGAGCGGCCGCTGCACTCCAGTCTGGGTGACAGAGTGAGACTCCAGCTCAAAAAAAGAAAAAAAATCAGATGCTGGCAAGGATGCAGATAAAAGAGAAAGTTTCTATACTGTTGGTGGGAAGGCAAACTAATTCAACCTCTATGGAGGAGTGTATTCTTTTTAATTTTAATTTTAATTTTTTTTTTTTTGAGTCGGAGTCTCACTCTGTCGCCCAGACTGGAGTGCAGTGGCTGCTCCCGGCCACAGCAGCCTCGACCTGGTGGGCTCCGGCGATCCTTCCGCCTCTGCCTTCTGAGCAGCTGGAACTCCAGGCGCATGCTACCACGTCCGGCTAATTGTGACTTCTAAAAGAACTAGAAAATGACCTTCCATACAACCCAGAAATCTCCTTTCTGGAAATATATCTGGAGGAACTCAAATCATTCTACAAAAAAGGTACCTGCCCATGCATGTTTATTGCAACACTATTCACAACAGCAAAAACATGGAACCAACCATGATGCCCATCAAAATTGGACTGAAAAAAAATATGGTTCATATACACAATAGAATATTATGCAGCCATAAAGAAAGTCACAATTATGGACTTTTGCAGAATGTTGGATGATTTAGAGTCTATCATACTCATTGATGTACCACAGAAACAAAGATCTGAGTACCACATGTTCTCACTCATAAGTGGTCCCTCAACACCTACCATAATATTACCAAAAAAGGGGTTGGGAATACAGGGACACTGCTGGGGAGGAGGAGATGCATAACATCATTGTGAGTGCCTGCTCCGAATTCAGGTGAAGTGAGGTCCAGTGAGAAGCCAATACTTTACCTGTACCCAAACCACTTATATATGCAATCCTGACTTGCACTCTACAACTTCAACATAAAAAAGGTTAAGCACCACTACAACTTAAAAAAATAAGAGAGTGATGACTATTGCAGTGTAAATTATTTATTTATTTGTTTATTTATTTAAGTTGGAGTCTCACTCTGTCACCCAGGTTGGAGTGCAGTGGCATGCTCATAGCTACTGCAGTCTTGACCTGCTGGGCTCCGGCGATCCTTCCGCCTCAGTCTTCCAAGCAGCTGGAACTACAGGCGTGCACCACCATACCCAGCTAATTTTTTTATTTATTGTAGAGACGAGGTCTCGCCATGTTGCCCAGGCTGGTCTCGAACTTCTGAACTCAGGCAATCCTCTTGCCTTGGCCTCCAAAAGTGCTAGGATTACAGGCTTGAGCCACCACGCCTGACTCTAGTGTAATTTTAAAAATGTTATACAAATTAAAATTTACAGAGCTTAAGCAAAGAGTAATTCATTAATTGGATAGCACTCAGAATCCGAAGAGCTCTGGAAAGGCTATGTAATTAGCCTTTATAGGCCAGGAAAAGAAGTAAGTAATAGAAATTGTCTGATTAGTTACAACTAGCTATCTGCCTTATTTAGGCATTGTGTAATAAGACATATACCTTATTTGAGCCTTATCAATTGGCCACCAATGACCAGAAACTCTACTGTTTGTGATTGGCTGAAACTCAGTATTTTGCAGAAAGAATATACTCCTAAATTAGGTTTCAGATTTTTTGGTTAATAAATTAGGTTACAGTTTTTTACATGCAAACTGAAAGTATGGATACTATCTTAGGTCAATGGCTTTTGGCTTACTTAACAGTAGAAAATAGATAGATAGATAGATAGATAGATATAGATTGTGTGTATACACACACACACACACACACATACATAGGGTATACACCCTATATATAAAAAAAATATATATATATGTAGATAGATATTATATGAAATCTGGACCTTCCCTTTGGTGATAGGGTGGGAGCGATGCATTGTTTAGTTTTTTTTTTTGCACTAAGCAAAACTAAAGATCTAAGAATATCTTCTTAAATTCAGCATGTTGTTGTTATTTCTCTCAGATACATTGAATCTTTACAGATTATACTGGAGTTGATTTTGAACATCTTACATTTTGAACATCTTACATGTTTCAAACTAGAAGAGAGATAGAAATTACTATTAAATCTTTTCCTTGATACTCTGAATAGAACTTAAATTGACTTAACAAGGTAAAAACAAATTTTAGAGACTCTATTCTCAGAAGAGATAGACCCAATTTCAAACATTTTATCAAAAGAACTCCAAATTGGTTATAAGATACAAAACAAACACAAACATTAATTACTAAAATTAATTACCAAAGAAATATTATTATAATTACCACAAAGGTTTTGGTAGTGTAAAACAAATACACATGAAAAAGATCAGAACAAAACCAAACTTTGGCATTTGAATCAGGAGCAGTTGACCCTTTAATCAGCTTTTTAAAAACTGTTTCGGTCATTGCCAGAACATCCCTACCATTGCCTTGCTAGACTCTGGTGCGGTCATGTGCTCTTTGAGCTATGGCTGTCACCATGCTTCCTGGCTTTGGTTCCCTCTCCTACCGTGGGGAGGTGAATCTTCTCTTTCTCTCTCTCTAATTTACTTTCTAAATAATCTATGTTTTCTAATCTAAAACACAAGACAAACAAACAAAAAAACAGTTTTATTTTCTTTCATTTTATATAAAAGTTACCCAAACTTGGTAATGTCAATTAGTAATTTATGCTAGCATGCTATTTAGTTTAAGGTTGAGACCTTCCATTAGCTTGGAAATTTGCTTTCAAAGTTTCCCCCAATAATTAATTATCATTTTAGCAAATCATACTTGTGTACAATCTTAGTTTTGTAAATATGCACTTTAAAAGACCTTTTTTTTAAAAAAAGTCTCTGAATAAATCAATGGCTAACTGCAAAACCACTAATCAGAAAAAATATTTGTGTCTACCTTATATCAGGTCTGTTTATATATCATTATAGCTACAGAACAGTCTTTGAAGTAGTGTAGCTTTAGAATCTTTATCATCATGCTATCTAACCTCTTTAAGAATTATTCACATCATATAGATTAATGGTTTTAACATGTTTTGCTTTGATATGTTGATGTTTTTAGCCATGGCGATTTTCTCCAAATGAAAGCCTAAGAAAATGAATAAAACTATACAGACACAAACTACAAGACATACAAGGAGGAGATGATACCAATCTTATTGAAAGTATTCCAGGCAATCAAAAATGATAGACTTCTCCCCACTCATTTTTTTTTTTTTTTGAGTCGGAGTCTCACTCTGTCACCCAGACTGGAGTGCAGTGGCCGCTCCCGGCCACCGCAGCCTCGCCTGCTGGGCTCCGGCGATCCTTCCACCTCAGCCTTCCCAGTAGCCAGAATTACAGGCATGTGCTACCATGCCCAGCTGATTTTTTTTTTTTTATTTATTGTAGAGATGAGGTCTCGCTGCCCAGGCGGGTCTCGAACCCGCGGGCTCAGGCAATCCGCTCACCTCAGCCTCCCAAAGCGCGGGATTACAGGCTGAGCCACCGAGCCCGGCTTCCCCACTCATTTTATGGAGCTAATATTATACTGATACCAAAAGCTGCCAAAGACCCAACAAGAAAAGAAAACTACAGGCCAATCTCTTTGAGGAATATAGACCCCAAAATTCTCAACAATATTCTAGAAAATCAGATTCAACAACATATCTCAAGGATCATCCACCATGACCAGGTGGGCTTCATTATCAGAATGCAGGATTTGTTCAACATTTGCCAGACCATAAATGTAAATCAGCACATTAAAACCAAGAACCACATGATCATCTCATTAAATGCAGAAAAAGCATTTAATAAAATCCAGCATTCATTGGTAATAAATAAAAACACTGGAATACCTAGGCATAGAGGGAACATTCTTCAAAACAATATGAGCCAAAATTTTGCTCAGTGGACAGAAACTGGAATCATTTCCCATAAGAACTGGAAAAAAACATGAATGTCTACTCTTATCCCTTCTATTCAACATAGGGCTAGAAGTCCTAGTCAGAGTAATCATACAAAAGCAGGAAATTAAGGCTATCCAAACAGGAAAAGTGGAAGTTAAACTATATCTCTTTTCAGACTATTTGATCCTATAACTAGAAAGCCATAATTAGTCTGTCAAAATCCCCCTTCACTGTTAAACAACTTTAGAAAGGCTCATGTTACAAAATCAATGCAAAAGACAGTTGAATTTAAGTAACCGGCAGGTAGATAAACAAGTAAAAAACTACAGTTTCATTCACAACAAATAAAAAAAAATAAAGAAGGAAAGGAGAAAAAACAAACAAACAAAACCCTTGGCAACCACCTAACCAGAGTAGTTAAAGACCTTTACAACAAGAATTACAAAACACTACTCAAAGAAATCAAGATGACACAAAGAAATGGAAAAACATCTCATGTCCACGTAATGGAAGAATCAGAATTGTCAGGATGTTCATCCTACCCAAGGCAATCTGCAGATTTAATGCAATGCTCATCAAATTCTCAAACATTATTTTTCATAGATCTGGAAACGACAATACAGAAATTTATATGAAAACAAAAAAGAGCATAAATAGCTAAAACAATCCTCATCAAAAAGAACAAAGTGGAAGATATCACAATTCCAGACTTCAAGCTTTTTAACAAGGCACCAGTCACCAAGGCAGCACAGGAACAGTACATAGACCAATGGGACAGGACAGAGATTCCAGAGTTAGAAACATGTTCTCTCAACCAACTCTCCTTTGACCAATAACAATCACTGGGGAAAGGAGATGATATTTAACAAATGGTTCTGAGAAAATTGGTTGACCACATGCCGAAGAATGAAATTTGACCCCTACCTATCACCATACACAAAAATCAACTTTAATTGTACCAAAAATCTAAACGTAAAACTATAAGAATCCTAGAAAAAAAGTACAGAACACCCTTATGCATGTTGGAGTAGGCAACCAATTCTCAAACAAGTCTCAAAAAGCAAGTGCCATAAAAGCTAAGATCAACAAACAGGACTTCATGAAACTGAAAGGCTTTTGCACAGCAAAATAAACCATCAAAATAGTAAAGACAAAACCCACAGAATGGAAAAAAAAAGTTTGCAAATTATGCATCTGACAAAGGTCTATCATTCAAGATCTACAAGGAACTCAAAAAAAGTGAAAGAAAAACAAACAGCTCCATTAAAAAGTGCAATAAAGGACATGAACAAACATTTCTCAGAATAAGACTTACGAGCATCCAACAGACACATGAAGAAATGCTCAGTCTCACTAATTATCAAATAAATGCAAACCAAAACTACAATGAGATGCCACCTAACTCTGTAAGAATGACTATCATTAATAAGTAAAGAAAAATAAGAAATAAAATTATAGGTGCTGGTGCAGATGTGAAGTAAAGGGAACACTTCTAACATTTTGGTGGGAATACAAACTAGGGTTCAGCCTCTATGGAAAGCAGTGTGGCAATTCTTAAATAACTCAACAGTGATCTATACAATCCAGCCATCCCTCTTCTAGTAATGCACCCAGAAGAACACAAATCACTCTTCCAAAAAGGCACCTGCACATGCATGTTTATTGCCACACTATTCACAATAGCAAAATCATGGTTGCAACTCTGCTGCCTATGAATAATGGACTGTAGAAAAAAAGTGGTACATTTACCTGATGGATTAATACACAGCCATAAAGAAGAACAAAATCATGGACTTCGCAGCAACTTGGACAGAGTTGGAGACCATTATACTAAGTGAGCTATCAAAGAAACAAAGAACTGAATACCATGTGTTCTCACTCATAAATAGACTCTGAGTACTAGTCATATTAGCACAAGGGTGAGATGAGCAGTCATTGGACACTGCTAGTGCAGGAAGGGAGGGAGGAGGATGGAGGGCATGTAACAACACAAAGACTACCTGGTTCAAAACCAGGGGGAGTGAGGGCCATTTAGAAGCCAAAACTTCACCTGCATGTATCCTACTTATGTAGTTAATACTCACTTGTACCCCACAGTTCTATAACAAGTAAATAATAAACGATTTTTTAAAAACACAAAACAAAAACGAACAAATAAAAACCTAGTGCAGTTCCTGTCGTGGAAACAGGGTAGTGACTCTGGTGCTTCGGAACATATTTTCTTGCTTCTACCCTCCCTTGGCATTCCACGGCTCACAAAGGGTATATGTGACATGCCTCGTTGGGTTATTTTGAAACATACTGATCCAGGTGAAAACTGCTTTTTGAAAAAAAATTAGAGGTATCTAGAGATATAACCAACTCTTTAGATATATGTGTATCTAACTATCACATTATGTGATTCAGTGTTTTTTCCTAATTTTAGGTCTTACCTATCTCTGAGCACTGACAAGTCCACAAACTAGTCTCTATTTTTATACCTAATTCTCCTTGCGAACGATGACTGACAACGAAAGAGCAAAGTATGCCGTCTCCAGTGTCAGACACCTGAACACCACGCTTGCCAGCTTGCCCAGGACAGGCATCTCCAGCATGCTCCTCTGGTTGAATAGTGCAGCTCCTTTTTAAGGACTACTGAGAAAATAGTCATGCTTCTATTTAAGGAAAACAACAACAACTCAATAGAGCAATAAATACGGGAAGTGCTGCCATGTCTTCTTCCTAACACTGCTGTGTATGTGCCTATTCATCTTCCATTTTGAAAAATCAACACTGAAAGATAAACAAAATTCTGTTATTGGACAATATTCCAAAATGTCTACAGACCTCTCCACCAGTCACCTTGACCAAAAATTTAAATATAAACACAACGTGGGCCGGGCGCATTGGCTCAGCCTGTAATCCCAGCACTTTGAGAGGCCTAGGCAAGAAGACTGCCTGAGCCTGGGGACAACTTGGCGAGACCTCGTCTCTTCAATTAATCAGAAAAATAAGCTGAGCGTGGTAGCGTGTGCCTGTAGTTCCAGCTCTTGGATGGCTGAGGCGGAAGAATCACTTAAATCCAGCAGGATGAGACAGCAGTGGCTGTGAGCATGCCACTGCCCTCCAGCCCAGACGACAGATTGACATGTCAACTAAAATACAAAAATAAATAAACAAATAAATAAACAAACATGGTGTAAGCCACAATATTTTTCCTAAGCAACATTGAAAAATGATAGTAATATAGTTTCCTTGACCACATCTCAAGTTTGTGGTAAATGTCAGCATTAAATGGTGTGTTAGACCATATTACTGTACTTTCATTTTCTGGAACAGTTTTACAAGAGCCTGAACTCTTAGGTCAGCCTTGGCCTTGTGACTTAGAATTTCACAATAGAATGGGAAAAGAGTTAACTTGTGTTCTTCTGGATGGAAGTTTCTGGAGCCTGAATTTGCATCTACATGTTCTTTTTTCTCTTTTCAAAGTTTCCAGCAATGTCCAGAAAGTGGTTGAACCTTTGCTAAGGACTAAAACAACTCAGGGTAATTGTGAAGAACAAGAAAATGAGTGAGAAACAAGCATTTTTGAATTTATTTTACTGAGAGTTGAAAATTGTTTTTGTCAAAGCATAAACTAGCTCATTCAAACCGGTACATAGGAATTAGCCTGGCTTACGAACCAAGAAACACTGGCTTTAAACATCAGACAAATAAGATTCTGTCACTGACCAGTAGAGGATACTGCATCTCTTTAATACAGCCAATTCAATTTTGGTTGACAAAGCTCCAGGATTCTCTTGGGACTTAATGTAGGGAATGGACGTGAGATAAGAAAGTTTCTGAAGTGGAAGAAAAGTCGACCTCCAATCCATTTCAACTACTTCAGAGTTACATTAATTAGTCACTCTATCCTCATGTACATTGAGATTTTATGTAAGATTTTAATTAAACTGATTTGGCTCCTGTCAATTTCTTATGATATACTCTGTTTGAAAGAAGGCTGTGTGATCAGAAAGGGAATAGGGAGCTTAGCAGCTTTAAAAAGTTACAGTGTAAGAGCAAGTTTTTTTTTATTGTGTCTTTAGTCTTGGCCCTAAGGACAACTCAGCAGATGCAAACACATCTGGCGGCAAGTGCTAATTATTACCACCACTCAGCTGTAGCTTCTTTATGCTTTTCAGGTGTATTTTTCTCCAGGGAGTTTTTGTCCTGAATAGGGGAAATTAATGCTACACTCTCCTTGAGAGTTACATTTTTGTTTATATAATAATGATTTGTCATTTGGTCAGGATGTCAGTCTTTGTGAATTTAGCTAATGTGAGCCGTTTTGACTGAGGCCACATATCCCCAAGTATATGAAAATATTACAAATATATCCTAGAATTTTGTAACCTTATCTCAGTCTGCAACCCTGTGAGGACTTGTCTGGGCTGGGAGACAGACTCCTTATATGACAAACTGATCTGTATTTTTAACATAAGGCAGTCTTGTTTATGCTCTATTTGTTAACACAGAAATGTTGAGCTGAGCAACTAGCTCAGGTCTCATCAGAATATAGGTTTCATCTAGAGTGAATCAGATTTTTGAGCGTGTATGCTTTAAAAATTTTTTTTAAATATTAAGCTACACTTTAGGAAAGATTTATGGTATCTTTGTACCATGAACAGCTACTGGCAGTTCTAAACATTTCTAATCTTAAAAAAAAGCCTATTAGAACTGGATGCCTACTTGAGAAATGTCAACATTGCCAGGACGTTTTAATTTAAAGTATCATTTAAAATTTTAAGAGTAGCCGGGCTCAGTAGCTCAGCCTGTAATCCCGTGCCTTTGGGAGGCTGAGGTGAGTGGATTGCCTGAGCCCACGGGTTCGAGACCCACCTGGGCAGTAAAACCTCATCTCTACAATAAACCAAAAAATCAGCCGGGCTTGGTAGCGCATGCCTGTAATTCCGGCTACTTGGAAGGCTGAGGTGGAAGGATCGCTGGAACCCGGCAGGTCGAGGCTGCGGTGGCCGGGAGTGGCCACTGCACTCCAGTCTGGGCGACAGAGTGAGACTCCAACTCAAAAAAATAAAAATAAAAAGTGATGCTATAATTTCCTCAAGTACTACGTTTAAATAAACCATCATTTTAATACAAGGAATCAGAGTTAGAAAAAGAAAAGAAAAAAAGAAAGAAATATCAGCACACATTATGAGCTGAGACTTTTTCACAGCAAAATTCCAATGATGGAGCTATAATGTATAAAAGATAATTATGGGAGTACCGTTTTCCTGTGTTTTCAGTTGTTTTCTAACAATTAATGGAAATTGAAAGTTTAAGTATCCCTGGGCTAAAAATCTCAACCAAATCTCATATTTAGTTTTTCATAAATAAAAATATAGCATTTGAAAGATTTTGAAGTGGGTAAATTGAACAAATGGCAATAGTAGCCTACAAAACAAAATAAAATCAGGAATACATTAATTTTTTTAATGATCTTTTATTTCATATATTTGAATTGATTTTGAGACTAAGAAATTTCTAACTTTAGTGTCTTGGAAGAAAAAAATACCCTTGGCAAATTTGTGTTGAAACAGATTTGGGGTTTTTGTGTCTTCCTTCTGCAATTAGACTTTTGCTTTTTCTTAGAAGCTCCAAATGTAGAAAGATCTTTGAAATGGTAATGTTTTAATTTTTCTCCAGCTAGAAATGTTTTATTAGGGGTAGTCATGACCTTCACTGATAAATGAGTATCATTTGGTTTTATAAAATAAACTTTTTATTTTATATAACTTTTTATCTTCTTTTCCTGATTTTCTGACACATGATGAAAAAGGTTTTTAATTGGTTTATATAATCAGTTAGGATGTTTTTGTTCCAACTGGCCAAATTTATTTGTTTCTCTTTAAAATTTTGGTTGTCATGTATAATTTTACATATAATTTTTTATTATTAGATCCATTTCATTTTTAAGATGTATTATGAGCAAACAGGTTGAAATATATGCCCCCAAATTAGAATAAATACATCAGCACACACACACAAAATCTTTGACATATATCTAGGTGGCAATCCTCTAAGGAAATAAAAAAGGCATGAGATAACATGTCTAAATATTTCTTTAAAACCTGGATATCTGATTGTCGGAAGATGGCAGTCGAGCCAGTAGGACCCTGTAAGTCCCAATGTGAGTGAGTGAGTGTGTGAAACATTTTGTGTACGTGCCGGCGAGCAAGTGGGCGTGCGAGTGGCTGACGGAGTGAGGGCTAGGAAGTTAGTGGCCGGGACTCTCCTGGTGAAGTGGCTGGTGCCACAGCTGCTGGGCTTGGACCTTAGGGATTCCGGGGATGCAGAAGTCAAGTGCCACTGTTTTCCTTGTTTTTTTTTTTTTTTCTTTTTCTTTCTTTCTTTCTTTTTAATCAGTAAAACCCTATCTGGGAAGAAAGTGCTGGGAAAGACTGTCTAAGTGTGGATTTGAGAGCAAGTGGCCAGGCCCCTGGTGCAGTAATTGATGCTGCAGCTTCTCTGCTTGGTCTCTGGCTCTACGGAGGTCACAGAACCCAAATGCCATTTTTCTTCAAGCCGGACATAAGTTTTCCTGTGAAAAGTGGTGGAGAGAGACTGTCACCCAGGCTCTTCCAAGCCATTTGCAGGAGAGACTGCTGGTTCCAGGCTTTGCCTCACCACTTCAACGCCTGGCAGGACACAGGCAGCAGGGGCTATGGAAGGAGTGCAGAGGTAAAGTCCCACTGAAGGAAATAAGAGAAGCACCCCACCACCATCTTGAAGGCGAGGCAGGAAAGTGCTCTGACTTGCTCACTATGGAGCAACAGACCCCATCTCTGTGACTGGTTCAACTACTCAAGGATTGATCCTGACCCAGAGGGAATATCCTGAAAGCACAAACTGTGGAGGGACCTGATGAGTGCTGAGTCCTAGGTGCCACACCCACTACACTGATCCAGCCAAGGCACAAGGGGTGGGGCCACAAAAGGATGAGGAAGGGCTTCAAAGAAATCAGTGGTGAATCCAGGGCTGACCCAAACCCATTCCTCCCCAGCACACCTCTGAATGTTGTACCCACATAGATGGGCCACAGTTGAGAGGGACAAACCCAGGTGAGGACTGGGCATCAGTCGCAATAGGAGAACTTCATTCCAGGGTAGCCCTGACTGGGGCACCCCCTGCGAGTACCTACCTGGGAAAGAGAGAACCCTGCACCTCCCCAGGGGAGGAAATCTCCCTGATCATACAAGAATGGGAGGGGAGGAACGTAGTACCACCCGCCTCCACTGCCCATCTCTTACTCTACTCCAGACACTGAAGAGAGAGTGAAAGAGGTGGTCCTGCAGGTAAGACCTGATTAGAGGAAAAAGGAGAGCCTGTCACAAGAGGGCAGGTTTTTTTTTTTTTAATTTTTATTATTTTTAATTAAAAAAATTTGACTATTAGTAAATCTATTTTTGAAATATTTTTCCTTTGTGCATGAATGTGTATGTGTGGGTTTGTTTTGCACCTCCCCCCAATTTTTTTTTCTTTTTTTGTATCTTCTTTTATTTGTCATTTTCTGTTTAAGTGTTTATATGAATGATTGAGCATTCATTTTTCAATTTTGTTGTTGTTATTAGTTTGTTTTTGCTCTTTTGTTTTTCTGGGAATTTTTTGTTTTGTTCTGTTTTCATTTTTTATAATTTAAGCTGTGTGCCAATATATGTTGTTTGTTTTGTTACACTTGTTATTGCAGTTTGTTTTGGGGTGTGTGTGTATGTCTGTGTCTGTGTGTTTCTTTATTTTTTCCATTGGTTTCTGCTTTGCATCATCATATTGAGTGGTGGTGGGGAGTGGATCTCAGGGAACACATACCACAATAAGTGAACATTGTAATTTGCAAGTAGTTTCTGAATCCTAGTGCCCCATCCCCTACTTTAGTCAAATTTCAAAAACTATAAGAGACAAAAAAGCTCCCATCCACCATTCTATTTCAAAAAAGAACAAATCCAGAGCCCAGATCAGGGAAGACTAGAAGACTGAGTAAACATCAGATGATAAATCCTCTCCCACTGACACTGAATAGCAGAAATAAAGGAAAAACAAGAGATATGTCACAAAAGAGGGGAAACAAAAGGAAGACCTCAGGCAATTTTAGGTATAACAAAGAAAAAACTCCTTAAAAATCAGACCCTTGGTTCCTTAACAATGGAAATCACCAATGACTGGCCTCAGAATATGATAGGATTAGGGATTGGAAGGAAAGAGTAAATAAGACTCAAGAAAGGCAAGATGCAATACTGAAAGAACTTGTAACAGATTTTGGCAATAAAAAATTTCACCGATGAAACAAATAACAAGATGAAAAGCACAGAAAACAGAATTAATCTAACTGAAGAAAGAATCTCAGAACTTGAAGACCAGAACATGGAATTAACCCAATCTGTGAAAAACATAGAAGACTCAGAAAGAAAGAACAAAGCCTACAAGGGATTGTGATTACATCAAGAAGCCAGACTTACATCTGATTGGTATCCCAAACAAAGAAACAAAAATGGAGAACAACTTGGAGCAAGTATTCCATGAGATAATACAAGAAAGCTTTCTGCATCTCAGCAGAGCTGTGATTAGTCAAGCACAAGAGATATAGAGAAACCCCACAAGACATCAAAAGAGAAGACCAACCCCTAAGCACATAGTAATTCATATACACAAAATAGGCACAAAAGAAAAAGTCCTAAAGGCAGCAAGAGAAAAAGGTCATGCAAGCTTTTGGGGAAAACCAATCAGAATAGCAGCAGACCTGTTGGCAGAAACACTACAAGAAGAAGGGACTGCAGTCCTATATTCAAAGTCCTCAAAGATCAACAAATTCAACCAAGAATTTCCTATCCAGCCAACTCAGCTTCATCAGTGATGGAGAATTAAAATCCTTCCCAGACATTCAATCCCTAAGAGATTATGCAGCTTCCAGACCAATTCTACAGGAGACACTTAAAAAGGTATTCAGAACCAAAGGAAAAATAAAATAAAATAAAGAATGACCACACACATCCCAGAACAGAAAAGCACGGAATCAACAGTGAATACAGCACAGTAAGAAACTTGAAAACACACACATGCAATAACCCCAAAACTGAAAGAAAACAAGTAAACAAAGAAAAACCCTTATAAGAACCTCATGGCAGGGATAAACAATCACATTTCAATAGTCAGTCTGAATGTGAATGAACTAAATGCACCATTGAAAGGACACAGAATTGCAAACTGGATAAGAAACCATAACCCAAATATTTACTGCATTCAGGAGACTCATCTCACTACAAGGGATACACACAGACTCAAAGTTAAAGGGTGGAAAATGAGTTTCCAGGCAAATAGAAGGCAAGAGTTGCAATCTTAATATCAGACAAAACAGGCTTTAAGCTATCAAAAATTTGAAAAGATGAAAAAGGACAATATATAATGATAGAAGTTTCAACCCATCAACAAGAAATAGCCACTCCAAACATATATGGACCCAACACAGGAGCACCAGCATTTATAAAGCAACTACTAAGTAAACTAAACAAATATACTGACTCTAACACTATTATAGCAGGGGAATGAATACCCCACTAAAAGTCCTAGATAGATCAATGAGGCAAAAAAATCAATAAAGAGATCCAGAACCTAAACTTGACATTCAACCAATTGGACTTAATAGATACCTACATATTATTCCACCCAACAACCAAAAAATATACTTTCTACTCATCACCACATAGAATGTACTCCAAGATCTAATACATCCTTGGCCATAAATCAAGCATAAACAAATTCCTTATGGTTGAAGTCTTGCCGTGCACATTCTCAGACCACAGTGGAATAAAATAAATGTCAACACCAGCAACACTTTCCCAAAGCCCACCAAGACATGGACACTAAACAGCATGATGATGAACAACTATTGGGTCAACACTGAACTCAATGCAGAAATTAAAAGATTCCTGGAAACAAATGAAAAAGAAGAAACATCTTACCAAAACCTCTGGGATGCTATTGAAATCAGTTCTAAGAGGGGGATTTATATATCTACGAGCACACATCAAGAAAATGGAAAGATCATAAGTGGAGAGCCCAACAAATCACCTAAGAGAGTTGGAAAAAGAATACTATCAAAACCCCAACTTTAGCAGAAGAATCCAAATCACCAAAATAAGAGCCCAAATATGGGAAACGGAAGACAAAAATATCATAGAAAACATCAACAAAACAAAATTTTTTTTGAAAGAATTAACAAGATTGATGGACACCTAGCCAGCATGACCAAGAAAAAGAGAGAAAAAGCCCAAACAAACACAATAGAAAAATAAAAGATCAAATCACAACTGACCCTGAAGAAGTACAAAAGATTACCATAGATTACTATGTACACCCATATGGAAACAAATTTGATAACCTAAATGAAATGGAGAACTTTCTGACATCACACAACCTCCCCAGGTTGAAACAAGAGGATATTGAGACACTAAATAGACCAATAACAACCCAGGAAATGGACTCTGTCATACAAAAACTAAATACAAAAAGAAAAAAGGAAAAAAGAAAAAAAAAAAGAAGCCCTAGACTGAATGGCTTTCTAGCTGAATTCTACAAAATATAAAAGGAGGAGCTGATACCAATTCTGTTGAAAGTGTCCCAGGCAATTTGAGAAGGATGGAATTCTCCCAAAATCATTTTACGATGCTAACATCAAACTGATGCCCAAATCGGGTAATGATTCAACAAGAAAAGAGAACTACAGGTCAATATCCCTTATGAACATAGATGCAAAAATCCTCGACAAGATTCTAGCAAATCAGATCCAAGAATACATCTCAAAAATCTTCCACCATGTCCAAGTAGGCTTCATCCCCAGGATAGTTTAACATTCACAAGACCATGAATGTAATTAATTACATAAACACTTGTGAAAACAAGAACCGCATGATTATCTCATTAGATGCAGAAAAATCTTTTGATAAAATCCAGCATCACTTCTTGATAAAAACTCTCAAACACCGAGGTATAGAAGGAACATACCTCAAAATAAGTGTCATTTACGATAAACCCACAGCTAACATATTGCTAAATTGACAGAAAATGGAAACATTTCCTCTGAAAATTGCAACAATACAAGGCTTCCCACTCTCACCCCTCTGGGAGTCCTTTGGGGGTCCTAACTCGGGACCCCCCCTTTGGGAGTCCTAGCTCGGGCAATTAGGAGAAGGAGATCAGGAGTACCCAAATAGGAAAAGAGGAAGTCAATTTATCAATCTTTGCTGATGATATGATCCTATTCCTTGAAAATCCAAGAGAACCTGTCATAAACCTGCTTGCACTGATAAAGGACCTTGGCAAAGTCTCAAAGTACAAAATAAATGTGCAAAAGACAGTTGCATCCTATACAACAACAAAAAGAAGGCAGAGACCCAAATCAACGCACAATCCCATTCACAATAGTCACCAAAAAAATGATATACCACGCTATCTTCCTAATCAGAGAAGTGAAAGAGCTTTACAATAAGAACTACAAAACACTGCTCAAAGAAATCCAAGAAGACACAAACAAATGGAAAAATATTCCATGGTCATGGATAGGAAGAATCAACATGTTTAAGTCTATCCTACTAGAGCAATCTATAGATTCAATACGATTCCCATTAAGTTACCAATATTATTCTTCTCAGACTGGAAATGATGATACAGAAATTCATATGGAAACATAAACGACCACAAATAGCCAAAACAATCCTTAGCAAAAGAAACAATGCAGGAGGTATCACACTTCCCTACTTCAAATTTTACTATAAGGCTACAGTAATCAAAACATCATGGTATTGGTACAAGGCATATAGACCAATGGAACAGAATAGCGATTCCCCTAAGCAAAGCCTTAATTTTTCAACCAACTCATCTTTGACAAAACCTCCAACAATACCCACTGGGGAGCGAAGAACCTATTCGGTAAATGGTGCTGGGAAAACTGGCTGATCACATGTAGAAAATGAAACAAGACCCCTACCTTCCACCATACATAAAAATTAACTCTAAATGGATCAAAAACCTAAATGTAAAACCTCAAACTATAAGAATCTTAGAAAATGCAGGAGACACCCTTATGGAAATTGGAACTAGAAATCAATTCCTATTCAGAACCCTAAAGGCCAATACCTTAAAAAATAAGTTAGACAAGTGGGACCTCATCAAATTAAGGAGCTTCTGCAAAGCAAAAGAAACCCCTAAGAGGACAGGGAGATAACCCACAGAATGGAAAAAAATATTTGCCAACTGTATATCTGACAAAAGGCCTAACATTTAGGATCTACAATGAACTCAAATACACCAAAAGGAAAAAAACCACACAGCCCCATTAAAAAGTGGGCAAAATATATTAATAGACACCTCTCAAAAGAAGATATGTGGACAGCCAACAGACATATGAAAAAGTGCTCAGTCTCACTCATCATCAGAGAAATGCAAATCAAAACCATATTGAGATACCACCTAATCCTAGTAAGAATGGCCATCATTAATAAAACAAACAACAACAGATGCTGGCGAGGATGTGGAAGGAAAGGAACACTTCTACAATGCTTGTGGGAATGTAACCTAGTGCGACCTCTTTGGAAGACAGAGTGACGATTTCTGAAAGAACTAGAAATTGGCCTTCCATGTGATCCAGCAATTCCCCTATTGGGAATATATCCAGAGGAACTCAAATCATTCTACAAAAAAGATACCAGCACATGTATGTTTGTTGTAGCTCTATTCACAATAGCAAAAACAGAACCAACCAAGTGGCCCATCGAAGCTGGACTGGATAAAAAAAATGTGGTACATATTCACAATAGAATATTATGCTGCCATAAAGAAGGACTTCTCAGCAACTTGGATGGATTTAGAGTTGATCATACTGAGTGATCTATCACAGAAACAAAGAACAGAGTACTGTATGTTCTCACTTATAAGCGGACCTTGAACAATTATAATACTATAAGAAAGGGATTGGCAATGGTGGGAAACTGTCAGGGGAGGGGCAGGATTGACAGTTGAGGGAAACTTCTAGGGGAAGGAGGGGCAAACCTCATCAACAAGGGTATCTGAATAATCAACATTTGTATACCTAATCCTGAATTTTACCACACATCTTTATAATAATAATAATAGCCTGGATATTATATTGTATTCTTCCATTGACTTGAATTCCTGTATATTTCTGTATTTTGGTTTTAAGCCAGTCAACTGTTCATACTTTGACTCATTGATTCATATTTTCTCCTTTCTCTGCTATCAACTCTTCAATTGTCTTTAATTCTATTACTTACATCTCAACAAGAAAGATAGATTTTTCTTTTCTAGTTGAAGGATGGGATTAACGTTGCATGCAAAATATGATACTTTTCAGTAGAGTCTCCAAGATATGAATTAGAAATAGAACTAGCTCTTCACACAACTGCTTGATGAGAATTGCAGTCTGTAATGCAATGCGCTTTATTCCTCTATATTCAAAAGAGAACATGGATGATTGCATTTGCAAGTCAATGAAAGGCATGTCATGTGAAACTCTTTACTATTAATGTTCTGCTAGATGATCATTTACCTCAAAGAAGACAATTTTAGGAAAATTGTAACAGTAAAAATGAAAGTCATAAGAATGACAATTTCATATAGAAATTGCTTAAGAATTTATTAGAAAAGTTCAGGGATATGTTAAAAGTGGTGTGCTTCTCCTGATATAGAGGAAATCAAATCGTCTGAGGCATGTGTAAATGCATTTCTCCTTGGATATAGAATAACCATTTGGTTTTGCCCCACCATCTTTTGTAGCTTTAATATTTAGACTGAATTGCATATGTCTAACAAGTATAAATAGACATAAACTGGTATAGAAGTTCCCTTACTTCTTTCATAACCATGGATGCAAGCATTTATTCCAGAATCTCTTGCTCAGAAAAATTATGGAGGTAGATAATGTCCTGTACTTGGGTGGCAGGCAGAGAGAGAAGATGGATGCTTCTACCTCGAACATTCCAAAAACTTTATATAAGATGTTTCAAAAATATATATTTGTGCTCTTAGTCATTGGTTCCCAATATAAATTTTAACAGATTAAAATCCTCTAAGGTTTTATAATCTTTCAAGCCTTGAGATATTTTATAACTTCTCAGTAAAACTTGGAGCTTTGTGAAAAGATTTATGCTTAATACAAACACTATTAGTATATTTCAATAGTAGTATAAACTGTCTTTCTTAACAATTTATTTTCTCCTTCTTCCACATAGTCATTACCCTAAAATTGTTATACTTTCAAGCATGAAGTTGTTAAAAAGTGTTGTTAAAAGCTGTCACTTCCATAATGTTGAATAGTATAATAAGTCCTTCTTGCTGGCGATGCCATTTACTTGAACTGACACTTGACATAGGGCAATCTGGTCATGTAAACAATGTAGAATGTTTTTGTGAATTAGGATGGGGAAGAATTTCTAGAAATTTCAAAAGCACAACATAATGTACAGATATTAATGAAAACGATTATAATACAATTAAAGATTATATTCTATTTAAAGAAGTATATCATGTTCAAGTTTTACAGGAAGATATCATATTTGAAAGCATCAAAATATCTAAAACTGAAATGCTTAATATAGAATATATAAGAATTCTGCAAATCTTCAAGAAGAGTACAACAAGTAAAGAGCAAAATAGGTAAATGACATAAATGGACATTTTATAAAAGGAAAACTTTTGAATGATAATAACATATTTGTTCAAAGTAATTAATATTCAACATGTAAATTTTAAAAATTTATGTAGCTTAATATTTACTAGACTGACAAAAATTTAAAAATAAAAAAATTTCGGCAGACAGTGGAAATATTGCTGGCTAGAGGAAGTTGGAAAATATTAATAGTCATTCAGGAGATCAACACAGCAATACTTAGGCAAGTCAAATATAGATATAGTTTATAACATAGTGATATTATTACTGAGTATATATTATGAATACATTTCTACAGTGTTCCAAAGTGGGTATGTACAAGCATGCTCACTGAGCATCATTTGTGATGTGGGAATTTAGTAGTACAACTTTCTGTCATTAGACAGAGGATTGGCAGATATAGTGGGTAAATTCATGACAGATATAATGGGTAAATTAGGCAGTAATGGAGGTGATAGATTAGATGCACCCATAATAATAGGGGTAGGTTTTAGAAACAAATTGCTCCATTAAAAATTTTGAAAAATAAAATAGATGAGATATTAAAAAACCACGAAATTAAGAGCATACCCATAGAATAGAAAGATACATTTTGAAAGGACAAAGATAGATAAAATATATACAAAATCAACAAAAAACAATGGTGGCCTGTTGTAATGGAAGGGAAATTTATCATCATGAATGGGAATAAATGGGAATACACAAGACTGAGTAATAGAGGAGTTATTAAAGTTCCAACAATGTTAAATTGTCATAAATGGAGTAAGCAATCAAATACTACTAATAAAAGAAATAATTGAGCAAGTATCAGAATCTTCAATATAAAAATTTAGGACTATGTGTTCATGCCCATGCTTGCCTTCTTTTTATCTGCATAACCATATAATTTTATACTTATAACACTGCAATGTTAATTTTTCTACATAAATTTATATTTTTATTGCTATTGTGAATGAGATTTATCTCTATTATGTTTTATAGCTTGTCAAATATGTCATAGAACAGAATAACTTGCTCTATATTTAAATATTTTAAATAAAAACTAATAATGAATTATTTTATTCATCTTATGAAAGATGATGCAAATTTCTTGGTTTTGCAGGATAACAAGAATTTCTTCTGTAGAAATAATAATTTGTCTTATTCTCAATATTTATTAGAGTATTTTCTTTTCTAACCGAATTGTTTTGAAATAGCAGTTATTATCATCACCAGCTTATTAGCTGTCCTTATTTTCAATATTTATGTGGTTATTTGTTTTTCTTTATAATTGAATTGTTGGGACACAACAGCTTTTCAAAACACGAGTGGTAAACTCTGCCATCAGTGTCTTGCCATTCACTGTCAGTTTTGTGAATAATTTTTATCATATTGGGAAATTTCCTTTTATTCACATTTTGCAATCATCTTTTTTTTGCTATTTGCATAATTTTTCTAATAATAATATTTTGATGTGATTAACTGAAAAAAGCTTTAACTTACGTAATAACTATTTTTAATATGAAAGATTTCCAAGACATGAGATTATTACATAAAAGGGAGTAGCACACAGTAGGCCCCCCATCGTATGTAGTATTCATAGGTTTGCCCAAGCTGACTGAGAGGATAGGGAGAATATCAGTTTTCTAAATCTGTATAGCAAATTACTAAAAGCTTACATTAGAAAAGCACACATTTATTGTCTCACATTTGCTACAGATCAGAAATCCAAGCACGGAATGGCTGGGTTCTCTACTCAGGGGCTTGTAACGGGACTGAAATCAAGGGGCGCTGGTGGGAGTGCAGTTCTTAGTGCCGTTCTCATGTGGCACAAGCTTACTGGTGGCTGGCAGAATTCATTCACAGGCAGTCATAGAACTGAGGTTACAGTTTTCTAGCAGTTATTCAGAAGCCATGCTTAGCAACTAGAGGCTGCCTGAAACTTTTTGCCCCATGGCTTCATAGGCCTGAGACCTCTGTAGTCTCATGGAACTCCACACTCAGGACTCCATGCTTTGTCTCATGTTTTGCCCTTGCTATCTTACAGTTATTAGCGATTTGGTCTCTCCACCTGTGTTTTGTGTCTGAAGACTGAAGGGACAATGGGGAGTATCCTGCATGCCCCATTGTCTCGTTCCTTGGACTTCTGCGCCTGACCTGGTTTCCTCCTTCCTCTGAGGGCCAGAAATTGCTGCTGCCCTGCATGCAGAGTGGTGACCTAAGTTTCAGTGGCAAGAGAAGGACAACATGCTGCCATCACAAATCTGTTATTTACAGAGACACATTTTGGGGGACATGATGCAAGCATCTAAAAAAATTATATTCAGGAATGGGATAACATGAAGGTTGTGCACATGTGCCACGGAGAGTTTCTCTGGAGCATGACAATAGTCATTCCTATCTGAGCAGGCAGCACCCAGTCTGTCAGGTAGGCACACAACCTGAGACTGTGTCCTGACAGGAGTGAGCCTCCAGCTTCTGTCTCTTAATCCGGGTAACCAGCGTGTCTTGGAGCAGAGGTTAAAAGATTCTTGGGGGTTGCTTGTGTTATGGGTTGAGACACTATGCATGTGGGAAAGGAAGATGACTATCTCAATTTTCCCAGATCCCATTTCCAGCTAGGATGCAGTACATCCATCCAGAGGCTAGCAGGAGGTGAAATCCTTTGGCTCTCAAGCCCCGTACATAATCTTCATCAAGGGCGGATTCTCAGGAGACTGAGTTTGTACTTGCCCCACAATTATACTCAGCAGCCTTTGAGTGAATGTCAGTCTGGTTCCAGGCCCAGAATGACCTTTTCCTTTTTGTTCAACTTGCATTAGTTTCTGAGTCCAGCTTGCATTAGTTTCTTCAAGCTTGCTAGAGGAACCCTCAGGGAAAAGCTAAAAATATAAATTGTGCAATTTTTATGTTTCTGTACAATTTAGATGCTCTAATACTTGCATTTAAAACTAACAGTACATGATATAAATGTTTTGATAATATCCATGCAAATAAGTTGATACATATTTATTTTTCTTAGAAAAGTAAATAAAAAAGTATCATGGCAATTTGAGAAAGAAATCACAGGAGTAAAAAAAAACTGTATATTTTAGGATCTTCAACACAATTTTTTCCTGTTTTTCTTTTTTTTAATAAGAAGCCCTCATTTTGAACATGGGTATCCACAGTTTGTGGAGATTCAGAAATTATAAAGTGGACACACTGCTCCTGTAGCCTTTTGATAAATGTCAGTTCTCATGCCCATTAAAAAATAAATTTTCTGTATCTATTTCTGACACTGAAATGTTCTTCCAACCCTTCTTGTACGTCCCTGGACACTTAATGATACTTTCTTTGTAGGCAATATACTTTTTTTAAAATGATTTTTAGAGTTAAGCTTTTGGTAAGTTTATGTTTATAATCTAAAATTAATAGGCGTATGATTTGGAATTCAATTGACTGTATGCAATAGGACATCTATATCAAAGTGATTAAACAATTGAGGCCTAATTTTTCAGATTAACATGTCTTGGAGGTATTCAGGAGTTCCATGCCATCAAGACTCAGAGTCAGCCTCTTTATGATTCTCGTTATCTCTTTATCACCATCACCTGCATCCGTCCTTAAACAATGTGCAAAACTGAAGAAAAGGAACATCTATCTATGAAAATATATTCTGTTTTATCAGCAAGCTTTTTCTCAAGGTCATATTCCAGGCATTGTCTAAGCTCTTAACAGAATTGAAACTGAGAAAGTACCTTCCAATTCCAGCCTTCATTGTTAAAAGTAAGCCTGACAGCAAGAAAACAAGCTGAGGAGGCGAATGAGGTGTAAAATGTAAGCAAGAGGCTCAGGGTAGCTCAGCCTAACTGAGGCACTAGAGATTGAGAGCTGGAACCAAGATTTACTACATAAAGTATCTTTTGCTGTTTCTCTTTTGCCTTCCATTTTTGTATCTTTCATCATGCACTCTTGATTTTAATTTCTTCCCTGACAAGAAAGACCTGTGTATGAGGTGTTTCTTTTCTTTTCCTTCCTTTCTTTCCCCTCCCTACCTCCCTCCCTCCCTTCCTTCCTTCTTTCCCTTCCTTCCTTTTTTTTTTTTTGAGTCAAAGTTTTACTCTGTTGCCCAGGTTGGAGTGCAGTGGCATGATCACAGGTCACCGCATCACTGACCTCCTGAACTCAGGTGATCCTTCTGCTTCCAGAGTACCCGGGATTATAAACTCATGCCAATATGAACGATTAATTGATCTTTATTCTTATTTTTTGTAGACATGAGTTCTCACTGTTTTGCCTAGACTGATCTCAAACTTCTAAGGTCAAGCAATCCTCTTGCCTTAGCCTTCCAAAGTACTGGGATTACAAGTATGAGTCACCATGTCCATGCTCATCCTCCTTTGTATGACAGTTATTAGAGACATAAGCTTTCTAAATGCAGCTGACATTTTTGTTTTTCTCTTAGTTTCCAATTTGAAATTTCACAGAAGCTCTTTAATGATGGAGTGATGTTTGCATGACTCAGGGCGTTCATTCTCACCAGGGAGTGGGGTATTATAACTGTGCAAGGCTGAGTTGTACGCTTATCACTAAAGGGTAATGGTTTGGGGTGGAGAAATAAGGGAATGAAATTTGCAACTTACTAGAGAAAACGGCATAGGCGAAGATGCTTTCTCAAAAGGGAATTTTTTTTCTAATATACTATTGATTCAACTTTGTGAGTTTGAGCTATTAATTAGATTTTTTTAGTATTAGATTTATAGAATCATTTACACTCCCTTTATTTCAAGCCACATTCTCTTTATTTTGTCTTCGGTTTCTTTCATCTGTTACAGTTGCCTTATGTGGACAATTTATTTTTCAGAATTTGTCTACAGAAACAGATTTGTGGAGAGAACAATGCAGGGGTATAATAAAATTATATTCCGTTATCTTTTAATATTTTACAATCTATCACCTTTTCATGCTTTTTTGAGTAAAAGATTCTCTGTTACTTCAGGTTTCAGACTGTTTTTACCAACCCGATAATGATTTTGGTTTTGTATATCTTCTTTTTTTAAATGAGCAGAATTTGTTCCTAGTAGATTTGTAGTACTATGCTCATTTCTGCATGATTGCCTTTAAAATCTATTTCAGGTTAAAGCCATTATGAGAAGCTAACTGAGGACATATCTACATGGGAAAAATGCATGAGGACTCATGGTGGGGAGAACTTAGTTGACGTTAGAGCTCTAGCAAAGGAGAAAAGCATATTTGCAGCAGAGCTAAATGGGTGCACAGTGAGTAGGGAGACAGCTTGGCAGAGGTATTAGACTGAAGCACATATACCGGAGGTGGGGGTAGGGGATAGAGAGGTATATGAAGAGGTAGGAAATTGCTTGTATACTGTGGGACTGACTTTAGTAAAAGTAACTATGTTAAAAACAATAACAGTCAAGCCTTTCTCTTTCAAAATTTGGAAGTGGAGAAAGCTAGTTGAACACGGTAATAATGCTTTCGATGTAAATAGAAATGTATCGATATTTATACAGGTACTATTTCACTAACATACGTCTCTGAAAAATCAACTAATCAGTGAATCCTTTGTTGATCACTCTGTTTAAAATAAAAGTTTTACTTTTCTTTATTACACTCATTGCTTGAGGAAGAGGTTTCAAGGAAGAGAGAATATCAGTTACAAAAGTCTTGAGTATGGACCATGAAGTTCTGTTGGGTAAAGCCAAGAGACCGATGTTCTAGATAAAAGTGAGAAAGGAGAGAGAGAGAGAGAGAGAGAGAGAGAGAGAGAGAGAGAGAGAGAGAGAGAGAGAGAGAGAAAGAGAGAGGAGGTCAGAGAGCTGGAGAGAGATTCATCCTAGAGGGTCTTGTACACTGTGGGGAGGATTTTGATTTTTAGTGTATGTGAAGTAATAAGTCATTGAAGGACTTTGACATAATTGTGATGCTACCCGGTTCATTTTATCAGTACTGTTACTAAGTAGAAAATAGCCAGATGCCAGACTACGGCAGGAAAGAGAGCAAGAAAGCTAGTCCAAGGAAGAGTGATGATGCTGCTGTATAGCCCGATTTTTTTTTTAATGAATAGTTGTAGAGTCTAGCCAAAAGAAACTAATCACACATAATACCACTTTTTTGTTTGTTTTAAACTACTGGGAGAAATTTAGTGCCACTTACAGTGTTAAAGAGTTAAGGAGTTTTAATAGAAGAATGGGATTAGAGGCGTGTCACGTCACCTAGGGAGTAATTTTAGATATATAAGAGAAGTGGTTCTCAGACTGAGCCCCTGAGGTATAACAATGGTTAGAAGTTTTAAAAGATGAAAAGGTTTAAAAGATGCAAAGTACTGAACAAAGGATGGAAAGAAAGAAATGAACATGAAGAAACAGAAAAATAAAACCTAGAGAAAATAAAGTTTTGTTAACTATAAAAGAAAGTGTTTCAAGAAAGAGGGAATGATTAATAAATCAAATGGTACTGAGAATTTGAGTAAAATGAGGTTCAGAACAAAACTTGGAAATCTGAATGGCATTTTAAAAATTTATTCAAATAATTTTAGAAAAAAGTCTAATTTGAAGACATACAAGAGGGAACAAAAGAGAAAAATAATAAGATTATAATGCAGATACTTATAAGAATTTTAAAGAACAATAAATATAGGGAGTTACAGCTAGTGGAACAAGATTTAAGAGGGATTGCTGTGCACACAAGGTAGGAGCTGACCTTAGAACAGAGCATGGCTATTGGTGTTATAGTAATAGGAAGAAAGTCATGGCATATAGACATAGATAGCAATGCAACAGTAAATGAGAGTATGTCGAAGTTTCTTAATGATTACTTTTTGGTAAAATAAGAAGCTATCAGGTAAGGTTAAGGAGTCTGGAGAATTAGAGTTTTAAGTAAAGGGTAAAAGGAGTGAAAGAGTTATCTTGGATAGTAAGAAGATAATCTGACAGTGAAATGCAATAAGATTGTCAAGAAGCACTGAGACTCGCTTGCAGGTGTGGTCATAAAAATACAGAGAGAACATTTGCTATGTGTAAATTTGTGTGCCTGTGTAAAAATACGGACGGTTTTGAAAACTTTCGGTTCTTGAAATTATTTTTGTTGCATCCCCAGATGTATTTGTTTCCTAGGTCTGCCATAATAAATGACCAAATTGGGCAACTTAAAACAAAAATGTATTTTCTCACAGTAATGGAGGCTCAATGTCTGAAATCAAGGTGTTGGCATGGCCATGGTCTCTATGAAGGCTCACTATGAAGTCTCTTCCTTGCTCTTCCAAACTTGCAGTGGTTTCCTGTCATCCTTGACTCTCTTGGTTTATCATTTCATCATTTCAGTCTCTGCTTTCATAGTCACTTGGCATTCTCTCTGTATTTCTGTGTTTTCACAAGACTTTCTTATAAAGATACTTTCACTGTATTAGAGCTCACCCTAATACAGTATTAGCTTAACTTAACTAATTACATTTGAAAATACCCAATTTCCACATAAGGTTACATTCTTAAATTATGGGTAGTCATGAATTTTTAGAGGATGATATTTCACCCAATACACAGGTGAGAATGATCATGGAAGAAAATGGTAAGGGAGCAGAGAGTTTATGCAAGGAAGTGGTTAAAAATAAGCAGTTGAATCTAAACTGTAGAGAACAAAGTGAAGATATGCAGATGGTAATATATAATGAAAAGTTAATAGCGTCATTGAACTGAAATTTCCTATGACAACAAATAAATGTTACAATAAAAATATATATTGGGATTGTGGTACTAGAAAGAAATTACTGCAAAGACTGGACATGTGGTCTGAAATTGGGAAATTTGAAATTGATATTTTGGAGATGCAGATATTGGTAATGACAAAGTCTAGACTATGAAACTGAAGGCAAAGTCTATGGATAGAAGAAGAAATTAATTATTAACAGTGAGGTTATTGAATAGATGGTTGTCTATATGTATCTTGAAATCTCCAAAAATTATAACTACTCCATAAAAAGACATTGGATGCATTGCTGAATTAGTTAAAGAATGACCAAAAAAAAAAAATCTGTATTTCTTTAAATGTCTACATCAAAGTGAGTTTGTTTTGGTTTTCTATAGGCAGGGTCTGAAAAAAGGGTTTTAATAGTATTTATTGAAGAAATGATCTCAGCTCTATGAGGTTGGGGAAGCATGTTAGAGAAGCAAGAAAACCTAAATCCGGATATGGTCTAGGTTAGTGACTATCTTTAACTTAGTTACATGGATGTTCCGATGAAAAAATAATGCCACAATGTTTATCTTATCTTGAGGTAAGTTGTCGCAATCTATCTCCCCTTGTCAGTCATTCATTGACTGGGTGGATTTTGAATAGAGTGACAAGGGTGTATATATATATGAGTTCTTTGGTAAAGAGTCTCCCATTTGGTCAAAAGCATTTCTTTGGAGAAGAGGGAAACTGTCAGGGGTTAACAGTCAACACGGATAGCAGCTGGGATATGGGCACACACATCAGGTAAAGATGATGTGGGTAAAACACCAACTCATTTTAAAATGTATAGAGTAGTATAGTTTTGTGCTGCACAAAACTTGCAAGTTTTTTTAGATCAGTGGTTCAATGATCTACAAGGAAACCAAAGAGTGGGGAAGTAATTGAACAGCCTATAGATCGTATAGTTCTTGAAGCATGAGAAACGAAGAATCACAGCTTGAACAGTCATATGCTACACAGAATATTCTTAGGGAATAGCTGAGTTCTGTCAAATGAAGAGGGTTAAATATGAGTAGAGGGCTAAGAAATAAAAGTGTTTGACTATGATTGAGCCCATGTTTCAGAACGCATAATAAGAGAATTTGTAGTGGAGATTAATAGAGAGGGTAGCTAAGAAAGCTGTGGAAAACTGTGTCAAATTAAGAAATATATGGAAACAAGAGTTCAGATAAAGAGGAATGACCCAGGATTCTTGGTATTCTTGTGGTGACTGAAATTAATAAACACAATTTAAACCCGATTTTTTTCTTAGGGGAAAAAATAAAATAAAAAATTCTACGTATATTGTATTTCATAAGACTGGATGTTTGGGTGTTCAGAGCATTTAAAGTTGTAAAGCAAAAAGTAGTTGTGGAGTGAGTATGTGTGTGTGTGTACATGTGTGTGAGTGTGTGTGTGCACGTAGATCTGGGGGTTTTGTTTTAATTGCTCTTAGAGTTGTAGGTTTGGGTAGAGAAAGTCTTGCCTGGAGCATTAGAAACACTCTGAACTCCTCACAAATTTTTCAAACTTTTAGTGTTCTTGCTCTGATGTTTTATTGCGATGGCTAATTCAGTAGGGTCCCAAGTAAGATGGTATTTGACACCTGGTTTCAGATTACCATGTCACCTGGACATTACATATTCAGAATCCAATAACTTAGATGGAATTTTTGGAAAACACATGGTGGAAATAACTGAGTAGAAAAAAGGCAAATCAACAGTTAAGTGATTTCTCAAGATTATACGTTGTCTTGTTGACATCAGATAATGATCAACTCTTTCCAAGTCCAGCTATATTTATATCTTGTTGATTTTTAAAGGTGGAACACTATATCTCACAATCTGGATTGAGCCAAACTAAAAGTTAAGGGCAAAGTTCTCCATAAGACTATTTTCAATTAAGACACCAGCTGCAGGTTTGGGGATCTCCAGAGCCATCCAGACTACAAATTTGATTGTCTTTATTTACTTCATCAGAATGGATAATTTGCTAGAATAACCGATAGAATTCAGGAAGCACATCATTTATAATTATCATTTCATTATAACAAAATAATACAAATTAGAATCAGCCAGAAGAACTGACACAGAATGAAGTCTGTAGGGTTCCAAACTCAAAGCTCCTGCTTTTCTTAGGGATGCATTACCTTCCTTGGCATAGAAGTGTGACTATACTCAAAAAGTATTTGCAACTAGGAAAGCTCATTTCAGACATGATTGATTGAATCATTGGCCATATGGTTGAACTCATGAGCTCAATTTGCATCTTCCTTCTCATCCCTGGAGGCAGAATTGATACCAACTGCCCCAAGACATCAATCCTGTTTGGTTTTGTTTTATCCTTTCGGCATGGCCAGTTTCCATTCTGGGTCATTTTATTACCATACGCTGTTTAGGGGGTCCACCCTGAGTCACCTCAGCATAAACTTTCAAGTGTCGCTCTAGGGCCCCACCATGAATATCAAAGACACTCCTATCACTAATGAAATTCCTAACATTCAGATTTACAGGTTACCTCTCAGGTGCTGGGACAAGGGCAGATGTCTCCTTGGGTAAAGTCATTTTTTTTCCTACATATTTTTCAACTTTATATGTACCTAGTCCAGTGTTTGGCACATATCATCTTGACAGAAAATATTTTAGAAAAAAGTTGTGCTTTGCAGCAACATGAATGCAGTTGGAGATCATCTTTCTAAATGAATTATCACAGAACAGAAAACCGAATACTGTATGTTCTCACTTATAAGTGGGAGCACAACACTTAATATTCAGGAGCATAATGATGGGAACAACACACTGGAGACTCCCAGTGAAGTTTGGGGAGAGCAGAATGTTGAAAAACTACCACGGGGTACCACGCCCACTACCAGGGCAACAAGCTTAAAAAAAGTCCAAACCTCACCATCACACAGTGGACTCATTTAACAAACCTGGGCATGTACCTTTGAATCTAAAAAGTAAATGAATAAATAAAGCAATATCTTCCAACAAACCTTCCCTCTACCTTTCAGTCAGAAGGAATTACCATCACATTCTTCTCTCAAATTCAATGACCTTTCTTCATGTCTCATAAAGATTTGTAACACCTTCTGTTTAAAAAAGAGAGAGAGAAGATTGTGTACCCTTTTAACTTGAGATTATTTATTAGAAGAAAAATAAATAGAAATGTAGTTGTGAGTATCCTCTTGAGAATTCATTCTTTGGAAAGTAAAAACTTTAAGATGTCTCATTTTACATATGCCCTTTCATGTCTATAGATAGGTTGCTGTGGTTTAAAACTATAAAATATATTTTCATGCTTACTGATGCTTACAAAGCTGCAACTTGATGAGAGCAATATCAAATTGCTTTAAGTAGTTTGTATTTGATGCTTACATATAACAGAGGGATGTTGACTTAAATGGATTAATGTAAATTAAATAAACTATCCATTGAATAAAATAACGCTTTAACCACTTATTTTATCTTAATTAATAAATTAAGTCAGAGTTGATACAATCTACTAAAAAATATCTTTCTCTTTTCTTGGGACATTCTAGTAAGGGAAGATATGTGATACAATTCTTATTTTCTTATAACTTTCACTAATTCCTACTCCAATACCAAACATAATCATCAATACATACATATATGTGTATGTGTACACGTGTAAAACTAAATTTGAAATTCTGTGAAATATGTATACCTAATTTAATAATAGTGTTTGGTAATTGATTCTACATTTTCCTTTATGTGATAGAAGCTTTTGTCAATGGACTTCTTAAGTCATAACAGGCCTAATCATTTACAGTCAGAAATAAACTGCCAAAATCTTGTAAAGCAATAACTTAAACTGAAACAATAACTTATACAATGATGTAATAATAACATTATATATAGTTGTATATAATGTGTATATATACAAATATGTTACATACAACTATAACATAAAACAATATCAACTTGAAAATGGTTATAATTGTAATGATTACAAGCAGAATAAAAACCTTTGCCTTTTAATATAAAACATTCTTTCTCAGTACAGCAATGTCAAGAATATTATAAAGGTAATTTTTATTGTACTCTTTCCATAGTCAAACGTAAATATAGAATAACCTTAAACAAAATCTCTATTAATGTTAAATATACAATAAAAAAGTGCACCTATAATAAATGTAAAGCTCAGTGGCTGTTTACAAACTGAACATAAGTGTTTAATCAGCTCCCAAATATAAAACAGAATATTGGCCTCCCTGACACCTCTCTACTAGTCTTATTCAGCTAATATTTGCTCTTACTCACAAAAGGTAACCACTATCATGATTCCTAATAAAAATTTTATTTTGTAGCATAGTTTTTAAATGAATTTCCATTAAATAAAAATTGTATTATAGGTTCTCTCCAGTAATAGAATATTATTTGGGACTTTGAATCATGATCATGTTTACAGACTGTTGGCCCAACGTTCAGACATGATTTATTTTTAGCTGTCACATCTGCATACTCACACATTAACTTTACATTTTGTAGTTTTCTCCAGAGTCTATCCACCTTCTAGTCTATATTATTCATTTTTCCACATTCAGAATTTTGTGGTCATTTTTGGTAAGCAACCTGGAAGCTAATAAAGAGAAAGGAATTGTCAGTTTTTCTGTCCACCTAAGGATATGTAATGCTGTAGACCAAGGTGAGACAGAAACCAAGTAGCTGTGAGGAAGAAAATCAGATACTTGGTGGATGGCAGAAGTTCACTTCTCTAAGGTCATTAGTACACTAAAAATAAAAACAAATTAGACTGGGTGTTACCAACTATTACCCATAATACATTATTTAAGGTAAAAGTGAGTGATAATATTATTCAGTCAAACTAATATCTGATAAATAAATCTCTGAAATAAATGTAGAAAAATAACCATTCTTCAACTTTGTGTACAATAACAGTGACTGAAATTCATGATGTTTTCAGTCAGTTGATTCTATTTTAGGATGATATCAATTAAATGATTTTTGTTTTTATGTTGTACACAAATTTTCATTTTGTTTCACTTCTCTGTGATGTTTTACTTTTGTTTTGGGGAAACATACAAAATATATGAAATCTTTTTATCACATGAGAGCCCTAAAATAATAAAAGAGAGGTATCATAATGTTCAAATTGTATTTTATTCAAAATAACCATTCCTAATTCCATTAATCATTCCTCACTTGACATTGTCAGTTTTCTTCACCGTATTTATCCCAATTAATCAATTTATAGCATAATTTCTATTTTATTTTTGATTGACAAATATATGCATTTATGTGGTATTTTGATATATGAGTATTGTAAAATTATGAAGTTAATCTAATACCCATCACTTAACATTCTTATTATTTTTTGTAATGAAAACATTGGAAGTGTAGTCTTACAGCAATTTTGAAATGTACATTGTTAATCATAATCATCATATTGTACAATAGATTCCAAAAACATATTTCTCCTATGTAACTAAAACTTTGTTTGACCTCTTAATTTAAATTACAATGGACAATGCATTTATTCATGACTACACTTAGATCTTTAATGGTTTTTGAGATTTCACAAAATATAAATGTTTTTAATAGATTGGTTATGTCACCAAGAAATTACACAGTTTATGACCCAGTCACTTGAGTCAACCAACCAAGTTTATTAGTATGGGTAAGATATAAGACTAATTTTTTTTAACTGCATAAAAAGTTTTTTCTCTCTAAAACTATTTTAGAATAAACATATACTGAAATAGTTAAAGACTAAAATTATTTTCATTTCTAATGTGAGAAAAAACTAGATTTATTCATAATAATACTTCGTATTTTAATTATAAAGGTTAGAGCCTATATATTTTACATTTGAAAGTGATATTTAATAACATCTACCACACTAAGCACCTACTCTCAGTGCTTTGAAATAACGTTTAAATCCATAATATTATTTATAGTCATAAATAATAAGTTTCATTAAATAGGTTTATTAAACAAATATTTGTGGGATTACAACTATGTGTCATTGTAGATCCCATTTATTTGATAATATTATAAAGACTCAATTATGCTATGTTAATATGAATATGGAAGTGTCCTTCAAGTAGTATTAATTAAAATGCATAATTTTACTGAAATCACAAGACTTGAAACTTTTTTCTAAGTGTTAATTTTATTTTTCATGAGTTTGATGTTTCCCTAGCTAAAATAAAAAATAAATATGTTGTAAAAATTGCATGTCTTTCATATAAAATATTTGAGTAATTTTACAATTAAAAGAGGTTTAATAAAAACTTTAATAAACTGCATGAATTCTTTTTTCTTGTTTTTCTTCTTGAGTTGGAGTCTTATTCTATTGCCTAGGCTGGAATGCAGTGGCAGTCATGATCAAAACTCACTTCAACCTCTACCTCTTGAGCCAGGTAATTTTTCTACTGCAGCCTCCCTTGTAGCTGTGATTATAGGATTGTGTCACCACTCCCGACTATTTTTTTTTTAATAGAGAGGTCTCAGTATGTTGCCTAGGCTGATCTTGAACTCCTAAGCTCAAGCAGTCTTCTCGCCTCAGCCTCATCCTCAGTGCTGGGATTACTGGCCTGTCACCCTAAACCTGTTTGTAGGATATATTTAAAACCAAACCCAGGTTTGGTATATAGTAAATTCTCAAAATATTTTGTTGAATTAAAAAATATAGATGGAATTAGAGATATTATTAAAACATTTTTCTTAAAATTACCTAGTTCACTCACAATATTATTTTGCTGAATTATATAACAAATGGTTTTTGCATAATCAAATTTTGGAAGCCCATTTGCAGATTATTATTAACTTGTAAATTGCTAAATATGTAATTGATTGTACACAAATGTAGTTCATGTTTTCTGAAGAGTAAGATGCTCCTGATTGTTTAGGCAGGCACTGTTATCTAGTGCCCATTCCTCTCTTCTTTTTAGTAGCACAAAATCCTTTGATAATGCATTCATTCTTTCACTAAGCGTCTGAGGGAAGATGACCTCATCCCTTGCTCAGATGTAAAGTCTAGTTCTTTCTAAGACAAAGAGATTTCCATTCTCTTTGCCAGTGATTGGTTTAGAGTTTAGCATTATTATCCACTTCTGGTCAATGAGATATACAGGTAAGTCTGGTGGCATTTATGATATTTTCTTCTTTTTTTAAGTAGGGACACAGGAAAATTAGTTCACTTTCTGCTTGAAATAATTACTGCATCTTGACCTGACCCGAACAACTACTGCGCCTATGAAAAGAGTCAGATTGAGGGCAATGCTAGCATGCTGATGGTGACAAAACGGAATCTGTGTCCTTGATGTTATCATTGTACTACTGAATTAACAAACTGTGATGACATCTCAGCTCTCAATTTCTGTTTAGTGAAAGTGGGTTTGAAAGGGATTTTCTTACATTTTCAATCAAAAGCTTTGAAGTGCATTATCACAGCAATAATGCATAAAATTATTGTTTTGAATATTGACCAATATTTTGAAATATTGTCATTTAAAAATAATAAAGAGTAAAACTCAGGACTGATACTAGTAAATACTATTTCAATGAAATATTTAATCTGTATAATTATTAGTTTCAACTTGATGGCCAATAAAGAGATTGTCTGTGCATTAGCATGGATAAGAGAGAGTTTAGTTAAATTGGGTAAAAAAAACCCATACAATTATCGACTGCATTCTCATTAAAGTCTTCTTCATAAATTACTTTATGCCAAACAATTTAATAGCTGTACCCCAGCTGGAGCTGAAAATCATCATCTGACACTGTGGGAGTCAAAATGTGTTATGGTATGAAACTTATAAACTTCTTTTCTTTCAAAGTGATTTAACTAAAATAGTGAAGCTTTAATGAGTAGTATTCATAACAATTAGTATGTACATTTGTCTGCCCTGGGATGCTTGCTTAATTTTCATGGTATATGACATTAAAATAAATGATCATTTTCATGTGCTTTTCTCTAGCTTTGTGAGTGGATTTGTAAAACTCTCAGTGATCTTACTGACTATACTATTATATAAAACAATAATAATCATGAGGTATTTATACAAAGCTTTTTATATATGTGAAGTAATAGTCATAAGGTATTTGTACAAAGTGTTATATATGAGAAATAATTTATACGAAGTTTATATATGTGTGATTATATTTTAAGGTCTTTACACATATTAACATAATCTTTTTTAGCAATTTTATAACATAAAATTGTTATTTTATTATCTTTTAGAGATGAGCTAATGATATACAGAGAGACTGTTAACTGACCTTCGTTCCTTGGATACTAGGTTGTGGAATCAGACAGTCAGAACATATTTTGAATACTGTGTTAGATCTCTCTTATTAGATAGAAAACACGCAAATAATAACTAGAGAATCAGCATTCTAAGTAATTTTTTCTTCTATTGAATACACATGTATTTTGTTTAGTATTTGAAAGACTATTTTATTTGTTTTGCATAAGATACCCTTTAGTACCACTAGCACACAAATCTATTTAGTTCACTGTATTTAAGAAGTATCATACAGTTTGGATTTAAACAATTACTTTCTTATAATACATATGTAAATTTTTTTTAAAAAACAATCATAGATACTAAACTAACTGTCATTTTTAAAGGAATGAGTATCAGGCTCATCTACAAAAATGAGAATTGAATTAAACTATCAATGTAATAAATTGTGGTTTATTTGCAGGTACAACAATACTGCATTTAAAATCTATTTAATGAATACACTCTTGAGCAAATTTCCTATGCAAATGATAGACCATAATAAGTTAAATTCCATGAGGTACAAATTAAGATTCCCTTCTTTTCAGAAGGAAGCATCCTCCAAGTTTGTAAAACTGAGTATTACAAAGAAACTTAGGGAAAGAATAGTAAAGCAATTAATTATGGAGTTATAGGAAAAATAATTAAGAAATCATTTGAGAAAACTGATTAATTGCTAAATATTAATATTAAATAATTACTATCTGTCAGTACATTGTGATATTTTTAAGGGTCCATTTATCTATGAATGTTTTACATTTATATTAGATCTTTGGACATCATGCATTTAAGCATTTTTAAAAATTTCTAAAAAATCTAATATTCTCTTAATATTTTCTGTTGATTTTACACATAGGTGTGTATGCCAGGTGATATATTCCTATAAAAAGTCACTTAAGTATAAATAAATACAGATATGTTATACATTTTGGAAGCCCATGATATTTGAACTTATTTACTCTAAATAGTATCACCTATACACTGATATATGTCTCATACATAAATGAAGCAGTATTTATTAAGTACTTACTATGTAAGTACAGAATAATTCTGACTATCAAAAAATTGTTTTTACATGAAACAAGTGAGAGGGGGCTCTGTTGAGTCTTAGGGCATGGCTGAGGAGAGTAAACATTCAACAGCTGATAAATTATGTACTTAGATGAAGTGAAGCACATGGAAAAGTTGTACTCTCTACCCTTAGATATTGATCATTAGATATTGGTGGAAAAAGCTTATATTATGTGGTTGGCATAATATCTGATAGGAACCATATAATTGAAATCTTATAACTTAATTATGAGTTAATTATTATTTGTATTCAACAAGAAACCCACAAAACTTTTTTTTCTCTTTTAATTTTTATTTTGAAATTGTGGGGTACAATTCAGGGTTAGGTATACAAATCTTCGTTGTGCAGGTACCTTTATTGATGAGGTGTGCTCCCCCTTCCCCAGGTGGATATTGACCACTGTCAATCCCAGTTACCCACCCCTATCCCCCTCCCCGCAGTTTCCTACTACTTTCAATCCCTTTCCTACAGCAATGTGGTAATTGTTCAAGGTCCACTTATGAGTGAGTACATGTGATACTCAGCTCTTTGTTTCTGTGAAAGATCACTCAGTATTATAAGCTCTAATTCCATCCATGTTGCTGCGAATTTCATGATTTTGTTCTTCTTCATGGCTGCATGATATTCCATTGTATATATGTAGCACATTTAAAAAATCCAGTCCTCTTTTGATGGGCAGCACGGTTGGTTCCATGTTCTTGCAATTGTGAACAATGCTGTGATAAACATATGTGTGCCGGTATCTTTTTTATTGAGTGACCTGAGTTCTCAAGGAGATGCATATTAAAACTATACTGAGATACTACCTAACTCCAGTCAGAATGGCCATCATCAATAACTCAGAAAAGTAGATGCTGGAGAGGATGTGGTAAAAAGGGAACACTTCTGCACTGCTGGTGGGAGTGTAAACTAGTACAGCCTCTGTGGAAATCAGTGTGGCGATTCCTAAAACTCCTAAAAATTGACCTTCCATATGATTCCTCAATCCCCCTACTGGGTATATACCCAGAATAATACAAAACTGTTAAGAAGCAATTTGTTGACAATTATATAGTATCATTGCAATGATAAGGGTCTGCTGTGGTCTTTCTACTTCCTAGACTTTTTCTATCCTTAATAGTTCCATTTTTCAGTTTTCACACTGCAGTGAATATAATAGTTCTGCCACTTGAAGAAAGAGGAGGAGGAAGAGGAGGAGGAGAGGGGAAGGGGAAAGATAAGAAGAAGACCATGTTATTCTCCTGTTTAAAACACGTTAACTATTGGCAGTTGCTTTCAGAAAAGTATCTGATTTCCTCAACATGAATATTGTTTATTCTTGTACAAGCTTGGGAATAGAACTCCAGCTAGAGTCATTCATTTTGACCCAGATACTGGTTAAAGAGATAAAGATACTCCTTGTTTCCTTGCATATCATAGATTTTGGAGGACAAGCTTATTAAAAATTGGAAGGACTATTCTGAGTGTAATAGCAGATGAGTAGATATATATAGAAGCCCACTCTCTTTCCTTAGGGAACTTAGGAATGATTCTGACTATCAAAAAATTGTTTTTACATGAAACAAGTGAGAGGGGCCTCTGTTGAGTCTTAGGGCATGGCTGAGTACAGTAAGCATTCAACAGCTGATAAATTATCTACTTTGATTCCCAAACCAATAGATAAAACAATTCAAGCAGCTTCTCAGATTTAGGCACTTTAGGTACTCTCATGAATGGTCTGTTTGGGAGCTAACATCTCTTAAGCACCCGTGATGGAATTCATAGGTAGGGACTAAGACATCTCACAAATGCCTCTTCATTTCTCTCTGCCAAGGTCCTGAATATCCTATCCCACTCTCCTGGGGAATAAAAACTCTTTCCTTCATTGCCTTGTCTCTTTCCAGACTAAGGCATGGGTGGTAAGTGAAAGGTTTCTTCTTGCTAATTTTGCTTACTTGTTTCTTTGCTTTTGAAATCTCAATTATCTGGTCGAATAAGCATATTCTATTTTTAAGTTACTAGTACCAACAATCAATTTCCATTCTTCTTCCTCCCTGTCTTTCTTGCCTCCCTCCCTTTGTTGTATGGAAAAATATATTTCACTAAAAGAAATAAATGCAAGGTACTGAATGCCTAGCCAAAAAAAAGTAGAGAAATAGGTAATAGAGATATAAAGTCAAAACCGGAAGTGAAATAGCATCAGTTTGATGTATTGAGCCCTTAAATACTTATCTCCAATTTCCCATTAAACTATATCAAAACCATAACAAAAGATAAATATACAACTTATATAGAAAAGTGTCTGAAATTGATTTTCTAGAATTTGGAATTTGAGCTCACAACTAAAGTAATATAATAGTGGAACTATAAATTAACATTATTGACTTATACACCACTCAGCCTTATAAATTTATCAAAGTTCATAGGAGGATTTTGCTAATCACTTCTCATAGTTTTATGATATAAGGGCCTTATCAAAGAACATTGTAGGTAATTGTCCCTCCCTCTAAACTTACCTTTTAAAGGAAATCATTAAAATAATAATAATCTAGTTTTCTTCAAATAAAATATTTTTTTTAAAAGACAAAAACATAAATATTGGGAAATTAAAAGAGAGGAATAAAATAAACCTTAACCCAAAATTAAGAGTGAAACAATACCAAAATGCAAAAAAAAAACCTTAAAAGTCATATTGAATATTAAGGAATATATTTGTCTTTCTATAATTATCATTAAAATGTGAAAATAAAAAATAATGCTTTATTGAGAAGATCTAAAATTTAAAATAACCCTGTCACTGTTTCAAGAAATATTCAAATATTCCTACATGCTGTCCTAAATTTCAAAAATTACTTTTCAAATATTAAAAACTGTACATTACCAATATTAGATTGTCACTTAGTATTTTCTTTTTATATGCTAAATAGATCTCAAGATGCTAACATAGTTAATTAAATGGTCTACCTTGTGTGATTGTTCTTTTCTCAGCTGTTAGTTCCATTTACTATCATTGTCATAAGCTTCCTCTCTAAAAAGCAACATCACAGTGTCTTCACTGCTATTTATATCTGAAAACATCCATTCATAGCATGATTAGGCCTTCACATTGAACACTAAATTATCTAGTCACAATAATAATAATAACAAAGTAGGGTAGGATGAAATAGAATCTCAAAACATGCTTAGTCTGGGTTTATTACATACCCTAAGTCTGTGTTTACTCTGAGAAAGTGGACTTTCTATCTGTAAAGAAGAAATGATGATAATAGATGTTACCTAATATGACTGCTGTGAAGAGTAAATGAGTTGATGTAAAAGACCTGGAAAAGTGGATGAAGCACAGAAAAACAATTTTTAAATGTCAACTATTACTATTACTAGAATCTCAATGACACGAGAGCAGGGCTTTATTTTTCCTATGTCTTTGAGTATTTGTTGAGTAAATGAACATTTCCTAAACATTTCCTAAACATTTTTAATTGCCATAAACTGGGATGAGTTGTTTTATATTCATTACTTCATTAATTATGCAGATAAACCTTTGAGCTTAATACACTTATATCTTCCTTTTCCTGACATGGAGATTAAGACAAAGGTTAAATTAATTGCTGGGTATCACCTGGTTAGCAAGCTTATTAATTTACAATTTCTTTTGTAAGAATGACCACAAACTTAACCTCATAAGCAATACATAATTCTTATCTTATGGTTCTGGATGTTAGAAGTTCAGACTGAGTCTCACTGGGGGTAAATTCAAGATATTGAAGAGTTGTGTTTTTCTTTGAAGGCTTCAGGTGAGAATCCAGTCTTTTTGCCTTTTCTAGCGTGTAGGGATCCCTTGAATTTTTTAGCTCAGGACATACTTCCTCCAACTTCAAAATGGACAGTCTATATACAAATCAAGCACACAAATGAAAAAATTCACAAGTTGCAAACTCTGAAATAAGTCAAATGTTTTTATTAAACTACAAGATCTTTAAAAGACTCAAATAAATAAAACTGAAAATGAGAAAAATGGCATTTTAGCTGAGTCACAAAAATAAAAGAAATATTATCAAATATAATTATGGACAATTATATGCCAACAAATTGGAAAACTAAGTAAAAATAATAAATTCCTAGATATCTACAAATGACCTAGACTGAACCCAGAAGAAATAGAATATATAAAAAGAGCAATATCAAGCAATGAGATTGAATCAGTAATGAAAATTTTTCAGTCAAAAAAATTCTAAGATCTGATTACCTTACCAAATTCTATTAAATAAAGAACTAATACTAATTCTTCTCAAATTCTATCAGAAAATCACCAAAAGAGAATATTTGAAACTAATTACCCACACCAAATAATATCTAGTAACCAACATGACCCATACTAAAACTAGACAAGAATTAATATTGTGAAAATAATCACTACAAAATACCTACAGATTGAATGTAATCCCTATCAAAATATCCATTAAATAAATACAGAAATTAAAAAACTAAAATTCATATGGAGAACCACAAAAGAATTTGAGTAGTCAACGCAGTGCTGAGCAGAAAGAACAGAAATGGAGACATTACACTACCTTACTTACCTGTGAATATGTGTAGTTGTGTCTATAAAATAATAATAAAATTTTAAAAAAGAAAACAGCTCTCTAAACAGATACAATGAGTGAACAGATTGATAATATCAGGCAAATTAAAATTTTAAAATGGAATCAAATATATCTAGAGTTGAAATGTAAAACTCAATTTCTAAGCAAATGTCATATTCTATAATATGAATCTTTTCTGAGATCTAGAAAAAGGCAAGAAATAGAAAATGAGAGAATATCTCATTTGGTTTTGAGTTGCAGTTTCTAGTGACATGATGTTTATCATTTTCTTGTGGTCTTCAGGCATATCTTCTTTGAAGAAATGTTCATTAAGGCATTTTGAATATTATAATGTGCAAAAAAAGAAAAAGAAATATAGAAAAATAAATGGAGAAAATATGCAGAAATGGAAAAAAAAGAAAGGAAAAGAAATGAAAAAGCTAGGAAGACAGAAACAGGAAGAAGGGAAGGAAAGAAGGAAGGAAGGAAGGAGGAACAGAAAGAAAAAACAAGGAAAAAAGATAAAAGGAGAGAAAAGAAAAATCTTTATGTCCTTACGAGATTGATATTATTTGGGGGCACTTTTATGTTTAGCCAGACCATTTAATATTCTGTCTAGCCTATATTTTCTTGCTTGTGTTGAGCTTGAAAACTGGCCATAGGTGAAAGTTTGCCTTCTCAGATCTTTTATGAGTATGTGTCCTGACCTGACCATTCCTGTGGTCCTTAGTCTCCCTGTTCCTGTTCCTTCTAATAATCCTTGGCTTTTCTTCCCAGACTTTGGTGTACTCATTATACCCTTACTGTTATTTATTTATTTATTTTTACACTAGGTAGCAGTATCTTTTTCATTTGGCTTTCATTTTTTTTCTTATGACCACAGAACTTATCAACCTAGCAGAGTTACAAATTAGACAAAACAAAGGTAGGCCTCCTGTGGTAGTCCTTTAGGGAAACCTTAGTCAAGTGAAAAGAGATAAACACTTTTCCTTATGTAGAGACTTAGTTTGCTCCCTCTTGAGCCAGCTATCCTCGTCAAAACCATGGGCTACCATCTTCAAAACACCTGGGGAAGGGTGTAGAGCTATAGCTAGTTGGTATGTCACAAAGATCTTTTACCCTGTTTCAGTGGTCTTTATCTTGGCTAAGTATTTGGTGACTGTAAACCTTAGACTATCTTCCAAAGATACAATAAAGTTGAGTTTGTACTTCTTTATTTTTGGTATTTCTGGGGTGGGATAGACGCTGGAATTTTCTGTAGCTTCAGTCTGTAAACTGAAAATATTTACTAACTGGCCTATAAAAAAAAGGTTGCAAACCCCTTCTTTAGAATTTTCTATACACAAAATCTGTTGCAAGGTAGTTTTCATCTCTTTTATTTTAGTTAATATGCATTTATTCCTTTTCATTGCTTTATTCTATTGACTTGAAAATGATCAATGCAATGTTGCATAAAATAGAGAGTGGATATTCTTGCCTTATCATTATTCATAGAAAAAATGCATTTTGTTCTCACCCTAAAGAATGACATTAACTGTGTTCAAGAATATTTATTTTTTCTGCCCTCCCTAACCTCTTTGACTCAAACATTTATAGTTTTAAGCAGGCTTTTTATATATTCAGCCATTGTTTTTTGGCACTGCCTAATCTTTTATTAATCAAAACAAATATTTTATTCCTGATTTCATAATTTATATCTGTAGTTGTTCCGTTTTTTTAAAATACATCTTTCATTTATCTTCAAATGTTAATGATTTACTTATAATTTTTAAGTATATTTATAGTAATTGTTTCAAAATCGTTATCTACTACCTTCATTTTTCTTTTGATTGTGGGTTACATTTTCCTTCTTCTGTGCATGTTTATTACATTTAGTTTATTGCTTAACATTGTGAATATTATATTGTGAATATGGATTTCATATTTTTTATTTTAAAAAAGGATAAATAATTTGATGCAATGGAAAATATATCAAAGTGTGCAAATATGCAGTACATAGTGGTACAGTTGGCAATAAAGAATGTCCAGCTTCGCAATCATTCTAGAAAATGAAATTAAATACAAGAAACGTATTCCTCAGCTAGGAAATAAGATTAATGTGTGCTATCAGAAGTTAAGAACATTTAAATGATTTCAATGTTATATATATTTAAGTGACCTTTTTCAAGGCAGCACAGTTGGTTCCATGTTTTTGTTGTTATGAATAATGTTGCAACAAACATGTGTGTGTAGGTATCTTTATATAGAGTGATTTGAGTTCCTCCAAGTATATTTCCAGTAAGGGGATTGCGGGGTCATATGTGAGGTTAATGCTTAGATCTTTTAGTAATCACCACACTGTTTTCCACAGAGGCTGTACTAGTTTGCACTCCCACCAACTGTGTAGAAGTGCTCCTTTTCACCTCATTCTTTTCAGTATCTGTTGTTTTTTGAGTTATTGATGATGACCATCCTAACTGGGGTTAGGTGGTACATAAGTGTGGTTTTAATTTGCAGCTCTTTGATGACTAGTGAGGCTGAGCATTTTTTCATGTATCTATTGGCTGCTCATATTAATTCTTTAATTCTTTTGAGAAGTGTTTATTCATATCTTTTGCCCACTTTGTAATGGGGCTGTTTGGTTTGTTTGTTTGTTTGTTTGTTTTTTCCTTTTTGGCGTGTTTGAGTTCTTTATAACTCCTAGAGGTTAGACCTTTATCAGATATACAGTTGGAAAATATTTTTTCCCAGTCTGTGGGCTGTCTCTCCTCTCTCTCAATAGTTTATTTGGCTTTGCAGAAGCTTGTCAGTTTGATGAGGTCCCAGTTGTCTACCTTATCTCTTATGGCATGAGCATTTAGGGTTTTGATCAGAAATTGGTTGCCAGCTCCAATTTCCATAAGTGTGTCTCCTGCATTTTCTAATTTTGTTATAGTGTGAGTTTTTACGTTTAGGTCTTTGATTTATTCAGAGCTGATTTTTGTGTATGGTGATAGATAGGGGTCTTGTTTTAATCTTCTGCATGTGATTGGCTGGTTTTCCAGTATCATTTACTGAATAGGTTCTTCTCTCTCCAGTGGTTGTTGGTGGAGGCTTTGTCGAAGATGAGTTGATTCAGAAAGTTGGTTGGTTTTGCTTCTGGAATCCTTATTGGTCTATATGCCTATTCTTGTACCAATATCAGACTGTTTTGATTATTGTAGCTTTATAATAAAGCTTAAAGTCTGGGAGGGTGATGCCTCCTGCTTTATTTTGTTTTTGTTTTTGCAGATAATTGTTTTAGCTATTCATGGTCATTTATGTTTCCATATGAATTCCGGAATAGTCTTTTCCAGGTGTGAGAAGAATGCTGTTTGTAATTTAAAGGAAATTGCTTTAAATCTGTACATTGCTTTGGGTAAGATGGATATCTTAACAATACTGATTCTTCCATCCCATGAACATGGAATATTTTACCATTTGTTTGTGTCATCTTTGATATTTTTGAGAAATGTTTTGCAGTTTCCATTGTAATGGTCTTTCACTTCTCTGGTTAAGAAGATGCCAAGTGTTTCTTTTTTTTTTTTTTGTAGCTACTGTGAATGGGATTGTGCTTTTTATTTTAGTTTCTGTTTGTTTATTGTTGGTGTATAAAAATGAGATTGACTTTTGCACATTTATTTTATACCTGAGACTTTGCCAAAATCCTTTATCAGTGCAAGGAGATTTTTGAAATCTCTTGGGTTTTTGAGGTATAGAATCATGTTATCTGCAAAGAGGAATAACTTAGCTTCCTCTTTTCCTATTTGGATAGCCCTGATTTTATTCTCTTGAGTGATTGCTCTAGCTAGGACAAGCATCATGCTGAACCGGTGGTGTGATGTGGATATTCTTGTTCTTTCTAGTTTTCAGAGGATATGGTTTCAATTTCAGTCTATTTAGCAATATGTTGGCTGTGAGTTTTTCACCAATGGCTCTTACTATTTTGAGGTATGTTCCACCTATGCCTAGCTGCTCGAGAGTTTTTATGAAGAATGGTGCTGGATTTTATCAAAAGTTTTTTCTTTACATAATGATATAATCATGTGGTCTTTGTCTTTACATTTGTTGATGTATTTAATTACATTTATGGTTTTGCAGATGTTGAATCAGCCCTGAATTCGAGAGTTGAAGCCTACTTGGTCATGGTGGATGATTTTTGTGATGTGTTGTTGGATTCGTTTTGCTAAAATCTTGTTGAGAATTTTAGCATCTATGTTCATCAAAGATATCGGCCTGTAGTTCTCTTTCTTTATTGGAGCTTTACCTGGTTTGGGAATCAATGTGATGTTAACTTCATAGAATGATTTGGGAGAGTTCCATCTTTCTCGATTGCCTGGAGTACTTTTTATAGAATTCGTATCAGCACCTCCTTGTATGTTTTGTAGAATTCTGCTGAAAAGCCATCTGATCTGGGGCTTTTTTATTGTGTAGGTAGTTTTCTTATGACATAGTTGATTTCCTGAATTGTTATTGGTCGATTTAGGGTGTCGATTTCTTCTTCCTTCAACCTGAGGAGGTTGTGTGATGTCAGAAAGTCCTCCGTTTCATTTAGGTTTTGTATTTGTTTCCATACAGGGGTACACAGTAATCTCTTATAATCTTTTGCATTTCTGACTGTGTTTATTTAGACTTTTTCTCTCTTTTTCTTGGTCAGTCTAGCTAGTGATCCATCAATCTTGTTTATACCTTTAAAAACCCTGTTGTTGGTTTCATTGATTTATTTTGTTATATTTTTGTCTTCTATGTCCCAAATTTGAGCTTTCATTCTGGTGATCTGGAATCTTCTGCTGCAGTTAGGTTTTGGTGGTCTTGCTATTCCAACTTCTTTAGGTGATTTGTTAGACTTTAGCTTGTAATCTTTCCATTTTCTTCATGTATGTTTGTGGAGATATGAATTCTCCTCTTAGTACTGTTTTCATGGCATCCCAGACATTTTGGTAATATATTTCTTCATTTTCATTTGTTTCCAGGTATTCTCTAATCTCTGTTTTGTTTTCCATGTTGAGGCAGATGTTGTTCAGCATAATGCTGCTTAGTGCCCATGTCTTTGTGGGTTTTGGGAGAACTTTGTTGGTGTTGATATTTGTTTTTATTTCACTGTGGTCTGAGAAGGTGCATGGCAGAATTTCAATCTTATGCAATTTATTTATGCTTGATTTATACTAGTATATGGCCGATCTTAGAGTAAGTTCCATGTGGTGATGAGTAGAATGTATATCCCATGGTTGTTGGGTGGAGCGTTCTGTAGGTATCAATTAAGTTTGTTTGGTCAAGCATCATGTTGAGGTTCTGGATCTTCTTGTTGACATTTTGTCTTGATGACCTGTCTAGAGTTGTTGTTTGATGTTTAAGTCCCCAGCTATGATAGTGTCAGAGTTGACATGATTTTTTAGTTTATCTAGAAGTTGTTTTATGAAAGTTGGTGCTCCTTTTTTGGGTGCATAGATCTTTAGGATAGATATATATATTTTTTTTGAGTTGGAGTCTCACTCGGTCACCCAGACTGGAGTGCAGTGGCCGCTCCCGGCCACCGCAGCCTCGACCTGCCGGGCTCCGGCGATCCTTCCGCCTCAGCCTTCCGAGTAGCCGGAATTACAGGCATGCGCTACCACGCCCGGCTGATTTTTTGATTTATTGTAGAGATGAGGTCTCGCTGCCCAGGCGGGTCTCGATCCCGCGGCTCAGGCAATCCACTCACCTCAGCCTCCCAAAGGCGCGGGATTACAGGCTGAGCCACCGAGCCCGGCTAGGATGAATATTTTTTGTTGATGGTTTGAACCTTTTATTATTATGTAGTGGCCTTCCATATTTATTTATTTATTTATTTTTATTTATTTATTTTTTTGAGTTGGAGTCTCACTCTGTCACCCAGACTGGAGTGCAGTGGCCACTCCCGGCCACCGCAGCCTTGACCTGCTGGGCTCCAGCGATCCTTCCGCCTCAGCCTTCCAAGTACCCGGAATTACAGGCATGCGCTACCACGCCCGGCTAGTTTTTGATTTATTGTAGAGATGAGGTCTCACTGCCCAGGCGGGTCTTGAACCCGTGGGCTCAGGCAATTCACTCACCTCAGTCTTCCAAAGGCGCAGGATTACAGGCTGAGCCACCGAGCCTGGCTCATATTTATTTTTAAATTTTGACTGCTTAAAGGGTATTTTGTCTGATATTAAGATCATTACTCCTGCTTTCTTTTATGTTCTGTTCACTGAAATTTTGTTTTCCATTCTCTTACTTTGAGTATGTGAGACTCTTTTCTGGTGAGATGAGTCTCTTGGAGACAATATATTGTTCCCTCATGATATTTTACCCAATTTGACATTCCATGTCTTTTCACTAGTGTATTTAGTCCATTCACATTCAGGTTAATTATTGAGATGTGAGTTTATCCTTGCTTTGTTATTTTTGCTACAGAGTTTGTTATTGTTGCTACTGTTTGTTTGTGTATTTGTTTGTTGCCATTCTTTTGATATTTTGGTTTTGGGTTTTCAATCATTTTCTGCATTATTAGGAAGGACATTGCCATTCTTCCCCCCCTTTCTTCTGTGTTTAATATTTTCTTAAGTGTTTATTGTAGAAGATTTCTGGAGGCAGCATAAACTCTTAGGAATTGAATGTCAGGGAAGAATTTTAATACTCCATTGAAACTTTGCTTACTGGGTAGACAATTCTTGGTTGAAATTGTTTATCTTTGAAAATTATTTTTTTAAAATTGGGTTCCAAGCTCTCCTAGCTTGAAGTGTTTCTGTAGATGTCTGCTGTTATTCTAATTGGTCTTCCCTGGTAGGTAGTCTGATCTTTCTTTCTTGCTGCTTTTAAGATTTTTTATTTTATATCTACTTTGTGAATTGCTGTGTGTCTAGATTTTTTATTTTATATCTACTTAGGTGAATTGCTGTGTGTCTAGGAGTTAGTCTTTTCATTTGTTGTCTTGCAGGGGTTCTCTGAATCTCTTGTGTGTTTGAATGATAACATCACTGACGAGATGAGAGAAGTCTTCTTGAATAATTTCATGAAATGTTTGCTCCAGAGTGGTCTCTCTCTCTCTCTCTTTCTCTGTCTCTCAGGAATTCCTATTAATCTAAGTTTTAACCTCTTGAGATAATTGCTCAACTCTTGAAAGTTTTGTTCTGTCTTTTTAAGCTTCTTTTCTATGTTTTTAACAGTTTGGGTCAGTTCCATATTTTGGTCCTCAAGCTTTGAGATTCTTTCTTCTGCTTGGTTAATTCTGCTTTCCATGCATATCAGTTTGCTTTTCATTTCATTCACTGTATTCTTTATTGCTGTTGTCTCAGTTATCAATGCCTTCATTATTTTCTCTTTTCTTTCCTCATTTTTATTTATTCTCTCTATCAATATCCTGATATCTGGGTTTGTGGTTTGAGACCAGTTATTCTGAAGGCTCTTCATTGTTTGAGTTCTGAAGTCTGTATTCTCAGTGGCTGACCTCCCGGGGGTTTGTGTAGGACTCATATTCTTCCTTTGGTTTTTCTTCATTTGTGTAGGTCCCCCCTGCCCTTTTTCAACCTCTTCTTTAATTCTGTTGTTCAGTGATGGGGAAGATAGTTTTATTTCTGTTTGCTCAATCTCCTATTCTTCCTTATGTAGATCCTCTGCTTTTGTTCAATTCTGAAGCTGGACTGGGGGTGAGGGCCTGTGCTTTTTTGAAGCTGTGAGATTTAGTTCAGGGGGGGTGCTGTAATTCAGAAGCTCTCTGCAGATTCCAGTGTTCTTTGACAAGTGTGTGGACCTCCTGGAATCCACTTCCCTCTGCCTTACAATCTGTCCATGCAGAGTGGGTGCCTGTTCACTCCCTGAAAGCAAAATGAGATAAGAAAAGGGAAAATAATGGAAAAAGTAAGGAGAAAGATGAAAAGAATGTGGAGAGAGAGAAGAAAACAGGCAGGCATATCAACCAACAAATAAACAGAAAAAACAAAGAAAAACCAAAAAAGGCAAAAATATACAGACAATCATACAAACAAACAAACAAACAAACAAAAGTCCTCTGTTGGTATACTCTCCCTCAAAAATACTTATACAGAAACAGAAAATAAAAAAAAACAAAACAAAACTTTAAAATAACAGAAACAAAGCAAGTACAAAAATGTAAACAAAAACAGAAAGAGAGAGGAAAAAAAGCAAAAACTAAAACAAAAGACAATCAAGAAGAGATAACAACAACAACAACAAAACCTCTCTCTGTGGCCATTTTTGTAACTCCAGGTTCTTTTTGGCTACCACCTGTGCCTTAGGGAGTGGCTCTGGTCTCCAGTCCCTCCCCTTCACTCTCAATGCAGGCTGAAAGGGCTGCTCTCAGCATGGGTCAGGTGCCCCACCAACTACTGTGGGAGGAGGATGGATAGATCCGGACTCACTCTACTTGCTGCTGTTGTTGTAAAGTCTCCCACTCAGATCTGATATCTGTGCCTGTTCCAGCATGGGGGAGGGGTGTATGTCTCTCTGAGTCTGATGAGAGTCTAGTTTCTGGGTCCCAAGGTGGAGGCTGGGCAGAGTTGTGTGTGGCAATGTAGGTCTCTGCACGGTCCTGGACTGAGAAGATGGTGCCCGTTAGTGTCATCACTGGCATTGGAGCTTTATTCCAGATTTCTGTGACCTGCCTTCTCCACAGTTCCTCCTGATTGTGCCCAGTCTGCTGCTGCAGGTGATGGTGTGGGCCAGGTGCCAGGTAGTGAGGGGCAGCTATTCTCTGCTGCCGCCTCTCAAAAGAGCCCCAAGAATGGCAGAAAATCTTGCACACCTGAGTCTTCAATGTCAGGGTGGTGGTGGTGGGCTGCAGTCACTTCTAGAGGAGAGCCCCGAATACGTGAACCTCAGTCTCCCCTCAGACGGACTTTCACTCACCCACCAGGACACATCTACTTATGTAAAGAGTCTTTGTGGACACTGACTTTTGCAAAGACTCTCACAGACTGACTTGTTCCATTACCATCTTGCCCAGAAACACTTCTCTCTATATATTTTAATGATGACTCTGGTAATCCATGTAAAGCTCATAAAAATGCCAAATACATAAATATACTAGTATTAATGAACATTCAATACACATTGTTTAGTGAGAGATGGCAATTTTAGAAAAGTATAATATATAATTAATTGACACACACACTACATATGTATGTACAACAAAATTTCATATTTCCATAGACAAGATGATTATATATTTTTTGAGTTGGAGTCTTTCTCCATCGCCCAAGCTGAAGTGCAGTGGCACACTCATGGCTACCCCAGAGTTGACCAGCTGGGCTCACGTGATCCTTCAACCTCAGTCTTCCAAGTAGCCAGAACTACAGGCATGCACTAGAATGCCCAATTAATTTTTTGATTTGGTGTAGAGATGAGGTTTTGCCAAGTTGTCCAGTCTTTTCTCTAACCCATGGGCTCAGGCAAACCCCTCACCTTGGCCTCCCAAAGTGCTGGGATTGCAGGCTTGAGGATCAGTGCCCAGTCAGGAATATGATGTTGATATATTTAAAATAACGTAGAAGGACTCAAACCAAACTTACATATGGGAGACAAAAGGATAGGATAGGTTTGGGCATAGATTAAATGACATTCAAAGTTGGGATATTAGATTTAATTAATGTGTATATTTGACATTTTTCATATAATTTCTGATATTTAAATATTAAAATATATTTTAGGTAATAAAATAAGTGAACTTAGTGGATAAACATAAAGCTAAGGAATTGCTCTATAAGGAGAGAGCTATGATGAGTGGAAGATTGAGGAAGGATGAGAACCAGTCATGCTTTGGCCTATATACTTCAATGTCATTTGTATAAAATATAAATTGCTTTTTAAATGTTCCAGATAATGCACACATTGTTGTTTTACACAGAGGCCAGCAACTGTGCTTATGGTAAACAAAAAAAATAAGTATTTCAGGCTTTGAGGGAAGTGTTATCAGTTTTATAACTACTTATTCCTGCCATTGTAGTGAAAAAGCGTATATTGAAATGTGTAAATATATGAGTTTGGCTGTGTTTCAATAAGATTTTATTTATAAAATCAGATGGTGGGCCAGATTTAGCTTCTGGGCTCTAATATTGGTGTGCTATAGTACTTCTATCACTTGTGTGGGGAAAAATGTATATTTTTAAAAATATTTGGGAGGGGGGAAGATGGCAGCTGAACCAGTCAGACGATATGAGTCCCAGTGTGAGCAAGTGAGTGTGTGAAAAATTTTGTGTACGTGCTGGTGAGCGAGTGTGCACCTGAGTGGCTGACTGAGTGAGGGCTAGGGAACTAGCAGACAGGACTGTCCTGGTGCAGCGGCTGGTGCCACAGCTGCTGGTCTTGGACCCTAGTGATTCCCAGGATGCAGAAGCTGAACACTATTTTCATTCTTTTTTTTTTTAATCAACAAACCCCACCCTGGGAAGAAAATGCTGGAAGAGACTGTCTAAGCATGGGCTTGAGAGCAAGTACTCAGTCTCCTGGTGCAATAACTGATGCTGCAGCTTCTTTGCTTGGTCCCTGGCTCTTCCAAGGTTGCAGAAGCTGAGTGCCATTAAAAAAAAAAAAGACAGAAGTTTTCCTGTGAAAAGTAGTGGGGAGAGCCCCAGGCTCTCCCTCACTATTAGCAGGAGAAACTGCCAGCTCCAGGTTTGGCCTCACCACTTCAGTACCTGGCAGAGCACTGGCAGCAGGGGTTGCAGAGGGAGTCTAGAAGAGGACAAGAGAGGTACCCACCGCCGTCTTGAAGGCGGGACAGGAAAGTGCTCTGACTTGCTCACCATGGAAAACAGACCTGATCTCTGTGACTGGCAGATCAACTACTCAGGGATTGCTCATGACCCAGAGGGAATATCCTGAAAGCACAAACTACAGAGGGACCTGACAAGTGCTGAGTTCCAGGCGCCCCACCCACTACCCTGATCCAGCCGAGACAAAAAGGGTATGGCCAGGAAAGGATGAGGAGGGACTCCAAAGAGATCAGTGGTGAATCCAGGGCTGAGCCCAACCCCCTTATCCCCAGAAATCCTCTGAGCGTCAGACCCATATGGCTGGGCCACAATTGAGAGGGACAAAACCAGGCGGAGATCGAAGTCAGTTGCAGTGGGAAAACTTCATTCCAGGATAGGCCTGGCTGGGGCACTCCTGTCAGTACATACTTGGGGAAGAGGCAACACTGCACCTTCCCGTGGGAGATCTCCCTCACCATAGAGAGTGGGAGGGGAGGGCTGCAGCCCCACCCACCTTCACTGCCCCCCATTCTTCCCTGCTTTGGATAGCGAGGAGAGAACGAAAGAGGTGGCTCTGCAGGAGGGACCAGATAAGAGGAGCAATTACAGAGCCTGCCACAAGAGGGCAGGTTTTATTTTTTTAATTTATTATTGTTTTTTTTTATTTTTTTTGAGTTGGAGTCTCACTCTGTCACCCAGACTGGAGTGCAGTGGCCCCTCCCGGCCACCGAAGCCTCGACCTGCTGGGATCCGGCGATCCTTCTGCCTCAGCCTTCTGAGTAGCCGGAATTACAGGCACTTGCTACCACGCTCTGCTGATTTTTTTGATTTATTGTAGAGATGAGGTCTCGCTGTCCAGGCGGGTCTCGAACCCGCGGGCTCAGGCAATCCACTCACCGCAGCCTCCCAAAGGCGCGTTCATCTTTCAATTTTGTTGTTGTTATTAGTTTATTTTTGCTTTTTTGTTTTTCTGGGGTTTTTTTAATTGTCATTTTGTATAATTTAATGTGAGTGTTAATATATGTGTGAAGCTTTCATCTGAATTCCTTTTTTTATTCTACCCGGGCTTTCTGTTTTTCTTCTCTATTCAATGTGCTAGGCATGTGAGCGTGTGTGTTTAGTTTCTCTGTTTGTTGTTGTTGTTGTTGTTGTTTATCTGTTACACTTTGTTGTTATTCCAGTTTGTTTTGGGGTGTGTGTGTGTGTGTGTGTGTGTGTGTGTGTGTATGTGTGTGTGTGTTCAATTGTTTTTTCCACTGGTTTCTGCTCTGCATCATCATATTGAGTGGCGATGGGGAGTGGTCTCAGGGAACACATACCACAGTAAGTGAATATTGTAATTTGCAAGTAGTTTCTGAATCCTAGTGCCCCATCACCTACTTTAGTCAAATTTCAAAAACTAAAAGAGACAACAAAGCTTCCCATCCACCATTCTATTTAAAATAAAACAAATCCAGAGTCCGGAGCAGGGAAGATTAGAAGACTGAGCAAACATCAGAAGGGAAATCCTCTCCCACTGACACTGACTAACATAAATCAAGAGAAAAACAAGAGATATGTCACAAATGAGGAAAAATTCAAGGAAGACCACAGGCAATTTCAAGGGTAACAAAGAAAAAAACTCATTAAAAATCAGACCTTTGGTTTCCAAACAATGGAAATTACCAATGACTGGTCTCAGAATATGACAGGATTAGGGAATGAAAGGAAAGAGTAAATAAGTCTCAAGAAAGGCAAGATGCAACACTGAAAGAACTTGTACAGAGAATTTGGCAATAAAAATTTTCACCCAGGAAACAAATAACAAGATGACAAGCATGGGAAGGAGAATTAATCTAGCTGAAGAAAGAATCTCAGAACTTGAAGACCAGAACATGGAATTAACCCAATATGTAAAAAAGCATAGAAAGAAGACTCAGAAAGAGAAAACAAAGCCTACAAGAGATGTTCAATTATATCAAGAGGCCAAACCTATGCCTGATTGGTATCCCAGACAATGAAACAAAAATGGAGAACAATTTGGAGCAAGTATTCCAGAAGATAATCCAAGAAAACTTTCCCCATCTCAATAGAGATATGATCAACCAAGCACAAGAGATACAGAGAAACCCCACAGGACATCAAAAGAGAAGGCCAACTCCCCTAGCCACATAGTAATTCACATACACAAAATAGGTACAAAAGAAAAAAATCCTAAAGGCAGCAAGAGAAAAAGGTCAGACTACCTACTGGGGAAAACCAGTCAGAATAGCAGCAGACCTATGGAAGAAACACTACAAGCAAGAGGGGACTGGAGCCCTATAATCAAATTCCCCAAACATAAAAAATTTCAACCAATAATTTCCTGTCCAGTCAACTCAACTTCATTAGTGATGGAGAATTAAAATCCTTCCCAGACATCCAATCTCTAAGACATTATGCAGCTTCCAGATCAGTTCTACAGGAGACACTTAAAAAGATATTCAACACTAAAGGGGGAAAAAAAAAAGAGTGACCACACACTTCCCAAGAGAACGGCAAAGCACAGAATCAACAGAGAATACAGCACAACAAGGAACTTGAAAACACACATATTGGCTCAGCCTGTAATCCCGCGCCTTTGGAAGGCTGAGGTGAGTGGATTGCCCGAGTCCGCGGGTTCGAGACCTGCCTTGGCAGCGAGACCTCATCCTTCCTCAATCTTCCACTCATCATAGCTCTCTCCTTATAGAGCCCTGGTCCAGATGGCTTTCCAGTAGAATTCTACAAAACATAAAAGGAGGAGTTGATACCAATCGTATTGAAAGTATTCCAGGCGATTAAGGTGGATGGGATTCTCCCCAAATCATTTTGTGACGCTAACCTCAAACTGAAACCCAAACTGGATAAGGATCCAACAAGAAAAGAGAACTACAGGCCAATATCCCTTATGAACATAGATGCAAAAATCCTTGACAAGATTCTAGCAAATCAGATCCAAAAACACATCTCAAAAATCATCCCCCATGATCAAGTGGGCTTCATTCCCAGAATGCAGGGCTGGTTCAACATCTGCAAGATCATAAATGTGATTAATTTTACATCAACAAATGTAAGAACAAAAACAACATGATTATATCATTAGATGTAGAAAAAATCTTTTGATAAAATCCACTACCTTTCTTGATAAAAACCCTCAAACACATTGAAATAGAAGAAAAAAAAAACCTCAAAATAGTAAGTGCCCTTTACAATAAATCCACAGCTAACATATTGCTAAAAGGACAGAAACTGGAAACATTTCCCCTGAAACTGGAACAAGACAGGGCTGCCCACTCTCACCCCTCTTGTTCAACATTGTGGTGGAAGTCCTAGCTCGGGTAATTAGTCAAGAGAAGGAAATCAGAGGTATCCAAATAGGAAAAGAGGAAGTCAGATTATCTCTCTTTGCTGATGATATGATCCTATTCCTTGAAAATTCAATAGAATCTGTCAAAAACCTGCTTGCACTGATAAAGGATTTTGGCAAAATCTCTGGGTACAAAATAAATGTGCAAAAGACAGTTGCATTCCTATACAACAACAAAAAGCAGGCAGAGACCCAAATTAAAAACACAATTGCATTCACAATGGCCACCAATAAAGTGAAACACCTCAGCATCTTCCTAACCAAAGAAGTGAAAGACCTTTACAATGAGAACTACAAAACACTGTTCAAAGAAATCTAAGAAAACATAAATGGAAAAAATGTTCCATGCTCATGGATAGGAAGAATCAACATTGTTAAAATGTCCGTCCTACCAGAGGCAATCTATAGATTCAACGCAATACCCATTAAGTTACCAATATCATTCTTCTCAGATCTGGAAATGACAATACAGAAATTCATACAGAAACATAAACAATCACAAATAATCAAAACAATCCTTAGCAAAAGAAACAAAGCAGGCAGTATCACACTTCCAGACTTCAAACTTTACTATAAGGTTACAGTAACCAAACAGCCTGGTATTGGTACAAGAATAGGCTTATAGACCAACGGAATAGGATAGAGATTCTGGAAGCAAAGTATCAATTTCTCAACCAACTCATCTTTGACAATGCCTCCAACAACCACCACTTGGGAAAGGGGAACCTATTCAGTAAATGGTGCTGGGAAAACTGGCTGATCACATGCAGAAGATTGATACAGGACCCCTAACTATCACCATACACAAAAATTAACTCTAAATGGATCAAAGACCTAAATGCAAAATCTCAAACTATAAGAATCTTAGAAAATGCAGGAGACACCCTTATGGAAATTGGAACAGGCAACCAATTCTTATTCAGAACATTAAATGCCCACACTGTAACAAATAAGATGGACAAGTGGGACCTCATCAAACTAACAAAATTCTGCAAAACAAACAAACAAACAAAAAATCAAGAGCACAGGGACACAGCCACAGCATGGGAAAAAATATTTGCCTACTGTATATCTGACAAAAGCCTAACATCTAGGATTTTCTGATAACCAAACATCAGTAGAATCTACAAGGATCTCAAATGTGCTGCAAAGAAAAAAACAAACAATCCCATTAAAAAGTGAACAAAATATATGAATAGACACTTCTCAAAAGAAGATATATGGACAGCCAACAAGCACATGAAAAAGTACTCAGCCTCACTCAACATCAGAGAAATGCAAATCAAAACCATATTGAGATACCATCTAACCCCAGTAAGAATGGCCATCATTAATAAAACAAACAACAAAAAGATGCTGGTGAGGATGCAGAGAGAAAGGAACACTTCTGCCCTGCTGGTGGGAGTTCAAACTAGAGCAACCTCTTTAGAAGACAGTGTTGTGATTTCTGAAAGAACTAGAAATTGACCTTCCCTATGACCCAGCAATTCCCCTATTGGGAATATACCCAGAGGAACTCAAATCATTCTATTAAAAAGATACCTGCACATGTATGTTTGTTGCAGCTCTATTCACAATAGCAAAAATATGGAACCAATCATGTAGCCCATTGAAGCTGGACTGGATTTAAAAATGTAGTACCTATACATAATGGAATATTATGCAGTTATAAAGAAGGACAAACATATGAAATTCACAGCAACTTGGATGTATTTACAGTTGATCCTATTCAGTGATCCATCACAGAAACAAAGAACAGAGTACCATATGTTTTCACTCATAAGTGGACCTTAAACAATTGTTATAATGCTATAAGAAAGGTATTGGCAAATTGGGAATCCTTACTGAGAAACTATCAGGGGAAGGGGGTGCGATTGGCAGTTGAGGGAAACTGCTAAGAGAGGAAGGGGCATACCTCATTAACAAGGGTACCTGAATAATCAATATTTGTATACCTTATCCCTGAATTGTACCCTACAACTGTATAATTTAAATACATAGCTATTTGAAAAAAAGTATTTTACATTTTGTGTAAAATCTGTAGCTGCACATTATGTTCAAAATATAATTTGGTATGTTTGTATGTTAAAATTAAAACATGTTCACCTTTACTAATTCAAAAAATAATAGAAATATTTGTAGAAGATGCACTTGTCACTTATTTAATCAAATAAAACCACTCAAATATGTCAATTATCTATAAAACATAAAATGTGAAAGTTAAGAATTAAGATGAAAATACAGGCATGTTAGAAAGATAGTTTCATATAAAGAATAGCATAAACAAAACTTTAAGAGATAACTTAGAAGCATGTTTCTAGGTAATTTCACACTGTCTTCAGTTTTTGCAAGTCCCTCTAAGGTGAACATAAAATTATCATTTAATATAGTTGAGTTACCATGTCACACAAAACACCTGAATCACTAATAAATTGTGATAGTTTGCTGAACTAGAACATGAACCAACATGCTAATATATAAAAGGTCTTTTCAATTATTTAATTTTTAAAAAGTGATTTATGATGCTGCAAAAACCTAATGGAACATTTGTTTATGCTGTCTGGAAAAGTGTTTCCTAAATCTGTCTTTTAATTTACTAAAACAACTGAGACTCCTTATATTTAGTAGTTTTACAAAAGAATTTTTAAAAATGAAGCAGAAGTCAATAATCTAATCAGATAGTTAAAAGGATCATTCCAGTTTAATAACCATCTTTTATATGCTGTTAATTCTACATTTTTTTTTTTTTTTTTTTGAGTTGGAGTCTCACTCTGTCGCCCAGACTGGAGTGCAGTGGCCGCTTCCGGCCACCGCAGCCTCGACCTGCTGGGCTCCGGCGATCCTTCCGCCTCAGCCTTCCAGGTAGCCGGAATTACAGGCATGTGCTACCACGCCCGGCTGATTTTTTGATTTATTGTAGAGATGAGGTCTCCCTGCCCAGGCGGGTCTCGAACCCGCGGGCTCAGGCAATCCACTCACCTCAGCCTCCCAAAGGCGCGGGATTACAGGCTGAGCCACCGAGCCCGGCAATTCTACATTTACAATCTAGTTTAATCTGAGGAATGCTCTTCTGTGTTAACAAAGATTATCACTACTAAGCCGGGCTCGGTGGCTCAGCCTGTAATCCCGCGCCTTTGGGAAGCTGAGGTGAGTGGATTGCCTGAGCCCGCGGGTTCAAGACCCGCCTGGGCAGCGAGACCTCATCTCTACAATAAATCAAAAAATCAGCCGGGCGTGGTAGCGCATGCCTATAATTCTGGCTATTTGGAAGGCTGAGGTGGAAGGATCACTGGAGCCCAGCAGGTCGAGGCTGCGGTGGCCGGGAGCGGCCACTGCACTCCAGTCTGGGCGACAGAGTGAGACTCCAACTCAAAAAAAAAAAAAAAAAAAAAACGATTATCACTACTTTACAGCTATGACAGATACTGTACAGATAAAAATCCTTACCATGATTATAGTGTTAATAAATTGTAGAAAAATATTCTTGTAGTATGAAGTGGTCTTCTAAGAACTTATTCTTTCCATTGCACTCTGTGAGTTCTCTTCCAAGAAGGAGCCTATATTATTCAACTAACCTCAATTGAAATTTAAGAATTCAGAAAAAAATGTAGAAAGCCAATATTTTCTACTGTGAAAAGCTTCATATCTGTGACAAACTATTAAAAAATTTCATCATTTGGTAATTGTTTTTGTAAAGCAACACTGTACATAAAAAAAATAATAAAGCCTTCCGCTGTGTGACTGTAGGCAAATTTACTTAAGATTCATGAATTCTCTTTTTCATATATATAAGAAAGTGAAGATAACAGCAACAACAATAAAAACAACATCTTAGTTCTCAGGAAAGTTTTTATAATTAAATGAGAAGAAACAAAAAAATCTTAAGTTAAAACTTAGTGTATGAAGTAAAAATACCACATAATCAAAATCAGCTTGAAATTCCTTAAATCATCTGTCATATTTGGTTTTAAATGCCGTGACACACACAGTGGCACAAAGACTATGATGAATTCACTATGATAATTAACCCGGAAACAATGACTGACTTATTAAGATAATCCTATTTTTCTCAATTATTTAAAAATTATTTTAGAGTCATGGGGCAGAGGTGAGGATATGTTACAAAAAATACAATTTGCTATTGTGTGAATGTAAGGTTTGTCCTTCTGATCAGTCCTTCCTCCCTTCCAGTAGCGGGCATGGTACCAAATGAGTGGTTTTGTATTCCTTGTCATGTCTCCCTCTCTTCTTCCTTTAACATGTCCAGTGTCTGTGGTTCCTGTCCTCTTGTCTGTGTGCCCAATATTTAGTGCTCACTCATGAATAACAACATGAAGTATTCAATCATTTGTTTCTGTGATAATTAACTTAGAATTATGGTCTCTAGCTACATCCATATTGCTGCAAAGAACATGGTTTTGCTCTTCTTTTATGGTTGTATAGTATTTCTTTGGGTATATGTACCACATTTTCTTTATCCAGTACATCTTCAATGGGCATCTGGGTTGGTTCAATGTTTTTGCTATTGTTAATAGTTCCTCAATAAACATAGAAGTGTTGGTGTCTTTTAGATAGAGCAATTTGTGTTCTTTTGGGTATATTCCCAGAAAAGGGATTATTGGGTCAAATGGTAGGTCTATTTTTAGTTATTTGAGAAACCTCCAAACTGCTTTCCACACCAGTTAAATTAGCTTACTTTCCCACCAATAGCGTGGAAGTGTTCTCTTTTTCTCTGGAACCTCACAAACACCTATTGATTCTTTGACTTTTTTATGATAGCCATTCTGACTGGTGTGAGATCGTATCTCATTGTAATTTTTATTTGCATTTTTCAGATGATTAGTGATGCTGAGCATTCGTTTATATTTCTTGGCTGTTCGTATGTCTTCCTTTGGGCAGTATCAGTTCATGTCCTTTTCCCGCTTGATAATGGGGTTATTAATTTTCCTGTCAATTTGTTTGAGTTCCTTATATATTCTGGATGTTAGGTCTTTGTCAAATGCATAGCTTGAAAATATTTTTTTTTCATTCTTTGGGTTGTCTCTTTACTCTCTTGATTATTTATTTTGCTGTGCAGATGCTTTTTACCTTGATAACTGCCCAACTATCAATTTTAATTTTTGCTGCATTTGCTTTTGCCCATGACTTCATCATGAATTCATTGACTTGGTCGGAATACAGGAGGGTGTTCCCTAACTTTTCTTCTAAGATTCTTATAGATTGAGTTTTCATATTTAAGTCCTTGATCTATTTTGAGCTTATTATTGTACATGTTGATAGGAATGGGTTCCATTTCATTCTTCTGCTTATATTTAGCCAAATTTTTTGGTAACATTTGTTAAATAGGGTTTCCTTTCCCCAATATTTGTTTTTGTCAGCTTTGTGAAATAAAAGTTCACTGTAGGTATGTGGATTTATTTCTTCATTCTCTATTTTGTTCCATTGGTCAATATGTTTATTTTTGTACCAGTACAATGCTGTTTTGGTTACTGTAACCTTGTAGTAAAGTTTGAAGTCTGGGAGTGTGATGTCACTAGCTTCGTTCTTTTTGCTGACAATTGCTTTAGACTTTTTGGCCTTTTTTTTGTTTTCATATAAATTTGAGTATTGCCTTTTATAGGTCTCTGAAAAAAATTTAATATGTCCATATTATTTGGAGATAATTCCCCATGGTTCTCAAATTTCTACACATCTCGAATCAGATTTTGTTTTGGAATACCTTTTCAAGGATATTAAAAGAATACTAAAATAGCCTACAAATATGAAGTAGTATATCCCACCAGGTCAGAGTTTGGAATTGTCTCTTCAGTGGGACAACTAAGGTAATATCTTATTTGGGGACATAATGGGGCAAGTTTTTAGCAACAACCACCTATGATTGGGGATTTCGAACCTCAGACTTCCTCACATGTAAGACAAACCTACTGAGCGTACATACAGATCTGGTCACATCTTGACCTAATTCTTGTGGTACTAAGGTACAGGAGGCAAAAAGAACTGATTTGTACATCAAGTGTATGCTGTCTACTGATCCATGAATAATAGAATCCTTTTTCTTTGACTCGGAAGTCTTGTGTCTTCCATGACACCATGGCAAGATAACTTGTTAGCTTTGAAGGAAATAATGACTTCATATTATTCTTAGCATGAATTTTTAGCATGAATGAGTTATAAATTTTGTGCAGAGCAGAAGAGTTTTGGATTTTATTTTTTCATCTATCATACAATTTTCAAAAATTTAAAATGTATCGATCACAAACAGTTGCCTCTGTCAAAAATATAAATTTGCTATTTTGTATTGTTTATCTTGCTGTAGTTCACAGCTTTAATTAAACTTGGGCAAGTAACTTTTTGCTTAGAGAGAAAAAGGATGGATTTTATAATTTATTTCTGTCGTATAATGAGAAAGAAAGGGTAATTTTTAATGTTTTTCCAAAAGCACTTAGTAAACAGCAATTATTTTTAAACACTATTTAGGCAAAGACTTAAGGCAAAATTCTAAGTACTTTAAATTCAATTTTACATTTTTCCTCAACATGTAAATTATCATATTTGGACACTACATTGTAATACAATTCATGATTTCTCAACAAACTTGACTAATTATCTTTTGATCTGAAATGATTATTTTCTTTTAATTTTCAAGTAAACATCAGATAAAATAGTTAAAACCACTTGAATAATGCATATGTGCACATGAATTCATGCACACACACAAGTATGCATGCACATACACACAAACCTTAAAAATGAAGTTCACATTCTTACTATGAGGAGTGTTTGGGAACTGAGACTGATGATAGACATGAGTGTCTTTCTCTGTGACCCATACCCAATATGTTAATCAGTAGGCAGAATCACCACACTTTAATTCTTATTTCTCCCTTCCTGGTTGTCTTTTTCTTCCTGCTAACCTTCTTTTTTTTATTTCTCTATTCTATTTCTATCTCTTTCTTCGATAAACATTTCTGTAGTTAACATGTATTTGTAAATGATAAAAACAAATTATTAACTTTATTATTAAAATAGAAAGAAACAAAATGCCACTATTCCAGAAGTAGTTAAGTCAGTGTATGTCATTGCAAAAAATTACAATCATTTTCAAAAATCTAAAAAATAGTTGCTGGAAATATTGATTTAAAATTACTGGTGCACTATCAGGATATAGTGGGTCAGTTAGAAGACTGAGATTCACCTGGATGCAGACTATATATATAGTAAATCCCCACTTGTACCCAACAACATAAATAAAATAATACTACTGAATAGTCATGAAGGTGCCTGTGTGACTCCCTCAGTATAATGTTACCTGTAATTATTTAAGAATTGCTGCACCTAAAGTACTACTAAGTATTTCTTTATCATGCTCAATTTTATAATAATGCAATAAATTCACAAAAAGCAGGTTCTCAGGCATTTGGTGTATATCAGAAATTATTTGGTTCAAATAATCAGAAAGCCTGGGTTTGAAATATGACTTCATTTGTAGCATTGATAAGTTTGACTTTTATTTTTTCATCTCAAAAAAGGGAATGGTTATAGAATTTATTTATAGACCTGTGAGTATTAAAATAAATAGCATGCATTTTATATATAGAATGATTGACATATATGTACCTCAATATTCTTAGGCATTATTATTGCAAATGAACCCAGAGACTTAATAAAGGTCACAGATTTGGAGCTAAATCACAACTCTTTTTGCTGCTAGCAAGCAACATTTCCCCATATATTTCTTTTTTTTCTATGTATCTTTTAAATTTTTAATTAATTAATTAATTATTATAAAGATGTGGGTTACAATTCAGGGTTAGGTATACAGACGTTGACTATGCAGGTACCCTTGTTGATGAGGTGTTCCCCTCCCTCCCTAGCTGTTTTTCTCAACTGCCAATCCCACCCCTTTTCTGATAGTGTCCCACTACTACCAATCCCTTTCTTTATAGTATTATAATTGTTGAAGGTCTGCTTGTATTGAGAACATATGGTACTCTGTTCTTTGTTTCTGTGACAGATCACAGGGTATGATTGATTCCAAATCCATCCAAGTTGCTGCGAACTCCATATGTTTGTGCTTCTATATGGCTGCATAATATTCTATTGTGTATATGTACCACATTTTTTTTATCCAGTTCTGCTTCGATGTGCAACATGTCTGGTTCCATGTTTTTGCTATTGTGTGCAGGTACCTTTTTTTTTTTTTTTTTTGTAGAATGATTTGGGTTCCTCTGGGTATATTCCCAATAGGGGAATTGCTGGGTCATATAGAAGATGAATTTCTAATTCTTCCAGAAATCACCACACTGTCTTCCAAAGAGGTTGCAATAGTTTGCATTCCCACCAGCAGTGTAGAAGTGTTCCTTTCTCTCCACATCCTCACTAGCATCTGGTGTTATTTGTTTTATTAACGAAGGCTATTCTTACTGGGGGTAGGTGGTATCTCATTGGGGTTTTGATTTGCACTTCTCTGATGATGAGTGAGGCTGAGCACTTTTTCATGTGTCTGTTGGCTGCCTGTATATCTTCTTCTGAGAAGTGTCTATTCATGTCTTTTGCCCACTTTTAAATGGGACTGTTTTTTTTTTTTCTTTAGGCATGTTTGAGTTCCTTGTAGATCCTAGATGTTAGGCCTTTGTCAGATATACAGTTGGCAAATATTTTTTCCCATTCTGTGGACTGTCTCCCTGCTCTCTTGGTGGTTTCTTTTGCTTTGAAGAAGCTCATTAATTTGATGAGGTCTCACTTGTCTATCTTATTTCTTAAGGTATGGACATTCAGGGTTCTGAATAGGAATTGGCTGTCAGTTCCAATTTCCATAAGGATGTCTCCTGCATTTTCTCAGATTCTTATAGTTTGAGGTTTTACATTTAGGTCTTTGATCCATTTAGAATTATTTTTTGTGTATGGTGATAGGTAGGTGTCCTGTATCAATCTTCTGCATGTGATTAGTCAGTTTTCCCAGCACCATTTACTGAATGGGCTATCCTCTCCCCAGTGTTTGTTGTTTGAGACTTTCTCAAAGATGAGTTGGTTGAGAAATTGAAGCTTTGCTTCTGGAATCTCTATCCTGTTCTATTGGTCTATGTGCCTGCTCTTGCATCAATTCCAGGCTGTTTTGATTACTGTAGTCTTATAGTAAAGTTTGAAGTCTGGAAGTGTGATACTTCCTGTTTGTTTCTTTTGCTAAGTGTTGTTTTGGCTATTTGTGGTTGTTTATGTTTCCGTATGAATTTCTGTCTTGCCATTTCCAGGTCTGAGAAGAATGCTATTGGTAACCTAATGGATATTGTGTTGAATCTATAGATTGCCTGTGGTAGAATGGATATTTTAACAATGTTGATTCTTCCTATCTATGACCATGGAATATTTTCCATTTGTTTGTGTCTTCTTGGATTTCTTTGAGCAGTGTTTTGTAGTTCGCATTGTAAAGGTCTTTCACTTCTCTGATCAGGAAGATGCCGAGGTATTTCATTTTTTTGGTGGTTATTGTGAATGGGATTGTTCTTTTAATTTGGGTCTCTGCCTGCATATATTTCTAAAATAGCTTCTGAATCTTTGCTTGCTGAAAGATTGCCAGTCAATTTTTTTGGTTATATATAACTTATTATATTAATATTCTTTAATAAAAGTTACCAAGTATTAAAAGATAACAGTTGCTACATGAATTATATATTCAATAACATTGTCATATAAGTTATATATTCACTAACATGCCATACATCTTTAGATTTGTACATTTTAAAGTATAATCTGTCATCTTTCATTTCAGGCTGTTTTATTTTAATCTAATTTCATTTTAGTTAGTTATGGTACAAGTCAGAGTTAGTTACACAGGCCGGCTATGTGAAGGTGAAGGTAGGGCCTCTAACTGGTCTTCACGTCCCCTGGTTTAGGACAAGGCACCCTTAGTTTCATTATGTGCCCTCCTCTTCCCCCTCCCATGGAAGTGTCAGTGATCACCAATTCCTCCCTCATTGCATATTCAGTTCCTTATTTCTGTGATAGATCACTAGGTATGATCATTTCCAGTTGTTTTATAGTTTAACTTTCCTCAACTATTAATTTCAATGAGAGTTCCAACAATATTTTAGGTTAATTATAAAAATTCACTTTTTAAAAGACTGAAGAACTCATTTGGGTAATAGTCATTGTCTATTATCTATTAGGCTATTTTTCAAGAATTATCAAAAAGGGCTTTATCTGGAAGAATAAGATAGCAGTAACATAAAAACCAGCAAAAGACAGATAGTGGAAAATTAAAACCCACTGTGTTGTGAATTATAATAGCGATATATTTAAGAAAAGAAGAACTGGAAACCTGGGATAATGAAACAAATACACATAAGTAAGCAAGACAATTCAGAGCAGGTTATGTTAATGTACCATACTTAAATTCAAATTGCAGGAAAGTCACATTCTAGCATGACTTTGAGCCTGACCTATTGCCTCATTTATAAACTTCTTCATTAACTCTATTGTCAAAAGAAGAAAAAGTCAGTTTTCAGAGTCTATGTCCTGCACCCCATCAACAATGCTAAAAATTTCTTATGCTGGTTATTATTCACCACATTTCTTTTACCTTTTGTCTCTATCATCCTGATAAACACTTTTCTTTCTCATTTGTTGAATAAATTATTTACTTCACATGAACTGAAAAACTTGTCAATGCAATTTTACACTATCTAGATTTATATGCACATCACAATAGAAGTGTGCATCAAAATGATTTCATGAATCTGTATTATATCTGTTTTTTTTTTTTACTCTTGTTCTTTATTTTTACACAATGGGATTGTGCATTATAACGCCAAAACTTAAACCATTATTATGTGTTAAGCCACAATTCTTCCTCCTTGAATATAGTTATAAATAAAACTTACTATCCCAAAATAGTGAGCAATTTTAAAATACAGATGTAATTCCAGAACCTTGTAACATTCATAAGACAAGAATATTGTTGGATTCCATGTTAAGGAAATTTGAATGCATTGTCATGCATTTAAGCCTATAAATGTACTTAATATAGTTACTCTGAATTTTAAAAAAATTTAGATTTTTTTGATTTTTTAGAACAGCTTTTGCACGGAGATCAACTTCCTTTTAGATATTTCAGAGTTATTTAATTTCCTTTTACCGTTACTAATAATAAGTATCAATACAGAAAAAGCCATCTACAACTTTAGAATAAAGAGATAATGTGAAAAATAAGTTTGAAACAAACTTTGAAACTGAAAGTAAAGACTAAGTTATAAAGTCATTACATTGAACTTGATTCACAACTTTCTATTTTTTTCATTAAAGTAAACCTTGAAGTTTTGAAATAGCTTTTCTTGCAATAGTTGATTATTGCTCTTTTTGTATGTTTTTATTTTTTAATTAATTAGAATTGTCTGATAAATGCAGGTAGTACAGTTTAATTTGAATTTCAGATAAACTCATGTTGCATGGGACATAATTATACAAAAATTTTTTCTTTGTTTTTAAATTCAAATTGTACAGAAGATCTTATAGTTTTATTTACTAATCTATAAAACCTAGTAATTATGAAAAACTGAAAATTATTTAGGGGAACAATTTTAATATAGTAAGCATGTCCTTTGAAAAATTGATCAGCTTTATATACCAATTTATTATAAATTAAAATAGTAATGAATTTCAGAGATATGTAATTCAACTCTGCAGGGTATATTAGTTTCCTCTAAATTATTATTGTCCAGATGACTCATGGAAATCATTATTCATAGTTCATGCCTGGGAGTGTAATTTAGTTATGCTGCTACTTTATTTCAAGAACATATTTAAAACTTTTTTATACAAATAAAAAGATGGAATAAGATTGCAAAAATCAGATGAGGATATTGCAGTGGCAAGAGAATAGCCTCTCATTAAGTACTAGTTTCTTTTATAATATTTCTAGTGTGGGTTGATAATCACTGTATTGTTATCAATGTCCTCATTTCCTGGTCTATCATCTCTAGCTGTTTTAGCTGTTTCTTGTCCAGCACACTTTCATTCTACTGCCCATTCTAAGCACTCTCTTTTTGACACATTCTAATTTATCACTGCTTTATATTCTCATCTGGTCAGCTCAGATGGGTTAAATCACCACACTCCATTGTCTGAACATTGTACATGTATAAAGATTACCTAAGATGGTATTTCAAGTGTTTGAACAGATATATTCTATAATTAAATTTAATCATTTATTTTGTGATGTTAGTTAAATGCCATAACTCCTCTGTGTATATAATTCTTATAAGCATCTCTTTGTTGTCACACTTTCCTGGCTGGCTTGGGTTTTTTAAAATATGCAGTAATTTGCAATTATCTCTGTAAGAATAACTAATATTTTATTGATCAAAGTCATTCATTGTGCCAACTGTCAAATTTGTTTCTTTTACCTCTTGCTGCTGTTTCTCAAATTTCTCAAGCTACTGATTTAAAAAAGGAATACAAGAAACAAACGGTATAGATTACTGTGCTAGGAAGTATAATGACTCTGAAAGATACTCATATCTTACTCTCCAGAACCTGTGAAATTCTTGCCTTACATGGCAAAAGGGACTTTGTTGATGTTTAATTAAGCTAAGAACTTTAATGGGTAAAAAATTATTGATTATCCAATAAGGTCCAAAACTAATAACAGGGGTCCTTAAAATTAAAAATTATTCTTGGCTACAGTCAGTAAATGTAGGTATGGAATAATAATCTCAGAGGTACACTACTGTTGTTTTGGATATACACCAAGGAGGCCACAAGCCAAAAAATGTGGGCAGCTTCCAGAAGCAGTAAAAGGCAAGGATACAGTTTCTTCCCTAGAACCTCCATAACAGTGAGATCCATGTCAGAATTCTATAGAAGTATAAAGTAATAAACTGCATTTTTGTAAGCCACTAAATTTGGAATAATTTGGAAACTAATTCACTAGTAGAATATGAATACGATTGCCATTTCTAATTGATTTATAATCACTAGTCATCAGATCTTCTGGTATTACCTGCTTAATTATATATTCATGTATCTAAATTACATTACATCAGCTTGAAAATGGAATAACTGGTTTTAGAAATGAAATATTTATTTTATTGTTATATATTAAAGTTATTTGGTTATGCTAATAAATAATTTAGTATTTTCCCAATGGCTCTTCGTGATTGGAAAAGGTATTATTCTTGAACTCAGAGTGACATGAACAGTTGGTAACAAAATAAAATAACTTTGAAGGATTCAATTATAAAATTCACGTAGGATATATGAGAACAGACAATTAACGAACTTGCCAATGTGTGCTTACATTTGCAGCATTGTACACACAACTCTGTAAGGTTTCATAATCTTGGGTATATCTGCGTCTCACAGTTGTGTTCATGTCAGTGTGTGGTGGTGTCTTGCTGAGTGCTGTTTATCATTGTTGCTACATGTTTTTGTGTGCTCTCATGAGAATGTCGGAGCTTGAACTAGAGCAATGAACAAACATTAAATATCTTGTTAATCTTGGCAAATGGAAGTGAAATCAGGAACTTGTAAGTCAAATTTATGGAGATAATATCATGAAGAAAATGGCAGTGCACAAATGGATTAAACGTTTTTTCTGAGGGGAGAGAAATTGTCACTGATGAAGAGAGGTCAGGATAGCCAGTAATGTGCAGAACTCACAAAAACATGGCAAAAACACAACAAATTGAGCTTCAAAATTGCCAACTGACAGTGAGAAGAATAGCAGATCAAATAAACACTAATAGAGAAACAGTTGGGAAACTCTTAACTCAAAATCTTGGCATGAAAATGGTGTGTGCAAAAATGGTCTTGAAGGAGCTCGTGCATCATGACAATGCACAGTTCACACAACACTGTCTGTAAGGAAGTTTTCAGCCAGTAAAGAAATAACTGTATGGGAACACTCTCCCTACTCACCTGATCTGGCCCCCAATGACACTTTTCTGTACCTGAAAGTAAAGAAAATATTGAAAGGAGGACATTTTGATGACATTCAGGACATCAAGTGTAATGCAAAAACAGCTCAGAAGGCTATTCCACAAAAGAAGTGCCAAAATTGCTTTGATTAGTGGACTAGGCACTGGCATTGGTGCATGCTTCCCAAGGGGAACACTTAAAAGCTGATCATAATGATATTTAGGAATGAGGTATGGAACACTTTTTCTAGGATGAGTTTATGAACTTAATTGTCAATTCTCATAAATAACATAACATTAATAAATAAAAGCATATTGTCTAAAAGTTTTCAGTTCAATTTAATTTTAATGAATGATTGAAAAAAGTGAAGTTAAAAATGTGTAAATAATGTCTTTATTACTATAATTATTAGGGAGTCATTAGTGTTCTGGGATTTTTGTGTTGCTTTCATTTGCATGTGTTTCTCAGAGATTATTAATTTCCACTTTTTATGTCATATTGTATCACAGGAATTTTTGCTCACTTTTTAAGTGTGGAAAAATTTCAAAGATTAAAAACTTTAAGACTTAAGTGACACATGATACACAACTTTTATAACTGTATACACTACATGCTATACCTATATATTTGAGTGAGGCTACAGATAGCTATAACAGTGTTTGTTTAAAAAGTTTCAGAACTGGGTGTGGTGGCTCATGCGTATAATCCCAGCACTTTGTAGGGCCAATGTGAAAGGATTGCCTGAGTCCATGGGTTCAAGACCAGCCTGGACAACTTGGCAAGAAATCATCTCTATGATAAATCAAAAAATTAGCCGAGCATGGTGGCACGTGCCTGTAGTTCCAGCTACTTGGAAGACTAAGGTGGAAGGATCACCTGAATCCAGCAGATTGAGGCTTCAGTGGCCATGAGCATGCTACTGCACTTCAGCCTGGGTGACAGAGTGAGACTCCAACTCTAAAAAAAAAAGTCTCAAAATATCTTGCTCTATCATTCCTAAATTTGTACACAAAGGTAAATGAGAACCATGCTGTATGTCAATTTCTGGGTAAGATTAGTTAAGAAGTTACATGAGCCCATTATCAAAAACTATAAAGGATATACTTGCTGATAACAGTGGAAAAAAATCATGAGAATTCACAAAAACTCAGCAGCTAAAGAAACTTCTTCTGAAATAAATATAGACATACTGGGATAAGTAAATAAATAAATATTTACATAAAAATATGTAGCTTGGAAGTTTAATCAACTCAGTTTATCATCCCATACAATGTTATTGTGGAAGTATTTCAGTAAGTTTTTGTATAGTTTCCATATAAAGTGTACTTATGAGCACATTAGTTTCCTTTTGTTTTAATAGATTTCCCAAAACATAGTGTCTTAAGACAAAACAAATTTATTTTCTTACAGTTATGGAGGTCAGAAATTTGAAACTTCTGGATTAAAATCAAACCTTCACAAGACTGTGCTGTGTTCATTCTGGTGGCTCTATGGGAGTAGTTTTTTGTTGTTGTTGTTGCTTTTCTTTTCCTGTGCCTGGAGGATGTCTGCAATCCTTGCCTATGGCCCCATCTTCCATTTTCAGTGAATATTATTCCAATCTCTGATTCCACATTCACGTCTCTTGGACTGGACTTTCTGCCTCCCTCTTGTGATCTTGCTATCTGGAGATTCTTAAATCAATCACATCTGCAAATTCCCTTTCATTATTTAAAGTAACATATTCAAAGGCTCTGAGAATAGGACATGGACATATTGTGAAACCATTGCTTTTTCTATACATAAAGTAATCGCTCCTTTTCAGTCTACTGAATCTTAAATAAAGCACTGGTCTATCTAATTTAGCCCATGAAGGAATAACACATATTTTTTATTACAGCGATTATTAAGTGTTTAGTAAAGGTTTGTTTGTATGTATTGTGAAATCCACAACAAACTGAAAAGAATGCTTTATCTATGTCTGTTAAGTACATTTCAAGAAGATGGGGGAAGCAAACTTTAGACCGAGTTTGAGATTATATCGAGAGAAAGATAAAATTGAAGAATGAGTGATGTACAATCTATCATTAATCTTCCAAGAAAGCATCAAAGAGTAGACTCTGATTTTAAGACGAACTTGTGTTAATCAGGGAGCCTTCACGCATCCCTCTTTTCTTGACTGACAAGAAAGCATTATGCTCCTGATGACTCAATGCTAGAGACAGAGGAAATAAATATTTAGTCATTTTCTTATCTGGTCAGATGATGAGAGAGTAATCTTAATTTGGTCACATGCTAGATGCAATGGCACGCTGGTTTGGAAGGTAGTTGATTTTCTCTATGGCTATCCAACAATTCTGCTTTCTCATCCAACCTAATATAGGGCTTTCCTGAGTGGAACTTGTAAAAATTATTGTTCTAATCACAAATACCTATCAGTACAGATCTCAAATGCTATATATCATGAAGCACATTTGAATGGCAGATGAATAAATCTTGTATGGGAATGAATAATTTTAGGCTAGTATAATTATCATACTTGGCAATAGATTTTGCACGTGTAAGAAAAGTGTTAGCACTTACTAACATTTTCATCAATCTAGTAATTAGTGTATTTACATGTCCATATATGCAAAAACAGAGTATATGATAAGAATGCAAATATGTTTATTTTGACTTAAATTATCCTCAGTATTGTAATATCAGTGCATTATTGGATAAAATGAAAGTACATGCTAGTATTTTAAACAAACAAATGATAAAATAAAGGAAATGAAATGTTCTAGGCTGAAGTTTCCTTTCTCTTTAGATACAATATAAGTTTGCTTTGCTATTCTTTAGAAGACAACTAAGACTGAAGATTTATTAACTTTTTTTTTACCTGAAAAAGGAACTTTCCTTTCTTCCAACCATTTAAAAAAACAATCTCTTTGCTGTCAAATATCAGCCTTTTGATAGAACTGAGAACATAGTAGAGATAATAGCATAACAACGTGTTGAGGTTATCTTCCTTGCCCTAGTTCCTTCAAGTAGAGAAAGTTAACTGCTGAACACAGCAGAGCTCAAAGAATTCATGCAGTGAGCAGCTGCCTTCTTTGGGATAACATGTGTTTAAAAATATCATCTGCTCCAGGTAATTTTGGTTTTGCAGTCTAATATGTTTTAGCTGTTCTCAAGGACAAAATTCAAGAAATCAAGATGTTTCTGTAGAAACTGCTCTAAATAGTTTGATGGCTAAAACTAGTATTTGACTATGTCTACATAAAGTTAGTAGATCAATAACTTTGATAATACATACAATTCTGTCAAATAATAAATTAGACCAGTTTCCATGTGCAGGATTAAAGTTCTATTTGACCAAGTCTACTGACATATTTGCAAAGATATATCAAAATTTAAAATTTTTCTACTTCTGAATTTTGAATGAAAATCAAATTATGTTCCCAAATTTGGAAGTCATTATTTTAAAAGTATGGCTTTAAAGGCGACTCTTCTAAGTAGAATACAGAGAACACTTTAGCTATTTTTATAATTTATTCTGCTCTTGGGTGGCAATGTTTTCTGATGGTATACTCAACACTTGAGCAATTAAAATAGCAGTTACAAATAAAAAATAAAGGATTTGAGGCAAAATTAATTTTAAGTTTATAGATGGTTACTCTTCTTTTTATTCATTTTTGAGAAAATAATATATTTTTAAAGTAAAATTTCATAACATCTCAAAATACAATTTATCTTTGTAATTGTATGCCACATATAAAATTATAATGTATTTATGCCATGGCCAGGAATTTTGTACTTGCTTGAAAAGAGAAAAACTTAGTTACTCATATTTTGCTCACAGGATATCAAATAGGTTAATATTTGAAACCATCTATATAATTAATCCATATGCTTAAATTTAATTAATCGATCATTTAGAATTTGTGTTTATTTCTTTGTTAAATATCAGATTCTTTATAGTTAGTGTAGTACTTAATTTTAACAATTTTAATTCATAACTGTGATGCTACAATTAATTCACCAATTTAACAAGGGTGAAATAAAAGAAATGCATTTAATACAAATAAATACTATGAATAGTTGCACACATAGTTCTTTTTTTGATAATTTCTGCATTGTGTATTAAATTCTGAGATTTGTATCATTATTGATGCCACTGAATTCTGGAAACACAATTTCAGAATGCAAAACAATCTAAATTATAACCATTTGATTCCCTCTCCTGATTTTAACAACTATCACTGAATTAATTTTCAAAAGATTAAGGGATTCCTTTGGAAATATATATCAGTGTATGTTAATCTCTGTTCAGTTAGCCTGATAAATAGGGGGCCTAACAAATTATGAGTAAATTTCACCAAACTTATTTAACATATCATTTAACTTATTAGTAACTTATTGAACATATTTTAATTATACAAAAAAACTCCCTTTAGTGAGTATTAGTCTACCTACTGTTGTATGCTGTTAAAATAAACACATTTAATCCAGGTCACACGTAAAATTATTCTATTTGAATTTCAGTGGCCCATTCATTTATCTTACAACACATTTGCTGATTGTCGCTACACAAACGGATCTGAGGTAATGAAAAATTAAACATCAAGTCACTTTTCCAAAAAGTTTATAATGATTTACAGGATTTGAGTCACAAACATGTCACTATTATCAAAGTTGATGATTACCGTGAATAATAATTCAACTGATTGTTAAAATAGTCCAAAGAGGCAGAGTATTCTATAATTAAAGTCAACCAATAAAGAATTATAAAAGAGGTGGTGACTCAAACTGATTTTGAAATACAGAAAAAGATTTTGTGAAGTATAATGGAAGGACTATTGGAGAATCAAAATTGTTAGAAGAAGAAAGGGACTATGAATGAAAAGTACAATGTCTTTTTAGTGAATGAAAAGTTATTTCAATAGAAAGGTAAGTGAGCTTTAAAAATGACTGTATTGAATATAAAGCTAGATAACAGACTGGAACTATTTTGATGACTTAGAAAAATAATTTTATAATTTTAAGCAAGTAAAAATATGTAAAAAGAAACATTTTTAACTGAAAATAGTAATAATAAATCCAGATGAGAAGTGGAATTAACTTTTATTACTTATAAACATATAGATATTTATATAAAATATGATTTAAATGAATAATAATAAGCTCAGAAGAAAGAAAAAATGATGATAAAATGAAGATATTTAGGATATTGTAGTGTTATAAAAACAAAGGAAGGCACTGAGTGTCAAGGAAGAGGCTAACCTCATTCTTCTTTAGAAAGAACTATTGAAGACATGGGGTTCCCTTGGGAAAATTATAGTTTAATTCTGGTGAGTGTGTGAAGATAAATATCATCAAAAAAACTTTAAAATGTACCTTTTTCAATACCCATAAAACAATGAAATAAGTAGAATGAGATGGAGAAGATTTGCAAAAGTATAAACAGAATAGAAATTGCAGAGAAATAGGATGCATTGAGTGATGCTTTGAGCTTACAGTTGTAGCTATAACATTAGTTACAGGGAGCAAGGAAGAAGAATATTAACTGTAGGGAGGTAGACACCTGTGATGGAATTAAGGTGGGCATTTTGGTTTAGGAGTGATTTCAGTCACAATTTTCCATTTAGAATCTCTTCTCATTGGTAGGCAGTGATCAGTAGTTTCAACAAAGCCACGATTTTTTCTAGTGTGACTACGTATAAACTTGATATGTCCTCTGATCTAGCACAATAAGCCAGCCCTCACACATTTCATCTTCTCCAACTATGGAACTAAGCAGCATCTCAAATGGAGATGTTAAATCTCTTCTGTGTCTGGTGCCCATGCAAAGATCATAAAAATAAGTAAGAGATTTTATTTATTGCTCCAACTTCTACTCTAATGATTATCATATATGTCAAATAACACAAACTATGATGTCAGATCCACCTGTGTTCAAAATCAGCTGACTACTTAAATTCAGAGCTTCAGTTGAAATATTGGTAAAAGAAGGATAATATTATTCTTCAGTGTTAGTTCTATAATTATAGTTGATGTGTTAAAGTGATATATAACAAATCACACTTCAATGAATAAGTTCGTAAAATCTTAGTTTATAAAATCGTAATGATATTGTACCCTTTTTCCATTTATGGAATATCTTGTCTTAATCTATAGCATGACATTCTTCTGGATGGCAATATAAATCACCATGAATATGTTTAAGATGACTTCTTTAAAAAGTATACAATCCAATTGTCTAAAATGTAAGTAATTTCTTATTTTCTTTAATCATACTTAAAGAAAATTTTAATTTTCCCATGTTAAACTTTCTTAAGTCTGGATAAAGTTCATACATTTTAAAGTATGAAGATCCAACTTGTACCAAAGACTCACTGAATTTTCTTTTTTATGTAGTAAGATTATTTTAATGTGGCTCACCTTGATTTAAAATGCCACAATAAACTAATTTCCCTGAAAAACATGTCTTTCTCTAGCCTTAAATTAAACACAATTTAACACATGCTCATTTAAGTCAGCCCTTTTAAAGCAAGCTTAAGTTCACACATTTATATGTGCATTTTCTACTGAATTATTCTTCATGTTTCTAAACTTTGATGATATAAATGACAATGATATGACTCAGTCATAAAAATGTAATATTGGGAAGTTAATCCTTCATTTTTAAAATCAGGAGAAGTTATGCTTGATATTAATTTATCATTTTTATTATTATCTTAATTTATCCCTCAAATTAATTTTGTCTTTTCACATTATAATAATAATGGTATTAGACTGTTAACATTAGAAGTCATTTAAAATTTAGCATTCTGTTCTTATTTAAGTGAAACACGTCTCTTGGATCTGTAGGCTTGATATATCAGGATGATATGAACTTTCCTGATTCTTTTGAAAATTATGAGGACAGAGAAGAGTTTTGTGTTGAAAGGAGAAAGAGTTTTAGGAGAAAGACTCAGCTTTCCTTGATGAATAGGTTGGCCTAAGGAGAGCAGAATTAGCAGTTCTGCTCACTGATCTGGAAATACAGCCATTTAAGTAGCACTAAAAACCAATGAACTAGAACTGCTATAGTTATAATATTTATATAATTAAATTATTTAATATGATATTGGAAGTGGCCATTTCAGCAAAAGAGCATGTAGTATTGTTGAAACAGAAAACTTGTGTGTGTGAGTGTGTGTGTGTGTGTGTGTGTGTGTGTGTGTGTGTGTGTGGTGGTTGTGCTTAATGTTCCCTTTAATGCAATGATCTGTTAAAAAAAAAACAACAGAAAAAAAGTTGTTTGAACTAAAAGTTCAGGGGAAGATATGTTTAGAACATGCTTCCAGGTTTCAGTAGGTGACAGTGATCTAAACTAACTTGTAGATGCTCATTAAAATTTTAAGAATAGAATTTAAGTCCCCTTTTAATTCAGAATGGGGTTAATAAGAACATATGACTATTTAATTTTTTGTTTTCACATTTTGAAAATATTTCATTATATATAGATTAATTTATAAAAAAATAGCATCTAATTGATGTGAACTTTGTATTTTATGTACATTTTAACAGCTTTAATATCATCAACTAGCATGATAATTGTGATAGAAGTCTAATATCAAATATGAAATAGATTGAATCCATGGGGAAGGAAAAAGAAAGCTTTGGCTGTGCACAGTTGTTCATGTTTTAATTCTGGCATTTTAGGGATATGAAGAGAAAGGCTCACTTGCAACTAGGAGTTTGATATTAGCCTAGGCAACAGAGCGACACTCCATCTCTACACAAAATAACTTTAAAACATTTTTCTAAGAATTGTGGTTAATGCCGTTAGTCCCACTATTTGGGAGGTTGAAGTGTGAGAATTGCTTCATCTCAGGGGTTTGAGGGTACACTGAGCTATGATTGCACCTCTGTACTCCAGCCTGGGTGAAAGACTGAAATCTCCACTCTAAAAAAATTTAGAAAAGAAGGAACAAATGAAAGACTTAGGTTTTTGTGAGTTAACACAAGGCTATTTTTTTTCTTTTTTCTACGAGTTTGCTTTTGGGGACAAGATCTTGTTATGTTGCCCAGGTGGATCTTCAGCTCTTGACCTCAAGAAGGCCTTCCAAAGTATTAGGATTACAGGCATGAGCCCCTGCACCCGACCACTAATACTAATATTATTTTTAGTTTTTTATTTTAAAGATGTGGGGTACAATTCAGGGTTAGGTATGTTCGTTATGTAGGTACCTTTGTTGATGAGATGTGCTCCTTCCTCCCCTGGCAGTTTCCCACTACTGCCAATCCTTTTCTTACAGTGTGATTATAATTGTTCAAGTTCTACGTATGAGTACTCAGTTCTTTGTTTCCATGATAGATCACTCAGTATTATGTCCTCTAAGTTCATCCAAGTTGCCATGAAATTCATAATTTTGTCCTTATTTATGTCTGTGTAATATTCCATTATGTATATGTACCTTTTTTTTTTGAGTTGGAGTCTCACTCTGTCGCCCAGACTGGAGTGCAGTGGCCGCTCCCGGCCACCGCAGCCTCGACCTGCTGGGCTCCAGTGATCCTTCCGCCTCAGCCTTCCGAGTAACCGGACTTACAGGCACGCGGTACCACACCCGGCTGATTTTTTGATTTATTGTAGAGATGAGGTCTCGCTGCCCAGGCGGGTCTCGAACCCGCGGGCTCAGGCAATCCAGTCACCTCAGCCTCCCAAAGGCGCAGGATTATAGGCTGAGCCACCAAGCCCGGCTCTATGTACCATATTTTATTATCCACTCCTCTTTCAATGGGCAACATGGTTGGTTCCATGTTTTTTGTTACTGTGAATAATGTTGCAATGAACGTGAGTGTGCAGGTATCTTTTTCATAGAATGATTTGAGTTCCTCCAGGTATATTCCCAGTAGGGGAATTGCAGGGTCATAAGGAAGGCTGATTTTTAAATCTTTTAGGAATTGCCACACTGTTGAAAAAATGCAGGAAACACTCATGGAAATTGAAATAGGCAACCAATTTCTGATCAAAACCCCAGATACCCAAGTCATAGAGGTAAAACAGACAAGTGAGACCTCTCAAACTGAAAAGTTTCTGCAAAGCCAAAGAAACCATCAAGAGAGCAAGGAGATAGCCAACAGACTGGGAAAAAAATATTTGCCAACTGTATATCTGACAAAAGCCTAACATATAGGATCTACAAAGGTCACCATTACAAAGCAGGCCAAAGATATGAATAGACAGTTCTCAAAAGAAGACATACGAGCAGCCAACGGATACACGAAAAAATGTTCAGCCTCACTAGTCATCAAAGAAATGCAAATTAAAACTACACTGAGATACCACCTAACTTTAGTCAGAATGACCATCATCAGTAACTCAAAAAATAACAAATGATGGAGAGGATGTGGTGAAATGGGAACATTTCTGCACTGTTGGAATGTAAACTAGAAAAGCCTCTGTGGAAAACAGTGTAGCGACTCCTAAAAGTTCTAAAAGTCTACCTTCCATATGACGCTGCAACCCCTTACTGGGAATATACCCGGAAGAACTCAAGTCACTCTATAAAAAAGATACTTGCACACGTATGTTTATCACAGCATTGCTCACAATAGCAAGCACAAGGAACCAACCGTGCTGCCCATTAAAAGAGGACTGGACAAAAAAATGTGGTATATATACACAATGGAATATTACACAGTCATAAAGAATAAAAGAATCATGAACTTCGCAGCAACCTGGATGGAATTAGAATCTATAATACTGAGTGATTTTTCACAGAAACAAAAAACTGAGTATCACATATTCTCACTCATAAGTGAACCTTGAAAAACTATCGTAATACTATAAGAAAAGGATTGACAGTAGCAGGAAACTGTGGGGGCGTGGGGTGGTGGGGAGGTGGGATTGGCAGTAGTGCCTGGGAAGGGGGGGGCACACCTCATCAACAAGGGTACCTGCACAATGAATATTTGTATAACTAACCCTGAATTGTACCCTACAATTTAAAACAAACAAAAAGGACAACAATCTGCTTCAAACTACACTTATAAAGAATAGCACTATCTCAATGTGGTTTTAATTTGCATTTCTTTGATGACTAGTGAGGCTGAGCATTTTTTTTATATCTGCTGGCTGCCTGCGTGTCTTCTTTTGAGAAGTATCCAGTCATATCTTTTGCCACTTTGTAACAGGGCTGTTTGTTTTTTCTTTTCAGCATGTTTGAGTTCTTGTAGATCCTAGATGTTAGGCCTTTGTCAGACCTGGAGTTGGCAAATATTTTTTACCAGTCTGTGGGTTGTCTGCTCTCTTGATGGTTTCACTGGCCTTGCAGAAGCTTGCCAATTTGATAAGGCCCCACTTGTCCATCTTGTCTCTTATGGCATGGGCACTTGGGGATTTTATCAAGAATTGGTTGCCAGTTCCAATTTCCATAAAAGTGTCTCCTGCATTTTCTAAGGTTCTTATAGTTTGAGGTTTTGCATTTAGGTCTCTGATCCATTTAGAGTTGATTTTTGTAAATGGGGATAGGTAGGGGTCCTGTTTCAAACTTCTGCATGTAGTCAGCCAGCTCTCCCAGCACCATTTGCTGAACAGGTTCTCCTCTCCCCAGTGGTTGGTGGTGGAGGCTTTGTCCAAGATGAGTTGGTTGAGAAATTGAGGTTTTGCTTCTGGAATCTCAATTCTATTCCATTGGTCTCCATGCCTATTCTTGTACCAGTACCAGGCTGTTTTGATTATTGTAGCTTTATAATAAAGTTTAAAATCTGGGAGTGTGATATCTCCTGCTTTTTTTTTTTTTTTTGCTGAGAATTGTTTTGGCTATTCATGGTAGTTTATGTTTTCATATGAATTCCTGAATTGTTGTTTCTAGGACTGAGAAGAATGTTGCTGGTAATTTGATGAGTATTGCATTAAAACTGTAGATTGCCTGTAGAATGGACATCTTAACAGTGTTGACTCTTAAAATAAATGATCATGGAATATTGTTCTACTTGTTTGTGTCAGTTGATTTCTTTGAGCAGTGTTTTGTAGTTTTCATTGTAAAGGTCTTTCACATCTCTGGTTAGGAAGATGCCAAGGTATTTCATTTTTGTGTGGCTATTATGAATGGAATTGTGCTTTTTATTTGGGTTTCTGTTTGTTTATTATTGGTGTGTAGAAATGTGATTGTGTTTTCCACATTTATTTTATACCCTGAGACTGCCAAAATTTTTTATTAGTGCAAGCAGTTTTTTGATAGATTCCCTTGGGTTTTCGAGGTATAGAATCATGTCATCATCTGCAAAGAGGGATAACTTGATTTTCTCTTTTCCTGTCTGGAAACCCCTGATTGCCTTCTCTTCTCTGATTGCTCTAGCTAGAACTTCCAAAACTATGTTGAACAGGAGGTGAGAGTGGGCATCCTTGTCTTGTTTCAGTTTTCAGGGGAAATGGTTCCAATTTCTGTCTGTTTAGCAGTATGCTGACTGTGAGTTTCTTATAGATGGCTTTTACTATTTTGAGATATGATCCACCAATGCCTAGATGTTTGAGAGTTTTTATCAAGAAGGAATGCTGGATTATATCAAAAGCTTTTCCTGCATCTTATGATATAATCATGTGATTTTTGTTTTTACATCTGCTGATGTATTTAATAAGATTTATGATCTTACAAATGTTGAATCAGTCTTGAATCCCAGAGATGAATCCTACTTGGTCATGACAGATGGTTTTTGAGATGTGTTGTTGAATCTGGTATGCTAGGATCTTGTTGAGAAACTTAGCATCCATGTTCATCAAGGATATTGGTCTGTAGTTCTCTTTCTTTGTTGAATCTTTACCTGGTTGGGTAGCAATGTGATGTTAGCTTCATAAAATGATTTGGGGAGAGTTCTATCTTTCTCAATCACCTGGAATACTTTCAGTAGGATTAATATCAGTTCTCCCTTGTATGTTTTGTAGAATTCTGCTGGAAAGTCATCTCGTCCAGGGCTCTATTTTTGGAAGTAGTTTTCTTATGACATATCAATTTCCTGGATTGTTACTGGTCTATTTTGGGTCTTGATTTCTTCGTTTTTCAACCGAGGGAGGTTGTATGTTGTCAGAAAGTCCTCCATTTCCTTTAGATTTTCAAGTTTGTTTCCATACAAGTGTACAAATATTGTTTCCATACAAGAGTTTCTGATAATCTCTTGTATTTCTTCAGGGGCAGTTGTGGGTTCATATTTTGTGTTTCTGATTGAGTTTATTTGGACTTTTTCTCTCTTTTTCTAGGTCAGTCTGGCTAGGGGACCATCATCCTTGCTTATCCTTTCAAAAAACCAGCTTTTTGTTTCATTGATTTTTTTTTTTATATTATCCTTTTGTTTTCTATGTCCCAGATTTGGGCTTTTGTTTTGCTGATCTGGATGCTTCTGCTGAAGTTAGGGTTCTGGTCATCTTGCTTTTCCAGCTTCCTTAGGAGAGTTTTTAGGCTGTCAACTTGTGATCTTTCCATTTTCTTCATGTGTGTTTGTAGAGATATGAATTCCCCTCTTACTACTGAATTCATGGCAGCCCAGAGGTCGTGGTAAATATTTCTTCATTTCCATTTGTTTCCAGGTGTTTTAAAATCTCTATTATGATTTCCACGTTGACCCAGGAGTTGCTTAGCATCATGTTGTTTAGTGTTCATATTTTTGTGGGTTTGGGGAGAACTTTGTTGGTGTTGATATTTATTTTCATTCCACTGTGTTCTGATAAGGTGCATGGCAGAATTTCGATCTTATGAAATTTGTTTATGCTTGATTTACACGCAGGATGTGGTTGATCTTAGAGTATGTTCCATGTGGTGATGTGTAGAATGTATATTCTGTGGTCATTGAGTGGAGTGTTCTGTAGGTATCAGTTAAGTACTTTTGGTCAAGAGTCAAATTGAGGTTCAAGATCTCCTTGCTGATTTTTTGTCTTGATGATTTGTTGAGGGTTGTGAGTGGGGTATTCAAGTCCCCAGCTATGATAGTGTTAGAGTCAATATCTTTTTTAAGTTTGCCTGGAAGCTGCTTTATGAAAGTTGGTGCTCCTATGTTGGGTGCATATATGTTTAGGATGGATAATTTTTGTTGATGGGTTGCACCTTTTATCATTATATAGTGACCTGTATCTTTTAAATTTTTGATAGCTGAAAGGGTATTTTGTCTGATATTAAGATTGCAACTCCTCCTTTTGTGTTCTGTTCACCTGTAATTTTGTTTCCCATCCTCTTACTTTGAGTCTATGAGTGTCCTTTTTGGTGTGATGAGTTTCTTGGAGACCATATATTGCTGCCTCATGATATTTTGTCCATTTTGCCATTCTGTGTCTCTTCAGTGGTGCATTTAGTCCATTCACATTCAGGCTAATTATTGAAATGTGAGAGTTTGTCCCTGCCATGAGGTTCTTATAAAGTTGTTGTTCTTCCTGTTTGTTTGTTGTCTTTCTTTTGGTTTTTAGGTTGATTCATGTGTTTTTTCAATCTTTTTCCTGCACTTTTGTAAAGAACATTGCCATTCTTTTTTTCCCTTCCTTTTGTGTTTAATACTTTCTTAAGTGTTTCTTGTAGAACTGGTGTAGAGTTAGGATAAGATCTTAAAGATTGAATATCTAGAAAATATTTTAATTCTCCCTCACTGTTGAAGTTTTGCTTAGCTCATTAGGTTATTCTTGGTTGAAATTGTTTATCTTTGATAACTTTGAAGATTGGGCTCCAACCTCTCCTATCCTAAAGGGTTTCTGTAGATAAATCTGCTGCTCTTCTAACTGTCTTTCACAGTAGGTAGTCTGACCTTTTTCTCTTGCTGCCTTTAAGATTTTTTCTTTTATACCTACTTTGTGAATTACCATGTGTCTAGGAGTTGATCTTCTCATTTGGTTGTCTTGCAGGTATTCTCTGAATCTCTTGTGTTGGTAGGGTCACATTATTGATGAGATGAGAAACGTTTTCTTGAATAGTTTCATGGAATGTTTGTTCCAGGGTGGTCTCTATCTCTCTTTCTATCTCAGGAAGTCCAATTACTCTTAGGTTTGGCCTCTTGAAATAATTTCCAGTCTCCTGAAGGTTTTGTTCTGTCTTTTTGAGCTTCTTTTCTATGTTTTTGATGGTTTGGGCTAGTTCTATATTTTGGTCGTCAAGCTCTGAGATTCTTTCTTCTGCTTGGCTAATTCTGCTTTCTATGCTTATCAATTTGTTATTTATTTCATTCACAGTATTTTTTTTACTGCGGTTATCTCAGTTATCAACTCCTTCCTATTTTCCTCTTTTCTCTCCTCAATTCTTTTTTTTCTCTCTATTAATGTCTTGATTTCTGGGTTTTTAGTTTGAGACCAGTCATTCTGGGGTTTCTTCTTTGTTTGCATTCTGAACTCTGTTTTTCTCAGTGTCTGACCTCCCAGGGTTCTGTATGAGACCCATATTCCTTTTTTGGTTTTTCATTTGTGCAGATTTTCCTTCCTCCCACCTTTTTCTCCCTCTCTTCTTTAATTCTGTTGTTCAGGGATGGCAGAGTTGCTTTTACTTCTGTTTACTCAGTCTCCTATTCTTTCTTAGGTGGATTATCTGACTTTGTTCAATTCTCAAGCTAGACTGTGGTTTAGGGGCTGTAACTTTTGAAGTTTAGAGGTTTGATGGGGGGGGAACTGTGATTCAAAATATATCTTCAGATCCCAGTATCCACTGACTGGTGTATGGGCACCTACTTCCCACTCTCTTACAATCTTTCCATGTAATGGGTGTGTAGGTTTTCTCCCTGGAAGCAAAATGAGGTAAGAAAAAGAAAAATAATGGAAAAAGGAAGGAGGAGGGGCAAGAGGAAGGTGGAGAGAGAGAAGAGTAAGAGGGAAAACATTCAGCTGTACCAACTAACAAATGACAAGAGACACAAAGACAGAAAAGAGTAAAAAAACAAAACTAAACTAAAACATACAGATAGTCATACAAACACACAGTCCAACAAAAATCTGCCTATTGATGTACTCGTCCCATACACAAACAAGAAGTCTAAAGAACAACAATGAAACAACCCAGCAAAATAACAGAAACAAAGCAAGTATGAAAACATTATCAAAAACAGAAAGAGAAAAAAACTAAAAACAAACTAAAATGAGCAAAACAGACAATAGATAAAAAAGTAAAAACAAGGAACCTGACTTGCTCTGAGGTCGTTCCTGTAAGTCCCGAGTCCTTTCAGCTTTGATCTCTATCCCTTCCTCTCTGCTCTCAGAGCAGGCAGATAGAGTTGCTCACAGCTTATGTCGGATGCTCCAGGCCTACTTTGGAAAGAGAGTGGATCAGCTCTGTACTCAGTCAGGTTGCCGCCTGTCAAGTCTGCCACTCAGATCTGACCTGTCTATGTCTGATCCAGCATGGGGGTGGGAATTCTGTCTCCCCCAGTTTGATGAGATTACCTTAGGTCCCAAGTTGGAGGCTGGTGGAGCTGGACAGAGCAATGCAGATATTTTCCTGGTCCTTAGGTTCCAAGTTGGAGGCTGGGCAGAGCTGGGCGGTCTAATGCTGGTCTCTACTTGGTCCCAGGACAGAGAAAATGACTACAGTTGGCATTTCCTCACCAGGCATAGAGCACCTTTCTGGCTCTCCCTGATCCTCTCTCTCCACTGATCAGATATGGAGCTCCAGCTGATCTGCTATAACAGGTGATAGTGTAGGCTAGGCATCAGGCAATGAGAATCAACTTGATTTGGCAGAAAAGTCCTGCAAGCAGAAGCAGCAGACAATCTTGAGAGCATGGCCACTCTTGTATCTTAGGGTGGTGGGTGCTTGCAGTCACCCTCAGAGGAGGGATGTGAGTGCTTGAAGCTGAGTCTCCCCTCAGTTGAACTTTCACTCTCCCACCAGTGCATGCCTATTCACGCAGTCTTTATGGACACTTGCCTTTGTGGAGACTCTCACAGTCCGACCTGTCCTGCTGCCATCTTAAGCTCCATCCTTATCCATCTGTTGTTTTTATAAACCGATGCAATGTGCACTATCTTTCCTCTTATTTTTGGAAATTCTGCCTTTAGATTATTAAGTAGTATTTTCAACACATCATTTTATAATCTAGAATAAATCTCATAGATACTTGTTCTAGATTAATGATACGTACTGAGTTTATTAGTGCCTGGGTTTAAAGGCAAAGCTCACTAATCACTGTTTAAAATTGAAGGGTATAAACTCTCTTTGCTCCAGTTTTCTCATCTTTAAGCAAAGATGGCAAAACTACATTGTTATATGTATTAAATGGTATTACTCTCATGTGATTTTAAAACAGCATGATGCTATTCTTCAAGGAATTACTTGTCTCAATAGTTACCCCATAGCCTGTACTTCATTGTGTTCAGCTTTGGACTACTTAAGGTCATTTCACAAATGACTTTTTGATTCAGCAATTTAATTTTATTTCATATAAGTCTGTTAAGCTTGACACTGGAAAATAATAAATATTATTTTAGGGTAAATTTACTAATGGTAGTAAACCACTTAGTCATCTCTCCTGTAGCTTAATCATATTTTAAAAGTTGCATTTTTTAAAAAATAGATAAATAACAAAGTGTATTTATACAAAAAACCATTATGCAATTTAAATGGCCTAGAGAAACATATATCGGCAAGGTAGATTTCAGAATCAGAATAGTAGCTCCCAACAAAAGGAAAAGTTCTAGTGGGTGCCAACATTTCCATTTGTGCCTAGGAACAGACCTTCATGGAATCCACTCAGAAAACGTGGGAACAAAATAAAGGCATACTCAATTCATAGCTCACCTATATAGTCTGTGACAGGGAGAAATAATTCTAAAGCTTAGAAAATAATGCCTTCCAGATTCTGGTAATGGTAATGCATTTTTGGATTCTGTTGAGGCACAGAATTGCATGTAAAAGAGAGCTGCTGCATGCTATCATTGATTCTTGCATAGATATTTTAAACTCCATCTTTTTAGTTCCAGGCCCTGATCTTTAATTGCTACTACACATCTCTACCTGAATGTATTAAGGGGGCTTTCAAATGATACATAAATAATACATTCATTATCACCAGTCACATACAAACTCATTCTTTCTCTTTTGTGAGGGGGAACCCCTCAGAAGTAGAATCTATTTATTAAACAATTGTTTATTTATTCTTACATGTTTAAACTTCAGCCACCTAAAAGTACTTTCCATTTGATGAAATATACCTGGGGAAATGTTTTTCAACTGCTCAAAACCATTTTAAGCTTATCAATTCTGATGTCTTTTAGTGTTTCTGTCATTTTTTGTTTCACCTCTGTGACATCAGCAAAATGTTTTTCAACCAGGGAAACAAACAAACAAAAACATCTCTCGGGGCAAGATGGGGTGAACAGGAAGAGTGGGGAAAAGGAGTCATGCTGGTTTTGGACAAAAACAGCTGAATATGCTGCAGTATAAGCAGGTGTGTTTTCATGGCTGAAGAACCAATCCCTGTTTGCCACAATTGGGATGCTTTTTCCACAAATTGTAAAACAACCTTCTCAAAACTTCCAGATAAAAACTTTGGCTTACCATTTGATCTGGTGGAATAAATTCTGAGTGGACAGGGGGTCTGCCTTCCAAAAGATAATTCTAGTTTTTTAGGGGACTCCCGCTCATATGTCATATGTAAATTAGTAGTTTCACCTCTCATGTATTGATTCATTTTGGGGTCATCTTAGAGGTTTCCATCTGTCTCATTCAATACAACCAATTAATCACTTCATAGATAGCTCTCAATACCTGCTTCCATACAAAGGTTGCTTCCAGGAACTTATTTTATCGTACCCGAACAATTGTGATTGTTTTCTATTTCCTTCTTCTGCCTCCAGTATTGTCTGTATTAATTCATCTCAACTTTTCATAAGTTTTAGATATTCAGTGAAGCTCTTTACTGTTTTATTTTGTATATTATATTAAGACCAAGTTTTTAAATTACAATTCATAATCGACCTGTTTAAGATTTTTAAAAATTTAAATCGTTTTCGATTGACCAATAATATGGTATATATTTATCACATGCAACATAATGTTTGAATTATATATACATTATGAAATAGTTAAATAACAAATTATCAAATGCATTACTTCTATTTCTCAAAGAATTAGAGAGTAGAATGATGATATGAGAGGATGAGTAGTTAGAGGAGATGGGGAGATGTTTGTTAGAGGATACATAATTATAGATAGAGTGAACAAATGAGTTCAAGAGATCTATTGCACAGTAAGGTGACTATAATTAATGAAGATATATTTTATTCTTAAAAAATAAGAAAAAATACAATAGTATATTTTTTATTATATACTATTATGTCCATATAGAGTCAGAAGTATGACCCTACTGGTTAAAAGTGTGTAACCAAGAGGCTTATGCATAGATCTTCTCAATGTTAATTTCTATTTCCCCTGAAGTTTTCACCCAGGAACAGCAAGAGGAATTAGTGACTGCTCACACTCCTCTCTATTCTGCATAGACATGTCTTACATTGCATGGTCATCTAGCATCACATTGACCCAGGAATCAAGTGAGGTCTACAGGTTTTGGAGAGCTCTGTCCATACTGGATTATAAAGACATATGTGTTCTAATCAGGTTTTATCATAATCAAATCCTCTTCAAGGAGCAGTAAGCAGCCACTTGGAAGGGTTTTTTTATGGCATAAAACAACACAAATTTACTATCTTACAGTTTTGGAGGTCATAAGTTCAAAAATAATTTTCATAAGGCTAAAATCAAGCTGTTGGTAGAATTAGTTCCTTCTGGAGGCTCCATTGGAGAATCCATTCCTTGCCTCCTCCAGCTTCTAGAGACTGTTCCTGGTCACTTCCTTCATCTTCAAAGTCAGTTGTCTAGCATCTGTTTTAGAAGAGTCCTTTCTTTGTTCTTTAACCATGTCCAATTGTCCTCAGCCTGCTCTGTGTGTCCCTCTTCCTCCCTCTGTCTACAGGGTACTATAATGTCTCAAGCCTCATATGTTCTTTCCTTCATTGCACCTCTTTCTCTGGCCAATAACCTTGAAAGAGAATGTAAGACAAATAGGACTACTAATTTGATTGCTTTTACTACTGTTGCTTGGTTCCTGAATCTTTAACCTCTTGGTACAATTTGTACCTTCCTGAGTGGAAAAGTTTCAACTGCAACTGAACTTGCACCAACAATACTAGCCGTTCATTACAGTGTATCCCAGGAGATCTTAAAACACGTTTAGATTTAGTATATAGAGATTTTTCACTCCTTAAGCATCTTTGGACACTGATATCTCTGATTAACATTAAAAAGTTACAAAGAAAATGACCTCTGAACTTGATTCCTTAAGGATGAGGAGTGATATAGCTCTAGGAGGACAAGTTTGTAAACAGACAGGAAGGTTCTCTAAGGGCTACAGGAGTTTAATCACCTTGAGCCATCACCTTGTTTGATAGCCTCCTCCCTGTAGCCTGTTCTCCCAAACCCTGTGTGGAATGCACTCATCTAGTCAGTTGGAACCAGCTCTTGACCGACCCTAGCAACTTACAGACCCTGAATGGCCTTTCCTCATTACCATGTTAAAGTCTCTACTGTGGGAGGAGCTGCAACTTCATCACCATTACATGACACCTATGTGCTGGCTTGATAACTCACTGAATCTATGAAACTATAATCCTTCCTCTACTTGCAGTGACATACTCTCTTCCCTCTCCATCGCACCCTAAAACTCTTCTGTCACTTTCCCTCAGGTAGACACTGTTTTGGAGAATACTCCAGTGTTCTCCTTACTTGCATCAAGTAATAAAACTCTTATTCAGCAACAATAAAATAAAATAGTGAATAGCAGTTTTACTTATTTACTTTTTCTCTGCTTATTTTGGTGCCTTGAAGATACAGGATATGTCTTATTACTTTTTGTTTTTATAAAATCTAAATCAGTACCTGTCTTATAAAAAACCAAGATATGCTGTGCTATTTCTGGCTATCTGAATATATATTTATATTTTTTGAAATAATTGTCTATATGTATTGAAGTCACTAACAAATACAATGAATTTCTTCTGTTACATATTTCAAGTTATTCTTATTTATTTCTTTATTATTGTTTACTATTTATTCAAGATGTTTTTATTTTTATGAACCAAGTCAGGTATTAGCAGAGTAGAGAATACTAAATCATATTAATGTATACTGAATAAATTGGGCTGTTCTTAGTTGTAAGAGAGAGAAAATACAGCTCAAACTTGGTTAACCAAGAGAAAATATATTGTTCAGAAAAACTTATTGTTCAGACAAAATTGAAGATGTTCAAAGGTAGAGATGTAGGTAAGAGTAAGTATAGTTTGTCTATTGATATTAGTTTAATCTACAGTATTGGAGGAACACACATAGACATCATGAGTTTCTTTTAAGGAGTGAGGAGAATTTCTTGATATAGTTCTCAGCTAGTTTTCTCGTATTTGTTCTTGGCCCTGCCCACTGCTAAAAGAAAAAGTATTACAATGTTTGGCTTAGGAGAATTATAACTATTTCCTGGAAGTTGAGATTGGGTCACATTTCCCTTGATCATGTGAGAATATCTGAAAAAAATCTGATTTATTTTAGTAAGGAAGAAGTGGGAAATGGATGTGAGGAAATAACCAATATGTTCATTATACATATGAATTAATTAGGTGCTGAGTTTATACACAGCCAAGACTAAAGGATTCTGATTCCTTTGTCTACCAGGTGGAAAGTACACTATTAATAGACTATAACACAGTGGTTATAAAAATGCTATGTTAAATTCTTTCTATCTTTGTGTTAAAAAATCATGTTTTCCTCCATTTTTCTTATCATGTGATACTAATTTTTAATGTTTCAGCTTCCTTTGAAGTTACGGTATCACTTGATATTGAAAGATATGGTATATGAAGAAACAATTTTTTAAAAGTCACATGCTTTGAACTTTCATGTACTCTGTCATTTTTAATTTCATGATTCACCTTTTCTGGACAGAGAGGTCTGTTCTTTCTCAGGGTTGATTTTGCAAGTATCTTTTCAAGTTTAATAACTATTTACAGTTTCCTCCATTATTGTGTAGATAGATGAAGTTTAGAAACCAAGAATTTAAAGGAATAATGAATTTTTGAATGAAGACATTTTGTTTGATTGTACTGGTGTTAGTATTTGTTTTTACTCTTGGGATAGTTTTACTCTCTCCCAGAACATGAGCTAGTAAAAGAATTATTGTATACAGTAGTGAAATAATGTAGTTACAATTTGAGAAAGGTTGATGTTTTCATTAATTTTGTACACAGGACACTAACATTTGCTTCCAAAACAGGCAGTTTTATGAATATAGCATCCAATTTCATTTCTATATTATTTTATTCTAGAAAATAGAGTTATCTTCTGTTGGCAAATTGGTGAAAATTTTCATTATAAATAAAATTATGTTTAGTACTGCAAAGTATTTGATAGTCATAGTTGCTATTTTAAAATTATTTGAATATTATTTATAACAATTTTAGTTAGGAAAAAATTTAGTAGATAATATGGAATTTCAGCATATTATGTGCCTTACAAAATAAATGAAACTTAAATTACTGCATTTTGCAGAATCACTACTTATAAAATATCTAGGGAATTTTGTTTCTACATAGCAAGCAAAATGTAATATTAGTAATATTGTAACTTACAAACAGTTGATTTTCTTGCACTGGAGATAAGTAAATTTTCATTAAAAAGTTAAGTAGATATTTAGAATAAAAAAAGAAAGGACATGAGATAATGTTTACTGTTCTCTGTGCTGCTAAATTTCATTCTCTTAATCAATTTTTACGTTTCAACTAGCAAGTACAACACTGGAATGATGGTAGCAAAATTTAAACCTTTATCACAGACATTCTGTCTAAAACAGCTCTCAGAAAGGTAGATGCTTACTATCAAACCTCCAATTTCAGAACAACTCCCGTCCCCACTGGAAATACTACATTCTCAGAAAAATAACAATTTCGGAATAAAAAGGCATTTGTGTAATGTGAGTAGCAAAAGAGGAGCTTTATCTAATTGGAGGTTGCATATCCTACAGAGAAAGGAGAAGCAGAATGACTCACCAAAGTTATCACCAGCATAGAAAGTGTGTATACACACACACACATACACACACACACACACACACACACACACACACAGACACACACACTGTATTTGGGACTTAGTTTTTATGGATTAGAGAATCTCATGGTAGAGTGTTTGAGTAGGATTGCAACTTTTTTTTTTTTTTTTTTGACTTGGAGTCTCACTCCGTCGTCCAGACTGGAGTGCAGTGGCCGCTCCCAGCCACCGCAGCCTCGACCTGCTGGGTTCCAGCGATCCTTCCACCTCAGCCTTCCGAGTAGCCGGAATTACAGGTGCGCGCTACCATGGCCGGCTGATTTTTTTTTTTTTTTTTTTTTATTGTAGAGATGAGGTCTTGCTTCCTAGGCGGGTCTCGAACCCGCGGGCTCAGGCAATCCACTCACCTCAGCCTCCCAAAGGCGCGGGATTACAGGCTGAGCCACGGAGCCTGGCTAAGGGTTGCAACTTTTAATACTACAGTAAATGCCACAATGAGCAACAGTAGATTTGGAGCTGGGTCACAAAAAGAACATACTAGGTGGCTGAGAAACTTACAGGAAGGAAGACTGGAGTTGGTCCATGGGAATGATATATTAAGTGCTGAAAAAACCCCTGGATACTGCAGATGGATAGGTGGGTTAGAGCCGATCCAAACGAATGATCACTCTGTAGAAAAAAAAAATCAATGGTGCATAGAGGTAGGGTAAAAATGGTTTTCTAGGGTCACTGAGGCTGGTGCCACTGACCTCCAGCATACCACTGATTGGCAGCCTGAAGTAGAAACAGAGGGAGCAATACCCCAAGACAAGAAGAGTCCCTTTCTCTTGCTACAGCCTTATGGCATCACTCCAGCATCCTCTATTGACATAGATGACTGCATAAGCTGGCAAAGATATTTGCAGAGTGCAACACCAATATCACAAAGAAGGGCAAGGAAAGGGTGTTTGGAGCTGTGAGACAATACACTGAATGTTGTTACAGTGCCTATTAATGGGAATGTCATGTTTAGTATTTCTATTCTCCTTGGAATTAGGTTATAAAAATCCCTCCATGTTTTTAATACTGCTTCATTTTGAGTGTCACCAAATGTTTACTGCACATTTTATAGAATGCTACAGATTCTTTTAGGCTCACCTTTTTCCCAGACTCTTATCCCTCACTCCATCTAGTCACCCTGATTGTGACTGACACCAAATATGCCTGCTCCTTTACCCAGAAACTGCCACATAGCTACACAGAAGCGTGGTGGGGTTATCTACCTTTGTGATCAATTTTGAGTGATGAAGGAAAGTGAAGGGTGAAAGTTGGAAAATTGTCTCTCCCTAATGGATTGGTTCAAAGTTACTGACTGTCTTTTTAGGAAGAAATAGAGCTTGGTAACAAATTAACTTACATGTCCTTTCTAACACTTTGCCACATTTCATTTTAGCATCAGTCTCATTGCCCATATTTACAAAGCATCATATATTAATAGTAAAGCTTTCTTTTATATTTTTTATTTGTTTCTAAACTTACTTGGTCTAAGACAGTGGTCAGGGCGATTCCAGTTATAGATACTCGGGCTAGCATTTTGAATTTTAACTACAAAATAATAGGGGCCCAATTGAATTTTAACTACAAAGTAATAGGGGCTCAAATGATCTTACTAAATTAGACAATACTTATTCTTTGGCAAGATGTGACATGGTGTTTCTTAAAGCTTTTTTCTGTGGTTGACTGGTATAAGAGCATGAGAGTTTAAGATACTGGGACGGCAAGTCACCCTAACATATAATATAAGGAATAGCATTGATAATTATGAAGATTCTGAATTAAGTTCACCAGTTTCAATGTTTGACTTTGAAGTAACAAAATGAACAGATTTAAGGCTGTAAGATTTAAAAATTTAAAAATCCATTGTAATCCTCCAGTGATGACTAAGGAAAGTTAGGATAAGTCTCGAGCCAAGTCCATTTTACAGATGGTTTAATTTGTTCTTAAATCCACCCTGTGTTTAATTTCTAAATATTCTGGATACATATATATCAGTGTATCTACCTACTTAACAGCTGTAAGTATCATTACATGTATTCATGGATTAAGAATACAATAATGGAAAGGGCAAAGTGAAGACCTACGAATTTTCTACCACTCTGACACATCATTCTTTTGATAGTACATAAGAAATACTGTGCTCTTGAATGAATTTTTAAAAAGAGCCTCCATCAAATACTAGCACAATATAGGGTGGTGGGTTCCATTCCATTTACCTGTTTAGCTTCTCAACAGAAGAGCTAGATCTTGGTAAGAATCAGTGGGTGACTGTAAATATAACAAGAATATCTCCCTTATTGATGCTATTCTGTTGGATATGCTATACTTACTGGTGCATAGTAATACTGTCTCTACATTAAATTTATACTAATTACCTTCTTAGCAATTTATATTAAAGTCTGTTCACCTTTATATATTAAGGAGAAATATATTTTTACTATATTGTTTACATTTGTACTGCATTGGCTATAATAATTCCCTTTCCATTAATTAAAATATTATCTACAAGTAACTTGGTCATGGTCACCTTCTGAAAAACATCATTCTGGTCTTCTTTATTGATGACACACTTGGGACAAGCCTTTAGTAGGTAGAAGAGGAACTACCAGAATGAACAGGTAGTTCAATTCCATGTCACTTACTTTTGCTCACATTCTTCCTGAATATACACAAAGGCTTCATGATGACAGTGATGGTTAATTTATGTGTCAACTTTACTAGGCTGAGAGATGTCCAAGTATCTGGTAAAATATTATTTCTGGATGTGTCTTTGTGAGTTTCCAGAGTGATAATATTTGAATCAGTAGACTCAGTTAAGAGTATCTGCCCTTACCACCATGGTTGGTCTTCATCCAATCCATTGAAGACCTGAATACAACAAAAAAGGGAAGGAAGGACAAATTAACTCTCTTTGTATGAGCTGATATTTTCATTTTTTTCTGCCCTTGAGCATCAGAATTCCTCATTCTTGGGCCTTCAGACTCAGACTAAAATACACCACTGACTTTCCTGGTTTCTCTAGCTTGCAGAAGATGTTTCATCTTCATTATTGTGTAAGCTAGTTTTTATCATATATATGTGATATAATGCACACACATGAATATATATGAGTTGTTGCCATATTACTGCCATATTAGTGTAACTCTAATTAGTATAGAAAAATCCATCTGGTATGTAGAAGTATATTCAATAAACTTAGTTTTCTATTTTCTATGGATGAAAAGTATTCTGGAACATATAGGACCTAAGTTGAGTGTAAAATAAATATGGACTGTTGGTCAGTGGTTTGGCATGAACAAATCTGGAAGATTTCCGTCAAGTAGATCTGACACAGAGACACACACGGAATTTGTGTTATCAGTAATAGTCAACCTACTAGCGGGAAAAAATATGCTGAACTCTTGATATTACACAGGCAACTCTGTCACCTAAGGATTGGTAAGTTGCATTAGACTTCTTGCACATTGAAAGGTGTAGCTAGCTATTCATCTTTACCATAATTAACATGTATTCTGAACAGAGAGATTCTGTCCCTGATTTTGTTGTCTCTGCAACATCATTGTTTAAGGGCTCATAAAATGACTGATCCAGAAAAGGGTTATTAAAACAATATTGATTTAGATGAGTAGGCACATGGTATACAAAAGTGTAGGAATAATAGGCCTAAGGTTACGGGCATCACTAACATCACCATATACCCTATCACTGAGAAACAACTAGACTGACAGAGGAGTTAAAGACACATGTAAGTTTTAGGGGAAAAATCTTGTGGAGCTATGGTGTGAACTTCCAAGAAATATAACATGCATTGAACCTTTGTCAATACTTGGTAGCAAGTTACATTAGCTAGATTAAATAGACCATGGCACCAAAGGATTTAAACAGAACAATACATCTGGCCCTTGCACCCACTGAGTCACCTGTGAAACTTTTGTTTCTCTTCTCTATAGTGTTGTTTTGCCAAGGAAGATATCTTAGTTCCTGGGGCAGGGGTTGGGGGCAATAACACATGTTCACCTGATTTTCCTTTGACAGTTGACATGTTGGCTCAGGATGAAGAAAATTCAGAATGGGTAGTGATGTGATAAGGTAGTTGTAGCAATGGAAGTTCCAATCTTCATTATATTAATTTTATTTTTAAAAAGTATGTTCTTAAAGATTCTAGAAGACGAAAGTTGGTCTCCACGTAGACTACCTGATGTAACTTGTACTTTCACAATTAGTAAAGAAATGGTTTACAAAAGTGGTGTCCCATTTGTCAGTAAAATTCATATATCACTAGTGGGGCACAATCATATCAGAATGCCGCAAAGAGTGTACACCACATTTTCTGCATTGCATCATATTTTCTAAACTTTATCTGTCTTCTGCGCCCTTGGCCACTTGCTCAACCCCAGCAACTCCATAGGGACAAACTCTATGTAGGTCTTTGTAGTTTTTTAATGCTTCTTAAGGCTAATATCCAGAATCTTTGACATCTTCAGTTACTTCTGGACTCATACATAAAATCACTTTTTAAGGTAGGGAGCCAAGGTACCTCGGTAGTTGCCATAGAGACCAGACAGCACTTGTCAAAAGTGTGGAGAAATTAACACAACATTAGAGCAAACCTTGACCAGTGAAAGATAGGTTGCAGCAGGGTGTCAGCAAAGAAATTTCTTCTCCATGCTGTGTTCAAATAGATTGTTTCAAGGCACAGAGTTTCAATTGAGACTTCCCAGAGCCATCTCACATGTCTCAATGAGCAGTCATTGCTCTTCACAAAGTGGCAGTCAGCTTAGTAACATATCACTATGTATTTGTCTCTCAGTCTTGCCTGCCAAGTAACATTGTATTCTCACTCACTACTCTGGAGTTGCATCCGATTGGGTATTTCTATTTAAGATTTTCTAGAGAACGTGGGTTAAGACATAGGATAATATATTTGAACAGAAATCTTAATATATAAAAGCATCTGAATAGCATAACAATTTGCATGTTAGGTCAAGTAATAGTGGTGTCTTAAAATTTGTAATAAGTGCACAGTGGCTCATGCCTATAATCCCAGCACTTTAGCAGGCAGAGGCGAGAGGATTGCCTGAGCCCAGGAGTTCGAGACCAGTCTGGGCAACATGGCAAGACTGCGTCTCTACAGTAAAACTTTAAAAATTAGCCAGGCATGGTGGTGTTCACCTGTAGTTCCAGCTACTTGGAAGACTGAAGGGGAAGGATCACCTGAGCCTAGTAGGTCAAGCCTGCAGTGGTCATGCATGCGCCACCGCACTCCAAGCCTGGGTGACAGAGTGATACTCCAACTCAAAAAATAGAAAAAAAAGAAAATATATAATAAATATAAATTACCATTTCAAAATAAATTTGCCATACACTTATTTTCAGAGATCTATACATGAAATAAAAAATTGGTTCAGTTAAAAATCAATAGATCAGTAAGATCACCATTCGAAGATTAATTATAATAAAAGTGGTTACTAAAGCCAAGTTCTTAGAAGGCAACGAAAGTTTACATTTGCACTATAATTAAATAAACATTTTCTTCACAGCAAAGTAAAATTTTTATAACTAGCATTCATATTCTCATTCAAGATTAGAAGTTCAGAGTCCTTGGAATGATCGCGTTTACCTTTCAATGTGAAAAAAGCTGGTGATTTCTTTCACCGTGCCAGCTCTGGTATGTCTCTCTTTTCTTCCTTTCTTATTCTCCAATAAACTTTGAAAACCTGAAAAAAAGAGAGAAAGAAAAAGCTTACCGGGCTTGGTGGCTCAGCCTGTAATCCCGCGCCTTGGGAGGCTGAGGTGAGTGGATTGCCTGAGCCCGCGGGTTCGAGACCCACCTGGGCAAATTGGCGAGACCTCATGTCCACAATAAATCAAAAACTAGCCGGGCGTGGTAGCGCATGCCTGTAATTCCGGCTACTCGGAAGGCTGAGGCGGAAGGATCGCTGGAGCCCGGCAGGTCGAGGCTGAGGTGGCCGGGAGCGGCCGCTGCACTCCAGTCTGGGCGACCGAGTGAGACTCCAACTCAAAAAAAAAAAAAAAAAAAGAAAAAGAAAAAGCTATTTCACTTCCTAAGTGATTAATAAAGAACCAAATTTTAAAGTTAAACTCATATAGAATAAGTATAGATTAAACTTAAATTGAATGGCAAATATACTGTAAATATTCAGCAATGTCTTGTCTACCTAAAAATAAGCATTTTTATTCTTAAAACAGACGTTGACTTCACTTTGGATCCAATCTATACTGAATTAACATATTATGACATCCCTGAGAAAAAGTGAATCTCTAAAATATTTACAAAAGCTGCCCTGGTTGATTTAAATTGTGCCAACCTTGTTCCGTTATTTAGAAACTCTGTTTTATTGGTGTGTAACACACACACACACACACACACACTTACACACACAGCATATATGCATGCAAATGAATTTTAGATGGCCTTTAGTATTTATGCTCTTCAGATAGTAGCCATTGTGGTAACGGCACACAGGTCTTACAAAGCCATTGTCAATTATTGAGAAAAGTGCCCTTTTACATAAATACATTTTCCACATTATATCGCTGGAGTCTTGTATTCGATAAAATGAATAAGAGTGCATTTCTCTGTTCTTGACATTCATACATACTTTGAACTTTTAGAAGGAAAAGTGCTCTAAAATATATTTATCATTGTCATCATTATTATTATTCAAAATGATATGACTGACAGAGCCATTTCCCAAGTTATTTTTTCTTTCAATCACAAGTTCTCATTCTTGACCCAGAGGCAACAATGCTATGCAAAGTAGGATAGTTGAAAGGAGAAGAGCACATCTTTCTGAATAAAATAACCGTCCCACTGTAACATCTCAGACTGCTACAAACCTCTTAGTTATGGGAGGCATCTCTATGGGGATTGCATTAATTTAAGGAAGGCAATAAGCTGTAGAAATATTTTTCTGAATGTGTTATAAGACTTTTTGGACAGGCGTGACATGGGTATATAATTTAGATTCAGGAGCGTGGAGTCTTACTGCAACAAAATAATTGGTTGAAAAATAAACTTTCAGCCGGGCTCGGTGGCTCAGCCTGTAATCCCGCGCCTTTGGGAGGCTGAGATGAGGGGATTGCCTGAGCCCGCGGGTTCGAGACCCGCCTGGGCAGCGAGACCTCATCTCTACAATAAATCAAAAAACCGGCCGGGCGTGGTAGCGCGCCTGTAGTTCCGGCTCCTCGGAAGGCCGAGGCGGGAGGATCGCCGGAGCCCGCGGGTCGAGGCTGCGCTGGCCGGGAGCGGCCGCTGCGCTCCAGTCTGGGCGACGGAGTGAGACTCCGACTCAAAAAAAAAAGAAAAAGAAAAAGAAACTTTCAAGCAATATTGTTGAATTCAGTTATAGTGCAATCCAAATATCATTTAATAATGAAATTTAAAAATACCAGAATCTTAGTGCCTGGAGGGTACTTCTCACAGTCGCTTTTCTCCCTCCTGTTGAGTCACTTCGCGTTTATTCCACTTTTCCATCGGCAGGGAGCTCACTGCTTCACGATGATAAACAGTTCTTTAGAATCTGTGTAGACAAGAATTTGCCTCTGTAAAGAGAATAAAAATACTTGGAAATCACTAACATGAAATCTCGTTAATTCATCCCGACTAGAGGAAACATCATAATAATCAAAAATGAAGATTATTTTTAAAGAAAGAGTTTCGGTCATTCTCAGGGCTCCCAGCAACTAAAGTTAATATGCAAACACTGCCAAGCAGAAACACTACCAAACCCTATTTATTGCACAAATAAGGCTCATTTTTAATTATAATTGGTATGCACATGGTTGCTTCTAATTTAATTGAAAAGAGATTGTCTCCCTAAGTAGAATATTTTCTCCCTCATATCTTGTTTACATTATTAATTTACTTGCCAGATATCTTTTTTCAAATACATAATGCAAAGATAAACTCTAGCCCAGTGTTTTACTGAATCAGCATGTAGTGATCTTAAGGTTATCTACAACAAAACAACTTGAAAATTATTAACATCATTTGTGAATCATGAGTCCATCTCTAGGCACTATTATTGAATAAATGTGTTTATGTGTTGGTTTACATATAATTTGTATTGATTTGAAAGTATTATTACATGAACTAAAAAAACTTTATAAAAATTTTGTTGTATAAAACCAAGGAATTCAGGAATGAATTACCTGTTTGAAACAGGTTTTCTTTTCAGTGGAAATGTACATATCCTTAGAAAAAAATAGGAAACTTTACTGTATTATAAAGTTCCTAGAAGAATAAATGCTATTATCATTTGCTTATTCTTTACAGTGTATAATATTCATTTATTTATGTGTACTATTTTAGCAGCTATTATTATTTTTCAGCTATTATTTTAGCAGTTTATTTTAGCTTAAAAAATTTATATAAAATTTTATATCAATAAGCTCTTCTTTTAATTATAAATTTAATCTTGCATGCTGTTTTTTATTAGTTTGTTTTTCTGTGTTTAAGACAATGTGTATTTTATTAAGACCTGAAGAAGTATTCTCAGCTCCCTCATCGTTGAATTTTTTTCTAAACATTGACCTGAGCTCTTATTTTACCCATCATGACTGTTTTGTTCACTTAACATAATGTAGATAGTTTGTTAGTTATTACCATTATGCTAATATGGCATAAAATTACCTGATGGTAATGAATTATGTGTGGATAAATTGTCACTCATATTTTTGAAGTGAGGATCGCTATTACAAATTGTATTGTAAAGATCTTCTGCGAACATATTTTTAAGCATATGAAATTACTTATGAAATGATTCCAGAAACAAAATTGTGTTACCTTGGAATTTATTTTTTATATATTTCTCTCGAAACACTGCTAAATTGAATACAGACATGGCCTTTTATGCATAATCCTTCATTATATTTTGAACACACATGTTATACAAACATATTTAATATTATACATTTTATATATTTATATATAAGTGATTTAAAAATTTTTACTCACCATTGAACTTTTGAATTAAAATGTTGTGACTTCTGAACATTTTCTTTTCCATTTTTATTACTCATTATATTTTGATAAATTACTGTACATGTCAACATAATATCTTTTAAATATTGCACATTGTACACATGTTCCATATTTTTTTTTTTCTTGAGTTGGAGTCTCACTCTGTCGCCCAGACTGGAGTGCAGCGGCTGCTCCCGGCCACCGCGGCCTCAACCTGCTGGGCTCCAGCGATCCTTCCCCTCAGCCTTCCAAGTAACCGGAACTACAGGCGCGCGCTACCACGCCCAGCTGATTTTTTGATTTATTGTAGAGATGAGGTCTTGCTGCCCAGGCGGGTTTCGAACCCGCGGGCTCAGGCAATCCACTCACCTCAGCCTCCCAAAGGCGCAGGATTAGAGGCTGAGCCACCAAACCCGGCTCATACTTTTTTTATTTAAAATTTAATGTATGAAACTACATAGATCTATCTTTCATTTAAATTTTTCTTATTTTGGTATTATATTTGAAAGTTTTGACAATCTCAAAGGTAAATAAGAATGATCATCAATTTTCTTTTTGCATATTTATGAATTATTTACTTATAAAAATTTATTTCATATATAATTATTTAGAGTATGGTATAAGAAAGCAATTGAATTTCATTGTTGCTTTCAAATGGCTAGCCTGTTGGCTCACACATTCGTTGTAAAATGGTAGGCATATACACTATACTATTTACAAAATACCATGAAAACTAAATTAACTTTGCTTTAAAATACTTTCTGACAATTTGTCAATTTTGTATGTTTGCCTCTCATTCATATTATTGCAATTATAGTCACTTTATAATATGTTTAAATGTTTTCCAGTAATAAGTTTATCCTGTTTTTTTATGTCAATAACTTTTGTGGCCTATTCTGAAATATTTATTTCTTGTGATATTTAAGGATAGCTTAAGTGCTAACTAATATACCATAAAGATGAGTATTGTGAATAGATTTTATAACTTGAAGAGAATTGTCATTTTCTAACCAAAAGCAATCTTAACTTGTTTTAACTCGTCAAGAACAAAAAATTATATCTATCTATAGCTATGTGAAATGAATGTACATTTTGCTTTAAGTAAATTTTAGTACCATTTTGACCTTAAAAATGAGTGACAAGATTTCCTCCTGGTTCTTCTTTCAGACATATTAAAATAATCATTTTTATCTCATCATATTGAATCTGATTTTACATTTTAGGCATGCATGCATATATATTCTTTATTCTAATATATTTGTAATGCACACATGAGATGTAAAATGAAATGAGATTTGACACATATATACAACAGTGCAATCACCATTTTAATAAAATGAATATTTCCATATGCCCAGAAAATTATCTCATGCTTTTGCAGTCAATACTCTTTCCTCTCCCCAAGCCCATTCTTGCATCTTTTATTAGTAAAAAAATTCAGTATGTATTTGTTAGTATACTTAAATAATTTTTACTCCATCTAATATCTATAAGATTTTTCTGTGATTCTCTGTGTACCATATTTTAAAAATCATTTTTATATCAGAATAGTGTTTCAGTTTATGAATGTTTATAAATGTGTGCAGCCTCCTGTTGACAGACATTTGGGCACTTACAGTTTAGGCTATTATGAAAAAACTGCTTTAAATATTTGTGTACAATATGTTCGAAAATATATTAGTGGAATCTCTAGGTCATACATTTAAGTTTTGAGAAATTGTTAAGAAATTGTTTTCTCTTAACGGTGCTATTTTATATTGTCATAAGTTCTTTACAAGAGTTTCAGTTGTTCTACATAGTTGCCAGCACTTGGCATTTTAAAATTTGGCGATCCACCAAAAGTGTAGTTAAAGCTCATAATGGTTTTAATTTCTATTTCTCTATGGCCTATTTATGTTGAACATCTTTTAATGTATATAAATAGGTCATTCATATATTCTATGAAGGGTCTGTTGAGGTTTCTTACACAAAATTTTTATTCGAGTTTGATCTTCCTAATATTGTTGGGTTAGTTACATAATCTTCATGTGCTAGTCTTGGTCAAATGATATATGTATGTGTCTATGTGTGTATATAAATTCCTCTCACTATGATATGTGTTTTTTTTTCAAATTGATGGCCTTGTATCTTTCATTTTAGCTAACACTTAAAAAACGAAATGTTTTAAGAAGTACACATTATTGTAATTACTTGTTTGTAGCAACTTTTGTATTCATCTAAGAAACTTTTGCCTTTTCCAAGTACATGAAAATATATGTTCTTATATATTTTCTCCTCAAATTTCATATTTGTATCTTTTACATTTTAATCCAAATCTACTTTAAATTAAATTTTATATAAGCCTTGAAGATGGAGCTCAAGTTTATTATTTTTTTTTTCATATGGCTATTGCGGAAAACGTGTATCATTTGTTGAAATAACTATCCCTTTTTCCTTGAATTATCTTGGCATTTTTATGGAAAATAAATTTACCTTAAATATTTATATAGTTTCTGTTCTCTAGTCTATTCCATTATTTATATAGCTATTCTTACCACAATACTATGTTGTCATTTTTAATCACACAATTATAAAAAATTTTTAAATTACTGTTATAAGATTTCTAACTTGTTACAGTATCTCAAATTTCTTCAAGTGATATTTTGAGTTTAATTTCTCATAGAAATGTTTATTAATATCCACATAAAAATTTTTCACATATTTTGTTAAATTTACTCCTAAATATTTTTTATATTGTTCCTCTGTAATTAAAGCATTTATTTTTAAATTAATTTTTAATTGTTGACTGCTATTACACCCAAATAGAATTGACTATTTTACATTGATTATTTATTGACTATGTCGTCCATTTTCCAATTATTTTTGTTTTGCTTTAATCATGTGCCTGTTAATATTATTAAGGCAAGGAAAAACAATCTAGTTTATTATAGTTATCAACAAATTTTACCTTTTTAGTTCTCTTTATTCTGTTTTGCACATTTGAATTTCTAGTCTGCTATAATTTTCTTTCTTCACCATACTTGTAGTTTAAAATAAATAAATTTATACAAAAACATTTTTATTTCACTTTTATTTTTAAAGACTATTTTTACTAGATATACAATCCTGAGTTAATAGTTTTTATTTATTTATTGTTGATTTACATATGGTTTGTTTTACAGCTTTTATTTTTGATGCCATGTAAGAAATTGTCTCACTCCTAACTGTATAAAAATAGGATCTTTATTTCTAGTTGCTATCAATTTTTAAAAACATTTAAAAAGTTTTCAGCAGCTTGAATTTGATGTGTGCAGCCTTTAAAATAAAGAATTCTTTTTGAGATTTTTTTCTGTCTTCTTGTATCTTTGAATTTAACAGATATAAGCAAGTCAATTTAACAGATATAAGCAGATATAAGCAAAAATAATTCTTTTTGAGATTTTTTTTCTGTCTTCTTGGATCTTTGAAGTCAATTTAACAGAATAAGCAAGTTTTGGCTATCATTTTTTCATTATATTTCCCTGATTCCTCTTCTTTTGCTCTCGCTCTTAAATATATATAAAATACCTATACATAACTTCTAGATTGCCAAAACTCTTTTCATTTTTTTAAACATTTTTCATTAATAAGTAATTCTAAATTATAATCATTATAAACTATCTTGATATATAACATAAATAATTTACCTTTTAAAAAAGTAGTTTAGGTTAATTGCAAAATTAAGCAGAAAGTATACTCCTGTCCCTCCACACACACAAAATCTCCCTACTTTCAACATTCCTCACCAAACTGTACATTTGTTGCAATTGGTGAACGTACATTGGCACGTCATTATCACCTAAAGTTCGTAGTTCGCATTAGAATTTGCTCTTGGTGTTGAGTAGCCCATAGATTTTGAAAACTATATAATGATATGTATACACCACTGTAAAACCATACAGAATAGATTTGTTGCCTTAAAAACCTTCCATTCTCAGCCGGGCTTGGTGGTTTAGCCTGCAATCCTGAGCTTTGAGAGCCTGAGGTGAGTGGATTGCCTGAGCCTGCGGGTTCAAGACCTGCCTGGGCAACTTGGGGAGACCTCATCTCTACAATAAATCAAAAAATTAGCCGGGCGTGGTAGTGTGCGCCTGTAATTCCAGCTGCTTGGAAGGCTGAGGGGGAAGAATCACCGGAGCCCAGCAGGTCAAGGCTGCGGTGGCCGGGAGTGGCCACTGCACTCCAGTCTGGGGGACAGAGTGAGACTCCAACTCAAGAAAAAAGACAAAACAAAACAAAAAAACCTTCCATTCTCAATTTGTCTCCCCTTCTCTTCCCAATTGACAGCCACGGATCTTTATACTGTCTCCATAGCTTAACTTTTCTCAGAATGTCATATAGTTGGTATCATGCTATATGTAGTTTTTTCACTTGGCTTCAATCACTTAGTAATATGCATTTAAGTCTCCTCCAAGTTTTGTTGTAGCTTGATAGCTCATTTTTTTTGAGCACTGAATAATATGCTATTATTATTACATACATGAATGCATTACATATTTTAGTTATCTATTCACCTACTGAAGGATATCTGATTATTTCAAGTTTTAGCAATTATGTATAAAGCTGCTATAAACAGCCATGCACGGGTTTTTGTGTGATAATGTTTTCATTTATTGAGATAAATAACAAGAAATGCAATTCCTGAATTATGTAATAAGAATACGGCATTGTAAGAAATTGTTAAACTGTCTTCCAGTATGACTGTACCACTTACAATCTCATCAGCAATAGGTGAGAGTTCTTATTGCTCCACATCATTGTCAGCTTTTAGTATTGTCAGTGTTCTGGATTTGGGTCACTTTAATAGAGATGTAGTGATAGATCATTTTTGCTCCCATTTGCAGTTCCTTAGTGATAAGTTATATTGAACATCTTTTCATATACTTTACTTGTCATCTGCATATTTTCTTTGGTGATATGTCTGTGCAGTTTATTTGCCTAATTTTTAATTGAGTTGATTGATCTTCTTGTTGAGTTTAAGAGTTATTTGTATATATTAGAAAATAGTCCTTTATCAAATATGGTGTCTTTTACAAATATTTTCATGCCAGTCTGTGATTTTCTCATTCTTCTGACATTGTCTTTCTCAGGAAAGATTTTTTATCAACAGTTTCTTTTACAGATATGCCTTTCGTGTTTGTATCTAAAGAGTTATTGCCATTTCCAAGATCATCCTTATTTTCTCTTATGTTACCTTCCAGGAGCATTATGGATTTGCATTTAACTCTATGATGCTCTCTGAAATAATTTTTCTGAAGGGTGTAAGTTCTGTGATTAGATGATTCTTTTTTTTTTTTTTTGAGTCAGGATCATACTCTGTTGCTCAGGCTGGAGTGCAGTGGCAAGATCACAGCTTACAGCAGTCTCTACCTCCTGTGCTCAGGCCATCCTTAAACTTCAGACTCCTGAGTTGCGGAAACTACAGGCAGGAACCACCACACCCATTTAATTTTTAAAAATTTTTATAGAAACAATGTTTTGCTATGTTGCCAAGCTAGTATCAAACTCCTGGGTTCAAGCAATCCTCCCATCTCGACCTCTCAAAGTGCTGGGATTACAGGAGTGAGCCACTGTGCCTGGCCTAGATAAATTTTTTTGCGTGTGGATGTCAGAATTTTCCAGCACTTCTTTGTTCAAATATTATCTTTGTTCCAGGGCACTGCATTTGTTCTTTTTTTTTAAGAGCAATTGTTCATATCTGTAGGTCATCTCACTACTGGAGAGGCCCAAACAAAAGTTTTATAAACAGCAGGGACTGGGTGAGATGAGAGCAATTTGGAGAGGGCTAAGAGTGAAAAAGTGCTGCGGATGGAGAGTGGGTAAAAGTATCCTTAGTGTTTACATCATAGAAAGTCTCAGCAGAGGAGCCCTAAGACTTCTACTCAAGAGGACTATGAGTGAAGGACCAGAGGCTAGAAATACAAATATGCAAAATGTGCGACTGGTGAGAGGGGCCTGAGGCCTAAGGCCTTGTTTGCATCTCCCTTCAGAGACTGCTGTGCTTTGGCTGTGCACCAAGTCTGGTGTAAAGGGCAAAGCTTTCTCTCATGGAACCTGTTGGATAAATCCTTTATAATTGCCTTTTGGCCAGAAGCCATGCTCCTCAATGGCTTTTCTGATCCCTAAAACTCCTTCCCTGAGCGTTTATAAGTTCCCTTCACCCTGGCATGTCTATACTTTCAGTGTCCCTAAGCGTCCAAATTCTAAAAACTTTGTTCTGTTTTAAACTCTGTAGTAGCCACTTGTTCTGGGGCTTGTGATGTCTTGCCCTGCATATTCACCACCTGGCTCTCAACAAGGACAGTAGGGAGTAATTATGCATATTTATTGGACTGTGACTTTCATTTCCCTTTCCAATAGTAAATAGACTACTCTGTGTTGTAGCTGCTTCAGCATCTCTGAACACCCATGTCTGACTCCTTAGCGTGGTGGGAATGGCATGACCCTGGGTTCTACCCACCATGCTCTCCATGAGATGTCTGAAAATCGTTTTAAGGCAGAGAGTCAGAATGAAGACAGGGTTCACTCTGTGCGATTTTTGTGTGTGTCAGGAATTGCACATCTATGGCATTTATGTTCACTGCCTAAAAAAGAGTTGCTGCATGCATCTTGTTTAGTTTTATTGTTCTCACTGGCTAGTAGTAGAAGTCTTTCTATGCTGTGATTATATTTTTTACATGAAAATTTGCCTTATATTTTGTCAAAATCATGGGATCTGCAAAAGCAAAGGAAAAATTAACACTACAGTAGACATACTTTAGAAATATTGCAAATTTCCCAAGAAATTCAACAAACTTAATTTTTTACTAAAATCCATAATGAATCATGTAGGGATAAATAATGCAAAATTAAAAGTATAATCACTAAACCTAAAATGGGTAAAATAAAGTAGTGGTAAAATAGATAAATGCATTAACCATAAGTTAAAAAAAAAAATTGTAATGAATGCTGACTAACATAATAATACTTGGCATTTTAAAATTAAAAAAAAAACAATTGAGAAATTTAATTGGGTATCACAATTCTTATAGAAAAAAGAGTTTATCAGAAGTTATTAGTAAAGTAAATATCGTTAAAATATTTATGTATTTATCTGATGTCATCCCTTCTTCCTTCCTTCCTTCTTTTTATTTTAATTTTAGAGTCAAAGGTACATGTGTAGGTTTGTTACATAGGTGCATTGTGGGATAGTGAGTTGTAGACATCTATTGAGCCATTGACTCAGGTAGTTAGCATGGTACTCAATGGATGGTTTTTAACCCTTATTCTGCCTCCTCCCTCCCCTCCTTAGGAGTTCCTAGTGTCTATTGTTGCCATCCTTATGCCTCTGTGTACCCAGTGTTTAGCTCACACTTATAAATGAGAACATTTAGTGTTCAGTTTTTAGTTTCTGTGTTAATTCACTAAGAAAGATGGCCTCCAGCTGTATCTACATTGCTGCAAAAGACATGATTTCTTCTTTAAAAATTTATATTTATAATCAAGGAGATAAGATATATTTTAGGGAAGTTGTGGTGTCATAATTAAGTCAAAATGGAAGACACTAAATAAGAGAAATATATTTAACTAAAATAAGAATAATTATTTATTTGGAAATGTAATAGCTTTTATCTAAAGAATTTCTTGACAAATTGCCCTTTGATAATCTTATTTTAAAAATGCATCATTTTCTTTCTTTCTATGTGAATTCCTACATTCCTGCTTTTTTCTGAGTTGGATATGAAAGTATGTAATGTCCCGGTAAATATCGTATATACTTGTGTCACTTTTTGGCACAGTGATTAGGAGTGACTTTTTCTTATGATTAATAAAAACCCTCTATATTAGTAGTTGTGCCTAATTTATTTTTAATATTGTAAAGTTATTTATATTTACTTAGATTTTTCACAATTAGTTATGTTAATGGTTTTTACACTATATAATTATTTCAATCACTTAAGATCACCAATGTATAAATACGTATTTTATGATTATTTAGTTTGTTGCTTTCTTTGTATATGTCTGTCTTGATTTACAAATTCAGCAAACTTAGTGAAATACATATTCAAAAAAATTTTAGTGATATTATTTTTATACTCAGATTTAATATAAAAATTATTTAGATTTAAACACTGAGTTAACTTATTACAATATTTTGCATTTTAATAAATAGTAATTTGAAGTCTTAAAGTTCAATCTTTTTCATTATTTTGTCGACCTTTTGTCATTATTTTGCATATTTTGAAATTTATGTCTCTAATTTCACAATTTTAGCTAATCTGCAACTTCTACTTTGATTTTCCCTTTGATTCAAAATGAATTTTAGCCAGGCCCAGTGGCTCAGCCTGTAATCCCGCACCTTGGGAGGCTGAGGTGAGTGGATTGCCTGAGCCTGCGGGTTCAAGACCCGCCTGGGCAACTTGGTGAGACTTCATCTCTACAATAAATCAAAAAATTAGACGAATGTGTTAGCGCGTGCCTGTAGTTCCAGCTACATGGAAGGCTGAGGTGGAAGGATCGCCGGAGCCTAGCAGGTCAAGGCTGCGGTGGCCGGGAGCGGCCACTGCACTTCAGTCTGGGCAACAGAGTGAGACTCCAATGCAAAACAAACAAACAAACAAACAAACAAACAAAAACAAAATGAATTTTAAAGTTTTTTTTTAAATTTTAGAGTATTGCATAATATTTCTTTCTAACTTTTGTTACATTTTACTTAAATACCACTGTATCTTGAGAATTCAGCCATACAACTGCTATTTTTATTTATTGAGATTTAAATTTTATGAAAATATGTGAAAAAAGCATTAAAATGTTTTGTGAACTTTTAAAATAGCTTATCTTTCTTGCAGAGAAATGCACATATTAAAAACATATCAAAAAAGAACCAAAGAGATCTGTACGAATATAGATATGTTACTAAAACTATTGATAGACTTCATTTTGGTTATTAAAACACAGATTGAAGAAGAATAAAGTTTTCTCAGAAATTTTAACTTATATTTTTATTTAATCTAAGTGATTATGATAGGTTCATCTGTATTGCAAATTTTAGAAATATTTTTATCTTCATAAAACATCACTAATTGTTTTACTAAATACCTTTTTCTCTTTGCATTATAGATGGCTATTACATAAGTGAAAGAAAGCTTTTTTGTGTGTTTTCATTTACTTGACTTTGGATTATACCTTAAATTGAAGAATTTTTCTATACATTTGCATACACTTTTATTTAATTGTATCATGAATAAGACATTTACATTTAACTAAATTGATAGAGGAGATATATTTTGTCTCTTTTTTAAATTATATCTTTTGTCCTTTGTTTTATCTTTTGCTATTTTTTAATTCCAAATTTTTGATATTTTTGTTTTCTCCATTATAATATAATGATAGTCTTTAGTATTTTACTTCAATTAGTTGTTATGTTCATTTTTTTTGGATGTATGATTAAGCTTATATTTTATCAGTTTGTCAGTTTTAAGGCTCCATTGACAACTCTAAAATTCCAGATTTGAGATTAGCAATTAAATCATTTTGCTTTAAATACTTTAAATATTTAGAATTTATTGTTTACAAAATATGTCAATAAAATTATAAAGTAATGATATATGACATCTAGGTAATAAGTAGCCTAGCAAAGATATTTTTAAACTTGTTATTATGTACTGTAATTACGTTGACTCAATTTACATAAACTTTGGTGAATTTTTATTACTGTTTTCAGTTGTATAATCACAATAGAGCCTTTTTCTCATCATAAATTTTCCTATTTCCCTGTTGCACTTGATCATTGCACCCCACCCGGCCCCGTGCATCCCCTAATCTGTCTTTGGTCACCATAGTTTTGTTTTTGTAGAATTCTATATATTTGGAATCATTTAGTACATAATCTTCTGGGTTTGACTTTTCATTTGGCATATTGTTATAGAATTCACCCATGTTGGCTGGGCATGATGGCTCACACCTGTAATCCCAACACTTTGGGAGGCAGAGGTGAGAGGATTACCTGAGTGGTACAAGTGGTACAAGTGGTTCCTGAGTGGTACAAGATCAGTATGGGCAACATGATCAGATCTTGACTCTATAATAGATAAAAAAATCAGCCAGGCATGGTGATGTGCACCTGTGGTTCCAGATACTTGAAAAACTGAGGTGGAAAGATTGCCTGAGCCCAGCAGATCAAGGCTGCAGTGGCTGTGAGTGTGCCACTGCACTTCAGCCTGGTTGAGAGTGAGACACCAGCTAAAAAAAAAAAAAGAAGAAGAAAAAATTTTACCCCTGTTGTCACAATATCAATATTATACTTCCTATTACTTGTAGGTATCTATGCTGCTTCAGATTTTATCTCTTATTTTGTGTGGGTATATTATTTCATATCTTTTGGGTAAACACCTAGGAGTGGAATTGCAGGATCATATGGTGTGCATATGTTCACCTTTGTAAGATATTACCATTTTATTTTCCAAAGTGTCTGTGCAACTTTACATTTATATCAGTAATATAGTAAATTTTCATTTGGTCCACATTCCCACCCACCTTTCTTCTGTCCGTCTTTGACATTCACTGTTCTAGTGGGTGTGTACTGGTAATCCATTCTTGTTTAAAGTTGTATTTATTTTACAAGTATTGATGCTGAGAATATTTTTCTGTGGTGATAGGACAATTATATAGCTTTTAATTTGCAAGTGTGTGTTTAAATAGTTTGGTCACTTTTATTGAGTTATTTAACTTTTTATTGTCAAGTTGTAAGACTTCTGTGTATATTCCAGTTATAAGCAGCCTGTCAAATATGTTTTCAAAAAATTTCTTCAGGTATACTTGCTTTCTTGTCATTTTAATGTTTTCCAATGTGTAAAATATTTTAATTTGTTGAATTATCTTTTATGATTTTTATTATAACTTGGGCTTGTATTGTCTTTGAAAAGTCTTTTCTTAGCTCCTTGTAACAGAGATTTCCTCATCTATTCTTCAACATAGGATTTTTTAATGCTTATAACCCTAGATTGATAATCAAAACTATAATCTCTTTGCAGTTCAGGAATCTCATGCTATATTTCTATACATATCATTCTTTATGTATAATAAATGTAATTATGATGTGTCTGCTTCATTTGTACAGACAAGAACATCATGTATATTCACTGAATATAGAAGAATGCCACTCAAAAATAGAGCCATATATGCAAATTAAAAACTCAAAGAAATACCATCTCACACCAGTCAGAATGACCATTATTAACAGGGTGAAAAACAACAGATAAATCAAGATTGGGGAATAAAAGAATGCTCATGCACTGTTAGTGGGAATATAAACTAGTTCAGTTACTGTGGAAAGCAGTTTGGAGATTTCTTAAAGTACTAAAAATAGATTTACCATTCAATTCAGCAATCTCACTACTGAGTATATAATATACCCAATGTAGCATAAACTGTCTACCAAAAATATGCTTCTAATAAAACATGAATATATTTTTCCCACCACTATTCACAATAGCAAAAACATGAAACTACCTAGATGCCCACCAATGGTGGATAGAATAATGAAAATATGGTACACATACATCATGAAATACTATGAACATACAAAAGAACAAAATCGTGTTATTTTGAGGCAACGTGGATGTAGCTAAAGGCTATTATTCTTTTCTAAGTGAGTTAGCAACAGAAATAGATCACTACATGCTGTTATGCATCAGTTCTAAGAGGGACAAAGCACTGGTACACCTGTGCACAGTATGGGAACAAGAAACCCCAGGGCTGCTAAGTAGGGGGAGAAAGGGAGGAAGGCATGGGGTGAAACACCATCCACTGTGACTTGTGACATCCAAGTGGTGACACTTGGGTGATGGGCTCAATAGAAACCCAAATTTCACCCTCATGCAATATATCCATGTGACAAACGTGCACACGTATCCCTTGGATCTAAAAAATAAACATAAAAATTGAATAGAGCTGTGGGACTGCAGTCTGAACTTAAAAATCCAAAGCTCAAGCAGTTTGACTCAGGTGTGGACAAAATATGAGTGCAAGATTGAAGAAAATGACAGCTCCATTGAAGGCAGTCCAGTATAGCAAACAGACTCAAGAGTCAAATGGTCAGAGCCATTATTGATTAGTAACTTCCTGGCTGGATTTCTAAATCAGATGTCAGCCCTAACTGATGGGTAAATAAAGAGCCAAAAAGAAGAGGAAGGCTCACCCCAAGAGGAAAACCTGTCTATTTTTCCAGCCCATAGTTGATCCAATTTCAAGGGTAATGAGGGAAAAGTTACTGTGTATTTGGTATATAATGTTCACATTCAGTGTGCTTAATTATTATTATGATTTTTAAAGTGTTAATTTTGGTTTTCTGAAGACTGTTGGTTTTAGCAAGCTCACTGATGCATTGCCTACTCTTTAGATGCAACTTTATTAGGCTACTAACTCAACAGTGTCCACTCTTTTGTTTCCTGCCCAAAAAAGTGAATTCTGAGACAGTTGAACCATATACAGGACATGAGTGCCTCATAATTTTTATTAATATTAGTATTAACAAGTCAAGTGTTTATGAGTTTTACAAATACCTAAAAATTTTTTTTTCTTTTTTTTTTTTTCCAGTTGGAGTCTCACTCTGTCACCCAGACTAGAATGCAGTGGCCGCTCCCGGCCACCGCAGCCTCGACCTGCTGGGCTCCGGCGATCCTGCCACCTCAGCTTTCCAAGTAGCTGGAACTACAGGCGTGCACTACCACATCCAGCTAATTTTTGATTTATTGTAGAGATGAGGTCTTGTCAAGTTGCCCAGGCGGGTCTCGAACTTGCGGGCTCAGGCAATCTACTCACCTCAGCCTCCCAAATCGTGGGATTACAGGCTGAGCCACCGAGCCCGGCTAAATACCTAAAATTCTTGAATTATTTTATTTTTAATTCTTCTGCAGCTGAGATTATTAACTTACATTTTATCAAAATAGGAACGTCAGAAATTTAAAAAAAAGAGATATATTGTGTTTTTTCTGTTAGTTAAAGGAAAAAATATTTTGTGGAGGACTTTTATGTTTGCTTTTGTAGAGTGTGTATTTTAGAATTATGCTAATTTATGCAATATACTTTTGATTGTTAGATTATAAATTTGAGAGAAAATTCTGGAAGTGTCAGTATAACTATAGTAGATGAAATCACGTCAGCATAAATGAAATTGCCAAATGACAAGACATGTGGAAAATAATCAGACATTTGAGGGAAATCTGTATATTTTGAGAAGTGAAATAAAAATAATGGGAGCAAAAGGAATATAAAAGAGTGGCTTTTAGAATTAGGAGAAAAATTAGATATATGCACTATATTAAAAGGTAGATGAGAAGAGTGAGAAAAACTCTGCCAAGTAGATAAAGACAAAAAAAGTTGGTTATGAAATAAATTGGGTCATTACTGATGACCAGTGAGGAAGAAATTTCAATGATATGGTAGTTATCATATTTATATTATTGAATATTGTAAGTTATCCTATAAATAGTTAAAATATTGTGTAACTATCAGGTAATATTTTTGCACTCAGGTTCCCTCTATAATAAAATTCAATTAGTTGTTAGTTTTGTTTGAGAAAATTTTAGACACATTTAGAATTTTACAATGTAAATAGTTTTAGTGCTCACGGGGCAACAAAAACCCAGTAACACATTTTTTATGTGAATCTTAAACAGTAGAGAATAGATATGCTTGTCGTCACCTTTAAGGAAAAAACATTTCTAATTTTTCAAGTTGCCCATGCCCTGTTTTACTCCCAACATTAATTAGCTCCTGACTACATTAAGGCTGAACACCTTGTGTTACTCATAGTTATGTTAGCCTCAAATCCTTTTCACAAATAAGTTTCAAGCTCTGCTCTTTCTGCTGACATTTTATATATTGCTGTCCTACAGCAGATGGCTGAGGATTCTAATCAAGAGATTTTGTACAAATCAACAAAAATCTCTGGCCAGAATCTGTAGTTATTGAGGAAAAAAAAATGTCCAGAGCCATATGTTCCGGTACTTTGCATGCTCCTCTGATAGAAAGTTTGCACATCACTTAATCATCCTTTTCTATATTACAGTGTAATCCTTCACCATTAAGCTCTGTGCTTAATGCTGCTAAAGTCAGCCTTTGCTGCATTAAGGAACTACATGGATTTTTAAAATACAATATCATCATTTCTTCCTTTTAATTACAGCTCAAAACACATTAAGAAGGGACACATGTATATGACTTTAGGCTTTATTTCTTTCATGGATTTAAGATAAATGAATTTCAATATGCATTGCTTTTCAAAGCATAAAACACACTATGTTGTTTTCAGTAAGCAAGTACAAGATCTAGGTCAAATTCTAATGCTTGTTGAACTCTAGACAATGACAGTTTTTCTTGTAATGAAGATTGAGATCCAAACATGTGTGTAAGTAGGACTACAACAGTTACTTTAAATAAATTTGACTTTCTGAGCAATAGACTTAAATTCATTATAGCTTGATTTGCATTTAAAGTTATGTAACTGCTGTATTGCAATGAGACAGGGTTATTATACATTAAATTTTATGTGATATTTAATATCTGCATAAATAGCTCCAACACCTTTTAAAAATGACCTTAAATAGAAATCAATTTCAAAGCATTTATACATTAAGATTTGTATTTTATCCTGTTTTCCTTTTGCATATCTTAACAAAGAAACACCAATTAACTAAATAAAAACAAAGGTACACATAAATTTCAATCTATATATATTCTAAATTTATAGCTTCAATGCATTCCTAGAAATTGCATCATAATTTAGTTCTTGTAAAGTGGATGATACTTTCCCATAAAGGCAATTATAAAATTGCAGGAGTTTGCATTTCTTGCAAATGTAGATATAAAATCATACACAGGATCCATAACATGCTTTTAAAACAAAGATACAGCTATAAGTAACTGGAATAAGTTCCATGAAATAAACATGCATTATCTTAATCTTTATTTATACAGGGTTTTCAGTGCACATTATATATGCATAATTGAAAAGGTACTATATATTTGAATCATACATTTGATGCATTTGATATATATATTTGATGCATTAGATATATATACATATATATAATACCTGTTATTGATATTTTGATATATTGATATATTGATGCATCAAATATATATATATTTATATATATATAATACCTGTTAAATGTGATTAATACTGCATTTGTTTTCCTGCAGAAGTATTTTATAGAATTATTTGATTGTCCAAGTAATCATAAACACTGTTTAAGAAAGTTTGAAGTGATTCCCATTTTTTCTTTAAGTAAATGTTGTTCTACCTGGAAGAAGAATTTGAAATCTTTTAGCTGACCTTAAATTTGCTTCAATGTTTTCTAAGCTACTCAGTACATTTTTGTGATTGATCATAATCACTTGTTCAAAAATGTTTACAGGTGAAGAATTGTCCAACCTATTTTTGCTCCAAATCAACCTCTGTGACTTAGTTAAAACTTTAGTTAAGGCTACTATCAGAACAAATAAGGTCAGAATTAATAAACTTTATAAGTATAACTGCTGTTAAAAATAACTGTATTTTTATAAAGCCACAAACTACTACTAAGTTATAGAGAAATTTATTTCCTACCTTCCTTCTTTTCCTTCCCCTTTCCTCCCTCTCTTTTTCTTTCTTACTTCTCTCTCTGTCTCTCTCACTCTCTTCCTCTTCCTCTCTTACTCCCTTTCTCCCTCTTTCCCTCTCTCAGAGAGACATGACTCACACATACACACAAAATAAAAATGTTTGTATTATACTTTCCACCACTTGTCAGATGTTGTTGGGAAAAGTAAAGTTAGGGGAAATTGAGATATGTGCTAATTAGGCATCAACAAAAAGAAAGAGAGAAGTGAAAAGAAATAATTGCATATTACAAACATTATTCTTCTACTGGCTGATATTCATAACTTTCTCTTTTTACAGTCACATGATTGGATCAGTGTAACTTTAAGAGAAAGTATTCTACAACTATGTATGTATATATGTATGTATGTGTTTATGTATTTTCAGGAGTTACCTATTGCGAATTGAATTATTCTCTTGTTTCGTTCTTTAGATAGTTAATATATAGAAATGCTACTAATTTTTGTGTGTTCATTTTTGCTTCCTGCAACTATATTCATTTATTAGTTGTAACTTAAAAGTGTAGCGTTATTGTATGCAATCAGAATTAAGCAAAAGGTAATAACTCTACTTAGAACGACTCTGTGTTCCTGTCCACCCCTAGACTGATTTAAGAGATACTTGCCTCTAGGATCTTGGTGCCAAAATATGCTTTCCATTTTAGCTTACGTTTTTCAATTTGGTAGACTTGTTTCTTTCACAGAGCAGTAACCACGGCTGCTGGAAATAAATAGGGCTACATATCTAGCATCGCCATTAAGTTTTTAATTAAAACAAACACACAAAACAACCTAAGAAAAGTGACTATTTTCTCTAGTTTGATTACATGGAATACGTGAAAGTTCCCAGAACAGCCAGATGATGGCAGTGGGCATAAAATCAATTTCTTAAAAGACAGTGATTCATACCAACAGAAAGTAGATAGACAAAGCAATATACGGCAATTAAAGCAACATATCCTTTTCTTTTTAGTAAAACCATTGAGAGGAAACTATAGTTAAGAGAAGCAAACTCTAGAAGCAAACAAAGTTTGATTTTTAAAATACTTTACTAGCAGTTTTCTTAATCTATATACCTTAGTTTTTTCATCAGTAAACCAGGGCAAATAATAACACCTATATAACAAGTTTATTGCTAAAAAAAAATGTAAGTTTAATATGTTAAAAATATTTCTTGGGCTACAGTAAAAACCCAATAAATGCTAAGTAGAATATTGTAATTTTAAGCTGTTTTTCAAAACCTAAAGTTTTTTTTTAACTTTCTTATGACCAATGACAATTATCAAAAGTGCCACCAAAAAATGTGTTTTTCTTTTTTGTAATTTCAAACTTAGACTAGATCTTACTTTGGACATTTAGGAGTGATGATAAAATTACAAGTTATATGAAGATTTACCAGGGCTTTCTGTGACATTTTTGCTTGGTTAAATTGAATTTACTCTCTCTTGTAGACTCATGTAAAATAGAAGTTAAATAGCTTCTCAGAAAGCTATCTGGGAACTTTTTGCAAATAGATAGCTAAGGCCCTGCTAAAACATTCCACACAAGATGCATCTCAGTCACACAAATCTCAGACATTTGAACATAATTATTTAGTCTAAGATTCAGCTATTTTCTCTGTCTTTACTTGCATTGCCTGAGGTGGGATGGTTCAAAAAATAGAGAAAACACCAATACAAAAATTTAAGTGAGATGACATACACATCCCTTCAAGGCTTGGCTCAATTTAAATGGCATAGACAATCATAACTGCATCATAGTTTATCTCTCTGATGGCAACTGGAACATTTTATAACTTTGATTTTAAAATACATCATAATTTTAGAAATGCTAAAATAGAAATGTATAGTTCATAATAAAAAACAACAATGATTTCATAATAATCCTATTTGGTTTCACATACTTTGCGTAAACTAAACAAGTATTTTGAAGAAAGCAAGGAAGTGAACTGTGAGGAAGAATTTTAGATCACAAATCTAGAAAAAATAATTGAATGTCAGAAAAAACATAAAAGCAGAAATTAAAACTACACAAAGATATAAAATATATATGATATGAGATACAGATATAGTTTATATATATGTATACATATATATGTAAAATTATAGAAAATGTATAAATGCCTCTAAGAATAACTTTATGGTAAAAGTATTAAATCAGAGTTAACATATTTGTAATCTGGACCTAAATGATAGATTTTGAATAATGAAGGAAGCATAAGAATATTTTTAAAGATCTATAATATCCATATCACCTGAGAGAATTTTATCTTAATACCCATCCTGGGTACATTTCATAATACATTTTCAAATAATCTTTTTGGAGTCATTTTCTAAATTAGGTGTCAAAGAACATACTTTTGCATTTTATATTTTCTTAAAATGCAATCAATCAGTAACTTTTTTCTTTTATCATGAATCCTGAACTACGGCTGTAAAATAGCTTTTTTTATTACTAATTCTTGCTGAGTTTATTTTCCAACATTATTTTTAAAAAGTTACATTGTCAAGCCGGGCTCGGTGGCACAGCTTGTAATCCCGCGCCTTTGGGAGGCTGAGGTGAGTGGGTTGCCTGAGCCCGCGGGTTCGAGACCCGCCTGGGCAGCAAGACCTCATCTCTACAATAAATCAAAAAATCAGCTGGATGTGGTAGCGCGTGCCTGTAATTCCAGCTACTTGGAAGGCTGAGGCGGAAGGATCGCCGAAGCCCAGCAGGTCGAGGCTGTGGTGGCCGGGAGCGGCCACTGCACTCCAGTCTGGGCGACAGAGTGAGACTCCAACTCAAAAAAAAAAAAAAAAAAAAAAGAAAAGAAAAGTTACATTGTCTTATTTCTTTGGTGCAACTGCTTTCTCCAAGTAAATAGCTCATTTTTTAGGAACATTATACAGAGCTTTTCAATTTTTGCTTAGAGAAATCAACGTGTAAAAAGAGGCTTATCATTAAAGCACATAGAATAGTCTATTACGAGACTTGAAGAAACAGATGACAATTAGTATCACACTACTCATTGATTATTTTAATATTCCAGGCTATATTGGTGCTTATAGAGACTAAATTATTTTGTTCTCAAAAATAATTTTAGTCTAACATTGAAAAGGATGTGTTATTCACTAGAATTGTGATTCTTTTCTCTGGTGTTGGATAGAATGCTCATGGAATACAAAATAGGAGTTCACAAAAATATATTTTTCCTCTATTAATGTTTAATTATTGGGTATAATTTTACAAAAGGAGTAAATACTATTCTGAAAATAATGATGGTGTTTAGGAGAAAATAGATTGATTTATCTTTTGAATGAACTTTTTATATAAGCTACTTGATTTGCAGAAGCTGTTTGTTGTGCCAGTTAACCAAATGGTTTAGTTAGAAATTCTGGTCTGTTTTCCTTAGTTGTCACAAAAAACATTATCATATTAAAGTCATATCCTATGCATTTAGATTACCACAAAAATAAATTTCTTCATGGTTAGTTCATACTTTTTTCACTACTAAAACATTAACAATTTTCTTGGAAGAAATATGTGTAGCTATCATGGTATGGATAGTATAACTGTAAACTTTTGTCATACATAAAGAAAGCACTACAATTAGACTTTCCATGAAAATAATATCAGCTTCTTAAACTTGAGAAAGAAGTTATTTTAAAATTATCAAGTATTTTATAATAAAACTCAACAGAATTAAAGTCTAAAATTCAAACACTGTGAGCTTGTTAAAATAGTGTGCATTCCTTATTTATAAGATTAAATATTCAAACAGTAGGGACATTAATTATTTCAGAGAAATATCTAATGTAGGTAACAAAATGAAAATATACTATCCATGTAAATGACATAATTATTTAGATACGTATGCCTACATATGTACATGTACATACATGCATATACATGATATAAAAAGATGCTAAGAAAATATTACTATTGGCTTTCATTTCTTCTATCCCCCTTGCTCTTATCTCCTATTTGTATTTTTTCCATGCTCTTTTGTGTCTATTACAAAAAAATAAAAAGATACACATAAATCTTAATTTTTCCCTTTTTTATGCACAAGGTGTAGTAAATGAGTAATTGAGACAAACTGTTGTTTTCTATTTTTATAGATAAATTAGTATAACTATGTTATTTTAATTTGTAAATATGCACCTCACATCAAAAGGAGAGACTCAAATTATTGAAAATAAGATCCTTTTAGTATTGAATAAAGATGATGTGGCTCTATATGTACCCTTTTAAAAGTCAGTGGTCTTTCATATCACCACCATGGATATCTGCTCTGCATCTTCTCAGAAATGGTGCAATGCAATACATACTCAAAATAGATTTGGTTAGTCCTGAGATCTTATCACCAATGTTTAACTTCAATAACTGAGATTACCATGAATATGGAGTTGTTTATCTGCACTGCAGATGTACCCTTACTGAAATCCCTTTAAATAACAGAATAGCTAAATAAAGGTATTCATTTATTTTAAAAATATAGCTGTATCCAATGAGTTGCAGCTGATTGGATGCTGATTATTTATGTCCAGTAGACCACTTATTAATATACTGGCACACAATGCCCCAAAGTAAGTAATGCATTCATTTAGATTTGTTTTCATGCTTATTTATCTTAGTTGTATCTTGTTGTTATATAATCAATATTCTGTTAACAAAGCAGATATTAGTCTAAAAAGAAAAAAAATGTTTAAAAAATATGGTAGAAATAGCAAAGAAATAGTCTTTAAAATTTTTCTTTCTTTCTTTTTTTATTAGACTGGCACAAGACTGCAATAAAGCAGTGATGAGATAATTAAGTCCTCACTTGAAATTAAAGAAATCCAAATTGAAAATCTGTTATTTGTGGGGGAAAAAAATTACTACCCTTGGACAGATCTATATTTAAAGACATTTGTAGTATGTCAGATGTTAATCAGAGTAAAACTCCCCTAGTTCTTTTAAAATAAAGTGAAATATTTAAAATATGTGCAAGTAGCCGGGGTCAGTGGCTCAGCCTGTAATCCTGTGCCTTGAGAGGCTGAGGTGAGTGGACTGCCTGAGCCCGAGGGTTTGAGACCCGCCTGGGCAACTTGGTGAGACCTCATCTCTACAATAAAGATTAAAAAAAAAAAATTAGCCGGGCGTGATAGCGCACACCTGTAGTTCGGGCTACTCGGAAGGCTGAGGTGGAAGGATTGCGGAAGCCCAGCAGGTCGAGGCTGCGGTGGTCGGGAGTGGCCACTGCACTCCAGTCTGGGTGACAGGGACTCAACTCAAAAATAAATAAATAAATAAATAAATAAAATAAAATATGTGCAAGCTATTTTAAATGATTTATTTTTCTATCACACTTTAAATTAAAATTGGAATTAGGTGTATTTTTAACTTATGGATGTTTTCAAAAGGCTTCATAATAGTTAATATACTATCATAAAAATACTGCAAAATAAAAATAATAAAAATAGTCTTGGATTGGAAGTGAAGAAAAACCCTTTCACTGTCTGTTTTTTTATAAACTATATTACCTTTCTGAAATTTGAGTTCCTTCCATTTAAAATAGTTTGATAAAATAATTAAATAATTCCCAGGTAACAGCTGACAAAAAATTTATTTGCAGGTGTCAAGGTAATTGAAAAATGTTCAATTCTTAAAACATTTGCATTTGAGTCTTTCTAAATAAACCTAGAAGTTTTGAAGAGTAAGAAGACTGTTAGGTTCAGGAGTTTAGTCTGGATTTATTTAATTTTGTTCCTGGAAAATACTAGTGCTACATATCAAACCAATGTGATGTGGCCATTGTGATTTCCTGAAGAGCTATTAAATAAATTCAACTTATAATGCAAGCAAAATTTAAATGACAATTTAACTTCATGTAAAATTAGAGGGATTCTCAGGAAGATAGTAGTGGAGTCAGTCAGACTAGGTGAGTCCCAGTGTGAGTGAATGAGTGTATGGAAAATTTTGCATTCGTGTTTGTGAGTAAGTAAGCGTGTGAGTGACTGAGCAGGAACTTGGAAGCAAGTGGCCAGGGTTCTCCTGGTGAAAAAGCTGGTGCTGCAGCTGCTCTGGTTGGTCCCCAGCATTTTTAAGCAAAGTCCTTCTCGGTCAGAAGCTGCCAAGAGAGACTGCCAGCTCCAGGATCTGCCTCTCCCCTGCAGCACCTGGCTGGACACTAGCAGCAAGGGCTGTGGGGGGAGAAATGTTAGGGAATTCAGAGACAGAGCTCCACTAGAGAAGAAGAGAGAGGCACCTGCCACCATCTTGAAAACGGGGCAAGAAAAGGCTTCAGCTTGCTCACCAGGAGCAACAGACCCAATAAATCTCTGTGACTAGGGGATTAACTCTTCAGGGGTTGATTGTGACCCAGAGGGACTATCTCAAAAGTATCAACTCCAGAGGGACAGGATGAGTGCTGAGTCTCAGTCATGCCACCTGATACATCTGCAGGACAAAGGGTATGGCTAGAAAAGGACAGAGAAACCTTCAAAGAGGTCAGTGGTGTGGCCGGGGCTGACCCAACTCCCTCCTCACCAGCAATCCTCTGGATGTCAAACCCACGTGGCTGCGGCATGACTGAGGGAGAAACACAGGTGGAGCCTGGACTTCAGCAGCAATGGGAGGACTCTAGTCCAGGATAACCCTGGCTGGAGCACCCCTCTGCCAGTAACCAAGGAAGAGGCAATCCTGCACTTTCCCACCAAGGGGATCCCTCTGACCATACTAGAGTAGGAGGGAAGGACTGAAGACCCACCCACCCCCATCACCTCCTCCTCCTTCCCTGGGCCTTACACTGGGAAGATTGTGAATGAGACTGAAGTTCTGTAGCTGACAGCAGAGGGGCAGTAGAGAGGAACAACTCTAGAACCTGCCACAAGAGGATAGGCTTTTGATTTTGCTTTTGTTTGTTAGCTTTTTAATTTTAAAAAAATCTTTCCTTTGTGCATAAATGTATATGTGAGAGTTCAATCTGCATTTCTGCCCCACCCCCTTTTTTTCCCTCATGCTTTAGGTTTTCGTTTTATTTTATGTGTGTACATGAAGGATTGAGTGTTCATCTTTCAGAATTTTGTTTGTTTGCTTTGCTTTTTTTGGTCTTCTCTTTTTTTAGTTCAATATGTGTGTGTGCGTGATTACATGTGTGGGGGTTCTAATTGAATTCCTTTTTTTCCCTCTTTTCTGCTTTCATTTTGGTGTGTGTGTGTGTGTGTGTGTGTGTGTGTGTGTGTTTGGTTTTCCTGTTTTTCTTTTTGGTGGTGTTGTTTTGTTTTGTTTTGCTTTGCTTTGTTGTTATCTCATGTTTTTGGATGTGTGTGGGTTTAATTGCTTTTTGCTTTGGTTTTTGTTCTTGTGTTCTGTGCTTATTTATTTATTTTATTTTTTGTTCATCATATTTCATTCTACTTTTCTCTGTTCTCCTCATTACTGTTGCTATATCTTGGTCTAAGGGGATACACACATGTACCCATTGCATTGTCATATGGAGTGGTGGTAGGGAGTGGATCTCAGGGAAGTCATGCCACAGTCAGTGAACATTATGATTTGCAAGTAGGTTCTGAATCCTGACTCCCCATCCTCCACTTTGTTTGACTCTCAAAACTACAAGAGCCAGTAAATCGTCCCACCCATAGTATTGTTTCAAAATAGGACAAATCCAGAGCCCTGATCAGGGATGAATAGAGGGTTGAGCAAACATCAGAAGTAAAAGCCTCTCCCACTGCTACTGACTAACAGAGCTAAAAAGAAAAGAAAGATATCTGTCATAAATGAGGGAAAAAATGGAGAAACAAAGGTAATTCCAAGTGTTACAAAGAGAAAACACCGGAAAAATCAGACCACAGAGCTCCAATAATGGAATTCAGCAATGACTGGCCCCAGAATACAATAGGGATAAGGGAATGGATGGAAAGAATGAATAAAACTCAAGAAAGACAAGATACAACGCTGAAAGCACTTATAACAGAGATTTTGCACCAAAAATTGCCTCCAGGAAATAACAAGATGACAAGTGTGTGAAACAGAATTAGTCAAACAGAAGAAAGAATCTCAGAACTTGAACACCAAAACATGGAATTAACCTGAAATGTAAACAGCATAGAAGGAAAACTCAGAAGGAAAGAACAAACCCTCCAAGAGGATGTCCGATTATATGAAGAGGCCAAACATATGCTTGATTAATGTACAAGAAGAAGAAAGAGAAATGGAGAACACCTTGGAGAAAGTATTCCACGAGGCTATCTAAGAATACTTTTCCCATCTCACCAGAGATGTGACTGTCCAAACACAAGAAACACAGAGAACCTCTGTAAGACATCAAATGAAAAGAGCAACCCCAGACACATAGTAATTCACCTACACAAAGCAGGCACTACATAAAAAATTCTAAAGGCAGCAAGATAGAAGGTCAGACTGTCTACCAAGGAAAACCAATCAGAATAACAGCAGACTTACCGGCAGAAACACTGCAAGCTAGAAGACACTTTAGTCCAATATTCAAAGTCCTCAAAGATAAAAAATTTCAACCAAGATTTTACAGCTTAGCCAACCTCAGCTCCAATGATGGAGAATTAAATTCTTTCCCAGACATCTACTCCCTAAGAGATTAGGCAGCTTCCAGACCAACTCTACTAGAAATGCTTAAAAGGGTATTCAGCACAGAAGGAAGGAGAAGAAGAAGAAGAAGAAGGAGAAGGAGAAGGAGAAGGAGAAGGAAGGAGAAGGAGAAGGAGAAGGAGAAGGAGAAGGAGAAGGAGAAGAAGAAGAATCACACACTTGCCAAGAGACCAGCATAGCACAGAATCAACAGAGAATACTTTGTGACTGCAAACTTGAAAACACACACGTACATCAACCCAAAAGCTAAAAGAAAATGAACAACCAAACAAAGAAAAACTTTTAAGATTCTCATGATGGGGATGAACAATCATACTTGAATAATCAGCCTGAATGTGAATGAACTATATGCACCACTGAAAAGATACAGAATGGCAAGCTGGATACTAAACCATGACCCAGTAATTTTCTGTGTCCAGGAAACTCCTTTCACCATATGAGATGCACAAAGTCCTAAAGTTAGAGAATGGAAAATGAGTTCCCAGATGAATGGATCACAAAAGAAGGCAGGGGTTGTGATCCTAATATCAGATAAAACAACTTTTAAGCTATCAAAAATTAATATAGATATGGAAGGACACTACATAATGATAAAAGGTTTGACACATCAACAAGACATTCCATTCTAAACATATATGCACCCAACACAGGAGCACCGGTATTTATAAAGCAACTTCTAAGTAAACTAAAAAATGATATTGACTCTAACACAATTATAACTGGTGACTTAAATAACCACTAACAATCCTAGATAGATCATTAAGGCAAAAAATCAATAAAGATCCAGAACCTCAGCTTGATGTTCGACCAGATGGACTTAATAGATGCTTACAGAATACTCCACTCAACAACCATAGAATATGCATTCTACTTATCACCTCATGGAATGTACTCCAAGATTGATTGCATCCTTGGCCACAAATCAAGCATAAACAAATTTCTTAAGATCTAAATACTGCCATGCACTTTCTCAGACCCACAGTGGAATAAAAACAGATATCAACACTAACAAAATTCCCCTAAAACTTGCAAAGATATGGACACTAAACAGCATGATGCTGAACAACTATTGGGTCAATTAAAGCAGAAATTAAAAGATTCCTGGAAACAAATGAAAATGAGGGAACATCCTACCAAAAACTCTGAGACACAATGAAAGCAGTTCTAAGAGGGGAATTTATATTTCTACAAGCACACATCAATATAATGGAAATATCAAGTTAACAACCTACCAAGTCACCTGAGAGAGCCAGAAAAACAAGACTACCAAAATCCTAACTTTCACAGAAGAATCCAGATCACAAAAGCAAATGCCCAAAAACAGGACAAGGAAGACAATATTATAAAAAAACAAAACAAAACAATAAGCTGGTTCTTTGAAAGAATAAACAAGATTGATTGACCCCTACGCAGGATGACCAAAAAAAAGTCCAAATAAACAAAAACAGAAATGCAAAAAATCAAATCACAACTGACCCTGAAGAAATACAAAAGATTATCGGAGATTACTATGCACACCTGTATGGAAACAAATTTGATAACCTAAATGAAATGGAGAACTTGCTGACATCACACAACCTCCCAAAGTGGAAACAAGAAGACATTGAGACACTAAATAGACCAATATCAACCCAGGAAATTGACTCCACCATAAGATTAGTACCTACCAAAAAAAAGCCCTAAAGCCGGGCTCGGTGGCTCAACCTGTAATCCCGCGCTTTTGGGAGGCTGAGGTGAGTGGATTGCCTGAGCCCGCGGGTTCCAGACCCGCCTGGGCAGGCGAGACCTCATCTCTACAATAAATCAAAAAAATTAGCTGGGTGTGGTAGCGTGTGCCTGTAATTCCGGCTACTTGGAAAGATGAGGTGGAAGGATCACCAGAGCCCAGCAGGCCGAGGCTGCGGTGGCCGGGAGCGGCCACTGCACTCCAGTCTGGGCGACAGAGTGAGACTCCAACTCAAAAAAAAAAAAAAAAAAAAAAGCCCTGGATCAGAGCACTTTTTAGCAGAATTTTACAAAATGTGCAAGGAGGAGCTTATACCAAACCTGCTGAAAATATTTCAGGTAATTAAGAAAGATAGAATTCTCTCCAAATCATTTTAGAAAGCTAACATCACACTGATATCCAAGTTGGGTAAAGATTCAACAAAAACAGAGAAGTACAGGTCAATATCTCTAATGAACCCAGAATCTCAACAAGATTCTAGCAAATCAGATCCAGTAACTCAATTCAAAAATCATCCACCATGACCAAGTAGGCTTCATCCTCAGGATGTAAACTTGGTTCAACATCCACAAGACTATAAATTTAATTAAATACATCAACAAATGTAAAAACAAAAACCACATGATTATGTCATTAGATGCAGAAAAAGCATTTGATAAAATTCAGCATTGCTTTTTGATAAAAAACCTCAACACCTAGGCAGAGAAGGAACGTACCTCAGAATAGTAAGCCCCACCTATGACAAACCCATAGCCAGCATATTGTTAAATGAAGAGAAACTGGAAACATTTCCCCTGAAAACCAGAACAACACATGGCTGCCACCTCTTACCCCTCTTGCTCAACATTGTGTTGGAAGTCCTAGCTAGAGCAATTAGACAAGAGAAGGAAATCAGGGGTATCCAAATAAGAAAAGGGGAAGTTAAGTTATCCTTCTTTGCTGATGATATGATCCTATACCTCAAAAACCCAAGAGAATCTGTCAGAAATCTGCTTTCACTGATAAGGGACTTTGTTAAAGTCTCAGGGTACAAAATAAATATGCAAAAGATAGTTGCATTTTTGTACACCAACAACAAGCAGGCAGAGACCCAAATGAAAAGCCCAATCCCATTCACAATAGCCACAAAAAAAATAAATAAATAAATAAATACTTTGGCATCTTCCCATGCAGAAAAGAGAAAGACCTATATAATGAAAACTACAAAACACTGCTTAAAAAAATCCAAAGACACAAACTAATGGAAAAATATTCCATGCTCATGGGTAGGAAGAGTCAACATTGTTAAGATGTCCAACCTACCAAAGGCAGTCTATACCTATTGAATTACCAATATAATTTTTCTCCGACCTGGAAATGATAATCCAGAAATTCATAAGACAACTTTTTAAATAAATAGTCAAAAATAATTCTCAGCAAAAGAGTGGGAGCTATTACACTTCCAGACTTTAAACTTAACTGTAAGGCTACAATAAACAAAACACCTGATACTGTACAAGAATAGGAATATGGACGAATGGAACAGGGCAGAGATTCCAGAAGCAAAACTTCATTTTCTCAACCAACTGATCTTCGACAAAGCCTCCACCAACAATCACTGGGGCGAGGAGAACCTATTCAGTAAACAGTGCTGGAAAAACTGGTGGTCACATGCAGAAGATTGACACAGGACCCCTACCTATCACCTTAAAGAAAAATCAGCTCTAAATGGATCAAAGACCTAAGTGCAAAACCTCAAATTATAGGAATCTTAGAAAATGCAGGAGTCACCCTTATGGAAATTGGAACTGGCAATCAATTCCTGATCAAAACCCCAAGTGCCCACCAAGAGATAAGATAGACAAACAGACCCTCATCAAACTGAGAGCGAAAGACGCCATCCAGAGAATGGGGAGACAGCCCACGTAATGGGGAAAAAGATACTTGCTAACTTCACATCTGACCAAGTCCTAACATCCAGTACCTACAAGGAACTCAAATGTGCCAAAAGGAAACAAAACAAAACAAAACAAAAAAAAACCAACCCCATTATAAAGTGGGCAAAAGATATGAATAGACACTTGTCCAAAGAAGATATACAGGCAGCCAACAGACACATGCAAAAGTGCTCTGTCTCACAGGCATTAGATAAATGCAAAGCAAAACCACATTGAGGTAACACCTGAGCCCAGAAATAATGACCATTATTATTAAAACAAACAACAACAGATGCTGCAGAGAAAAAAGAACACTTCTACACTGCTGGTGGGAATACAAACTAGTGCAACCTCTTTGGAAAAAGTATGATTATTTCCAAATGAAGTAGACATTGACCTTACATATGACCCAGGAATAACCCTACTGGGAACATACCCAGAGAAACTCCAATCATTCTACCAAAAGGATACTTGTACATGCATGCTTATTGCAGCACTATTCACAATAGCAAAAATATGGAACCAACCATGCTGCCTATTGAAATTGGACTGGATTAAAAAAATGTGATGCAGATATACAATGGAATATTATGCAGTCATAAAGAAGGACAAACATATGAACTTTGCAGCAAGTTGGATGGATTTAGAGTCTATAATACTCAGTGACCTATCACAGAAACAAAGAACAGAATACCACATGTTCTCACTCATAAGCAGACACGGAACATTTACCATAATACTATAAGAAAGGGATTGGCAGTAGCAGGAGCTGTGGGGGTAGACTGGGGGAGACACAACATCAGTAAAGGTACCTATCTCAAACCAGGCAAAGTGGGGATCAAAGGGAGGCCCAAACATTATCTGAACAATGACCACTTTTATACCTTATCCGGAATTGTACCCTACATCTTTAAAATGAAACAGCAAATAAAAATAAAATAAAATAAAATAAAATTAGAAATTGCATCTTTCCTGACAATAGTCCAAGTTACCATTTTTCTCAAGAATTTATACTGAATTTTAATCATCTATTTTGTGTATTCATTCAAATAATTTAGAATCAATATACTTTTTGGCAGCAATTTTGAATTCAGAAAATTACATAGGATAATCTATGAGCATAAGCATTCTTTTTGTTATACTTAAATTGTCAAAATATGTTTTTTTTTCTACTTAGTATTCTCATAATAACTACCAGAATCTCTTTGACAATTTAAGGATCTATGTATCTTGCCAATATGTAGTCACTCATCTATGCATGCATGCAGTGAAGTTACTGACTCTTACCATGTACTGAGCACTATTCTAGCCACCTTGAGCATAGCAGTAAACAAAGGCACTAATCCCTACTCTGTGAAGCTTACATTCTGGTTGAGAAGACTGAGAAGACAGACAGTAGCTGGCATAATTAATTAGATAAAATACCTGATACGTCATGATAAATATCAAGAAGGAGACAAAAGAGAGGAAAGTGGTGTGCAGGGTGCTACACTTTAAGGAAGTCACTCAGAAAAGGCTTCATTGAAAAATTAACATTTAAATTTAAAAAGTGAGGATTTGCAGATATAGAAGTCAGGAAAAAGAACTCTGCAAGCAGAACCCTCAACAAAAAGCTTGGGTAAAATGTGCCCAGCTTCCTGGAGGAGCCATAAGCAGCACAATTACGAGAATGAACAAAGGACAAAATTGTAGGAAATTAGGTGAAATAATTTAAATAATATGGACAGGTTACTTGCTGCAAGACTGCTCAAAAAGCGATACATGGATTAGTTGCCAAGATAAATGCAGAAAGTGAACGAAAGTGTTTAAACACTTTTATAACTATTTGACTATACCATGATATGTAGCATGTGATCACTAAACTTGCATTTGTCTTAAAACAAACTTTTGCATTAATATCTACCTATTACAGGATACTACCGGGGTGAGGGTGGCGGGGTGGGAGAAGCACAACATTAATAAGGGTACCTGATCTGAAGCCAGGCAGAGTGGGGACAAAACGGAGGCCCAAACTTTACATGTATGATGACCGCTTGTATAATTAATCCTGAATTGTACTCCACATCTTTAAAATAAAATTTTTCAAAATCTATCATCTATGTATCTGTCTGTGTATCTGTCTATCTATCTATCTATCTAGCTAGCTAGCTAGCTAGCTATCTTCTATCCATCCATCCATCCCTCTATCTTTATAACAGCCTTGGTCCACGAAAACTGGGGGAAAAAAATGGTCCTTTACCCCGCAGATAGTTTGAGAAGCCCTGATTTGGGGACTGTTGACTCTCGAGTGTGATAGGGAACAGCAGTTGGTACTTAAGAAGTGAAGATACAGGGGATGTCTTCCTCATTTTATATTTAATTTTTATTTTTAAGATGTGGGGTACAATTCAGGGTTAGGTATACAAACTAGACTTCCTTATTAAGAGCACACTTCTAGGCCAGGCTTGGCTCAGATTGTAATCTTTGGGACACCTGGGTGAGTGAATTGGCTGAGCCCACAGGTTCAAGATCTGCCCCAGGAACTTGGCAAGACCTTGGCTCTACAATAAATAAAAAGTTAACTGCGCATGGTAGCGCACCTGTAGTTCTGGCTACTTGGGAGGCTAACGCAGAAGGATCACCGGAGCCCAGCAGGTCAATGTTGGAGTGGCCATGAGCGTGTCGCTACACTCCAGCCTGAGCAATGGCGTGAAACTCCAACATAAAAAAAGAAAAAGAAAAAGAAAAACATTTTTATGGTCTTGGCATTGGGGAATTTTCAAAGGAATAGGAGGAGCCTAAATGTGGACGGGTGTCAGGTGGTTCTTGGACAAACAGGCAAGGGAGGATGGTGACTCAGGGCACAGAGGAAGAGGCGAAGGCACTCAGATGTGCTCAGATGCTAAACACATATCTGAAGATAGAGAAAGAGGAAATTTTGAAAGATTTCACGTGAAATGTAAAGTGAGAAAGAAGAAGCAAGGGTAACTCAAAGGTCTGACCTGAGTAAGTAGAAGAAATTGCAAGCTACTGGGATAGTATAGCTTATGAGAGCAGCAGTTTGGGCTGGTGCAAGAGAAATAGTATACAAATCATGTGCTCAGCCTGGTACATCTTCATTTAGAAAAATTCATTATACTACCTAGTGAAGAATGTCAAATAGAAATGGACTTGAAGCACAAGAGAAAGTAAAGAAAGTACTAAAATTAATGTTTAACCATGAAAAAAATTCTAAAGGTGAAAACTTAGTTAAATGACCACTTTCAAAGAAATAAAAAAGACACCTTGGATTGGTTTCTTAGCATATCCTGGAGCACAGTGCTAAATTTTATAATATGCTGTCTCTCTCTGTCTCTCTCTCTCTCTGTCTTTCTCTCTCTCTCTGAGTCAGAGTCCTTATCTCTACAATAATTAAAAAAAATAGCCAAGCATGGTGGTGCATGCCTATAGTTCCAGCTACTTGGAAGGCTGAGGCAGAAGGGTCGCCTGAGACCAGGAGGTCAAGGCTGTGTGTGGTTGTCATAAGTGTGCCATTGCACTCCAGCCTGGGCAACAGAATGATAATCCAACTCAAAAAAAAAAAAAAAAGTTCAAATTTCAGAAAAGCTTTCTGTCAATGCTAGTTTGAGAAACATATTTTGATAACATTGCTATATTGTATGGAATATTTATATATTACGTTATGAACTCCTCAAATAATGATAATGTTCTAATGTATGTAGTTTCAAATAATCAAGTCGTGGCTAACACATTCAAAATGAGGTCACCCATCTTTCAATTTATTATCACAGTGACTTTCTGGTTTGGTCCTTTTTAAGACAGAGCATCCTTTCTGAAAAAGACAGGTGAAACCACAATGACAATTTTATAAAAAGTGAAATTATGCTGACAGCAGGCAGTCCCTGCCAAGCAGAAAGGGAATGTCACACTCAATTAGCTCTTTGGAACTATACGGAAAGGAGCCAGGCGAATAGCTACATTAACTCACATTTTTTTATTTGTAGCTCAAAAGATATATTGAGAGGACTATGCAAAAGACGTCTACAAAAAAGAGAATGAAAAAATGTGAGGAGTTGAAATACGAGTGTAAAAGACGGGGAAAATGAGCTCCTCTAATCAAATATGTATCATTAATGCAATTTGCCAGTATGTGCCATCATTTGGTGATATACTAGTTGATAGTCATATTTTTTCTCTATAAACAGTACTTATTATTCCCGGTTTATCATTTCTCTGTTTTAATTTTACTGAAAAAAATTTAGTCATATTTTATAATTCACTTCACAACAGTTGTATGTAGCATTTGCACGGAAATTTCACTAATGCACTTTAAGGTTTCCATTATTTGTTATTCTGTTACATTTCTCACATAATAATTTTAGTGGAATCTTTAATAGTATCTCAAAAGTATTCCTGAAGATAGTCTTTTAAATGATTATCTTTTGATTTTCTTCAATAGCTATAGCATTTTATAGTCTTTTGTTTTTTGGCTTCTAGAAAACAGATGTATAGAATGAACTTTCATTATTGTACTGTGCTAGTGTCAAATAAAAAGCTAAAATGGATTAGCGACATGTCTGAAATTGAAGTCTAGAATGTGTTTTTAAAATGTGCATTTCAAAAGGCTAGGGTTATAAATGTTCATATTAATTAACATCTCTGCAGATTAGAACTTATTGTGAAGGCATTAAATGATCTAGTCTGACAGCTATGTTTAGTAAATTCTCAGTTCAGCACTTATTTTTCTCATTTCATTTCTTTTTGACACTTTTTCTCACTGAACTACTAGGTGTTATTAACACATAACTTTTCAAAGTATAATTAGAAGCAAGAGTTTTTTTTCTTTCTTTAGTAAGTCATATTTGGGCATGATCGTGCTTACCTGTTGTCCCAGTTACTTGGGAGGTTGAGGTGTGAGGATGACTTGTGCCCAGGAGTTTGAATTCAGCCTGGAATACATAAGAAAGACCCCGTATCTAAACATTAAAATAAGCAACATTTAATAATTTTTATTCTTTTCTACTTTAAAAATGAAAAATTTATACTAATCCTGGCAATCTTACTTTTCGTGCGAAGAATTCTTTTTTGTGAGTCACATTCTCAATTCTTTCTCGCACTAAGTAGAATTATTCATGACCTGCAACTACACTTTAATCATCTTAATATATATTTTATGTTTAAAAAACGTAAGCAATTTTTATTTATTATTATTTAGAAATAAGGATCTGACCATGTTACTCGGGTTGGCCACAAACTTCCATGCTTAAGCGGTTCTCCTGTTTCAGCCTTCTGAATTACTGGGAGTACAGGTTTGTGCCACCACTCCAGGCCAAGAAATATTTTTGTTTTTTGTTTTAATATGAAACCACATTCTTATATAGCAATTGAACATTATACACATTTGATATACTCTATTCAAACCCTACATGTTCTATTGTCAGTTTACAATACTTCTGTAATTTTAAAAGCATAATAATGCTTTTGTCCTCTTTATATCTCTTGAACTTTGTTCCATGCATTACACATATGTTTATATGTGTATATTAATTGTTGTTGCTGGTTTGGTTTTGGACAAACTATATATATTCTATACTTTCTTTTTCTATTTAATATTCCCTCTTGTAGAATTTTTCTACACTTGGATATATGAATCTTCTTTTTTATTCTTAACAGTTATGGGGGTATTTCATCAGTGTCATGTGATTCATGTAGCTAGTTATTATATTGTTTTTTTAGGAGAGAGAAATTCTGTATGACTAAGTTTATACATACATTTTTATTCAGACCTTCAATTTTATATATAGAAAGCAAGTGAATTATGGAATTCACAGATCAAAAGCTATACTTTAATTTTGGTAGATAGTCTTAACTACCTACTCATTGAAATGTCAATTTCATTCCCAGCAGCATATGAAAATAACTCAACAAAAGTTTTGTGTCTTCTAAATTTTTTTGGTTTTTGGTTTTGAGCTTTGTTCAAAAGACTTTTGCCACCAAAAAGTATCTTACACCAGTCAGAATGGCTATTATTACAAGGCAAAACAAAACAAAAACAGTTGACAAGGATGTGAAGAAAAAGGAGCACTTACCACTTATGATGGTTAGTACAACCTCTTGAAAAACAGTATAGGCATTTCTCAAATAACCAAAACTAAAACCCCTATTCTGCCCAGAAATTTCTCTACTGGGTATCTAACCAAAGGAAAATAAGTAATTATACCAAAAAATTGTATGTTTGTTGTAGCACCATTCATAATAACACAGTCATGGAATTAACCTGTGTCCATCAAAAACAGATGGTTGAATAAAGAAAATGTTTATACATATAAATTACATATATGATGCTATATATAGCATATATACATATTTATATATAATTACAGCTGCTGATGGAATATCTACCTATATATACATACATATATATGTACACACACACACACACACACACACACACCATAGAATATTGCTTAGCCATAAGAAAGAATAAAATCATGTCTTTTTCAGCAATGTGTATGGAACCAGAGACCATTATTATTTTTATTTTTTTTGTTGTTTTGAGTCAGAGTCTCACTCAGTCGCCCAGACTGGAGTGCAGTGGCCGCTCCCGGCCACCGCAGCCTCGGCCTGCTGGGCTCCGGCGATCCTTCCGCCTCAGCCTTCCAAGTAGCTGGAATTACAGGCATGCGCTACCACGCCCGGCTGATTTTTGATTTATTGTAGAGCTGAGGTCTTGCTGCCCAGGCGGGTCTCGAACCCGCGGGCTCAGGCAATCCACTTACCTCAGCCTCCCAAAGGCACGGGATTACAGACTGAGCCACCGAGCCCGGCGTCAGAGACCATTATTTTAAGTGAAATAACTCAGAAACCGAATGTCAACTACTGTGTGTTCTCATTTGTAAGTGGGGGATAAATAATGTGTACAGAAGAACACTGGGAGTAGGATAATAGACACTGGAGACTCAGAAGGATAACAGAAGGTGAGGTATGAGAACTTACTTAATAAAGATGATTATACTATTTGGATGATGAGTACACTAAAAGTCCAGACTACACCACTACTTAACATACCCATGTAACGAAACTACTTGTAACCTCTAAATCTATACAAATAAAAATAACGGTGGTTCAAGTCTATAATCCCAACCCTTTGGGAAGCCAAGGCAAAAGAAATGCCTGAGTTCAGGGGCTTGAGACCAACCTGGGCAACTTGGCAAGATCTCTTCTCTACAGTAAATCAAAAAAATTAGCTGGGTGTGGCAGCATATACCTGAAGTTCTGACTACTTGGAAGACTGAGGTGAAAGGATCGCCTGAGCCCAGCAGGTCGAGGCTGCGTTTACCGTGATGGTGCCACTGCACTCCAGCCTGGGTAACTAAGTGAGACTCAAACTCAAAAAAATAAAAAGAAAATAACCAAAAATAAAAGCAAGGAATCAACAGTCCCCCTCCTTTTGTTCTCAGAAGTTAGTAAATTTAATTTTCTACAATGAATCTTTGATACAAATGTATCAGGTGAATTTAGTCAGATATTTGATGAGTCAAATTTTATTGTTTACTCAAATTTTTATCTAGGGGTATTCATGCCATCTGTTAACAAATCTCTATCTATCTCCTTCAGTCATTTAAAATGTTAAATTTGCTATATTTCAGAACTTGTCTTTTTTTTCCCATTGCTTTAGCTTTTGTATTTGTGCATCAGAATCACTCTGTTTATATATGATTTTATATGTTTAAATATTTAGCAAGACTAGGAATTCTTTATCATACTTTCTAAACTATCTTTATACTTTTATGCTTGTTTAATTTTATATAATTTTTAAATAAAACTGGGTTGGTTAAAATTTTTGTGTTTGTATGTGTGTATGTGTGTCTGGTTATATGTGTGTATACATATGTATGTGAATATATATTATCTGATCTGTTACTACATTAAAATATTCTAAACCTTAACATCTTAAAAAAACAATCATTTACAATCTTGTACTATTTTTTAAATGTCTGGAAGACAGAATTGTGTATCTGGAGTCTTGTGAGACTTCAGTTAGGCTGTCAGGCATGGCTGCAGACATCTGAAGGCTCAACTGGGGTTGACAAACTTACTTCCAAACTCACTCACAAAGTTGCTGGCAGGCCTCAGTTTCTTGCTGACTGTTGACCTGAGGCTTCAGTTCCCTGGCAGATGGGCTGCTCCACAGTACTGCTCAAGACATGGTAGTTGGTATTCACCAGAGTGAGTGACGTTAGAAAGAGAGAAAACACAAGGTTTTTCTTTTAATAATTTAATTTTGGAAGTGATATGACAAATTCTGTTATTGCTTTTCATACAGAGCAACCCTGATGCAATATGGGAGGTAAGCACACAAGGGTGTGAAAACACACAAGATACTACCATAGAGATCAATATGAAGGCCAGCTACCACAGCCTGTCCTCTGATCCACAATGTTTCATGTGCTTCTACATGTAAAATACACTCCTCTACTCCAAGGATCTCAACTATTTTATTTCAAAGGTACCATCAAATAAAAGTTCAGAATCTTGTATCTAAATCCTGTTCAAGTGGATTGAGAAACTAGTCAGTTTCTGTTGCTGGGAACACTGAAATTGACCAGAAAAAGAATATCACAGGGCCTATATTTTAGAGTACCACCAAATATTTTTTGTTTCTAAAGCAGAAAACTTTTGTCTGGAATTAAGAACCAGAACATCATTTAAACTTTCTAATCCATAGATTTAATTTTTGATAGTTCCATATATTAATATGTAACCACAAATATCATTCTGATTTATGAATTTTAAATTTAAATAATGAATCTTTATCATTTTTTCCTATCTCTCTCCATGATCGTCACCTACAATTTACTAACATCTGTATTATTTCTTATTTAAATAGCAATTGTTAAGATTAGATGAGCAACTTGACAATGCCTGGATTAAGTAAACTAATTGAATCATATCGGTGAATCTTAAATGGTTATAATGTAAAGTATTTGTTGAATTAATAAATGAATAAAACCCTGATCTTCAGTAATACTGGGTCATTTTCTTTTTCTTCTTTTTTTTTTTTTTTGAACCGAAGTCTCACTCTGTCACCCAGACTGGAGTGCAGTGGCATGCTCATGGCCACCACAACTTCAACCTGCTATGCTCAGGTGATCCTTCCGCTTCGGCCTCCCAAGTCTCTGGAACTACAGGCATGCACCACCATGCCCGGCTATTTTTTTTTTTAAGTGAGAAAGCAGGATTTATTAAGAGAATAGAAAAGTTCCCACAGTGGGAGATGATCCAAGGAGGTTGCTCAGCTCATTTTCTTAAGAAAATAGTAAGTGCACTTATTTTTCATCCTTAGGTTATAACCATAACAGAATATTTATCCTTACACTGTGCCTACTGGTATTCTAATCATCCATCAAGGTATAGTGGAATACACTTCTTCTATAAAAACCACTTAAAATACTATAACTGCATTGTATGTATCATCTGTATCCCAAAATAGCACATATTGCCTTCTCTTATAAATTTGTAAATGTTTAACAAAGGTAATTTTCATAATTTTCTTTACAGTCACTGCTTTGACAGGATGCAACCACTTAGATTTCTGATAATGCCAGGCTCGGTGGCTCAGCCTGTAATCCCACGCCTTTGGGAGGCCGAGGTGAGTGGATTGCCTGAGCCCGCGAGTTCGAGACCCGCCTGGGCAGCGAGACCTCATCTCTACAGTAAATCAAAAAATCAGCCAGGCGTGGTAGCGCACGCCTGTAATTCCGGCTACTCGGAAGGCTGAGGCGGAAGGATCGCCGGAGCCTGGCAGGTCGAGGCTGCGGTGGCCAGGAGCGGCAGCTGCACTCCAGTCTGGGTGACAGAGTGAGACTCCAACTCAAAAAAAAAAAAAAAAAGATTTCTGATAACATAAATTAAACTTGATATATCTAGAGCATTTCTTATTTTTCAAATTAATGTCATTACATATTGTAAAGCTTATACATTATCTGTGTCTAGAAAAATACTGACCTCTATTTTCAGCTCTTGTTTCTCTTTTATAAGTATTCATATTGATCTTGAGACCAATTTCTATAAATTTTATTACTTGATATTGGTTAATGTTAAATACTGCAGTTACATGTTTAAGAAAATGCATTTAAGATCTTCCACAGAAAACTATTGGTCTGTTTAAAAAAAAAATCTCATGCAAATAAATGCGTTTACCTATTTATGACCAAGAGACCAGAAGCCAATTAATTTTCTACATTAAGCAAAAGAAACAACATTTGAATTTGAAAACTAGAATGAAATAGGAGTATATACAAAAATTTAAATCCTTTCTCAGATGCCCTTTCAAATTTAAAATGAATTATTTTACTATTGCATTATGTACAATATTTTTACTAAAAATGTCATTTTAACTTTATTAAAGTCACGGGCAATATAACATTTATGACCACAGAAAGCTACAGTTTGTTTTAGCTAATCTTATGAATTCTGTTTATGTAGAAGTATATTCCTGCCAGCATATATTTATTTTTATATTATTTTATCTAAATCTTCCATAATTATTTATTATAATCACCTGAGGGTTTTAAAAGTATATTTCTCCTGACTTTTAAGTAACCACAAGCGCTCAAAAGACAATTTGTATTATAATGTCCTCTGATATGCAAACACAAAAAAGAAAGCATTTAAATAATGTTTCAGCTTTTTCTTTCTTTCTTTCTTTCTTTTTTTTTTGAGTTGGAGTCTCACTCTGTCGCCCAGACTGGAATGCTGTGGCCGCTCCCGGCTACTGCAGCCTCGACCTCGGGGCTCCGGCGATCCTTCCGCCTCAGCCTTCCAAGTAGCAGGAACTACAGGCGCGCACTACCATACCTGGCTAATTTTTTTGATTTATTGTAGAGATGAGGTCTCGCCAAGTTGCCCAGGCAGGTCTTGAAGCCGCGGACTCAGGCAATCCACTCACCTCAGCCTCCCAAGGCATGGGATTACAGGCTGAGTCACCCAGCACGGCTTCAGCTTTTTCTATAAAAATAATGTTTATATATGATTCTCAATAGGCAACTTCAATATATAACTCATTTTTTCACAAAGTTTTGTTATCTCATTACATTGAAATAAAAATAACTGTCTACTTAAGGCCAAACTATAATATTAGGATAACTTTCCATTATTTTAATACAATATTTATAGAGAAATGTAAAAATTCTACTTTTAACTTATATAATTTACCTAATTTACCTAACGAAATACTTTTGACCTGTTAGAAGAAAATATTTTCTCCTCAGATTATCCTCATTGTGTTTATGCTCTTTGCGTAGGAACTAGGTGTCTGTCTTTATGCTGAGACAAATTTTAACTTTAATCTAAACAGTGTTTTGCCTAAACTTCTTAAAATTTCATTCATTAAAATATCTTACTTGCATCATTCATGTTTTGTTTTGCCACGTTTTACCTGCTGTTAACCTACCAGTACAGTACAATATGGCATAATTTACCATATAATCACATTTCTGAATCAACTACACATTAGTATAACTTAAACATTTATATAATTTGAATCTATCATAGAATTACTTTATAAAATGTAAATTTCTTGAATTTGAGGAACACATTTCTTCAGGTGAATTACCTTTGTTTTATCCTTTATTAGAAAGAAAGCACAAATCAAGGTGTAGAATGCCATTGTGTTTTCTCTATCCACAGTCTAGTCACCTTCCTTTTCTTTTCAAGAATGTTCAGAATCTCCTTTACAAATCTTTTTATCTTTGCTTGGTAACACAATTAAATTTGGTTGGTTTTTGACTGGAAAAAGTCATTAATAGCAAAACAATTCTTTTCTCCCTGGCATCCATCATAATTAATCAAGATAATCAAACAATAATAGCCCTTCATAGACTGAAGGGTTGGCCAGTCATGAGCCAGGCTTTGAAAATACCAGTACACATCCTTCTTGACATTTCTCACAGGATTTATAAACGTTGAGGGCAAACCAGGAGGGCAAAATCAAGAGGGCAAAAATCAACATTTGGAAGAGAGTAAAGTGATATTTGGGAAATGATAATAGAAAATCTTGATTACATGTTGTACATGATAAACACACCAAATATGTTTTCTGTTATAATTAAACTAAGCATACGACTTTACATACGATTGTTAACAGAAAAAAAAATCACTATGATAAACAACAAATTCTGAAACATAGCTAAGGCAAAGAGGTCAGAAGGCAATGATGGAATTCAAGTAAAAGTGAATCAGAAATACAAAAGCAACCAACTGTGTCAGAGGTTAAAGAGAAAGAACACCAAAATGAGAAGTACATTGGTTCAGAAAAGGTATCAATTCCAAGACAGGCAGTAATCTGCCAATTATTCTGATGTATGCAATGAAATTAGCTCCCAGCTCATGCAAAATCATCTGCAAGACCAGGTCATTGTCAAAAGTGTCTGTCCTGCATGCAATGAACCTGGTGACCTTAACATTGTAACTCTGAATCCTCCACATAATGCTTCTTTCATGAATTTTACAAAAAAAGAGTAAAGATTGGAGACTTACAAAAGTTTCTTCACTGCCTGTGTTCCAAGAAAGATATTGGAGAGGCTTGGCTACTTATGGTAAATAAACCTAGAATTCACGCACATGGTGTAGTTGATACAAACTCGTTGCTGAGCATCAACAGTGGACATTGCTTTCATATTTGGAGCCAGCAACACCCATAAGGATTGCTCAAAATCATCCACAATGTATTGACACCACAAACAATTGGTATATGGTACAAATCAGGGCTTTTTTTCCTCCTCTCCTCTGCCAGACAGTAAATTGTTAAACACTTTGCCAGCATATCATGACCATCTTTCCCCTTATATTTAGCTATGTTATAAAGAAAACACCTTATCTTTACAAATAATTTTTTTCCTTGTTTGTCTGAGTGAATATGCATCTTAGGTCATTCTCATATTGAGTATTTGCTACTTTTAGCATAGCCCACTGTACAAGGCCTGCTAGAAAATGTTAGGCTTAATAATGTAATTAACAGAGTATAAAATGGAGATGTTTTAAGACCAGTGTAATTCCCTTGTGGTAAAATAATTTTCACATGCATCACTTAGGGACCTGTTGTTTTAAAAACAAAGCAGGAAGCTTTGTTTGATGAATTTTTAATTCTATCACAGGTTTACATGTGATGCATGTATATTTTAATAATATAATAAATATATATATTACATTATTAAGACAGTTTTAAAATTGGTAGCATCTCAGATTCTTGACATCAAATTTGACAATCTGAATGAGCATATTCTCAACAAATAATGAAGAGTGGACACATTTGGTAGCATGGGCTTGAGGGTTGAACTTGTAAAGAACTGGAGGATCCAAATAGGAGCAAAAATGTAAGGACTTAATAACAACTATGAAATGCTAAAAAAATAATAAGTAGATCAGAGATGGCCTCCGGAAGTAGCATCATAAACTGGTGTGTGTGTGTGTGTGTGTGTGTGTGTGTGTGTGTGTACTGAAATAAGAAACAGAGGAGATTGTGAGGCAATGCTGAGAAGACAAGTTGGAAAACAGCATTTAAGCTGAATTTTTTTCCTCCATGATTTTTTTATTAAAACCATTATTCTCTTATCTTACACCAACAGCTAAAGTCATCAGTGGCTATGGTATATGATAAGGATATTGCAAAAGTCCTGCTGTGGTAAGATGTGGGTTGCAACTCTCACTGTTGGAAATTAACTCCCAAGGTCCGTTTTCTTCTAAAACAGGTTTTTGGACAGTGACACGTCTTTGACCAAAGGAGTTGCCTGATGGAAAGGTAATTAACAGTAATGGCTTCTCCTCTTCTATTAACCTCTATTCTATTGTCTTCTTTTATTAATTCAACTTTTTTAGATTCCACATATTAGATAAAACATTCACTGTTTATCTTTCTGTGCCTGACTTATTTTATTTAACAGAATGTCCTACAGAATCATCCTTGTTGCTACAAATGAAAGGATTTCATTCTTTTTATGGTTGCATTGTCTTCCTTTGTATACATGTACCACACTTTATCCATTCATCTGCCAATGAACACAGGTTGATTCCATATCATGGTTATTGTGAGTAGTGTTGCAATAGACATGAGGGTGCACGTATCGTTTTGATATACGGGCATATCTAGTTCTATTGCACTTCATAGATATTATCTTGCCTAGAAAATGTTTGTGACAACTCTGCTTAGAGCAAGTCTAATGGTGTCATATTTCTAACAGTATGTGTTCATTTCATGTTTCTGTGTCATGTTTTAGAAATTCTCACGATATTTTAAACTTTTTAAAAAATATTCTATCTGTTTTGCTGATTTGTGATCAGATATCCTTAATGTTACTATTGTTGTTGCATAAGACTACAAGCAAATGTTGTATATACTCTGATGTCTCCATTGATCAGCCATTTTCCTGTTTTTCTCCCACTCCATTATATTCTCTATTCCCTGAGATCCAACAATATCAATATTTGGCCAATTAATAACCCTACAATGACCGGTTATTGTGAACTTAGTAGACTACAGTTCTGAGTAGACATAACTTTTGTATGCAACAGAAAACCAAAATATTTGTGTGAATCACTTTATTGCACTGGCCAGGAAGACAAAACAGCAACATCTCTGAGGTATACTTGTACTGACTTGTTTTTCTATGGAAATACACAGTACTGGAAATACATATGGTAGTTCTATTTTGTTGAGGAACCTCTGTATTGTTTTCTAGAATGACTGTATCATTTTTAAGTGGTCACACAAAGAAAATAGACCTTTTGATATCTGTCAATGTTCTTGTACACGGGACTTTTATGAAAAGAAACTTCTCCATTCTTTATAATTTTTCACTTTGTTTCCCAACCACAGTTGCCTACATCTATTATAGCATCAAGTATTCAGATAAGGTTACTACACTTGCTCGCCTCCCTGCTTTTTGGAAGCTAAGTTTCTGAGTGAAAAGGATATGTGTTCTAATGGAATTTTCCTCTGAGGCACATTGAGTCATTTTATACAATGACACACTAAGAAAGGCAATTTATGATGTGTGACTGACTCTAATGCGACTTTTTCATCATTTCATTTGTTTTCCATTAGTCAGAAAAAGACATAAGAACTACATAGAAATCTTTGTTGTACTCCACAGGGATTTTTTTACTATATTAGAATTCTAGTGGAATACAATATTCTACAGAGCTTAGAAAAAATAGATATTTAAAAACTTTTTTTAGCCTTCAAATCTCTATCAAGAATTTTTAAAACACTCTTATAGCCCATCTAATTTTTTTAAAAAAACTATAAATGCCTTACAAAATATATTTTTAAAAAATAGATGCTGGCTTAAAAACTTGAATCCCTACTCTTGAACAATTTTTGAGTATAATTCAAATATCTGAAATTACTGTGATTAAAATATCAATCAAATAAAACTAAAGATAATGCCTCTGTGCAATTTAAGCCAACCAATCCCTCTTTTTAGTTGTATATTCTGTCTCATTGTGGTGAAAATATTGTCATGATATATAACGTATCTAGATAATTTACATAGCATCGTAGTCCTGCTAGGTTCTTCTCCTTAAATAACATTTATCATTATTTTCCCTTTCTACTCCCAGTTTTCAAATCAATTTCTTTGCTGTTATATTTATTAGATGTTTACTATTAGTTCTGCTAGTATTTCACCTTTGTATTTGTTCTCCATTTTTAAAAATCCTGCCTATTTTTTTTTTTGCATTATTCGAGATATGCGCTATATATTACCACATTCATTCATTGTAATGGCTCTTTGATATTCTCAGAATTCAGCTTGATCTTGCAGGGAGAAATGAATAATCCTAAAATGGTAATATATGAGTAAAACTAAAATAATTACCTTTGAAAATAATAATGTGTCCTGCAGTTTATATTATATTTGGCATTAAAAACCATAGAAAAGTAGCAAAATTACGTGAAAGAAAAGGTAAAAATTTATGATGTTAATTCCTTCCTTTGCCCTGAAGTGGAAAAGCACCAATATATAGTAAATTTTAAAAGTCAATATGAGTGCTGTCATATCAAGTATAATCATTAAAAATGAGATAATATGCAAGACAGAGAAAATGATATAAGAAGATCATGTATTACTCTAAAGAAGGCAGGATACACAGTAAAGAAAAAAATTGGTTAAATAGAATAAGTAATATTATGATAACATCATTGGAAACATTTCAGAAAAAATATAACAAGGACTAAATATTTTAGTTAAATATAAGGATTATCAAACTAGATATTACAGGAGAAGTAGAAGAAAAAAGATATAGAAGAGACATGACAAATAAAGTGCATGGCTAAATAAACAAAAATTGGTGCATGTAAACCTTCCTGAATTTCCAGATTGAATTTTTAAAATCTTAATCTGGGATTATCTCAGTTGCGCCAGAAGAACTTCCTTTAAAATATCTTTCAGTGCAGGTGGCTGATAATACATTTTCTTAAAGTTTATCTTCTGAAAAATATTCAAACGTTTTCATTATTTTGTTTTTAAGTCAGATGCTAAATTTTTATCACATCATTTTCAGTAGTTTTTATTTGAAGTAATTATAGATTAACTTGCTGTTGCAAAAAACAATACAGAATGATCCCAAATACTAGTTCTCCCTACAAACCCCCCATAGTAGAAACATCTTGCAAAACTGTAGTATAATTGACACTGATATATCGAAGATACAGAATGTTTTTTATCACCCTAAGTATTCCTTATGTTGCCCTGTTATCACCTCACCCATTTTTCTTTCACCTATTTTGCATTTCTACAGTTTTATCAATTTAAGAATGTGCTATTCAAATGGAATCATGCAGTAACCTTTTGGTTTGATTCTATTGTTTCTATATGTAGATTTCTTTGTGGTTATCATGTTTGGAACTTTCTCAGTTTCCTTACTATATAGATTTTGTCCCTTATCAAATTTGAGAATTTTATAGTCATTATTTCTTAAGCTCCATTTGCTTTCTCTTCTCCTTCTAGAACTCTGAAAATACTGTGATTATTTTGGTTATCTTACATTCAGTTTTAAAATACCATTTAGTTCTTCTGTACTTATTTTTCTCTTTGCTAAGACCACTATTATTTTATTTTTTTCAAGTAGACTTTAATAGGTTAGTGAATAATTTTCATCATAGCTACTATAAATCATTGTCAAATAGTTTTCATATCCCTGCATCACTGATGTTGGCTTCTACTTATTGTCTTTTTTTAAACCCAAGATGATATTTTTCTGCATCTTGGTATGATGACTGATTTTCAATTGTTTAATTATGTTTAAGGATTGGAGCAAAAAATATAGCACTGTCTGATGTGATTTTATATGTAGAGTATATATTTTAAACAATTACCAATAGTGGAAAGTAATAGCATGTAAAGAGAGATCAGGTTTCTAAAATTCACTCAAACAAAAAAATGCACCCATAGACTATGATAGGTTATGTAATGTGTAAATTTCAGTGTCATTTAAATCTTTTCTCTAGCTAGCTTCCTCTTATACCACGTCAGCAAAAAAAAAAAAAAAAAAAAAAAAGTGGTGAGGGGCATTGCATCGTTACTGCTAGGGGGGACTGAAAGTCTTGTCTCTTTTTTCTTCCTCCACTGACACGAGGGTGAGGGTGTCCCTCTTCCTGCCTAACTAAAGCGAAGGTTCTGGCTTCTTTCCAGGCCTCCACTGTTACCTTCCTTACTTGAAGAAATAGGAGTGTCCAATTACAATTTTCCCGTGGCATCCACAGAGATTACTAAGAGAGAATAGCCTTATTACCACCAGGCAACGGAGAGTGTTCTGACTTCTTCACCAGATCTCCAGGAGGTCTCTCCTGATATCACTGGAAAGAGGCCTTGTTACTGCCTGACAGGTATTAAGCCCCCGTTCCCTACTCAACCTACTCCAATACTGTGCTAGAATATTTTGGGGGGTATCTCATTAAAGCCTGGAAAGTCTCAAATTCTGTTTTTCACACTTGCTTGGCCTTTGCTGAGAGGGTACAAGCTCTTACTCTTATGTTTATTTTGTAGAGTTATAAAACAACATTGGTCTACTAAACCTAGAGACATGCCATGGGTTCCAGGTTACCACTTTGTGGTAAATCTTTGTTTCACCTGTGAGAAATAGGAAAACACCTTGAAGCGAAAATCTGTAGGGAAAGCTAGAACTTACTTCTGGCTACTTTCGTGCTCTTCGGAATTCTGGCCTTTAAATCTTGGACACCTTAGCTGTTTTCAGATAATTGTTGCTTAGATTTTTATGTTTCTTTAATGGCTGTTATAGTTGCCATTAGTTAGTTTTATAGTGATACAGACTACTTAATCACAGCCAGAATTGGAAGTGGGTCACAGAGGAAGTTTAACATAGATATTTAGTTACAGTATAATAAAGAAATTGAAGTGTTAAATGTAGAAACCCTAGTAAAATTTAACAAGTACAGGAAAATACTATTATAGGTGTATTTGGGGGCAAAGAATAAAAAATGGTTGTACCAGTTTTTCATTGCTGTTGTAGCATTATACCACAAACAAGTTGGCTTAAAACCAGAAATTTCTAGCTCACAGTTCTGAAGGTCATATGTTCAAAAGATGCTGGCAGAGATATATTTTTGCTGGAGACTCTGGGAGAGAATTCACTTATTTTCTTTGTTAAGCTTCTAGAGCCTGCCCTTTTTCTTGGTACATGCCTCTGCGTTATTCCAACCTCTACAGTTGTGTTTTTATCACCTTCTCTAACTCTTACCGTCCTTCCTACATTGGGACCACCCAAATAATTCAGAACAATCTCCCCATTTAGATATCATTAACATAATCGCATCTATCAAGTTCCTTCTGCTTTGTAAGGTAACAAGTTAATAGGTTCCAGGAAATAACGTGGAAATTTTTGAGGAGGGGAGGCATAGGTCATTGTACTGCAATGGTTTATAAGATCACCAAATAGAATCAACAACATGGCCTGCAGAGCAATAACGAGCATAAAGAGACAGAATTGCTGTCAGAAACACCACCTGCTTAAGAGAAGGAAAAATACTATGCCTTCTTTCTTGTTGCATATTTTAAATTTTTGTCCACATTGCCCAGTGTCAGACTTAATTAGGAGGCAGATAGCATTGAAGCCTTAAGTCTACATTCTGGATGTTTATCTCACTGACACAAAGCCAAACAAAGGAACACACCAAGGAATGAAAGTGAGGATAGAGAGGCCCAGGAAACAAGCATACCGTTTTCTCCTTTTTGATTTGAAGAAACACATACATAAGTTATTATGACATAATTTCTACAATAAGAAAGTACAATATCTTAGTGGAATTTCATTGCAAGAAAATGAAAAAATTTCTAGATTACAATATACCACTTTATAATGCCAAAATAGCTGATGAGAGTACACAAAACAGTAGAAAATTCCCAAAACAATAATAAATGATGTTTTATTTCTAGTTCTTATTGGTTTTTGCAACAAAATAATTTTAATTTGATACAAAAGTACTTTGCAAAGACAATATTTTCTGTCCTTAAAAAACCATTGAACCTTTATTACATGGACTATTTTAGTGATAAGAATTCAACACATTGATTCTTCTTTTGAAATAATGATTTTACAATTTTTTAGCTAGTTTATGATAACAAAAGTCTGTTGTTACAACACCTCTGTAATCTATGTCCAGAGGTGCACATGGCCTAAGAGCTCGAAAATCTATATCATTTAGATCCTGTTTTTGCTTTGTGTAAATGCTCATCCAGTTCAACTTAGAATAGACCTTTATTTAATATGATGTATCAATGCATTGCTTTTTCTGTGGTAGCCCAGTGAAAAATACATGCAAGTCACAGATGACAGCTTGTTAGAGAATTAAACACTGCTTAGGTAGAGCTTTATCTGTAAGCAGTAGAGCAGAGCTGCAGCAGAAACTGACACCTGGAGCACATGCAAAGTCCATTGAACTAAGTATATTCAAACAGCTATGTTCAGAGGTTGAAACAGAAAATGGATGGCCACTACAGCAGAATGGAAATAAACCTGAAATAACAATGAAAAGTGGTTCATTTTAGACAGACAAATCTGAAGCCTAGAATTAAAATAATTATCCTTTCTAAAGAATGGTTCTAACTCTATGTTACAGCTTTAATCTGTCAGTTTACTGACAGCTAAACACAAATGTAGAACTAAAATATATGATGAAAGGATAGTCATTGTATATATGTAGAATAGCTGAGTCTTATATGTCATTGCATTGATTGACATATTTGGAAGAGTGAATTAGAAAGCCATCATTTTTTGGAAAGCAGTATTTATTGAGAGGACAGAAAAGCTCCCACAGTTGGAGGGGACCCAAAGGTGTTACCACCGTCATATTTTCAGTTTGAAAAGCATTTATTTTGAATTATAGATTTTTCACTGAGCATAAATTCAACTACTGGTTTATTAACTGTAAAATGTGTACATTAGCATGGTGTGTGTGTGTGTGAGTGTGTGTGTGTGTGTGTGTGTGTATCTGCATTTTCAGGGGACAACATTATTCTGTTTCCATTACTGAGTACTCCTATCTTAGATACTACATATACTTTATCAGTAATTCTTACAGTAGCACTGCTGTGTAGGTGTTATACTGTAAATATAGAAACCATGGTTCTGAAATTAATGTATACCAGGGTCATGAGAACCCATGCCCGTTTGCACAGAAGTCTTATTTTTTTTCTCAATAAAACACTTAGCTAAATATTCCATTGGTACAAAGGTTTTGTTTTTCTGAGTTTGAACAATGTTATATTTTATAAGATACAAGAATTACATTTATTTCTGAAAAATAAATTATAATTTGTACTTTTATTTCATTTTAAAGAATAAATCACTTTCAGTTGATTATACTATTTTTTTTTTTTTTTTGAGTTGGAGTCTCACTCTGTCGCCCAGACTGGAGTGCAGTGGCCGCTCCTGGCCACCGCAGCCTCGACCTGCTGGGCTCCGGCGATCCTTCCGCCTCAGCTTTCCGAGTAGCCGGAATTACAGGCATGTGCTACCACACCCGGCTAATTTTTTGATTTGTTGTAGAGATGAGGTCTCGCTGCCCAGGCGGGTCTCGAACCCGTGGCCTCAGGCAATCCACTCACCTCAGCCTCCCAAAGGCGCAGGATTACAGGCTGAGCCAACAAACCCGGCTGACTATACTATTTTTAATCACACTAATCCCTAATGTGCACATCTAAAAGCAGCAGTCATTGAAAGGGTCGATTTTTTCACAAAAAGTTTGTGTAAGTATGTGCTTTCCTCAGGACGCTATATAATGAGGTGAATTAAAAAGCTTTCTGAACAGGTGGCTCAAATGTTTTCCTTAATCAGAGACTCACCTTTGAGGGAAAATACCTTGGTAACTCATCTAGTTATCAATAACAGAGAAAAACAAATTTGGAAAAGAAGTTGGAGAGAAAATGAGAAGAAAATTGGTAGAGTGCTGCTAAATATGTCAAATGACTTCATGCTGTTTGTCTCTAATTTTCAGTAAGTTCTTATAAAAGCCAGTAAAACAAAATCATTTGTGTTGGTTAAATAAGAACAAAACAGAAACAACAGGTTGAATAGAAGGGAAAACAATCATTAGATAATAGAAAGGTTGAAAATGATTCACTGTAGACTTTATGAGAAATTATTGACTTGTGTACCCATCAGCTACCTGGTCATGTATAATCTCAGCTATAGCTTTAATTACCTTACCTTTTACATTAAATACTAGGCACTTTAAAACTTTATGGCAATGTGCCTTATTCTTTTATGCATCTTTGACTTTGGACAAGACAATCTTCTGAAACTTCCTCTTATCCCATTCCTTATCACTTTCCCAGGTTAACTTTTAATTATCTTTCTAATTTCAGCTTTTCCAAAGTGTCAAGATGTTGACTTGGTTTTACTTTGGAAGAATCTTGTTATACCCTGTACATAATATCTATTGTACAAGTTTAATAATATTTGTTTATTTTAAATTAACATAAAACTGCATATATTTGTCACACAAACATGATGTTTTGAATTCCATATACATTGCGGAATGGTTAAATCTACCTAATTAACAAATGCAGTTCCTCACATAGCTGTCATTTTTGTGTTGAGAGTATTTATCATTCATTCATTTAGCATTTTTGAAGACTACAATATATTTTCACGAATTATAAGAGGGAGGACCCACTCCCCCAAAGAAAACCAGAATTATCTTTTGGAGGACAGGATTCTTGTACAGGCTTTCTCGCTAGGTAAATGTTTTAGGAACTCATTGGTATCAGTGCACCATCTAGCACTGGTGTGATGGGCTACAATTGGCTTCAGTAAATTTTTTTTTGAACTTATTTCAATGCACTTGCCCATTTCCTGATGGGTAATTTACAAGTGCACCTGCCCACACTGCACTAAGTGTTCTGCAGTTTTTCACCAAAACTGACACGACCCCCATGTCCTACTCTCCCTACTTATCCAATTTCACCCTGAGTCACACTTTTTTGCGTGTGTGTTTGTTTCCCCAGGTGAAAAAAAAAAAAAAGTTTTGTTGACCTGGAAGACGTGAAACAAAAAATGACAGAAGTACCAAAAGGCATCAAAGATGATGCGTTCAAAAAAGTGTTCTGAGCAGTGGAAAAAGCATTTCTATAGGTGTATTGCATCAAACTGAGAGTATTTTGAAGGTGACTGAAGTTTGAACATGTAATAATAAATACACAATTTTTAATAAATTCTGGGTTGTTTTTTTTTTTTTTTGCATCTCCCTCTTATTCACCACGCTGTTAAACAGATTTTTAAAATTATAAGTTAGGGAACAGTGCCTTCTCCTTGATTGTAATTATTTCAGTAGGATTGGTACCAGCTCTTCCTTGTACAGCTGATAGAAATTAACTGTGAATCTGTCTGTTCCAAGCCTTTTTTTTCAGTAGGTAGGTCTTTTATTACTCATTTGGTTTCAGGCTGGGTATTGGTCTGTTCAGGGATTCAATTTTGTCCTGCTTTAATCTTGGAAAATTGCATATTTTCAGTATTTTATCAATTTTTTAAAGATGGTTATAATAATTTCTGAGAATATTGTATATTTCTTTGGAATCAGTTGTAATATTGCCTTTTTATTATTTATTATATTTATTTAGAATTTCTCTCTCTCTGTTGTTGTTAATCTGGCTAGCAGTCTGTCAATGTGTCCATCCATTCAAAGAATCATCTTTTCAATTCACTGAAACTTTGATTTACTTGGTCTCAATTTTAACTTTTCTCTGGTTTTTGATATCTCTTTTCTTCTGCTAGCTTTGGGTTTAGTTCTTGTTTTTATAGTTACCTTAGGTGGGATGCTAGGTTGTTTATTTGTCATCTTTCTATCTTCTTGATTTGGATGTGTAATGCAATAAATTATCCTCTTAGCACTGATTTTTGTGGCATCTTAGAGATTTTTGTATGTTGTGTCTTTATCTTCATTTGTTTTAAATAATATTTTTTGTAATTTCTGTCTTGATTTCATTACTTATTCCCAAATTGTTTAGGAGCAAGTTGTTTAGTTTCCAAGTACTTGTGTGGTTTTAAGGGTTACTCTTGATGTTGGTCTATGTTTTTATTCCACTGTGGTCAAAGAAGATGCTTGGTATGATTTTAATTTTTTTTTGGAAATTATTAAGACTTAACTTATGACCAAACATATCATCAATTTTACAGTATGTTCTATGTACAGATGTGAAGAATGTATATTCTATGGTTGTTTGGTTAAGTAGTCTACAGATATTTGTTAGCTCCAGTTGCTCAAGAGTCATATTTAAGTCCATGATTCCATTGTTTAGATTTGCCTTAAACATCTTTTTGTAGAGCTGATCTAGAGATAATGAGTTTCCTTACACTTGCTTGTCTAAGAAGGTCTTTATTTCACCTTCTATTATGCAGTTATTTTGGCAGGGTAAAAAAATAATTGTCTGGTATTTATTTTCTTTAAGAATGCTAAACATGGACCCCGAGTTGTTTCTGGATCTTAAGGTTCTGTTGTTATTCTGATAGGTCTCTCTTGGTAAGTATTCTGGCTCTTCCCTATAGCTGCCTTTAATTTGTTTTTGTTTTTGATTTTTTTGCTGGTCTTGGATAGTCTGATGAGTGAGTGCCATGGTAATGACTGTCTTTGTAATACCTCACGGGAATTTTCTGAATTTCTCATATCTGCATGTCAAACCTCCCTAGTTAGATAGGGGAAGTTTTCATGAGTTATGTCTGCAAATACTGTCTCTAGAGTACCTCCATTTTCTCATCTCTCTTTGGAATTCCTACCAGATGTAGATTTAAGTTATCCCATGTTTCTTGAATGGTTTGTTCATTACAAAAATTTTTTTTTGTTTTATTTTTGTCTGATAAGGTTGACTTGAGATATTGATGTTCAAGGTCTGATTTTTTTCTTTTTTTTCCTGCTTGGTCTAGTTTTTTTTTTTTTTTTTTTTTGAGTTGCAGTCTCACTCTGTCATCCAGACTGGAGTGCAGTGGCCGCTTCCGGCCACCGCGGCCTTGACCTGCTGGGCTCCGGCGATCCTTCCGCCTCAGCCTTCGGAGTAGCCAGAATTACAGGCATGCGCCACCACGCCCGGCTGATTTTTTGATTTATTGCAGAGATGAGGTCTCGCTGCCCAGGCGGGTCTCGAACCTGCGGGCTCAGGCAATCCACTCACCTCAGCCTCCCAAAGGCACGGGATTACAGGCTGAGCCACCGAGCCCGGCTGGTCTAGTCTTTTTTTAAGGCCTGCAAATGTGTTTTCAAATATCTGAAGTAAGTTTTCCAGTTTCAGGAAATCAGTTTTGTTCTTTCTTTGAATGGTCATTTCAGTTTTCAATCTTGAAATGTTTTTTATGGCCTCTTTGATTTTGGAGTCCACTTTCTCTTGGATCTTATTGGATTTCTTCACCATGCATATCTGAATTCTGTATCTGTCACTATGGACAGTTTATTCTGGTTAAGATCAATTGCTCAGGAGCTGGTGCAATTGCTTAGTGGTGACCAAATCCTGCAGCTGTTTATGTTGACAGAGTTCTTGCACTAATTTCTTCCCATTTCAAGGTGCTAACACTTTCTTTCTTTCTCAGTCTCTCTCAAATTTGATATAAATGATATAGAGTTTCTTTCTTTTTTTTATTTGCTTTCCCCTGTTAGCCCTGTTATATGGAGCTCTGGTGCATGTTGTGTATGGCCAATTGGCTCCATTCTTTTGTACTTTCAGAAGGTTAGGTCTCTGGATGGGTTCCTTGTTTGCAGCTAGTGTCATTCAGTGATTGTCTTGGAGGTTACTAGTTGTAATTGTGTTTTTTGTTAGATGGTATAGTTCAGACTGCAGACTTGTTGGTGATGTTTAAAAGTGAGGGCCAGTAGTAGTGGCTGCACTACAGATTGGCCTTTCAGGAAAGCACTGGGCACTTGTTGTAGTATTTGGTTGGGTGTGAAGAACTCCTCAATCTTTGGGGGCCTGAAACAGGAAATCTTCATATGGGGAGAAGCAAACAAGATGGGTAAGGCTAAAGGGCACCCCAGAGGCTTGCTGCTCCTGTTCATTTTGACTGTGGAAACTGGTCTGAAGGATGCTTGCAAACACCTGGTGCAACTATTCCCTCCCTGGCCCTGGGTAACAGTAGCAGAAAGTTACAGCACCTGAAGATGGCTGCAATATGATTATGTTCTCACAAACAGGAATGATTTTTAACTTCTTTTCCAATTTGGATGAATTAGATATCTTTTTTTCTCTTTCCTAATATCTCTAAGTCATCTAATACTGTGTTGAATAGAAGTGGCGAGCATCCTTGTCTTATTTCATGTCATAGAGGAACATCTTTTAATTATTCCCTATTGAGTATGATTTTTGTCATATGGTACATTTGTCATATAGGATCTTTATTGTATAGGGGTACATTCTATCTATATGTAATATACTGAGTGTTTTTATTTTGAAAGGATGTTGAATTTTGCAGATTGCTTTTTCTGTATCTATAAAAATGATTTTTTTCTTTAATGCTGTTATTATGATGTATCATGTGTATTGGTTTGAATATATTAAAACATTATTGCATTTCTAGAATAAATCAAAAGTAATCATGATGAATGATATGTTTAGGTGCTATTGGATTCAATTTGTTAATGTTTTGTTAAAGATTTTTGAATCTCTGCTTATCCAGAATATTAGCCTGTAGTTTTCTATTTTTCATAGGGTCTTTCACTGGGACTTGTAAGAGAATAACACAGTCATAAAAGGAATTTGAAAGTATTCCTTTCTCATTTATTATTTTTTTGGAAGATTCAAAAAGTATTGGCATTAATTCTTAAAATTTTGATAATATTTAATTGTAAAACTATCCTGGGCTTTTCTTTAAAAATATTATAACTGATTCAATATTTTTACTTTTTATTGGTCTGTTAAAATTTTCTTTTTCTTTATAATTCAATCTTAGTATGTTGTTTGCGTCAAGGTATTTACAATTTTTGTTATCAAATTTTTGCTATATAATTTTTATAATAGTCTATTATGATCCTTTTTCTATAGTAAAAGTTGTAATGTCACTTTTCTGTTTTTAAATTTATTTGTCTTTGTTCTTTTTTTATTCTAATTATAGTTTTGTCAATTTTATCTTTTCAAAAAATAACTCTTCATTTTGATGATTTTTTTTCCAAATGATTTTCTAGTCTCTATTTCACTTACCTTTGCTCTGTTCTTTATTAGTTTCTTCCTTCTACTAAAAATGACCTTAGTTTTTACTGGGTTTTCTAGCTTCTTGTGGGGAAACATAAGTTTAGGTATCTGAGCTCTTTCTTTTTTTTTTAATGATGGAGGTATTAATGGTTGTAAGCTTTTCTCTTAGAACTGTTTTTTGATGCATCTATTACTTTTGTATGTTGTATATTTTTTTCTCTCAGATTTCTAAAATTTTCTTTTAAAATTTTTACTGACACATTGGTTATTCAGGAGTATGCTATTTAATTTCTAAGTATTTGTATATTTTCCAGTTTCCCACATTATTTATCTTGTGTTTTATACCTTTGGGGTCAGAAGACATGCTATGATTTCAACCTTAGAAAGTTTTTAAGACTAGTTTTAGGACACCTACCTATCACCATACACAAAAATTAATCCTAAATGGATCAAAGACCTTAACGTAAAACCTCAAACTATAAAAATCTTAGAAAACACAGGAGACACCCTTACGGAAATTGGAACTGGCAACCAATTACTATTCAGAACCCTAAAGGCCCATACCTTAAGAAATAAGACATAGCTGGGTTCAGTGGCTCAGCCTGTAATCTCGCACCTTGGGAGGCTGAGGTGAGTGGATTGCCTGAGCCCGCGGGTTCGAGATCTGCCTGGGCAACTTGGTGAGACCTCATCTCTACAATAAATCAAAAAAATTAGCCGGGTGTGGTAGCGTGTGCCTGTAGTTCCAGCTACTTGGAAAGCTGAGGCCGAAGGATCACCGGAGCCCAGAAGGTTGAGGCTGCGGTGGCTGGGAGCGGCCACTGCACTCCAGTCTGGGCGATAGAGTGAGATTCCAACTCAAAAAAAAAAAAAGTAAATAAGATATGTGAGACCTCATCAAACTAACGAGCTTCTGCAAAGCAAAAGAAACCATCAAGAGGGCAGGGAGGCAGCCCACAGAATGGGCAAATGTATTTGCCAACTGTATATCTGACAAAAGCCAACATCTAGGATCTACAAGGAACCCAAATGTGCCTAAAGGAAAAACCAAACAGTCCCGTTAAAAAGTGGGCAAAAGACATGAATAGATACTTCTCAAAAGAAGATATATGGGCAACCAAAAGGAAAAAGTGCTCAGGAAAAAGTGCTCAGTCTCGCTCATTATCAGAAAAATGCAAATCAAAACCACACTGAGATACCAACTAACTCAAGTAAGAATGGCCATCATTAATAAAACAAACAACAACAGATGCTGGCAAGGATGTGGAGAAAAAGGAACACTTTTACACTGCTGGTGGGAGTGCAAACTAGTGCAACCTCTTTGGAAGACAGCGTGGCGATTTCTTAAAGAACTAGAAATTGACCTTCTGTATGACCCAGCAATTCCTCTATTGGGAATATACCCAGAGGAACTCAAATCATTCTACAAAAAAGATACCTGCACATGTATGTTTGTTGCAGCTCCATTCACAATAGCAAAAACATGGAACCAGCCATGTTGTCCACCGAAGCTAAACTAGATAAAAAGATGTGGTACATATACACAATGGAATATTATGCAGCCATAAAGAAAGACAAACACATGTACTTCACAGCAACTTGGATGGATTTGGAGTCCATCATACTCAGTGATCTATCACCGAAACAAAGAACAGAGTACCATATGTTCTCGCTCATAAGCGGACCGTGTACAATTATACTATAAGAAAGGGATTGGCAGTGGTAGGAGTCTGTCAGAGGAGGTTAGGTGAGATTTGTAGTTGAGGGAAACTGCTAGGGGAGGGAGGGACATACCTCATCCTCAAGGGTACCTGCATAATTAATGTTTGTATACCTAACCCTGTATTGTACCCCATATCTTTATAATTAAATAAAAGACTTGCTATCTAGCATATGATCTGTCTTGGGAAATGTTCCATGTGCTCCTGAGAAGAAAGTTTATTCTGTTGCTGTTGAATGGAATGCTCTCTCTCTCTCTATCTGTTAAGTCCATTTGGTCTATAATTTAGTTTAAGCTTGTTTTTAAATTGATTATCTGTTTGGATAATCTGTTCTTTAGTGAAAGTAGCAGATGATATTTTCCTATTATGGGTGTATTACTGTGTATCTCTTCCTTTAGAATTATAATTTTTTAATTTATTTAGCTGTTGCAATATTGAATGCTTATATATTTGTGATTGTTATATTCTCTTATTAGTTTAACTCCTTCATGATTATCTATTGCTATTTTTGTCTGTTTTCATAATTTTTACTTAAATTTGATTTAATCTGATATAAGTATAATTACTACATTGTTTTGGTTTCTATATTTAAGGAATTTTTTCTTCTGTGCTTTCACTTTCAGTCTATGAGTGTTTTTACAGGTGAAGTATGTCTCTTGTAAGCAGCATATAAGTGAATATTTATTTTATCCATTCAGCTACTCTGTGTATTTTGATTGGATAATTTAATTCATTTATAGTCAAAGTAGTTATTGATAGATAAAAGCTTACTATTGTCATTTTACACATTGTTTTCTAGTTGTTTTGTAGTTCCTTTGTTTCTTCCTCTCTTATTGTCTTGTGGTTAGGTGATGTTCTTTAGTGGTATGTTTTGATTCCTGTTGCGTATTTTGTTTGTTTTTGTGTATCTTCCATAGGTTTTTTGCTTTGTAATTACAATGGGGCTTACAAAAAATTTTATAATTATAACAGGTTATTTATGCGGCATATAAGTTTTGCTCTTTCTCTCACACATACAAACTATATTTTTCCTACACTTTCCTCCAACATCCTGAATTTTTGATGCCACAATTTACCTTTTTTATATTGTATCTCTTAACAAACTATTTTAGTTATTTATATCTCTAAAGGCTTTTTCTTGTAACCATCATAGCAGAGATATATGTGGTTTACATAAAACCATAACAATATTAGAATATTCTGAATTTGACTCTATACTAGTGCTTTCACTTTTATTCTATATGGGTCACTACAGGTGAAGAATTTGTCAGAAAATTTTATATTTCTACATGTATTCCTGTTGCTTGTTAGTGTACTTTTTTTCAGCTTGAAGAACTCCCTTCAACATTTCTTGTAAAACAGGTCTGGTGATAATTGTCTTGGCTTTTCTTTTTTTTGAGAAAAGTATTCTCTCTCCTTTATTTCCAAAGAAGACTTTCACGAGGTAGAGTATTCTTGATCAACCATTTTTTTTTTCCTTTTTCTTCAGCACTTTAAATGTATTATCCTATTTTCTCTTGCCCTGCAATGTTTCTGATATGAAGGCTACTTATTGCTAAGCATATCCCGTAGATGTTATTTGCTTATTTTCTCTTGCTGCTTTTAGGATCTTTCCTTCGTCTTTAATTTTTGATAATTCAATTATGTCCTAATATAGTCTTATTTGGATTAAATCTGACTGGAGACTTTCCTCTGCCTGAATATTTATGTTTGCTTCCAGATTTGAAAAGTCTTCTCCTAGTATTTCTTTAAATAAGCTTTCTACCCCTTTACCTTTCTTGTCTCTTTCTTTAACTCCTTTAACTTGAATATTTGCTCATTTGATGCTATCTCATACATCTTATGATCTTTTTAAATTTTTTTCTTCTCTGACTGCATATTTTTAAATAGCTTGTCTTGGAATTTTTTTTTAGTCTTAATCAATTATGATATTGATTTTCTCTATTGCATGTTTCATGTTCATTGTATTGTTTATCTAAAAGATTTTTGTTTGATTTTAATTTAAATTTCTCTATCTCATTTATATTTTCTTGGTCACTTGCTTTCCTAATTTTGGTGTTTTGTTTACATTATATTTTTTAAGTTTGCTGAGCTTCCTTAAGTTAGTTGTTTCAAATTCTTTGTCAGGTCCTTATACATTACTGTTTCTTTAGGTTTGGTCACCGGCACTTAATTTTGGTGATCTCAGGTCTATCTGATTATTCTTGACCCTTGTAGCCACATATCAGTATCTGCACATTTGAAGGAGTAAATACTTATTCCAGTCCGTGCATAATGGCTTTTTCTAGGAATAGTCTTTAAAACTAAATTTGTCCAGGGGTTCTGCGTAAGGCATCTGGTGTAGTCTCTAGTCAGAACCACTTTAGTCACTGCAGTACTTAGGGGTGCCCTTAGCCCAGAACTGCTAAAGCTGATGAAACACTGGGCGAGAATCCCATGGCTATTGAGGCTAATCTGGAACTGAGGCATGCATGAAGTTTTGACCATCAAGACTTGCCTTTCACTGAGAGTTTTATGGAGCATCAGGCCATTGTAAATAGCTGAAAGTGGTGCAGACTGAAGATTGAGTCTGTTACACCTAAAGGTTTCTGCCTGGCTCCAAAGCATAAATGGAAGCTTAGTTCATGGATCCCAGCTCGCATTCAAAGCCAATGGGTGTCTGCCTATGCTGAGTTTTACTGTTGTTGCCCAAGTGTTAGGTTCTGAGAATATGCTCATTTCTATCTCTTTTCCCAAACTGTATATTATCACTATCTTCTCCTTGTTGCCTGTGGTTGAAGGAGGAAAGAAGGCAGGTAACATAATCTTGCCTTTCTACTCTTCAACGCCTCTTTTCTTAAAATTCTGTCATAACCAGGTCCTGTGTCCTACAGTCTAGTTTCCATAGTTCTTTTGAAGGTATTTTTGACTTGGATAGAGGTTGAAAAGGATATTTCTTTAGGGAGAATAATTGCAGAAAAGTCCTCTTCAATCATCTTGCTCCTCATGTAATTTTAAGCATATATTTTTATCTTCTGCCTACTAATCTTTCTTTCTGACTTGATTGCAAAAACTCAAAGCAGGGGCTCTATATTATTAGTTATAAAACCATAAATTGAGATACTAAACACTTTAAAAATGTGACAAATGAACAATGACTTTACAAAATAATCAGTTATATTTTTCTTTAAGAACTTCCTAACAATGCAATTATCTGTAAGTCAAATATATGGTATTCTTGTTTCTAAACCTGTCAAGAATGAAAAGTAATATTCTTTCATTCATAATTCCTTATTTTTGTTAAAATGTTACAATATATTATTTTATTAGAATTTTCAATATCAAAGTCTACTTTCTATGCATTTTGAAAAATAACCTGTAGGTCTTTTGAAATATTAAGCTGTGACATTCACAAGGAAAATGAAATCAAACTAGTATGTTTTTTTGGCATTATTTTACAAATAAATATGTAGAGAAACTCCAGAACAAAGAGATCTTTATTGGTAACTGAATGCCTTAAGGTGCGCATACAAAATATGGTTGCAATGGCTTGTACTGATTTTTATATGATCTACAATTTTTCTGTTACTGCTCTATGTAAATGTACTTATCATCTCTAAGTTGTTTTGTCCTATAATATAGGTAACATTGCAGAGAGAGAGGCATTTATCAAATATATTTACAATGTGATGACCTCAGTTTTCTTTTTAACAGGCTCCAAGGTCTCACATATTATGTAATGTGCTGTATACATATTATTCTACATCTTTTTTTAACTTCAAGGTTTCCTTGCCTTTCAGTTTTTTATTTTTTCTTAGTTGATTTGGGAGTAAATAATGTAATGCTAACAATAAGAAGATTTTGAGGGTTATATTAAAAGGTTACACTGAGACCAGAAAAAGTTGATGGTCACATCAAAGGTCATTTACCAATGTGTTTAAAAATATTTCAGAAAGTGATTTCATTCTATCATGTGTTTGTATCTAACTCTGGGATAACAATTTGACCTTTTGATCAAGATTAAATTTACATTGGAGCATGATACATAATAACTTAATCTCTGTTATATAACTTATAGTACTTAGAAGTTTTCCTAAAATCTTATCTGCTGAAAACTTGTATCAGAATTTCCTTAATATAAATGCCAATTTTGGATTCTATATCACAACAATTAAGGAATAATTTCTGGGTTTGGATTTCAAAATGCATTTTTTTCAGCAAACTTCTCAATAATTTTTTGTAGATGAAAACTATTGACTTACCAGCATCTTGGCCTGAGACTAATACTTATTCATTTTCCTATTCTTATGCTCTAGCTATTATTACTTGTTTGCAAGTATAAGTCAATGATATAATTATAAAATTTTCCTAAAATGATGGAAGTATGTGATATAGATGTAAACTTTTTAAAGTAAGAAAATAAATAAATATGATCGCAAAAAGTTATGATGTATTTATGGTAATGTTAAATAAATTTTATATATTCAACAACCATGATGCCTCCAGTATACCTGGTATGTAGGGTCCAACCCCAGCATAAAACAAAATGGACTCCCACTCCATAGAAATCAAGTTGTTCGTATGACACTGCATCATTTTATTCATCAATACTTTCCAACCCCAAAAATACCAGTTCCCAAAATAAATAATTATGTAGAGCTGATTTTCCACTTCCTTCTAGAGATCGCTATGTCTGGTCTCTTTCATCAGCCAAAATGCATTATCTGTCTCATCTCCCAGATTGTTGTCTTAGGGTGCCTATGTTCATTAATTATTTTCACCAATCATCAGCCACTGCTGTAGAATCTACAAAAATGTGTCTACTTCCTCTTGAAACCTAAGCTCTATTAGAAGTAAGACTCTATAGATAAAGCATCAATCATTTTGCTGAAACGTTCTTTTGATTAAAAAAATTCTTGACCTGCAACTGCTCCCCACTCCTTACCTCTACCCACATTGGCAAATAAGAGTTGCTTGATTCACTCAGTAAAATTTTATTTTTTCCACAATCTTCACATTTATAGGCCTGTGAGAAAGGCATGTAACTGTCTTATTCTGAATTATTAATTTCAGAGCCTCTTGTGAGGCACCCATTGTAAAAACAAAAAAAATTTAAAAATATGTTTCATCCTGATATAATAATGTATCCCCATTTTGGTCAATGCCTATAATTTAGAGAACATGGATTACTAATACTCTCTCCAGTTCTATTACTGTCTTCAGTTGTGGATACTTAAAATTTCACATGGAGGATCTGTTCACACCTTTGGTTTATTGGTGTCTTAGTTTCTTTATATTTTATGATCATATCTTCTACAGCAGTGAATCACTCATAAAAATATCATGTGAAATCATTAGCACCACACATGTATATTTTTAAAAAATTTAACCACCTTTTTCTTGTTCTACAATTATTTTCCTCATTGAGAAACATGAAAAATGAGTTGAGTGAAAATCCACATATTCAGTATATCAGCAGAATGTTAATAGCAAAATTACCATGAAGTATGATTAATTAAATTGTATTTATTAAAATACCCATTTTACCTTGTTCCAAATGTTTTTAAATGTATAAGTTTTGCCTTTGCAAGAAAGTTATATCTATATAATTAATTATCTATTCATGCATCTGTCAATCTATATATGATATCATATATACACACAAACTTTTTCACAAAATATAAGGCTTGCTAATTTATTGTTTAATGGTTTAGTGTAATATGGTCAAATTAATCCTAAACTATTGTAAGTAAATTTATTTTTTCATAATTCTACTTCTTCTTGTGGATATGTATTATCAGAGAAGTGAAATCCAAAACAAAACAAATACCGCAGACACTTACTTCTACTTCTGGTGAAGATGAACTAACAGGAATGACAATTATCCTCCTGCCTAAAATAAGCAAAAAGTAGTAAAATATATAAAATGATGGTGTTTCAGGTGCTGGTCTTCAGGCAACAAAGGAAAATGAGCCTGGGAAAAAACGTCTAAGATTAGACCTGAATTTATCCTGATTATTGTTTTGAGTGCATTTCTAGGACTTAGGGAAGGCAAAACCCAAGTGAAGCTTATCATTGCTTTGTTCAAGTTGAGGAGATGAAGTTGAGATTCTAGGAAGACCAAAGGGCCAATATTAACAGAATAGAGTACTGGAGAGGGGAGAACGGTTCAGAGAGAGACTCCTGGAGACCTGAGGAGGATAGCTCTCAAATATGCAACATGTGGAGCAATAGAACAACATGTACATGAACAGAAAAAGCTTAGAAGAAAATGACCTAGAAGTATTAAAGAATTAGAGAGAAGAGTGCCCAGTGCTTTCACAGGGCCAGGAGTAATTCCTGTTCTAACCACTTACAATATAAAATCTCAGTTAACAGTGTGTTTGGTAAACAGTTTAAGATCTTATTTCAGTAGTGCATAACAATGGGTAATAATTAGTCCAAGACTGTTTATTTCTCTGGAAATGTTGAATTGGTCATAAAATTTTTTTAAAGTTTCCAAGTAATTTAACTATAAATAAAAACAAAGCTCAAAATTGTTTATAGGAATCATCAGCTATGCAGTTCAAATAGTCTCAGAAGTCACATGGTATCTCATCTATTTTATTCTATTGGTTGAAGCAATTATAAACTTGAACACATTAAGTAGAATTGTATAAAGATATCTGAATGAAAAAAAGTGTCAAAAATTCAGGGACCACGTTTAAAAACAGTTGCAGTTATATCTCAAACTCATCTTGTTGCTACTGCTAAAACATTAGTAATAGATTTACTTTTTAAATTCAGGGTTAGGTACATAAGTGGTCATTGTGCAGGTAAAGTTTGGGCCTCCCATTTGTTCTCACTTCGTCTGGATTAGGTATCCTTAATAGTGTCATGCACCACTCCCATTCCCTGGCAATAATCCGCTAATGCCAATCTTTTTAATGTAATATTATGATAAATGTTCACTATCTACTTATGAATGAGAACATGTGACACTCAATTAAATTTTCCTGTGATAGATCACTGAGTATGATAGACTCTAAATCCATCCAAGTTGCTGCAAGTCTATAATTTTGTCTTTCTTTATGGCTGTGTAACATTCCATCATGTATATCTATCACTTTTTGTTTTTTTATCCAGTCCACTTTTGATGGACAGCATGGTTGGTTCCATGTTTTTGTTATTATGAATAGGGCTGCAATAAACGTGTATGCACATGAATCTTTATGGTGGAATTGTCAGAGTTCCTCTGGGTATATTCCCAGAAGGAGGGTAGTTGGGTTGTCTGGAAGGTCGATTTTTAGATTTTTTAGAAAACACCACACTTTTTTCCACAGAGGATGTGCTTCACAATCTCACCAACAGTGTAGAAGTGTTCTCTTTTCTCTGTAGCCTCTCCAACATCTGTAGTTTTTTGAGTTATTAATGATGACTGGAGTTAGGTGTTTTCTCAGTGTGGCTTTTATTTGCATTTCTTTGATGATTAAAGAGGCCAAGCCTTCTTCATGTATCTGTTGGCAGCTTGTTTATCTTCTTTTGAGAAGCGACTATTCATATATTTTGCCCACTTTAAATAAAACTGTTTCTTTTTTTCCTTTCGGCACATTTATGTTCCCTGTAGATCCTGGATGTTAGGCACTTGTCAGATATACAGCTGGCAAATGATTTTTCCCATTTTGTGGACTGTCTTCTCACTCTCTAAGTGGTTTCTTTTGCTTTGCAGATGTTTGTTTGATGAAGTTCCATTTGTCTATCTTATATCTTATGGCATGGGCATTTGGGATTTTGATCAAGAATTGGTTGCCTATTCCAATTTTTATAAGAATGTCTCCTGCATTTTCTAAGGTTCTTATAGTTTGATGCACTTTTTAAAGTTTTATTTTAAAGATGTGGAGCACAATTCAGGGTTAGGTATACAAATGTTCATTATGCAGGTACTCTTGTTGATGAGGTCGGCCCCTCACTCCCTTGACAGATTTCCTCGCTGTCAATCCCATCCCCCCTCCCCTGGCAGTTTCCCATTACTGCCAATCCCTTTCTTATAGTATTATGATAATTGTTCAAGGTCTGCTTATGAGTGAGAACATATTGTACTCTGCTCTTTGTTTCTGTGATAGATCACTGAGTACGATAGACACTAAATCCATTCAAGTTGCTACAAAGTCCATATGTTTGTCCTTCTTTATGGCTGCATAATATTCCATTTTGTATATGTGCCACATGTTAAAAAATCCAATCCAGCTTCGATGAAAACAGTTCTAAGAGTGGAATTTATATTTCTACAAGCACACATCAAGAAAATGGAAAGATCACAAGTTGAAAGCCTAACAAATCACCTTAGGGAACTAAAAAGAGAAGAACACCAAAACCCTAACTTCAGCAGAAGAATTCAAATCACTAAAATAAGAGCCCAAATACGGGATATAGAAGACAAAAATATCATGCAAAACATCAACAAAACAAAAAGCTGTTTCTTTGAAAGAATTAGAAGATTGATGGACTCCCTAGATAGAATGACCAAGAAAAAGAGAGAAAAAATTCAAATAAATCCAATAAGAAATACAAAAGATCAAATCACAACTGACCCCAAAGAAATACAAAAGATTATCAGAGATTACTTTGTACACCTATATGGAAACAAACTTGATAACATAAATGAATTGGAGGACTTTATGACATCACGCATCCTCCCCAGGTTGAAGCAAGAGGACACTGAGACACTAAATGCACCAATAACAACCCAGGAAGTTGACTCTGTCATAACAAACCTACCTTTTCAACATAATTCTACAAAACATAAAAGGAGGACCTGATACCAATCCTATGCAAAGTATTTCAGGCAATTGAGAAAGATGGCATTCTCCCTAAATCATTTTACGAAGTTATCACACTGCTACCCAAACCGGGTAAAGATTCAATAATAAAAAGATCTATAGGCCAATACCTTATGAACATAGATATAAAAATCCTCAACAAGATTCTAGCAAATCAGATTCAAAAACCCATCTCAAAAATCATCCAACATGACTAAGTAGGCTTCATCCCCAGGATGCAGGTCTGGTTCAACATTCACAAGACCATAAATGTAATTAAATACATCAACAGATGCAAAAAGAACCGCATGATTATCTCATTAGATGTAGAAAAAGTGTTTGATAAAATCCCGCATCCCTTCTCAATAAAAAATCTTCAAACATCTAGGTATAGAAAGAACATACCTCAAAATAGTAAGTGCCATATATGATAAACCCACAGCTAACATTTTGCTAAGTGGACAGAAACTGGAACCATTTCCCCTGAAAACTGAAACAAGTTTGATGTATTGCATTTAGGTCTTTGACTCATTAGAGTTGATTTTTGTGTATGGTGATAAGTGGTGTCCTGTTTCATTCTTCTGCATGTGGTCAGTCAATTTTCCCAGCTCAATTTTCTGAATAGGTTCTCCTCTCCCCAGTGGATTCGGAGGAAGCTTTGTCAAAGATGAGTTGGTTGAGAAATTGAGGTTTTGCTTCTGGAATTTCTATTTTGTTCCATTGGTCTATATGCCTGTTCTTGTACCAATATCAGATTTTTTTTGATTATTTTAGCCTTATAATAAAGTGTAAAGTCCAGAAGTATGATACCTCCTCCTTGTTTCTTTAGCTGAAGATTGTTTTGTCTATTTGTGGTCATTTATATTTCCATATGAATTTTTGTATATCATGTCCACTTCAGAGAAGATTAATGATCATAATCTAATGGGTATTGTGTTGAATCTGTAGATTGCCTTGGATAAGATAGACATCTTAACAATATTGATTCTTCCAGTCCATCAATAAGGAATATTTTTCCATTTATATGTGTCTTCTTTGATTTATTTGAGCAATTTTTTTTTCGTAAAGGGTTTTCACTTCTCTAGGTAAAGAGATGCCAAAATATTTCATTTTTTTGTGCTGTTGTGAGTGGAGTTGTGCTTTTTATTTGGTTCTCTTCCTGTTTGTTGTTGGTGTATAGCAATGTGACTATCTCTTGCACATTGATTTTGTATCCAAAGACCTTGCCAAAGTTATAGCAGTGCAAGGAGGTTTTTGACAGATTCTCTTGCGTTTTCAAGGTATAAGATCATATTGTCAGTAAAGAGGAATAACTTAACTGCCTTTTTTCATATTTGGATACCCATAATTTCTGATAGCTCTGACTAGGATTTCTTGTCTGATAGCTCTGACTAGGATTTCCAACACTCTTTTGAACAGGAGGGACAAGAGTGGGTAATCAAGTCTTGTTCTGGTTTTTAGGGGAAATGATTCCAACTTCTATCCATTTTGCTATGGGTTTATCATAGATGACCCTTATTATTTTGAGGTATATTCCTTCTATGCCTAGGTATTCAAGGGATTTTAATCAAAAACAATGCTGGATTTTGTCAAAAGCTTTGTCTGTGTCTAATGATATAATCATGTGGTTCTTGCTTTTACATCTGTTGATGTATTGAATTACATTTATAGTCTTGCAGATGTTGAACTTGCCCTGCATCCCACGGATGAAGCTTACTTGGTCAGGGCGGACTTACTTTTAAAATTATAACAATTACTTGGTTAATTCATGAGTCCGTGAAAGGGGCTGTTAAAAGAAAACAAAGGCATTGAATTTCCCACTATACAAGAATTAAAAAATTGAAATACAGCCAGGCTCGGTGGCTCGGCCTGTAATCCCAGCACTTTGAGAGGCCAAGGTGAGTGGATTACCTGAGCCCACGGGCTAGAGACGAGCCTGAGCAACTTGGCGAGACCTCGTCTCCACAGTAAAATAAAAAATAGCCTGGCATAGTAGCCCGCGTCTGTAGTTCCAGCTACTTGGAAGGCTGAGGCGGAAAGATCTCCGGATCCCAGCAGGCCGATGCTGGTGTGGCCGTGAGCGTGTGTGCCACTGCACTCCAGCCTGGGCAAAGAAGTGAGACTCCAACTCAAAAAAAAAATAAAAATAAAAAAATAAAATAAGGCCGGGTGCATTGGCTCACACCTATAATCCCAGCGCTTTGGGAGGCCGATGTGAGATTATTGCCTGAGCTCACATTCAAGACCAGCCCTGTCAACTTGGCGAGACCTAATCTCTTAGAAAAAAAAAAAAAAGCCAGGCACTGTAGGGCGTGCCTGTAGTTCTGGCTACTTGGAAGGCTAAGGTGGAAGGATCTCCTGAGCCCAGCAGGTTGAGGCTGCAGTGGCCATGAGCATGCCACTGCACTCCAGCCTGGGCAATGGAGTGAGACTTACTCAAATAAATAAATAAATAAAATAGAAATTTAAACACATATATAATTAGTGAATCCTCAGATAATACAGTCGCATTGATAAGTTTTAGGTATGGGTAATCTTATATTCATCACTTATACCACTTAATTCCCTAAAGAGTTAACATGTAATTAATAGTTCTGGTCATAGTTTCTGTTCTTGTCACAATAGTCCTGCTACATAAAATTAATACTGTTGTGGCAATTGATATGTAACAATGATTGAAAGTAAAATATTATCTGTGATTTTCTACATACACTCCAAAATTGTGAGTATTGTGGCTAACCCTAAATGATGCAAGAAAATCAATGTGAAATATTATTATACAGCCTTGCTCTATAGCAAGAAATGTCTAAGAATTGAAAGAACATTATATATACTTTGGTCATTCTGAAGTTATTTTCTCTATGTCCTAGTTCTAAGTATTTTATATTCTTTTCCTATACAGAGGTAAACTGTAATGAAAATTAAAATGTGTTTCTTTTGCTTTGAGTGAATGCATTTGCAAAATAATGTAATATGGGGTAAATTTCAATAATTTTAAAATAAAGAGGCTATGAAAATAACTTTTTAAAGAATTGTTATTGTATCATAGAAAAAATAGCTATAATTATTCTCTTTTAGGATAGTAAATGGTCTATATGGATAAATGACATGCATTTGATTAAAAATATGATTCACAAATTTAGGTTCTAAAATGATAGTGTACTCCTCATTCATTTCCACTGAGAATGAATTGACTTTCATTAGAAGTTATAGTGTTTTCTATTATGAAAAATAAGATTATTTATAACCTTAAGGTAACATGGTCTTAAAAATCTACACTATAATTTTAAATATTCCTCAATATCATTCACATTGTTCATTATAAAACTTTAAAGTAGTGCTTATTTCTCTCCACTCCCATTCATCTTTAAGTTGATTTTGATGCTTTTGATATGGCAATCTGAACTTCATCAGTGACTATTGTTCTTTGAATAAAAGGTTAGTTAGTCTTTTTATGAACCTTACTGATTCAAGCTGTCTCAAAAAGTGAATCTAAAATGTGTCAAGACTGAAAGTGACAGAAAAAAATACACAGGCACCTAAAAATGCAGTGCTGAAGACTAATGAAGTATTCATATAAGTGGGTTATTTTTTTACCTAGGTCTTCCCAAAAGAACTGACAATCAACAACTTAGCAAATCATCATACTCTATGAAGAGTAAGATATTCAGATAGTGCTTGTGAATAGAATATGTCAATTTCATTAGCTTTAAAACATCACCAACTATAGATGTGTCATTATTTTATGTATATTACAAAAGAAAACCTGCTGCCAATTAAACTATATAAGAATGTTTTGTTTTGTTATGGTTAAATAATATTAAATTTTGTGTATATACACACAATTGAATATTATATATACATATATATCACATTTTAAAATCTATTCATTTGTTTTTGGGTACTTAGGCTGACTCCATAGCTTAGCTATTATGACTATTACTGCAATAAACATGGGAGTGAAGATTTCTCTTTGGCATACAGTTTTCATTTTCTTTGAATATATGTACCCAGGAGTGGGATTATTGGATGATATGGCAGTTCTATGACTTCTGCACAGTAAATAAAACAATCAACATAATGAAAAGACAGTCTACAGAATGGGACAAAGTATTCTCATGCTATGCATCTGACAAGGGATTAATATCCATAATAAAAAAGGATCTAAAAATGATTAAATAGTAAACAAATAGGTGATAGAAAGTTGATAGATAGATGACAGATATAGTTTTAAAAACTGGGAAAAAACTTGAATAAATATTTCTCAAATGGAGACATACAAATGATCAACAGGTATATGAAAAAATGTTTAACATCACTAGTCATCAGGAAAACGCAAGTCAAAACCACAATAAGATATTACTTTCCCCAAGTTAGAATGGCTATTATTGAAAAGACAAACTATAACGAATGTGAGAAAGGATGTGTAAAAAGGGAACTTACACACCATCAGTGGGAAATGTAAGCTACTACAGCTAATGGTACGTGTACGTGGGTTTCTAAAAAAAATCAAAAACTGAATAATTTTGGACTGATAACTGATAATGATACTCTTTTATTCCATCAAGAGGGTTGGTGAAGCCACATGTCTTAAAAGAGTGCTTTTTATCTATTTTCTTTAATATTTTCTTCTAAGATGCAAGGAACTAATTAGAAGACCACGTTGGCGAGTGTTAGGATCAGTTAGTTAAGCTCACACTAGTCTTATCCAAGAAAATTTTAAGACATTTAACAGGATAGCAATCAGAACACGATACACAGCAACATTATCGTGGAGGCCTCATACACATAAATAAGACTCATAATGTCACTGTTACCAATATGTGTGGTTTCGATCCAAGCTAATGAACGTGAAGATTCTATTAGCACAGAAAGACTGAAAGATCTCGAGACTTCCAGCTGTATCTTGTTGGTCAAGTTACACCTGAAGGGTATGGGTTCAAATTGTGTTTAGTGCTGTTAAAGTCTATAAATTATATGCTATTAAAAATAAATCTTAGCAAATGGTTTTAAAAAGTTGAAAATATTCTATAATCAATACATAGTAACTTCAGTAGGATACTCTTGTGTCTTCAAATGAGTACACAGTTTCAATGACTATGTAAAGATGTTTAATTAAGGATAAACATTCTCTTACTTGTCTTTAACACTGAAGTAAAATGAAGTTGTAAACATTTTCCTATGATATCATCTCTAGCATTATTTGTGCCGTTTAACTGGATCTACAATCCATGTCTTTTTTTACTATTGTTTTTATTTAGTCTACTCTAAGTTTACCCACATCTTTTCCGATTGTTCTTTTATGTAAACTTCTTGAGATATTAATTTTATTGTTAAAGTACCTTCTTTCTCAAAATAGCCACTAAAAGAATTGGATAAAATTCTATCAAATATTTTTTTAAGAGTGCTTAATAGGGCAGAATGGTGGAAGCATAAATCAGAACACCACGTTACCAAAACTAGAAATGACTTTTTGCTTCTTGATGCATATCAAACCATCAAAATAGTATATTTTTCCTAGAAGTGCTCCAGTAAATTATTAAGGCAAAAACCACTAAACTTTTAGGTCATCCTCTATGATTTTAAAAGTTTTTCTGTGGCCCTCCTTTGGCTGTGACATTCCTTATCAATGAGAAATCTATGGGATTAACGAGATGTTCCCACCTTGTTTTATTCTCATTGGTATCTAATTTTGGTGCACAACTCTGAGTGTTAAGATTTTCAGACCCTGATATAGCCTTTAAGGTTGCTATGAGTACATTTTTTAGGGCAGAAAAATAAAATATTGTATCTAATGTCTTAATTTATATATTTTTAAGCATTTAGACACAAGGTATATTGGCTTTCATTTGTACATTTGTGCCAAGTCCTAAACATGTTAGGGGCTAATTTTATTTTAGGATTCAATAAATAATAATATCCAAATAGAGTCATGAATTTGTTATGCTAGTTTTTTTGCAAATAAAAGAGATGTGTTTATCATTTGAATAATATTTTCCCCAATTTCTCTTATTTATAATTTTGTAACCACTAATACCTTCTTTATTTGATAAACAATTTGAAATACCAATGGATAAATTAAATATCAGAAGTATTTTAAACTTTAATTTTCAACCGACTTCATTGTCTTGTCAGTTATATGTAGCATGTCAGTGTTTAAAAATGAAATTAGTAATATTTATTTATTCAGATTGTCAAAACTTTCACCTCTTAAGATGAATGAGAATTTTGAATGACTTTCTTCCAAGTTTCTCCCAGGGTGGGCATAGCTGTTAATGGTATCTGTATGCTTCTGGTATAGCAGGGAAATGATGATGTCGCAAGCTCAGTTGCCCTATTGCTTTTTAAGCAATGAGTTATAAAGAGACCAATTAAATTTTCCTTAGTAAATCTGAGTTTGTAATTGTCACGAATATAAATTATTCACTTCATTTTTGCAGTACAGTAATTATTCTCGCATTTTATTTTATCTAACAAATGGATAGTGAAGTCTGTGGCCAAAATAATATATCTACATATTGTGCATCTGTAATCCGAAGATTAAAAATACAAAATTCTCCAACATCTAAAACTTTTGAACAATAGCACATGATGTCACAAGTAGAAAATTCCCCATCTGACCTTATGTGACAGATCACAGTCAAAACACAAGCAGCAACACCTAGTTTATTCAGCATCCTCAAAGGAAAAAAGAATGTCCCTCCCTGCCCTCTTCAGCTGGGACATATTTTGCACATATGCCCAGATTTTCCTTTACGAACATGTCTAAAGAAAGGCGATAAGTTGGCATGTGTGTAGGTTGAATGCACCAGTGGTAGGTTTCCTGTGATGCCCCATATAGAACCTAGATCTTTGTGCATTACTCACTATATTGTTTGCTCTGTTATTTTTTTTTATCTGCTATGTGGTATAAAGATTTTGTTGAAAATGTCAAAACAGCTTGAAGATACACATACGGTCAACAAGAGTAAGACAAAGAGAAATAATTTATGGCATAGAAAATCAAACTGTTGGAGAAACTAGACAGCAGTGTAAGTGTGACTAGCAATAGTGTGAAAAATCTTACAGGAGAGTATAGTGTCGCAATGATCACACATATGACCTGAAGAAACAGAAGGATAAGTTGTTGAAGTGCAATGCTAAAAGGTCAACATAAAGTAAGAAAAAAATCATAAAACTAAAAATGAAGATCATGATTGTGTGTGCATCAGCATCTCAGTGAGTACATGCTACATTATGGTATGCTGATAATGAAGCAAGGAAAGATCTAATATGAACAGAAAATTGAAGGGAACTGTGAATATTCAACAGGCCAATTGCCAGAATTTTAAAAATGCAAGGAATTGAATTTTGAAACATTTGCAGTGATAAAGCATGTACTGACCACAAAGCACCAAATAAATTCATCGACAAGTTTGCCAGTGTTTTTGATGATGAAAATCTGATGCCAGAAAAATCTATAATGTTGATAAAACATCACTGTTGGTTGTTATTGCCTTAGAAACACACTTATAACTACAGCTGATGAGACAGCCCCTATGGTATATCAAAAACTGGATGACTGAGTTAGGATGTGCTAATGCAGCACACATGCATGGGTGTAAGTATTCTGTGATAGGCAAATACTAGCATCATGTTTTTAAGGAGCAAATTTCTTACCAGCTTATTATTAGGCTAACAAAAAGTCATGGATTACCAGAGAAATATTTTCTGATTAGTTTCATAAACATTTTGTAAAAGCAGTTTGTGCACACTGCAGGAAAGTTGAACTCGATGATGATTGCAATATTTTGTTATTCCTTCACAAATGTTCTGCTAATCCTTCAGCTGAAATTCTCATACAAAATAATGAATATGCCATCTACTTTTCTCCAAAAGCAACTCCATTAATTCTGTCATGTGAACAAGTTATTATTAAATCAATAAAGAGTAAATATAAAAACACTTTATTGAATAACATGCCAGCAGCACTCAACAGAGTTGTGGTTGTGGGAGAATTTCAAAAGGAATTTAACATTAAGGATACCATATATGCTGATGCCAATGCTTGGAACACAGTGAATAATGAAACAGTAGTGCATTCCAATTCTCTAGTAACCTGAAATAAAAATACACATGCAGTTACCTTTTAATCAAAACACAGTATTGCAGTGAAGACTGAAAGTCAACTGTTATTTAACAGCTGATATAGGTATTCTGATGTCACTTTGCTGCTTAGTATCTCTGAAAAACTTTGTTTTTATACATAAATGGTATCTAATATATTACATTATTAAGTACTTATGTGTGACAAAATCTAAAAAAAAAACGATTCCTTATCAGAGTCAGAAATGATGGTGTTGCCAAAAATACCAGAGGTTACTCAAATGGGTCATTAAGATAGTGATATCTTTGCTTTCTAATGGTTCAAAGGAGAAAAACTTTATTTTGTGCACAAATTATTAAAAATATTGTGTAAAAGTAACTTTGGGCTATGTGCATAAGTTGTATGTGAAACATAAATCAATTTTTTTGCTTTGATTTAGGTCCCATCTTCAAGTTATATCATTATGTATATGCAAATACTCCAAAATCTGAGAAAATATGAAATATCAAACACTTCTGGCTCCAAGAATTTTAGATAAGGGATTCTCAACTTATAGTTTCCAAAATGAGTGTCTCTGTATTCAAAATTGAATTTCAAACATAATCAAATATAATAAAATGTGTATTATTTTCATATTATTTTAACTGTAATATTTACTGTGAGTTTTGAAGCAACAACTTAAAAATTTTATTTTCTTCTTATTGCATTTTTTTGTATTATTTGTTTTATTTTAAAGTTGTGGGGTACAATTCAAGGTTAGGTATACAAATGTTCATTATGCAGGTACTCTTGTTGATGAGGTGCATTCCCTGTCCCCTAGCAGTTTCCTACTACTGCTAATACTTTTCTTATAGTATTACAATAATTTTGATCCACTTATGTGTGATAACATGTGATGCTTTGTTCTTTGTTTCTGTGATAGATCACTTGGTATTATAGACTCTAAGTCCATCCAAGTTGTTGCAAAATTTAGAATTTTGTCTTTCTTTGTGGCAGCGTAATATTCCATCGTGTATATGTACCATATTTTTTTTTATCCAGTCCTCTTTTGATGGGCAGCCGTGGTTGGTTCCATGTTTTTGCTATTGTGAACAATGCTGCATTAAACATGGTGTGCAGGTGTCTTTTTCATAGAGTGATTTGAGTTCCTCTGGGTATATTCTCAGAAGTGTTCCCTTCTCCCCGCAGCCTCTCTAGCATCTTGTTTTTTGAATTACTGATGATGGCCATCCTGGCTGGAGTTAGGTCATATCTCAGTGTGGTTTTAATTTGCATTTCTTTGATAACTAGTGAGGTTGAGCATTTTTCATGTATCTGTTGTTGATGATCATTTTAAACAAGTTATAAAGCTTATCCATTCTCTGTATATTATTGAAAGTTTTACTTGAATTGATCAGCATTAAAAAGAAGTAATTAAATTATATGTTCTCAAATTTGAGTTATCACTGATCTCCCCAAATTTGCTTAATACTTTTTTTTTAAACCACAGGGAATAAAAGTCATATAGTAAATATATATCATAAAAACTAAAAAATATTTTTAAAAAGCAATAAATAATTCTAAAGTGATTACACTGAGCTTAGTTGTATAGTAGCCTTATACATATATTTTCAATAGAATCTATGGGAAAAAATAATCATCTATGTTTTTTATCTGTTTCTCAGTTTGGTGGGCCCTTCCTGAATGTTGTTTCATATTATCTTGTTTGCCAAGATAAATACAATTGATACTGTAAAAAAATAAAATTATGCTTTTAAAATGTATTTAACATAAAGTAATGTAATGTAAAAGATTATATTGGAGCCGGGCTCCGTGGCTCAGCCTGTAACCCCGCGCCTTTGGGAGGCTGAGGTGAGTGGATTGCCTGAGCCCGCGGGTTCGAGACCCACCTGGGCAGCGAGACCTCATCTCTGCAATAAATCAAAAAATCAGCCGGGCGTGGTAGCGCATGCCTGTAATTCTGGCTACTCCGAAGGCTGAGGCGGAAGGATCGCCGGAGCCCAGCAGGTCAAGGCTGGACGACAGAGTGAGACTCCAACTCAATCTTGAAGGTTACTTACTCTTTCTTTACAGATGTGAAAAATGAAGTTTACATAGAATAGTAAATACATGAACTATCAATCAAATTGTATATATTTGCCTGTGTACCATAACATTAAAATCATATATTGTTTAACAATACAGATACATTCTTAGAAATGTGTTATTACATGGTTTTGTCACTGTGAGAACATCAGCGTGTACATACACAAGTTTAGATGGTACAGCCTCCTTCACACCTAGGCTGCACGCCATGGCCTCTTATTTGTTGACCACAAACCTATACAGACATTACTGTAAGCAATTGTAACACAGTGAGACTGTCTAGATATGTACCTAAACATAGGAAAGGAACAGCAAAAATATAGTACAAAAGGTAAAAAACAATATATCTGTATGTGATTCTTACTATGAATGAAATTGCTCTTGATGAGTCAGTGAGTGAGAATTTAGTGAATGTGAAGGCCTAGGGCATTACTGCACATTCGTGTAGGCTTTATAAACACCCTACATGTAAGTTACACTAAATTTACTTTTACATTTTTCAATAACAAATTAATCTTAGCTCACTATAATGTTTTTACTTTTAATATTTAAATTTTAAGCTTTTCGATTCTTTTGTAATAATATTTAGCTTAAAGCACACATTGTGCAGCTGTACAAAAATATTTTATGACTTCACTCTATAAAGTTTATTTCTTTCTTTTTTTCTTTCTAAACTTTTTACATTGAAAACAAAACCACAAACACACACATTAGCCTAGGCCTACACAGGGTCAGCATCATCAATGTCACTCTTTCGCCTCCGCATCTTGTCCCACTGGAAGGTCATCAGGGGCAATAACATACATGGAGCTGTCATTTCCTGTGATAACTATTCCTTCTTCTGGGGTACTGAAGGACATGTCTCAGACTGTTTTATATTTCGCTTTTTTTAAATAAGTAGAAGTCCACTCTAAAACAATAAAATGTCTGCTATAGTTAATACATAAACTGCCAATATAGTAATTTATTGCCATCACCAAATATTATAGACTGTACATAACGGTATGTGCTATAATTTTACAACTGGCAACACAGTAGGTTTGTTTACATCAGAATCACCATAAACACATTAAAAAATGCCTTGTCTATGACATTACCACGGCTATGATGTCGCTAGTCCATAGAAATGTTTCAGCTCTATTATAATTATAAGAGACCATTAACGTATATATGGTTTCTCATTGACCAAAAATGTCGTTATGCAGTGTGTGACCTTATTTCTTTTGTGCAATTGCTTTGTAAAATCTTAAAACAGTCTTCAAGTACTTCAGGTGACTATTAAAAAGAATGAAATATATTGCTCAGGGTCATCACCAAAGCAGAGTATAAATGTATTCAAAGGAAACTTGGTGACTAAATAGTCGGGAGGATTGAGGACCACGACCCATATATTCTAATCAGGAATAAAATCCAAGTACAAAAATAACAATCGTAATAACAACAACAAATCTGCAGAACTAGTCTGGTGAGGAAAATATTGCTTTTCTCTCTGAGTTTTGAGTGCTCCAGTTGGCAACTTTCCAGGTTGTGTTCTGAAACCTACTTTATACTCTCCTGCTACGATGAACACAGCAAGAGCTCCACTGCATGGATTATTTTCATCAAGAGCTCCAGGACAGGGGTAGTCCATGTAAACCATATTTTCTGAAATTGTCAGAGTCAAGGTCCTGAATAGCTCCAAAACTGTTCTGTGGTCTGATTATGAGAGCCTATACATATGGCCTGAACCTCTTAGCTGTAAAGACTGAAAAGGGCACAAATGGCATTTCCATGTTCTATAAAGAGGCAGATCTTTAACTAAGGTAATAACATATGGCATTTCCATGTGCTATAATGAAGAAGATCTATAATTGAGATCATAAGATATAGATAGAGGTGGATCTGTAATATTTCTGGAGTTTTTAAAATAGCAAAATATAAAATTAGGTGCAGAAACTTTAAAATATTCTGAATAGAATGAATATAAAGGATATCCTTATCTGCTAGAAACTATAGGAGGAAAACATTGTTTTTTAAAATTATGTATGATGTTAGCTGTAGATTTGTGTAGGTTTTAATTATCAAACTGAAGTGGTTCCCTTCTATTAACATTTGCTGAGATTTTGATTTTTAAAATCAGAAATAGAGTTTAAATTTTGAACATGTTTTCACCTACTGGTATAATTTCATTTTTTCCCATTTACTCTTTAAATGAATAGACTTCACTGATTGTTTTTACTCGTCTCATATCCCTTATATAATACCTCTTGGTTGTGATGTGTTACTGTTTTCGTAAGTTATTTTAATTTTCTAGTATTTTGTTAAAAAATTTCCCCTTGAAACTTCTGATTTGATTCATGGATTATTTAGTACTGCACTGATTGTTCTTAAAAATATTTTCAAATTTACCAAATAATCTTTTATCATTTATTTTATGTTTAGTTTTTTATCAGAGAACACTGAACAGTTTCCGGTCTTTAAAAGTTAATAAGATTTATGACCTAGAATGTGATCTATCTTGGCAGATGAAGGCATTGCTAAATCATGCAGACTGATTTGTTGTTGTGTAATTGTTCTGTGCATTGAAGGATGTCTAGCATCTGGGTCTTCTGTCCCCTACCTGACAGAGGCCTATCACAATCATTTTACAAGCAAATTTCCCTAAAAATGTTTTAAATGCCTGTTAGAGGCATTGATGTCTTCTAATGAAAATGATTGATGAACACATAAATATAACAATTATCTAATAAATTCTGTATTTGAATATTAGATATTTTAGATTTACTTGTTCTTGACACTATTTAAACATTATAAAATATAACAATTATAGGTTCATATGACTTTTGTCTCCTTCATCAATTTGTATAAATAAAAATTAAGAAGAAAATTATTTATTAATAGATTGTGTTTTAATTTAGTTTTTTTCTCTCTCGCACACTATGTATGTGTGTGTATTTTTTGTTCCCACACAAGTACATCTTGCATCATACTAATCTATATTTGCAGAACAAATGCATTAAAAAATGCAAAAAAATCTTCTACATGTGGTCAGCCAGTTTTCCCAGCACCATTTACTGAATAGGTTCTCCTCTCCCCATTGGTAGGTGGTGGGGGCTTTGTCGAAGATGAGTTGGTTGAGGAATTGAGGTTTTGCTTCTGGAATCTCAATTCTGTTCCATTGATCTATATGCCTGTTCTTGTACCAATACCAAGCTGTTTTGATGATTGTAGCTTTATAGTAAAGTTTGAAGTCTGGTATTGTGATACCACCTGCTTTGTTTTTTTTGCTGAGGATTGTTCTGGCTATTCTTGGACATTTGTGTTTCATATGAATTCCTGTGTTGTTTTTTCTAGGTCTGAGAAGAATATTATTGGTAATTTAATGGGTATTGCATTGAATTTGTAGATTGCCTTAGGTAAGATGGACATTTTCACAATGTTGATTCTTCCGATCCATGAGCATGGGATATTTTTCCACTTGTTCATGTCAGCTTTGATTTCTTTGAGCAGTGTTTTGTAATTTTCATTGTAAAGGTCTTTCACGTCTCTGGTTAGGAAGATGCCAAGGTATAAACAGGACCCCTATTTATCCCCATGCACAGAGGTTAACTCCAAATGGATCAGAGACCTAAATGTAAAACCTCAAACCATAAGAACCTTAGAAAAGGAAGGAAATACTCTCATGGAAATCGGAACTGGCATCCAATTCCTGTACAAAACCCGAAACCCACAGGACTTAAGAGAGAAGATAGACAAATGGGACCTTATTAAACTGACAAGCTTCTGCAAAGCCAAAGAAACCATCAAGAGAGCAGGGAGACAGCCTACAGACTGGGAAAAAGTATTTGCCAACTCTAGGTCTGACAAAGGCTTAACATCCTGGATCTACAAGGAACTGAAACATACTGAAAAGAAGAAAACAAACAACCCCATTATAAAATGGGCAAAAGATATGAACAGACACTTCACAAAAGAAGACATTCGAGCAGCCAACAAACACATGAAGAAATGCTCAACCTCACTAATTATCAGGGAGATGCAAATCAAAACCACACTGAGATACCACCTAACTCCAGTCAGAATGGCAATTATCAACAACTCAAAAAATAACAGCTGCTGGAGAGGGTGTGGTGAAAAGGGAACACTCCTACATTGTTGGTGGGAGTGTAAGCTAGTGCAACCTCTGTGGAAAGCAGTGTGGCGATTCCTGAAAGCTCTAAATATTGACCTTCCCTATGACTCTGCAGTCCCCCTACTGGGAATATACCCTGAAGAACACAAATCACTCTATAAAAAAGATACCTGCACACGTATGTTTATCGTAGCGTTGTTCACAATAGCAAGAACCTGGAAACAACCATGCTGCCCATCAAAAGAGGACTGGATTAAAAAAATGTGGTACGTATACACGATGGAATACTACGCAGCCATAAAAAAGAACAAAATCATGAATTTCGCAGCAACCTGGATGGAACTAGAGTCTATAATACTGAGTGACCTCTCACAGAAACAAAGATCAGAATATCACATGTTCTCACTCATATAATGGACCTTGAACATCCAATGTAATACTATAAGAAAATGACTGATGGTACTGGGAAATTATGGGGGGGGAGGGGGATGGGATTAACAGTAGCTAATATCTATCTGGGACTGGGAAAACACCTCTTATCAACAGGGTGCCTGAATGAAACGTACTTGTACACCTAACCCTTAACTGTACCCCACAAAACGATAATAAAAAATACTGATTAAAAAAATAAATAAATAAAAATAAAGTCCAGAAAGAGGGATGTAGAGCATAGGCAGACTCCCAGGTTAACATCTGGTATATAGCCCTTACTCAATCTCTCTTCCTCACCTGAATGGCATTCTCCTCTATACAAAAAGCACATACACTTTTATCTGTTTCTGACCATCTCTCTGAAACTTTAAACACCTAGAATTTTCTTTGTTTCATAACTCATAACTTGAACTTCCTGTGGCTGCAAGAGTGTTTTTCCAGCCTGTCAGACCTGGAGGGTTAGTGAACAGGCTTGACCAACAAACTTCACAGAGCCTGCTCTGCTGGTTGTGACGGAGATGCCCTAGCATAGCTGGAAGAACTGACCACATGAAAAATATTCTGAAGGCAGCCAGATGGCTAATGTGATGTGGTCTTCAGTTCTCCAACCTGGGCTCCTTAAAAGTCTCAGATATGACTGTACTTTCTTGATCAAACTTAGATGACCTTAAGCCACTTGAAATTTTATTGTAGAAAGTTTCATATCATAGCCTAGCATATTTGACTTTTCTCTCAGAACAATGTGATGATTAACGTAAACTCTCAATACTAAGTTTTATTTGATTAGATCAGCTATTAAGCAAAAATTTTCTAGAATAAAATTATTTAAATGTGTCTGCCTTCCTCTAAAATAATAAAATAATAATAAAAATAAAAATTAAAAAAATGCAGAAAAATACACAAAAAATTGCAGAAAAAAATCCTGTCTCCAAATTTGTAGCTTTTATTGTGATGAAATTGATGTGAGTTCGTTAAACATTTTTCCTTTTAATTTTTGTCAAAGAGAATGTGGCTTGAGAAAGAGTTCCATGATGGTAGTGGTAGGCAAACTGTGAACCGTTTGATAATTACTAAATAATGACAGCTTTGAAGAAGCAATTTAGACCAGCTGCACTGGACTGCCTGAACCTATCATTATTTCTGCTTTGTGAAATAAGCTGTCATTATGGTTCACACAAACATATTTCTGTCTTTTCATAACTAGAACAGTTCAGCTGGGACAATCAATGAAGGAGAGAGCTACTGTATAAAATTTCTGTTTTGAAGAGAGGATAGGTTAATAGCAACATTATTTAAGGTATCAAAAAAAAGTCCTATTTTTCTGTTCAACAAATGGTATTGTTATGTCCTTTACTGATGCTGATGACAATAATTTTAAACTTCACCAACAGTTCATTCCTCAGTAGAGATAAGTATAACTTCATAACTTGGTATATTAACTGATTGATATTAACTAAAATAATTGGATTGGTTTTGTTTATTTTATTTACTTCCTTATGTTTTAAACTATAGGGAGAAGAGTGAGCACAGGGCAGTTGGTGAATATTTACATTATTTTTTAAAACAACTTGAAATTCTCTAAAAAGCTAAACAAACCAAATCAGCATCTAATACATTATTGTACTCCATTAAATGTTGGTACATTTCACAAAAACAATTAATATTAATAGTACTACTACTCCTAGAAAAAACTTTCTTGAATAATTGCTTTGTCTTAGATAGAGATGTGCATTGTCTAATACAATATATTTTAAACTTCACATTAAAACACAGATAGATGCTGTGCCCAGCAAAATGAAGACCTAGAAATTGAAACTGGATCTGATTACTCAAACAGCATCCATTCTCAAGTCATTCCATACTATTCCCAAAAGGTCAAAACAAGTCTAGCTTAGAATGTGGAGAGTATGAAGACAGTGTCCTAAGACGTGACAATAGAATGTACAAAGGTATGAAGACAGCTAAGGGGCATGGCTTCTTTACTGATCTATAAGGAGTTTATATAGGGTTAAAGGATAAAACTCAAAGAGCATAATTACTAAGAATAAAGCTACATAGAAATTCATGAACAAAATCAGGAAGGGATTTGCAAAGAGTGATGAGCAGTCTGATTTAATCCTGAGAGCATCACAGAATCATTAAATGATTTTAAGAAAATAAATAATCTTTTTATTATGTGTATGGAACTTTCCTTTGTTTATATAGTTAATGTATTATAGAGATATTAGACTGGAAATAGAGTGACTATTTATGAAGTTGATTCAGTATTAAGGTTTCTAGAAGTCAAGTCCTAGTTTTGGGTTGTCAGTGATATTCTTAGATCATAGAATTGCAAGGATTTTTTTGTGCTATATTAAGTGTGAAATTTCAAAATAATATCATTGTTTCTGAGTATGACTTTTGTTAATACTTTTAAACATTGTTTGGCAAGGTCTTACATAACCTGAGGAAATTTTGGAGGGCATAGATAGTTTAAAGAATTTCAGATAAATGCATCATTATTATTTTTTAAAATCTGTAGCTAGTTTCTGTATACAGTTTTATTTTAAATTTTCTCTCCCCACGAGGTCTAAACTACAAGTACATGAAAATCTAGAAATCTAGGCATTTTTAAGTTTAATTTCCCTATTCTTTGAGGGAAGAAAATTATCTTGACTTATCTCTGTCCACTTCCTAATTAAAGAAGTCACTAGGCAAACCTTAGTTCATTCAAGACCATTGGATGTGTGTTTCTGCTGTAAAGCCTATGGGAATTCAAGTCACATCCTTACATTTGCCTGTACCTTGGCTGTTCTGACCCTCTAACCTTACCTATCATACCTGTGTGTCAGTGGAATTCTTACAAGTTTTTCTCAACTACTTTTCTGGAATAATATTCTACCTCAGGATGGCAAATTGTGAGTCAATCTTGGTACCATTCTTTGCTTGATGGGTGTAAATGTATCTAGCTTAAAGTATCAGTGAAAGATTGTGGAAGTAAAAACAAGGTCTCTCAACAAACTCATTTTTGGCAAAGCCATCGATAACAATCACCAGGGAAAAGAAACCATATTTAGCAAATGGTTCTGGGAAAACTGGCTAACCACATGCAAAAGAATGAAATAGGACCGCTAAATGTAACCACAGACAAAAAATCAACTCCAAATGGATCAAAGATCTCAATGTAAATCCTCAAACTATAAGAATCCTGAAAGAAAACAGGAAGCACCCTTATGCACATCGAAGTAGAAAACAAATTTTGGCCAAGACCGTAAAAGTGAATATCCTAAAAGCTAAGATAGACAAGTAGAACCTAATCGAGTTGAAAAGCTTTGACACAGCAAAGCAAACCATAAACGAAGAGAGAACTCACGGAATGGGGGAAAAGTGTGCATTTGACTAAAGTCTAATATTCAATATCTATAAGGGACTCAAATGAAGTGAAAGGAAAAACAAAATAAAACTTACGGCCCCAAGAAAAAGTGGCAAAGGACATATAAACAGACACTGTTCAAAAGATGGCACACAAACAGCCCATCAACACTTGGAAAACTGCTCAGCCTCATTAATCATCAGAGAAAAGTAAATTAAAACTATAATGAGATACCACCTAACTCACAGAATGGGAAAAAACTGGCAAGCATAGCTAACTGGTAAACATAGCTATTGTTAATGAGTCAAAAAACAACAGGTGCTGGCGCAGGTACAGAGAAAAGGCAATGCTTCTATACTGTTGGTGGAGGTACAGGTTAATTCAACCTCTATGGAAAACAGTTTGGTACTTCCTAAAAGAACTCAAAAGTGATCTTCTATACAACCCAGGAGTCCCTCTTCTAGGAATATACTCAGAGGAAAATAAATCTCTCCACCAAAAAGATACCTGCACATCAGGTTTATTGCCACACTATTCACAAATAGTAAAAGCATGGGACCAACCCTGCTGTCCATCAAAAGTGGACTGGATAAAGAAAATGTGGCACATAAACGATGGAGTATTACGCAATCATAAATAGCAACAAAATCATGGGCTTTGCAGCAAATTGTATGGAGTTGGAGACCATCATACCAAGTGAACTATCATAGAAACAAAGAACTGAATATCACATGTTCTCACTCAAAAGTGGCCCTGAACACTAGTCGTATTAGCACAAGGGAGGGATCGGCAGTCACTGGGCACTGCTAGGGAAGGGAGGGAATGAAATGGATTGGGGGCACAAGACAGCACAAAGGGTATCTGGTCTACCACCAGGGAGAGTGAGGGCCAGGCAGAAGCCCAGACTTCACCAGCATGCACCCTGCCTATGGAGTTAACACTCACTTGTACCTATCTGTATAACAAAAACAAAAAACTAAACAAAATAAAATGGAATAAAATTAAAAGCATCCATGCAGATTTTTCATACTTCACCTTTTGTACATGGAGAATCATAGCTCATTTCAAGGAAGATAAAAATTAGGGAGTTGTAACTAGTACTTAAAACCAAATCTTTACCTTACTCAGAATATTTTCTCCCCATAATTTTAATATCTTCTTTTCAATTGTTTTCTTCTGTTTACATCAAAACTGTATTTAAGGTCGGTCACCTGTAAATCTAACTTAGATCTACATTTGTCTCTTGAGACTATTCTTTATCTGCACTAATTGATTAAAAAGGCCTATTGTAATATAGTGTCAATTCCATATTTCATGAACTCATTTTTATTATTCCACTCACTACACCAGATTTCTGACCCAATAATTTCACTGAACCCTATCACCAAGGCAATCATAGCATTAACTTCTTGTTTTTGTTTAATCCAACTAATTTTATGTTGACTTCTCAGCCCCTGGGGTATACAAAAATTTGTGCAAAACTCATTTCACCATTTAATCATATTCTATTATTTTAAATTGTTTTCTAGCAATTGCTAATCAAATTTAATCTCAGTAATATTTAGCAAATCAATGAAATGTTAGCGGAGTCTAGCCTAAAAATAAAAAATTTCAAGATTCTCTTTACATAGAATTTCAATTTTATATGTGTTAATCATAGGCTTAATTATTGCCTATGGTTTGGTCAACAGATACCTTGAGAACTTTTATGAAGTTATCATCTTAAAGTGATGATCTTGCTTGGCTTCTGTGACAAAATATTCTGCCTTATCCTCTACTATCTCTCATCGTATTTTCCAGTCTCATTCACTGTGTGCTCTTTCTTTGCTTGCTTACTTCATGTTCCTCCCCCATGTTGTTTTCTCATATTGTTCTAATATATGTGCTCATTTTTGAACTCATCCTCTCTCATGAATAAAATTTCATCTCTGTAGTTAATTTTAAATATTATTTCTTCAGCTCAGCATTTAAAAAAAATTTGTCCTCTATATCATAGTGCTTACTTGATGATGCCTCTAAAATTCCTATAGATATTTCTCTGCTATTCCTCTATTTATTTTCCTGATTAAGGACACTTTTCTCCATTCAATCAGCAGAAGATTCTTTTTTTTTTTTTTTGAGTTGGAGTCTCACTCTGTCGCCCCGCTACTGGTCACCGCAGCCTCGACCTGCTGGGCTCCAGCGATCCTTCCGCCTCAGCCTTCCAAGTAGCCGGAACTACAGGCATGCGCTACCACGCCCGGCTGATTTTTTTTTCTTCTTCTTCTTTTTTATTGTAGAGATGAGTTCTCGCTGCCCAGGCGGGTCTCGAACTGCGGGCTCAGGCAATCCACTCACCTCAGCCTCCCAAAGGCGCGGGATTGCAGGCTGAGCCACCGAGGCCGGCTAGCAGAAGATTCTTAGTCATTACTTTGTTTTTACTCCTGTTCTCATAAGCATCAAAGTATGTCTTATAGTTTTCCTTGTATCTTTTGTTCACTTGTTAAGTTTCAACCCCTACGCTAATACTTTGTTTCAGAACCCTGTTTTCTCCTCTCTTAACTATGGCTATATTCTTCAAAATGCCTCCTAACTGCATTTTCTATACTTCTCCTCCATGGCTTCCACGATAATTTTTCTAAACTACCAGATCTACCATATGACTCCGTTGTACCATATGACTCCGTTGCTTAAAACTATTCAGTAGATCAGAATTTCTTATATGATGAAGCCCCAAATTCTTAGCATGTTGTGCCAAGTTCCCCAAGATCTAGGTGCTCCAAAGAGCTGGGGGTTTTTTTCTTTCCCACTAACCCCTTAATTCAGTATTACCAAAATAAATATGACTTAGGTGCCTTTTCTGTTATTCCTACAACAACTTATTAAACATATATATTTTCAGAGCTGTCTCACACTACGTAGTAAAGTGCGTACAAGCAGTATGTCAGCAAATCTTGTATTTTCCCTGGTAGGATCAGATTGTATAAAAATGACAAGTTAAATTTGTCACACAGAAATCACAATTTCAAGGTTTTCTTTTCCTTCCTTAATCACAGTCTACTACAATTTAGTAGACTGTAAATACAATTTTAGTAGACTGTAAGTAAAATTACAATTGTATTAGTAAGTAATGAAACAACTTATTGGTAGATTAACATATTAGAAAATAAAATAATATGCTCACATTCTCTTTAATACATACCTTAAGTCTGTCCACTGTTTAAAGTTAATTTGAGCTATGGAGCGTTCCTAGATTACTTCATGAGAACTGAAATTTTAATGTCTGTGCTATTAACAGCTGTTGTTTCCTAGGCAGTCATTAACCTTCTACGTTCATGAGTAGTGATTTCAATTTAGCAAGCTTACTGTGCAGACTCAGGAAGATAACTATATTTAAATTCTAGCATATATTAAGTGCATGATGTATTTTTTTTGGTGATTTAGTCTTCAAATTTCTCATAAATTATAAAGCATATTCACGTGGCTTGCAGCATTTTTTTCATGTATTTTCACTTCTATGGATATTAATCTTATAAATAGCACATTCATTCCTAGAACGAGTAAACATGTTTTATTTATTTTTTACCCTTGCCTTTATCTAATATAATGTCATATTTCATAGTTGCTTAAAATCACTTACTTGTAGAATAAATACATTTCTTTCCCATATGCAAATCCCTTCACCTTATGAAATACAAACATCACATTCTATATACAAACAGGCAAAACTCACACATGCAAGGCTTGTAAATAAAGATTGCTTCCACTACTAATTTATTGTGAAATATATTATTTAAAATAAAAAATAAAAATATTTATTTTTATTGCTAGTAAAAATGAAACAAATTCTGTTCACAATAGTGAAAAAAAAAAGATCCAAAAGATAAATTCAACCAGGATGCTATAAGATTTATATAAGAAAATATGTAAAATTTTATTTTAAAAAATTATGACAATAATGGAATGAATGGAGAGACATATGCCCCCTGGATGAGGATATTCAGTATGATAAGTACAGTTTACCTCAGGAGAGCAATGAATGAAAGTTAGAGAATATACAGTATCATAGATACAGTTTACTTCGGAGAGTAGTGAATGTAAGTTAGTTATTTTATTCTTCAAAGGCAACCCTGCCTTGAATGATAAAATAATATTTTCTATGCAAAAGAAAGAATGTCTTTCCCTTTTAATATTTTACAGAACATATAACATATAAGTCCAGTTTCAAGGAACAAATTCTGATTATAGTATTATATATTTTTCCACAATACTATTTATTTTTAACAATGCCATAATTATTTTTTGTGTCATAATTTTAAAGTAAAAAAAACTTGTTTTTTTGTCAATCTCTTAATGTTTCACCCATTGAGTCTTGTCTAAGAAGAAATAAGCTAGCCATGTTTTATACATTCAGTCAGTTTGAACAAGACTATTGTTCCAATGTTTCCAGCTTAGAACTAGCAGAACATGCAACAGTATTATTAATCTCAAATGAAATTCAAAAAGTATATTCTCCTCAGTATAAAGGAGCTTCACAGGTGGTTTTATCTTTCTTTCTTTTCTTTTCGTTTCCTTTATTTTTTCATTTTCTTTTTTCTTTCTACTTTTTGCCTCATGATCATCATATTGTTCAGTCTGAGCGGTTTTGTTTCACTTCAGTGGAAAGCTGAATAGTCCCTTTATACCAGTGCTTTGATTTAAGTAAGCCACCACAGTCCTTGGATTCTAATGCAGTCCTTTAACAGCTCCTTGAAAGTCTAATAAACCTTAAGCATATTCATAACAGTTCAAAGAAAGTCCCATGTATTCACTTACAATACATATGCAACACAGATTTTTTTAAAAATATTTATGTTTGGTGTGTAAAACTCCCTCTTTCAAAGGGTCAATATTGTACTGAGATAGAACTAGATGAAGAACAGCTCTCTCCTCATCCAACCTCACGCTCCGTTCTGGTTCAACACCACAGACACTATTTTTAAAATATTTTAATTTTCATAAGTATTAAATGTAAACTGTCCTTTTGTGTTTCTCATTAGTAAAGTAATACTGCTGCTACTGCTAATACTTCTGCTAATACTAATAGTATTAGTATACATCTAAAACCATAGAACAATGGTATTAAGGTCATCATTTCAAAGATGAGTGAGCTGAGACAAAACTATTAAGTATGAAGTAGAAAAGATTACATAAAACGGGTACATACTCTTTCTAAACCAAGAAAGAATTAAAAAAAAAAATACATAATACAGAAATGTGCCTTCCAGTTCTTCATTCAAGTTGATTATTGTTACTATAAATACTAGTGGGAAATCTTGTCTTCTGTATAAGAAAGCATTCTCCTTTCTGCAGTGGAATTTGGCATGCTGCCATCCTACCAATGCCACCAGTGTACCTATTCTGTATAAATCATTTGTCCCACTTAAGTCCAAGGGAGGTTTTTTTAAAGAGATATATAACAATTTTTCTTATTCAGCAAAGAGAAAAATCATAGTAATTTCTATTGTCATAACAATAATTATGTACCTTAATACTTACAAGCACAGTGTGTATGTAAAAAAATGATATGTAGCTCCCTATGATTTAAGACAACTAAATTGCCATACTTTTTATTTTGGTGACATAGATATTTCTTCTTTGCTTAAAAACATTATAACAAAAACCAAGACCAGAAACCTACATATTAAAAGCATATTTTTATGTTAAAAAATACAATGCAGTTTTAACAGAAATATTTATTTCCGAGTTATTGAGTGTACATTGATTTAAAATAAATTGGTTCAAAAATAGATTTATTTTTAAATGTACTTTCAGAAATCTTGTAATAAAGTGTTGAAGTTCATTTAATTTGGAATGAAGTTAAATTTAAATCACAGATATAAATGTAAACATTTGAATAAATACTACGCCAATTTAAAATGGAGATAGATTGCAAACTGGATCATAATATTGTTTGACTATTATGTGAAATAATTATGTAAAAAGGACATTTTACCGTACACAGAAATAACTAAGTTAATGTCAATTTATAATTACTAAGAACATTTTATCATGTGATAATTTTTTAAAATTAAGCATTTATTTTAAAAGAATAGCCAAATACAATGGAGAGTTATATTGGTATTGCTTTTTCAAGGTGGACTAAAATAGTAATTTGGAATTTTCACATATATTCTTTATTTGCAGATTCTCTCTCAAGTGGTAGTACAGGTATGTTACACACATCAGCATTTTCCACAGATATAAATTTTACAACTACAGTGTTCCTGGCACAAAGGTAGGTATCTGGTAAATACTGGTGAATAGAAGAAAACAAAGTGAAGTCACTGCCCTGTGGTCACTATAGTGTATTTTCTGAGACCAATTTTATGGTAAAGCTAACAACTAATTGGAAAGTGATGCTCACACTAACTGCCTAGTTACAATTACCTGAGTGGATTGCCTGAGCCCGCGGGTTCGAGACCCGCCTGGACAACTTGGCGAGCCCTCATCTCTGCAATAAATCAAAAATTAGCCAGGCGTGGTAGTGCGCGCCTGTAGTTCCAGCTACTCGGAAGGCTGAGGCAGAAGGATCACCGGAGCACAGCAGGTGGAGGCTGCGGTGGCCTGGAGCGGCCACTGCACTCCAGTCTGGGCGACTGAGTGAGACTTCAACTCAAGAAAAACCAAAAAAACCCAGAAACAGTTACCAACAAACTGCAACCACCGCAATCACAGTAGTAGTAATAATAGTGTACTAAACTAAAACAGTAAAAGTCACTATTATTTTCAGTAAATTGCTCAATATATTTAGGAATAACAAATGTTTTGGAATTTCACAATTATTTTATTCATTCTGCATTGTGTTAAATATATAGGCATACATGAAAAGAAATCCCTGGACACGACCACCATAAATCCCTGTCTATGTTTGTCATTGTCTTTTTTCTTTTAGATTCCACATATAAGAAAATGCAGTATTTATCTTTCTGTGTCTGGCTTATTTTACTTAGTAAATGTTCCCCCATTTTCCTCCATGCTATCACAAAAAGGAAGATCTCCCTTTTTTAGGCTGATGTTCCATTGTGTGTGACACACATGCTTACATATAATTTTCTTTATCTATTTATAGTTGATGGACACAGGTTGTTTCCATATCTTTCCTTTCACAAATAATGCTTGCAGTAAACATGCGGATGTAGCTATTTCTTCAAGATATTGATTTAGACTTTCTTTGCAGATTCCTTGACAAATAGAATAGGAATGCTAGATGCATTGACAAGTGGATATATCACTGCCAGAGGGATTGCTGGATCATATGGCAGCTCCATTTCTAATTTTTTGAGAAGACTCCATACTGTTTTTCATAATGGTTGTACCAATTTGAATTCACACCATCAATGTACAAGTATTTCCCTTTCTTCACATCCTTGCCAGCACAAATAGCCATCCTAACAGGTGTGAGGTGGTCTTTCATTGTGATTTTGATTTCCTTATACTTATTGGCCAGTTTATGTTTTATTTGAAAAAATATCTTTCAGGTCAATTGCCCATTTTAAAAAAAAATGGGATTATTTGGCTTTCAGATATCAGTTGGGTGTTTTCACTGGAAATCAATGAAGCAAATAAATTTCAAATAATATCAAAATTAAATACTTGATACATTATTTTTGAGAAAACACAGACTTAGAAAACAGTTTTCAAAAGTTCTAAAACTAGTATGTAGTGAAGAAGAGTTTTGAATTCGTCTTTCTTATTCATAAGCCTGTACTGTGTTGCATACCTCCACTCTAAAGTGAGTTTATCTGGCCATGCAAATGCTTTCACATATGGTTCTCATCTTGCTTTATCCAAGAAACAAAAAGAATATAAACAAGAAAGTGTATTGTGGCATTCTCTCAAATAATCACAATATCGGTCTTGTGGATTCACTCTTTGGAAATACTCTTAAGTTGCTTTGATAAACTTTGAGGAGTTTCACTGTATAACTACAATGCATGAGGTGATGTATTCATCACACTTCAAACCTGTTTGTTTTCTCATTTCACTCAGGCTACTTCCCAAAGCTGCCATAAATTTGCCTGCATGCATTGAAATTGTCTTGAGTATGTTAATGTTTTCCTTGACCAAGAATTCTAAGGGAGAGAAAAGGCGAAGATCTCAGTCAAGCTGCTTCTAAGAATCTTTTAGCAGAAAACATTGCATTTAATGTAGGCACTGAGATCTCTATTCTTAGAATTTCAAGTCTTTCTCAGAAGAAAATTATTTTATTTTGGCATGAATATTTCTGAAAAAAGAAATATCAATTTATATAAATATAAGTAATATAAAATTAGTCAATGTATTTAAATGCACTAAAATGAATAGAAAATGATAGTTATTTTTGGAATATTAATAAATTAACATGTATATCTTCAAATTATGGCTTAAAATACAATCGTCAGTAGACACACTAGGTTTAAAAAATGGAAGTACTTATATTTTCCTAAATCATTTATCCTCCCTTAAGAGGTAAATTTTGCTTTTGATGAGTTATTTGAATACCTGCATATAAAGTTTGTTTGTTTGTTTGTTTGTTTAGTGAGAAAGCAGGATTTATTAAGAGGACAGAAAGCTCCCACAGTGGTAGGGGACCTGAAGGGGTTGCCATAAATATTTTTTTAAATGCATTATACTTGTTTATAAATATATTTGTGCTCCTTATTTTCTATACATTAGTAGAAACTTTGTTGTTAAAAATCATTCAATACAATGTGCAACATTTGCATATTTTTTGTCTTTAAATAAAAAATTCACTCTTCTGTGTTAGTAGCTAATGAGATAATTACAATGGATATTTGCCATTCCTAGTTGTTCAATGTCCTTTGAATTTTTCTAATTATTTTCATAATTTCCTACCCTGGGAATCAATACTCTTCTAGGTAAAAGTAGAAACATAAAATAAAAACAAAAACATTTCTTTCCCAGTGTAATCGGCATTTTCTGATATCTACTAATGCTAAGAGTAGGCATACTCTGTGACCTAGCACAATGATGCAGCAGTGAAAATAAAAAGCCTTCAGTCACCTGCAACACACTGGATGAAATTCACAAACGTAGTGATTAGTGGGTGGTGAGAAGAGAAGCCAGAAAAACAGTATATTGTGTATGTTTCCTTTTATATAAAGTTCAAAAACAAAATTATCTAAACTATGAAGTTAAAAGTCAAGGTAGTAGTTAAGTTGGGGAAGGAGAAATGGAATTGTAATGAAGAGGGTATAACGTTTCTGGAATGATAATGGTACCATATTCCTTGATCAGGTTATGTTTACTTGGTTATATTTACCTAGTAATACTTCTTCCAGTTGTAATACTATAAATAATGTATTTTTCTCTATGCATAATACATTAATAGTAGTATTAATAAAATTTAACAAAATTTCTTTAAATCCTGGAGAAACAAAAAGAAAGGTTCTTTTTTTGTTTTGTTTTGTTTTTAACTCAGTAAAGTCATGTTCAGCCAATCAAACATGCATCCATATGCTATGCATAAGGAAGAGTTGACATCTGGCCCCTGACAATGAAGTAGTGAAGGCATCTAGTTTTGGGGACAGCTCTGATGGAGGATTGAACATGTATTTACTATGGTAGCAGCAAAGTTTTGCTTTTATGATTCTTGGCTGTTTAGTAAGCAAGCTTGATTTTGAAGTCCTTTTAGGATAGTTGATATCCTAATATACTTTACTAAATTTCTTTCTGCCTTGACTTCTTAAAGTAAATTCTGGTGTGTGCAACTAAGAAAACCGATTTTTTTTTTTAAGTAATCTGTTTACAAAGCTACATAAAATTGGCATTTGCAATCTGACCTTATGTCCAACAGCCATAATTAACTTATTTTTGTCCTTCATTATAAATTGAAATATACAGAAAACACTTAAAATTACTATGATAATCTTGTAAATGTTTCTAGTTTTGGAACGATTAAATTTGCATATCTCTGATCTGCCCTTTCTCCAAATTCAATCAGTAAAATAACTGTGACCCTCTGCTAGCAGTTGGAAGAAAATTGAGATGCATCTTATACCTGGAATTCTTATGAAGAAAGAACTATGTTTAGTAACCAGTGCCTAATGCCAGTGGAGCATCTGGAATTGAGTGGCTAAGAAAAAGACTTTTGCTTCCCTATACAGGCTGAGCAAAGGCTGCAGATTAATTGTTGGGCATGAAGACTAAGGATGTAGAGCAGAGTGATGAGAAATAGCTAAAATAAGCATACATAGCTCTGTTGATCCAGACATTTAAAAATGGAAACAAATCACATTAACTTTGAGAATTTTTTAAATTAATTAATATATTTCTATTTTTTAGCTTGAAGTTGTGGGGTAAAATTTGGACTTAGGTCTACAAATGTTCATCATATGGGTACCCTTGTTGATGACCCCTGGCAGTTTCCCACTACTGCCAATCCTTTTCTTATAGTATTACGATAATTGTTCAAGATCTGCTTTTGAGTGAGAACATGTGATACTCAGTTCTTTGTTTCTGGGATAGATCATTCAGTATCATAGACTCTAAGTTCATCCAAGTTGCTGTGAAGTCCACAACTTTGTCCTTCTTTATGACTGCACAAGCATGTTTATTGCAGCATTATTCACAATACCAGAAATAAGGAACAAACCGTGCTGCCCATCAGAAGAGGACCGGATTAAAAAAATGTGGTACATATAAACTGTGAGTTTTGAACAAAGAACATTAGAAATGCAAAGGGGGAAAAGGGATATTTGGAATAACTCTTTATTTAGTCTGGTCTAATTAAGACTTTTTTTCCAATTAGTAGCTATAAGTGAATATAAATTTAGCTATTAACCTAATCATGACTTTGTTTTAAACAAAGGATTATTAGAATAAGATCAATCTTAAGCCTGTATTTTAGTTTCCTTTTGCTCATTAAAGTTATTTACAGCTTACAATTTGGTTAAATTATTGTATTATATAATCAAATAATCATATTTAGGCCAATCTTAAGTTTTATTATTTATCAAGTGTGATCCTAGATTAGTTTTCTGGCTTGTAAGATATTTAGTAAATTTGAGATTTTTGTAGGCATTTTAAAATATTTATATGTATCTATAAATATGTTTCATAATGTAGTATTCTGCTTATGATGTATTGCTCCCTTATAACTTGTACTTGTAGAATATAAATAGGAATTCTTTTACATCATTATATTGGAAATTAAAGATGATTTCGAATGACTTTTGATCACATGGTGCAAACTGCTATCTATCTGTATTCCATCAAATTGCTATTATTTTTGCAAATGGTACGCTTCTTAACTAATTTTAAGCTATCTTTAAAAATTCAGATTCAACCTTTTAGGATAAGAATTTACATTAAAATAAGTATATAATTTGAAAAACAGATGAGAGTTTGAGTTTCCAATAACTAAAGATTTCAACCAGTTTTCTGAAGAGAAGTAAATCAGAAAGGGATTGAATACAACAGCCATAGAAGTGCCAGTGTATTGATAGCAAGGTAGCTGATTGTAACAATAACAAATACTGGTTTCCTCAACTTAATCAGATACTAACTGTCCTATACTGTGCAAGATATTTTTATATAATAAAACATTTTCTTGCCTAAAATGTTTTTATTACTTCTGCTGAGAAAACTGCTAGAGCATTTGGAGATACACATAAACCAAATTTCTTGCATTATAATGCTCTTTGTTATCAGTATTTTTGGCATTGTATGTATATAGTAGAAAGTGAAGTTAAACAATAGATATAATTTAGGCATTTTAATGTTAAACATGTGTAATTGCCTTTTGCATATCATTGGTTGATATGCATTAAAATAAAATTAGTTAATTTATTAAAATTTTAGCTGTTAAATAAATATAAGTAGCATTTCTTTATTTAAGGAGCAATAGTTTAGAACATGTAATGGAAGACAAGATTTCATTTCATATAACTACAGAAATTATCAAATGCCTATGCTTGGCAGGATTTTATAAAGAGAGTCAGGACACTGAGAACAGGAAGCAGTTTTATTTGTGCCAGCATAAGCTTGGCAGATTCACATTCAAAGGCTGAACCCTGAACACGGGGGTGGGGTAGGGTGGGGGGACTGCCTTTTAACAATTTTAGCTTCTTTACCCCTCCCCATAGGATTTACATATTAGTAACATACAAGCTAATTGGGTCTTTCAACGCTCAAGGTTGCAGCAGAGTTACACATGCTCACTACAGATTGAGGCTACATTCTTTTCTAATATGAATCTTCCAAGAAAGTTCTTATCTTATGGTGCCAGAAGACCTCTTTCATTATTCTGGGAAGGCTTTCATCTTACTGTACTAAGGAGGGCCCTACTCTGTCCTGGGAAGGCCTTCATTTTATTAGGCTTGGGGGAAGGGTTCCCTGCCTCATATGTACAACAAGAAATGTACAAAAAGCAGATAAAAAAATATAGAGAACTTTATCAAAAAAGAACAAATGGAAAAACATTATTCATTCATGACTATGAACAATATAATAAACATACTACTTAGCCCTAAATAAAATTGCATAAATTAATTTGCATAAGTTGAAACATAAAATATAATTAACTATAATCTCCCTGTTGTGCTATCAAAGACTAGATCTTATTCCTTTTGCCTAGATCTTATTCCTTCTATCTAACTGTATTTTTGCACCCACTAACCAAGTCCTCTTTATTTCTCCCTCCTCATTACCCAACCTGGCTTCTGGAAGCCATCTTTCTACTCTCTATGAGGTCAAATTTTTAGTTCAGACATATAAGTGAGATCAGGCAAATCTGTATTTCTGTGAGTGGCTTATTTCACTTAACAAAATGTTTTCCAGTGTTATGTTGTTGCAAATAGCAAAATGCCAATCATTTTTATGGCTGAATAATATTCCATAGTATATTTGTACAATGTTTTACAATTTATTTATGTGTTGATGGATACGTTGGTTGATGACATATCTTAGCTATTGTGAATAGTGCTGGAAAAAAACATGGAGTGCAGATATCTCTTTGAAATAGTGATTCCCTAAGTCCAGACACACTGCAATGTTCGTAGACACCTACGCAGCCTTGGTGGTCTAGGGGAAGATAAGACAGAATTTCCTGGGCTCCCAGGTGAAGTCTTTTGCTGTCTTTCCTCAATATTTTCCAAGCAGAAGGAATATTTTTTCTCAGCTGAACTGCCTGTTATTTTCCTTAAGTTGGGCTACCTGGAGTTGGGAAACGTGTGATGCATGCACTCCCATGAACACAACAATTGGTATCACTCTGGGTTGCATCTGAAGCTGACAGTCTTCCAGACCAGCACAGTATTGGAGCTGACTGAAGACCCCTGGCAGCTACTGAGTTCATTCAAGGTCCAAGGCCACTTAGGTCAGCAGGTTCAGCATTTTGCTAGGACTGAATCTATCTTCCCAGGACAGTAGATTTCTGTGTGAACAAGGATGAGTCTAGAAATGCTATCCAGAAACAAAAACCTAGAATTGAATCTTCAGAAATTTGCTTGGTATTTTATTTAACTGTGGCTCTGATGGAATCCAAGTTTCAGGACAAAGTCTTCTATACTCTTCCCCGTCTTTCACCAAAGCAGAAAAAGCCTCTCCCTGTGTTATATTGCCTAGAGTTGGGGGAGGAAAATTAGGCACTCCCATTGTTGCCACAGATGGTGATACACTGGGTTACACTCCAAGCTTCTGAAATCAGCACCCCTATAGACTTGAGCAAGGACTGCAGTTTGTGTGGCTGGACTTCTACTCAAATTTATTCAGAGCTACAGGTCGCTTTCTTCAGACGGTGGTGAAACCAGCCAAAATTCAGCTTCCTCTGACTAGTATAGAGGGTTTTCCTTTGGTCTAATGCTGGTCAAATAATCCGTGTATGGGCATCTGAAAAACTCTACCCTGTGTTATGTTTCACTGTGACAGGGAGTCATTGAGTTCCAAAGCAGAGTCCCACTCATGTTGCTTCCCTCCCCCAAGCAGAAAGAATCTCTCTGCATGCTGCATTGCCCAGTGTTGGGGAAGAGGGGATATGGGCAGTGCAAGACTGTTTTGTATCTTCAATGCCTCTTTACTTGATATTACATTAAAACCAGGAACTATGAAAATTCACTTAACTTTTTGGTTGTCATGAAGGTGCTTTTTTTTGGTTATTCAATTAGTTATTCAATTTGGTGTTCCTGCAAGTGGGCAATCACTGGAGGGTCTTTTCGGCCATCTTGCTTTACTTCCCAAATTTACAAAAGTAAAAGGATTTTTAAAAATTTTGATCTTGAATTGTACCTCTACCATACTAGATAATGACTGGTATTCTTAACCACTTAACAACTTTCTAGACAATTTTTGCTGACATTTTATTAGCTTTGCAAGTTGTGAAAAGCATTTCAGAAAGCATTTCAGAATCTTTAGATAAGAATGCTAATTCGCTACTTCTCCAACCTAATTTCTCCCTTTCAAAGTCTCCTACTGTTTTGACATGTATAGCAATGTAAATAACTATTCTTTGGCTTGAAGATTATTTTAAATACATATTATAAATACATTTTAAGTTACTTTATCCTTAATATACAATCTATATCATAAGTTATTTTAAAATGCAAGAAATAAAATACTTTTATTTAGCAGATAAAAAAGTGAAATGAATAGTTCATAGCATTTAAAAATAGCAGAAGCTGCATGAAAGCAGTGATGACATGGTTAATTTATTTTCTATCTAAATACAAGTTAATGGTTCTTAAATATACTTAGACATAAAACTAGATTACTCCTAAGCATATATATCATTCTATGACAAAGTAGAAAACGCAATATAGGTGTGACATGTACTAATTATTTGCCTTAGTGAAATTTGAGTTGCCTGTTCTTTCATCTTTTTTATCATGATCATAATATATTTGTCATAATTATTATTTAAAAATTTGCATCACCATCAAAAACAAATGATAGCAAAGTAAATTACTATTACATGAGATTAAATAAACAATATCAATTTTAGCTTGCTGTGAAGTTTATATTTTCCACACTTTCCTTCAGTAGCAGCTATTTTTGTATTATGTAAATATTTTATATGTATGATATCTAATACAAAGGTATAACCAAAATTTTCCAAATTAATTAAGTTATATTGCATAAAAGTACTTCTTTGTCAGGAAGATAATAAAATAGAGTAATAAAAACACCAGAATATTATCTACATCTGTCCAGAAATCAGAAACAGCTTCTGAATTTATAGGCTGTTATTTCACTCATCACATCTTTAATTCAATGGTAAAAATGATAATAATAGAATCTCAGAAACTACAATGAAGTTGTTCTTGGATTTATATCGGATCAAAACCAAGAGACTATGAATACTTAACTGAGTTGCAAGGACAACTAAATATAGTTGTGTTATAGTTATTAGTTTCATAACTAATAAAAGGCAGATTGGTAGAAAATTTTGCATGAAATTTAAATTTAAACAGAATACAAAACTTCCGGCAAGATGGCGACAGGGCAGTTTGGTCTGTGGGACACTCCGAAAAAGAGAACACACGTAAGGACTCTAGCTCTCCCTCGGAGGCTGTGGTTCCCCTTGCCAGCAGCCTGCTCTTTACACCTGCTTTGCTGCCTCTTCAGCTGTCTCAGCTGCTGCAGCCACGGAAGTCACTCCACCCACGGAAGTCACTCCTCCCCTGCCTGATGCGACCCATGGCTCTGGACTGTGAAGTCCCATTCAAGAACACTTTACTGAAACTGTCACCACCACTGCCACTGCCACACCCTACCCCTCACCTGGAGCCAGGCTGGTGGAGCTCCTTTCATGCACCATGAAGCGGCACCTGGCACTGTTGCTACTGTTGCCTCCTCCCTCCTGCCCTGGGCAGCATCCGACTTCTACCCAGCCTGGCTTGCATTGCCTGGTAGCATCCAGATGCAGCAGAAAAAGAGGTCAGCTGGAGCGGTGAGACCAGCACCACCAGCTCGTCTTGGGATCCAAGGCAACAATATCAACAGAAGTTCCTCCCCCTTGCTAAATAGACACAGGCCAGATATGAGTGGCAGATTTGGCAGGCAGTCCAGATCTGAACCACCCTCCACAGCAGGCCAGGGGCAACTGACCCTAACTGTGAACAAATCTACCAGCCTGCAAAGACAGCTAGAAATCAGAGCTGAAAGGACACTGGACTTAAAGGAAAAGTCTCAGAGTGTGCTTGGCTCCCTGTTTAAAAATTTTTTTTTTATTCTTTTTCTGTTTGTCTTACCCTCTTGTTTTCTCTCTCTTCTTACTGTTATCAATAATGTTTTCATACTTGTTTTGGTTTTGTTAGTTTACTGACTTTATTCTATTGTATTTTTTTTTCTTTTTTTATTCCCTATAGACCCATCTTTGTACAGGGGAATACCAAACCAATAAGGAGGTTGATTAGCTTGTATGTTTGTATGATTGTATGTTTTACTTTTTTCATATGGGTGTTGGTTTGTTTGTTGCTGTTTTTCTTTTTAGTTGTATTGGTCTTTGTGTCTTTTTTCATTTGTTAGTGGATATGTTTATCTGTTTTCCCCCTTACTCCTCTTTCTCCACCTCCTATTTTCCCCCACTCCCTGCTTCATTCTTTTCCCTTTTTTTAACCTCATTTTGCTTCCAGGGAATAAACCTATAACCCCACTGCATGGACAGATTGCAATGTAGTGGTAAGTGGGTTCCAGATTATCCACACACCTGTCGGCAAATACTGGGATCTGTAGATAGATTTTGAGTCAAGCCTCCACTCTTAATTCAATCTCAAAACTGCAAAAAGGACCACCCCCAACTACAGTCCAGCTCCAGAATTGAACAAAGCTAGAGGATATACATAAGGAAAAACAGAAGACTGAACAAGCAGAAGTAAAAGCAAACCTTCCACCCCTGAACAACAGAATTAAAGAAGATAGGGGGTGGAAGAAAAAAGTGGGGAGGAAAAATCTGCACAAATGAAGCAAAACCAAAAGAGGAATATAGGTCTCACACAGACCCCTGGGAGGTCAGACACTCAGAAAACAGAATTCAGAATGCAGACAATGAAGAGCCCCCAGAGTGACTGGTCACATGCAGCAAACACACACACATCAAGACATTAATAGATAGAATAAAAAGAATTGAGGAGAGACAAGAGGAAAATAGGAAGGAGCTGATAACAGAAACAACAGCAGTAAAGACTACTGTGATCAAAATAAATAAAAGATTAATAAGCATGGAAAGCAGAATTAGCCAAGGAAAAGAAAGAATCTCAGAACTTGAAGACCAAAATACAGAACTAACCCAGGCTGTCAAAAACATAGAAGAGAAGCTTAAAAAGATAGAACAAAACCTTCAAGAGATGAATGATTACTTCAAGAGACTGAGCCTAGGAGTAATTGGAATTCCTGAGGCAGAAAGAGAGACAGAGACCACACTGGAACAAACATTCCATGAAATTTTTCAAGAAAACTTCCCTCATCTCATCAGTGATGCAAAAATTCAAACACAAGAGATTCAGAGAACCCCTGCAAGACCAAACATGAGAAGACCAACTCCCAGACACATAATAATTTGCCTAAATGAAGTAGGTATAAAAGAAAAAAATTCTAAAGGCAGCAAGATAAAAAGGTCAGACTATCTACAAGGAAAGACCAATTAGAATAGCAGCAGATTTATCTACAGAAACCCTTCAGGATAGGAAAGTTTGGAGCCCAATCTTCAAAGTTCTCAAAGATAAACAATTTCAATCAAGAATAGCCTACCCAGCCAAGCTAAGCTTCATCAGTGAGGGAGAATTAAAATCTTTCCCAGACATCCAATCCCTAAGAAATTACGCTGCCTCCAAACCCACCTCTACAAGAAACACTTAAGAAAGTATTAAACACAGAAGAAAAGGAGAAAAGAATGAAACGTTCTTCACAAGAGTACAGGGTAAAGATGGAAAACAGACATGAATCAACCCATAAACCAAAGGAAAGACAACAAATAAACAGAAACAACAACAACTCTATAAGAACCTCATGAACAGGGAAAAACTGCCACATTTCAATAATTAGCTTGAATGTGAATGGACTAAATGCACCACTGAAAAGACACAGAATAGTGGACTGGATAAGAATCCATAAACCCATTATTTGCTGCATCCAGAAGACTCATCTCACTACAAGGGATGCACACAGACTCAAAATTAAAGGATGGAAAACGAGTTTCCAGGCAAGTGAATCACAAAAGAAGACAGGAGTTGCAATCTTAATATCAGACAAAATAACCTTTAAGCTAACAAAAATTTTAAAAAGATGCAAAAGAACACTACATAATGATAAAAGTTTCAAACCATCAACAAGAAATATCCATCCTAAACATATATATACCCAACACAGGAGCACCAGCATTTATAATGCAACTATTAAATAAACTAAAAAAAGATATTGACTCTAACGCTATTAGAGCAGGGGACTTAAATACCCAACTGACAGCCCTAGATAGATTATCAAGGCAAAAAATCAACAAGGAGATCCAGAACCTAAACTTGACACTTGACCAAATGGACTTAGTGGATACCTACAGATTGTTTCACCCAACAACCACAGAATATACATTCTATTCATCACCACATGGAACATACTCCAAGATTTATCACATTCTTGGCCGTAAATCAAGCATAAACAAATTCCACAAAGTTGACATCTTGTCATGCACTTTCTCAGACCACAGTGGAATAAAAATAAATATCAAAAACCAACAACATTTCCCTAAAACCCACAAAGACATGGACACTAAACAGCATGATGCTGAACAACGACTGGGTCAACACTGAAGTCAAAGAAGAAATTGAAAGATTCCTGAAAACAAATGAAAATAGAGAAACATCTTACCAAATCCTCTGGTATGACATGAAATCACTTTTAAGAGAGGAATTTATATCTCTACGAGCACACATCAAGAAAGTTTAAAGATCACAAGTGGAGAGCCTAACAAATCACCTAAGGGAGCTGTAAAGAGAAGACCACCAAATCCCCAATTTTAGCAGAAGGATCCAAATCACACACACACAAAAACAAAACAAAAAAAAGAGCACAAATATGGGACATAGAGGACAAAAATATCATAGAAAACATCAACAAAACAAAAAGCTGGTTATTTGAAAGAATTAACAAGATTGATGGGCCCCTAGCCAGAATGACCAAGAAAAAGAGATAAAAAGCCCAAATAAACACCATCAGAAATACAAAAGATCAAATCACAACTGACCCCAAAGAAATACAAAAGATGATCAGAGATTACTATGTACACCTATATGGAAACAAACTTGAAAACCTAGATGAAATGGAGGACTTTCTGACCTCACACAACCTCCCCAGGTTAAAACAAGAAGACGCTGAGACACTAAATTGACCAATAACAACCCAGAAAATTGACTGTGTCATATGAAAACTACCTACAAATAAAAGCCCTAGACCAGATGGCTTTCCAGTGGAATCCTACAATACGTACAAGGAGCTGATACCTATAATATTGAAAGTATTCCAGGCAATTGAGAAAGATGGAGTACTACACAAGTCATTTTACAAATCTAACATAACATTGATACACAAACAGGATAAAGATCCAACAAAGAAGGAGAACTACAGGCCCATATCTCTTATGAACATAGATGCAAAAATCCTCTATAAGATTCTAGCAAATCAGATGCAAAAATACATCTCAAATATCATCCACCATGACCAAGTAGGCTTCACCTCCAGGATGCAGGGCTGGTTCAACAGTCACAAGACCATTAATGTCATTAAATACATCAACAGATGTAAAAGCAAGAAATACATGATTATCTCATTAGATGCAGAAAAAGCTTTTGATAAAATTCAGCATCCCTTCTTGGTAAAACCCTCGAACATCTAGGTATAGAAGGAACATGCCTCAAAATAGTGCCATCTACAGCAAACCCATAGCTAGCGTATTGCTAAAAGATCAGAAACTGGAATCATTTCCTCTGAAAACTAGAACAAGACAAGACTGCCAACTCTCACCCCTCTTGTTCAATATTATGTTGGAAGTCCTAGTTGGGGCAATTAGACAAGAGATGGAAATCAGGGGTATCCAAATAGGAAAAGAGGAAACAGAGTTATCCCTTTTTGCTGATGATATGATTCTCTACCTTGAAAATCCAAGAGAATCTCCCAAAAACCTGCTTGCACTGATAAAGGACTTTATCAGAAGCTCTCAGGGAACAATATAGATGTGCAAAAGACAGGGGCATTCCTCTACACCAAGAACAAGCAGGCAGAGAACCAAATAAAAAGCACAATCCCATTCACAATAGCCACCAAAAAAATGAAATACCTCAGCATCTTCCTAGCCAAAGAAGTGAAAGATCTTTACAATGAAAATTACAAAACACTGCTCAAAGAAGACACAAACAAACAGAAAAATATTCCATGCTCATGGATAGGAAGAATCAACATTTTAAGATGTCCATCCTACCAAAGGCAATCTACAGATTCAACGCAATACCCATTAAGCTACCAACATCAGACCTGGAAATGACAATACAGAAATTCATATGGAAACATAAGTGACCACGAATAACCAAAACAATCTTTAGCAAAAGAAACAAAGTAGGAGGTATCACACTTCCAGACTTCAAATTTTACTGTAAGGCTACAGTAGTCAAAACAGCCTGGTATTGATACAAGAACAGACATATAGACTAATGGAACAGGATAGAGATTCCGGAAGCAAAGCCTCAGTTCCTCAACCAACTCATCACTGACAAAGCCTCCAACAACAACCACTGGGGAGAGGAGAACCTATTCAGTAAATGGTGCTGGGAAAACTGGCTGAACACATGCAGAAGATTAAAACAGGACCCTTATCTATCACCATACACAAAAATTAATTCTAAATGGATCAAAGACCTGAATGTAAAAGCTCAAACTATAAGAATCTTAGAAAGTGCAGGAGACACCCTTATGGAAATTGGAACTGGCAGCCAATTTCTATTCAGAACCCTAAAGGCAATACATTAAGAAATAAAATGGACAAGTGGGACCTCATTATGTTAACGAGCTTCTGCAAAGCAAAAGAAACCATCATGAGAGCAGGGAGACAGCCCACAGAATGAGAAAATATATTTGCCAACTCTCTATCTGACAAAGGCCTAACAGCTAGGATCAGCAAGGAACTCAAACACACCAAAAGAAAAAAAACAAGCAACCTTTTTAAAAGGTGGGCAAAAGACATGAATAGACACTTCTCAAAAGAAGACATATGGGCAGTCAACAGACACATGAAAAAATGCTTAGCCTCACTCATCATCAGAGAGCTGCACATCAAAACCACACTAGATACCACCGAACTCCTGCAAGAATGGTCATCATTAATAAAACAAACAACAACAGATGCTGACGAGGATGTGGAGAAAAAGGAACACTTCTACATTGCTGTGGGAATGCAGACTAGTACAACCTTTTGGAAGTCAGTGTGGCGATTTCTGAAAGAACTAGAAATTGACCTTCCATATGACCCAGCAATCTCCCTATTGGGAATATACTCGGAGGAACTCAAATCATTCTACTTAAAAGATAGCTGCACATGCATGTTTATTGCAGCTGTATTAACAATAGCAAAAACATGGAACCAACTGTGATGTCCATCGAACCTGGACTGGATAAAAAAAAAATGTGGGACGTATGCATGGTGGAATATTATGCAGCTATAAAGAAGGACAAATATATGGACTTTGCAGCAACTTGGATGGATTTGGAGTCGATCATACTCAGTGATTTATCACAGAAACAGAGAACAGAGTTCCATATGTTCTCACTCATTAAGCGGGCCTTGAACGATTATGCTATAAGAAAGCGATTGGCAGTAATGGGAAACTGTCTGGGGGGGGGGTGGAATTGGCAGTTGAGGGAAGGTGCTAGGGGAGGGAGGGGCATACTTCATAAGCAAGGGTATCTGCATGATCAGTGTTTGTATACCTAAATCTGAAATATACCCCACATCTTTATAATAAAAAGTAAAATTAAAGAAAAAAAAAGAATACATATATACAAACACAGACTAAGTACATATATGTACATTTATGTGTATGTACACACAAATGTTTAAACTTCAAACACATTCAAAGTACTTTTCATTTGATGCAATATACCTATGGAGACACTTTTTCCACTGTTCAAAGATTTTTTTGAACTCATCAATTTGGATGTGTTTTAGTGCTTCTGCCATTTTTTGTTTTACCCCTTCCTATTGGCAAAGCATTTCCCTTGGAGACTTACCTTGGAAACAAACAAACAAGTTCTGGGGGTGAGATTGGGTGAACAGGGAGAGTAGGGCCCAGGGATCCTGCTAATTGTGGTGACGAACTGCTGAAAACTCCGCGTCTTGTAAATCACCCGCAATGAAACGGGCAAACGTTAAATCTCCAAAACAAAATTCACTAAATCTGAACGCAGCCTCTTTCCACAAAGCGACCTGATACACTAATGCCAACAGTTCCTAGAACACCTAACTAAGGGAGGAAATTCAGTACCACATGGGGCCAGCCTTTCAAAAAATAATTTCTTTTTTTTGTTGTTTAGTTTTCTCCTCATACATACACACACAGACAACACACACAGAAAATTATACACTTTTCATGTATATGTATAATCTCCCCATATATAACTTTGGGGTATGATAAGAACTAAGAACTTTGTAAGTTTATAAGAACCTTGAAGTATTTAACTTAACACTAAAATTCAAGGTGGTTATTTTCATCTATAAAGATGACTTAAGTCATAGAGAATGTTTTTATTTATTCATTTATGGAGTTAGTATTTAATAAATGACTGATATATAGCCTACCATGTAGCAACCTTGTAACTTTGTGCTTGCATGTGTGAGCACATGTATGTTTTACAGCAGGGTCTGACTTTGTTACTGAAGATATAATAAATAATTTTTCAAGGAACTAACAATCTAGTTGTACAAATCCCAACAAAAAACATATAGGCCAGAGGAGTGAGTTAAAATAATAAATAACTGACTTTTAGAACAAATTTAATAATGGCAAGTCATGTATATCTGAGCATCTGTTAATTTCGTGTGAAAGATGATTCAACTTCAGAGCTAACTATGAATACAAAGTGTCCTCTCTTTATCACTTCCTTACAAAAACAAACAAACAAACAAAAATAGATCCCACTGTAGGCCATAAAAATGAATTCCAATGGAAAAAAATTACATTATATCACACAAAGAATGCTATTGCCTAATGTAGAATTAGGACAAGAAGAAGAGAAGAGTTTTCTTTTGGATTCTGGGGAGAGAAAACGGATGAAGAAAGAAAAGGAAAATTGGGAGGTGAAGAAAAATGGAGAGAAGGAGGAGAAGGAGAAGAAGAGAAAAGGGAAGGAAAAGGAACCGTGGAGAAGAAAAGGAAGAAAGAAGAAAGAGACATTTATTTTTAGTCATAAATATAATAAACATTGACAGTGGAATATTTGGAGAACACCAACAATAAAAAAAATAAAAAATCATCTCATAAACACATCTGGTAAAAACACTGTTTATTTCAGCAAATGAGCTTTTAGACGCTTACGTTTATGTTTGAAAGTGTTTCCTTTAGTGTGTGTGTTCTCTTAATCCTGGGAAAATATCTATCTTGCATTTTCCATTTGTGTGTGTGTGCAGTCAGTTATAACTTGTGGTTGAATTCTGGACTATCAAGCTGTCACCAAAGCAACTGAGTGATGTATGTTCTATGTCTGATTGTTCTTTTTTCCCTCTAGCAGGTAGGACACACAAGAAGCAAGGAAGTCAAAGTGAAAGGCCAGCTCTTCATAGGTGCTTCTTGACCACAGATATCCACACTGAACTACTGCATGATGATAAATATTTTTTCTACTTTTTGAAAATACATTTTTCAATAACATGACATCATATACTTTTAGTAATATATTTTATCATATTATATTTTCTCACATATGTAATAATTTAGTGTTTCCTATAATAAGCTTAACAAAAATCTAAGCACTGGCTTTAAAAAATTTTAATTAGGAGAAAATATTTACCAATTTCAAAAATGACTTTATACAGATTCTTATTTACTTTTGAGCTACATTACCCATGTGCTAAGTTATGCAAAATATAAAACATAAATTATTACTAAAATTAAGATTCACATTTAATTTAGAATGTTACTCTCCTTAAAGTGATTTTGAATTATATAATATTTTAAACTTATTTGTATTTATTTAATATATATATATATTATATATATATCTTTTTTTTTTTTTTTTTTTTTTTTTTTTTGAGTTGGAGTCTCACTCTGTCGCCCAGACTGGAGTGCAGTGTCTGCTCCCAGCCACTGCAGCCTTGACCAGCTGGGCTCCGGTGATCCTTCCACCTCAGCCTTCCAAGTAGCTGGAATTAGTTAGTAATATAATATAATACAATATTATAGAAAGTTAAAGATATTTAACAAAATATGTGCTAATCTTAAGTATTTATTATGCTTATAGCAAAAATGCTATTATAAATTTGGTTAATATTAATTATATAAAATGCTAATACTTAAAATATTTGTAATAAACATTTAAATTACTTTTATATTCAAAAGTATGATTTCCTACACTTAGTATCAAACCTGGAAAGCAAATTCAGCCCTTTTGCAAACATTTACAATCTAAAATAAGTGGTATCAAGTTAACTTTAATGATAACTAGGCTGGATGCGGTGACTCGAGCCTGTAATCCCAGCACTTTGGGAGGCCAAGGTGAGAGGATTGCCTGAGCCCATGGGTTTGAGACCAGTCTTGGTAACATGATGTCTCTACAATAAATGAAAAAATTAGCCATTGTGGTGGCATGTGCCTGTTGTTCTGGCTACATGGAAGGCTGAGGCAGAAGGATTTTAGAAGCCCAGGAGGTCGAGGCTGGAGTGGCCGTGAGCATGCCACCACACTCCAGTCTGGCTGGCAGAGTGAGACTCCAACTTAAAAAAAAAAAAAAAGATAACTTGAGCACTTAAAAATAGCTTCAAAGTTTTAAAATTGAGTCAAGTCTTATGTGTCTAAGCATTAGTAAAAGGCCTAAAAAGTTATGAAATTGGTTGGTTATATCTTTTTTCCGATATAAACTTTATTCCAACATTATTGCAGATTGTAAAAGAATATGGAGATATAGATATTTATATATATTTATCACGATGCAGTGGTGAGTGCATCTCTAGGATGGAGAGACGCTTAACATTTAAATTTTATTTCTCTTTTTGCAATAATTTTGTTTGGAAATGTTCCCCTTAATCTTAATTTTTTATAAAAATTAAAGCTATTCTTCTGAAAAGGATTCCAAAGCCAGGTTTAAGATTAGTACTTGCCTCACTAGTTACTTGTGGCAGACCTGAACTGGAATTGGAAGAAAGAGCCAGTAATCCACGTTTTCTGTTGTAATGGCTGCCATAAAAAAATTATAGTAATTGTAATACTATATACATTAATACAATAGTATATTACAATTATATAATATCATTCAGGTTGCTTATTTCTTTTGGTTATATCTTAAGGTCTAGTCTGTAATCAAACTCAGTCTCCTTGCCAAAGACCATAACTTCAATGTTACCATCATAGAAAAAAAATAAGACTTTAGGAAGAGATAATCTGAGTTTTAGAGTAATGCTTGTGTATGAAGAGACAAAGATTTAGCTTCTTTAAATCTCTTTAATTACCATTTAGTCAGATATACAATAAAGGCAAACAGATTGAAACTAGTAAAGGCAAATATTTCATAGACTAATTATTCAATGTCTAAGGGAAAACAAAAGGGGTAGAATGTGTTCATTACCTACTATGTACTGAGTTCAAATTAATAGTTTCATTTATTTCTTCATATCAGTTTTTATCACCTCATTTTGCAGAAAACATTTTGAAGCATTTAAATTAATAAAGCATATAGATGGTGGAGCTGAAATTAGAATGCAATTTCTATGATCCTGCTTCAGTATTACTTATTAGAGTAACCATAGATGCAAAATCTAGAAAAACATAGATTAAGAAGAAGAATATGTCTGGCTGATTACAATGTTTGTGTAAAATTGGTTTCATGTTATATCATGAGTGAGGAAATGCTATAAAATTCTGGAAGCATCCCGATATTTCTGTTTTTATTATAAGCCCACTGATATTAAGACATTTGAGGATTTATATTTAATTTTTTAATATGAGGTCCTGCTATGTTGCCCACACTAATCTTGAATTCCTGATTTCAAGTAATCTGCCTGCCTCAGCGTCCAGATTAGCTAGAACTGTGGGCACATACGGCCGTTCCTGGCTGACTTTCAGGGTTTTTAAAAAATTTTATTTTAAAGATGCAGGGTACAATTCCGGGTTAGGTATACAAATGTTCATTATGTTGGTACCATTGTTGATGAGGTGTGCTCTGCTCTCCCCCGGCAGCTTCCCTCAACTGCCTTTCCAACCCCTTCTCCCCTGACAGTTTCCCACTTCTACCAATCCCTTTTAACAGTATTATGATAATTGTTCAAGGTTCACTTATGTGTGAGAACATATAGTACTCTGTTCTTTGTTTCTGTGATAGATCACTGAGTATGATAGATGCTAAATCTAGCCAAGTTGTTGCAAAGTCCATATGTTTGTCCTTCATTATGACTGCATAATATTGCATTTTGTATATGTACCACATTTTTTTAATCCAGTTCAGCTTCAGTGGGAAGTATCGTTGGTTCCATGTTTTTGCTATTGTGAATATAACTGCAACAAACATGGTGTGCAGGTATCTTTTTTGGTAGAATGACATGATTTCCTCCAGGTATATTCCCTATAGGGGGATTGCTGGGTCATATGGAATGTCAGTTTCTAGTTCTTTCAGAAATTGCCACACTGTCTTCCAAAGAGGTTGCACTAGTTTGTGTTCCCACCAGCAGTGTAGAAGCACTCTTTTTTCTTCACATTCATTGCCGCATCTGTTGTTTGTTTGTTTTATTAATGATAGCCATTTTTACTGGGGTTAGGTGGTATCTCAATGTGGTTTTAATTTGTATTTCTCTGATGATTAGTGAGGCTGAACACTTTTTCATGTGTCTATTGGCTGCCCATATATCTTCATTTGAAAAGTGACTTTTGTCCACTTTTTAATGGGGTTGTTGCTTTTTTCCTTTTAGTGCATTTTAGTTCCTTGTAGGTCCTAGATGTTAGGCTTTTGTCAGACATACAGTTGTCAAAATTTTTTTTCTATTTTGTGGGTTGTCTCTTCACTCGCTTGATGGTTTCTTTTGCTTTGCAGAAGCTCTTCAGTTTGATGAGGTCCCACTTGTCTTATTTCTTATAGTACGGGCATTTGGGATTTTGAACAGGAATTGGTTGCCAATCCCAACTTCCATAAGGGTGTCTCCTGCATTTTCTAAGATTCTTATAGTTTGAGGTTTTACGTTTATGTCTTTGATCCGTTTAGAATTAATTTTTGTGTATGGTGATAGGTTGGTGTCCTGTTTCAATATTCTGTGTGTGATCAGCCAGTTTTCCCAACACCATTTACTGAATAGTTTCTCCTCTCTCCAGTGGTTGGTGTTAGAGGCTTCGTCAAAGATGAGTTGGTTGAGAAATTGAGGCTTTGCTTCCATAATCTCTATCCTGTTTCCATTGATCTGTATGCCTGTTCTTGTATCAATACCAGGCTGTTTTTATTATTGCAGCCTTATAGTAAATTTTGAAGCCTGGAAGTGCGATACCTCCTGCTGTGTTTCTTTTGCTAAGGATTGTTTTGGCTATTTGCAGTCATTTATGTTTCCATATGAATTTCTGTATTGTCATTTCCAGGTCTGAGAAGAATGATGTTGGCAATTTTATGGGAATTGCTTTGAATCTGTAGATTGCTATTAGTAGGATGGATTTCTTAACAATGTTGCATCTTCCTGTCCATGAACATGTAACAGTTGTCCATTCCTTTGTATCTTCTTGGATTTCTTTTATCAGTGTTTTATAGTTTTCATTGTAAAGGTCTTTCACTTCTCTGGTTAGGAAGATGCTGAAGTATTTCATTGTGTGTGTGTGTGTGTGTGTGTGTGTGTGTGTGTATGGCTATCGTTAATGAGATTGTGATTTTTATTTGGTTCTCCACCTGCTTGTTGTTGGTGTATAAGAACACAACTGTCTTTTGCAAATTTATTTTGTACTCCAAGGCCTTTATCAGTGCAAACAGGTCTTTGGCAGATTCTCTTTGGTTTTTGAGGCATAGGAGCATATCATCAGCAATGAGGGGTAACTTAATTTCCTCTTTTCCTATTTGTATACCCCCGATTTCCTTCTCTTGTCTAATTGCTCTAGTTAGGACATCTAACACAATGTTGAATAAGAGGGTGAGATTGGGCAGCCTTGTCTTGTTTCAGTTTTCAAGGGAAATGTTTTCAGTTTCTATCTGTTTAGCAGTGTGCTATCTGTGGGTTTATTGTTGATGACACTTATTATTTTGAGGTGTGTTCTTTCTGTATCTTTGTGTTTGAGGGTTTTTATCAAGAAGTGTAGTGGATTTTATCAAAACCTTTTTCTGCATCTAATGATATAATCATATGGTTCTTGTTTTTACATCTGTTGATGTATTTAATTGCATTTTTGGTCTTGTGAATGTTGTACCAGCCCTGCATTCTGGGGATGAAGCCTACTTAGTCATGGTGAATGGTTATTCTGGTTAAGGTCATCAATCTTGCTAATTCTTTCAAAGAACCAGCTTTTTGCTTTGTTGATGTTTTCTATGATGACTTTTATGTTTTTAATACATGTTATATAACCTGTTACTGTACAGTGTATGTGCTGAGTATTAGGGATTTCCAAGTACTAAGTGGTGAACAAATAACAGACCAAGGGTTGATATTTTGTTTTTTAAAAGGTGTATTGTTATTTAAATTTTATTTGCTATAAAATAGCATCCCAAAACTCAAAGCATAAAGGGAAAAAACAAAATCTTTAGATGAAAAAAGAAGGAAAGACAAGAAAAAGAAAACAGAAATCTTCACCAAAAGTTTAGGTAGAAAAATATGGTGAGTCTCCACTTAACAAAGCTTTTGAAGTTTTGCTGGAATTCTTCAATGTTAGGGAATTTAGTTAGCACTTTCTTTAATATGGCCATTTTACCTCTGTGTAGGTTGTGCTGGAATGACATGAACATGACAAATCAAGAAACGGCAGAAGATACTTTATATCTACATGAGTCATTTTAGTTTATATACTGGACAGGAAGGCATTCTAATGGTTAAATAGATTGTAAGAGACTTTACAAGAGACTGAATGCATTTACATTTTCTTGGATAGTGTACATTGAATCCAAATATTTGTAAATATAATAATTAAGGATATTTTAGTAGTTAATCTGGTCAGCTTTGGGACAATTCCTTCTGAAAGGTATGAAACAAGCATCTTAGGAAGGTCCCAGGGTGTAAATTTTGCCAACATATGTTCACTCTTTGGCTATGTCCACGACAATGTTTTGCAGTTCAAGCATAGAGTTATATTTAGTAATTTAATTCCTAAGAAATCATAATCCACACAACATGCTATGTGTGAAGCCTGAGTATTATGGACCATTTTCAGTTACCAACATGCTTTACTATGTTTGATGACCCAGAAGGAAATGACCTTTTCCTAGGTAGTGCTATCAGGTTTTGATCTCTTAACATTTTCCACATCTGCACACTCCCTTAGGTAAGTTGTTTTGAGGATATCAGTTACACAGTGTCAATTCACTTCAAGAGGTATACCAATGCATCTTCATCTGATTGTATTTTACACTGAAATTCCTAATGTTTACCTTTGACTAATATTGTACACATTTGTGCTTTTTATTACTTCAGAAATACCCCTCACCTAAATATCTGCATAGTTCACTCTCATGTTCTGCTTTTGGGCCTATGATCAGTAGTCACTTATGAACAACTTGGCTTCACTTCTTGATATAAGACGGTAATTTCCTTCTTTAGCACATATTATCCCTTTTTGCTGTTTTATTTTATCTTATTTTATTGTATTTGGGACAAGATATTTATATGTTTAGTGGTGTATTTTACCTCTTCTCCATTAAATTGTAAGCTCCAGGAGTTCAAAGATTAAGTTTTTTGGTTCACTGCTTTGTACCAACTTTCTATAAACAGTGCCTGCCATATAGTCATTATCCAACAAATTTTTGTCAGACAAGAGAAAGAATAAATATATTATTGAAAGTGATAAGAAAGTACACCTCTGGTATTTCTATGAGAGACTCCCTTTTTACAACTTACTGACAGGCCACAAGTGTAGATTATCAGAAAAAGATATTTAAATTTAGTTAAAAATATTCTATTTATTGACCTAATTAATCCTATAGGTTTCAAGGGAAAAAAAGACAGAAAAAAAACAAAACAAAAATGTATACATTGATATTTTATAGCATGTTTCATTCGTTTATTGAAATAGCATTTATTGATTATTTTAATTCAAATCTATACCTATAATACAAAGTGTTTGCCAAATGGAAGGATGCATTTTCACCATTTGACTTGATAACAGATTTAGGAAAGTTTTTTTTGGATTTCAAAGTGGAATAAATTAATAGTTTTAAGTACTATTTAACTAAAACAAAGCATCAACTTTTAATATGATATTTTAAACAAATAAATATGACTTAAATTTATAATTGTTAATAAAATACATACAATTCAATCATTTAAAAAGATATTTCTTTATATAAGAGCAACTTTCCCAAGAGTATGACTGAGTATATTCATTTTTATCAATTACACTTTTTGTAATAAAAGCTTTACATATCAGATTGAAAAACAATGAAAAAATCGTGTTATTTTCTTAGAATAACAACACATCATACCCAATTCCCAGGTACATTTTTTTGTTATATAAACTTTACATATGACACTACGTAGAAAATATATTTAAGTTCTATTTTTATTTTGTTTTATTTAATACAAATATATGTAACTCTAGATATGTATAGACTATACAAACAATTGTTTTCTGCTATTTATAATGATAGGCTATGCCATTTATGAAAAATATACCTAGGTAATAGGGACTAATTTCATACTTAAAGATTTAGAAACCAATATTGCTTATTTCTAATAATAACATTTTAAAGGATTGCACACACATAAAGAGTCATTTTATTAATTATATCATAATCATCAGAAAATGTTTTCTAACTTTGAGTAACATTAGTCAAAGTTAAGTGACAGTGTTAGTACATTCACTTAACCATATAGTAAATATTTAAGAAGGTCAAACTCTTGCTGATAAGAAGGCATCATGATGCTGTACAACCACCTGTGATGTAGAGAGCTAGATTTCCTGAGTTGCATTATGTTATCCACACACAAAGCATTTAAAAAATTAAATTATTAATAAGATAAAATTTATACTTCCTGAAATACACAGTATTGTATATTGTTTTGTACAGATGATATTTCATATGGTTTTATTTTAAAATATTCCAATGATTAATGTTTAAGAAATGATGATCCAGTGGAAACAGCTGGGATTTGGAGTGACAAGACCAGGGTTAGAATTGTATCCTAATTTTATTATATCCATGACCCATTTACATATAACTCAGGTTCCTTTACAGTACTGAATCAAGCCAATAATATATACCAAATTTAAATGTTGTAAATAACAAAAGAAACAGATTTGAAAGTAAAAGAAAACTAAAAAAAAAAAATAAATAATAACCCAAAACAGGATTCAAAAATAACAATAGGGCTATCTATATATCAATATCTGCTTACTATAGAGATTGTTTATGTTTTTGCTTAGCTATGGGAAGAATACATATACTTCTCATTTAATAATCATCCTTCCAAGAAGGTTGATAAAGCCTTAAAAATAATAAAATCTGAAGAGCCAACCATGTTTCAGGTATTTTTATAAACACGGCACATAATTTGCTACATTAATCATTACAATTACCTCAGAATTTAGATTCCAATACAATTCCCATTCTATAAATGAAAAGAAAAAAATTGCAGAAGAATTAGCTATAATGCTGAATATCACTCAATTAGTAATGTGTTGAGATAATAACTTGGATACAAGGAGTTCTACTACAGTGACAATCCTCTTACAATACTGTTTCCTCATCATACCTGTAATTTTACTTCAGCAAAGTTGAAAGCAACCGTAGTCATACTTAATGACTATTGTTTTTAATGGTTTGCCATCTAAAAGTGCTATGAAATTGCAGTTGAAAAAGATCAGCAGAAAATTTATGGTTTAGACCACATTCCAGGTCCTCCTTTTATATTAAAAAAAAACATGAAAGTAAAGAAAAAAATACAGTTTTAATAATACCACAAACAAGGATTCTCTATTCTATAACTCAACCTTAAATCAAAATGGGCAGGTATTAAAAGAGTATTGCTGAAATATCAAGTAGTGAATAATTAAAGAAAAAGAGTTATACAGGAAGTATACACATTAGGGTTTAGTTTGCATCTGGAAGGAGAATCTCAACAATGTATCACTCTATAGAATATATTCAAATACAATTTTGACTGTACTTTTAGTTTATGCAAAACAATTCTACTTAATAATTGCTAATTCCTTAAAAATGATATTTTTTAAACATCACTGATATAAATTTCAGAGATGAAGAATTTTGCTAGCATAATACTAGAATATAATATTAATTGAATAAAAAAGTTATGAGATTAATTGACAAAACTGGCCTTGAATAAAGATGTCTTATTCCTCCTATTCCAAAATAGAGTTGAAAAATAAAATAAAATAAACTTTGTTGAAAATACTGCCTGAAAAACACAGGAATTTCAAAATAGAAAAGAAAGAATACAATGCAGTCAAGGTGAAGAGGACCTGTATAGTTTTAAGAGGAGATTTATTAACAGAATTAAGAAAACCTAATATGAATTGTGTCTTCATTAAAATTAATCCTTTTGTTTATTTAATTAGAGCAGAGACTAAAAATCATATATAATATACTGAGATATCAGTCAATATCTGTATATCAAGTATTTTTCTGTCCCATATGACTTCTTTTTCTGGATATCCTGCTGGCTATAGGTGGAAATAAATTTTATGTGTAAGTCACTTGAGAATGTTTAATTATGAAAACTCTAGTAAGAAAAATAGTAACAGAATTAAAATTTACATCAGTATTATTGCTGGCATTCCAAGAAACTAAGTGAACAATTGTGATTTCTTGAGAAAAACAAAACAAAATGAAACATAGATACACATTGCTCAAATTTGATGAAAAACATTAACTTGTATGTCCAAGCATATAATTGCATTCCAAATAGGATACAAATAAAGGAAAACAAATGTAGAGATATACTGTGAAAATCAATGCCCAGTTTACAGTCAAAACTGTATGAATAAGAACTACAAACGAAAGAAGAAAACAGAGATAGAACTCCATGCAAAGATGCCAACTATTGGAAAGATGATAGGCAGGCAGACTATTTAAAAACAAGCTAGCCATAAGTCCTTAACACATAATACCTGTATTATATGTTCTAGCATAAATGCCTACATTTTATGGAAAATTGTCAATTGTTTCAATTGTTTCCTGTAACAAGAGAACGCTAGACTGCAAGAGAAGTGACTAGTTGATAAAAGTATAGTAGGATTGGGAAGTCAATGCTACTTTTGACTCTAATATTTTTATCCACAAAGCTAATTTCAGATGAGTAACAAAAGATACAAATGCTAATGGCTTAAACAATATGTTAGGTGTATTATCTGACAGATATATTTAGTGACAAATCATTCAGCATCATTGATCTCAAATTCTCGGCATCCTTTTACTCTGCTTTTCTAATTAACCTTGTCTCAATAGTTCAAGCTGCCATAATAAAACACCATAGACATTTATCTCTCAATGTTCTGGAGACTCGGAAGTTCAAGATTTTGGTGCCAAGAGATTCTTCTTCAGTGAGGACCCACTTCCTGGTTTGCAGATGACATTCTTGCTGAGTCTTCATATGGCCTTATGCTATATAATGAGAAGGACCTCTGATTGTTTTTTCTTTTCTTATAAAGACACTAATTCATAGGGGATCCACGCTCATACCCTTATCTAAACCTATTTATTAATACTTTAAAAAGTTCCCACCTCAAAAACCAACAGTTTGGAGGTTAGGGCTTCAATGTATCAGTGTAGAGAAGAAGCAAACATTCAGTCCAAACAAGGCTCTTTCTTTATGTCTTCAAGATGGTTTCTATAATTTCCATTATGATATTATGATTTCATGCAAAAAAAAATGCTTATCCCATCCAACACCTCTTATTATCGGAGAAAAACTTACTTGATGCCCTTCAACAGACTTCCCCGGCTGGCAGGTATTTTCAGTATTTTGACAAATTATTCTCTAAAATCGACCAATGTTACTAAAATAGAATTGTCATGATTTACTTAGATCAATAATTATTCTTTGCCTTGAGTTGGTGAAAGACTTACTCTTCTCTGAAGTACAATTTAGTTGGGTTTATAGGAATAAGGGATATGGTAAGGAGTGAATGTTTTTAGGAAAGTGCATGTGTAATATAGTCATTAAATGCCTGAGTAGCTTTAGGAAGTCACTTAGTCTTTTTTTTCCTCTGTCTTTTCATAAATTAATTATAGATTTTATTAGTTATATAATGATGTTTAAAAGAGATCACAAAATTCTGGAGCTTACAACAACAAACATTTATGATCTTAGTTTCTGAATATCAAGAATGAGAAAGCAGCTTAGGTCACTCATGTGCTTATCAACAAGGACTTAATCTTTTATGGTATTGGTTGGAGAATTTGATTCTCAGCATGAGGGCCTCTTCATAGGGCTGCTCAAAAATGGTAGTTCACTTTCCTCAACAGGACTAATACAAGAGATAGTATAAAACATACTCATGATAAATGTTACAAACTTTTATAATTATATGACATAATAGGAAAGAGAAGATTTATAAATAATGTAGCTTGTTATAACTCAGTGGGGTTATTAGCTATGTCAAATTCTAAAATAATTTTATGTAATACAACTTAGGAAAAACTAAAACTTATTTTATGTTTTAATAACAAGTTTATCCACCAATGACATCACAAGTATTTTTCTTGCATATTTCCAACAAGAGAAATAGTTTATAAAGTAAGATATTTTGTAGCCAGGTGTGGTGGCGTATGCCTGTGGTTCCAGCTACTTGGAGGAAGGCTGAGCAGAAGGATTGCCCAAATCCAGCAAGTTGAGGCTACAGTGGCCATGAGCATGCCACTGCACTCCAGACTGGGCGAAAGAGTGAGACTCCAACTCAGAAAAGAAAAAAGTAAGATATTTTGAAAACATTTTATCTAAAATTAGTATTTTTTGTTATGCCTATTATTATAATAAAATGATAGGTATTATTACAACTTTATTTTATACATTATTATTATAAAAACCATTAAAACCCTTATATTTTTAGTATCATTGTATATTATTTTATGCTCTTCCTTAGAAAGAGACACACTTAGAGCTTATTAATATGAATTGTATAACATAATTTAACTTATGTTTGTACACTAGGATCTATGTCTTTCTATGTTTCTTATCTAGACATTTTTAAAATAAAAAAAAATCATTATGTTGGATTTGAAATATATCAAGACTTTGGCAAAAATTAGAGATTCATAATCTTATTTTGTTTCAGCTTTGGTTATTTAAAACTTTTATAGGCTTCTAAGTAAGCAACGAGGCAGAGAACAAGCAGAAATGGGTGTATATATGAAAACTTGTGCTTCTGGACACTGTGTAGTAACAGGGATTTGGAATTATCTCCTTCTTTAAATAGACATTCAATACAATATATGATAGACAATATTCAAATACTAGAAAACAGTCAGCACAAGAAAACTAATCTTTGAAAACAAGACAGTGAATTATGTGAGCTCACCACTAATCAGTTTATTGCGTGGAGAGAGCTTCCAAATTGAAAAAGAGCAGATGGAACTCAGACACACCTTGGTGAACTTGCTGAGTTGAGAATCCAGAGTCCAAACAGGCATAATGGGTACAATTGCGAGAGTGAAATAGTGAATAAAAGGATGCTGCAATGACAGAGAAAGCTCAGAAGATATACAGAAGTATCCTCCTCAGTCTTTGTCTGAGTTCCTGAACTATGCATAAATGGAACACACTACCTCAGCCAGACAATGAACCACTGAAAAGGAGTAGGTAGAACAATCCCTGGAGCTCATACAAATCAACAAATAGTTCATACTTCAACCAATTGGAATAAAAAGCCTCCTAAATCAAGGAGTACTACATAGATTGGTTAGAATAATCTTTTAACAACTGGTGCAAAATTAGCCTTGAACTAAAGATATAACACGATAAGGCTTAAAATCAGGTCTCTAAATAATTAATGGTTTCTAAATAAATTAACTATATATGAATAAAGTTCAATAATATTTAAGAAATATAACACAATTTAACACCAACCAGAGTAAAATTCACAATACATAGCACCCAATCAAAAGTTTCCAAGCATCTGGAAAAAATTGGAGGGTAGACCCATGCAAAAAAAATCAATCAATAGCAACAAGTTCAGTTATAACTGAGATAATAGAAAAGGCAAACAGATATTAAAACACCTATTGTAAGCATCCTCCATATGTTCAAGAAGTCTACGTAGAAAAAGCATGGATAGATCAGAAAGAAAAATGAAACTGATAGTGGAGGAAATTATAAATCTGAAAGGAAAGATACATTAGATAGGGATAACAGCATATTACACATATAGGGGAAAAGATGACTGCATTTAAAGGACATAGTAAAATAAACTATCAAAATAACTGACACATAAATAAAAGACTATAAAAAAGAAAAAAAAAAAGACTAAACAGAACCCCAGAGTAGTAGGTTAGTATTAATTTATCTAACATCTTGTAGAGACATATCTTCTTGTATTACACTTGACTTTCTCTTCACAGATATTGCATTTTTTGTGAATGAACAGAATGCAGTAATCCTGACTTGTGCACGTCCATTGGTGCTATTAGTCCAACAGCCTGTAATTGTTTCATGGCTCTGTATCATATTTTAACAATTCTTGAAATAGTTCAAACTTTTTTATTATTATATCTGTCATGGTAATCTGTGATTAGTGATATTTAATATTATCATAATTGTTTTGGGGTGTTATGAACTAAGCTTATTTAAGACAGTGAACTTAATTAACGCATGTTGTGTGTTTTCTAACTGCTCCATCAACCCGTGGTTCTCCCATCTGTCCTCCTCTCTTTAGTTCTTCCAATTCCCTACCACATAGCAATACTGAAATTTTGCCAGCTAATAACCCTACAATAACCTGTAAATGTTCAAAGGAAATGAAAGACACACATCTCTTACTTTAAATAAAAAACTATAAATGATTAACATTAGTGAGGAAGAAAGCTAGGCTTCCTGAGTCAGTTAGCCAAGTTGTGAATGCAAAGAAAATGTTTTTGAAGAGCATATGCTGATAAGAAAGTGAACACATGAATATAAGAAAGTGAAACAACCTTATTGCTGAGATGGAGAAGGTTTGAGTGGTCTGTATAGAAGATCAAATCAACCATAATATTCCCTTAAACCAAATTCTAATTCAGAGCAAAACCCTGACTTTTCCTAATTGTATAAAGACTGTCAGAGATGAGAAAACTGTAAAACAAAAACAAAAACAAAAACAAAAAAACAAGTTTGAAGTTAGCAAATGTTGGTTCATAGGTGTAAGGAAAGAATTTTTCCCTCTAAAATAAAAGTATAAGGTGAAGAAATAATTGCTGAAAATCTAGCTAAGACTGATGAAGGTGACTACACTGAAGAACATATTTTTAATGTAGATGAAACAGTCTTCTATTGAAATAGATGCCACCTTGGACTTTCAGAGTTTGAGAGGACATGACAATGCCTACCTTCAAGAGACAGGCTGACTTTCGTATTAGTGGTTAATGTGGTTAATGTGGTTGGTAATTTTAAGTTGAAGCCAATAGTCATTTACTATTATTAAAATCCCCAAAGAGTTATGCTAAATCTATTCTGCCTGTGTTCTGTAAATGAAATAACAAAGCCTGGATGACAGCACATATGTTTACAGCATGGTTTACAGAACATTTTAAGCCCAGTGTTGAGAACTACTGCTCAGAAAAAAGGAAAAGACTTATTTGAAAATATGACCATTGATTGACAATGCACCTCCTCACCCCAGAGGTTCAAAGGAGGTACACAAGGAGACAAAGTTGTTTTTTAACTGCCAATACCACATCCATTCAGCAACTCCTGGATTAAAGATGAATTTTTAGTTTCAAGTGTTATTTCTTAGGAAATACATTTTGTAATGCTATAGCTGCCATGATAGTGATTCCTCTGGTGGATCTAGGTATAGAAAATTGAAAACCTGGAAAGGATTCTCCATTCCAGAAGTCATTAAGAACGAGAGATTCGTGTGAGGAGGTCAAAATAAATAGAAATTTGGAAAAAGTTGATCTACACAGATGACTTTAGGGGTTCAAGGCTTCAGTGGAGGAGGTAACTGCAGGTGTGAAATAGCAAGAAAACTAGAATTAGAAATGGAGCCTGAAGATGTGACTGAAATACTAAAAGCTCATGATTAAACTTTGACGAATGATGAATTGTTTTTGATGGATTACCAGATAAAGTAGTTTCTTGAGATAAAATATAATACGGGTGAAGGAATTTGTGAACATTCTTGAAATGACAATAAATAATTTAGAATATTACATTAACTTAGTTGATAAATAAGCAGCAAAGTTTATTTAGAAGACCGACTCTAATTTTGAAAGACTTTCTACTATTTTTATGGCTGCATAATATTCCATCATGTATACGTACCACTTTTTAAAATCTGTGATCTATCACAGAAACAAAGAACTGGGTACCACATGTTCTCACTCATAATCATACCTTGAACAATTATCAAAATACTATAAGAAAGGGATTGGCAATAGTAGGAAACTGCCAAGGGATGTCACACCTCATCAACAAGGGTAACTACTTAATGATCATTTGTATACCTAACTCTGATTTGTACCCAATGTAATAAATAAAAGTTCTACTTTTATCAAACAGTATCATGTGCTACAGAGAAACCTTTTGTTAAAAAAGAGTAAAACAATCTAGAAAATTTTAATGTTGTCTTATTTTAATGTTTCTTATTTTAAGAAATGACCATAGCTGCCTCAGCTTTCAGCAACTATCACCCTGGTCAGTCAGCAGGTTTTCAACATCAGTGCAAGTTCCTCCATCAGCAAAAAATATTATAAATCCCTGAAAAATCAAATGAGCGTAACAATTTTTTAGTAATAAAGAATTTTTAAAATTAATGCATGTACAACTTTTTAGACATAAAGATATTGAACATTTAATAGAGTGTGTCATAGTTTAAATATAACATGTATATGTACCAGGAAAATAAAAATTTGTGTGATCGCTTTATTGCAATATTTTTTATTCTGGTCATCTGGAGCCTCACTTTCAATATTTCAAAAGTATTTCTGTAATTGAGATCTCAGAATAAGAGAGTGGTGAAAGGAGGGTGGAAAATAATTTGGTTTAATAACAAATATTTGTTATTTGAATATTATTACTTATTTGAATTATTTGAATAATTTACTATTTATTTGAAATGTAGCATTTATTTAAAGAAAAACTAATATCTATTGGACAAAAGCATAAACCCACTATATTAACTTTACATTGTTGCAGTAACTAATTATCAAAAATTTTGTGGCTTAAAATGACACAAATTTATTATAGAAAGATGTTGAATCAGAAGTCTGAAACGAATCTCAGTGGGCTAAAACCAAAGTATCTGCCACACCATATTTCCTTGTATTTCTGGAAGTTTCAGGGTATAATCTGTTTTCCAGCATTTTGCAGTTTACAGAGCCTGCCTGCATTTCTGGGTGTGTGCCTCCCCTTCATCTTCAAGGGCCAGCAATGGGCTGGTCAAGTCTCCCTCATGCGGTGTCACTCTGACGCTGACTCTTCTCCCTCTCGCTTTCACTTTCAAGGATCCTTGTGATTACGTTGTGCCTTCCTGGATGACCTGTGATGACCTATTGTTTTAATTTATTAGCAACTTTAATTATATCCTATGTGACATAAGATATTAATAGTTTCTACAGTTTTAAAACGGAAATCTTTAGGGGCCCATTATTCTGCCTACTAGATCTATGGATCCTAGAAGCTTAACATATTCCAGATAGATGAAACATGAAGGAAACCACAACAGGCTCAGTCATTCTGAGTCTTGGAAACGCTATGTCTAACAGGGTATGCCATAATCCAATTGCTAAAATCAGAGACAAAGAATAAAACTGCAAAATAATTGTTGCTTCCAACATAACCAAGAGCAAACAAAATAAAACATATCTACAAAACCATAACTTATCTTGAGCACATCAGAGAGTTGATTTCAAATAACAAACAAATATCTAGACTTACAGAAAAGAAGTCATTGAACTAATGACAAGATAAATGAACTGTTTCAACTTCACCAGAGAAAGGGAGAACATGGTAGTTATCTTAAAAGCAAATTTGAAAAAAAAATAGAAAAAATTTTATAGAAACCTTAAAGACAAGATTGGGCAGTCAAATAAATCTGGTAACCCGGGGTCGCAAATATGAGATGAGTGTCCTAAACACTCACAAGCTCTTTCCTGTCCTTTTTTTTTCTTTTTTGAGTTCTTTAAATAAAAGATGACGATCAGGGAGGAAGTACACAAAGTGCTTCCTACAAATGTTCAGAAGGTGATTGGGGGTTGCTACAGAATGAGCACAGAGTCCTGTTGATATTCCTGTGACCATCTCTCCTAATGAGTAAAATTTAACTGTGGAGATAGAAGCAACAAATTATCTGTCCTTCAGAACCCATGAGGTAAAAAAACAAATCAATTGATTCAAGAAGATGAGTAAAAACAATAACGACTACTAAACCTGGCCAGTAGGAGAGAGAAGAAACTCTCTAGCACCCAGGACAAAGTCACACTTCCTTTGAAGCTGAAAGAGAGAGAGAGCTAATAAAATGCCTACCTTAGAGAAGGAAGAGCAAACGTCTTGAACAATAAAATTTTATACACGGAGCAAGCAAATGTCTTTCATTTCTGTAGTAGAAGCAGGAAATTTATAATCAAGACCAAATAAAAATAAAAGGTTCAATTGGCATGAGATATAGAAGAAAAAACTGAATATAATATAAGCCTCAAGACTATGCAGTTTGGAGTTCATCTAAGATTGTAGTTGTATCACGACAACAGAGAATACCCCTGCTTCTATCAGAAGCTTTATTTTGCTCTGAATAACAATGAACACTTACCTACCCCTGAAAGTGGAGCAAACACATGAAGAGAGACTTTATTTGCATTATGTCAGCAAAAATAGTAAAAGTTAGGGGCAGAAGGTACACTAAGGGAACTTCAGGACACCTGCCCCATCCAGAACACAAGACAAGAGGAACCAATTACTAGAGGGCATTGAATCATGGACTGCACCAAAAATCATGATAAGTGTAACAACAAATTCAGCTCAATTTCCCATTATATTGACTTTAACCTTTACCTTTAGAATCTGACAGAAACGGCCAATCCAGGGTTAAAGACTATTTACCAAATATTGAGGTATGATATCAAGTATGATAAATTAAAGCATATTATAAACACTAGAACAGCCACTATAAATGACATACTTCTTAATCATTAAAAATTAAGTAGATACTTATAATATGGGCTTTAAAATAGTCTAGTGATATAGGACAAAATATCTTTGTGTAGAAGAAACAGTTAAGAACTCATACATGTTATGGAATTACTCTCTATGTAGAAAGTCCTGAATTAGGACTTTTAAAATTATATTTTACTACATAATGTAACTCAACTCAGCTACTCCTATTGATAAATGCAAAATATGTACATGTATATAACAATAAATGTAACAATAACTATACTTATATATTCAGTTATGTTAATTATTATTGAATTATAATTTGTGGCATTAAGTCATTTGGTTAAATGTTATAAGCTCAGGTTAAAAATTACTATTTATATATAGTCTTCATATTTGTTGAACAATCAGCAATTCTGAGTCTTGGAAAGCTACTAGTTGAAAAACCATAGTTTACAGTTACATTCTGTTTTGCCCTGAAGATAATTTAGTTAGACTTTAGAAGCACGTTCTTTTTATTAATGGAAATGAGGCAGACAATTTTGATTAGACAACTTGAGAAAGGTCAAAAAGGCTATTTTTTAGGGAAATCAAATTTAAAATTACATTCAAACAACACAAAAAAGAGAACTCACCCAGGACCTATGCTAAAATAAATGAATAGCAAGGTGGATCATTTAAAACATTTTAAATGGTCTTATTTAATTCATCATGACCTTTTTAATCCAGCTAGTCTTTTCAAATGGGCCATGGTACAAACATTTCAACAGCTGAGAATGCACAGCTTTCTGTATATTATTATGTAACCAAATTACACAAATTATTCAGTCTAGCTCTCTACATTGATTTAATTGGATAGATAAATTGCAAACATTCTCATTTATACTCTGTAGACATAGTATCTCTCAGGGCAAATTGAATAAATTTTATCATTGTTAAATAAAAATATGTTTATAAGGTAGGTTTGTTGGTATCTGGAAATAAGAACTAATTATCTTTACTTTTTCTGAAAAGTAAAAGCAGTAAGAGAAATGTTAACTATCATTACATATAAACTTATTTTATAGATCACGTGGTCATATTTTCATTATAGATTACAACCAGGTTTTTCTTAAGATAGTGGCAATTCCCTTCTATTTTATACTACACTGTCTCTATCCATCCATCTGTTGATGGACATTAAAGTTGCTTCCACATCATGGCTAGTATGCATAGTGCTGCAATGAGTATAGGATTGACAACATCTCTTCTAAATCCTGACTTCAGTTTTTTATGATAAATACCTAAATGTGAGATTGCTGGATCATCTGGTAATTATAGTTTTAATATTTTGAAGAGATTTGTACTGCTGTTTTCCATAGTTGCTGCACCACTTAGCACTCCTGTTAACAATGTGTAAGGTTCCAATTTCTCCACATTTTCACCAACACCACATAACCATACATATATATAAATTATATATTATATGCAAAATAGTCTTTGTAACATGTGAACTGATATCAGGCTTAAAAAAAGAAAGAGAATTTGCAATAGGCTACAGCATAGCTGAACCTAGATTGCATCATGCTAAGGATCCACAAGGAACTCAAATGAACTGAAAGGAAAAAATAAAATAAAATAAAATAACCAGCCCTATTAAGTGAAATAAACCAGTCACAGAAGGACAAATACTACATGATTTCACTTACACGAAGCATCTAAAATATTCAAATTTATGCTATCAAAGAGTGGAATGGTGGTTGGAATTGAAGTAAGGGAAAACGGGAGTTGCTAATCAAAGGATATAATGTTTTGGTCAAGCAACATGAATAAGCTCTAGAAATGGTCTTTATGACATTGTGCCTCAAGTTAATAATAACGTAAGCAAACATTTTCATATCTTTCAACCAATATTCTTATTTCAAATTTGAGGTGACTGTTCTAGCTTTTACACTTATTTATACAAATCAAATTACGTGTATTTAAAATGTTAAGATTCTCATTCTCTCAAGGAAACTGCTACCAAAATTAGTATGCCTTTTGGGTTCAATTTTAATATTATGCAAATCTGAATTAAAAATTAAAGTTTCATGATGTATAAGTCCATACCACAGAATTATAACCCTTATAAACTACACCAAGTGGGATCTCAAGAAACACAAATCATATTCATTTTTATTGCCTAAAATTTCCCAGGGAAGGATTTATTTTATGAATTAGGTATATGTACCCAATCAGTATATTCAGATATAAATAAAATAAGAACAAGCTATGCTATAATTGTATTTTTCATCCCAATCTTTATAATCTCTATTATTTTAAAGCCATTGAGTTATGAAAACACTCACCTGAACTTGTAAAAATAATTTTACATTGGAATCAGAAGAAAATTTAAAACCAGCCTTAAGAAGTTTCTGGGTGAATAAAAGAGTGAATTATATGGTATATTTGTTCCAAAGGATGCTCATTAAACTGTTTCGGTTCATCTTACTTAAATTCAACCCATCTAAATCAAAAGTATGGAGCATTTGAGTTTTAATGAAACTTTATGTTGTACACTATTTAGCATCTTTTAATATAACAGCTATTGGCAGTTTCGTTTGAGCTAGTCATAGATTCATAGATTCATTATTACCCTACAGCTAGAGTGGAAATCTGAGACAAAAAAAGGCAATCAAAGAAGAGATGTGGTAGATTGAGTAACACATCAGAGAGAAGCTATAGGAATTGTTCTATGCTTTAAGTTTTTATTTACTCCTTAAAAACAGATCAGTATTTTAATGAAAATATCACCACATTGCTACATATTTCTATTCTATTTTTGGAGCCTATCATAAAAAATTAATAGCGAGGGCATCATACTGCATTTTATTAAATGAAAAATATAAATGCTCACACAAATCATGCTAAACCTAGCACTATTCTTCCATTTTGGATGACACTTTATCTTAGAGATACTCACTGATTTCTGATGCTTCTGTACAACATAATGAAAGCAAAAGCTTTCCAAAACTGTTTATCAATAATGGCCACAGGATTTGTCTCATACCTCATTTACATATACTGAATAAATGTTCTAAGTAAATGAAAGCTGAAGTTTATAAATATGGGCAGATGTCAAATTACTTAAGTAGCTGTCTCTTACTGATATATTTTAAATAATTTCTTCAGGGCCTATTAAAATCATGAGAACCTAAAGAAATACTGTTCACTATGTGGTTGGAAATTCCAGAAAAATGGATTTTTAAAAACTGTCTTATGTTAACGTTCAAGATTTCTCTTTGATATTATTCTATTCTGGTAATAGAAGTTTGACAAAGTTGTCAGAGACCCACAAACTTTCTGTCTTTCTTTTCTGTCATAACTAAGCTATTGCAGTTATTTCCATGCTTCAAATGACTGTGGCAACACCAGGCATCATATTTACATTCTAGCCCATCATTAAGGCATAAAGGGAAGGCAAAGGGACTTTCTTTTTAAAAGCACTTCCTAGAAGTCACCTCAATTCTGCTTACATGCAATTTGCTGGAACTCTATCACATGACTACATGCAGCTGTTAGTGGGAAACTGTCAGGGGTGGGGTGGTGGAATTGGCAGTTGAGGGCAACAGCTAGGGGAGGGAGGAGCACACCTCATCAACAAGGATACCTGCATAATCAACGTTTGTATTCCTAACCCTGAATTGTACTGAACATCTTTATAATAAAAATAATAACAAAAAAAGAAAGCTAAAGAATCTACTGTTATTTTGGGCAACCATATGTCTGTATAAAATCTAAGGTTTTAATGCAGAAAGAGGAAACAGATATTGTGGAACAATTATCAATTTTTGCCACAGCTGTTCTAAATAGTCATCCATAAATCCCTGCCTTCTCTTTTTTCACACATATAAAATAAACTCATCATTTCCCCCAAGGAAGACTCTCCAAAATACTACCTGGGTACTGCTTTCAGCTCAAAGTTTATAATCTCAGGATTCTCATAAAATATAGCTCCTCATATCTTGTGACCTATAAAATAAAGGGCATGTTATTTGTTCCAAATGAAGAGAAAAAGAAAAAAAAAATAACAGCACCTGGAAATACCTGTTTGGAAGAGAGGAAAACGGGAAACAAAAAGCAGTGTGTGTTCTGTAGCAGTTTTTAAATCCCGTTGAACAGAAATAGTAAAGACCTCTTTCTGTGACAGCAGAGGAACTTTCTTTTTTAGCCCATTTGGCACTGTCTTCTGCTTTCTGGGAAGAAATCCCATCACCAACATACTCCACGGATTACAATTGCCTTTTGGGAAGGTCTTTCTGTCCCTCCTTTTTAAAGATTAATTAGTTAATTTGAAAAATCAAACAATTAACTTAAAAATTTTAATGACAAATAAAAATTGTATATATTTATGGTGTTCAGTATAATGTTTGATATATATATGCATTGTGGAATGGCCAAATTAAACAAATTAACATATCTATTACCCTGCATGCTTTTTGATGCTGAATCTGGCTGAATCTAAGGCGGGCATTGAGGAGTATACTTGTCTTAGCGGCTACTTAGCCTTAATTATTTGTATCCTACCACTATATTTTTGAGGACTGGTATATATTTTTCAGGAATTGACAGTTATACTATATTTCAGGTTAGATTTATAGTCTCTGTGGCAATAATCTACAAAATTAATAGGATTTCTTATTTCTTTGCTTTGATCAGTTCTCTAAACAAGCAAACACAGGCAAGTAACCATAGACATAGCTAAAGCCTGAAGATTCTGGTCTTCTACTTACTGGCTCATTATTATGCCCACCACCATCATTGCCTGACTGTTAGATGTTTTAAGGTTATCTGAAGCCAAAAGCACTCTTAATCTGATTTTTGCTGCTATGCTGGGTGCCTAACTGGCATAGAATTCTTATGAAGTTGCTTAAAAAGTTTCTGGGGCAAGATTATGTTAATGGTGCCACTACAAGCCATCACTGATTATTATTGTTTCTATCAAGAATATAGGTTGTTTTAAAACAGCAAAACTCAAATTGTAGAACTGAATAGAGAAATTCAAGTGCAGAGAAAGAGATCATAGACAGAGATCATCTGAGCAGACATGTTTCTTCTATTTGCATTTGCAAAGTGACTAGTTCTAGGATTATGCAAAAATTGGGCAGAAAAAGTTAACATTCTATTTTTACATTATTTTATTTTACAATAAAGTATGTGGTTCTGCTTTTCATGGTAGTGCTGATTTCAGTTTTGATCAGATCTTTTTCCACAATGCAATAAGAATCATTATTTCAGTCTGAAATATTTAAATCTGTAAGAACTTATCTCCAACTACTAAGTTAATGACACATTTTTATTTAAGTATAGCATTAAGTATGTATAATACAGCTATTTGCAATAACCTGTATCCAGGTATGGAATTCCATGTCAATCATATTAATGAGGATTAAATTGGGTATAAGTGGAAAAAAGAAAGGCCGGATAACATAAGCTTAAACAGATATGGCTTACATTTCTTAATTAAAATTTCAAAAGTCAACTGTCTCAAGCTGGTATGGCATAAGTCAATCACCAGAGACTTGATTATTTTTAGCTTGACAATTCTTTCACCTCTAAGGTGTAATTGTCATTTGTATTCATGTTTCAGTCTGCATTTCTATAATTTTTATGCCTGCCATTTATTTAAATATTATTTACTTTCAAAAAAGGAAAGTAAAATCATAGTTTATCTTCAGTGTTTAACATTGCTAGATGGAATTCCTAGAAAGCATTCAATCAGTGTCACTAGAATCCAGAGAATAGGAAATTCAGTTTCCAAAGTATTCGCTTTTACTAGAAGTGGTGTTCATCATGGTATTGACCATGGGACCTTAAGTCCTCAGGATCATATGCAGTAGACAGACACAGAAAATTGGCTCAGAGAATTTCAGGATATATCATTGCCTACATTTCAGCTATCAAATCACAGACTTCAAGGCATGTCCGGTACGAATTAGCCTTAGAGAGTCAAAACTGCACATATGTTTTCTAAAGTTTAATATTATCTTCCCTAATTTTACTTCCATGGCAACCCCAAATTAAAAAGGACTTAGGAAAAATATGTAATGCGTAGCATCCAAAAGACCTTTTCTTGTCATTTGGTATTTCACCCTATGTGAATCACTAGTTGACATATTATATTTATTAAAAATTCTAAAACACCTAGATTTTATTTGGCAACGAGGGCCTTGGTGCTCCCCAGGCATAGCAACAACACAGGGCCTTTTCTGGTTACACTAGAGATTCATAAATTATAAGGATGATTGGTATTGGGTTGGCAAAGGCTGTGTGTGTGTGTGTGTGTGTGTGTGTGTGTGTGTGTGTGTGTGTGTGTGTGTGTGACATGAAGGTGAAATATTATTTACAACTATCTGATCCTAAATCCTAACTTCATTTGACCTACAAAGACTGTTTTACACAGCTTTAATGTATACTGTGTTTTCCAGGAATGCAATTGCCATTTGCACTGAAATAAATTTGCTGCTGAAATAAGTTTGCATGACGCTTAATTTAAATTTTTACCAAAAGCTTTTTGCAATCTAAACAAAATTGCTATATCATGGATGACACTTCCCCTCATTATAGAATGATAAATATACCAGTTCTTGTTTTCAGTTATCTTACATACTGTGATTCTATTCTGAATTTCAAATATATAACACTTTCATTATTTTTCTATACACACCTGCAAGTTATATGAATGCAAATTGCTCCCCTTTATACTATAATATTATAATACACATATAAACAACAATGGTTACATTGTTATTTCTATAGTCTATTACCAGGATGGCCACAATAGTGTCCCAATTTGTCACTCTGACTTCAGTTATCTCTGTTCTCCACTTTAATTCTGTGGTCAACTTATACATTTAGGTAAGATTATATGCCCTCTTTTCCCTAAAAATCTTACAATAACTTCACTTGTTTGTAGAAATGGCATCTAAATTTTGTTTAACCATACAAAGTTATGTATATATGATTATATGTGCTATGATCCTGGTTCATAACTTGTACATGGAACCAAAGTAATTTTTAACTATATATGAAAATTCAGTTTTCAAATAGTGACCATGATAATTTGCAATCATTTGGACATAATTTGATGATGAAATTAGTTCCTGGCTGTGATTTGCCTAAGATATACCAGAATAATGGTGATGTCATATCTGCCATATTCTTGCTTACTTATGAGTATTTCCTTGAAAAGTTAGATTTTTTTCAGAATATCAATTCTGTTGTTTTTATTATAAAATGCAACATATATACTAAAGAAAATTATTAAATATACAAACAATTTAAGGAAAATTTATATAATGAATATCCTTGTATATACTACTTATGTTTTAAAGTAGAAGCAGTGGCAGTCTTTTAAGTCTATCTAGGTTCTTCCTAGTCTCAAAAGTATTCACTGGGTTAAGTTTGAATAATTTTTTACTTTGCTTTTTAATAGGCTTTCCATATATATATGTGCTTCCCAAAAATAAACATTGTTCTGTTCTCCAATTCATAGCCATTTATATGAATACTGTACTGTTATATTTTTACTACTTTAGTTTTGTGTAGTACTTCATTGTGTAAATAGACAACTTAACTTTCTATTCTTTTAGACAATTCTTTTTTGGTTCCAATGTTTGCCACTGCAAAAATACTCTGTTATAAATAACTTTGGACATGTCTACTTTAGACAAGTACAAAACTTTCTCAGTTATTCAACTGGGAATGCACAAACTGTTTTGTAATGTTTAGACATGAATGGTATTTGTAATAGTTAGCCACTGAACGGCCAGGGACAATGGTCTAATGGAATAAAGACCAGCAGTAAACAGCTTGCTAGGTCATACAAGTGTGAAGAAAGAAACTAATACTAATCAATATGAATATGTTAATAAGTAATACATAACTCAACACCGTATCCTAACAGTTTTCACTTGTCTATATTACCAGCAGAAAAAAAAAAATGAGGGTTCTCTTTGTTCAACCTAGTTTCCAGATTGGGTATTTTTTTGAGAAAGTAATTATCACATCACAATATATTTTTTTCTTTATATCCCCTTAATGATTAATGAGATAGTTTTCTAAATTAATGTTCATTTTGTTTTAATTTTTCATAAATCGCTGTTCTTTTCCTCTTATTTTCTAGTAGATTATTTGTGTTTTTCTCACTGCTTCAGAGTTATTCTACATATTCTTTATATTTAACTTTTTGTTGCTTACCAGTACTCCAAATCATTTCTCCTAGTTTGTGCCTTGTCTTAATTGCATCTTTGATCATTATAAATGATTGTTTATATTTACAGTGTTCTTTATATTTAAGATGTAAATATGATTTCCATGTTTTATATTACTTTACTCTGAAATTGTATTTCCTATATTCGTTCCTGAAATTAGCTCATATGAATTAGGTATGATCAGGGTTTTCTTTTTCTTTATATGGCAAGCCAACTGTTCTAGAAAATCCGCTGAAATATACGTCCAATCTTCCATATTTATCTGTAATATCATCTGTGTCATAAAGCAATTTTATATATCAGAGCAGACATAATTATTTGTTTCATGTCCTGATCTGTTAATATACTTTTCTACTTTTGTATTAATACATAACTGTCTTAATTATGTGCTATGGTTTTCATTATGTTTTTTTCAATTTGATAAGCCAAATCCCTTCCCACTTCAACTTTGTTATTTTAAAATACCATTTTAGGTATTTTTTGTCTCTGGCTTTTTCATATGAATTTTACAATGACAAAACATTTCAAAAATAATTGTTGTAATTGAAAATCATTATACCCATATTTTATATGAAAAGATATCAAGCAGCATAATCCATAAACAAATATATATGATTTCTATAATTCATTTAGACTAAAATTTGAAAATTTCTCTAAAATATGGTGAGGTTTAATGTTACTAATGATGAATTATATAAAATATGAATCTACTTAATCCAGCGTAGTCAAAGTGAGGAAATGTGTTGGAAGGCAGCAAGCAAGAGAAGGGTCAACTTTCCAATCATCTGGTTATTGGGGAATACCCAGCATCTTCTTAAATACTGTTTTACACAAGACAAAAATGTTATGTGAGTGCACAGCTATAAAAATTATGCGTTTCTCATTGGTTATACTTAATTTTAAGAAAAGTATATATAATTTTCTACCACAAAAATAAATGATTATTTTTCTGCTGCAACCTATTTTAGACATGTCCAGAATACAGAATGTAGATAATCATCTAATTGTCTCTTAAGTCATAGAACACATAACCTAGTCCTGTGAAGAGCTTAGACTGTTTCTATTTATTTATTTATTATTTTATCTTTATTTTAAAGATGTAAGGTACAATTCAAGTTTAGGTATACAGATGTTCATTATGCAGGTACCCTTGTTGATGAGGCATGCCCTCTCCCCTGACAGTTTCCTACTACTGCCAATCCCACCTTCCTTCCCTCCCCTGGCAGTTTCCCACCACTGCCAATCCCTTTATTATAGTATTATGATAATTGTTCAAGTTCTGCTTATGAGTGGGAACATGTGGTTCTCAGTTCTTTTTTTCTGTGACAGGTCACTCAGTATTATAGACTCTAAATCCATCCAAATTGCTGCAAGTTTTATAATTTTGTCCTTTTTTATGAATGCACAATATTTCATTATGTATGTACCACCTTTTTTTAAATACATAAAATGGTCTTCATAGCTAAATGTGTCTGCTTAAATGTTTGCTTTACTTGTATTGTCTTCTTCTAGTTTTCTGTTAATAAAATTCTGTTCTTCCTTGTTAAACATCTTGAAATACTTTGGCCTTTCTTATATAGCCACAGAAGTAGATTAAACCTATTTTTATGATATGATACTACTATACTAACACATCTGACTTCATAATAGTTGTAGCTACCTTTAATGTCTTTTCATACATTAATTTTTTAATGCTTTAAGAAATTAGATATGATTAATATTAGGATCCACTACTTAACACAATGTTTTAAATCTATTAAGAATCATATTTTGGGGGAATGCTGACAAGACGGCGGCCAGACAGGTTGGACTATGAGAGTCTCTGCAAAAGAAAGTGTCCATAAAGACTCTCTATGTGAGTAGGCATGTGCTGGTGGGAGAGTGAAAGTCTGTCTGAGGGGAGACTCGGGTTCATGCACTGGGTCACCCACAAAGGTGATTGCAAGCCCCTACCACCCTGAGATTCAAGTTGTGGGTGTGCAAGATCATTTGCTGTTCACAGGACTCACCTGAGAAGAGCCTGTCTAATCCAGCTGATTCTCATCACCTGGCACCTGGCTCACACCATCACCTGTTATAGCAAATCAGCTGGTGACCCGGATCCAATCAGTGGAGAAAGACCAGGGAGAGCCAGAGAGGAGTCCCATGCCTGGTGAGAAATGCTGGCCACAATCATTTTTTCTGTCCCAGGAGCAGGCTGAGACCTGCATTGCCCCGCCCAGCTCTGCCCAGCCTCCAACTTGGGACCTACCATAATCTCATCAAAGTGGGAGAGACATAAGCCCCTCCCCCAAGCTGGAGTAGACACAGACAGGTCAGATCTGAGTAGCAGACTTGACAGGCAGCAAGCCAGGTAAGTCTAGATCTGATCCAACCCCTTCCACAGTAGACCTGGAGCATCTGATCCAAGTTGTGAGTAACCCTTTCAACCTGCACTGAGAGCTAGAGATGAGAGCTGAAAGGACGTTGTACTTACAGGAATGACCTCAGAGCAGGTTTTGTTCCTTCTTTTTATTTTTTAATTTTTTGTCTGTTTCTTTGCTCATTTTAGTTGTTTTAGTTTTAGTTTTTCTCTCTCATTCTTTCTGCTTTTGATAACGTTTTCATACTTGCTTTGTTTCTGTTATTTTACTGATTTTTTTTCTTTAGACATCCTGTATGTGTAAGGGAAGAGTATATAAATAGGGAAGTTTATGTTGGTTTGTGAGTTTGTGTGATAGTCTGTTTTAATTTTTTTTTTCTGTCTTTGTGTCTCTTTTCATTTGCTAGTTGGTATGTCTGAATGTTTTCCCTCTTACTCTTCTCTCTCTACACCTTCCTTTTGCACCCCCTTCCTTTTCCATTCTTTTCCTTTTTCTTACCTCATTTTGCTTTCAGGGAGCAAACCTATGCCCCCACTGCATGGACAAATTGTAAGGTAGTGGGACATGGGTTCCGGGTGCCCATACAACTGTTGGTGGATACTGGGATCTGCAGATATATTTTGAATCACAACTTCTTCCTCAATTAAATCTCAAAATGGCAAAAGGTGCAGCCTCAACCCACAGTCCGTCTTCAGAATTGAACAAAGACAGAGGATCCACATAAAGAAGAATAGGAGATAGGCAAACAGACGTAAAAGCAACTCCACCATCCCTGAAGCACAGAATTAAATAGGGGGGAAAAGTGGGGGTGGGGGAGGAAAATCTACAAAAAACGAAGAAAACCAAAAGACGAGTATAGGTCTCACACAGACACCTGGGAGGTCAGACAATGAGAAAACAGACTTCAGAATGCAAACAATGAAGAACCCCCAGAATTTCTGGTCTCAAACTACAAACCAGATATCAAGACATTAATAGAGAGAATAAATAGAATTGAGGAGAGACAAGAGGAAAATAGGAAGGAGTTGATAACTGAGATAGCAGTAAAGAATACTATGAATGAAATAAATAACAAACTGATAAGGATGGAAAACAAAATTAGCCAAGCAGAAGAAAGAATCTCAGAGCTTGAGACCAAAAATATAGAACTAAACCAAACTGTCAAAAATATAGAAAAGAAGCTTAAAAAGACAGAAAACCTTCAAGAGATGAACAATTAGTTCAAGAGGCCGAACCTAAGAGTAAATGGACCTCCTGAGGCAGAAAAAGAGACAGAGACCACCCTGTAATGTGAATGGACTAAATGTACCAAGACATAGATTAGCAAATTTGATAAAATATCATGAGGGAACAAATATACTGTCTCCAAGAGACTCATCTCACCAGGAAGAATACTCACAGACTCAAAGTAAGAGGATGGGAAACAAAATTTCAGGGGAATGGAGCACTAAAGAAAGCAGGAGTCATGATCTTAATATCAGACAAACTACCCTTTAAGTTATAAAAAATTTAAAAAGATACAGAAGGTCACTATATAATGACAAAAGGTTCAATCCATCATCAAGAAATATCCATCCTAACATATATGCATCCAACATAGAAGCAACAACTTTCACAAAGCAGCTTCTAGACAAACTTAAAAAAGATATTGACTCTAACACTATCATAACTGGGGACTCTAATACTCCATTCACAACCGTAAACAGATCATTTAGGCAAAAAATAAGCAAGGAGATCTAGAACCTGAATGAGAGACACTTGACCAAGTGGACTTAATTTTTACCTATAGAACACTCCACCCAATGACCACAAAATATACATTCTACTCATCACCACATGAAACGTACTCTAAGATCGACCACATCCTTGGCCACACATCAAACATAAACAAACTTCATAATATTGAAATTTTGCCATGCACCTTCTCAGACCACAGTGAATAAAAATAAATATCAACACCAACAATGTTTCCCCCAAACCCACAAAGACATGGACACTAAACAGCATGATGCTAAGCAACTCCTGGGTCAACATGGAAATCAAAACAGAGATTAAAAGATACCTGGAAAAAAATGATTAATGAAGAAACATCTTTCTACAATCTCTGGGATGCCATGAAAGCAGTAGTAAGAGGGGAATTCACATCTCTACAAACACACATGAAGAAAATGGAAAGATCACAAGTTAACAGCCTAAAAAGTCACCTAAGGAATCTGCAAAAGCAAGACCACCAAAACCTTAACTTCAGCAAAAGAATCCAGATCACCAAAATAAAATCTCAAATCCAGGACATAGAAGACAAAAAAGATAATACAAAAAAATTAATGAAAAAAAAGCTTGTTCTTTGAAAGGATAAACAAGATAGATGGTCCCATAACTAGACTGACCAAGGAAAATCCCAAATAAACACAATCAGAAACACAAAATATGAAGTCACAACTGCCCTGAAGAAATATAAACGATTATCAAAAACTACTATGTACACTTGTATGGAAACAAACTTGAAAACCTAAAGGAATTGGAGGACTTTCTGACATCACACAACCTCCCCAGGTTGAAGAAGAAGAAATTGAGACCCTAAATAGACAAATAACAATCCAGGAAATTAACTATGCCATAAGAAAACTACCTACAAAAAACAAAAACAAAAACAAAAGCCCTAGGCCAGATAGCTTTCCAGCAGAATTCTGCAAAACATACAAGGAGGAACTGATACCAATTATATTGAAAGTATTTCAGGCTATTGAGAAAGATGGCACTCTGCCCAAATCATTTTATGAAGCTAACATCACATTGATCTCAAGCCAGGTAAAGATCCAACAAAGAAAGAGAACTACAGGCCAGTACACTTGATGAGTATAGATGCTAAAATTCTCAAAAAGATTCTAGCAAACTGGACCCAACAACACATTTCAAAAATCATCCACCACAACCAAGTAGACCATCCCCAGGAAGCAAGGATGGTTCAACATTTTTAAGACCACAAATGTAATTAAATACATCTACAGACATAAAACAAAAACCACATAATTATATCATTAGATGCAGAAAAAGCTTTTGATACAATTCAGCACCCTTTCTTGATAAAAACTTTTGAACATCTAGGCCTAGATAGATCATACCTCAAAATAGTAAGAGTAATCTACAAGAAACCCACAGCCAACATACTGCTAATCAGAAAGAATTGGTACCAATTCCCCTGAAAAGTGGAACAAAACAAGGATGCTGACTCTTATCCCTCCTGTTCAAAATAGTTTTGGAAGTCCTAGCCAGAGCAATCAGAGAAGAGAAGGCAATCGGGGTATCCAAATAGGAAAAGAGGAAGTCAAGTTATCTCTCTTTGCTGATCATATGATTCTAAACCTTGAAAACCCAAGAGAATCTGTCAAAAACATCCTTGCACTGATAAAGGAATTTGGCAAAGTCTCAGGTATAAAATAAGTGTGCAAAAGACAATCTCATTTCTATACACCAATAATAAACAGAAACCCAAATAGAAAGGCACAATTCCATTCACAATAGCCACAAAAAAATGAAATAGCCTGGCATCTTTCTAACCAGAGACATGCAAGACCTTTACAATGAAAACTACAAAACACTGCACAAAGAAATCAAAGATGACACAAACAAGTGGAAAAATATTCCATGCTCATGGATTGGAAGAATCAACATTGTTAAGATGTCCATTCTGCCTAACACAATCTATAGATTTAATGAACTACCCATCAAATTACCAGCAACATTCTTCTGAGACCTAGGAACAACAATACAGTAATTCATAAGGAAAAATAAACAACCACAAATAACCAAAAAAATCCTCGACAAAAAAAGCAAAAAACAACAAAACAAAAAGCAAAGCAGGAGGTATCACACACCCAAACTTTAGACTTTATTATAAAGCTACAATAATCAAACAGCCTGGTATTGACACAAGAACAGGCATATAGACCAATGGAATAGAACAGAGATTCCAGAAGCAAAACCTCAATTTCTTAACCAATACATCTTGGACAAAGCCTCCACCACCAACCACTGGGGAGAGGAGAACCTATTGAGTAAATGGTGATGTCTGGGATAACTGACTGACTACATGCAGAAGATTGAAACATGACCCCTCAAAAATCAACTCTAAATGGATCAGAGACCTAAAACCTAAAACTATAAGAACGTTAGAAATGCAGAAGACACTTATAGAAATTGGAACTGGCAACCGATTCCTGATCAAAACCCCAAGTTCCCATGCCATAAGAGGTAAGATAGACATGTGGGACCTCATCCAACTGACAAGTTTCTGCAAAGCCAAAGAAACCATCAAGAGAACTGAGAGACAGCCCACAGACTGGGAAAAAATATTTGCCAACTGTATGTCTGATAAAAACCTAACATCTATGATCTACAAGGAACTCAAACGTGCAGAAAAGAAAAAAAACAAACAGCCCCATTACAAAGCGGACAAAAGATATGAATAGACAGTTCTCAAAAGAAGATATACAAGCAGTAAATAGATACATGAAAAAATGTTCAGCCTCACTAGTCATCAAAGACATGCAAATTAAAACTACACTGAGATACTACCTAACTCCAGGCAGAATGGCCAACATTAATAACTCAAAAAATAACAGATGCTGGAGAGGATGTGGCGAAAAGGGAAAACTTCTACAATGTTGATGGGAGTGTAAACTAGCACAGCCTCTGTGGAAAACAGTGTGGTGATTCCTAAAAGTTCTAAAAATCAGCCTTCCATAAGACCCCACAATTCTCCTACTGGGAATATTCCCTGAAGAACTCAAATCACTCTACAAAAAAGATACTGGCACTTGCCCAGCTCAGTGGCTCAGCCTGTAGTCCCGCGCCTTTGGGAGGCTGAGGTGAGTGGATTGCCTGAGCCTGCGGGTTCGAGACCCGCCTGGGCAGCGAGACCTCATCTCTACGATTAAAAAAAAAAAAAAAAAAAAAAATCATCCGTGCATGGTAGCGCATGCCTGTAATTCTGGCTACTTGGAAGGCTGAAGCGGAAGGATCGCTGGAGCCTAGCAGGTCGAGGTTGCGGTGACCGGGAGAGGCCAATGCACTACAGTCTGGGTGACAGAGTGAGACTCCAACTCAAAAAAAAAAAAAAAAAAAAATACTGGCACACGTATGTTTATGGCAGCATTGTTCACAATAGCAAGCACATGGAACCAACGGTGCTGTCCATCAGAAGAGGACTGGATTTAAAAATGTGGTACATACACACAATGGAATATCACGCAGCCATAAAGAAGAACAAAATCATGAACTTCACAGCAACCAGGATGAACTTCGAGTCTATAATACTGAGTGATCTTTCACAACAAAGATCTGAGTATCACATGTTCTCACTCAAAAGTGGACCTTGAACAACTATCATCTTATTATAAGAAAAGGAATGACAGTGGGAAACTGCAATGTGGGGATGGGGAGGTGGGATTTGCAGCAGTGGGAAACTTCCTGGGAATGAGGGGGGCACACCTCATCAACAAGGGTACCTGCACAATGACTATGTATACCTAACCCTGAAGTGTATACTGCAATTTTAAAATGAAAAAAATTAAAAATTAAATAAATACATAAAAACCTTTGTTGCAAAAGAACAATATTTTATCTAATTTTTTTCATTTTTTCATGCCACATTTTTTCTAAATTAAATATTAACACTGTCATAACAATTACATTTTTTGTTATATGGCATAACAATTTTGCATAGTAATAATTAAGTTGTATTAATTGGTAAATATTATGTAGATATTGTACCTTTAAGTATTACACATGATTAGTGTCTTCTTAGTGCTTCAAAACCTTTTTTTTGCCAGTCAATCAAAGCTTAAATGTAAATCGTTATTCACTTTATATATATTCTCTAATTCCAAATAGAAATATTAAATATTGATTTTAGAAGAGAACTTAAACATTACATTGTCTTATACCTCCATTTGGTAGATAAGATTTTATTTTCTGTTGGAAGCAAATTATTCTTGTTTCTAAACTGAGGATTCAAATGTTGGGTATGTAGATTATTAATGTTCTTGTAGGTATATTTTTAAAGCACAGCCATTCTCTTAAAATTCTGAAACTCATTCTGTATAACAATGGCTCATTTGAAAATATACAACCAATTCTCAAATGAAGCAATTTCTATGATAATTTTGAATGACTGTTCATAAGATTTCCTTAATTCTCAAGTTAATATTGTGGATTTTATATTTTTAAGGTGTGATATAGCTGACTTGTAGATACAAATACTTGATTGCTTTTAATAGTAACTCAAGGACACCCGGGCTCGGTGGCTCAGCCTGTAATCCCGCGCCTTTGGGAGGCTGAGGTGAGTGGATTGCCTGAGCCCGCGGGTTCAAGACCCACCTGGGCAGCGAGACCTCACCTCTACAAAAAATCAGCCGGGCGTGGTAGCGCATGCCCATAATTCTGGCTACTTGGAAGGCTGAGGTGGAAGGATTGCCGGAGCCCAGCAGGTCAATGCTGCGGTGGCCGGGAACGGCCACTGCACTCCAGTCTGGGCAACAGAGTGAGACTCCAACTCAAAAAAAAAAAAAAAAAAAAAATAGTAACTCAAGGTCTTCACTATGTTTGAATGTTAATTTTATGAAGATACATATTTTAATTTATTGCATTTGCAAATTACACATTAGTATTTAAAGTAATAAATGTTGTTTTGCCCAAGTCTTCTGAAGTTTATTAAAACCTCATCTTAAATCATTTTAGTACTTATTTGGGGGTTCTTGAATGTAATCTCATAAAACACCTTGCTTCATAATATATTTGTTAAATCTAAAAAGCACTTGATATCTGTGATTTTATTCTTAATTTTGATGTGGTCACTTACTTCCTTTGTTTTCTATTAGTATTTGGTTGTTGCATAAGTTTGCAGCACTGTGGTGTTGGGAATTTTTCATTTGTCATTTGGAATGACAGCATTGTTTTTGTTAAATATATCTTGCAGGTTAGAAGAAAGTTAGTGCTACCTGTGGGCCAAAGATGATGGACTGTCAAGTGGAAACAAAATGAACACTTTCAAATATTCTAGTTTGAGTTCATCAGAGGAGGAAAGGGAGTGAAGGTAGCCCAAAACATTTGTGCCCTGTAAGGGGAGAATGCCATTGGTGAAAGCATGGCAAGGACATGATTTTGTTGTTTCAAGGAGTGCCCCTTTGACCTGAGTAATTCTCCACATTCAGGAAAATCATAGGGCTTTGATAAAGACCATTTAAATGTTTCAGTGCACAATGATTCTCACCAGTCAACCCGAGAATTGTCAGATGTGAAGAACTGTGATCAATTATTATGCAGCATTTGCATTCCATGAGCAAGCTGAAAAATGCTAAGAACTTATGCCTCAACCAAATAAAAGAGAAGTACATGAATTTGCAAAAAAATAATGTATTGTACTATATGGATATTGACTCTTATTCTCCTTTATATCCTTTTCAAGCACTTTATGTCATAATTTCCAAGGTGGCAGAACATATTTAGGAAAGAGAGGTTAAGAAAGTTATCATTAGCCGGGCTCGGTAGCTCAGCCTGTAATCCCACGCTTTGGGAGGCCGAGGTGAGTGGATTGCCTGAGCCTGTGGGTTTGAGACCCACCTGGGCAACTTGGTGAGACCTCATCTCTACAATAAATAAAAAAATTAGCTGGGCATGGTAGCACACACCTGTAGTTCCAGCTACTTGGAAAGGTCGCCAGAGCCCAGCAGGTTGAGGCTCCAGTAGCTAGGAGCGGCCACTCCACCCCAGTCTGGGCGACAGAGTGTGACTCCAACTCAAAAAAAAAAAAAAAAAAAAAATTATCATTGATGAAAACTCAATAATCATATAATAGAAGGCAGTTTCAACATTACCTCGTGTAAAGTATCTAATATATAATAGACCATAGAGATACTACAAGGGTTCACGTTACTAAGAACTAGTGTGATTTTTAAATTCTAAAGCAAAAGTTTATGTCTGTGTGTGTGTGTGTGTGTGTGTGTGTGTGTGTGTGTGTGTATAATTTTTTTTTTTTTTTTTTAGTTGAGGTCTCACTCTGCCACCCAGGCTGAAGTGCAGTGTCAAGATCATAGCTCATCATAGTCTCGACTTCCTTGGCTAAGGTAATCCTTCCACCTCAGCCCCCTAAGTAGCTGTGACTCCAGGACAGGCCACCAATACTCAGGTAATATTTTTTTTATTTTTTGTAGAGTTGGGAGGTCTTACTATGTTGCGTAGGTTTGACTCAAACTTCTGGGCTCAAGAAATTCATCTGCCTTAGCCTCTTATGGTGCTAGGGTTACAAGAGTGAGCCACTGGACCTGGCTAGTTTAATTCCTTTTAATTGGACTTCTCCATATATTTTAACTGCTTTTATTTGTTTGTTTTGAGATGATTGTGAATACATATGAAGTTGTAAGAAAGAACAAAAACAGATCCTGTGTGCTCTACTCAATTTTCCAATGATAACTTCTGGGAACACTGTAATATAATATCACAAACAAGAAGACCATAAGGATCTCTCAAGTTACCTTTTCTATTTCTTTTAATGTATAAGTTCAAGGGCTACAACTGTAGTTTTGTTACATGAATGTACTTCATAGTTGTGAAGTTTGGGCTTTTGTGTGATCATCACCCAAATAGTACCCATTAAGCAATTTTTCACTCCCTTCTCACCTTTCTGATTCTCCAATGTTTATTTCAGTCTCCAGGTCCCTGTTTATCTATACATACAGCTTGTGCTTACAAGTAAGAACATGTTGTTGGGAGCCAGCCACAGAGGCCCACTGAGCATTAGGGATCAGGAAGGGCCATTGACCCCGAGACCACTAGGATGCGTTCGGGAGCTATTGACCCCGTTTCCTCCCCCTTTCTACTCAGCACTAACCAGATTAAGCTCCTGTGAGCTCAAAACATAAAAACTCTGAGACCGGGATGAACACAAGCTAACTTTAGAAGCTCATTGCTCCCATTCTTCCACAAACTGCAGTTTTGGCTTTCACCCAACTTATAATTCAAACTCGGGTCACATCTAAGAGCCTTAGTATTGGTCACAGGCTTCTGGGTCATGATCATAGGATTTATTGAAGGTGTAAATTGTAGAATACAGTTTTAGAAGGCAGCCATTTTGTTGAAAGAATGTGGCTGGGTTACTTGCAGGTAGCCCACTGTGAACTTTGGACTGGGCCACATTCCAAACATTCTGGGATGGGCCACTTTCGTTTGTAAAGTAAATACTTAAGCTTCTATAGAATTGTTTAACTTGGCATAAATCAATCCGTTTAGGATGAAAAAGGTTTATAGATTATGTCAGTCACGGATTAGGTTATCCTTTGTTATGGGATTTTAAGATTATCATATGAAAAGGGTTTAAAGGCAGTCATTGATTACGTTTTCATGGATTAAGGTTTCTGGTGGGTGGGGGACACCCCTCCCACATCTGACTTTGTGTATAAAAGACCCGTTGTAATTCCCAATAACTCATCACATTGCTTCTGCACTAGACTGGAGTCCAGTCTCTTTCTTTCTCTCTCTCTCTCTTTCTCTCTTCTTCCCCCCAATCGCCGATGGTGTCTCCACCTTTTGGGTACCCTGAACCCGGCTGGAGCTGGTCTCCGGCAACATGTGATATTTGACTTTCTGTTTCTGAGTTGTTTAGCTTAAGATAATGGCCTCCAGTTCCTTCCATGTTGCTGCAAAATACATGATTTCATTCTTTTTGATGGCTGAGTGGTTTTCCATAGTGTGTGTGTGTGTGTGTGTGTGTGTGTGTGTGTGTGTGTGTATGTGTGTGTGTGTATAACATTTTCTTTATCCAATCATCTGTTGGTGGACACTTGGGCTGATTCTATATCTTTGCTACTGTAAATAGGGTTGCAATAAATATATATTCAGGTATCTTTTTTATATAATTTTAAAATATACCCACTAGTGGGATGCCTGGATCAAAAGGTAGTTCCATTTTTAATTATTTGATAAACTTCAATACTGTTTTCCATAGAAGTTATACTTATTGACACTCCTACCAATAGTATGTAAGTGTTCCCTTTTCTCTGCATTATTGCCAACATCTACTATTTTTTCTCTTTGTGATAATAGCCATTCTGACTGGTATAAAATAATATCACATTGTGGTTTTAATTTTCATTTATCTGATGATTAATGATGTTAAGCAAATTTTCATATACTCCTTGGCCACTTGTATGTCTTATGTTGAAATATGGGTATTCATGTTTGTTGCCTAATTTTTAATAGGATTTTCAATTTTTATTATTGTTAAGCCATTTGAATTCCTTGTAAATTCTGGAAATCAGTCCCTGTCAAGTTCATAGCTTGCTAATATTTTCTCTTATTCTGTATGTTGTCTTTTAATTCTGCTTACTATTTCTTTTGTTATGCCAAAGATTTTTAGTTTAATTAAGTCTCATTTATGTATTTTGTGTTTTGTGTTGTGCTTTTGAAATTTTTATCATGAAATATTTTCCTAGATTAATGTCTATAACAGTTTTCCCTAGGTTTTCTTCTAGCATTTTAATAATGTCAGATGTTAAATTTAGGTCTTTGACACATCTTTAGTTAATTTTAGTAGATGGTGAGATACTAGGGTTCAATGTCATTCTGCTGCCGATAGCTAACCGATTCCTCCAGCTTCACTTATTAAAAAGAGTGTCACTTCCCCAGTGTTTTTGTTGACTTTGTTAAAGATCAGTTCTGTGGAAAAATTATTTATATCTGCAGTCTCTATTCTGTTCCATTGATCTATGTGTCTATTTTTATACCAGTGCCATGTTGCTTTAGTTACTACAGCCTTATAGTTTAATCTGAGGTCAGATTTAATTAATTTTACAGCTTCCATCTTGTTCTTTTTACCTAGAATTTCTATGGCGATTCTGGTTTTTGTTTTTATTGGTCACATATAAATTTTAGGATTATTTTTCTTATCTGTAAAATAATGATCTTGGTATTTTAATAGGGAATACATTGAGTTTGTAAGTTGCTTTGGGAAGTATGGTCATTTTAACAATAGTAATTATTTTGATCCATGAGCATGAGATATTTTCTATTTATTTGTGTCACCCACATTTCCTTTCATAAATGTGTTGTTTTCTTTGTAGAGATCTTTCATCTCTTGGCTAAATATATTCTTAGGAATTTTGCTTGTTTGTTTTTGTAGTTATTATAAGTTAGATCCCCCTCTTTCATGATTTGGTTCTCAGCTTAATTATTACTGTTGTATAGAAATGCCATTGCTTTTTGTACATTGATTTTATATACTGAAATTGCTAAATTTGTTTATTAAATCTAAGAGGTCTTTGGAGGAGTCTGGGTTTTCTAGTCACATCATCAACAGAGATCATTTGACTTCCTCTTTTCCAAATCGAGTGCCTTTGATTTATTTATCATACCTAGTTGCTCTGGCTAGGACTTCTAGTACTATACTAAATAGACTGGTGAAAGTTACCTTTTTATAATCCCCAGAATTTCCCCCTCACTTCCACCTTCTTGTTACACCCAGTCAACTGCTAATATGTTGATTTATATGATTTTGTCATTTTAAATATACTATATAGTGGAAAATATGTTCTTTATATTTTATATGCTAGACACTAAACACTTTTCCAAGTGACTCAAATTTTGCTTTGGATTTTGTGACCTAAAACTGAAAAAAATATTTTTTATAGAGCTGTATATTTTATGTTTCTACAAGCAATGTGATCCAATATCTATATATGGTCACCAACACTTGCATTGTCATTATTATTATTTTTTTTTTTGAGTTGGAGTCTCACTTGGTCACCCAGACTGGAGTGCAGTGGCCGCTCCCGGCCACCGCAGCCTTGACCTGCTGGGCTCCGGCGATCCTTCCGCCTCAGCCTTCTGAGTAGCCGGAATTACAGGCATGTGCTACCACGCCCGGCTGATTTTTTGATTTATTGTAGAGATGAGGTCTCGCTGCCCAGGTGGGTCTCGAACCCGCGGGCTCAGGCAATCCACTCACCTCAGCCTCCCACAGGCGCGGGATTACAGGCTGAGCCACCGAGCCCGGCTGTCACTATTTTTTAAAGCCTTTTGATATATGTGTTAGTGATAGAACACTAATGTTTAAATTTACATTTTCCTAAGACTAATAAAGCTAAATACTTTTTTAAAGTGTGTTTCGTTGTCATCTCTCCCTCATTTTGGATAAATGTTTCTTCTTATCCATTGCCTATTTTATAATTCATTGTTTTTCTCTCTTGAGTTTTGAGAACTAGCACTCGAACTTAATACCAGCCTTTTGCTGCATATGTGCTTTGCAAATATTTGCTCCAAGTGTATAGTTTTCCTTTTCATTCTTATAAATGATCCTTTCATAGAGAAAATGCTTTTAATTTTGAAGTACAGTATATCATTTTTCCTTCTAATTATAATATAATTTCCTTCCTAAATTATGCTTTGGTGCCAAGTCTAAGAACTTCTTAGAAAACATGACTGTTTATAGATCCCAAAGATATTCTCCTATATATTTGTTCTATACATTTGAGAGATGCTCATATGAGAAGCATGCAAAAATTCACTTTTAAATTAGTGATAGACTAGGATAGATCATAATAGTGGGTCTGAGCTCCCTCTCACACAAAACAAAGAAGAAGCAATGAATTAATATGGATTCATTGCCTATAATATTTATTATATTTACAGTAACATAATAAGCAATTGAATAATCTTTTTTTATTTTAAAGATGTGGAGTACAATGCAGGGTTAGGCATACAAATGTTGATTATGCAGGTGCCTTGTTGGTGAGGTATGTTCCTCCCTCCCCTAGCAGTTTCCCTCAACTACCAATCCCCCTGGCCTCCCCTGGCATTTTCTCACTTCCACCAATCCCTTTCATATAGTATTATAATTGTTCAAGGTACGCTTATAATCATTTTTCCTACAGTGAAAAGAAAACATATGATTTATTTTACTGTGAGTACAAATACAACTTGCATATATATTCAAATGTGCCAGTTTACTGATACATATTGAAATACTATATCATGTAAATACTTTTTTTGATACAAGAATATAAATCCTATAGTCAGACTTAACATAGTTTAAAACATTGATAAAGTCACCTGATTTTGGAAATTACCAGCAGGTCAATTTTGTTTCTGTTCCAATTTTCCCAAACTAAAAATTATGTTTTAATAGAGTAAAATAATATGTCCAACATTTCTAGCAGAGAATCTAGCCAAAAAAATGATAATAATATTTTATTACCTTAGAGTGAATGTGGACAAATATGTATATATGTATTATATATTGCATATATAATTTTTTCTGATAAATTTCCCAAATTTGTGAGTCTCAATGATGGTTAGGGGTTATGAAGAAAAAACAAATCTGGAGTGAAAGAAAGAAAAAAAACAGCATTTAAAAGTACCTAAAAGGTATGTAGAAACCATGATTAAATTTGTTTATAGCCCGATATAAAATAACTGAATTATAAAATGAAAGTTATAATAGCCTGGCCATCAAAAAGGATCTAAGCTTATATATATATATATATATATATATATATATACACACACACAATAATATAGTGTATCCAATGGGGAAATGTATTAGAAAATAGTCTCTTTGGGTTATGTCTCATTTTTTTTCCTTACACTGTTATAAATAGACCCTGACTACTCCAGTCATCTCAAGTTTTCCTCAGGGTCTCACTCTTAGAGCTCTTGTACTCTACTCCAATTATAGAATTCCTGGGAGTTCCTCTTCTGAACTGCCACAAACTGTTCCTAAAGGCAGTCAACCGATGATCAGAGGAGGACCACCTACCATTAAGCAATCCATCAAAAGATCGCACAGTTTAAAGCAATTTATTTTCTCGCTCTTATATTTGCCTCCCCACAGAGGGAAATGCACTACTTGTTGCTACTTGCTTTCTCTTCATTTGTAGAGATAGTACAGTACAAGTAAAATTACATAAGGTATAGTCTGCCAAAAAAATAACAAAGAGTGAAAGGTTCTCCAAAATGTCTTGAGTATTCACTGCTTAGAGATTTTGACATCAAGTCTTCTGTGAAACTGAATACATATATCGTAAGATTTCTTACCTCTCAGTGCAGAAAATGTATGTTTTATGAAGAATCACATAAAATATCTCTTTTGTTATACAAATGCCAAAAATATATGCTCTTTCTATTTTGTATAATTTTTAGTAACCCCTTTTATCAGATTTAAATTTTGCTTTGAATTTTAATTATGCAAATGAACTAAGGTTTAATTGTAATGTAATGCACATACCAATTTAAAGTTATATTTATTATTTCTGAAAAAATAAAATGATATCAAGAGAAAATCACAATTTTTGTGAAGGATTATTTACATTTTAAAAATTAAAATTAAATAAGAGTAATGTTGTGCAAAGCTATTCCACACATATTTGGAAAGATGTCTCCTGACATAAAAAAATGAGCTTATTTAGAAGTATAACAACACATTAATACACACATTATTTACAGTTCAGGTAATGTTATTGGCTTTTTTTTTTTTTTGGTAACAAAACACTTTGGGGAATAAGTTCGACATACTGCATGACACTACCTTTTATTATATGGAAATTTTTTGTGACTTTCCTAAATACATGCATTCTTAAAAGCATAATATACAATACATATTTAAATGATTTTAGGGTGACTTGCACATCTCTGTAATTCTCACAAAATGATAAATTGATAATAATTTTGAAGTAGAATTTATGGCCTAATTTATTTCAGAATATGCAATTTTTGTGGAAATATGTATCATGATGCATGTCTCTTGCCTCCTCAAATTAAAGCAAAATATATTTCCATTAGTCATTGCATACTGTAGAGTATATTTAATAAATAGTAATATAGAAACTTTTGCAATATATTATATAGTCAAGGTATTTATTTGAAATTTTTTATAGTTTGTTTCCTATATAATTTAATTGATTACTATGTGTTGCTTTTATACACTTTGCCTTCTAATTTTTGGAGAAAATGAGCCATAAATAAAACCATATATAAGGTACAATCCAAAAATATCATTGCTTTGAATGTTTTATTGAAAATTTATGCACATATTTTTTGTTATATTTTACTGCTGCAATATTTTTAATTCCCTTTATAGTTTGTTTTGATAGACACTTGTAATAATTATAATTATTTGATTTGGCACTTCTAATTAAAACAGACCGAGTCTCCTAAGAAGAAAGAGAAATGTAATATTTCCTTATAGGCTATCTTGTCCTGGGATCCAAGTATAGAAAAGTAAGTTGGAGAGAGACAGGAACTGGAGTCCTATGAGTATAACAGAAACTCTTTGTTTACTCCCTTTCTCTCTCTCTCTTGCAAGGAGACCTTACCTCTACACTTGAACCCTATCTTTGTATTGTTTATATAGCTTATATTTTCATGGTTTAATTTTCCTTATGAACTTTGGAAATTATATCTACAGGTTCATTTGACTGAGAGTTTAATGAGATTGTATATTTCTTTCTACTCATTCTAACATCTTCAAGTTGAGAGAAATTATTGTGGCTGCACCTGGCCCACAAGTTTTCCATTTTAAAACCAGGGCTTGGAGTGAAGGTTCAAGTTTCTCCAGAGAGATGTTGCAGAGTCACTTTCTGAACCTGAGGAAATTTTATTCAGTCCCTTGCTGCATGACTGTCTTATATTCTGTCTACCATATCCCTGGCAAAAACTTCATGGGTGGCGATATTCTTGGCATTGGTAGAAGTTTCAGCGTGTACTGACAAGGACAACATTATTTTTTTTTTAGCCTGCTCTTGTTAAATACATTTCTTTAAAACTCAGAAGGCATGAACTTCCAGTCATTTCTCTCAGTTTTTGTCTCTAGAAACTTCAAGGTAAACTCCTTATCCTCTGTTTACCATGGAATATTTTTGATCTCTTGTTCTTCTAAGGAGAAATGTATTTGTATTTTGAATGGAATTATATTTCTATTTTGATATTAAATATTGAAAGCTAGAAGGTACAATGGGTTAATTTTTGAGTTTGGTTTTACAGATAATTCTTTTTTATGTATTGAATATTTTCAAACTTTATAAGGAAATTCTTAAACATGTGAACATATATAAAATATTATTAGATATCTCACTTCACATCAATAGATGTTATTACAATTTTTATAGTTATTTTACAAGATTTATTTCTAAGCCAGGCTCAGTGGCTCAGCCTGTAATCCTACGCCTTTGGGAGGCTGAGGTGAGTGGATTGCCTGAGCCCGCGGGTTCGAGACCCGCCTTGGCAGCGAGACCTCATCTCTACAATAAATCAAAAAAATCAGCCAGGCGTGGTAGTGCATGCCTGTAATTCCTGCTACTGGGAAGGCTGAGGAGGAAGGATCGCCGGAGCCCAGCAGGTCGAGGCTGCGGTGACTGGGAGCGGACACTGCACTCCAGTCTGGACGACAGAGTGAGACTCCACCTCAAAAAAAAAAAAATATAAGGATTTATTTCTATATTCTTTTTATGTGTGTATGAGGGTGAGTGTTTTGTGTGTATGTGCATGCATGACAGAGAGTCAGAGAGCCAGAGACACACAGAGAGAATAGAATGATACCATATTCACTGTTCATAGACTCTTTATGTTAAAATATATCTATGACACAATTTCATATAAAGTTTTTTCTCAGAAATGCACTGCAATTTACAGAACCAATCCTTTATTTTAAAAACTTTAGTTGTGTTATTATTTTTTAATTCTCCCTATTTTGAGCAAAGCCATGATGGGTTATTTCCTACCTAGTTTCTTATACCAATTATTTTTAAAGTAGAAATCACTAATAACAAAACTCAAATACTACATATATTTCAAGGTTTGGATTTGGATTTTTTGATTTTTCTTTAAGATGTTATCATATTTACATGTCCCCAGATATTTGTGAATTTATATAAATCACTAATTTTTAAATATGGCACATGTCAATAACTTTTTAATATTAAAGTTTCAAAGCAAACAAAATGGGTACAAGTCAGTAGCTATATATACATATATATATATAGTTTTATATATATATAAATGTCAGCATTGCAAAATGTTTTTAAACATAGGAAGGTACACATGACAATTAAAAATATAGCATATTTGTTTCAAAATGGGTATGATTGTGCTACTTTATGAACATTTATATTATTTGCACAAATGACTATAATTAATGAAGGTTCTTCTCTATTAATTATTATTAAGTGTATAACATAATGGGTGGTTAAAAAAGGAGGAAAGAAGATTGAATTGGAAAAGCTTTTAGACAATAAAGCAAACATACCAATATCTTGGTCAAGTTTAGGGAGCTCAACAGCAAAGACTCACCATTAGATATGACTTCCATGGGACAGAAATGTCCAGGGCCTGATAACTCTGCTGTGCTACCATGTTGGCTGAGGTTTTGTGAAAAAGTCAAGATTGTGATCTTGGCTCAAAAGCTGAGAAAAAAAATTGCCTTTTGGGTACAGTGTGCGCTGGTGGGGATAGTGGGTACTCTTAAAGTCCAGACTAACTGTGTGTATCTCCAAAAGATATTGAATAAAAAAAGATGAGTAGGACCCTGAGGGTTCTAATATCTGGAAGTTATAGACAAATGCCCTTTCAGAAGTAATATGGCAAATTCTTTCTTGAAGAGAGGCCTGAGTGGAATACCCCAAGAGCCACCACAGAAAGAATACGGAGGAATGGGAAAAACAAATGAAATATAATAAAATTTATGGCCACGCACAGTGACTCACATCTATAATCCCAACTCTTTGGGAGGCTAAGGCAAGAGGATTACCTGAGCCCACGGGTTTGAGACCAGCCTGGGCAACTTGGCGAGACCTCTTATTTACAATAAATCAAGAAAAATTAGCAGGTCATGAGGGCTCATGCCTGTGGTTACAGCTACTTGGAAGGCTGAGGTGGAAGGATCACCTGAGCCCAACAGGTCCACACTGCGGTGGCGGTGAGCATGCCACTGCACTCCAGTCTAGGTGACAGAGTGAGAATTCAACTAAAAAAAAAAACACATTAAAATTTTGTCTCTGAAGAATAGGAAGGTTTTAGGATGACGGAAGAATAGGGATTTGCTGAATATTTATCACTTTTTTTTATTTTGCTGAATATTTATCAATATTGAGCCTATACAGAATATTGAAATATAGATACCTTATTTTGATAATGCATTAAAACATGAACACATGATTTAATAAGTTGTTGAAGTATATATTTATAAAATAGTAATAAAAATAATTTAAGCAAAAAAGTTGTTAGCAAAAATGAGAAAATATAATAGTTAAAACATAAGAAAGGAATCTGTGCATTCAAAGAATGAAAAATGTCAAAACTAATGAGAAATAGCTGCATTTTGGAAAACAAACTAAAAAGAGGCACAATAAACATGTTTAGCCAAGCAAACATAATCCTTAAAATTAAACAGAAGCAGAAACAAATTAATCTAATTGACTATTGAATTGATAACATGACCATAGAAAGTACAGTATGATCATCCTGCCCTATACAAGGGTTTCAGTATTCAACCATGGATTGAAACTATTAGAAAAAAGAAAGGCTGCACCCATACTGAACATTTACAGACTTGTTTCTTGTCACTATTCCCTAAACAATACAGTATAGCACCTATTTCAATAGCATTTACATTATGTTAGGTGTTACAAATAATGTACAGATTATTTAAAATAGACAGGAAGATCTGGGCAAATTCTATGCAAATATTACATTATGTTCATATGTTTATGAACTTAAGCATTCATGGATCCAATCCTGGAACCAATCTTCCATGAATATGAAGGGATTATTGCTTTTGAACATTGTATTCTGTATACCCTTGGTGGGAGACAGTGATATGCCTCTTTTGTTATTATTATAACAGTCCCTCATAATTCACATTATTAACGTGTGAGGTGTTAAAAGAACAAAATGTCTGAATAAAATCTTAAATTTTTTGTTTGTTGTGATTCTGTCAGTATGCAATTGTTATGTATCTATTTTTATCATTTATTGTATGACAAAAGATAAAGAAAAGGAATAAATACATTGACATAGTAGATAACTAAGGCTCTGCCTGGTGACAAAAATTAAAATATCAGATGTCAGATTATGAGAAAGAATCCTGAAATATTAGATTTGATTTGTACATATGAGTATAAACTCATGTAATTTTAAAATTATGTCAAAATTTTCCACTGAGAAGACCTAGATTTAATAACATCCTCCTATAATCAAGTACTCTATTATCCAAATTTTGATTTTCTGTCAAAAAGAATCAGGGATTTCAGATAAATGGCCACTTATTGCTGAGTGATAAGGTAAAAGGTTAGCCTAAGACATCTATGCTCAAATCCTTGGGTATAAGGTTGTCGAAGAACAAGATGAGCACAGGGATTCAGTGTTGCATATTAAACTTAATTTTTAAAAAGGCAAAGGGTATTAATAATTATGTGATGTATCTTATCTTGGCCAAGTGATCAAATGTAGCCTCACTATTATCATGAATAACTGACATTATGTGCCACCTGATCTTGTGCCATCAGAGATACATGATATTAATTGCATCATGATCTTGCAAAGTAGGATTATATTGAATGCAATATAAGGCAATAATTGATACCATAACTGGACCCTTCAAACACTGAACAAAATAAACAAAAGGTGTTACAAATTGCTATTCTGAAACCAAAAAAAAGATGTGAAAGAATATTTTGGACAATTCAAGAACGTATTTATTCAAGATGGTATATTATAGTTGAATTGATAGTAGTTGGGTAGAAGAAAATCCTTATTCTTAGGAAGTAAATAATGAAGTGGTAAGAGCACATACTCAGAATTTCTACAGCTCATTTTCAAATGACTTAGTATAAAGAATGTTGACTATATATACACACACATACAAAGAAAGAGGACAATTTTAAATATACAATATATATATATGTAATACACACACATTTGTATTTCTACATTTGCTAGTTGTTGAACCAAATTGAACAATATATAACTTTGCAGCTTTTTATTATTATTTCTGTTAATTTGTCATTTTTTAAAAGAAAATGTTGGGGGAGATAGAGACCTGTTCATAATCAGATGGATAAACATGTCAGGAAAAGAGTCATGATGAGGAATTATGTCCCTGGTATCTTTTCCTCTATACTGTGAGATTTTCCCTCCAATCCTTATGTAATTTGGTTATTTGTGGCTGTCACAGTACTTCTCAATATCAAAAACAAAGAAGTTGCAAGAAAATATTGAACTAACACTACTTTAGTAATGTTTAGCTTTGAAATGTGCTAAGTTACACATTTGACTCGGATGAGTCATTTTTCCTGCTTCTTATTCTAATTTACAATTTGTTCTATTCCAATACCTAACTTATATTTAAAATGTAAGTTGTTTTTACTAATAGTAAAGGGCCTGATAATCATCATAGTTTTATAAGATTTATTACACAAATATTAAATTATACTGTATCAATATGCTATAATATTAGCTTAAATAAAAATATAATCTAGGTCTAGATGATCCTATTCTATTTTTCTCACAATTTGGTAGAGGATTAAAAGTCTATAAGATGATAGAAATATTTGATAGCTATATCTCAATTTTAGTAATGATCCATTTACCCAAACATGCCTTATCTCTAAATTCTTATTTAGGTGTTTAACTTTATAATATTTTTATTATTCACTGCTAGAGTTAGAAAGAGGTATGTATTTTTCATGTATTTTAAATATTCAAGGCAGCATGGACTATTGCTATTACAGTTCTTTTGTCTTTTTTTTTTGGAAAAAAGAATTCACCAATGTTCATTTTATAAATGCAAATTGTCTTGTTGCTCACATTACATGAAAGCTATGGAACAAGTATAACTTTTCTGCTGTTTTTTCTTCTGCTGCTGTTTTTCTGGGCTTGACTGGACTGAGTGCTATATGTCTTCTATAATGAAACTTAAACTGAAGGTGTAGCGTCTATCTGGATCATATTGTTGCTATGATGAAAGGCAGTTTAAAAAGCTCACACTACAAAAGTACACAAGGGCTTTTGCTAAGACATAACAGATGTCACATTATTTTACTGCACATTAGTTAAAGCATCTCAAATGTCCAAGAGTTCCAATTCAATGGTTTAGAAAAAGATAATATGCCTACAGAGAAGCATAAAAAGGAATGACAGGGATTAAATACTTGTGAACAAATGATACAAATTACTATAATTATCCTTTAGTTTTAACATATGTATTTGTGTGTCTCCTCACTATAGTCTAGATAATTAAGACTTGATATCTGAAGGAAAATCTCTCAGATCAGAATTTTAGAATTCGATAAAATAATATTTAGCTATTTTATTTCATGTTAGTGCATACAAGTAGTTCAGAGCCTTAGATTGTAGGTTGATCAGAATTAGCAGGAAGCTAAAAAGTTGTATTCATTCAAAAATAAGAAGTTATACAAGGGGATCCCACCAAAAAACCGCAGAAGTAATTAATAAGCAAATTGAATATTTATTCTTTTTTTTTTTTTTTTTTTTTTTCCGAGTTGGAGTCTCACTCTGTCACCCAGACTGGAGTGCAGTGGCCGCTTCCGGCCACCGCAACCTCGACCTGCTGGGCTCCGGCGATCCTTCCGCCTCAGCCTTCCGAGTAGCCGGAATTACAGGCATGCGCTACCACGCCCGGCTGTATTTTTGATTTATTGTAGAGATGAGGTCTCGCTGCCCAGGCGGGTCTCGAACCCGCGGGCTCAGGCAATCCACTCACCTCAGCCTCCCAAAGGCGCGGGATTACAGGCTGAGCCACCGAGCCCGGCTGAATGTTTATTCTTATATGTTTAAACTTCAATCACCTTCAAAGTACTCTCTGTTTGATGAATACACCTATCAAGATACGGTTTTCCATTGCTCGAAACAGTTTTCACACTCATCAGCCATTCCCATATAGAAGTAGATGTCTTGGTCAGAGTAGGTGATAGAGAAGAGAGACTATTAACCAACACATTTTGGAAGGGAGAGATCTATAGAAAGACAGATTCAAAACATGAACAGCAGTAACAGCAGCACCATTCGCACACATCAATGATTGTTAAACTAGAAAGGTGGACAAGGAAACTGAGAGAATGATGGTGAAAACTGAAAATCTGGGTAGCTTGTAAATTGATGCACGTATGAATGCATCTGTAACACAGAGATAGAGGTACATGAGGTAGAATATATTAAGACTTGGGATGTCTGCATATTGGGTGACAACTAACTATGCAGGAATAGAGGAGAACACTAGGAAGCCAGAAAAAAAATTATATATGTATATATATGTATGAGAAGAGATATCAGTGGGCACACAGCATAGTAAAAAAAAACAACAACTAGTTACCTACTAAAATAAATATCAAAATTCTTATTTACAATGTGTAGTTTTCAACCAAAAATAGTAGACATGCCCAAAAGGAAACCCATATTAAGGAAGAAAAGCTGTGAAAAGAAAGTGATTCTCAATGGGACCAATTTATTTAGCAGAGAAAAGCTTCCATTTTTTTTAATGTGTCCAAAGATTGATCGACAATTATTTTATTTGAGTCACCAAATTGAAAACATTAACAGAAATATGGAAATTATTAAAAAAAAAACCACAAGGAAATTTTAGATCTAAAGGGTACAATAGAAATTAAAAATACACTATATAGAATCGACAGTAAATTCAAGATTGCAGAAAAAAGCAGTGGTGAACTTGATGGCAGATTAATTATTCAATCTAGAGAATTAATAAATATTTTTTAATGAACAAACTTCACAGATCTACTAAAACATTAAGTGTGCCAGTATTTGTAAAATTGTAATTGCAGAAGAGAGTAATGAGAGAGTTAGAAACAAGGCTCAAAATAATTGTGTCTAAAAACATTCCAGGTTTGTTTAAAATATTCATTTACAGATTCTTGCAGTTCAACAAATTTTTAAAAATATAATGAAATCAGAGTACCGCATTGTAGTAGGCTGAATAATAGCTTCTAAAAATATACATTCCCCAATCTTCACAGTACCTAAATTTATGACCTTATGTAGCACAAAAGGACTTTAAAGATGTGCTAAAATTAAGAATCTTAAGAATTGGAAATTATCCTGAATGATTCCTATGAGCCCACTGTAATCACAAAAGCTCTTAAAAGAGAGTAACAGGAGAATCAATGTAAGAAAAAAGATATATGACAATGGGAGAATAGCATAGATTGATTCCCTTTGAAGATGAAGAAAATAACCACAAGCCAAGGAATGCAGGTGAATCTTATATCCTGGAAAAAGCAAGAAAATAGATTCTTCTCTGGTACCTTCAGAAAGAACATAACTCTATGGATTCAATTTTAGCCTCATAAGCCTAATGTCAGACATAGACCTCAAGAAATATAAGATGGTAAATTTGTATTGTTTTTAAGTTATGATGTTTTTGATAATTTGCCACAGCAGCCATAGGAAATTGATATAAACATGTGTGTGTATACATCACAGTAAAACTAGGGAAAATCAAAAATAAGGAAAAAATAATTAAAATAGCAAGAGTAAAACAATGTACCACACAGATAAAAACAATGATACAGGGGAAACTCCTTCAGGTCCCCTCCCACTGTGGGAGCTTCTCGGTCCCCTAAATAAATCCTGCTTTGTCAGTTCCAAACAAAACAAAACAAACCAAACAAACAAACAAAACACACACACACACACACACACACACACACACACACACACACACACACACACACAAAACAATGATGCCATTAACAGCTGATAACAGATAGGAAAACATAGAGACCAAAAGGCAGAATGGCATATTCGATTGAACTGGAAAAAGAGAGCCTGGCAACAAATTGAACCAGGTGACAATCCTCTCTACAAACAGAAAGACCTTTGAGTATAACTTTCTGATAATGCTTAGTCTTTAGGTCTATTTCTACAGCCATTAACATTAAGACTGGCTGTAATTTGTAGGTTGAAGCCCTTAGTATTCTTCCTTATTCCAGTGATCACTTCCATTTATTGTTTCTTAAAAGAAAAATGTACTTCCTATTCTTTCTGAGAATCACCTGTGGAGACAACCATCTTTGCAGTATGGACAGGTAATTAATTATACTCTTCAAAACTCCCTCTACAGGGGTAATTATGCAATACAAGAAAAGGCAGCCCAAATCTTCCTTGGAATTAATACATAATATTATGGGAGATAATTTCTGTTTTAGGGTAGAAATTCTATGTTTAAAGGAGTGCAAAGTTGATGGCAGCCAGTTTTTCTTCAAATCTGAGAAAATGTAGAATCAAATTCAGGGCAAGAAATGACAAGTACAAACATAAAATAGAGAGAGCTCTAATGCAACTATATGAGGTCAAGATCTAGCCACAACTGAAGAGATACCCTCATCACATTGCATTATAAAGAATGACATCCCATTATTGACAAAGCTGCCTTCAATTGCATTTATACCATGTATATGCACAGCATCCTTAATAATGCAGAAATTGAATCTCAGAGTGGGTTATTATAAACGGCAAACAAAGTTTGTGGTAGACTGTCTTAAAGTAGGGAAGAGGTCAGTGAGGATTCCCCTATTCTCGTGATTTAGCATTGCTCTTTGCCCATTCTACTATAGTCTTGCCCATAAAAGGTTATAGATTTCGTTCTCAGACTCGGCTAGTAAATCAAAATGAATCTAGTCTCAGCCTATTGTAGACTGCACATGTCTGTTAATAACAAAAAAAATCATATTCAAAATATGAATAAATAATTCTTGTCGTGCAGTTGTGAATGCTGAATTCGTTGAAATAAAATTTACCAGTAGCTAATAAATTTTGAGAAATCATTGACCCTCGAGGCTGGAAAACAAGTCAGATTTTTCCAAAACCACAATTTCTCAACAAACTCATCTTCAACAAGGCCTCCACCAGCAACCAGTGGTTAGAGGAGAATCTATTCAATAAATAGTCTGCGAAAACTGGTTGACCACATATAGAATAATTAAATAGGATTCCTACCTATTACTATATGCAAAAATCAAGTCCAAGTGCATCAAAGACCTAAATGTAAAATCTCAAAATATAGGAATTTTAGAAAACATGAGAAACCCCTTACATAAATTCAAATAGGCAACCAATTCCTGATCAAAACCCCAAAAATCCATGCTGTAAGAGATAAGATAGATTAGTAGGGCTTCATCAAACTGAAAAGCTTCTGCAGAGCAAAAGAAACCATCAAGAGCGTGGGGAGACAGGCTACAGAGTGGGAAAATATATTTGCTAACTATGCATCTGACAAAGATCTAATTCCAAGTTCCACAAGGAACTCACACATTCCAAAAAGAAATAAAAATCCAGTCATTTTAGAAAGACGACCAAAGCTATGAATAGACACATCTCAAAGGAAGACAAACAAGCAACCAACAGGTACATAAAAAATTACTCAGCCTCACTAATCATCAAAGAAATGCAAATCAAAACCACACTGAGATACCACCTAACTCTCTAGTCAGGATGGCCATCATTAATAACTCAAAAAACAACAGATGCTGGAGAGGATGATGAGAAAAGGAAACACTTCTACACTGTTGGTGGGTGTGTAAACTAATACAACCTCTGCAGAAAACAACATGGCAATCTCTAAAAGATCTAGAAACTGACCTTTCAGACTACCCTGCAATCCCTCTTCTGAGAATATACCTAGAGGAACTCAAATCATTCTAAAAAGAAAAGATACCTGTGCATACACTTTATTGCAGCACTATTCACAGTAGCAAAAACATGGAATCAGCTGTGCTGCCCCTTAAAAGTGGATTGGATAAAAATTGTGGTACATATACTTAATGGAATAGTAAGCAGCCATAAAGAAGCATAAAATTTTGGACATTACAGCAACCTCAATGGATTTAGAGTCCATCATTCTTAGTGATTTATCTCAGAAACAAAACACACAGCATCACATGTTCTCACTCACAAGCAGACCTTGAACATCTACTATAGTACTACGTGAAGGAATGACATTGGCGGAACACTGCTAGGCAAGGAATGGGGAGCATGTAGCATCAATAAGGGTATCTGATCTTTTTTTTTTTTTTTTTTGAGTTGGAGTCTCACTCTGTCGCCCAGACGGGAGTGCAGTGGCTGCTCCCGGCCACCGCAGCCTGGACCTGCTGGGCTCCGCGATCCTTCCGCCTCAGCCTTCCGAGTAGCCGGAATTACAGGCATGCGCTACCACGCAGGGATGATTTTTTGATTTATTGTAGAGATGAGGTCTCGCTGCACAGGCGGGTCTCGAACCCTCGGGCTCAGGCAATCCCTCACCTCAGCCTCCCAAAGGCGCGGGATTACAGGCTGAGCCACCGAGCTCGGCTAGGTATTTGATCTTTAACCAGGTTAAATGAGCACTAATGGGAGACCAAAACTTTTAACTGCACGATGACCACTTATGTACCTAAACCTTAATTGTACCCCACATCTTTAAAATCTAAAAATTAAATTAATTAAAACAAAACTTTTCCATCTCTGAATATAATCATTTTCTGTGACTTTGAGTAAAAAAGGCTCATTGTTACTACTACACAGCTCTGAAAATTTGTTTTCCTCTATGCTCCTTTTAGACATAAGCACTAAAGGAAAAGATTTTTTAAATTCCCTTAGAGAGAATTGCATAGAGTAGACCTAGATTTCTGATGGAGCATTTATTTTGCCTCATAGAAGAAGGTTGGTGGTATTTCACTCTAGCACAATGTAGCATATCCTGTAAGTTGCACCCGGTCTCTTTTCTTTTTATCCTTTTCTTAAATGGAAATTTATATTATGAATATCATGTAATCCCTTTTTGTGTTGTGTGTATTGGCATTTGTTAAAAATAATACTTAGTAAAGGCTACAGAATGTCTACACTGGAATTATGATAACACTAAAGAAAGAAATAAATGTTATCTGGGAAATGTAAACTCAGAGGGAAAAAAATGTAGATAATCATCTCTATGTGCAATAACTGTCCATGGCTTTATATTGCCTATTTTGGGAAAAACAGAAACACACTTACAGGTTAGTATGATTTTCTCATTTACCAAAAACAAACACATTAGTGTTTAAATAAGTCTTATTTAAGATGTAAAGACGAGATCTGTAGCCACAATTATAATTTATAAAATATCTCCATGTAAGCTTTTTTTCAGCTGGCTTTACATTTGGTTGTAAATGAAAGAGTGACTTAAACATATTGATATTAATGTGTCTCAAGAAATTTGAAGTCTCTGAGTAGATGTGCAGATAGAACAGGACTAATGCTGAGGTTAAAGATTGTAACTGCTGGTGTCGTTTTTCCCAAAATTATACTGCATAATCTTCATTCTCAAGGTGTAAAAAGGCCCCAAGCTTCTTTGGGTTTTATATCTTTGTTCTAGGTGAGAATAAAATGAAATTTTCAAAAATCTAGGGTATATGCCAAATATATATTATTTAACATGTTTTCTTCAAGTTCATCCTAGTAATTTATACTGACATGATTTTGCCAAGAATTTCATCAAAGGATCTTATCTACAAGTAAGTTATGGATTTAAATTGTTAATTGCAAAATTTATAACCCTGAAATATTGAGGTTCTTTTACTCTAAGGAAGTGAAGGACTAATATTTAATGGAATACTAGTCATAATTGCCATAATTGCCCATTCAGAAAATAAAATTTTAAAGTTCCAATTTATGACAAGATACTCTTATAAAATAACATTATTCACGATAATGAGGAGACTTCTAAATTACCACAAATCATTGCAGAATTATTCTTTGATGGATGTACACAATGGTTCATTACTAGCTTTAAGATCCTCTCATCTGGGAACTGAAACTTTGCCACTAATTATATGACTACTGTGAGTTCTGCAATGTCTTTATGTGGATTCACCTATTAAGAAACAGAGGGCCATACTGTGTGTGTGCTGGGGGAGAAGAGGACTTTTATTACAGTAGATTGCTAGAGTATTTCCTCAATAGCACAAATGAGTGGTCCAGACACTGAACTTAAGCAAGAACCTTTCCAAGGAGTTGCTTTTGTTTTCGTTGTTTTAACTAAAACTGATAAAATAAGTGTCTTCCCAGGCATAGAAACCATAATGCGTATATACAGGTAATACAATTCCAAATGAAAGAAAACTAAGTTGAAGTACAATGAGAAGCAACAATGAGTCAATGGCTTCTAAGAATCAGCTACAAAACCTAATCTGATTGTTTCTGGTTGCTGACAAATTATTTGTTTACCATGCAATGTAAAATTCTCTTTTCTAGATTAACTTAATTTATTGGATGCTCTCTAATTATGATCAGTAGATCAAGCAGAAGAATACTGATGTTTTCCCTAGTTGATATTGCTTAATAATTTATAGTATTTTCTCAAAAAATAATCAAGTATCCTTTTATCTGATATAGGGTACCAAATAATAAAATGTGATTTGGCATTAGATATGTACATACTATATGGAAATTCAAATTGTATAGCGATTATACACTCTATAAATTAGGATAAGCTAGGTTATGCTGCAATAACCAACAGTAAAAAATCATTGTGATGCATAATCATGAATATTTTTATTTTATGAATTTATCTCAGATTGGTACTATTTCTGTTCCACACTATCTTCATGTGAAGATTCGGGTTGACTGAATGACTTTTATCTGAGATTTCACCAGTTTCAAGAAAAGAGGGAAAAATGTATAACTGTTTATGGGCCAGTTATTAAAGTTGTTAATTGGAAGTGACATTTGGCATTTATATTCTAATTCATTAACCAAGTCAAGTGACTGAACCACTGCTAAATTCAAATAGTGGGCAACTGATTTTTAGAGCAGAAACCTTGGGGATAACCTAGGTTCAAATTCTGACTCAACTATTTAATAAAAATGTTACTTTAGGTAACTTAAATTACCTTTGTATGCATCACATTCTTCAACAAAAAAAGAAAAGAAAAGACACACACAGATAATTCTAGAAAGAACTTTATGGAATAGATGTGAGAATTCAGTAACATAAAGAATAAAATATGCATAGCACATTATCTGGTCCCAAAACATTAGCTTTTTGGTAATGAAACTATCATTCAATATTAGGTTCAAATTTAACTCAAAACATTAACACTTGACTTAGATAACAATGACACATTTGCTAGAGTTCTAATCTACCTTATTTTAATGAAACTGCTACCCAAAGATCTTATGGCTAAATGCTTTTGTGAATGGTTGGTAGTTAGCCTGAGGCTTTTATTATCCATTTCTGTTGTTTCAGTAGTCTTTCAAGCTTTTGCCTTGTTTTCATAAAAGACATTTTGATGAAAATTAAGACTCATCAAGTGATTTTAACATATAACACAAAAACTGAAACTGACAGCATATAAACAATATAAATACATGCTGTTACCTTGGAGAGAGTCTAGTCAAATATTAAACAATTGCCATGATTAGTTTTGGTAATTGCATTCTCTGAAAAATAGAAGTATATAAAGGTGGTATCTATTACTTAGGAGTTATTCTATATCTTATTCTCTGAAAAAATTCGCATTTTCTTAAATTAATTACCACTTCTTGACATTCATTAATCCTTTTTTTATAGATAGAGAATGCCTTAAATGAGTTTTGTATTTATCATTCTAAAAGTCAAACATTGACCTATTTGCTGAGTTTGTCAGTTCTCTGTAGTATAGTTTAGCTTCCATACAACAGAAAACTAAGGAAAGCAAATCCTAAGAGGAATTTCACAGCATATTGTTAAAGATAAGATAAACTGCATTTTGTGGTTGTTACTTACTGGTATCGCTGACTGAATCAGTCTATCAGTCTACTTTAGGTATCCTCAGTCACTATTGCTACTGCTGCGGCTTCTGGGACTAGAGGAACACTATTTTTACCTGTTTTGTCAAAATAGATGGACATGACTTCTATCTTTGCTGTGAATTTCTTGTTCACAATGACTTGGCCAAAGTCATTATGCTTAAAGTTTAATGTTTTATTTTTCTATAATTGCTATACTTTACAGCCTATGGGCAAAGGCTTATATGTGCATCAAGTGGACCAGAATTACATTGAGAATTTCATTCATTTATTTTTGTAATTGCATGAGAAGACTGAAACATTCTTGCTTCTAAATTCTGTTCATGGAAGTTTTAGATAACAGAATTTAACTTTCTTGGATCCTGAAGTTAGGACATTAAAAAAGATGGCACTAGAATTTAAAAGTAGACTAGCTAGGAGAATTGCTTGAAATATTGATTAAGAACATGAAGAATAAAAAAGATAAAAATAAATAGTAGTCATCTAAACACTTTTGTTTCAAAAAATAACATTTGACTTGTCAAGTTTTATATTAACAACAATTTTAAAAGCAAGAAAATGACAAACACTTCGAACAGTCAACATTATCTAATTTTCCAATAAAAGTATTAAAGAGAAAATGACCACTGCAGATAGCATTTTAGAACTTTCACCAACTGAAATCAAAGTATATTGTCAGGATACACAGAATTTCTGACTCAGGATAAAGCATTTTAAAGTTCATGCTGGCAGTTTAGATAAGGTTCTTAGTAGTAGATAAGATAAAGTATAACTGAAGACAAATGATGTACTTGCTCAATTTTCAGTAGATATAGGATGCTAAACCCCTACAGAGAATTTAGCTGCTGCTGATGAAATCGATCGTAATATATTTGTAAAGAGTAATCTTTTTGTTTGAATGCAAAGATAATAATACATAAAGCAACTTTTCAATAAATACGTAAATTTTAATAAATATAATAGTAAACTACTTAATTTACTACTGTTAAGTCACATAAGTAAAATCAATAATATAAATATGTATAAAATCTAAATTTTTAAAACATTAATTACATGCCCAATACAGACAAGAAACTGTCCCCAGATCTACAGGATGTGACAATAAATACAATAATATTTTATTATATAGGATAAAAATAGATAATAAATATAATAGAAGACAACTATAATAAAATGTACCAGATAACCAAAGAACATTCCATGGAGTGTCATTAAAATTTATTTTTATTTTTTTTTTGAGTTGGAGTCTCACTCCGTCACCCAGACTGGAGTGCAGCGGCTGCTCCCGGCCACCGCAGCCTCGACCCACTGGGCTCCGGCGATCCTTCTGCCTCAGCCTTCTGAGTAGCCGGAACTACAGGCGCGTGCTACCATGCCCGGCTGATTTTTTTGATTTATTGTAGAGATGAGGTCTCACCAAGTTGCCCTGGCAGGTCTCGAACCCTCGGGCTCAGGCAATCCGCTCACCTCAGCCTCCCAAAGCGCTGGGATTACAGGCTGAGCTACCGAGCCCGGCTCATTAAAATATTAATACAGAAAAAAATAAAAACACAAAAAACTTTTAATGTTTCTGACTGAAAATGATTTAATGAAGAAACTATGTATGCTTTGAAAATTGTTCAAACATGTGAAGAGAAAGAGATGAAGTCAATGGGTTGCTTTTAGCTTAAAATTCATACAGTTAAGTTGCTATATATATATAGAGGTCAAGAGACTGATGTTGCAAGTTGTCATTATTCAATTGAATTATGTGAGAGCTACATGTTACCGAGAATAAAGAATGTACTGAAAGAAAAAAACACTTATCAAAAGAAGACATGCTGACAGCCAACAAATACATGAAACAATGCTCAGTCTCACTAATCACTAAGAAATGCAAATTAAAATCAGACTGAGATACCACCTAACTCCAGTCAGGATGGCCATCATCAATAATTCAAAAAACAACAGATGCTGAAGAGAATGTGGGGAAAATGGAACACTTCTACACTTTGGTGGGAGTGTAAATTAGCAAAACTTTTGTGGGATAAAAGTGTGGTGTTTGCTAAAAGATGTAAACGTCAACCTTCCAGCAATCCCCCTTCTGAGAATATACCCAGAGGAACTCAATTCACTCTATAAAAAAGATACCTGGGCCGGCTCGGTGGCTCAGCCTGTAATCCCGCACCTTTGGGAGGCTGAGGTGAGTGGATTACCTGAGCCCGCGGGTTCGCGACCCGCCTAGGCAACTTGGCAAGACCTCATCTCTACAATAAATCAAAAAATCAGCCGGGGGGGCGTGGTAGCACGCGCCTGGAGTTCCAGCTACTTGGAAGGCTGAGGCGGAAGGATCGCCGGAGCCCAGCAGGTCGAGGCTGCGGTGGCCGGGAGCGGCCACTGCACTCCAGTCTGGGCGACAGAGTGAGACTCCAACTCAAAAAAAAAAAAAAAAAAAGATAGCTGCACACAAGTTTATTGCAGTATTATTCACAATAGCAAAAACATGGAACCAACTATGCTGTGTTCTGAAAGTGGACTGGATAAAGAAAATGTGGTATATATACAAGATAGGATATTACACAGCCATAAAGTAAAACAATATAACGGACTTTGCTGCCACTTGGATGGATTTAAGGTCATAATACTCAGTGATTTATCCCAGGAACAAAGATCTGAGTACTACATGTACTCACTCATAAGCAGACACTGAACATTTAACATAATACTACAAAGAAGGGACTGGCAGTAGTGGGACACTGCCAGTGCATGATGGGGGAGCACAAAACATCAATAGTGTACCCAAACTTTACCTGTATGATGATCACATATGTACCTAACCGTGAATTTTACCCCACATCTTTAAAATAATTTTTTAAAAAGCAATGCAGTAAGAAAGAGGGAAAAACAAGCAAGCAAATAAACAGAATTTTTCCCAGAAGCATGTTACTAAAGTACTAAAAAGACTTAGAAATGAAACTTTTATTTTTTTAGGTCCTGTGATGTGTTACCTTTGTTCTTGACCACTTGCAATTTAGCTGTATTCTAGACTATTGAATAATAAAATATGTGGAGGAGAATTATGTCACTTTAGTTTTTTTGTTTGTTGAGCCCATTCAGCTTCAAAAAAACTGAAGCCAATCTGCAGACATGTGAATAAATCCATCCAGGTCAGCAAAGTTAGTGCAGTGATCTATATCTTCCTGCAGATATGTGAGTCAGAGGTTAGCCAAGCCTGGAACAGACCATGCATTTGTGAGTAAAATAAATATTTATTATTGTATGCCACTACAATAATAAATATTTATTATTATAGGATTTTGTAACTGTTTGCCACAAAACAATTTTTAAGCAATAAAATATACTCGGGGAAGAGTAGGGACACATGAGAATACTGAGCATCATTATTATAATTTACCACAAACATAAAATTATTTATTAGATTATTCTTATCTATTTGAACTATAAGAAATACTTCCACAATAGAAACATGTTTGCAAAAACAGTTCAAATAATAATTAGAAATTAGTTGAGAATATGGATTAAAATGTGCAATGGGAATCACAGTGGCATATATTTATATTTGTGTAAATAAAATACCTATAAACAGTTACTATGAACATTGAATACAGCTTGGAGTAAGTAGATGGCATTTAAGTTCAGACTGATGATCGTCTTATAATTTACAAAGGGGAAGCCGGGCTCAGTGGCTCAGCCTGTAATCCCGCGCCTTTGGGAGGCTGAGGTGAGTGGATTGCCTGAGCCCGCGGGTTCGAGACCCGCCTGGGCAGCGAGACCTCATCTCTACAATAAAAATCAAAAAATCAGCCGGGCATGGTAGCACATGCCTGTAATTCCGGCTACTTGGAAGGCTGAGACGGAAGGATCACTGGAGCCCAGCAGGTCGAGGCTGCGGTGGCCGGGAGCGGCCACTGCACTCCAGTCTGGGCGACAGAGTGAGACTCCAACTCAAAAAAAAAAAAAATTTACAAAGGGGAAAACAAGTAAAAATATTCTGAAGGTAGAAACTATGAATCTCGGCAACTCATTAGAAATGAGGAAAGCACAGAATATGGGAGAGGTACAATTATATCAAAAGACTATGTGACTTAGAAAGTAATGTCAAAAAATGAGTAAGCACAAGAAAACTGAATTAATTAAAGAACATACCATTTATAACATTCTGAATAAGATGTATATGTTCATCAAAATACCTTACCTTATACTATTTTATCTTTAAAATTATTTTGTATTCCCTTTGATGTGAACTTTTTTTTCCTGTGGGAAAATATAGAGTTAAAAGAAAGTAAGCAAAATGCAATGTTAAAGATGGATAAGATAACTTTATTTATATAACAAAATCTCATCCAGGAAGATAGTATTTATGGTTAAACATCAAATGATTTATTTTCTGAAATAGGGTAAATAAAATAAAGGGAAGGTAGATCCCCAGGTTACAAATTGAAAGGATAGATAATACTTAAATTTGCCGTTTAAATACCTAAAGCAGTAAATAATTAAAGACTCAAAGCTTTGGCAAGCATGAAAAATATTATCTGAGATCACATATAAGTAGATAAGTATAACTTAATATTATGAAATTCAGAGATAATAGAATTAAAAGTAAAATACATTCTTGAAGGTTGTATTTAGTTATGCAAAGGGCCACAGACAATTACCCACCACAAAACAACAGAAATATTTAGATTCAGATATATCCTGTTTATGAAATAGAATGACAGAATAGGAAAGGGGCTTTATTATAGAGAATAGTGAGAGATGGGTATTAAAAAGTGGATTAGATTATGGAGAATTTGAAATTCATGAGTTAAATCGTTAGACCTGTATTTTCTTTGTAACAACAGAGAAGCATGGGCACTTAAACAGGCAATGGTACTTAAAACAGGCAGAAGATAGAATACAATAGATGTATCAAAATCGAATGTTTGGGGGAAAGGCCAGAGAGAAAAAACATAGAAAACAGTTACTTTACACACCTGAACAGTCATCTGGGAGTTTGTGGACAGGCCTGCCTTGGAAATTGCCACTGGTGCCTAAGCATAGTGTCCAGGAGCCTGGGGATAGACCTCCTCCATCTGCCACCACAGCCACCCACTAACATTATCTGGGGACCTGAGGACAGGACAGAATCAAAGCCAGAGTGTCCTACCCCTTCAACACTATAGGTAAACCTATTAAATAAAGGATTTTTCTCCAAAAATTATTCCATTAAATTGAAAAAAGTGACTATAATACCAGAAGTGCAGATCTCAATATCAGAATACTAGAAACATGCAAAAGCAAGAAAATATGACACCTCCAAATATATACAATAGTTCTCCAGCAACAACCTCCCCCCAATAAAGAAATCTCTAAAATGCCTGATAGAGAATTCAAAATAATGATCTTAAGGAAACTCGGTGAGATCCAAGAGAACACAGATAAAGAACACAAGAAAATCAGAGAAGCAGTTTGCAATCTGAATGAGAAATTTAACACAGATATCATATAAAGAAACAGAAATTTAGAACTGAATAAGTCACTGAATAAAATAAGCTTCCATGTTCTTAAAGAAAAAAGTTCTGAATTTAAAGGCACTTTTGGTCTTGTTTTCTTTTAAATTACCTAGTAAAGAAAAAAAATGAAGAAAGTTGATATGGTACATTAGAAAAGCAATCTAATATTAAAATTTTGGGATTCCCAAAATAAGAGCTGACTAAAGGCATAGAAAACCTATTTAATAAAATAAAAGCTGACAACTTTTCAAGTTTTACAAGAGTTATAGACATTCATATACAGATAATACAAAAATTTTCAAGTAGATGCAACCTGAAAAGGCGTCCTGCAAGACAAATAATAGTCAAACTGTCAAAAGCAAAAGACAAAGAGATAATGAGAGAGAGAGAGAGAGAGAGAGAGAGAGAGAGAGAAAGTGAGTAAGGGAGAGAGAAAGAGAAATAAATCTCCAATAGTCTAACAGAAAACTTACAGGTGAGATTGAGATGATTTATTAAAAGTGCTGAAAAACAAGAAAATGTCAGCTAAACATATTATGTCCAGCAAAGGTTTTATGCAAAAATGAAGGAGAAATAATTTTTCATTTGCAATTTTCATATAAGCAAAAAAATGAGTTCTATAACTGGAAGTGAATTGATGATTCCTAATATCATGAAAATACACCAAAGTATAAAACCATAGGCAGAGCAGACAAACAAATGAGAAAAAAAAAGATTCGAAAGTTATTACTGCCTAAAACCACCCAACAGCAATGGTAAACAATAGAGAAAAAGTAAGAACAAAAGATACACAAACAACCAGAAAACAATTAACAGAATGATAGAATTAAATTCTCATGTATTGAAAATAACCTCAAATGTACACAGATCAAATCTCCCACTTAGAAGATATTATCTAACTGAATGGATGAAAAGTAATGGCTCCTCTATATGCTGCCTACAATAAATTAACTTTACCTGTAAAGACACATATACCCTAAAAATGTGAATAGAATGGAAAAGGAACACACTAATGGAAACTAAAAGTAAGCAAGCGTAGCTATACCTATATTAGATAAAACATACCTGAAGTTAGAAATGGTAAAAGGAGACAAAGAAAGTCATTATGTGGTAATAAAGAAGTCAATTCTGTGAGAGAATATACCAATTCTAAATGTTTAGGTTCATGCACCATAGTGTAGAAGCAAAGAAAAATTATAGTCAACATATATTGCTAATTCATAAAAATATTGGATTTATGGAAATGTTGCTTTACAGTGAAAACTAAAAAAACTACCTTAGACAGAAATACTTAGAAAAAAATGTAATAATGAGGAGGAAGATGATCAGTGGAGATTAGTTGTATAAATTTAGAAATTATCTCAATGAAGAAATCTTTTAAGGGGAAAAATTATAAAACCAGTATTTAGAAAAAATATTGAGGTTAAAAATTGAAAGCTTCAACCATGATTATTTTTCATTTTGTCTTAAAAAAAAAGCAAACCAATTAAAACTTCAAGTTCTTATAAGATTATATTATTGAATCTCATATTTGTTACTTTCTATGTATCTAAAATACTGTTGATTATCAATATATGTCTATTATTGAAATGAAATAATGTTAATAATCAGGTAATCATATATACAAGATAAAAGTTATTTTAAAAATAAGCTAATATGCAACTTTGTGCACAAACATTTTAAAACGAAAGAACAATAAAGATATTACTATTTTTTAAAACAGTCAATTGCATTATCAGTCAATAGAGCTAGAATATTTTAATACTGCAAAAATAAAACTTAGGGTTTCTTTAACAAGCAACATATAATTATTTTTATAAAGGTATATTTTTTAATCATCTTTGCCTCTACTAAAGGAAGACCAATTTTCTTACTAGTGTCTTTAAGCTATTCAGCTTTGTTTATTTTGATCAATTTTTAAAAGCATTTCATTCACTAATCTTGCCGTTATGAAATGTGCTAATAATATCTACCTTTAACAAGTAAAATAATTTTTGTTTGTTTTTTGTTTTTTTAGTTGAAGTCTCACTCTGTCACCCAGGCTAGAGTGTAGCGACACACTCACGGCCACTGCAGTCTCAACCCGCTGGACTCAGGAGATCCTTCTGCCTCAGCCTTCCAAGTAGATGGAACTACAGGCCTGCACCACCATGCCCTGCTAATTTTTTGATTTATTGTAGAGACGAGGTCTCACCAAGTTGCCCAGGCTGGCCTCGAACCCTGGATGCAGGCAATTCTCTCACCTCAGTCTTTCAAAGTGCTTGGGATTATAGGCTTAAGCTGCTGCATCTGGCAAAAAAATCTATTTTAAGAGCATCTAAAATTGATGACCAATAAAATTTATTTTAAGAGCATCTAAAACTATTTATTTTAAATTTTAAATTTAAGAACATCTAAAATTTATGACCAATAAAATTTATTTTAAGAGCACCTAAAGGTACTTTAAGAGCATCTAAAATTTATGACCAATATTCTATACTTGACAAACTGTTAGTTTAATCCAATAGTCATTTTAACACTTTTTAGCTCTGTTTTTCAAAATCATACAGAATATGCCTGATCTATTTTCTGTATATTAACCATTCATTCTCCCCCTGCCAGGCTAAAAGCATCATTCATTCTGTCAATTATACCTGCGTCATGGTTCAGTTCAGTAGTATATTGAAACATGAAGCTTACTTACGCATGACAAAATAATAGAGAATAGTCAAAAGCAGGCAGTGAGTGTATATTTTGGCTAGAACAGTGAAGGTTGTAAAAAAAATAGAATGCCAGTCTAACTTCAAACAGATGAATTAGCTGTTTCGGATATTTTGAGTGCAAAGCAGAGTGGATGTCAAGTTGAGCACTGATAATACAGTTTCTTATTATACATTCAATGATTAGTCATATCTTAACTCTACATTGAATTAAGTGAATTGTGTTTAATGAGAACTGAGAAGTAAACCACTGTAAATTGTCCACATCTCCATTATAACGGTTTACATATTTTATAATTACTTTGTGACCTGTCTCATCCACTAGAGAATAAACATTTTGGAACAGAGGACAGTAATTTACTCTAAAAAACCTATCATAATATCTCATACAAAGAAGTTGAATAAATTAATGTACAAATAAAAAAATCGTTAAAATGTAGAAGATATGTCTAGTTCAAATGCCTAAACATTATTAAAAATATTATCTCTTAGTAGAATTCTATTTTTTCAATAAAGGCAATTAGCATAATATACATTATTGCTTTATTAAACAATCTGATGACAAAATATTTTTAATTTTTATTATAAAGATGTGGGGTACAATTCAGGGTTAGGTATATATACATGGATCATGCAGCTACCCTTGTTGATGAGGTATGCCCCTCACTCCCCTGGCAGTTTTCCTCAACTGCCAATCCCACTACCCCTCCCCTGACAGTTTCCCACTACTGTCAATTGCTTTCTTATAGCATTATAATTGTTCAAGGTCCTCTTATGAGTGAAAACATATGGAACACTGTTCTTTGTTTCTGTGATAAATCACTGAGTATGATTGACTTCAAATCCATCCAAGTTGCTGCAAAATCCATATATTTGTCCTTTGTGGCTGCATAATATTCCATTGTGTATATGTACCACATTTTTTAATCCAGTCCAGCTTCAATGGGCAACATGGTTGGTTCCATGTTTTTGCTATTGTGAATAGAGCTGCAACAAACATGCATGTGCAAGCATCTTTTTTGTAGAATGATTTGAGTTCCTCCTGATATATTCCCAATAGAGGGATTGCTGGGTCATATGGAAAGTCAATTTCTAGTTCTTTCAGAAATCACCACACTGTCTTCCAAAGAAGTTGCACTAGTTTGCATTCCCACCAGCAGTGTAGAAGCATTTCTTTTCTTCCACATCCTCACCAGCATCTGCTGTAGTTTGTTTTATTAATGAGGGCCATTCTTATTGGGGTTAAGTGGTATCTCAGTGTGATTTTGATTTGCATTTCTCTGATGATGAGTGAGGCTGAGCATTTTTTCATGTGTCTGTTGACTGCCCATATGTCTTCTTTTGAGAAGTGTCTATTCATGTCTTTTGTCCTTTTTAAAGGGGCTATTTGTTTTTTTCCCTTCAGCGCATTTGAGTTCATTGTAGATCCTAGATGTTAGGTCTTTGTCAGATATACATTTGGCAAATATTTTTTTTTCCCATTCTGTGGGCTGTCTTCCTGCTCCTTGCCTTGTTCCAGTTTTCAGGGGAAATATTTCTGTCCATTTAGCAATATGTTAGCTGTGGGTTTGTCATAGATGGTGCTTACTATTTTGAGGTATGTTCCTTCTATACCTAGGTGTTTGAGCATTTTTATCAAGAAGGGATGCTGGATTTTATCAAAAGCTTTTTCTGCATCTAGCGAGATAATCATGTGGTTCTTTTACATCTATTGATGTATTTAATGACATTATGGGCTTGCGAATGTTGAACCAGCCCTGCATCCTGGGGATGAAGTCTACTTGGTCATGGTGGATATTTGAGATGTATTTTTGCATACAATTTGTTAGCGTCTTGTCGAGAATTTTTGCATATATATTCATAAGGGATATAAGCCTGTTGTTCTTTTTTTTGTTGTTGGATCTTTACCCAGTTTGAGTATCATGTGATGTTAAATGATTTGGGGAGAATTCCATCTTTCTCATTTGCCTGAAATACTTTCAATAGGATTGATATCAGGTATTAGCACAATATACATTATTGCTTAATTAAATAATCTGCCGACATTTAAATTGTTTTATTTTATACCTATGTGAAAATTGGAGCCAGCCCTTTATTTCTCTGAATTAGAAAAAAATCTTTCAACATTAGTTACATTAGTTTAATAATCTCAAGCAATTTTAGTATTTTGTCTTACTATTCTCTTCTGAATAATTTTACTTATAATTTTTTATTTTTCTATTAACTTTAGTTAGTTTCAGATAGTTTATATGTGTATTATTAGAATCTAAGATTTCACTCCTACTTATAATATTTTTATTGACAATTTCTATCCCAGCAGTTTATAAATTTTTCCCTCACCAGAGTTAGTAAAAAGAAAAATCAATAGTATAGATAAGTACTAACCATGAATATATTTTATCAATATATAAATATTGCTTTGCTACATCATTTCTTATTAAAGAGTTTCACAAATTTATTGAATAGAAAATCTGGGTCTGGAAAAAAATTAAAGGTGTAAGGCAAGAAGATAAATAAGATAGGTTGCTTCAAAGGTAAGAAAAAGAGATAATGGCAAGTTATTCAATAGCATTTTAAGGCTGATAATGCAGAAAATGAAAACTACAAAAAGCTTTATAAAATACTATATATATTTAAAATAATTAAAACTAAACTGGCTACATTGCATCATTTCATATTCTTAAAAAATAGAATTTGAAGTAATGAAAACCAAGGCTATTTTTATATATAAATAAAACAGTACTACCACAATCAAAATGTGAACGCTTTCCTCACCCTCAAAAGTTTTTTTGCAATCCTTCCCCCCACCTTTTTCTGACCCCCTTCATATCTGTAGGTAACTGACAATCGACTTGCTCTCATTATGCATTGTCTTCATTTCCTGTGAATTTTTTATGAATAAAATTATACGCACTCACTTTTGTATGTTTTCGAGTATACACCTCTATTCTTTGTTCTCTTGTCTTTGCTGCATTATCTGGAATCTAACATTGTTTGTTAGTCCTTTTTATCTTCTTTTGTGTGTATATTAGCTTTCAGTTTTGTTTGTTATTTTAGTATTTGCATTAATTTTTTATAATTACATATTAAGCTTAACTGTTTGACTTCAAGAGATATATCTCTTCCTGTATGGTAAGAGACCTTACCATAATGTGTGTCTATGAATCCTTTCTTGGCCCACGTGCTACTGCTGTCATATATCTTACTTCTATTTTTGTTATGACCATCATGCTTTGTTGTTTTATTTAAATGTAATAAAATCAATTATTTTAGAATATTGATTCAATTAAAAGAAAAAAATCATAAATTTACCCACATTTTCAAAGTTTCAGTTTTTCTTCTTTGTAGGTGCATTTTTCAGTATTACTCAGTACCAATTGTCTTCTGTCTGAAAACTTCCTATAATATTTCCTCATGTCCAAGATGGATGTTTATCAATTCTTTAAGCTTTTGCATATTTTAAAAATATTTATTTCACTAAACATGATTTTTACCTTGCTGTATACTGGATATATTTTCATCCCATAAAGATAGTTGAACTTTTTAAATGAAATATAGTTAATTTGCTTGGAAGTGGTTTTATGCATTTGGTTCCTTCTTTTAATATTGTTTTTGCCAAACCATGGCAGAATTTATTATAAGGCTATTATTATCCATTGCTGATTTATGAGTCAGTACTGAGAGATTTTTCTGAGTACTATACCCTACGCCATATGAATTATGAATTTTCTAGTCTGGTTTGTGCAAATAGACCATATTCCTAGCCTTATACGAATTCCAAGAAGCATTCATTTTCTCTAAACTTTTTGGGTAACTTTTGTTTCTCCAAACTTGTTTTGTCATTCACATCATGCATTAATACTCTGCTAATATAGAAGGTGGACCCTCTGCAGACTTCTGGAGCTCTCTCACCATGTTGCTTTCTCTCTCTCAGGTACTCTGCCTTGTAAAACTAGCTGTGTTGGTCTCACTGAACTCTTATCATCACATGTAAATTCAGGGAGCTTCCCAGGCTTCATTTACCTCCATAAAGTCTCTCAAACCAGTAGGTTGAAGTAAACAAAGGGCTTCCTTCATTTGTTTTACATTTTTCAGAGATCAATGTCCAGAAGTTCTGATGTTACATGTCTTAAAAGTAGCTGATTCATATATTTTGATCATTATTAAATTATATCAGAAAACGAGTGTATCTTGTCCTTTTTACTCCATCGTGGCAGTATAGAGATTTTATCATTATCATTTGATAGTTTCTATTTGAATTTATTAAATTATTGTGAATTATTAAGTGATAAGGGTATTAAACAATGTCTGTAAACATATAAAAACTAATTAGAAATTAGGAATTCTACCACAGAAAAATTTTAAAATAGTTATTCTAACTGAAATAGATGAAAACACCTTGTAAAATATATTATTCACAACAAATCACGAAAATGTCTGGGATTAACGTAAAAAAGAAAAAAAATGTATAAGACCTTTATGAAACATTTTAAAGCACTTTTCTAAAAGAAATGGAAGAAACTCAAATGATTAGACAAATAATAGATTCTTACAGTTTAAAAGACTCAATAATATAAGGTTAAATTTATCTTAAAATATGTTCCTACTTTAATTCAACTCCAAACCAAATATGATTTGTGAGATGCTTTACAAATTTATTTCGAAAGTTAAATGATAAAATAAAATCTAAGGTATAGTCAACGCATTCACAAAGAGAAACAAGAGGAGGAGATTTGCTCTTCTAGATATAAGCCATTATGTTAAAGTGATAGTAATTTATGTAGTATGTCATTGGCTTGACTATGACCAAATAAACAAATGAGAAGAAAATAAAAAATCCAGGGAAAAATTCATCATATACAAGATTTTAGAATAAAGTTTGCTTTGTATGTTAGTGAAGAAAATATGGACTTTTCAGTAAATATTACTGAATGTTTCAAAACACTATGAAAAGAACAAAAGACTCCAGCTGTGTGATTGTTCCTAGTATGTATGTGAATAGATGCATAGGTCGATATTTAATAGGCACATAATATAGAATATATTCATTACCCAGGACAAAAACTTATGTGCAAGGAAGTTCTTTAGAAGAAAATATGGAATAGGTTTATCACTTGTGGATCGAAAGGAACAAAAACAGTAGACATGCAAATCATAATGAAATATTACAGACACTGATGCATTTGACAAAAATCAGCATAAAAGTTTTTATTTCATGTTATAAAAAATTCCATAAAGAAAAGGTTAAAAAAAACCCACAATATGGTAGAATATGTCTGCAATTCACATAACTGACAAAGATTTTGTACTAGGCATATATATCTTTTAAATGATAACATAATTTATTTTAAAAAGGGGAGAAAATTAAAAGTCTAGGGAAAAAATATAAATAGCTTATACACATACACAGAAAAAGTATAACTAATAATAAGGAAAATGCAAACTGAAAATACACAGAGATATTTCAAACTTATCAAATTGGTAAAACAATGTCAGACAACACTAATTAATGGTGGGGAGATAAAACAACTATTATACTAATTAATCTTCTGGCACATTTGTATGTTGTTTAAAAAAGTTAGAAAAATGATTTTGTATGTTGTTTAAAAAAGTTAGGAAAATGACTTGGCATAAGTGAATTTTAAAAAAAGTAAACACTAAATGTATCACACTATAATGCTGTTATAGCCAAAGAGCGAGAAAGGAGTCACCGCAAACTGAGAGTCGAATTTTTGAGTCCTTTAATAGCCAGCAGTCAAGAGGAGGCTCACACCTAAAAACTCTTGATCCTGAATGCAGCAAGCCAGGGATTTATAAGGGCAAAAACCTCAAGTGGGCTACATAGCAACAGGGAACGAAAAACAAAAAGAGAACAATTACTTGGTGCAATATCTGATTTCAGTTAAGCAAAGGTACAATTAGAACAAGGAACTTGTGGCTAGGGAGTTTCTAAACATCAAGGGAACAAGCCAAACACCAGGGAACAAGGGAGTGGAACAAAGATGTGGGCTTGTGAGTATGAGAAGCTTGCAACAGTCACATGCAGGGAGGCTACATCTGGGTGAGCTGGCAGCTAAGATGGAAGATTTTTACAAAATGGAATTACGTATGTCAAGTAGGCAATTGCAGCTATTATAAGTTTTACAACTATTTCAATGCAGATACTTTATTATTAGTTTTCCCAGCTTTTGCACACATATGCTAGAATATATGTCAAAAATTAAAAAAATTCAATGGTAGTTATAAATCAATATTGATATATATAATGAAATTCTATAAATAATACAAAATAAATGTTATTGCTACAGATCATGTGAATACATTTCAGAATATATTAAAATAATAAACATGAAAAGTATATTCTCTCTCTCTCTCTGTCTCTCTTTCCATTTATATTCATACATATATGTCAAACTTGGAATGCAAGTTCCAAAATTATTTGGTCAAGCCAAAATGAAAAGTAAATTAGTTTCAAAGGCAAAGTTCAAGATAGCTATGTTCAGAAAAGAGAAATGGCCAAAGAATCCTGCAAATGATTTTAAGTAATGTCTATATTCAGTTCTTATATTGAGTAGTCAGTGCATGAATGTTTATATTTTTTCTTATACATAATAATTTTAGTCTACTTCATACTAAAGACATATTTTTGGTAATAAGAAAATTTGGGAATAAAAGGAGAATAAACTTAGACATGTGAAACTGAATGCTACATTTACCAAGTTCAGATTAATTTTGTCAGACAATTAAAAACAAGATGGAACAAAATAAGAGTGGCTCCAACACTTAAATTATTCTGTTTTCTTCTTAGTATTAGGCAATACAATGTTAAATACACATCAGTGATTTATAAATTCATGTTTTCAATCTGAATATCTTTAGAGTATGGTGTGTACTCTGAAGATACCAAAATGGCTGCTGGAGAGTCAGTCATCAAGTTCATATTACAGGGAACAAAAACTAGGAATAAGAAACAAGGATAGTTATCTTTCAAGTACAATAGCACGTAAACTTTATAGTTACATCTTATTAGCCAGAACGTATCCACATGGGGAAGCAGGAGGCTCAAAATACAGCAAGTTTGCTGTGCGTATTACTGTCTCCTCTAAAATTTGAAAACACGACTTAAAAATTGGACCAGGTCGGGCTTGGTGGCTCAGCCCACAATCCCAGCACTCTGGGAAGCCGAGGCTGGTGGAACGTCTGAGCCCGGAGGCTGAGACCAGCCCAGGCAACTTGGCAAACCTCGTCTCTATAACAAGTCAAAAAATTAGTCAGGCCTGGTAGCACACACCGGCAGTTCTGGCTACCTGGAAGGCTGAGGAAGAAGGATCGCAGGGGCGTGGCAGATTTACGCTGGGGTGGCTGTGAGTGTTTCACTGTACTCCAGTCTGGGTGATTAAGTGAAGACTCCTCCCAACAACAACAACAAAATGGGACAATATAAATGTTTTTTATTATTATTTTTTATTTTAAAGATGTGGGGTACAACTCAGGGTTAAGTATGCAAATGTTCATTATGCAGGTTCCCTTGGTGATGAGGTGTGCCCACACTCCCCTAGCAGTTTCCTTCTACTGCCAATCCCACCCCCTCTTCCCTGGCAGTTTCCCACTATTGTCAATTCCTTTCTTATAGTATTATGATAGTTGTTTAATGTCCCCTTATGATTGAGGGCATATGGTACTCTTTTCTTCATTTCTGTGATAGATCACTGAGTATGATCAACTCTAAATCCATATAAGCTGCTGTGAAATCCATATGTTTGTCCTTCTTTATGGTTGCATAATATTCCATTGTGTATATGTACCACATTGTTTTAATCCAGTCCAACTTCAATGGGCAGCTTGGTTTGTTCCATGTTTTTGCTATTGTGAATAGAGCTGCAACAAACATGCAGGTGCAGGTATCTTTTCTGTAGAATGACTTGAGTTCCTCTGGGTATACTCACAGTAGGTGGATTACTGGGTTATATGGAAGGTCGATTTCTAGTTCTTTCAGAAATTGCCACACTGTCTTCCAAAGAGGTTGCACTACTTTGCATTCCCACCAGCAGTGTAGAAGCTTTCCTTTCTCTCCGTCTCTTCGCCAGCATCCGTTGTTTGTTTTATTAATGATGCCCATTCTTACTGGGGTTAGGTGGTATCTCAATGTGGTTTTGATTTACATTTCTCTGATGATTTGTGAGACTAGTGGTTCATATACACAATGGAATATTATGCAGCCATAAAGAAGGACAAACATATGGACTTCACAGCAACTTGGATGGATTTAGAGTCAATCGTACTCAATGATCTATCACAGAAATGAAGAAAAGAGTGCCATATGCTCTCACTTATAAGCGGACCTTGAAAAATTGTCATAATACTATGAGAAGGGGATTGGCAATAACATGAAACTACCAGGGGAAGGAGGCGGGATAGGCAGTTGAGGAAAACTGCCAAGGAAGGGAGGGGCACACCTCATCAACAAGGGTACCTGCATAATGAACATTTGTATACCTAACCATGTTTTGTCCCTCATATCTTTAAAATTAATTAATTAATTAATTAAAATTAAAAAAAAAAGAAATCACCCGTGGTCTTCCATTGGTTGTTCTTCATTTGTGACAAATATCTTACTTTAGTTCAGTTATGCAGTGTCAGTGGGAGAAACCTTCCCTTCTGATATTTGCTCAACCCTCTTCTTCCCTGATCCAGGCTGGATTTGTTCTATCTTGAAACAGGACTGTGGGTGGGAAGTTTTGCTGTCTCTGTAGTTTTGAAAGTTGAACAAGGTAGGGTATGGAAAGGTAGAATTCAGAAGCTACTTGCAAACTGCAATGTTCCCTGACTGTGGCATGTGTTCCCTGAGACCCACTCCCCACCACCACTCGATATGACAATGCAATGGGTATGTGTGTTCCCCCTGAGCCCAAGATACAATAACAGCAATGAGGAGCACAGAGGAAAATATAATGAAATAAGATGGTCAAGAATTAATTTTTAAAAAGAAAAAAAAAAGAACAATGAAAGCAGAAACCAAAGCAAAAAGCAATTGAACACACACACACAAACAAAGACACACACACACCCCCAAAACAGACTGGAATAACAACAAAGTGAAATAACACAAACAGCAACAACAAAAAATGAGGAAAATGAAACACATACACACATGACTTGCACAAAGTGAATGGAGAAGAAAAAGAGATAGAGTAGAAACAAAAAAGGAATTCAGATTGAACCCTCACATATATATTAACACACGCCTTAAACTAATTTTTCCTTAAATGAGAAGAACAGGAGACCAAAAACAAACCAACAACAATAACAACAAAAACCTGAAAGATCAACATTCAATCATTCACAAAAACACATAAACAGGAAACAACAAACAAAAGCAGAAAGAAACAGGAAAAGAAAAGAAAAAAGGCAGGCGGTGGGGGGGGGAGGGCAGGCAGATCAAAGCCTCACATACACATTCATACACAAAGGAAAAATATTTTTAAAAATATATGAGCTAACACACATACAGGCAAGAAATGTTTTAAATTTTTTTAAAAATTAAAAATTAAAAAAAAGAAAAAAAAACCCTGCTCTCTCGTGCAGGTTCTGTAATTGTTCCTCCTTTCTGCTCTCCCTGGCAGAGCTGTTCCACCTCTTCCACTCTCTTCCCAGTGTCTGGAACAGTGAAGGAGGAGGGGCAGTGGGATTGGGTGTGGTTGTAGTCCTCCCCTCCCACTCTCGTGTGGTCAGGGAGATCCCCTCCAGTGGGGAGGTGCAGGATTGTCTCTTCCCCAGGTATGTACTTTCAGGGGGGTGCCCCAGCCAGGCCTCTCCTGGAATGGAGTTCTACTGCAACTGACATCCAGGCTCTGCCTGGGTTTGTCCTTCTCAGTCATTGCCCAGCCATGTGAGTCTGACATTCAGAGGATTGCTGGGGAGGAGGGGGTTTGGGTCAGCCCTGGACTCACCACGGATCTTTTTGGAGTTCTTTCACATCCTTTTCTGGCAACACCCCCACCCCCCCACCCGGGCTGGGTCAGAGTAGGCCTGGAGCTCAGCACTCATGAGGTCCCTGGAAGTTTGTGCTTTCAAGGTATTCCCTCTGGGTCATGATCAAGCCCTGAGTAGCTAATTCACCAGTCACAGAGATTGGGCCTGTTGCTCTGTGGTAAGCAAGTCAGAGCACTTTCCTGTCCCATCTTTAAGATGGTGACTGGGTGCCTCTCGTGTCCTCTCCAGTGGGACTTTGTCTCTGGAGTCCCTCCACAGTCCTTGCTGCCAGTGTCTGTCTAGCCAGGTGCTGAAGTGGTGAGGCGATGCCTGGAGCCGACAGTCTCTCCTGCTACAGTGGTGAGACAGAGCCTGGAGCGGGTAGTCTCTCCCTACCACTTCTTTGCAGGAAAACTTTTGTCCGTTTAAAAAAAATGGCACTCAGCCTCTGCGACCAGGGAAGAGCCAGGGATCAAGCAGAGAAGCTGCAGCACCAGCTGCTGCACCAGGAGGGCCCTGGCCACTTGCTGATGAGCCCTCACTTAGTCAGTCTCTCAGTATTTTCTTTCCAAGAAGGGTTTTGTTGATTTAAAAAAAATGGCACTCAGTTTCTGCATCCAGGGAATCACTAGAGTCCAAGTTGAGCAGCTGTGGCACCAACCACTACACCAGGAGAGGCCTGGCTGCTAGCTCCCCAGCCCTCACTCCATTTAGCCACAAACATGCTCACTCACTCACCAGCATGCACAGAAAAATTTTTTATACACTCACTCACTCACACTGGGACTTGCATAGTCTGACTGGCTGGCCACCATCTCCTCGACCTGGAAAAGCTTGTCAAAAATTGGAACAATATAAATGTTGATTATTTCTGTCTTCCATAGGCAGTTAAAAAATAAAGGTTTCTCAATGACATCAAAAGTAAATGGAATATAGTTATTTGGACCTGAGACAAAAGGTGTAATTAACTTAAGAATTTAAGTAACAGACTGGGCCTGGTGACTCATGCCTACAATCCCAGCATTTTGGGAGACCGAGGTGAGAAAATATCCTGAGCTCATTGGTTTGATACCAGCCCAGGAACTTGGCGAGACCTCATCTCTACAATAAAAATCAAAAAATTAGCCAGGAGTGGTGGTGCTTGCTTGTGGTTCCAGCTACTTGAAAGGCTGAGATGTAAGGATTGCCTGAGTCCAGCCGGTCAAAGCTGCCGTGGCCATGAGCGTGTCATTGCACTCCAGTCTGGGCGAGTGAGACTCCAATTAAAAAAAAAAAAGGAGTTTAAGTAACATAGAAAGAATAAATCTCCAGATAAACGATTACCAGGTTTTGAACTAGAATACAAAAGAGTTGGGATTAAATTTAAGGAAAATGAAAGATGGTTTTTTTCTGTAATATTCCTCTAACTTTTATCATTTTAACTTTTTTAGTTAGCATTAACAATTGCCTTAGGCTATATTATGTTAAGTGGTTTACTGCTCTATGATTCTTTTCCTTCTAAAGCATTTTTAAAAATAGTCAATGAAAATTTGATTTTTCTGTTGAATCACACACTCTCGAAGGCTTAGCATAGGTTAGGAAGCCTGTGTGCTTATATAAGGTGGCAATCATTTCTTATCTATCTTGGCATCACTAGACTCTCAGAGTGCCCAGCAAATAAATTATGTGTCCTTCAAATTCCAGCTGAAGAGAAGATATTGAAAAAAAGTAATGCCAACAGAATTAAACACACCACACACACACCACACACACACACACACACACACACACACACACACGCACACACACACAAGATTTCATTGTTTTTCTTTTTTCAAATGTAAAAGCTATAAAAGGAATGCATGTGGGAAGCAATAGGAAGGACTATCAGTAATGGTGTTAAACTCTAAAGCTCTAGTCTGGGTATATTAAACTCAGTGGGTCTTCAGAGGCCGACCCACCACTCCCACCCACACCTACAAACATTCTGCTTAAGTGCCAGCATCTATAGCAGTTAACAGTTAGAGGAGACCTTCATTCTACACTATCTGTTGTCATCCTCCGTATCTATATCTTGGTAGACTGGGGACATCTAGATGTTCTGATCTTTTTTTTTTTTTTTTTGTATTTCGGCTTCTATGGGCTTCATGCTATATTGTGAAATCAAATGATAATGTTAAAAACTTTGCTTCTGTATAAAATTTAAAAGTAAATCTCTAAATGAAGATACAAAGCAGTACTTTGAAAAGTACAATGTTTAGAAGCACCTGAATTTAATAAAATATTTCTTCTCCATTATTTTCCTCATACAGTAGAAGAAAATAAAAGCTTCCACATCAGCTAATAAAATTTTGGAGTTTTTCCTTCTAATTTCATATCTATGCATGTTTCAGAAGCAACACATCTACAAACTAAGCAAAATAATTTTAACACTTTTTCTTTATCAAAATTTAAAAACAAAACAAAACAACTTCTCACTTTGAATGATAAATACTGAAATACTAGATAAAAACCAAGCAGTGTAGATGATAAATTAGGCAACATTCTGAGTGGAGTGTCCAAACCTATTTAGGTTTATTAAGATGGCAAAAATTGAATGCTACATCTTGAGTAACACGTTGCAGTCTCTCTCATTGCAAACAAATTTGGAAAACATGAATTACAGGCACTCACTACCACGCCCAGCTGATTTTTGATTTATCGTAGAGATGAGGTCTCGCTGCCCAGGCGGGTCTCGAACCCGCGGGCTCAGGCAATCCACTCACCTCAGCCTCCCAAAGGCGTGGGATTACAGGCTGAGCCACCGAGCCCGGCTCTACTCCAGTTTTTAAACTCATCAATTTTCATGCCTTTTAAACTTCTGCCATTTTTTGTTTCACCTCACCTCTTCCATATCAGCAAAATATTTCCCTTTGAGGATTGTTTTCATTTGAGAAAAAAAAAAACTTGCTTGGGGCATGATCAGGTAAATAGGGAGGATGGGGAATGAGGATCATGATCACTTTGGTCAAAAACTACTGAACACTCAACATGGTACAAGCAGGTGTATTGTCACTCATTTGCCACAACTAAAGACATTTCTTCTGCAAAGCATCATGCAACTTTCTAGAACCTCCCAGATTAAAAAACTTTGGTTGACCATTTTATCAAGAGGAACAAATTCCAAGTGCACAATCCCTCTCACTTCAAATTATCATTTTTTTTTCACATTTGCTTTCACTTGTGCTTTTTTGGGTCATGGGGACATGGCAGTTTTCCATTAGCTAGATTGTTGTTTCATTTGGGAGTCATATTCATAGCACCAAGATTCATCTCCAGTTATGACTTTGAAAAAAATTCAGATTTAGTCTGTAACTTCAAAGCATGGCACACAACTAAGTGATTGTCTCTGTGTTTAGGTGTGTGCAAGAATGCATAATTTCCTTCCCAAATTTTCAGATAAAATCCACTAACAAAAACTCCACAATACCCTAGTCAACTCCACAAGTTCATCAGTAGTCCGACGGTGGTCTGCCAAGATGAAGATGATGAAGATGAAGAAATGTATGTTAAGAAGTTTGTTTATGTGTTTGTGGGAACTGGAAAGTCTGAAGTATATCTGACAGAAAGGCACACTGGAAACTTTGGTAGGATTTCTGTTTCAGTTTTGAGGCAGAGTTCTTTCTTCTTCAGAAAACCTCAGTTTATACAATTTAGTCCTTTAACCAATTAGATAAGGCATGCCCAAATTACTGAAGATTACTTCCTTTGCTTAAAATCAACTGATATTTTATGTTTTCCAGGGATGTCCCAGAAAGCAACTGCAGTGCTGCAGCTTTCCACTTTTGCGTGATGCCTGAAAATCATGCAGAAGAATCTATAAACCAGATTTGTGTTTTTCTTTCCTCAGTCAACTGATCTTAAGGAATTCCTTGTGTTGTAGGTCCTGGCAGAGAAAAAGAAAGTAATATAGCAAGAGTGGGGCCACTTTCTTAGGTAGCTTACTTGTGTATTCAGGGCTTGCTGGAGCATGATATTGTATACACCATTTTCTTCTTGATGATGGAGTGCTGCTGTGCATGGTGAATTGTATGTCTTTGTAGGCAAAACAATACCTAGTTCATAGTGGGTAACTCAGGCAACATGGTAACTTGGTGTTCTTTGGTTAAGCATTCAAGCCTCTAATATAAAATATTTATTAGACAGATCTCTCCAGAGAAGTACTTTTTTCCAGAGGTGAAACTGGCTGACATGATTGTAGAGGCTGCAAAGTCTGAAATTTGTAGAGGGAATTGAAAGGCTGGAAAACTCAGGCAAAATGATTCTCTAATATGAGGCAAAATTTCACCTAAAGACAACCACACTTTTGTTCTTAAATACTTCAACTTACTAGAAGAGGCCCATCACCCTATTGAGGGTAATCTCCTTATAGCAAACTGTCTGTAGGTGTTAACATTTATACAAGAGACCTCGATGGCCACTCTTGAATTAGTGTTTAAGTACCTGGGTACTAAAGGATAGCCAAGTGAGCACAAAACTAATGGTCACTGTCAGGCATTTTGGTTTTGATTTTTAGGCTTTCTTCATAAATGTATATACTAGTTTGACCAGATTTTTCCCTGATTTATGCATTACAACTATGTCCTATCAATGCCAATCTTATTATTTTTACCTTACATATGTCTCTTTTAGCACACATTTAAATGTCTCTTTCTGCATAAATGTTATGGTGATATTTTCCAGTATCTCTTAAGGAAGTTTTATTTTTAAGCTTTCACATTTATGCTGCAATTTGTGTCATGTTACTTGTTTGTATGAGGGAAAAAGAAGAGGTCAGGTTTTACTTTCTTCTACAGCACATTACATTTACACAGTGATACTTATTGTACAGACCTTTCTTTCCTTACTAAATTTCAGTGGTTTCTTGTTATAAATAAATTGGTCAGTGTCTTGACTCTTTTTTATGTTTTCTTTTATACTTGCACCAATACCATACTGTTTTCATTATCATAGATTTATAATAACCAATAAAAATTTATTTATGTGATCTTAAAATGTATATGTAACCAAAATATATAACCCAGTTTTGGTTTTTTCTTGAGGTCACTCCTCATGTTAAGTTTTGAATTAGTCAGTGTCTGGCAGAGCATAAATGGCACAGTCAAACTGAGAGATTTATGGAGCATTTAACTACATACACATTGCTGGTTGAGTATAGGGAAATCATAAGAAAGAATGAAGTACTCTGCGACTTCTAGTAGTCATTTTTACCATCTTCAAGAGCAATTATTGGAACATTGGGAAAAAACAAGAAGCTCTGTAAGGAGGGTTGATTGACAGGTGACATCATGTGATGTAGTCAATAGGAACACCAGGAGATAAGATTCATTCTTACTCTCCTCTCTTTTCTTTTAAAAGTACTTTGATCAAAACACAACAAAGAAGTCAGAAATCCCCAAGGAGGCTTATTTACAGTGCTTAAAGCTTGCTTTGGGGAGCACAGAACAAGTTTATAAAAGACTAGAAAGGATATCTGATGGGAAAAAATGAAAGGCATCCAGCAGAACATGATATATGAAGACTGGCATATTTTCACTTCAACACCAAAGCAAGAATGTTTTCAGCCCATAGAGTTATCATATATTTGACCAAAATTCAAATTTTCCTTAACTTTTAGTTTAAAAACTTGCTCAATTCTAAAGAGTAATTGATCATAATAAAAAATGAATTTTGCATGACTTTAATTAGGAAGCAAAACGTTTGTTGCATTTATTGAGTTCCAACACTGACAGCTTTGCCCATATTTATTCCATTTCCTGTAAATAATATGTACGTGAAATGTTAAAATGACATGACTTGAAGATTGAGCACAGAAGAAATGGAAAAATGTAGGATACCTGACTGATCAAAACACATATTATAATAATGGAATTTTTATAACCAATGGCACAGAGACTTTTAATTCTTAGATTGTTCTTGTCTCCACTTCCAGGAAAAAAAAAAAGCACAGTTCAAGGATGTGTACTTACTTTCCCGGATGTTTACTTTCCTCCTTAGTCAAGAGCCAAAGTAGCATTGAAGTGTACTAAAACGTGTTTTTTGCATCGCATGTGAAATCCTTTCTTTCTTAGCAGAGTGTAAGTCCCATACGTCTTATATCTACTTTCTGTGTTAAAGAGATGTCTCTTTCTCCTCTGCAGATCTATCAAAATATTTAATTTGGAAAATGAAATGAAAACTCTAACTGAAATTTTTCAATCACTCAAAAGGGTACAATGATGAAAGGAAAAAAAAAAGAAAGCTGAGGCTGTATTCTAGGTCAGTGCTATTCAAAATGTGGTTCACGGATTATTGCTGATCCACAAACAATTTGCTATTCTGCCAACATAAGAAAAGAAATTGAAAGTAACCAACTGGAAATGTCTATAGCAATTTGACAGCTGCTTGGAGTAAAATATTCTTACAAGATACCAACAATAGGAGCATGTTTTAATTTGTCATAGTTTAAGTTCAGTTGGATAACTTTAACTCAAAAGCATAAAAATATCTGTCATGGAAAGATACTTCAAATGTAATTATAATTCCATAAGAAAATTATTGAAACTAGATGGAATAATACTGATAAATTTTGAAAACAGCAGCATTTTATTCTGTATAAAATTTCAAAATATATATCACAAGATTTTGAAAGTTGCTTTAAAGTCATTTATATTACCCATGTATATATTTCCATGAAAGTGATTGGACTGATTGGTTTGATATGTGAGTTACTAAAACAAAACATAGCTAGATAGATCTTCTTTTCTGAAACTGATGGTGTCATCCACCTAATAGTTAACAAGCAAAATTTCATATACTTTGAGTTGTAGTTGTCAGACTGTATGCACATTTTGAACAAACACTGAATATATCAATATTTTGAGTTTTAGTGTGACAAATGAGCTTATCCAATGTGTGAATATAGGAGTTCAATGTACAGAATAGCTTTTTTTTAATTTATGACTGTAGGAGGCAAAATTTATTAATAGGAAACCAATTATTTATATCAATCTCCTGTTTGCATACTTTTCATGATCAACATATTAAATATTTATACTTATTTCTTCTATCTATTCTGAGTATATCCCAAATAATTTTTTCTCTTCTATTTAATAAAAATGAATTGGTATTTTATATGTTCTTGCTAGCTGTATTCTATTTTTCTACTACTGTTGCATTTTACAAATTTTTTTTCCACAATAAATTGAGGGGCAGGTATGACTAATCTGTCACCATAGATAATTTGGAAATTACTAAACTTGGTGAAAATTCAGAAGTTAAATGAAAGAATAAAAACTAGGGATTACAAGGTATATAAAGAAGGTAGAATATTCATCAACGAGTTCATCAGTATTTAATTAATAAAGAAGATAGTACAAAAAAATCAATGAAACAAAAAGCTGGTTCTTTGAAAGGATAAACAAGATAGATGGTACCCTAGTTAGACTAATCAAGAAAAAGAGAGAAAAAGCCCAAATAAACTCAATCAGAAACACAAACGATGAAGTCTGACCCAAAAGAAATACAAAAGATTATCAGAGACTACTATGGACAATTGTATGGAAACAAACTTGAAAACCTAAAGGAAATGGAGGACTTTCTGCTATCACACAACCTCCCAAGCCTGAAACAAGAAAAATAGAGACCCTAAATAGACCAATAACAATCCAGGAAATTGACTATGTCATAAGAAAACTACCTTCAAAAAAACACGCTGGACCAAATGACTTTCCAGCAGGATTCTACAAAACAAATAAGAAGGAACTGATACCAATCTTACAGAAAGTATTCCAGGCAATTGAGAAAGATGGAGCTCTTCCCAAATCATTTTATGAAGCTAACATCACATTGATACCCAAGCCAGGTAGACTCCACAAAGAAAGAGAACTACAGGTCAATATCTTTGATGAACATAGATGCTAAAATTCTCAACAAGATCCTAGCAAACCAGGTTCAGCAACATATCTCAAAAATCATCCATCATGATCAAATAGGCTTCATCTCCAGAATGCAAGGTTGGTTTGACATTTGTAAGACCATAAATGTAATTAAATACATCAACAGATGTCAAAACAAAAACCACACAATTATATCATTAGAGGCAGAAAAAGCTTTTGATAAAATCCAGCACCCCTTCTTGATTAAAAAAACCCCTCAAACATCTAGGCATAGGTGAAACATACCTCAAAATAGTAAGAGCCATCTATAAGAAACCCACAGCCAGCATACTCCTAAACAGACAAAAATTGGAACCATTTCCTCTGAAAACTGGAACAAAACAAGGATGCTCACTCTCACCCCTCCTGTTTTTGGAAGTTCTAGCTAGAGCAATCAGAGATGAGAAGGCAAATGGGATATCCAAATAGGAAAAGAGGAAGTCAAGTTATCTTTATAGACAACATGATTGTATACCTTGAAAACCCAAAAGAATCTGCCAAAAACCTCCTTGCACTGATAAAGTACTTTGGCAGAGTCTCAGGGTATAAAATAAATGCACAAAAGACAGTCACATTTCTATACACCAATAATAAACAAAAAGAAACCCAAATAAAAAGTACAATTCCATTCACAGTAGCCACAAAAAAATGAAATACCTTGGCATCTTCCTAACCAGAGAAGTGAAAGACCTATACATTGAAAACTATAAAACACTGCTCAAAGAAATCAAAGATGACACAAACAAGTGGAAAAATATTCCATGCTCATGGATTCGAAGAATCAGCATTATTAAGCTGTCCATTTTACCTAAGGCAATTTATAGATTTATTGCAATATCCATCAAATTACCAGTAAAATTCTTCTCAGACCTAGAAAAAGCAATACAGGAATTTATATGGAAACATAAATGACCAAGAATAGCCAAAACAATCCTCAGGAAAAAAAAAAAAATCAAAGTAGGAGGTATCACACTCCCAAACTTTAAACTTTATTATAAAGCTACAATAATCAAAACAGTCTGGTATTGGTAAAATAATAGGCATATAGACAAATGGAATAGAATTGAGATTCCAGAAGCAAAATCTCAATTTCTCAACCAACTCATCTTAAACAAAACCTCCACCACCTACTGTGGGGGAGAGGAGAACCTATTCAGTAAATGGTGCTGGGAAAACTGGTTGACCACATGCAGAAATTTGAAAAGGACCTCTACCTATCCCTATACACAAAAATTAACTCTAAATGGATCACATACCTAAATGTAAAACCCCAAACTGTATTAAAATTGTAATAATATATACTCAAAACAAAGGATGAATACAAGTTACATTTGACTTCTGAAATTACAAAAGCTGCTCAAAGTAGCTACCATCAGCATCCAGACACTTCTAATTACAGCAATCTAAAAGTAAAACATTAATAACATCTCTTAAAATGTGTATAATTTTTTTGGCACCCTGGTACATGCATATATTTTTATATATGTATACACTAAACATGATATATTAGCATATGTTTATAAATATGATTATGTGTATATATATTCATGTGAATACCTAGTTATGGATACATTTTACACATATATATATATCTTAAATATTGAATCATTTGGATCTGCCATTTAGAATTTTTATAGATTTAGAATTGCCATTAGAAATATTCTATCTAATACAGAAGCTAAAATTCTTTTGGAATTAAGTCAGAAGACACTTTAAAATATATATCTTCATTTATTATAGTGGTGGCATAAATTTAGTGGGAAAATTAACACTGGGTTGCAGTGGTGGTTGCAGTACCTCTGGAAAGTACAGAGATTTTCAAACAATACACTTCGGACTGTAGTTTTGATTTGTTTTATTTCTGTTAGCTTGTTTTGATTTCCCCAAATCATTGAAATCTATGCAACTGAAGTCATTTTTTGGAAGTGAAATCAGTGTCCCCACTGGTACAATTTACTTTATGCCGTCTGTTTGGGTCTATTGACTGAGACCAGATAATGGGTAGTAGTGTAAGGTGATATCTGTTGATTGCTATAAGATTCAGATAAATTCTCAGAAAATACTGTGTTCAAGCACATAGAAAATTACTATATGCTAAAGACATCAATATCATTTGCAGCAGAGAAACATTACCATGATCTTAATGTCCACTATTTAGGGAAAAGGTTACTTAGGGATTTAGTGTCTTAAAACCTGAAGTTTCTTTATAAGACTGACAGATAGGAATATATATTTTGCATGCAAATAAAATGCATTTGAATACAAAACTTGTAAAACATCACCAATGACCCAAGGAAATACGTTTTACTAGAATTATTACCATGTAATTATTATACTGGTAGTAGAACGGACTTATTATCAGGCTGAATAAAGGATGGCAGATAGAATAAAAAATGTCAGGCATAGTAGAGTTTGCATGAGGGTGATTAACAACTATGAATAAATATTGATCTTCACTGCAACAGTGAAAACCATTTTCAATCTCACTGTTGAATAATTAATAATTTAATTAATAATACACTGATAAGATGCTAAAAATTAAAAAATATACTTAGAAACCATCAGAATATAATTGTCTTCAGATTTAAGATTCAAGGGAAATACTTGAGAAACTCAAGTTGAGGTGGCTATGATCCCATCTGTTAAAGGATGACAGGCTCTCCCCATCCTTCCTTACCCAGCAAGCAAGTCAAATAGCAGAGTGTAGTATCAGATATATTTCATTGACCTAGCTAATGTTTTAGATTGGACATTGAGTCCTACATTTTGCTCCCCTAATGTCAATCAGACACAATACTGTCAACTATGTAATAATTCTTCAACTGTTTCTGCGCTAATGAAGGGCAATTAATGGACATAGGCAACTGTAGCCATATTTTCCAATAACTGATGACCAAGATAAGAAAAAGATAGTAATACAATTCTAACAATGCTGTGCTTGCTCGGAACATGATTTTCCCTTAGTTTCTTCCTAACAATAGTTTCAGATAGCTCCAAAAGTATGCATGTACATAACAGACAAAAAAAATTGTCTTTTGACAAAGGTGGTTGCAAGAGAAAGACTATTAGAAAATTAACTTTTAAGAGACAGTAAAATATTGGATCATTGCATAAATTCTCTCATCCTCCCAGCTCCCTCATCAAAACAACAGCAACAACAAAAATAAGAAGTAAAGTTAATGGGAACAAAACATTAAATGTTTTCAGTTAAAACATTTATTTATTATTAAGACATTAAATGAAATGTTAACTAGTGCCGTTGACATCCTAATTGTGGCATTTAACATTTCAGGGCAGAAAAGACCTTAAACAAAGATAATATGTGTTGATTTACTCTTTTTTTGTTAATAATTACATATAAAATAGATTTGCATATTAAAATATTTATTACATACAATAACAAATAATTTCTTAACTCTTAGTTTGGAAAATGCAAACAAACCCAACTTGATAATTTTCTATTAATTAATAACAACTTAAATCTAGGAAAAAGTTAGAGATCTAACTCACTTCAGTGGCTTAAATTTCCTCGTTTCCTCCTAGTTTTTATTTTCTTTTCTTTATCCAGAAACCACTATTCTCAGTAAATCATACTAAGACTAACAATTCAACATCAGTCATCTTGGTTTGAAATGGTCAAGGTGGGTGTGTAATAGATTGCTACTCTTTTGCCTCCTTTTTCTTCACCACCAGTACTTGTTTGTGAGGATTAGGGCATAACTGGGCAGGAATAAAGAAGTTTGAATTAGAGAACTAGTTGAAACTGCTCTTTATGTATAAGGAAATGAGGTAAAGAAAAACAAAATAAATTTCCTTGGATCATAGGGAATAGGTTAAAAAAATTACACTCAAGTTATTAAAAGATTGATTGCAATCATTTTCCTAAAACTTTTTGCAGTGGAAGTCTGAAGTGAAACTGATGCAGTAGTAGCAGTAATGAGAGTGCTGAACAATATAGTATAGATTTGTGCTTCTGAGTATATTGAATATGCTTTTAGCCTTCACCCTGAAGTCAAGACAATTTAAAGTTTGTAATGGGTGGAGTATAATTATCAACATTTTCCTCTTTTCTCCCGTTTATTTTTTAATATGACTGCACATAATGCTTTAAAATTATATTTATTCAATCTATATTCTTGTGACATCTAGAGTTTTATTGGAAACAAGGCAGCAATAAAACAACTGTCTTGAATTACCAATTTGCATCAATGCAAGAAAAAATGATTTGAAGAAGCACTAGAAAAGTGAGAACATTGAATTCATATTCTATCTAATGAAAGTTTACTAATTACACTATAATTTGAACCTGTTGTCAGACAGTTATCTTAATAATTTTAAAATTTGTATTGAAGACATTTATCAGTGGTGATAATTAATCTTATTAAATAATTAAGCACATGATATTTTAAGTTAACTTTTATAACTTTGTAACTCATTTTTTTGTTAAAAGACAAAATGGTGGTTTATTTTTCAAGTTTATTTATTTTTCAGTTTATTTTTCAAGCACTTGTCAAGGGCTAATTTGGTCAACAAGCTGTAAAGAAGAATTAGGCCCTTGGTAATATACTCAAGAAGAGTGCCTGACCCAATAGGGAAAAAAGGCCCAGAGTAAAAATAATCATAATATCAGGGAGAATGTGAGAAATATCTTAAAGGTAGTAAAAATTAAATGCATATAGTTAATATCTATTAATAGAGCCTAACCTGTTTCATGGTATACTAAATAATTTGAATCACATTCAACTATCTACATTATAAATCAATCTATAATTAATTACCTTCAAAAATAAACTAATGATATTTCACTACCTATTAAACTATAGCAAAATAATCAATTCGCAGTTCATTCTGAATTGGCTGATTATTGAATGCAATTTCAAAACATGAAAAAGCTAAGTTATAGATTTAAATAAGTACTGTTATAAGACATTGGTAATATGCTTGGATCTCATATGGTATATAAAAACTCATGTACACAAAGTATATATTAAAAAAGATATAAGGCGGGCTCAGTGGCTCAGCCTGTAATCCCACGCCTTTGGGAGGCTGAGGTGCGTGGATTGCCTGAGCCCGCGGGTTCGAGACCCACCTGGGTAGGGAGACCTCATCTCTACAATAAAGCAAAAATTAGTCGGGTGTGGTAGCGCATGCCTGTAATTCCGGCTACTCGGAAGGCTGAGGCGGGAGGATCGCTGGAGCCCAGCAGGTCGAGGCTGCGGTGGCCGGGAGTGGCCACTGCACTCCAGTCTGGGCGACAGAGTGAGACTCCAACTCAAAAATAAAAAAAATAAATAAAGATATAAATATATAAATGACTAAAATTATCTAGCTTATACTTTCTGTTCTTAGAGAACTAGTTAGTATCAAAATTTTGTGTTTCATACTGAGCCATAAATTTTTCAGATACTTCTCACTCTAAAGGTTCTCTTTAGACTAAGTGGGATACTATTTTGCAGAATATAGATTCATATTTACCATATAAAAATTTGATTATATGAAGGTCTACTGTAGTCAAAATATGTATATGTATTTTAAAATTTTGCTACTATCTATTGAATACTATATATCTATTTTTATACATATTTGCTCTTTATGATTACTAGAAATATTGCTAAATATAAATGTTATTATTGATTATTTGGCATTTCTATATTTGAAATCTGAAATCCAGCAAAATGGTATGGACTTTTAGTTCAGTGAGTTCTGATATGGCTTTTTTAGTTTGGGAGGTATCGCTCTTTTAGTTTGGCAAGCACAGCTGGTTTAGTATGGCAAGTTCCAGGTTCTTGTCTCACAACCAAGAAGCATAAAGAGCCCAAACACAGAAAAGCAAGTAAGTTGGAGTTTACTAAGCAATAGGAAAATTTTCCGCAACTAGAGGAGACCCAAAGTGGGTTGCCAGTAGTGGCGCTGAGTTCATGGATTTTTATGGCCTTAAAATGTGAGTGCTGATTGATTGGCAGGTAGGCTTGAAAATGCACCAATCAGAAAGAAATATGGTAGAGTAAAGGACCAATCAGGAGAGGATAGGATAGGGCTAATTGGGAAAGAGCACACCAAAGGGAGATGTGAGTTCTCATTCTGTCTGTGGATTTTTATCAGGAACTTGTAGCTTGTCTCCTGAGGTGCCAGACAACTCTTGGTTTAAGGAAGATTTTCCTGGGATCCACCCTAACTTGCTGACTGACCAGTTTCTTCCTTCCTCCTCACTCATTATTTATATCATTTTTTAAATGACTTTTTCTTTTTTTTTGAGTCATTGTCACACTCTGTTGCCCAGGTTGGAAAAATAAACTAATGCTATTTCACTATCCTTTAAACTTTAGCACAATAATCAATTCACAGTTCACTCTGAATTGACTGATTATTGAATAAAATTTGAAAACATGAAAAGTGTGGTGGCACTCTCATGGTCAGCACAGCTTTGAATTTTTGGGCTCAAGCAGTTCTTCTGCCTCAACCTTCCAAGTAACTGGAACTACAGTCATGGGCCACCAAGCATGATTATTTTTTTTAATTGTGTAAACGAGGTCTCATCATGTTGCCCAGGCTAGTCTCAAACTTCTGGACTCAGGCAAACATCTTGCCTCTGCCTTCCAAAGTGCTGAAATTACAGGCATGAGACACTGTGCTTCATCCCTATATCATTTTAACTGTATAAGTATCATCCACAATACACACATGAAGTTAAAATTTTATCAATATGTTTATATAGTGCTACAATAACTATTGTACCAGAGGTCAAGCAAGTAAAAGAAGAAAAGGAGAAAGATAACCAAAAAATATTAAAAATAGAAAAAAAAAGAAAATTCATCAATATTTGAAGATTTTGTATTAGTCTACATAAATGTCACAGGGTTTTTACTTTAAGAATATAACTAATAAATACATTTTTGTAAAGTTGTTAAATATAAAATCAACATATAAATATTAGTAGCCTTTTTTGCATACAGATATTTTAAATTAGGAAATATAGTAAAAAATAATTTAGGCATACAACACAAAAACAAGAATTTTATGAGGAAATCTCACTGTAAGTCATAAAACAAAAACTTGATAAATGGAAAAAATATTTCATGTTCATGTTTAAGAAGACATGATGTTATACAGATGGGAGTCATATACACAATGAATTAAGTGCTCAAACAAATTCAGTGAAAATCCTCAAAGTTTCTTGTGACAAATGAAACTCTCATTAGAACAAAATGCTTAAAAAAGATACAAAAAATTGATTCTATATATAAGTTAGATGTGGTGATATTTATCTTTCTGTGTTAGGCTTATTTTATTTAACATAATGTCCTATAGGTTTATTAATGTTGCAAATGACTGAATTTTGTTTTTTTTATGAATGAACAGCATTCGATTGTGTATACTTGCCACATGTATTTTATCCATTCATCTATTGATGAACAGTTGATTTATGTCTTGGCAATTGTAAATAGTGCTGTAATAAATATATGAATAGAATTATCTCTTCTACATAATCATTTGTATATATACTTAGTAGAATGATTGTTAGATGATATGGTTGATCTCATAAAAATAGAGAGTTGCATAGTAACTACCTCTCCCCAGAGGTTGCAGAGACTAAAAGAAATAAGGGGTGATAAAATGTTGATCAATGGGTATAAGTTTACAGTTTGACAAGAGAAATGAGTGTTCTATAGCAAAGTAGGATGACTATAGTAAATGATAATGTATACTTCAAAAAAAAATAATAACTAGAAGAGATGGTTTTGAATGTTATTACAAAGAAATCACAGATGTTTGAGGTGAGGATATGCTAATTTATCTGATTTGATCATTACACACACACATATGCATATACAGAAACATCACATTGCACCTCATAGTGAATATGTACAATTATTATGTGTCAGAAACAAAATAAAATGTAAACACTATTGAAAATACTGAATAATGGGAGATATATATAATCATGGTTAAATTTACCAGAAAAAGCATAAAAATCATTTTAAAATCGATCAACCTAAATAAGAAACAATATTATACCAAGTGATACAACAGTCAGAATAAACTATGTATATGATTACCTCAAAAGTATAATGTCCAGCAAAAAACTTTTAAAAATGATACTCTATATGTCCATGTTAATAAAATTCCAAATGATGTTTATGAAAAAAATATATAAATAAATAATTGCAAATAACATACAAATAATTGCCTCTGAGAAAGTGGGAAAAAAAGGATTGATGAAGTAAAAAAGCAGAAATTAAAACTGCATCTATATTTTATTAAATACATATTTATATTTATAAATATAAATATTTATTTGGCATAATTGGTTATTATACATTAACTTTTGCTTAATATGCTATTATTTAACATTTTAACTTATCAATTTTTCAGCACAAAAAATGCTAACTTTAAAATAATAAACAAAAAACTAGACTGAAGGCTAAAAAACGATTTGTGATTAATATCCTATAATTTTAAAGCTCTTGCAAGTTATTTTCTAATATTTAATACATGTATGATTCAATCTTGTTTTTTTGAAGTACATATTTTTATGTTCCTAATGTAGCAACATTTTTTATTACCACTTAATTTTTACAAAAATATTAGGTAAGCCTAATTACTTACAAGAACTTAATATCTGACACAATATTTAGCATATTTTCTCTAATAAGGTAGCTAGTTTGTGCTTGTATATAGAAGTGTTCAATATTTTTTAGTAGTTTGAATGCTATCACATTTTTTAACGTCATGTAAGTATGGGACTATTACTATTAACGCTAATGATCAGAAGCTTAACAATTATTAGGAAACAAAAGTACCTTTCTTCACTAACCAAGAAGTCATAAAATGCCTTCGTGCACCCAGAATCTTGGAGTAGGATCAAAAAATAACATCTCCATTTTTACTCTAGTATTGAACCCAGAGAAAAATAAAATCAGAATGTAAACTCTTAAGACACAGATTCCACCTACCTTTAGTAAGATACTATTGAAGCTTGATATAAATATTTTACAATCATTGGCATTTGCACGTCTTAATATGGAACCCTAGATTAGACAAACTCACCTACTTGACTAGTTAGAATAGACAAACTGCTATGACAAGGAGACCAAAAAATATGTAATGGCTCTGATTCATAGTAAGTTCATTTTCTGCTTATATAGCAGGAGAACAGCTGCACAGACTGATGAGACCATCTTTTTTCAGCCATATAGTTAGATGGCTAGGTTTATTAGAACAGTATTTTCTTAAACACTCAGTTTTTAAATTGTCCTAGTCATCATCTCCATGTCAGACAACACAGAAAAGATCATATGGCAATTTTCTTTTTTGTTTTACTTTTTGGTGTTGGAGAGACTGCAAGTTTGCATATTGACTTTACTCACATTCCATTACCTAAGTCTTATTCACATCATCAATTTTAATGGCAAGAAAAACTGAAATTTTAACTAATGTGTGTGTGTATGTGTGTGTGTAAGAAAAGAATATAGATATCAGTGAGCATCTAGAAGATGCTACTACACTCACAAAGTGGTGGCAGTGCTAGGCAGAGGCAGCCATCCATGAAGAACGGATGTAACTAAAAGAAGACAGTAGAAAAATCTTTCCTGTTGACAGACATACTTACAAAATAAAGGAGAAAGAAAAGAGCTGACCAATGAATTTCACATTCTACTTTCAAACTCAACAACCAGAATAATATTAGTTGGAAAGAGATCTATCTTTTCAAAGACATTTCTGTAACATGGGGGAGAAAAAAAAAGCATCAGTAGGATTTCAGAAATACCCTTCCCACTTAAAATAAATGCATCGAGTTTTCTTATTTTGTATTAAAAATTAATATTTTGCAATCTATTAAAACCATAGAAGAAAAGTAAATGTATCTTTACATTAACTACATTTAAAAAGACTATTATTTTATTTAATGCTTTGTTAAGTAAAATAATACATAGAGAGAAAGGGAAGCCAATGAGAAGGTAATTTCAAAGAGTAGAAATTGCCCCATCAGTAGTAGACAGGAAATGCAATCATTTTTGCTATTTTAATGGTCAATAAGTCTTCCTGAAAACTTAAATCATTTTTTCTCAAACATGAGTTTTCAGTCATCCACAAATTAAACTGGTAGTTAAAAATAATTTTGGATGACAATACTAGTCAAGTTACCAATTTTTTTTTAAGTAATTGGTTTGCTTTTCTCATGCAAATAAACAGACTAATTATAAGCCATCAAAGGCTGTTATATTGCCCCAGTGACCACTTCAGGGTTTAAATATTTTGTATCTTTCAAATCTGATACCTTTAAGAATTTGGCCTTCACTACATCATGCCTTCTCATGGCTGGAAAAATCACTGCTGTAACCAGGGTCATAATGTTCACATTTCGGAAATTAAGAATGTGGCATGTGTGGGAGGATGGCCAAAATAAAGTCTTTGCTTTTCTTATAGAGAAAGTATAACCTTCCAGGAAAATTCTGTGTGAGCTAATATCCCACAACTGTGTTTTAGAGTCATCAGTTCTATAGTTAGTCATATTGACACTTGACGTGACACACTCTAGAACTCAACAATTCCATCTCTCTTACATGTGCCCAGGAAATATATACATGTTGACATTGTCTTCAGCAGCAAATTAGAGAGTGATAGAGAGATAAAGAAAGAAGAAAGAAATAAAGACAAGGCTGGGAGGAAGGGAGTGAGAAAGGAAGACAGGACCATCAAATCTCACTAATAAGACAATAGCTAATTAAAAATTGTGATATAACATTTAATTGGAATATCAGATACATTGAAAATATAGTCAATGGTCTACTTTATCAACTCGTCAATTTAAGCAATTTTAAATTATAACGTTGGCCAACTATCATGGTATAAACACTTCCACTGTAGCTAATCTATAGCTACTCATGTGAAAATAAGCTTTTGCAAGTCATCTCCAGCCAACCAGTGAAATATATTTCAAAAATGAAGTCATGAGTGAAAAGGGCATATTATTTCAAGTTTATTTTGACTACAATCATAATAATTCAAGTATGGTTTTATAATATTTTATATTCTGCATAGATACATACATATTGGGGAAATATGCCCCAAATTTAGTTTGTCATTTATTTTAGAAGAAGAGTAAGTGAAAAATCCATAAAGATCATGGTTAAAGATCACTTCAACACTATCTGTAATATTATACTACATCCATTCAGTTATTTGAAGAAAACATATATTGCTAAGAGTAATATTTATACTTGACAAGATATGGTTATTTCTGTTTATTATCTACTCTATTTTCTGTAGTTTTAAAATTTCTTCCAAACAAATTATGAAAAAAGAAATTGTTACTTGAGCAATCAAAACACAAGATATAGTTGTCATAGTAGCACAGGCATATTTGCAATCATCATGGATGTAGAAAATGGTGATACATTCAAATGAGTACATGGTTATCATACCTTTGAATTTCTACTCAAGAAAATCAAGAGCTATAAAAGAGGAAAATTTTGATGAATATTTAATGAATAAATAATTATTTAAATATGTAGAATCTTGATTTTTTTTTTGAAGTGACCTACAACAAACGCCAGAGAATGGGAAAACACTATATGGCTTTTGTACTTGAAAAAAATTAGCAGGATTTCAGAATTCTGGTTTAGAAGTAATATTGTTGCTCAGAAATTAAAGTAACCACAAATTTATCCACAAAACTGCAAAGCTTTTGATAATAAAATATTGCACTGTAAGTAATTATGATTGGACAAGTGTTATACCAGGCCTAGTGATAAATGGGGATAAACTCAAACTAGATATGACTTATAATTTTTGTAGAATATATTAAATGCATTAGAAAAAAAGAGTTGAAATCACAATGAAATTATCAGCAGTTTAGACTCAGTTCAGAGATAATTTTGAATTGAGAAGAAAGGGTAGACTACAGGAAATATCTAATAGATTTACTCAGTTACTTTGTGGAAAGTATTACAAGAAAAAAATTACAATTTGACAACAGACAGAAAAAATATTTAAAATTCTCATTCTGCTATTGTGGACATTTTCATCAGTAAAATCTTAAGTATATTTGCAAAAATATGAATATAAATAATTAGAATAAACAATTAATTATCTCCTATATTATTCACATATTTGACTTCTTTGCAAAAATCTTCACAAAATGTGTCTGTATTAATATTACAAACTGATTTCAGAATTTTTTGTTCTGTTATTTAATTCAGAAATATGATCATATCAATGTTTTCTAAAAGTAGTCAAATACAGTTTTCTTTGATATCTACACTTTTCTGAAGAAGGAAAAGTCACTATCTATGACTTTGAGTTAAAAAAATCTGTAACTATTCTTTTGTCAAGGTGTTTATTGGTGAATTGAGTCTGTTAACTTGTGAAACCATCCAATTTTCTTGTTCCTGTGGTTGTTTGCTCCAGAACCAGTATGAGAAAACCAGCTCTGTAGGCATCAATTTTTCTTTTCTTTGTGATTGTACAAGGCAAAGAATACTCCCTTCTATTATTCCAAATTATACTCCTTTTCAACTACTCCTGAGAGCTTTTATATCATGGAATGGTATTCAACTCATCTCCCACTATTTTGCAAAATTACATTGACATGAAGGATAATTTTACTTCATTCTAGTGATACAAATACTTCAGTAAATTTCTATACATTTAGGCGAATCATTTTTATGAAGTAATTCTTAAATTACAAAAAGCATTAAAGTCAAGATAAAACTTTCAATTATTGTCATTTCATATATAAAAATAAGAATATAAAATTATTAGCTGGGCTCGGTGGCTCAGCCTGTAATCCCGCACCTTTGGGAGGGTGAAGTGAATGGATTGCCTGAGCCCGCGGGTTCGAGACCCGCCTGGGCAGTAAGACCTCATCTCTACATTAAATCAAAAAAATCAGCTGGGCGTGGTAGCGCATGCCTGCAATTCCGGCTACTTGGAAGGCTGAGGCGGGAGGATCGCTGGAGCCCAGCAGGTCGAGGCTGCGGTGGCTGGGAGCGGCCACTGCACTCCAGTCTGGGCGACAGAGTGAGACTCCAACTCAAAAAAAAAAAAAAAAAAAAAAAAAAATATATAAAATTATCAGCCAGGCATGGTAGCCCCTACCTGTAATCCCAGTGCTTTGGGAGGCTGAGGTAGGAGGATCTCTTGAAGCTGAGAGTTCAAGACCAGTCTAGGCAACATAGTGACCCAGTTTCTGCAAAACAAGAAAATTAGCCAGATGCAATGGCATGTGCCTGTAGTTTCGGCTACTCAAGAGGCTGAGGTAGGAGAATTACTAGATCCCAGGAGGTCAAGGCTGCAGTGAACTATGACTGCATCAACTGCTCTCCAGCCTGGGCAACAGAACAAGACCTTGACTCAAAAAAAAAAAAAAAAAAGAAAAAAGAAAGACAGAAAGAAAGAAATTTTTTAAAAAATAAATAATCTATAAGACATGTGTAATGCACACTTTCAATCATTAAAAACTCTCAAAAATCCAAAAAATTTATTCTTGTTCATCATCCTGTTATGTTTGTCTGTGTGTATGTATTTATGTATGTATATATACATGCAGGCATGTATGTATACACAAAAATCAGCATAAATGTGAAGAGTTAGACTCCACTGCTCATAAAATATAATGACAAAGCAATAGGTATAATTTTTAGGTTAGATGACATATTATAGTATTTAAAGTGACAAATTTCTGTATCGATTCCATCTATCAATATAGAATTTGAGGACAATTATAATCAAGCCAATCCTGATGATCTGGTACTATGTAAGGTTTACAATTTCATTTTTAAACTTTTTTCAGCAATTTTTTGCAGATTTCCTCATAACTAAAATATTTCTATCTTATTGAAACTATTCCCCTTTAAAATTGAACTGTTACTTGATAAGATTAAGTGATGCTTATAGAAATAGTATTTCCACAATTAAAAACTACTGAAACCTTTCAATTTCTTCTTGGTCTTCATGATTAACAATTCTGGAGCCTTTAACCATGTATTTTCATATTTTTTGTTTTTTTAATCCATCAAGTAATTTAGACATTGTTATTTGAATCTACAACAAACTGTCCACATCCAGTTGTCCATGATTGAGAGTTAACTGTATGTGTCAGGTTAGCTAAGAGCTAACAAGACAGGTGGCAAAACATTATTTCTAGGTCTGTCTGTGAGGGAAAAGGTTAGCTTCTGAACTGGTAGACTTGGTAAAGAACATCACCCTCACCCATGAGGATGGGCATCAACCAATCCTTTGAGGGCCTATTTAGAACAAAAGGCAGAGAAAGGATGTATTTTCTCTCTCTGTTTAGCTGAGGCATCCATCTTCTCCTGTACTAGGATATCCTTACTCTTGGTATTTTGACCTCTGGACTTTGACAGGACCCAGAACCATTCTGACAAACAATTCGGCTAAAGTCTGAACCTCAAATATTCATCAAGATATTGCATCGAGATACATACCCAGTTAATTTTCTTGTTATACAGATTTTTAAAATCTTAATCTATTTTTAATGATTCAAAAGTGAAAAGTGCTGTTTTTTTTTCTTTGTAAATGTAATGCAATGCTGGGAGGCAGAGAACTAATATTTGAAAATAATATGGTTAAATATCTAAAGATTATATAATCCTTCAGAAATAATTTACTTTGTTTATTTGCTTATTAACATTTATTTTTTTGAAGTGATTTTCATGAAAGAATCTTCCTGTAGGCATGGTGGCATATGCCAGTAGTACCAGCTACTCTGGAGATTGAGGTGGGAGGGTTTATTGAGCCTAAGATTCACGTACAATCTGGACAAGATATTGTGACCCTATCACTAAATACATAGATAAATAAATAAATGCGTATATACATACGTATATACATACTATACTTTTCTTAAAGTTTATCTGGAGAAGAATTTGGGACATTAGACACATAAAGTTTCTCGCACTTGTGATTCTGAAAATTCTGTAATCATTTTGCAATTCAGCATATTTCTTTGTTTTCTGTGTTACCAACCAATTTTCATATTGCATTCCTTTGATAAGACTGAAGATCTTGTGGTGATTTTTTCCTCAGGACGCACACAGTATTTGGTTAACTCTCTTTGTACCCAATGACTAATGCATAGTGCCCAAATCAATCAATGAATGAAGTAAAAATTGTTATATTCTATATCTGTATGTATTAGACATAACACTTTAACAAGAAAACTTAATTTACTATTTAGTAAACCAAAACATAGCTTATAAAGAAATGTCAGGATAAATACTAGATTCTTTTAAATGACCATTTCTCAAGATAATAAGTTGGAGTTTTTTTTTCCATTCTCAGAAGGTTATTGATTAGTTTATTCAACTAATATTACTTTAAATTTCATAAATTTAGACACATTGTAATTTTTATTTTTATTAAACCTCCAAATGTCTAAATTTTCACTAGTGTGAGCCTCCTCAATTTGACACTTAAGTGTTTTTTCGAGATTCCTCAATCTTTTTTTTCTTTTTTAAATGCAATAATATTACTAGAATGTGTGTTGTTGATGGCTGCTCTGGTCAAGCTTTATCATGGAAATAATCAGTTTAAAATTGTATTTCTACAACATGAAGTTTTAAATATTTTTTATTTTAAAAAAGTTCTACTGAATGAGTTTCGTACTCTGTTTCTTTGATTTTTTTTCTTTATTTTCAAGTACATCAATTACATTTATGCTGAATATTTTTGTGTTATTTTTCTTATAAGTTTTTATCCAATTTATTTTATTTATCCTTTATTTATTTTTGAATAGTTACGGGTACTTTCTCTTTTGCCTTAGCTCTTCATAATACTTTATCTTTTGTATTTATATGCTCCTAGTTTAGTTTTCTTTTCAAAAAAACAAAACAAAACAAAAAAGTTCCTAAATTCTAATCTAATTCTTTTAAATATCTTGTCACCTTTCTATATGTCCTTTCTAATTCATAGTAACTACCTCTCTCTCTCTCTCTCTCTCTGTGTGTGTGTGTGTGTGTGTGTGTGTGTGTGTGTAGTCTAAAAAATAGTGAAATGCTCTCTGAGAATTTATGAATCTTTCCCTCTACCAATTTTATCTTGATTTCCTTTTTGACTCTATTTCTCCCGTAGTACTCAATGTTAACTTTCCTTTCAGGAGTTTCTCCTCTGTGTGAATTCCACTCTTGAGTAGAACCCTTGAGTCCTGAGAGTTTATGAGAGCTTAACTATTCTAGTTTAATTTGTTCTCACTGTGTTCCCATTAAATTTATTTACTCTCATATAATACAATATGTCTTTTTATGTTTGTATTTTTTTTTTTTTTTTTGAGTTGGAGTCTCACTCGGTCTCCCAGACTGGAGTGCAGCGGCCGCTCCTGGCCACCGCAGCCTCGACCTGCTGGACTCCGGCGATCCTTCCGCCTCAGCCTTCCCAGTAGCCGAATTACATGCATGCGCTACCACGCCTGGCTGATTTATGTTTGTATTCTATATTACATATTCTGCAACCAAATGTTAATATTTCTAGTACTTATTATGAAGTATGAAATACTAGTTTTTTTAGGACTGTAAATTTGATAGATTCCTTAAATGAAACCCCTGGTATCTTACTCCATTGCTATTTGTATAGCTTTCTCAATGTTAACCTAACATGCTGAAAATGACCTACTACTATATTTTCCATTGACATGCTTCAATTATCAGTTGGAAGAGTCTGATTTATCCTATAAATTTATTTTATATTTCACTGTTTTTATTATTCTGGGATGGGGATTACATATCTGATCTTTTCCCTTCATATTCAATTACTTTTCCTACACTTCCTCTATGTCCTCTCATGCAATATTCCCTGGTCACCTTTATTTAAAATAGACCTTAATATAAGATGTCTATAGACTGTTATTTATTTTTTATCTCAAATTATTGTTTATTATCTCCATATGTTTGTCACCAAAGCTATACCTTATACTGAACTATAATTACAACTAACACCATTTTACCAAAGGTCCTCCTCCAAATCACGTGCAACTTCTTAATACGATATACAATTTTTTTCTTTTCATTTTACTTGACACTTAATCTATACTCCTTGAATCTCTTTTCTTTGGTTTTACATACTCATAACTACACTTATATCCTCAATATATGACAAGAGTCTATATAATTTTTTTATTGTTTTTGAAAATGAATTTCTAAATTTGATTTTTTTTTGCAGACATCAGTTTTGCATTTTCAACATTACATTTTGTGGTGTAGCTTAGCCCCTACATGACTCATCTAAATTTCTTAACTAATTTTATTCTTTCTTATCAATTCTTCAAATATCTTCTTCATCTTTTATTTTCTCTCTTATTTCTCTAAGTAATGTCACAAATGTTCAAAATCTCACAAAGTTGAGTTCATTCTCATTTTTTCTAGTGTCAGTAAGTATGAATGATACTTCTTTACTAGAATTTGCTTAAATCATTTTATACTTTACATATATTTGGTGGTAATAATACAGTGATGATTTTAACAGGCATCATATCCTGACCACTCTGCCACACTATGTAACAGCTATATACCTTAGGTAATATTGATCTCACAGCCATCTTTGGGATGGGTTGAATACTTATTTAAGCAATCTGAATTTTTTTAATGTTCAGTACAAGGCTTGTGATACAAGATATTTCCACTTAGCCAGAAGTGAAAACTAGAAATTCAGTTTGTATGTAAATGCATTTATGTTGGTTTGTAATAGTTTAATAAATATTAATGTTATTTATGAACCAGGGGCATTTTGCCAAGCCTATACTTCCAGCACTTTGGGAGACCAAAGTAGGAGGACTACTTGAGCTGAGGAGTTTGAGACCAACCCGGGCAATATACTGAGACCTCGTCTCTACAAAAAATTTTTAAAAATATTAGCTAAGTGTGGTGGCATGTGCCTGTTGTCCCAGTTAGTTGGGAGATTGAGACAAGAAGATCAATTAAGCCCAGGAATTCAAGATTGCAGTGAGCCATGATCACACCACTGCATTTCTATCTGGGTGACAGAAAACCCGACTCAAATATATATACAAAATATACACATATTATATATATATATTATACATATGATTTATGGATATATTAGATCTCGCTTAATAGCTGCAGGTATATTGCCATCTTATAATCCATTACTATTTGTAAAGCACAAAAAATAAATTTATATTTCAAAATATCCAAAATTTGTAAATGTTCATGAATTCTTTTTTACTACATTTTTGTTAAGAAGCTTGCTACTGTTTTCACAAATAGTCTCAGTAGTGTTCTACAATATGTTGAAGTGTTTTTGCAAAGTTTGGAAAGGATTCCATGAGACCCTAATGAATAATTTAGATTGGATTTATATGCAGGACTCAATGTGTACAGAAAGATTCTGATATAAACAAAAGATTTAGTTGCTTCAGTCTACTGAAACTACCATATATATACCACTTCTGGAAAAGGTACTAACTGTTTTTTTTTTTTTTCAGGCTCATTCAGTGTGGTTTTATTTAGTTGATTTTGCTGATAAGATAAGTAAATCATTTTCTACATATAGAAGTGGCAGAAGTTTGCTTTCCTCCTGTAATATCTGTATTCCTTTTGTGAAGACTGTTGAAACTGATGCTCATATTATTCACATATTTTAGGAAGAAAAAGTGTACTTATTTGTGAAACACAATTCTATGGAGACCCATAATTTGTCTGTAATTACGGTTTGATTATGACATATTAATTTAAAATAAGATTGCCTTTATTTTTAATTAGAAATAGTGATTGACAAAATGTGGTAAGTCAGATGAAAGACAATTATTCAACCATCGGAGCAAAAGTTCACCGTCATTTATTTTTTTGGAGATCTATTAGAATATATATAAGAAATATATGAGTTCCCTGGAATTGTAGAAAGGATTTGAGCAATCATTATGGGAAAATTGATGAAACTGCCTTCTTAAATGCTTTGTTACTTTTCAGATATAAGTAGCAAATATCCACATTAAATTAGCTTAGATCAATAGGCGATTTAGTTAGAATGTCTACTGATCCTAGGAAAAGAAATGAAAATAGTTTGACTTTATTGATTACTGAAAACAGGGAGTTGGGCTAAAGGAAGAGCATATTATCTTTATATATTGTTTCTTCTCCACTTATATTATGGTTCATTTACTTCTTTATTCATTAAGCAACTTGGCAGAAGCCATGATACCAATAACACTTAGGTTCAAGTTGTTGATGTTTTCATCACCAGAGAAGGACTCCCCATTTTCTATAAGTTAAAATTTCTAAAAACCAGTAAAATTAGAGATATCTACCACTGTTTACCTTTTGTTTGTTTGAACATACATACACACACGTGTGCACATATGCAAATGCTAATCTAGAAACAACAAAAAAAATTTCATCTCATGTTTAATTTGAAAAATATTCCAAATAATGTAACTCAATGACCTATATATAATTCAAAACCATATTCAGGAAGAAATATCTGGTTGTCATGTTGGTATTTTGGTGTGATGTTAATTCCTGCCAAACATCTGAAAACAAACTTATCATGATTAGACATGAACTAAGTGATATATTTTCACATCTTCCACCATAACCAGAGCATAAAGGAAAAAAAAACCCAGAATAATTGAAATTAAAAAGTAAATAAAATAGGACATGTATTTATAAAAACAATTCTTATTTCTGAGGTGAGGAAAGACAGAACTTCCATCTTCCATGTTCTGTCTTTCAATATGTGACCTGAAGAACAAGTTTCTTTTTACTGCATCAGGCTGACTTCATTGCCTTCTGTTTGACTTTGGTCAATGGGAACACTTAAAAGAGTAAAAGGAGAGAGCTTTGTTAATATTACAATAAGACTCAAGATGAGGGAAATACTAGACTCCTCTTGAATCCCCCTCTCAAATCTGTAGCAATAAATGATTTATCATAGGGTCTATAAAAACATATATTAATCTGTATGTTAAGGTGCTATTTTTAGGTAAGCAGAAAAAATTCTAGTTCTGTTGGAGAAACAGACTTATTTGACTACATAGGTGTATCATGTTTCTTACCCCATTCCTAAGTCAAAAGCAGTTTATAGACTTGGTCTTCTTGACAAGGAGATGGAGGATCCCTTTGAAGAAGGACTGTGCACTGCAACCACGCTAATCTTTCTTCAAGTTTTTCAGTAGGGCCTGCAGGCATTTACTAAACTGACTGCTTAATAAAAAAAGAAAATATGTATTGTGATTTTTTATGAAGCTACAAACTAACAAGTCAAAGTTGATGTCAATCCCTGAGAACTAAATTATCATCAAAGGATAGGGTTTAAAGATTTATGAAGTGTTGGTCTGAGCTATTTCCCAGTAGCCATTTCCCAATGGGGTCAAAACCCATTTTAAAGATATTTCTTCAGTTCCACTCACCCATATTCATTATATTAAACAAACAAACAACAATATAGCATTTCTGAAGGAATTCTATTCTAAGGGACCTATAGAAATTAGTGCCAAAATGAAAAATTTTAAAGATGCAGGAATAATTTATATGTTATACTCTTTTACCTCATGTTATCCCAAAAGTCAGATGGGCTATGGAGAATGGTTATGAATATTATAAAACTGGTAAAATTGTATAAATATAAATTAAGTAATATAAACTCAATTCACCAATTTCATCCATAGATCCATATTGGGTATATTTAATGAAAGAAGCAACAATAAAACCATGCACTTAGTATTTACCTCTTGGTCTAGCAAATGGATTATTGTCGCTTTCTATCAAAAACATAATCAGAAGCAGTATACAGATGTGTGCAGTCTATGTGTAAATGCTGTGCCATATTACAAATTGGACTTTTGTATCTGTGAATTTTGATATTAGTGGAGAGTCCTGAAACTACTCCATAGACACTAAAGGACTACTGTTTATTAATATGGCAAGGAACATTTTTTTTGGAGGGGAGCTTTAGAGTACCTATACATTTTTACATTTTATTTTATTATAGAGATATTTGGGACAAGTTAGGCTTGATTTCACAAGCAGGCTTCATGCAGGTGAAGGTTGGGCCTCCTACTGGTCCTTGCTTCTTCTTGATTTGGGGCCGGATACCCTTTGTGTTGCTGCATGTCTCCTGCCTCCCCTGGCAGTGTCCAGTGACTGCTGATCCTTCCCTTTTGCTAATGTGACTAATGCTCAGGTCCCACTTATGAGTGAGTACACGTAGTATTCAGTTCTTTGTTTCTATTATAGATAACTAAGTATGATGGTCTCGAGCTCCATCCTATTTTCTGTGAAGTCCATGATTTTGTTCTTCTTTATGGCTGTGTAACACTCTATTCTGTATATGTACCATATGTTTTTTGTTTAGTCTATTTTTTTATGGGCATTAAGTTGGTTCCATGTTTTTGCTATTGTGAATAGTGCAGTTACAAACATACAAGTGCACGTGTCTTTTTTTGGAATGATTTCTGTTCCTTTGAGTATACATGCAAGAGAGAGGTTGCTGGATTGTATGGAAGGTTAATTTTTAGTTCTCTTAGGAATTGCCACATTACTTTCTGTAAAGGTTGAACTAGTTTGCACTCAACTTCTGGGTCAATACTGAAATCAAGACAAAGATAAAAATATTCCTGGAAAAAAATAAAAACAAAGACACATCTTACCAGACTCTCTGGGATGCCTTGAAAACAGGGTTAAGAGGAATATTTATAGCACTGCCTGTACAAATAAAGAAAACAAAAAGAGCTCAAGTAGAGAGCCTAATGGTACACCAATAGGAGCTGGAAAGGCAAGATCACCTAAATCCTAACCTCAGCAGAAGAATCGAGATCACCAAGATAAAAACAGAATTTCAGGTCTCAGAAGACAAAAATATAGAAAGGATCAACAAGACCAAAAGGTGGTTCTTTGAAAGGATAAATAAAATTGACAGTCCCCTGGCTAGATTTACTAAAACAAGAAAGAGAAAGCCCAGATAAACACAATTGGAAACTCAAAAGGAAAAGTTACAACTAACCTTGAAGAAATTCAAAAGATTATCAGAGATTACTACAAAAACCTGGACACAAATAAGCTAGAAAATCAAAGGAGATGGGACATTTTCTGACAACACATAACCTCCCAAGTTTGAAACAAGAAGAAATTGAAACTCTAAACAGGCCAATAAGAACTCAGGAAATTGACTCCATCATAGGAAATCTGCCTACCAAAACAACAAAAACAGAAAAACCTGAACCAGACAGCTTCTCAAGCTTCTTGAATTCTACAAGACATACAGGGAGGAGCTGATAGTGATCCTGCTGAAAGTATTCAGGCAATTGAGAACAATGGAATGCTCCCCAACTCATTTTATAATGCCAACATCATATTAATACCCAACCCTGGCAAAGATCCAACACAGAAAGAGAATTATAGGCTAATCTCTTTGATGAACACAGATGTAAAAATTCTAAACAAGATTTTAGCAAACTGGGTTAGACAACACAATTCAAAGATTATCCACCAAGCTTCATTCCTGGGCTGACCAAGTGGGCTTCATTCCTGGGATTCAGGGCTGGTTCAACATCCACAAGACTATAAATGCAATTCAGCATATCAACAGCATATCAACCAAGAACCACATTATTATATCATTAGATGCAGAAAGTGCATTTGAAAAATCCAGCATCCCTTGTTGATAAAAACGCTTGAGCACCTAGGCATAGAAGGAACATTCCTCCAAACAGTAAGAGTCATCTATGATAAACCCACAGCCAACATTTTCTCAGTGTGCAGAAATCGGAAGTATTCTCCCTGAAAACGGGAACCAGACAAGAATGCCCGGTCTCTCCCCTTCTGTTCAACATAGTGTTGGAGGCCTTAGCCAGAGCAATCAAACTGAAGAAGGAAATCAAAGATATCAAAATACGAAAAGAGGAAGGCAAGCTATCCATATCTGTGGATGATATAATTCTACTATATTTTGAAAACCTTAGGGATTCTGTCAAAAACCTCCTTGCACTGATAAGTGACTTTGGTAAATCTTGGGGAACATTTTTAATATACACTTTTCTTATATTAGAGCTCAAGTAGAGAGCCTAATGGTACACCAATAGGAACTGGAAAGGCAAGATCACCTAAATCCTAACCTCAGCAGAAGAATCGAGATCACCAAGATCTCGTTGCCTTTCTTTTGTTAATATTCCACACAATAATACCTTTGACTAATAAACTTGTTTATGGCAATCATGTGGAACCACCAGGGATTAACAAATACTAGTGTGCACTCCATCATAAAGAGGTAACTAACCATAAAATAATGGAATAACCTTCCAGGTGAGATAAACACCTTGTGATGTCTGAATGATTGCTTATAGGGTGTGCTTTTTTTTTCCTTAACCACTGGCAGATGTGTGTATATGGATACAGTCTTCTCCATAACCTCCTCTGAGAACAAGTGAGGGGATGGCAGTATCTCCTTCTACATTTATGCCTTATAATTTCTTTAAGAATATTTTTTTCTCATTCCTGTTAAATTATAACAGGCCCAGTATATTCCAATGACCTAGTGTTCAAGGAAGAGATGCTTGTGCCAGAAAAAACAGCCATGCTTCAATTGATTTGGACGCAAAGAATAAGGGTCATTTTGAATCCTTTGTGCAACATATCATATCCAAAGTTGAGAAAAGAGTTCACTGCATTGGATTGCTGAGTGATTCCAAATATTAAAAATTTGCATTATTGCCTTATAGAGTGAAAAGGATTATGTCTGGAATTTATGGGACTAATTTCAGCATTTCTTGTATTTTCTTGCCCAATAATTGTAGTCAATGGAGATGTGCAATAGATCATTGAAGATAGTATCACTATGATCTTGAATCCCGGAATTAAGATTTGGGTTAGTTTAATTGAGATCAAGTTAGATTCACAAAGTAATTATCTGGACATGATGGCAGCTTTTATCAATAGTATAGAATGGAAGTAAAGCTGTACCAGTTTCTTTAAAAAAAATTATTTAAAAAGATGTGCGGCACAATTCAGGGTTAGATATATACATGGTCATTGTACAGGTAAAGTTTGGCCTCACTTTGGTCCCCATTTCACCTGGTTGAGATAAGGTACTCTTACTGATGCAGTGTGCCCTCTCTCCTCTGGCAGTTTCCCACTGCTGTCAATCCCTTTCTTGCAGTATTATGGTAATTGTTCGGGGCCTGTTTATATGTGAGAACATGTGGTACTCAGTTATTTGTTTCTGTGATGGATTATTGAATATCATAGACTCTAAATTCATACAAGTTGCTGCAAAGTTCACAATTTTGTCCCTCCTTATGACAGTTATATTCCATCATGTATATATCAAGTGACTGGCAGCTGATACATCTTGTCTCTTTACAGGGGCCTTCAACCCTCAAGTCCCTGATCAGTACTGGATTGTGGCCTGTTAGGAACTGGACTGTACAGCAGGAGGTGAGCAGTGGGCTAGCAAGTGATGTTTCATTTGTATTTACACTGATCCTCCTCACTGAATTACTGCCTGAGTTCCATTTCTGTCAAATCAGCAGTGGCATTAGATTCTCATATATTATGATGTAATAATAATAGAAATAAAGAGCACAGTAAATGTAATATGCTTGAACTGTCCCAAAACCATCACCTCCACCTGTGCCATGGAAAAATTGTCTTCCAGGAAACTGATCCCTGATGCTATAAAGGTTGGGGACCATTATCTTAAAAATTAACTCTTGGAGAAAGCAAGCTGCAATGTAAAATGTTTGGCTACCTTGGGAGTAACATTGTATTAGCAGGTTTAACTGAGCCCAGGCTTTCTGTTAATAAATTAACTCACCATTATAAATTAATTCTGTCCCATAAAAAGATATGTTTAATTTTTAACAACAACTAGCTCAGAATGTGGGCTTAAAAAATAGGGTCATTATTTCACTTGATGACATTATACTATACAACATGGACTTTTAATTCAATATTAAATATCTATTTGTAAGAAAATGATGTAATATGAACACACAAGAAAAAGACCATGTTACAATGGAGGCAGGGTTTGGAGCAATGTGTCTAGAAACTGCAGAAAGCCACTGTGGCCAGCAAACACCAGAATTTAGAAAAGGCATGGAAAGAATCTGCGGGATTGAAAACGTGAGCACAGCCTTTTTGTGACGGCGGCCCGGGAAACGAATACCGCTGCCAAGCCTCAGAGGTACCGAAAAGTTACAACAGCAGCTTGAGCTTTCCCATCCAGCCCGTTCGTCCGCTCAGTGCCATGGAGTCCGTGCTCCAAGAAGCAGGTGTTTCAGCTGCTTAATCTTGCTAGTCTGGGGTACTACATCTTTCTTGTTGATTTGTTTAACTGTATGTATGCTCTGCAGAAAGATCTATTAAATTCTCCTTAACTAACCAATCTGATTGTGCCGACAGTTTATTCCTGTTATTTTGACTCATGCACCATATCTCTTGAAATCCAGAGATGAAAATAAACCAAATTGAATAAAATCATAATAGTAGGAGAAGTTAGAGAGGAAAAGTTTTAGCAAATTCTGAATGCCATTTTGTTTCAAAAAGAGCACAGCCCTGCTGAAACCTTGATTTCAGGTAGGAAATGAAAGGAACAAAGAATTTGCAACCAGTTTTCAACTGCATGAAGCAGAGCTAATTGAATTACCTGAAATAAAAATCATAACCCACCTTCACAAATAGTTCTTATAAATAAATGTAATGTCCAAAAATAACATAGAAAAGATATTAAAAAAATTTTATTTTGTAATAGTATCTTACGTTTAAGTATTCAATAAATAGAAGAATATTTATGTCTCCACAAATTTATACAATATCTTTTAATTTATAGTACAACTGACCCGTGAACAACATGGGCTTGAACTGTGGAGATTTATTTGTATACCAACTTTCTTTTAACTCTACCCACCCCCCAAAAAAACAAGACCACCTTTCCCTTTCTCTTCCTCCTTTCCATCCTAAGACAACTCAATGTAAGAATTATAAGGATGAAGACCTTTTTGATTATCCACTTTCACTTACTGAATAGTAAATATATTTTCTCTTTCTTATGATTTTCTTAATAACATTGTATTTTCTCTAACTTCTTATATTACAAAAATATTGTTTATAATACATGTAACATGCAAAATACACATTAATTGACTGTCTGTGTTAATAATAAGGCTTCTAGTTGACAGCAGGGTATTAGTAGTTAAATTTTAGAAAGTCAAAAGTTATGTGTAGATTTTTTAACTGTTTCAAGAGTTGTTACCCCTAATCCCCACTTTGTTCCCAGGTCAGCTGTACTTTCACCATTATTTCAAACAAAATAAGAGAGGAGATTCATGAGAGAGTGACCAATCATTTTGGAAGAACTGACGGCTCATTGTGAAGACTGGTAGCCCAGAGTAAATCTTGGTACTGTTTGATATTTGGAGGTCTTGTTGCATAAGAATAGATTCCTGCCTCCTACTCTAAATTAAAATCAGTCTGATTTAAGGAAAATTCTGTCAATAAACACTTTTATTTTTTAAAAATGAAGAAATCTCACAGCAGCTACTCCATTTATAAGACTAAATAATTAACAAAATGGGATTATGGTGGGAGATTGGGGGGGAAAAGAAGTTTACAACAGAAAGTCCAAGATAAAAACAAAAATTTTAAAAATCAAAATACAAAATCAGTGAACTAAAGACAGTTGCTTATCTATACATCAATAACATGCAGGCAGAGAAAAAAATAAAAAAGCAATTCAAACAATAAAACTCAGATAATAATTGATATATTAAATATCAAACAAATAATTGATATATTAAAGATAGTCAAGAAAATATAACCTCCATAAAACAGGAGAAAAATGTGATAAACTGTTAGAGCAATAGAAAAAGATATTTGGAGGTACATAAAATTACCAAAAAATCAGTAGATGATCTGGAAGATTAAAAAGAATGAAAGCAGTCAAATATGGTAGAGTAAAACAAACATATAAGGGAAAGAATAAGAACACAGAATCAATCCTGCAGAAAGCAAGTGAAATTATAAACATGTTCCAGTATTGAAGTACAACATGAGTCTTCATTTTGAAATAGTAGTGGCATTATCTTAATGTCACAATTTTGAGAAACATATAGGATAAATAAAATGTAATCTGTATCAGAAACATTTATAGCATTTGGGACCTGAAGAATAAATAGAAAGTTTTGATAGATTCTAAATATAAGATGACTAGACAAAAACAAGAATAACACACAAAAAACAAAATAAGCTATGTCAAAATAAATGAAATAATCTTTTTTATTGGCACCAAAATTCCCATAACTTGTTTGATTATGAAACATTATCAAATTTTCTAAATCCTCAAACTCTTCTCTAAATCTTCCTATTAACATCTTGCTTTGCATCAAATCTTATCCTTCCTTGAAAAACATTAAGAACACTACTTTTGTGTTTAAAGAGATAAGTGGCAGCAGACAGCAGACACTCTTGCTGCTGTCTGGCCTGTTGTGCCCTTCACAGTGTTATCTTCTCCTTAATAAATCTACCTTTCTTAATTCAAATAAACAACAACAACAACAAAGAGATAAGTGATCTCCTTGTACATTTTTGTCACTTCATCACCATGATCCTTTTACACTCTTTAAAACCCTTATGTTTAAAGCTTATATCAAAAACTTTTCAGTTTGATAAGATCCCACCTGTCAATCTTAGCTTTTCTTGCAATTGCTTTTGAGTACTTACACATGAATTCATTGGCTATTCCAGTATCCTCAAAGGTGTTTCCTACATTTTCTTCTAAGATTCTTATAGTTTGAGGTTTTACATTTAAGTCCTTGATCCATTTTGCATTGATTTTTGTATATGATGATATGTAGGGGTCCAGATTCTTTCTCCTGCATGTGACTTGCCAGTTATACCAGCATCATTTATTAAATATGGTTTCCTTTCCCCAATGTGTGTCGTTGATAGCTTTGTAAAGGTGGTTTGGTTGAAGAATTGAGTTTTGATTATGGATCCTCTGACCTGTTCCATTGATCTATGTGTATCAGGCCATCCTGATAATTATAGCCTTGGAACTTCTGGGAGTGTGATACCTCCAGCTTTGTTCCTTTTGCTGAATATTGCTTTAGCTATCTGTGCTCTTTTTTTGCTTCAATATTGTCTTTTTTTGGTCTTTGAAAAACGATGTTGGAAAATTGATAGGGATTGCACTGAATCTGTAGATAGTCTTAGATTAGATGAAAATCATAAAAATATTGATTCTTCCAATTCAGTAGTATGGGATCTTTTTCTATTTTTATTGTCCTTGATTTCTTTGAGCAGTGTTTTGCAGTTCTCATTGTAAAGATCTTGCACTTCTATAGTTAGGTGGATACCAAGGAATTTCTTTTTTTGTGTGGCTATTGTAAATGAGAGTGTGTTTTTATTTGGTTCTCTACCTGTGTGTTATTGACGTTTAGAAATGCAGCAGTCTTTAGTTCATTTATTTTTGTATCCTGAGACTTTAACAAAGTGGTTTATCAGCATGAGGAGGCTTTTGGCAGACTCTCTAGGTTTTCTTGGTATAGAATTTTATAATCCATAAGGGGATAAACTTGACTTTATCTTTTCTTAGTTAGATACCCTGATTTCCTTCTCCATTCTGATTGATCTGGCTAGAATTTACAGAACTGTATTGAATAGGAGGAGTGAAAGTAGGCAAACTTGCCTTGTTCCAATTCTTAGGGGGGATGCTTTCAGTTTCTGCCCATTAAGCATGATGTTGGCTGCAGATTTGTCATAGATTGCTCTTATTGTTTTAAGGAATGTTCCTTTGATGCCTAGGTATTTGTGGGTTCTTCTCAAGAAGGAATGCTGGATTTTATTGAATGTTTTTTCTGTGTCTAATAAGGTAATCATGTGGTTCTGGTTTTCACTGCTGTTAATGTGCTGAATTATGTTTGAACCAGCATGTTATATAGTTGAAACAGCTCTGCACCAAGAAACCATCAACAGAATAAAGAGACAACCCACAGAATGGAGAAAAAAAATATTTGCAAGCTATGCATCAGAAAAAGGCCTAAAAACCAGGAGCTGTACGGATCTTAAATAAAATGAAAGGAAAAAAACAAGCAAAAACAAAAACAAACGAGCAAACAAAAAACCATTAAAAAGTGGGTAAAGGACATGAACAGACACTTCTCAAAGTAGGACATACAAGCAGCCAATAAACACATGAAGAAATGCTCAGCCCTACTAATCATCAGAGAAATGCAAATTAAAACATCAATGAGATGATACCCAATACTGATAAAGATTATCATTAATAAATTTTTAAAAAGAACGTGCTAGCATGGCTATGGAGAAAATGGGACACTTCTACACTGCTGGAGTAAACATAAGCTAGTTCAAACCCTATGGAAAGCTGTGTGGCAATTCCTAAAAGAACTAAAAAGCTCTCTTTCATACGATCCAGCAATCCCCCTCTTGGGAATATACACAGAGAAATAGAAATCTCTCTACCAAAAGGACACCTGCACATGCATGTTTATTGCCACACTATTTACAATAGCAAAACATGGGGCTGGGCTCAGTGGCTCAGCCTGTAATCCCAGCACTTTGGGAGGCCAAGGAAAGTGGATTGCCTGAGCCCACTGGTTCGAGACCTGCCAGGCAACTTGGTGAGACATCATCTCTACAATAAATCAAAAATTAGCAGGACGTGATAGTACACGTCTGTAGTTCCAGCTACATGGAAGGCTCAGGCAGAAGGATCACTGGAGCCCAGCAGGACAGGGCTACAGTGGCCAGGAACGTGCCACTGTACTCTAGTCTGGGTGACAGAATGAAACTCCTACTCAAAAAAAAAAAAAAAAAAAAGAAACCAATCCCAATGCCTATGGAAAGTGGAATTGATTAAAAAATTGGCACATATACATGATGGAATATTATGCAGCCAAAAGAACAAAATAATGGACTTCACAGCAACTTTGATGCAGCAGTTCCTCAAACTAAGCAAACTATCACAGAAACAAAGAAATGAATACTGCATGTTTTCACTCATAAGTTGGTCCTGAACACAGGTCACACCAGCACAAGGATGAGATTGGCGGACTCTGGACACTGCTAGTGAATGGAAAAAGGAGGGCAGGGGACATGTGACAACATGGTTCACTATCAGGGAGATAGGACCAGTTAGAAGCCCAAACTTCACCTGCATGTAACCTACTTATGTAGTAAGTGCCTGCTTGCACTCCACAACTTGAATAGAATAGAATAGAATAGAATAGAATAGAATAGAATAAGATAAAATAAAATAAAATAAATAGAGCATATTTCATTGGACAGCTACATCATTTCTTTTGGAAGTCATCTGCAGTTCTTTATGTCATCCACATCATAACTTGAATAGGGAAGGAAGTTCTGACCTACTCTTTCCAATAATCTTAACCAAAATTTTTGATGCTCTCAATATCCATGTTGATTATTTGTGCAATACACTGACCTCTCAGTTGTTTTTAACACTTTTCTCCAGTAGCATTATTCTCTGAACACTGATTCTACCACCTATGCATATGATTATATTCTAGACATTATTATTTTAATAATTATAACTAGAAATGACTATGCAAGTTGTCAGATTCAGTGAAAAATGAAAATTCAGTATCCTTGTTTTAAAATTATTAAGAATTTCAAAATGATGACAGTAGAACTTTTAAAAGCACTGGGTTCTTCTAAGCATGGGGTCATGTGGGACTGCACTGGTTTCATATTCATACAGACAGTACTGGCTCCTACATAAATTCAATTACAATTTTCTTTTCTGCTCATTCTTTGTAGTTCCCAGTTTCCAAGAATTACATGATTTCACAGGTGTGTGTAATAATTTTACTACTGACTTTGTATTCTCACCTACCACGTCTTTACTTAATTATTTACTAAGATACCACTATCTAGACTTGTACATATATTCCAAAGCCTCTAGTCTTTCTCTCCATCAGCGATAGTCACATGAAAAAGACAAACTCCTTGATTTATTCAATGTTGGTTACTCTACACTTGGATCCAAGCAGATTTACATGACTAAAAAAAAAACAAACAAAAAACCATGCTGAATGATTTTAGCTTAAAGTCAATAACAATCAGTGGGTTTTTAATATTATCTGAAAAGTTTCCTATATTTCCCTAGTCATTTCATTCTAATAGGCTAAAATTAAAATCTCCCTTGCATAAGCCAGAAACACAATTTCCTTTCCGTCTCTGTCAATGACCTTGCTTGCTATTGCACTGAGGAAATAGAACAATAAGAAGATGAATCTCTTATGTTCCCACCATCATAACTACCAATGTTCCTGCATTGTCCTCATATACTGCCTGCTCTCCAGTTATTATAAATGAATTATCCATACAATTGTTTAAAAGCAATGCTCCATATTCCTACCAAAGAGCATTGTCCCCCAAATTATTTTCTCTTTTTCTGCATCATCAATTTTTATCTCTCTAGCAATGTGTACTCTCACAATAACAAGTAATATCAACCAACTTAAAACAAATAGGCTAAAATCAAACACAAAAAATCAAGCTATTAAAATGTCTAATTTTTCTTATCCTATCTCTTTTATGCATTTTCTTACTTTTAAATATTTAAGTGGCCTCTTTCCTCTATTTTTTCCATTAACAAACTTGTCTTGTTTTTTGACTTTAAATACTTCTCTATTTTATTTATTTATTTATTTATTTATTTATTTATTTATTTATTTGAGTTGGAGTCTCACTCTGTCGCCCAGACTGGAGTGCAGTGGCCGCTTCTGGCCACCGCAATCTCGACCTGCTGGGCTCCGGCGATCCTTCCGCCTTAGCCTTCCGAGTAGCCGGAATTACAGGCATGCACTACCACGCCGGGCTGATTTTTTGATTTATTGTAGAGATGAGGTCTCGCTGCCCAGGCGGGTCTCGAACCCGCGGGCTCAGGCAATCCACTCACCTCAGCCTCCCAAAGGTGCGGGATTACAGGTTGAGCCACCGAGTCCGGCTTACTTCTCTATTTTAACATTTCCCCAAAATATGATATCAGCCTGTACTCTCTTGAACTCTTTTATATGCAATGGATACTGAACACTTTTCTTTGAACTTCAGTTACAAAATAAAATATTTATAACAACTGCTGACCTCTTTCCAAATCCTGTAGTCCTATTTTCACTGCAGTTTTCTATTTTGCTAAATAAGTCCATTCTCCAATTTTCTCAGAAAAAGAATTTTATAGTTATTCTTGAATTATTTCTTTTTAAAAATGCATTTACTTATTATAGAGTTGTGAAGTTCGTGAGAATTTATTGTGTAAGTAGCCTGTACTCAGGTGAAGTTTGGGCTTTTAGATGTCCTTCATTTTCTCTGGTAGTGACCAGGCCGCTCATTCTCCCCTGTTCCTCCCTCCACTAGCAGTACCCAGTGACTGCTGATTCCACCCTTGTGCTAACGTTACAAGTTATCAGGACCCCCTTGTGAGAGAGACATGGGATATTCAATTCTCTCTTTCTGTGATAGGTCACTTAGTCTAACAGTCTCCAGTTGCTGCAAAGGCCATGATTCTGTTCTTTTATATAGTTGTGTAATATTCATTAAGTATATGTACCACATTTTCTTTATCCAGTCCACTTTTGATGAGTAGCAGTGTTAGTTCCATGTTTTTGTTATTGGGATTAGTGTGGCAATAAACATGCATTTACAGGTGTCTTTTTGGTAGAGCGTTTTATATTCCTTCGAGTATATTTCCTATCAGAGGAATTGCTAGATCACATGGAAGATCAATTTTTAGTTATTTTAGGAATTGCCACACAGTTCTTCATAGAGGATGAACTAGTTTTCACACCCACCAACAATGTAGAAGCATTCCCTTTTCTACACATGAGTGCCAACACTAGCTGTTTTTTTGATTTGTTAATGATAGTAACTGGAGTTAGGTAGTATCTCATTGTAGCTTTGATTTGCATTTATCTGATTATGAGCATTTTTTCATGTTTCTTTTGACTGCTAGTATGTCATCTTCAGAGAAATGACTCTTCATGTCTTTTGCCCACTTTTTATGTGGTTGCTATTTTTTCCCTCTTCACTTTGAGTTCCTTGTAGATCCTGGATGTAAATTCTTTGTCAGATGAATAATTTGCAAATATTTTTCCATACTGTGGGTTGTTTATTTACTCTCCTGATGGTTTATTTTGTTATGCAAAAGATTTTCAGCTTGATGAGGTCTCACTTGAATTATTTTTGTCTTCACACACTATCTTGTTAGGTCTAAATACAACATATGTCCCCAAACTGATTACCATTTACCTACTTCCCTACTAATACTTTGGCCCATCACAACATTCTCTAACACCTGGCATATTCCATGTGTCTCATAATTGGTTATCTACTTCTATTCTTGAGCTCGTACACCATATTTTCATGAAGACATTGTGCTCTCCTGAAAATATATCTTGTATCACATAATTTCTCTGCTCATATTTCTTCATTGACTTCACAGCTCAGGAAGAGAAATGCCCATGTACTTATGATGGTCTGAAACTTACTGTGTGTCTGAACAGTCCGGTATCTCATCAACTTCATCTCCTGGATTTCTGCTCAAGCAACACTGTCTCATTTGCTTTTTCTCTGACACACCAAGCATGTATCTATCTCAGGCATCCTCCCCAAACCTCACTATTTTCCCTACAATAATTTTTTTCCACAGTTATTCAAGCACCTCACTGCCCTATGTCTTCACATTCTTTAAATATTTTCTCAAATGCAACCTTGTAAGTGTCTTTTATATACAGGTCTATAGCACCAAGAATTGGTGGGGGAAAAGAGAAAGCAACAAAAATATTCAGATAGTTGAGTGAATGTATTCTTAAACCTCTATGTGCTTGCCACACTGAAACTAGTACAAAATGGAATGCATTCATCTTGTGGTCACGTGCCAAAGTGACAACTTTGAATGATTAATTTATGTCTAGTGACCAAAAGGCTGTGACATAGTGTCTGAATCATCATAGAGCATTAGACTAAATGTGTCTTCTGAAATTGCATATGCTGAAATCCAAAACCCTAATGTGATGATATTGGGAAATAGGTTATCTGACAGATGATTAAGTCATGAGTGTGAATCCCCATGAATGAGATTAGTGTCCATATAAAGATACCTGGAGAGCCTTTTGCTTCTGCCACATAAAACAGTAAGAATAAAGCTACCTGGGAACCAGGAAGTAGGTTCTCACTAGATACTGAATATACCAACACTTTGGTCTTAGATTTCCCCACCTACAGAACTGTAAAAAATACATTTCTGTTGTTTATAAGACCCTATTTTGTGAATTTTTGTTATAAAAGCTCAAAGGGATTAAGATAACCATATACTAATAATTGACCTAGATAGTTTTTATTTCTGAAACATTATCATGTGGTGCTAGCATTGAAGCTAGTACTCCCTCTTGGCAACACCCACTCACATTTCAGGAGGATTTTCGGAATCAAGATAATGATAAGAGATTTGATCCAACCTAACATCCTAAAATCCAATACTATCTCATTTCCAATTTGTTAATGATAGTCCATATGAAAAGTTCTGAGCAATAGAGAAATCCAAATTGCATTTGTCTATTTAGCAAAATGACTTCACATATTCAAGTCATTCTGGCTTGCTATAACATTTGATGTAATAAGATGTTATATTGAATAATATTTCCCAAAATCTCTATCAGAACTCAGAAGACCATGTATGATATTAATATTCAATATATAATATTAAAACCTATATGTAACATGAGAGTTTGTTTATAAGAACTGATATTTCGGGATCTGACCTTCTTCTTCCTGTATCTTCTAATAACATTGGTCCAAAGGGTTAATTACATTTTGAACTACGGTTGATTTATTTTCTAATGAGTTATACAATAATTAAGGGAAGCATCTCATTACTTTAATTCTTACCAAAGCCAATTTATCTTTGGTATGCTGAAAATAGTTTCAGTGTATATCTAATATCTCATAACAAAAGTTATTAGAATAGAAACAAGATAATATTAATTTGTTTGCTATGTGCTTATTTGCCATTAGAGTGAGAAAATATGGATTGATATAATTTTTTAAATATATAAAAAATTTTAAAATAATTTTTCTTAGTTTTAGAATCATACTTTGGAAAAAGCATCTTGGGGGAGTAAACATTCCCTCTCCTTATAGGATTGCACCAAGACCTCAGCTGCATCTAATTAAAATCTGATATAACAAGCTGATGGTTCACTAATTTGGTTTACGTAGTGTTTTATGAAAAGTCTATGTGAATTCTTAAATCAGTAATTTCAGGATCCTGGTGATTGAGAAAAATATGGTCTGAAAAAAATGTCTCTTACACAATCCAGTTTGGGGTTGGCATAAATATTTTTTCCCAATATATCATCCAAAAGATGTGCTTTAAAATTATATGTTGTATAAATGAAAGGAGAGATGATAAGTTGTACTTTTTGGTCACCATTCTTATAGATCAGTTTGACCTTTACAACATGGCCATAGAGGATTTTTTGTTATCTGAACTTAATTTGCATAAAATATAACCATTGGTTATTGGACTTTTTTATGGGCTAAACCCACATCCACAGTTAATTTGGGCGTTCTTATTATCGGTTCCTTGGGGAGAAAACTTTTGTTTCACTAGAAAAATTAGTGTGCACAATTCAGCAAATGATCATCTGTTTGTTGTTGTTGTTTGTTTGTTTTTTCTTTTTAATGGCTTTCATCTGTGACAAAGTAGCCTCACTCTAAAGTTTTGTTGATTCATAAAGTTGAGTTTCTTCTTCATATTCCAAAACAGAGGTGATGATGCTGTATTGTACACATGGGGAAGAGATCAGAAGTCTGCCTGTTAGTACTAATGTGCCAATGACTGGTCTCTATTCATCCAACAGCAATCTAAGTTAGGTAGAGAGATTATTCTTTCATTTCTTTTTAAATTCAATTTTGTTTTTTTAGAATTGATAATAGAACTTTCTAAAATACTCTAGTTTTAGAATTCCTATTTAAAATGAGACAGTTCATCACTGATTTGCTAATATTTTAATTTTTACTAAACTGTAATCCCACTAATAGCTTTTTAAACATGTTTTTGTAACTGTCAAGAATACTTTGATAAAATTGCATTTCACTTCATGCTTCCTTTGTAAGTCATAAAATCTCCTTAGGGCAATTCAGTAGAGTTTTGTGCTCCATTTATCATTCTGCCTGAGAAAAGATCAACTGGCCCTTGACTACCTCAGTCAGCTTTTGTTATTTATTGATTAATATATCTATCTATCTATATATATCTGTAATATCATCAATTTTTCAAATTAAAATATAGTTTCAAAATGGCAAGTTTGGACCTTTCAATAATCACTTAAGTTCTTTCTGCTGATCTTTGTCTTTCATAGTGTTAGCATTTTGCTTAGGTAGGTTTTTCCTCAACTGAGATACAATAGATTAAATGATGTTTCTTTTCGGAAATGAATGTATCTTCTGACAGGTTTTGATGCAATCAAAGTGTACTTACTTTTTTATGTTACTTCCTATAACTTTGTAACAACACAAACTATTTGATAAGTGTTGTGTGTGTATTTCTGTGTGAGTGTGTGTGTGTCGTTTTGTTTTGTCTTCCAAGCATACATAGGAATTTAAGAAAATGTTATTTTTTGGTTATTGAGTTTACTTGCTATAGTAATTTATAGTATTTAGTTTCTAATCAACACTATTTAGGGAGTGATTTCTAACTTCTTAGAGTACTTCTGGATATTTGTTCATTACCAAAATCAAATTAAAGTATTAAGATACTGTGACTCAATGGGCAATTCTTTTGAGAAACTGCTATGGGAGGGAGGGGCACACCTCATCAACAAGGGACCTGCATAATCAACGTTTTTATACCTAACCTAGAATTGTACCCCACATCTTTATAATTAAAAAAAAGAAAACGTGGTCTCCAGATATAAGATACATAATCTTAATGTATATAATTTTAAATGGGGAACTTCTGTTACACAAAATGTCCTTCTGTTGCATGAAAACTTTGACAGTGTTGCTACTATGGTTGAACTTTTATCACAAATTATCTTTATTTTTAAATAAATAAAAACAAAGATGGCATGAAATTAGTTTCCACAGTATGAAGTTATTTCCAGTAGCAGTACCCCAATTTCTCAGATAAAGGCATTGCAATGTGTGTATCTGAAAGAATGAGATTTTATACAGTGTGACTTTATTGCTTCCAGGGATCGACAGCTGGTTATTATGTTCACCTAATTTACCGGAGTAGCAAATACTGCAAGTGAAGAGATCAATTCACCAAAGGTCTATGCTTCAATAGGTTTAATGCTTTATGTTTAAAATAAAATGTGGAACAAATTAGGAAAAACAAAAAGCCTTTCCTATACTGCCTCAATAATAAAAAAAAACCCCACAGTGGAAAAGGCACTAAATGAAGTATCTTTGATAACATTATATTCATGATAATAAACCCAGTCTTGATCTGCCTTATAAGGCTATTGTAATAATATTAATGACATTTAACCATATAACAATGCTTGGACAAATTGTAAATGTATTTTTAATATCAGATCACTCACCTTTAAAATATAATAAATTTGCTGGGCTCAGTGGCTCAGTCTGTAATCCCAGCACTTTGGGAGGCCGAGGAGAGTGGATTTCCTGAGCCTACTGGTTTGAGACCCACCCAGGCAAGTTGGCAAGACTTCGTCTCTACAATAAATAAAAAATTAGCTGGGCAAGGTAGCACACATCTATAGTTTTGGCTACTTGGAAGGCTGAGGCAGAAGGTTGCCGGAGACCAGCAGGTAGAGGCTACAGTGGCCGGGAGCGTGTCACTGCACTCCAGTCTGGGCGACAGAGTGAGATGCCAACTTAAATAAATAAATAAATAAATAATAAATTGATAGCGTATTATATTTATAGGGCATTACAGAAAATTAAATTAATGACTTTTCAGAGCATGTAGAAAAGAAAAATAATAATTTGTAAAGAAAACAAAGAATGTCATAGTAAGCGTTTTTTTAGGATTTAATGTTAACCCAGAATATTTAGTTAATAGTTTAGAATGTAAGTTTACAAATTTAAGGATTGTTTCCCTTCACTGTATAAGTCACTAAAAAATGACTGTATAACATAATCTTGCCTCTAATACTAAAAGAATCATTCAAAATCTCACATACAAAACAGTATGTATTTATATTTTCCACCTTTGCTATAAGAGCAAGATTGTAAACGAAGATAATCACTGATAGGTATCATCCACCATTAGGTCACAATCAGATACACCATTCTTCTTTATGTCTGATAGCATGTACCCTTTACTTTTTATTTAAAATCAATTTTTTAAAAAGTTTGGCATGCAATAAAATTCACTGTTTTTTTAGGGGAGCGTTTTATGAGTTCGGATAAATGCAAACAGTTGTGCAGCACTACTGAAGTACAAGGTATACAGCATGCCTATCATCTCAGAAAGTTCTCTTTTGCTCCTTTGTACTCCATTTTCTCTCCCCCAAACTCATCACTTGGCAATGATCTTTCTGTTTATTGGACTCATAGATCTTCTTTCTGTTATATTTTTCTAATAATTAGTAATGTTAAGCATTTTAAAATATATTTTTGGCCAGTTTTATGCTTTCTATTGAGAAGTGTCTGTGTTCTTTACCTCCCTTTTAATGGAGTTAATTATTTTTTTTCTTATTGATTTAAGTTTCTTGTAGATTCTGGATATTAGTCCTTTTTTTGGATGCACAGTTTGAAAATGTATTCTTCCATTTTGTGTGCAATTTACTCTGTTGATGGTTTCTTTTGCTATGCAGCAGCTCTAGTTTAATTAGGTCCCAACTGTCAATTTTTGTTCTTGCTTCATTTGCTTTGAGGATTTAGATGTAAATTTGTTGCTTTAGCCAATGTTCATAAAAGTGTTTCCTACGTTTTATGCTAGAATTTTTGTAGTTTGAGGGTATTTATTTATTTATTTTAACTAGTAAAGGTAGACTTATTTAAGGAAAATATATTGTGAAAGGCACAACAGGCTGGACAACAGCAAGAGTATATGCAGTCTGTGCTGAGGTCTTACATTTAGGTCTTAAAACCATCTTGAGTTAATTTTTGTAGATGGTGAGAGGTAATTCTTCAACTTCATTCTTCTGGAAGTGGTTAACCAGTTTTCCCAGCACCATTTATTTAATGTGGTATACTTTCCCCAGTATTTACATTTGTCCACTTTGGTTAAAGATCACTTGGTTGTAGGTGTAGGTGAGAAGTTTTTTTTTTCTATTGGATTTCATTGTTCTGTGAATCTGTTTTTGTACCACTGCTATGTTATTTTCATTACTGTAGTCTTTTAGTAAAGTTCAAAAGTAGGTAATTTGATGCCTCTGACTTTATTCTTTTTGCTTTGGTTATTTAGACTCTTTTTCGCTTTCATATAAACGTATGTATTATTTTGTTTTTGTTTTTCTAGAGCTGTTAAAAATGATGCTGGTATTTTTATAGGGATTGGGTAAAATCTGTACTTTGCATTGGGCAAGATGGATAGTTTAAGGATATTGATTCTTCCAGTTCATAATCATGGAATGTAATTCCTTTTGTGTTGTTTTTGTTTTGTCTTTGTTGTGATTTCTTTCAGCAGTGTTTTGTAGTCCTTATTGTAGTGGTCTTTCATCTCCTTGACAAAACATATTTCCAGATATTTTGATTTTGTGTGGTTATTATGAATATTTTTATTTTCTAGTTATAAAATTATGTATGTGAAGAGAGATAATTTGACTTTTTCTTTTTTTATTTGGATGCCTTTTATATACTTATCATGCCTGATTGCTCTGGCTAGGATGTCCAGTACTATGTTGACTAAAAATAGCATGAATGGACATCCTTTTCTTGATCCATTTTGTGGGGGAATTTTAGTTTTTGCCTGTTTGGTGTCAGTTTGTCGTAGATGGCTTTTATTATTTTGAGGTAATTTTCTCAATGCCTAATTTTGTTGAGGATTTTTATCATGAAGAGATTTTGGATTTTATTAGATGATTTTTCTATGTGGATTCAGATTAGTTTTTTTTTTAATATTGATTACATGATGGATCATGTTTATTGATTTGCATATGTTGAACCATCCTTTCATTCCAGGAAGAGAGCCTACATGATCATGGAAGATAATCTCTTTGGCATGCTGCTAGATGCAGTGTGCTAGTATTTTCTTGAGAATTGTTGTGTGTATGTTTATTAGGGATATCAGTTTTTAGTTTTGTTGTTCTTGTGTCTTTGCCAGGTTTTGATATCAGGACAATATTGTTTTAGTAGAATGAGTTAGAGAGAAATCTCTCCTGCTTAATATTTTGAAATAATTCCTGAAAAATTGGTACCAGCTCTTTCTTACATGTATGGTAGGATTCTTTGACTCTTCATCAATCTGTTCAGGTTCTCAACTTCTTTTGATTTTCATCTTGTAAAGTTGTTCATTTTCAATATTTTGTCAATTAATTCTGTATTTTGTAGATTACACGCACAGAGATATCTGTAGTACTCTGAGAGTCTTTTGTGTTCCTATGGGCTTGGACATCATGTCACTTTTGTCATTTCTGATTGTGCTTATTGGATATTCTCCCTTTTCCTTTTTCTGTGTTAATCTGTCAAGCAGTCTATCAATTTATTCTTTTAAATAGCCAATTTTTGTTTCTTTGTTCTTTTGTATGTATATTTTGGTCTCAATTTCACTTAGTCCTGCTCTTCCTTTGCTTATTTCTTTAACAAAATCATGCACTCATTTAAAAAAATCAAATAAAAATTTCTAAGGTAAATTATGTTAACATGAATGACTTTTTAAAGATCAAAATATGAAGCACTGATAGAAAAACATGTTCTTAACCTATAGCGTTGTTTAGTCTTTACTGGACATTCTTGTACTTCTATAATTCACAAGCTTATAAAAGTTAAGCCAACAGCAAATCACTGCAATTGCTGATTTTTTTGGCCTCCCAAAATGAGGGGAGATTCCCACAAAACCAGAATTTATTCATAAAAATTGTGTATATATTTTTACATGTTTAAACTTCAGTCACCTCAAAGTGCTTTCCATTTGTTTCCATATATCTATAGAGATACGTTTTTCTGCTGCTCAAACAGTTTTTGAATTCATCAATTTTGATGCCTTTTATTGCTCCTGCAGGTTTTTGTTTCAACTCTTCCACATCAGCAAATATTTTCCTTTGAGGACTTTTTTCATCCAGGGATACAAACAAATGAAAAAAGTCACTCAGAGTGAGATCAAAAGGGAGGGTGGTGCACAAGGTTATGTGGTTTTTGGTCAAAAACTGTTGAACACTTAGTGTTCAGAACCTCAGTGGTGAGAGCAGGTGCACTCATGAAATGGGCAAATGCATTGAAAGAATCTCCAAAAAGGAATTCACTGGAGCAGGATGCAACCTCTCAAAACAACAACATTAGGTGGCACACTGATACAAATGGGCTCTTACAACACTGACCTAGCAGAGAAAGCCTGTACTACAAGGAACTTCTCTCTGAAAAATTATTCTGTGTTTTTTTTTTGTCCCCCTTCATATAGTTGTGTGTATCTGTGTTTTATATTTGTTTTAATGTTAAGTATAATATGTTTGTTATTAGATATGATAGGTAACTAACTTGTATATTTAATCATAATGGTGTTATTCAGAACTGCAATGCTATTTTTGGTGTCTAAACAGACACTGTTCTTCATTAATCCTGCATTCTCTGAAAACTTACCACTGCATTAAAAGGTGTAGAGGAACCTTATTATCTTTCTTCCTTCCTTCCTCCTGTCCTACTTTCCTCCCTTCCTCTCTCCCTCCCCCCTCCATCCCTCCCTCCCTTCCTTCCTCCACCTTTTCTCCCTGTGTCTATCACCCTTTTTTTCTTTTTTTTGTATATCTATTTGGCATCTTTGAAAGGACACTATCTTTATTTTCTTTTGTAATTTGGTCTTTCTTCTTTTTGTCTTTACTGACTTAATTCTTATAGTGTCAATTAAATCCTTAGTTTTCAGCCCCCTTTCATTTTCTTGTTTTTTTATTTTTAGATCGTATCTACCATAATAGCTTTATATAGTACTCTGCATTTATAATTTGCAAATATAAATACTCAGTTTTGAACTTTTATTCAGAATTCTGATTTTGAATTTCATGCAAATTGTTTCCATCTGTATGATGAGCTTTTAATTATGTAAAAAATTAACTCCATATTTTACCATGACTCACACTCTTCTCTGGGTTTCCAAGTTTCTACTTTTCGAACTCTTGTCTCTTAAAAGCTTTTAACATGAGGTAGTATTTTTATTTCTTTTTTTCCTGTAGTCGGACACTAGGTCCTGTTTATTTTTCTCCCCAAATTATTATTGCAACTACAGCTATTCTTTTCTTAGTATAGTCACTATATTCAACTTATTCAAGGCAACATCAACCCAGTTTGGAACTATTATAATATACTCCTTTTCCCCCCCAACACTGCTTCAATCTATCCTGTATGTTTTAGAAATACTAATCTTCTAAAATATAACTTTCCTTGTTCCATTCTCATGCTCTCAAAATTTCAATGCTTGAATTGAATGTCAAAGTTTGACCTAGGGCAATGTGAGAGTAGAAACTAGAAGTTGGCTGGCTATAAATAAGACAGGACGCAACTTTACTAAGTCAGGTTTAATGGCTGAATAATGAGTAACAGTGATTGATTTAACTGTACTTGACCATGTAAGCAGGTGAAGAAAGTAAGTAATAACTATGCCAAATGAAGCTTTTAGTCTTGGTCTATTAGACCAGGTTTTGAAAGAGAAGCATGGTCATCAAGCCAAAAATGATACTGAAGAAACAGAACAGATGAGTAGTTAGTTAAATTATGTCATTAAGCAATTGTTTGTGTATGCTGCAAAAGTGAGTTTTATTGATTCACACTTTCTCTTAAATGCCATAATGTATGGAAGCAACATGGAATTCCCTTCCAAGTCTCATTTTACAGAACTCTGTTTGGTTGTAATGGGTAGCAGTACATCAGATTAAATACCAAGTATTCAATTATACATCTGCTAATTCATGGAAGTTCTACAAAGTAATTTCCCACAGTAATGTTGCTGAGAATTCAGTTTATTTCATACTCAAATTCAAATCCATTAATATAAAAATAATTCATAATGCTGAAGGCCTACGTGGTTTGCTTGACAAGTGTATATAAATAAAATATATTCCCAAATTTTTTACAAAGAAATTTTCAATTTTCTTTCAATACTTAATTGCTTTCTAAGTATCAAAAATTCAATTAAAGATATCTGAATGTTTAAAGTAGTATTCTGTATTTAAAAGTGTCCTGTGACCTATACTGATGCTATTTTAAAGTGTCTATTTTAGTAAAATAATCCACTTTAAGTAAATTATTCTTTGAATAGTCAAGCATTTTTAAATTCATGATCCCTCCATGTATAATGTTTTTCTTTTGTTTTTGCTAATTTGTAGGTTATTGTGCTTTGAAATTTATCTATCTAATAAAGGCTTAATCAATAATTCTGTTTTAATAGACTTTTAGTCCTCTGAATAAAATACAATATCTTATTCATAAATAAAATATATTAGTAAATAAAATATGTATCATGTAGTAAATAAAATATATGAAATAGAATACCTTATTAGTAATAAAATGTAAATAAAATATATGTACCAACTACAACTATTATTGTTGCATTTTCTGATACTTTTTGTTAATCTAAAAAGCCTCATAGCAAGTTTTTCAAAATAGGAATATTATATCATATTTTTCCATCCCTTGGATAATATTCATCATAACCTGCAAGGAGTTACTGAGAATAAAGATTATTTTCATAGTTTTGATAGATTTATCTAAGTTTCAGTATGTTGTATCGATGCATGTTTTAGTGAAAGTTTATGAGTATCTTAGATATAAGAGTAATGTTTACCCTATGAAATGCATTATGATGGCAATAGGTACAGTGACAATAGCATTAGAATGCAAGTCAAAATACTTCAGTGTGAGCTGTGGCTCTATCCATAATTAACTTCTTTGTCACAATACTCTTAGCCAAAACTCAAAGATTATTTACCAATATAATATTTTATCACTTTATGATTATATTATCCTACAGTTCCTTTAGGTCTCAGATTTTTTTGTTTTTTAAAATCACTTACTAAAGTTTTAAAATTCCATGACTTTTTTAGTATTTCATTAACTGAACTTAACTTTGTATTTATATTTAAATGAAGGTTTTCTTAATCATCTAAGTTTATATATACTTGTTATATGTGTGTTGTGCACATTCTTCTTATAATTCCTTCACACATCAGTATTTACTATATCCTAATATTATTACTCACTTTTTAATTTCATTAACTTTAGAGAATTATATTGCACATGTAGATATCTGTTAATGCTTTTGATTGAGATAATTATGACTTAGAAAATTAATATATAATATGTGAGTTTTTCTAGTATTTCTTTAAATCAATATCTATAGAAAAGTTGAGGTAAAAATAAAGGTTATTAACTTTAATGCAAATCGAGTTTACTTCAAACATTGTGTGTGAGCTACAGTTCCTATCTTAAAGATCTTATACATTATTCCAAATAGAAAGATGGAGTTATATTATCAAATAAATTATGCCTTAAATGTAACCTTAAAAAAAAGCAATCAGAGCAGTGAAGGATAGCTATAATTTACTCTACATGGTCTTATGTAACTAAAGTATTATGCACTGGCAACCAATATCGCCTATTGTTCAAAATTCAAGTAAACAATAATTACCTGTTCATTCCTTTCTAGAATTTTAACCAGAATTTATACAAGAACAAATAGTTTTAGTAAAGGCAAAAATCTTGTCACATTTGCTACCTAATAAATCATATTTTCTCAAGTTGAATATTTTAAAATCTGTTTTACTTCTCATATTTCTATGTCATTATAACATGTTTGTGTTACTACACTTTCTTTTCCTTTATTTTTTTTTTGAGTTGGAGTCTCACTCTGTCGCCCAGACTGGAGTGCAGTGACGGCTCCCGGCCACCGCAGCCACGACCTGCTGGGCTCCGGCGATCCTTCCGCCTCAGCCTTCCGAGTAGCTGGAACTACAGGCGCACGCTACCACACCCGGCTGATTTTTTGATTTTTTGCTGAGATGAGGTCTCGCCAAGTTGCCCAGGCGGGTCTCGAACCCGCGGGCTCAGGCAATCCACTCACCTCAGCCTCCCAAGGTGCGGGATTACAGGCTGAGCCACCGAGCCCGGTTTACTACTCTTTCTTTAGTTAATGACTACTCTCAATTTAGTATTATCCATGAATTTAATTCGTTTGTAATTTTGGTTTGCATATTATTAATTGGGATGGTAAATAAGAAAGCAGTTGTAGCAGAACAACCATAAAATATGCTTAAACTTCACATTCTAATTCATTAAGAATTTATAAAGGAGGGTGTAGAGAACTAAAATACAAAAATTTTCTGTATCAGTTTTTATATGCAGTTCAAATGCACATATTATTCATAGAAATGTAACTAATACAAGTATTAATTTAAGGAAGTAAAAACACTGCTCTTGAAATCACGTATTTGACTTCAAAGAATTACTTTTCCTAATTAAGGGGAAAAAATTCTGGCCTAAAATCTGACTTCAAAAACAATAAAAATAATCAAAAATGCAAATTATTATGTAATCACAAGGGTAGAGAATTTTTAAGGATCAAACAGGGCTAGACTATGTCTCATAAGATAATTATTTTTAATTCTAGAAATAATCTTTGACATCCATGGAAAAAAGGGAAGGAAATAGCAGGAGGCAGAGAGATTCCAAACTAGATATTCTGAACTTATTAAAATTAGAAATATAGGTGAGGCAGGTGTCATAGGTTAAAATCACACTGTTTTTGAAAGAAAGAACTTATGTATGATGAGAATTTTAATGGAAAAACTGAAATCACAACATTAGAAATTTGGTGATATATTTACTTTATAAATGCCCCCTTTGTCTTCATCCACAGTATTTTTAATCTAACTCATACCCCACAGTATTTTCACTATCAGAATACTTCTTAAGGAAAAAAAAAAAAAAGCAAACACTAAAACCCCAGTATCTATTACTGGGGCTTGTTTTCCAAGTGTAAAATGAAGAGGCTTGGGAACTCAGGCATCACTAAGAGTTTCAAATACTTGAAAACAGCAGCTGTCATCAATGACTTCTGCAGCGATGCTAGCAAGCCACTATTTCAATATCAGAGACCAAATGCCTCAGTTAATTTACCAATCCCCTAGATAGATGAAACCATCCATGGGTGCCTTCCATCTGTTCCAAGAGGTCCCTATGTTTGTCATTTCTCAGATGGGTGCACACCATCCAACTGTGACACAAACTCACAAATCAGCTGTCAAGTAGTTATGAAGGCAAATGTGTAGGAAAGTAATTTCAACTTTGAAAATAATCTTACCCGCAAAAATATTAGAATCAAGCCATTTATTACTAAGTACCATAGTTTATACTTTTCCTTATATAAACCCCTTTAAATAGCAAGTTCTATATTATGATTATTGTAGTCTATTTTTAGGAAAGCTCTTTATTTTGGCCTAAAGCTATCGCTGTAATTTCCTAAATTTCATCAGACTGCACAAAATGAAACACAGTTAGAAAATGGGATACTATATTTCTTTCCTTGATATCTAATTTTAACATCTCAATTTAGCAAGCATTATAAACATTTTCTTATTTACCAAGAATAAATAAAGAATTTTGGCAAGAAAATAAGGAATGTAGAAATGCAATAAAGCATGATATCACAGAGATGAACTTGTGCCTCATTTGATATCAGCTTTGAGAAGGCAAATGTCTAAAACAATGGCTCAACAATGTTGTTTAGATAATATATCTCTACTTTTTATCCTACTGTATCTCTAGCAATGCTATCTTCTCTACTTCTCAATTATTGTCAATGTTTCTAACATGATCATTTGTTTACTGTGCAAGCCTGTATTTATTTAATTGCATACTGTCCTCATTTTCCTACCTGCATAATCAACATTTGTAACCTAACCCTGAATTGTACCCCACATCTTTATAATTAAAAAATATTAAAAAAATAATAATTTCATACTGTCTTGCTTAACTTTCGAGTGAGATATTTTTATCTCTCCAGTGACATTTCATTGTCTGGTCATAAAAAGACTGTTGCTCAGTCATTGAATAGAAATGTTTTGAATCACACAGCCATCAGTTTCAATTCTGGCTCATATACTTACTTTTGATGGGAACTTTGATTATTCTCTTTTAGCTTTAGTCCTCTTTCTTAAAACTACTATAGTTAATAATACATTTCTTAAAGTATAGTGAAGATTGAATTAGATAAAGAATATAAAGCACTCATTACTGTGTTTTAAACATAGTAGCCTGCTACTCAATTAAAAATATCCACTATTGTGTGGGTGATATCAAACAACACTTGGTCAAAGACTCTATTGAAAACTTGTTATTGTTCATTGCATGACACATTTCAGAAATTCCTGCCTAGAAACACTCAAAAAGATGCTGTATAAAAAAATAGATAATCTAAAACTGTGACAGAAAAACCTGATTCCAATTATCAGCAGAGGACTGAGAGATAACCTAACTGATCTTACCCGTTCTACCACAAATGATACTCCAGATGATGCAGTGACAGAGGTGAGTCAACAGACATTGTTGCCCTTCCAAGTAGAAAATATCTTTTATATAAGCCTCTGTTTCCAGATTTCCTCGAATACACTGTCCACCGGAGACTTATTCTCCTGTATTCGCTCAGCCATTAGTTTTTCCTGCTGAGTCTTCCTAAATACATCATATTGGAAAGGAAAGGGGAAACATGGAGGAGAAAACAGATGTGTTTCTTCATATAATCTCTACAGTTCCCGTTTCTACTAAAAATTATGTGTACATGTATTATATTTTTTTTCTTCTTCTTCTTTTGTATTTTTCACATCGCTAAGACAGTGGTTTGGCTAAGACATCTTTCTGGTGATCCTTCTTTCACTGTCCCTGTTCTTATCCAAAGCCACTAACATTGTTCCTTCCTCTTGCTTTCAGGCCAAATAGAGTAAGACATCTGAAGCAAAGTGGCTTTTCAAGTGCCTCAGTAATACTTCCTTATTTTTATAAGGTTACATCTTTTAAAAGTGTACCTTCATAAAATTATCTTTGTCCAAATTGAGCTTAAGCATGTCTCTGTTTCTTCTTCATCTCAGTTGAGTCAGCCAGGTATCAAGCCTTGCAAGGACTTTGACACAACATTCATTATATCTACATGGGGCTATTTATTGTATCTCACTGAAGCTATTTCAGCCTCTCTCTCTCTCTCTCTCTCTCTCTCTCTCTCTCTCTCTCTCTCTCTCTCTCCCCCTCCCTCCCTCTTTCTCTCTTTCTCCCTCTCTCTGTCTTCTCTCTTCTTTCCTTCCTTCCTTCCTCTCTCCCTCCCTCCTTCTCTTCCTCCCTCTTTCCTTCCTTTTCTCCCTCCTTCCTTTTCTCCCTCCCTTCCTTCCTCCCTCCCTCCTTCCCTCCCTCTCTTCCTTTCTCCCTTCTTCTCTTCTTTTTTTTTTGCTGTTTATCTTATTATGTCTTTGATTGTGTTCAAGTAAAATTTATTCATTCATAAAGCCACTGCAGTTTTATTTAAAGTGTAATTCCAATAAAGTCATTCTTAATTTTAAAAGCTTTAAATGGTACAATGTTATCTAGAAAAAAAGCCCAAATATTGACTTTCCCTATTTCTTTCTTCTTGCTATGTCAATGTGATATGGGTAAATGTGACATTGAGATTTATATTTAGAAGATCCATGTCTAACCTAATTGTGACTGAGAGTTAACATAGTTATGAGCAAAATGAGGAGAGAACTATAAATCCAGTAATGTATGTTGCTATCCATTTCATGTGAGTTCTGTTTCTAATCTAGTTTCTAATAGAAATAAAAAATAAGTTGATGTCTTTATACCATGTACCTGAGGATGTATAAAACTTCTTTAGAGAAAAATACAACTATGACACAGCAGTTGAAATTGGGGCTACAACTTGATTAAATTTTGGATGGTTTATAGTGATACTCTGGAATCAATTTGGCTTCTGCAGGAACCAGATGGTAAATTTTTGAAAAAATGTTTGAAGGCTTCCACCCCTGTAACCTTTAGATCCTAGAGAATGCACTGATGTTTATCATCTTACTTCATGATGCAATGTTATTTTTTTATTTTTTATTTTTGAGTTGGAGTCTCACTCTGTCGTCCAGACTGGAGTGCAGTGGCCGCTCCCGGCCACCGCAGCCTCGACCTGCCGGGCTCCAGCGATCCTTCCGCCTCAGCCTTCCATGCAATGTTATTTTTAATTAAATTATCTTGGGCATTAGTTACAAAGGATTCCATTTGATATTATTATTTGTGGCAGCTCTTATCCTATAGGCAAAGAGCCTAATGTGGGAATTGCACACAACTAGATATCATATCTACAATATATTATTATATATTATATCATTATATATGTCCCAATTATATATTCCTGAACTTAGGAAATGATGAGTCTCAGAATGTAGTGGACGCACTGTTTGTTGAAACTTGGTGCTAAAATTCTCCAGTCTAATGGGGAGTCACGTTGATGCTTCAGATTTTCATGTATTGATGTCATATCATACCCTCAGAAAAACAATCCTCTAAATGAGTATTTTCCTTTCTCCAATGGAGTTATCCAAGTAAATTCTATGAGTGCCCCTTAGGGGATAACTGAAGAAATCATTAGCATGTCTATTTTTGAAAGTTTTGCAGGGTGCTCCTCCTGGAGATGCGACTTCCATTTTTGTAAATTGCGTCTGAAAATAAGCTAAGGTCTGGAATCTTTGCAGGTAATTGTGACTTTTTAGAAGATGACATTTAAAGGTCATCCATCCTTGATTTTGCCTGATTGTATGAACTCAATAGTACCCTTTCTGCTTCCTGTACAAATATATGTGTGTTAGGCCAGACTCTTGGCTACTAATCTACTTCTGTTGCTAATTATGATAGTTGTGTCCACCTGGTTTTTGGTGGCTAAGCACATTTACTAACCTCTACAGTTTTGGAGTTCACTAATTTCAATGTCCATTATTGTTTCTAGTTCTATAACTGTCTCTCCTGACATCAACCCTGGCTTACTGACGTAGAGAAGAGTAATCAGTGAACATGTTAGTACCCTTCTCGCTAATAAGCATTTTAATAATAGTGTTTTTTATACCTTTGGAAAATGCTGACTTCTCCAAGTCTTATTATAAAATATAGTCATCTGGTGAGATTTCTTGTTCTACAGTATAACTGCTCAAGTAGTTCCACTTTTGTAAATATTTGAATTCTTTCTTGTACTACTTGCAAAGGGAACTTTGGCATTTTGACTTCACTTAGGATGCTCATTGTTTTTCCAGCATCATGGATTTATCCTAGTAACCAGTTTATACTATCCCTGAAGCCCCTCTACAAAGTATTAAAATATGTGTCTTCAAAACTTTCTCCTAGATAAATAAATTATGCCATATTCAACCTTGTATTCTATCCTCCTGAATCAAGAATTATCAGAATTAAATCCTACTTGTATCTTCCCAGCTATATGCTGACTAGGTTCTTTGGGATATGGCCCCCTTCCTTTCTCATGAGAGGCTTTGCAAATTTCCAGCTGCATTATTCTACAACAACATTATTTAAGTCTAGTGTGCAGCAGTGGAAGAACAACATCAATTCTGAGTGAAGGGGAAAAGTGTCTCATAGGGGAGAGGCCTCTTCCCTGCTTCTAACTAAATATTGAATACTGGTCTTTAAGAAAGAGAGAAGAGCCCCCTTTCCAAGCTCCAACGGTTTACAGGAACTTCAAGTGTATTTGGTGTATTTTTGGTTATGTTGTTTCCAAGATGGATTTTGATGCATATAACAGACCTCCCCTGGTTGGGAATTAACTAACTTTACAGGCTGGACACTCTGGCTTTTAGGTTCTAATCCTGGCCAAATCCTTTTCTAGGCTATAGGCTAAAGGAGATGAGCATTTTGTACTTTGTGGATACTTGATTTTAGCATTTGTTAAGGAAGAGCGACAGCATTTTTTTTTCTTTTAGTCTATTTGAATTAAGTATCTTCTAAATATTTTTGTGCTGTTGTAGATAGAATCAGTATAAAATTTTCCATATGCTTGAAATTCTGTTCACATACATATAAATCTGGTATGGAATGGATATAGCAATATATTTTTTTTAAATTTTGTTTTCTATTTACTTTTTGTCAGTTATAGAAGCAATGTTATCTTCTGAGAAGTGAGACAGCAGACTACACAGATGAAAAATTTTTAAATTTTTTACATAATTGATTATAGACTATCATAGGTTCATCAGAAATCATTACCAATTCAGCCAAGTGTAAGGAAAAATAAGCCTGATTGTAGTCGGGATTAGGATTTAGCACACATGAAACAACAAAGGGGTGACTTGAAACGTGTAGATAAGACAAGGTTAACTGAAAAGAAGAAAGGTTACCTTAGAGTAAGGAGTATAGTAAAATAGCCCTTTGGGATAAAAATCAGGATTACAAGAGTATGTAAATAATTTATAAGAAAATACTTCCAATGTTTATTGATCACACTCTATGTTCCAGATACTCTTCTAGATACAGTACAGTAGAAAATAAACAAACAGATCTCCTTAGGTAGGATATATCCTTGTTGGGAGGGTGGTGGTGAGAAACATAATTAAATAAATAATACAATTTCTCTGAGAACAAATTAATTTTTTGAGCCAGTGATTTTTTATTTACTTTTGTGTGGAATATTTTTTCCATCCTTTTTTCTTCAAACCTTCTGAATCACTGTATTTAAGACATTGGTCTTGTAAGAAGCATGCATTTATTTTTTCAATCAATTCCAATAATACCTGTTTTGCATTTGCATGTGTAACTTAATGTAAGCACTCATATAATTGGGTTAAATTTTCCATATTAATATTTGTTTTTGGCAAACTTATTTCTGTTTCCCTTTTCATTTTTCTTGCCTTGTTTTTGGTTAACCAGTTTTCCATTCCTACCTCTATGTTTGCTACTCATTTAGCAGTTACTGAAAAGATAACTATAAACAATCTTGTCTTACTAAAAAGTCTACCTTACACTGGTACTTTTACCATTTTCTGGGTAATACAAAAACCTTAAAACATTATATTCTATTTTCTCTTTAGTGGTTGCTATGATGTCACTAGCATAGTTGTCTTAAGTAATCTTATAGATGTTGAGATAATAAGAGGTTTGATTTTATTTTATAAATAAATATTTATTATTATTATTATTATTATTATTATTATTATTATTTTAGTTGGAGTCTCACTTTGTCACCCAGACAGGAGTGCAATGGCACGCTCCTGGCCACTGCAGCCTCGAGCTGCTGGGCTCCGGCAATCCTTCCACCTCAGCCTTCTAAGTAGCTGGAACTACAGGCACACACCACCTTGCCTAGCTTATTTTTGATTTATTGTAGAGACAAGGTCTCACCAAGTTGCCCGGGAGGGTCTTGAACCTGCGGACTCAGGCAATCCACTCACTCGGCCTTCCAAAGTGCTGGGATTACAGGCTGAGCCACCGAGTCCAGCCTATTCTATAAGTTTTAATAAGCTATTGATAAGTTAAGGAAGGGTTAGTTGAAATAATGCACACTTTAAAAATTATCAAGTTTTACCTTCACTCAAGTTGGAGTAACAGGGACTGGAACTATTCTCCCGACTAAACCAACAATAAAATTGAGAAAATATGTGTGTTTTGTTTGTTTGTTTGTTTGTTTGTTTGTTTTTTGAGTAGGAGTCTTACTCTGTCGTCCAGGCTGGAGTGCAATGACATGGTCATGGCCACCCCAGCCTTGACCTGCTGGGCTCAGGTGATTCTTCCACCTCAGCTTTCCAAGTAGCTGAAGCTATAGGATCATGCCACCACACTCAGCTAATATTTTTATTTATTGTAGAGACGACATCTTGGCAAGTTGCTTAGGCTCTTCTTGAACCCTTGGACTTAGGCAATCCTTTCCCTTCACTTCCCAAAGTGCTGAGATTACAGACATGAGCCACCACACCTGGCCTGAAAATATATGGTTTTCAAAATACTATACATTACACAATGAAGAGTAGTGGTCCTTGAAAAATAAGAAACCAAAGAGATGAGTTCCACAATTGTATCGTTTACTGTCTGAGAGAGTATTCAGGCTGTGTGGATGGGGGACTTAGGTTGAGCTCAGGAGTCTCACTGAGCCAAAAATACAGAAATCAGTCTGGGAAGACCAAAGGGGCTAGAGTTTACAGAGAGTTCCAGAGAGAAGGAATCTACAAAGAAAGAGAACTCCAGAGATTTGTAGGCCACACTACTACAGTCTTCACATGCATATCTAAGCCTTGGAAAACAAACAATCAAAAAGGATTTGTATCACTTTATATTCAGGAACATAAAATTACAAGATTTCTGAGGACTGTGCTTCAGACACTATCTAAGTTAACATGTCTAAAAGCCATCACACTGCATGATTTCATTCATACAAAATTGTTAAAAATGCAAAGACTTCTACAGGGACAATGAGTATATCAGGATTTGTCTGGGAATTCAGTCTGGAATGCTGGAATGAAGGATTTATTGATTAAAAAAATGTGAACAAGGGAAATTTTTGGAGTGATAGATGTGTTAATTAACTTGATTGTGGTTATTGTTTCATATGAGTACACTACATCAAAATGGAAATTGTGTACTTTTAAGTACAATTGTTTTCAATTATACTTTAACAAAACTGTAAAATATACATTTATAGCTGATAAATATAGGTTGGTGGAAAAAGTGGAAGAAAGATCAATTAAAGTGTTTTTAAATAGTTTAGATAATAGATGATGGTAGTTTTTTAAAAGCTTCAAGCACTGAATAGGTTGAGAAAGTTGGATTTGACGTCTACTTTCAAAACTGAGGACAATTTTAAAGAATCACATATTTATTTATTTATTCATTTGACAAATATTCAATCACAATTGAATATTTATATAGGTATAATTGAATACCTATTGTGTGCTAGTCTAGTTTAAGGTACTAAAAAAATGGAGGCTACCATAACTTTAAACTTTTGCAAGTTGGTAGATGTATAATAGTTTTTAATCAGAGCTACAGAAAAATTAAGCTAGGCAGTTTGTTTCCGACATCAAACTAAGTAACAAGTGAGAGAATGAGAAGAATATACTCGAGAAAAATATTAAGAGAATGTCAAAAATGAGACATAGAGGATATATAAAAAATAACTTTTAAAAATTTGTCTGTCTTTCACAATGACAGAGGAATTAGATAGAATAATATTAAAAGAAATATTATTTTTATGTAACATGCACTATATATTACATGCAAAGGTATATTCTTCTCAGGTCTATGCTGAACTTTCAAATCGGTAAAGAAATAAGCAAATAATGTATACATTATTCTCTACTCTATTTCATGCCCTTGATTTGACAGCTTCTAACAATGATCCTAAATTTATATATGTATATATAAAACTCACCAGTTAATATATATACACATATATATTTATATATACACATATATTCAATAAAGGTAATATGTATATACACATATATTCAATTACTTTTATCTATATTTAACACTAGCCTGTTGATATCATTTAATTTAAAGAGTCTCGGTCAGAAAAATATTTGTCAATGTTTAATGGATTTACATATTTAGTTTTCATACTTTTTTTTACCAGATGCAATAAATTAAGTGTATTGTTTTATTCACATATGACTGCATTGCAATTCAAAGGCCTTGGCAGCACTTTAGAATTACAATGAAATCATCATAGACCTGATATCTATCACCTTATTTCTCTAAACTGTCACTAAACCAAGCAAGCAGAGGTGGATAAATAATATAACATAATAATATAATACATATGAACTTTTAAAGATTAACTCTGTGGAAATGTGGGGAAAATGGTGAACTAGGACTGAGAACTAAGAGTTTAAAATAACAGTTCTACACTGCTAAAATCATAGTCAACAAGGAAAAGTTGAGAACTTTTTCTCTAAGAACTGGAACAAGAGGAGGATGTCCACTCTCACCACTCTTATCCAACATGCTACTGGGAGTGCCAGCCAAAGGTATTATGCAAGAGAAAAAAATACAAGAGGCATCCAAATTGGAAAGAAGGAAATCAAGTTGTCCCTGTGTGTAGGTTACATAATTTTATATATAGAAACATTTAAAAACTCAACTTGAAAAATCTTAGAACTGATAAATGAATTTTGTAAAGTTGCAGGACACAAAATTAACACACAACAATTAGTAGCATTTCTGTGCATGAACAATAAACTAGCTGAAAAACAAATCAGTAACAATACCATTTTAAATAGTTGTAAAAATAAAATAATTTATTCAAGGAAGTGAAAGACTTCTAAAAGGGAAACTGCAAATTGCTGATGAAAGAAATTGAAAAGGATAAAACAAATGGAAACATTCCATTATCATGAACTGGAAATATTAATATTAGTAAAATGATCATATTACCCAAAGCAATCTACAGATTTAATGCAATCAAAATACCAATGGCATTCTACCAGATACAGAAAAGAAAATCTTAAAATTTGTATGGAACCACAAAATACCCAGAATAGCCAAAGCAATTGTAAGCAAAAAGAACAAAACTAAAGACAATATACTACTGACTTCAAAATATACTGCAAACCTGTAGTAACCAAAACAGCATAATATTAGTTAAACAAAACAAAAACCAATGTAGATCAATGGAACAGATTAGAGAAACTGGAAATAAACCCATGTATCTACAGTCAGCTGATTTTTGCACTGACATCAAAAACATTTAGCTAGAGAAAGGACAATCTCTTCAATAAATGCTGCTGGGAAAACTGGGTATTCATATGTAGAAGAATAAAACTAGACCACCTCTCATTCCACGAAAAAATTAATTGAAACTATAAAACTGCTAGAAGGAAACGGGAAATTCTTCAGGACAACAGTGTCAACCAAGATTATATGAATAAGACCTTAAAACCATGGGTAATAAAAGCTGAATTATGATTATGTTGAGATATAAAGCTTTGGCATGGCAAGGGAAACAGCAGGGTATAAAGACAAACTACAGAATGGGAGAATATATTTTTAAGCTATCCATCTGACAGCGAACTTACATCCAGAATATACAAATAAACATCTCAACAGCAAAAATAGTAACAACAATAATAATATGATTTAAAATGGGCAAATGATCTAAATAGACTTCTCAAAAGAAGACATACACGTTGCAAAAAAAGATGAGGAAGCTCAACATCACAAATCATCAGGAAAATGCAAATCCAAACCACAATGAAGTATCATCTCATCTCAGTTAGAACGGCAGTTAATCAAAAGGCAAAACATAACAAACGCTGGCAATAATGAGGTGAAAAGAGAATGTTGGTGGGAATGTAAACTAGTACAACCATTAGAAGAGCATTATGGAAATTCCTCAAAACACTACAAGTAAAACTACTATATGATTAGCAACCCACTACTTTTATCCAAAGGAAAGAAACTCAATATGTCGAAGAGACATCTGCACCTCCATTTTTACTACAGCACTATTCATAACAGCCAGTATACAGAATCAGCCTAGCTGTCTAGTAACAGATACATGGATTTTTAAAAGGTAGTATATATATTCAATGAAATACTATTCAGCCATTACAAAAATAATTCTATCATTCACAGCAACATGAATAGAAATAAAGAATATTATTTTAAGTGAGATTAAATCCGAAACTGAAAACTGAACACCAAACACCACATATTCTCACTCAGAAGTAGAAACACAAAAAAACTGGACCCTTATAAACAGAGTATACCAGAGAGTGAAAAAAGGAAGAGGAAGGTTGGAATAGGGAGATATTTGCTAAAGAACTCAAAATTACACCTATATAGGGGAATAAGTCATAGCATTCTATACTCTTGTAGGATGATAACAGTTAATAATGATATACTATATAGTCTCAAATAACTAGAAAGAGAATATTAAATGTTGCCAACACTAAGAAAAGAAATATATTGGAGATAATGTATATAATTTGATCACTATACATTATAAGTTTTGAAACATAATTTTGTGCCTAATAAATATGTACAAATATATAGCAATTAAAAATAAATAAAATTCAATTTAAAAAGTGAAATAAATGAAAACATATGACATAAAGTTATGGTCAACTCTTCTAATGTTTTACTTTGTAAGTAGATGTAAAGAGCAGGAACTTAGAACATTTACTTTAGGTTTCCTGAAGAAAATGAGTGATAGGAAACCCTGAGAACAGCAGTTTTCAGTGTCACTTCAACAAAGATCTCTGGCAATGCTTGAACTGGAAATGTGATACTTTTACAATTTTTTTTATTTAAATACAAAAATAGAAATGTTAATAATATTAGTAAAATCAGCAGGATGATTACATTGGATTTTATAGTTTTCTTTCATTTTTATCTAGGATTTGGGACACACGTGCATATTTGTTACACAGACATATTGTGTAGTTGGGGGGATTGGGTCTGAGATGGCCCATTCCCTAGATAGTGAACAATGTACCCCATGGGCAATTCCTGAACCCTATCTGCCTTTCCCACCTCCTGCCTTATTGTTGTCCCCAGTTCCATCTTTGTGACCATTTAGCTCCCCCATATGAGTGAAAATATGTGCGGAGTGCCAGCCTCTGCTGAGCAGGACCTGAGTTGGGGGAAGGGAATGAGAAAAGAAAGAGACAGAGAAACAGCAGGATTGGGAGGGCTCCCTCTCAGGTATCTGTGAGTGACAGAGCAAGTTTATTTTCACAGCATGACTTTTATACAGGGCAAAATCACACAAAGGAGGGCAAAACCACACAAGCAGGATCTATGTTAATGTCTAAACTAAATCATACAAGCAGGGTAAGTATTGATGACTAAACTATGCATATCTTAACATCTATGCTTTCTAAGTTAAAAGCAAGGCAATCACTTAAGATAAACAGCCTCTGGGCCAGACTTGGCACCACTGCTGTCCACAGAATAGCTAGACTTGGCGCCACTCTGCTATCCCTAGAAATGCAACCAAAAGGTCAGGGGAGACAAAGGAAATGTAGGCTTGGTTCCTTGAACACAAGCCAAGAAACATAAGGACCTTGTCAGCTTATGCTCTGGTTTTCTTCAAATATGCAGTGTTTGTTTTTCTCTTTCTGAGTCAGTTCACTTAGTATGATGATCTCCAGCCCATAATGTTGCTGAAAGGAACATAATTTCAATCTTTTTGTGACTGCAGAGGATATATAGATCATATGTATATCATGGTGTATCTCTCTCTCTCTCTCTCTCTCTCCTTATCTATCTATCTATCTATCTATCTATCTATCTATCTAATCATATTTTCTTTATCCAGTCAATTGCTGGTGAGTGCTTAGATAGTTTCAAATTTTAAAAGAGGAAAATGGTTGTTTAAAATTAATGCTGCGGTATGTTTCATTCTTCCACATTAGAGAAATCACAAATTGCTTGGAAAGTTCAATGATAGCAGCTAAAATATATTTTGGTTATCCCTGCAGACAACCAATCACTCCAAAGAACTAAGATCTTCTTGGGAGTTAAAATGTCCATAGACATTCCAAAGAAGTGTCAGTTAACCTTCATTCTTCCTATAAATTGTGTAAATTTAACTGCTCCAATTATCAGCACTTCCTGGTGTATATAATTGTTAAAGTAATTATTTACTGTACTGTTTCAGTTTTTGAACTTTGTATTCCTTCCTAATCTTTTCAAGTTTTAGAAAAATGTTTGACTTCATTTTATGCATGAGAATACTGATATAGCATTAAACCGCTTATCTAATAGAAGACAGTTAAGCTAGCCAGGTTCTGTGGCTCAGCCTGTAATCCCGCGCCTTTGGGAGGCTGAAGTGAGTGGATTGCCTGAGCCGATGGGTTCGCGAACCGCCTGGGCAACTTGGTGAGACCTCATCTCTACAACAAATCAAAAATCAACCCGATGTGGTAGCGCGTGCCTGTAATTCAGGCTACTTGGAAGGCTGACATGGAAGGATCGCTGGAGCCCAGTGGGTTGAGGTTGCAGTGGCCGGGAGCGGCCACTGCACTCCAGTCTGGGTGACGGAGTGAAACTCCAACTCAAAAAAAAAAAAAAAAAAAGAAAGACTGTTAAGCTATTATGTTTATCAATTTAATTATATGAATGCATGAAATTGCCAGTATCCCTAAAATAGCCATGATTTGAAAAGCATTATCATAGAGAATTTAGTAATTGAAAGCCACTTTGTGACTGAAGAAAATATACTGCATGTTGTAACTAATGTAAAGCTTAGGACGTGTATACAATGGTAAGATACATAACTCAAGAGAAATCATACTAGGACTCATTGGGGAAAAAAATTTTTGTTTGTTTTTTTATTTATTATTCTTAAATTTATTTATGTATTATAAAGATGTGGGGTACAATTCAGGTTAGGTATGCAAACATTGATCATGCAAGTACCCTTGTTGATTGAAGTATGCCCCTCCCTTCCCTAGCAGTTTGCCTAAACTTCCAGTCCCACCCCCTTCTCCTGACAGTTTTCCACTAATGCCGATCACTTTCTTATAGCATTATAATTGTTCAAGGTCACCTTATGACTGAGACCATATGTTACAGAGTTCTTTGTTTCTGTAATAAATCACCGAGTATGATCAACTCCAAATCCATCCAATTTGCTGCAGTGCATATATTTGTTCTTTTTTATGGCTGCATAATATTCCATTGTGTATATGTACCACATATTTTTTATCCAGTCCAGCTTTGATGGGCAAAACGGTTGGTTCCATATTTTTGCTATTGTGGATACAGCTGCAATAAACATATGTGTGCAGGTATCTTTTTTGTATAATAATTTGAATTCCTCTGGGTATATTCCCAATAGGGGAATTACTGGGTTAAATGGAAGGTCAATTTCTAGTTCTTTCAGAAATCGACACACAGTCTTCCAAAGAGGTTGTACTAGTCTGCATTCCCACCAGCAGTGTAGAAGCGTTCCTTTTTCTCCACATCCTTGCCAGCATCTTTTGTTGTTTGTTTTATTAATGAGGACCATTATTACAGGGGTTAGGTGGTATCTCTGTGTGGTTTTGATTTGCATTTCTCTGATGATGAGTGAGGCTGAGCACTTTTTCATGTGTCTGTTGGTTGCCTGTATATCTTCTTCTGAGAAGTGTCTATTCATGTCTTTTGCCCACTTTTTAAGGGTTTTTTTTCTTTCAGTGCATTTGAGTTTCTTGTAGATCCTAGATATTAGGCCTTTGTCAGATATATAGTTGGCAAATATTTTTTCCTATTCTGTGGGCTGTCTCCCTGTTCTATTGATGGTTTCTTTGGCTTTGCAGAAGCTTGTCAGTTTAATGAGGTCCCACTTGTCTATCTTATCTCTATGGCCTGGGCACATCAGGTTTTGATCAGGAATCGGCTGCCAGTTCCAACTTCCATAAGAGTGACTCCTGCATTTTCTAAGGTTATTACAGTTTAAGGTTTTACATTTAGGTCTTTGGTCCATTTAGAGTTAATTTTTGTGTAAGGTGGTAGGTAGGTTCTGTTTCAATCTTCTGCATGTGGTCAGCCAGTTTTCCCAGCACCATTTACTGAATAGGTTCTCCTCTCTCCAATGGTTATTGTTGGAGGCTTTGTCAAAGATGAGTTGGTTGAGGAATTGAGGCTTTGCTTCTGGAATCTCTATCCAGTTCCATTGGTCTATGTGCCTGTTCTTGTACGAATGCCAAGGTGATTTGATTAATGAAGTCTTATAGTAAAGTTTGAAGTCTGGGAGTGTGATACCTCCTGCTTTGTTTGTTTTGCTAAGGATTGTTTTGGCTATTCGTGGTCATTTATGTTTCCATATGAATTTCTGAATTGTCATTTCCAGGTCTGAGAAGAATGATTTTGGTAACTTAATGGGTATTGCATTGAATCTGTAGATTGCCTTTGGTAGGATGGACATCTTAACAACATCCTATCCATGAGCATGGGACATTTTTCTATTTGTGTCTTCTTGGATTTCTTTGAGCAATGTTTTATAATTTTAAAAGTAAAGGTCTTTCACTTCTCTGGTTAGGAAGATGCTGAGGTATTTTATTTTTTGGTGGCTACTGTGAATGGGGTTGTGCTTTTTATTTGGGTCTCTGCCTGCTTGTTTTTGGTGTATAGGAATGCACATTTATTTTGTACCCTGAGACTTTGTCAAAGTCCTTTATCAGTGCAAGCAGGTTTTTGACAGATTCTCTTGGATTTTCAAGGTATAGGATCACATCATCAGCAAAGAGAGATAACTTGACTTCTTATTTTCCTGTTTGGATACCTCTGATGTTCTTCTCTTGTCTAATTGCTGGAGCTAGGACTTCCAACACAACATTGAACAAGAGGCGTGAGAGTTGGCAGCCTTGTCTTGTTCCAGTTTTCAGGGTAAATGTTTCTAGTTTCTGTTCATTTAGCAGTATGTTAGCTGTGGGTTTGTCGTAGATGGCACTTATTATTTTGAGAGATGTTCCTTCTATACTTAGGTTTTTGAGGATTTTTATCAAGAAACGATGCTGGATTTTATCAAAAGTTTTTTCTGCATCTAATGAGATAATCATGTGGTTCTTGTTTTTACATTTGTTGATGTATTTAATGACATTTATGGTCTTGTGAATGTTGAACCAGCCCTGCATCCTGGGGATGAAGCCTACTTGGTCATGATGGATGATTTTTGAGATGTGTTTTTGGATCCAATTTGCTAGAATCTTGTTGAGGATTTTTGCATCTATGTTCATATGGAATGTTGACCTGGAGTTCTCTTTCTTTGTTGGATCTTTATCCTGTTTGGGTATCAGTGTGATGTGAGCTTCATAAAATGATTTGGGGAGAATTCCATCTTTCTCAATTGCCTGGAATAATTTCAGTGGGATTGGCATCAGCTCCTTCTTGTCTGTTTTGTAGAATTCTCCTGGAAAGCCATCCAGTCCAGGGCTTTTTATGGTAGGTAGTCTTCATATGACAGAGTCATTTTCCTGGGTTGTCATTGGTCTATTTAGTATCTTCTTGTTTTAACCTGGGGAGGTTGAGTGATGTCAGAAAGTTCTCCATTTCATCTAGGTTATCAAGTTGGTTTCCATATATGTATACATAGTAATCTCTGATAATCCTTTGTATATCTTTGTGGTCGGTTGTCATTTGACCTTTTGTATTTCTAATTGTGTGTATTTGGGCTTTTTATCTCTTTTTCTTGGTCATTCTGGCTAGAGGTCCATCAATCTTGTTAATTCTTTCAAATAACCAGCTTTTTGTTTTGTTGATGGTTTCTATATTTTTGTCTTCTATGTCCTATATTTGGGCTCTTATTTTTGTGATTTGTATTCTTCTGCTAAAGTTGGGGTTTTGGTGGTCTTCTCTTTCCAGCTCCCTTAGGTGACTTGTTAGACTTTCCACTTGTAATCTTTCCATTTTCTTGATGTGTGTTAATAGTGATATAAATTCCCCTCTGAGAACTGATTTCATGGCATCCCAGAGGTTTTGGTAAGATGTTTCTTCATTTTCATTTGTTTCCAGGAATCTTTCCATTTCTTCTCTGATTTCAGTGTTGACTCATTCATTGTTCAGTCTTTGTGGACTTTGGGGAAGTGTTGTTGGTTTTGATATTTATTTTTATTCCACTGTGGTCTGAGAATGTGCATGGCAAGATTTCAACCTTATGGAACTTATATATGTATGATTTATGGCCAAGGATGTGATCAATCTTGGAGTATGTTCTATGTGGTAATGAGTAGAATGTATATTCTGTGGTTGTTGGGTGGAATAATCTGTAGGTATCTACTAAGTGCATTTGGTAAGTGTCAAGTTGAGGTTCTGGATCTCCTTGTTGAATTTTTGCTTCAATGATCTATCTCTGGCTGTCAGTGGGGTATTCATGTCCCCTGCTCTAATAGTGTTAGAGTCAATATCTTTTTTTAGTTTATTTAGTAGTTGCTTTATAAATGCTGGTGCTCCTGTGTTGGGTGCTTATATGTTTAGGATGGATATTTCTTGTTGACCAATTGAAAGTTTTATCATTATGTAGTGTCCTTTTGAAAATTTTTAAATTTTTGATACCTTAAATATTATTTTGTCTGATATTAAGATTGCAACTCCTGCCTTCTTCTGTGACCCATTTGCCTGGAAACTTGTTTTCCATCCTTTAACTTTGAGTCTGTGTGTTTCCTTTGTAATGAGATAAGTCTCCTTGATGCAGCAGAAAATGGGGTCATCGTTTCTTTTCCAGTCTGCCATTCTGTGTCTTTTCAGTGGTGCATTTGCTCCATTCACATTCAGACTTGTTATTCAACTGTGATTGTTTATCCCTGCCATGAGGCTTTTATAAAGTTTTTTCTAGCCAGGCTTGGTGGCTCAGCCTGTAATCCCACTCCTTTGGGAGGTGAGGTGAGTGGATTGCCTGAGCCCACGGGTTCAAGACCTGCCTGGGCAGCAAGACCTCATCTCTATAATAAATCAAAAAATTAGCCGAGTGTGGTAGCACGCGCCTGTAATTCCGGCTACTCGGAAGTCTGAGGTGAAAGGATCGCTGGAGCCCAGCAGGTTGAGGCTGTGGTGGCCGGGAGTGGCCACTGCACTCCAGTCTGGGTGACAGAGTGAGACTCCAACTCAAAAAAAAAAAAAGTTTTTTCTTTGTTTGCTAGTTTTCTTTTGACTTTGTGGTTGATGTATGTGTGTTTTCAAGTTTCTTGTGCTGTATTCTCTGTTGATTCTGTGTTCTGCTGTTTTCTTGGGAAATATGTGGTCATTTGGTTTTTTTTTCTTTCTTTCTTCTGTGCTTAATACCTTTTTAAGTATCTCCTGTGGAGTTGGTCTGGAAGCTGCATCATCTCTTAGGGATTGGATGTCTGAGAAGGATTTTAATTCTCCATCACTGATGAAGCTGAACTTGGCTGGATAGGAAATTCTTGGTTTAAATTGCCTATCTTTGAGGACTTTGAATATAGGGGTCCAATCTCTTCTTGCTTGTAGTGTTTCTTCTGATAGGTCTGCTGCTATTATGATTGGTTTTCCCTGGTAGGTAGTCTGACCTTTCTCTCTTGCTGCCTTTAAGATTTTTTCTTTTGTGCCTACTTTGTGTAGGCAAATTACTATGTTTCTAGGGATTGGTCTTCTCATTTGATGTCTTGTGGGTATTCTCTATATCTCTTGTGCTTGGCTAGTCACATCTCTGGTGAGATACAGAAAGCTTCCTTGGATTATCTCATGAAACATTTGCTCTAAGTTATTCTCCATTTGTCTTTCTTTGTTTGAGCTACCAATCAGCTGTAGGTTCGGCCTCTTGATATAATCACACATCTCTTGTAGGCTTGGTTCCTTCTTTCAGAGTCTTTTTTCTATGTTTTTTACAGATCAGGTTAATTCCATGTTCTGGTCTTCATGTTCTGAGATTATTTCTTCAGCTAGATTGATTCTGCTTTCCATGCTTGTCATCTTGTTATTTATTTCCTGGATGAAGTTTTTTATTGCCAGAATCTGTGTTACAAGTTCTTTCACTGTTGCATCTTGTCTTTCTTGAGTCTTATTCACTCTTTCCAATCATTCCCTGATCCCTGGCATATTCTGGGGTCAGTCATTGGTGACTTCCATTGTTTGGACACCAAGGTCTGATTTCTCAGGAGTTTTGTCTCTGTGGACTTGGAACTGCCTGAGATCTTCCTTTGACTTTTCCTCATTTGTGACAGATATCTTGTTGTTGTTGTTTTTTTTCTTTAGTTCTGTTATTCAGTGTCAGTGGGAGAGGTTTTCCCTTCTGATGTTTACTCAGTCCTCTATTCTTTCCTGATCCAGACTTTGGATTTGTTCTATTTTGAAATAGGATGGTGGATGGGAAGCCTTGTTGTCTCTTGTAGTTTTTTGAAATCTGAGTAAAATGGGAGATGGGGTGCTAGGAGTCAGATGCTACTTGCAATTTAATATGTTCACTTATTGTGGCATGTTTTCCTTGAGATCCACTCCCTACCACCACTCTATATGATGATGAAAAGCAGAAACCAACCCACACCACAAAACTATCTGCAATAATAACAAAGTAAGACAATGCAAACTACCACAACAGAAAAACCCCAAGAAAACTAGACACACACTCACATGCCTAGTATGAAGTAAATAAAGAAGAAGGATAAGAAGATCAAAGAGGAGAGATTAAGAAAAAAAAAAAAGTAGAAAAAAGGTGGGGGAAATCAGATGGACCCCTTACACCTCACACATATATTGATATACCTCTTAAATTGTAAAATAAAAAAAAATATATATATATATATTAAAAAAGGAAATCCCAGAAGAACAAAAGAGCAAAAACCAACAGCAAAATCAAAAGATGAATACTCAATCATTCACAAACACATAGACAGAAAATGACAAATAAAAGCAGAAAGAAATGGAGAAAGAAAAGAAAGAAAAACAAATTGGGAGGGGATGCAGTTCAAAGTTTCACGTACACATTCATGCACAAAGGAAAAATATTTTAAAAATAGATGAACTAACAGTCAGAAAATTTTTAAAGTTAAAAAATAATTGAAAATTTAAAAAAACCCAAAAAACAGAACCAAAAACAGAGAGAAGAAAACCTGTCCTCTTGTGGAAGACTCTGTAGTTGTTCCTCTAATCAGATCTCTCTTGCAAAGCCACCTCTTTCACTCTCTTCTCAGGGAGTGGAAAAGGGGCAGCGAGGTGGGTGGGGCTGCTGTCCTCCCCTCCCACTCTCCTATGGTCAGGGAGATCTCTGGTGGGGATGTACAGGATAGTCTCTTCCCCAGGTTTGAACTCTCATGAGGTTGCTCCAGCCAGGCCTATCCTGGAATGGGGTTCTCCTATTGCGGCTGATGTCCAGGCTCCATCTGGGTTCGTTCCTCTCAGTTGTGGCCCAGCTGGGTGGGTCTGACATTCAGAGGAGTGCTGGGGACTCACCACTATCTCTTTGGAGGTCTTCCTCATCCTTTTCTGACCACACCCTTTGTCCCACAGTTGGATCAGGGTAGGGGGTGGGGCCCCTGGAACTCAGCACTCTCAGGTCCCTCCGAAGTTGTGTTCACAGGATATTTCCTTTGGACCACAATCCAGTCCTGAGTAGTTGATCTGCCATTCACAGAGATCAGCTCTCTGGGTTGCTTTGGCAGCCCCTTCCAGTGCCTTGTTAGATCTCTCTCCTATTTCAATGCTAAGGACGCTCCTGGGGCAATTGTTTGTGGGTTGCTTAGGCCTTGGGTTGGAGGCTGGTGGGGGGAGCTGGGCGGAGCTATGCAAGTTTCTGCCTGGATGATGGCTGTGGTGGATGGCTCCTTACCAGGCATGTATTTCTCTCTCATGGATTCCCCTGATGCTCTCTCTCCAAAAATCAAATCCTGTGCTCCAGCGGGTGATGGTGTGTGCCGAGCACCAGGTGCTGAAAATCAGCTGAATTCAGCAGGCTTTTCTCAGGTGCGTTCCTGCAGCAGATGTTTCTGCAGCTAATCTTGGGAGTTGAGCTCTAATTTCAGGACAATGGGAGCTTGCAATTGCCCTCAGAGGGAGGACCTGGGCCAAATATCCCCTCAGATGGACCTTCACGCTCCCACCAGTACTCACCTCCTCACGTGGAGAGTCCCTATTGTCAGTAGCCTCCACGGAGATTTTTACAGTGCGACCTGTTGACCACCATCTTAAGCTCCTCCCCAGTATGTAGCTTATTTAATATGAATTTTAAAAATAAAACAATTGAATCACTATTCACAATAACAAAAACATGAAACCAACCATGCTGTCCATCAAAACTGGACTGGATTTTAATAATGTGGTACATATACATGATGGAATATAAAGCAGCCATTAAAAAGGACAACTATATGGACTTCACAGCAACATGGATGGAATTAGAGTCTATATATAGTACTCTGTGATCAATTACAGAAACACAGAACATAGTACCATATGTTCTCACTCGTAAGTAGACCCTCAACATTTACCATAATACTATAAGAAAAGAATTAAATTCCTTGTACATCCTAGATGTTATTCCTTTGTCAGATATACAGTTGGCAAATTTTTTTTCCCATTCTGTGGGCTGTCTCCCTGCTTTCTTGATGGTTTCTTTTGCCTTGCAGAAGTTCATTAGTTTAATGAGGTCCCATATGTCTATCTTATTTCTTAAGGTATGAGCATTTAGGGGTCTGAATAGGAATTGATTTCCAGTTCCAACTTCCATAAGGATGTCTCCTGCGTTTTCTAAGATTCATATAGTTTGAGGTTTTGGAAGGGGTGGGGATTGGCAGTTGAGGAAAATTGTTAGGGGAGGGAGGGGAATATCTCATTAACAAGGGTGCCTGCATAATCAATGTTTATTCAGGTACCTAACCAGGAGTTGTACCCCGCATCTTTATAATAAAAATAAATAAATAAATAAACATTTACTTAAAAAATTAAAAAAATTAAGGAAAGGATTGGCTGTAGCAGGATACTGCCAGGTTGAGAATGGGGACACAACAGCAATAAGGGTACTTGATTGCAAACCAGGCAAAGTAGGGAACAAAGGGAAGCCCAAACTTTACCAGTACAATGTCCACTTGTATACCAAATACTGAATTGTCCCCCACATCTTTAAAATACAATATAAAAATAATAATAAAAACAATTTTATATGACACTATGTAAGACTAGAGAACACAATGCTAGAAATAAATGTCATTTTGAGGCAAATGCATTTCCAAATAAAATTTTTGAATAAAATTCTTCTTTTAGTGTCTTTGGAACATTATTGTTGCTGGGCTGGATTCTATTATGTTTCAGTGTTGCAATGCTGCTTGAACAGATGGACATTTTCTAGCTTCATTCATATTGTTTAATCATCAAACTCTAGAAGATACATACATCCCCAAATTGCATTGTGTCCATTTGTTTCCAATAGTTAGCAAAATATGAGAAGACTTCTAAATATAAAAATATATATATATTTATATATATATATTTTATATATATGAATTGACTCATGCACAACTAAAAGGGGGGGATGAAAGAAGCTTTTATAGGTAAAATTTGCTATGGTCACTAAGTTGCTATGTAGTCAATGCTGCAAATTTTACCTATAAAAGCTTGTCACAAACTGCACCAATTGGCCAAGAGTTTTTGGCATTTGCCTACTCTTGACCCGTGAGTTTAATAAATTCATAATTAATTAGACTCAACTTACTAGTATAACTTCTTGCTTACTCGGTCATAACACTTTGTATCCATTCTATTGTGTGTGAGAAATAAATGGATTTTTATAGTCATTTCCTGATTGTTATTGTACTATTTTACTAGTTAGTTATTTTATTTGTTAGTAAAAACTAACTAGTTCCAAAATTGATCTTAGATATTGAGATCTTGCAATAACAAAAATTCTAAAATAGTTGGCATTCAAATCTGGGTCCTACGGTGGGTATTGAGAAAACTATTATTGGAAACTGGGAAAGTTGTCATCTATATAAAAAGTTGTGAAATAGTCATTAACACTTGCAGGCAATAATTTGAAAAAGAGATTCTAGGCCTAATAAATTTGTTGCATTAGCTGAAAAGATAAGGATACGGGATGTTGGAAACATGTTTTGGATGCTATTAACTATATTTGTAAAGGTTTTAAAAATAGAACTGCTTATTGGCAAGTTTAACTGAGAGGAAGCATTAGAGAATTCCTAGAATTTGGAATTTGCAGAATTTGAACATAGGAACATTATTCTTTGTTCAACTTATTAAAGATGCCATTAAGAAAAGCTGGCTTTTAATTCTATACAATTACTTAAAAAAATTTTTAATTGTATATTTAAACTATCGGAGCTGAAAAGGGGCATGCATTTTGTTCAAAATCAAAACTAATGGCGAAGCTATTTCTTCAAAACGTTAAAGAGTATAATGTAGTCCTTAGGAAGTCCATTCCATTGGACAAAAATATTTGGAAAAAAAGAATAAAAATATATCCTATGTCAGCACAGAACTCATGTAAGTGATGAGAAAGAACAATAAACTCTTTCCAAATACATATTTTTGTTTTCAAATTAAAGTTTTAAATTTCAAGACAAGTGTAGATTCACCTGAAATTGTAATAAAGACAGATCCTGTTCACTCTTTATCTTATTTCCTTCAATAAAAACATCTTGCAAAACTATCATACAACATCATAGACAGAATATTGACTTGATGTAATTAAGATATCAAAACTCTATCACCACCAGAACATTCACGCCCTTTAATGGCCATCCACACACTTCTTTAACCCCTGCAAACCACTAATCTATTCATTTCTATTGTCCTGCTATTTCAAGAATGTTATGAACATTAAATTAAATTAAATCTTATGTAACATGTAACATTTCGATACTAGTTTTTGTTTCACTCAGCATAATTCTGCAGAGAATCATCCAAGTTGTTGAATGTACCAATAGTTTTTTTAAAATAATGCTTAGTAGTATTCCAGTCTATGTATTTACCATGGTTTCTTTAACCAATGGCCCATTAAGGGACATCTGGGTTCCTTGTAGCTTTTTGCTTTAGTAAGTACAGCTAATAAGAACATCTATGTGCAGGTTTTTGTGAACTTAAGTTTTAGTGTCTATGGGATAAAGGCCTAGGAACATAATCTTGAGGATTCAATGGTAGTAGCATATTTAGTTATTTAATAAACTATCAGATCATTTGCCAGAGTGGCTAATAGTCTATCCCCACCCACAATGTATGAATAATTCAGATTGTCAGCATCTTCACCAGCATTATTATTATTTTTAATTGTAACCATTTTGATAGATGTTTAGTGGTATCACAGTGTAAATTTAATTTGCATGTTTTCTAATAGCTAAGGATATTAAATAATTTTTCATATGCATATTGGCCATGTCTACAGTTTCTTGAATGAAGGGTAGATTAATGTCTTTTGCCCATGTTCTAATTACTTTTTGAATGTTAAGTTTTTGGATTTTAACAAATTATTTTCTAGATAATCAATCTTTGTTGAACACATCATTTACAAATGTTTTCTATAGCTTTTTTCCTACTTTTAAAAATTCTTTTCCTGAGAAGTTTTAATTTTAATAAAGTTTATTATATCAAATTTTCCTTTTATGAATCATGTTTTTGGTATCGAATTTAAGAACTTACTTTCTAGCCATAAATACCTAACATTTTATCTCATGTTTTTTCTGAATCTCTAAATAATTGATGAGCTATTAGTAAATGGAGAGGTAAGTAGGTGGAGTGTATCTAGGCTCAGTGTTGAACTGGACAGAGAAGAAAGCATAAGAGAACTGAAAAAGAATGTCATGTGGGAGTCATTATAAGCTGCCCAATTTTATTTCCTTTTGGCCTGCTGAATGTTAATACTGAATCTTAATTCATTATTGCCTATTAGTATTTTTAAATTGTAATTTTAAAACTAAATTTTAAGTTTCATACATTTTTCTAAATTTTAACATCTCATCTTTACATGAATGTGATTTAGAACGAATATTGCCTTTCAAAAAAAGAAAATAAGCTTCATATAGGCTAACTAACATGTTTCAGTTTAAATGACTCACAAATCCAGTCTCAGACCTATAACAAAAAAAATCTAAGGCCTTTTTATGCAGAAGATAAAAAGAACACATTAATAGGCTTGCATCCTGAATTCCTTCAAATTGAACATTCTGGAACTTTCCATCTAAAATTGAAGAAAATGTATTCATTGGTCTACATCATCTATTCTTACCACTTTAGTACCTAGGTGATGGTGATGTCAAAATCTAGTTATTATTTACTGTAATATTTTAAAAACATTTTAGATGTTATTTTATTTTAAAATTTCCCAAATCATTCCATATCCAAATGATCCAAAATCTCCTCATTTCAAATTCTCTTTTGTTTGTATTTTATAAATTATCTACTTCATTAAACTTCTGTTTTTTGAGTTGGAGTCTCACTTTTATCACCCAGGCTGGAGTGCAGTGACAGGTTCATGGCCACCGCAACCTCTACTTCTGGGCTTAGGCGATCCTTCTGCCTCAGTCTCGCAAGTAGCTGGAACTACAGATGCACACCACCACACCCGGCTGGTACTTCATTAAACTTTAAGTTTGTTAAAAAAAAAAAAAAAAAAGCATTTAGCACACTACTATTATGTCCCAGGCAATAGTATATGTCTTAACATATGTGGTAAAGATAGAAAAGGTATTTAATCTTAGAGGGGATACCTTCTAGCAAGGCACCCTCAGCAACTTCATCTGCTACAGTCCCTTGGTTTTCCCTGTGTCCCTAATATTTGATAAATTTGCCCTTAAATACTGCAGTTTTCCTTTCATTTCTTAACTTTAGGTTTTTATTACATTTTGATTATTATTTTATTAGAATCTTCTGAGTAGACTGCCCATAGTAATTCATACATATAATTCTACCACAGGCTCTCAGGAGTCATTTTACTAAAACTGAAAACTTCATGCATCTAATAACATAAGGTGATGTCAAAACATACATTATAATCTGGATCTAGTCATTTTTATGCCTCAAATTATTGTTACTATTTCGAAAAGAAAGAATAGGAACATGTCAACAGCTATGTAATCGATAAAAGTTGGCTTAAAATAAAGATAATATTAATAAATTATAAAAATAATAGCAGCTAACATGTAGGCCTTACTCTGTATAAGACATGGCATTTTAAATTATTAATATATTTAAACCTCAAAATAACTATACAAGTACACATTATTAGTAGTAGTAGTAATCATGATAGTAGTAGTGGAATTTGCATTTCATGTAGGATAAAATATTGATTAAAAATGCCACTTATCAGGCTGTATGGCTACATAATTCAAGGTTCCCTGGTCTTAAGTTCCTTGAAAATCACACACCTATTGATTGGAGTGTGAATTCCCTCAGGTGTTTGTAAGAAGCTCAACCTGTGTTTTTCTTAAAGTGTTAGAGAGGAGATGACTTTGTACTCCTGTGACTATTCTGAGAGGCTTTTGGAGAATTTTCATTACTCCCTAGACTCATGGAAATGTACATGTCATGATCAATTGACATGACTATCGATTGTGAGTACATGTTGCCCTGGGAATACACATATTTATTTTTTCTCCCTAACATAAGCAATTAATTGTCCACATCAGTACAGCACAGCACAAAGCAAAGACTGCAGGTGAGATTGTTGCGAGTCATCTCCAAACATAATTGGGATGTGACATTTGCAAACCAGGAAAGATTTCAGGTCTGCTGTACATTCCTATATCCACAAAACTGAAGTCCTGCCAGACTATTATCACTTCCCTGCTGCATTAGACTTGTCACACAGACATCCTGGAAAACTCAAACTTTCCCAGCAAATGCAGAATCATCATGTTGTGAATTTAGATTTCTTCCTGCTTTCCATTTGGAGTTTCCTCTTGTCTCCTTAGGAAGGACTTAATTATCTTAAGGATATAATATGCCTATAATTAGTCAAGCAATTCCTTCTTTGCCATCATAGAGAACTTTTTTTTAAAAAAAGTAATCACATCCTTTACTACAATGGATTGTAATTATTTATTCAAGTGTCTTTCTTAATGACTAGAATAAAATCTCTTCAAGGGAAGGGTCATTTCTAATTGAACTTAGTACTCTTGGTGCTTAATGCAACTTCTGGCCTATTATAACTTTTCACTAAATATTTAACTAGTCATTTTATTAATGGATTATGTATTTAAACATCATTAAAAATCTACTAGAAATTCAAGAATCATGAATCAGTATAAATCCCCATGATTTCAAAATATATTAATAAAAGTTTGAAGGTATTTTTGTGTTTTTTTAAATAGATTTGTACTTATTTAATTTTCTTGATGGTTATGAGAATTAAACAAAAGAAGACAAAATTGTTTTTATGGTATAGTAAAAATATAATGTATTTTATATTTATTGTAATATACATTGACTTTTAAAATGTTTGGTTTTGCTGAAATGCAGTTGCATTTTTAAACTGTCTTTTAGTTAAACAATTACATAACTATAAAACATCACAAGAGAACATTCATAAATGATGTGACCTCATCAATTTGACTAAAGATATACTAGCTCCCATGGTGACTCCATAGTTAATGTTTTATTGTGTGAATATCCTTGGGAAATTTATAACTTGTTTAACAACTCATTATAAATATATGGACATATCAGATAACACAGTCTATCAAAAATATTTTTTCCATTTATTTTAATGAATTCCTTTCCCCAAATTATTACCTAGAATTATTACCCTGTCTTATTATCCTTTTTAGGTCTCCTATAGCTTTAGAAAGAATATTTCCGAAAGGGTGAAAAATAAAAATGGAGTAACTTTAGTCAGAGTGGCAGTCATTTTAATATTGCTTAGTTTTGTCATCCTTTTCCAGCAACTTACTTCAACCCATCTTATAATCATTAAACAAGAAACAAACTCAGTTTCCTGGAGGTATTTACTGATAACTGTTTTGTAATTCCTCAGGCATGCTTTGTACTAATTACCCTTTTATCCAAAGTATTTGTCCTCAGCCCTTCGTGTCTGATGTGACATAGACTGCCACCCAATCATCATGGTGACAGCTCCTGTGTTATCTCACCCAAGAATGCTTACCTGCCCCCACTAAAAGGAAAACTTTAAAAGCTTTCAACCTCAAGTATTCACTGCCAGATATTATGCAACCATCTGGTTCCCTCTTCAATCTTGGAGAGGTGAATCCACCCTATTCCTCTGATCTACTTTCTAAATAAACCTTTTTGGACCTACTCTTTGTGCAATTCTTTGCATACGCATGGCATTGGCCAGCCCACCGACCTAACAACTTTTGATTAAGGTTTAATTATTTAACATCCCAAAAGTGTGCCTGATCTAAAAAGAGACAGGACATAATTTAATGGTGTTTTCTTTAGAACAAGCATGCCCCTGCAGTCACCTTAAAAGCCATGACCAGAGTTCTCACAAGGAAGTTCCCAAGCTTTCCAGAGATAGAGTCAGTTGTAATTCCAAAGAGAGAACCACTAAAAGCCAGGGTGGTCAGTCTAAAGCATTAAATAGGAGACTAACTTACAAAGAGGTGTTGCACAATATTTTCCCAATAGCCAGTGAAAGAAAGGTTGTTCTACCTAGGTACACTCATAAGAGGGGCTCATGGTTCAGAGTTTATATGGGAATTTAGGGAATTTGACCCAAGATCTGGAAGAGCTTCTTTCATTGTTTTGGGCAAAAGTCTATGAATGCACAAGGCACCATCTTGGATTCAAGATTGCAAGAAAAAACATGCAACTGGCCTGCTCACAGAACAGCCAAGGAACTCTATGTTCCTTGGTCAGGACAAGAAAAAAAGGGGGAGACCTGGAAGGACTACAAATAATTCACCTGGGCCTAGGCATAGCACAAATTTTGTTTGAATACTCAATTCTGTAAAATGCTTTGGAAGATGCTTTTTTGTTCTTTATTTATAAAAATAATACCTTTCCCAGTATTGTTTTGAAGATTAACAATAGTAGTTAAAGTTAGTTGAGAACTAATAATATCTAATTTAATTCACTTTTAGCAGTAATGCTGTGAAGTTGGAACTATTATTATTTTCATTTTGCATGAGGAAACAGAAACTTCAAAGTTAAAGCAGTAGGCCCCAAGGTAATGTAGCTGATAAAGAGTGGCTGCAAGAAGAATTTAGAGCACTTGGGCCTATTTTGAAAAATGTTTTAAATTGATGAAATTATCTGGTAAACATTATAAAATAATAATACTACTGCATCATTACATACTGAACCTAGCTTATTTAATTGACTAAAGTCAGTAAGACAAAATAATAAAAGATCTGTCTTCTCTCATCACTGTGCTCTGTCTGTTGGAACCTCTTTTATCTTTGAAAGGATATTGGAGGTTCCAACAGACAGAGCACAGTGATGAGAGAATCTTTGAAAGGATATTGGTCCCGCACCTTTGGGAGGCTGAGGTGAGTGGATTGCCTGAGCCCGTGGGTTCGAGACCCGCCTGGGCAGCGAGACCTCATCTCTACAATAAATAAAAAAAATCAGCCGGGCGTGGTAGCGCGTGCCTGTAATTCCGGCTACTCGGAAGGCTGAGGCGGAAGGATCGCCGGAGCCCAGCAGGTCGAGGCTGCGGTGACCGGGATCGGCTACTGCACTCCAGTCTGGGCGACGGAGTGAGACTCCAACTCATAAAAAAAAAAAAAAAAAAAAGAAAGGATATTGGAATAGATGTTGAAAGTACTTTACAGGGGTCGGTCTCGGTGGCTCAGCCCATAATCCCGTGCTTTGGGAGGCCGAGGTGAGTGGATTGCCTGAGCCCGCGGGTTCGAAACCCTCCTGAGCAACTTGGCGAGACCTCATTTCTACAATTAAAAAAAAAGCCGGGCTCGGTTGCTCAGCCTGTAATCCCATGCCTTTGGGAGGCTGAGGTGAGTGGATTGCCTGAGCCCGCGGGTTCGAGACCCGCCTGGGCAGCGAGACCTCATCTCTCCATAAATCAAAAAATCAGCCGGGCGTGGTAGTGCATGCCTGTAATTACGGCTACTCGGAAGGCTGAGGCAGAAGGATCGCCGGAGCCCAGCAGGTCGAGGCTGCCGTGGCCGGGAGCAGCCACTGCACTCCAGTCTGGGCAACAGAGTGAGCCTCCAGCTCAAACAAACAAACAAACAAACAAACAAACAAAAAAATTAGCCAGGTGTGGCAGTGCATGCTTGTAGTTCCAGCTACTTGAAAGGTTGAGGTGGAAGGATCGCCAGAGCCCAGCAGGTCTAGGCTGCGGTGGCCGAGAGCAGCCACCACACTCCAGTCTGGGCGACAGAGTGAGACTCCAATTAAAAAAAAAAGAAAGTACTTTACAGGTATTGAAAGTACAATGTATTCATGGTGGCTATAGTCCCCTGCAGTGATTGCATCCATCCCTCTGCCAAAATGTCCTTGGCTCTTCTCCCTGAGCTACAATAAAGTTGCTAGTGGCTGCAACCTGGGGTCCTTTTCAAAAGCCTGCTCCTGTGGAAGACACTTTGAACCTCATCTCCTCTTCCCCCCAAGAAAATGCTAAGAACCTTGCATGTACTGTGGCAATACACATACCAGCATGACTACAGATGTTCTCCATGAAACTAACAATAATGTTTTACCACCAGGTTTACTTGCCAAGTTTTGATCTATCTTTTGCCTTAACCATCAAGCCCTTTGTCTTAGAACTACACAATTTGAGGCTGATACAGAGTTCAGTAGTATTTGTACCATCTCCATATGGCAATGGTATTGGAAAACAGGTAGATGAAAGACGATGATGACAGCAAGGTGGTATATCGATTGCTCTAATTCTGTTAGCAATCCACATATCAGGTGTCTGTACTCATAGCGTCGGTTTGAGCTTGAAACAAGTCTCAGACACACACACAGTATTGACAACCAAGGGGATTCTAGTGTTTGTCAATGTATGAGTGATTCAGGCCATTGGGTCAGGAGACACTGGTGTTCTCATTTCCAAGGTCTTGCAACCTGGTGTTTAACCAGATTGAAAGTTTTGGGAGGCGGTTTTATTAAACCTTTTACTTATACTTCCTGTTATGATATTAGAACAAACCTGTGTTTGTGTTGACAGGATGTCTATTGTCAAAGCTACATATGCACTTCAAGGCAAACAGTCTGTGGTTTCTTCAGACCCTGGCACCAGGTAAAATGTTACAGATGTATAAGATGCTGCCCTGATGACACTGTGATGATGGTACCATTCTGTGGTTTAAGAAGAGATCCAACTCATTCAATTTTACTAGGTCATTTTCATTTGTCACAATATACAAACTCTCAGACCAAAATATTTACTATGAAAGATAAAAAACAAGCCGGGCTCGGTGACTCAGCCTGTAATCCTAGCACTTTGGGAGGCTGAGGTGAGTGGATTGCCTGAGCCTGTGGGTTTATGACCCACCTGGGCAACTCGGCGAGACCTCATCTCTACAATAAATAAATAAAAATTAGCTGGGCATGGTAGTGCACACCTGTAGTTCCAGCTACTTGGAAGACTGAGGCAGAAGGATCGCTGGAGTCCAGCAGGTCGAGGCTGCAGTGGCTGGGAGCGGCCACTGCACTCCAGTCTGGGTGACAGAGTGAGATTCCAATGCAAAAAAAAAAAAAAAAAGGAAAAGAAAAAATATACATAAGCACAGTTGTCTATGACTACAGTTCATTGTTATTGTTATGATGGAAGAAGCAGATTGGAATTTTCATGTAGGAAAATTTTCATTTTCAGTTGTCAATGGTATTTCAACCAAGTTGTCTGGCTACATCATGCTTGTCACATTAATCACAGGTCTAATGACTAGACTGCACTAATCACTTTTGGGATTCACACAAAAGGTATAATATCTCCTTGTTCCTTACCAGAGTGAAAGTTACACTTCATTACCAAGAAAGCTTCTTTAAGACATTTATCTCTATACTCATGTAATTCTTGCATGAATACAAGTATAAATCAAAAGGACTCTTAAATTATAAAACTGAACTTATTTTTTAATTGTTGGAGTGGTTGATAAGAGTATACTTATTATTATTTACTTGTTTGTTGATTCCTGAATGGTGTTGTTTCAAATTATAAATTCCTTGAACTCATCTATGTTGTCAAAAATCTTAAAGTCCAAATAAAAACTTTCTCAAGAAAACATATGAGCAGTTTTCTGTCACATCAGCATATTCATAATGATCTGCATGATCACAATCATAAGTATATGACAGGGAAGAGCTGCAATGGACAAGCTCTTTTTTCTTATGCATGATGTCATTATTGTCTATACGTTGAAGACTCACAATGTCTAAATCTATTTTACATTGGTTTGAAATTTTTGACTAATGAAGATGACATTTCCATTCAAGTTAAAAGAGGAGACATGGCTAGGCTTGGTGGCTCAGTCTGTAATCCCAGCACTTTGGGAGGCTGAGGTGAGTGGATTGCCTGAGCCCGTGGGTTCGAGACCCACCTGGACAACTTGGCGAGACCTCATCTCTACAACAAATCAAAAATTAGCTGGGCATGGTAGTGTGCACCTGTAGGTTCAGCTACTTGGAAGACTCAGGCGGAAGAATCGCCAGAGGCCAGCAGGTCAAGGCTGTGCTGAACGGGAGCGGCCACTGCACTCCAGTCTGGGTGACAGAGTGAGACTCTAATTCAAAAAAAAAAAAAAAAAGAGGAGACATTAATATGAAGCAAATCTATGATCCCATATTGTAGGCTAAGCTAACTTAAGAGTCATTTGATCAACAAGTAGCTATTTGTAAAATATCTAGTATAAATGAAATTTTAAATCTAAATCCAAATGAAAGTTTCTACTCAATTCTTTTCTATAGCTCAGGCTAATACGTAGTGTGAGAACCAGCTCTGAACAAGGGAGAGTACTGTCTACAGACTTGCATTGCTGCACTCTGCTACCTCTGCCTCTCATCCTGATATCTACTTATGTTGTTTCAGGCTTAGCCACAGAGAAAGAACAAAAACAAAGACAAAAACCAATCAAAACACACACAGACTCACACACACACACACGCATAAAGAAAAATCATTCCCTTCCTAGCAAAAGGAAAACTGATAGATATGACCTAACTGATATTATTTAGTTACAGTTAATGATCTCTCTCTCTCTCTCTCTTACTCTCTCTCTCTCTCTCTCCCCCTCCCTCCCTCCCTCCCTCCCTCTCTCCCTCTCCCTCACTTGGAATAAAGAAAACAGGATAATTTGAGGATAATAGTATTGTGGGTAAGATTCTCAAGGCATTGTCTAAGTCTAAACAATGCAAGCACAAAATGCACATTAATATTTTAGGCCAAAATGTGATTAAACATCTTGATGTCTGTAGTCACGTGCTTGTAGCACAAGCAGAAAAGTCTATATTTTAATCTGTCTTTCCCATTTTTTATTAATGCTGTTTTCAATGTTATCATAAATATGGTTAGTTCTCGGCACTACATGCTGAATAAGGAATGTCCCTACTCACAAGGTTTTCAATTTCCAGACTGTCATTAAAAAATAGCATGATAACATATACATGCTCTTTAATAGATTATGAATATTTTTAGGTCTTACTGCTCTGTGATATTTAGTCTTCTGCCAGAAAACCTCACTGTTCTAGTTTATTTTCTTTATATCTTACTTAACCCATTGCACAAATATTTAATGAGATTTTACTATGCACTCTGAAGTACATAGTACAATCTGTACTCAATTTACATAGTAGTTACAGTCTTGGAAAATTCAGAGTTTATTAAAATTGCCAAAATATCTTGTATTTATAAGTAAGATGAAAATAGACTAAGCAGGCCTGGCAGGTGTCTTGAATGTTTGGCAGGTATTTAAATATCATCAGGGATTTGTAATAAAACTTTAATTTAGGAAAATTTTTATATTATGTAAATTTTATAAATTTTCTAGCATGCTCATCCTAAGACTACTAAATCCAGGTGATGCGCTCAACAATATTTCCACAAATTTTGGAAGTTCATTTAATAAGGAAGTATTTTTCTGCTAAGATTCATGATCTAATAACAGTTTTTTTTAAATTCAGTAAACTTATTTTTCAAGGATAGGAAATTTGAATTTGCATTTTCTTGTTCCTATACGGTATTCAAGTATGTTAATTGACCTCAAGATTTCATTGTTAAAACAAACAAAAAAATCTGCTCCGGAATAATATTAGAGACTTTAGATAATCAGTGGCTACTATGAACACAGGGGTTTTTACATTTAGGCTTTTTACATCTAATCTTTTAATCTGCATGTGTTCACATCACTCTAGTCTGAAATTTGAGGTTACTTCAAAGAAGACTTATGAATTGACAATAGATACATGAAAAAAATGTTCAGTCTCACTAATCATCAGAGAAATGAAAATTAAACCACACTGAGATTCCACCTTACCCCATAAGGATGGCCATCATTGATAAAAAAACAAAAGACAATTATGCAGGTGCAGAGAAAAGAGTACACTTTTACACCGCCAGTGGGAATGCAAGTTAGTCCAACCTCTATGGAAAATAGTGTGGTGATACCTAAGGGAACTAGAAATCAACCTTCCATACAATCCAACAATCCTCCTTCTGGGAATATACCCAAAGGAGCACAGATCATTCTAAAAAAAGGATACCTACACAAAAAATGTTCATTGTTATACTATTCACAATAGAAAAAATATGGAAGCAACCATACTGCCCCTCAAAATTAGAGTGGATAAAGAAAATGTGGTACATATACATGATGGAATACTACACAGTTATAAAGAAGACAAAATCATGTCCTTCTCAGCAAATTAGATGGAATTAGAGATAATACTTAGTGATCTACTACAGGAAAAAAAAAAAAACCCAAATACCACATGTTCTCACTCATAGTGGGACCTGAACACTACTCACAATAGCACAAGGAAGGGATTGCCAGTGTGGAACACTGCCAGGGGCAGGAGGAAGAGGGAGGCATGTAATAATTTAAAGGTTACCTGACCCTAAACCAGGGGAAATAAGGACCAGTTAGAGGCCCAACTTCACCTGCACATAGATTACTTATGTACCTAATCCTGACTTTTACTCCATTCTCTAAAATAAAATAAAACATTTTTAAAAAAAGTTTTAGATGAAAACCAAGCACTTGGATGTATATATCACTTCAAAGATAAATTTATATTTCTAAGCTATTCATAGACTTCCTTTAATCTTCCTCTATAACCCTTCTTCCAAACACACAGAAATTTTTCACCCCAGGAATAACCTAGAGCACCTGTGATTTTCTGAGAGTGGAGTAGACAATTTTTTTCTCTTGGTCTCAGAAATTAGCAACATATGGGAAGATGAAGCAGATGGATTATACAACTATTTTACCCTTTTTAATGTAGAAAAAAACATAGAGTTAGATAAGATTGTTTTCCTAACTACTTAAGAAAATATTAAAAGTCTGCACCATTTCTTCAACTTTTCAAAGGACAATCAAAACATTGTAGCATGATTTTACCCTAAACACTCAAAATATGTCGATAATTTAAATAAGGTAAATTTTTGTACAAGTAGAGATAAATATCTAAAATATAAAGGTTCTTAGCGGTTATTTAGCATATATGACAATTAAACATTCTAACATGCAGCTTGGGTCCTATATTATTAATATTTTTCTTAACCTACTCATTAAAATGTTCAACAATAAAATATAGTTTATAATGAGAAGAATCAACTCATTCAGAAGATGGAACTCATTACTGGAAATAAAAGTGTTATGGGGAGAAGAAGTGCAGCTCCCAGCATGGGACAACATGTTGATGTTGACAACCAGGTTCTTGTGTTCAAGTTTGAAAATAACTTGCAAACAGACACTTAAAGCAGCAAGACAAGTGAGTAGCTTTATTAAGCAAGGAATAGTATACTCTCAAGAGGGGAGAGTGGATGGAAGCACCTTACAGAAGCCACTGCTTCTACATCTCACTGTTGTTGAGCTATAACTTTTATTTTTAGGGGTAATGAGGGGTGTGTTTTTCAAGAAATGGGTGCTTTTTGGGGCTAGGTTACTGTTACTTCTCTGGGAAGGAGGCATTTTAGGCCTCATAGGATTATACCGACACTGTCATGTCATAGAGGAAGGCTCTCCTAGGGTAACTTTATGTTAATGATATTATAATAAGCTTATATCAAGTTCAGAACATTTATTTGAGTGATTACACCTGCATCTGAAGTGGGACAATCCCTTTTGAGCAAACATGGTAGAAACCTGGTATAAGAGGAAGTCCTCAACTGTGTTAACTGCTGTGTTAACTCCTGTTTTGACTGCTAGTAGCATAACAGGAGTGGTGCAGGGGTGTTCCTGTGGGCATTACCTTTCTTTGAGACCATCCCTTTCTATGTGCCTAAACAGTCCCTAACCACCTCCTTCTTCATTCTCCGCTTTGGACTGATATCCCTAATTGGCATTAGGGAAGAGGGGCAATGACTGCTCTGGCTTCTTCAAGCTATGAGGGTGTGCTGTTCATATGGCAGTTAGGGGTCTCCCAGAGGACCGTATAACGGGCCTCAGAAGAAAGGTTCTTTCATGTGTGGTTCCATCTTCATCATTGTTTGAAGCTTGATGGACTCTAGGTGTGAAGAAAAAAATTTATAAGAAGGTTAATTGTGTATGGATTAAATATCAGCAATACAAACAAAGAAGCTATCAAGGAAAACATTTATTTTCATATATTAGAGATCTCTGGAGAGAATATAAATGATTGCAGTTAACTGGGACCTGTGGTTACTTATTCTCTTAAGGTACTAATAATCTTGAATTTTTTTTTTTATGAACTGCAGGTTTTCCTCTACCTGAGAGGAAATGTCAATCTGAAAATAACAGGTTTCATTTAAGAATGAGCATATTCCTCCACATTCTGCCACGAGCATATCCAATGCTCAACAATTTTGCAGGCCTACAAGAGCTAGTGAGTTACTGGGGTTTGTTGATTTTTGATAGTCATTACCATGACTTTCTATCTTTGTTGCACCATGAATATGAGTTTTAAAACAGATATTTCTAGCAGGGGTATCCTGGTAAACCAAAAATCAAAAACAAAAATTCAGACAATTTCAATTGTTCTAGTTCAGGTCTTTGTTAGATTGAGTTGTTATGAGTATGTCTCCCTAGACTATCAGGCATATCATAGCTAGGCAGGTTAGTGCTGAATGGAGATCCTAAATCTTTGTGATTGTATTGTTGCAAGTGGGTTTGTTCCAGAAAAAAAGCCTACATTTAGAATATGACCAGAGGTATGCTCCATCTATGCCTAGATGTTCAAGGGCTTTTATCAAGAAGGGGTGGTGGATTTTATCAAAAGCTTTTTCTATGTCTAATGATATAATTGTGTGTTTTTTGTTTTTACAGATGTTGATGTATTTAATTATGTTTATGGTCTTGTGGATGTTAATCCAGCCCTACATCCCAGGGATGAAGCCTACTTGGTCATGGTGGATGATTTTTGAGATGTGTTGTTGGATCCAGTTTGCTAGAATCTTGTTGAGAATTTTGGCATATATGTTCATTAAGGATATTGGCCTGTAGTTCTCTTTCTTTGTTGGATCTTTATCTGGGTTGGGTATCAGTCTGATGTTAGCTTCATAAGATGATTTGGGGAGAGTCCTATCTTTCTTAATTGCCTGGAATACTTTCAATAGGATTGGTATCAGCTCCTCCTTGTGTTTTGTAGATTTCTTCTGGAAAGCCATCTGATCGAGGGCTTTTTCTTGTAGGCAGTTTTCTTAGGACATAGTTGATTTCTTGGGTTGTTTTTGGTCTATTTAGGGTCTCAATTTCTTTTTCTTTTAACCTGGGGAGGTTGTGTGATATCAGAAAGTCCTCCATTTCATTTAGGTTTTAAAGTTTTTTCCATACAAGTATACATAGTAATCTCTGATAAACTTGTATCTCCTTGAATCAGTTGTTACTTCATCTTTTACATTTCTGGTTGTGTTTATTTGTCCTTTTTCTTCTCTTTTTCTTGGTCAGACTAGCTAGGGGTCCATCCATCTTGTTATCTTTTCAAAGAAGCTTTTCATTTTGTTGATTTTTAAATTACATTTTTGTCTTCTGTGTCCCAAATTTAAGCTTTTATACTGGTGATCTGGATTCTTCTACTGAAGTTAGGGTTTTGGTGGTCTTGCTTTTTCAGCTTTCCTAGGTGATTTGTTAGGCTGTTAACTAGTGATCTTTCCATTTTCTTCATGCGTGTTTGTAGACATAGAAATTCCCCTCTTAGTACTGCTTTCATGGCATCCCAGAGATTTTGGTAAGATGTTTTTTCATTTTTAATTGTTTCCAGAAATCTTTTAATTTCTGTTTTGATTTCCATGTTGACCTAGAAGCTATTCAGCATCATGCTGTTTAGTATCCATGTCTGTACAGGTATTGAGGAATTTTGTTGGTGTAGATATTTATTTTTATTCCACTGTGGTCTGAGAAAGTGGGTGGCAGTATTTCAATCTTGTGAACTTTGTTTATGTTTGATTTATGGCCAAAGATGCAGTTGATCTTGGAGTATGTTCTATGTAGTGATGAGTAAAATGTATATTCCATGGTTGTTGGATGGAGTATTCTGTAGGTATCAATTAAGTCCATTTGTTCAAGTGTCACATTAAGGTTCCAGATCTTGCTTATTTTTTTTTGTCTTGATGATCTATCTAGGGTTGTGAGTAGGGTATTTAAGTATCCAGTTATGATAGTGTTAAAGTCAATTTTTTTTTAGGCTACCAAGAAGCAACTTTATGAAAATTTGTTCTTCTATATTGGGGGCATATATGTTTAGGATGGGTATTTTTTATTGCTGTATTGAGAATACCTCAAAATAAAAAAAAGTCATCTATGAAAAACCCACAGTCAGCATACTACTAAACAGACAGAAAGTGGAAACATTTTCCATGAAAACTGGAACAAAACAAGGATGCACACTCTCACCCCTCCTGTTCAACATAGTTTTGGAAGTCCTAGATAGAGCAATCAGACAAGAGAAGGAAATCAGGAGTAACCAACTAGAAAAAGAGGTTAAGTTATCTCTTTGCAGACAACGTGATTCTATACCTCAAAAATCCAAGAGAATCTGTCAAAAACCTCCTTGCACTGATAAAGGACTTTGGCAAAGTCTTAGGTATAAAATAAATGTGAAAAAGTCACTTGCATTCCTATACGCCAACAATAAACAAACAGAAACTTAAATAGAAAGCACAATCCCATTTACAATAGATGCACAAAAAATGAAATACCTTGACATCTTCCTAACTAGAGAAGACAAAGATCATTACAACAAAAACTACAAAACACTGCTTTAAGAAATAAAAGATGACACAAACAAATGGAAAAATATTCCATGTTCATGGATTTGAAGAATCAATATTATTAAGATATTCGTCCTACTCAATCCAACCTACAGATTTAATGCAACACCCATTAAATTATCAACAACATTCTTCTCAGACCTGGAAACAACTGACCACAGGTACCAGGAGTCAGGAAAGTGTGTTTAATTACAGTCTTTCTTAGCCTTTACAGAAAGGCAGAAGGATTCTTATCTCTTCCTTGATTTGTCATGGATAGTTTAGACTAATTGAGAGGCATCATTCTAATTTTTCTTAAGGTATTCAATAAGTATATTTGGAAATGTTTTCTCTTCCATTTTTTTGGTTTACTATTGGATTTCCATTTAGGGTCCTCCAATGATATTGCTGATTTTCTCATTGGATAAAGCTCTTCCCCTTCTCTGGTATTATATGAGATGCAAAGTTTGTCTCCACATTTTTTTTTTTATTGCTTGCAGAGCTGCTTATTTCTCAGTGATTGTTATGGTTTGATTTAAGAGTAATATAACATCTTTCCAGGAGAGCAAATGCTTGGGTTAAGTTTTGGAAAGCATTTTTATATTTGCTGGGGTCATCTGAGAAACTACCAAGATATCTCTTAATTGGAAACTCTCTATTTGAGTTTCTGTTTGTTTATTGTTGGTGTATAGGAAATCTTGTAGGGAAGATGGAACTTGCGTCTTAACAGGACTATTTTACTTGGCATTTTTTTGCAGGACTATGGGTAAAGTTGGGTCTCTTTAGAAGGACTTTTAGGAGGGGACTGTTTAGAGCAGGGAAGGCCTAGAAAGGGAAAGCAGGATGGGCCAGGAGAAATGGGCTCAGTTGCTAATGCCTTCCACAATGACATCTGTGGGATTGGCCTTTTCTAATCTACCAGGACCATTTTGTGTGGTTCCTTCCAAAATGACCATGAGGAGGGCAGGCCCTCTGGGGTCACACCTCCCATCTTGTAGTTTATAATTTTACTGGCCCTGGGAACAACAACAAAAAATTAAGATGTTTTTTCTTTGAGGTTTGAGGATTAAAGGAGTCTGAGTGTTTTAGGATGCACTTGATAGGAATTCATATTGCAGATGGTTGGTTACTCATATGGAAAAAAAAAAGGTGAAATGAAGGAAACCAAGAGCACAAGCTGACAAGGTCCTTGTGTTCTTTGGCTTATGTTCAAGGAACTAAGCCTACATTTTCTTTGTCTCCCCTGACCTTTTAGTTGCATTTCTATGGATAGCCAAGCAGCACCAAGTCTGGCCCGGAACCTGCTCATCCTAAGTGATTGTCTTGATTAGCATAGATGTTAAGATATGCATAGTTTAGTCATTGATACTTACCCTGCTTGTGTGATTTAACTCAGACATTAGCATATCCTGCTTGTATGGTTTCTCCTTCCTTTGTGAGATTTTTGTCCTATATAAGAGGCATGTGGTAAAAATAAAAAGTTTTCTCTCGCTCTCAACTACCTGGGAGAGGACCCTCCCAATCCCACTGTTTCTCTGTCTCTTTCTTTTCTCATTCCCTCCCCCCAACTCACACCCTGATCAGGGGAGGCTGGACCCCCACAAGTGGTGCCCGAACAGGGACCTGAGTACTGAGGATTGGCATTAGCTGGAGAGGAACCCTCGCGGAGGCCGGCATTTTTTGTGTGTAGCGTTGCAATTCATGAGTGAGTAACTGAGGGAAAGGATTAATTGTTGGGAGTAAAACATGGGATATTTACATTCTAAGGATCGCACTCTCTTTGTGCAGATGTTGAAATATATGCTGAAAGCTAGAGGAACTAAGGTTGCAGATAGACAATTAGATACATTTTTGCAGTTTGTAGAGGAAGTATGCCCCTGGTTTTCCGAGGCCAGGATGGTTAATCTGATTATTGGGGAAAAGTAGGTAGTTGTTTGAAGGATTATTATCAAGCGCACGTCCCAAAGCTGTGCCAGTAGATACTTTATCTCTGTGGAACCTAGTAAGAGATTGCTTAGACGTCTCACCTTAGTCTCAAAGAGCAGAGCAGGCTCCTCCATCATTGCAGTGTTCCCCCTCAGCTTCTGCTCTAGCTTACCACGACACCCTTCTAAAGATTTTCGACAGGAGCAGGATGAGGCTGCTTCTCAGTATCACAATGATGAGATATTTGTGGCCACTCAAGCCTCTGTAGCTGAGTTTCCTGAGGCTCCTAGCCTACCTATGAAAGAGGCTGAGCCCTCCCCTCTTTCTTTATCCTCTGATACTTTTGCTCAACTTACGGAGTTGCTTACTATTTTAGCTAAAAAAGTGCTCAGTTTCAAAAAAGGAAGAGCCTTCCATATTGGTGACTCATTCCTCAATTTCTAAGGAGGAGATCTCTCCTGGAGGTGGCAAGAATCCCCCTTGGGTCTCAGCAGCCCCTCAGTTGGCACCGACTAGAGCCTTGCTTGTGGATCACAGATCCACACCCTCCCCCTTCTTGGCTTCCATCCAAGCTCTGCTGCTGGATGTTAGGAAGCATCTCTCCCCTTTACAGAAGGCTGTTTAATCTGCCTTGCTACAGGGACATGATTTAGGACTTCACACTAATCTGGTAGAAACTACAGGCTTTGATGATCAGGTAAGGGAAATGCGAGAGTATCAGATTTTGTCTCTTAAGTCCCCCCTGGTGGCAGTCCTACTAGCTGCAGTTTTAAGATGAAAGATCTTAAAACTGCTGTGGCACAGTATGGAGCAGCAGCACCATTTACATTAGCTATATTGGAAAGTATTTCACAAGAGGCCTTGACTCCCTCTGATTGGCATAGGTTGCTAGGGCATGTTTGTTGGGCAGAGAATATTTGTTATGGAAGACAGATTTTTGGGATAGATGCAAAGAACAAGCTGAAAGAAATAGAGGAGATGAACTGAATAGGATTAACTTAGACATGCTTGTGGGCCAAGGAGACTACTCCTCCCAAGACACACAGATTTTATATCCCAGAACTACGTATGGCCAGATCAGAGTGGCATCGGGAGCATGGCGTCAATTAGCATTGGCTGGAGTTAAGACAGGGCAACTTTTGAAAATACATCAGGTACCTGATGAGCCTTACCAAGATTTTGCATCTAGATTGTTGCAGGCTGTGTCAAATGGTGGTAGATGAAGAGGTAGGAACTCTTTTGGTAAAACAACTGGCTGATGAAAATGTCAATTCTGCCTGCCAAGTACCCATTTGTTCCTATTGTAAAAAAGGGGATTTAACAGATTATATTCACTTGTGTGCTGATATTGGGCCTGCCTATATGCAGGGGTGGCTATAGCTGCAGTTTTACAAGGTACACCTCCCCACAAAATTTTTAATATAATGAGATCTGGTAATGGAGGAACCCAAGGCGCCTGCTTCAACTGTGAGCAAATGGGCCATTTCAGTAGGGAATGCCCCCGTGTAATCCCAATTCAGGCCACCCCCCAGAAGGGGTCACCCTACATCTATATGCCCACGATGCAAGTGAGGTATTCACTGGGCTAGTGAATGCCATTCCAAGATGGATGCAAATGGAAATCCCCTGTCGGGAAGCTTCCAGAGGAGCCAACCCTGGGCCCCTCAAACAACTGGGGCTCTGTTCATTTACCCCTGGTGGCAGCCCTATTAGCTGCAACAAGTCAGCCCCCCATGTGTAGTTGGGAAGCCCATTCAGGTTTCCACATGGTTTAGTAGGCCTCTTCTCATGGGGGTGGCTGAAACAAAAGGATATCAAGGTTCTTGTTTTTCTTTTAAATAAATCTCTCTCAAGTTTTATCTAAATTGGGACTATATCAGCCTTCTTCCCAGACAAAACTCAAGGGATCATGTAAACTAAATCCTGTTAACTGACTACAAAAAAGTCAATTGTAATTTTCATTGTTTTTCCCAACCAAACTTGCAAGCGCTCTGGTAAAAATTTTTACTTCCAATCTTACCATGTGTTGACATTAGTGCTAAATGACACCAGTTTGTTATATCAGGCTCGCTAAAGTTGTAATTTATAAACAAAAGGTTAAATCACCTGTTGTGCCTAACTGACACCCTCTTATGCGAAAGGTAAAACTTTAAATACTAAACACCCTGCCTTCCATAATAAGGTTAAGTCACTTTTACTAAGCCTAGTACTTCTCCTGCTGGACAGGTAAAATACTGGGTACTCTGTGTGATCACAATGAGGATGGGAACTGATCATTCTCACCTACTTGTTGACACCTTACAACTAAGACAACAATTCAGTAATTCATGTTTTTTTTTATAACAATTTTGCCTGTTCATAATTACAAATAAGTAGGCACAGATCATTTTGCATCCTTGTGGTCTGTTCAATCCAAAGGGTTTTGCATCAAACTGTTACAAACAGAAATAATCAAAATGTTCTATGTGTAGCCTATTAAAAAGAACTTTTGAGTTTTTTTTTCCTAGCTAAAGCACTAGAAAACCAACAGGGTACCAACATGAAGGGCAGCAGAACCAGAGGGCCAAAGAGGCACCCCAATTGGCAGTCACCATTAGTGACAAAACTCCAACTGCCCATCAAACACCTGGTAAGGGCAAACCTGCTAAGGGGATGGTGTCATTGTTCATGGGTACAGTCTGTGGGGGCACTGAAAGTATCATTGTCCCAAAAGGTCTTAATCTCTGGGACCTTGTCCACTGTGCAGGCCAAAGATCCATTGGGAAGCAGGTGCACTCTCTTCTGAAGAGATGAGAGAACACTTGGCTCACAAATGGTGTCCATGTATGGAGGCCTGCAAATCTACTAAACTGCCCGGCACTGACTCACCATCACCCCAATAATCCCCCAGGTACACAGGATGTTGGAACCCCAGTTAATTTCTTAATTTAACACAGGTGCCAGGCTTTTGGTTCTGGTCATCCATGTTGAAATCATATAGCCTTATCCAAAAGAATTTTCTCCTTTCATCAAAAGGCGGGGGGGAGAAAGAGGCGAAATTCAATTAGCCCTCCCCCACTGTCTTCATTACAAAAAAGTGAGGGTTTTTTTCTTTTCAAAATCTTTGGACTATCATTTTGGCCAAACATACATAGAATTTATGGGACGTTCACTTTTCCAACATTGTTTTTCAAGACAATAGCCTTTTTCATCATCATTTGCTTAATAATTTTTCCTGTGCTCTTGCTCAATGTTTTATTAAATCAAATAGTATTTGCTTAAGATCCTGCCATTTTCTATTCATGCCCTTGGAAATGTATAGGTAGGGACATCTCTATGGCCCCATTTCAGCAGGAAGCAGTTACATAAGAATGATCTTCATCTCATTTCCCAGGATCATAAAAATATTTCCAAGAGCAGGAGTGGGGAATGAAAGGTACCTATAGAAAACTAGAAGAAACTTAGCTTATCTTTAGTCTTTTTGCCTCAGTGTAACCATTAGAAAGCATTCAGACATTTTACTTCAGGACAAACAGCAGCCTATTCCATACCCCCAAGGCAAATCTCCTTCAGATACAAGATCAGGACACCCCAACCATTCATGGTTTAGTATAATAATCTCTAGTAAACTTTTGATTCCTTGTCAAGGCCAAAGTCATAAGAGTTTATGAATTGCAAATGTCTAAGTTTATGAATTGCAAATGTCTAACAGGTGTCTTGCAGGAAACTCCCCTCCTACTGAGGGTGTGAATCCCCGAGGTCTGTTGCCAGGACATTTATGGCAAATGGATATTACACACATTCCTTCTTTTGGAAAGTTGGCTTATGTGCATGTTACAGTGGACACGTGCTCTGGTTTTATTTTTGCATCAGTCAGATCAGGCGAAGCGACTCAATATGTCATAGCCCATTGTTTTGCAGCTTTCGCTGTCATAGGCATTCCCAAATCTATCAAGACTGACAATGGCCCTGCCTACATTAGTAAACCTTTTGCCCAATTTTGCTCCACATTTAAAATTTCTCATATTACCAGAATCCCCTATAATCCACAGGGGCAAGGTTAGTGGAGCGTGCCAATAGAACGCTCAAAACGCAATTATTAAAATTAAAAAAGGGGGAATATACACATTCCTCTCCACATACACTATTGGCACATGCATTATTTACTCTTAATTTTCTTAATCTGGATAATGAAGGGATATCAGCTGCAGAATGCTTTTGGCATCCTTCTCCTAAAACAGAGGCTTTGGTTTGCTGGAAGGATCCTTTGACAGGCCAGTGGCAAAGACCTGATCTGGTGCTTATCTGGGGATGAGGCAGTGCTTGTGTTTTCCCTAGGAATGCAGAAGAACCCTGATGGCTCCCGGTGTGATTCATCTGACTCTACACCGGCCCCCAGCTCCAGAGTACCAAGGGAGAATTGGATGGATAGCCTGATCCCTCCATTCAAAAGGCTGTGCATCATCCCACCGGGGACTGTGCCTCCCCCACAGCCCCACTCTAGGGCAACATGTCAAGTCATACCTCCTTCTTGGGGGCAATTAAAGGCGCTAACAGCTAAAGCCAAAAAGATAGCTCAAAACAGTGGAGGGGTCACATCTGACCTATCTACCCTGTTCCTGGCCATGGTTGGTGTGGTGGCTTGCCAGGTGGATACAGTTAGGGGCCACAGATCACCCTACTGGGTCTATGTGCCTGACCGCCCCCTTTTAAGGGTGGTGGTCTGGGATGATCCTTCAGTCCCGATATATGTTAGTAATGCTTCTTTATTGGGCCACCCCTCCACTGAGTCTATTACTGCAGTGGGTTGGTAGATTTTCTTATGAAGGGCAGTCTACTGAAGCGCCCATTTGATTTTCACATTTCTGGCACCCACTTGTCATAGGAGATCTGGACTGTGTGACAATTACTTCAACTCTTAAATTTGCTCATGGATTTATGCCTCAGGGCATGGAGCACCAGCCTTGGATGAAAACAGAGTGGATCATGTCTTTATATGGTCCACCGCAATCTCGTACTACACCTTTTACTAAGATTCCACCTCCTGGAGTTCCCCCTGTTCTGAGGCACTCTCATTTTTGTTTTCTAATTTTCCACCATGGTGTAGGTGTCATTATCCTATGGCCACCTGGCATTGTATCCCCAGAACTGATTTAGGGGTCATGGACTGGGCTACTCCTAATCCACTAGCTGAGACTGAATTACAGTGTGTTGAAACCTCCAGAGGGTGGGTGGAGATGGTCCTTTCTACCTCAGCAGGACACTCTCAGCTTGGTATTTGGAAGTTTATGGTGACTTTAGGGCCCATTAACACCTCCCACCAGTCTGAATTGAACCAGCCATCTTATAATGATTCCCATGAGGTGTTTGCCTGTGTTCCTGCCATTTATGTTTTATTGACAGGCCCCTGGAAAATTACTATGGAGTCCTCTTATTTTTCCTTAAAGTGTTCTCATTGTAATCTCACTAATTGTGTCTCTTCAAAATAGAGGACAGCAAGTTGTGGTATTGCATCAACCCTCTTTTGTTATGATGCCTGTAAATATTTCTGGGCCATGGTATCAGGACTCTGGCTGGCATGTACTCTCTCAAATGTCCAACCTGCTTGAACACCAGTGAAGACTTATTGTATTTGTAGTTGCTGGTGTTACTGCATTGGTTACGCTGATTGCAATAGCCACCGCTTCAGCAATAGCTTTGACTCAAAAAATCCACACTGCTCAGTATGTGGACAATCTGACTAAGAACATTTCCACTGCTCTGTCCAGCCAAAAAATCATTGACATTAAATTAGAAGCGTGACTCAACACATTGGAGCAAATGATCCTGGTTCTTGGAGACCAAGTTGCTGCTTTAAAGACTCAGGTTATGTGAAGATATCATGCAGAGTTCCAATGAATTTGTGTAATCTCTAAGCCTTATGATGGTTCTGAATGGCATTGGAATCTGGTTAGAAATCATTTGCTGGGAATTTGGTCCTCTAATAATGTTTCTTTAAATATTGCTCAATTACATCAAGATATTATAAATATTTCTACATCTGGGTCACCTTTATTGCCTGCTAACTCATTGGTTACCGATATTCTTGGCAAAATTAAACAATTGGTATCATCACATAGCCTGTGGTCTACAGTATATTCTTTAATAGCATTGGGAGTGCTGATTTTAATTTTACTGTTTTGTCTCCCAGACGGCATCCAGGCAGGAGGACAAGCCTTCAGACAGCTCCAAATAGAAGTCCATAAACTGTGCTTAAAGGAAAAGGAAAAGGAGGAGATGAAGGAAACCAAGAGCACAAGCTGACAGAATCCTTGTGTTCTTTGTTTTGTGTTCAAGGAACTAAGCCTACATTTATTTCCTTTATCTCCCCTGGCCTTTTAGTTGCATTTCTATGGGTAGCCAAGCAGTGCCAAGTCTGGCCTGGAACCTGTTCATCTTAAGTGATTGCCTTACTTAGCATAGGTGTTAAGATATACATAGTTTAGTCATTGATACTTACCCTGCTTGTGTGATTTAACTCAGACATTAACAAATCCTGCTTGTATGGTTTCTCCTTCCTTTGTGAGATTTTTGTCCTATATTAGAGGCATGCAGTAAAAATAAAAGGTTCTCTCTTACTCTCAGCTACTTGGGAGAAGACCTTCCCAATCCCACTGTTTCTCTGTCTCTTTTTTTCTCATTCCCTTCCCCCAACTCAGGCCCTGATCAGCCGAGGCTGGATCCCCGCAGTGAAAAAAAAGACATGCCTTAAACTTCCCTTCTTCATGAGTAAGAATTCAGGAAAGAAGGCTGTCTCTTTTCTTCCTTGTCCTTATATGTTCATGACTTCCCCATGAATGTGAGTGTGACCTCCATTCAAGTGTAGCAGAAGGGATTTGGTTGGGAAGAGTAGTCACGCTTACCTGTGCAGTACCTCAGTCTTTTGCTGTTGACTGGTCTCTGTATTCTTCAAACCTAGTGTCCCCCAATCCAGGCTGTATCTTGAAAAAATACATTGGAGAAATTGTATTTGAGCAGGAGATTCTAATGGAGGGGGTGTTCTTGGGGCCTTCTGTGTGCCTCTGGCCAGTAGACACATGGATCAGTCTAAATGGTGACATCAACATTAATGGGAGAAATTACTTTTTAAACTAATTCCCATTCCTTGGTAAGGAATCACTGGAGATGAAAAATGCCTGAGATGGGTTTTATGGATCTATTGAGCTAGTCCCCAAAGACCTCTGAAAAATTGAAGCCAACAGCCAGTGGGGCATTTTTTATTGTTTATTTGTCATAAGCAGAATTTTTTTAAATTCACAAATGGGTCTAGGAGTTTAGCCTGCATAAGCCAGTTTAAATAGGGCTAACAGACAAGGTATCTGAGATCCTTGGCATAGAACTGACAGGGAACTTGAAGGGAAGAGATCATTTTCCCTTGCTTTTTATCTACCCAGGGGATCAAGGAAAGAGAGGAAGCCTGGGAAAGTGTGGACCTGACCTAACAAAATGTCCCCCAAAAGGCAAAAGAAAATTCCTCACTTAGAAAGGTTTCTTGCATTTACCAGGCTATGCTGATTCCTACATGAGGGGAAAAATAAATAAATAAATAAATGCAGAGGAGAGAGAATGTTTGGGGAGAAATAGCCTTTCACCCTATGCCAGTGGGTTCTTTCATTAAGAGAGAACTTTTTTTAATCTTTACATCTTCCTGTTTCTAGGAAGAGACAAAAACCACATTGTCTTGTGCTACATTCCAACTAATTAAGTCAACTACTTATTTTGCCTAGTAAAATTATCTCTTTAGGTTGGAAAATCATTTGTAACATTGAATATAGAGGCAGGATAGTAGTCATGATAATTTTGAAAGAAAAAAATGCAATAGGAAAGATTGGAGTTGGCCTGAGAACCCCACTACTATTAAGGAGTAGCCTTGGTCAGATACTTTCAATTACTCCTAAACCTTATTCCAATCTCACACGATGACTAGACTTCCATGAAAGTAAACTGGATCAGAACAAGGCCAACATTCCTAGCATCCAAGGGTGAAGGGGGATTGACAAAGTCTTTCTAGCATGCCTGTACTTTGTGTCTTGAGAATCGATAACCACATTGTTTCCTCTTAACTGGCTGACAGAGGGTCTGGTATTTGTTTCTAGAAAGAAAAAATCTGAGGATGAGAAGCCTCAGAAATTAAGGTAAAGAGATGAGAATTACAAGAAAGTCAGGTGGGAGAATTGACAAAAGGTCAGATTAGATACATTTAGAAGAAAGTCTCCCATTCTCCTAATGTTTCCAAGTACTGCATGGTGCAGGGACAGACCTTTGCCATTCTCATAAGTCTCCTGTCAAGAAGAGTTCTAAGACCCCAGTTAGTTTAAAGCTGAGAGGAGTTAGTTATAGGTGCCTCAGGAAATGTGTGGAAAGAGCCAGAAACAGGCAACAAAACATAAGTACCTTTTTCTTACAAGCCACCTGTAGTACAAAAGATTCTTATACTTCCACCACTCTATTAGAGAGGAGGTATGAGGCCAGCAGCAGTTGAGAGGTATTGAGAAAGCAGGGAGAGAAATTGACAATGAACTCAACAGTGACAAAATGATCAAGGCTCCTTAAGCATTAGGCTAGGTGAGCACTCAATTTCACCAGCGGCTGAAGAAATCTCATTTGTCAATGATCCCAGATGAGACCCCAAAATCTTTTACTGGGAGAAGGGGTGTTGCTCTCAGTATGGGATGACTATTCAATGTTGATGACTGGGTTCTTATATTCAGGTTTGGAAATTGCAAACAGACACATAAAGTAACAAGATGAGTGCATAGCTTTATTACGGAAAGAATAATACACTCTCAAAAAGGGAGAGATGGCAGAAACAGCCTACAGAAGCTGCTGCTTCTGCATCTAACTATTGTTGAGCTGTAGCTTTTATTTTTAGGATTACTGAGGGATGTGTTTTTGGTTGCTTTTTTCTAGAATTGGGTGTTTGGGCAGGTTAGGTTACTGCTACTACTTTCTCATGCTGGATGGGGCAGTTTTAGGCCTTATAGGGTTATACCTGTACTGTCAGGTGTACGATGAGAGTGGGAGTCTCCTCTAGAATAAATTTATGTTATTGGTATTATAATGAACTTAGGTTTACTTAGTTGAACCATTATGCCTGTGTCTGGGACAGTCCTTTTTGAGCAAGCATCCTGGTGTAAGAGGAAATTCTTAACCACATTAACCACATTTTCAGCAGCTAGTTGCATAACAAGCGTGGTGCAGGGATGTTATCGTGGGCATTACCTTTCTTTGAGACCCTTCCCCTCCCTTTCTGTCTGCCTAGCAAGCCCCTAACTACCTCCTCTCTCAAAAGGTCATGATTTTCATTTAAAACCATTAATATTTTTTGTACAACTATAGCTAAAGTTTATTGAATGTATCTAATTTTTGTTTTGTGAGTCTACTCAAATAGGAATATATTATATTGATTGCCGGGAGCCTCAATCACTAGTAAAAGTAAGGTAAAAGGGACCTGAAAACAGGAAAAATGCCGGCTGGGAGCAAGGCCCCAGTAAAATGCGGCCATGATGGAGGCAAAGCCCCATGGATCCTGTTGACGGACCTTCCCTAACTTTGAAGGATTGCGTGCATAGGCTTGAGAATATTCCCTCTTTAATTGAGATAATAGATGCGCAAATGGATGATGGCATTTGACAGCAAAAATTATACATGGGCATAATGGAGGTGAGATTGCAGCAAAAAGGGTGCCCCTTAGAATGTGCAAGGATGTGGAATTAGCAGTAAACCTATGTATAAAAATATAAAAAGGGCTCAACAGCAAAAATTTCCCCCTGAAGGGACAAGGGAATGCAAATTTTGCAACCTTTAGCTAAAAAGGAAAAACAAGTACTTCCTCACACCCTTTATAAGTAACAACATTGACAGTTGTGACTGATGAGGAAGTGAGAAACTGAGACAGAGTGTCCCCACAAACAGGTGTTTTGGGAAAAACAAGTCACAGACATGCCTTTTGATTTAAGAAATATTATAGTTTAATTAGAAAGAAGGTTAAAATTAAGGTAAGGATAGAATTAAATAGATAGCAGTTATAATTAAAAGATAAATGTTTATTATAGATGTAGGTATTAGTTAAATATAAGGAATAGGAAAAATTAAGTTTTAAGGTAAACTTAAAATTATATACACTTAATGTAGGTTTAAAATTAAATATATTTAGGATTAGAAGTAAGATTAGTTTCATATATGTGTAGATTTAGACATGTTTCATTTAGAAATATAAAATGTAAAATAGGTGATAAGAAAATAGCAAGTAATATAGATAAGGCAATTAGAATTAAGAAAGTTAGATTTTTAAATTAATAGTATTAAGAATTCATAGTAGGTAAGATAAGGGTGGTTATATTAAAAAAAAAGTCAATATATTGCCACTAAAAGTATATATAAGGGTAGAATTAAGAAAATAGATTAGTAAAGGAAAAGAAATAGACTAGCGAAGGGAAGAGATTCAAGTGACCTAGGGGTCACAGGACGTGGCTGATAAATTGGCAGCTGGTATTTTGTTACACCATCTGGTAGCAGGAAGAAACAAAATGAAACTTGTAAAGGTCAACTTCACCATAAACAAAAGAAAAAAACATGATGTAAACATTTAATGTGTAACATGGGGTACATTTTGTGGGTAGAGGGGTCAGTAAAAAAAAACTATATAAGCTTGTAAGAATTGAATAAAAATTGGCAGAGTCTTGAGCTCTCCCCAGGAAGAGGATTCCTGTTGTCTTCGTCTCTTCTTTTCCACTGCTTCCCGATTCTCCCCAATCAGGCCCTGACTTTCTTGTTGGAGCTGGACTCTAGCAATTGATTAATAGCCATGTAATAACCAAATTATTTTTATGCAACAATGTAAAATTATGTTACTAATACGTGAGATCATTTTATAACTGTTTTGTTGTGCTGGTTTACAATTTCATACCCTTTTTTTTTTTTTTTTTGAGTTGGAGTCTCACTCTGCTGCCCAGACTGAAGTGCAGTGGCCACTCCCGCCACTGCAGCTTCAACCTGCTGGGCTGCGGCAATCCTTCCACCTCAGCCATGTGCTACCATGCCCAGATAATTTTTTGATTTATTTTAGAGATGAGGTCTCACCAAGTTGCCCAGGCAGGTCCCAAACCCGCAGGTTCAGGCAATCCACTCACTTCAACCTCCCAAAGTGTGAGATTACAGGCTGAGCCACCTAGCCCGGTTCATACACTCTTTTTAAAAATTTATTTATTATAAAGATGTGGGGTACAGTTATGGAACCAACTGTGCTGCCCATCAAAGCTGTACGGGATAAAAAAATGTGGTACATATACACAGATGGAATATTATGCAGCCATAAAGAAGGACAAATATATGGACTTTGTAGCAAATTGGATGGATTTTGGGTCTATCATACTCAGTGATTTATCACAGAAACAAAGAACTTAGTTCCAATTTCATATACTCTTAGAGTTGCTCAGTAAGGCTTTATCAGAACTGAGTGGAGTTTAGATACAAACTTGACTTATGCTCAGGAAAAATTGTTTTCATAAAATTATTTTATTTCATAGTAATTATTTAAAGAATTTATAGTAATAAATATAGCATGTTAGATTTTCATTTAACATGTATAATTTAATATGCAATAGTAAAATTAGTGAAGTTAAACTAGATACAATAATATAACTTAAGTTATTCAATTTAAGTTTCTTTAAGTTATGTGCATGCTAAATATTTAATTTGAATTCACTTAAAAAAGAAGCAATTTTTGTACTTGAATATTCTTAAAGTAGAATCTAAAATAAACTATACATAAGTAAAAATTAACCCAATAATTTTAAAAATGTTTAAATTTAGTGTTTGTTTCTAAACATAATGAATACATAGCCTCAAAAATAAATTTATGATTGTGACAATGCATATATTTTGAATTGCAAAAAATAAGATGTTTTTCTTTTCTAACTCTTGCTTTCATTCATTTTATTTAAAATTATCAAGATGACATCATTTGAGAAGGCAGTTTCTCTCCTTCTGGTTGGTTTTACTTAACATTTCATGCAGCACCATGGCTGAAAGTGTAAAGTGAGATTATACTTCAACTCTATCACTTACTAGCTGTGCAATTCGAGCTAGTTATCTAAACTTTAGATGGCTTGGTTTTGTCCTTGGATATGTATTTTTTCACTGGTTGTCCAAAATGTATCCATTTTCATAATAGTCTTGTGCCTAGAAATACAAGACAGCACTTTACTACTGACTTGGGGGACCATTTTAAACAGTGAAATCACCAACTGAAAAAAGCACAAAAGATGTGGAAGAAAATGACATTAAATAGACTAAAAAGGACACTTATTCAAAGTGTAAGAGCTAAAATAATTGTGTGTTAAAGTCTTTTTCAAATAGCACTTTTGAAATTTGTTAGCTATGATTACATTGTCATATTTTCCTTTTTGTAAAGTTTTGAGAATATGGTGCATTATTTTGATGGATTTTCAAATGTTGAGTCAGCCTTGAATCCTTTGAATAAGTATCATTTGATCCTGGGAATCATTACAACATTTATATTGTTGAACTCTATTTAATAATACTTTTGTGTGTTCCAATAAAACTTCACAAGTGAACACTGAATTTTGAAAATGTGCATGCCAAGAAATCCTTTTAAATGTTGAACCAGTCTTATCTCTAGAGCAGCACACTAAAACAAAACAGTGATCCAGATTTGACCTGCAGGCAGTAGTTCGCCCACCCTTGTTTTAGGTGTCTGTTAAAAGACAAGATTCTTGGGCTTTAATCTTAGCTAAGTCAACTAGAATAATTGAAGGTAAAGCCAGCTAATCTGATTTTTTTAAAAATCTATTTTTCTGGAACAATTTTAGGTTTACAAGAAAATTGAGAAAAGGTATGACAATTTCCTATGTACTCCCTGCTCCCACACGTACATAGCCACTCTTATTTATCAACACTCCCCACTAGGTTGGTACTTTTGGTAAAATTGATGAACCTTCACTGCCACAATATAACTAGCTTAAGTTCACTGTTTATATTAGCATTCGTTTATTGTGTTTTAGAGTCTATAGATGTAGACAAATGTATAATGGCAAGTATCTACCATTGTATACTATGCAGAATATGTTCACTGCCTTAAATGTTCTGTGTGCTTCTCCTGGTCACATCCTTCTCCCCATACACCAATAACTGACAACCACTTATTATTTTTAACTATCTCCTTAATTTTGCATTTTCCAGAATGTCATATAGTTGTTAACATAAAGTATGTAATGTTTTCCGATTGAGTTCTTTCACTTAGCAATATGTGTTTATGTTTCCTCCCTTTTTTTTGTTTGATTTTGCTTGATAGCTAATTTATTTCTTAACAGTAAGTAACATCTCATTGTCTAAATATGCCAGAGTTCATTTATCCATTTATCTCCTGAAGGCCTTCTTGGTTTCTCCCACATTTTGGCAATTATAAATAAGGCTGCTATAAACATTGTGTGCAGGTTTTCTGTGGAAATAACTTTTTTTTTTAATTTGGTGTCTCACTCCGTTGCTCAGGCTGGAGTTCAGTGGCAGACTCACTGTCACCACAGCCTCGATCTTCTGCTTCAGACTTCCAAGTAGCTGGAACTGCAGGTGTGCACCACCACACCCGGCTATCTATTTTTTTTTATTGTAGAAATGCCCAGCTTATTTATTTATTGTAGAAACAAGGTCTCACCAAGTTGTCTAGGCTGGTTTCAAACCCCTAGTCTCAAGCAATCCTCTCTCCTCGACCTCCCAAAGTGCTGGGATTATAGGCTTGACCCATTACACCTGGCATTGTGGAAATAACTTTTAAACTGCTTTGGGTAGATAACAAGGAGTGCACTTGCTAAATCATAGGGTAAGAACATGTTAAGTTTCATTAGAAAACTACCAAACTATCTGTCAAACAGGTTGTACCATTTTGCATTTCCACCAGGAATAAACGAGAGTTCATGTGGTTCCACATCTTTGTCAGCATTTGGTATTTTCAGTGTTTCAGATTTTGATCATTCTAAGAGGTATGTAGTGATATTTCATTGTTGACTTAATTTTCATTTCTATAAAATGGAATATCTTTTAATGCATAATTTTCCATGTGTATATCTTCTTTAGTGAGATATCTGTTATGATCTTTGGTCTGTTATTTAATTGGGTTGCTTGCTTTTATTGATGAGTTCTAGACTTTGTAAATATATTTTGAATAATAGACTTCTATCAGACATGTCTTTTGCTGTGGGGGGCCAGCCCCTGCAGAGAGATTTGGAGGTCCCTTGGAAGGTATGGCAGCATCAGCGATTATTCTGGAGAAATAAAGAGAAAGAAAGAGAAGAGGGGAGAAAGAAAGAGACTGGACTCTGTCTAGTGCAGAAGCCAATTCTGTAGTAGGGATAGATATTAAAAGAAAGAAAGATGGAGGGATAGATATAAAGAGGAAGAAAGAGAAAGAAAGAAAGTGGACAACTGTTCAGTGAATTGAGCAGAAGTCATTTCATTGGAAGTTACAGCAGGTATTTATTTACGAATTTTACACAGACAGTCTCACAAGTCTTTCACATGAATACAAAGCCAGGTGCAGGAGGGGCATCCCCCACCCACCAGATGTTTTCTCAGATATGAGGAGGGACAAACCTCAAAATTGTTTTATTGTTCCTTTCACCAGTTAATGTTCCTCAAAAGCAATGCAACAATCCCTACTAGCATCACAATGTTCTGATAATCAATAACTTCTAAAGCTCCTGCGCACACAACACCCATGATGACTAACTTAAATTTTATTACCTTTCTATTCTATGCTAATACTACTTACACAATGCTATGGAAGCTTAAGCCAATTTCTAAAGAATGTGGCCCAGTTCAAAGATCACGCTGGGCTCTACAGGATATGGCCCAGTCCAAGGTTCACGGTGGGCCACTTTTTGGAACAATAGATTACAATCTCTTAACAAAATGGCTATTCTAACGTCCTATATATCTATCCTAATTTCTATGAAAGTTTCTAATTCCTAATGCTAATATATAAAGCAGATCATCAGCAATAAAGCTTCTAAAAATAAAATCCAAATATAAACTGTAAATGTACGAAGGCCAAAACCACAATAGTAGAAAATGAAGACAATGAAATTTCTAAAGTTAACTGTATTCTTATTAAACCTCAAAATATCATGATTGATCATGCTTGAACTAACATGATTCCCTGATGTTAGCATGACCTATTCTACAATACTTTCTATGGATAAAATAAATTCAATTTCTGCAATAGGTAGAAAAACCCTACACTAACTGTAGCTAAAGCCGACCTAAAAGAATGCAGCCCAGTCCAAAGTATGTGCTGGGCCCTCAGGAATGTGGCCCAGCCCAAGGTTTTTGCTGGGCCATTTTTGGTAACTTTAGATAATCATCTATACCATCTAAAGCTGAAAACAGCTCTCCATAGGTATATATTAATTCTACAAATATACTTTTAAATCTTATAAAGAAGCTTATACCATATAAAAGTCTCCCAAATGTGACCTGAATTTGAATGATATCTAATACCTAAGCCAAAACCACAGTTTATGGGAAACAGGAACAATGAGTTTCTAGAGTGAGCCATGCCTGTCACAGTCACAGAGCCTTCAGCTTAAGTCAGCAGAGTTCCTTTAGGTTATTTGTGCTACATGGTAAAAGGAGGAGGAAAATGGGGTCAACGGCTCCTGAACACATCCTAGTGGTCTCGGGGTCCACAGCCCTCCCTGATCCCTAATGCTCAGTGGGCCTCCGTGGCCGGCTCCCAAAATTTTACAAATTGTTTCTTCCTGTATGTGGCTTGTCTTGTTATACTGGCATGGTACTTTGCAAAGAAGTTTTTAATTTTAATGAAAATTAGATTATCAATTATTTCTTTCATGAATTGTGCTTTTTGTGTATCTAAAAAGTTACTGCCATATCCAAGGTTATCCAGATTTCCTTCTATGTTATCTTCTAAGAGATTTATAGTTTTAAATTTTACTTCAAAGTCTATAATCTATTTTGAGTTTATTTTTGTGAAGGATATAAGGTCTATGTCTTATTTGTGTGTTGATATTCAATTGTTCCAGTACTATTTGATGAAAGATTATCTTCTTTGGATTGTCATTGGATTGCCTTAGCTCTTTTATCAAAGTTAAGTTGACTATAGTAAAAAGTATGTGGGTTGATTTCTGGACATTCTATTTTGTTCCAGTGATTTGTTAGTCTATTGTTTTGTCAATATCCCATTGTTTTGATTATCCTATCTTTATAGTAAGTCTTGATGCTAGGTAGTGTCACAAGTCCTTCAACTTTGCTTTCTGTCTTAAATAATGTGTTACCTGTTCTAGGTGTTTTGCCTCTTTACTTATATTTTCAAATAAATTTGTCAAAATAACTGACATCTTGACATTATTGAATCCTCTTATCCATGAACATAAAAATCTCACTATTTATTAAGTACTTTGTAAACTTCTTTCATCAGTTTTGTTGTTTTTTCCCATACAGATCTTAAACATATTTAGTATTTAGATTTTTAAAAAAATTTGGTGGGTGCTAATATAAATGATATTATGTTTTTTGTTTCATATATTACTTGTTAATTTCAGATATGTAGACATTGATTGTCACATTGATTGACTTTTGTATACTTAGCAAAATTGTATCTTGCAATCTACCTATGATTACTTATTAGTTCCAGGAGTTTTTGTACATGATTGATTATATCATCTGTGAATAAAGACAGTTTGAATTCTTACTTATCTCATTAGAATATTTTATTTATTTTGCTTGTCTTATTGCATTAGCTAGAATTTTCAGTATGATGTTGAAAAACAGTAGTGAGAGGGGACATCCTTGCTGTTTCCCTGAATTTAGTGTGAAAGCTTCCACTTTCTCACCATTCTTTTTCAAGTTGTGAAAATTCCCCTCTGTTTCTAGTTTACTGAGCATTTTTTATTATGAATGTGTATTGATTTTGTTAAATGCTTTTCTGTATTTATTAATATGATAATGTGATTTTTTCCTTTGCCTACCAATTTGATGAATTACATTAATTTAAATGTTGCCCCTCAACTGATAAAATTAATTGTATATCTGTTCAATTTAACTTTATTGTGATATGAATTCTTTTTCTATATTGTTATATTCAATTTAATATTTTGTTTTCTATTTAATCTAATATTTTGTTGATTATTTTAATCTATATTTATAGGACATATTAATCTGAAGTTTTGAGCAATGTTTTCATTTGGTTTGGTATTAGAATAATGCTAGCTTTATAAAATAAATAAGAAATTATTCTCTTTACTTTTATCTCTCAAAAAACATTTCAGAGAAGTGGTTTAATTTCCTCCTTAAGTGTTTGATAGAATTCACCAGTGACTCCATCTGTGTCTGGTGTCTTCTGTTTTGGAAGGTTATTTATTATTAATTCAATTTATTTTCCAGATGTAGGAGTGTTTAGATTGTCTTTTTCTTTTAATATAAGTTTTGGAAAATAGTGTCTTTCAAGAAATTACTCAATTTCATGCTATCAAGTTTGTTGTGGACATTTATTGTTCATAGCATTTGTCTATTTATATAATGTCCATGAGGTCTGAGGGATATACCCTTTTTTATTTCTGATGTTAATAATTTGTATCCTTTCCGTTTTTTCTAAATTAGTCTGGCTAGAGACATATTAATTGTGTTTATCTTTTCACATAATTTGCAGATTTCCTCTATTGATCTCCTGTTTTCAACTTCCTTAATTTCTTTTTTTTTTTTTTTGAGTTGGAGTCTCACTCTGTCGCCCAGACTGGAGTGCAGTGGCCGCTCCCGGCCACCACAGCCTCGACCTGCTGGGCTCCAGCGATCCTTCCGTCTCAGCATTCCGAGTAGCCAGAATTACAGGCATGCGCTACCACACCCGGCTGATTTATTTTTTTGACTTATTGTAGAGATGAGGTCTCACTGCCCAAGCAGGTCTCGAACCCGCGGGCTCAGGCAATCCACTTATCTCAGCCTCCCAAGGCGCGGGACTACAGGTGAGCCACCGAGCCCGGCTAACTTCCTTAATTTCTACTTTAATTTTTGTATTTTTACATTTTGATTTAATCTGCTCCTTTTTCTCTAGTTTCTTAAGGTGGAAAATTAGGTTATTGTTTTTAGATCTTTCTTCTTTTCTAGTGCATGAACTTAATAATTTTTCCTAAATACAATTTTTGCTGTATCCCACAAATTTTAATAAGTTGTGTTTTCATTCCCATTTAGTTCAAAATATTTTTTAAATGTGTCATGTGATTTCTTTTTTTTTTTTGACTTATATTTTATTCAGAAGTGTGTTGACTAATATCCATGTATTTTTGGATTTTCTAGTACTCTTTCGGCTACTGATTTCTAGCTTAATGTCATTGTGGACTCAGAGAAGACATTATGTGATTTCTATTATTTTTAATATGTTGAGGCACATTTTATGACCTAGAAAGTGGTCTGTCTCAGTGAATGTTTCATGTAACCTTGATCAAATTTTGTATTTTGTTGTTGGATAAAGTAGTCTAAAAATAATAATGATGTTGAATTCAATTATGTCATTATTGATTTTCTGCATGCTGGATTTGATCTGTCCATTTCTGATATTGGAATTTTGAAGTTTCCAATTATAGTAGTGAATTTATCTATTTCTTTTTGCAGTTCTGTAATATTTTGTACTCTGTACATTGATGCTCTGTTGTTAGGCACATACATGCTAAAGATTATTATTTCTCCTTGGAGAGCTGATATCTTTTTTGTTATACAGTGTACTTCTTTATATCTGATAAGTTTTCTTGTTTTGAAGTCTTCTCTGACTGAAATAAATATAGCTACCCTTTCTTTCTTTCTTTTTTTTTAACATGTTGTCATGGCATATTTTTCTCTATTCATTTACAGTCAACACATGACTTGATATTTAAAGTGGGTCCTTAATAGACAATTTAGACTTGTTGCTTTATTTTTTTTTAATTCTGATAATCTTGACCTTTTAATTGGTAAATTTGGACCATTGACATTCAAAGTAATTATTAGTAATGTTGGGTTATGATCTACCTTATCTGTTACTGTTTCTTATTTGTTACTCATGATCTTGATTCTTAGTTTTCTATGAGGTTTCAATTGAGTATTGTATACTATTTAATTATCTCTCCTTTCTTAGCATGTCCCTTAACATAATTTTTTTAATGTGATTTTTTTCTTGTTTTTTTTTTTTTTTTTTTTTTTTAAGGTTGCCCTAGAATTTGCAGTATACATTTATACCCAAGTTCATTTTCAAATAACACTATGTTACTTCTTGGGTTCTTGAGCAGTGAGGGTATCTTATACATCAAAATAATCTCCTTATATTATCTTTAATAACATTGTTGTCATTCATTTCAGTTATATATAAAAATACAAGATCCACTGCACTATTATATTGGACAAACTATTACTTGTTGGATAAATTAAGATTAAGAAAAACAAAAGTTCTTATTTTACTCAAACATTTTTTCTTTGAAGTTCATCTTTTTTTATGACTGAGTTCTGACCTATATTATTTTCCTTCTCTCTCTCTCTTTTTATTTTTTATTTTTTACAATTTCTTGCAAGGCAGATGTACTGGAAGCAAATTTCCTCCATTTTTGATTGTCTGCTAAAGTTTCTAACTTATTTATGATTTCTTAGAGTATAGAATTCTAGGTGGGTGGGTATGTGTTTGTGTGCGTGTGTGTCTCTTTTCTCTAAACACATTAAATATTTTACACCTCTCTCTTTTTGCTTACTTGGTTTTTAATGAGAAATAAAATATAATTTTTATCTTTTTGTTTCTCTATAGTTAAGGTTTTTTTACTCTAGCTTCTTTTAGGATTTTTTTTATCTTTGACTTTCTGTAGTAGTATAGTCTTTTGTTTATTAGTTTATATTTATCTTATTAAGTGTTCTTTGAACTTCCTAGACCTGTGGTTTGGTGTCTGTCATTAATTGAGGAAATTCTCAGTCATAACTACTTTAAGTTTTACTTTTTTCCCCCCTTTTTTTCTTATTTTGGTATTTTCATTACACAAATAACACTATTTACCATTTTAGTTATTGCATCATCCTTTGATTTGATTAGATTTGATTTATTAATATTATTTTGTTGTTTTTCAGTCATTGTTCTTTTTGCTTTTTAATTTTGGAGGTTTCTATGATATATATGCAACTAATCTATTAATTCCAACTTCTCTGCCATTTCTGGTTCTGGTGTTTTCTCTGTCTCTTCAAAGTACATTATTTACCATTAAGTAATGTGGTGGCAAAGTGTACGGAGTGGGAAAGTGTTTTACCCTTCTAAAATTAGGCCTTAGTCTGTTAGTGAACTTGTGTCTTTGGACTGTAACCTTCACTATTTATTAGTTCTTAGGTGGGATAGAATGGCTTGAGTGACTGGAGTTGACTATTTCCCTTTACTTGCATGAAAGGCTAGCGCTGACTGAATTTGAGTATTTACTTCCCTCAGATCAGTTAAGCTTTATAAAATCCCACAAGTTAGGCTCTGGGTTTATCCTGAGGGCAGATCTTGTTAAGAACAGAGTACACTGGCATACTTCAAAATGGTTTTTTTTTTTTTTTTTTTTGGTTGTTTTTCTTTACCTGCAAAAAATACAAACAAATTTGTGAGAACCTAGTTGAGTTCATGGAAGTAAAACTCACCAAAGTGGGGGAGGAGGAACGCTTAAAGCTGTATTCCTGGGAAGTTTTCAACTCTCATACTTGTTCATGCTGAACTTCTAGCTGTTTGTTAATGACATTTTACGTTTCCTACCCCAACACTTGTTCCTGTGTCAATTTTCACTCAAGGGTCTCTGCTCTAGCAAGACATGACTTTCTGTATTTGTCAGTCTGGCTCTTCAATGTTGGGACATCAGTTTACCTTATTTCTTCACCTGTCTTATGGATTTAGGAATAGTAGTAACTTTTTAAAGTATGTTCAGATGTTTTTACTTATTGTTTGCATAGAATGATGATTTCCAAACTCTTTCCATCCAGTACCAGAAATCAGAAGTCCAGAATTGACCTATTTGGTAATAGCTTTAAAGAATATTTGTGCTCATATTCATGATGTATATTTGACTTTAGCTTTCATTTTTTGCACAACTTTGTCTGATCTAGGTATTAGAATAATACTAAGTTCATGAAATTTTTAATTTTTAATTTTTCCTTCTTTTCTATTTTTTGAAAAAAAATAGATTCTGTAAAAGTAGTGCTATTTTGTATTTAAACATTTGATGAAATTCTCCAGTGAATTTACCTGAAACTGAAGATTTATTACTGGTGAATTTTTAGATTGCAAATACTATTTTCAACATAGTTAAAGGACATCTAAATGTCCCTTTCATATTGGGTGAGCTAGGAAAGTTTATGTTTTTAGAAGACTTGGTCAAGTATTATTGTCAAGTACATGTGTGGTTAGAGTTGCTTGAGGTTTTTTTTCAGTATCCTTCAGATGTTTGTTGGGTCTATATAGAGGTATCTTCTTTCCTATTTCTGCTGTTGTTAATTTGTGTCTTCAATTTTTTTTGTCAGTCCTTTTAGAGGTTTGTCAACTTTAAAAATCTTTTCAGAGAGTCAACTTTGTTTAATAACTTTATATTTTTCAATTTTTTTGAGTTCTGCTCTTATCTGTATTACTTTCTTCCATCTGTTCTGAATTTGTTTTGCTCTTTTCTTTCTACATTATTGAGGTGGAAGTTTAGATAATTGTTTTATAACTTACTAATTTAAATTAAATTACTAATTTGATTTCATTGTGGATAGAGAGCACACTGTATGTTTTCAATTATTTTAAATGTGTTGAGGCTGTTTTATGGTTCAGGATATGGTCTAAATTGTTATGAACTTTATGAGCCCTTAAAAAGAATGTTTCTTCTGTTCATTTGTGCTGAATGTTCTATGAATTTTGATTGGATGCTGGTGATTGATGATGCCTTTGAGTTCTATATATTTGCTGAATCTTTTTCTAGTTGTTCTATCAATTGGTTTGACAGGAGTGGTGAAATATTAATTTTAACCAAATGTGGACTTTTTAATTTCTTCTTTCAGTTCTTATGAGATTTTGCTTTGCATATTTGTTAACTCTACATTGATTTTATGTTATAGATACCCATGTACATTTTCTATGTCTTTCTGATAGATTGACACATATCATTATGTAATCTCCTTTTTTCTTTTCCTACTGCATTCTAACATTTGATAACTTTATTTTGTTTAATAGTTGCATATTTTTATACTTATACTTTAAAAGAAAGTTGCTTGTAGATGGCATACACTAGATTCATATTTTTAAATCCACTCTATTAATATCTACTTTTTCATTGGCATATGAAGACCATTTACACTTGACATGACTATTGATATATTAGGACTTAAGTTCCTCTTTTGTTTTTTTGGTTTTTGTTCCTCACTTACTCTCGCCATTCTTTTGTCCACTGGTAACAAATTATCTTGCTTTTATTCATTTAAGGATGTCTTTGTTTTTCCTTTCTTCCTGAACAATAGGATTCGTTTGGAAGTTCTTTTCTTTTGGCACCTAAAATATTTTGCATCATTTCCTTCTTTTCTCCAAGATTGCTTTTAAAACATCTACAGTCATCTTAATTTTCTGTTCATGTAGGTAAAGTGTTATTTTTCTTTGACTACTTTCAAGACTTTTTGTCTTCAGTTTTCAGAAGTTTGATTACAAAGGTTCTTATAAAATACATTTATTTTCCTTCTTTTTTTTTTTTTTTTTTTGAGTTGGAAACTCACTCTGTGGCCCAGGATGAAGTGCAGTAGAACGCTTATGGCCACCCCAGCATCGACCTGCTGAGCTTAGGTGATCCTTCTGTCTGAGCCTTCCAAGTATCTGGAACTACAGGCATGTGCTACCACACCTGGCTAATTTTTTATTTATTGTAGAGATGAGGTGTTGCCAAATTGCCCAGGCTGGTCTCTAACCGGAGGGCTCAGGTAATCCACTTGCCATAACCTCCCAAAGTTCTGGGATTACAGGCTGAGCCACTGAGCCCGGCTATAAAATATGTTTCCTTAGTTTTTTTTTTTTTCCCTGTTTGGTTTTCACTTATCTTCTTAAATATGTTGACATTTTATTTCTATTTTCAAATATGGGAAGTTTTTCACTATTATTTCATTGAGTACTTTTTAATCCTTGCTTGTTTTCTTATTTTCTTCTAAGACTCCAATTATCTAAATGTTAGTTTTTAATAGTCCTACACATCACTGATAATATGTTTATTTTTAAACTATTATTCCCTATTGTTTAAATTCAGTAAGCTTAATTTTCTAATTTCTGGGTCACTAATGCTTTGTTTCCTTCATTATACTCTTCAACTCATTCATTGGAATTTTATTTCAGATATTGAATTTTCAGTTCTAATACTTGCATTTTTGTTCTTTTTTATTCTTCTTTTTTCTGGCACTTTGTGAGAACTTTCTTTTTTTAACTTGTTTGTAGTGTGTTTGGAATTGCATCTTGAAACCTCTTTTATAAAAGATATTTTAAAATCCTTGTCAGATAATTTGATAATCCTGTCTTCTTGGTGCCAGTATCTATGATTGGCTCCTTAAAATATCTCACTCTTTTTGCTTATTTGTTGGCAAATATTAAAACCTGAACAGTTTTGTATTAACATTGTGAGACTCTTTTTTTTTTTTTTTTTTTAGTTGGAGTCTCACTCTGTCGCCCAGACTGGAGTGCAGTGGCTGCTCCTGGCTACCGCAGCCTTGCCTGCTGGGCTCCGGTGATCCTTCCACCTCAACCTTCTGAGTAGCCGGAATTACAGGCATGCACTACCATGCCCGGCTGATTTTTTGATTTATTGTAGAGATGAGGTCTCGCTGCCCAGGCGGGTCTCAAACTCGCGGGCTCTGGCAATCCACTCATCTCAGCCTCCCAAAGGCATGGGATTATAGGCTGAGTCACCGAGTCCGGCTCATTGTGAGAGTCTTAATCATGAGTCTTATGTTTAAGTTGACATTTCCCAATAGCACTTTGGTAGAGAAAGAAGTCACAGGCTCATTTTTTGTTTCTAACTGGGAATAGAACTCCAGGTTTTCCACTGTTTTTAAGCTGATGCCCAATAATTGGTGAATTTCTTATTGCTATTGACCCACCATAGAAATTTGGTACCCTCCACTTACTTACACCATTGCGGAAATAACCTTGTTTCCACTGGACAGTGTAAAATTTTTAACTATTCTATAGGCTTTTTCTAAAACCCCCTCAACAAAAGATGAAAAGCAGTACATTATATCCAGATTTGTGTAGAATTTATGCTCTTCATAGGGTTTCCATTGACACCACCATGAAAGAAGAGCCTTACTTCTAGCAATTGCACATGGAAGTTGTCTCTCTCTCTGTCTACTGACTGTTACTTTTCAATTCCACAGCAATAATTTTGAAGTAGCTCATTACAGCCTACTCATTCTGAGATAGGTAGAAAAAAGTTAGGCAGACAGACAGGCAGGTCCTCTGGTAACAATGTGGTGAACTCCTGGCAGGCCTCTCAGGCTCAGCATTGGTAAACAAGCTTCCTGTGAGCCTCTCAAGCTAGAGCTAAAGTCCTCACTGCTGGTATTGAAAAGCAACAATCAGAATAGCAACAGCTCACAGCTAGTGCTAGTTAATCGGCTTGGACTTAGGGTTATATAAGTACCAGGTTTTCAGTCCCAGATGGGCAACATTTCAGGCCCCCTCCTGCAGTGGGAGCTTTTCTGTCCTCAATAAACCCTACTTTCTCACCTTCTGGCTGTTCATGTCCCTCATTCTTCCTGCACATGAGACAAGAATCTCCACCCTGAAGAGCTGCAACCTGAAGAGCTGCAGAAGATCATCAGAGTCAAAGAGCCATGCACCCCAGAGGGCTAGGCTTGCCAGCCTGCTAGAGCCACCACTCTGGGGGCTAGGTTAGCCCCCCCACCTTCAGTTGCAACACTCAGGGCTTGGCTTGCCAGCCCATTAGAGCTGACACTTGTGGGGCTAGGCTTACCAGCCCCTCCACGACTCGGTTGTGACTTGGTTGGTTGACCCATTGAGCTGACACTCTTGAAGCCCAGGCTGACCTGAAAAATCTGCATCAGTTTTGGCACCCAAATGTGGGGCTCAATGGAAGGGTGAATTAAAGCGAAACTATCACTTTACTTTCATTTCCAAGGATCCTTGTCCTCAAGTTTTTTTGCTCTAAAGAACAAATTATCAGACTCTTCTAGCCAGTTAAAAGTGAATAGCGCAGCTGGTGGTCTACAATACGCAGAGGTCAGGCTTGCTGGAGAGGTCTTGATTAATCCCTCATCACTCTCAAGTGTTGGGAATGTTGGCCCTGTTCTGATCCAGTTTCTTTTCATGGAGGTCTAGCCATCATGTGGAATTGGAAGAAGCTTGGGGGCAACTGAGGGCATCTGGCCAAGGCTACACCTTTTGTTACCTGAAGGTTTCCAGGCTGGCCCCAACTCCTGACAGCCCGACAGGGTGTTGGCTGAAGGTTTCCAGTCTCTCCTATAACACTTTTTTCAGTCTCCCCTATCACATTTTCTTGTCTTTGGGATTTCCATGGGTACTGTCCTTACTTAGTGCTTGGTGATGCGGGTGTTTTTGTAGCTTAGGGAGCAGGCATTAGTAGACAGTGTTAGCAAACAATTTGACCCTTATTAGATAAAACCTCAAGACAAGGTGTATTCATTGTCCCAGGAGGCAAAAGGGCAGGAAGCTTTGGTTTCATTTTTTCATGTTGGAAAGCATTGTAATTGGCAAGAATGAGAAACTGCTTTATATAAGGAATTTAAGTCTTGTGAAATTAGGTCCCTATGTTTAAGGACTATGGGTAAACAAATGGCAAATGAATGTGCAGATTTTTATGTTGAAATGCTTGATTGTGGGCTTAGGCTTTTCAGAAGATGTCAGGGACATCCTGTACTGATATTTTCATGTCTCCAAATTTGTGGGGCTTCTTAGGAAAGTAATCTGAGTATTGTAACCTGGCTCAAACTATGGGCCTCCTGGCCAGAGGCTCATTGAAAGTCCCAGGTAATCCCCCACTTTTGTCAGAATCCTGCTCCTAAACCCAATTGTTCCAAAGTCTTTTTTAAGACTTAGTCTGGTAAGGAGGAACAATAGGTTTGAGGAATCCAGAGGCACAGTCGTCAGCGCATAGGACAGGTATTAATGTGTAGGTGATCATGACTATTCCTACTGACCAGGTTGCTACCGCTCTACTTGGGTGGAGGTCACAATCGCATCCAGGGGGACACCATGAGCAGAGAAGAACAGGAAAGTGAGGGGACGCTCTCTTTTCTTTGATCCTTATTCATCATGCACGTTGGTTGGAGGAGGGAAAGCTTAGGGACACCTTTCTTTTACCTCTCTCTTATTCAGATGGGTAACGGGTCATCTGGTTATCTACAGCATGCACTCAAGAGTGCATCCTGGGACAAGGGACTCCTTTGATTCTGAGATGTTAAACAGAGTCTTAAATTCTTTTGTACCCAAGCATGGCTGAACTATAAGTTGCAAGATGGAGAAGCCTGGCCTCCAGAGGGGAGAATCAATCATAATTCAATTGTGCAGCTAGACAGTTTCTGTAGATGCCAGGGCAAATGATCTGAGGTCCCATATGTACAGACTTCACATTATGAGAAAATCCAGACCTTTGGCAACACTGCAGGATTGATTCAGCCTTCCTAGTGGTCATCTCAAGTTAAGGTCCCTATGGACTGGGGATCCAAACCCCAAAGGTACCACTGGGGAAGGCATCTCATGAGGCCATTCCACCTGGTCCATCTTGCCCTCTTTATTCAGGTCCTCCTTGAACTTCAACCTGTTTCCACTCTAAAACCCTTCACTCTAGAACTCGGGTATTACTTATACCTTTACAAGACATGCTTGGTGAATATGGCCCTAGTAAGGTACAGGTACCCTACCCTTTTCCCTACAAGACTTGAAACTGATCAAGAAAGATCTTGGAAGGTTCTCAGATGTATGATATTTTCCAGAATTTAACACAAGTAGTTGAGCTCTCCTAGAAGGATGTTATGTTGTTCTTAGACCAGACCCTAATGACCACTGAAACAAGCAGCTCTGTAAGTGAAAGAGAAGCTTGGAGATGAGCTTTGCATTTCATATAGTGTCAGAAGGGGAGGAGCTTTATCCAATAGGTATGTCTGCAGTGCCATTGGAAGAACCTAAATGGGATCCCAATAGTGATTTGGGAGAATGAGGGAAGAAATAATTCCTGATATGAATAATAGAAAGCTTGAAAACTAAACCTCAATTATTCCAAGTTAACCATGATAGACCAAGGGATCACCTTCTGAGAGAGGTTTTGATTAAACACTCATTCCTAGACCTTGAATCAGTTAAGGACAACTAATCTTAAAAGACAAGTTCGTTACTCAGGCAGCTCCAGATATCAGAAGGAAGCTGCAGAAACAAGCCAAAGGGCCAGATAGTACTTTAGAGAATCTCCTGAAAGTGGCCATCGCAGTCTTTTATAACAGGATCAGGAGAAGGCACAGGAAAAAGAGAGAAGACACAAGACAAAGGCAAGAGCTCTAGTAGCTGCCCTAATAGGTGTATATAACCCAGAATTCCCAAGGTTTACCTGATAACTGTTATGGATGCAGCAAGCCAAAACATTAAAGAAGCAATGGGGTGCCAACATGGAAGCTGCAGAACCAGAGGGACAAAAGAGGCATCTCAACTGGCAAACACCTTTAGTGACAAAACTCCAATAGCCCATCAAAGACCTGTTAACAACGGACCTACTAAGGGAATGTTGTCTACTGCCATAGGTACAATTTGCAGGGGCACTAAAAACCTGGTTGCTCCAAAGAGCCCAAAACCTACAGGATCTTGTCCATTGTGCAGGTAAGAAAAAACCATTGGAAAGTAGGTGTGCTCTCTTCTGAAGGGAGGAAAGAATACCTAGCTCAGGAATGATGGTGACTGAGGAGGCTTGGACACCTACAGTGCCTGTCATAGCTCACCACCATCACCCTCACCATCTCCAGGTGTATATTAGGGCACTGGAACCCAAATTAATAACTGAACTAACACAGATGCCAGCCATTTGGTCCTGGCCATCCATGTTGGAAAATAGCCTTGTTGCAATTAAAGTTACTAGGGGTAATTCAAAGTAAATATAGGTTATATAGAAAGTCAAAAGACAAAAGGTACAGAAAAGATGTAAAGAAAGTTCAAGTTGGTGAGTTAATGTGTTTTGGGACAGGAAAGATGCAAAGGACAGAATGGTTTTGCATAGGAAGGAATCTTGTATAGTAAGTGTTTGTCCTGCAATAAAGTGGATGGTCACTGAAAGGAAAGAAGGTATTGGGGAAAAGAAGGAGGGTCATGAATACTGAAAAAGGGTATGTCACACAATGGTATATGGAACTAAGGAGATTTAATCAGCTTTCATTTGTAACCATTTTCTAATTTGGACATTAGAGGCTGAGAAAGACTTTGATCGATTAAAACAAGCCTTAATTGTAGCACCAGCTCTTAGTCTTTCCTATAACCTTTATGTGTCTAATAGAAAAGGAATGATCTTGGAAATTCTGACCCAGACATAGGGTCCAGCCCAACCACCTGTGAGCTACTTAAGCAAAGAACTTAATCTGGTGACTAAGGGATGACCAGCCTGCCTAAGAGCAATGCTGTTGGTGCCAGGAGTTATTAAGCTAACAATGGGAGATTAACAAACTATTGTCTTCAATCTTCCTCCCACCCTTGGGAAGTGGCAGTAATACATTGTAAAGGTCATCAAAAGAGAACAGATGAAATAGCTGAAGGAAATAAACTAGTAGATCCAACAGTCAAGTTAGCAGCAAGAAAATCCCAGATTTCTGATCCATTTGAGGCCCCTCTAATTTGGGAGGGCCCCAAAAAACTATAAAACCCCAATATTTTCCTGCAGAGATAGAATGGGTTACATCTCACAGATACGTTTTTCAGCCTTCAGGATGGCTGCAACCTCTTGCCAATGGAAGGTTGTTAAAACCTCCGTCAGACCTTTCACTCAGAAGAGATATAACTTTCCAACTAATCTGAAAGCGGTTTTCAGAAAACATTACTGGGATAGACTTGTGGATCCATCATACTAAAAAGAAAGGAAGAAGTTCAGGAGGAGTTGCCTCAGCTGACCCGGAAGAGCATACAGAATCAAGCTAAAGTTCATAAAAGATAAGTGCCACTAATTAACTGCCTATACATTTCCTCCTTATAGTTATACCTATGCTTGCCTTTGTTTTCATCTTGATTTGTATTGTTAGATGTCTCTGTCAAGATCCCTTAATCCTGGGGGTCCATGGGATTGTTTTCTTCCTTAGAAGTTTCCCTTGGGTACAAGAAAAATCCTACTCAACTTGCTTCCTGTTTCTAATACCTTTAGTCCTAGCTTCTAAGCACTGTTCATTATGTGATTCAACAGGGTAATTATTCAAACATAGATATCCTCACGGAGGAATGTGGAGGAACATGCATGTTATCTAATGAGGAAGAACATGCACGTTATTAAATAAAACTTGTTTTCATATTGAAACTTGTTTCCATATTAACACTTCCTCTCAAGTAAAAGGGACTTTACAGGTTATAAAACAGTGAAATCATTGACTCTTTACAAGAACAGGCAGTTTCAGAATCCAGTTGGTTACAATTTTTTATCCTCTAGGGATTTCCAATATATGGACACGGGTTTTGTTTTTCCTTTAATAGCTCCTTTTATTTTACTTACGTGTATAGTTAACCTTCTAGTAAAGTTTGTTTCTTCTTGCCTAGAGGCCATCAAATACCAAAAGGTGATGCAGATGGAACATTGTATGGAAAATTCTTTCTTTTATTTTTATTTTTTTAATTGGAGTCTCACTCTGTCACCCAGACTGGAGTGCAGTGGCCGCTCCCAGCCACCGCAGCCTCGACCTGCTGGGCTCCGGCGATCCTTCCGCCTCAGCCTTTTGAGTAGCTGGAACTACAGGCACACGCTACCACGCCCGGCTAATATTTTTTTTTATTTATTGTAGAGATGAGGTCATGCCAAGTTGCCCGGGCGAGTCTCGAACCCGCAGGCTCAGGCAATCCACTCACCTCGGCCTCCCAAAGTCGTGGGATTACAGGCTGAGCCATCAAGCCCAGCTGGAAACTTCTTTCTACTGAGGACCTTTAGATTACCATGTGGAGGATCCCTAGCTGCCATCCCTATACTTCGCCCTTGATCAGCAGGAAGCAGCCAGATCAGTCATCATCCTTGAAGGGCACAGGGAACAGTCAGAAGGGCGTCTCCCAAGATGGCACTAAACACTACATAGAACCAAACAAAGACAACAAAGGCCCTAAGCTCTGGCTTTCCCCACACAGTTTTGTGTGCACGGGAAGTTTAAACCTGTGCTCAAACAACTTCTCCCTATAGGAATATTACCTCATAGCCCCCTCCAATAAGACCCAAACATGGCACTGGCCAGCCCCTGCCAAGTCCAAGCACGGCACTGGCCAGTCCCTCCCAAACCCATAAATACAGCCCTCTCTGTGGGCTCTCTTTCTCTCTCACTCCCCTACCCTGCAGTTACAGACCCTTTTCCTGTAGCCGCTGCCACTGCTTTAATAAATCTCTTGGTCTGTAATGGGCGAGGAGTCATTACTGGAGCCTAACTTCTTTCATTGGTGCCATGACTCGGATCAGGTTCCTCTTACCCTAAGGCGGGACCCAATTCCAGTGCCGGTGGGACTCACCCCTTAAGACCTTCGCCCACTTTCTTGAACGCCAGTGCTTCATCCATCACCGGCCCTTGGATAGGTAAATGCCCCTAACAAAAAAAAACAAAAAACAAAAAACCCCTAAAACCTCACCCTGGATAACCGGAAGACACTGACCATTGATTGTCTGGCGGCTCTTTCGGCCCCAGGTGAGGGGGGGACCACACCCCGCCTAGGCCTTCAAGGCCACAGCGGACCCCTACTGGTTTTCCCCTCTCCCACCTAGGTCTCTAGGGCCACAGAAAACCCCGACCTTACATGGGACCACTATAACTTCCTTTTTTTTTTTTTTTTTGAGTTGGAGTCTCACTCGGTCGCCCAGACTGGAGTGCAGTGGCCGCTCCCGGCCACCACAGCCTCGACCTGCTGGGCTCCGGCGATCCTTCCGCCTCAGCCTTCCGAGTAGCCGGAATTACAGGCATGCACTACCATGCCTGGCTGATTTTTTGATTTATTGTAGAGATGAAGTCTCACTGCCCAGGTGGGTCTCGAACCACGGGCTCAGGCAATCCACTCACCTCAGCCTCCCAAAGGCATGGGATTACAGGCTGAGCCACCGAGCCTGGCTATAACTTCTACAAGTGTTCTAAAAAGTGGGCAGAGATTTCCCTCCCTCCCGTCCCACTTCGACCCATTAAACTCTTGGCCTTAACGGGTGTTAGGTCTCACTGTGGAACGGGTCTCTCTCACCCTTGTACGGGTCTCTCTCTCACCCTTGGGCAGGACCCTGATTCAGCTCCTGTGGCCACTCCAGCCCTCCTGGACTTTCCCCACCCTTTTGAATGCTCGAGCCACATCCACACCAGCAATCGTTGGATATGCAAGTCCCCCTCCCCCAAACAAGGAAGGGAAAACTTGCCAGGGAACACCGGAGGAAACGGACCTCAGGATCCAGCCCTTCTGGCCCCCAGGCAAGGGAGAACACACCCCGCCTTGGCTTTCACAGCCACAGCGGACCCTAAAGTCTTCCTCTTCTCTTTCATCTCTCTCAAACCTTAAAAACTCCCATGGTTGTCGGGCTGCAGCGGGCCCCAGGGGTCTCACGTCTGCTAACCCACAGCGGTTTCTGTAAGACTCTCTTTCTCTCCCTCTCTCTCTTTCTCTTTGACCCCCCCAAGGACTCCCAGGCTGTCGGGCTGCAGTGGACCCCAGAGGTCCCACGTCTGCTAGCCCACATCAGATTCCAGAGGGCTCCCCACGTCTGTTGGGCAATAGCGAACCTTGGAGGTCCCCCACATATATTGACCCACAGTAAACCCTGTTCGACCGGCAGGGATCTTGAACACCCCCTCACCTGCCACTCAGTCAAGTGCTGTCTGTTTTGAAAAATCCTAGCGCTAGGTGCCTTGACCCCTTGGTTCTCCAGGAGAACCCTGGTTGTGCCAAACCTCTGTGATGACAGACTTTGCCACAGCCACACTTCTTGAACAGCCGACTCTTCGGGGGACACCCCATTTAGTCCACCTGTCCTACCATGGGAGGCTCATCATCCCTGCTGGCCGATTCCCCTCTTAAATGCCTCTTAGACAATCTCACTACACTTTCCCTCTCCCCTGATATCAAACTCAAATGCCTAATTCGCCTCTGCACACAGGACTGGCCAACATATCCCTTAGACAACCAAAATCAGTGGTCCCCTCAGGGATCCCTCAATCCCGATATCATCCAGGACTTATATAATTTCTGTGAGTGTTCAAAACGGTGGGTAGAGATTCCCTATGTCCAGTCCTTTTCTTTCCTCTGTGAACATCCTCACCTGTGTCTCAATTGTAACCCCTCTAACCTCCACCCTCAACTCATGCTAGCATCTACTGCTTCTCCTACAACTTCTCTTCCTCCCATTGTTCCACACACATGTGAGCTTCCTCCTCTAAATTCCCCTTCCCCCACTGCAGACCCTGCAAGTTCCACTTCTGCTCCCTCCTCCTCTGTCTCAGATTTCGATCCTGCAGATGAGCCCCCACCTTACAGGCAACCTAAGGCTTCCCCACCCCCACCTTCCTCTTCAGTCCCACCCACTTCTGCTCCAGCAGTTCAACCTACATACCCTCCCTTTCCAATTGCTCCCCAGTGTAGCCCTCCAGCAACCCGATCCAAGGCTGCACTGGTCGTCCTAGCTCCCCTCCGCGAAGTAGCAGGTGCAGAGGGTATTGTCCAGGTGCACATCCCCTTCTCTATCTCAGACCTTTCACAAACAGAAAAACGCCTTGGATCATACACAACTAATCCTGCCACCTACATTAAGGAGTTTCAATACCTCATCCAGTCATACAGCCTTACTTTCCATGATATATACCTAATCCTTTCCAACACCCTGCTTCTGGAGGAATGTAGGAGAGTCTGGGAACAGGCTAGAACATACACAGATGAAATTCACCAAACCACTCCAGCTCACCCCCTTGGTGCAGCGGCTGTGCCAGACCAAGACCCAGTCTGGGACTATAACTCTCCTGCCAGCATCGAGTCCAGGGATCACTTCACTACTTGCCTCCTTTCTGGGTTGTGTAGGGCTGCACAAAAAGCAGTTAACTTTGAAAAACTTCAGGAAGTTATTCAGGACAAAGATGAGAATCCCTCTAACTTTCTCAGTCGACTCACTAGGGCACTTCAACAATATACCCACATAGATCTGGACTCCTCTGATGGCCGGCAACTCCTAATGACATATTTTTTCTCCCAAAGCTATCTGGACATTAGGGCAAAACTAAAAAAGCTTGACAGAGGCCCTCTCACTCCCCAACATGATGTCCTAGCAACTGCCTTTAAGGTGTTCCACAACCGGGATGAAAAGGCAAAAAGACATAAATATCACATGCTGGCCCAGGCCCTCCAGGGAGCTAAGGGTTCCTCCAGTGTCACCCAAGGTGGTGGCAATGTCCGAACCCAGCGACAACCACCAGGACACTGCTTCAAGTGTGGGCCACCAGAACATTGGGCACGAGGATGCCCCAACCACAGAGTGCCCCAAAAGCCATGTCCCAAGTGCAGTCAGGCAGGACAATGGGCAACGGACTGCCCCCATCCCCAAATAGGGACTGGGTCAGCCCCCAACCCTGCTTTAGACCTGTTGGGTATGGCAGCGACCTTGGAATGATGGGACCCGGGGTCTCCCTGCCCGACACAAATCTCAAATTGTCGGGAGCCCAGGGTCACTATAACAGTTGACGGGCACCCCATCCATTTCCTTCTGGACACCGGAGCCACCCTTTCCATCACATGAGATTTTGGGGCCTAACTTCCCCATCTAAATCCCCTATAGTCGGGGTAGGGGGCCAGTCCATCACTCCACGCATAACTCCCACAGTTACATGCATTTTTGCAAACGTCCCCTTCACTCATTCCTTTTTGGTACTGCCTCAATGTTCCATATCTCTTATGGGCAGGGAAATTCTAGCCAAATTCCAGGCATCCATCACCTTTAATCCAAGTGCAGCCCTTACCAATCCATCTCCCACAACCTCATTTTTGGCCCTCCTCACTACTAAAAATTCCCCAACGGACTCACTTCCTCCTTTACCCTCTTCTATAGTAAATCCCCAAGTCTGGGACGTGAACTCCCCCTCCTTAGCACACTGCCCCCCAGTTCACATTCAGCTAAAAAATCCCTCTGCCCACCCCAACCAACCACAATACTCTTTTCCTACCTCCAGCCTTCTGGGACTTCAACCTGTCACCAACTATTACAGAAGGGGTATCTGTGCCCTACCAACTCCCCGTTTAACACCCCCATTTTAGCAGTATGAAAACCAAATGGCACTTACCACTTAGTACAAGATCTAACACTCATTAATGCTGCTGTCATCCCAATTCACCCACTAGTCCCCAATCCTTATACCATTCTATCCTCAATTCCTCCACCTGCTACTCACTTTTCAGTCCTCGACCTTAAAGACACATTCTTCACTGTCCCTCTGGCAGTGGACTCACAAAACATCTTCACGTTCACGTGGACTGACCCAATATCTCGCCATTCACAACAACTCACCTGGACAGTCCTACCACAAGGATTTTGAGCTAGCCCCCATCTGTTCGGCCAAACTTTAGCAGCAGATTTTAAGTCCCTCTCACTTACCAAATCCACCTTTATTCAGTATGTGGACGACCTCCTCCTGTGTAGCCCTTCCTTAGCTGATTCTCAAATGGACACTGCACTCACCCTTAACTATCTAGCAGAAAAGGGATATCGGGTATCCCCTCAAAAGGTCCAACTGTCTGCCACACAAGTCACATATCTGGGGTAGCCATCTCACACCAACAAAAGGCCATAACAACAGATGAAAAAGCCCTAATCCAATCCCTACATATACCCAATACTAAAGAGGAAATCCAATCATTCTGGGGACTGTCTGGATACTTTCGGGCATGGATTCCCAACTTTGCCCTACTTGCAAAGCCACTCTATACTCTCATAAAGGGATAGCCCAATGAGCCACTCCTAACACCCTCCTCCATCAAACAACCTCTTATTGCCCTTCAGCAAGCCCTCATGAGGGCCCCCACTCTCCATCTGCCGGATATACACTGACCTTTCATCTTGTATGTGCACAAAAACAAAGGGGTGACCTTGGGAGTCCTAGGGCAACTTTGTGGACAGATGTTCACCCTGGTGACCTATCTCTCAAAGCAGTTAGACCACACTGTCCAGGGCTGGGCCCCATGTCTGTGAGCGCTGTCCGCCACCCACATGCTGGTGTACGAATCCAAAAAACTCACCTTCGGGGCCCCTATTACCATAACCTCCCCCCACCATCTACAGCACCTCTTAAACTACAAAGGCCTTCAAATGCTACCCCCCGGTCGAGTCCAATCGCTCCTTGTCTTCTTTTTACAAGATCCCTCCATATCCTTTCAAACTTGGGCACCCCTAAACCCAGCCACGTTACTCCCTTCTTCCACAGCCCCACTAACCCATGACTGTGTTGAAACTGTAGAGGCTCTTCTCCCTTGTCCGGTTGACATCCAGGAAGGCCCTTTACCCTCCTCCTTCTATACCTGGTTCACTGATGGTAGCTCCTTCCTACATAATGGGTCCCGGGGCGCAGGATACGCCATCTCCTCTATTACACACGTCATTGAGGCAAAACTTCTCCCACCAGGCACCACTAACCAACAGGCAGAACTTATAGCTGCCACTCAAGCATTCCAGTTAGTGGCTGGGCACTCCCTCTCACTCTACGCTGACTCCAAATATGTTTTCCTCATTCTCATCTCCCACTCGGCCATATGGAAAGAAAGGGGGTTACTTACTACCAAAGGATCAGCAGTAGTTAACGCTAAACTAATCTCCAACCTTCTCACTGCCTCTCTGCTTCCCCCCAACATTGGCATTTCTCACTGCAAGGCCCACCAGTCCGACTCCTCAACTCATAACTCAGGGAAACTCCAGGGTAGATAACGCGGCCTGACAAGCAGCCTTGGGGTCCATCCCCAGCGTGGCCCAACAAGCAGCCTCGGGGTCCATCCCCACCATGGCGGCTCTTACCCACCCTGGTCCAAGCCATACATCTGCCACTAATTCACCACCGCCAACTTCCCCCTCTATCTCAGACCTTATCCTATATCTACACTTAATCTTCCATACCAATCCCTCTGCTCTAATGTCTTTCCTAAAAAACTTCTTCACCCTCAACTCCCCACCATATAAAGCTTATAAAAACCATTACCTCTCAGTGTTCTATCTGTCAGCGAACTAATCCCCATACCCCCTTAAACCCAGGAACCTTTCCTACACATCAGGCCCGGGACCAGCTTCCAGGTACAGACTGTCAGGTTGACTTTACTGTCATGCCCTCGGTTCGCAACATCAAATACCTCCTTGTCTTGATTGACACCTTTTCTGGATGGGTAGAGGCATACCCCACCACAAACAAACAAGCAGCAACCATAAGGTCCATCTTTGCCAATCACATAATTCCTAGGTTTGGTGTCCCTTTATCTCTCCAATCTGATAATGGACCCGAATTTACCTCGTGAGTGGTACAATCCCTAACAACTGACCTCCACATTAACTGGCATTTTCATATCCCATACCACCCACAATCATCCGGAAAGGTTGAGCGAGCCAATTGCAACCTCAAAGACACTCTCACCAAATTATTCCTCGAACTCCATCAAGACTGGGTCTCCCTCCTCCCACTGGCCCTCTTTCGCATGTGAGTCCTCCCAAAAAAACTGTCTCAACTCTCACCATTTGAAATTATGGATGGCCACCCAGCACTCCCTCCAGGAACCTCAACCTCAGCCCCTCTAACACCCACTCACATGCTCTACCCCCTCTTGTCTTTTATTCATTCCCATATTTGGGAACATCAAAACCTCCTTTTACCTGTCTCATCCAATGGTCAAATCCCACCTCCTCTTATTCCTGGACAATGGGTCTATTTTTCCAACCCAGAAACTAAAACCCATCTTAACCCAAAGTGGTCCGAACCTCCTCAAGTAGTTTTATCCACTCCCACGGCAGCAAAATTTATCACGGCCCAACATCAGGTTACCCCATGGATTCACATTTCCCATCTTAAACCTGCCACCCCTCCTTCCTCACAATCCACCCATAATAATACTTGTCCACCTACCCACAGGTGTACCTGCTCCAAAGTTCCAGAACAGCCACTCAGACTTTGTTTGTCTCCACTCGTCACCCATCCAAATCCAAATCCAAACAAACATCCTGGATTCAGCACAGGAAACTTGTAACCCTTGGCCCCTTTCCTTTCCTGGCTTAATTGCCATCCTCCTTACTATACTACTTACTTGGTCAACACCTACAAATTGGCCATCCACAGCCAAAGCTTTGTTGGCTATTACATACCTCCTCATTGTAACTAGCTTCATTCTTACTGTCTTTTATAAAAATTCACCCCTTATAGCACTATGTTCATTAGCCTAACCCTCCTTCCCCTATTAATTTTAACCCACCTCAACGGTGAAACAACTCCACCCACCCCACCATTTCACTGGAGATTCTTTGTAGAAGTGTTCTGGACTTCTAAAGGCCACTCACATACCCAACGTCTGGCCACAGTGGACTGCCAGCCATATGGCTGCCAGTCTCGAGTTTCTATCCCCATGTCTCTCTCTTCCATGCACTCACTTACTTTAACGTGGCACAAAGTACCTCAATTCTGCTTTCGTTTTGACCAAACCCAAGATTACTGTAAATAAAACCCTGAAATTTATGGGGGATGTCCAAAAGTCTCTTACATGCTCCACTCCATAAGGATAGAAAGGTTTGACCGTGATAAAGACATTTTTCTTTTCACTTCACAAGGTGGAAACCACTTCTACTTAAACATCAAACATCCCTGGGATAACATGTGGGAAAAAGGGATGGTAGGCAAAGTATACAACGGAATCCAAGACTCCACCCCAGCAGGAACCATGAAAATTTAACTGCACCTATGTCTAAATTCAGCCAAGTATCCCAAACCTAGCCCCTGTAATAACAAAACAAGAGGCAATATTACAAACCTCCATAAAACAGACAGCCAGAGCTACCCCATTTTCCTGGCTCTCAGTAGTCCAACAGGGAGCACGTTTTCTCAACTACTCACATCTAGGCAACTTTTCTAACTGCTTCCTATGTGCAGCCCTCAGTCGCCCCCCATTTATGGCAGTACCATTCATAGGAAATCTTACCACCCCCTGCACACAAAATCCTACTGCTCATTTCCCCCCACTATCAGGAATTCCCCTGTTCACAACCCCAACTCAACCATCACTTGTCAACGTTACCTGTGCCCCACCTGACTTCTTCTTCTGGTACAATCGGCACCCTTACTAAAACCTTTAAGTCATCATGTGTCCTAGTCACCCTGGTACCTCAATTAACCCTATACACACAAGGGGAATTTGCAACAAAATACACGATAAACAAGCCTGCAACACTGATATTGTCACCTCACCCCCCCGCCCGCAGAAACAGGCAGTCTTTCTTCCTGTAATTGCAGGAGTCTCTCTTGCCTCTGCTCTGGCAGCAGCAGGCTTAGGCAGCAGGGCTCTAGCATACAGCATTACCTCCTCCCAAGACATAGCAAATAAACTACAACTTGCATTAGAGGCCTCAGTAACGTCCCTAGCCACCTTACAACACCAAATCACCTCATTAGCCCAGGTCACCTTACAAAATAGGCGAGCCTTAGATCTTTTAATGGCTGACAAGGGAGGCACTTGCCTCTTTCTCAGAGAGGAATGCTGTTATTACATCAACGAAACTGGCCTAGTAGAAGAAAACCTAAACATCCTCAATCATCTAAGCGGTGAATTAAAATGGCGTCGCCAACAGCCAGACTCTTCTCCTTTCAACTGGTTGCAACATCCTCTTGTCACCTGGCTGGCCCCACTCCTAGGCCCTGTCATTCTAATTTGTGTTTTTTCTTTAATAGCCCCATGTATCTTTAAATTTCTCCAACAACACTTGATTGAACTCTCAAATCAAAACCTCAACCTCCTATTACTCAATAGTTATCAACCTGTCCCAGTAGAGGAGTCAACACCTCGACCCTAAACATCACTTAATTTTTCTTTTAGATATGTTCTCTTCCAGGTTCTCTATCTACCTCCACAGTCTACTCCAAGACAGCTGGTTACTACCGCCCTCGTGCCCGCTGGAAGACTGGCCGGAACAAGTCGCCATTCTACACTTACAAGGAGCTTTCATAGAACTCTCGCCTTCAGAAATCTTCACCTTCAGCGCCTATCTCTGGGCCCTATTCTGGCTGGTTCTGTGACCTTCCCCCACCCCACCCCACAATGCCCACATTCAGCAGGAAGCAACCAGAAAGGGTAATGACGCCCCTCTCCCAAATAAACAGAAAAGGTGGGAATGAAGGGAGCAGGGAACAGTCAGAAGGGCGTCTCCCAAGATGGCGCTAAATACTATATAGAACCAAAGACAACAAAGGCCCTAAGCTCTGGCTTCCCCCACACAGTTTCGCGCACATGGGAAGTTTAAACCTGTTCCCAAACAACTTCTCCCTATAGGAATACTACCTCATAGCCCCTGCCAGGCCCAAGCACGGCACTGGCCAGACCCTCCCAAACCCATAAATACAGCCCTCTCTGCAAGCTTTTTCTCTCTCTCCCTCCCCCACTCAGTTACAGACCATTTTCCTGTAGCTGCTGCCACTTTAGTAAATCTCTTGGTCTTTAACGGGTGAGGAGCCGTTACTGGTGCCTAACTTCTTTCAATCCTCACTCCCTAATGGCAGTTAGGATTACTACTCCAGAGGGGGGAATGAGACAGGAGATAGGTAGAAAAAGGCTAGGTAGACAGACACGTGGGTCCTCTGGTAACAATGTGGTAAACTCCTGGCAGGCCTCTCAGGCTCAGCATTGGTAAACAAGCTCCCTGTGAGTCTCTCAAGCTAGAGCTAAAGTCCTCACTGCTGGTATTGAAAAGCAAACAATCAGAACAACAACAGCTCACAGCTAGTGCTAGTTAATCAGCTTGGACTTAGGGCTATATAAGTACCAGGCTTTCAGTCTCAGATGGGTAACCCCTTCAGTCCCCCTCCTGCTGTGGGAGCTTTTCTGTCTTCAATAAATCCTGCTTTCTCACCTTCTGGCTGTCCATGTCCCTCATTCTTCCTGCACATGAGACAAGAATCTCCACCCTGAAGAGCTGCAACCTGAAGAGCTGCAGAAGATCATCAGAGTCAAAGAGCCATGCACCCCAGAGGGCTAGGCTTGCCAGCCTGCTAGAGCCACCACTCTGGGGGCTAGGCTAGCCCCCACCACCCTCAGTTGCAACACTCAGAGCTTGGCTTGCCAGCCCATTAGAGCTGACACTTGTGGGGCTAGGCTTACCAGCCCCTCCATGACTCTCTCTGGGGCTTGGTTGGCTGACACTCTTGAAGCCCAGGCTGACCTGAAAAATCTGCATCAATTCCAGACTCCTTAATTAATTATGTGTTGTCATGAGTAAATGTGGGGGTAACAGTGTTTTCTGTGTTGTTTTACTGCAGTAGAGCAGTTGTCTAAAATTTCTGTCTTGCTAGGCTGCTCCTTTCTTGTTCTCTTAGCTAGAAAGAGTTAGCTTTTTTTAAAAAAAATCTATATTCTTTGTTATTCCTAGTTTACTGGCTTCTACATTCCAAGTCTAGAGTATATGAGGGGGAAAAAAAAAAAAAAAACACCTGGAAAACTTGACACCATGTCTTTCTTCAGGGCTCAAAATCCCTAGCTACTCTTTCCACCTTTAAAAATCTTCTTACTTTATTTTTTTAATAACATATGTCTAGAGTTTTTCATTTTATTTATAGAGAGAAATAGGCAAAAACATGATTTTCCAGAAGCAAAAATCCATCCTTTAACTTATAATTTATCTTAGTATTTATATTTAAAGTGGAATTCTTATACATAGATGATACAATTGTGCTTTGTTTAACCCAATCTGACAATCTTTGTCTTTTAATTACTGTATTTATATCATTCATATTTATAGTGAGTATTAATATAGATGGATTAACAAAACTTTATTTGCACCTAGTTTTTATTTGTTGCCAGAACTTCTTTTTCTGTCTCTCTTGTTTTAGCAGAATGTTTTATATAATTCCATTTTATCTCCTTTTTAGGTAAAAGCTGCTTTACAGTTTATAATATTGTTTTTTTACTAATGTAAGTCCTCCACATATCATTTCATGTGTAGTATAGATATATTATCAAAGAATATTCCTAATCTTTCCTTCCCATTCCTTGACATTGCCATTATTCACTGAACTTTCTAATGCTATAATCACTAATCATTGCTATCTATGATTTTAAAAAGGTTATATTTACTAGAATCTTTACTTATATTCACCAAGACTGTTGTGCAACTTATGTTTTGGACATATTCTTCAAAATGGTTTAAGTTTATTTTTATAGATTCCCTGAGGTATTATGAACCTGTGACCAATTCTTCTAGCTTTAATAAATTTTTACCTTGTAAAAACACTATATCATTTAAGTGGTTTATAGTGGTACTCTCTCCCATAATTTGTCCAAGTAACAGATTTATTTGAATTATAAAATGGATTGACAATAATCATTGCACTAAGAGACTCATGCTTGACAATTTCCTTAACACAATATGCTGAGTGAATACTCTAGCATAACAAATTACAATCCATAATTTAACCTCTATCTTAAGACTTTATACCTGAGGTTGATTTATTTCTACTCCAGTATTTAATGACTAGCCTATCATGCTCATTTTGCTGGCTAACACAGGGAAAAGGTGAAGGAGGTGGGCACTTTGGTCAGTATTTCCTTTATGCCTATTTTAAAACATGTCTTTTAGTAAAGACTTTGTATATCAGAATTAAATTCAGGTGACAGTTGTTTATTATTTGTAAAATTCAATATACATATTTATATATTTAATTATGAAAATTATAACCGGCAGGGCAAATAACCACTTAGTTTATCTACAAAATATTTATTTTCATTTTTAAAATAGCTAATTGCTTGAAAGCTATACAGACAAAAGTTAATTTCATGATTGAAGCAAATATTCTTACATGTACTAGTTTTTCTAATTTTGCAAGAATTCAGCCTGACACTTTTTCATTCCCTTTAGGCAATGAGGATCTCATTTTTGAGACCACCTACAGATGGTATGATTGAAATTTTGAATCTGTGCATAATCACTTCATCATTTTGATCTTTTTATGCAAATCTCTAGACAATCATGGACATTATGCTAAGAAAAAGCTTAGGGAGTTCAGTTTTAGCCCTTAATTGTTCACATTTTATGTATGCCTAGCATAAATTTGAAAAATTGCTATATGCTTATCTCTTCTCAAGTATTAAAAATTTCTCTTTAAACTTTCTATGATCGGTGCATTATTTTATTTCATGCATGCAGTAAAATTGGGGCATCAGGTAATACTCTGGAAGATTTTGCTTTAAATAATATGCTATATTTTAGATTGATTTAAAGTCTCAACTTTTTACAGTTTGTATAAACCTATGGTTTATTTTGTCAACATGTTATTAGTTTACAAATGAGTGTTGCCTTTTTACTTTACATTTATGAGATAAGAATATTATTCAACATAGAATGTAGTTTTATATTATACAGAATTTTTTAAATATTAAGCAAATTGCTCATATTGATATATGAAATTATTATTTTAGATGAGAAAAAAATTTCTTCAAAAATTAAGAAGCCAGCCAGGCACGGTGGCTCAAGTCTCTAATCCCAGCACTTTGGGAGACTGAGGCAAGAGGGTTGCCTGAGAACAGGGATTTGAGATCAGCCTGGGAGGCATAGACCTCATCTCTACAATAAATCAAAAAAATAAATAAATAAGCTGGGCGTGGAAGCATCCATCTGTAGGTCCAGCTACTTGGAAGGTTGAGGTGGAAGCTTTGCCTGAGCCCAGCAGTGTGAAGCTGTGGTGGCCATGAGTGTGCCACTACACTCTATCCTGGAAGACAGAGACTCCAACTCAATATATATATATGTATTAAAAAGCCATATTGCATGCAGTGGGTCATGCCTGTAATCCTAGCACTTTGGAGACCGAGATGGGAGGATTTTTTGAGCCTAGAATTTTGAGACCAGCCTGGGCAACACAACGAGATCTTGACTCTACAAAAAATAAAAAATTAGCCAGGCATGGTGTTGTGCTTATAGTGCTAGGTTCTTGGGAGGCTGAGGCACAAGGACAATTTGAGGTCAAGAGTCGAAATCTGCACTGAACCATGATCATGCAATTGCACTCCAGCCTGTGTGGCAGATTGAACACCTAATTTAAAAAAATAAAATAAAATAAAAGTAACAGTAATTAATATTCCTTTTTATATTTTCATGTAGTTATCACAGGTAAATTTGTAAAATTTTACAGTTTTCGGAAAACTGTACTTTTTAAAATTAGTAATAAATAATAAACCCAGTATTATTTTGTTACAAAATAGTTTTAAAATTGACAGTTTGTGATAATAAAGATTATTATGTGTATAGGAATTATAATACAACTTTAATTTAATTATACTTTAATCAAGATCCAGCATAATTTACTATAACAAAATTTAATTATGGATCTGACATAGTTAATGATATTTTTTATAATAACAGCTCAACTAAAATAGTTAAATTTGATACTTGTCAAAAAACCTAAAAGCCAAATATGCACTTAAGTTTACTCTAAACTCTATTGTAATTAATAGTACAATACAATTGTACTTAATAGTACAATTTGTTGTATTTTTGAAGATAATCTACACAACTGAAAAATTATTTATTTCATTAGTACTATAATTAGTACTATAATTCAAATAAGCTTTGGAAAGCATGTATTTTATTTAATTGATCGTGTAATTTACCTGTGTAACAAAACTTTCATATATTAAATTGGAAATCAAAGATATATATGTGTGTGTGTGTGTGTGTGTGTGTGTGTGTGTGTGTGTGTGTGTATGTAAATTATATGTGAGGAAGACCTAAAACACCAGAATTTAGTTATGAAAAATTTGTATTTATTCTTACATATTTAAACTTCAATGACCTTCAAAGTACTCTCTGTTTGATGCAACACACCTATCAAGACACTTTTTTTCCATTTCTCAAGGCAATTTATAAATTTGTCAATTTTGAAGCCTTTTTTAGTGTTTCTGCTGGTTTTTGTTTCACCTCTTTTACATTGGCAAAATATTTCCCTTTGTGGACCTTTTTCATCAGGGAAACAAACAAACAACAAAGTTATTTAGAATGAGATGGGTGAGTAGGAGGGTGGGGCACAGGTGGCACAGGTTGGGGTTAGGGTTAGTGTTCGGGTTAGGATTAGGGTAAGGGTTAGGGTTAGGGTTAGGGTTACGGTTAAGGTTAGGGGTTAGGGTTAGGGTTACGGTTATATCTCAGAATACAAATGAAACATTAAATTCCTGTAGGAAATGTCTAGGATGGCATTTCAAATTAAATGGTAATGACTAATAATTACAAGTAGCTATTTAAAAATCACTGTGTATTTGCAAAGTTTCTTTCCTTTTTGTCTTAAATGTTGTTGGGTTTGAGGGAAGCATCACAAATTCATTTTCATTGTAATAATATTCTGCAGCTATGTGCTTGTTCAGAATGCATTTCTACATTGCCTTTAATATTTAATTCATACTTTTGTTGTGGAAAATGGATATCAAACTTTTGTTAATGGATACCATACTTTTTGCTAAGGTGTGCAAAATGTTTATCAAAAGACTGAGGAAAGCATTGAACAAACTTATGGAGAAGAAAGCAAGGAGAAAGAAAATATGAAAAACACTCAAATCAAATGTTAACAACATATTAGTACTTTGGTAGTCAAAGAACTATGGATTAAACATTTTACATGTAAACTTCCAACACAATAATTTGGAGTGTGTGTGTGTGTGTGTGTGTGTGTGTGTGTGTGTGTGTGTGTGTTGCTATTTTAGTTATACTTTTCTGAAACAGACTTGGCTATTGGTTTCAATAAGAAAACTAACCATTGAGAAATAGCATTTCAATTAGTACTTTGAGATACAAAGTTAAAAATTGTCAGTAATAATTTGCTAATATTCATCAGGAAATAGCTGTTATATTATTTTCAAAGTTCTAATGGGTCAAGGATATATTTTTTCTAGTTCCTTATAAACACTCCTCATTTTTGCAGACAAATTTTTTAAAAAATTGTTTAGAAACTCTTTGAGAATAAATTTATGGGTTATAATTTAGCAATTTTTTAATTAAAAAATTCTGTATTTTATACTTGCAACATATAAACAATAAATATAAATTCTAGTTGAATCTTTTCTCCATTCTATCACATTTTCATTCATATATAGGTATTAGGGAAATGCTTTATTCCACTGTTATAAACATGACAGGAATTAGAAATGTGCTTTTAAAAAACTGAGTTATAAAAAATAGTAACTTAATATTTGTATGAAAATGATCTTTGGAGTCTTGATGACTCTTAGTTGTATGCATATATGCCTATATGTTGTAGTTAGTAAGGTACAGATATTGTACAATGATCAATGTTCTGAAATATGACTTTAAAATGTAATTGTTTTATTTTTACAGCATATTAGTATTATCACAATTTAAATGATTAAAAATAAATATATTCTTAAAAATTTTTGAATTCTCAATTTATGAGATAGAAATAATATTAATAAAATAGCTTCAATTGCATTTTATCTTGCAAAAAATATTGTCTTAGATGGGTTTGGAAAATATTTAATAGATATTAAGAATATATATTACTAATTTAAAAAATCTGTAAAGATATATTAAGGGCAAAATATATACTCTCACTCTCACATGCACATACATGTTTGCAGTGTTAAATATAGTGCATTTATACTTTGAAAAACTGTGTTATTTGACTTTTATAAATTATCACATTTGAGGCCATTTCTTATTCCACAATTGTATAATAGAAGTTGACTTTTTAAATTGTTATTTTTTAACAATTAAGATTAAATTAATTGAGATTCAAAAGTAGCATAACCATTTTATTTTCCTCATGTAAGTACTGTTATTCACTGTAAATTGTTGCTATATTGAGATTAACTGTCTTCCTTTATTTTTATTAAAGTATTGATTAATATTTTATAAATTATCTATCATTTTTCTGAACTTAAGAAAACGTATTTTTCATCATATACAGTTTTTCTTTTTTCCAAATTGTTTCAAGGTGAAATGAATAACTGAAATAGAAATGATACTTAAATCAATTTTTTTCAGAAAAGACCAAACTCCAAAACTGTAATGATTAAGAAAAAGGATATAGTCTGGCTAAGCACAATATAGAAACAAGATAAGTAACATATATAAAATGAAAATGCATATGGATATTTTAAATAATTGTGCGTGTTTGACTTTTCACCAATAAAATAGTGAATAATAAAAACTAAATATGTGTAATAGTAAAATATGCACAAAATATAAAATAATGTGCTAAAATTGTATTCTTAGTGTATTTGGCCCTTGTTTTATTCTCTCACCATAAAATTAAATTGTTGTTATGCCTTCCCAATGACTAACTTGTTGCTAGTATGATTGTGAGAGAAGAGATATTCAGAAACTGGTTAGGGAGACAGACTGGGAAGGTCTCGAAGAAACTTAACACCTGTGGGCGTGCACCACCCCATTATATAACTGTCGACTGGAAATATGGTTAGGGTGGTAAAGAACATCCTTTCAACCCAGAATGTACTGCATAAAGAGGCTTTTTGCTGCTTGAACGCAGATGTAGTAACAACAAAATGTGCTAACTTGACCTTGGCTTATTATAGTACCATTAACATAGCATTAACATTGAGGTTTTACCCCCTGAGTGGACTTTTCTGTGGTACTTATGGGTAATTTTCAAGATGGAGTAACTTTGGTCAAGGACCGACATGCACAGTAAGAATTAGGTCTCAGAAAATAAGGGGTGGAAGAGATGTAAATGAGAGAAATAACTGCAGAAAAGATAAGATAAAAACCGCAAAAAAGCCAGGCTCGGTGGCTCAGCCTGTAATCCCGCACCTTGGGAGGCTGAGGTGAGTGGATTGCCTGAGCCTGCAGGTTCAAGACCTGCCTGGGCAACTTGGCGAGACCTCATCTCTACAATAAATCAAAAAAATTAGCCGGGTGTGGTAGCGCGCGCCTGTAATTCCGGCTACTCAGAAGGCTGAGGCGGAAGGATCGCCAGAGCCCAGCAGGTCGAGGCTGCGGTGGCCTGGAGCGGCCACTGCACTCCAGTCTGGGCAACAGTGAGACTCCAACTCAAAAAAAAAAAAACAAACACACACACACACACACACACACACACAAATCCCTCCTAGCACCAGGTTACCCAAGTCAGGCCCTGTCACTTTTTCTAGAGAACTTTGTTGCTTAATAAACTCCTTCTTTTACTCATTCTTTTGGTGTCCGCATTCATTAATCTTCTTGGTCATGAGACAAGAACCCAAGGTTGCTGGTTTAAGCTGACAGTAGAGTTCAAAACTCCTGCAACAATCGCTAGTTTTACAAAATACTGTGACTTTCTATTTTGACACTATTACAAAATTTTTCTCATATAAGCTCTCAATCAGTTGGTTTTGTGCAGGATAATTCACTCACTAGGCCCTGCTGCCTATATTCATGCATATATTTAATCTCTTCCTGATTATTATTATGTTTAAAATAAGTAATATATAAGGGGGAAATTGATCAGCCAGAATTATCTGTAGATTTGAAGGGGGAGAAAGGAAAGGTAAAAGGTGAAATTTTGTGATAAATGTTCAACAGTCAAAAAATCTAGCAGTATAGTTAGGCATCTCTTCCTCGTCAAAACAAATGAATAAAAGTTAAATAATTCAGATATAAGATTGTATTCTATAGCTCTTAAGCTGTGCAGCACTTCTCAAAATCTGTTGCTGGACATATTGGAAGTGGATTATATTTATGGAATAGGACATCAGGGCATCAGCATAATCCAGGCTTTCTATCAGTGTTGATCAAATAAAAAATTATTAGTTTAGAGACTTGATCCTCTTTAAGATTGTTTTAATTTTAGTTTACTATTCATCACAAAACATGCCTGGAGATTCTTTAGACCTACAAAATGATAATATGTAAATGGAGCAAGGAAGTAAAATTTTTATATGGTTGTTGGTAAGGCCTTGAATTACCATATGGTTTCTTTTTCAGTCAGTAATATGAAAAATTGAGCTTGTACGTCTGGATTTTTTTTTTTGACTTGATAAGTTATTCATTCCCAGAGGTTAAATTGAACAATCAACATCACATTCACCTCTGTAAGAGCATCTGAACACATTGGGACGTAATACAATACTAAATAATCTTACTTTATATGGGCAGGGATATGGGAGTTTTCTCAAACTCGCAAAACATCAGTTACTAGGACTTAAAAAACTAATAACGATAACTTAGTGACTTAAGTCATCTGTGGCTTAAGTGAGAAGCTCAAGTCATTTGGTCATACTAATTCTGTAGACAATATTAATGTACTTCTGAAAATGTGCTTTAGAAAATTTAATTGACTACTGAAGTAAAAATATCCTTTTTTTGCCAGGTTTTATCCTGAGGCACAATTTCTTGATTTTTTTTTGCATTTCATCACTATTTATTATAACCTGGAGAGTGTGAGAAAATGCCGGTACACTTGGAGAAAGTATAGAAAAAAAAACAAATATAAACTATTTCTAGTTATTTTGGGGTAAAGTCCATAGACTCAACCGTGTTGCTGTAGTGTCAAAAGCAATTGCATTAATATAGAATTTTATTTTTCCTCTAACTCACACTAACTGCAGATACAACACGTCCATGAAGTGAGAACTCTGTCTGTCTCACCTGCTGCCCAAAGATTGTTCAACAGCTGTGGTTATGATGACTTGTAAGAATGACCTCCAGTAAATAACTGGATTCCTGGCATCCATTTCTAGCATTTATCTATCAAATTAACAAACAATATTACAGATAAAATGTGTATGGTGTATATGAAAGCATAGCATGATTTTATGTTTTAGGTTACTGAGATAACCTTAAAAAGTTTCCTGTGCAATACATTGCCAAGCAATATTCTTAGCTTGCTATATTGCTGCATATCAACTATGCAAACATATACATATAAACAAAAATATTGCAATTTAATAACAAAATGCAACAAAGTCCCAATTATAAACAAACAAAAAATTACTCAGTAATTGATATATTAACGAACAATTACATCAAAATTTAAACATAAGGCATACAGTCAAAACTGTGCCCAGAGATGAACAGCCAAGTGTTTCAAACATTAAACAATTTAGTTACTAATTTACTTCACATAGTTAGGAAATAATTAAATAAATCAACAAGGGATAAACAATAGTAACATACACAAAAATTAATGAACCAAAGACAAAGCAAAAAATTATTTCCAAAAAGTTGATTAACCCAGAATTGGAATTTTTTTTTAAGGACAAAAATAAAAGGGGTTTTGATACATTTAATCAAAGATAGAAAAAAAGAAAAAATAAATAATTAACCAAAATAAAGTACCTAAAATGTATTCATATTAATGTATGTATGTGTTGGTATTACGTGTTAGTGAGTGAATGTGAGATTTAGACATGCATTAGTTAATCAGTAAATTTGAAAATCTTATAAAAATTACATTTAGGCAGAGCTAAAAATTTATAAAATTAATACAAGGAGGTACAGATAAATTCATTAACTCAATCTTAAAAGTAAATCATTTAAAAACACCAAATAATTACTTCTACATTGAAAGTTCGAAAAATAAAGTTGATGTGATACATTCTTCTTTGTTTAAAGTATAATAATTCTCAAATAATAGTTCCATAACTTGAAAATAAATGAGCTTTCATTTCTCAATTTTAAACTTAATTCCAAAAGTGATTTAGGTCAATTTCATTTGCAAACAGAAATAAATATTTTCCGACAAATTATTAGTATGTTTCAGATGTCCATAATTGAATTATTATCTACTTCCAATTTATTGTTTATTTGGCATCTGAATAAGTTGTGTGTTAATAGAATACATTATTATTAAGTCAAAGCAGTCATTTAGCTTGAAAAATTTCAAAAAAGTCATTTAAATTCAGCAATCAAATTCATAAAGATATTTAAAGAGATTCCAGAAACAAAACATATTTCTCAATCAACTTATCTTTGACAAAGCCTCCACCATCAACCACTGGGGAGAAGAAAACTTATTCAGTAAACGGTGCTGAGAAAACTGACTGACCACATCAGAAGATTAAAACAGAACCCCTAGCCGGACTCGGTGGCTCAGCCTGTAATCCTGCGCCTTTGGGAGGCTGAGGTGAGTGGATTGCCTGAGCCCGCGGGTTTGAGACCCGCCTGGGCAGCGAGACCTCATCTCTACAATAAATCAAAAAAATTAGCTGGGCGTGGTAGCACATGCCTGTAATTCCAGCTACTCTTGGAAGGCTGAGGCGGAAGGATCGCTGGAGCCCAGCAGGTCGAGGCTGCGGTGGCCGGGAGCGGCCACTGCACTCTACTCTGGGCGTCAGAGTGAGACTCCAACTCAAAAAAAATAAAATAAAATAAAAATAAAACAGAACCCCTACCTATCACCATACACAAAAGTCAACTCTAAATGGATCAAAGACCTAAACATAAAACCTTAAATTATAAGAACCTTAGAAAATGCAGGAAACACCCTTAAGGAAATAGGAACTGGCAACCAATTCCTGACCAAAACCCCAAATGCCCATGACACAAGAGACAAAATAGACAAGTGGGACCTCATCAAACAGAACAACTTCTGCAAAGTTAAAAAAAAAAAATCAAGAGATCAGGGAGACAGCCCACAGAATGGGAAAAAATGTTTGGCAACTGTTTATCTGGCAAAGACATCTAGGATAAACATCTAGTATCTACAAGAAACTCAAACGTGCTGGAAAGAAAAAAACAAACAAACAAATTAAAAAAAAACAAAACAGCCCCAGTAAAAAGTGGGCAAAAGATATGAATAGACACTTCTTAAAAGAAGACATATGGGAAACCAACAAATACATGAAAAAATGGTCATCAAATAAATGAAAATTACACCACACTGAGACACCCCCTAACTGCAGTCAGGATGGCCATCATCAATAACTCGAAAAACAACAGATGCTGAAGAGGATGCAGGGAAAAGGCAACAGTTCTACACTGTTGGTAGAAGTGTAAACTAGTACAGCCTCTGTGGAAAACAGTAGGGGGAGTCCTAAAAGGTCTAAAAATTTGACTTCCCATATGACCCATCAATCCTCCTTCTGGGAATATACCTGGAAGAACTCAAATCACTCTATGAAAAAAAATACCTGCACATGCATTTTTTTGCAGCATTATTCACAGTAGCAAAAACATGGCACCACCAAGTCACTGATGGAAAGTGGACTGGATTTAAAAATATGGTACATATACATACTAGAATATTATGCAGCCATAAAGAAGAACAAAGTTATAAACTTTGCAGCAACTTGGATGGGTTTAGAGTCTAAAATACTCAGTGACCTACCACAGAAGCAGAGAACTGATTACCACGTGTTCTCACTCATAAGTGGACCCTGAACAATTATCACAATACTACAAGAAAGGGATTGACAGTATTGGGAAACTGCCAGGAGAGGGAGGAGGAAGCATAGTTCATCAATAAGGGTACCTGATCACAAACCAGGTGAAGTGAGGCCCAAACTTTACCTGTACAATGATCATTTGTGTACCTAACCCTGAATTTTACCCCATTTCTTCAAAATAAAAATTTAAAAAAAGAAATGCTTATGTTTCATGTATATATTATTCATATTGGGAATAAGGAAAAAATGCTGTCACTGGTCTTCTAGGATTTGCATAACAAAAAACTGTAGACTGGGTGGCTTAAACAACAAAAGTTTAATTTTTCACAGTTCAAGAGGCTGGTAGCCTAAGATTAAGGTGTGTCAGTGTTGGCTTCTGATAAAAACTTTATCTTCCTGTGTCCTCTATACTTGTACACTCCCAGTTTGTCTTCTTCTTGTTGTAAAGACATAGGCTTTATTGGATTAGGACCCTATATTTATTGCTTTCTTAACCTTAGTTATCTTCTTAAAGGCCCTATCTCAAAATACAGTCTCATTGGGGGTCAGGGCTTCTAAATATGAATTTTGTGGAGGGACACAATTCAGTCTTTTGTAATGTTCAAGCACAACAATATTACAAAGTTAAGACATACAACTGAAAAAATGTTTAATTATTCAGAAAAAGGACCCAATTTCATTTTACAGATGATTTGATTACAGGGAAAATATAAAGATATATCAATTGAAAGGAAATTTAAAAATTAAAAGTTGCAATTTTAGAATATTTATTTGTTGTTAGGCACATACAGTAGTCCTCTATATCCACAGTTTACTTTCTATGATTTCAATTACCTATGGTCTTAGTTACCTGAAATCAACTGTGGGCCAAAATTAAATGCCAACAGAACAATAAGATATTGAGAGAATTGAGAGAGACCACATTCACCTAACTATTATTATGTTATATTGCTATAATTCCTATATTTTGTTATACTTATTGTTATTAATCCCTTACTGGTGTTCTTGGGTGTATCCTCTGTGGGTAAGGGAGAGACTACTGTATATGGTTATTATTATTATATCTTCTTTAGGGATTGACACCTTGCTAAATATATAATTTTATTATTATATTTTCTATTTATCATTTGTTATATTTTATAACTTTTTTTTCCTCAAAAGCTATTTCTTCTGATGATAGTATAGTCACCTTAGTTGTATTTTGGTAATTATTTGCATGGAACATCTTTGTCTATCCTTTTACTTTAAAGCTATTTGTGTCTTTGAATATAACATAGGTCCCTTGTGGATGGCAAATATGTGCATCATATTTTTTTTAATCTGCTTCACCAATCTCTGCCTTTTAATTAGACAGTAGTCCTTTACATTTAAAGTAATCAACAATAAGGAAGGACTGACTTCTACCATTTTGCTATTTGTTTTCTATATATCATTATCTCCTGTTTCCACACAATTCCTGAATTACTGACTTCTTTTGTGTTTAATTCTCTTTTGTATTGTATCCTTTTCATTCCTTTCACTTTTATTCAATGTATTTTAAAATTATTTTCTAGCATTCACCCTAGTCATTATAATTAACTTCTTAAACTTATAAAAAACGAGTTTTGCCTCCAATAGTATTAATATATGAAAACTGTGCTCCTCTACTTTTTGATGTTATGAAAACTGTGCTCCTATACAGTTTGATATTATTGTTGTCATTTGCATCTTTATACATTGTGCTCACATTTACAAAAGTGTTTTATGTATTTGTCTTGTAAATCCTATAGAAAAAACAGGGGTATTTTAAAAGAAAATACCATAATACTTGTTTCTGTATTTACCCATGTAATACCTTTATCAGTGCTATTTCTGTATATGGCTTTAAGTTCTGTATAGTGTCTTTTTATTTCCACCTGAAAAACTTCCTTTTTGCATGTCTTATATGAAGTTAACTAATGATAGACTGTGTCAGTTTTTGTTTATCTAGGAATGTTTCAAATCCTACTTCATTTTGAAAATTCAATTTTGTAGTATATAGAATTATTGTTTGACTTTTTTTTAGTTTAATTATGCCATCTCATGACAAATTGCTTCTCTCTTGCTGCTTTCAACATTTTCTTTTTAAAAAAAAATTTTGACAATTTAATTATAATTATAATACTTTAGATCTCTTTGCATTCATTCTTGGAGTTTATTCAGCTTCCTGGCTTTGTAGATTAATGTATTTTTAGCAAATTTGGAATATTTTCAACCATCAGTTTTTCAAATATTCTGCTTGCCACATTGTTTTTCTCTTGTCTGTCTATGACACTCACTTTCCTTATGTGGTACACTTGATGTGTATTCTAGGTCTCCTCTTATTACTTGCTTATTTATATTAAGATATGTATTTTTTCTGTTTCTTAGACTGAATAGATTATATTCACCTATCTTCACATTCACTGATTTGTTCTTCTTTCTTGCTTATATTTTTGCTGTGAAAAACCTCCTAGTCTTTTTTTCTTTAGTTTTTTTTTAATTTTTCAGCTCTAGAATTTCTATTTGGTTCCTTTTTATAATTTCTATTTATTTATTGACATTCTCTACCTTTGAAACATCATTCTTGCCATGTCTTTTTAACTCTTTGCTTATGATTTCATCTAGTTCTTCAAATATAGACATTTTATTTTCATTTTGAAGTATTTTCAGTAAGATCAGTATTTGTACTTTCTCAGAGAGTGTTTCTGTTAATTTTTATTCTGTAAGTGGGTCATACTTTTTTTCTCATATTCTCTATAATTTGGGAGGAAACTGGTCATTGGAAATAAAGTTTGAGTATCTCTTATTTGAAATGCTTGGGACAAAGAAGTGTTTTAAAATTTGGATTTTTTTTCGCATTTTGGAGTATTTTCATATATATGATCAATATCTTGAGGGTAAACACAAGTCAAACAAAAATTTTATTTACGTTTTAGATACACTTTATATACATAACCTAAAAATAATTTTATATAATATTTTAAATAATGTTATGCATGAAACAATGTTTATGTACATGAACCTTCAGAAAGCAAAAGGTGTAACTATCCTAACCAGGTACACAACTACCTCAGTAAGCCATGTGGTCAGTCGGTGGTTAACTGGCATTATTGTCATTCCTGACTCTGAATTTATATACTACTGATAAGCAATCATGTCTTAGATTTGTTTCCACATAAGTACTTAACAATAAAAATATTTAAGTACTTAATAGTAAAAGTAATTTAGTACTTAGTAAAAGTAATTCATACCATTAACACAGTAGAAAACTAATGTACTCAGCATATCAGCAACATCACCCAGAATACCTGTATCAGCAGTTAAATGCCAACAGCAGCCGGCTCGGTGGCTCAGCCTGTAATCCCGCGCCTTTGGAAGGCTGAGGTGAGTGAATTGCCTGAACTCGCGGGTTCGAGACCCTCCCGGGCAGGGAGACCTCATCTCTACAATAAATCAAAAAATCAGTCGGGCGTGGTGGCACATGCCTGTAATTCCGGCTACTCGGAAGGCTGAGGCGGAAGGATCGCCGGAGCCCAGCAGGCCGAGGCTGCGGTGACCGGGAGCGGCCACTGCACTCCAGTCTGGGCCACAGAGTGAGACTCCCACTCAAAAAAAAAATAAATAAATACCAGCAGCAATAAACAAGGGCAGGTTTGGTCTCCACCTCTAATTCTGTATTTTTTTTTTTTTTTTTTGAGTTGGAGTCTCACTCTGTCGCCCAGACTGGAGTGCAGTGGCCGCTCCCGGTCACCGCAGCCTCGACCTGCTGGGCTCCAGCCATCCTTCCGTCTCAGCCTTCCAAGTAGCCGGAATTACAGGCGCGCGCTACCACACCCGGCTGATTTTTTTTTTGATTTATTGTAGAGATGAGGTCTCGCTGCCCAGGCGGGTCTCGAACCCGCGGGCTCAGGCAATCCACTCACCTCAGCCTCCCAAAGGCGTAGGATTACAGGCTGAGCCACCGAGCCCGGCTTTAATTCTGTATTTTGTTTAAAAGTTTACTATAATATATATCATGTAGATTAGATTAGATTACATATAATCCATATAAAGTGTGTCTTTTAAAGATGAGGAGACTTTCTGTTAAATGAGTTTTTAATTTTTTTTTAGTGTCATCTCTCTCATTAACGATCATTTTTGTCTTAAGAGTCTGTATCAGGTTTTATAAACCTGAAAGGACAAAGATGGAGTTGATATACCCAATGAACAGCCATTTTAACATTACCTTAATCTGTCATTTTTTTATTTAGCAGCTCACTTTACCCTCTCATCACTATCCAAGGACAAACCTGGATTCTCAGAGGTAGCTATTGATAATTGCTTTACAGCCCCTCTCAAGTTTGTTTTGTAAACAAGGTAACCTAATCAGCCCTTCTTGACCTTCATGACATCACCATGGCAGCAATTATGTGACTGATACACCCATCTGCCTGCAGTCCATCACCCGTTCAGTACTTGTACATACCTGTTCCCTCTGTGATGACATGAGACAGACCACCACTCAATCACCTTAATGTCTGACTCCCATCAAAGGGAAAGTATAAAAGGCATTCAACTTAAAAGAGTGGTCCTCGTTGTTTTGTTAAGAAGTCAAGGTCATGTGCTCTTTGAGTTGTGGCAGCCATATTTTCCTAAGCTTTGGGCTCCTCCCTACCTTGGAGAGGTGAATCCCCTCTCTCGGTCTAATTTACTTTCTGGATATTCCTTTGTGAAACTCTGATGTGGCAAGTGGCTCTTTGTGTTATGGCCTCCATGTTTCCTAGCTTTCCTAGCTTTGGCCTCCTCCCCTACCTTGGGAAGGTGAATCTCCTCCTCTTTCTCTCTCTGTCTCTCTCTCTGTCTGTCTCTCTGTCTCTCTCTCTCTCTCTCTGTCTCTCCAATTTACTTTCCAAATGAACTATGTTTTCCAATCTAACTCTTGTGCAATTCTTTGCATCTTTCACATGGCACCAGAGCACATCTACCCCCAGCAGGTCTGACTCAACATTTTGGTACCCAGTGAGCTTTTGGTACCTAACAAAACTAAAATTATTTCTTCTTACGTTATGGATGCACGTGGCTCTATTTCTTCAATAAACCCATCATACACATTTCCCATGTTGTCAGTGTGCATTTTTTTTCTGTAGCATTAATGAAGTCATCATCATCAGTACTGTAATCATGATCACCTTCTTCATCGGTGTTATTATCGTGATCACCTTGATTCAGAACCCTTTCAGCTATTTCACCATCTGTCTATGAATGCACAACTGAAGCCTAATTATCAATGTCTAAAAAAGTTAACATCCATTTCTTACAGCTTACTGACAGACTCTGAATGTATATTTTTTGCAAATGTAAGGAGGTCAGACTTTTAAAAAAAATCTCTTAAAATACAGCATCCCCTTGAAAGTCACCAGTTTCCTCGTCATCATCAGTGAACATAGTTATAGACCAGAGATTTTGTTGGGCTTGCACAATTGTGTCCTTAATCACTGTGTTTCAATTATTGGCAAATATATATGATATCCCTTTGTTAAACTTATTAAGAAAAACTTTCCACACTCGTACCTCTGTTCACTATTGTTAGCATGTTGTTTAAGAAAGTGTTTTTAAGCAGCCGGGCTCAGTGGCTCAGCCTGTAATTCCGAGTTTTGGGAGGCTGAGGTGAGTGGATTGCCTGAGCCCACGGGTTCGAGACTGGCCTGGGCAACTTGGTGAGACTTCATCTCTAGAATAAATAAAAAAAAAAATCAGCCAGGAGTGGTAGCGTGCGCCTGTAGTTCCAGCTACTTGGAAGGCTGAGGCGGAAGGATCGCCGGAGCCCAGCAGGTGAAGGCTGCGGTGGCCGGGAGCGGCCACTGCACTCCAGTCTGGGTGACAGTGAGACTCCAACTCAAAAAAAAAAAAAAAAGTGTTTTTATATTTACTTTGTATTCCTCTGGGATCACCTGGTCACATAGCTCAATTGATAAGGCCACTGTTAGGAAAAGCATATGGTATAGACATTCCGTCTTTGGTAAGAGTTGTAGCTGACGGGCGAATTAAAGCCTTTTAAAGAAATATCAAGATCTTGTGGCTGTTAGTCAGCTCATCTTCCATGCAGTGAGCATTAGCTACTGACATAAAATATTTGTTAAACTAATTGGACAAAGTGTTCTTGGTTTCATAACTTTGTTGTTGTTGTTGTTAACATCACAATGGACTGAAAAAATATTTATTGAAAACAGAAAGGACCCAAGTTTGCCTACCTATCACAGCAGGTTTACACTTATGCATGTCTGCTGCATGTACATGTTAGCACAATCATTCTGTCTTTGGCATCCTTAATTCCTGTAGTGGCTATTTCATAAACTGTGCTCATTAACCTTCTGGGGCAATACCACTAAAACAGTGCCATTTCATCAGCATTAAGGATATATTCTGACATCAAATTTTCCTCAACAAAGACCTTGGCAAACTTGTCAATAAGTTTCTTTGCCGCTTTGCTATCAGCAGATGCTTTATCGTGTGACTTTTAAAAAATATATTGTGAATTTTTAATTTCTGCATATAGCTTATTAAACAATCAGGTTTTAAAATTAGTTTACTATGCTATATCTTCTTTACTTTTTTTCATTACAAAGATGTGGGGTACAATTCAGGATTAGGTATACAAACATGCAGGTACTCTTGTTGATGAGGTGTTCCCCTCCCTCCCTTAGCAGTTTCCTTCAACTGCCAATCCCATCTCCCCTCCCCTGACAGCTTCCTATTACTGCCAAATGCTTTCCTATAGCATTATAATTGTTCAAGGTCCCCTTAGGAGTGAGAACATATGGTACTCTGTTCTTTGTTTCTGTGATAGAATCAGCATACCATAAAGTGTACTATAATGAATATACTCTTTCAATACATGATTGAAATCTTTATTTTTAATTTTATATAGTCTTTTTTCTATTTTTCACTAATTTCTGCTAATTACTTTCAATATAGAGCTTCAACTATTGATTTTTCTATTTCTTTGAGTCATATATGGCTGTCATTTCAGCACCATACTCTTTTATAAGATGTTTCACACTTATGCCACTGTCTATTAGCCAGAATCTTGGGGATAAAGTTTGAAGAATTCAGAATTTAATAACATGTGGTCTCTAAGGAGATTTAAATGTAGTAGGGCATAAATTATATACATGAATTTATTGTTAATGTAATACAGTGAACAATGAGATAGATTTATGCACAGGATTTCCTGAAAGCACATATCAGCATGTAAGATAGCCTGGTGTTTAAAACAATGCTAGTTGATATGTTATTTAAAAAGTAAGTTCTGAATTCTTAGACTAACATTGCAGGCAGAAAACAGACTGATGAATTTCACAGCACAAAATAGGATTTTGCGAAAAATAAACACAAAATAGTAAAATTCCAAAAGATAAATACAAATAGTATTAATTATCTAAGAAAAGAAACTACAACTGGGAAGAGTCAAAAGTGAAGCATTGGTAATGACTGTGAAGAGAAATAATACAGATGCCAATCAGAGCTCCATAGTTGGCAATATTATTTATTTTCAGAAAATAATTCAGAATTATTATTTTGTCTTTAAATTTACTTTATCTATTACTTGAGGTGAAAACCCAGATTGATAATTATTAGAAAAGTGAGAACTGAGTCATAAAGGTAATTAGCAACTTGACTTCTAATAGAATGCACTCATTAGAGTTATGGATAAAGGAAAACTTTTCATCAAGATTTCTGAGATAATTGCATCAATTAAATGTCTTAGAAGCTGTAATATAAAATTTTTTTTCCTTTTGATTTTTTTGAGATTTTTGATGTAATTTTATTAATTTTTCCCCTTAAAACTGTTGAAGATATAATATACTAAAGTACAGTGTCAAATAACTAAATGTAAGAGTAATATTATATACACGAGGGGATCCCAACAAAACTAGAATTACTTTTGGGTAAGTGTTCTAGAAGCCCACTGGCGTAAGTGTACCAGGTATAATAGCATTGCTGTGAGAGGCTGCAATCAGATTAATGAATTTTTTGGGGGGAGATTGTTTCAGCATGCTTGCCCGTTTCATGATACTTGATTTACTGGCGCACCTGCCCACACTGTACTAAGTATTCAGCAGTTTTTGACTCCTGTGTCCCATTCTCCCTTTTCACCGGACTTGCCCAAGCAATTTTGTGGTGCTGTTTCTCTTCATGAAGAAAGTCCTCATAGGGAAATGTTCAGCTGATGTGGAAGAGAAACAAAAAGTGACAGAAGCATGAAAAAGCATCAAAATCGACAAGTTTCAATACTTTTTTTTGAATCTGTAATACTGACTGATCTGTCACAGAAACAAAGAACTGAGTATCACATGTTCTCACTCATAAGGGGACCCTGAACATTTGCCATAATATTGTAAGAAAGGGATTGGCGGTAGTGGGAAACTGCTAGGGGAAGGAGGAGAAGCACACCTCATCAACAAGGATACCTGCATAATGAACATTTGTATACCTAATCCTGAACTATATTCCACGTCTTTAAAATAAACTTTAAAACAAAAAACTGTTTTGAGCAGCAGAAAAGCATCTCCATGTGTGTATTGCATTAAACAGAATGCATTAAAGGTTACTGAGTTTTAAACATGTAAGAATCAATGCATAATTTTTTATAAACAAATTCTGGATTTTTAAAAATTTTCTCTCATACAATAACAAATAAAAACATCTTCATCAGTTGTAGTTCTTGTAATAACTTGTAATTTTCAAAAATAAAAATAGTCTGTTTTAGTTTAGGTTGCCATAACAAAGTATATTATACTATGTGACTTATAAACAACATAAATTTATTTCTCACAGTTCTGGATATCAGAAATATGAGATCAAGGTGTCAGCATAGATAAATCACACTGAGAACCCTCTTCCTGGTTGCAGTCTGCTGTCTTCTCCTTGTATTCTCATATGGCAAAAAGAGAAAATTCTCTGTGGTTCTTTTTATAGAACATTAATTGATATATGATAGTTTCATCCTCATAACCTAATTACCCCCCAAAGGCCACAATTTACATAACCATCACATTTGGGATTAGAATTTTAACATTAGTATTCGAAGAGTGGACACAATCTTTCAGTCTGTAGCAATGCCCTAAGCTTAGAGTTATTTTTAGTAATTTTCATTCTGTATCATATAAATCTTTACTGCTCTGAGCTATATTTTTGAATATAAAAAATAAATGGTTCCCCTTTCATAAGAAATAATTGAATTTTTGATTGATAAAATTAAGAAGCACACAATACATAGACAATTTTTATACTTCTATATCAGAATCAGAGGACAATTCTTACATTAAAGAAAGATTTTAGTTAAAAACAAAATCTGATTGTAGCATTTGGGTTATAGCCACATTTTTAATGCATATTTTAGTTTTGGAAAATATATAGAATGTGTTCTAAACATATTTTAATAATATATAATATACAGCATCAGCAGTCATTATCTTAATGCTATGGGCAGTCTTATGATTTTTAAAATACTTTATTTTACTGTCTTTTTTCTATACTAAATATGCCATCACTCCAATTCTCAAGTTGTATCAGTTCTACAGTTTTCTTCTTAATGCTATATTTCTCACTTTTCATAGTTGTTCCTGGGCATCTGTATCCTCCTCTTTTTATATTCCATAGATAGGATTTCACAAATATCAATACTATGAATTTGGAAATTTGATATTTTCAATCTGTCATTTTTTTATGTACTAGCATGTGTTCTCAAGTTGTTTCCTTGCTGTATCATTCTAAAGTTGTAACTTCTGTAACAGTTAGGATTCTTTCAACTAAATAAACTAGAACCCAATAAAAATTACCTTAAATCTAAGTATATTTTGTCTCAAATAAAAAAGAAAGCCTCGAGTAAAAATTGTCAATATGGCTGGCCAATCTTGCAGCTAAGTTACATATTTAGAGTTTTCAGTTATTTCCATAATTTCATTCTGATACTCACAACGCTGACTTCCCACTAAGTCTCAATTGCCACATAATTATAGGATATTTATAAGGGTCATACCTTCCAGACTTTCTTCTTCAGTTTTTTAAACTGCCTATTAATTATTTTGGCATTGAGGAAGTGTTTCTATTATCTCATTTACTGGATTAAACATTGTGTCTATTGCTGGACCAGTGTCTTGTAACAAAAGGATGTCATTACAAAATAGCATAGGCCCACATTCTTTACAAAATACAAACTAAGCAAAAAATAAAACCTCCAAAACTTAAAGCAATATTAGATAACCATGATTGACTTACATTAATTAAGGTCCAACCAGAAAGAGAGTTGCTCTAAATCTACTTTTGTTTTTGTTGTGCACAATAGAGTAGAATGGTTTGAATTTCAGTAGCTGACCTCAATGTTCATTTTCACTAGCTCAAAGGCCAGAGCTGATGAAGGTGATAAGTTAATTTCTCTTCTAGTTTAAAATTTCCAAATTTCTGAGATAGAAAATATATTGCTAAGATATAGCAACTGCTTAGCTTTTGTTGCCAAGATGTAATAACAGATATAAAACTGTCTATTTTTGCCATTTAGCATATAGTGAAACAGACTTGCAGAAATTAGAAAATTTTGTATTTATTCAAACTATGGCTATAATCAAATCAGAAATATAGAATGTATATTAAAGTAGACTGTATATTACAATAAATTTGAGAAGACATGATGTCTACTCTTTTTTTTTTTGAGTTGGAGTCTCACTCTGTCACCCAGACTGGAGTGCAGTGGCCGCTTCCGGTCACCGCAGCCTCGACCTGCTGGGCTCCAGCGATCCTTCCGCCTCAGCCTTCCAAGTGCCAGAATTACAGGCATGCACTACCATGCCCGGCTGATTTTTTTTGATTTATTGTAGAGATGAGGTCTCCCTGCCCAGGCGGGTCTCGAACCCGCGGGCTCAGGCAATCCACTCACCTCAGCCTCCCAAAGGCGCGGGATTACAGGCTGAGCCACTGAGCCTGGCTTGTCTACTCTTTTTAAATATAATTTTACAGACTGAATGTGGAAGGAAAATTGCTTTTTCTGGAAAAATGATAAACTTAAGAATTTTTTTACTTAAAAAATGATATAAAAGAATACTAAAAACATGCTCTTACTTGAATTTATATCTGTTATTAAACCTTTCTCTGTGGTTATTGTATTATCTTATTGTTTACTTACATATTGAAGATCTTTGTTTTTTCTTACTTTGTTTTATTATTGACTGATTTTGTATCAGCTGGTTGCATTAGTTGGACTATGGTGTTAAGGTAGTAAAGGATCAAATTAAGCATTTTGTATACAGAAACAAATTAATAACAGCAAAGAAAATCAACTGTGTTAACCTGAGAATTGGAGATTCCAGGTGCCACATGACAATTTATTAATCATTCCAAATTTGATACTTTAAACTGTCATGGTCATAGTTTGAGTGACACTGAAATCAAAATTTAACATAGTCTCTTTATTTTGATTTCTTTAACTTTTTAAAGTGTTCTATAATCTTTTTCACATCTAAGGTTTGAAATTTCAAGTATGAGGGGTTAAGTAGCATTATTAGTACATGGAAACCACTATTCATACACTAAGTAAATGAATAAATTTGCTTCATTTCTAGCTTTCCTCTTATGTCAGATTTATAATTGAGTTTATATAGGTGCTTATTACTGCACTTTTCCTTAGAAAGATGCCAGAAGTCAATGGCAAGTTTAATTTTTTGAATATTCCTCCAGAAACCATAATTTAATTTTTGTCCAGGTTGCTTTCAGCATGGGGTCTGACAATATTATCCAATAGCTAAGAAGAAAGAAACAATTTTACTTAAAATTATGGATAAACAGAAATAATAAGGTGCCTTAAAATTGTCTGAAGCATAATAAAATATGTCTAGAAAATAAGAAAGATAGAAAATACAAAGTGGTAAATTTATATTTCTAATAATTTTCTTATAAAATATAAGATATTAAAGGTAAGTTGAATGTTATCTTTTAATTTTTGTAATTAATCAACTTGTAAATTTATCTATAAAACATATTTGCATGTGTTTCTTTAAAGAACAATAATTTAATATTAAAAATTAATAAAATGGTCATAAAAATAAAATGTTCTCTTTTAAAGTTACCTCACAGAGGTCATATTTTTTGAACAAAATTAACTTTCCTTAGTCAAAGTGGCAGATTTTTGTTCTGAATAAGATGTGATAAACACAGTTCATTTTACTCCTCCCCCTAATCAAACACGTACACACACTCACACACACTAACTCCTAGGCAAAAACCTTAGTCACATGGAATAAAATGGTGAAACTTGGAGAAAATAAGATGGATTAGGCTAAAGTAGGCATGGCTGGAGACTCAATTAATGAGTATAACTTGTTCTCTAGCTTTTATTTTCCTTAAATATTTCAGCCTGAGTACTAGAGAAATTCACAACTCTGAAAAATCAACATACACTAAAAAAAAAAAAAAAAGAAGCCTGTTCTGTAGTCAAAAGTAAGACTAGAGATGAAACAACAGTACAAATAAGCTTTAGTTATACTCAATAGTTCTTAGGGCGAACACCACTAAAAAAGTCCTGCCTTCTTTCCCAATGTAATAGGTACTATATTGGCAGAGTCCCTGAGTGAAACTCTGTCATGCAATGTTTCCCCTACCTGAACAGCAATGAGGAAGTATCCTTTCTCAACAGAGCTTGTTGACAGATCTTTAACTGTGATTGCCACCTTTGTAGTAAAGAGCAAGTGCCTTTTTGCTTTGGAGCCTGTTAACAGAACTGTGTCTCATCTTACCACGAACATGGGTGATCTCAACTCAGAAGCAAAAGACAAATATAGTAACCAATATTAATATGCTCCAGATGTTGAAATTCTCTGACAAAGATTTTAAAACGATCATAACAAACAAATAAGCAATAAAAAAACAGCTCCTTGAAATATATACAAACATATCAAATATTAGGAAAGACTTACAAGATATAAAAATAATCAAATGAACATTTTAAAACTGAAAACCAAAATAACCAAAATAAAAATTAATAGTAGAATGAATGTGACAGAGAATTTTAATAAAGATGAAAAAAGCCTATTCAATCTTTTAAAAATATATGAAAAAATAGATTTAAAAAATAAACTAAGACTCAAGGACTTATGAGATAAAAAGAGAAAATATGAAATGTATTTTAGAAGATCTAGACAGAGAGTAAAGATATCAGCTTGAAAATATATTTCAGGAGATAATGACTAACATATTTCCATATTTGAAGAAAGGCATGCACTGCATTCAAGAAGCTTAGGGAATCTCCAGAAGGATAAATCTAAAGAGATCTACATCCAAAAGCATCATAGTTAATGTAATGAAAACTAAATACAGGCAATTCAGCTTAAAATCTGCCAGACATGAATGCCTAATGGCACATTATCTATAGTGGGAAAATGATTCTAATGAAAAACAATGCAAAACAAAAAAGCAAAACAAAACAAAACCCACTGGTTATATGTATCTGGTTTCATGGTTGAAATACTAAGTTTTGTTTTACTCATTATACAACTCAAACGTACCTATATGACTAGCTCCCCATGAAAACCTCAAATTTTAATATTTTGATTTCCCCTTGCAAGTGACAGTTCATATATGCCCCTCTAGTTCACTGCTAGAAAGACTTCATCCTGTGTACACTGGTGGGGTAGAATTTAGAAGTCTATACTTGATGTCTCTGGATTGCTATCGATGTTGTTTGTGTTTTGTTTTCCTTATGAATGCTCCTCTTCTTTTTGCTATAATAAACTTTTTTTGCAATTTGTAAATTAAACTTCTATTTTTAGAAAATTTCCAAATTTATGTATTAAAAAATATGTTTTTCTCTGGGAAGCATGATTTTCTTTCTTTTTATTTATTTATTTTATTTTAAAGATACGGGGTACAATTCAGGATTAGGTATACAGAAATTCATAAGGTAGGTACCCTTTTTGATAAGGTTGGCCCCTCCCTCCCCTGGCAGTTTCCCACTACTGCCAATCCTTTTCTTATAGTATTATGATAATTGCTCAAGTTTCGCTTATGAGTGAGAACATATGGTACTCTGTTCTTTGTTTCTGTGATAGATCTTCTTGCTATTATAAACTTTAATTCTGAATATAAATAGTTATTGGGCATCATGAGATTTTCTAGAAGAAAAATCTAAATTGAAAGTGACCGTGTAACTCCCCAAACACAGGCAAACAAAAATTAAAATAGAGATGGAATGATTATATCAGTATCAGAAAAAGTAGACTTCAGAGCAAAGTAAACTACCAGAGACTATGAAGTCATACATAAATACAAAATAGTCAATTCACAAAGAAGATATTAGTAAATATACACATACACATGTATATAAACAGAGCAAGTGAGTTTCAAATACAGGAAACAAAAACTGATAAAATAACAAGTAGAAATAGCAAATACACAATTAGAATCAGAGATGTCAACACTCATCCCTCAGAAATTAATAGAATCACTAGACAAAAGGGAAGTAGAGAAAGAACTAAACAATACCATTAACCAACACGATATACATGAATGCTATAAAATATTATCTCCAACAACAGCATAATAGGAAATATTTCAAGTGTATGTGGAATATTCACCAAGATAGGCTGTATCTTCAACCACAAAACAAAGTTAAGAATTTAAAATAATGAACATGCACAAACTATGTTTTTAACTATATTAGAATAACACTGAAAACAGTAAGAGAAAGATAACAGAAAACTGAAACTATTATACATTAAAAACAATTCTTAATAAATCAAAAAGTTGTTTAATAAATCAGTATATATATATACTGTATGTTGAACTGAATGACATTTTAAATCAGTATATATATACTGTATGTTGAACTGAATATTTTAAATACAATATATTAAAATATGATGAATAGAGCTGAAGTCATGCTGAGAAAAATTTATAGCATTAAGTCTTATGTTGTTATATTAGAAAGGACGAGAGGTTTCAAATTCATAACCTATAATCCTTCATTAAGAATTCCAAAATCAACCTTACATATACTAAAAGGTTAATAAAAATATAATCTCATACATATTGCAATTTTAGATAAAATGGATTGATTTTTTTTCTTGTTAATCTAGTTTATTTGAAAAAATATCTTGCTATAATATGTAGGACAAGATATTAAAACTCTTCCTAATTTTCATTTGCCAAATAATATCTAAGTCAAAGGATGCCACTGATAGCAGTCATTGATTTGTGGAGTCTTTCACTCTACCTAACAAGAGCAGAATACATCCTTGTTACGCACACATGAAACATTCACCAAAGTAGACAGTATTTTGGGCCATAAAACAAACCTCAACAAATTTTGAAATATTGAAATCATACAAATCATGTCTTCTGATAATATAATCAATCAGAAATTAATACCTGAAGGACAATAAGAGAATATCTGAATATGTAGAAATTGAGCATAATATACTTCTAGATAATCCATGGATCATACAAGAAGCCACAAAGAAAAATTTTTAAAATACATGGAATCAAATGAAAATAAAAAGAAAATGTTCAAAATATGTGGTATTCAGCTAAAGCAGTTACACAAAGGAAATTTGTAGCACTGAATGCTATTCATCAATACCCACATTTTTGCCTCAAAAAATTAGAAGTGCAATTGGCATTTTTAATAAATTTTTTATTGAAACAATCATGGATTGATTTTTAAAACCAAAAATTCATCCAAAATGCAATAGGTGATCTGAATAATCCTTTAATTATTAAAGACCTTGAAATCCTTATTAAAATCCTTTCAAACATGAAATCTTCTAGATAGTTTTACAGACAAATTCCATCAAATATTTTAAGAAGTATGCAAATTACAATCTTATTCAGAAAGTAGAAAGAGAGAACGTTTTCTAATTTATTTTATGTCTAGTATTTTTCTGATCTACAAATCAGACAAAAACTGTAGCAGATAAGCAAAAACAAAATTTAATAAGCATTGAGCAATATTCCTTATGAATTGAGAGAAAATCTTCAACTAAATATTAAGAAATTAAGTGCAGCATGTATATAAAAAGAACAATACACCACACAAGTAGATTTATTCCTATTTGAATGCAAGAATGTTTCAATATTTGAAAACCAATAACTGCAATTTATTATTTTGACAGATGCAATTATTACTTCAACAAATATAGAAAAAAGCATTTGTTATAATTCACTAATAAAGAATAGAGAGAATATCCTCAAGCTGATAAAAAATCTACAAATACCAGTTTTCATTATAATCAAGGGAGAAAGTCATTACTTTCCTTCATAATTGGGAATAAGACAGCAAAGTTCACATTTAACACTCTTATTCAGCATACTATGTTTTTTCCAGAGCAATAAGAAAAGTAAAATACAATAAAGTATAAATGTTACAGGTTAGACTATAAGAACATAAATTTCTGCTATTTGCAGATAATATTCTTATCTACATAGTAATATTAATGGATGAACCAAAAATATTCTAGAATCCTAAAATAAGTAAGTTTAACAAGGTTGCATAATACATAATCGACACATAACAAGTGTTTTTTATAATACTTGGGAAAACAAATTTAGAAACACAGTATCATTTGTCATCATTTACTCTTGAAATTAAGATGTTGGTATAAACAACCAGGTACTATAACTAAATGTCTAACACTAAGTCTAACAAAATAAATGCAAGACATATGTAAAAGAACGGAAAGACATAACATATTTGTGAATTGGAAGATTCAAACTAATAATGATGCTAATTCTCCCTAAGTTGATTTAAGCTATTCATATTAAAATCCCAACAATATTACATGATATAGAAAAGTTGGAGCTACATTTTATATGAATGAGCAAAGGAACTAAAATGGTCAAATCAATTTTTAAAAATAATAATAGTAGGTGAATTTAAGACACATTATAGCTATACTAAATAAGAGAATGTTGTGCTTGGCAGAGAAATAGACACATGGATCAAAGGAATAGAATAAAGAACCCAGAAATAGACCAACACAAATATAGCCAATAGAATTTTAGGCAAATTTTCAAAAGTAAGTCAATAGAGCAAGTATGAGCTTTTTAACAAATGGTATTAAATGCTTATAAATAAGAATGATTGAAACTCAAATTCCACACTTCATTCAAAGACTAACTCAAATTGCATAACAGACTTAATTGTAAAACACAAAAAAAGTTTGGGAAAAATATAAACTCTTTGGTATCTAAGACAAGGTAAAGTGTTCTTATCCATGATACCAAAATATAATCAATAAATTTAAAAAAAGAATTGACTTTATTAAAATTAAGAGCTTTTGCTATGCATAAATAACATGTTAAGTAAACTAAAAGACAAGACACAGTCTAGAAAAAACTAGTTGAAACTAATATTTGACAAATGGTTCATATTTAAAATATATTAAAACCCTCTGTACTGGTTTGCTGTAGCTGCTATAAAAGAGTAGCATAGCTTAAACAATATATATTTTTTCTTATAAGGAGATATCAGCCATATTGGATTAGGGTTCACCCTAATGACATTATTTAACTGAATTACCTCTTTAAATATTCTTTCTGTCAAAATACAGTCACATTTTAATATAGTGAGGTAAGGGATCAACATAAAAAATTGTTTGGAGGAGTACACCATTCAGACCATAACACTCTCAAAAGTCAGTAGTAAGAAAAGACAAAAGTCAGTAGTAAGAAAACACAAAAATGCCAAAATGAACTTGAATTGAAAATTATCTAAAGAATATATACAAATGTCAAATACATACAAAGATGTTCATCATTAGTAACTACTGAGGAAACGCAAATTAAAACCCCTAAAAAGAGATCATCACACATATTTTAGAATGGTTAAAATAAAAAATTAGTGATAATATCAAATTCTTGAATAAAAAGTGTTTCGGACAGTTATACCATATAGAATCGTATATATGATTATAAGTTTATATAGGTTTCTCAAGGGATAAAATTTTAGTGATAGAGAACAGATTGGTGATTTTTATATTCAGATTTAAGGGAAGGGTATGACTATTAGGAATGACACAAGGTGTTTCTTGGAGGTAGAACAATTTAGTGTCTTGATTGTACTGACTGTTACTAGCATCTATACATTTGCTACATTTCAGAGAACTATACACCAAAAACCAAATCAAACAAAAAAAAATTCATGTAAAAATTGTCAGAACCACTCAAAATCTGTGCCTAAACTAATATTGTACAAACATTCAATTCTTTGTTTAGATAAAGTGACGTGTTAAGTAAGACATTAACATTGGAGAAAACTGAGTTCACAAGAACTCTTTATTTTATTTATTTATTTTTGCAACTTCTTGTGAGTCTTAAAGTGGTTTTTTTAAAAAAGTTGTGAAATATTAGAATAATTTCAGTTACCTGGTATCAAAATAATTTCTTAGTTCCAATCTGTAATTAATGCTTAAATAACAAAATTATATTGAAAAGTATTAAATATTACACAACCAATTTTACAGTTTCCCATTTGTTCTACTTTTTTCTCTAAAATACATATGGTCTACATTATTCTCAAATAAAATATAAATTAAATATCAGGTATTTGAAAATATATTTGTATCTTTTTTGATTGTCATAGGAATATATATTTCTCTTTAAATAACCTAGAATTTCTAGGGACTTAACACCGATCATACATACTGATTTAGGGTTTTTATTTTTCAGGTGGTATTATTTTATCTTCTGTATGTAATCTTCATGGTTTAACCTGATTATCTCATTTTAACTTACAATATGTCTTTTGAAAGGGTAAAAAAAGGGAATTCATTTTTGTGTTGAAAAGGCCAAATAAAAAATGTAGATTCACTATAAATTTTTCAACATAATCAAAGGTAGACTAAAGCTGACTAATTTGGTTGTTTCACAAAATGTATGTTGGCAACAAATAAAATGATAATAACTAGTTTAGTCCTATCATTACTGTCACTGTTTATACATTTTCATTGGCTTTGTGTTTGTTCCTTTTTGAAAAGTCACAAATATTGAGTAGTCTTAAACTATTATTAAAAAGTAGAAAATATGCATCACAGCAATCCCACTCCCTGAATAAAATTAGTGTTTTTTTTTTTTTTCACACAGCACCCACTCCTTTCTAATGCAAGCCTGGCTAAAAAGAATTTTTCTAACCTCCATGTTTGTGTGTGTGTGTGTGTGTGTGTGTGTGTGTGTGTGTGTGTCTGTGTGTGTTGGTGAGAGAACCATAATAGAGTATACCATAAACTTCGGTTAAGAGCATGCTATAACCCAATAAATATGTAATCGGCTTGTGGACAATAGCACAGCCATTTTAGTTTTCTGCTTTAAAACATAACCTGTAGCTGTTTAAAGTTTCAGTTATGGGAAAAACTGCAAAGCTCCAGTTCAAGCTTCAACCCCTTCCCTTGACCCACTTTCCCCTTAGCAACAACCAATCAGGTGCCAGGGGAAAATCACCTAGTTTCCAAATGTCTCTGCAACTTCCCCAGCTAGTGGGCCAAGGTCAGCCCGAGTCAAACAAGCCAATCCTCCACGATTGAGCTGACCACCAGAGGTTACTACCCAATTAAATGGTAACAAGATTGGAAAGTCCCCCCAAACTCCTCCTCTCTTTGTGTAAAAACATAAAAGGTGTCTGCTTAAGGAAGTCAGGGCCTCTGGGTGTACTCCGTTGCGTCAGTTGTCGACAGAGGTCCAGGCTCAAGCTTGCAAATAAAGACCCTCTTGAACTTTCATCGGTATTGGCTCTTGGTGGTCTCTCAGATTGAACTTTTGGCCACTACATTTGGGGGCTCGTCCGGGATGCCAGAGACCCCCCCCCCCGAGACCCCAGTCCGGAGGGTTCTCAGGCCAGCATTCGGTAAGTCGCTCCCGGGTTAGCGCATCTGTGTCCTGTATCTCAGGTGTAGCTCCACACTTTGTTCTGAGATCAGCATCAGGCTAGGTGGACGTGCTGGAAAGTCGCTGGCCGGACTTTCCCACGACCCCATCCAGAAGACGAGGTCTTCATCTGTGGGGAAGGTCAGACTCGTCGACGGTCTGTCTCTCACCTATCGTACTTTCAGATTTGTTTTCACGGCCACTACTGTCTGTCTCCTGTCATTTTCCCTTTCATCTTGTTGGTTGTGTTTGTTGTACCAACAGTACTGACGAATAAGATGGGGCAGGCACAGACAACACTGTTAACTCTCAGGACTGATCACTTTTCAGAACTAAATTTTGACACAATTTGAGTGTAAAAATTCACAAAAAGAAATTCCAGGATTTGTGTGCCACTGAGTGGCCCACCTTCAATGTAGACTGACCATGAGAAGGGACCTTTCTAACAAGTGTTCTCTTGCAGGTCAAGAATGTCATCCTCCAAAGAGGCTCCCAGAGACACCCAGACCAACTACCTTATATACTGGTCTGGCAAGATATAGTGGAATCCCCTCTCCCTTAGGTGAAACCCAACCTTCCTACCCCGTTAAAGGCATTGAGAGTGCTCACGTTCAGAAGGGGGCGGAACCTTCGGAACCACCAGAGAGTGTGTCATCACAGCCTCAGAAGAAGCAGAATCCCTTCCATAAGTCCCCAAAGAACCCCTTTTACCCCTTTCTCCCTGATTCTAACTTGGAAGAGATAATTTTCCCCCCTCATACCAGTCAGCTCCCCGTAGACCTTCAGCTCCGCCAGCGCCGCAACCCCAAGCCACCGCTGCTGCTGCTGCCACTGCCGCTGCCGCTGCAGAGGCGGAGCCAGGAGCGGCCGGGGAGGGGAGGGAGAAAAGAGAAATGAATGGACCAGCTGCAGGGACTCGAGGGAGAGTCGCCAGGATGACTGGTCCTGGAGTGGCCCCGGATGACTCCACGGTGATCTTGCCACTGAGAGTGGCTGGGCCCCCAGATGAGGCCAGGAACCAACCCACGCATTATTGGCTGTTTTCCACCAGTGATCTATACAATTGGAAAACACAAATTGCTACTTTCTCTGAGAATCCTAGAGGGCTGATTAACTTGCTGGAAAGCATTCTCTTTACCCACCAGCCTACCTGGGATGATTGCCAGATGCTTCTACAGGTATTATTCACCACTGAAGAGAAAGAAGGAATCCAGATGGAGGCCCGGAAGCTGGTTCCGGGAGTTGATGGACAGTCCACCACCAACCCTGATCTTCTAAATGCAGCCTTTCCCCTTTCCAAACCTGGATGGGATTTTAACATGGCAGAAGGTAAGGAGAAACTCTGGGTCTACCGCCAGGCTCTGATGACAGGTCTCCGGGCAGCTGCTCGTAAGCCCACTAATTTGACTAGGGTATATAACATAAGGCAGGACAGGAATGAGAGCCCAGCCGCATTTTTGGAGCGTATTATGGAAGCCTTCCATTAATACACCCCAATGGATCCAGAGGCACCAGAAACCAAAGCGGCTGTAATCATGGCGTTTGTTAATCAGGCAGCACCAGATATTAAAAGGAAGCTGAAGAAAGTAGAAAGATTAGGAGAAAAAAGTTTACAGGATCTGCTGGGAGTGGCTGAGAAAGCTTTTAACAATAGAGAGAGTCCAGAAGAATGCCAGGACAGGCGTAGCGAGCAGCAGACCAAGGGATTAGCCAAAATTCTCTTAGCTGCCACTACCCACGACCCCAAGGAAAAACAGAAGTGGCTGAAAAAATTGGCTTCTGAGTCAGGCAACAAACTGGGGAACCCTCAGCTGGACCGCCCCAAGTTAGGGAAAAATCAGTGCTTCCACTTCAAGGAGGAAGGGCACTACATAAAGAACTGCCCTAAGCACCCTCCTCGTCCTGAGGACAAAGTGACTGTACTTGTAACTGAATAGGGAAGTCAGGGCTCAGAGTCCCCCCCTGAGCCCAGGGTAACCTTGGAGGTAGGGGGGAAACCCGTGACTTTTCAAGTGGATTCAGAAGCGGAGCGATTCGTATTATTAAAACCACAAGGCCCTCTCTCAGACAAAATCTCATGGGTTCAAGGAGCTAATGAGATAAGACCGGCACACTGGACTACTAAGAGAACAGTGAATTTAAGCACTGGTACAGTCGTCCATGAGTTCTTAGTTATTCCTGATTGCCCGTACCCTTTGTTTGGGAGAGATCTGTTGAGCAAAGTGGAAGCAAATCTCAGCTTTCGGCCAGACAGAGTGACAGTAACAGATTCAGTTGGGTGCCCCCTGCAGATTCTAACTATAAAATTAGAAGATGAATACAGGCTGTGTCAGGCCCCTGACCCAGAGATGGAATTGGACATGCAGGACTGGCTTCGGGAAATTCCCCTAGCCTGGGCAGAAACTGGAGGAATAGGGTTGGCTAAACACAGGCCAACAGTGTTTGTGGAACTAAAGCCCGGAGTGGACCCAGCCTGGGTCCTGGCAGTATCCAATCCCTGTGGCAGCACGAAATGGGATAATCCCCCACATACGGTGGCTGCTGGATGAGGGAATATTGTGGCCTTGTCAGTCTGCCTGGAACACACCCTTGCTGCTAGTGTGAAAGCCCAATTCAACCGACTACTGGCCTGTTCAGGACTTACAGGAAGTAAACCACCAGATGATGGACATATACCCCATGGTCCCTAACCCCTATACCCTCCTCACCGCCCTGGCCCCAGGCAAGGTTTGGTACACGGTATTATATTTAAAAGATGCCTTTTTCAGCTTGCCGTTGGTCCCACAGAGTCAGTACATCTTCGCATTCGAGTGGCTGGACCCGGAAAGAGGAATCAATTGGCAACTCACCTGAACCCGGCTTCCCCAAGGATTCAAAAACTCTCTCATCATCTTCGATGAAGGCTTACATGAAGACCTGGGTGAGTTCCGTAACACACACCCCACCCTAACCCTGTTGTAGTACATGGATGATATTCTGCTAGCCGCAGAAAATCGGGACACGTGCTTGCAAGGCACCAGAGATTTGCTGCAAACACTAGGTGCTCTGGGCTATCAAGCCTCAGCCAAAAAGGCTCGGATCTGCAAAACTGAAGTAAGTTACCTGGGCTACAAACTGAAAGATGGGTAGAGATGGCTATCGGACGCCTGGAAGGAGATGGTACTGAGAATTCCACAACCACAGAATGTACGACAGATACATGAGTTCTTAGGATCAGCTGGCTTCTGCCACCTATGGATTCCTGGGTTTGCTGAACTCGCCCGGCCATTATATGAGGCCACCAAAAATAAGTCCAACCTCACATGGACGGAGGACATTAACAGATCTTTTGAAACTCTTAGACAAGCCCTGGTGTCAGCCCCAGCTTTGGGACTGCCAGATCTGACTGAATCCTTTTTCTTGTTTGTTGATGAGTCTAAGGGAATAGCCAAAGGAGTGCTGTTGCAGCAAATAGGGCCATGGAAGAGGCCAGTGGCATACCTGTCAAAGAAGTTAAACTCCATGGCTGCCGGGTGGCCCCCATGCCTATGGATCATCGTGGCAGTTGCCACTATGGTCAAGGATGCTGACAAAATTGCCATGGGAAAAGAACTACATGTCACTGCCCCTCATGCTGTGGAGGGAGTTCTAAAACAACCACCCGACAGATGGATACGTAATGCCTGGCTAACTCATTATCAAAGTCTCCTTTTAAACCCAGTCAGAATCTTGTTTCAGGCTCCGGCTACTCTGAATCCAGCCACCCTTCTACCCGACCCGGATGGGGAAGGCCCCCTGCACGACTGCCAGGACATCCTGGTGCAGGTCCATGGAATACGGGAAGAAATCCAGGACTGGCCCCTAACTGACACCAGAGAAACTTGGTACACAGACGGCTGCAGCTTTGTGCAGGGAAGAACCAGGTATGCTGGGGCAGCGGTGACTACAGAGACTGAGACCTTATGAGCAGCGCCGCTTGTGGCCGGGACCTCGGCTCAGCGAGCCGAGCTCATTGCCCTCACTAAGGCCCTAGTCATGGGAAAAGGGCAAAGAATAAATGTTTATACTGACAGCAGGTATGCTTTTGCAACTGTGCACATTTATAGAGCCATCTATAAGGAGAGGGGGGCTCTTAACTGCAGAAGGAAAGACTATTAAAAATAAAACTGAGATCCTTGAGTTGTTACAGGCACTCTGGCTACCCAAAGCACTGGCCATAATACATTGTCCAGGACACCAGAAGGAGGCCACGCCAGTGGCACGGGGAAACCGTCTGGCAGATGCTGAGGCCAAAATGGTGGCCCTTTCTGTGGACCATGTCCTAGTGACTACACTGCCAGACCCTGGGCCCCCGGATCTGCCTGAAAGCCCGAATTATACAGAGGGGGATTTAAAATGATAAATGGGCAGCCTGGAGTTATGTTCTCAAATGGCTGGTGGTGGATCCAACACTGGGATATGACCACCAGCAAATGGAATGTCATCCTTCAAGAACAGTTGGGTCAGCAACTGCTTATAAAATGCACAGAAGTACCTACATGGGAACCAGAAAAATGAAAGAATTGATACGCCATGCAAACATGGTCATACCCAATGGTCGACAAGTGATCGGACAAATTGTAAATCAATGTCAGGCTTGTCAGGTTGTCAACGCAACCAATCTCAAACAAAACCCAGGGACCAGACTTCGAGGAAACCGGCCAGGAGCATACTGGGAAGTGGACTTCACTGAGGTGAGACCAGGAAAGTATGGATACAAGTACTTACTAGTGTCTATAGACACCTTTTCAGGTTGGATAGAGGCATTTCCCACCACGAATGAAACCGCACAGGTGGTGGCCAAGAAACTCTTGGAAGATCTGATGCCCAGGTATGGCTTCCCGGTGCAGATAGGGTCAGACAATGGCCCCAGCTTCATCTCTAAGGCAACACAGGGAGTAGCTCAGGCCCTGGGGGCGGATTGGAAATTACATTGTGCATACAGGCCCCAGAGCTCAGGACAGGTAGAAAGAATGAATAGAACCCTAAAAGAGACCTTAACTAAATTAATCCAGGAGACTGGTGGGGACTGGGTGGCTCTCCTTCCCTTTGTGCTATATAGGGTGCGCAACTCACCCTATAAGCTAGGGTTTACTCCTTTTGAAATCATGTTTGGAGTGCCTCCACCGGTCATACCTAACCTAAGAACAGAACTATTAATAGACATAGATGATCAAAAACTCCTTTTTTCCCTCCAAACTCTGCAAAGGGTCCACGAGCAGGTGTGGCCCAGACTGAAAGCCCTTTATGAGACCGGACCACTGCCAACTCCCCACAACTACCAACCGGGGAACTGGGTGTACATCCGGCGACATCAACACGAGACTCTGCAGCTGTGGTGGAAAGGACCGTACGTCGTGATCCTGTCCACCCCCACTGCCTTGAAGTTGGAAGGTATCGCGTCTTGGATACACCACACCCATGTCAAACTTGCTGATACCCCTGCTGTGCTGAAAGACTACACACCTGAATGGAGCAGCCGACTGGACAAGGACAATCCTCTAAAACTAAGACTGTGTCGCACTTCTTTTTCTTCTTCTTCGTGACAGGGATGGAATCTCTTTGGGCAGTCCCTAATCCTCACCAACCTCTAAACTTAACATGGCAGTTGTTAACCCTCAGGTCAGGGATCGACAGAATAATTTTTCAAACTTCCAACCTCGCTCCCCTCAACACTTGGTTCCCAACCCTCACCTGTGACCTAAAGGAAATGTACCAATACTCTGACTGGGCTGGCGCGGTAACCAAAGTAATTTCAAAGCTAGGCTATAACAAGCAGTATCAGTTTTATGTATGCCCCGGCCATGACCAGGACAAGGCATGTGCAGACCCCGGCCAATGTTATTGCCCAGCATGGGCCTGTGTCTCCACAGGCACCGTACCTTGGGTCCCTGCCAAAACCAATGACTTAATCACTATAAAAAGAAACCCCTCAGGTTATAAGAAGGGGCCCTGTCAGATTCAGGGTATGCTTGTGACACCCTCTGTCTCCTACTGTGACCCCCTCATGATACACTTCACCCCGGCGGGGCGCCGAGTTACAAACTGGACGGTCGGGAAAACATGGGGAATCAGGTTATATGATGACCCCAGAACAGGATGGCGTGATCTAGGGAGTCTTTTCATGATTAGACTAAAAGTCCAAACCCTCAGCACCATCCCGGGGCTCACCCCATCTAATTTTGGACACCATATTCGGGGGTTCGCACCACCCACAGATAAGCCAACTACTGAATCAATTCCTAGACCCGAGCCAAGCAGTGTGCCTTCCACTACTGCCATTCACACCCCGTGCCACGGTAACACTGCAGCTATTTCCTTTATAAAGAAAACCCCTGTACTAAATGCATCCTCATACTTTCTCTGGAACGCCTCCTCCCACCCTCTCTGGGATATTCTAAGCAATACCTACCTTTTTCTCAATAGCACCAGGCCCAATCTCACCCAGTCCTGCTGGCTATGCTATAGTCCCTGGCCACCTTATTATGAAGGCACTGCAATCATAGGAAACTACGCCACGAGCCTGAGTTCTGATGCTTGCCAGTGGGCCCTGAGCACGGAAATAAGCTTGACCCTACAGTCAATCTCTGGGAAAGGAAATTGCATGGGCAAGCCCCCTTCGGGGGTCCAGTCCTTATGTGCCCAGACTTTCCCCGTAGTCTCCAATGATTTTCACCTGTCCCCCGAGAACAGATGGTGGATGTGTTCCACTGGCTTAACTCCGTGTTTGCATGGGCAGGTACTCAGCCAGTCTGAGGGCTTTTGCATTTTGGTACAGTTACTCCCCAAAATACTGTACCACACCGAGGAGGATATATTCCAGTTGCTGAAACAAGAAGTGTACCCCTGGGTTAAAAGGGAGCTGGTCACTGCAATAACCCTGTCAGTGTTGCTAGGACTAGGCCTTGCTGGGGCAGGGACAGGTATCGCCTCCCTAGCCACTCAATCCCATCGTTACAGTAGCTTTCAGGCTGCAATAGATTCTGACATAGAAAAAATAGAAACTTCTATTTCACACTTACAGGAATCCCTAACCTCTCTGTCTGAAGTAGTTCTGCAAAACCGTAGAGGCTTAGACCTACTGTTCCTCCAGCAAGGTGGCCTCTGCATCACCCTGGGAGAAGAATGTTGTTTCTACACCGACCATTCAGGGATAGTAAAGGAATCCATGGATAAGGTGTGAGAAGTTTGGCTAAATGCAAATTAGAGCAGGAGCAGAGACAGGGATGGTTTGAAAGTTGGTTTAACTACTCACCTTGGTTAACCACACTATTGTCTGCTTTAATAGGCCCCGTGATCATACTCTTGCTGTTGCTAACCTTCGATCCATGTATTTTAAATAAGCTAATAACTTTTATAAAAGCTAGAACAAACACTGTGCAACTTATGGTCCTCAGACAACAATACCAACAGGTGCCCCTGGACGACTCAGCATGTTGAAGGAATCCAAGATTAGATTCACTCTACCCTCATGAGAAGGGGGGAATGAGAGAACCGTAATAGAGTATACCATAAACTTAGGTTAAGAGCATGCTATAACCCAATAAATATGTAATCGGCTTGTGGACAATAGCACAGCCATTTTAGTTTTCTGCTTTAAAACATAACCTGTAGCTGTTTAAAGTTTCAGTTATGGGAAAAACTGCAAAGCTCCAGTTCAAGCTTCAACCCCTTCCCTTGACCCACTTTCCCCTTAGCAACAACCAATCAGGTGCCAGGGGAAAATCACCTAAAGTTTCCAAATGTCTCTGCAACTTCCCCAGCTAGTGGGCCAAGGTCAGCCTGAGTCAAGCTAGCCATCCTCCACAATTAAGCTAACCACCAGAGGTTACTACCCAATTAAATGGTAACAAGACTGGAAAGTTCCCCCAAACTCCTCCCTTTGTGTAAAAACATAAAAGGCGTCTGCTTCAGGAAGTCAGGGCCTCTGGGTGTACTCCGCTGCGTCGGTTGTCAACAGAGGACCAGGCTCGAGCTTGCAAATAAAGACCCTCTTGAACTTTCATCGGAATTGGCTCTTGGTGGTCTCTCGGGTTGAACTTTCGGCCATTACATTGGTTAAAAAAAAACTATATTTTGATATTAAAGAACTTCAGAATCCAGAATTTGGCAATATTTTTAATGAAAGTAGTTTTACAGCCTAATATTCTGATCAGCACATAATTATCTCTGGTGTATTGTTCAAGTTAAGTCATAACATCCTTCTAAAAACTCTGAACATAACAGATGTCAATGCTTCTTGTTTTCTAGATAGTGGGTCTTTTGGAGTAATATTCTGCCCTCACAAATTCTAAAAATGTTGGCACTTGCTTTGACAAACATTTTGCAGCAAAGATTAGGTAATAGAACTAAGAATTCTAAGACTGATTTTGTATAACAAATTATAAATTAGACTACTTTAACAGCTACATTGCTACTTTCAGGTCAGTAAAATTGTTCAGTAACCTCAAGTAATAACTCAGCAATCTTCTAAATAGGAAGTTTACTAATGGAGCTATCAGAGTCAGCAGAATTGGCTGATCTAAGTCTCAGGTTTTCTCTTACCCATTTTATCCTTTAATTTAAATGATCATGGGGAATAAATACCCCAAAATGCAAAGAAGGAGTGAGGGAAAATTTAAGACATTGTAATAATTTACAGAACTGAGTATTACCTAAATTTATGTGAGTCTTTCTTGCTTCTTTGAGATGTAGGTGAATCTAAATGGAACAACCTGTCCTTTTACAACCTGGAGAGTTCAGAACCTCTACATGGCCTTTGTGAATTCTCCAACGTGGCTCTTCATATCATGTGCTAATTGTGCTCCTTATTCTTGTAAGGTCAATTGATTTGGCCTTTTATTATATATTACAACTCCTTCTACTTTCAGAAAATAGTTCAATCACATTTAGTTTTTGTGATGAAATATATGATAAATTGACAAATGAATGGAAAAAAAGAGGGCGCTCAACAGCTAAAAGTTTGGAATTATTTGCTACTTCCTGACCCACTGCAGCGCTTTTCACTTAAAAGACTGAAAAGCATAGCCAACCCTAGAAAACACAGTATTTTGTTGTGCTTTACTACAGGGAGTGAGAAATAATAGAAAGAAAATATATGATGCAGGTTTGTTTGCATCATCCAGCTACTTCAAGCTTAAGGGTCCACCCATTCTGCGCAAATTTTCTCTTTTGAAAAATTATTTTTTCTAAAAATTAGAAAAATACTTTCTTAAATTCCTTATTGAGGATTACCCCCTAATTTGACCTCATGCTTTTCATAAATTGGGATGCTCTAGTCTCTCTTCTGGAACACTAGTGTTTGGTCTCATATAGTAGTTCAACCAACAAAACTTGCTCTGTATCACAAGAAACATTTAGTTGAACAAATGTGAGATGTGCAGGGATAATACAAAACAAATTATTATTAAATGCTGTCTAGCACCTAGAATAAACTGAGAATTTATTTTGTTTATTTTTTGTCATAACTCTGTCATCTTCCCAGATAGGGTTCATCATGTTTCACAGAGTCCTACTAACCGAGTAGCAGCATCCTCAGGTGGGAGCCTTGCTGTCTTAGAATCCCTACATCAAGCCTGGGCCTTCTGCAGGAAGATAATTAGTAGTGGTGTACTTTTATATTCACAAGGTTAGGCTTTCTATGGATTTTATGCTCGCCATGTTTAGACATTAGGTTAATATTTTCTCTTTTGAAATCAATCACAAGAGAGCACACTCAGTTATGTGGGATTGGATCCTGACTTTTTTTGAGTCAGTTTCACACTGTCACCCAGGCTGAAGTGCAGTGGCATGCTCACAGCCACCACAAACCTTGATCTGCTGTGCTCGGATGATTCTTCTGCCTCAGCCTTCCAAGTAACTGGAACTACAGGCACACGCCATCAAACCTGGCTAATTTGTGTGTGTGTGTGTGTGTGTGTGTGTGTGTGTGTGTGTGTGTGTAGACAAGGTCTCTCCACGGTGCCCAAGCTGGTCTCAAACCCCTTAGTTCAGGTAATTCTCTCACCTCCATCTCCCAAAGTGCTGGGATTACAGACGTGAGCCACTGCACCAGGCCTAGACATTTTTTAAAAAAATTAATGGCACAAATTATAAAAAGAAAAGATTTAGGCAACATAAAAAAAATCATGTCTGCAATTATTATGTCATCCAAAGTTCATGTATTAGAAGTGTAATTCCAATTCAACAGTGTTGAGAGGTAGGACCTTTAAGAGGCAATTAGGTTAGTAGAACTCTGCACTTAATGTTAACTTAATATTATTATTTTGGGAAAGGTTAGTTGTCACTGGAATGAGTTCCCTCTCTCTCTTACTCATCTTCCTTCCTGTCTGCCTTTGGTCATGGGATGATGCTACACAAAGACCCTCACCAGATGCTGAAGCCATGCTCTTGAACATTTCTGTCTCCAGAACATGAAGCCAAATAAATTTTTATTCATGATAAATTAATCAGTCTGTTATAGTGGCATAAAATTGGTAAGACATGTCTCTTTTATAACTTTTCCAGATACAGTTCTATAGCAGCTACTCCTTAAACGGCTTTTTCTTGACAGGACAGTTTTGTCATTTTTGCACAACTCAAGGATCATTGAAATATCTCCTTCATATCCATATATACATGAATACTTTCTTATTTCTGTTAACAAAGAATTCTAAGGTGAATAATATATTGTCTTCTATCTATATTGGCATATACTCATTCAAATGTGGTCAGGATTCTACACTATTTTGTTGATTTGTGAAAATATATAATTTCTAATGTAGGATAAAGCATTAAAATTACTAAATTATCTTCCTTGATGCCTGGTTCTTTGGTAACATTTTGGAGTCATTTGGTAGCCACTACTCAAATTTCTCTCCTTTAGTTAGTGCAAATGCCTCTAGTTTACCTTTCCTCTACAGAGTTTCAACTTCTTGATTGGTTGCTAATCACACAATAGCTGTTTGCTCTTCAGGAAATTTTATCTCAGCAGATGAAGCAGGTGTATAAGCCTACTGCAATGTGCTGGGACTATTCAATCATTAAAATGACTCTTATAAATACACTCTCTGCTCCTCTATCTCCTCCCTATTCTTATTTCATAGCACTTCCTTAACAAGATAACAACTCTGGATGACCCAGTGTTCTGCCTATTGCACACCTGGACCTATGAAGCTGAATGCAGCTAAAAATAAATAAAAATTTAAAAAGTAAAAAATGCATAGTGCTTTCTATGTAAATATGTTACCTTGAACATCAACAAAATGTTGATTTATTTATTTATCTAATTCATTAAATTTCTCACCCTCTTAGTTGACTATTGCACTCTCCAACACTCTTGAAAAGCATTTAACATCACTCCCAAATTATTACTCTCAACTGATGACCTTGCTCCCTATTTTTAGAAGAAAGGTGAAACAATTATAAGAACATTAACTATCTTACTAAACTATACAACTATCTTTCATTTATTTTTCATCCCAATTTTAATGCTGCTATAACAAAATACGACAGATTGGGTAATTTATAAGTGACAGAATATTTTTCTCATGTGTCTGGAGACAGAAAAGTTCAAGATTAAGAGCTAGGTATCTGGCCAGGTTGGCATCTGTGTCATACCATGGCAGAAGGTGGAAGAGCAACAGAAATAATTCAATAGAGACTGAAAGAGAAAAGAAAGCAAGACAGAGCCAGAATCCATCTTTTATAAGAGACCCACTCTTGTAATAACACCATCAATCCATACATAAGGGAAGATCCCTTATGGCCTAATGACCTCTTAAAGGTCCCTCCTCTTAATACTGTTACAATAGAAATAAAATTTCTACATGAGTCTTGGAAGGGATATTCCTAGAGACCTAGACATGAATGTGGCTTCCATGGAATCACTTTAGACTGGTACCCTTTGCCGTCACTTTTCACAGTTCTATACCTTATTGGAATAAAATAATAAGATGAAAGGAAAGGAAAGGAAAATCAATACCCTTTGCCCTCAATGAGTAACACCTAATTATCAGGGCTGTAAGAAGAGCTGTATGGACAAGTTTGGTTTGCACTAATATCTCCTTATACATTTTTTTTCCTAGTTTTTCTTTTTGTCCCAGAATTCTTAACATTAGAGTACTCAATTTCTATACTTCTAGCTGCAATTACTCTTTTCATAATCTCATCCAAATTTTTGGCTTGAGAGGATTTATCATTGGCTTCAGCTCACATTTGCAGGGAATTTCAGATATTTCCACTTGGCAATCTAGTACACATTTCAAATTTAAGATATTAAATTAAATTCCTCATCTTGCCTCCAAATCTCTCTTTGGTTCTTCATATTATGTAGCATCTAAGTTGATGACAATTCCATATTAGTAGTGCAAATGCTTGACTCCTCTCTCCTATAATTCTCATTACTCTATTGGTGAAGTTATTGGCTGCGTCTCCAAAATAAATTCAGAATCTGATTGCCTCCCATTATCTGCACAACTACCACTCTGATCTAGGTTACCACCACTTCTGGTCTAGATGATTTCAGAAAACTCTTAGTATTTTCTCGACTTTCACCGTTGTTTCCACAGTGTCTATTCTTAACACATTAGCCAAAGTGATAATATTAATTAAGTAATTTAGATCATGCCAATCTCTGTTCAGATTCCTCCAATAGATCCTTATTTTTCTCAGAGTAAAAACCAAAAGTTTCATAGTGAATTATATGCACAATCTGGCTCCTTATTCACTCTGTCTTCTTTTATTCCACTTCATGTAACAAGACCTCTGATGTCTTTTGAACACTCCAACCACAATGTGGGCACATGAATTTTGCAATGAATGTTTCCCTAGACTGGAGTGTTTTTTCTTTGCTTTATATTCATGTTGCTATTTATTTCATCTGCTTATCTTTATTTCTTGTATATTGCCTTCTCAATGTGACCTACTTGATATAACTCTATAAATTGAACTGTTTGCAATTCTAATTTCTATTTTTAATTTAATAATTTTATGTTGTATTGTATAATGCATTATATAATTATGTATTATATAATTGACTAAGTAGGTAAATACTTTAATATTTATTATCTGTCTTCTTTCATTAGATTATAATCTCTGTGGGAACTGGATTCTTTGCCACTTTCTTGCAACCATTTATTCCTAGTAACTGGAAGAATGGCTAGCAAGTGCTAAGTGCTCATTAATCCATTTTGAATTAATTAGTTAATTAATTACATAATTACATATTTTTTCCAGAACACTCTAGCATTTTTTAAAACACTAAATTTTAAAATTATATCTACAATGCAATTTCAAGTGATAGTTTACTTTTTAAAAAAATTGTCCTCTCTAGTAAAAACATTTAACACTGTGTACATTAGACTCTATTTCAAAATTTACTTCCAAGCTCTTCTATTGTTAGAGTGAGCCAAGTGGTTTAGAATTCATAAAGATAATGCATTGTTGTTTTATTTCAGTGACAATAATTTTGTGCTTTGTTGATTTATTTTAGTGACAATAATTTTGTATGATAAGTACCTCATGTCAAAGGATATGAGAAAGTAAACACATATCATTTAGAAATTTTATGCTACTACACATTAGGTAAACTTGCCCCAAATAACTGATTTCACAACTTGAATGAGGCTTAGACTTTTCTCACAGTTTCAAAAGAAAATAAAAAGTAACTGGAGCATCTTCTTTGTTAGGTGAAATAAGCCAGGCACAGGAAGATAAATAGCACACGTTCTCACTCATATGTGGAGCTAAAAATATAATAATAATAATAATAACTTTTGGAGACAGAAGGTAGAATGATGGTTACCAGTGACTGGGAAGGGTGTTAGGGAAAAAGAAATAAAAAGGGAATAAGCAATGAGTACGAAAATAAAACCATGCAGAAGGAATTAATCCTAATGTTCTGTAACACAATATGTTAACTATAATTAATAGTGATTTATTGTATATTTCAAAATTACTGAAAGATTAGAATTGGGCTGTTCCTAAAACAAAGAAATGATGAATATTTGAGGTGCTAGATGCTCCATTTATTCTGATTTTGATCATTGCACATTGCATACTTGTATCTAAATATTGCATGAACTCCACAAATATAAACAATTATGTATCCTTAAAAATTACATTTAAAAAATTAATATCATTCATATTGCCTCATGGTGTCTTTATGTCCCTTCTGAATCTACTTATCAATAGACCCAGATATACAACTTTATCATTTCTTTGCCAGAAAATAGAATCACATAGTAAATATGATGCCTGAAGATCTGAGGTGGAGTAAGGGTAGAATAGACATGTTCAATCCATCCCATAGGTGACTCTTGTCCTCTTTTTGGCACCACAACACCTAACATTTTATTCCCTCTCAGAGTCCCTTTGGTCTAACAAATCCATTTTCCAAAAGCTTTTTCCACTGACAGGACATCATCCCTGTCTGTCTCAAATTTTGAAGATGGTTAGCCACACCTGTGGTCTACATTTGTGCGACAACCATAATCAGTTTCTGAATAAGCAAAATTGGAAATCACAAAGCCATTTATACTTTAATAGCACACAAATGAGTCAGTTAGGAGAAAATAGTGAACACATTTAAAAATAAACCTTAGCTTTATTTTTTAAAATCCAATGTAAATGTTGTTTGTTTGGAAGAACTCTCTGTTATTATCCCCAAAATTTAACTTCCTCTTTTTCTCCTCCATAGCAGCATAGTAACTATATCTCTGCTATAGTACATAATAGATTGCATGATTATGTTTCCACATTAAAATTCTCTATCAGAAGACAAGTACCTTAGCATGGGCTACAGTATATTTTCTAGGGACTCAACTAATATTTTCAAATGTATTTAGTAAATAAATGTCAATATCCTTTAAAGCAGAGTTCAATTTCATTAACATAGATCATTTGCTCTTCATAAATCACATTCAAGAATTGGCAAGTATTACTTTCCTTATTTATTTGAAAAGGTAAAATTATTAAGCCGTTCACAGTGTAAATCTGGACTGACATCCTGAGTTTCCAATAAGTAGTGAAATCTCATTTGGATTGCTAAAGACAGCAAATTATTAAAGCATGGACATAGTTATTAAAAAATTAGCCTCTACTGTTTAGAAGTGTAAATTATAAGTAAAGTCAGCTCACCAAAGATTCTCTGAATATTTTACCTTTTTAAATAATATATGATCAATTATTTCAGTAACAGTCCTTTGAGACATCTTAAAATTATCAATTGCTCCTGAGTTTCATGCAAAGCAAATAAGAAACATGTTGATTTGACACTTTAATAAACAATAATGAGGTTTAGGACTAAAATATAAATCAAATCATTTGTAGTTTTTATCTACACTGCCATCAACTTAACATGTGGCATTTTTATTAACCTAGGAATCTCACTTATTTCATTGTTCTACAGAATGACTGCTTTCTGATTATTAGTGATTTGTTCTTCATATTTATGTAATGAAACACACTGTCTCACATCTTTGATTAGTAAACTAAAGAAACTTATTCTACTGTGGCTTTTTTTTTTTGGAAAAAATATGAAAGAGATGTACCTCTTTGTAAATATCTAATTCTTAGGGACAGAGAGTTTAAATTATTTAATTGTTAGACTTATGTAATACAATTTTAAAATATAATTGAAAGTAAAATAGAAAACCATAGATGGCAATTTTATAGTGCACAAATAGTAGCCAAATGCTTTAAAAAGTAATATATTTTGAAAATGTTAAAACTAGTTTTAGTCTACAATAATTTATTTTTGAAATTAAATGGCTAATTTTCACTAGTGACAAAATATTATAAAATATTTTGTGATATTTAGACAAAAATGTAATAAACAAAATATTTATACTACTGCATATTAATTTTATTAATTAGTGTACTAGTTATGTCAGAGCAAATAGAGAAACATTGTTGGAGGAGTATAAACAAAACAAATAATAAATCAAAGTTGCCTAATGATTCAGTAGCAATATCTTGAGTGACATACTTATAGTAATTGCCAGGGTAATTTTAAAAAATGGATTATTCCATAACTTAACTTGTAAATCAGCATATTTGGTAATTGTTTCATAATGCTCTGTGTGTTAACTGACATCTTGTTAGTTAAGTAAAGAGAAATTGTAGATTTGGTAAAACAGGGATGGTGTAGCAACTTTTGGACTTTTTAACTCACTTCACAGATACCCTCTTCCAGATAGATGGTAGAGGTTGTATAATGTCAGTGTAGGTTGTGCAAATACATTAAGCTGTTACTTATCATAAATTATCATTCTAGTCTATTCATCTGATTTATTTAAGAATGCTTACCAGCATTTCTCATGATTATGCTTAGCTTTTCCTTTTCTGGTAAAATCTGGATCGGTTTCATTTAAATAAATGATAGATAGATAGATAGATAGATAAAGCAAACTAGCCAACCAACCATCTGGGCAATTTTTTTTCTTTCTCTCATGAGTTTGACCTTCTGTTCCACAAAATCAAGTTCTTTTTAACTTCTGGGTATCTGGCACAGCTAATAATTTGTTTTAATTCTCTTTCACTCTATGTTTTCAGCTGGAAAAGAGGTCGCAGCAAATCATTCTTGATTCTTTTATTTTTTGCCTCTCTGAATCTTATTCTATAAAATATCCACATTGCTATTCCCTAAAAATATATCTAACCAATATTTTCCATTTTTACTGCTATGATTTTAAGCATTTCTTCTGCTGGGATCTTGATTTTAATGGCCTCTTCCTGATACTATTCTCAATGCTATGTCAGTGAGCCTCTAAAAATTGATTCTGCATTTGACTGTGGGAAACATTTCAATTTTTGGTATCTCTGCTCACGTTCATAACCTAAATGTGTTTTTGCCTAAAGGATCTTCAAAGTAATGTTTAATATCATAGTATATTTTTAAAGGTTTTTATGCTTTATGGGAAAATATGGCACAAAATATGAATATTTGATTCACAAAATCAGTACTGTTAAGAAACCCTTTAGATGCAAATATCTCTTGTAGATCTGCAATTTTTTTCTTCCTGAGTTGGAATGGGGAAAAAAAGGAATATTCAGGCAAAGATATTAGCACAAAAATAGATCGTCATCTGACTCATTAGAAAGATAAACTAAGATATTTCACATAATGACTCTTATAACTTCCTCTTATAAATATTTTCACATTGAAATAAATTGTTTTATTGGTGACTTTGTTGTTAGCAAGAACAGATTCCTCAGTCTTTCATTATTTCAAGCTGTTAAAAATTAATGTTAACTATTGCAAAGAACTATGAGAGTTGTCTCTTTTTAAAAAATTAAATAATACATTTTTATTGATAAAAGCTGTTGAATCAACACCCCATTACATGCTGCACTAGGGTCTCATTGAATCTTGTGCAAAATATATCTCACAGATTTATAAAAGACTTTCTTCTACAGAATGATAAAACTCAATCTTAGCATTTACCTTACACCTGGAAGTCCAAAATTGATCTTTTCTAAGAGTGTATATTGTAAACAACATATTCATTATTTGTGAGTTATTGTAACAGAGATTCATCTTAATATCAAAAGCCTAATTTACATGGTTCATTTATTAATGTTACTTTTCTTTAAACTGTACTTTTCTGGTGTTCAAGTTTTTGTATCCATATGCTATTATTTAGATGAATTATTAATGATAATTTTATAACATATTATATATAAGAAAGAAAGTATTTGGGATGAAAGCACACTACTCAGAAGATCTAAAGTAGTTAAGTAAATTCAATAATAAGGAATTTGAATAAAATATACTGTAGCATTCCTGTATATTTTATGTAATGTTATATTTATGCTAATGAACTAAATCATTCTTGTGATCCTTAAAAAATGAATTAATTTCAAATTCAAATGTGTGACTAGTGTTGTCATTTTCTGAGATAAAAAGCAATGTGGAAAAACTGGTTTGTAGTCTAGAGGAGGAGGATTTAGTAAATAACACTTTAGATGGGTATGAGGTTACCTACAATAAATGTATAAAAGAGAAGACTTAAAACAAAGTCCTAATGACTGGTGACAAGTTAAGAAGATAAACTAAAGCCAAGGCTGGATAAAACGGATTCAGAATAAGTAGTCAGAGAAGACAAATAAATAGTATCTTGAAAATTAAGAGAGTAGTTGGGCAATAAAATAGTCTATATTTTTAAAATTGTATAGATAAGTTAAACAAGAGCAAAATAAAACATTTTCATTGTGTTTAGCATTAGAAAATTTGATCTCGCAAAAGCAGTTTACCTCTAGGCTGGTAATGGAAGCCATATCAAGTAGATAAAAAGCAGAAGAAAATGTGTGAAATTAGTGAGCATATGTAGAAAATAGTGTTGAATGAATTTGTAGCCAAATAATTTTGTTTGTTATTTTGTTTTGTTTGGTTTGGTGTAAAAGACAAAGACTTCTTATTTCCAGCATGTTCAGGAACTTGGAACATCACTCCTATAGTCACAACAATAATAATTTATAAAAAGCTGAATAAACCAAGAATCAACAAATCTTTTTACATTCATCAGAGAATTGAGGTTGCAAGGCAAAGTGTTGCTTCCAAAATTTGAGAGACAGCTGGATACAGAAAATCATAGCTTACCGTAGCAGAAGCCCAGTAGCATAAACCTCAGCAGGAATCAGTACCAGGGGAAAACTCAAATTATACTGATGAAATTGTTAAAAGCTCAGTGTGGACAAGTTTGAAAGTTAAAAACTTTAAGAAGGGACAGCGTTAGCCCACTCACCATACACATATGTTTTTGAATTATACCTTTAGGAGCCCTACTGGATTATCAAAGTAAAAATATGAAAAAAAAATCCCCTTATATTTCTTGCAAGAAATAAAAAAAAAGCTATTTTGAAATATACCCAGAGTATTTTTGTCTTCTTAGCGATTTTTTCCTCAGTTATTTTTGATAAAAGTATTTTACCAGAGCCTAAGCCACTGGAGTTTCACCAGAGCCTGACAAACCTGGGGAAAGAAAATCCTCAACTCCATCTCCCTGCAGTCTTCATTTTTTATTTAAGTCCAGGAGAGAGAGCACTGGGATAAGAAATACTTAAGGAAGTCACAGCTCAGACAAAGATTTAATTTAAAAAAAAGAAAAGAAAACTGAAACAGCAGGTTCGTAGACCCTTGTACCATGTTTAAACAGACATTTCTAGAGAAACATAAAGACAGCAGGGGTGATAAGAGGAAATGTCAGCCTCCACTGCTTATAGCTATAGTAGACAGTAAACACAGCCTAATTCCTGTTTATATATAAATGACACTTCACCAAAAGGTCTCGATGCCTCAGTTCTCTCCAGCCAATATAGCATACATAACATTCAGGAGAAAATTATAAAGCATACTAAAGTACAACCCCACTCCCCTCCACACACAACTTTAAAAGTCAAAACATGCATCAGAACTAGACTCAGATATGACAGACATGGTGGAATAATCAGAGGATGGTTTAAAACAGCTGTGATTAATATGTTAAGGGCTTTAATGGAGGAAGTTGACATCACGCAAAAACAGATGGGCAATATAAGTAGAGACAGAAACTCTAAGAGAAAATTCAAAAGGAAATACTAAAACTCAAAAGCACAGAAATGAAGAATGCTTTGATTGAATTATTATTAAACAAGGATCAGACAGGGAAAGAATGAATGAACTGGAAGAAATATCAATAAAACCTTTTAAAATGATAATGCAAAGAAAAAAAAGATGTAACAAAATATCCAAAAACTATGAGAAAATTACGAAAGGGATAGTATTAATGCAATCATAAGAGCAGAATGAGAAGAAAGAGAATGGAATTAAAAATTTGAAATAATAATCACTGAGAAATTTCTGAATTTAATCTAGACCCCAAACCATAGATCCTGGAAGTTCAGAGAACACCAAGAAGAAAATTTACCAAAAATACCTATCTAACTGTGATGGGTAAGGTTATGTGTCAACTTGTTTAGCAAACAACAGTTTCAATGTTGTAAAGACATTTCAAATTGAAATAAAATGTAAACAGTATTTATACTAACACCTTTTAAAATGCAATAATTATGTATACATTTTAAAATGTACAAGATCTATATTAAGAAACTCTAGCAAAATAAAAAATCTAAAAAAATGCATATTCTATACACATGGATAGAATGACTCACTATTGTCAAGATGTCAGTTCTTCTCAACTTGATCTATAAATTAAACACATTCCAATAAAAATCCCAGCAAGTTATTTGTGCATGTGAGCAAATTGATCCTAAAGAGTATATATGAACTCAAAATACCCAGAATTTTCAATATAATATTAAAGAAGAAAAAAGGAAGTATGCTGCTCAACTTCAAGGCTTATTAAAAGCTACAGTAAGAAATACAGTGAGGTAGTGGTGAAAGGATAGATACATAAATATTTGGAACAAAATAGATAACCCAGAAATATACCTATGTAAATATAGTCAAATGATCCTTAATACAGAAGCAAAAGCAATTCAATTTTTATAAAGGTCTGTCTTTATCATAAATAATTCTGAAACAACAGAATATTCACATGGAAAATCTAATAGATTGAGGCCTAAATGTAAAATGTAAGTTTATAAAACTCGCAGAAGACGACAAAAAAGAAAATTGGTGCCTTTTGTTTTGGTGATGAATTTTTAGATATACCACCAGAAGTACTGTCCATGAGATAAAACAATTATGATTTAGATTTTTAAAACTAAAAACTTCTGCTCTGTGAAAGACATTGGTCAGAGAATGAAAATACAAACCACAGACATAGATAAGATACTTGGAAAACATATTTCTAGTATTAGTATTTGTATACTAAGTACAAATAAATCTAAACATTCAACAATAAGAAAACATATTACACAATTATAAAATGGGCAAAGATTTAGACACACCTTACTAGTGAAGATACAAGTTGACAAATAAGTATATGAAATATGTGGTTATGGAATTACAAATTTTATTTGCCCACTCTAAGTTGACTAAAATCAAAATGCTAACAAAACAAAATGCTAACTAGGATGTGGAACCACAGAAACTCTCATGTATTGTTGGTGGTAATGCAAAATGGTAAGACCACTTTGGAAGATAGTAGGTAGTTTCCTAGAAAACTAAATATACTCTGTGCAATATGACTGAGCTATCATACTTTTTGGTATTTACCTAAGTGAACTGAAAACTTTTGTTTACACACAAAAAAATTACTGCATATAAATCCTTATGGCAGCTTTATTCATGATTGTCAAGCCTAGAAGCAACCAAGATACCCTTCAAAAGATTAGTGGTTAAGTAAACTATGGCAAATGCCTACAATGAAATATTATTCTTTGTTAAAAAATAAATGAGCTATCATGCCACCAAAAACATGGAGGAAGCTTAAATTTGTACTGCTACATAAAATAAGCCAATTTGTAAAAGCTACATACTGTAATTTGACATTCTTCAAAAGACAAAACTATGGGGACAAAACTATGGGGACAGTATTAGTGATTGCTAAGGTTCTTTGAGAAGGGAGGTAAGGATGAAAAGGCATAGCACAGAGGGTTTAGAACACTGAGTCTATTCTGAATGATGCTTTAATTATGGATACGTATCACTACACATTTGTTAAAAACCCCCAAATATACAATATATAATGAAAGTTAAAACCTCAATCTGAATGATGAAATTTTAGTAATAATGTGTCAGTATTGGCTCATCAGTTTTAATAAATTTCCCATACTAATACAAACTTTTAAGAACAGGAAAAGGAACCTTTGAGAGGGAAAGAGATTGGGGCAGTATATGGGGACTCTGACTTTCTGCTCATTCATTTGTAAATCTGCAACTATTCCACAAATAAAATGTATTAATGTATTACAGTATAAATAAAAAATAAATATCATAGCTATTTTATCTGTGTAGAGAAAAGGGGGAATCATATTAGAAGGTGGTAGCCAAAATAAATTTTACGTTACTTAAAAAAGTCACCTCCTTTATGTAGAAGAATATTTCTATCCTTTAACAAAATTTATGTACATAACATAACTGAAAATAATGAGGTGAAACATTAGCAATAATTATGAGTAGTGAGAAATAAGTACTTGTTAGTTTCTCCTTTCCACATTTTTATTAAAAATTCAAACTTCTTCTCCAAAGAGATATAGAGATTCTTTGCCAAAGCTGTGTTAATGGTGATGTTATTTAATATCACTCTTCCATTTTTAAAAGAGTTTGAAAAAAATGGTAGTAGTTCTTTAAATTTTGGTAGAATTCAGCTGTGAGGCCAATTAGTTCTAGGATTTTCTTTGTTGGAAGACTTTTCATTACTGGTTTAATCTTCCAACTCGTTATCCGTTTATGCAAATTTTCTATTTCTGAAAATTTGCCTGTTTCTTCTTAGCAATTGAATTTCTTGTTTTATCTTTGTTCATAATAGTCTCATGGTCCTTTGTATTCCTTTAGTAACAATGGGAATGTTTTCTCTCTCATTTTAGATTTTATTTGTTTGAATTTTGTCTTTCTTATTCTAGATAAAGGAAAACGATTTTGATTGTCTTGCAGAAAACACACTTTTCATTATATTTTGTCTAAAGTGTAGATTAAGATAGTTGCTTGTCTGTTGGTTATCTGCCTAAATAAGCTATAAGATAAACTTCTGTTGGAAACAGATACAGCTATATAGAATAGATTATCTCTTTTCTATTCTTTTTCTTTCAGTCTATGTGTGTCCTTTAGGTGAAGAACGTCTTTTATCAGTAACACATCATTTGATCTAATTTTATTCTGATTGTTAGTTTTTAAAAAAATTTTATTTATTCAGCCACTCTATGCCTTTGGTTTGAAAAATTTAATTTATTGTCATTAAAGATGATTATTCATAAACAAGGATTTACTATTGCCATTTTGTTTATTTTCTGGTTATTTTGTTGATTCTTTGTTCCTTTTTTTCTCTCTCATTGTATTCCTTTGTGATTTGATAATTTTCTGTGGTGGTTTGCCTTGATTCCTTACTCTTTATTTTTTGTGTGTCTCTTATAGATTTTTTTGCTTTGTAGTTTCCAAGAGGCTAACATAAAACAGTATATAGCTCTATCAGGCTATTTGAAGCTTATAACAACTTGAGTTTGATCATTTACAAAAATGTTACATTTATGCTATTCTTTTTTTTTTTTTTTAGTTGGAGTCTCACTCTGTCTCCCAGACTGGAGTACAGTGGCCACTCCCGGCCACCGCAGCCTTGACCTGCTGGGCTCCGGCGATCCTTCCGCCTCAGCCTTCCGAGTAGCCGGAATTACAGGCATGTGCTACCACACCCGGCTGATTTTTTGATTTATTGTAGAGATGAGGTCTCGCTGCCCAGGCGGGTCTCGAACCCGCGGGCTCAGGCAATCCACTCACCTCAGCCTCTCAAAGGTGCGGGATTACAGGCTGAGCCACCGAGCCCGGCTATTTATGCTATTCTTAAACATACATTTTATATTTGTATGTCACAGTATATACCTGGTTGTATTGCATATCTCTTAACTAATTATTTATATTTGTGATTATATTGTCTTTAAACCTTTATACCAGATATATAAGTGGTCTATACACCCTCATTATAATAGTAGAATATTCTGAATTTTTCTATGTATTTTTTCAGTAAGTTTTATAATTTCCTATGTTTTATGCTACTAGTTAGTGTGTTTTTCTTTCAACTTGAATAACTTTCTAGCATTTCTTGTAAAGCATGTCTAGAGATGATGAAATTTCTATGCTTTAGGTGTTCTGGTAAAGCTTATCTCCATTTCTGAAGTATGACTTTGATGGATAGAATATTCTTGGCCGGCAGTGTTCTGTTGTTGGTTTGTTTTTCTTTCAGCAATTTGAATACAATATATTATATTTCCCTCTCCTGGTCTGCAAAGTTTCTGCTGAGAACTCTGCAGATAGATGGATGATCCCTTATATTTAAGCATATGGCTTCTTGCTGCTTTTAAGATTCTATCTTTGATTTTTGACAGTTTGATTGTAACATGTCTTTGTGTAGTCTTTCCTGGATTAAGTCTGATTAGAGGTTTCGAGCTTCTTGTACCTAGATATTTATCTATTTCCTCATTTTTGATAAGTTTTCAGTTTTTTTAAATAAGCATTCTGTCCTCCTCTATTTATCTTATGCTTCTACAATTGCTACAATGAAAAAATTTAACTGACTTAATGCTATCTTATTAATATTATAGACATTTTTCATTCCCTCATTTTTTTCTTATTTCTCCTCTGTAAATTTTCAAATAGATTCTCTTCACATTCACAGATTCTATCTTTTGCTTGATCAATTTTACTTTTGATATTATCTACAGCATTTTTATTCATTTTGTTCATTTGTTTCATATTTTCTGTTTAGTTTTTCATATTAACTTTCAATTTCTTTGTTAGACTCTCATTTTGTTTATGTATTATTTTCCTTATCATGTTAACTTATTCTGTGTTGTCCTGAAGTTCAGTGAGCTTACTTGAAATTACTTTTTGAATTATTTGTCAGGCATTTTATAGATATAAATTTTATGAGTGAGATTGTGAATATAAGTGAGTCTTGTTTCCTGTGTTTGGAGATGCAAATATATAAAATGGTGTAGATATTTCTCAAAATTTAAGACTAGAATTATCATATCATCCAAAAACTCCAATTCTTGATATATGTCCAAAGAAAATAAAATCAGTATGTAGAAAAGAATCTGCATACCTAGGTTTATTTGAAGTCATATGTACAACAGCCAATATAATTAATCAGCCTCAGTGTTCATCAATGTATGAGTAAATAAAATATGGTATATACCACAATAAATCCTATTTAGCCTTAAAAAAAGAAAACTCAGCCGGGCTCGGTGGCTCAGCCTGTAATCCCGCGCCTTTGGGAGGCTGAGGTGAGTGGATTGCCTGATCCCGCGGGTTCGAGACCCGCCTGGGCAGCGAGACCTCATCTCTACAATAAATCAAAAAATCAGCCGGGCGTGGTAGCGCGTGCCTGTAATTCCGGCTACTCGGAAGGCTGAGGCGGAAGATCCCCGGAGCCCAGCAGGTTGAGGCTGCGGTGGCCGGGAGCGGCCACTGCACTGCAGTCTGGGCGCCAGAGTGAGACTCCAACTCAAAAAAAAAAAAAAGAAAACTCTGTAACTTGTGGCAATATGGAACAATCTGGAGTGCACTATGTTAAGGGAATTGAGCTAGTCACAAAACGACATGTTATATGATTTCACTTACCTGTACTATCTAAAAAGGTTGAACTCAGAAGCAGAGAGTAGAATGGCTATTAGAGGTGGGGATGGGTTAAAAATGGGGTGGTATGGGTCAAACAATAAAAAGCTTCTGTTGGATAGAAGAAATATTTTCTGAAGATCTTCCATACAGCATGGTGATTGTTATTAATAAAACTTTATGTGTACTTGAAAATTGCCAAACAAGAGATGTTAAATGCACTAAATAATGATAAGAATTTTAGGTGGCTGCTGTGTTAATTAGCTTTATTTAATCATTCTACAATGTGGGTGTGTGCACATATATCATGTCGTGCCTCATAAATATATACAGTTTTTATTTAAAAACTGTATATTAAAAATTAGTTTAAAAATGAAATTACTCTATACTGTTAATATTAATTTAAAATTCAGCATTATTGCTTGAGAATGAAGAAATATTGAACTGAAATAAGTATGGTCAGTGAGACAACGTGCACCCTCCACTTGTAGAACAGACAGTAGAGTCAATAGCGAGAAACAAAACATAATCTATGATTACAAAGATAAATTAAACACTTATGCTACATTGTGTGTCAAGGTCTGACAATTATGTTTGCAAACTTGCCACTGTATGCTTATGTTGGTAGTACTTTACATACAGCTCAGTAAGGTTTTATAACCTAGGTGTTATAACAACTGTGTTTAACATCTGTGTTCATGATGACATGTGGCAGTGTATTGATGCGTGGTATTCATTATTGTTGCCACATGTTTTTATGTGCCATTGCAAGAACTTTGGTGCTTGAATTGAATGAACAAACATTAATTTTCTTGTTAAACTTGGCAAGAGAGGAAGTGAAATCGGGGATACGTTAGGCCAAGATTATAAGGATAATGCCTTGAAGAACATGGCAACACACAAATGGATTAATAGTTTTCTGAGGGAAGAGAAAGAGTCACTGATGAAGAGAGGTCAGGACAACCAGGAATGAGCAGAACTGATGAAAACATTGCAAAAATGCATTAATTGTGCATCAAAATTTTTGTCTGACTGTGAGAAACATAGCTGACCAAATGAACATCAATACAGAGACAGGAAAAATTTAACTGAAAATCTTGGCATGAGAAAGGTGTGTGAAAAATGGTCCCAAAGGAGCTCTGGCATCACAGCAACACACATGCTCACATACCACTGTCTGTGAGGGAGGTTTTAGCCAGTAAACAAATAACTGTACTGGAATACCCTCCCTACTTACCTGATCTTTCCCTCAATAACTTTTTTATTTACCGGAAGATAAAGGAAGTATTGAAAGTAAGACATTTGGATGACATTCAGGACATCAAGTGTAATAAGATGACAGCTCTGATGTCCATTCCAGAAAACGAGTGCCACAATTGCTTTGACGGTTGGACTAGGCACTGGCATCAGTGTACTGCCGCCCTCGGAGAATACATCAAAGGTGACCATCGTGATATTAAGCACTTTTTCTAGAACGAGTTCACAAACTTATCAGATCTCATATATGTAATTTATCATATACATTATATTAAATCAAATATACACATTTGAGTGTGTGTGTCTGTGTGTGTGTGTTGAAAACAGGATTTATTTTATTTATTTATTTATTTATTTTGAGTTGGAGTCTCACTCGGCCGCCCAGACTGGAGTGCAGTGGCCGCTCCCGGCCACCGCAGCCTCGCCTTCTGGGCTCCCGTGATCCTTCAGCCTCAGCCTTCCGAGTAGCCGGAATTACAGCGCACGCTACCACCCAGCTGATTTTTTGATTTATTGTAGAGATGAGGTCTCGCTGCCCAGGCGGGTCTCGAACCCGCGGGCTCAGGCAATCCACTCACCTCAGCCTCTCAAAGGCGCGGGATTACAGGCTGAGTCACTGAGGCCGGCTGGAAACAGGATTTATTAAGAGGACAGAAAGTCTCTCACAGTGGGAGGGGACCCGAGGGTGTTGCCCAACGTTTGTGTTTTAAGATAATAATAGGTTTTTCTAGAAAATAAATAAAGTAGTGGAAGGTGTATATCTACTGACATTCAGACAAAGATCCTGGAAATTACTAATGCACCGAGGAAAAAAAGCAAAACTCCCCACAAATATAAAGCACATCCAACAATAATGTTTAGGATCCTGCTACCTTTGCCAAATAGTAAATTTATTAAATTTGTGATGAACATGCCTGGATGACTAGGCCAACTACTTAGGTGTTACTTGGAAAAATTGCTCATGGTAATATTCCTTCTAAAGATGAAAATACAAATTTATTTTTGAGACAGTTCCACTAACACAATATACAAACTATCAAATATGAATTTGTTTTAACTTCTAAGTCTCCTAGATAATTATTTTTAGTTAATTGTGCCACAGATAAATTTTAAAAATTAAAAATCAACAGTACTTATAAAAAATTAGATACTGCAAATTTAGAAAACAAACCTTGTCTTTTAATAAATGTTGAAAGTCTAAACATTAAGATTGCTATGTCTAAATGTTTTATATTTTACAGTTTTCAAATTGTTTACTATATTCTAGATTTTTGTAACTGACTTTTTGTTCATTTTTACCTACAATGAATTTGATTTTGCTACCTTGACCAAAGATTCAGATATTCTTCTAACTTCTTATATTCTTTAGGTAAAAATAGCATGTTTTTAGTAACATATATGATTTTATGCATATTTTAATTAAAAAAACATAAACTGTTTTAAAAATCTACAGGCAAATATTACCAAAGAGATAGATCTGGTTTGTAAACATGACTCTTTTCTTCTAACAACTCTTCCCCTTTTGCTTTCTTTTGCATCTTTAAATTGGAAAAAAAATCACTTTTTGTCATCACAAAGAAAGAACTATTATAACATACATGCAATAAAACTATATTGTTATTATTAGTCTCCTTATATATGAGAAAAAGTATTCATTTTACTGAATATGGAAAAGTAGAAAAATTATAGTCTCTTCCCAATTTTCAGTTGACAACTAGTAACAGCCAGAGGGACATTCTGAGAAAATTATAAGGGCACAGATGTTGAGAGTGCTGAGATTATTAGGGAAAATTCCAGTGTGTTCACATATGTGGTACATATGTATTACACCATTTTGCAGATCCTAAATTAGATAGTGTTCTAGTATCACAACTCTAACATTCCATAAGCCTCTATAATAAGATAAGCTTTCAGTCATGTATGCAAGAATCATAAACATGGATGATGCTCAGGGAGTGTTTACTATATGGCAGCCATGGTGCCACACACACTGCATATTTTTTTTCTTTCATTTAATTTTATCCTTAATTCTATGATGTAAATATGATTATCCTTCTCCATTTTGCAGGCAAGGAAGCACACATATGGCTTCAAAATCACATACTGAAGGTGACCTGACAAAAATAATTTAAGTAGGAACTCTGTGTTTGATACAGCAGTCAATCTAATAGTAATAATGTGTAGTAAAGCCACATTTTTCCCTTTGTTATGAAAATGCATTCTTGGCCAATGCGCTGTCTTACTAGTTCTGTTTTGTGTGATAGTATTTTCTCAAGAAATTAAACTATGTTTTAAAAAAAATCTATTATTTTTATTTTAAATAATATTTTGCCATGTTTTACATTTTCCATGTTTTCACTGAAACACAAACAAGACTGGATTATTTTTTATTTGCTAAATACATTAAGCATTTCAAATAACCATTTCTCCACAAATTCTTCCTATTATATCAATCTTCTTTTTCTATTATCTACATGGCAGAGTATTTTTTTTTTTAATGATCTATCAGGTTCTGGTTTATCTTTCTGTGGCAAGTTTTCTCTAACCATGCTTTCATTTCAAACGCAGTTAAGTTCATCTCCTTCTAAATTACTTCAGCATTTGTGCCTATATTTTTGTTTATACACATATTGCAAACCTGTCATTTTTAAATTGTTTATGGCTATTTCAATAGTCACTTTGATATGTGAAATCATAATTTTTAGTTGTTATATCCTTAGTGTTATATATAACATACCAATGGATACATATTTTAAAAATATTAACTGAATGTGTCTTCTTAACGAGACACAGAATTAGAATAAGAAACGAGTTTTAGGAAGCTCTTTCAAAGTGTGCTTCTACAACAAGCCCCAGAAATACCTGGTGTATATGCTAAATGTACGAATTCATATGTCCCATGACATGCTTTCTGTAACAAGATCTCTTTGTATAGAGAAGGATATTCTATTTCTAGTAAACTTCATGATTATTCTTCTTTATTGTATTTGTAGTTTGATTCCTAGTTGTCAAACATGTTCATCTATAAGCTACATTGAACACTAGGCTATTAATAACTTATATTTTAGTACAGTATCTTGTATGCACTATATGTTAACTCCAGCACAATTTGATCTAGTGATATGTTTCTTAAATCTATTCTCTCATCTCTCTCACTCTCCCTCAGAACTTCAACAGTTTATTAGAAACTATGCTTTTATGTGACTCTTATGCCCAATCCTCCTCTCTCTCTCTCTTTACTATTTACCATTTTTTTATGTAACAACAACTCCAAATGGTTGGACAGTTTTGTACTTCAATAAGACACTTAATGGAAATAAAACAGGAAGTGAAATTTACCAAGTGCCTTAGTTAAAGGTAAGGTCAATGTGGAGAAAGGTTAACTTTAATTTGTTCATTGAGATAGTCAGTTTTTTGTACAAAAGTGAATATGTTTATTATTTAATAAGAGTTTTGTGTGGCTAGCTCAGATTCTGTTATCATTTGCTGAAATCTAGTGCCAGTAACTGTGCTACGTTTAAGAAAAAATTTGTTTTCTTTTTCAGTCTTCAAAATAACTTTAACATATTGGTTGAATTTCTTAAGGTAGATCTATAGCTGTAACAAAAACAACAAAAAATAAAAAGTGATGCAAATAGAATATAAATATGTTTCTTGTCCCTGTAAACAGACCAACATGTTTCAGTGGTTGTGTGATGGAGCTGCCTAAGTTGATGTCCACAAAGTTGTTTCAGGATAGGAGCATATGGGGAGTTTACCGTTCATACATTATAAGCGGATCTGAAGTTACCTGGGACTATGATATCCAACTGTGGGTGGAGAAGGAGCATGAAGAATTTTCTACAGTTTTTTTGTGTTTACTTGTTTGTTTTTTAATGATTCAGTCTTTTAAGTGTTGTGCATCACTTTGGTTTACCATCCATTGGCAGGAACTCAGTTCAGTGCAATATGTAACTGGCAGGATGACTGAAAAGTATTGTAGTTGTGTTGACAAAAAGAAATGGAGTTGATAAACAGCTGGCATTCTCTGCTCAGTAGGTAGGATTATTCTGGCAATTGAGTAAACAGGTTTTCATAACTTTAAAAAATTGGATTATCATCATACGTTTAACAAAATTTATAGTTGAAGTTTGATGACTCTTCTGCCTTCCAAAGCCAGGGCTATTAAGCTTTGATGGATGTTTCAAGATTAAACTTTAAGAAAACCCTCTGAAGACGTTTCTGAATAAATTAATTACCAGAAAGCATGGCAGTATGCCACACACTGGGGTAAGCTCTTAAGAACGTTTGATGAAAATTAAATAGGAAATATTAATGTGCTTTTATTATTACATGCCTCTTTATTTATTTTAATGACTAAACAGTTAAACAGTATAATCAGTGGTCTTGATTGTACCAAAGTTGCAATAAAATAAAATATCTAAAAAATTGTTCCTAAGGAAAAAATTAATCACCAATAGCCACCACTAACACTTTATTTAATTATATAATTACACTGTAGACATGAGATAGATTTTCAACTTTTGGTTTGAATTTCTTTTTCTTTTTTTCTCTTTTTATTTTTATTTCTTGTTAAATATGGGATAGATATTCAAAGTATACATTCAAATGTGTTCAGCATGGAATGTTTTATGCAACCATCATCCACTTATGTGGGTGTGTTAAATTTTCTGAAATGTAAGTTGCAACAGAATATTGCTACTAATTCTAGTGATGTTTTATACTAGTTCTTCTCTAGCTTGAGAGATTAAAATTGTCAGTGAGAGAATAAATATTTATTTTTTATAAAACCACAATTTTCTTCAGTGTCATGGCAAAGTATACATTTGAATTTTGACAAAAACTTTGAGCTGGAGTACTCAACAGTGTTTTACTATAACAAGCCAAATGCTACTATTACCCAAGTAGAATGTTTACTTTACAGCAATTTTTATCATAAAAAGTTAAAAACTGTCTTTTTTACTTGATTCAAACAAGTATTGTTTCAACTCTATACCTGCTTTGAGAAGAAAATAATGATACGGTTCTAGAGATGCGCACGCATACATGGTCTAGCTGAAGCTTTGTTGTCATTTTCTTTAAAAATGATTACACACTTTTATTTATCTTTATTCTTATACATATATATGTATGTGTACATATATGCACAGATAGATAGATAGATAGATAGATAGATAGATAGATAGATAGATAGATCCATTTATTTTAAATGTAAACTATTCGCTATTCTTGTTTTGCTTTTCTATGGCACTGAAAAAATTGAATTCTTATACATCTTTATAAATTTGCCATCTCACTTTCAAGTATAGTGGAGTTGAAAATTCTAGTTTTCTGATAAACTTAACAGTGATATTTTTGTTATTCATGTTTTAAGATCACATGGGAAATAAGGATATCTGTGTGCCATTAAGAACTACTTAGTATCTGGTTGTATACTATTAAACCATCCTCTCAGTGCTATTCTAGACTTGTTTCCTCATTTGTATTTACTGCAGAACTAGGCCATCTCAGAGGTCTGCTCTAAGTCAAATCATATAAAAATTTTATTGATTGTATTCCATGTTTTAAATAATTAAGCTATTTTCTTATCACAAAGGGTAGAATTTTAAAAAATATTTGTAATATTCGTTAATATGCTTTTGTTCCCTTTTAGGGGGAATATTAAACATATATGTACTATTGACAAAAGAATGTATAATGCTTTTCGGCAATTGTTTTGAGAATTTGTAGAAAAGAGAATATTTAACTTGGATAGTAAATGATTTCAGTATTTTTTAGCAAGTTAGGTAGCCTCTCAGAGCTTTATCTATCTCACTTATTTAAAAAAAAATAGTTCCATTTTAAGAAATCGTTGGTGCTTAAATGTTTGAAGGGATTTTTGTTGACTAGTCTGAACAAATAGTTCCTTTATAAATTACATGCATTATATACAAAATTCACTGGCAGCTTTTTTTTTTAAATAAATTTTTCTTATAATAATTCAGTGTTAGAGAAGATTGTGAAAATATTACAAAAGTTCCCATGTATTTCTCACCTAGTTCCCCCACCAATATTGCATATTATAATTATATATTTATTCCAATAAATGAACCCACATTGTTAAAGACTGTTAACCAATATTAGTTTTTCTGTTTCATTATTTTCCATGTCTCTTTAGGCTTCTCTTGGCTATAATATTTTCTCTAACGCCTTGATTTGATAACCTTGATATTTTTATGGAAGTACTGGTTAAGTAGTCTAAGAATGTTTGTCAATTGCTATCTGTATGATTTTTTTTTTTTTTAGTGATTAGTCCCTGTTATGTGTTTTTAGGAGGAAGAACACAGAGATAAGCTACCATTGACATCACATCAAGGGGGCATATTTTCTACATGACTTAGTACTGTTGATGTTTAACTTTCATCATCTTAATGAGATAGTGTCTGTCAGGTTTCTACACTGTAATTCTTTTTTGATTCTTTTCCATGTTGCACTTTTTAAGAAAGTCATACTGTGTAGCTATACTTAAGGACTGGTGAGTTCTTCTTAAGGGCAGAATATCTCTATAAACTTTTAAGAATATTTTACACAGATTAGTATTTTTCCCCGTTTATTGATTCATTCAATTATTTGTTTGGAAATAGACTCATGTGTATTTATTTTATACTTTGATTATAATGCAATATATCTTTATTTTTTTGTTTAAATTGCTTGAGTTTTAGTCATTAGAAACTCTTTCAGTTGACTCCTATGTGTTTTTGGCCTTCCAGCATCATCGTTTGTTTGTTTGGTTTTTTTTTCGAGTTGGAGTCTCACTCTGTTACCCAGACTGGAGTGCAATGGCCGCTCCCGGCCACCGCAGCCTCGACCTGCTGGGCTCCGGCAATCCTTCTGTCTCAGCCTTCCAAGTAGCTGGAACTACAGGTGCGTGCTACCACGCCTAGCTAATTTTTTGATTTATTGTAGAGATGAGGTCTCACCTGCCCAGGCAGGTCTCCAACCCTCGGACTTAGGCAATCCACTCATTTCAGCCTCCCAAAGGCGCGGAATTACAGACTGAGTTGTTGGGTTTTATACTTGTTTCTGTTCTATTAATTCCTCACTTTCTGGCACTACAAAATGCAGCTGAATAATGTTGCGTATTTCCTCTCCCAGACCTAGAATCAGTCATTTTTCTGATTGCCCTGGTCACATTTATTGGAGAATAGAAATAGAAACCAAGATTTGAGCACAAAATCTGCTTGTTATTACTGTGGAACACTGCTTCTGGGCTCTATCTGCTGAGACAGCAAGAAAATTTATATGTATATACTAACTAGTGCATATATATCAATATATATCTAAAACTATTTCTATGAAAATAACTCTGTACGTTAAGCTAAGGTGAGTTCATACTGATATCTCCAACCCTTATCAATCATCATGTGAATTATTCTAGCTTCCATTCTTTGCATGTTGTTAAATTCTCACTCCAACAATGAAAACTCTGGCTCTCATACTCCACCATCTATTTAGGCATTTTTTTAGTTACAGAATAAATGCACAGAACTATTAGATGTATTAACTTTGTCTTTATGAATAAACAACTTTATTAAGTGGAGTAAATTGTGGATGTGCAGTTTATTTGTCTTTAGCTTCAGCTCTCTCTATTTCAAAGATTCTGAAATCAGTACTTTCACCTCCACTTCCTTCAGTGAGGTTGTTTCATGCATTAGCAATACAATTATTGTTTTATTTTTTCATTTTCTGTATTTCTTTTTTTTTTTTTTGAGTTGGAGTCTCACTCTGTCACCTAGGCTGGAGGGCAGTGGCATGCTCCCAGCCACTGCAGCCTTGACCTACTGAGCTCCTGTGATCCTTCCACCTCAGCCTTCCAAGTAGTTGGAACTTCAGGCGCATGCTACCATGTCTGGCTATATTTTCTATATTTCATAGTAGAATACACTTATTGCGTGTGTACTTTAAGGTTCATGCCATAAAGTTCTATACATAATGACAAATTTATAACGCCATGAATCTACAAGTACAATATCATTGAGACTCTTCACTGCTCCTAGAAAATTCCCCCTTTGCATAAAGTATTCAACCTTCCTCTAAGATTAAACACCTGGCAGCCATTGACCATTTTACCATAGCTATAGTATTGCTTACTGAGAGTTACTTTTCAAACAATAAAAATTACTGTTATGATATTCTCTTCCTGTAAGTCATGCATTTCATTAGAAATATATACCAAGTTTAATGTTATATACTGGGTGTATATATTGCTGCAGTAATGAAAACAGGCCCACCAGATTTGAATGAATTTACAAATGCAAAACATTCATGTCAAACAAGCTCAATGGTATATTCAGAGACCAAAACAAATACTAGCTTGTAATGGAACCAAGCAAGTTTCTAAATTTATGTATAACTTCAAATATAATTAGATGTTCCCCTAGACATTTATGTTACAAAACAAAATACACTATGTTAAGAATGTAAGAAATAGAGCAAGTTTTTGATCCCTCCATTGTTGAAGAAAGAACATAATTCATAATACACAAGAATAGATTTGATTTCAAGAAAAATATGTTTTTTTGAAAACAAACCCATAGTCTATAACTAGAACATACAAATTACTTGCATCGGCTTTACAAAATTTTGCAGTATTTTTCTAAATTGGATATATGTTAGTATTGCTAATATAATAACTACACATTAAAATATATGGTTATAGTAACCTACATTACAGTTAACCAGTAAGGAATCACTTCTAAGAGCCATAGGTTGTGCTAATTGTTTTATCTACATTGATCTTTTAAAATTTAATTGATAAAAACACTGAAATAAGCAAACCCTTATGGAGTAGGAACAACGTTGTCCCTCCGCATCGATGAGAAGTTGTCGGAATCCAGAAGAGTAACTGCCTTTCCCAGTGTCACATGCCCAACAGGCCCAGCTAACTTTAATGCCTTGAGTCCACAACCACTTTAAGTAATTTTCCTTGTGTCCATGTGACTTCTTTTTAAATTCTGTGTTTAAACATTGTTAATGACAGCTTCAAAATTTTCAGTGTTACCTGGTTATTCTCATGATTCTTAATTTTGTAAGCTTTGCTATTGTTATGCTTTAACTGAAGCATTTAATTAATATTTTTTTTCTAATCTAAGCAGTATTTTTCTATGCACAAGTGCCATAGTGATTTTCAAAAGCAATGCTTTGAAATTTTTGAAAGCCAACAGGAATATTTAAGTTTTACATCTTTCTCTAAAATCACTACATGGATGAAACAATATAATGTGTATTGTAAGGTTTCAAAAAAATTTTAAAGCAAGCAAATAAATGCTCACATAATCAATTTTGAATGAAAAAGTCTATAATGGATTTTCTTAATGCTTTATATTGCCAATTGTAATATACGCAAATACATTATTCATAGTCAGATAACATTCCCTTTTTCTAGATTATTATAGAATACATCCAAGAATAAAGCATAATTTAAAGTGGATATTGAAAATCAGAGAGATTGCTACTTTATGGATGATAAACCACTTCATGTGGGAAAATGGTAAAAATAAATTAAAATAGTTGTTGAAAGAGAATATCTATAAAATGACATAATTTATATTTCTATGGTATTTTGATAAAAATTTTTAAGCAGGAAAAGATTGTGATTTCTGATGGATATAAAGTAATATAATAGTATAAAGATAAAAAAGAATGACCATGAAAAATAATGGACAAAGAATAATTAAGTCATTTAAATATAGATATTATATTTATTAGGCAATAAAATAACATTGCAAATTATAAAGAGATGACGTTAGATGCTTATCATTCATTTGGGAATTGGTTTCAAAAGTATTTAATTTAATTATGTATACCAAGATAAGAACCTTACCATGTTAAGAATACTCTATGGTCAGTCTTGTTGCAATCAGTGATACTGCAGTTCATTGATAAGATCTTGATACCTATGATTATGAATGCATCTAAGAAAAATTTTGTATCAATAAAACTAATACATCCTAAGTTGTTATTTAGTATTTTTAATATGGTCCTAATTTATAGCATATTTATACAGAGTCCTCACTTACATTCTAGTAGATTTATAATTTTGCTAAATATTATTTACTTTCATTTGCAAAGAAACATTAAATAGAAGTTCAGAAAAAAAATGTTGAAAATCTTAATTACCTGTGCATTGTATATTTTCTATTTGAGACATCGCCTCACTCCGCATGCAACTCCCAGACCTCTTTTCATTCTCCTTCTGCCTAGTTCTATATCCAGGAAGACTAATCTCAGAAGTCTACATCTTTTGCCCTCTGCTTGTTTCTGAGGACTTTGATAGAGTTAAATTAATAAGAATCAAAAAAAAGAGATAAGAAGGCAAAACAGAAAGAAGCTAAGATAATTTTTCCTCATTCCATCCTGTGATATGTCTGTCTCAGTACATGTAATCTCATTTTTGTTTCTAACACTCACTGATCTATAACAAAAAAACCTGCCACTGTCTCTTCAGGAACAGGACTGTGATAATTTCCTATTTAGCAGTTTTCTGGGCAGTGCCCAGAATCTATACGCTGTCTGTCCATTTGAATTTTCATTATTTGAAACACTGGGAGCCAATTTCTGTCAAAAACTCATCTGAAATAATCAAAATAATCATTTTTTAAACTGTGATAAATATACTCTATACAGATATATACTGTAGACCTATAACTGTACAAAGGTGAATAATCTGCTTTGCATTTTTCATTCACTTTTAATTTTCTTTCTTATTTTTTATTTTTGAGTTGGAGTCTACCTCTATCGCCCAGGCACCCTCACCACCACTGCAGCATCGACCTGCTGGATTCATGTGATCCTTCTGCCTCAGCCTATCAGGTAGCTGGTACCACAGGTATGTGCCACCACACCTAGCTGATTTTTTGATTTATTGTAGAGATGAGGTCTCTCAATGTTGCTCAGTCTAGTGTCAAACCCCTGAGCTCAGGTTATCCTCTCGCTTCCGTCTCCCAAAATGCCACTTTGAATTTTCTTGCATGTGATACAAGATGGTACTTAAAAGTCTTTGATTTAGAGCCAGAATTCCTGAAATAAAATCTCATTATGTCATTTACTAAGTGACATTATAAAAGCATTTTTAAGCACTGTGTCTTAGTTCCCTTTTCTGGGAAATGGAGATTATCATAGTTAATAGTGTGTACTTTGTTAAGTATTTCTGAGTATTAAATGAGTTAATACATATGAAGAACTTAGGAAAATGCCTAACACACGAGCCTTTAATAAATTATGGTTGTTTTTGTTACTTTGTTACTATTATTGCCATTATTGTTTTATTATTACCATCTTTTATGGTAAAAAATGGTACTGGGATCTCAAGTAACTAAAATAAACATGAAAACCAAACCTATAGCTAGCAGAAGAAAAGGAATAACAAATATCAGAGCAAAACTAAATAAAAATGAAACAAAAAACACAAAACATCAATTAAACAAAAAGTTAGTTCTTTAAAAAGATTTTTAAAATAGACCACTAACCAGACTAATTAAGAAACAAGGAGAGAAGATTCAAATTAGCTCATTCAGAAATGAAAATGGAGACATTATAACTGATAACATGGAAATATAAAGATCATTTGAAATTATTATAAACACTTCTATGCAAAAAACGAGACAATCTAGAGGTAATGGATACATTCTTAGACATCTATAACCCTTCAACCTTGAATCAAGAAGAAATAGAAACTCTGAAGAGACCAATAGCAAGTAGTGAGACTGAATAAATAATTAAAAGACTACCACCACCACCACAACCACCACCACCAACAACAAAAAGTTTGGGACCTAACAGACTCAAAGCTGAATTCTAACCAGACCTTCACAGAAGAACTGGTATCAATTTTACTGAAGCTATTTCATAATATTGAAAAGGATAATATTCCCCATAATGCACTCTACAAAGCCAGTATCACCCTAATACTGAAGCCAGGAGAAGACACACACAAAAAGGAAAACTATAGAACAATATCTCTGATGAAGATAGACACAAAAATTGTAACAAAATAATTGCAAATGGAATTCAACAGTACATTAAAAAAAAAATCCCAGTATAACCAAGTGGGTTTTATACTAGAAATACAAGGATAGTATAACATATCAAGTTAATAAATGTTACCAACCACATAAGTGGAATTAAAAACAAAAATTATATGATCATTTTAATAGATACAAAAAAGCATTTGATGAAACCTAGCATCCCTTCAACATAAAAACTCTCAGCAAAATAGACATCGAAGGAACTTTTCTCAGAACAATAAGTCATATATGACAAACCCAGAAACAATGTCAACCTGAATGGAGAAAAGTTGAATGCATTCCCCATTAGAACTGGAAAAGGCACGGGTGGTCATTTTTACCACTCCTCTTTAATATAGTACTGGATGTCCTAGCCAGAGCAATCAGGCAAGACAAAGAAATAATGAGTATCCAAATCAGAAAAGAAAAATCAGGCTAACACTGCATCCTGATGATATGGCCCTATATGTAGAGAATTCTAAAGACTCCTCCAAAAAACTCCTGGATTTGACAAATGAATTCGGTATTCAAAATTAACACACACAAATCAGCAGCACTGATATATACCAATAACTACCAAGCTGAGAATCAAATTAAGAACTCAATTCTATTTAGAATAACAGACAAAAAGTTAAAATACCTAGGAATATATATAACCAAGGAGGTGAAAGATATATACAAAAACTAAAAAAACACTGATAAATTAAATTGCATAGGACACAGACAAATGGAAGATCATCTCATGTTCATGGATTGGAAGAATCAACACTGGTTAAATGATCACATTACCAAGAGTTATCTGTGAATTCAATGCAATCACTATCAAACTGCCAACATCATTTTTCACAGAATTTGAAAAAGTTCCTATGGAACAAAAAGAGACAAAAAGAGACAGAATAGCCAAAACAATTCAAAGCAAAAAGAACAAAGCTGGAGACTCACATTAACTGACTTCAAATTATATTACAAGGCTATATTGACTAAAATACCATGGTACTGGCACAAGAGCAGGCATATGGAACAGTGAAACAAAATAGAGAATCCAAAAAACAAAACAAAACAAAAACCCTAAATATCTACAGTCAACTTATCTGTTGTAAACCAGACAAGAACATATACTGGGGAAAGGACACCCTACTCAACTGATTGTGATAGGAAATTTGGATAACTGCACAGAAAAATGAAACTTGATCTCTATCTCTCATCATATACAAAAATAACCTCAAAAATGAACTAAAGACTTAAATGGCAGGCCTGAAATCATAAGAATCCTAAAAAAAAAAAAAAAAAAATTCTAGGAAAAACTTTCCTGAACATTGACCTAAGGAAATAATTTATGAGTAACACCTCAAAAGCAAGTGCAACAAAAACAAAAATTAAACTAATGAAACTTAATTAAACTAAAAACTTCTGCACTGCTCAAGAAGTTATTAATAAATAAACCACCTTCAGAATGAGAGAAGATATTCTCAAACTAGACACGCAACAAAGGGCTAATATCCAGAATCTACAAAGGACCCAAATCAGCAGGGAAAAATCAAATAACCCACTAAAAAGTGGGCAAGTGACATGAACAGACACCTATTTAAGGAAGATATACAAATGGCCAACAAACATATGAAAAAATGTTAAGCATCACTATCCATCAGGGAAATGCAAATTAAAACCAGAATGTGACCATCTTACATCAGTCAGAATGGCTGACCACTGCACTCCAGTCTGGACGACAGAGTGAGACTCCAACTCAAAAAAAAAAAAGAAAAAGAAAAAACCATCCTGGCACTTATGCAATGAAAAGGGAATGGTTGTACACTATTGATATAGTGCAAATCAGTACAACCTTAGTGGAAAGCAATATGAATATTTCTCAAGAAACTCAAGTAGATCTACCATTTGATCCAGCATTCCAGCTATTTGGTATTTACTAAAACATGTTATCATACATAAAAGACACCTGTACTTGTTTTCATTTTTATTTATTTTTTTCAGTACATTTCACAATTGCAAAGATGTGAAATCACCCCAAATGCCCATCAACAGATAAATGGATAATGCAAATGTTTTATATATATATGCAAATGTTATATATTATTTTATATATGTTATACATATAAGTATATATAAGATATATTTTATATATTCCATATATATGGAATGGAACACTATTCAACACTAAAAAAGAATGAACAAATGTATTTTGCAGCAACTTGGATGAAATTAGAGACCATCATCCTAAGTAAAGTAATACTGAAATGGAAAACCAAACACCACATGGTCTTACTTATAAGTGAGAGCTAAACGAAGGAACTGCAAAGGCATACAGAATGACAAAACAGACACAGAAGACTCAGAAAGGGGAGGATGGTAGGCATAGGGCTGAAAAAACACCCATCAGGTACTTTGTGCACAGGAGGGGGTAGAGGACAAACTTAAAGCCCAGACTTCGTCACCACTGTACAAAGCATCTCTGTAAAAATATATGATTTATTATTGAAATGAAAACAATTGAAAAATGTGCTGCTATGCTCCAGAAAGATAAATTTGCATATTTAGAAAGATTTTACAGGGATTTGCATTTTAAAAAGCTCAAGAAACCTTGGTATTTAACATTTAAAATTTTCTTTTATGTAATAGGAGGAAAACATCTGTATCATGAGTTAATTTTTGAATACAAAAATATTATCTCATAGTTATGATGATCTGCATTTCTTTTTTTGACTTGATTTAAAAGTTTTTAATATTTATTTTGAACAAATTTTAAGAAAATTATTTTTATTTCACATTTTTTAATAAAATGGAAAACTAAGCCCCTTATCCTTATTGCAGGAAACAGTTTCCAGTTTTTCATTTTTCTGTCAACTTTACAAGCAGTATATCTTGTCATTTGTAATTTTATGGTTATATGCGTTCAATAAATCACCCATGTAATTATGGCTTTTGATTTTTATGACAGGCTTACAGAAATGCCTGATCACAAAATTATAATATTTTATTTTACCCATTTTACTTTTAATGATATTTTTGTTTTACTTTTAATCTTGATTATGGTTTAAGTACCTTTTTACAATGAAATATACTTTTATGTAAAAATACACATGGACAGAATGAGGGTAACAACAGGCATTGGAGACTCTTAAAAAAGGGGATAGAGAGAAGGAGGAGAAGGTGAGAAAATGACCCACTATGTATCATGTCCACTACCTGCGTGATAGGCTCAATAGAAGCACAAACCTCACCAACACACCATAAACCTGTGTAACAAAACTGCAAATGCAATCCTTGAATTGAAAATTTAATTTTTTAATAAGAAAAGGAAGGATGACATTTTCATGACATTATTCTCAGCTTTTCTTTCCCTCAGTCATTTGAAATATCATACACAATTTTCACATAAATCTGAGTTTTCATGTGTATTATCTCTCTTAGTGTCTTGATCAAACAGATTTTGGAAAATGCATACAATCAGGTACAATAGTTTACATGATTTTTTATTGATATATAATGAGAATAGTATGTGATGTGTTTTCTTTAAATTCACAATACTTTTATTTAACACTTTCTTCTAGTAAATTAGTAATTCTCTTCTCTGTGCTCTCTAACAATTTTTAATTGCTTCTCACTTGGTAATTATTGGTATATATCCTTTTATTGTAATAGCTTTATAGTGCTGTTTTTATATTCTTGTGAATAGATACAATCTTTTTCTATTGTCTTTTTGTAAACTAGTCACAGCCCTTTATATCTTAAGTAACCAGGGTAGTAAGTTAATAACAATAGTTACATCATTTTTGATTGTTTTGATGTATTTATTTATCTTAGATTTATGGGGTACAGGCACAGTTTCATTACATAAATATCTTGCGTAATGTTGGGAGCCGGCCATGGAGGCCCACTGAGCGTTAGGGATCAGGAAGGACCATTGACCTGGAGACCACTAGGATGCGTTCAGGAGCTATTGACCCCATTTCCTCCCCCCTTTCTACTCAGCGCTAACCAGATTAAGCTCCTGTGAGCTCAAAACATAAAAACTCTGAGATTGGGATGAACACAAGCTAACTTTAGAAGCTCATTGCTCCCATTCTTCCACAAACTGCAGTTTTGGCTTTCACACAGCTTATAATTCAAACTCGGGTCACATCTAAGAGCCTTAGTATTGGTCACAGGCTTCTAGGTCATGATCTTAGGATTTATTAAAGGTGTAAATTGTAGAATACAGTTTTAGAAGACAGCCATTTTGTTGAAAGAATGCGGCTGAGTTACTTGCAGGTAGCCCACTGTGACCTTTGGACTGGACCACATTCCAAACATTCTGGGATGGGCCACTTTCATTTGTAAAGTAAATACTTAAGCTTCTATAGAATTGTTTAACTTGGCATAAATCAATCAGCTTAGGATGAAAAAGATTTATAGAATATGTCAGTCACGGATTAGGTTATCCTTTGTTATGGGATTTTAAGATTATCATATGAAAAGGGTTTAAAGGCAATCATTGATTGTTTTCATGGATTAAAGTTTCTGGTGGGTGGGGGATGCCCCTCCCACATCTGACTTTGTGTATAAAAGACCTGTTGTAATTCCCAATAACACACACATCGCTTCTGCACTAGACTAGAGTCCAGTCTCTTTCTTTCTCTCTCTCTTTCTCTCTTTCTTCTGTCTCCCAATCGCTGACACCATCTCCACCTTTGGGGTACCCTGAACCCGGCTGGAGCTGGTCTCTGGCAGCGTAATGGTGAGGTCCGTGCTTCTATTATGCCTGTATGCCTGGAGGTGAGTTTCAAAATAATGGAAAAAACCTAGATATAAGTATACACACATATGTATGTATATATGCATACATACACATATTTTATGTAAATATAACCATATTTGCGTGTGTATATATATGTACCCTAAGTACATGATTGATGTGTTTTCCTTCATAAATCCAGGACTTGAATGAAATAAATTTGTTTTAAAATATGTCCTTAGGGATCCAAAGTTATATTTGTTTTGGTAGATACATACATTGTAAGAAAGTAAGGATTCAAGGAAATATATAAGACATTTACAATGAAGACATTCATAAGCCTAAGTAAATACACAGCAGTACACTATAGAAGTTATTTCCAAAAGAAATGAAATAACAAATGTGTATAGACACACATACATATATACAAACATGCACACACACATATATATTTTTTGAGGATTAATGGAGCTAAATAAACATATATATATATATATATATATATATATTTCCAAGTCTGTTAAAGTTGGTTGTAGAATAAGACTTATTTTAATGCTCAGTCACAGTACATTTATGAGAATTTTTATCTTTTTAAAATAACCTTATTTATAATCATAATTCAAGCCTTTCTCCCAGCAAGTTGATTTTTTTTGCAATATATTTGCTATGAAAATTGACAATAAAGAAAAAATCCATTCATAATTTCAGCCAGTTTTCTGGGTTTTTTGTAAAGGTGACAATTTTAGGAGTTATGTTTCTTCAGAATATTCTGCGTTAGGTTTAAATGTCCATAGGTGTTAAATTATAAGTACTTCAATTATGTTTAAAAATTATGATAAATAACTCTGAGTGAAAAAACATCACATTTTCAATTACATAAAACCAAGTCATTATTTTTTCAGTAATGCTGTGGTAAAGAATGTGCTCAGAGTGGTTAGTTGCTAAGAAAACTATCAACAATAAAATTTAATATAAAATAGAAATTTTTGAAAAATATATTCAGAATACACACTGCAAATTTTGTATTCGTTTATTTTGAGTTTGTGATTGGTCCTGGTGTCTTTTGGAATATATTTTGATGGCAACTCCAATAAATTTTACTTAGAGCACCAAAATTATGTAGAGATTTTAAGTTTTGCTAATATAATGAAATTTGGATAATTTTTTAAAACAATGCTTTTAAATCTTGTGCAATTAGTTCTGTCAAAGTTCTCTTAGAGATTCATTTATAGTATTTCTATGCTTTTTGTTCTTTCTAGAGCAAACTTTCTTAAAATCAATACTCATATCTATTTGTGTATCATTTATATTGTGATTTTTATTTCTAAGTCAATTACAATTATTATTTAAGCAAAAATTAGACAAGGATTAATTTTAGAGTAGTTTTGACTTTATTTTTATTTTTTTTAATCATAATTGTAATGTCTAGGAAAGCCAGAATAAGACAGTGTACATAAATCTATTAGAATTTTAACAAGATTAATTTAAAAATTGTGATATAAACCATCACTTCTTTAAACTTCCATAAAAGAGTTTTAGTTCGTGACTCACCTGGGCAGCGAGACCTTATCTCTACAATAAATAAAAAAATCAGCTGGGCATCAGCTAGCGCATGCCTGTAGTTCCAGCTACTTGGAAGGCTGAGGCTGAAGGATCGCCGGAGCCCAGCAGGTCAAGGCTGCGGTGGCTGGGAGCGGCCACTGCACTCCAGTCTGGGTGACAGAGTGAGACTCCAAGTCAAAAAAAAAAAAAAGAGTTTTTAAAAAATCACTATTTGTCTTTAAAATATTTAATATTTTGTTTATAAATTGAGCATTTATTATAAAAATATATTACTTTGTAAATGACTTAAACAATGTAAATAAAGAAAAATTGCTCTTTCTTGACTAGTCCATATAATAATAATATTAACAACATTTATATGATTATAATATAGAGTAGCAATAGCATTAGTTATCTGTTATGGATGAGACTCTGATTAAAGCATCTTACATATGATTAAAAAAATTGCCTTCGCATAATTACATATAGTATTTCTATACTATAACCATTTAGTGTAAAGGAAATTAAAGTACAGAGTTCGTGTAATTTGACTATGACAAACATATCTAGATAGTGAAAATGAGATTTTGAACCATAAATTCCAACATCTTATCACAGTGGAAAGCACATTGTTACTGCAGCATTAAAGGTATATAAATTAATTATAGACCTATAAGACATTAATTTTATTAAGATAAAAAGTGAAAATCTTATTCTAATGTACAACATTCATGCATTGAATGTTCTAAATGTACCTGACACTATAGTAAACACTAGGAATGCAAAGGGAGAAAATGTACAGACTACATAAACATGAAATTAAAACATATTTCGAAAATAGGTATTAATTATATAGTGATGACACATACAAGAATCTTGATAAATTAATAAACTAGTTGAAAGTGATAATTTGCAAACAAATAGTAGAACAATAATCTAGATAGAGGGAACAAATCTAGATTTTTTGCATTAGGATGCTTGTTGTAGATGTTTTTGCATCAGTATTTTCATTTGTACTTGGGGATGTGGAATAATGGCATCACAAAGATGTTTACAGTCTAACTTCTGAAACTGAATATTTACTTTACATGGTAAAAGGAGCTTTGTGGATGTGATTAAGTTGTGGATCTTGAGAACATTTTCCATGTGGTCCCAAGGTAATCAGGAAGAAGGCAGAGGGTCAGGCTCAGAAAAGGAAATATGAAACTGGAAAAAGAGGTTGGAGCAATGTGCTCATGAGCTAAGGAATGCAAGCAACTTCTAGAAGCTAGAAAATTATTTTTAAAAATTGATTGTCTCATAGAGCCAGAGAGAGTGCTCACATAGTGACTTTGAGTCTATACCACTACTTAAAAGGTGATCAACAACATGGATCAACCTTATGATCCATGGTAGATCATTATGCGAAGTTAAATAAATCAGATACAGAAAGAAAAATATTACATGATCTCACCTATATATGGAATCTAAAAACGCTGAATGCATAGAAACAGAGTGGTTACTAGAGGTAATGGGCAAGAAGCTTTATAGACAGATGTTGGCCAAAGTGCACAAAGTTGCAGTAATATAGGAAAAATAAGTTTAGAGACCTCATGTACAGCTTGATGACCATAGCTAATAACTTTGTATTGTATACTGGAAACTTTCCATCACATACACATACACACACATACACAAAGTAACTATGTGAGGAAATAGATATTAATTTTCTTGACTCTAGGATTTATTTTACTATATAGCAAAACATAATATTGTACATCTAAGTGTATAAAATTTTTAAAATCTGGCCTATAGATTTGTAATGTAATAAATATGTGTTGTAGTCATCTAAGAAATTTGTAGTAATTTGTTACAGCAGCAGTGGGAAAGTAATACAACACTTCTAATATTGTTGCATTGTTTTTTCAGAATTAATGTGTTTCATAAGCCATTTAAAATCTGTTTATGTCTATATAAGACTTTCTAATTATTAGAAATTGAAAAAAATCCAATAGGCACTCTTGTTCATGGATTAGAAGAATTTAAATAACACCAGAATGATATTATTTTGGAAACTGAGCAGATATTTGTAAAAGCATTTGGACTTGGACTCATGTGAGGAACATAGAATTTTGATGATTAATTTTATCTTTTTTAAAAAATAAACTTTTAACTACAAGACTTTTAAGATTTCCAAAATTGATGCAAAATAGTACAAAAAATTCCCATAACTCCCACATCCAGTTTGTTCTACTATTGGAATCTTAGCAAGGTACATTTGTAACAATTCATTAATAAACACTGATAGATTAATATTAATTAAAATTAATACTCATTAAAATTTTCTAAATTTTTTACCAGTGTACTTTTTTTGTTCAAAAATTCCAACCAGAGTTTCACATAACATTTATTTATCATATCAACTTAGGTAATATTTAGGTATGACAGTTTCTCTGACATGCCTTGTTTTTGTTTACCTTGACAGTTTTGAAGAGTTATTGGTCAGCAATTTTAAGAAGTCCAACAGCTGTTATTTGTCTAATATTGATCTCATTATTATACTGGGGTTCTATGTTTTGGAGAATGAGTACAGGAGTAAAGTACCTGATCTGTCATATCATATCAAGAGTGCATCATATCACATTTCTTATCACTGTTGATATTAATCTTGTTCTCCTGGCTAAAGACGCACTTGACAGCTTTTTCCACTGTAAAATTATCCCCCCCACCTTTCATTCTATACTATATGGATGTGAGTCATTCTTTGCAGCTGATTTCTATTTTCCTTTGATACACCCCATTTGTGGGTCATTTGCTTCATATAGTTTTATTTATTTAATTTTCTTTTTGAGCATTTTCCTACTTTTTAGTAAAATAAGATGTTCCATGTTCACTTTGTATATTTTCTGATGCAGTTCTAGAATTAGTGATTTCTCTAAGGAACTCTGATTCCATTTATTGGGAAAAGGTATTAAAATCCAAGGATCTAGATACTCATTGCTACGAGGTATTTTTGCTTCTAGACACTTTCGGAGACCAGTAGGAGAAAGAATGTATGATTACAGTAACCAGTGTGTGTGTGAGTGTGTGTGTTTAAATGTATATATTTTCATCTGTATCTGTAATTAAACTAAACATGAGTTGATACTGATGTTCCCAACTCTAATCCATTACCAATGATTTTAGTCACTTTTATGTTTTCTCCTCTGTAACCTTGCATTCAATCACTGAGAAAAGCCTGGCTTCCACCATCTGATATCTATTTACTCAGTTATTCCTTTAAGTATATATGTAAAATGGTCTCAGAATTGTTAACGCATACCCTCATGGCAAACATCTTTATCACCTTGGGTACAGTAATTATGTACATTTCCTCTGCTTTTGATCTCCCCGACTTTACTCATATTCTGAGTTATTCTGGGCAACACCATAGCCTTCACCCCCTTCTAATAAGTTTGATCATTTTGGTATATTCTATATTCTATTCTGGGAACCCCCAATCTTTTGAATGGACTTTTAAAATTTTTCATGCTTAAGGTTCAGTGTTTTTGCTGAAAACTTTGTGGGTTTTGACAAATACAGTGTTATTAATTCATCATTATAGTCTCAAATAAAATGGTTTCACTGCTCTAAAATATTCTTATAGTCACATATGCACATTTTTTTGTTTCACTGATCAAGCTTTTGATGTTGTGTCCAAAAACCCATCATCAAGACTAAGATCATGCATTTTTCCCCTTTTATTTATTTATTTTTTGTTTCAAATTCTTTGATTTACACTGAGGTCTATAATTCCAACTGAGTGGCATGATGGGTATAAAATCTGCATCTAGCTTCCAATTCTAGATATGAAATTCCAATTATTTAGTTTTTGTTGAAATACTATTCTTTCTTCATAGGATTGCTTTTGATTCTTTGTCAATGTCAACTAACACTATTTTTGTGTCATGCTTGACTCTAATTTGTTTCACTGACTTTTGTGTCAATTTCATAAATATCATGCTGTTATCAATTACTGTAGTGTTTTAATACATCTTGAAATTGGGTAGTACCAAGATGTCTTCTTAATTCTTCTCCAATATCATGTTGAATATTCTAGGTTTTTCCTTTTTCATATAAAGCTGATTTAATAATTACAAAATATCTTACTGGAATTTTGACTGAGATTGTATTAAATCTATTAATCATTTTGGGAAGAAAACACATATCAATAATGTGGAGCCATCGAATCCATAAACATGAAACATGTATCCACTTATTTATATCTTTAATTTCATTCATCAGAATTTTGTAGCTTTTAGCATATACTGGAGGTGGAGGGGGCTCAAGAAACTAGAATTATCTTTTTTGGGAGTGGTCTCCTTGTAGCACAGGCTTACCCCACCAGGTAAACATTCTAGAAATATTTAGTTTCTCATCATTAAAAATTATATTAGCAGTACATTTTTGTTGATGTTGTCTATCAAGTTGAGAAAAAACATCTATTCTTAATTTGTTGAAAGTTTTTTAATTATAAAAGGATGTTTCATTTTATGAAATATGGTTTCCGTGTAGATTCAAATGATCATATATTTTTTCTTCTTCAGGCTTAGATGTAATAGATCACATAGGCTGATTTTCACATCTCAAGGTGGCTTTGTATATCTCTAACAAGTCTCATTTGATGATGAATTATCAGCTTTTCAAGCTAATACCACACTTTTAAAAAAAGGAATAGTTCTAGTAAGAATAGTGAACAACCATATTGGATATGAATGAGCAAAAAGTCTTTCTATTAAATGTAATATTAATCTTTCCAAATTCACTACAATTTTTATTGAATATGGGCTAAATTATGCATTCAGTTTGTGAAGCCTGGTGTTTTTATGGTATGTTTTTCTTCTAATAACATTTATATCATATTATTTACCCAAATCCTGTGTTATAATAATATTTAAAACCTGTATCATTCTAGATTTTATGTTATTTATGTTAAGGTCATTCACAATCATTTTATGATATTTTCATAATTAAAATAACATTATTTACATTTAATTTCTAATTGTCAAACTATTTTTTTAAAGAAAGCACTTCCCTTTCATTACTAGTTATTATATTTGTGGTATCTACATATTATTATAATAATTCTAGTAATTGTTATCTTGTGATATATGATGAGCTCTTGTGTCTCCTGATCTAATATAATAACTAAAATGTCTAAAGTATTTTAGTTACAATAATAAGAGAGTTTCCAGTATTTTCTTTATATTAATCAAGGTGGTATTACATTTTTATTGATGAATCTTGCCACTTTTTTCTTTGATCTTTCTGTTTACACATTTTAGAAAACTTTGCAAAAATTTCCTAGTGAACATTCATAAATCTATTTATGAAAAATCATCAATATTTTACTATATTTATTTAACCATATATTTATCCATCTGGTCCTTTACTCACCCACCCATCAATTTATCTTAGCTATATTTTCACATAAGTTAAAAGAATCAATGGACTTCATTCCAAAATGGATCAGCATGCTTAATCATCAGTTTAATGTTTAATTACAATTTTCCCTAGTTAAATTTACATGACGTGAAATTCAGGAAACTTATCTATATACTTTGATTACATTTTTACAGATGTATACATCTATTATCACAAATCTATCAAGATATAAAATAGATGCCATTCGAGAAATTTCCCTCATGCTGCTTCCCTGAAAATCTCTAACCCCCAAAAACAGCATGCTATACTTTTTTCCTCACCATACATTATACTTACATCTCTGGAATTTAATGAAAATGATAATATAAAGTATACACTATTTTGTAGTTTAGAGTAATTTATGTTGATGAATGAACCAATGGCCATTGTTTCATGTTTTCATGTTTTGTTTTTCAATTGCTGGTTACAATTTTATTTTATTATTCTTCAACTGTGTATTTAGATACTCTCAAGATTATAAATAAAGCTACTAAAAAACTTCTTGTAAAAATATTTTTAACAATTTTGTGTTTACTTTTTCATGAATATTTGCTTAATTTATTTTTGGTAAACATTAGGACTGGAATAATTTAGTCATAAGTATGTTTTGTAAAGAAAGTTTGCTAGGTATTTTTTTCATAAGACATATAAAATATATGCAAGTTACAATTTTTCTACAGTCTCATAGACAGTAGTGTTCCAAGTTTTACAAATTTCATCTGTAGTAGTTTAAATGTTCTTCATAGTTTTAAGTTGCATTTCTCTGGCTACTTGCAATGTTTCTGCGTGCTTTTTGCCATTAGCATATTATTTTTGTAAAGTATAAGCTAAAGACCCAGGCCATTTTTTAAAACTGAATTTCTACTTTTTTATCACTGTTATGACTTACATTATATAGTCTGAATACGAATAATTTATCAAAAGTATTTTATTTTATTTATTCTTACCTAAGTCTTGATATTTTATAATCTTAATGTCTTTGTTTCATGAAACCACTTTATCAGGATATGTTTGTTTACTTATTTTTGTTTTGTTTTGTGTTTGTATTTTTTTGTCCATATCTGAAAACACTTGCCTATTTCAGGTTATAATTTTTTAAATATATTCTTATAATATCCTTGATATCATTTATAGTTGAGTCTACAATATTTTTTGAACCAGTTCTTCTGTAAGATAAAAGTCATGGTCCATTTATTTTTCTCAACAAATATTGTTTTTTTATCACCATATGTTGATAAGTTGTTTCTTCCACCATTTTATTTCTTGATAAGTTTGTTGCAAACAAAGATAACATAAGCCTAGGTCGATTTCTGCTATTCAGTTCTGTTTCATTGATCTGTTTTACTTTTTAAATGTTAATCTGGTTATTGTTCTTTATGCCAACCCTATTTTATTTTATTTACTTCAGTTTTATATTGAGTGTCAAAATAAAATATTTTACTGGCCCTGCTATGTCCTTTGTATTTTCATATAATTTCAGAATTAGACTATAAAATCTACAAAATTTTGCTAGCATTATAATTAGAATTGTACTGAATCTGTAGATTAATTTGGTTAAGAAGTGATATTTGAAAAAATTGAAACGTTATACAAATAATATACATATTTCTATTTTTAATTTATCTTATTTTTGTAACCAGAAAAAAATTGTAATTTTTGTTAATTTTATTCCTAAGCTTTTTTGTTTCGATGCTAATTTAGATGACTTTTTTTTTGCATTTTGCTGTATTTTCCAAATATTAGTTTTTAGCATATAGAAATACAATTATTTTTGCATAATGACTTTTATTTTGTTATATTACTAAATTTATTTATCTTTTTTTATAGACAGGTTTAAATTTTCTACTTACATTTTCCCCTATTTTTATGTTTTGTTTTCTCTTTAATATCCAGGATAATGTTGAGTAGAAGTGGTAACATCAGATATCTTGATTTTACAGAAAAACATTTCACACAGAAGTATACTTATAATTTTTTAAGTATACTTATTGGATTTTAAAACTGCTTTTGTTCGTGACCCGCCTGGGCAACTTGGCGAAAGCTCATCTCTACAATAAATCAAAAAATCAGCCGGGCGTGGTAGCGCGTGCCTGTAATTCTGGCTACTCGGAAGACTGAGGCGAAAGGATCGCCGGAGCCCAGCAGGCGAGGCTGCAGTGGCTGGGAGCGGCCACTGCACTCCAGTCTGAGCAACGGAGTGAGACTCCAACTCAAAAAATAAAACAAAAAATTGCTTTTTTATTTCAATATTTCTATTCTACACATCCTATTAAGAAATTTTACTGAATTTTGTCAGTGCTTTTTCTTTGTCTATTGATATGATCACATATTTTTCTCTATTATTCTACTAATGCAGCGATTTACATTGATTATTATTTTTAGTGTTACACTAATGTTGTTGCAGTTCCACAAAAATCACAGATCATCCCCCAATTTTACAAACTGTTCAAAGGATTGAATACCATTGAAATATCAACAGTAGTATTTTTTTCTGAAGAGGGCAAACCCATAAGAAGCAAATTTCTGAGTGTTTCCTTCCATGGCATTGCGATAATGGAATCATGGATGCTTCACTATGTGTGCTTAGAATTTTGTCTGAACAAACTGATTTTTAGAACTTTCACTCCATCTGCTTAACAAACTTTCATTCTCCAGCTGTCCATGTTCTATAAATCCTTAAAGTCTGGGCTTATTTATAATAAGAGAGCCAGATAACCAAGTCAATTTTTGCCAAAATGCATTTATTTATAAAAGCTGTCTGACATATTTCCATTAGTAAATGTTATTAGCTTATTTATAAAGAGATCTGATCTAGTCCAATCATTGCCTCCGGAATCCCCAGTTAGGAGGGAGTAACTCATAGTTCAGTTGTTAACCTTCCTTCCCAGTCCACTCACTGATTCTGATTAGTGTTGTCTTGCCAACTATTTCTAGGTATCTTTTTATAATTTCTCATAGAGCAAATTTCCTCAAAATATTCCCTGCAGATTTTATATAAACAAATAACCCTGCAAATAATCTGGTGACTCACATAATTTGAGGTATCTTTTAGAAGTTAGAAATTATTCTTTTTATAAATCATGTTAGCCTCTGCTATATCTCTTTCCAGACCTTTTCTTTTTTTTTTCAGTTTAATTATTTCCTTTATCTGCTGTGAATATTTATTTGTACATGTTTGTATATTTTAATGAATGCATGTGTGATTTTTCTAAAACCTTCTTCTGGCCCATCTGTATTTACATAATTACATTACTTGAGGGCTTCAAATAGATTCTCAAAATATTTTCTCACTCTGATTGAAATAAAAAGTTGATTTTATTTAATACTTAATAAAGTAAATTATAGATTTCAAAATAATGTTTGACACACCATACATAAGTTAAAATTACATTTTTACATAAATACAAAAATGACATTTTCCTTTCATGCACTTATTTTGTGTACACATGATTCCAGGAGTGGTGAATAATACTGAGTGATCTATCACAGAAACAAGGAGCCGAGTACCACATGTTCTCACTCATAAGCAGACCTTGAACAATTATCACAAAGCTATAAGAGAAGGATCAACAGTAGTGGAAGTCTGTGGGGTAGGGTGGGGACAGTGGGATTGGCAGTAGTGGGAAACTTCCAGGGCAGGGCAAACCTCATCCACACGGGTACCTGAGTAATGAACATCTGTATACCTAACATGGAATTGTTATGTCTTTAAAATAAAGAAAAATTTAAAAAAAATTAAAAAGTATTAAGCGTTCAATAAAAAAAAAATTTGTGGATTCTATCTGGTTTTTGTACATGATTATAAGCATACTTTTTTCGTATAAAAGCACAAGTTTTTTTTGTTGTTTTTTTTTTCCGAGTTGAAGTCTCACTCTGTCGCCCAGACTGGAGTGCAGTGGCCGCTCCCAACTACCGCAGCCTCAACCTGCTGGGTTCCGGCAATCCTTCCACCTCTGCCTTCCGAGTAGCTGGAACTACAGGCGCATGCTACCACACCCGGCTAATTTTTTGATTTATTGTAGAGATGAGGTCTCACTAAGTTGCCCAGGCGGGTCTCGAACCCGCGGGCTCAGGCAATCCACTCACCTCAGCCTCCCAAGGCACAGGATTACAGGCTAAGCCACCGAGCCCGGCATAAAAGCACAAGTTTTTACTGACACAGCCTTTCAAGTAAACAGTAGGTAATACTATCCACTTTTTTCCAATAGAGATGACATAGGTTGATACTAATACTAATACTATTCTTTAAATTCTGACAATTTGAACCAAGGGAAACATAACTTTCCTTTTATCTTTAATATTCGGGCAATTCGAGAACAATAATTAAGGCCACACTGTCTGATGTCATTCTCTCTCAACTTAGACTTGTAACATTGGTCCTATAAATGCATCACGGACATAGACTTCTTCTATGCCATTCACCCTTAAGGTGAGTTTCCAAGGTTGTTAGATTATTTAGTCACCTTCCTTGAATCATAGTACTTACCTTCTCCTATCATTGTTAATATATGCACTGAACCAGCAGATGAGTGGCTTCTCTAGTCTATTCACAATTCCTTCATCATCCTCTGAGATAGACAATATTTGTTTAAAGTCTTCATTCTATTGACTATACTTTATTTTAATTATGTATTACATTTTTCTGTTTCTTTGTACGTAACAATTATTAAACTCTCATGTTATAAACAAAGGAAACAAAAAATACAACTTTTTTTGTTCTTGTTATTACAAAAGGTGTGGGCATTTCTCTTTGGCAGCAAGATTGAGACGCTGATCACTCTGATTCCAATTGGAGTGGAGTTAAGGTAAAGCTATGACTCAGCTTTAATTAGAATACATTTATCTATGGTTAAATTCCAAACTTCCCAGGATTCTCTTGATAGTTTTGGTTTACCTTTTTATTAAACTATAGCAGACACCAGATCTCATGGCCACAAGTGTTTTCTAGCTATGGTTAAACAGCTCATTTGCTTTCTCATCTGTGCAGAGTTTCTCTATCTATGGCAGGATTTCTCTTTTTCCTGCCCATGTCCAGAGAATAAAAGTTGACCTGACTTTCGGCTTACCTATGAGAGGTTTTGGAATTGAGATTATATGTCACTTATTTAATGGCCACATAGAAAATGACAAATTTTATTGTATATGTTTTGTCTTTCTTTTGTCTCTATGGTAATGGAGGTCTTTAGCATTCCTAAACACTTTAACAGAAAGTAGAAATCTTCCTTTATACTTTTACTACATTGACTCTAGCTAAGGAGAGTAATTTTTTCCAATAAGACTAATAATAGAAATACATTTCACATGAGGTCAAGAACTAATAGATACTAAAAAGTTGTCAACAGTCATTTCCTTTTCAAAACGCGTAATTTTCTATTACACTATGACACATTTCTTTAAGGTAATTAGAATCTAAGGCAAATTATAGGCTTTTGTGAACTGAGACTGTACAGACTTTTTATTCACTATATTTTATTTCTATAGGTGGTACAAAGCTGAGGTAAATATTCTTTATAAAAATAGGATCTTAAGAAAACAAATTATCTGATCATATTCTGGAGAATTTAAAAGGATAATCCCAAGATGTAGGATCTAAATTGGTATTTGCTTGTTAAAATTACTTAATTTAATTTTTAAAATAAACTAAAAAAAAATCCTGTCCTGTGGCGATTTCTCAAAAATTTGTCAGATACACTTAAAAAGCTTCTATACAACAAGCTACATACTACTCACAGAGACAAAAACTAAAAACAAGAAAGAAAAACATAAACTAAAACCTTGCTGATAATGAACTCACAAAAAAACCGTAAGAATAATCACAGCATCATTAGCAATAAAGACAAAGACTAACAACAACAGATAGTGATATTTTAGATTAGATGTTTTCATTGAATTCTTGCAATCTGTTTAGAATACACGTTTTAATGTTTGAGTATTATGAAAGGGGGACTGTGGTCACAGATGATAAATTAAAATGTAGAGTGAAAAGAACAAACCTGAGAGATAATTTGACATAATAGCACTAAGAAGTGTGTGTGTGTGTGTGTGTGTGTGTGTGTATTCAAGATTGTCCTCAAAATTGCATGTGGAGAAATTACTTAAATATTGCTGGATCATATGCATAAATTTGAAATCCTGTTGTATACATTGGATTGTGAAAATGATGGAGTACATTGTGAGTACACATCAGAAATGCTAAGGACCAGCAATGCAGAAAACTTCGTTATCATCAGGAATTCTCTCAACTGAATTGCCAGTAGTGACTCCATTAAAAGGTACGGCTCTATATGTTATATACTCTCATACACTACCACAGTTCCTTTAGGCTAAATCAATTACTGAGTTAAATACCTCTCTAGTTCAAATCATGCTGTCAAAATTGCCCCTTTCTAAGAAGATCGCCTTATTTAATTGACATTCCATTCCAAGGTGAGTATTATATTTCTGTTGTTTTCTAAAAATATATTTCTTATTTTTAAAATAAATGAATTTTTACAAGAAATAGCCATTAAAGTGTAAAGAAAAGTCAATCAAATATTAATAGATTACAAGTATTTGAGGTTTTACTGAATGTATACCTCCCTGGTGACTCTCGATCGCATGGGCCTTCCCAGGTCTTGGATCACATTGCCGGCATTTTCTATTTCTAACAACCCATCATTTTATTATATTGCCTTATTAATGATTGTTTAATGAGTGTCATTCTTGACCTTTCAACAAGAATATAATTTCCTGGATATGTAGAAGCATGTTATACAACCTACGTACCCCTCACATCTGCTTGCACATAGTGTTTTCTTGGTTGATTGATAGGTAAATAAGAAAAAAAAATTGGAATTGAACTAATAAGTTTTTCTAAAAAATAGGTTACTATTAAGTTTATTGATTTGATGTCTAGCATTATGCTTATTATATTTAAATCTTCTAGTTTGATATCATTCAGGTTTTTCCAATTCATTAAAATAATAATTGTCATTGTGTCTTATATATGCATTTTTATATTAAAACATACTTTTTAAATTCTTACACACATATTATAAAGTGAAAGGAGTCACCTTTATAAAAATGAAGAATGCTTTTCATATTAAAAAAGTAATTTGTCAGTTAGAAAATGTTTAACAAGCAGTATGGCCAGGTATGTCTTATTCTAAAGCACATATTTTGTGTGGGAATTACCATAGTTCCAACTAAATTAATAAGAATCTTTAGTAAGAATAATGTAATCATGTCTATTCTTGAATACATTAAATAAATCTAACAGATAAATTATTCCTGCCACATTCTTTCTTTTATGGATTTACATTTCTAACTCTTGATACATAAGTGTTTCATTAGACACCTCAGACTAGAAGCACATCTGTTGAAAGTTTAGGGAATTCTCTAAAAAGTCTTCACCAAGACAATGTTTCAAAGTGGAACAGGTCTGCAATTCATTTAGTGTCCTTGAGGGATTTTTAAAAATAATTTATTCAAAACTTTATGTAAAATTTTTAGGATTTGAAGTTAAGATCTTCATTTATTTTCTCCCAACCAATGTTTCTACTTTTTTCCCCTCATAAACACATATCAGTTTCTTACTTTGGCTAGAATTAAACAAACACAGGTGTTAAAATTTTTAGTCTCTTCATATTTTTTTCAGCCTACTTGTGCTATGGAAAGTCATTAAGCTTCTGTAAAAGACACATTTTCCCAATTCATTACTCCTAAGGAAACTGCCAGGCAAAATGTGTTGCCAATATATGAGCCGTTGCAGATTTTCCCACATGTATTTTGCAAGCAGGTGTTTCATTTGCAGTTTGCAAGAAGCAAACTGTTTTTCAGGTACATAGAGAATATCATCTTTGTTGAATAAAGAGTTTAATTGAACATACATTGTTTAAACAATATAAATTCACCCATCCAATCAGATACCATGCTAATTACTCATCCCATAATGGATGGCGATAAAGCACCAGCACAAAGCCAGTAGAAAAAGATTAATGTTGTTAAAGTAACTTTTATGTAAAACACAATGCTTTACCATATCCTATGAATTAAGTGCTCTTATATGCACTTGATAAATGCAAAACTGCAAATCAAATTTTATGAAACTTTCTCAAAGTCACATAGTTAATAAGAACCGCGCCAGAATTTATACCTATGCCAATGTGATAATAAAGTCTTATTTCAAGTACTGGAATTTCACTTTGGTTTCTGCTTTCTTTCCTTGCTCTTGGAAGTTGTACTTCCTGGGACTAGAGTACTTTTTCATTCCATATAGTAAATATGATTGTGCTACTGTATAAAGAGATTGGCCCCCCAAAAAATAATAATAAAAGGCATTAACCTTCCTATTTTTCTAATACTTTACATTATGGACTGAATCATTATTAAAGAACTGTGCCTTAGTTCATTTTATATTTTTCCTTTTACAGGCCATGTCCCTCTGGCTAGGATGGATTCATAGTTCCCATGGTAGCATATAGGCTAATGATGACATATCTGATACTAGTTATACTATCTGACACAAAAGTAAAGTAGTACTGTACTGAGTTACAGGAAGGAGGCAGCACACTTTAGCACAGGATGCTGGTTAGATGGACTTAATTTCTAACACAACTCTACCACTTAGTAGCTATGAGCATAACTAAATCAATCAGCATTTTTCTATTTAGTTTTATTTTCTCTTTAGTAAAATCAAGAATAATTATTACCTTATTAAGTTATTTTAAACATTAGTGATATATATTTAGATAACATATGAAACTACAGCTTATTGTTTAGCACATAATGATGCTAATAACTATCATTTTCATTGAAATTAGAATCTATATATTTAGATTTTATCTGCATTATTGAATAATAATAACATAATTGTGAACAACTAATAAAATACATTGTTATTATGTTTGCACTAAATACCAATTCATAAAAACAATATTGAGAACATTTATTTATATTAACCCTTACATTTAGCATTTATATTGTTCTTTATCTCTTTTTATGAATCTAGGTTGCAATCTGGAATAATTTTCTTTCAAACTAATCATTTCCTGTTGTCAATTTTTTATTTTATCTTTTGCATTTTTGGTTCTAGAATTACCTTTGATTTGTATTTTTATTTATTGCAATAGCTTCAAGGGGTAGCAGTAGTTTTAGGTTACATGGAGGAACGTATGAAGGTGAAGAGGTTTGGGCTTTAAGTATACCCGCCACCCTCACCCGTGTACATTGTACCCTAAAGGCAGTTTTTCTTGCTTCTACCCCTTTCTCCCTTCCTCCTTCTCAGTATCCAATCCAATGTCCATATAGCATTCTATCTGCCTTTGCTGCTTAGCTCTCATTATAAGTGAAAACATATGATGTTCAGTTTTCCACTCGTGTTAGTTTACTTAGGATGTTGTTCTCCAATTTGTCCTATTGCTGCGGAAGACATTATTTCGTGTCGATAGTATTTCATAGTATAGATAGATAGATAGATATGACTGGTAGGGAGAGATAGATTCATAGATAGATGGACGGATCGCATTTTCATTACCCCCTGATCGGTTAATGGGTATTTAGTTTGATTCCTTAAAATTGTGAATTATTCTGTGATAAACATATGAATGCAGGTGTCTTTTTTTTTTTTGTATAACAACCTCTTTTCCTTTGGGTAGATTTCCTTTGGATTGCTGGATTAAATGGTAAATATACTTTTAGTTCTTTGAGAGATCTTCATATCGATTAACAGATGTTGCATTAATTTGCACTCCCAGCAAGAGTGTAAAAGTGTTTCAATTTTCACCACATCTGTGCCAACAAACATCTATTTCTTTTTTTTTAATAATAGCCATTCTGACTGGTATAAGGTGGTAATTCATTGTGGCTTTAACTCACATTTCCCTGATGATTAGAGATGTTGAGCATTTTTTTTTAATGTTTGCTGGCCATTTTTATAGTAAGAGATGTCTGTTGATGTTGTTTTCCTAATTTTTAATGGAGTTATTTTTTTTCTTGCTTGTTTGAATTCTAGATTCTAGATTGAGTTTTTTATCATATGTGTATCTTGCTAACGTCTCCCATTCCGTAGGTTGCTCATTTATTCTGCTGATAATGATGATATCATTATTATTTTGCTGTGAAAGAGTTTTTTAGCTTAAGTTTCATTTATTATTTATCTATCTATCTATCTATTTATTTATTTATCTATCTATTTATTTATTTATTTATTTATTTTATTTATTTATTTTTTGAGTCGGAGTCTCACTCGATCGCCCAGACTGGAGGGCAGTGGCTGCTCCCGGCCACCCCAGCCTCTACCCGCTGGGCTCCGGCGATCCTTCCGCCTCAGCCTTCCAAGTAGCCAGAATTACAGGCACGCGCTACCACACCCGGCTGATTTTTTGATTTATTGTAGAGATGAGGTCTTGCTGCCCAGGCGGGTCTCGAACCCTTAGGCCCAGGCAATCCATTCACCTCAGCCTCCCAAAGGCGCGGGATTACAGGCTGAGTCACCAAGCCCGGCTTCATTTATTTATTTTTGTTGTTGCTGAAATTACCTGTGAGGTGTTAGCCATACATTCTTTGGCAGAAATCCACTTGATTTAGGATTTTTTGCGCAATATTGAATTAAGCTTGTTATTTTGTTGTTGTTTAAAATGTCTACAGCTTTATTTATCAGAACAATTGGTCTGTAGTTTTCTTTTATTTCTGTGTCATTTGCTAGTTTTGGTATTTGGAGGATACTGGTTTTGCAAAATTAGATTTAAAAGATTTTTCTTCTTTTAAATCTTATGGAATAGCTTCAGTAAGATTGATACCAGTTTTTCTTTAAAGTCTGGTAGAATTTGGCTATGAGGCTGTCAGTTACTACACGTTTTTTGTTGAAATATTTTTTATTACTGATTTAATACTGCTACTTTTATTGGTCTGTTCGGGGTTTCTGTTTCTTCTTAATGTAGAGCTGAGGGGTTTTATGTTTCCAAGAATTTATCCATTTTCTCTAGATTGTTTAGTTTGTTTCCATAGAGGTGTTCATAATATTCTTGGAAGCTAGCTTATATTTCTTTGGTGTCAGTTGTACTGCTTCACTTTCATTTCTGATTGGGCTAATTCTAATCTTCTCTCTTCATTTATTAATTAATTAATCTTGCTAATGATCTAAGAAATTTGTTTATCTTTACAAAGAATCAACTTTTGGTTTCATTGATTCTTTTTCTTTTTTCTTTTTTTTTTGATTCATTTTGTTTAATTGTGCTCTGATTTTTATTTATTTATTTATTTATTTATTTATTTATTTATTTATTTATTTATTTTTGAGTTGGAGTCTCACTCAGTCGCCCAGACTGGAGTGCAGTGGCCGCTCCCGGCCACCGCAGCCTCGCCTGCTGGGCTCCGGCGATCCTTCCGCCTCAGTCTTCCAAGTAGCTGGAACTACAGGTGCGCACTACCACGCCCGGCTAATTTTTGATTTGTTGTAGAGATGAGGTCTCGCCAAGTTGTCCAGGTGTATCTCGAACCCGCGGACTCAGGCAATCCACTCACCTCAGACTCCCAAAATGCGGGATTACAGGCTGAGCCACCGAGCCTGGATATTTTTTTTTCCTTCTGCTTGATTAGGGTTTGGTGCTTTCATGTTTTTCCAGATCATTGAGATGTGACATTAGGTTGCCACATGTAATCTTTCAGATTTTTAAATAAAGACCTTAGGGGCAAACCCCTAAGTTCCCTTCCCACTGTGGGAGCTTCTCTGTCCTCTTAATAAATCCTGCTTTAAAAATAAATAAATAAATAAATAAATAAATAAATAAATAAATAAAGGTCTTAAGGGTTATAAATTTACCGCTGAGCACAGCTTTGGCTGAGGCCCAGAGATTTAAATAACTTGTGTCATTTTTTCATTTGTTTTAAGACATTTCTAGCTCGATTTTATTGTTTACCCAAAGATCATTCAGGAGTAGATTGTTTAATTTCAACATAATTTTTTGGTCTTGAGAGTTCTTGGAGTTAGTTTCTTGTATTACTCCACTGTAGTCTGAAAAGGTGCTTGATTTGATTTCGATTTTTAAAAAATTTTTATTGAGACTTCATATGGTCTGTCTTGGAGAATGTTCCACATGCTGATGAAAGCAATGTATTTTTCAGTAGTTTAGGGGTAGAATGTTCTGTAGATATCTGTTGGGTCCATTTGCTCCAATGCTTTTGGTTGACTTTCTGCTTTGATAATTTGTCTATTGCAGTCAACGGAGTGTTTATTATTGCATTGCTATCTAACTCTTATTGCATTGCTATCTAACTCTTTTCTTAGGTCTAGTAAAATTCATTTAATAAAGCTGGGATGTCTGGTGATATATACATACACATATATATGTGTTATATATATGTATAGGTATATATATAAATGTTTTACATATTATGTATACACACATATGAACACTTATTCTAGTCTACTGTTAAAGATTTCTACTGTATTTTGTATACACACACATATATATAGAAATATAGATATATATGGGTTATATCTTCTTGTATTGAGCTCTTTATCATTATATAATATTCTTTGTCTTTTTCACTGTTAATTTAAAATATTTTTTTCTGATATGAAAAGGACTACTTCTGCTTGTTTTTGGTTTCTGTTTTTATGAAATATATTTTTTCATCCCCTTTACCTGGAGTCTATAGGAGTCTTTGTGTATTGTGAGTCTCTTGAAGACAGCAGCTATTTGGATTGTGTGTGTGTGTGTGTGTGTGTGTGTGTGTGTGTGTGTGTGTGTGAATCCATTCTGCCAATTTGCATCTCTTAAGTGAGGCACTGAAACAATTTAAAATTCAATGTAATAATGACATGTAAGGCGCTATTCCATTTATCATGTAGGTTGATTCCTGGTTGCTTTTTTTTTTTTTTTCTTTACTATGTTGGTGTTCTTTAAGCTCTGTGAGCTTTATGATATGGACTGTTTTTCTAGACTTTTTCTGAAAGGTGGATTTCAACCTTTTGTTTCAATATTTAGAACTCCTTTAAGTATTTCTTGTATAGCCTGTCTGGTCGTGACAGATTCCCTCAGTGTTGGCTTATCTAAAAAAGACTTTATTTATCATTCATTTATACAACTTAGCTACAGAATACCAAATTATTGCCTGATTATTATACTGTTTGATGCATTTAAAGATAGGATCCCATTCCTTTCTGGCTTGTAGGGTTTCTGCTGAGGTGTCTTCTGTTAGTCTGATAGGTTTACTTTGTAAATTATTTGTCTCATTGCTCTTACATTGATCCCCTATACTTTAGCTTTGCATAATCTGATGACTATATATCTTAGAAATGGTCTTTTCAGAATCAATCTTCCAGGAATTCTTTGGGCTTCTTTTATCTGCGTGTTTAAATCTCTGGCAAGACCAGGCAAGTATTCCTCAATTATTACCTCAAATAGGTCCCCAAACCTTTTACTTTCTCTTGTTCCTCATGAATACCCATGATTTTTTAGGTTTGGATGTTTTACATTATCCCACATTTCCTGGAGACTTTCCTCCACTCCTTTGATTCTTTTTCCTTTGTTGTTGTCTGACTGGGTAAACTCAAAAGCCTTGTCTTCAAATTCTGACATACTTTCCTCTACTTAATCTAGTCTACCGCTAAAGATTTCCACTGCTTTGGTACTTCTCTAAATGAATCTCATTTCCAGAAGTTCAGCTTTGTTGCTGTTGTTGTTAAGTGTCTCTTTGGAGAATTTTTCATTCAAGTATTTAATTTTTTTTTTTTTTGAATTGTAATCTCACTCTGTTGCCCAGGCTGGAGTGTAGTGGCACACTCATGACCACCCCAGCATCAAACTGCTGGCTCTGGTGATCCTTCCACCTCAGCCTTCAAGTAGCTAGAGCTACAGGTGCTTGCTACCACACCAGGCTAATTTTTTATTTTATTTCATTGTAAAGACGAGGTCTCGCCAAGTTGCCAGGGTTGGTATCAAATCCAGGGGCTCAAGCAATCCATTTGCCTCGGCCTCCCAAAGTGCTGGAATTACAGGCCGATAATTCTTTTTATTATTTATTTATACTAGTTTTTAACTTTAGCTTGGATCTCATTGAACAATTTTGTAATCCACCTTTTGAATTCTATCTCTGGAATTTCAAAGATCTCATTTTGGTTAGAGTTCATTGCTTAAAACTTATTGTGGTCCTTTGGGTGTGTGAAATAACTTTTTAAAATGTTGACAAAGTACAAAGTTTCTGTTTCCTTCTTTTTATGCTAAGCTGTTTTTTCTTTTTTTGAGTTTGGCAGGTGTCTGACATAGACACTGTAGGGTTTCTTTTGTTATATATAAACTTAGTGTGGTTAGTCCAATTGTCAGCTATGGCAGTTTTGTGCTGTGTAACTGCAAGACTCAAGGTATCCTGAGATGTTTGATTATACAGGATAGCAGTGTTAGCTGGGATCTGGGATCAGACCTTCCCAAAGGCTAAGGTATTATATCAGATGTAATGGGCAGTGCCAGTTGACTTCTTGCCACAGGTGACACTTGCAGGAGAGAGTCACCAGTAATGGTGGCTGTGGGTTTTCTGCTTGGCCTGTGTTATCCCAGGAAAGTACCAAACTGACTTAGGTGATGAACAGGGCTGTGGGACTATTTCCAAGTTCCCTGTCAGTTTTAAACAATAGAAAGGATTGAAGGAGAAAAGTGCTCTACTTCCTCACCTGTGTGCATGATTGGCTATCCCAGAGTGGATTGGAAAGGAATTCTCACCCACTGGGTTAATCCTGCTGCACTGTGCAGGGCTACACAAAATAGTTTAAATACATGGCTAGCCCCAAGACTTCTCATGGGAACCTGCCCCCACCCGGAGCTGTTTGTTGCAGTGGAATTTGTCCTTGGAGCAAATGAAGGCATTAAGTCTTCTGATTCACTCCCAGGCTTCCTGGAAAACAGTAGTCAACAAGTGTTTAGTTCCCAGAAAATGGCTGAAGCTGTGCTTTGCTTTTTTGTCCTGCACTGTTCCATGTGGGTTTTGCAGGGCATGGCTGTGGACAAAGCAGCTTCCCTGGAGGGACTGTGGTTCTGCAAGGCTGGGGGGAGGGGGGCAGTCTTCAAAGTCTATATCTGAAGCACAGAACTCCTGAATTCTCCTCACTCACCTCTTCTGTTGCATCTGGAGACAGCTCATGGCTTGTTCAATAATTTCAGTGAGTTGCCGAATACCAGCCCAGGCTGATGGATTATCCTATTCTTTGAACTTTGTGGATCTTGGTGCTTTTCTGGTGAGTCATGGGAAACACTGCTGGTCTCATTCTTCTCTGAGTTCTAAGGAACTCTGAGAGTAACTTGTCATCCATCTTAAACTTATCTCTTGCCTTTGCTTTTTTATTTGTAAAAAGCTCCTTTAAGCTGGTTTTTTTCTTTTCATTCGTTTTTATATTTACTTCTAAATCTTTAATCATTTTAAATTATTTACAACATTTAACGTTCTCATTTTCTAATTCAACTAGATTCATTTAATGAAAATCTCAAATTTACTTGCTTATGTAGATAATTGACCATATTTTCTTCTTTTTTGCATATCTTGTTTTGTTGTTATTATTTTATATTTTTATATTTATTAATGCTAGATATTATGCACAAGAGTAAAATAGAGACTTAGAACTGAAATTGATTTTTTTTCCTTCTTTTACAGAGAGAACATATGTCATTTTGTATTTTTGCCAGTATATCATTTGGAATGATCCTATAATTAGCATTACTGGCTCAAAAGTTAACATATAGATATTTTTTCAAGATATTGCTAAGTGGACTTTATGATGTAAAACCTTTTGTAGACCCCTGCAATAATGAAAAACTAAGTGCTTTCCCATAGCCGTTCTATGAGACTATATTGTCAAATAATTTTTCTTTCAAATCAGAGGGATAATAGATAGAAACTGAGTTTTGTTTCATTTAGTCTTCATTTTAATTCTCATAAAGTATTAATAATAGGCATCTAGGTATATAATGGATTTTTTTTTTTCTCACAATCTACATGGAGTCAGTCAGAGAGATATAGCAGAAGAAGAAGCAGGAAAGATGAAGACAAGGAAGAGGAAAAAGAACGATTTGAAGGATGAGGACTTGACTTGTCATTGCTGGCTTTGACTATGATATTGGGGACCATAAAGCAAACAATACTGGTTGCTTCTGGAAACTGAGAAGAAACCAATGTCAATAGCCAACAAGAAACAAGAGACATAAGTACAATTATTATCACTACATGAAGTAAATTCTGTTAACAATCTAAATGAGCCTGAAAGCAGATTTTGCCTCATACTCTCCTGATAAGATACCAGCTTTGAGTTTCAAACCATTCTACAAAAAAGATACCTGTGCTGGCATGTTTATTGCAACACTATTCACATTCATAATAGCAGAAACATGATACCAACTGCACTGTCCATTGAAAGTAGACTGGATAAAAACAGATGTGGTACATATATCTGATGGAAGATTATGCAGTCATAAAGAAGGACAAAATTATGGACATCATAGCAACTTAGATGGATTTAGAGTCTATCATACTCAGTGATCTATCACAGAAACAAAGAACTGGGTACCACATGTTCTCATTCATAAGTGGATTCTGAACATTATTCTAAGACTACTAGAAAAGGATTGACAATAGTGGGATACTGCCAGGGGAAGGGAGGTACATAATATCTGTAAGGGTACTGATCCCAAACCAGGCAAACTGAGGACCAATAGGAGATCTAAACTTCATCTGTACAATCAGTCTTGAGTTGTACCCCACTTATTTAAAAATATTTAAAAAATGAATAAATTTTTAAAAATCCTAGCTTTCTGGAACCTACAGTGATGAAACTAGTATATTCTATTGGAGTTCTGATTTACAGAACTGTGAGATAACCAACTTTCATATTTTCACTAAATATGTGGTGATTTATTATGGCAATGTTTTCTATAGAATAAATAGAATTATTTTGGAATTTTCATGGAGTAAAAATTTTGAAGAAAGTATAATAGCTAAGAAAAAGAGGATAGCTTGGGACAAAATATAAATTATTGGTGGTTTCTTCCTATTTATAGAAGTTATATAGAGAAATGGAAATTGAATAATTGGAAATAAAAAGTATTGTCAGAGAGCGAACTGCCAGGATTTAAGAGAAGAGCTCAGAATTCAAATAATATCAATATACTATGATACTTCAAAGAATAAATGACTGAGGTACAAATGAAAGTTACACAGTTTAGGAGATCAAGAAAATATGAGACTAGAACATGCAATGAATCCAGTGCCTTCAAGAGTGTAATATCCTTGATGTTGGGATAAAGAGGAAATTGTGAGACCCTTGGCAAAACCTCAACAAATGTGTTGGTAAGACAAAAAATTTTGGTAGAAAGAATCAGTGAAGGAAGTAATTTGTGGTAAACCCCAATTATAAAATTCACAACAGAGTGATATTTACACCAAAAGAGGTTTGTATTGTTGTTTGTGACATTTTTCACATTTTAATATGCTGTTGGCTATTTTAAAATTTTTCAGAATTTTTATTTTATGAAATTTTGCAGAAGTATGTATTTTATACCTCTCTGTGTTAGTTTAAATTAAATGGCAAGTGCAAGTGACATATACTTCTAGATATAAATATATTTTAAATATAAAAGCTCTGTTATGAATTTTTTTATATTAATAGAATTTTTAAAGTAGAAAAAATTCATGTCTTCCTTATTTGTATTTCAGGTGCTACTTTGTTAGCTTTAATCCTGGGATTAGGACATTAACATTGGCACTCAGAGGTAAGCAAAATGCATAAAAAACATGCTAACATTACAGCTAACTATGGATAATGACCCCTGTTAATTCTCCTGCCTACACATATTTGCACAAGAAAGAAAAAAATGACTTCTAGTCAACCTTTCAGAGTTTGTGTATGTACATCATTGGCACAACCTAAACAATGTCCAAAATTCCAGATACAAAGTTTTCTTGTTTCTCCCGTTCATCAGAGAACATTAAAAAGAGTGAAAAGTGAAAATGGTGGTAGAATGCCAAGTATAATGATTATGAACCACCGCAAATATATACATGTTTCTAGTTCATATATTTACTTGGGTTTACTATAGGCATATAAAACATTTGAAATATTTCTATTTTAAATATTAATTAAATTAAATGTTTAAAAACTTTATTCATTATCTTTGTGGGTCTCCAACAATGTTATACCTTTGAGATATTTTATCCCTCAATTTGTTCCTACCAATGTTTACTTCAGGTATATAATTAGTCACAATGTTTTCTTAAATGTATAACAAATTAGACTGCATTGATTTAATATTTTCAACATTCTTCTCAATTCATCCTTGACAATGACACCACCATAATTTTTCTATCTTTTATTGCTTCTGGAATGCATTCAAAGTTTGTGTTTTATTTATTTATTTTTTTGGTCACGAATTAACCATCACAATTTGGCTCATGGTAACCTTTCAAGTTTTGTCTTTGCCATTCTTGAGTACCTTCCTTCCCTGTATTCATACTAAAATACTTGAATATTCTCAAATAGAAAAATTAATTATTTTATACCACTCTGATCACTGCTAATCTAAAGTGAAGAGTTAAAATGTATTATATTTTATACACATAAATATAATACATTATTTTCCTTTAAACTCAATTAGAATCAAGTAAAATCAATCAATAAATAATTTTACAGTTACAAATACATATTTATAATTTTTTTATGTTTCTTGCTTAGTACAAATATATATTTAAGTGGATTATAAAATAAAATGTGGCCATTTACAAAAATATTTGCAGAATAACAGAAGCAAAATGTGAAATTTCCACTAATTTCAGATATTTTTGTAATCATTGCTAGTTGCCATAATGGGAGCTTGGGAACTTGTATCTTCAAGGATACTTTGAAAATGATGTTACACATACACCAGAGGCTTTCATTCAGAGAGTACACCAAGCTTAGTTATCAATGACTAAAGCTTTAAAATACAGCATAATAGATCATGCTGTCATGATCTATTATAACATATTAATATCTTTTCAGCTTAATCTGCATGATATGTATATTCACAGAAAACTATTGCTCTTGCTTGCATAAATATTTCTGATCCTAGTACTGCAATGCATGCATGCATATTTATCAGTTTTTATATCCAGTAATTGATATGTGGTTATTTGTAATGACTAAAAGAAATGGTTGAATATAATCTGCCTTAACATATTCTACATAGTAACATACACATGTGCATGTGCTCATAAACAGGTACAACACATATGCATGCCAAAAAATTCTCATAAGACTGAGGTTTAACAGATTGAATTGGATCCCATTTTTATTTACATTAGTAAGTAGAAAGGTATGGGATGTAAGCTATTTAGAGAGTTTTAGGACTACAATTTAGGTTAAGACTAAATTATCATACCTTTCCCAATAAGAGATACATAAGCATCATCTTTAACAAGATGAATTTTTTTGTGTGTAACTAAAAGTGCTAGAAAGCAGAAAGATGCCTAAAATGATTTTGAGGGGGGTTGGGTAAATATGTCTTAAAACTGTATTTGAAGAAAAAATCAAGCTTAAAATATTTGAAAGAACACGTCATTAATTATAAAGATTACATTTCAGCTATAGAAAACTATAAGCTAAGGGGTGACAAATACACACAAGTTTGTATGTTCGTCTATAATTTGCCTCAGATAATTATTTTGTCAGCTGTAATAAAGAGTATGTTCCAATAGAAATAATTTTTTTTTTTTTTTTTTTTTTTTTGAGTTGGAGTCTCACTCTGTCGCCCAGACTGGAGTGCAGTGGCCGCTCCCGGCCACCGCAGCCTCGACCTGCTGGGCTCCGGCGATCCTTCCGCCTCAGCCTTCCGAGTAGCTGGAATTACAGGCATGCACTACCATGCCCGGCTGATTTTTTGATTTATTGTAGAGATGAGGTCTTGCTGCCCAGGCGGGTCTCGAACCCGCGGGCTCAGGCAATCCACTCACCTCAGCCTCCCAAAGGCGCGGGATTACAGGCTGAGCCACCGAGCCCGGCAGAAATAATTTTAATAAGTTGTTTTAAAAAATACATTTGAATTTTTTTTAATTTTGAAAAGTGAACATGTAAATATGTGACATAATTGTATGGCCCAATGAAATTAGACAAAAATACCATGCAGTGTATTTCTCATTATAATGAACATTGCCATTGATCTCCAAATAAACTCAAATATGTGCAGATAAAACTATATGTATGCATAGTGACAATGATAATCATATTAATAATAAGCTTTATTGTTGGCATATGTAATCATTATAAAAGTGCATATAATACCACTATTTTGTGCATTTTTATACGAAGGGACTCCAAAAAACAGCTTTTATAAAACATTTTGTATTTATTTTTACATGTGTAAACTTCAGTCGTGTTCAATGTACTCTCCATTTGAGGCACTATACCTATCAAGAAGCTTTTCCCAGTGCTCAAACCAGTATTTGAACTAAACTTTGGTGCCTTTTAGACTTTTACCAGCTTTTGTTTCACCTCTTCCACATCAGGAAAACACTTCTATGTGAGGATATTTTTCATCCAGAAAAACAGCCAAAAAAAATTTGCTTGGGGTGAGATCAGGTGAATATATGTATGAGTCTCTTTATATATATTTATATATGCATGTAGAGAAATTATGTACTATCGAGAGAGGAGATAGGTAGTGAAAAACTAGGCAGACAGCGCAGATAAAAAATAACACACTGAGAGTAGATAGGCAGATAGGGTGGGTCCTCCAATAAAAAAGTAAAAGATCTCCTGCTGCCAAGATTGGAAAACAACCAGTCAGCTCACAGCTAGTGCTAGCCAATCAGCTCAGTATTAGGGCTATATAATCATCACGTTTCAGCTCAAAACCAGAAGCCCTCTGGGATCCCATCCTGTTCTGGGAACTTTTCTGCCCTCTGAATAAATCCTGCTTTTTCAACTTTCTGTTGTCCATGTCCTTTCTTCCTCCTGGACATGAGACAAGAACCCTAACCTGAGGAACTGCAGAAGATACTCGGAGCCAAAGAGCCAAGCACACTGGAGGCTGGCTTGCCTGCCGATGGAACCAGTTGAACTGGGAGAGCTGCCAGCAGAAGGTGAGACTCCAAAACTGAGATACTCCTGGGGCTAGGCAGGCCAGACTATGGATTCAGCAACACTCTCGGAGCTTGGCTTGTTATCCCATTAGAGCCAACACTCCTGGGACTATGTATGTCAGCCCACTGAGCTGGCACTTGCTGGGGCTCGGCTAGTCAAACCATTGAGCTGACACTCTCTAAGCCCAGGCTGAGCTGATAAATCTGTATCACTAAGACTAGACTATGCAATATACACACACACACCCAAGAAAATTCAGTTAACACATTCCAGCAGTCTCAATACCAATTTTGGAATGACGGCCCAAAGTTTTCACAGTGCTCTACTGCTACTAGTGACAGTAGTGACAGTAGTATTACCTGATTCACAGGCAATCATCCCTAGCTATTTTTTTTTTTTTTTTTTACAATATTTCATAGGGACATGATCTTGCCATATTGTCCAGGATAGTTTCAAACTCCTGGCCTCAAGTGATCCTCCCAACTGGGCCTCTCAAAACTACTGGGAATACAGACTTGAGCTGACCTAGTCTCTGAAAATTTTATGTGAATGTCAGCTGTAACTGAAATCAGTTACTCCCTTGAGTATAGGATTTTTTTATCTTACTCTTTTTCCAAACCTTTCTTAAATGTAGGCTATTTCACTCTTTGAAACTCCTTTGCTAGGGTTTTGATCTACGCATCCCTTATACTTCACTGTCATCTCAATGACATTTCATTCCTCTCCCTCTTTCAGTATGTATTTTTTTGTCTGTTTTCCATCAGTACCATTTTTCTCCTGCATAATAATTTATGTGTCCCTTATCCCTCAAAGTTTCTTATCTTTTATTATCTGATATAATTTTTGTAGTTGTATTTTCAAATCACCACTTTAGTATTCCAAAATACAGTATCCTTTATTTCAATGATTACAATTCATAAATTATTCTTTTAAACGTAGAAAGTTTTCAATTTTTAAAAAAACTCTTTTTTTTTTTTTTTTTTTTTACCTTCCCCCCTACCCACCCCAACACTGCCTGTACATATGTTTAAATGCATTCTGGTTGGTCAATTGATTCTCCTCTATTTGCATCACTTCTGAAAGCCAGTTATTTTTCAATTTTTGCTCAGTGAGACTCAAGCATAATTATTACAATATACTTAGTAGTAGGATTTCTGCAGGTGATACAAAACAGTCATCCTTGTCCCGTGAACTTAGAGTTTAAGTGTCAGCTCCTAGCCCTCTTCAAAGAGATCTGCATATAAAAACCCTCATCTTTTCATCTCCCTAAATTCTCCTGCTTCAGTAGATTTAAAGACTCAGATCCCAAATCAGGTATACCTGGCATTTGTGGGTTCAGATCTCTGACATAAACATACAGCATTAACATAAATTTGCCCCATGAGGTCTATATCTCACAAATGTCAGACACTACCAGAACCTCCTTTTTCCTTTATTCCTTACTCTAGGTTCTGAAGACACACTCCTACTGATTTTCTAAACCACAGAGGTTGTGAATTAATTCAGTTCTGCAAATGTGATCTCAAATAAGCTATACCTATGTCATCAGTACCTATTTCTCCAGCTATCTCCACAGCTGTTAAAATCAAGAGTCAAGTAATTCAGAGTTGGCCATGGAGGAAAAGGAAAAGATATTCAGGTATCTTGCAATCAGGGCTCTAGATTATTGGCTTTTTCATTTAAATTTTTTTACTCATATAATTCATCTTTTAAGGATAATTGTTGACATCTAAAACATTTTTTAAAATGTTTCTTTACCTGTATGTTTTACCACCTTCATTAGTAGCACACATTTGATACAGTGATTTCCCTGTTCTTGATTCTTGGGGCTTAATGTAATTAATTTATAAGAAAGTTATTGGCTGTAGTGGGAAACTGTCAGGGGAGGAGGAGTGGAATTAGCAGTTGGGGGAAACTGCTAGGGGAGGGAGAGGCACACCTCATCAACAAGGGTACCTGTATAATCAATGTTTGTATACCTAACCCTGAATTGTACCCCACATCTTTATAATAAAAAAAGAAAAGGAAAATGTTATTCTCCAAGTAAGTAAGACAAGAAAGAAAAGCACTCTAATAAGTAGAAATAACAATTTTAACTTTACTTTTGAGATTACTCTTAGAGGATATGCTCTTCATATGGAACAATAACAGGTTCCTAATGTTGAACTTCAAAGGTAGACAGACTAATCTACATTGTTGAGCTGCATTGCAAGGCCACAGTTCTCCTTCGGCATTCAGAACCTCTTGCTATGCTTACCACATGGTCTAATGCGGAGGAAAACATGGTCATTCCACAGAAAGAATCAGGGAAAGAGAGAAGAAAAGATAGAGAGATACAAAAAGTAATAAAGAGAAATAAGCCTTATTGCAACAGCTCCTTCTATGCAAATTAATCCTAGCACAAAATTAGTAAGGGTAACAGAGAGAGATCAGGAGTATAACTGTAACAGAAAGCCCTACATGACAACAATATTGGCCAAAGAAAAAACACTTACGTGGTAAATTTTAAAACATATGCTATTGTCGTGCCAAACCTCTGTATAGGCAGAGTTGTGTAGTGACAAAGGACATTAATGTGCAGTCAGACAGTCTGAATTCAGGTTCTGGCTCTATCATTAACTAACCTGAGGACTTTAGACAGGTTATTAAAACTCACTTGTCTTAGTTTTATCATTGCAATCACAAAAGTCAGAGTACAATAGTGACCAGTAAAGGTATTAACATACATAAATCACAAAGAACTATGCTTAGTGTTTATAAACCCTATTGAAAAATTCTTTATTTTGTTTTTTCCACCCTATGGTTCTATGAAATATTCACTATTAAAAGTAATCTACTTTATAAAGGAAATAAATAAATGGGTGCATTTATTTGTTTCATGTATAAAGTAGATTACTTTTAATAGTGAATATTTCATATATTTTAATTTAACATTATAAGTGAAGTAAATTACCAGAGATTTATAAAAGTAGATCGATTTTTTTTTGTTTTTTATGTTTGTTTTAAAAAAAATTGTTATGCAACTTAGGCATTCACATAAAAATGACACACCCTCTTTTGTTGAATATTAAGAAAATTTTAAACGGTTGCTTTTCTCTTTCAATGGGTCTTTCCTGGGTAATATCAGGCATGTCAGTTCCAGAATGATTTAAATGTATGAACCAAGCACAAACTTGGAGGAACAGTCTTCCAAGCAGTGGAAACAAATGCAAAAGTTTTAGAAGTGATGTACTTGATGTGTTATTTTAAATAATCATTTTTGGGTATAATTTTGAATTGTTAAAAATCAATTATTTTACTGACAATGATCTAAAACATAGTTAAGTGTATAATTATTACAATTATTTAAATTTTATAATTTACCCTTAGAAAATGATTAACTTTGTAAGTTAGAATATAATTACCTATATATTTTACAGAAAAAAGAATAAAGTATTAGCCTAATAGTGAAAACTGAATATGGATGCTTCCTCTTCTTCCACAACTCAAAAGATGTTGAGGCTCCATAACTTTTCATGGCAGATCACTCTTCTTAAAAGTACTTTTTGAATATCCTCTTATTCTAAATGCTTGAATTGCTATCTATATTTGTATGGTTTATAAATATTATCTTTAATTTTTATCCTTTATCTTATCTACAGTTCATGGAAACTCTTGATGTTTCAAAAGATTCCTTAAATTCAACATGCATGAAAAAGCAAGTATATTATGCTTCCTTCCCCACCAGGAAATTAACCTGTGTTTATTATTCTCTTTAATTTATTTATCTTTCTTCATCTATCAGTTCATTACCAATCTGTGTTCAATGGCCTTCTCTATATCTCTTAAATGTATTGTTTTTTTTTTTTTAATTTAGCTTACTATAACTTTGCCTTGTTGGGCTTTAGAGAATAATGTTCTAATTGACCTCTTCACATCTTCAATAGCCAAAGTTTTATTTTTGAAATCCAAATTATACTTCTCTTTCACTGGAAACCACAAGCATCATGAACATATTTTTGACCAAACCACACACCGATCTTACTGAACTTAAAACCCTTTTATGTCTTTACATTATTCTTCAAAAAATATACAAATAATGCAAATAAACTGCAAGGCCCTGAATAATATCACTCTTATGTAACTGTACAGTGTTATATCTCTCCAAACTCCTCCTTCAGTCTTTTCCTCAAATTAAATCAGCATTTGTATGTACCATTCATTTACCATTCTTATTTCCAACATAAAGCCTATGCAGATGCCATTTCTTCAGTCTGAATGTTTTTCTTCCTTTTTTATTCAGTAAACTTCTCTTAAACTCTTAATGTTTATATTTGTAATGCAGCTCTTCAAGTAAACATTTCTTAACTTCTTAACTTATTACATCTCTTGTTATTTCTTCAAGCACCATCTATTTGCATGTGTTAGTTCAACATTCACTTATTTGCATATTTTATTAACATTTGTGTTTGTCCCATGAGCATAGGCTTTATAAGAATATGAAACAAATCCCCTTTTATTCATTACTTCATTTTAAGTGCCAAGCACAATATCTATGATAGTAGTAATAAGTTGAAATCTATATATGTGTACATATATATGTATATATATATTCAAATACATAGAGAGAGAGGAGAATGAATTTGATTGTTCAACAAAAACTCAGAAAATTCTGCTTTGTTAAAGTAATGCAATGATAAATAAAAAAACCTGTGTTTTTTGAGGCAATATTCATGATTTCAGCTTATAATATTGAGAACTCTTGTTCAGGGATCATATTGGGTACAATTGGCCCCATCAGTGTAGAAGACAACATGGTCACTGCTTATAATTTAGTGAAAAATAAAGACAAATAAGTATTGATTATAGAATAGATAGGTTTTTGGTGCTATATGCTATGAAATTAAATAGGGAAAGGAGTATCATACAATTATGAAAACAGGAAACGTACCCTAGAGAAAGTGTTTGTTTTTAATATAAAATTAAGTCCTTGCAAAGATAGAAAAAATAAAGTGAAGGATAGAATGACTCCCTGACAGAGAGAAGAAGTACAGACTCCGCACACCAGAGAGAGTGCAGGATGTTTGAAAAACTGAAATAAATTTAGAAAAATGAGAATAAAATATAGAAGTAAATTGAAACTGAAGGGAAAAACAGAGACTCAAAAGTGCCTGAAGATTAGGATGTCTTCATAGTATACAGTTGGTGGGCGAACCTGCCCACCAAAAGAAGTTTCTATAATTTCTGGACAAAAATACACTTATGCATTTAAAAAATAATTCCAGCATCATTACAGAGAAAGCTACAATATGATAATATAGAGAGGAAAAGATGAATAAATTAAAATGAAGAAGAAAATAATAATACATTTTAAAACTTCCAAGTCTTATAAATGCAAAAAAGACACAAATGAAACATAAGGACGTACAAAATAACCAGTTGTGAAGGTCAGAAAAGTAGCAATGATTAAATAAATTCCATGATGAAAGATTATATTGACAATTATTACATTTTTAAAATACTTTTGAACCTGAACTAATTTTATGAAAAGGAGAATGCTTGCCAAATTCTGAGGAAAATATTAGTGTTGGAATTGTTCTACTATAATATTCATAATATTGCTTGTTTTCAAGTTTTCACCCAATGAAAGCCAAGTTTTTTCAGATTACTCACAATTAGGCATGTTTAGCTTCATTTATTATAGAATGTTAAAATATTTAAAAGAAAATTAAATTAGTGATTTGTAATTATTTTCTAAGTAAACTTAATTCTAATATGTAAAACATGGTTATTTTATAAGGAAGCTGAATTATGCATAATATAATGTTAATGATTCTTAGCAAACCCTACCCAACTGAGTTATGAATAATTAAAATGTATAATGCCAATTAGCTTTTAAATGTATGATGGTACAAAATAAATTGTGTAATAGCCACAAAATAAATTGAAATATATTTAATCTGCCACAAAATTTAATTAGTCCTTAAATGTCTATGTCCCACCTGAAAACTTGTTGATGTTCATGTTGTTCAAATTTTCACACCTTCTTATATTTTACTGTAGTGGTATATTGGAATAGAAAATGGGTTCTACTTTGCTTATGACCTTTTTTCTTTTTTTTACTATCTTAGAATACCCTCTGGCTCTCCTTGGAAAAACATCTGACCATACCTAATTTTGTCAGAGTATATTTCCTTTAATTTTTTTTTTTTTGAGTCGGAGTCTCACTCTGTCGCCCAGACTGGAGTGCAGTGGCCACTCCCGGCCACCGCAGCCTCGACCTGCCGGGCTCCGGCGATCCTTCCGCCTCAGCCTTCCCAGTAGCCGGAATTACAGGCATGCGCTACCACGCCCGGCTGATTTTTCGATTTATTGTGGAGATGAGGTCTCGCTGCCCAGGCGGGTCTCGAACCCGCGGGCTCAGGCAATCCACTCACCTCAGCCTCCCTCAGCGGGATTACAGGCTGAGCCACCCAGCCCGACTATTTCCTTTAATTTCGTACATATTCATTTCTTTGGTTAAAAAAAAAAAAAAAAAACCCTAGATGTGAAAAACAACAATAATAGTTTATGAGTCTGGTAACCATTTTTCCATGAATTCACAATCTAGAGAAAAAGATAGACAGAATTTATGGATGAATTTCTGCTTCCTGTTTTAATGTGGAAAAGTATAGGGTATTGGTGGGGTTTCTGACTATGATTATGTGAGGAAGTCAAAGATACATAACCCAGACTATTCATAAAAAAGTTTAAATGCAGATACTCTAAACAACAGCACACATTTTGTAGGTATAGACAACAGCAATTTTAAAATATATTTCAAAACAAACTTTTGATGAGGAAAGAATAAGACTGGTGAATGTATTAAGTAAATAAGTAAGAAATTAAGACCAAGCACAGGCTTGTCAAGGACCCACTATGGAGAGTTTAGTAAAGCAAAAGATATAAGTGAGTCAAATTTCTGTATCTAAGGCCAGAAAATAAAGTAATTGCTTCTGTTGCTGTTGAGTATGTTTTACCCTGAATACATCATTATTGTGATCAATGTTCACTTTATTTCCATCAGTGAGGTCTTACTGAATTCCTTTCTTTTTTGGGGGGGAGTGGAGTCTCACTCCATCGCCCAGACTGGAGTGCAGTGGCACGCTCCCGGCCACCGCAGCCTCCACCTGCTGGGCTCTGGCGATCCTCCTGCCTCACCCTTCCAAGTAGCTGGAACTACAAAGGCACACGCTACCACGCCCAGCTAATTTTTTTTGATTTATTGTAGAGATGAGTCTCGCCAATTTGCCGGGGGGGGTGGTCTCGAACCTGCAGGCTCAGGCAGTCCACTCACCTTGGCCTCCCAAATTGCTGAGATTACAGGCTGAGCCACCGAACCCGGCCTGGTCTTACTGAATTCTTAATGTACATAGCATTTTACTTTAACAGGAATGCTGATTTTCTATTATAAATATAAATTTTTTACATTTTCTCTATAATTTATATTCTATATATTTATGCTATATGTATGAACATATAGCATATATTTTTTCTATTATGAGTATATATTTTAATATATATGGTTCTTTCTATTATAAATACATCTATCCTACATGCACATAATGAAAATTTAGTGAATAATAATTTACACAAAAAATAAACTTCCCTGGGGTTTACAACTTGGAAGCAGTGTTAGTGTGAACTCTATTGGACTTTAACTGAAATTTAAAAACGATTGAGTATATCAGTGCCTCATGACAATACATTCTCTTAGTATCAGTTCTGAGGAACCGCAGAACACTAAGACAAAAAAGCAAATAGCACAAAGATATGTCAGGAACACAGTAAAATGCTATCTGAACTGCTTATGATGACTTTTCACTGAATATCATAATTAACGGAGGAGAAGATAAGTAAATGAAATCTGATCAATCTTAGGCCATTATTATCTTGACATGTCAGGTCACTAAAAAAATCAATTGTATATATTCATTTGCTTAACTCTGTATTAAAATGACTTTATTAAATTACAATGTAATAATATGTTGTTGACTTTGTATAATTAAAGAGAATGAATGATGTGTTGAAAAATAATTTTAAAAGTCTTGTGATAAACTTATTGCATTAAATATTTATTGTACTATATATACTTTTTTAAATTTTGAATTGCTTTCTTCCTCTCAGTCTGTATTTTGTAATATACTTAGTGTGCTTCATTCTAAGTTGACAATTATTTCTATTCCGACATTTATGACTTGGTTTTCTTTTTTATTCCAGAAACCTGGGTGTGTGGATAATGTAACAGGAAATAGTACCCCCAAAAATGTTGTGCACATACAAAGGTACTCAATAAAATATTAATAAATCAAGTTGCTAATAACCATTTTACACATTTGGAAATATTTAACTCTAAATGAAGAAACAATTCTAGTTTCCCCACCTCCACTTCCAGCCTCTGGTAACCACCATTATACTGTCAAGAGAAGATTTTTGACATGGAACTGAGACAAAGACTAATCTATTATTCAGATATATTTCTGTACTTTATATATAGATATATAAATAGGCTTCCATTTCCCACTATTTTGTCTGTTTCTTTAGTTCTGAAGTTTCAAGAAAAAGTTCACTCCCCTTCCTCTCTTGGGGAGGTGAATCCCTTCTTTTTCTTTCTGTTTCTCTCTAATTTACTTTCTAAACAAACTATTACTATTACTATCTCTTTCTAAACAACAACAACAAAAAAGGTTTTCTGGGGTTTTAATTTTTTAATTGGCAAATAATAACTGTATATATGTATGAGGTAAAATACAATGTTTTGATATATGGATACATTGTAGAAATATTAAACCAAGCTAATTAATATATCTATCACTTCACCTACATTTTTGTGGTGAGAACATTTAAAATTTACTCTTTTAGCATTATGAAATACAATAGACTATCATTAATTAAGGTCATATGTGATGCAATAAATCTCTAAAACTTATTTCACTATCTAACTGAAACTTTGCGCTGTGACTAACATCACCCTTTATCCCAATTTCTCCACCTCCACTTCCAGCCTCTGGTAACCACCATTATACTGTCAAGAGAAGGTTTTTGACATGGAGCTGAGCAAAGACTAATCTATTATTCAGATATATTTCTGTACTTTATAAACTTGTAGAAAATTAGGACTTACTGGAAATTAAGATTACTGGCAAATATTGCATAAAATTTAGCAATAGAATACAAAATTTAAATAAAATATTTCAAACCCTACATTTGTGAGAATACATAAAAATAAAGATGGGGGTTATATGTATTAGAAAATTCACAGTATAGCCGGGCTCGGTGGCTCAGCCTGTAATCCTACACCTTTGGGAGGCTGAGGTGAGTGGATTGCCTGAGCCTGCGGGTTCAAGACCTGCCTGGGCAGCGAGACCTCATCTCTACAATAAATCAAAAAATCAGCCGGGCGTGGTAGCACGTGCCTGTAATTCCGGCTACTCGGAAGGCGGAGGCGGAAGGATCGCCGGAGCCCAGCAGGTCGAGGCTGCGGTGGCCGGGAGCGGCCGCTGCACTCCAGTCTGGGCGACAGAATGAGACTCCAACTCAAAAAAAGAAAAGAAAAGAAAAGAAAATTCACAGTATTGTAGGCAATAATGGTTGGCTATTTGCATTTAAAATATATTGTCCAACATTTAGATAAATTGAAAGAGATATCACTTCATCTTCTGGTAGTTAAAATCAGAGTACCTTAGCTTGATGGTAGTTTACTAAGGTGTAATCTTCATAGGACTTAAAATAAATTTTTTCTGAATAATTTTATACCGCATGATACGAAATCCAGAAAAGAATTAACATGAATTTTGAATGTGATACTGTTATGGGGGGTCTTCAGAGAAATATTTAGTAACAAACCATTTTTCTTGCATATGATGAAAAAATTGACATTTAAAAATTCCTTTTGAAGCAATTTCAACGACAGATGTCCTTTTCACACATCTATTCTTTTAAAAATCATATTAGTAGTACAAAAAGTTAACTATAATAAAGAAAATCACAAATTTGGCAAGTTTTAAAATGAGAACCTTCTACATTTAAAATATACAGCTATGAAGAAAGATTATAATGATAAAAATTTTGTAAAATGTCTTTTATAAAAAATATGTTAATGGGGAAAAAGTAAAAACATTTTATGACTGAAATTATACATCCAGAATTATAATCAGAAACACTTTTAAAATATCTGATTCATTTTGTCTTAAATTGCTATAACTGATGACTGTTAAGCATTTAAATTTAATTATCATGTTTTCAAATCATTGTGCAAGTTTATATTACTGACTTCTAAATCAAACTACATCAAAAATACTTGACATTTTTCTATTTTCTTACTCTCCCCTCTTTCTCGTTGAAAAACTGCTTTTCTCATAACAAGTGGTTTTGGTGAGACTGTCATTAAAATCAATTTTCTCTCCACTGACTCAAGAATGGAAGAAGATGTGACCAAGTTAAGTTTATCAAATTCTTCTGATGTCTGAATAATACAATTGATACAAGCAACAAGAAAAGTGAAGTGTCCTCATCTTAAGGAGTCATTCTGGGGAGACCTTCCAATATTGTGAGGTTCCTAGATTTCCTGAACTTCCTTCCTGACGTCTATGGATGCAGTTTTTCCTTTGCTTTCTGTTAATTATTCCAAATGCATTGAATAAATTTCTTTTTTCTTTATGTTAACCATATTTATTTCATATTTTTGGCAATAAAAGTAGCCTATCAATGAAATTTTTTGCAAGAATTACACCTTTTAGAGCTACATAGTTAAACATATAACAATTAACATTCATTTTTATGTTTTTAAGACTCTCATTCTAAAAGCTATTACTAATATATCTAAACAATATTTAAATATGAATATATGTTAATATCTCATACAGATTATTTCTAAAATAAGTATATATTCTCCCTTGGAATGTTATTTAGAAGTAAATCATTTTAATGACCTAAGTAGTATAAAATTCTTTACATATGTACAGTTTTATTTAACTAGTCTCACTTAATACTTGATGTATTTGGGGGATTTTAAAAATTTTATATTTAAAGTTATATAAGTTGCTTCTTCATTTTTTCCCATCATTCATCGGTTGCTGAGGTCTTTACTGAGGACTATGGGATTTTAGCACATAAAGAGACATATCTTTTTTTATAAGACCAGACAAGACTTAAGTTTTAAAACTTTAATTATAACTCCTCATTATTTAGTAAATAGCACTCATTTAGCTAATATGTTTCATGACATAGCTTCTCTCTTTTGTGATATCTGACAAAGATAAAAAGAAGTTAGTGAAGAAGCAAATTAAACAGCATCTTCTAAGAAAGGTAAAGCATGAAGAAAGAAATACTGCTGCAAATTTTAATACACCACAGTTGTGAAAAATTCCGTTTCCATTTTCCCTTGAGTATTATTTTAAAATATATCTGGGTATGTGATAAAGACTCCCTTTTTTCAGATATGCTAGTTTAGAAATTTCTTTTTTCCCTCACCAGATGACTTCGGCTGTATTTATATTCACCAGAAAATTTCTTGGAATATAACCCATGAACCAACTTGAAACATTGCCTCTAAAAGCACAATCCCGGTAGGAGGCACACGTTTGATGAATGAATGTCAGTTACATACTTGTACAAGATGAAGTTGGGAAAATGCACACAGGAAGTGTAGAAGATTAAATACTTGTAACAGCCGAGCTCGGTGGCTCAGCCTGTAATCCCGCGCCTTTGGGAGGCTGAGGTGAGTGGATTGCCTGAGCCGCGGGTTCGAGACCCGCCTGGGCAGAGACCTCATCTCTACAATAAATCAAAAAATCAGCAGGGGTGGTAGCGCGTGCCTGTAGTTCCGACTACTCGGAAGGCTGAGGCGGAAGGATCGCTGGAGCCCGGCAGGTCGAGGCTGCGGTGGCCGGGAGCGGCCGCTGCACTCCAGTCTGGGCGACCGAGTGAGACTCCGACTCAAATAAATAAATAAATAAATACTTGTAAGATTTCACAGAAGAACAGTGATTTTTGTTTTTTTTTTTTGAGTCGGAGTCTCACTCGGTCGCCCAGACTGGAGTGCAGGGCCGCTCCCGGCCACCGCAGCCTCGACCTGCCGGGCTCCGGCGATCCTTCCGCCTCAGCCTTCCCAGTAGCCGGAATTACAGGCATGCGCTGCCACGCCCGGTTGATTTTTTGATTTATCGTAGAGATGAGGTCTCGCTGTCCGGGCGGGTCTCGAACCCGCGGGCTCAGGCCATCCACTCACCTCAGCCTCCCAAAGGCGCGGGATTGCAGGCTGAGCCACCGAGCCCGGCTGAAGAGCAGTGATTTAAAAAAATGATGGTCAGCCTTGTAGCATTTCAGTTAACAAAACAATTTGTCAAGTTATTTAGAAAAATAATTGCTAAAATTGAATTGAGTATGCTTCCAGGGCATACCTAAAACTATATCTACATGTAATAGTAAATTAAAAAATTTTACATTTGAAGAAAACAAAAAGGACTTAGTCTGATTCATGTGTTTAGATTTTAATACAATGTTTATTAAATACCAAGAAATGTCATTTGTAAGAAATGTGAAAATAAGAAAATTTTAATTCTAATATAAAGCAACTGCAATTAAAATCAACATATGAGTACACATAATGCTACTGTAATAACTATAGTTTGTACTTTTGCTATTATCTGCATGCTACAAAAATACTAATTTTCCTTCAGGAGTATGATGATATATATTGCATATAAAATAAAACACATTTTTATAATTAAAAATACAAATGTCAGAAATAATTTTAAAGTTAATTTAGAGGACAAATTTTTCAACATATATTTTAATTCTGTGGCATTAGTAACATAATAAAAATAGGACGAGTGAATGCAAAAATTTTTAAAAGAAATATAAAACAGAATGCCATATTAATATTCTTATGATGAAAATGAAAGCACAATATATCAAAACTTCTTGATTTTTGTGATGTAGTAATCATAGGGAAATTTATGACTATCTTAGAAATTTATAACCTGATAAATATACAAAAAATTGAAAAGCAATGTACTGTGCTTCCAAATAAAAATGAAAAACATGATGAGAGTGTTCACTAATAAATTAATAAAATTAAACACTGACTAATTGAGGTTATTATTTTTAAGTTTTAAAGTCAAAAGGTAGTTCTAAAAATTAAATTGGTTAACTTTGACAAATAAGCCCAAGGAGAAAAGATACATGCGATGTAAAAATATATAGTTTCAGAAATGTTTAAAAAGAATGCCTAATTACAAATATAAAGGAAATCAAAGTTTTTATGGAAAAAGTTAAGTTTCAACATTGAAAGTAATAGGAAAACTTCTTCATAAAAAAACAAGAATGTAATGCTAGTAAATTATCTCTCCTATCAAAGAAGCCACAAATCTTAATCAGATCAAAACGAAGATGATTAATATACCCTGAAGAAAATGGAGTTTACCACCATCTGTTGAAAATTTCATGTTTTATAAGAGGAAGATAGGCCTGTGCAGTAAAATTACTTGTCATTCTGTCTACATCATTCATTCATGCCAAAGCATGTTTTTAAAATTGAAACAAAAACTCTTGCTTTGTGCTGCTGTAGAAAAATCAATTGTAGGTTGACAAGTATAGACTCAGGCAAGCAGTTTAGAAAGCCTCAAGAGGCCCTCACTGGCAACCATACTTCATATTGCTTCCTACCTCCCCACTTGATCATACATACTCCCCATTCTAAGATATAATCTCTTTCTAACATACAAAACGCTTTTTAAAATTTTTATTATTTTGCTTATTTAATATTTTATTTTACTTTTATTTTAAAGATGCGGGGTACAATTCCGAGTTAGGTATATAAATGTTCACTATGGAGGTACCCTTGTTGATGAGGTGTGCCGCCTCCCTTGGCAGTTTTTTAAATAGGCATTTAGCTATCTTTACGTTATTATAATATAGTTTCTTTGACATCAAAGATCATTTTCTGTTTTACTTACAAATACAATGTATTGACAAAAGTTAAGAATAAATTCTACAATATTTCTATTTCCAGTAATTTCCTAATATTTCTGGATAGTTTAAATTTGCTGCTCTAAATTGTACTGAATATATTATATGTAAAGCTAAGACCTGTATTGGGTTTTTATTCTCCCTCGCTCAATTTTCAGATAAGTTCAACTATATTTTGAAAAATAAAATGCCCAAATTTTAAAATTCAAAATACAGCTTCATTGGATGATCTAAACAACACATAATATGCCTGATAACTTAAGAATAGTTAACCACAAAATAAAAGGAATAAGCAATACTATTTTTTTGCTAGATTGAAAAAATATAGTAATTTATTTATTTTTGGTGCATCTTTCATCATAGTCCAAATTATTGGCATTTTAAGAAATAATATAATTGGAAATTGAATTTCTAAGACAATAATAGCTCAGAATAAAATTTATCTTTCTCTCCAAAGTTATACAAATATAGGTGAGCATCCTGATGTCTCATTACAGGTCAGATATATCCCAAGCCTAATTTAATGTCAGGAAAATTGAGAACTGGTTGTGAAACTGGCAGAGGATGAGCTTACAAATTATGAATTCCACACCAGTGGTAGAGATGGAACAAGAGAGACAAAACAAACAAACAAACAAACAACGAGTGATTATTACTATGGTATTCACTAGTATATATCTGTATGTCTTTTTAATTTTAAAAATGTTTTTATTTAATAGTTTTATCTGAACTAATTTTAAAATTGCTTCCAATATTTAAAGAATGTTCTCTGATTTTCTAAAAATAGCAAATTAATATGTTAACCATATCTTCTGTTCAATGATTATAACAATAGACGGCGGAAGATATATTTTGAAGAGTGAAAATGTTTCTCAAATAGTTATAATACTTCTCATTTTACGGAGTTCTCATTTTGTGGTGTTTAATATACATTTAGAGCCATATGTCTTTTCTGATTTGAAAGTCAGATGAAATGTGTTGAATAAAAAGGCACTGGCATTTAGATGGTTATCTGCATATAAATTAATGTGTTCATTGCACTTTCCTGAATTACATATAAAGACATTTGCACAGAGGAGTCAATGTTAATTTTGGAGAGTTGGGTACATAATTATTGAGTATTAGAATCTCACTTGAGTATATTTATGAGAATTGACTTTGAATATGCAGATAAAAATAGTTCAACTTTTCTTTTTTTTTTTTTTTTTGAGTTGGGTCTCACTCTGTCGCCCAGACTGGAGTGCAGCGGCCGCTCCCGGCCACCGCAGCCTCGGCCTGCCGGGCTCCGGCGATCCTTCCGAGTAGCCGGAATTACAGGCATGCACTACCACGCCCGTCTGATTTTTTGATTTATTGTAGAGATGAGGTCTCGCTGCCCAGGCGGGTCTCGAACCCGCGGGCTCAGACAATCCACTCACCTCAGCCTCCCAAAGGCGCGGGATTACAGGTTGAGCCACCGAGCCCGGCTCAACTTTTCATATCAAAGAACATAGACTGACAGAAGATAGTAAATAGCTCAGTGACAAAGAATACTTGGAAAATCTGTTTAACAACTGTGTAACATTTAAAAAATGAAACTAACTATTAAAGGTATAATGTTTTTATCAAGTAGGTTCTCAGGTTTAAGCGTTAGTTTCAGGTTCAGCTTCCCCATTTTGTCACTGGTACAAAAAGTAAGTTCACCTGGTCTACAAGTGATATCACTTGTCTTCAGGGTTATACTTATTTTTCTTAAATTAGTTCATTTTCTTGTTCACCAAGAGGTTTCCCTTACGTTGTAAATGTCTAGTGACAAGGGGCATTGCATATTTTGACATTTTAGTTGTTTTTAATGGGAAGAAGTTAATACTATCTAACCCTCCATTCTGGCAAAAAAACCAAAAATCCTAGTTTAGATTTTAAGTCACCTATTTGTGTATTGCATACTATTATTAGAAATGAGAGCAGTAGAAATCCAGGCATGAGACTTAGTAACTTAGGTTTGTAGGGGAGAAAATAAAACTTTTGGTTTGTTTTATTTTTTGTGTGTTCGAGGTTCTTGGCTGGGACTTTGTACCAAAAGACAGATTAACAAAATAAAAGTTTGCAAATGTATTTAATATGAAAGTTCGAATCTTTAAAAGTATACCTATCCCATTTGTTACTCAAAACCAAAACCGATAAGCCTCTCCTGAGTTAAAATCAATAAGTCTTTTTTAATGGTTTAACTAAACACGCAAGAGATATTGCCAAGACCGTACAAAAAATAAATAAATAAAAAATAACAAGCAGTTTTCATTATAGAGCCCTTCCATAAATAGCTGAATTAAATAAATACGTAGATAACACCCCCTGAGAGCTGACCAAAGTTGGTAAGACATCCGCTGCAAATGAGGTGCAATCCACATTTCTATCCAGTCATGTGCATATTTGCAGGACTACAACTTGATGGATGGCTATTTGCAGACACAGGCCTGACAATCTGCTCTCCTTGGCAAGCAGAAGCCAAACTGTCACAAAGGCAAGTTCTAAGATCACAAAGTAAGAAAAGTAAAAAAGCAGTAGCTGCCCCTGGGAGAGAAAGTCTCACAAACAGTGGGTGCTGAAATTCACAAGAGTCACAGTTCAAATAGCTAATTTATTTTTTTATGTTTTACTTCTGCTGATCTAAATTTGGAAAGAGAAAAGGCAAAGAGACTTTTACCATCTTCACTAAATGGACCTTGCAGATAGATAGGAAGCTGACTTTGGTAACAATTTTTACCTTTGGCTGACTTTGTCAGAGGTCTCCGGTCCCAACTTTAGCCTCCAGACCAAAAAAGATGTCCCAGTTTGTGGTATCTCTTCCTGGTTTTCAGAAACTGCAGGAAAGAAAACAATATATATATTTTACCCTTTTAAGACCTTCGGCTGGGGTTCGGTGAAGAAAAGATTAACAGGGGAAAAAAAACCTCCAAGTGTGTTTAAAATATGAGTTTTATGTGACAGAGAAACTTTCATAAGGAAATGAAGACACAAAGAAATGGTTAAAGTAGAGTGTTTTTATACAGCAGGTTCTTGAATAATATCATTTCATCTAATGTCATTTCTTTGTAATGTTGATGGGAAAAAGATTGGTTACTGGTCATGGCAACTGTTTCGAGTTTGCGTGTTCTCTCTATGTCTGAACACGTTTTCTTTGGGTAATCTAATTTCCTCCTGCATCTCAAAGATGTGCATATTAAACTCATTGGTGTGTCCTTATATGAGTGAGTATAGGTATGGTGCACCTTGCAACAGAGTGGTTTCCTGTTCAGTATTGGTTCCCACCTTGTGCCTTGAAACCAAATAGGCTATGGCCACACACGATGTTGAGCCAGAATAAGTAGCTTGGAAAATGAAATATTGAATGCATATTAAATTGTTGCAGGAGTTCTGAATTCCACTGTCAGCTTAAACCAACAATCTTGGTTTTTGTCCCAAGACCAAGAAGGCTAAGGAATGTGGACACCAAAAGGATGAGTGAAAGAGTTTATTAAGCAACACAACTCTAGAAAAAGAGAAGGGCCTTGAAATGGGTTATCCACCCTTAGGACTGTGTGTGTGTGTGTGTGTGTGTGTGTGTGTGTGTGTGTGTGTGTGTGTGTGTGTGGTTTTTATCTTATCTTTTCTGGGGACATTTATCTCACTTACATCTCATCCTCCCCTTACTTCCTGAGACCCAATTCTTACTGTGCATGCAGGCCCTTGACCAAAGTTACTCCATCTTGAATATTACCCATAAGTACCACAGAAAAGCCCACTTGGGGTAAAACCACAATGCAAATGCTATGTTAATGATATTATAATAAGCCAAGGTCAAGTTAGGGCATTTAGTTATACTGCACCTGTTTAAAGCAGCAAAAAGACCCTTTTAGCTGTACATCCTGTATTGACAGGATGTTTTTAACCACACTAACCACATTTTTAGCCAACAATTATATAATGGGGGTAGTGAAGGGGGTGTTCCTACAGGTGTTAAGTCTCTCCATATCCTCCCTTTCTGTTTGCCTAACCAGCTTCTAACTATCTCCTCCCTCATTCCACCCTCTGGAACGGTATCCCTAACTGCCATGAAGGGGTGTTATATTTGTGGCAGTCAGGAAGCCTCCAGAGGGCGTCGAATGGGGCTCAGGAGAAAGGCTCTGTCATGCTAGGTTCTGTCGACACCACCACTTGAAGTTTGATGGATTCTAGGTGAGAAGCAAAATTTACAAGAAGGGTTAATATACAGGATCCAAAAAACAATGCTAGAAATATTATCATTAAAGGCCCCCCAAAAGGTAATAGCCATGTTATTGAAGGGAAGAGTGTTAATTGGGACCACCATGAATTAGTGGCTTGTAGTGTGAGTTCTGCTGCTTGCTTTTGAAGTCTGCGAGCTGCATCCTGACCTATGCCTGATTCATTAACAAAAAAGCAACATTCTTCTTGAAGGTATAGGCATGTTCCCCCTTCTTTCACAGTTAATAGGTCAAGTGTTCTCCTGTTTTGAAGCACTGCTCTTGTTAATGAGTTTATTTGTCTTTGGAGACCGGTTATGGATGTAGATATCCTCTATGGTGTTAGAGAGGACTGTAGACATTTGTTGGTAATGTGTAGTAGATATAGCAATGCCTACGACTTCTGTGCCTGTGGTGGTTGAGATGCTCCTTCCTGTTAACAGGACATAAACTGAATTGCTCTTTTGGATCTGGTTTAAAATGAAGAGGCTAGAGCTAATAAAGGAAATTGGAGTGTTTGATTATTGGGTAGGACACTGATATCTGGTGTTTTGTATATCAGGGTGCAAATGCCTGACCAGTTAGCAGGCAGGTAGAGACAGGAAGATGTGCCATGTAAGTGAATGGGTAATCAGTGGTGGGTAATATTATGGTGGTGATGGGTAACATTCAAGATGGTGTAATTTTGGGTCAGGGTCATGGTGTAACTTTGGGTCATTCAACATAGTGGTGGTGATGGGTGATATTCAAGATGGAGTAACTCTGGGTCAGGGACCCGCATGCGTGATATGAATTGGGTCTCAGGAAATAAGGGACAGATGAGATGTAAATAAGATAGATGCCCCCAGGAAAAGGTAGAATAAAAACCACACACACACACACACACACACACACACACACACACACACCCCTCCTCAAGGTGGATAACCCATTTTGGACCCCTTTCTTTTTCTAGAGAGCTTTTAAATTCCTTCTTTCATTCATCCTTTCTGTGTCCACATTCCTTAATCTTCTTGGTCATGGAACAAGAACCCAAGGTTGCTGGTTTAAAACTGATAGTGTAGTTAAAAGCTCCTGCAACATTTTGGGGCCCTGACTCAGATCGATGGATTCAGAAGGGTGAGTGAAAGTGGATCTGTTTCTTTACTTTCATTTCTGGGGCTTTTCATCCTCAGTAGTTTTCTATCTCTCAAAATCAACATGGGCCTCTGTCAGCCAGTTTAAAGCAGATAGTGTGGCTGCTGTTCTACAAGCCACAGGGGACAGGCTTGCAGGAAAGGGCTTAGTCAATCCCTCATCACCTATGGGTGGTGGGAATGTTGGCTCTGTTCTGTTCCAGTTTCATTTCACAGATGTCTAGCTATTGTGTAGAGCTGAATTAGGTCTGGGAGTAATTGAAGATTTCTGGCCAAGATTACACCTTGGTGTTATCTGAAGGCTCTCAGATTGATTCCAATTCCTGACCGCCCATTAGGGTACCAGCAAAAGACTTCCAATCTTTCTTATCACATTTTCTTCCTTTAACAATGTCATTGTCCCTATACCTTCTTTGTATTGTTATGACTGAATAAGCGAGAAGTCATGCCAGCAAGCTGAGTTTAATTAATTATGAGTTTGTTTTTTTTAAACTAATGTGCGGGTCAAGAGCAGGCAAATGCCAGGAAATACTCTCGACAAATTGGTGCAGTTTGTGATAAACTTTGTAGGTAAAATTTGCAGTATTGGCTATGTAGCAGCTTAGTGACCATAGCAACTATTAACTAACAACTTGGCAACCAAAATGGGAACTTTTGATTGTGAGGGAGCTTTGATTAATATCATGTCCTAGGTATAGCCAGTGTCCAGATGGCGTTCTGCCATCAAGATATAGTTTAAGGTAGCTACATAGAGACAAGGTAGAAGAATCATCACACAATGGAGTTACCTTGGTTAGGTCACTAACAGAATATAAGAACAAAATATGAAAATGTAACAATGGGATTTTACAAAGCGTAACATTTGATTTCAGTTAACAAAGCTTACAATTATATGGAACTTATGACTAAGGAGTTTTGTAATAGTCAGCAGGAAATGTCAGCAGGAAATGGTCGGCATGACCTGCCCAAAGGAGACAAAGCTGGGGGTCTGCGGTCATGGGAACGTTACTGTCATCACACGTAGGCATTGATTCTTAGGTCAGGCAGGTAACTAAGAATAAAGTTTTAAACAAAATTGAGTAAGCTGGTTAATATTATTATTTTGCTAGCAATTTGATTTTATTAACTGATTTAGCTCATTTCAGTATTCTGTGTTTAAAAAGTTGTATACAGTGTGATGAAATGCTGGTATTTGATAGAATGTGTTTTAGATATAAAGGATGTGACAGGGAGAAATGTCATTTTTGCCAATTTTTGAAAATAGGGGAACAGGAGGAAAAAATTCAAGGAGGTTTTTCCTTTCTCCTTTACATCTGCGCTGTTTCTTTTATCATGTCAGGGACCAACATTGTTTTGCTGATGTGAAGAGGATAGGCCTGTTTAGACCTTAATTTTCTCCTTTTGGGCAGAGTTTTGTGGAGCTAAACCACCTCACTCTGAAAAATGTAAGACTGTATTTTTTGTTTAAGACAAATATGGACTCAAAGCTACACCTTAGCCTTTCAAACTCTATTCACTTGCTTAATAGTCTTTTTAGGATGTAAGTTATTAAGGTAGTATGTACATTCTTCTATTGAAATACTATCAACCTCATCCACTAAGACTCAGGTAGCCCATTTGCTCACTCTATTAAGACCTAAATTAAGATCTAAATTGCGACTGTCCCATCTGTAGTTATAAAAATCATACTTTGAACAGAGATACTTTCATAACAATGTCTTGCTGAATAGTAGCTACAATATGTCAAAAACCATTGAGAGAAGATTCAATAGATCCAAACATCTTCCTTAGACACTTTTTATGTCCTCAATTTTAATGGTCACATAGAAAAGGAGGGTTCTACCTACAGATTAACCCTTCTCATGTTTGTGAGTGCTGACAACTAACCAACAATATACTGATACTTTTCAAAAAAATTCTCCCTTTGTATAGGGAGAATATCTATACAAAGGCTGGTATGGAGAATTTTTATTCATACAGCTAGTCCAGTTCATGTCCACCCCTAAGGTGTGCATGTGCAAATAGATGTGCATGCCTTCCTCCAGCACCCACACCACCTTTTGTTGATTTCCATATGGGAAGACCCAACAAGGCAATGAAGTCAACAATCTAGGCGGTTCAGAGGCAGTCCCAAACAGGAACAGGGGATTGGCATTTGCATAGGTAATCACGACTAAATCCTATCAACAGAGTGCCCCCTCCACACACATGGATGGACGTCGTGCTGGCATCCATGGGGATAGCATGATATATGAGGACAGGGAGAGTGAAGGGCCACCCACTTTCCTTCAATCCCACTCGTGCATGTGGGTCAGAGAAAGAGGAAAAGTAAAGTATGCTTTTCTTTTGCTTCTCTCTCATTTCAGATGGGCAACAGACCATGTGCGTCAACAATTTGCCCTCCTCTAAGGTGCATTCTGTCACACTAGGACTCCTTTGATCCTCAAATGACTTAAATACTTTTGCACCCAGGCATGGCTAAGTTACAAATTACAGGACAGGGAAATCTGGCCTCCAAAAGGAAATATTGATACATTATAATCTAACAATTAAATCTTTTAGAAGATGTAAGGGAAAATTGTCTGAGGCTCCCTATATACAATCTTTCACCGTGGCTCAACCTCAGAGAGGTCAATAGAAGAAATATATATTAAAGTCTATGTTACTTTTTCTGATAAACCTCTCAAATTAAATCTAGAGTGGGACTATCAGTCCTACTCCCAAACAAAAGTAAAGGGATCACAAATCAATTAATCCTGAAAAACAGTCTACTGTCATTTTAATCTGCTTTTTCTGAACCAAATCTGCAAGTGCTCTAATACACTCTTCCAATTGTACTAAATGCTAAAAAAAAAAAATCAGTGCTAGATAACACTGGTGTTTGTCAGATTAGCTAAAGTTTTTAAACTTTGAAAGCTTACTATCTAAGTACACTTTACTATGACTAGTACTTCTCCTGCAGGTCAGATGAAATACTAGGTGCTCTCTCTCTGTAGCATAATAGCTTGGGACTTGATCACCCTCACCTAATCATCCACATCTCACAACTGAAACTGTAATTTAACAATTTATAAAAAGTCTTAACAAATATGCCTATTCAGAGTTGAAACTAAATAGGCACAGATCATTTCACATCCACATAGTCTGTGCACTCTAAAGAGTTTTATACCAAATCATTACAAACAGAGAAATGAGCAAAAATTTCATAACCAATTAAAAGACAAACTTTAAGTTTTTTTTTTTCTCAGCTGAAGCTTTAAAGAGTAAGAAACAGCAGGATGCCAATATGGAGGGCTACAGAACCAGAGGGCCAAAAAGGCATCTCAATTGGCAGTCGCCATTAGCTTCAAAACGCCAACGGACCTTCGGAAACCTGGTAAGAACAAACCTGCTAAGGGGATGGTGTTTGTTGCCATGGGTAAAATCCGCAGAGGCACTAAAGTCTAGTTGCCCCGAAGAGGCCTAAATCTCAGGACCTTGTCCATCACACAGGTCAGAAAATCACTGGAAAGCAGATTTGCTGTCTTCTGGAAAGGAGGGCTACCTAGCTCAGAAATGAGGATCACTGAAGAGGCCTGGGAATCAGCTAAATTGCCTGGCATAGCTTGCCATCACCCCAACAGCCCCAAGTGAATATTAGGGCATTAGAGCCCAAATTACTTTCTTAATTAACACAAATACCAACTGTTTGGTCCTGGTCATCCATGTTGGAATACAAATGGACTTAATTAAGGTTACTAAAGACAATTCAATATATAAATGTAGGTTTTATGGAAAGATGGAAAGAAAAAAATGTAAAGACAGTCGGTGTAAAAGCATGTTTTGGGTAAGGAAGGATATAAAGAACAGAGAATAATTATATATAGGAAAGTCAGCACTTAAATGTTTGGTAATTTAAAGGAAGGAAAATATAATACAAAAAATAGTGGATACATGCATGTCAAAAAAGGATGTGTGGATGTTGTAAAATAGTAGCTAAAACCCAGGAGACTTAGGACTGGTGGGGGTTCCTCCCTCTCTCTCCTTCTTTAGGCCCAAAGTGGGAGAAACCCTACACTATTCTCTCCACCCCATCAGCAGTGAACATTTCTGGAATAAACTCTTAGATTCATCACATGAGAATAAAGCCTCAAAGTCCTGAGGGTGCCACCCCCACCAGTCCAGAGGGACCTACAGACTACTGCTGGGAAGAAGTTGGAGACCTCAAATTAAAAATTATAAAATGAAAGGTGACAACCTTCCCTTAACATAGGGAAGTTTTAAACATCTGAAATGCTCTTTTTATAATTCTGCCAATAATTGCTGCCATTATATTAATTTTAGCTTGCATTGTAAGACATTTTTATGGAAAAACCCCAGACTGCAACACCCCATGGATCTTCCTCCTTCCCTAACCCAATAAACTCTACCTTCAGTTAATTATTGCATATTCTCCTTTCTAACAATCCTCTTGCCTCCATCAATAAACTGCTCTCAATCATTGCTGACCTTTGGCTACAGGGATGTCTATGAGATTTCTCTCCTGAACATATCAGTTGATACTCCTTTCTGACCTGTATCTTGCTTTGGGAAGTATTACATCTACTTGAAGTATTACATCATGAAGTTTAACAACCCTCAATGTGAGTCCCTTACTTTCACAATAGCCTTTATATACATCATGTTTGCATTTATTTGATCCTTTAATAGCTGAATTCCTGCTGTCCGTCTCACACACCAATTTCTAAGAAACACAAATACATCCAATTGCTGGATTTGCATATCAAGCCAAACACAATGCTGCACAGCTATTCCACGAAACTTAACTTCCTGGACCCAGACTAACATGAATATACACCTCAAATTTCTAGCAGAAACCTCTGCTATAATCCATTACTAACTTAGGAAAACTAAAATAATTTGCCTGGAAACATTCTCCACAGCTCACCAAGCATGCTATATGCCTTTATGTCCAAACATACCTCCCAGAATGGAAATGTATTGAAAACTATCTCCTATAACTTTTGCCTTTCTACCCCAGAAGTGTTTGCCTCACCATCGTCATTCACTGATTACCCTTTATATAAGCTTTGCATCACCGTTGTCATTCACTGATTCGTTCACTGATTTATCGAAAAATTGGGTAACTAGTGATCTTATTTGTTTTTATTTTTTTTTTGAGTCGGAGTCTCACCCTGGCACCCAGACTGGAGTGCAGTGGCCGCCCCCTCCCACCGCAGCCTCGACCTGCCGGCTCCGGCGATCCTTCCGCCTCCGCCTTCTGAGTAGCCATAATTACAGGCATGCGCTACCATGCCTGGCAGATTTTTTGACTTATTGTAGAGATGAGGTCTCGCTGTCCAGGCGGGTCTCGAACCCACGGGCTCAGGCAATCCACTCACCTCAGCCTCCCAAAGGCGCGGGATTACAGGCTGAGCCACTGAGCCCGGCTTGATTAATATTTACTAAAATTCTGTATAACTCATATTTACTTTAATGTTTAATATTACACTTTTTTTATTTATGTGGAAGTTTGACAGTGTTTTTGTGACCACAAATATGCCATAGAAATATGCCCTGTTTATATCAGTTAGCCTGTAGTAAAACTGGTTTCATTATACGTCTTTTCACTGCAAGTTACAGTTTCTAAGAACCTTTACAGAAGTCAAGTGAGAACTTACTGAACTAGGTTTGATCATGAGTGAAAAGCTGTTGAAAAATTATAGGACAATGAGGTATGAGCTAACAGTAGTAAACTAGGGAAATTTGGCAAGGCCTGTTAGAATTCTTCTGGGCATTCCTCTATATTTGGATGAAATGCTTCTTTTTTCTGGGAAAGAAGGCACTTCTCACATAAGAGTTTTATGACAAGTTAAGGGGAAGTTCATGGAGTTTTTCCTGCATCTGCCATTTATAGGTTCAATACGCCAAGACACAATATTTTGGGTCAGCATGTTCTTAACCCCAACAAGTTCAAGGACTAAGTTTTTAACAAGATATTGCTGGTTTCTTTTCAAGTTAAATTATAAACTGTGCACTAGATTATAAATATTTTACCATAATAATTTATTATTTTTCATAAATAATGTAAATAGTATTAAAAATTATTTTAGTTGGAATCTCGCTTTGTCACTCAAGCTATAGTGTAGTGGCACGCTTAACCTACTGGGTTCAGGTGATCCTACTGCTTCAGCATTCCAAGTAACTGGAACTACAGGCCTGTGCCACCATGCCCGGCTAATTTTTTGATTTATTGTAGAGATGAGGTCTCACCACATTGTCCCGGCTGGTCTTGAACCCATGGGCTCAGTCATTCTTTCACCTCGGTCTCCCAAAGTGTTGGGATTATAGACACGAGTCACTGCACCCAGCCTAAAATATTTTTATTATAGTTGAAAGATTATGAATTGTCAAACTGACTAGCACCTCTAAAATTTTTTTATCCTTCTCAAAAATCCAGTAAAGGTAGTAAAGAACTTGAATGGACCTTTTTATTTTTCTAGAAATACATTAGAAATACTCCAGATTTTATCAAGTGCCGCTTTTACTGTTTATGTATATTATGCACTACTGAATACCAATAAAGAACTTGTTGGGGTTTGTTTGTCATTACTATGTATCTAGCATCTCTACTCTTATTTATTTATTTATTTTTGATTCAGAGTCTCACTCTATCACCTCGGCTGGAGTACAGTGGAACACTCACAGCCATGGCAGCTTTGACCTCATGGACTCAGGCTATACTTCTGCCTCAGGCTTCCAAGAAGCTGGAACTACAGACACACATCACCATGGATGACTAATTTTTTGATTTATGGTAGAGACAATTCTCATTAAGTTGCCCAAGTTGTTCTCAGGTAATCCTCTGGCTTCTGCCTCTCAGTGTTCTGGGATTACAGGCATGAGCCACTATGTTCAGCTTCTAATGCATTTTTATAGCTAATTTTCTTGCCATTCAATAAGAGACTGAATTTGGGACTATGTTAGTTTGTTTTATAGCGCTAATAACTGTTTTCCCAAAGGAGTGTTTTTATGTTTAATTAATTAATTAATTTTTAAATATTTACTTATGTAAAAAATCACATTTGAGTACATGAAAATGCATCTTGAGTTTAAATATACATTTATATCACCTAGCATTATATCCAAATGTTCTTTTTAAATGTGAATGTAGGATCTCTGTTAAAAGACAGATTCACGAATTTCTTTTAATTAGTGTGTTATTAAATCCTTCTTTCAAAAGTATTGAATTTTCAATGGTTCATTTTTTCACTCATTTACTTTTTAAGACCTTATTCTCTCCTGATATGTTATAAACTAAAGATTATTTTGGAATATCTTCCAACTAGCTTCAATAACACTCTGTAGTACTTAAAGCTTATTAACATATATGTGCCATCTGTTTTCAATTTAAATATCACACATTGAAGTTCCGAACTCGTACATCTTGAGATATTCTTCTTTTAATTTTTTTCTAGAATTTTCTTCCTGTTCTTAAAATGGCTTAAACATAATACAAATACTTTATTTTTCAAATCTGAAAGCACATTATTACTATGTGACAATGTGAATGCAGTGGTGCTGTGAACAGAGTGAAGGCTGGAGTCAGATAGATTTGAAACTTAAATCTTGACTGTCATAAATATCAGATTACACACACATACACACACACACTAATTAAGTTTAACAGCATTTAAATTACACAATCATGGATTATCAATTAAAATTATTTCATCTGCCTCACGATATTTACAATGAGAAAAATAACGCCCAGGCAACATTGCTGTGATAATGAATTCTAATAAAATATGAATCATTTTAAGTATAAGTATTCTTAACAATCCAAATGCTTTATGACTTAAATTTTTTATAGCATCTCAAGGAGATTGATAACAATTATTTCTGTTTCACAGATGACAAAACAGAAGCAAAGAGAAGTAACTGTCCAATGTAAATAGCTAGTAAATGAGGGAAGGGATTCCAACCCAGATAAACTGGATTGTTGGTTTCGCTATTTCAAGGTCTCCCAGATTAAAAAAATATATATCTTCTGATTCACAGCTACTCACCTCTTTGCACACTTTTTATTTTTTGGTAGCTATTATCATTTAAGTTATAACATAAAGAATAAAAACTATTAATTAAATTCAACATTATAAAAATATAGTTGCTCAATAATGAAAATGTAGTATATGCAACCTAAAAATAACTTTAATATAAAACTTGCCTTAGTATTTTAGTTAACTATTCTGTCATTATATAATTAATATCTTGTTTTTAAGACAATAGCAAAAAAGTACTTTGGACTTAAGTTTCTAAGTTTAAATGGCACAGTTTTAATTGGAGAGCTATTTTGTAAAAGTAAAAATGCAAAAATTTAAAGACAGATATTTAGTAAATGTAAATCCAAAGGTCATTTTTAGGCATAAGATTTGGCACAGAATTTTGTTCCCTCTGTTTTATTTCATTTCTCATAAATATTTTAATGTCATTTAAGTATACTGAAAAACTAGAACAAATAAAAACCTGGCCTATGTAGCAATAAACATAAATCAAAATAAAATAACCTTATCATCTTATTTGTGTGTATCTGTGCTGTTGTGTATTTATGACATTATATTGATTTTTCTTGAGACCACATTCACCTTTCATATTTTGTTGGTTGAGTTAAATAAATTCAGCAATTGTTATAGAAATATGTATACTGGAAAACCATTGGTTTACATATAAATTATTTGAGATACATGTTAAAAATGTAAACTAATTTACACCCTCATACAAAACTGTAAGATTCATAACATTAACTACACCACTCTTTTACACATAATTATAAGCACATAGTAAACAATTTCATAACTTGTAAAATCTTAAGTTCCAGATCTCAAAACTTATCAGTTTATAGTTTTAAGGATTTCAATACCAACAGTGATAAGTCTATATGTGTATGAGCTCTAGAGTTTCTTTATACACTCTCTACCAATGATTATATCTTCTGTTGTGATTTAGCCACACTTCCACAGACATATCAGATGTCTTAGTATTACCCATAACTGCATTCTTTCCATAATGTCAAAATCTAGTACCTTTTCTTTCAACCAGCATCATTTATCTATCCAGCTCATCTTTCTCTTTATTTTAGTTTAGAAACTGCTAACCACATTGGAAGCTCCAGTTTACCTCAAGCTTATTGAGTTTTTCCTCTTCATCCCCACTATAAATCACTTTTTAAATTTTCTTTTATTCTAGTTCATTTTCCAAGCTTCATGAGTTTAATTTTTCCCTTGTATTTGGTCTTAAAACTTTTTCTATATGTTTTTCTAATTGAAGAAAGAAATAACGACTCTGATAAAAATTCAGTTCTCCTTTTACTCCACTTCTGCATCAGTAGAAATCAATTTATGTAAAGAATAATGTGTAGCATTATTTCAAGACTTCTGATCTCAAATACTTCTCTAGAGTTGCTGTTCCATCTTAATATTTTTCTAGATCATTCATTCATTTTTGTATAAATCTTTTTATGTTATATACTCTCTCTTCAAACATCCAGTAGCACCAAAGGCCAATGGAAGAAAACTTCGTTAAATTCTCAGTTGCATCATTTGGCTACCACTTTTATGTATAAAACTTCACCTCCTTTACACTACAGAAGAATATCATTGTTAGTATTTATCTCCATCTCAAATCACATATTTTTCTCTATTCAATCATCCCCATCAGCATTTCTACAAATAATGACTTCTTACCTTAATTATTGAAAAGGAAATGAAATGAAAAATAAAACTCTTTTGGTCCCATAATCCCTTTCTTTCTCTATTTACTGTTAAACTCTGCAAAACAGTTGCCACCAAGGTTTTCTTCCCCCTGGAATTTACCTTATACTCTGTCTTTCCCCCACTCATATTCCCCAAAACAATCTATTATAGGTTACCTATAATAGATGATCAATCATTGAAACAAATGTCATAGTATATGTCTATGCACAGCAATGATGAACTGAATCATCCCGCAGTAATATACAAATGTTTATTTATTTCTGACACTTCTGACTTACAGAGTTTAAAAGTTTAAAAGTCTGAAGTTTAAAAACAAATTAACTTTCAAAGCATCGAAGGAGAATAAAATTCATTTGCACTCTACTGAAGCTACATCAGTAGTGATTGAAGAAGAAAACTGTATTGCAGATGTCAAGGCCTGCTGGAGCAATGAGGATTCAGCAAACCACCTCGTGGGAAAAGACTACTGGGTTATAACTTTAATAACTCACAGATATTTGACTTGAATTAGTCTTTGGCAGATTGGATAACATCTATAAAGCACTCGAGGAATATTTCCATGTTTTCAGGCCATCAAATAATACCCAGTAGTGACATACCACTGCCTCTTTTCTTCGAAAATTACAACTTATTCCAGGATGTACAGGTTAAAAACCCAATTAATCTCTGCCCTTGGTACATGTAGACTGTAGCTGCTAAATTACCTGAGTTCAATTACTTCTAAACAAATAATCTATATGTTATTGAAATCTATACTTTAGTTTCTAAGTTATCATTTCAATACATGTCAGTTTGTTAATCTTCTCTTTAGATTTTCTGTCACTGCAGAAATAAGGATAAAATTATTATTAATATATTATATTAAATGATGTTGCTATCTTTATCATAAAAACTTTGAAAGCTAATATTGGTAAAGATATTTAAAATATTTCTGGCTTTTAACATGTATGGAGTAGATTCTTTGTAACTTTATGTCATAACTTTGCAACAGTTATACCATATTCATGCTTGTTTTTTAAATAAGTAGATTATAATTACAGCCTTCTCCAAGTTCATGTTCTACTCAATTATACATCTTTTTACTATTTCTAACAGCAAATGTTTGTATCATTTCTAAAAACTAATAAAAACAAGATAAACATGAATTATAGAAAAGTAACTGGCAAATATCTCTTTTACTAACATTTATATTTGTGTATTTTTCAATACAATTTCAATCGCAATACTGTAAGAAAAATTCTAAAATTACTACAAATATTATAGGAAAGAAAAGTCTCCACAAAGTCCTTTCAAATATGTGCTTTTAAAACAGCTCTATATTTTCTGAGTAGATACTTTAATTAGGTGTCTGCATGAGTCCTCAGTTTTCTCTCTCCATGCAGCTTGGGTCTTCAAGAGGGCCGCCTGTTGACTTTTCTTTATAGTATATTCCACGATCTTTAATTTGTTTCCACAGACATGAAGTGAAAAGGGAGAACATTTTTTAAGAAAGTAAGTATTTGTGTGAATATCTGAGAAAGAGTGAAGAAAGAAAGAACATAAACATTCAGCAAAACATTAAAGTCAAGTACTTTATTGCTAATAGTGAACATTCACATGGTATTAACTAGCCTGTAGTGCTTCTTACTTTATTTGCTATGTAATTACATTAATATTACAAGTCTATGCTTGTCTATTATAATGATCACTTTCTCTCTGAATTGAAAAAAATTAACATTGTCATTTTAATCTAGAAACTCCACACATCAAGTTGCATTTCATATGCATAATTATATATTATAGAAACATTTTTACTTTCACTATATGCCAAATGACTTCTGTGTAAGACCATATATAACATATGTATATGTATATATGTAAATATACATATATACACACATATAACATTTTCATACAATTTTTGAATTAAAGTACGCCTGAGATCTTGTTTTCTTTTGATTTATTTCTAATATTATACATATATGCTTTTAAATAATAAATAAAAGAATCCACAGAATAACTGTGAAATAAGAAAGCGAAAATCAGAGTTATATCGCAGATATCTAGAAAACACATTTACAACACTTATAGTTGACTTACAAAAACCTATGCAAGTCTACAAAATACAAAGTTAACTTGCTTAGAAATATCAAGCCTACCATAAAAGATTGCACAAAGCATGCTTTATGTGCATATATATTATTTTTCTTTATAAGCTCAAATTAGTGTGACTAGAATTAGAGTGGTAGATATTTTGGATATATACAAACATTGCTTTTTAAGTCTATTTGAAGATGTGGTTCTAAATTTTATAGAACTATATAATAAATCAGTAAGAATGGAAGATAGTTCATAACAAGGACGTGAATGATTTGCATGATTATTTTAAGTAACAGAAGTTTAGTAACAAAGGAGATTATAATTTAACTAAATAGACTGGATTATTTGAAAAAGAAAAATAAGAGCTGGAATTTGAATAAGATCAAGAATAAGAAAAAAACATCTTGGGATAACCTAAGAAAACCTGGCATCCATTCTTTGTAGGAGGTATGCCTGAAGCAAAATCATGGTGTGCATTGATGAAAGCCCTTCCCATCCCCACCTGAGAGCTAAATTTATGCTTAGAAAATCTGGCATTAACTTCAGATTAAAGTGTCATTCCCTGGTCTCTAAAAACAATAATGAAGAAACATGCTTTAGGCTTCTTAAATACGAATTGTTTTATATTATGTGTCCTTCTTTTAAAACTCAGGACTAAGTGTCATATTTTAATTTTGACAGTTGCTGAATATATTTGACTGAATAAATGAAGTCCTTGATTCTTCTAAGATATCTATCAGGGATGATATTCTTAATTATGGTAATGACAATAGTAATAATTATATAATAAAGAGGAGATCAAGGACGAAGGCAGTTGGAAGAAGAGGGGATGTCAAAGAGATTTAAAGGAAAAGAAAGAATAAAATGAGATCTTATTATGGATCTACAAAAATGATTCCTTAATTCTCCCAAAAATCCTATGATGAAAATTCTACAGGTATCCTTATTTTACCAGTGAATAAATCAAGATAGCATTGTAAAGTAACCAATGTGAGTTAAAATTTCTAAAATAATGTCTGTCTAGTTTCCTAAATCTTACCCTTAACAATTATACTCAACACTTTCTGTAAAATGCAATTATATGCTCAGAAAGAAATGTGACCTAAAATGATTTTATCTGGTTATCTACATCTAAACCAAACTAACGTCACAGAAATAAAAGAAAAATACATTAAAATCCCCATCTATTCAACAAAAATTGAAAAGTAAATAAACAAAAAACAGTAAATGTTTTATCAGAAAACAAACAAAATATTTGCTTTAAAAGTACATGATAAATACCAGAGGTCAATTTTTATAGTATACTTGAACAAAACAGAAGACTAGATTATGAAAATGTATAATGACTAAATGTGGTAAATACCGAATTTTGGTTAAAAAAAATTTAAGGGTGTGAAAATACCACTAACATTAGGATTTAGATGTAGTAGGAATTAAACATTTTTTAAATACAAAGATAAAATAAAGGATGTTTTTGAACTTTGATGAAAGCACCTGTTCCAGAATGTTGAGTTTCTCATAAAGAAAAATAATGTGGAATTTTATTTTTTAAATGCCTACATCTAATGGAAGCATTAAAGAAGCAGCTCATTATGCATCTGGAAAAAGTAAAATTTAACTAAGTTAGGGTATTTATTTCAAATAATAAGCTCAAATAATAATGAACATCTGGGATATTTGTGTTGAATAATTTTATTTACTCCTTTCTTATTGTTGGTATATTAAATAACCTAATAAGAAGTATATATTACATTCACAACTTTTTGGTTTATATTGCAAGTATGTGAGAGAAACTAAAATATTGATTCAGCAAAATGACACACCAAATATTCCTCTTTCATTTCAAATTGTGACAGAAAAATAAGATAATAATAAAAACAAAAGCAGTAGGTAAACAAGGTTAAAATATTCAACTTCTAAAATAAATTGCCTAATCTGTCTTACAATAAGTCCCTTAGCTATCATGTTCAATTGTATTTTATAGTCTTACACTAGATATGGAAGTAATTGTAGATACAAATATTATATTACTCAAAGATTCATAAAATAATGATAAAGTTTTTGGATTAAAGTAATTTTGAGTTGAAGAATTAGGATATATTTATCAGCTTCATAGAAACCTATCACTAAGTCCTGGTGCTTTGTTCTGACAGATCGATAATAAAACATTGCTATAGTCATTTATTTGTGGTATCTCCTATTATAATGTATTCTTCATTTCAGCTAATTTCCTCATTCTTCTAACATTTCTGAAAGACATCAACACTGGTATATTTAATCCATAAAAGAAAGAAGAAGCAGAAAACTCCTATTTAATAAAATTCTCTTCGGTGTGACTTAGAAAAATATTTATTCCAAACTTGGCTGTCATAGAGTACAGTGACTGGAGTGTGACATAGTTTGCTTACTTGGCATCCACTGCCCATTTTTCTCCCTCTAGGAATCCACCCCTGCATAGCACCAGATTCTGATTTCCTTAGACCAACCAGTTATGGAACCCCTGATGACCCAGCAATGGGTACACAACTGACTGTTGCAGGATTTTTAACTCCACTGTCAGCTTAGACCAGCAACCTAGGGTTCTTTTCCCACAAACAAGGAGATTAAGGATTGTGGACAACAAAATGAGGAGTAAAAGGAGTTTATTAAGCAACAAAACTCTCCAGAGAAGATAGGGGGCCCAAAATGGATTACCCATGCTAGGAGTTGATTTGTGGGTTTGTTCCTATCTTTTCTGGGGGCGTTTCTCTTATTAACATCTCATCTGCCTCATTTTCTGAGACCCAGTTCTTATTGTACATAACAGGTCCTTGACCAAAGTTACTCCATCTTGACTATTACCCATAAGCACCACAGAACAGCCCGCTCAGGGGAGTAAAATTGCAATGCAAATATTATGTTATTGACATTATAGTAAGCCAAGGTCAAGTTAGAACATTTAGTTAAGCTAATGCATCTGCCTTTAGGCAGCAAAAAGTCCCTTTCAGTAGTACCTTCTTGGTTAAAAGGATGTTCTTAACCACATTAACCACAAGTTAAGCCAACAATTATATAATGAGGTGGTGCAGGGGGCATTCCCACAGGTGTTAAGTCTCTTCCAGACCGTCCCTCTCCGTCTGCCTAACCAGCATCTATCTCCTCTCTCATTACTAAATCATTCACACTAATGGAAAAATGTATATTCTGAAATTTTAGAAAGGCTTGTTTTCTCTCTCTTTGCCTACCATAATAATTTATTAGAGAAAAATAAAGGGAAATTAAATTTGTAATATGAAAAGATTAGGGAATCATTTTGTATGGTATAGTCAGATATTCAGATAAGCCCTATCTTGGACTAGGTTACTAGATATACATTGATACGTTATATTGGTGAATAGGTCAGGGAAAAACCAACAATAAAATTAATTATATTCACCATGGACTGAAGGAATTATGAATGTGAGCCTGGCACCTGCACCTTTGCAATGTGTTTGCATTTTCTAGTATACTACTATTGTGACATGCTAGTTACATCATTTGAATCTCAGCCGTTCAAAGCTAATCTGGTTTCTTGACAAGTTTTTTCTCCACTGTCTCTTATGCTTCCTTGATTTTATTTGTATCAGAGTCTATAACTGTGCTATTTTCTGTATTTGTATATTGCTAGTAATTTATTATCATGCAAATAGTTGTTTAGAAGAGCACATTATACAAAATACAAAGGAGACAGCAGTAACTTATTTTCTGAACCCATCTACATTGATATTTTACTAAATAGTAATAGAAATAGAGAGAAATCACTACTTATTTATTTTTTATATAGATTGTCAATATCTTGTTAAAAGAATGACTTTGCATACAAAGTTTACTTTATTATTTTCCAAATGCTTCAATTGTCAGGACAATAACAAGATTTAATGTTTTAGCAATATGCATTGCTTAAATACATCGATATACCTTTTATACTTTTAGAAATTCATCTGGAACAAAATTACTTAATTTTTATTTAAAAAGTTTCAGAAAATGATGCTTGCTATGGTATTATTTATAAGTGTTCATTAGAAACAAATTAAATATTAAATGTGACATTTACATAAAATAGTTATTGAAAACTTATTTTATCTCAGCTATTTTGTGAGCTACTAGGTTGCAATATCAAACAAAACAGTCTCATCTCTTCCAGAGCTTAGATTTTAGGAAATGATGAGGATATAGACAATATAAAACATATATAAGTAATGTCAAGTAGTAGGAAGAGTTTGAAGAAAACTAAAGTTAGAATAACTGGATATTTTTCAATATCATTTAGTAAATTTGACTTTCTTCTATCATAAAAACACAATCATAATAGACTCTACACTTAGAACAGCCAAGTATGGAAAGAGGTATTTTCCTAAATCATAGTAGAGGGAATTTTATTCAATAGGAGTTTTCTGCTATTAATAAGAGATACCTTTTACAGATAATTAGTGTAAATGTCACTCCTTTAAAGTCTTTACTAAAAGTTTTCTCCAAAATGCTATTACCCCCTCTCAAGGCCTCATTGTTTTCTTCCTAAAAGTAGTTGATTCGAAATTTTATGATTATGTATTTAATATTTTCTCTCATTAACTATAATATAAGCCTTATGACAGCAAGCACATTGCCAATTTTGTTCACTACTATGATGTCAGCTTTTTAGTTTCGTACTTAATGTTTAAAAAATATTTGTTGAGCAAGTAAGCAAATGAATAATAGCTAAAAAAAAAAATCCAGTAACCTATTTTGTATGTAGTATACAATTAAATGTAATGAGTTATCTATTGCTATAATAATAGCACTAAGCAAAGCAGTCCAAACTCAGTAGTTTAAAACAACAGTATTCATTTTAATGGATTTGTGGGTTGGCTGGTAAAGATTTTGAAGCTGTCACATACGGAGTGACTGTGCTTCTTGTGAAGACAGGTGGATTGATAGATCAGCTGAGAGAACTCTACTCCAGAAGTCTACTCTATCAAGACTTAAAGTACTCTTTTTGCAAACATATCGTAAGTGTATGAGACCAAGCCTCATTTGCATAATCACATATAAAACTCCTGCTTACTACATATGTATTAGTGCCCCAGTTGCCAAAGCAATTTTCATGGCTACGACAAATCCAAAAGAAAAAAAAATACATTTCATTGTTTTTGAAAGAAATTAAAAAGCCACATGGCAAAACGTGTGTGAATATAGGGCGAGGTCAAGAATTTGGGCAAAATAATGAATCTGTCACTGACTAGTCTACAAACAGTCTATATTATCTCTCTATTATTCAGAGTGTTGGTTGCCACTCAATCTCCATAACACCATCCACTCTATCAAGTTTAAGTAGAAAGAGATTTATGGAGAATATTAAGGAGCTTCAAAAATTCTAAGAAAACAAAACAATAAAAGCAAAACAGAAACAATAAAAGCAAAACAAACAGAAAATCAAGCATGATATTATACCATTTGGAACAACATAACCTGGAAAAAAATTCAAGTCTTTCTAATAAAAATTCCACTGCCATTGCCATCCACCTCTTAGTACCTATGATGAAATAGATCTAGAAAACAAAGCCTCTATTACAGATTCTTTCAAAGAAAAATATTTATTTATTACATCTCTAGTCTTCCTGTCGTGGATGCCACTCCACATTGCTAAGTCTGTAGCAGAAGTCTCTTGGTGATGAGTCTTCTTGGCAGAATACAAATCACATGCAATAAGTATGGAAAAGATAATTTTCAGTTTTCTATACTCTAGAAGGGAGTTTCAGGAGATATTGATAACCCAACCTATATTTTATGTGACACAGTCATTGCTAATTTATCATTTTTTCCTCATCTATCCAAATCGAATTCATTTTTAAAAGCTGCCAATTTTATTTACAAAATGTAACCTGAGAAAAACAAAGTTCTATCACTTACAGTGTTAAATTTGTACTAATTTGTGAATATTAACATAAATTGCCTTAATGTTTTTAAAAATAATCTAGCATCTTACACTTTTTGCCCTTCTGCATCCATTCCTCATTCATCAGCCAGAGTAATCTCTTAAAATATTAAGTTGTCATAGACAACATGACTGTGGTTATACTTATGTTTGTCAAAACTTACTGAATCATACATTTGAAATGGATTGATCTTATTGTTTATAAACGATGCCTCAATACAGGTGATTTAAATACAGTAGTCAATAAGATTTAATTTTCCTATGCTTAAGACCTTTGAAGAGCTTCTTATTTTAGGTTGTTCAAATTAAAAATTCTTGTCCTCACATTTGGAGTAATGCTAGCTTTGTATTTTCATTTCTTGCCACCCCACTGAGGTTTTCCTGGTCACCCATCTATATGAACACTTTTCCTCTCCTCCCTCAGGGAATTATCGGTTATCAGTGTGCTTACCATCATCTTGTTACTTATTTGTGTACTCTTGGCTATCTTTCATAAGAAGGCAGTTTTCCCAATTATTTTTGTTCTGTTGACTGCTCTATATGTACGATTTAGAAGAGGTTATGATACATAGCAGGTGCTGAATGAAATTTTCTTGCGGGGAGAAATCAATAGAATAGTGACTTTTATGAGCACGAGGCAGGAAAAGGTCAACTTTTTCCAAGGAAAGAAATAATGACCATCTTTTTTTTAGGGGACAAACATTAGTCCTTTCTGCTTTTGGAAATCTCAGACCAGATTCATCTTTGCCCAAGAAAAAGGGGGAGTCAGATTTTCTTTAGATGTTGCCAGCGATTTCATATAAAACATTAATAAACTTACGGTGCAATTGAGACTATATTTTATTGTACATAAAGGATTTTTATATAAAGTCAACAGTCAAAAACTAAGGAAGTATAGACAGGAATCTATTAGAGATGCAGAAAGAAAAATAAGTAAATAAGGTGATAGCTTAATGCCAAGGACTTTAGACCAGAGAAGTGATCTTATGAGAAATAGACTGTTTTATTACCGTTTTTTGAGTGTTTAGGAGCTAAGGTGAATCAGATCGCTTTACAGCTGAACCCAGCCTTTGTTTGTGGAGAATTTCTCAATATCAGCTTTCATGGCCCTCACCTGACAACAATACAGTCTTTTTTTTTTGAGTTGGAGTCTTTATGAAAGTAAAAATGATACTTTAATCAATAAGAACCATCCTCAGGAGCCTTGTGCACAGTAGCAGCAAAGCTACCAAGGATCTACCTGTGGCATTTTCTGTCAGAAATCTTGTGTTTATGTGAACTTGAGGCCTATACTGTATACCCAAAGTTGGAGGGGAGCAGACTTTAACTTTACAAAATAAACTTCATGAATGTATCTGGATTTCATAAAAGCGTTTTCTTAGAGTCTCTAAAAATTGTAAAAGTTATTAATTCATTTGATTTTTAAAATTTTTATAAATGTACTTATTCCCTAATTTTATATTTGTAGTAATACAAATAATTTATGTAGTAGATTCGAGATTATATAAATATTGCCACAAATTAAGGTGAAGAGAAGTATAAAAAGTATATATATATAAAATATTTTATTGTGTATATATATATACACACAATATACACAATAAAAAATGTTATCCAGGTAATAAAAGCTAATTCTTAAAATATCTGTCATCCCCTGTGCATCTAAACAGTATATTGTTAGTATCTGTATTTGGTTTACATCATATGCACTTAATGCTTTTTGACTCCATGAAGTATTTAATCAAGAATAAAATTATAATTGAATCTACTCTGTATATGTATGAAGTTTTAAATTTAAGATTGGCTCACTTTATAAGCTTACCTATTATTTAGAGCTTTAGCTTATGTTTTCTGGATGATATACAGTAAGTCTCCTACATATAAATGAGTTACAGTCTGAGAGTGCATATGTTCAGTTTGTTCATAAGTTCAACAAAGTTAGCATAGATGCCCAACTAACACAATCAGTAATATAATACTGTAATGTAATGTTTATCATACTTTTCACACAAATAATATGTAAAAACAATACTGTACAGTAAATTACAAAAAGTACAACCACTTCTAGAGGACACATACATGTGATAATGTACATCAGACACATGAACTAACTTATTTTATTGGACATGATAATGCACATTCACATCTTTGTAGTTTTGCCACTTGAAGGTTCACATGTAGGGGACTTAATGTATTTAATTTAAATTTACTGTAGATTTAATAATCTATAAAAAATTAATAAAAAGGAAACATTCTCATTTTTTATTTTTTTGATTTAGAAGTGGTTATGATACATAGTAGGTGCTGAATAAAATTTTTGAGGGGGAAATCAATAGAATAGTGGCTCTTATAAACGTGAGGCAGGAAAAGGTAAGCTTTCCTCAAGGGATGAAAATAATAACAATCTTTTTTTTAGGAGGCAAGAATTAGTCCTTTCTGCTTTAGGAAAACTCAGACCAGATTAATCTTTGCCCAAGAAAAAGGAGGAGTCAGATTTTCTTTAACTGTTGCCAGCGACTTTATATTAAGCATTAATAAAATGTATAATGGAATAATTAAATTGTATATATTTAAAGTGTACCACATGATGTTTTGATATGCATACACATTGTTAAATTATTACCACAATTAAGTTAATATATACATCACTTCATGTAATTACTTTTTTTCTCACTTTCTATCTATGTTTCAATCTATTAAAACATTTGATTTCTCAACAATTCTCCTCATTCCTCATCTTTAAATATTTCCTTCCTATTTTATTTTCTCCATAGCTCCACTCTTTCCTAGATTATTTCCAATCTTAATGTCTGGCTATTCACATGCTTTAATGGTTTATCTTTTCTTCTCTTAACTTCTAATTGTTGGTTTTCCATGATGAACCATTCTCTGTTTTCTTTATTCTCTTCCTGGATAATTGTATCCATATAGAAGCACTTTAGTGTCATTTGTATTTTAAATCCAAGTTTATCTATATCAAAGATATATATCTATCTTCCAGAATGCTCTTTAAACTTCTTGATGTGTATGTTCATACAACTGTTCCTGGACATTTTTAGTAATGTGCCCTGCTAGCACTACAAATGCAGCTGTCATGAAGATAATTTGTATAATTCCCAAATTTAGTAAATGATTCTACTATCTATTCACTTACCTTAGTCAGAAATATGTGACTTACTGGAGATGTTTTCTCTCTCTTATTCTCCATACTTAATCAACAATACTTCTTACTTGTGTCTCATTTTAAGCTGATATTCCTCTCTTTATCAAGATCACTCCTGGTATTGTTTAAGCATGTTTCTCTCACTCAGTTTACTGCAAGGATATCCATATTATTTTTCTTTTTTTATTTGAATATTGTTATGTTGCAATCCGACCTCCATATTTTTACTTAAGTCATCTATTTGGAATATAAGTTTGAACATGTTGATCTTGTGGTCTCAAATATTCAATAGTTCTTTACATTTTCATAGGATGATTTCTAACTTCATTATCATGGCACATGACATTATTTGTTAGCCTTTTTGTCTACCAATTCAGTATATGCTTTTATTTTCTCTTTCCTTCACATCTTTCACAAACGAATCTATGCACAGCCACATGCATATACTTAAGTAACACTGAACTACTTCAGTCACTGAATAACTTTACAGATGCTTTTCTTCTGCTTTGCCAACCTGGCTGTTCGATGTGAAGAATTTACTAAATTAACCTTTTACATTCTTGTCTAATATTTGTCTGCCCTTTTATCTCACTGGGATTTTAATTCAGATTCTAAAAGGGTGTGTGTGTGTGTGTGTGTGTGTGTGTGTGTGTGTGTGTGTGTGTGTGTGTGTGTGTTAGGTCTATGTAAAAGTTCATAAATATTTTGGAACTTAGAAAAAATAGTTTTTGGTTTTATTGGTTTTAGATGGTTTTGTTTTATATTTCACTTATTTCTTCCCTAATATTTATTCTTGATGCAATATTGGTTTTCAACTACTTAATTTTGGTTGAGTATTTTATTTTTCTTAATTTGAAACTAAGGACATTAAAGTGAGACTCGATAGTAATTATCCAGTCATTCAAATACATATATATTTTTATTTTTTTCTTTGAGTTGTGTGCATCTAGAAGTTTTTAGTCTCCAAATAGTTATGGATATTATGAAGAATTCTGTTTTAATACATTTCTAAAATATTAACATTGTGTTTGGACAATATATTTTGTATGATATAAGTACTCCTAAAAGTTTGAGTTTTTTTGATGTCCCAGAATATGGTCTATGTTGTTAACTTTTTCCATTTTTTCATGTTCAGCATTTTCAACAAACATTTTGATGTAATATTTATTTCAAGACCTTTATAAATAACATGGCTTCTCTTCTCTGTCTGTCTTTATTTACTTACTTAAGTCAGAGTCTCACTCTCTCACCTAGGCTGGGATGCAGGGGCACAATCACAGTTCCCATAGTCTTGACCTCCTGGGCTCAGGTGATCCCTCTTCTTCAGACTCTCCAGTAGCTGAGACTACAGCGGAGCACCACCATGCCTGGATAAGTTATTTATTTTGCTGCAGGAAAACAAATCAGAGAGACCATGACATGAGCCTGGTAAGCAGGAAACTGCATTATTTCTGGAACGCCCAGGATTTGGCTCGGCAGACTCCGATCTCAAAGGCTGGGGCCCACCCGGAGTTGGGTCTCAGCTTATATATGTTTTACATTGGCTTTGGGGGGAAGGGGCTTTTCATGGGGAAGGTTTTGTACCTTTTGTAACAATAGCACAAGCTTGTGGTTTGGGCTGCAGGCTACTGAGCATGGCATTTGCATTAACAAACTGGAACATTTTAAATGTGATATACGTTTTGAAGAGTTTTTCTAAAAGCCCCCCTACCACAATTTCCTTTTTCTTTTTTTTCTGTTTGGTAGAGATGAGGTCTTGCTGTGTTGCCCAGGTTGGATGTGCACACCTCAGTTCCAGCAGTCCTCCTCCCTTGTTCTTCTTTATCATTAAAAAAAATAACTTTCTTGGTCTCACCATTCTGGGATAACTTGATTATAGTATTTCTTGCAGGTGTCTATTTATTTTTTCTTATGTTAGAGTTTGTTGGCCTTCTTGAATTTTGAGTTTGTGTGCTGAGTTTTTATCATATTTTTCAATATTGTTCTGTCACTAACCTCTCCGTTCTCCTTTCAGGACTGCATATTTACTAGTTTGCTTAAAGTTGTCACATGGCTCCATAATATTCTATTAACTTTTCTTTTATTATTTTTACTTCACAGTTATCTTTTCTCATTGTGTTTAGTTTGGAGAGTTACAGGACTCCTACCTATCACCATATACAAAAGTCAACTCCAAATGAATCAAAGACCTAAACGTAAAACCTAAAATGCTAAGAATCTTAGAAAAACCCAGGTGATACCCTTATAGAAATCAAAATAGGCAATGAATTCCTAACCAAACCCCCCCAAATCCATGTCATAGGAGTTAAGATTGATAAGTGGGACCTCGTCAAACTGAAAAGCTTCTGCAAAGCAAAATAAACCATCAAGAGAGTAGGGAAAAAGTCCACAAAATGGGAAAAAATATTTGTCAACTGCGTATCTGACAAATGCCTGACATCCAGCATCTACATGGAACTCAAACATGCTGAAAGGAGTAAAACAAACAGCCTTATTAAAAAGTGGGCAAAAGACATGACTAGACACTTCTCAAAAGAGGACATACAGGCAGCCAATAGACACATGAAAAAATTCTCAGCCTCTCTAATCATCAGAGAAATGCAAATCAAAAACACCTAACCCCAGTGGCCATCATTAATAAAACAACAGATGTTGGAGAGGATGCAGAGAAAAGCAAGCACTTCTACACTGTTGGTATGAATGCAAGCTAGTTCAGCCTTTCTGGAAAACAGTGTGTCGATTCCTAGAAGAACTAGAAATCGACCTTCCACATGATCTTTCTTCTGGGAATATACCCGGAGGAACTCAAATCACTCTACAAAAAAGATACCTACACAAGCATGTTTATTGCAGCACTATTTACAATTGCAAAAATATGGAACCAAACCAACCTTGCTGTTCATTGAAACTGATCTGGATAGAAAAAATGTGATACATATACATGATCGAATATAATGCAACCATAAAGAAGAATAAAATTATGGACTTCACAACAATTTGTATGGATTTAGATTCTGTAATATTCAGTGATTTATCACAGAAACTAAGAACTGAGTACCACATGTCCTCACTCATAAGCAGACCCTGAACATTTGCCATCATACTACAAGAAAGGAATTGGCAGTAGCCAGAAACTGCAAGGGGTGTGCAGGGAGGGCACACAACATCAATAAGGGCAACTGATTTCAAACCAGGTGAAGTGGGGACCAAAGGGAGGCCCAAAATTTACCTATACGATGACCACTTGTATGCCTATTCCTGAATTGTACCCCACATCTTAAAAGTTAAAAAATAAAATAAAATAAATAAATTATTAATTTACAATACCCACAGTTACATACTTCCATAACACACATTGTATACTATGTTCAAAACAAAATTTTCATTTAATATTAATTTTAAGTCATATTTGGAATAGTTTAAAACATGCTAAATACTCCATCATAATGTCTCCTTTATATATGACAAGTAATAATTTTCCTACGCATACATATATATCAGAGTTTTGCTTTTCCTCTTTCTTGTATATATTGATATATTATATAAACTCAAATATATAATAAATACATTCAAGCTTTTGATCTTTAATGCCACCTTTTTCTATGCAAATATATACATTTAAACGTATGTATTTTTAAATATATATTTAATTATGTATAGATATTGGGGACTCCCCCCAAACTGGAATTTATTTATTAAAAAGTATACTTATTAACTCATGTTTAAACTTCAGTCCCCTTCAAGCCCTCAGCAGGAAGATGGATGTTCTGCTTGATGCAATACATCTATTGAGACACTATTTGCACAGTTCAAAACAGTTTTTAAACTCATCAATGTTGATACCTTTTAGTAGTTCTGCTGTTTATTTGTTTCATCCCTTCCATATCATAAAAATGTTCTTTGAGGGTTTTTTTCATCCAGGGAAACAAGCAAAAAATCCATAACAGTGCTCAGAGTGAGACTGGGTGAGTAGGGAAGGTGAAGTATGAGGTCATGCTATTTTTGTTCAAAAACTGCTGAACACTCAGTATGGTGTGGGAAGGTGCTCTCATAAATCACCCATCATGGAATGGGCAAATATATTGAAAGAGTCTCCAAACAAAAATTCATTGAAGCCAAATGCACCCTCTCACAACAATGGTAGTTGGTACACCTAGGTCAATGCGTTCCTAGAACACTTTCCAAGCATACACAGGGCCTGCTCTCCAAAAACTAATAAATAACTCTAGTTCATGTAATTACATTGATTGATGAAAAACTAATCTCAGAAAAATTACTTTCTTCTTAAAAGTTAATCCCATAGCTAGGTATGGAGGCTCACATCTGTAATTCCAGCACTTTGAGGAGGCTAAATTGGGAGGATTGCTTGAGTCTAGGAATTCAGACCAGCCTGGGCAACATGGCAAGACTCTACAAAAAAATAAATAAATAAAATGTATACGCCCCCATCTTCTCTTTCCATAATTAAAATTATGTAATTTTATAGTTAGGTCACCTTTTAGATAAAAAATTTCAGTATCCATCCAGAGGATTTTCGATTTATATAAACTCCCTCCCTTTTACTCCCTCAGATGATTCTATATTGAAACTGCGGGGTTTTTTTTTTTAATTCCAATAAAAACAGTGAAAAATCCTATAAACTGTATGAAATATCTTATTTCGTAGTTCGTGTTAGAGTCACTAAAGGTATATTTGTAAGCATTAAAAAATAACAAGGCCTTGATCCAAGAATGAGAAATTTCCAAAATCTCCAGTGACAAGATTGATGGAAAAGCATGTGACATACTGAGACGCTATCATGCCGCAGTCTGTCAGCTCATTTACACACAATAATCCGGAAAGCAAATATTATTTCTTCCTGTTTTACAGATGAGAAACTGCAAATTAAAAGAAAGTATGTAGCGTACCTTTGGTAATCAAGTTAATAAATGGCATTGCTGAGATTTTAATCTAGCTGTATTTTGAAGTTTGCAATTGTGTCTGACTGATTTTTGAAGTTGTTTTAGGTTGAATGAAATTTTACCCAAAATAAGCCCTCAGCAGGAAGATGGATGCTATTGCCATGTCAGCAGTCTTCAGTTGCATATTATGATATTTAAAATAAATCTTACAAGGAAATTTAATAAAAAGCACATGACAGTTTTTGCTTTCTATTTTGTCTTTTTATATAACAAGACTTTAATATCTTATTGTTCAAAACCATGTGCTGAAGTTTTCAAATAAATTCTCTATTTTTATTATTTGCTCTATACTTATGTTCTTTATGCATTAATTTAAATTTATTATCTAGTATTCTTATGATTTGTTCTTATTTCTCTCTTCAGACATAAGCCATAATTCTTAAAGTAATAATAGCTAAAAACTGGCCCCGAGTTATAATAAAATAGAAAATGCAAAACTCTATGCCCTTGGTATTTAGGCAAAGTTAAAAAGCTTTAAGAATAAGTCTGAATGACAGTATCAAAGGAATATCATTTTGATAAAATATTTATATCAGTGTGCTTAATCTAATATTAAGGTAATTCTTATTTTCTTTCTAAATATAAAGTTTCTAGTTATCAGTATTTTGAATTAATTTTTGTACACAGTTCTTATTAAACAAGACAAATGCTGTAAGAAAAATGGCATAACCTTTAAATTATTGCTTTCTCAGGACATTTCTCTAGAGATATTTATTCAGTTCCAAAGCTTTCTATGTCTTCAAAGAGCTCTGCAAAGTATAACTTGTACTAGGTGTGACTCCAAGCCTATATATTAAAAAGGAAGATTTATAATGTAGGATATTGTGGTGTGAGTTACACAACAAAACATTTTTATTTTAGAAAGACAAATTGTACACATTTGAGAAAAATGGATGGAAGTCATGAATAATTGTGTTTATATACAGTGATCATTTGAGATTTTATTCTGTTAAATCTTCTCAGATTTTTTTATAAGCTTTAGAACTCATGAGATGAGATATCCCTACTAGAAAATTCACATTGAATAGTACTGAGTAATTTTTCCTAGCATAAAGATTCTAGCCAAAGTGTGTTTGAAATTTATCATTACAGTCCTAAGAATAATTGCTTAACTTGCTGCCTTCTTGATGTAAACCTCTGGCTTATAAAGGTAGCTAGTGTCTTGAGCATATTTAGACCCTGGTACCCACCTCTATTTTTTTAAAGATGTTGTAACCTGCTTGGTGATGGTAATTTAGCAAAAGAAAAACTGTGTGAAAAATATGGTGATGTCTTTAATTGGAAATGGTTTGAATTTCTTATAAGATTACAAGAATTAATACTTATTTTTCTTTGTCTAAGAGTAGTTATCAACTCAAATAACTCTTTATTTGCAGAAATTAAGGAATGACGATCCTACATGGAAGAGAAGTGAACTTGAGAGTACATTTTATCATCTTTTTTGGGATTTTTTTTGTAGACACTGTTTTCTTAACATGTTTTGATACAATAGAAAAAAATCACAGTATGCAATCATGAAGATAAGAACTGAGTACCTGCCAGACTCATAAAAAGGGCTTTCTATGTTTCCTATTTAATGTTGGCCTTTGTTGCAGTAATTTAAAAAAATGATAAGATTTGCCTTCTTTCTTTGATCTCTCATTTCGATCACAATAACGCTTAGGGTCCAGGGTCAGGTGTTAGTCACATTGGCCCTGGGTGATCAGCCAAGCCTGAGTTCTACAGCAGGTCCCTAAGCTCTGGGTCTCCAGCATCCCTTCCCATTTGCCTCACTTTATGTTTAAATATCAGAATGTTGTCATTTCAATATCAGGTGGTTTTACGCTTGTCTACTAAGTCAAGCAACTAAATATGTAATAGATGGCTCTGCCATTAGAAAAAGGCGTAACAATAATATGTACGGCATGGTAACATATATGAAAATAAAAAGCATTTACATAATTAATTAATTATGAAAACAGATACAAAAATGTCTAAAAGAACGTATGCCATCGGTCATACCTCTAAGACGCAAGTAAAATTACATGGGGTGAAAATAAATTTCAATTTAATGTCATAAATATTTATTTCTTTAATTGAAAAATATTTTAATTAAGAGAATATGTAAAGCAAATGCTATTCAAAATCAAGTGTTCTAAATACAAAAGTAATTTTTAAATTATCATTACAAAGTTTGACTTAAAAATTAGAAACTTTTAAAATAGGCCATGACTATGACTTAAATTTAACCTCTGTATCAATTGTGCTCTCTAAAATAGAAAGTCGAGGATGATAATATAGTATTTTTGATTTTTTTGATCTCCAGTTAAAAGTGTAGGTAGACTTATTAAATAAAACCAACATTAGTGCTAATGAACTACCTTTGTTGCAGGCTTGAAAAATTATTTACTGTTATAAAGAAAAAAATGATATGAAAACTTTAAAAATCAACCAAAACTCTGATGTTAAGTCTGTAGAACTAAAAAGATTAAAAATAAAAATAGTGGCCCGGCACTTTGTTGTAGAATCAGTTTTTCTTTCTTTTTTTAAATTATTATTTATTTATTTATTTTTCTATTGTGGGGTACTGTTAAGGGTTAGGTATACAAATATGCTCCATTCAGGCACCCTTGCTGATAAGAGGTGTCTCCCCAAGAATCAGTTTTTCTAAGCTTCTAATCAAAAAATAATAATTCTTACCTTACTACTGAGGCATCAAATTTCCCTAAAAAAATGGAGGGATGCCATTAGGTAGATTTTAATTTTCTTTTCTTTTTCTTTTTTTAAGTAGAATTTATTGAGAGGACAGAAAAACTCCCACAAAGGGAGGGGAACTGAGGGGGCTGCCCTAATTTAATTTTCTTTAGAGAAAGTCTTCTGGCATTTTTTTCTTGCTGCTGTTTAGTTTTTAAAAAAACATATTCAGTGATTATTTAAAGGAGATTTGTTTTGATACAATTGTCTATATTATGGACTTCTAGATGTCATTTAGTTTTCTGAGTAAATAAGCTGTGAAAAAGTCCTCACTCAAGCTACACTATTTCTATTCACAGAAGATAAAACAAATTATATTTTGAAGTTAACCATAGAATCCTCATCTTAAAAGAAATATGTTGCTTTAAAATATATATATAATATATATATACATACACGTTAAGATGTACAAAAACATGCATGTATATTTTACAATTTCTATATATATATATCTCTAAATCTGTGTTCGCTATTTTTCATGTGCCAAACAGAAAAAAAAATTGGATGCAGACATGGAAAGTTATTGTTAAGTTTATGTAACCTAAGAAATTTACTAAAAGTCTTATATCTCTCAAAACATCTACTCTTATCCACTGGTCAAACAAGAATTTTTTTCTTTAGACACATATTCATTTAATTAAAGCATTGCTCAAATAAATATAAAAATGTTCTTGCAATGTAGACTTTTTGAATGCCAGTCTTCACTACATACTCTTTGGTGTGAACAGTTTCAAACTTTATCTTAAAGGTTAATGCAGAAAGATAAATCCAATGTCTAGAGAAGTAAAAGAAGCAAAAATCACCAAGGCATAAAAAGAAAATAAGATGAAGATACTGGAGGCTTCAAATCATATTTTACAATTATTAAGTATAATCCTATTATACATTTAAAATTTACTCTAGGTATTTAAGAATTTTTTTAATGAATGAAAAGAAGTTCAACATCACCTTAGCTTACTTATGAGGGTCAATTTTTTAAAAATTGTTTTACACAAAGGGTGTCATATTTTGTTTTCCGCAGAAGAGTTTTTAGAGATTTTTTTGCAAGAAGCATTTTTACTTTAATTCAAAGAGAAATTATGGGTAATTTAACTCAATGCAGAGTGAGCAAAAATTCAAGTATCAGAATTTGAACAACTTTATGACATAAGCTTCTTTAAATAACTTCTGCTATGTACTTTCTACTCCTATCCTGTCTTTATCCAAAGTCTAAGTCTGATTTTATATGTTATGTGGTATAGTGAAAGGAACATGTACTTTGAAATCTCAGAGTAAATAAACGCCAGTTTTATTATTTAATAGTTGTGTGGCTGTTATGGGCCTAGCCCTCAATATCTTAGAATGTAGCAATGTTTGGACATAGGCTCATTAAAGAGGTAATTAAGGGTAGATGAGGTAATATAGGTTAGCCTGAATTCATTCTGACTGGTGTGACTATAAAAGAGAAATAGACACAAGGGAGATGTACACATGCAGAGAAGAGACCATGTAAGGACAGAGAGAAGGCAGCCAGCTTCCAGCCAAGGAGAGGAGCATCAGGAGACAACAACCCTACTGACACCTTGATCTTAGGCTTCTAGCCTCTCGCACTCTGTGAAAAAACACATTTTCCTCGGTTGAGCCACTCAGTCTGGTATTTTGTCATGGCAGCATTAGCAAACTAAGACAGTGACCTTGAAAAAGCTTACAAAATGTTTTTTAAGTCTTAATTTTCTTAGCTATTTATGAATTGTGAAATATAAATGATTGCATTGAGGAAAAGGTAAACTAAAGGATGCGATGATAGACATATTCAGAACTTCTATTTTGCTTGTGCATGTTTATATTCTGATTTCTAACTCCAATTATGTATACTCAGAAAAATTTCTGCACACTAGTGGTCCATGGTATGACTGAAAAAAAGGCAGAGAAAGTAGGAACAGGATGCCAAAGCATCTAGAGAAATTCATCTGCCTACAACCCACACATTATCCAAATAATATTTTATTTTATTTTTACTTTTCTTTAGTTCTGATAATCCAATTCTTAGTGGACTAATTATTTATTTTTCTCTTAAATTAAAAAATTTAAAAACCATCAATTACCCTAGCATTCTTAAACTCTTACAAGATTAAGTAAATATAAAATGAAAAGGAATTTCATCTTGTTGTATAAACAACTACTGAAAACTTTTGGCCTCAGAGCTCTAATATTGGCTTATTGGAGTTCCCAAAAGTATATATTCCCTAAATTCCTGAATTATATCCAACTGTCCATTCAAAGGAAGGGATGTTTTCTTTCTGCAGTCTTCTTTATAAGGGAAAATAAATTATAACTCTGTTGTTGGTGATGGCTTTTTCAGAAAAAAAAAAGATAATTGTAATTAACTCCCTTTTGTCTTTCATTTCCCACATTACTTTCATAACAAAAGCCCACTATGGCTATCTCAACCTTCAGAAATTGTCCACTGGTCACTACCTTCACCTCTACCACATACCATGCAACTCTCTCCCAAATTATTTCAATTGCAGTAACTATTTATTACATACACCATCATGTAAATATTTTTCTAAAATTAACTTTCAAAATAAAAGTAATTAGAACAATTCTACCAATATTTGAAGCTACTTATATTTCTAACTGCTGCCTTTTGATTTAAAAATGAAGAAAATTGGCCAGGCACAGTGGCTCACACTTATAATCCCAGACTTTCAGAAACCAGAGCAGAATTACTTGAACCCAGGAGTTCAAGACTAGCCTGGGAAGCATAGGGAAACCTTATCTCTACCAAAAAAAAAAAAGTCCAGATGTGGTAGCACGCGCCTGTATTCTCAGGGACTTGGGATGCTGAGGTCAAAGGATCACCTGATCCCAGGAGGTCAAGACTCCCCATGAGCTATGATGGTTGTGAGCAGGCCACTGCACTGCAGTATTGACTACAGAGTGAAAACCCAACTCAAAAAAAAAAAAAAAAAAAAAAAAGGTAATCAAATAAAAATGAAGGAAATTATTCCATTCCGTTAGAGTTAAATAATTTTCTATGGGCCAGATATTGTTATCTGCTATTGTTATTTACACTAGCTATTTTAATTATCATAACAAATATGAATGATAGAGGATATTATTATCTCCATTTGCCTATAAAGTTATTTAAGTGCACATTAAGTAGTCATTTTATTCCTTTCAATTAATAAGTGGTATACTTGAAATTTGAATCAGCACAATTTGTTTCTGGGATCCATTCTCTTGGCTATGAGGCTATAACTACATTCCCAATAAAATAAATTGGGTTTGGATCCAAATTAAAGTAAAAATGAAATACCAGTGATGCATTTTTGGTGAAACAACAATAAATATTACCAAACACCTATTAGGATAATTAAACTACAAAACATTGAAAATACCAAATACTGGTGAGGATGAGAAGCAATAGAAATTCTCATTCACTGTTTTGGGAATACGAAATGAAGTAAGCACTTTGCATGACAGTTTAAATGAGACAGTGAAAAGGTTAATAGTTGCAAAGGGTTTGATCAGAGGGAAGAGGAAGAGAAAGGAGGATGAACAGATAGAGTACAGGGAAGGTGCAGGGTAGTGAGACTATTCAATATATTCTGTATAATACTATGATGGTGAATATATGGCATTATGTATTTGTGAAAACCCATAGAACTATACGAAACAAAGAGCAATTCATAAGATAACTGTGGACTTCATTTAATAATAATGTAATAATATTAGTTTATCATTATAACAAAAGTACTACACTAATGCAATAGATTAATTATGAGATACATTGGGGATGGGGGTAGGTGCAAAGAGCTAGAGGGTATATAGGAGTTTTCTGTCTTTCTATGCAATTTTCTGTAAACCCAAAACTGCAATAAGAAATAAAGTTAGCCGGGCTTTGTGGCTCAGCCTGTAATCGGAGCCTTTGGGAGGCTGAGGTGAGTGGATTGCCTGAGCCCGCGGGTTCGAGACCCGCCTGGGCAGCGAGACCTCATCTCTGCAATAAATCAAAAAACCGGCCGGGCATGGTAGCGCGCGCCTGTAGTTCCAGCTACTCGGAAGGCCGAGGCGGAAGGATCGCCGGAGCCCAGAGGGTCGAGGCTGCGGTGGCCGGGAGCGGCCCTGCACTCCAGTCTGCGCGACAGAGTGAGACTCCGACTCAAAAAAAACAACAACAACAAAGAAATAAAGTTTATTAATAAAATGTGCCTTTCACTGGTGAACAGAGAAGATGATTTCTGACATCACTGAACATTTTTTGCACAGAAATGCAACATAAACATATGTTACATTTTGCATACTTGATTTTTTTTTTTTTTTTTTTTTGAGTCGGAGTCTCCCTCTGTCGCCCAGACTGGAGTGCAGCGGCCGCTCCCGGGCACGGCAGCCTCGACCTGCTGGGCTCCGACGATCCTCCCGCCTCAGCCTTCCGAGTAGCTGGAATTACGGGCATGCGCTACCAGCCCGGCTGATTTTTTGATTTATTGTAGAGATGAGGTCTCACTGCCCAGGCGGGTCTCGAACCCCTGGGATTAGGCAATCCACTCACCTCAGCCTCTCAAAGGCGCGGGATTACAGGCTGAGCCACCGAGTCCGGCCCGCATACTTGATATTTTAATGTCTAGTTCAATATATTCATTTGGTAGTCTACTGTAGTTATTTGATCCTATGATTATTCTAAAACTAAAAACTATTATTTAAATATAATTGTGGATCTTCCAACTTGTCTCTGTAAATGTTTGCACTGTATACTTCCAAAGGAGGTATAACTACCCTCAAATATCAGCACAGACTTGTCCCAAATTTCTTCTTCTTTCCATTGTCTACACTTCCTACATCTAAGTTTATTAAATTATGAAATAATTTCATGTACAGATGCTTATCAAATTTCAGTAGAATTACATCATAATAAATCCATCATACATTGAAAAAATCATAAATCAAATCATCTTCTGTGGGGGACTTTTAAATTTTTTTAATTTTAAAAATGTGGGATACAATTCAGGGTCAGGTATAGTAAAAGAGATAAACAGCTGCTTTCACAAGTTTAGTGTTTGGAGTTCTAGGTGTCTATTTTGAAAAGAAAATATAATATTGGTCGAATTGACACTGGCAACAGTATATAAGGCACATGCACATGTGTACTTATTGATATACCAAAATAACAATTTAGTATAATTAAATGTTCACTTATTTTCAAATGTGTTTTTTACAATTGAATGTATAAGCAAATAACTAATATGCAAATAAATTTTATAATTAATTAATTTCAAAATTAGTTAAATACAAATTATTGTTGTAATTTAAGAGATATGAAATAATTTTAGATCTATCTAGGACTGCTGATATTATCTTCTATTTTTCTAATTATTTACTACAAATGTAGCATTACATTTTAATTCTCCAACTTGTTACATACAATGCCTCCCTCTCTCCACAGATGTTCAGGCCTTTATTATTATAAGAGGGAGGACAAAAAAACCAACCCCCCAAAAAACCAACTGGAATTATTTTTTGGAGAAGATCACTTGTAGTACAGGCTTATCCCTCTGGGTAAGTGTTCTAAGAACACATCAGCATCAATGTACCAGCTAGCATTGTTGTGAGTGGCTTCGTTAAGCTTCGGTGAATATTTTTTTGGAGATTCGTTCAACATGTTTGCCCGTTTCAAGTTGGGTGATTTAGGAGCACATCACCTACACTGCATTGAGTGTTCACAGTTTTTGTCCCAAAATGGCATAACCCTAAGCTCCATCCTCCCTATTAACCAGATCTCATTTTGAGTGATTTCTGTTTGTTTGTTTCCCCCAATTAAAAAAGTCCTCAAAGGGAAACGTTTTGACGATGTGCAAGGGGTGAAACAAAAAAATGACAGGAGAACTAAAAGGCATCAAAATAGACAAGTTCAAAACTACTTGAGCAGTGGAAAATGGATCCCAAAAGATGTTTTACATCAAACTAAGAGTACTTTGAGGGTGACTGAAGTTTAAACAAGTAAGAATAAATACACATTTTTAAATAAATAATTATGTTTTTTGGGAGGTTCCTCCTCTTATAATCAGGTGTACTTGGTTTTTTGGCAAATGATGTGCAAACTATTTATTACATTTCTTGGTTGCTCTTAATTGATATTTCAAAAAGTCTACTCAGTTGCTAAAAAAAATTGATATTAAAGGTAGCTTTAGAAGTTAATATAACTTCCACTCTTTTGTACATTTACATTAAATTTTAATGGGAAGTTTAGAAACTTCATGAAGCATCTTTAGTTAGATACCGCTGAACATGCATCTTCATATATGTTTGTGTGTGTGTATTTAGTGGATGAAGTCATATTGTAAAATTCTGTAAATTAGAAAAAAAAGAAGGAAAGAAAGAATGTAAAATCATGTGTTTATTTATAACTGTAAATTCCTAATGAAGAGCAATAGGAAATTGTTTTTTAATAAGATCACAAAACCAATAGTTGAATGGTTTGCTACTTAAACAATTGCCTCAGATTGCTGAACTTTCAGTCACTAGAGTTGCACATATGTGAAAATCTCAAATTGCCTCTTTTGGTGATAAAATTGGTTTCTAGGTGCAGTATATTAGGACTAGATTGTAGCACCATAGAGCAAACAGTAAGTGAATTCAGCTCACATATATTTGAGTCATTACTCTGTGATAGTGTTGCACCATGTGGAATGTTATTAAAACGTATTCTTGGTATTCTCACTTAAAGAGTTGGTAAACTAGTAGATACTCAAACAAGTAAAGCAAGGACAGGAAATGCCAACCTAGAGGTTAAAAAATTGTCAACTTTGTGACATTGTCAATTTTATTTTAAAAAATCTAAATAAGTAATTAATTATATATCTCCCTATGATAAATTTTCCTACCTATTTTACATATACAGTATCCTCTCTTCTTCCCCTTACTTTCTTTTGATTCACATAGACTGTGTTTCAACCCAATTACTTCTACCTAGAATACCCTTATCTACCAGTAAAGAAAATAATTGGTTATCATTGTTCCATATAGTCTCAATGGCTACCCTTGAAATTTGCCACTTCCCCTTCAGCCTTAACATGATTTCTATTACATAGATTTTTTTTAACAAGCAAGAATTTATGGAGTTGGTATGTGTATAAATTGTTTCCCACAAGAGTTGAAAGTTGTGGTTCATTGTTCAGTCAGAATATTACTGGAATAGCTCTTGTTTAGAGTTAGGCACTCTTAGCTTGAAGACTGGCTATAACAGTTACTAGATGTCTATAAGATATTAAACTCCCTAACTTTCAGTTTTTATATGAATAAAATAAATTATGATACCCATTATTTAGTGCTAAGATAAGAATAAAGCAACAAATTATGCATCAGTAAGGTTAAAATTTTAATTAGTATATATGTGCTTATTACTATAAAATATTCAGCAATATTAATAAAATTCCAGCAACGGCAATAGAAAACCAGAATTAAAACTGACAGATTATTGTATCTGTTTTTAAACTTCACCAGACAACACTATTTACTCTGTGCTAAATAAAGCAAATATAATACCTGATTAATCCTAATAGCAGTCCTTGGCAGATGTTTAATTATTGTATCAGTTATTTTTTGCTACTCATAAATAATTTCAAAGCTTGATAGCATCATACTTTCTCATTTGTTTAAATGCATAAAGTGTTTGTTTAGAACATAATTCTGAGGGATGGCAATTTAAGCTAGAGAAGAACTGCCGTTTCATGATGAGTTCATGAGTGTATCTGCAGGTGCTACTAGGTGACTCTGTTTTTTGTTTCTTTTTCTTTTTAGTTTTAAGTGGACCTTATTTATTTATTTTTGGTCTTATTTTTTCTTTTCTTTTCTTTTTCTTTTTAATTTATTTTTTATAAGGATGTAGGGTAAAATTCAGGGTTAGGTTTATAAACATTGATCATGAGGTATCCTTGTTAATGAGGTATGCCCCTCCCTCCCCTAGCAGTTTTCCTCAACTGCCAATCCCACCCCTCCCAACAGTTTCTCATATTGTCAATCGCTTTCTTACAGCATTATAATTGTTCAAGGTCAGTTTATGAGTGAGAACATATGGAAGTCAGTTCTTTGTTTCTGTGATAAATCACTGAGTATGATTGATTCCAAGTTCACCCAAGTTGCTGCAAAGTCCATATATTTGTCGTTCTTTATGGCTGCATAATATTCCATTGTGTATATGTTACCACATTTTGTTTATCCAGTCCAGTTTCAATGGGCAACACGGTTGGTTCCATGTTTTTGCTATTGTGAATAAAGCTGCAACAAACATACGTGTGCAGGTATCTTTTTTGTAGAATAATTTGAGTTTCTCTGGGTATATTCCCAATAGGGGAATTGATGGGTCATATGGAAGGTCAATTTCTAGTTCTTTCAGAAATCACCACACTGTCTTCCAAAGAGGTTGTATTAGTCTGCATTCCTACCAGCGGTGTAGAAGTGTTCCTTTTTCTCCACATCCTTACCAGCATCTGTTGTTTTTTGTTTTATTAATGATGACCATTCTTACAGGGGTTAGGTGGTATCTCAGTGTGAATTTGACTTGCATTTATCTGATGATGAGTGAGGCTGAGCACTTTTTCATGTGTCTGTTGATTGCCAGTATATCTTCTTTTGAAAATTGTCTATTCATGTCTTTTGCCCATGTTGTAATGGGGTTGTTTGTTTTTTTCCTTTCTGCATGTTGGAGTTCCTTGTGGATCCTAGATGTTAGGCTTTTGATGGATAAACAGTGGGCAAATATGTTTTCCCATTCTGTGGGCTGTCTTGCTGCTCTCTTGATGGTTTCTTTTGCTTTGCAGAAACTCATTAATTTGATGAGGTCCCACTTGTCTATTTTATTTCTTAATGTATTGCCTTTAGGGTTCTGAATAGAAATTGGCTGCCAGTTCTAATTTCCATAAGGGTGTCTCCTGTGCTTCCTAAGATTCTTATAGTTTGAGGTTTTATATTCAGGTCTTTGATCCATATAGAGTTAATTTTTTTTGGAGGGGGGAGATGGAGGGTTCTGTTTCAATCTTCTGCATGTGGTCAACCAGTTTTCCCAGCACCATTTACTGAATAAGTTCTCCTCTCCCCAATGGTTGTTGTTGGAGGCTTTGCCAATAATGAGTTGGTTGAAGAATTGAGGCTTTGCTTCTGGAATCTCTACCCTGTTTCATTGGTCTATATGCCTGTTTTTGTACCAATACCAGGCTGTTTTGATTACTGTAGCCTTATAGTAAAGTTTGAAGTCTGGAAGTGTGATACCTCCAGATTTGTTTCTTTTGCTAAGGATTGTTTTAGCTATTCATGGTCGTTTATGTTTCCATATGAATTTCTGTATTGTCATTTCCAGGTCTGAGAAGAATGATGTTGGTAGCTTAATGGGTATTGCGTTGAATCTGTAGATTGGCTTTGGTAGGATGGACATCTTAACAATATTGGTTCTTCCTATCCATGAGCATGGGATATTTTTCCGCTTGTTTGTGTCTTCTTGGACTTCTTTAAGCAATTTTTTGTAATTTTCATTATAAAGTTCTTTCACTTCTCTGGTTAGGAAGATGCTGAGGTATTCCATTTTTTTGGTGGCTATTGTGAATGGGATTGTGCCTTTTATTTGGTTCTCTGCCTGCCTGTTGTTTGTGTAGAGAAATGCAACTGTCTTTTGCACATTTATTTTGCACCCTCAGACCTTCCCAAAGTCCTTTATCAGTGCAAGCAGGTTTTTGACAGATTCTCTTGGATTTTCAAGGTATAGGATCATATCAGCAGCAAAGAGGGATAACTTGACTTCTTTTCCTATTTAGATGACCCTGATTTCCTTCTTTTGTCTAATTGCCTGAGCTAGGACTTCCAGCACAATATTGAACAAGAGAGGTGAGAGTGAACAACCTTGTTTTGTTCCAGTTTTCAGGGGAAATGATTCTAGTTTCTGACCATTTAGCAATATGCTAGCTGTGGGTTTGTCGTATATGGCACTTGCTATTTTGAGGTATGTTCCTTCTATACCTAGATGTTTCAGGGTTTTTATCAAGAAGAGATGCTGGATTTTTTCAAAAACTTTTTCTGCATCTAATGAGATAATTATGTGGTTCTTACTTTTACATCTGTTGATGTATTTAATGACATTTATGTTCTTGTGAATGTTGAACCAGCCTTGTATCCTGAGTATGCAATCTACTTGGTCATAGTGGATGATATTTGAGATGTGTTTTTGGATCCAATTTGCTAGAATATTGTTGAGGACTTTTGCATCTATGTTCATAAGGGATATTAGCCGGCAGTTCTCTTTCTTTGTTGGATCTTTATTCGGCTTGTGTATCAGTGTAATGTTCGCTTCGTAAAATGATTTTGAGAGAATTCTATATTTCTCAATTGCCTGGAATGCTTTCAACATAATTGGTATCAGCTCTTCCTTGTACGTTTTGTAGAATTCTGCTGGAAAGCCATCCGGTTCAGAGCACTTCTTGGTAGGTAGTTTTTGTGAGACAGAGTCAATTTCTCTGTTGTTATGGGGCTATTTATTGTCTCAATGTCTCCTTGTTTTAACCTGGGGAGGTTGTGTGATGTCAAAAAGTCTTCCATTTCTTCGAGATTTTCAAGTTTGTTTTCATATAGGTGTACATAGTAATCTCTGATAATCTTTTGTATTTCTTCGGAGTCAGTTGTGATTTGATCTTTTGTATTTCTGATTGTGTTTATTTGGGCTTTTCCTCTCTTTTTCTTGGTCATTCTGGCTAGGGACCTATCAATCTTGTTAATTCTTTCAAAGAACCAACTTTTTGTTTTGTTGATGTTTTCTATGGTATTTTTGTCTTCTATGTCCTGTATTTGTGCTTTATTTTGGTAATTTGGATTCTTCTACTAAAGTTGGGGATTTGGTGGTCTTCTCTTTCTAGCTCCTTTGAGTGATTTTTAGGCTCTCCACTTGTGATCTTTCAATTTTCTTGATGTGTGCTCGTACAGACATGAATTCCCCTCTTAAAACTGATTACTTGGCATCCGAGAGGTTTTGGTAAGATGTTTCTTCATTTTCATTTGTTTCCAGGAATCTTTCAATTTCTTTGATTTCAGTGTTGACCCAGTTGTTGTTCAGCATCATGCTGTTTAGTGTCCATGTCTTTGTGGGTTTTGGGGAAGTGTTGTTGGTTTTAATGCTTGTTTTTATTCCACTGTGTTCTGAGAATATGCATGGCAAGATTTCAACCTTGTGAAATTCGTTTATGCTTGATTTATGGCCAAGAATGTGATCAATCTTGGAGTATGTTCCATGTGGTGATGAGTAGAATGTATATTCTGTGGTTGTTGGTGGAATAATCTATAGGTACCTACTAAGTCCATTTGGTCAAGTGTCATGATTAGCTTCTGGATCTCCTTGTTGATTTTTTGTCTTGATGATCTATCTCGGGTTGTCAGTAGGATACTTAAGTCCCCTGCTATAATAGTGTTAGAGTCAGCCGGGCTCGGTGGCTCAGCCTGTAATCCCACATCTCTGGGAGGCTGAGGTGAGTGGATTGCCTGAGCCCGCGGGTTCGAGACCCACCTGGGCAGTGAGACCCACCTGGGCAGTGAGACCTCATCTCTACAATAAATCAAAAAAAATCAGCTGGGAGTGGTAACCATGCCTGTAATTCTGGCTACTCGGAAGGCTGAGGTGGAAGGATTGCCAGAGCCCAGCAGGTTGAAGCTGTGGTGGCTGGGAGCGGCCACTGCACTCCAGTCTGGGAGACAGAGTGAGACTCCAACTCAAAAAAAAAAAAAAAGTGTTAGAGTCAATATCTTTTTCCAGTTTATTTAGTAGTTGTTTTGTAAATGCTGATGCTCCTGTATTGGGTGCACATATGATTAGGATGGGTATTTCTTATTGATGGATTGAACCTTTCATCATTATGTAGTGTCGTTTTGTATCTTTTTAAATTTTTGATAGCTTAAAGATTACTTTGTCTGATATTAAGAGTGCAACTCCTCCCTTATTTGCGGTCCACTTGCCTGGAAACTCGTTTTCCATCCTTTAACTTTGAGTCTGTGTGCATCCCTTGTAGTGAGATGAGTCTCCTGGATGCAGTAAATAATGGGTTTATGGTTTCCTGTCCAGTCCACCATTCTGTCTTTTCAGTGGTGCATTTAGTCCATTCACATTCAGGCTGATTATTGAAATGTGGTGGGTTTTCCCTGTCATGAGGTTCTTATAGAATTGTTGTTCCTTTGATTTGTTGTCTTTCCTTTGGTTTTTGGATTGATTCATGTGTGTTTTCCATCTTTTCCCTGTAGTCTTGTGAAGAACGTTGTCATTCTTTTCTCCTTTTCTTCTGTGTTTCATACTTTCTTCAGTATTTCTTGTATAGGTGGTCTGGAAGCAGCATATGTTCTTAGGGATTGGATGTCTGGGAAAGATTTTAATTCTCCCTCACTGATGAAGCTTAACTTGGCTGGGTAGGTTATTCTTGGTTGAAATGGTTTATCTTTGAGAACTTTGGAAGATTGGGCTCCAAGCTCTCCTAGCCTGCAAGTAGCTCCACGAGCCTGGCTCCAGACAAGGGGTAGGGTGTGGCAGTGGCAGCAGCAGTGGCAGTTTCCACAGAGCATGCTTGGGGGCTTCACTGTCCAGAGCCATGGGTCACCTCAGGCATGGGCAGGGTGTTGGTGGTGGTGGCAGTATCATGAGCCGCTGCCACAGCTGAGGCTGAGATGGCTAAGATGGCTGAGGTGGCAGCCGAGCAGCTTGTGAAGAGCAGGCTGCCGACAATGTGAGCTGCAGTCCCCTTGGGGAGAGCTAGATTCTTTATGTGTGTTCTCTTTCATGGAGGGTCTTACAGACCAAAATGCTCCATTGCCACCTTGCTGGAAGTCCTGTTTATTTTTCAAAAAGCTTAATTGAGATATAATTCATGTTTTTAGAGTGTATTGTATAATCCAGTGTTTTTTAGTATATTCACAGAGTTGTGCAACCATTATCACAATCAATTTAGACCACTTTTATCACATAAGAAAGAAATTCCATACCTTAGTCACTCCATATCTCTCCCTCCCCCATCATACTTATCCTCTTCTCCCCAACCTCAGGTCCCAAGAAATCACTTATCTACTTTTTTTCTCTATAGGATATTTAGCTATTCTAGACACATTTTAGGTATGTTTTCTATCTCTCTGCAATTACATATTCTTTTACCAACATCATCCCATTTTCCCCTGCCCCAACCATTCATGCCTCTGTTAGCTACCATTCTACTGATTTTAATCTCTAATTTTATTAGATCAAAAATATTTTTAAATTCAACATTTGCAAATTACACATCTAATAAGGGGACAATATCCACAATTTATAATTAGCTCACCTCAATAGCAAGAAAACAAATAACTCTCTTTCTTAAATGGACAAAAGATCTGAATACATACACAATTTTCAAAAGAAGTTATACAAATGACCAACAGGTATATAAAAAATGCTCAACATTTAATTATCAAGAAAATGAAAATCAAATCTACAGTGAGATATCATCTCACATCTACTTGAATAATTGTTACCAAAAAGGACAAAAGATAACTGTTGATGAAGATAAAGTGTAAAGAGAACACTTATACACTGCTGGTAAAAATGTAAATTGGTACAGTAATTTTGAAAAGCAATATGGAGGTTTCTCAAAATGTTAAAAACAATAACAATATGTTGCAGAAATCTCACAAGTGTGTATATATCCAAAGGAAACTAATTATAATGTAGAAGAGATGTCTGTTCTCCAATTTTTGTTGCCCAGCAATGTATAAGCATCCACTTTTCATTGCCTTCATGTCAGTACATACTTTTTTTTTTTTTTTTAATGTGTTAAATAATGAGCTTTCTGACTGGTGTTAAGTGGTAACTCACTCTGGTTCTAATTTCTCTCTGATAGTAAGTGATATTGAGCATTTTTTCATTTGCTTTTTGGCCATTTGCATATCTTCTTCTGAGAGATTTCTGTTCATGTGATTTGACCATTTTTTAAAATGGGGTTATTTGCTTTTTTTTATGATTTGTTTGAATTCTTTGTAGATTTTGAATATTAGTCTTTTTTCAGGTGTGTAGTGTGGAAATAATCTTCTCCCAGTCTGTTGGTTGCTTATTTATACTATTGATTATTTCTCTTGCTGCGCAACAGCTTTTTTTTTAGTTTAATGAAGTTCTACTTATTTATTTTTGCTTTTGTTGTATTTGCTTTGGGGGTTTAAGTCATGTATTCTTTGTCTAGGCCAATGTCTAGAACAGTTTTTCCAAAGTTTACTTTTGGAATTTGTCTGGTTTAAGTTTTGGCATTTAAGTCTTTAATCCATTTTGAGTTATTTTTTGTATATGGTGGGAGAAAGAATCATGTTTTATACTTCCGCATGTAGCTATCCATTTCTAAGTACCATTTGTTGACTAGGGTGTCTTTTCCCCAGTGTATGTATTTGTCTGCTTTCTAGAAGATCAGGTGGTTGTAGGTATTTGGGTTTATTTCTGAATTCTCTATACTGTTCTATTGGTCTATGTATTTACTCTTTTACCAATGCCATGTTGTTTTGGTTACTATAGCCTTGTAGTGTAATTTAAAGACAGGTAAGGTGATAACTCTAGCTTTGTTCTTTTTGCTCAGGATTGCTTTGGCTATTTTGTCTCTTTTTTGGTTTACTCCATAAGAGAAACACATTCTCGGTGCTTCTTTTCTGCTATCCTATCACAATATATATTTTAAAGGAATTAAAGTAAACTGAGTAAAGGCTTTATGTAGTGCTGAGAAATCTTTTTGTAGTAGCATTTATATTAGTGTATGATCAAAAGAAAATTCTGAAAGATGTAGTTCAGCCTAGTCAAGTTGATTTATCACAAAGCCTTCACATTCTACATTGTAGCAGTTTGGCACCCAGACACAGTTCCTTAAATCATACTTAGTTTCCAAATAAAGATAAAGTCTTATTTCTGGCAAGCATGGAATAGCTACTCCATTACAACCTGAATACTTTCTTTATAAAAAAAATACTAAATCTTCTATTTTAATACAGTTACTCAAATACTAAAATATAAAAGTAATTATTAAGAAACATTTTATATTAGTTAATAAATAAATTAAAGTGAGAACAAAGCAAAAATATTTAAGCCCACATATGTAGATAGATTGGAACATACAGAAGTAATTATACAAATACTCACATAGCTATTTTCTTTGATTTCTTATTCCATATTTTCACTCAATGAACCTCATTTTCTGATGAAGTAACTCAAACTTTCATTTCTGAAAGACCCAGATGACCCCAAAAGGGCTGTAATATCACTGTCAGCTTTGTGGTGATCCTTGCATATTGTGCAAAATTAATAAACTGAGCTTAAGTTTTTTCTTTCTCAATCTATTTTAGGGATTTTACTAGGGGGTCATAAGTTCAGGCTAAGAGAGAGAAGATAATGTACTAGTAGTAGGAGCTGGGAACATTTGGACAACTGCACCTGCAGCTTACTTTTTTGCCCTCAGCTCCTGTTCTTACTCGGTCTCATACAGACCTCTTCTATTTGTTTTGTTGTTGCTGCTGCTGTTGTTATTTTAAAGCAGGATTTATTGAGAGTACAGAAAAACTCCCACAGAGTGGACTCGAAGGGGTTGCCCTGACCTCTTCTATTTGATAATCAAGTGCTGCAATGCTTATATAACTGTATGACTTAGTGAATCAGAAAAAAAATCTGCTTCATAATAGCTCGGTTTGCATGGTAACTTGATGGCTCAAGACTTAGCATTTAGTTTCTACTGAAATTCAGTAGCAAGCAAAAGCTGTTTCTCAAAAGGAGCCTACTTATTTTCACAGGATGATTGAACTTTAAATTCCCATGGGTCTGAAAATTTATATATCTTTAGGGATCTGCCAATGACTCTGAACAATGTTGCTATCCACCAACAAATACTTCAAGCACCATTAGGTTTCCCGGCTTATATGTTTTAAGTGGCAGAATAGCTTCAACTAGTGCCCGTTGGTTTCCAGTTTGCTTGTGGTCTTCTCTTCCTGACTGTCTAACAGTAGACAATAATCTTCAGCCCAATGATGGATAAGACTTTGATATTAACATATATATAATTATATATGTTATTATATATTATATATATTAACATATATGTTATTATATTATATTAACATATAGCCTTTCAGATGTAAGTAGAAATGAGATACGATATTTCTACATTTTATTGTTGTTACTTATGGATCTGTTCCTGACCTCAAGCAAACTGAGTACTCCTGGAGTACAAAGGTTGGTTCTTTATTGCCCATAGTTTACCACCAGCTCACTTTAATGTCTAGTTTATAGTAGGTATTTTTAACAAATATTTTGGATGAATATGAGTTTAATGTATATATTTCTAATTATAATTAATATCTATATACATAGATTGTTCAGGTGCATGTACACACTGAAACACCCATGAACAGAATAATTTATGTATACAGTCTTGAAGAAATAAATTGAATAATAATATACACATTCAGTCTCTTCAAATAAAGCTATGTCAAATATTATCATTTTTGCCTGAGCTCCTAATAATTGAACATTTGTGAAATCCTGTTGCCTAATTCAATTTCATCTATACATCAAACACTTATCTATACCCCTGTTTTTAAAAATCTTTATCTGCTTATCATAAGCCATACTTAGAAAACCATACATGGACACTGTGTTCTAACTGAGCTAATGTCATCTTAAAACCACAAGGTTATACATTAGCAGGTTCTCATGAACATATTTTACATGATTAATATAATTAGTCTGAGTAATTGTGGAACTGATACATTCACAGATTGGTCTAATTAGCCTTTGAGCAGACTGATGCCTCAATTGAAGAGCTAATAAATTTTCTGGCTGATCTTCATGTACCTTTTATACTTGGTTTAATTAGTTTCCAAGCATTTGGCATGGTAACTTTAAAAAAAGGGCTAAAGATTAATCTATCAATTTTCAATAATCTGGTTGTTTTAATTAGTATTTATTTTCCCTGCATACTTCACTCATTTTGTTTTAATATATATTTTGTAACACTTTTGACAATGATCAAAATTCTTTATTAACTTGCACATAGATTAGTACCATTAGAAGGCTCTTGTGAGACTGTATATAATTATAAATGTGGGATTTTAGAAAGCTTAGAAATGCAGTATAAGTTGCATGAAATTGAACAATGATTTTAGTTCTAAGTTATCTGGAAATTCCATGTATAATTTATCCACAAATTTCCTTTTCTTGATATTGTTGATTTCTCTAAAGTAGCCATTTTCCTCTGATTTTATTTATAGTTTCATGTTTTTGTAAATAAATCAAAATACTTCAAACCAAGTAATACTAATCATGAAATTAATATATATAACATGTTTTGTATGAATTTTTAGAAAAAAATTTGCCTGTATTTTATGTATATATTTAATTAAGTTTTTTAAAAAAATTTAGCCATAATATATATGGAAATCTCCTTGACTCTAAGCTAAGGCCATTTAGTATGCTAAATCCAATGATCCACAGTGCTCTGCTCAAGTAATAAATGAAAACTATTAGAGTGTATCCTTCTAATTATTATTCAAATGCTGGTGTATTATTAGAGTTCATTTACCATGCTGTATGTAATACAGATATCTATTCATTCTTAAATTACTTTAAACTAAATTAAACTTGTACTTATTCTTAAAATATACTCCGATAACAACTTATCTAAACTCCTTGAGTTTTGAATTTAATTTCAGAAGACATTGATCAATTACAAGTCATACAATGATTTTTTTAATCAGAAAAAAATAATTTAATGCTACAGTGATGTGTCTCTTCAAATGCAGAAGTAAGGGTAGGTAGGCCAACGGTATGTGTAATAGAATTCTCATGAGAAACTTAGTAACTTGCCCATCTCAAAGAAACATTATTATCACCCAGAATCTTAATTTTGCCTACCACTCACACATTAAACATGGCTTTCTATTTTTTCCCCAATATCTTCTGCAATTTCTTTACTTAAACCATAACAATGCTTTTACTACTTGCCAATAATATATTTGCACTAATGTTATCCTAATAGATCAGTTTGACATCAATTTCTTGTTCTGTATCTCAAGAATGCATATATCAACTATTTCAATTTTTATTTCTTTCATACATTTTTAAACAGTGCTTTAAATGTAGCAGCTATTTACTAATATTGTATTAAATACATTGACATAAATTTAAATGAAACTTTTTGTTTTCAAAGTTGTGAACCTTTAAGATTTTTAATGTTTTAAAAAGCAATACATGTTACATATTTTAAATCAATATTGCTACAGAAATATAGGAAAGCATTTTCTCTTTTTAGCATTTTCTCATGATAAATACCTATATTTTTAAGCAATATACTTATATTGCTCTTTCTTGTTTTTATAATGTTGAGAATGTGACAATTTGGGCTAACTACTTTTCACTATGTTTCTTCATCTTCCTAACATATTTTATCTTGTCTAGCTTTCAGTATATTCATCACACAATATTTGGATGATCTTATATTAGTACCATAATATTTTGACTTTACAAATTTTACTACGAATCCATATTTTTCACTAGAAATTTTCCTTTTTAATAGTCGTCGGTTTTAATTTGAGTAAATACTTTCCTTTCCTTCTTTTTGCAGTGTACCTGTTTATAATTTCACCTTACTCAATAATACTAAATATTCTTTTACAGTCTTTCATACATACATTATCATTAATTTCTTATTTCACCTGCGGGGTACATTTCTCCAAGACCTTTCTTGCTTTTCATGTATAGGTCAGTTACATTCCCTAACCTCCTCCTAGGTTGTTGGATTTATGTTCACTGTCACCTTGAATATTTTTTAATCTCCTGACTCTGCTATCCTGTGAACAAACTCCTATGTCTTCCTTTTCCATACTTTGCTTTGTGAGAATACATTCTTAACAAGCTTCCTTGGAAAAAAATGTGAGAAGTACAATATTTCAGACAGTATATGGCATTAAAATAATTTTTTTCTGTTCTAATATTTAAAGGTTCTTTAAACATGTATAGACTCCTAAGTGATAAATTCAGTTTTTCTAAAAAATTGAAAGTATTGTTTTATGGTATTCCAGTTAAGGGATTTTGTTGATTGTACTGCAGTTATTGTCAAACAATCAATCAATTTTTATTAGGTGATCAATTTTAATATCTCAGGAAGTTTAAGTGTGGATATTTTATTCCATCATGGTCAGTAGCAAAATTCTAGTTTATAGTTTTTCACTGACATTAAATAAAAAATCACTTTTCTCACTCTTTGCTTCTTACACACACTTATATTTAATAGATAGCACAATAGTTCAATAACTTACATTTTTGTTAATAATACAATGTACTGTAGAGTTTAAATTCATTTTTACTTTTTTAAATACATTTGTGTAAAAGTAGACTTTCTGTTTTCATAAAATACCATTACTAAAATATAAAGCAACCAATTTTTATGAATTATTTGGTATTCAATATGATTTTCTTTTTTAATGCTTTTTGACTTTTTTGTTTTTATTCACAGATGTGGGATACAATTCAAGGTTATCATAGAAGTAATTATCACACAGGTGAAGTTTGGGCTTCCCTTTGGTATCCACTTTACTTTGTTTGAGATCAGTTACTCACTCCTATTGATGTTATGTCCCCTACCCTTTCCTCTGGTAGTTTCTCACTAAAGCAAGATTCTTTATTATATTATTATTATAAATGTTCAGAGTCTACTTATGGGCAAGAACATGTGGTACTCGGTTCTTTGTATCTGTGATAGATCACCAGGTATTAGCCGTGCTTGATGGCTCAGCCTGCAACCCCGTGCTGAGGTGAGTGGATTGCCTGAGCCCGCGGGTTCGGGACCTGCCTGGGCAACTTGGCAAGACCTCATCTCTACAATAAAACAAAAAATTAGCCAGGCGTGGTAGTGCACACCTGTAGTTTCAGCTACTTGGAAGGATGAGGTGGAAGGATCGCTGGAGCCCAGCAGGTCGAGGCTGCAGTGGCCAGGAGCGGCTACTACATTCCAGTCTGGGTGAGAGAGTGAGATTCCAACTCAAAAAAAAACAAAAACAAAAAAACACCAAGTATCCAAGTATTATATACTCTAAATCAATCGAAGTTGCTGCAAAATTCATAATTTTGTCTTTCTTTATGACTGTAAAATATTCCATCATGTATATGTACTACATTTTGTTTATCCAGTCCACTTTTGATGGATGGCATGATTGGTGTCATGCTTTTGCTATTGAAAATAATTCAGTAATAAACATGTGTACACAGTTATCTTTTTTATAGAATGATTTGAGTTCTTCTACGTATATTCCCAGAGAGGGATTGCTGGCTCTTATGAAAGGTCAATTTTTAGATTTTTTAGTAATCACCACACGGTTTTCCACAGAGGTTGTACTAGTTTACACTCTCACTGACATTGTAGAAACATTCTTTTTCTATGCATCCTCTCCAGCTTCTCTTGTTTTTTGAGTTATTGGTGATGGCCATGCTGACTGGAGTTAGGTGGAATCTCAGTATGGTTTTAATTTGCATTTCTTTGATGATTAATGAGGCTGAGCACTTTTCATGTATCTGTTCACTGTTCATGTGTCATTTTTGAGAAGTGTCTTTCCATATTCTTTGTCCATTTTTATTTTTTATATTTTTATTTTTTATTTTGGAACATTTTCGTTAGATCCAATATGTTAGATCTTAGATGTTAGTCCTTTGCCAGATTTACAGTTTGCAAATATTTTTCCTCATTCTGTTGACTCTCTCCCTATTCTCTTGATGATTTATTTGACTTTGCAGAAGATTTTCAGTTGAATGAGGTCTCACTTTTCTATCTTATCTCTTATGACATAGGCATTTGGGATTTTGATCAGTAATTTGATGTCTATTTGAATTTCATAAGGGTGCCTCCTGCATTCTCTAAGATTCTTATATTTTGAGGTTTTACATTTAGGTCTTTGAGTTTATTTTTGTGTAAGGTGATAGATTTTCTGCCTGTGAACAGTCAGTTTTCTCAGCACCATGTACTAAATAGATCCTCCTATCCCTAATGGTTGTTAGTGGAGGCTTTGTTGAAGATGAGTTGGTTGAGAAATTAAGGTTTGGCTTGCAGAATTTCTAACCTAGTCCATTGGTCTATATGCCTGTTTTGTACCAATACCAGGTTATTTTGTTTAGTGTAGATTTATAATATAGTTTAAAGTCTGGGAGTGTGATACTTCCCACTTTGTTTCTTTTGCTAAGGAATGTTTTGACTACTTGTGGTTATTTATGTTTCTATATGAATTACTGTATTATTGTTTTCAGTTCTGAGAAGAATGATGTTGGCAATTTAATGGTTATTGGGTTGAATCAGTACATTGCCTAGGGTAGGTTAGACATCTTAACAATGTTTATACTTCCAATTCATGGGCATGAACTATTTTTCCATTTGTTTGTGTCTTTAAATTATTTGAGTGGTGTTTCATAGCTTTTGTTGTAAAGATCTTTCACTACTCTGGTTAGGAAGATGATGAGGTATTTCATTTTTTGTGGCTATTGTGAATGGGATTGTTCTCCGCCTGTTTGTTGCTAGGGTATAGAATGGGACTATCTTTTGCATATTTAATTTATACCCTGAGACTTTGCCAAGGTCCTTTATCAGTCCAAGAAGATTTTTGACAGATTCTTTTGGATTTCTATGGTACAGGAACATATCAGCAATTAGAGATACTTAATCTCATCTTTTTCTATTTTGATACCCCTGATTTCCTTCTCTTGCCTAATTTCACTAGTTTGGACTTCCAATACTATGTTGAACTAGAGGGGTGAGAGTGGGTAGCATTGTCTTGTTTCAGTTTTCAGGGAAAATGCCTCCAATTTCTGTTTGTTTAGCAATATGTTGGCTGTGGGTGTATCATAGATGGTTCTTATTATTTTGAGGTATGCTCCCTGTATGCCTAGATGTTCAAGGATTTACATCAAGAAGGGATGATAGATTTTATTGGAAGCTTTGTGTGTCTAATGATATAATGATGGGGTTCTTGGTTTTACATCTGTTGATGTATTGCATTACATTTATGGTCTTGCAGATGTCACACCAGCCCTGCATTACAGGGATGAAGCCTATTGGTTCATGGTGGATGATTTTTGAGATGTGTTGTTGGACCCAATTTGCTATAATCTTATTGAGAATTTTTACATCTATGTGCATCAGAAATATTGGCATGTAGTTCTCCTTCTTTGTTTAATCTTTACCTGTTTTGAATATCAGTGTGATGTTAGCTCCATAAAATGTCTTGGGGAGAGTTCTGTCTTTCTTGATCACCTGATATGCATTCAATTGAATTGATATTATCTCCTCCTTATATGTTTTGTAGAATTCTACTGAAAAGTCATCTGGACCAGGTATTTTTTTTTAAGATAGGTTTCTTATGATGAAGTCAATTTCCTGGGTTTTTATTTATTTATTTACTGTGTCAATTTATTTTTGGTTCAATCTTGGGAAGTTGTGCAATATCAGAAAGTCCTCCATTTCATTTGTTATCAAGCTTATTTTCAGAATGTTGTGCATAGTAATCTCTGACAATATTTTGTATTTCTGTAGGGTCTGCTGTTACTTAATCTTTTGTGTTTTTATTCTTTTTTTGTGCCTTTTTCTCTCATTTCTTGGTCATTCTGGTGAGGGGGTCCATCAATCTTGTTTATCCTTTCAAAGAACCAGCTGTTTCTTTCATTGATTTTTTTTTCTATGATATTTTTGTCTTCTTTTTTTAGTTTAGAAAATATAGTTTATTGAAAAAATAAATTAGAGAGAGAGAGAGAGAGAGAGAGAGATGAAATTCACCTCTCTGAGGCAGGGAAAGAGGCCAAAGCCAAGAAATATGGCAACAGTCATAGCTCAAAGAGCACATGAACTCACCAAAGTCTATTAAGACAATGGCCCATATTTTTGTCTTTTATGTACCATATTTGAGCTTTTACTTTGGTTATCTGGATCCTTCTGCTGAAGTTTGGGTTTTGGTGGTCTTGCCTTTCCAGCTGACTTAGGTGACATTTTTAGGCTACTAACTTGTGATCTCTATTTTCTCGATGTGCATTTATAGAGATATAAATTCCCCTCTTAGTACTATTTTCATGACATCTCTGAAGTGTTGGTAAGATGTTTCTTCATATTCACCTATTTCCAGAAATCTTTTAATTTCTGTTTTGATTTCTGTATTAACCTAGAAGTCATTCAGCATCATGTGGTTTAGTATCCATATGTTTGTAGGTTTTGGGGGTATTTTGTTGGTTGGTACTTATTTTTATTCCACTGTGGTCTGAGAAGGTGCATGGCAGTATTTCATTCTTATGAAATTTGTTTATGCTTGATTTGTGGCTTAGGATTTAGTGATCTTAGAATGCATTCCATGTGGTGATGAATAGAATGTATATTCCTTAGCCATTGGGTGGACTATTCTGTAGGTGTCTATTAAGTCCATTTAGTCTAGCATCAGGTAGAGGTTCTGGATTTCTTTGTTGATTTTTTGTCCTGATGATTTATCTATGGTTGTTAGTGAGTTGTGTCCCCAACTATGATAGTGTTAGAGTAAATATCTTTTTATAGTTTACTTAGTAGCTGCTTTACAATGGCTGGGGCTCTTGTATTTGGTGCATATATGTTTTGGATGGACATTTTGATACTTTACCATTATTTAGTGTCTTTCCATATCCTTTTAAAATTTTTGATGTCTTAAAGATTGTTTTGCCTGATATTAAGATTGTAACTCCTGCCTTATTTTGTGATCCATTCACCTGAAAATTTGTTTTCTAGCCTCTAACTTTGAGTCTGTGGATGTCCTTTCTGGTGAGATGTGTCTCCTGGAGGCAGCAAATTATTGGGTAATTTTTTTTTTTGTTTTGTTTTTTTAAATCCAGTTTACCACTCCATTTCTTTTCAGTGGTGCATTTAGTCCATTCATGTTCAGGCTGATTATTGAACTGTGAGAGTTTTTCCCAGTCAAAAGGCTCTAATAAGACTAATTTGTTTTTTTTGTTTGTTTGTTTTTAAGTTTTGTAATATACGTGTGTGTTTTCATTTTTGCCAGTGGTGTGTGTGTTCTGCTACTTCTGTGTTTGTGATCTTGTGAAACATATGGTCTTTATTTTGTTTATGTTTTCTTCTGTGCACAGTTTATTTTTAAGTGTCTCTGTAGAGTTGGTCTGAAAGTGGTACATTCTTTTAGGGGTTGAATGCCTGAAAAGAATTTTAATTATCCATCACTGCAGAATCTTACCTTGACTGAGTAGAAATATTTTGGTAAAATTGTTTATATTTGAGAACATTAAAGATTAGGGTCCAATCCCTTCTGACCTGTAGTGTTTCTGCAGATAAGTCCAGTACTGGCTGGTCTCCTCCAGTAAATAGTCTGATCTTTTTCTCTTGCTATCTTTATAATTTTTTTTCTTTTGTGAACTACTATGTGTCTAGGGATTAATCTCCTCATTAGATATCTTGCAGGGGTTCTCTGAATCTCTTGTGCTTGTATAATCCTCTCTCTGGCCACATTAAGAAAGTTTTCTTGAATGACCACATAAAATGTTTGTTGGAAGGTGTTTTGTCTTCCTCCTTCTACTTCATGTATTCCAAATAGACGTATGTTTGGCTTCTTGATAAAATAGCATATCTCTTGGAGAGTTTCTTCTTTCTTCTTAATTTTCCTTTCTATATTTTTAATAGATTGTGTTGATTCCATAATTTGGTCTCTCAGCTCTAAGATTCTTTCTTCTTCTTGATCAATTCTGCCTCCCATGCTTGTCAATTTGTTGTATGTTTTTGGTTGGAATTCTTTATTTCTATCATTTCAAATACACTTTTTTGAATCTGCCCAACTCCATTGCAATTTTATTTAGTTTTAGCCCTTGCATTTTTTGATTTTTATTCATTCTATCCAATGATTCTCTGATCTCTGAAAGCTCCTTTGGGGAACCATCATTCTTAGAGATAGTCACTGTTTGTGCTCCAGTAACTGTTCTTTCAGGCACTGACTCTTTTGGGGGCTCAGAAGGTTACCAGTAATTTTTTCATCATTTTTTTTCATTTGTAGCAATTATCTTATCTTTCTCTTTTATTCCATTTCCCAGTAGGAAATGAAGAACAATCACCTCTGGTATTTGCTCTGTCTGTCCTTCCCTGCTGGGACTTTGGGCTTGTCCAATTATGAAAAAGGGCTGGAGATGGGGTATTGTACTGTTCCTTTACAATGTTGAGGACTTACTAAGTGATGTGAGAGGGACTACAAGGATCCTGAACCTACTGATGGGTCTCAATGCTTGCTATCTGGTGACTGGGCCAGCTGGGACTTGCTCTTTGTCTCCACACAAAATGACCTTACAGTGAGAATGCTTAGGTAGCCCCTGAGTCCAATACAGGGTATAAGAGAGAAAGCAGAGGGAAGGAGAGAAAAAAGGGAAAGAAGAAAAAGGATAGAGAAAAAAGAAAAGAAACTACAGAGAAAGAACAAATAGCAGAAAGAAAGAAAAGAGAATATCAGCCTACAAGCGATCAAACACCACAGATAACAAACAAGACACACGAACTAAAACCCAGAAAACTATTTGTTAGAGTTCTCAGCTTTAGTATATCTTTTTGAGGTGGGGAGGGAACTATTTCTTGTGGCAAGTTCTGTAAATGCAGGTCTACAACTACAGTTTCCCTCTTTACTGTTGAGATTTGAAATGTTAGCATCTTCAACTCCTGCTACCCTGCAGTTGATAGCTGGTGTGTGCCCATGGGGTGAGGGTTGGGAATAACTTGACTCAGTATCTCTCAAGCTCTCTTCTCCTTCCTTCATTTTCCAGCATACTCATAGCTCCCAGGGTATTCAGTTTGTGGTGGGAGAATGGGGCCTCTAGTCTCTGCCTTGCCATCCCCACCTCATTTAGTCATTGCTAGAGGCAGGGTCATCTAGGCACTCATTTGCCTCCCTCCAGTTCATATCCCTTGTATGCATATATTGTCCAGCAGGCTCAGGATGTGGATTGTCTGGGACTCCACATCTGCTGTTACCCACCAGGGCTTGTATACTAGGGCAATGCTCTATGAGTTTGCAAATAGCAGCCAAAGCAAAGTAGAGCTCACATCCTGCTCTCAAGATGTAGGTCTGTAGTTTCACAGATGATGCCTTGGAGTACTTCTCTGTCGAGGCTTTATACTGGCTGCTCTATCTCTCTACAGTCTACTGTTCTGCCACAAATGGGAGCAGGAGAGATATCTCCCTCCCCAACAAGTACCACACTCTCTGTATCTCAGGTCATGGTGGTGGTGCTTTGTAGCCCAACCTAGGGTGGGGAGGTGGTTGAGGCAGTGGCAGTGAGCCTAGACTTGGGCTAGTCTCTCCCTGCTACTTCCTCAGAAGCAATACAGGATTAAAATGTCAATAAAGAAAACATATAAAAGTAACTTTTTTGATCCTTCATTTTATTTTATTTTATTTTTTAATAAAGATGTGGGTGAAATTCAGGGTTAGGTATGCAAATGTTGATTATCCAGGTACTTCATTGATGAGGTATGACCCTCCCTCCCCTAGCAGTATCCTTCAACTGCCTATCCCACCCACTACTGCCAAGTATTATAATTGTTCAGGGTCCACTAATGAGTGAGAACATATGTCACTCTGTTCTTTGTTTCTGTGATAGATCACTGAGTAGGATGGACTCCAAATCCAAACAAGCTGCTGAGATGTACGTATATTTATCCTTTTTTATGGCTGCATAATATTCCATTGTGTATATGTACCACATTTTTTAAACCCAGTCCTGCTTCGATGGGCAGCATGGTTGGTTCCATGTTTTTGCTATTATGAATAGAGCTGCAACAAACATACGTGTGCAGGTATCTTTTTTGTAGAATGATTTGGGTTCCTTTGGGTATATTCCCAATAGGAGAACTGCTGGGTCATATTGAAGGTCAATTTCTAGTTCTTTCAGAAATCACCACACTAACTTTTTAAGTGTCATTCAATTTATATTTAAAACACAAAATAAAGTAATTGATATAGCAATATTATAAACTGGTTGATCATCTAGGTTTTCAACCAATTAAAATAAATCAAAGTGTCACCAAGTAGAAGAAAATGTTGTTTGTATCACTCTACAGAATATAGTTACTGTACATTTTCGTGTGACAATCCAAACATATGAGAAGACTCTTCTGCCTATATAGATCTTCAAAAGTCTACCCAGTGTTGTAGACATAGGCCAACATCTCACACTTCTCCAATAGAAAGGGAAAGAGTGAGATAGGTGTACCAAGTTTAGTAATATTGATTGATAAGTTAGCTACAACCACCGAGGAAATGTAACACACTCCAACTCTCTGGCACACTGTAAAGAATGGGCAAAAAGCATAGGTTGTTAGAAAAAATATATCTCATTTTCATAGAAAAAATTGAAAAATATGGAGAATAAACATTTCCATTTACAAAACATGCAATTTATTATTAATAGTCACTAGTTCTTCTTTCTATATGGGATTGTTTTTTGTTATTATATTTATTTTTACCTGCCACCTCTCTTGCTTTTTTCTGTATGTGATTATGTATTTAAAAAGTTATTTTCATTACATAAAAATTTATGCTCATTACATTAGGGTTTGGGGTTAAATGAAATGAAATGAATATGCTTAATTTACCACCTTTAAAGGAAAATCCAACTTATAACCTCTATTCTGATAAGTATAAAAATTTCAGATTAAGCCTTTAATTGAGACATTTTATAGTATAGTATAGAAGACTATTTTATATACATTTTAAAACCTTTTCTTTTTAAAATGGCATAGCCCAATCAAAAAGAATAGATTATTATGTTCTGCCTAATAAGTTGGCTCCACATCCCTAGTCTATCTAATTTCCCTAACAAAGTTAAAAATTGCTATTGAGTAGGCTTCATGACTGACATTAGTTAATGATGGTGTGGCAGCAGAATATGTAATTTGTTTTGCATAGACCAAGCATTATTGTAAGTAATGAAGAATTATGCTAACAGCAAAGTCAGCAAAACTGACATTGCAATCAAAGAATGAAGATTTTTATGCACCATCATGCTATCATTTTGATAAAGTACATTTTCCAATCAAAGTCATTTAAGTACCATGGTAAAATAGGACATAGAATAAGCCACTACACACTCTAGTTTTTATTGAATTACGATTTCTTAAAATTGAGGTATCTAATGGGAGTAATTCAATTACAGTGTGCAATATTATATGCTAAATAACCATGTTCTGTGACTTAAAATATTGTTATATATTTACTTAATATTGGAATATAAATCCTAAATGCTGAAAAATAAATTTTGCATTTTATTTACAAAGTTTACTGCCAAAAAATTATTTCAGTTTACCTACACATTCTTATTTAGTAAGACTTAATATGCATTTAAATTTTCTGGGAAAACTTGTATATAATTGTTACAAATTTGTTCCTTGTTTTTCTCATTTCTGATATCTAAGTCATTTAAACAAGGCAGTTCTTATTACTACATAAATACATTGGAATTCATAAATAATTAAATGCAATTATCAAATGAACACTATTGACAACTAAATGTTTAAGTGTCTTTCCTAAGATTTGTTTTTCATAGCACTTGACTCTCTAGCGGTGTCTTTACAGATTAAGATCAAATTCACCACTTATGTGGGCCCTATTTGGCACTATGTATATGTAAATGTATTTTTATGTGACTTGCTGTAACTTTTCCCAGTAAGAGAAAAACAATAAAATATATTTAATAGAAATAGTTCAAGTTAAAGAATTAAAGTGATGATGTAGTATACATATCAGTATATATGGTTATAATTATGATATCATTGAAGTTACTCACATAGGAATTATGAAAATTCAAAATAATTGAAACAGCATACATTGAATTATGATGAATATTGCATGACGCATTTCAGTGATTCCACAAAAACATAAAGATTTGAATGGCTGTGGTGGCTTACACTTGTAACCCCAGCACTTTGGGAGGTCAAGATGAGAGGATTGCTTGAGCCCAGGAGTTGGAGATCAGACTAGACACCATAGCATGATCTTGTTTCTACAAAAAATAATTTTAAAAAATAGTTGGGCATGATATCGCACACCTACAATATCAGTTACTTAGGAGGCTGAGGCAAAAGGATCACCTAAGCCCAGGATATTGAGACTGAGCTGTGATCATACCACTGTGCTTCAGTCTGGGTGACAGAGTGAGATCTTGACACAAAAATTACACACACACACACACACACACACACACACACACACACACACCCATAAAGATGAAGTCAATTTGACTATGTTCCTTTTGTATACAGTTTCAGTTTTTAATTACCTGTTTTTAACAACCATTTACTTTCCCTGTATTCTCAACAAATATTAAACTTTTTAAAAATAATGCTTCTTTCCAGTAACTAAAAGGTGTTTGTTCTTTCTTATTCGCAATAAGCTTTGAAACTCAACTCAAATATCTGTTTCTCCCACCACAATTTTGGATACAGGGCTGATATTTTCAGGAGTGACATGACATTTAAGTCTATTTAAAATAAAAAGAAGCCGGGCTCGGTGGCTCAGCCTGTAATCCCGCGCCTTTGGGAGGTGAGTGGATTGCCTGAGCCCGCGGGTTCGAGACCCGCCTGGGCAGCGAGACCTCATCTCTACAATAAATCAAAAAATCAGCTGGGCATAGTAGCACATGCCTGTAATTCCGGCTACTTGGAAGGCTGAGGCGGAAGGATTGCTGGAGCCCAGCAGGTCGAGGCCGCGGTGGCTGGGAGCAGCCACTGTACTCCAGTCTGGGCGACAGAGTGAGACTCCAACTCAAAAAAATAAAATAGAATAAAAAGAAAATTATTTAAAGCAGAAATATTAAAATGGTCAAATTTTTAAAGCATATATTTACTTAGGATGATAAAGAATAGTATTGGGTATACAAGCAAGTATAAAAACATAAGTAAAGTATAAAAACATAAGTAAATGACCAAGAGGAAAAATAAAAATTTGAAAGAATTTTGAATTAGGAGAAAGAATACAGATAAAAGATACATTTCTACCTTGAAAGATCACATAGAAGTATTCTATCAGAGGAAGCAAAAAAATATGGTATATACAGAAATAGAAAAGGTAAAAGAAAACCTTATAGACACACACACAAAGTTTTGACATTACCAAATTGGGGTTGTAGGAGACCTGAAAGAAAAGCCATAAAAAAATATGAAAATATTTACCAAAAATTAGAGAAAGATAAAAAAATCTTCAGACTAAAAAATCCATAGAATGCTAAAATGGAAACACAAGAGAAAAATAAACATATAAATAAAAAACAAACAAAATTTGAGCAAATAAATAATGTGAGAGGAAAAAATAGATTACCTAAAAAGAAAGAAAACCAGATTCATATCAGTGTTACATAAGTGTAAATATTTGATGTGAGGATATAACATTTTAATATATTAAAAAAACAATTTTGAACTAGAATTTTACCAACTAGATTAGATTATCTTCAAATATGTTGTATTATATATTATTCTCAGATACTCCCCTCTTCAGAAGATCTACCACAAGTATCCATATTTAGAGATACGCTTGGAGAAATAATAAAAAGAAAATCTATACCAACATATCAAAAGTGTAAAATACATGAGAAATAAATATGTAGCTAACATTTTGTTAATAGCAAAGCAATCACGTAACATTTTGTTTTCCTGAAAAATTAACTAAGTTAAAAAGACTAAAATAGAAAAATATGGTACAGATGTCATTCTAGGAAATAGCTCTTTAAAGATAGGAATTTGGAATTTTTACCTAGTTTTGTTAGATTACAGGAGAGGAATGGTTTTAATTTTCATTGAACTGGGATACTGGAAGTTAGTGGATGTCATACCATGGCAAAATTGAATATTTATTGATGGTGCATGTTTAGAAATAGTAGCTGGCATAACAGATTTTGTTGAAATTATAGGCTATAGAGATTATTATTGAGTCAGATGACTGTCAGTAACCTAAAGACACCGTAATAAAGATAATTAAAAGTTCAGATGAGCCAATGACCCACAATGCATCTATGAATGTTCTTTGAAAATGCAGGGGAAAAAAAAATACACACACACACACACACACACACACACACACACACACACACACAGTATATATACTAATGTAAGTAACAAATGAAATTTAATCATGCAGGTGATAAATTATAATGCAATTTAAAACATACTTTTGGATAAAATTTATAGTACTAATTGAAAAAGAGTAGAAATCTGAGTATTATAATAATAACTTTGGTAGATTTAAATTAATCCGAGTACATCCCATGAACCATTTTGCACATCATCTCCTGTTTTGAGGGAGATAAATAACTTCATCTCAGCAGATCTTTGCAAGAGGACACTAAGGCAATTCTCTGCAAAGATGCTGAGTGTTTAGGAAAATACCAACTCTCATTGCCTTCAAACTTTGGCTAGAAAAAGATTCCAATGGAACACAAACTATTAAATAGAAAGCCTAGCACAGGAAGAAATGTTATACATACTAAAAGATTTTTGAAATTTTAAAAATTGAGCCTATAAATGAGAAGCACTACACAGAGATTCATGGGGACATGTGACCTCACTCCAAAAGTAGGAAAGCTCTACACATCAGAATTTCTAAGTCTCAGGGATTTGATTAGTATAAGCGGGAACATTGAGTCCATGCCAAGAGAGATGATTGTAGACTTTGTAAAATTGAATATTTATTATTTTACTTCCTGACATAAGTTCTTCTGACTCTATTTCTCATGCTTTTTGAGTTCTTTGGAAACAAGTATGATAGTTCCAGTGCCAATAGAACTATTTTGCCGCACCCCAATTGTTTGAAAGGATGTGTATGTGTGTGTTGAACATTCTATTGTATCCACTGCACAGAAATAGAAAACATCTATCCTTTTTCTTCTACCTACATATCTCCATGTCTGAACCATCAGGATGTTTCCTTTTTTATCTCTACTCAGTTACTCATGTGTCTTAATTGCAGAATAAAGAAAGGAAAGGGGTGCGTGTGAGTGGGAATTGAAAAACAACAGAATTTTAGCAGCTTCCATTTTCCTTAGTTATGCCAGCTCCTTTAGATTGCAACTTCAACTTCTAGGTCTTTCCTCCCAAACAGAAGTCTCACATTTATCACTTCATTTAGAGAAAATTTACTCATGCTCCAAAATAAAAGTCACATATTCTACGTGTATTTTCCCTTGTTCGTCTAGTTTGGGTCCCTTATACTTTATCCCCAAAATACTCTGACATTACCTTTCCAATCATGCAATTTAAGTTTAAGATATGGACTCCTTCCCCTCTATCTGCCTTTTTGCTGTCACTCATAATTTGATTCCCCTTTGGACCAGGAAATATTTTTTGAAATATATCTGGAATCTAATAAATGTGGCATCTGTTATATTTACTTTATGATTTTGATTTTCCCTTCTATTTTGTAAATATATGAATATAAAGTACAGTTAAAATAATGAACAAGTTATCTACATTTAATTTAAATAGAAAATAAACACAAAGTCTGTGACTTATTTTCTTTAATTCTTCCTTAATCTATTATTGGAGAAAAAGAGGAAGAAATATTTTGTCAGAATGCCATAAAATGAATGTCAAAAGAGAAGTGAAGTAGCATGCTAAGTAACCATGTTTTAGATTCTTATCATGTACAAAAAACTATGCTGAAAATTTGTTCTATCATTGAAAAATTGATATACAGTGATATAACTATATTTTATTGTCTGTTATAAACATCTAACTGCTAAATATTCTAGAACCTGAGATTTTTAGTTGCTTGGTTTTAAAATTTTCTGTTGTCAAAAAATAAATAGTCAGCAATATTTTATAGAAATTTATTTTCTACATATTTTACTAACTTTGCTTTATTTCTTTTACCTTTACAGCATTTTTTTAATGATGATAATTTTAAGTGGTATGTAAACTTACTTTTCTAGGATATAAAACCATGTAAAGATATAGATCAAATTAAGTTGTCTTTTAATTAAAAAGAAAGATAAAAAGCACATGTGGTAGCTAATAGTGGCCAAAAGCAATAAACCAGAGCCTGATATAATAAACAGCAAAAAATTCTATCTGCTTATGATTTTTGCCTTTTTTTCTATCAGTAGTTCCATAGTAAATTAAATAATTTGGCACAACAATGTTTTATGTATTCTAGGCAACTCTGTTGCTCTGGTGTAAGTCAAATATATTCATTAAAATTTTTATTTACATAATTTTCTAGGTAATTAAAAGTTCAGTAAATGCCTTATACGTGGTAATATGTAGATACCTTAAGTGTTTTAGAAACTTTGGAATTACTATATCATTAGAATACATTTGAAAATCACTGAATATTTATGGATAATTTTATTATGATATTATTAAGATATTTCAATAATATCACAGATTACTGTAAGCATTTATACAGTTATAGTTCAGAAAACAATTTCTCATCATAGTACAAGCTGCTAATGTGAGGCATTAGCTATGTTTTTTACTGAGAATAAATATACCACTCAGTTTCATATGGGGTTTATGTCAGAAAAAAACTATCTCTGGACTCACGTATCATGAGAGGTAAAAACTGGAGAATATATGGTGGCTTTTGCATATTTTCTCCAGAAAACTCATTCTAAAGTTTTTCAGAATTTGTCTTAAATTTGACAGAATTTACACATCCAGTTATCCTAAAAAGAGACAAAATATCACTTTTTAAAAAGACCACTTTCTTTTTTTTTAAAGTTGCTGCGAATATTTCTGCTCTATAGTTGAAATAGCTAATAAAATATATGATAGTTGCAGTAGCTTGTAACTCCATTTTGTTAAAATCTTCCATCTTAGCTGACTGCCTGACCTAAAAATGACCCCCCCAATATATATGTGATTGTTGTTACATCCCCATGACCACAGGCCCACAGTTTTGTTCCCCTGAGCTGCTCACACTGACCGTTTTTTGCTGACTGTTTGAAACTCCCTAACCACAAGTTCCTTGCAATTGTATGATTTGTTAACATTTGCTAACATTTGAAATCAAATGTTACACCAATAAATTGTTCCTTACAAAATTCCCCTTGCCACATCCCTATATTTTTTTCTTATATTTTGTTCCTCTTTGTTTTTAGTTCCTTGTCCCCTCACCTTTCCACTATGTAGCCCACTTGCGATTTTTGCCTTTATAAACTTCTTGCTAATTTTGCTCAGGGTCAAGAGCCTCTTGGTGTGAGCCTACTCTTGACCATGCACTAAAAAAGAACTCACATATTCGAACCTGGTGTGCTGGTGGTTCTCCTTTCTCGCAGTTCGGTTATAACATTTGGAGGTCCCAGCAAGATTTTAATTGCCAGCATGAGCGGCCACTTTGCTTCAGCTCTCCTCGACTTGGTGGAGAGGTTGTAGGGGAGGTACCTCCTGAGTCATTCAGGGCCCCTTGACCTCCCATCTGGTTCAGAGTGAGGTGGAATAGCTGCTGGTAGCTTATCACCTCAAAAGGAACCCGAGTCCATCTGCTTTCTCCTAGGAGGTAGGAGTCTGTTTTATTATTGCTGTATTGGTGGCCACAGTTCTGTTTAAGGGAATCACGGCCTGAGGAGGTTGCCCTTTGGACACTATTCACTAAGTCAAGACATTGGCTAAATAGAGTGCTCTGGTTTTAGCCCTGAGGTTGTTCCAGGGTTCTGTAATTTTTCTACTTTGGTCCAGACGTACTCTGTTTGTCATTGTGTTTTTATTGTGTGTTTGCATGTCATTTACTCATTTTTTGTTATGGGTTCACAGAATTCATGACCTTTCAGTCCTCTTTATTTTATGTTAAATTTCTCTGTTGCATTTGCTGAGGACTAGAGTGTTCACCTTTCAAAAGGCAGGCTCTAGACCCTCTATAAAATAGACTGACCTGTATTTGAGGTTGGTTGGCCCTCTACAAGGTCTCTGGGAGTTCATGTCACTGAGTCTGTTCGGAAGGTCGTTATCGGGACTCTGGATCATCCAGACCAGTTTCCCTACATCAATCAATGGCTAAGTCTGGTTCAGTACCCACCACCTTGGTAAAAGACATGTTCCCTTGAAACTCCCAGTTGTATCCTGGTTTCCCAAATTCTAGTTCAGAAACCAGGAATTTCTTGCACGTGTCCATCTTATCTTCATCCTACTTCTACTAGTTTGTATCCTATGTTGCAGGATGATAAGACTGATGATCCCTCTGAGGATCTGGTTATCTCTAATTCCAACCCTTCACCTTATAACCCACAGGCTTCCTCACCTGCTGTCACCTTATGCACCTCCCCTTTACCTACCCTGCCTTTGGCTACCTGTCTCTGCTCTTGGACCCATCTGGGCCCTCTCCTTCCCCTCCAGGAAGTTCCTCCACCACAGGGGACAGATCAGAACAAGCGACTGTTTTTGGTATATACATCCTTTTCCTCTTCTGATTTATATAACTAGAAGTACCAGAATACTCCATTCTCAGAAAAGGCACAGGTTTTAATTTCTCTAATGGAATCAAATACGTGTACGCCTCACACCACTTGTGATGACTGCAAACAATTCCTTATAACTTTGTTTACAGCTGAGGAGCAGAAGTGCATCAAAACTGAGGCTAAAATGTCTATTCTAGCCTCTGCTACAGGCACCCAGGAAGAAAATCAAGACATGTTAGATAGGGATTTCCCCCCTTCTCAACCCAGACTGGGACCCCAACACCTTGGCGGAGTCCAGGGCATTGGATACCGTTCACCAGGCTCTATTAGCAGGCTTGAGGGTTGCAACCTGGAAACTTATCAAATTTTCCAAAAACACCAAGCTTCTCCAGGGACCCAGGAAATCTCCCAGGGATTTCCTTGATTGCCTCTAAGAGACATTTCAGACCTATGCCTCTTTTGATACCTCAGTCCTTGAGAATGCTCAAACTATTAATTTGGCATTTGTGGCTCAGGCCACTCCGGACATCTGGAAAAAGTTACAAAAACTTGAAAGTTTTGCAGGAATGAATATTTGTCAGCTACTTGAAGTAGCCCAGAAGATAGTCAATAACCGAGATGCTGAGAAACAGAGATAGGCAGTACTGGCAGCAGACAGAGCTGCAAGAAGACAAGCCAGAATCCTAGTAACAGCCCTCCAAGCCCCAGGAGCTGATTCTAAGCTCCCTGGCCAAAAGTCAGATAACCAGAAGGGCCAAAGGGTCAGAAGACTGGCACATTTGACTGGCAAAGTACCAATGTGCCGACTGCAAGGAACTAGGGCATTAGGTCAAAGATAGTCCCCACTGCCCACAACAAGAGGACCCTAAGCCAGTTCTGGTCCTACCCTCTGCTGGAAAGACTGGAAATGACTCAGACTGAAGAGGCCAGGGCTCTTTTTCCTTAGGTCTCCAAGAGTGCATGGCAACCACTGCTGTTGGTGGCCACACATTTCAGCTTTTAGTGGACACTGGAGTGGAACATTTGGTCCTAACATCACCATTGGGACCTATGTCTGTAAAGTAAATCTTAATCCAGGGGGCAACGAGGGCAGTTACTAGTTGAAAGTTCACCTCTAGCCAGACTGTCAATTTGGAACAGAAACGAGTCACTCATTTGTTTCTCATAGCTCCGGATTGCCCATTCCCTCTTATGGATCAGGACTTACTTTGAAAGTTAAGAGCCACCATCGTGTTTTCACCCAACAAAACTGAAATGTTTGTTCCTACTGCCTATCAGATGCTCTTAACTGTTCCATTTTCTGAAAAATATCTTTTAACTTCTTCTAAGTCCCCTATTGAGAATGCTTCATCAAGTTTCCTTCTACAGTTACAACAGGAGTTTCCTTCAGTCTGAGCAGAGACCAACCAGCCAGGATTGGTGAAACATCATCCTCCAATTGTGGTAAGCCTGCTGGCATTGACTACCCTTGTGCGTGTTCACCAGTACCCTATGAGTTTACAGGCCTGGAAAGGAATTGCTCCTCACATCAAAAGACACTTAGCAGCTAATATTTTGACACCATGCAAGTTGTCGTAGAACACTCCTTTCTTGCCAGTTCTAAAATCAGGAACTTCTGACTACCAACCTGTTTAAGACTTAAGGGAGGTCAGTAAGTGAGTTGAAACCATCCATCCTACTGTTTCCAACCCGCACACATTACTCAGCCTGCTTCCTTCTCAACATCAAGTGCATACTGTACTGGATTTAAAAGATGCCTTCTTTTCTATTTCTTTGTCCCCTGTCAGTCAACCCATTTTTGCTCTCAGATGGACAGATCCTGACATGGGGAACACCAGTCAGCTAACTTGGACCCAGCTACCAAAGGTTTCAAGTACTCCCTGACTCTTTTCGGGGAAGCATTACGACAGGATTTGTCAGGGTTCTGCATATTACACCCTGAATGTACGCTACTCCAGTATGTAGATGATCTCTTGCTTGTGGCTACAGACCTGGACAATTGTTTAAAAGGTACTAGGGCTCTGTCACAACTCCTTCAAGACTTGGACTACCATGTGTCAGCAAAAAAGACACAGCTCTGCTCAACTAAAGTTTCCTACCTGGGATACCAGCTAAAAAAAGGGTAAGCGAGCCCTGACTGCAGCCCAGAAAAAAAACATTCTCAGAATCCCACGCCAACCACCAAGAAACAGGTATGGGAATTCCTAGGGGTAGCAGGGTATTGGCAGCTGTGAATTCCAGGATTTGCTGAGATTGCCAAATCCTTGTACACAGCCACTGCGAAGATCAGACCCTAAAATGGACTGCTACTGAGGAACAAGCATTCCAGCTATTAAAAACGGCTCTGACCCAAGTTCCAGCTCTAGCCCTCTCATATGTTACCAAGCCCTTCCACTTGTTCACCCAGGATCAGAACCTCAAGTAAGAGGCTTTGATACTAGGTGATGCAAAAGGGGTCCTCACTCAGACCTTAGGACCTTAAAGGAGACCAGTGGCTTGTCTAAAAGATTGGACCCTGTGACTTCTGGCTGGCCCTCTAGTCTCTGGGACATTGCAACCACAGCTGTACTAGTTAAGGAAGTAGATAAATTGACTTTCAGACAGAACCAGGTTTTAACTCTTCCCCGTGCTGTTGAAACTCTGCACCAAGGAGCCTCTGGCTGCTGGATGTCAAAAGCTTGCATCACCCAATATCAAAGCCTCTTACTTGACCAATCTTGACTAACCTTCTCTCCCATGCATTGCCTCAGTGCAGTCACCCTGCTGCCCGGTGATAATCTGGAAATGTCAGTTCGTGACTGTAAAGACATGTTAGACATCTCTCAGGTCAGCTGACCTAATCTTCAGGACACTCCCTTAAGCCAGGCTGATGCTGACCAGTTCATAGATGGTAGCAGCCTGGTAATAGAAGGAGTCTGCAAGGTTGGTACAGCCATAACCATGGCACATGATGTAATCTGGTCACAGGCATTGCCTCAAGGTACTTCTGCTCAAAAAGCTGAGTTAGTTGCTTTAACTCGGGCCCTGCACTGGGGAACAGGAAAGCAGGTAAACATCGTCACTGACAGCTGGCATAATTTTGCTACACCTCATATGCACCGTAAGACTGTAAAAAACAAGGAAGAAATCTCAGCCCTTCTAGAGGCTATATTACCCTAAAGAGGTAGCCATCATTCATTGCAGGGGACAACAAAATTCAGACACTCCAGAAGTGACTGGGCATCACCTGGCAGACCAGGCAGCTTGAGAAGCAGCAGAACACCCCGTGGAAGCCTGGACTATCTTGCTAACTAAAATTTTTCAAGTTCCTTCTCTCTTAAAACAACCTACCTCTACCTAAGAGGAAGAGGAACAGGTGGACCTCATGGGAGCTTCTAAAAACTCCACTGGATTGTGGATCAAGAACTCTAACATTATTTTGCCTGAAGTCTTTGGACACACCTTGGTAAAACAACTATGTTCTACTACTCACTTGGAAGGTACAAAAATGACTAAACTGTTAAACCATTTTTATCATATTTTTGACCTAAAAACATAGCTGCAACAGTAGCCGCTATGTGCCCTGCCTGTGCCCAAGTCAATGCAAAACAGGGTTCCAGACATCCAGACGGCATCAGGGTCCGAGGATTAAGTCCTGGAGAGAAATGGGAAATAGATTTCACAGAAATAAAACCTTCCCATACAGAGTATGATTGTCTGCTTAGTGTTTTTTGATACCTTTTCTGGATGGGTAGAGACGTTTGCCACCAGAAATCAAGTCACACTTATGGTTACAAAGTTTGCATTAAATGAAATTATTCCTAAATTTGGGCTCCTCTCTCTATTGGCTCTGATAATGGTCCTGCCTTTATCTCATCCACAGTACAGCTGGTTAGTAAAGCACTAAGCATTAATTGAAAATTACATTGTGCTTACTGACCACAAAGCTCTTGGACAGGTAAAACACATGAACTGGACCCTAAAATCTACTTTAACCAAATTAATAATAGACACTGGTGAAAAGTCTCTTCTCCAGGCTTTTATAATGCACCCCATATAAGGCTGGGTTTATCCCATATGAATTCATGTTTGGAAGACCCACCCCTCTGTTGCCCCAGTTACGAGATCCTATCCTAGAAGAAATAATTAACCAACCTCTGCTAAAGTATCTCCAGTCCCTCCAGCAAGTTCAGGCTGCTGTTTCCTCCAGCGTTCATGCTGTTTTGCCCACTCCGTCTTCCACACCTTGTCATCTGTTTCAGTCCAGAAACCTGGTTTTCATCAAAACGTTCCAGAAAGAAGGACTAGTTCCTGCCTGGAAGGGACCTTTTACTGTCAACATCACCACTCCAACAACGCTCAAAGTCGATGGGATTCTGGCCTGGATTCAACACACCCGAGTCAAGAGAGCCAAGGAAATTGATATAACTCCCCCCACTCGCTCCATTTAGGCCAAGGACCTTATACATCTGCTCCCTCACTCAACAACGAAAAACAACCACTGCTCAGCTGAATGTACTGCACAAGGGATCCTAAGAACACTCTGAAAATCACCTTCCAAGCCTGCCAACCTGCTTCAACCACACTGTAGGCTCATCAACTGACACACACTTGAAACGTGAGACTCAAACTACCCAAGATAGACTATTTTGCCAGTTAGTAATTTTCTGAATGCCTTGTACTCATCCCTCAGCCCTTGCCTTTGCCATCCCACTTGCTTTAGCTTTTGGTCTCGGTCTTGTAACTGCTCCTGTGGATTGGAAATGTGGCAAAAGGGCTTTGTTAAGGCAATTTATCTTTCATGCATAGGTGTATTATTGCCTAATTACACTTACAATAAGTTTAACTGCTGCCCAGTATAGACATGCCATATATTCTTTCTCCCTCACCTCATTCAAAACTGGTAACATCTTCACTAGCCCAAACTGGACATATCCGGGACCTTCAATAGTATTTAAGGTCCAACTGTAGTACAATAGGGAAGGGAGTTGGTGATGGCTACCCTAAAGCACCCTGGGAAGCCTCACATTTTCCAACCTGGGAGGCACCCCATTTACCAAAAACCCAGAACCTCAGATTAAATCTCAGAACTATAGACTTCTATCTATGTCCTGGAAAACCCACTGAACTAGCCTGTAATCAAGCAGATTATTTCTTCTGTCCTGACTGGAAATGTGTGACCTTCGCTACTTACAGTGGAGGACCCAATGAAACCTCTGAAATTACTCTTTGGTGGGCTTCACGTCCATCTCCCCCTGAGGCTCTGGTATTTACACAAATTAACAGTCCCCATCATTGGACTGCACATCATTGAAGTGCAGGAAAAACCTGGGGCATACGACTCTATTTAACAGGCTATGACCATGGTGCTCTGTTTACCATTCAAAGGGGAATACTTGGCTATAAACCTAGGCCAAAAGGGTCACCAGCTTACCTGAAAGACCCTATGTCCGGTTTTCATCTGCCTCTGCCTCCTGCTGAGTTGCCACCCCAAGTTCACTGCAGCTGCCTCCAGAGCCAGTTCCAGAAACGCACCCAGAGACACAGCCTCTGAAGTTGCCTTCGGAGGTTTGTCTAGGGCCTAGTCCACCAACCCAGCAGCCCCCAAGTCTTTTTCTTATGCTAACTCATATGCACCCTTTGCTCAGTTCTACTTTGCTACAGTTAGCTTCAGATTGCTGGCTCTGGTTAAAATCAAAGCCCTCTTACTATGTAGGTTTAGAAGTCAATACTCCTATTGTCAGCAACACTGAAAAAAACTCTGTGTTCTCCAAAAACAGTTCATGTCACTACAGGAAATGTAACTGGAAATGCCTGTTGTCTTATAACTTCGAATTTCAATTTGCTAGCTTCTCCATTTTCTAATGTTTGCATCTCATCTCTCACTGTAACTATAACAGAATCTATGGCCTCTATAGCCCCTGCCAATACTTGGTTTGCTTGTCCTGCAGGTCTTACAACTTGTATTACTGCTGAAATGTTAAATAATAAGCCCACCTTATTACTTATCACTGTTCATGTTCTCCCCCAGGTATATGCTTATAGCAGTCCTGAAGGGACCCTATTATTCAATCCTCCCTACCTTCTGGCAACTTGTTGGAAATGTGCTGCCCCCCTACTACTTCCTATTTTAATTGGGCTAACTGTAGCTGGAATGGCTGCACTCAGCACTGCGGTCCTAGTCCGTGGAGAACTAGGACTATCAAACTTTGTACAGGACGTTAACTCTGACTTAAATTACATGCAGTCTGCTATAAACCAACTCCACGACCAAGTGGACTCCCTAGCAGAGGGAGTTGTCCTCTAGAATTGTAGAGGCTTAGACTGGTTTTTTTTATCCCAAGGGGAACTTTGTGCTGCTCTCGGTGAGGCATATTGTTTCTATGCAAACCAATCAGGAAGTATGAAAGACACCCTCTGAAAGGTCTGAGAAAATATTGACAGGAGACAAGAAAAAATAAACAATAAAAAGTCTTGGGTTCTAATCCTTATTTAGTTGGAACTCCTGGTTAACAAGTCTCATCATCAGTCTGGCTGGCCCACTTATTCTTCTCCTTGGCTTGCTTATAGGACCTTGTATACTTAAATGCTTTATTAATTTCATCAAACAATGAATAAATTCTGTGAAATTTATGCATGTAAGAACTTACTATTATTCCATACCCATGACCGATGAGTCAATGAATTGACTCATGTACAACTAAAAGGGGGGGATGAAATAGCTAATAAAATATATAAGATAATTGCAGTAGATTGCTTGACATAGGTAACTCCATTTTGCTAAAATCCTCCCTCTTAACTGTCTGCCTGACCTAAAAATGACCCTCCCCCAATGTATGTGTGATTATTGTAACATTCCCAGGACCACAGGCCCACAGCTTTGTTTCCCTGAGCCGTTCATGCTGATTGTTTTTTGCAGACCATTTGAAACTCCCTGGCCACAAGTTCTGTGTAATTGTATGCTTTGTTAACTAATTTCACATGTTACACCAAGAAATTGTTCCCTACAAAATTCCCCTTGCCACACCTCCATATTTTGTTCCTATATTTGTTCCCTTTTGCTTTTAGTTCCTTGTTCCCTCACTCCCCTGCTACGTAGCCCACTTGCGGTTTTTGCCTTTATAAGCTTCTTGCTAATTTTGCTCAGGGTCAAGAGCCTCTTGGTGTGAGCCTACTCTTGACCACGTGCTAATAAAGAACTCACAGATTCAAACCTGGTGTGCTGGCAGTTCTCCTTTCTCACAGTTTGATCATAACATAGTGAATAAAGGAATAAGAAAACAATGAAGTATACACATGCAGACAGTCTCTGTTCATGGAAGACATCACTAATGTTTGAATTTCTTTTTTTTTTTTTTTTGAGTTGGAGTCTCACTCTGCCGCCCAGACTGGAGTGCAGTGGCTGCTCCCAGCCGCCACCACAGCCTCTACCTGCTGGGCTCCAGCAATCCTTCTGCCTCAGCCTTCCACGTAGCTGGAACTACGGGTGTGCGCTACCATGCCCGGCTAATTTTTGATTTATTGTAGAGATGAGGTATCGCCTGCCCAGGCGGGTCTCGAACCCACGGGCTCACGCAATCCACTCACCTCAGCCTCCCAAAGGCGCGGGATTACAGGCTGAGCCACCGAGCCTGGCTTAATGTTTGAATTTCTAACTGTCACTTTGTAGGGTGTAGTGACTCCAGTTATACAGCAGTCAGCCACAAGGGTCACTGGAATCAAATGGTCTTGCCTATTTACTCCTTCACTCATTAGCAGTTTTTAACATTAAGAATCTAATTAGCTTTCAGGAAGATCATGTGTGTTTGAGGAAGAGAGATGGAAAAACAAAAAAAGAAGATGATTTGTTAGTTTAAAAACTTCTGTAGAAACTGGTTTCAATGCATGCAGAAAAAGTATTTGAATAATTTCAACACACTTTATGATTAAAAAGAGAAACTAAGAGTGGAAATGGCAGGAAACTTCCTCAACCTGATCAAAAGCATCTGCTCATATCGCAATGTTACTTGGGAAAAGCATAAACAAAAGAATAATATGACTTTTGCAATGAAAACTGCAAAATTATGTTGAAGTAAAAAATAATTAAATAAATAAAAAGACATTTTCAAAAATAAATTGGAAAAGGAAACTAAAAGGATAGATTTTGGTTATATTCATTGATGTATATCAACTTATGTTTGCAGAGCTCTGTATATTTTTCAAGGCAATAAACATACATTATCTCAATCTTTAATGTAACTTTATGATTAGGAAAAACATAATTTATTTTAAAGATTAGTAAATACAATTTTAGCACTAGGCATTGACTTAAGTTTAGTTCACATAGAGATTGACCTTTCCCTAACAAGGTGTGGACAAGTCACAATCCTTTTTCATAATGAGCTCACTGTTCTGCACATAAGCAAGACAGGGAAGTTAGTAATCATATTACAATTAAATAACTGATGTATGGTTTTGTTAACAATAGTCAGTTGGGTCTTCTTATGTTCTTGGCAGTAACATAAGCCTATTATGTTCACTACCCCAGTCATAACAACACATTAATGGGATAGGTGACATTATCCCCATTACACAGGTGGAAATGAAAAAATAAATTATTTGTTCATTAGTAATCTAATAGAGAACAAGGGTTGGATCCAATCCCATAGTCTGATAAAGAAATTAAGAGTCTATGGTAATGGATATTTGGTTTATGATGACATTACTTTTGGGTTGGAGAGGACAAAGTAAAGGATAAATATAAGAACTGTGAGTGAGGCAAAAGCAGATTCTTAAAGTATAACCAGAAATTTCACACGAATGAGGAGAGAAAGATTTTGCCAAACAGAATGAACAATTCATGCAAATAAATAAATATGATAGTTTGAAGGTTAATTGTTTGGGATCTGATGCAAGTAAATCATATTTAGAAAATGTATACAAGTGTGGTGAAAATGAGAGAAACTTTGTAGCTATATGAATAGAAAATGCAGGTGCATTTATAAGCAAAACAAAATAGAACTTGCTGACTAATATGAGGAAGATGAGACATCTTGGAATTATTGATATGGTTTTATTATCAATGTTTATATAATTGTACAAGTTATATAGAATATTTCGTTCACTTAGTCTTAATGTGCTTTCTCCCAAATAATAGTAATAATGATAATATTTTAACATCCAATAAAATATACATATATATTAATTTTGGCATATTGAGCAAGTGTTAGTATAAATTTAAAACATTCTGGATATGACGGGTATTTCTATAGTCTTTTCTAGACAAGTAAAGAAATAATGCAGAGCTTCCTTTTGTCTTACTCCCCAAGTCTGAAATCAGACAATTTCTCAAAGACAGAAACTGAAATGCATATTAGTGACTTTAGTACAGAGCAGTGTAACTGTATTTGAGTTCTCTTCAGAAAAATCTGAAATATTGCAGAAATAATACAGGTATTATTCTGATGCTAGTATTAAAAATAAGTCATGTGTAAGTTGAAAGATATGAGATAATGGGTCACTATCCCTTGATTTGACTCAGATATATATAATGATCCATGGCACTGTATTTTCAGTAAATTATTTTCACTTAACTTTCTCAAACTGAAGTTGTTTTCTATTACTTCTTGATATCAGAATGGGTAACAGTATCAGATAGGACAAAATTGACTTTCAGACAAAAAAAGTATTACAAATGGTCAATATTTAATGATAAAAAATTTACCAGAAAGATAAAGTAGTTCTTGTACTTAATAACATATGGTAAAGTAACATAAAGAAAAAATATTGGTTATAATCATTGTTAGTATCACCATCATCTACTATCAGATATCAAATTTATTGATAATTCTCTGGTAAATAAGACAATGAAGCATTAGGACAAGTAGGAAAAAAGTGATCAATAAAATAGAATAAAAGAGAAATTAGACAGAAAACACACTATACGGTGACCTGACGTGACAAATCTGCCACTGTAGTGAAGTGAGAAGAACAAAAAGTAGTATTTTAAGAAATGCTGCTAGTTCATTTAAATAGACACATGGGAAAATATTATTATATTAAAAACCTGTTGTATTAAATATTTCTACTTCAATCCTAAACTCTCTTGAATCAATGAATATATTCATTTTAAGAACAGTATTTCTTTCTAAAATACTAAAAGTTATTTTCCAATTTAAAGTTTTTCCCAATGTATTAAGCAAATACATCGCATTCATGACTGACTTAATATTCTGAACATTTTTTTTCTTTCAAGGTAGTCAGAAAAACAAATATAAGAAAAATCAGCTTTGTTCCATTTTGTCTACGGCATTTATATTGACTAAGTGGATTAGAACTACATATAAAAATTTATTGGCAGAAAATCTTGTATGAATTTGAAAATGAATACACTTGTGTATTTTGCTGAACATGAAGTTTCCCTCAAACAAATTTCATCTGTTTTTTGATTTTTGTTTTTACCACCTTAAATTTAAATTTAAGCTTATTTTACTTCCATATTCTTTTCCTACTTTCCTTCCCCCCCTTTTTTTGGCTTTCCTTTGCTTTGGTTCCCTTTCCTTAGTTTTTGTTTCTTCCTCCACCATCTCTCTTCTCCCAGCATCTTAGAATTATCTACCTATGATCTTTAATAGTCTTTGTCATGGAACAGAGTAGCAAAAATTTTCTTTCCTCCATGTAACTTGATATGAATTAACAGACACAAATTCGATAAATAAACCAAGCAAAAGTATATGTAAGGATGGCCAATAAATACAAGTAGGTATTTCATAAGAATTTTTGCCAAATCTAAATCTCTGTTAAAGAAACTAAGATATAAAGAGCTTATTTTTCTTCTTTATTTCTGCTCACACCCATATTACAATCATCTTCAAAACCTGGAATTTTGTATTGTTTGAAAATAACACTATTCTTATCTGAAGAAAAATTTTAATTTATAAAGAAACTCATAAAATATTCAGTTTTTGCTTCTGAAGAGTTATTAATTATAGAAATGCTTAATATCATTAAAGGCATATTGGCAACAAAAGAATATACTTATTCAATCATCAAGTCATAGAAAATACCACGCATTGAAGAAGAAAGCCAAAAGGGTAGATTTTGATCATATTCATTTAAGTATACCAACTTATGTTTGCAGAGCTTTTTATATTTTTTCAAAGAAATAAATATCCATTATCTCTATCCTTATTACAAACTTATGATTAGGAAGAACTCAGTTTATTATAAAGGTTAGTAAATACAATTTTAGCACTAGGCATTACCTTAGGTTTAGTTCACATAGAGATTGAACTTTTCCCTAACTAGGTGTGAACAGGTCACAATCATCAAACCACCAACAATTAGTTTGTCAAACAGGATCATCTAAGATCTATAAACCCAAGTAGACTATAATTATTTCTGAGAATAACTGCATTTCAGAAAAAGTTGCTATTTATTAGAATATTATTCTATTAATCTTCAAAGTATCTAAAGATAATTCAAATTCTGAAAACTTGCAAAATTAAATTACATTGAAATAAATATCAAAAAAGTGCTAAGCTTTGCAAAATATTAAAACATTACAAAACCTCATTTATTTAGCTATAGTTAAGATTTGAATTCCTGGCCTCAAAGCAATTCTCCTGCCTCAGAATATTTGATAAATTATGTAGAAAATTTAAAAATAAACTCATATTTCAATTTTTAAACTGGAGAAAATAACTTGTTTTCATTTAATATCTCTCCATTTAATATATTATATTTTGCTGACCAGATTCATAGTATGTGCGGATGACATAGTTTGTGGTATTTGTTACAGTGTTTATCAGGAATCAGAAGAAATCAGGAAAAAACTTCTCTGTGGGCCAAGTGTTCCATGGCAGACATACTTTTTTCAGAACAGAAGTTGAGATTGAGCTATAAAAACAAGAGTGTTAGTCCTGAAGGGGTTTGAGAGTGGAATTGGTTCAAGGCAAAGTAAAATATGACACATTTTGGGAGAAAAATAAGACATTCATGTAATGGGTGAGAGCAGGTACCAAGCAAAGCTGAATGCTCAATATCTGAGTCCTACCTAGAAGTAAAAACTGTCAAGATGCCAAACATCAATGAAAGGTACATATATAAACAGAGGTACGATTTTTAACTTTTCAAAAAAGTGATCTTAGCCAAAAATAATTAGATCACAGAAAAACAAAAACTTTCAGAGAATGTATTTGTATTTTTTTTTTTTTCCTGAGTTGGAGTCTCACTCTGTCACCCAGACTGGAGAGCAGTGGCCCATCCCGGCCACCTCAGCCTGGACCTGCTGGGCTCCGCGATCCCTCTGCCTCAGCCTTCCGAGGAGCTGCAACTACAGGCACGCTACCACGCCTGGCTAATTTTTTGATTTATTGTAGAGAAGAGGTCTCGCCAAGTTGCCCAGGCGGGTCTCGAACCCGTGGGCTCAGGCAATCCACTCACCTCAGCCTCCCAAATCACGGGATTACAGCCTGAGCCACTGGGCCCGGCTTGTATTTGTTATTAATGAGTAACATCCTTACCCAAATATTGCTTCTTTAAGCACATGTACACCATTGCTGCCCAGAGCACAAGTCTTTGTGACCTTGCATTTAGTGACCTTGTTATCATCATAAATCCAGAGTTACTTATAGTTTGATTCAATATTTGAGTATAATTTCAAGACTTTAATAAATACAATGAAATAACTCTTCATAATATTTACACAAAAATATTTTTGTGTATTTTATATTTATTTTTGAAAACTCATTGCCTGTATCAACTTGGATAACAAGATGACAACACAATCAGTAGTAATAAAAAAAAAAGAAAATCACTTTTTTATAACTGAGCCAATAAAATGTATTGCCATTAATCATACAATTATGTATTAAAATTTAGTCTTTAAAGCAGAAGAAACAGTCAGAGACTGAGGACAAGTTTGTAGATTTATTATACTTGCGATGAGATCTCAATTTTCTAAAAGGGGAAAATAACCTTCATAATAACATCACAGCATTTTATTTTATTTCCTCTTTGACCATTAGAAGTTTCTCTTTGTGCTTTTGCAAAGAAATCTTATCTTGCATGTACTCACACACATTCTCTGTGTTTTTTATTATCTTTTGCCATTTTTTTTCTATTAGATCACTCCCCCCCTCAGTTTCTAGAGGACTTTTATATATAAGAAAGTATGATTTTATTGTCTATGATATGTTTCACATTTTTCTCTGGCTTGTCACTAACTTTGCTATGATGTTTTATTTATGTGGAAGTATTTATTTTTTTATCTAGTGTCATTTTTCTTTTATATTTTCTAGATTTTGAATAATGTTTAGATTATGTTTAAATTGACTATTCAAGTTAACACAATTAATAAGTGACCCAAATTTCCTTCTAATATTTATATGACTGACATTTATATTTATCCCTTACTCTGGAGAGCTTTTGCTATTTATGTTGTGAAACATGAAATACCTTTTTTAACTTTCGATGGCTACTCAGTTTTCCTATTGTAATTTTTAATGCCAATTTTTACCTTGCTGAAATTAATTTGATTATATAAATTTTCATTTGTATTTTGGAGCACTTCTGGACTTTATCATCTGATCTAGTCCTCTGCTTGTTCACTTGCCAGTAATACATTTAGAGCCATCTTCACACACCCCAGAGAAGGGAAAACTACTCACTTTCTTGCTTTTAGACGTTTCCTCTCAGGTTGTGTTTATCTCAGTAACTTGCATATATTCAATATCTTGGGCTCCTTCACCTATTCTGAGAATTTTTTTTCTTTCCAATAATAGTTTACCAACTGCTCATCTGGCAGCACACATAAGCTCTTGGGTTTCTGTCACCTAATTTTGCCAAAAATGTACCTTTGGGGTTTTGTTCCTTGTTCCACGTTTTTTCTCAATGGTTTTCAGATGATTGTAAATGTTTTTCAAGTTTGAATATTTAAAAGGGCTCAACAGACTCTACAGTACATACTCACATATGGATTATATTTAAGGTAAAGTTACAGTGCATCGAGAGACAGATTGCAGGCAAGATTCCTGTATTCATAATTTTTTTTTTTTTTTTTTTGAGTTGGAGTCTCACTCGGTCGCCCAGACTGGAGTGCAGTGGCCACTCCCGGCCACCGCAGCCTCGACCTGCTGGGTTCCAGCTACCCTTCCGCCTCAACCTTCCAAGTAGCCGAAATTACAGGTGTGCGCTACCACGCCCAGCTGATTTTTTGATTTATTGTAGAGATGAGGTCTCGTTGCACAGGAGGGTCTCGAACCCACGGGCTCAGGCAATCCACTCACCTCAGCCTCCCAAAGGCGCGGGATTACAGGCTGAGCCACCGAGCCCGGCTTATTCATAATATTTTATTCACTCAAGCCCATTATGTGTCCCTGGATTGGACCATGAAGATCTGTGCAAGAGATCTTAGCATGAGAGAACTCAAAGAAGATGTTTTCAATTTTTAAAATTCTTTTAAATATGCTCTTCCATTTATATAATTGAACAAGTCTATCTAATAGTATAGATTAGTAAATATCATCAGTGAACCAATTGATCCTTTAAATTGACAGGAGATTTCTGAACTATAAACAACCCATCAAAATTCAATTGCTGTTATTTCAAAGACAAATTTTCCTAGGAATAATTTGTTGGATCAAACATAAGTCAACTATATTATTGTTGTTGTTATTATTATTATTATTTTCTTTGAGTTGGAGTCTCACTCTGTCACTCAGGCGTGAGTGCAGTGGCAAGCTCACGGTCACCCCAGCCTTGACCTGACGAGTTCAAGTGACCCTTCTGCCTCAGCCTTCCAAGTATCTGGAACTACAGGCACGTGCCACCATGCCCAGCTAATTTTTTTTTTAAGTGTAGAGATGAAGTTTTGCCATGTGGCCCAGGCTGGTCTCCAGCCTGTGGGCTCAGGTGACCCTCTTATCTCGGCCTCCCAAAGTGCTGGGATGATAGGCATGACCCACCTTGCCCGGCTCAAATCAACTATATTATTTACAGGGAAGAGAAAAACTAGACTAGAACTAGACTGCCATAATGTTCCTAATAAAACTAGAATCTGATATGTACATTTTCAATTTTTATATAATGAAATTAATCTCCAAAGCAGCTCATTAATTGTACTTCTATAAACAATGTATGAATGCTTCTTTTCTACATCCCTACCATCATTGTTCACTATTAACCTTTACATTTTTACCCATTTGATAGATTTATCTTATAGAAATTTAATTTTTATTAATCTTTTTAAAAATGAGGATAGCTAATTTTTAAATGTTTAATGTTCACTTGTAGTCTTTTACTCTGTGCCCTGTTAATTCTGTTTTCCTCATTGTCACAAAATTAATGTATTTGGTAAGTCTTGCAGATATTTTCCCACATTGTCATTGTATTTTTATTTTATTACAGTTACTTTTATTTACATTGCGTAAAAATATTATTCTATTTTTAAATGATCAAAATTCAAATATTTTTGTTAGTTTTGACTGTGAGGAAGAAAAAAAGGAATGATATTATAACCAATAGTCATATTAAGAATTAAATACTTCTCTAAGAACAGATTTTACTATTGGGGAAAGAACGACAGATGTTTCCTCACAAATTTTTCTATTAAATAGTTTTGACTGTTTCTGAAGGATATGCCAGGAGAGGTTAATGAATTTTTTTTAGAAAAATAAAACAACTTCTCTCATAAAAATAACATGTGAGTCAAAAATATTCTAGTACATTATAAGATGAGCTGAGTGGCCTATATAGTACATGATGTAATTGCCCCAAAAGCTCAAGACATTGTGAACATGATAATGCGGTACAGAATGTTTCGTTCATTTGAACAGATCAGATTTATGATGTGTCCATTCTTCTTGTGTTTGCTTAGAAAAAGGTAAGCCATAAGCAATATCAACAAATGCTAGTCAAACAAACACTGAAATAGTTTGTGATTTAAATTAATTTGTAAATGTCTTATTATTTGATTTCTTAGTGCAGAATATACTGTATTTTTGACATAGACCAAATTTTCCAAAATTATTGGTGGATTTCTTTTTTACTAAATGACAAACTGAGTTTCTGACATTCTTAGTGTAGTTGATTCAGCTATTGTCCTTAACATTTGGTAAATTTTTGAAATAATTTTTTAAAGTATGTACACCCATTAAAATAAAGCTAACTTGGAGACTATTACTCTGTTAAATAACTAAGGTTCTGAGAACTACTAACTAAACCTTGCTAATTATAAATAGAATCAGCTATTATGGATTTTGAGAGCAGGATTTTTCTTTTGTTAATTCTTTTTAATAGAAGAGAGTCACAGGACTTTCCAAGAAAAAGTACACAATAAAAGAGGCAGGAAACACTTTATGCAAGACTATTACCATGGGGTGTCAAGTCTATTACAAGAAGAGAAAAACTGAACTCAGCTCAAGCAGGAGTTTTGAATTTTGAGGAGGTTTTGAAGCAGGAGAATTTTCATGCACAGGAATGAGCTAATAAATACTATGGGACATAAGTGAGGAGATTGGTCTGTGTGATTAAGCCATTTCTGTTTGCTAATTGTGGTTCATAGAAGTTAGATTCCCACTGTCTCACAGAAAAAGGCAGATTGGGACCCTATATTTCCTGGTGTCTATGGAATGGCTTCCAAGTCCTTAAGAAGGTCAGCCATGGTTGGAGAGGATTTGTATATAAAAGGACCAGAGAAATAATTTAGACTGTTAGCTTCCTAGTGTACATACTCTAAGAAAAATGCAGTCACAAAGAAAATTGCCTAAATTTTAGTCAAGGTGAGTAGGATGTTAAGGCCTTCTTGGTTTGGTCCTTGTTCTTGTTTATAGATAGCTTTGACAAAGACAAAATCAAACAAATAAACCTTACCTTGAGGTGTTAACAAAAAAAAGTATTGTCGATACCAGTTTTGCTTTATGTTTTGGCCAGCAGGAAAGTCTACATTCATGAGATAGTAAAAATAATCTCTGTACATTTCCTATGAAACTTCCATATTAATACATTGCTTATAATTCTGTATTTCTATTAGGTATAAGCAAGGTAATGTAAACAAATGGATGTCTTTTTATGTGTAAGAATGATTATTGCAATAATGACAGCATAGGGGACTAGAAATAACATTTAGGTGTGCCAGACTTATTCTGTTGACTTGAGATCACACCAAGACATCTGGAAAATTGTATTCTGGACAAATACAGATGTCAGCTTATTTCTTATTTTCAAGACTACTGACCTGGGTAAGGTTAAAGAAAGGTTTTTAAAATGTAATGGTATATGCTACATGGTATTAGAATTATAGCTTATCTAAATCCAATGATAAAATTGCCCCCCAAAATTTCCTTTTTGCTAGCATATTTGGATAATTACCATATAATCAAATTTTCCATCTAGGTTAATGTAATCAAAATCTCTGAGGTCCGTAAATAGTTACTCTATGATACTATATCAATTGTTTAATTTCCTACGCAAGGCCTCTCCTTTGGGAGGCCTAGGAGAGAGAATGGCATGAGTCCATGGGTTCCAGATCAGCCTGGGTATCTTGGCGAGACCTCATCTCTACAATAAATCAAGAAAAATTTGCCAGGCTTGATGGCATGCACCTGTAGTTCCTGCTACTTGGAGGCTGAAGCAGAAGAATTGCCTGAGCCCAGCAGGTCGAGGCTGCAGCGGTCATGAGCCTGCCACTGCATTCCAGCCTGGCAGAGTCTCACTCCAACTAAAAACAACAACAAAACAAAACAAAACAAACAAACAAACAAACAAAAAAAACGGATTCAAAACGAGCCTGGGCAACTTGGCGAGACCTTGTCTCTACAATAAATCAAAAAATTAGCTGGACATGGTAGCACACGCCTGTAGTTCCAGCTACTTGGAAGACTGAGACAGAAGGATGCAGGAGTCCAGCAGGTTGATGCTGGAGTGGCAGTGAGTGTGTCACTGCACGCCAGTCTGGGCAACAGAGTGAGACTACAACTCAGAAAAAAAAAATCTTCCTATAAATACTTTATAATTGAAATTGAGTTGACCATACCACCTACTTTTATAAATGTGTGCTAAATGAGATGTTATATGCCTGCCAATTACAACACCAATACATATTAGGTGTTCCTCAATATTTAAAAGTTAGTCAGTGTTAGTAAAAATAACAATGATGATAGCAGCAACGGATAGTAATAATAGTACCTCAAAAATATTTATTGCACTTTATCTTTATATTAAAATTAAATGACTAATTGTTTAATTGCTTTATGTTGAATGAGTTGCCTTCACATGTAATCTAGTTGAAGTCTGAAATTTTGTCATATCCATTAACTCTTCATAGCTAATCTTTACTAAGCTTAGAAAAGGCTTGCATTTCCCTTTTTGACTGGCAAATCATATGCTCTTTTTTGTGCAGTTTTTGTGTTCATACTCTACTCTTGTAATAAGATGTAAAATTAGAGGAGATCTTTGTGACATACATAAAATAAGTCATTATTCTCTTTTGGGGGCAAGACTGCATACAGTAATTTTAGAAGTATTTGATATGGAGAAAGGAATGGTAGTGCATGATGAACAGACTCAAGACCATAAAAACAATTTATTTAATAATTTTCATGAATACAAATAGAGACAACTTACCAAATTACTGATGGAATTAATTGAATTAATCTTAACAGAATCAGGAAAATTTATGTAGTAAATATGATTAGCCAACCTAATGTTGTAGATTAATCAACCAGAAGATAGCATTTTATTCTCAGAGTTAACTAACTTCACAGAGATAGACAGATAGTTAGATAGACAGACAGACAGATAGATTGATTGATAGATAAAAGACATAGATAAACTTATGGAATTTGGAAATATATCTTCAGGGAAAAGGCCACTTATTAAAGCATGTATATTGACAAAACTGTATAAAAGTGCATGACCAATATTTGTTTAGCTTCCCATGATAAATGGTGCTCTGCTTTGTAGCTAGAAGGCATATCCAGTTAAAGGGAAGCAAAATCAGTAGAAAGTAAAACTTCAGACTTAAAATTTTAATACATGAAATTTTATGATAGGTTTGTGTTTGCTTTTTTTTTTTTCACTGTTAGTCATTGGCATAATCAACACATACATTCTGTAAATACTTAACCAGCATAATAAAGGATGAGTATTCCAAACCACCATATTTACTGAATCCAATATGATACAAATTCTCTGAAAAAAATTAGTATTGAAAATAAAATGGAAAAGCATATATTATGAATTAATGCAAATTTGCATCCTAGCTCTACAATAAGACTTGTGAAAACTTGGTCAAATCTTAGTTAATCAAAATCTTAATTTTTCCACATATATAAATTTGAAATAACAACATGAAACTTATAGCGTTGTTATGAGCATTGAATATGAGAAAAATCTTGTAAACTGAAATACTTCAATAGAAAAGCAAATTACATTATGTTTTTCACCAAAAAAACTTTACCTTATTATTTTATTATGTATTTTACAAACTGATATTAGCTTGTGTTTTATTTAGACATAAATAATAGAATATGCCAAAATGGCATCCACTGGTATTGTAATAGAGAATTCTATTAAAATTTGCATTAGTTATATTTTAAGGTTATGATATTTTGAGGTTAATGTAGTTTTATTAGCATATAAATTTTCTAAGGTATTTATGAATGACCAAGATTTTTATGTTCTTTTATTTTATCTAAAACTTCCAATCAAGTAAGAGCAACACTAGAATGTTTAATTAATAAGAATACTCAAATTCATTCTTCATACATAATTGACCACTATATATGCTCAGTATAATTATATTTTAATATTTAAATTAAAAATAAAATTGTTATGCCATTGGTAAAAATTACTCAACAGAAGTAAAATGTCCATTTTAACAGCATAATTTAAGTACACATATGGGAGAGAAGTTGGCATAAGTCTCCAGAGGAGCAACAATCAACTTTCACTAATTTACAAATAACTGTTGTTGTTTTGAGTTTGCCATTCCCTTGATAACATAAAAAATTAATGGGGATATGTGTGTGTGTTTATGCAAATACCTTGATGAAAACATTTAAATTTGGTATGGCCTTTACCCACACTTTCTCATCTGTACAAACAAATGAATGTTGAAATATTGTCGTCATATGCATAAAGCTAATTTTAAAAAGAACATTAAAAAGAAAAATAATGTCAATACCAAACAGCATGTTACATCTTATCTTTTTACTATGTTTGCTGATTATAAATTTAATTCTATGGAAACAGTAAGCAGATAATAAAATTAAGTTGTGAATGAGGTTTTTTTTTAAATGTAAATTCTCTTGTGATTTCACCATGGAAGAAACTAAAGAACTGAACTTTAAATTATATAGTTTATATCAATGCTCCAATTCTGAAAACATATTAATGCTATTCAGTGCACTTGACATAATTATCAACATACATTTATTCTGGAATCAATAATTAATTTGGCGCCGGGCTCGGTGGCTCAGCCTGTAATCCCGCGCCTTTGGGAGGCTGAGGTGAGTGGATTGCCTGAGCCCGCGGGTTCGAGACCCGCCCGGGCAGCGAGACCTCATCTCTACAATAAATCAAAAAATCAACCGGGCGTGGTAGCGCGTGCCTGTAATTCCGGCTACTCGGAAGGCTGAGGTGGAAGGATCGCCGGAGCCCAGCAGGTCGAGGCTGCGGTGGCCGGGAGCGGCCACTGCACTCTAGTCTGGGTGACAGAGTGAGACTCCAACTCAAAAAAATAAATTAATAATAATTAATTTAGCAAACATTTTAGAAAAAATGCATTATGATTTACAATATTTCAATCATTGTTACCACAAATACTCAGTGCATTCAGTAACATTTTGCATACATGATTACTTATCAAAATATAAGCATATTGACAATCCAAGTCTATATCATTTATAATTATGTATGATATTGAAATGGCTATAAACTATATTCATAGATACTAATTTTTTATTGATATTATTTATAAAATTTGAGGCTATGCCAAAATATCCTCAAAATATTGTGTAACCCAAATATAATACAAAAATGGAATTCCAAATTGTAGTTAAAAATATACAGTCCTATAATTACTAAATTTTAATGGAATACCAATACCACCAATAATTATAGGTACCAATACAAAACGATACTGCTATTTTCTATCATTGTCCTCCTCTCTCACTACCTTCCTTCTCTCCTTCCTTCCTTTTGCCAGAGTCTCACTCTGTCACCAAGGCTGGAGTGCAGTGGGACAGCTCACCACAGCCTTGACCTCTTGGGCTCAGGAAATTCTTGGTTGCAGCCTCCTTGAATAGCTGGGACTGCAGGCACATGTCACCATACCTGGCAACTTTTTTCACTTTTTTGGAGAAGCAAGGAGTTGCTGGGTTGCCTAGCCTAGTCATGAACTCTGGCACAAGCAATCCTGTCATTTCAGCCTCCCAAAGCACTGGGATTATAGGCATGAGCCACCACACCTGGCCTGATCACTGTTTTCTATTTGCTGATTAATAGTATAAAAATGAGCATTTCTCCTGTTTGTGGTTGACCTGACTTTTGTATCTTCAAAGCAACAATTTCTCTCTTATATAAGTATTTTACAATGGTCATTTAGAAGGACTTTTTATTCATTTTTACATATTAATGTTATTGTGTTTTAAGGTTAGAGAAGTTGTACAACATCCCAGGAAGTCTGGCATTTTGGTGGTGTTGAGATTGTGAGCTCTAAGAAGAGTGTAGATGTTGGAGGGTGCAAAACTAGCTTCACTATTGGCCACTGCTCTTCTCAAACAGCTTTCTTTCTTTCTTTTTTTTTTTTTTTGAGTTGGAGTCTCACTCTGTCGCCCAGACTGGAGTGCAGTGGCCGCTCCCGGCCGCCGCAGCCTCGACCTGCCGGGCTCCGGCGATCCTTCCGCCTCAGCCTTCCCAGTAGCCGGAATTACAGGCTTGCGCTACCACGCCCGGCTGATTTTTTTTTTTTGTTTATTGTAGAGATGAGGTCTCGCTGCCCAGGCGGGTCTCGAACCCGCTGGCTCAGGCAATCCACTCACCTCAGCCTCCCAAAGGCGCGGGATTACAGGCTGAGCCACCAAGCCCGGCTTCAAACATCTTTCTTAAGACTCTTCACTCCATGGCCAGTGTAATGCAAGCAGAATGGCCTTGATCATGAAAGCTTCAGCAAGTATCCGTAAAAAAATACCGGTTTAAATGAAGTTTTATTCTTCACTGTTTTTTTCCCCCCTAATTTGTTTTCTATTTAGCAGAGCATGACTCACGCATTTTGGCTCTCTCTCAGAATCTGTATTTATGAGACCACCATAACCTTTTTAACCTAATATAGTAATTCCCACCAACTCTCCTTTTGTCTTGCTTTTCTTTTCTTTACAGTGCTTACACAGAATTTAGTTATTTTATACCGTATGCTGATCTGCTATGTTTGTATTCTTTGTCATTCCCTGTTTCCTTCACGCTGAATCTAGACTAGAACAGCACTGTTTCAGAGGGTATAATCACAGACTGCATCTCAAAGCATAAGTACTAGCAGACACAGAAGTATGATAACTAGTCCTCACTAATGACTGGAACCGTGCAGTTTCACCATTCACGTGGCTCTACTTTATTTTGAGACTAGAATAGATTTTTGTGGTCATCGGCAGTGTCTAAAGCTGACTCTGGTGTTCTGACCACTTGTGATTTGCCCTTGCCACCTGTCAGGGGAACATTCTAATTCATTGGAAAACTATAGTGACAAAAGTGCATAAAAGCCATTCATTGCAATTGCTTTTACTCCCTGGCACTTTGAGAGCACAGCATGAATATGGGAGTAACACACAGGAGGGATTTATGATTTGGTCCTCTCTGCACACAATATCAGTTCTTACTTTTTTTTTTTTTTTTTTCTGAGTTGGAGTCCACCGCAGCCTCCACCTGTTGAGTTCCAGCAATCCTTCCGCCTCAGCCTTCCAAGTAGCCAGAATTACAGGCGCACGCTACCACGCCCAGCTGATTTTTGATGTATTGCAGAGACAAGGTCTCGCCCAGTTGCACGAGCCGATCTCGAAGCCGCGGGCTCAGGCAATCCACTAACCTCGGCCTCCCAAAGCGCTGGGATGACAGGTTCACCACCGAGCCTGGCTCAGTTCTTACTTTAACAGGTTATCGGTTAAGGACAACCTCAGAAGGACAACCTCAGAAATTCTATCACAGGCAAAGACCGATAATTATTCTACTGTAGTGCCTGGCATCTTGAAAATTATCAATAAAGTCAATATTTCATGTGAAAACTATTGCTTAGGAAAACTTTTTTTTTAAGTAAAGTAATTTTCAAAAATGTTCCTTAGTTGTCATGAAGTGCCTGTTTATCAGAGTTAACTTCTATTCCGGTATCTTCTAGCCTTAAAATCATTATTACGAATCTTAATTTTAATCCCTAATCATTGTGTTTCAGAAATAAGGCATATTTATGAGAAATCTTGGAAATATTAGAAGACAAGTAATATTAATGTAAAAGCTTTCAAGAGATATTAGAAATATTTTTCTAAAGGAAGAACTTGAATATTTCACCATGTGCTCTCCAAGGAAATTGACTTTTATCTCTTGCATTAGTAATTGTTTATAATCAGAATTCTTTTATAAGTTTCTATGCTTTGGCAATCATATAGTTCTTATCGTCTCATATGAAAATTATTTTATAGTAAAAATTGGTCATGAATACCATGACATTTAAATATTAATTGCCTCTAATATGGTGAATTCCAAACTACCTTTTGAAAGATGCTTCTGTTACACTCTCTTATGCAATAAACCATGTTAAAATTTTCTACGTTATTAGTGGTCTGGGGAATATTTCTTACCCTCATAGCCTTTAAGACGTGTCTGGAGATTGTGAGTTTCCGCATTCTCACTTTTTAAAACTCTAATAGTTTAGCCAAGCTTAGTTTGATTCAAATAATAACTCATTTTCTAAATGTCATGCTCTCTTATTCTCAAATTAAATCATTAGTTTATCAAATTTTCCAATTGAATGTATATAACATTTTTCATATATATCTCAAATTCAGTTATGAAGGAAATATTCTGCTAAAGAATAAACATATTTAAGTGTTAAATTATTGAATTATAAACTTATGAAGTTAAATATCTTAGGGAAAATTGAATTGCTTGCAGATTTGGAAAACGTTGATGTTGCATACATATATTTGTTATAAATTTTACTGCAGCAATTTTCTCTTATACATGTTTAAATAGAATTTAGTTTTTAATACCACTTTGAAATCAGAATCAGTAGTAATGTTCTTAGTGTCTAAATAAACCTTAAAGTCCTTAGCAAAGTAAAAGAGCAATCTACTCTCTTTTCTTTTATATTTGTGCATTCATATCTTCATATAACTTGGAATGTGCTAACAAATATCTTCCTTCATGTAGATACCATGTATTTTTGCCACATCCCTGTAGTAATCTAATACCTAATAAGCCCTAATATAAAATTATACCACAAATAAACCCATAAGTTAACCTATTCCATTTAAATGAATTATTGATTTGGCTGAAATAAACAGCATAATATACAAAAAAATTCAATTCCCTGTTTATCTGAACATATCATTCTCTAGAGTACACAAGGAATTTTCTACAAGAACATTCATTTTTGTTTTATTAGACTATATGAAGGCATTTGCTTCAAGAGCTAAGTTTTTAGATCACACTTATCTCTGTTTTATGTCATAAAACTTGAGTCCCTTGATCATCCATCCTTCAACCAGTTTGAAAAATTATATCTAAAGTTCTCCCAACACTGTTCTGTAAAATAAATGCTTCATTCTAAAAAATATGTTTTGTTAGAATGTTTACATTTCTCAAAGGTGACTAACAAAAAAATTCATAGGCTTAAGGAATTACACACTACTCTAGCTAAATATTTAAGATTTTCGCACATAACCTACAATAAAGAACAGTGTCATTACAGATTGTTAATGAAAGCATGACCTTAAACTCACTGCTGTTCAATACCTAGGAATACTTGCTTTTGTTACTATCTAACAATTTAAATATTTTAATAATTTTAATTTCTATTTAATACATAATTTTATTTTTCATTTGAGTATATAAGTATATGAATATATAAATTAATGTATATTATACAATATAATATGTATAATTATTTTTTCATTTAGAAATATTTCTTTGGATTTAGACGTCTCTCAAGATATACATACTGGAATAAAAGCTTGCTTGCACTTCACTAGATTACTGTTTATGAATCACATTGCACTAGTACACAATTAATAAATCTGCACAAAATAAATATTTTCTATTTACTATAAAGTTGTATCAAGTTCAGGTTATAGCACTCTCCTTACAATACCTTATGAGAAAAAGTAGTTTTGTGATTTTGAAAGTGACTTTGTTATTTTTGTGTTTTGTTTAAAAAAGCAAACATTAGCCGGGCTCGGTGGCTCAGCCTGTAATCCCGCTCCTTTGGGAGGCTGAGGTGAGTGGATTGCCTGAGCCCGCGGGTTCGAGACCCGCCTGGGCAGAGAGACCTCATCTCTACAATAAATCAAAAAATCAGCCGAGCGTGGTAGCGCATGCCTATAATTATGGCTACTCGGAAGGCTGAGGTGGAAGGATCGCCGGAGCCCAGCAGGTCGAGGCTGCGGTGACCGGGAGCGGCCACTGCACTCCAGTCTGGGCAACCAAGTGAGACTCCAACTCAAAAATAAAAAATAAAAATAAATAAAAATAAAAAATAAAAAAGCAAACTTTAGCAATTTGAATAGCAAAAATCTGAAAACCTTTCAACAAATAGTGCGTAAATAACTGGACAACCACATGAAAATATGAATTTTGTCACTGACCATACATGCTTCTCAAAAATTAAATCAAACTAAATTATAGACCTACATGTAAAATGCAAACTATAAAACTCCTGGGGAAAAAAATCTACATGAACTTCAACATGGTGCTGACTTTTTAGATACGATGTCAAAATCATGATCCGTGAAAGATACATTTATAAGCTTGACTTCATTTTCACTATACAATTCTTCACTGTGAAAAATAATGTCCATAGAATGAGAAGACAAACTATAGACTGGAAAAACTAATCACAAAAGACATATCTGATAGCAGATTCTTATCCAAAGTATACAAAAAAACTCTTAAATCTCAACAATAAGACAACTAATAATGTATATTTAAAATAGGTCAAGAATGTGAACAGAAATTTTATAAAAGAAGTAATACAGATAAAAATAAGCATATGAAAATATGCCCAACATTATAAAATATTCATTAGGCAACTGGAAATTGTAACAATGAGATACCACTATATACCTGGTAGAATGGCCAGCTGACAACACCAAATACTGGCAAGTATGTGGAGCAACAGAAACTTTCCTTTATTGGTGGTGAGACTGCAACATTGGACAGTCGCTTTGAAAGACAGTTTGGCAGTTTCCTACTACAAGACTAAATAGACTCTTGCCTTATGATCCAGAAATTCTGCTCCTTGCTATTTACTCCTCCCAAAGGGTGAAAATGTATACCCATGCATACAACTGTATACAAATGTTTACAGTAACTTTATAATTGCCAAAACTTGACATCATCAAAGATGCTCTTCAGTGGATGACTAGATAAATAAACTGTGCTACATTCAGACAATGGAATATTATTCAGTACTTAAAATAAAAGTTATCAAGGAACGAAAAGACGGAAGAAACTCAGATGCTTATGATTGAGTTAAAGAAGTGAATATAAAACTACATACTGTATGATTCCAATAAAATGATAATTTTTTTCACTCCTTCATTCATGTATTTACTCAACAAGTAACTTATTGAATGCCTACTAGGTAACAGATATTATGTAAAAGATAAGTAGGTAAGAAAATCATAGCCCAAATTTCTATACTTTCCATATCTATTTAATTTTATTTTATCATGGATTGTTCAGCTTCTGTATTCCCAATTCTCATGATTATTTCTAATTTAGGTTCCTCTTCTTTTTTAAGCTATAAATATGTGGGGTACAAGTCAGGATTAGCTACACAAGCAGGCTGTGTGTCGGTGAAATTTGAATCTCCAACTGGCCCTCACTTCCCCTGGTTAACAACCAGGTACTCTTTGTGTTGTTATGTGTTCCCCCCACCCTTTCTCCCCTGGCAGTGCCAAGTGATTGCCAATTCCTCCTTTGTGCTGTCGAGATTAATGTTCAGGGCCCACTAATGAGTGAGAACATGCAGTGGTCAATTACTTGTTTCTGTGATATATCGCTAAATACGATGGTCTCCCACTTTATCCAGTTGGTTGCAAATCCATGATTTTGTTCTTCTTTTTGACTATGTAATACCCCATCATGAATATGTACCACATTTTCTTTATCCATTTCACTTTTGATTGACAGTAGGGTTGGTTCTATGTTTTTGCTATTGTGAATAGTGTTGCTATGAGCATGTGTTCTGGTGTCTTTTCTGTAGAACAGTTTATGTTCCTGTGGATATATTCCCAGGAAAGAGATTGCTGGATACCACAGAAGATCAACTTTTAGTTCTTTTAGGAGCTGCCACACTCCTTTCCAGAGAGATTGAACTACTTTGCACTCCCACCAACAGGGTAGAAGCGTTCTCTTTTCTCTGCACTCATACTAGCATCTATCGTTTTTTTTTTTTTTACTTATTAATGATGGCCATCCTTACTAGAGTTAGGTGGTATTTTACTGTGGTTTTGATTTATCTGATGACTGATAGGTCAAGCATTTTTTTCACATATCTCATAGCTGCCTGTAATTCTTATTTTGAAAAATGTCTCTATTCATATCCTTTGCCCACTTTTAAATAGGGTTGTTTGTTTTTATGTACTATTGGCTCATTTGAGTTTCTTGTAGATTCTGGATGTTAGGCTTTTGTCAGATGCATAGTTAGTAATTTTTTTTTTCCATTCTGTGGGTTGTCTCCCTACTCTCTTGATGGTTTCTTTTGCTGTGCAAAAGTTTCTAAGTTTGATGAGGTCCCATTTATCTATCTTAGCTTTTATGACATGTGCTTTTATGTATTCAATCAAAAATTGGTTGCCTATTCCGATATGCATTAATGTGTTTCCTATATTTTCTTCTAGGATTCTTATGGTTTGAAGTTTTACATTTAGATACATGATCCATTGAAAATTGACTTTGTATATGGCAATAAGTAGGGGTCCTGTTTCATTTTTCCAAATGCAGTCAGTCAGTTTTCCAAGCACCATTTACTAGATATGGTTTCCTTTCCCCAGTGATTGCTATCGGTAGCTTTGTCAAAGAAGAATTGGTTAAGAGATTAAGTTTTCACTTCCATAATCTCTGTCTTGTTCTATTATTCTAAGTGTCTGTTCTTGTACCATAACCAGACTGTTTGGGTTACTGTAGCCTTGCAGAAATGTTTAAAGTCTCAGGGTACAAAATCAATGTGCAAAAGACAGTTATGTTTCTATACACCAGCAACAAGCATACAGAGTGCCAAATCAAAAACACAATCGCATTCAAAATAGCCACACACACACACAAAGAAATACTTTGGTAGCCACCTAACCAGAGAAGTGAAAGAACTTTATAAAAATAACTAAAAAATACAGCTCAAAGAAATCAGGAATGACACACAAAAAATAGAAAAACATTCTATGCTCATGGATTGGAGGAACCAATATTGCTAAGATGTTCCTCCCACCCAAGAAAATCTACAAATTCAATGCAATATCCATCAAATTATCGACATCCTTTTTCTTAGACCTGGAAACAACAATACAGAAATTCATACAGAAACAAAAAAAGATCATGAATCGTCTAAACAATCCTCAGAAAGAGGAACAAATGACATTTTAAAAAGATAAAAATTAAGGAGAGTAAAACCGTATGACACTGTCAGGAGTTAAAGGGAAGGAGAGCTGAATAGTTAGCCACACAGATAATTTTTGGGACTGCAAAACTATTCTGTATGATATGATATTTTATTTTATTATAAAGATGTGGGGTACAATTCAGATTTAGGTATACAAACATTGATTATACAGGTACCCTAGCAGTTTCCCTCAACTGTTTATCCCAACCTCCTCTCCCCTGACAATTTCCCACTACTGCCAATCCCTTTCTTATAGCATTATAATTGTTCAAGGTCCGCTTATGAGTGAGAAGATATGGTACTCTGTTCTTTGTTTCTGTGATAGATCACTGAGTATGATCAACTCCAGATCCATCCAAGTTGCTGCGAAGTCCAAATATTTGTCCTTCTTTACGGCTGCATAATATTCCCTTGTGTGTATGTGCCACATTTTCTTTATCCAGTCCAGCTTCAATGGGCAACATGGTTGGATCCATGTTTTTGCTACTGTGAATAGAACTGCAACAAACATACATGTGCAGGTATCTTTTTTGTAGAATGATTTGAGTTCCTCTGGTTATATTCCCAATATGAGAATTGCTGGATCATATGGAAGGTCAATTTCTAGTTCTTTCAGAAATCGACACACTGTCTTCCAAAGAGGTTGCACTTAGTTTGCATTCCCACCAGCAGTGTAGAATCGTTCCTTGTTCTCCACATCCTCTCCAGCTTCTGATGATATTTTAATGTCAAATGTTAGCATCCTTTTTTATACATTTGTCAAACAGTAGAATGTACAACACTAAAAATAATACTAAAATAAACTATGGACTTCGACTGAGGCTGATGTTTCAGTTCAGGTTCATCAATTCTAACAAATGTGACACTCTGGTGGGAAATGTAGATAGTGGGGGAAGCTATGCTTATGGGATAACAAAAGTGTATAGAAACTGTACTTTCTGCTCAATTTTGCTGCGAACCCAAAAGTCCTCTAAAAATAAAGCCGGTTGAAAAGATTGCATGACTAATAATGATTGTTCACGTTAAATCAATAGTATCTTAGCATCAAATGTATGGTCTACTTCTAGCTAGTATTAGGATGACTTGATATGAATATTTATGCACTATTGCATGCCACCTATTGTTTTTTTTTATCTTTTTTTTTTTTTTTTTTTGAGTTGGAGTTTCACTCTGTCACCCAGACTGGAGTGCAGTGGCCGCTCCTGGCCACTGCAGCCTCAACCTGCTGGGCTTCGGCAATCCTTCCACCTCATCCTTCCAAGTAGCTGGAACTACAAGCACGCGCTACCACGTCCGGCTAATTTTTTCATTTATTGTAGAGATGAGGTCTCACCAAGTTGCCCAGGTGGGTCTCGAACCCACGGGCTCAGGCAATCCGCTCACCTCAGCCTCCCAAGGCGTGGGATTACAGGCTGAGCCACCGAGTCCGGCTTTTTTAATCTTTAATAATTTTATTTTGTAATTTAACTTTTGCACCTATAAATTCACCTTGATTCATTTTTTAATGCCTTGTGTTATAAATTTAAAAAAAAACAAAGCATGACAGTTGTTGAAGTTATTTGTAAAGTTTGTTTTACATATTAGTACAAATACTTGTATGTATAATTCTATAGTGTGGATTTTAATCTGCATGAGTTTACATAGTTTGCTGCAGGTAATATTAAGAAGATTATTATTATCTATTATAAGCATAAATTTATGCATAGTGAATTTCTTTGAAATAATATAAAGGATAATGTAAATATATATATAATTGGTAATAAAAGTGAATTGTGTAAAAATGAAGTAGTTTTATCACTCTAAAAACATGAGTTGAGATTTAAAGACAAGTAAAACACAAGATAAAAGCATGCATAAATATTTAATAATGTCAAATCATAAAAACTAATAAAAATTTGTTTTACTAGATTACATACCTGATAGTTTGCAAGATTTTAATTAAAATTTACATAAGCCTTCTTATAGTAAACTACTGAATATAAATGACAAGTTAGGTACTATTTAAATAAGTTCACAGGGTGCGAAAACATTAAAAAATAATTTCCACACTATTCAGTGTTTTTAGGCACCAAATCTCCTAATGTCAAGATTTGATTTAAAGTCCATTCAGTGTATGCAACTGCACACAGAAAGTTAAAGATACCTTTTATTTTTACCTATTCTATTATCAAAATCTTCTCTTTCTTTCTGCATGTCCATGTGTGTATAGAAGGATGGGTGTGTGTAATTTAACTCATTTCATCATTACATATTGTCTATCACATGTAGTGCAAAGGATGAGTGGTAAATGTATGTAGCATAGAAAATTATGCAATTAAATATCAGCAAAGTTCTTCAACCAGTGTCAAATTTAAATGTTCTAAGAAAGTATGTGGCACTACTTTTGCAAGTGTTATCACTCTGGCTTCATCTCCCAACTCCATTCCAGCTACATTTATCTTTTTACTCTCCCTCATACGCACCGTGCATGTTCCTGCTTCAAGAGCTTTGCATCTTGTTCTGATTTCCTGGAACAATCTACATTTGACTTCATTCATATCTCTTGTCAAATCTCATCTTTAAGAGAGATCATTCCATTAATTTTTTTTAAAAGAGTCATTACCCTAATCTCATCAGTCTCTCTATCTTAACTCAATTTGAAGTTTCTTAATACCATTTGGTACATTCTTGAAATATATTGTTTATTAATTAATTTATTAGTTTTCTTATTTGTTGATGTCATTTTCATTTTTTTAGTAAAATTAATTTCTTGGAAAATGTTGATATTATAGCTCACTCTAGTATTTCTTAGAATAAAGTTCTTTGATATTTTCAATATGCAATTCATAGTCAAGAGAATTTTAAGCCTGTCATTTGAAGCACTTCTCTTGATACTCTCTACTTGAGTTAAAACCACTTGTATGATTACAATTTTCCAATGTGAACATTATAATAAAAATACATATAATGCTTCATTTTTTTTTTTTTTTGAGTTGGAGTCTCACTCTGTCACCCAGACTGGAGTGCAGCGGCCGCTCCCGGCCACCGCAGCCTCGACCTGCTGGGCTCCGGCGATCCTTCCGCCTCAGCCTTCCAAGTGGCTGGAACTACAGGCGCGTGCTACCACGCCCAGCTAGTTTTTGATTTTATGGTACAGATCAGTTATTGTATTATTTTTATTTTTTCACTTAAGACTGATTTAATATATACAAAATTAAAGTATCTTTTTTCCTTGTGCCTCCTTTTCTCCTTTGCATTCTCTTTCTCTTTTCCTCTCTTTTTCATCAGCCACCATCTTCCCCCCATTCCACTATACTCATTGTTCTACATATATGTTTATAGTAATCTATTTTTTTATTTCTGTGTGCTTAGTTATCATACATTGAATCTCTTATGTATTTGTTTCTTGTTTGTTTGTTTAGAAATTTACTAAGTGCACACTAAAATTTTAATAGTGTTAAGAGGTTCATGAATAGTCAAGTTGACTTTTAAAAAGAGGAGTGACAAGGGAATATTTGTTACTTTTGATAATGAGACATACTGAGAATCCATAGTAATTTTAAAGTTGTATTTTTTGTGCATTATCAGAAATTAAGGCAGATAAGGAGAACAAAGATCACACTGTTAGGCAATAATAAATAGAAACAGTATACCAGCAGATTAAATGGCAAATAAATAAGGGAAACATGAATGCTTGGTAGAAGTTGGGAAAACTATCTTGGGAGAAAGAAAATAAAAAGATATGCATATTTAAAAGGTAAAAATATATACTTTTAAAAAGTTAAAGGCAATATAAAGGTAAACATATAAAACTAATACAATAAAATTTAGAATAATAATGTTATATGGAACCAGTAAATAATTATTAAAACTCAATTTATTAAATAAAATGTTTATTTATCTGATAAGAATAAAATTAATGATTTTCTTTACCATGAAGACCATGGGCAACTTTAATTGACTATCTAAAATAAGAAATTAATAATGTGTACAAGAATTTCTAGCAATTCAGCATTAAAAACAGAATATTTCCATTTTTTTTAATTACTGAAGAAGTCTGTAGAGTAGCAAGCATGTAAAAATGCTATAAAATATTGTTTAATTTCAGAAATTAAATTAAAACATAAACGTGTTTCTGTTAGATTGTTCAATATTAGAAATAAGAGAGATGACTCTCCAACCATTTTGGTGACAAAATTAACCAAATTATGTAAGCACACAAAGTCTGGGTCAGCAATTTCACACAAAATGGAACATACTAAAAGCTGCTCATCTTAGCAATGTTTGTGTTAGCAGAGACTTACAGGCAAACTGCTTCAAAAGAGTCTTAAACAGGACTAGATTAGATGTCAACATTATATATATCGTTCTTCAAACATTTTAATGAAAAAAGGAAGATAGACAATCACATATCACATAATGACATTTGCAAATAACTTAAATGTGTACTTAATAATATACAGCTTGCAGTAAAACATGCAAATATAATTACAAACATTAAATCTATTAGAGATTTCCTAAGGGCCGTGGGAATACAAGTGGGATATGGGGAACAATGAGATTAAATTAAGAAATCCAACCAACAAGAAGGAAAGTGGTTTGCTTAGACTATTACTGAAATTTTCTCATGACCTGAAAAGTACCTAAGGGAGTTTTGTATTGGATCAAATTGCAACCACAGAATACCCTTCTCTGTAATATTTAAGCTACATTTGTCTAAAAAAGAGAATTGGCAGATTTGAAAAATAGAAGCCGTAGTCGTGATGCTGTGGAGGTCCTTGGAGTGAGATGTGGGGTTCTTGTGGAGGTGAGGAATGGAGAAAGACAACAGGTGTGGAGAGGCAGTTGGGCTCCAGTTTGATCTCACTCTCCTCTGTTCTGTTTGCTGTTCTGATTCCTCATGTTTAACCTGGCGACCCGCAAATTCCAGTCCAGCAATCCAAGAGGCAGAGACAATAGTGTTCTCTTTGCCTTTCCATGACTGTTCTCTTATTATTTGGTTCTTGTAGCGAACAGTGTCTGGCTTCTGGAGTACTGGTTACTGACTCTTCCCTGATTCTTTTACTGTTTTTCAGACCCTTTGTTCCCTGGCTTCTCCAGAGCAAGGGCCAACAAACAGTGGTCTGTGTGCCAATTCACACACATCACTTGTTTTGTAAACACAGTTTCACGGAGCACAGTCAGCCATTTGTGTATTCTCTATAGCTGCTTTTGTACTGGTTGAGATAGACTCCATATGGCCTAAAAAATCTAAAATATTTGCTTTTTGGCTTTTTACAGGAAACAGATTTTGTCATTTTATCAACTGCTAGCATAAGGTATTATTTTTATAAATTTGTTATTCAGTATCCCTAATTGTATTTTTGTTTGTTGGTTTATGTGAAACAAGAGCTTACTCTATCACCCAGGTTAGAGTACAGTGGTAGTTCACTGCAGTCTCAAACTATTGAACTAAAGTGATCCTCCCAATCAGCCTCCCAAGTAGCTGGACTACAAACTTGGGCCACCGTGCAGGGTTATTAATTTTTTTTAATAATTTTTTTTTAGAGCTGAGGTCTTGTTTTTTTTTTTTTTTTCCTCAGGTTGGTCTCAGGCTCCTGGTCTCAAAAGATATACCTGTCTCAGCCTTGCAAAATACTAGGATTACAAGCGTGTATCACAGTGCCAGACCGCAGTTCTTCTTTCTTGGTTGATAAAGTGTGACACAATATCATCTGGGCTTAAGGTGTTTGTGCGTGCATATGTGTGTATATGAATTTATGTGTCTGTTTGTATATAAGTGAGAGATAAAGATAATATGATCACATTGTGTTGAAAATTATATCATTAGTGTATGAAACATCAACACATGATGAAATGACATTTTTCTCTTACAATTGTATCCAAACTATGACAAACAAAAGAAAATTAAAATTTCTGCTACTCAGTCATATCATAGTTTTCTGTCTTTTCCTGGTTTTATGGGATTTGATTCCTGAAAAATACAACCTAAGGATATTTATATTGGAAATTTTAGCATGTTGGAGCACAGTAACATGTCAACCTAATAAAGCTATTATACATATTTTAAACTTTAAATTTATTAACTCTAAAAGAGTATTAAAATAAAAATTAAGCAAATAAATTCTATTTAAAATATGCTTGTATAGGTAAGTAAACACTTTCTACAAAGGTCTAATACTCTTTTATATTGTTGCTGATGTTCACCATTAAAACTTCACCTTGATTTCCAAGATGAAGATTTAGTTCCACAAATCTAATTATCTTTCATCATAAGAAATTTTAAAAATAGTCCTATTTTAAATTAAATTTCTCCAGTTTTTCTTGCTACATTCAAGAATTTATTATAAAAATCTTTATCCCTATAAAGTCTTCTTACCAAACTTGTCTCTTCCTAAGTTCTATTTATTCTTTTATTATTATTCTTTGTCATAATTTTTATATTCTATGCTTTGAAACTCAATTTTTTATGTGCAAAGAGAATACAAAAAGAAATATAAATGTATTTGAAATTCAGAGAAAGGAACATATTTGTAATGAACATAGGTACATAAAAAAATCACTACAAAAATCTGACTGTGTTTGTTTATTAAAGAAACAAAATCAAAATGGTAATAAAAATATGGTATCCATATGAGTCAGTTCAGATCATACAGGAAAAAAAAGGCAATTATTCGCGCTGACCTCAGATTTGTCTACAACCTCTCAGTCATATCAGACATTTATGTCAGTGTTTGAATGCTTTCTGACAAAGGAGAAAAATATCATCTTGCTTTCATACTCCACTCAAATTTATTCACATTTGTATTCAAGATAAGTAAACATGTTGGTTACCTGAGAAATAGATACATGTAAAAAAAGGCAGGGATTAGGAAATACTGTAAGATTATATAATAAGGTGTTAAATTATATGATAATGATAAAAATAATTGTGAAACATAGATTTTAAAAGCCATATGCACTTCATAATACTGCAATACTGTACATTTTAATACATAGAAGGTAAAGAAGTACACAATGACAATAACCTATACTTAAAATGAATAAACCAAATGTCAACCCAATAAGTTTTCTCCTAAGCTTTTATTCTGTTGCTAGGTCAATGTCAAGTTTTGAAGTCTTAGTCAATAAATGGGTTTAATCTTCCAGCGATGCCTTTGAGAAAGCTTGTTTTAGATGTATCTTAAGATTTCATGGTGTCAGGCTTGGTGACTCAGACCTGTAATCCCAGCAATGCCTTTGAGAAAGCTTGTTTTAGACGTGTGTCGGGTGTGGTGACTCATGCCTATAATCCCAGAGGCGAGAGGATTGCCTGAGCTCAGGGATTTGAGACCAGCCTGGGCAATTTGGTGAGACCTCATCTCTACAATAAATCAAAAGAAATTAACCAGGCCTGGTGGCACATGTGTGTGATTCCAGCTACTTGGAAGACTGAAACAGAAAGATCACCTGAGCCTACCAGGTTGAGGCTGTGATGGCCATGAGCCCGCCACTGCATTCCAACCTGGACAACAGCGTGAGATTCCCACTCTCAAAAAAAAAAAAAAAAAGATTTCATGGTAACAGAAACTTATTATGTTGACTTAATGTTTTTTCAGTGTCTCAGTTTCCGTAAAAAATAGTTTCATCATAGCCTAACTACCATAGTTCTTTCCTTCATCTTCCCTCTTCCTGGGATGCTCCTCTAACTTTTTTCCACATTTCTACTCTTTACTTGTTTCTTAAGACAAAACTCATCCCTCACTTCCACAAATTATAATTTATACTACTTACCTTTTCCCTAGGTAGATTCTGCTGCTTCCTTTATTCTCTGTGTATTATAATAACAATCTATTAATTTAATTATGAACATATAAAAAATTATTGAACCCCAATTACAGATCAGGTACTCTGATAGACTGTGCATTCCTGTGACTGCTCCAAAATGTGTTTAGGTTCCTATTAACCAAACACTGTTCTTGTTTCATATTTGCAATTTCCTGTACCACCAACCCCCAGACTATCAAATACCTAATGCTGTTTCTGAAATTTGGAAGTCAATAAGAAATATTTACTTTTGTCATGACTAAATAGATAAAATAATGTTGAGCTGCATCAAGGAATTGGGGCTAATGAGCGGTAATAATTTAATTTGTTTCAAAAAATTAAGAGTGATCTATAATACATTCATTTAACCAAATTATCTAACCAAATTGCATTAAAATGCTATGTAAGTAGAAAATATTAGTTTTCAACAAAATAGGCATATTAGGATGAATGCTTTTGAATACTTTTTGAATAAATTAAAGTGGTCAAATATTTAAAGGCTGGTGTTTGGACTGCCCATATAAAGCAAAATGCAAGTACATGACTAAAATTATATGGACAGCAGCTTGGGGATATGTATATTGGTTGGAATAACAAGTGATTTTCCAGATGGTGCACGTTGACAAGTGTGGGAATTTTTTTAAATGATCGTTTTAAAATATAGAATAAAATAGTTAGTTCTTCCAGTTAAATATGGAAGAAGTTAACAACCTGGTTATTAACACCACATATAAGCATATATCCTTCAATTCTTGAATCTAGTTGGAGGAAATATAATATAATAGATAAAATAGTAAATGGAATCACTAACGCTATATTGCATTTATATGGTTATTTAAATAAGGATTAGTAAATTAAGAAGGAATCAGAGCAAGTTGCTATGGAATAACTATTGTTAAAGTTTAAGACATTTGTGTGTATAAGAGTTGTGTGTTTGAATGTTTTAAAGATTGAACTAGACACCATCTGCAATATAGAAATTTAAAAAATATTAAATATACTCATGCAATAGTGCTATAGCAGCAGGAGTAAAAATATATGCAATATTAATAAAAATCGGTAATTATTGTTACAGTTTCTTATAAAACTACCAATATGTATGTAACAGAAGAGCAAGAAATTTCCTATGCCTTGGAAATCCATCTAAATCTTCAAATCATAGTCATCATATAAAATTAATTTTGACAGAGACTCTGAATATGCATATGGAGGACTTAAATGAAAACAAAGCAGATCCTTGAACCCTTACCCCATCACCTACATCCAGTCTACCAAAGAAAGATCAACAACGTAATTGATAAGGTATACACAGGAAACATAGCGGTGGGGAGTTCTACATCCATAGGAAGAGGGCATGCCACCGGAGCTACTCATAGTGGAGCAGTAATAGTATCTCCCACGTCTCCTTATATCTCTCACTGTTCAGAGTTTGCCACTGTACTTATGAGTCTCCTTATCAGACCCATTTGGGTTACCAATGTGGAAGCCAATGATATTCAGGTTCTATTAAGAGTGGAGCAGGACATTAGAATGATTTTGACTCCTTTTAATGATGGCGCAGATCTAGCTCCCGTACCTATGAAAATAGCAATAATCCCAGGGGGTGGTGGAAAAAGATAAGGTTGTGGCTGAGATTCTCCGTTGAGCAAGTGATCAAGAGTTGGAAAACAAGTGGTGCTGAATAAATCGAGGGAGGTGCTATAGTGAATAGAATACAATAATACTACTCATGAGGAGATTCTAGGTGATGGGAGGTTTGCCTTAAGAGGTGAGATGCAAAGCTCATCATAAGTCTCAGAGTACTGTGATGCTCGTTATTGCTTCTGTGGAAGACGGGAACAACTCTATGGTTATCTTCCTGACAAAGGGCTAGAATATGGGGCTGTCAAATGGAGCGCATCTATGCTAGACAGGACTAGTGTAGTAAAATACCTTTCCCTTAATCTCTTGATTATGACACTGGAGAAGCCATTAGCAGCAGAGGGAGGATGGGAGAATAGAGGTAAAACATTGAGAAAAGATGAACAGGTCCTATCTCCAGCGATTGCACATTCTCCAACTAACCACATATTGCTGTTTCCAGAGGCATGAGTTAGGCTTGATAGAGGAGAAGAAAAATTATTGGAAATTAACTTTACATGGTGCATTCAACACTCTTTCCCAGCTCAAGAGCTTAGCAACTCAAGTATCAGCTTGTCCAACTACATAATTCCTCTATAGATGGAGGCAATCCTATAAAGGATTTTTCAGTATATTGTACAAACTTATGCTGATCTTTATTAAGGATAAATCACATATCTGTGAAGTCTGAACCTACTCTAGGAGCAACTGAATTCAGAAACTCTCTTCAGATCCTTCTAAAATTGGTGTTTTTATGTGGTTTTCCATCACTGTTCTTTGCTTTAGAGATCCCAGAACAATCACTGGCCTCAAGTGAACATATTTTGTTTTTTTCTATTTTTCCTGAATGGTAGCAAAGATTATCATTGACTAGAATAACTTACTTAGTACATCTCTCCGTTGCTATTTGTCAGAAACAGTCCAGAAAAAGCCTCTATATGGCACTATTTATAATGAATAATTACAACAAAAACTAGTATAAAATAAATTTAAATATGCATATATAGGATAAAAAACATAATGAGCAAAATCTCATAAAAACACAAGAAAGTTTTAAATTGAAAAAGTTGTTTTAAAAAGTAGTTTTGTTATTTTATACTTTAAAAACTCAATTGTTCTGTGTTAAACTAAAATTCAAATAAGAGATATAGGAGTCAAAATGGAGATAAGGCTTCCTAGTACAAATCAAGAAGAGAAAATTTCTAATTTTAAAAATTCTAACAAGACATATGAGAAGCAGAAACAATTAGCATATGTGCCGCTCAAAACATTGTGGCAAGTATGACAGACTTAAGAAACCTGAAAAATAAAATTACAAATGAATAAAGATATATTAAAATGAATCAAAATAGGAAGATAAGGTTGTATAAAAAGGGATATTATAAATATATTGAAAATGTTTGTTTAAAAATGTACTTAATTTAAAAAAGTTGACCATCAAGTAAAATTTAACAGGAAACTTTAAAAGTAAAGACATACTATCACTATTACTAGACCTTGTGGAAAGAAAGGATTCTTTTGAATCTAGCCAATGCAATGTTAAACCTGATAAAACATAAAAACCTGGACCTTCAATGGGAACCAACAGAATTGGCGATAATTTCTCTGTCACAATATTCAATGTCTTCACAATACTGGGAAAAAAGAGGGCCATCCAAGAATAAAATGCACAACAAAGACATATCAGTCAAGTGGCAACAGACATTATATTTTAATCAGGCAAGGCAAAGAGAAAAATACCGATAACAAACTAAAAACTATGCCAATAAAAAACATACAAAATGTCTTAATATAATGATAGTAAAATAATACAAACCAAAAAAATGTAAAATGTCAGGCAGAGGAAAAAAGTATAAATATATTTATTTCTATGTTTATAATACAGAATTAGCTACTCTAGAATAATCATAAAGTCAACAGTGAAATATATTATTTTTTTAAAAGTCAAGAAAAACCATATGCATCATTTAAAAAAAATTATTAAAAGGAAATCCTATAAAATAAAATAAACAAGACCACGTATATCTAACTTAAGCAAAATTGAAATATTACAATTTTTAAAAATATTATTGGGAAAAAAATAATGAAATTGAGTGCTAGAGCAGTGTTCAAATGCATCACATCAAAAGTGTGAAATTGGAAAAATAACTTATTAAAAAGTATAGCATTAGATTAGATCAAAACCAAACTTGAATTATGTGAAAGACCCTTGTAAAGTAGGAAGTAACTGAAAATTTGAAAATAATATATACTAGATACAAAAAATAAGGAAAATACATAAAAATATCAGGACAAGATTAAATTCAAACAAAAAATATTAACAGATTAATAAAGTCACTTTTTAAATATCAACAATGAATAATTCATTATTAAACATCTTTAGGCACACATTAAGTGCTGAAGGAGAGCAAACAACACTAAACCTAACTTTCTTTCAAGACTAAGAAGAAAAAAATTAAAGAAAGACAGCTTACCACCTTTTGGTCCTTGCTGTAGTAAACATTGCTGACTTTCTCTGAGGAAGAAAAAAAGTCATATATACTACTTGTGATTTGAATTACATATTATATATATTTATATGGTATATATTTCACAAATGATCAGCAAACTAAAAAACGACATATTGATGAATCTAAGTATTATAGATTTAAATAATATTGTTGAAAATAATATGAAGATTGACTGATTTTTAGAATAAGGTAAGTTAAAATTGAAATACTGAGCAAAAGCTGGGCTCGGTGGCTCAGCCTGTAATCCCGTGCCTTTGGGAGGCTGAGGTGAGTGGATTGCCTGAGCCCACGGGTTCGAGACCCGCCTGGGCAGCGAGACCTCATCTCTACAATAAATCAAAAAATCAGCTGGGCATGGTAGCGCGTGCCTGTAATTCCAGCTACTTGGAAGGCTGAGGCAGAAGGATCGCCGGAGCCCAGCAGGTCAAGGCTGTGGTGGTCAGAAGCGGTCACTGCCTCATCCAGTCTGGGTGACACAGTGAGACTCCAACTCAAAAAAAAAAAAAAAAAAGAAAAGAAAAGAAATACTGAGCAACAATATATGCCAATTGAGATGGAAACTACTGGCATTATCATATACACAATGGAATATTATGCAACCACAAAGAAGGACAAACACATGGCCTTTGCAGCAACTTGGATGAATCTGGAGTCAGTCATACTCAGTGATCAATCACAGAAACAAAAAACAGAGTACCATATCTTCTCACTCATAAGCGGACCTTGAACAAGTATACTTCTATAAGAAAGGGATTGGCAGTAGTGGGAAACTGTCAGGGGAGGGGACATGGGATTGGCAACTGAGGGAAACTGCTGGGGGGTGAGGGGCATACCTCGTCAACAAGCATACCTGCGTAGTCAACGTTTGTATACCTAATCTTGAATTGTACCCCACATCTTTATAATACAAAAATAAATAAATAAAATATAAATAAAAAAGAAAATTACTGGCATTATGACTTCCAAAATTTTTTCTTTTGCACAAGGGAAGAAGAAAGGTATAGTGATAAACATAAGATCATTTCATAAAGTGTTCCTTATAAAATAAGTACTAAGAAAATGCCACCTAAAATAAGTAACAACTGTCCAAAACCTTATGAAGATAAAGGAACTAACTGTAACTCAAAATTTCAAAAGAAGTTTAAAGTAGGGAAGATAACATGGAACACATTAAAATACAAATAAGTCACAATATGTAAAATATATTACATAAATATTTTTGGACAAATCTTGTCAGTTTAAAATAAATCAATTGACTATTGAACAAAATCTAGCTTCTTTGAAGAAAGCCATCTAAAATATTAATACTCCAGTTACATTTACAAAATTTTAACTTTTTTTTTCCCTTTTTTGAGTCCATCAGAAAAGCAATCAACTGGCTGAAGTTAACTTCACATTATGAAAACAGTGCTTCACATTGTTTCACTTTTGGAGAGAAACAGAAAAAGTTGCAGCCACACAGATGCTTAAGTAGAAAAAAAATAATTAACAAAAAATCTTAAAGACCAACTTTGAACTATCATGATATAAGCACAAGAGAAGTTCACACTCATTGACCAAATCCACTAGAAAATGCTTGGGAGTTAGTCAGGAAATCTTAGGCATTTTCTTCTCACAAGCACAGATCCCAGACCACTACTCAGACATCAAACTCTTTTTAAATATGAAGAAAGAAGTATCTACTTGCTGGAAAACAGGAAAACGTACTTGGGCCCAGAATTCTGACCTGCTACTAAGCAGAAGCCTACTGTCATTTGGGGAGGAACTGCAATCATGTGCTTGTTCAAGACTACCCCCCAAAATATAAAGAAGAGTTTGGTTGTCACAGAAAGGAGGAGAAGAAATGCTAATAAGACCTCACACCTAAGCTTCAGGTTCCATGGCTTTTCTGACATCAAGTTTATGCCACAAAACTGAGAAATCTTCCAAGTCCGACTATGAGCCTTGCATTGAGTAAGAAACAACAGTTTATTGCCAGGTGAGGAGCATGTGCATCAGGAGAGATTCATTTCTGAAAGCACCAGGGACACCAAGAGAAACTCTGATACTACATCACACTAAGCATAAGATAACTCAACTCACACAACGAGTTTCACACAATACTGAGAGTGATTTTGTGTTTAAGGAAATTCATTTCCCATAAAATATGACAAGTACACAAGTTAGTTACATCATTTAACATTCAGGTTAAAGCAAATTGATCTGTTTCAACAATGAAGAAAAATAGGAGAGCTAGGTTTATTGGAAAATGCATATAATTTATTAATGTTAGGCATAAGTAGAGGTTTGTGTTCAGAATAGGCAATGAAACTCTTGAGATAATTTTTCATTATGTATAATTAATACAGCCGGGCTCGGTGGCTCAGCCTGTAATCCCACGCCTTTGGGAGGCTGAGGTGAGTGGATTGCCTGAGCCCACGGGTTCGAGACCCGTCTGGGCAGGGAGACCTCATCTGTACAATAAAAAAAAAAAAAAAAAATCAGTCGGGCGTGGTAGTGCATGCCTGAAATTCTGGCTACTTGGAAGGCTGGGGCGGAAGGATCGCCGGAGCCCAGCAGGTCGAGTGAGACTCTAGCTCAAAAAAAAAAAAAGAGTGAGACTACAACTCAAAAAATAAAAAATAAGATAAATAAATAAATAAATATAATTAACACTTTATATGCTGAATGTATAACCTACATCATGAATTATCTAACTCCACCATGATTCCAAGTCTTTTATTGTTATAATTTCTACATAGGTGACTCTAGTTAATTAGAATTATTGATTTTTTTTTTTTTTTTTTTTGAGTTGGAGTCTCACTCTGTCGCCCAGACGAGTGCAGTGACTGCTTCCGGCCACCGCAGCCTCGACCTGCTGGGCTCCGGCGATCCTTCCGCCTCAGCCTTCCGAGTAGCTGGAATTACAGGCGCGCGCTACCACCCCCGGCTGATTTTTTTATTTATTGTAGAGATGAGGTCTCCCTGCCCAGGCGGGTCTCGAACCCGCGGGCTCAGGCAATCCACTCACCTCAGCCTCCCAAAGGCGCGGGATTACAGGCTGAGCCACTGAGCTCGGCTTAGAATTATTGATTTTAAAAGAATTTGTGATATAGGAAAATATGTCAAATCCTTTTTATATACATAGCTTCATAAAATAAATTTCGATATAAGAATGCTTTTGCAAATGAATTTATTACTCCATCTGATTGGAATGTTGTCTTATTTGTTTACTTTCTATTTGCTACAGGTAAAAAGTGTCAGTAGACCTTTTTTAGCTCCTGACTTTTGGTTAGGTTCTATTTAATGTGTGTATATAACATGTAAATTTGCCCCGTCTTTGAACCTCTTACAATGAGTTGAAATTATCTATTTCCTTAGCTCTCTCCCTCATCCAGCCATAAACTTCTTAGGATCAGGAATGTGACCTTGTTCAGCACTAAATTTGTTGCTACAAGTAGACATTCAACACCATTTTTGAACAAATATTATTTTAAAATTCAGATGACACTTATGTCTTATTTTTTGTTTCATTTGCGTTTATTAATTCAGATATGTTCAGTGCAAGAAATGTGGTTGGTGCTAGAAATCACTTCTGAATTTTAAGATGTTCACCTTGTAGTGTCATTAAACTCCAAATAAAATTTCTAGTCAAATTGTAATATACCCTTCTTTGGTGACTTGTGACATTCACTGCAATATACTCACCTCAGATTTTCTGTTTCATGTGATGTTACTATTTATGCTAAATGGAAACCAAGAAGTGATTTCAAGAGAACAGGCAAGATATAAAAACTAAAAAGCAGATTTAGCAAAACAAACAACATTGCTGAATAATAGTATGTATCCTTTGATTTATAAACAGTTAAGCTTGAATGAACACTCTAGTGACATTTCATCCTGTTTGTCACTCTCTTTTACAAATATCAAGTGTTCACTAGGAACGATTTAGTTGATCCCTGATGGGTTTAAAACTTCAATTAAGTGACAACTGTTCTATTTCCTTGGAGAACTAGCTTAACTTAAATTTTTCTTCATAATTCACATCTCTAAAGGGAAGATATATTGGTTGGAATAATTTTGTATCCCAGTAGGAGCAATTATATATTTTCTCATGTGACTAATATTGCATGCAAATCTGTTGGTGAGCAGTAACCTGTGCCTTGTAATTTCCTTAATTTTGTTTATATTCATCTGGGAGAGATGCCAGATTTTTCTTGGCCTCAGCATTCTCATTGATGACTAGACAGTAGAGAGGCTTTTTTTCTTATTATTTGCTGCTTTGACCAGCTTTAACATCTTTGCCTTCTTTGCAGTATTTTCTGTTATTATCTATTATTTATCAGTAATAAATTTTCTGCATTTATCATATTCACTCAGGAAATATTCCCATTCCATTATTTTGAAATGTAAGTTCATTTGTATGCTTTTTAAATAGCTTAGCTTTGGAACAACAAATTAAAACTTTTAAAGATAAAAACTTGCCGAGAGGCCATACTTTGGAAACATTGTGTTTACTACGTTTGTCAAAAATTTACATAGTCTTGATATGCTCCATTTATCTTGGCATCTGTTACCCAATGTCTTAACTATAAATGAACACATTTTAAGTTTCACTGGCTGTTCTCAGCAGCAAACAAAGTAAAAGCTGGCATTGTGTTCTCCAATTTAGAAAGTGACATGCCATATTCAATTTTAAGTCAATATGGCTGAGCTATAATTTGTATAAGTAAATTTTCAGTATATATGTTCTTTGTAAGACAGTAGTAAGTGTGAGAAGAATCTCCATTTCTTATTAAGAATGAGGGAAATAAATATGAAAAAGATGGTACTTACCAGTCTATGGAGTTCACAAATTCAAATTATTTTCTTGTATAAAATATCTACTCCTGATATTTCACACAGGTAACAAAATGAAACAATATAGGATTTACTTTTGTTTTTTTCTGAAACTTGACCCTGTCTATCCAACTTGCATCCTTCCAATGCCTATTTTACGGAATAAATTATTTATAGACAGAATGGTTCCGTGTCAGTGATTGTAGATTGTTAAAATCATTTTGTTGCTTAATTTGTATTATCTTATTTTAAACTAACTTAATTAACAGCACTATTTTTGGCATAACTTTCATTATATTTGTTATATGATTAAGTCTAGTATTTGCGTTTTATAATTTAAAGATTTCTATATGGATTATAGGACATTTCCTTTCTTTGAACTAAGCTTTTGCAGAATCCTGTAATCAACTCCATTGGCTGTGCAAATATTCTCTAAGTTAATCCAACAATGCTCATTAGAAAAGTACGTACAGTTAATTAGCTAAGGGATCTATAAAAACTTGTTTTCTCAGAGCATAAATACATATAAATCTCCTGACAGTTTTCTGAAAATCAGTTTCATAATAACTTCTCAATACATTCACAAATTATATAATTAATATGTTAAATCTACAATCTTATATATGTTTACATATTGTACAAGAAAACCCAGTTTAACAGATGGAAGAATACCAGTATCTTTGAAGTTCATTTGAGTCATTAGTGACTGCATTTTTTCTGTCTAGAATTATATACTTTTGAATATTTTATTAATCATTATTCTTTTCTTTGTATTTTTATGAGTCAGGTATATATCGCCAAAGAAACGATACAAAATACAGTATGCAGATTCTTTTTTGACAAGTGTCTCTTAATATTTTATTTATATTTCCCATTATCATAATTTACCTAATTTTACTACTGTATATTATTTCATAATTCATTAATGTTTCATGATGGACATTTAGTTTATGTCCAGATTGTTGCTATGATAAATAATGCTGGTATAACTATTCTTGTCAATAGATATATGTACAGATTTATTCTTCATAGTAAATTGGTTGAATCATAATCAATGTGTATAATCAATTAGATTGTGTCATACCAAACCCTTTTTATTTTTTGAGTCATAGTCTCACTCCATTGCCCAGGCTGGAGTACAGTGGCATGCTCATGGACACCCCAGTGATGACCTGCTGGGCTCAGGAGATGCCTCAGCCTTCCAAGTAGCCAGAGAACTACAGGCATGTGCTACCACATCTGGCTAATTTTTTTTTATTTATTGTAGAGATGAGGTCTTGCCAAGATGCTCAGGTTGGTCTCGAACCCATGGACTCAGCCAATCCTCTCACCTCAGTCTCCCACCAAACCATTTTTAAAAAGATTTAGATCAACTTACATTATATCAGCATTATATGAGAGTTGCCATTCTTCCTCATCTTCATTAACACATGAATGTTCAAACGCTTGATTTTGCTATTATGGCTACTGTGAAATTTCTTTACATTATAATTTTAATTTTCTTTATCTCATTTACTAATTGTATAATCTTATTTTCTAGATAATTGCTTTTTTCTTTTATTTCAAAAGAATTTTTTCTGTATTTACCTAATTGTTTTTCTCAGTTAAACTTTTCGTTTATAGTTCTTCATATATGTTGGCTACATATTTTGCAAATATCTTCTCTCATTCTGCAGATTATATTTTCATTCTAACTTTCTAGTCTTACAATGAGTAAAACTTCTTACTTTTCTGACAAATATTTTTTACATCATTTAAAAAGAAATTCTTCTTTACCATGAAGTCATAGAAAACACTGTCATATATTTTCTTTTTCGAAGAATATTTTCTTCTTAAGGTTTTTAAATTATCCCTTTTGTACTTAAAAATCCCATTCATTAATAATTATTTTTTGTACATGGCAAGATAAAGAGAATTATCCATTTTCATTGTTCTCCCAAACAATTGTCTTATTATTCAATAGTCCATATTATTTCCAGTTATATCCAGTGATATAATGCCATTTCAGAATCTACATCTGAGCTTACTATTCTGTGCTTGGATTGTATGTTTTTGTTTTAAGTAACTACTCAACTATCTTATCTTATATTATTTTTAAAATATCTTGATGCCCCAAAAATTGATTCTCTTAAGAGTCTGTTCTTTTTGTGTGTCTTGGCTGTTACAGTTCGTCTGTATTCAACATATGCTTGATTAAGTTATTCATTTTGTTCCTATAAAACATATTTTGAACATTTTAGTTTATTTTTTGTGTCAATAAATTTATCAGATTCCAGATATGGTGGTCTCACTAGTAATCCCTGTGTTTCAGGAGACCAAGGTAGGAAGATCACCTGAGGCTAGAAGTTTGATACCAGCCTGGGAAACATCATAGGACTCCATCTTCACACACACACACACACACACACACACACACACACACACACACACCCTATAATATATACATATATATTATAAAATACATATGTATATATTTAATAATATCTATATTAACTGGTCATGGTGTCAGGTACCTGTAGTCCTAGATACGTAGGAAACTGAGGCAGGAGCATCACATGAGCTAATTTTTTGATTCACATGAACCCAGGAGGTTGAGGCTGCAGTGAGCTATGATCATTCCACTGCATCACAACCTGGGCCACAGAGCGTGACCCTGAATTTAGAAAAATAAATAATCAAACATGTAAATAAATAAATTCATTAGAATGAATAGACATAATAATGATATCCAGTTCATATACTTATGAATATATAAAACTGTTGATTTAGTTGGATATTCTTTTATATCTATAAACTGAAGTTTATCATTTTCTACTTTGATGTCAGGCACATCTAATCTTAGAATTATTGCTACATAAGTTATTTAAAAAATTGCAATTATATTTTTACTTGCTGCTAATGCATGTAGATGCAATTTATTTTATATTTTGCTAAACCTTAGCATTTCTTTAATTGTAAAATAGTGTCTTTAGGTTCTTTTGTAGTTTCAACATAACCAATTATATTTTCTGCAAGTCATAATAAATTTGTTTTTTCTTTTAAATCTGCACATATTGTCTCAGTCCATTGCATTGACTATACTCTCCAGTAAAATTATAAATAGAACTGCTGATAATGTGCATTTTGGAATTGCAGCTGATCTTTAAACAAATGTTTCCACATTCAGCAGTGTTTACTAATTCTTTTGTAGATTCTTTTTCTTTTTAACTTATATATTTCTTAGTGCTTCTAGTTTGGTACAAGTATGCAATACAACATTTTTATTTTTTAAATTTGTACATCTACTGAGATAATTATATAGTTTTTTATTCTTTACTGTATTAATGTAGTACATAATTTAAAGCATTTTTCTTTTTTTTATTTTAAAGATGTGGGGTACAATTCAGGGTTAGGTATATAAATGGGCATTATGCAGGTACCCTTTTTAATAAGATGTGCCCCCCCCGGGCAGTGTCCTACTATTGTCAATCTCTTTCTTATAGTATAATAATAGGTCAAGATCCACTTATGAGTGAAAACATGTGGTACTCAGTTGTTTCTGTGATAATCACTCAGTATTATAGCCTTTAAGTCCATCCAAGTTGTTGCAACGTTCATAATTTTGTCCTTTTTTATGACTGCATATTATTAAGCATTTTTCTAATGTTAAACTAACATTGCATTTTTAGAATAGACCCAACTAATTCTGTTTCACACAACTTTTATAACTTTGCTGATATTAATGATTTCTTTTCTTTTTTTTTTTTTTTTTTAGTTGGAATCTCACTCTGGTGCCTAGACTGGAGTGTAGTGGCACACACATGGCCACCCCAGCGTCGATTTGCTGGCCTCTGGCGATCCTTCTTCCTCTGTGTTCCAAGTAGCCGGAGCTACAGGCGTGAGCTACCAACCCCGACTAACTTTTTATTTTAATGTAGTGATGAGGAGCTGCCAAGTTGCCCGGCTGGTCTCCAACCCGCAGGCTCAGGCAATCCACTTGCCTCGGCCTCCCGAAGTGCTGGGATTACAGGCTGAGTCACCAAGCCCAGCCTAATATTAATGATTTTAGGTGACCTTTGTTTTCTTCAAATATGCCTTTATCTGTTGTTACTATTGATTTATACTGGAATTATAAAACAGATATTTTCATTTTTTATTTTAAAAAATATTTGTAAGGTGTTACAAATATTTATTCCTTGAATGATTGATAGAATTCCCCAACTGAAAAATTATACACTTTTTTGTTCATTATAGGAAAAAAAGCTTACTCCAAATTTTATTTATATAATTTTTCTGGGAATTTAGTTATTTCACCCATTGTATAGTATTGTCTGCAACATTCTTGTATTATCTCTGCAAAACGAGCCACTATTTTTTCTTTTCTAGGGACTAAATTTTTCTCATTCATTCTATGTATTGTATTTCAGTAGTATTTTTATTACTTTCTGCTCATACATCTAATATTTTTTACTTCCATTTCATTTAGAGATTTTTTTCTAACCCTTTAATTTGAATGTCAAATTTATTTTTATTTTTCATTAAATAAATATTTTTGTGCACACTACTACTTTAGCTTCAACATATTTTACTAGCATATAATTCAGTCATATTGTTTTTATACATACACATTCTATATTTGTTGGATATGGTGGTCTATCTGTATTCATTAGATCAAGATTTCTTTGGTTTAAATCTTCTACAACTTTATTTTTTGTTAAAGTTTGTTTATATTTGTGACTTGGAAAGTGGATTTATAATTTTAACCTGGCATCATTTCTACAGTGATATATATATATATATATATATATATATATATATATGCTAATAGCTATTATATGGCTATTATTAAATGTATGTATATTTTGAATTATTTTATCATCCTGATAACTTGAACATTTAATACTTAATATTATTTTTAAAAGTATGGAATTGTTTAACGTTAATATAAATAGATCATCAATATTTTTAACATTTGGCTGGCTTATATTATTATAACCTTTTAATTTAAAATTCTAAGTGTTTTAATGTTTATGACTTGAAACTTATACTTTTACAAGAAGCATACACTGTTTTATTAGGACTTTTTTGATACATTGAGCTTGACAATAATTGTTTCCACCAGGATAGTTTAGCTCTTTTACATATTTGATTTTTAATATATTAGGATCCATTCCTACAATATTTTTATCTTTCAGAACATATTTATTGTGTTTTTCATTGTGTCTTTTGTTGTCTAGTGTGTGTACGTGCGTGTGCGTGTGTGTGTGTATGTTTTGTTGTATGTATATGTGTGTGTATGTTTGATTATAACTTGTCATATTTTGGATGATTTCATTTATATGTTATTCTAATTCTGTTTCATACTAATTGTGGGGGTATTTTACATTCTACTTTTTATACTATGGTCATATTAGAATATATAACATACATTTTATCATAAAATAATATATCTAATTATTATTTTCTAAATATATAAGAAACCTAGAATTTTTAATTTCAATATGTCCTCCTGACCTGTTTTTTTCTCTTTAACTCTAAAGTGATTCATAAATGCAATCAGTAGATATAAATGTTACACTTATATATGCGAAAATATTTTTGATTTATTAGCATGACTGCATTTTTAACATTAATTCTTACACCTGAGGTCTTTACTCTAAGGTCATTTTCTTTATGAAGTTAATTATTTATATGTTTCTTTAGTGTCTACTGTTAACAATTTCTCAGTTCTTGTTTATGTAGAAGTTTGACAAATTTGATCTCAATATTGAAAGATAATTTCACCTGGTAGAAAAAGACTAGAAAAACAGCAATATTTGCAAGTATCTTAGTATTTTCCCCATCTCCTTTATGTCTAGAACCACACTGTCATCATTTAAGCAGATTGCCTATGATAAATTATCACTATAACTCTCCCTGTCCCCACCCATGCATGCATTATCTAGTACTGCAAAACAATTGAATTGACCTCTTTAAAGCATAAGCAAGATAAGTCATTTCCCTACCTGGACTCCTCCAAAGAGCTCTCCTTTTGATGTGGAGTCAACCAAATTCATTAAGAAGGTCAGGCTCTTCATGGCTTTGCTCTGTTAACTTTCTAATCCTCTCTCTATTCTTCTTTTTTGCTCACGTTGTTCCAAACACAAGTCTTTTTACTGTTCCTTAATCAAGTTAGGTACAGTTTAACCTTTGTACATTCTTGTGCATTCTTATTTCTTCATGTAATACATTTTTTCCAGATATTCCATGATCAACTCTTTCATTGCCTTCAAGATTTTACTCAAACATTAACTTTTCATAGAGTACTGCCCTGACAAACTTACTTGAGTTTCCAAATCTGATTCTTGAAATTCCCACTGTACCTGACACTGCTCTAATTCCAGAACACTTATACCCTTATAGCAATACAATGTACTTAATATGCATCATTGAACAATGCCTGACATAAAGTGTATGGTCCTTAGTTTGTTAAGTAAATTAATGTTGGCTTTTTATACACACACACACACACACACCACACACTCACACCCACACACATGCGCATATATATATATATATTTTTTTTTGAATTATGCATGAATAACCCATATCAACAAATTGTACCCCTATGACATTATATCCCATCCACCCTTCATGTCTGATAGCAATAAGATACATTCTCACACATGTAACCCCAGTTCTTCACGGTAAATATTAGCAAGGGCCTATGGTTACTTTAGTAATTAAGATCTTTCTTTCTAAACTGGTATTGTACTGCTTTGCTTGAACTTCAATTAAAACTTCCCTGATTTCAGTCTGTAGTAAGCAGGGTTGGTGGAGGAGGAAAAAAAAAATGCAAACATCTTGCACCATCTTTGCATTATATTTCTCCCAGCAATAGATGTCTGTTTTCCTCTGTAAGGGCAAAGCAGATTATTTCTACCAGCTGGTACACTTAGTGTTCACAATGCTTTTTATCATTGTCATTCCATGTCTCAGTATCCTACAAATCCCATATGAAGGTTCTGATTTTAACACTGGAGATTATTGAGAGTGAACATTTTGTTTAATTTGCAGTTATGTCACCTTCATTATCAGTTTCTAAACCTGTATTTTTACCAAAGTGAGCCCCACAGCTGCAGGAGTTGACAGTCTTCTTTAATGCTACTATAGAGGCTCCCTGGCATTTATAATACTCTTTAACTGTGTAACTAACCATGTTGAATCTTTTTATTTTTATTTTTTCATAATTTCTGTAAAGTTTGAATGTGGTCAAAAGATAAAATTTTAGTAAAGGAGGGTTAAAAAGGAAGTAGATGTAATCAGATAAAGAGAGAGAGATTGAAAAATAAAATAAAAACAGAAGGCACTATACTGAGCTGACCACAGCTCCTGAACGAGTGCTACTAATTGCTCACTTCAAGTGGCTTCTTTGGATAAACAAAATAGTGGCCTTTGTCTCAGAATAGACATGTATTACAGAAGAACTTATCTGATTGGTTCCTCAGATCTGCTGTCTTTGTGTTGGACACAACTTAAGGTGGCTCCATAAAGCTGATTATGTTTTATTATACATAACTTTGTCTTAGTAGACTATAGCAATATGTTTTTGACTATGAAATATATCTTGATAATCTAGAACGTAAAGGTGGCCTCCAACCAACAGTCAGTAGGAAGCGAGAACCTTCAGTCAGTTAACTGTAAAAGAATACATTCTACAACAACCTAAATGAGATTGGAATCATATTCTTCCCTAACCAAGTATCCAGATGAGAATGAATACCAGGAGACAGCTTGATTGCAGTCTTGTGAAAACCTGATGAAACTGAACTGTGTCCAGACTCCTGACTCATAACTGTGAAAAACAGATTTTTTTTTCTTTAAGCTACTTAGTTTATGGAAAATGGTTACTCAGCAGTGAAAATACTAATACAACATTTGACTGAAAAATCTCCACTCATGGTCCTTAATGCCCCTGCATCTGGCCTCTCTAGACAAGTGGGTAGAACATTTGCTCCATCTATTTTTTTTCTTTTATTTTCATGTATTTATTTTATTTTATTGTCTAGTCAGTGCATAGGTCCAGATGTATCTGTAAGGCATTGCAGTGTATAATCTCAATGATCGTGATCTGTTACTGTGGTGTGTAAGGAAGCAGTCTAAGTTTACATTTCATGGATTTACAAATTATTATAATTTATACTCCCAGACACTCAGTTTCTAAATGTTCGAACTATTATAAAGATTATAAAAACACGAATAATTCATGTCTTCACTCATTACTTGACTAGACATGTAACAGGATCCTGTTCAATGCTACGTGCAGCAATAAAATGGTAACTAAGAACCTTCTTTATACCTGCCTTTATGGATTCTAAAAAGTGGTAGATGAAGTAGAGAGAAATCAAATTATCCAAGAAAGTAATTGCAATTTTTTCTATATGCAACAAAAAGAAAATAATTATGTTATAAAGATATTTGGTGAGATTTCCAGCAAGAGGGCGATGGCGCAGGTGGGACTGTGAGAATCTCCATGAAAGTAAGTTTCCATAAAAACTCATGCCCACCCCCCGCAGCTGTACAGACCCAAACCCGGAGGCACCACTCGACTGCCAGGGCTGCTGCCGGTGCCTTGCCCCAGGCAGCCTTAGGTTCCCAGTCTTGTGGAACTCTGGGCTCCCACCCCATCTACACAGCCGCACCCGGCACCAAGCCACTGCCACCCCCAGAGGCCCTCGGCTCCCAGCCTCATGGAGCTCTAGGCTCCCTCCCCGGATACACTGCTCTGCCCAGTACCAAGCCACCACGGCCCATGGAAGCTCTCAACTCCTGGCCCTTGGAGCTCCAGATTCCCTCCCTGGCTGCACTACCCTGCCAGACATCAAGCTGCCACCACCCCGGAGGCCCTCGGCTCCCGGTCCAGGATCTCTAGGCGCCCTCCCTGCCGACACTGCCACACCCCCAGCTGCTGCCACCCACGGAGCCCCTGGGCTCCCAGCATGGGGAGCTTGGGGCTCCCTCCCCGCAGGCACCACCCCACCCCAGGGCCACCGCCCGCAGAGGCCCTCGGTTCCCAGCCCGCGAGCTCCTGGCTTCCTAGCCACTGGTACTGCCCTATCCCCAGCCACCGCCACCTGCCGAGGCCCTCGGATCCTGGCCCAGAGAGCTCTGGGCTTCCTCCCCAGACAGCACCGCCCTGTCCTACTCCCAGTTGCCGCCACTTGCGGAGGCCCTCTGCTGCCGCCCTGCAGAGCTCCAGGAGCCCCCAAACGCCAGCACCAACCTGTCCTGTCCCCAGTTGCGGCCACCCACAGAAGCCCTTGGCTCCCACCTTCTGGAGCCCCAGTCTCCCTCCATGGCTACACCACCCTGCCTACAGTCACCCTGCGCCACACGGACCAGCAACACCTGGCCATTTCACACCCTACCACCAATGAGTCGCCCTTGGTCACAGAGTGACCAGAGAACAGCTGCAACTCTGAGACTAGGCAGAGACCTAAAAGAGGCCCAAGGTGTACTGTGACATACCAAACTGCAGCTCCCTGCTGTCTGGAACTCTGCCTCCCCAAGCTGGACCCAGTTGCAATAGAACCAGAGATCAGCTGTAGCCCTGAGACCAGGCAGAGACCTACATTGCCCTGTCCAGCTCCTCCCAGCTCTGCCCAGCCTCCAGCTTGGGATCTAAGACCTCATGTTTATGTAGGTAATAGCAGCAAGAGAAAAAGGTCAGAGTACCTACCGGGGAAGACCAATTAGAATGGCAGCAGATTTATCTACAAAAACCCTTCAGACTAGGAGAGCTTGGAGCCCAATCTTCAAAGTTCTCGAAGACAAACAATTTCAACCAAGAATAACCTACCCAGCCAAGTTAAGCTTCATCAATGAGGGAGAATTAATATCTTTGCCAGACATCCAATCCCTAAGGATTTACACTGCCCCCAGACCACCTCTACAGGAAACACTTAAGAAAATATTCAACACAGAAGGAAAGGAAAAAAGAACAACAATGTTCTTCATAAGAGTACAGGAAAAAGATTGAAAACATACATGAATCAATCCCCCTCAAAACAAAGGAAAGACAATAAACACACAAGAACAACAACTCTATAAGAACATCATGACAGGGAAAAATCCTCACATTTCAATAATTAGTCTGAATATGAATGAACTAAATGCACCACATGAATGGACTAAATCCACCACTGAAAATACATAGAATGACAAAATGGGTAAAATACCATGAAGCATCAATATATTGTCTCCAAGAGACTCCTCTCACCAGAAAGGGCACTCACAGCCTCAAAGTAAGAGGATGGAAAACAAAATTTCAGGTGAATAGAACACAAAAGAAAGCTGGATTTGTAATCTTAATATCTGACAAAATACCCTTTAAGCTATCAAAATTTTTAAAAGATGAAGAAGGTCATTATATAATGATAAAAGATTCAATCTATCAACAAGAAATATCCATCCTAAAAATATATACACCTAACATAGGGTTACCAATGTTTGTAAAGCAGCTTCTAGGCAAATTCAAAAAAGATATTGACTCAAACACCATCATACCTGAAGATTTTAATACCGCACTCACAATCTTAGATCATCAAGACAAAAACCAACAAGGAGACACAGAACCTCAATGACTCTTGATCAAATGGACTTAATTGATACCTACAGAACACACCACCCAATGATCACAGAATATACAGTCTGCTCATCACCACATAGAACGTACTCCAAGATCAGCCACATCATTGGCCGTAAGTCAAACATAAGCAAATTTCATAACATTGAAATCTTGCCATGCACCTTCTCAGACCACAGTGGAATAAAAATAAATATCCACACCAACAAAGTTCCACCAAAACCCACAGAGACATGAACACTAAACAACATGATGCTAAGCAACTCCTGGGTCAACATGGAAATCAAAATAGAGATTAAAAGGTACCTGTAAACAAATGAAAATAAAGAAACATCTTATCAGAACCTCTGGAGTGCCATGAAAGCAGTAGTAAGAGAACAATTCATATCGTTACAAGCACACACGAAGAAAATGGAAAGATCACAAGTCAACAGCCTAATGAGTCACCTAAGGAAGCTGGAAATGCAAGAACTCCAAATCCTTTACTTCAGCAGAAGAATCTAGATCACCAAAATAAAAGCCCAAATCCAGGACATTGAATACAAAAAGATAATACAAAAAAAAAAAAAAAAAAAATCAATGAAGCAAGAAGCTGGTTCTTTGAAAGGATAAATAAGATAGATTGTCCCCTAGCCAGACTGACCAAGAGAGAAAAAGCCCAAATAAACTCAATCAGAAATACAAAAGATGAAGTCACAACTGATCCTGAAGTAATAAAAAGATTATCAGAGACTACTATGAACAACTGTATGGAAACACACTTGAAAACCTAAAGGAAATGAAGGACTTTCTGACATCACTCAACCTCCCTAGGTTGAAACAAGGAGACAATGAAACCCTTAATAGACCAATAACAATCAAGGTAATTGACTATGTCATAAGAAAACTACCTACCAAAAAAAAAAAAAAAAAAAAAAAGTCCATAACCAGATGGTTTTCCAGCAGAATTCTACAAAACTTACAAGGTGGAACTGATACCAATCCTACTGAATGTATTCTAGGTGATTGAGAAAGATGGTACTCTCCCCACATCATTTTATAAGCTAACATCACATTGATACTCAAGCCAGGAAAAGACCCAACAAAGAAAGAGAAGTACAGGCCAATATCTTTGATGAATATAGATGCTAAAATTCTCAACAAGATCCTAGCAAACCAGATTCAACAACACATCTCAAAAATCATCCATCATGACCAAATAGGCTTCATCCCTGGGATACAAGGCTGGTCAACATTCATAAGACTATAAACATAATTAAATACATCAACAGATGTAAAGAAAATCCCACATGATTATATTATTAGATGCAGAAAAAGCTTGTGATAAAGTTCAGCACCGCTTCTTGATAAAAACCCTCATACATCTAGGCATATGTGGAACATACCTCAAAATAGTAAAAGCCATCTATAAGAAACCCACAACCAGCATCCTCCTAAACAGACAAAAATTGGAACAATTTTCCCTGAAAACTGGATCAAGACAAGAATGCCCACTCTCGCTCTCCTGTTCAACATAGTTTTGGAAGTCCTGGCTAGAGCAATCAGAGAAGAGAATGCAATCAGGAGTATCCAGATAGGAAAAGAGGAAGTCAAGTTATCTCTCTTTGCAGACAACATGATTGTATACCTTGAAAACCCAAGAGAATCTGCCAAAAACCACCTGGCATTGATAAAGGACTTTGGCAAAGTCTCAAGGCATAAAATAAATGCACAAAAAACAATCAAATTTCTATACACCAATAATAAACAAACGGAAACCCAAATAAAAAGCACAATTCCTCATACAGTAGCCACACACACAAAAAGAAATACCTTAGCATCTTCCTAATCAGAGATGGGAAAGACCTTTACAAAGAAAACTATGAAACAATTCGCAAAGAAATCAAAAGAGACACAAACAAGTGGAAAAATATTCCATGCTCATGTATTGGAAGAGCCAACATTGTTAAGATATCCATTTTACCTAAGGTAATCTACAGATTTAAAGCAATACCCATCAAATTACCAGCAACATTTTTTTCAGACCTAGAAAAAACAATATAGGAATTAATATGATAACATAAACAACCAAGAATAGTCAAAACAATCCTCATTAAAAAGCAAAGCAGGAGGTATCACACTCCCAGACTTCAAACTATACTATAAATCTACAATAATCAAAACAGTCTGGTATTGGTACAAGACTAGGCAGATTGACCAATGAAATAGAATTGAGATTCCAGAAGCAAAACCTCAATTTTGCAACCAACTCATCTTTGACAAAGCCTCCACCACCCACTACTGGGGAGGGGAGAACCTATTCAGTAAATGGTGCTTGGAAAACTGACTGACCACATGCAGAAGATTGAAGCAGGACCCCTACCTATTCCCATACACAAAAACTAGCTTTAAATATATCACAGACCTAAATGTAAAACTTCAAGCTGCAAGAACCTTAGAAAATGCAGGAGACACTCTTATGGAAGTTGGTACTGGCAACCAATTTCTAATCAAACCCCGAAGTGCCCAAGCCATAAGAGATAAGATAGACAAATGGGACCTCATTAAACTGACAAGCTTCTGCAAAGCCAAAGAAACCATCAAGAGAACAAGGAAACAGCCCACAGACTGGGAAAAAATATTTGCCAACTCCATGTCTGACAAAGGCCTAACATCAAGGATCTATAAGGAACTCAAACATGCTGAAAAGACAAAAACAAGCAGCCCCATTACAAAATGGGCAAAAGATATGAATAGACACTTCTCAAAAGAAGAAATGCAAGCAGCCAACAGATACATGAAAAAATGTTCAGCTTCATTAATCATCAAATAAATGCAAATTGAAACTACACTGAAATATCACCTAATTCCAGTCAGAATGGCCATCATCAATGACTCAAAAAATAACAGATGCTGGAGAGGATGTGGTGAAAAGGGAACACTTCTACACTGTTGGTGGGAGTGCAAACTAGTGCAGCCTCTGTGGAAATCAGTGTTACGATTCCTAAAAGTTCTAAAAATTGACCTTCCATATGACCCCGCAATCTCTCTACTGGGAATATACCTGGAAGAACTCAGGTCACTCTATAAAAAAGATACCTGCACACATATGTTTGTCACAGCATTGCTCACAATATCAAGAACATGGAACCAACTGTGCTGCCCATCAAAAAAGGACTGGCTAAAAAAATGTGGTACAGTTATCAATGGAATATTACACTGCCATAAAGAAGAACAAAATCATGAACTTCTCAGCAACCTGGATGGAATTAGAGTTTATAATACTGAGTGATCTCTCATAAAAACAAAGACCTGATATGTTATCATTCATAAGTGGACCTTGAACAACTACTGTATTACTGTAGGAAAGGGATTGAAAGTAGCGGGAAACTGCGGGAAGGTGGATGGGGGGTGGACAGTTGGAACTGACAGTAGTCGATATCCACCCGGGGAAGGGGGGGCACACCTCATCAATAAGGGTAACTTCACAATGAACATTTGTATTCCTAACCCTGAATTGTACCCCACAATTTCAAAATAAAAATTAAAAGAGAAAAAATGATATTGGGTATGTTATAATAATCATATGATTTAGTCTTAATTATGTCCTAACAAAGCATTTTATATACATTAACTCTTTTATCCTCACAACAGCCACACTATGAGGAAAACTGAAATACCGATATGGTAACAGTAAAGCTGGGGAAATGCACATCCATCAGAGTATTTCTTGGAAAATGCCCTGTTCTTAAAAGTCTTTTCCTCCAATCACATTCTCTAATTCTGTTTTACTGTTGTCTATTTATTTATATTTTGTTTAATGAAAAACTCCAAGTAATCATCATTATTGATTTTTGCTTACATGTTTGATCATGCCTTTTTTCCACCTTCACTGATTGCATTCCACTACTAACATATTTTTCTTCATGAAGGATGTTCTTTAATATTTTCTTTAGATGCCAAAAACTGTGAATACTAAAGCTTATTCAGCTTTTGTTAAAGAGACTCTATTTTTCCTCAACCTGGAATATTTTAGAACAATGCACAATTTTAGGTTGGGCCTCAAAACTTTTGCTCAGTGCTTTTGTGGAGAGTAAAGGTCAAGCCAATAATGAATCCAATAACTCCCCAGGATAGCTGCAGATACAATAGTTCCTGAATCTATACTATGGCATTTAGTTCTTTTTATTTTCTTCTGAAATATAGGAATTTCTTTTTCTTTTGTAACTTCAGGCATACATTTCAACAGACTTTTTGTTATATTTTATCTAGCATTATGTTTTTTGTGTATTATAACATAGCTTATTGCTTTGTTTTCAAGTATTCCAATCGCAGTACATAATTTTTGTGAGGTTAAAGCATGCCTTAGTGTTTCAATGACATTGAGATTATTCTTTTTTTAATGAATAGATGTTGGGAAATATAACATAAAACATATAACTCTATACCTTGATAAATTTCTTTAAATTTTTCTAGATTTGAAAATTAGAAAGTATTACAACAGGCTGGGCTCAGTGTTTCAGCCTGTAATCCCAGCACTTTGGGAGGTTGAGGTGAGTGGATTGCCTGAGACAGCGGGTTCAAGATCTACCCAGGTAACTTGGCGAGACTTTGCCTCTACAATAAATAAAAAATTAGCCAGGCGTGGTAGCACACATCTGTGGTTCTGGCTACTTGGAAGGCTGAGGCGGGAGGATCGCCTGAGCCCAGCAGGTCAAGGCTGCAGTGGCCGAGAGCATGCCACTGCACTCCAGTCTAGGTGACAGAGTGAAATGCCAACTCAATAGAAAAGAAATTATTACAACAATTTCAGAATGATTATAACTGTAGCCTAAATTTTGCACAGTAATTCTACACTAACCTGTAGCTTTCACAAGAACATAATTTATATTCCATTTGCTTTATGACTTAAGAAAATATTGCAGGTCAAGAAATGTTTTTAAATTATTGATATTATCAGATACCTTCATTTTTTCCAAGTTAGTGGGTAAGAGATATTACCTTATTATATAGGCTTGCTTTGTGTTTTATTTTGTTACATCTCTTCATAAAGATATGTCATGCCACTTTCTTCATTAGAATGACTGAGAGTTTTGTCAGTGATTTCATTGGATTCTTTATATTTTAATTGATGCATAGAATTTCTTTATGGAGTTTATATATAATAACCAATTGTAGTGTACATCTTACAAAATATTTTATTATCATGTTATTTTTCTGATTGGTTTGTATTTGGAGAATTGCGGTTTATATGTGGCATGAGTTAGAAACATTATTTTATTTTATTATTTCCAATATTCATAAGTTCTTGCCTTTACTTATTAAATGTTATTTGCTCTAACTATTGATTGGCAATAGTCCTATTATGTCATGTTCCATATGTTCCATAGTCTGCTTTTAGGCACTTGGTTCTATTTGACTCACTGGCAGTCACTGTATTAATATTATGCTCTTTTACCTATTAGATCATAATCATAAGTTTTGACTCCTGATAGAACAAGTCTTTCAGCCATATTGATTTGTATCAACAATGTCTTGTCAAAGTTGTGAGATTTATTACATAATGTAAATTTTAGAATCATCCTGTCAATGTTCCAAAATATCCTACTGCAATCATTTTTGGTATTTTTTTAAGCAGCAATACCTTAGCTTAGTGTGGAAATATATCTCCACTTAAGTAGGTTCAAGCTATCAACTCATTTTTAAAATAATTTTTGCATACCATTTATGCACATTGCTGCAATACTTGCTACTATGTAACTTATTAATAGCATAGCTTTTGTTATATGCTATAAAGAGTTTTCGTAAATGATAATCTTATCTTCTGAGAAAGCACATGTCTCTGGTTAGTTATTTGGAAATTCTTATAATGTCTCAAACTATAAGAATTTTAGTCATCGCTCCTTATTTTAATTTGAAGGAAAACAGAGGATTTGAGGATATATTCACATAAGTTTATTTAATAACAAATACATCAATTTATTAATAAAAACAATTTATTCAGAGTAACATATGTATTTTGACATTAACTCTTTAGAAACAATTAGTTTTCAAAGGCAATGTTTTTTCATTACTTAAAAGATTATTATCTTTTTTGTACATTTTGCAGTATAGCTAAATTATAGCATTTATGAAAAAATAAGTAGCTTTCAAATATGTTATATTTGTATTAAACATTGGATCCCTTCTTTATTGTATTCAGCATATGTTTTCTTCTATGTTCTGAACTTTAGTCTTCAACATATATAAAACAGAGTGAAACTAGAATGAAACTTACTATTTGTATTTATTGCTATTATTGTTATTTTTGAAAGTAGGATTTATTAAAAGACAAAAACCTCCCACAGAGGAGGGGACATAAATGAGGTTGTCCTATTTGTTATTATATAATTTAATTTAAAACATATTAATTGTGTAAATACAAATTTATGTGTATATATTAAATGAAATTATTAAATAACACTAAATTTATTTAATAAAATAGTGTAAAATATTTTAACATTTTATTTTATGTCATCAGTAGAATCAATCCTAAAATAATGTTGCTTTAATTAAATAAATCAACTTACCAAATACCACGCTCTTTTCCTGAAGTAATAATAGCACAAACTAAATTTAAATTCCTTCTCAGTATTATGCCTTACAGAGTAAAATAGTTTGGATTTCTGAAAAAAAGTTCACAAACACATGCACTTTGTTATTTATGAATTTAAGAATTCTCTAAAAATTATTTTACAAAGTAATTAATAAAAACATGAAAAATTAGTTATTAATTGCAGATTCTAGATGTAAACAACACTTTAACAGAACTAGTTAATAAGGTTTGGCATAAGATATAGGTGTAAATTGCTAAAATATTAGATGTTGAGCAGTGCTTCTTTAAGTAAAAGGTACACAAGATGAAGTAAAAAAACATTTGTATCAAACTCCAAATTTCCACTGAAAAGAGATAATTCATGTTAATGACACTGATTCCACTATAGTGAATTTTGCCTAACATTACTCATTCCTACACCTCTTGTTTCAGCATAGTAATATGAGAGGGCTAAAGTTCTTTTTTTTTAGTTCTTTTTAATAAACTATTCTAAAAACTTATCTATATACATTTCTATATTGTCTTTTCTAAGTCTGTAGAAAATTATGCTGGTGGTTGGATAGATATTGCTGTAGATGGGTGGGATGGACATCTTGACAATAATGATTCTTCCAATACAGAAATTCATATGGAAGTAATAAAGAGTCTAAATAGCTAAAGTAATTCTCAGAAAATAAAGAACAAAGCTGGAGGTATCACATTTCCAGACCTCAAACATTATTACAAAGCCATAGAAGCCAAGACAGCATGGTAATAGTACAAAAATAGACACATAGACCAGTGGAACAGGAAAGAGATCCAGAAATAAAAGCCAGACTTTCAAATAACTCACCTTTAACAAAGGCAACAAAAACAAACATTGGGGAAGAGATATCATATTTAGCAAATGGCATTGGGGAAACTGCCTAACCTCATGAAGAATAAAAATGGACCCCTATCTATCACCACAAAAATCAACTCAAGATGGATCAGGGACTTAAATGTCTCAAACTATAAGAATCTTAAAAGAAAACTAAAGGAAAACCCTCCTGGACATTGGAATAGACAATGAATTTATGACCATATCCCAAAAGCAAATGTAGCAAAATCTAAAATTGACAGGTGGAACCTTATCAAGATAAAAGGTTTTTGCACAGTAAAAGAAACCTTAAAGAGAGTAAAGAGATAACTCATATAATGGGAAAATATATGTGCAAGCTATGCATTCAACAAAGACCTAACCTATAGGATCTACAGGGAACTCAAATGAATCAACAAGAAAAAGACAACTCCATTAAAAAGTGGTCAAAGTATATCAACAGACATCTCTCAGAGGAAGATAGCCAAGTAGCCAACAAAAAATAGTAAAATGTTCAAATTCACTCATCATGAGAGAAATATAAATCAGAACTACAGTGAGATACCACCTTACATACAGTGGTCAGTATTGCTATTTTTTAAAAAGTCAAAAATGTTGTCAGGGCTACAGAGAAAAGGGAACACTCTATACTACTTGTGGAAATGTAAGCAAGTTCAATCGTTGCGGAAAACAGTGTGGAGTTTTCTCAAAAAACTAAACATTGAACTATTGTGAAATCCAGCAATCCCACTTTTGGGAATATAACCTGAGGAACATTAATCATTCTACCAACAGGGTGACCGCAATGTACCTTCATTGCCACACTATTCACAATAGCAAAAACATAGAATCAACTCAGATGCCCATTAAAAGTGAACTGGATAAAGAAAATGTGGTCATTATACTTGATGGGTTACTACACAACCATACAGAAGAACAAAATCACATTCTTTGTAGCAACATGGTTGCAGCTGGAGACCATCATTCTAAGTGTGCTATCACAAAAACAAAAAAACTGAAACCGCGTGTTCTCAATTATAAGCGGGCTCTAAACATTAGGTACACAAGCATAAAGGCGGGAACAGCCGATGCTGGATGCTGCTAACGGGGGAAAGAAGAGACGAGTGATAAGGTACACAACCACAAGATGGGATATCATGTCCACTACCGGGGGGAAATAGGGCACTCTGGAAGCCCAAGCCTCACCTGCCCACAATTTACTTATGTAGCAAATCTTCACATGTACCCCACAACTCTCAAATAACATTTTTTTAAAAAGGAATTCATATTGAAAGGTAAAGTCTTCCAAATTATTTTTCTTTGTTTATGTAAGATAACTCACATGATTACCTCAAAGTATGTAATCTTATAGACATTGATAATAAAATGTATTAAATGAGAAAATATTTATTTAAATGGTATGCTTTTTCCATGCAGTAAAATTAATCTTCCTAGCTCAAGTTCTATTTTTTTTTACAAATTGTACAAAAAAATTGTAAGTGTCTCAGATGTTAGTAATAGCTTACAGATTCAGATCAAGTCCTCATATAATTATGGATTGTATGTGGTCTTTAAAAAAAATTGCCATTGGTTTCCCAACCCATTCAAGTCTTCTTCTTTTTATATTCAGATATAACAGAATATGGTGGTTCTCATGAAGGGAGAGAGAAAAGGAGCCAGATAATTACTATTTATCAAATATTTATTATAAAGCAGCTCTGAGTTAGTAGCTTTTCATATAACAGATTTTACAGTAATTATAATAACTATGTATTAAAAATATTTTATAGATACAAAAATTGATCATCGAAAGATTAAACAACTTACAAAAGGATAAGTGAATCTGATGTTGAGAATCATATTATTTCTGTCTCTTATTTTGTGACTTTCTTGGCCTTCATTAAGATTGCATTCAAATATTTCTATTTTTTCTACTCTTGCTTTAGTTAAAGCACAGATAGATGTAATGTGGTGGGACATGTTGATAATCAGGGAAAGATTATAGTATTTGTCTGTTTGGTTTTTTTTTAATCAGTCTATGATTATATTTGACAAAACAAATTCCACAGTGGGCAGTGCATTGTGGGACAGCAATTCAACAGGAGTCTTATGATTGGGCAACAGTGATGGGTGACGGCAATATTGTGAAATCAGGTTATATGAATGAACGCATGGCTGTCTGGAGTTATGCAGTGAATCTTATGAGAAAATCCTTTGTGCATGTACATTCAAGGAGCTAAAGTTTATATTGCTTCGTGTTGTGTCTCCCACTTTGATTTTACTCTGTACAACTCTGAAACACATTATCCTAAGAGAATGTTTGGCATCAACCTTTTTGCTCTACTCTCCTTTCTGGATGTATTTCCATAACGTTGAGAAGTAGAGAAGCCAGAATCAGTGACTCACCTACCTGCTAAGAGGACCCTGGAGTATTTGTTTCAGTTAGCATTTTAGAAACAGTATTTCTGTATTCCGCCCTCCCTCATAATATGTTGCTTGAGTGCTAAACGTGCTATAATTTTATATTTATGCAAGTATAAATTGACTTAGTATATTTCCTTCATGACAACTGTTAATACATTTTTCAGAGAAAAGCAGTCTCTTAAAGTCATATGTCATCAATTAATTTTATTGTAAAATGCAGATAAACTTTTAATCATCACAAATATCCTGATTAAAAGAAATAGATAAAATTATAGCAAATCCCTAAATAGTTGGCTATGATGTGTTCCAGTATAAAATCACCCAATTTAGAGCCTAGAAATATTCTCATTAATTGCTATAATTTATGTCTAGAATTTTAAACCAGTGCAAGTCAATTATCATACAAAGTACAACCTTTCAACTTAAATAACTTCAGTTCAGCTTTTATTGCTTAATTATGGCATACAACAAAATTTTCTGGGTTCATAAGTAAAAAGACATCTTAAAATTTATAATTATTGCAAATTAATTCGATAACAGTGTACAAAGACCAATACTATAGTCTTAATTTTTTTTCTTTTAAAGTCTGTGTTTCCAAGGAAATTGTACTTACAATAATATTCTTAATATCAATGTAAAAGTAAGCATAACTCAAAGATCAAGTTTGTAATTTGGGAATTATCTAAATTTCTATTACTTTCTAAATATTTTTTAATAGGAAGAAGTGGGGCATAATTTATAATCGTGCTTAATCCACTTCAATTAATTAACTAATTATTTGTTGTTTGTTTTATTCATTTTTATTTTCAAGTTGAAAATCTAACACAGCATAGAGTTGACACTGTTACCTCCCTTCAACCTTAAAATGACCCATAGCGTAAATATTATTAACTTTTTATGAATTAGGAAACTGACTCAAGTAAATTTCCAACGTCACATACCTAATAAATGACTTAATCGATAGTCATCATACATCAGTAAACTGAAGTCAGTGTGTAAGTTCTTAGTCATGTTACTTTATTGGCTTTTTGAAAATAGTGCATTATTGCTGGACTCAGTGGTTCAGCCTGTAATCCTAGCATTTTGGGAGACTGAGGTGAGTGGATTGCCTGAGCCCACAGGTTTGAGACCCGCCTGGGCAAACTGGTGAGACCTCATCTCTACAACAAATCAAAATTAGCCAGACGTGGTAGTGCACGCCTGTAGTTCCAGCTACTTGGAAGGCTGAGGCAGAAGGATCGCAGGAGTCCAGCAGGTTGGGGCTGTGGTGGCCAGGAGTAGTCACTGCACTCCAGTCTGGGTGACAGTGAGACTCCAGCTCAAAAAAAAAAAAAAAGAAAGAAAGAAAATAATGCACTATTAGGATAATAACCTACATATTTACATTTGTATATATGTATATAAAGAGCAACAGGCATAGTGTTTAAAAAATAATTAGACGTAGAAAAACAACACTAAGCTGAAATTTTGCTCAACCATTTACTGGATGTGAAAAGTAAGGTAGATCACATTACTCTCCGAATTTATTTTTTAAAATATAAAGTATGTGAATTTGTTCTGCATGTGTCCTAGCTACATCATAGAATTGTCTGAGTATGAAAATAGAATTATACATTCTAGCATGCTATGTAAACTAAATACATATAATTAACAATGCCAGGTATATTTTGGTAAACAGAGGTCCTATATTTTAAGACTATGTAGATAAACAAAGAATTTCTTGCAAATTTTCCTCCTCATTTTATCTGAGTAGCCTTTTTAAATTCACATATCTTCCCTTAATGTTCTTACAAAATAATCAGTATATTGCAGTGTCAAAATCTTGTGGATAAGCAATACTGGCATCTTTTTCAGTCTTCCAATTGCATTTGCCACAACCATTTACTACTTCTGTCTTAAAATACTTCCTTTTCTTGGCTTAATTGTTGCTCACCAACTTCACTCTTTTTGATAAGTACCATATGTTGGATATGCTGTTACCTGGCCTTTAAATGTTGAATAGAATGTGTCTCTTCTTTATTCATATCCTTTCCCAAAATAATGACTGTAAGTAAAACATATACAAATATTTCAACATATCAAATATTGAAATATATGGCTTTATTTCTTATTTGATTCCTAATTTATATATTCAGCTACTAAATCTGCATATCCCCTTGAATGTCTATATAAGCATATCACACTTATAGTTCCCCCAACAGACCACATGTTGTCCTATCCCCTCCAAACATGTTGCAACTCCAGAATTCTCAACCTTAATTTAGAATACGTGTTATCGATATAATTACCTAAGACAAACTTCAAATGTATCTAGCTTCCAGGCACTTCTTCAGCCTCTTTAATAGGATAATCTCCTGATCTGTTGGACCATATCTCATTGTTTCAAAAGGCTACTCCAGTTCAAACCACTACATATTCGTGCTTCCTTCCAAATATTTCAAAAGTTGTCTAGTTAATCTACCTCTTTCCACTCTTGTGTCCAGGTGAATTTCCAGCAGAGCTATTTTAAAACTACATCATTTAAAACCCTCCTTTTACAAAAAGATAAGTAAAAGACAAAGAAAACAAAGATAAAAAACAACAGAACAACAACATATGTAATAATATTTATTAAATAAATTTCAAACTTTTACTGTGACATACAAGACTCTGAAGAGTCAGAGTCCCACAAGAGGGAGTCAACTCTTTGGTCCTGAGGCATTATTAATAACCATCTTGTTTTCCTATTATTTAAACACACCAAATTTATTTCCACCTCAGGTCTTTTGCTTTTTCTGCTCAAGATCTGAGCAAAGCAATTATGTGAAGGATTTTAATAGTTCATTTCTACTTATCAATGTGGTCTCATCTCAGATCTCTCAGGTGTTCTTATACATCTAAGCACATATTTTTCCTCCTCTTCTTCCTCCTTCCCCTCTTACTCGCGTCTTCTCTCTTTCCCTCTCTTTTTCTTCTCCCCACGCCATCACCTCTCTTCTGTCTTTATCTATCCAAAATCTGAAATGGCTTAGTGATTTTTTGATATCCCTTTGTCTTCCTGGAAGATAGAGTCTATCTCTTAGTGTAATAGCTAAAGATTCAAAATGTTTATGTCCTCAAGTTCCCTTGCAGTCAGCACTCATGTAATCTCAGCTAATTAGATTCATTCCCTTTGAATCAAATCACCTAGTGACTTAGAAAAATGCAAAATGTGTTCTGAAAGATTCAGTGGAAACAGCAAAACCATAAAGTTTCCAGGGTAGACAGTGTCAGCTGATTCAGTACTGCTGTCATTTTTTTAGTTAGCACCCTGTGGATAGGGCACTAGTTCAGTATGTTTTCACCTTGGCTGTATTTCTGGCTGCATAGAATCATTCTTCATTTCTGTCACATTTTCTGAATCCATTTCTGCAAGATTCTCAGAAATTATTTGAGTCATCCAACATCTACATAAACTTTCCATCTAAATGAGAGACAGCTTCAGTTGCTTGCAAATAGACACCTCCAGAGAGCCTCTATTCCATTATTCAACTTTACAGTCTTCAACCAAATTATTAATATCAAAAATCCTCTTATTTATTGATTTGTTTGTTTTTTAATGTGTTTTCAATTTTTCATTCTAAATCTGCTGTGATTAAGTAGACCTTCATAAACTTCTAAAAACCAAGAGGAGAGCAAAGCTGTATGTTTTTACTATATGGTCTCCTTCATTAATACAACTTTGACTTGAAAACAAGTGCTTCTCTTGATAAACAAGTACATTATTAAAATTATTAATAAAATAAATTTTACAACTAAACATTAATTTTCTTTCAAACATATGCTACTTAGGAATATTGGAGCTAAATTGCAGGTAAATACTAATACAAGATATTACTGCTAAAATATGCCAACAGAATTGGCCAGAAAATATAGAGTTTTCAGGTTACAATAAATAAATATATAAGAAGGCCAGTAAAATTTGAATTTCAGATAAACACCACTTTTTTTTGTTCTTTTAGTATGACTACACACTATGTATATTTTGGGGACGTAGGTATTTGTACTAAAAAAGTTGTTGTATACCTAAATTGAAACGTAACTAGCTATCCTATATTTTATATGTCAATATTATAAACAAGGTAATAAAAAGTTCATATAAAGTCAAAATTTATTCTCAAGATATATATTAATCATCAACTTATACTCTAGTTTGTATTTTCAATCATCTTATTTTGTAGTATAATGGATTAAATATTAATTTACTATTTTCTAAAATACTAACTTATTTTCTGTTGATCTAGACTATATTTACTGTCATAACTTGTATATTTTCACAACATGTCACAGAATGTCATCTTGTGATTCATTATGTTTATTCTTTAATGATGGAGAAAGAAAAATAAAATTGAGTGTGAAACTTTGGTTGCAAATTTTCTTAAATGATTTAGACAGGCTAAAGAAAGTGAAATAAAAAACTATATTCATCTTTAACTTTTTAAAATGTTATTTAATTTCATATATGTAGATTGAAGTCATTTAGTTCTATATGTCTATAAAACATTTTAGAACTAGTTGTATAAATTAGCACAAATTTATTTTTATTCCAAAAGATACAGTACTTAAAAGCTATTATAGAAATGTACACCAAGGTTTTCCCTTTTTTAAATTTTCTTTTTATTCTTTGTGACGACTTGTATTTTTTATGAGACTCTGTATTTAGGTAATTTCAGTTTCATTTAAGATTTTTATGTAATCTTTTATACAAAAAAATACAAAAAAATTAAATTTTTAACTATTAAATTTGTATCATGGGTATGTCAGTTAGCCTCAGTGAATGTTATTTGTCTATCTGTAAATTATTTTAAGAGGAAAGATATTTTATAATATGATATAAAACAGGAATATTCTTTTAAAAGAATTCTAGGTCACATAGTTTGTATGGGAACTACTCAACACTTCTGTAGTTCAAAGCAGCTATAGACTACGTGAAAATGAATGAATGTGGCAGTATTCTGATATAATGTTATTTAACAAAAAAGACTAGAACAAACTGGAATTTGTTTGTTGGCTGTAGTTTAACCAATTATATCTAAAAATAACTTAGTACAAAAAGATAAAGTATATGTTTAATTAGCTCAGCTGTTTCCTTTTCTTTCCTATCTCTCTCTCTCAATATTTTTCAGCATCTAAATATTTTTCAGTATTTTGTCTCTTCTCCATTACAGACACAAATTTTTTCCACTCTGGACTTGATTCATACCACCTCTTTTATACTCAATCCATTGTTAGACAATGAAACAGAAAGCTAAATAAACAAAATACAAAAGCAATTATAATCTATCATGTATCATTAAAGGGAAAACACAATGTTTTCCAGCTTTTCTATAAAAACATCTACTTATTTCTTTGGTTGATTTCAGTTTTCTATAGATCTGGTAAAGTGACAAAGAACAACAATAACCAATTTTAATCAGAATTTCTGTAAACATGTTTTTAATCATTGTCAGGTAATATGTGCCTTAACAACTTTGATTTATAGTACTACATAATAGAATCTACCGATGACGTGTCTTTTAACCTTCTTCTAAGTTTCAATATCACTTTTATATAATTGTTTACATACATCTCTTAAATGTTCCTTTTCAGAAATAAATAAAGCTATGCCTGTAAATTACTTAACATAGTATGGAGCACATATTATTTAATTTTTGATAGTTGAATATAACTTTTAAAAAATGCATCCTGCAAGGGACTAATATCCAGAATCTATAAGAAACTTAAATTAATCAATAGCAAAAAAACCTAAATAACCCCATTAAAAAGTGGACAAAGGACATGAACAGACATTTCTCAAAATAAAAATACAAGTGGTCAACAGGCATATGAAAAATTTATCAACATCACTAATTATCAGAGAAATGCAAATCAAAACCACAGTGGGACACAAATTAGGTTAGATGTTACTAATAATATGTCAAAAAACAACAGATATTGCTTAGGTTGCATAGAAAAGGGGATGTTCATATGCTGTTTGTAGAAATTTAAGCAGTTCAACCCCTGTGAAAACCAGTTTGAATATTACTCAAAGAACTAAAAACAGATGCACCATTCGACCCAGGAATCCCACTACTAAACATATATCCAAAGGAGCATGAATTATTCTTCCAAAAAGACACCTGCACTTGTACGTTTACTGCAACACTACTCAACAGTAGCAAAACCATGAAGCCAACCTAGGTGCCCACTGAGTAGGCTCAATGGAATGAATTTTTAAAAGTCGTACATAAACACCATGGAATAGTACACAGCCATAAAAAAGAACAAAATCATGTGCTTTGCAATAATGTTGATGCAGCTGAAGTCATTAATCTAAGGGAATTAACTGAGAAACAGAAAACCTAATACTGCATACTCCCACTTATAAGTGTGAGCTAAACAACAGAGACACATGGGCATTAGGATAGAAAAAATAGACACTGGAGACTCCAAAAGAGAGAGAATGAGAAGGGAGCAAATTTTCGAGAAACTGGCCACTGCCATGCTTACCACTTGGGCTAGCTGAGTTGGCTCAATAGAAGCTCAAACTTCACCATCACACAATATACCCACATAAACAAGCTGCAAATGTCTCCCTTGAATCTAAAACACAATACAGTATAACCCAATACAATACACTGAAAGTTTGTTCTTTATAAAATCAACAGTCAAAATTTTCCTGCCCTTAGTTTATTTTCTTTTATAATGGGACATCTGAGACTAAGTAATACACAAAGAAAAGACGTACTTAGCTCACAATTTTGGAAAGTTCAAGATTGGGCAGCCCACCTGGTGAGGGTGTCATGCTGCCTCAACTCATCATGGAAAGCAGAAGGATAAGCGGGCATGTGTAAAACTCATAGAGGGCTCTGGGAACGTGAGATGGTGGCCAGAAAGGTCATGCTGGAAGAATCTCCATGGAGACAAGTATCTATAAAGACTCTCTGTGTGAGTAGGTGGGCACTGGTGGGAGTGTGAAAGTCTATCTATCTGAGGAGACACAGGTGTATGCACCCGGGTCCCCCCTCTGAGGGTAACTGCAAGCCCCTACTGCCCTGAAATCAGAGCACAGCTTGCAAGATTGCATGCAGAAACGTCTGCTGCCTGCAGGAACGCACCTGAGAAAAGCCTGCTGAATCCAGCTGATTCCCAGCTCCTGGCACCAGGTGCATACCATCACCTGTCATACTGTATCGACTGGAGAACAGGATCAGATTATTGGAGAAAGAGCATTGGGGAATCCCGAGAGGAGTCCATGCTTGGTGAGGTGCTGCCCACCAAAGCCATTTTCCAGGCAGAGATTTGCATTGACCCATCCAGCTCCTGCAGCCTCCAACTTGTTGTCTAAGTGGCAGGGACAAACTATTGCCCCAGGCACTCCCGAACCATTGAAGTAGGAGAGAGACTGGTCCGGCTTTGCCTCACCGGTTCAGCACCTGGTAGGGAGCTAGAAGGGGCTGTAGACAGAGTCCAGAGATCCAATCTCTGTGAATGGCAGATCGACTACTCAGGGTTTGATCGTGGTCCAGAGGAAATATCCTGAGAACACAAACTTCAGAAGGACCTAACAAGTGCTGAGCTCCAGGTGCCCCAGCCCCTACCCTGATCCAGTAGTGGGACAAAGGGTGTGTCCAGAAAAGGATGAAGAAGAACTCCAAAGAGATCAGTCTGGGGCTGACCAAATCACGCTCCTCCCCAGCAACCCTCTGAATGACAGACCCACACAGTTAGGTCACGACTGAGAGGGACAAACCCAGATGGAGCCTGGACATCAGTCTCAATAGAAGAACCCCATGCCAGGATAAGCCTGGCTGGGCAACCTCGTGAGAGTTCATACCTGGGGAAGAGACTGTCCTGTACCTCCCCAACAGAGATCTCCCTGACCATACAAGAGTGGCAGGGGAAGCCCCATTCACCTCCACTGCCCCTCTTCTTTCCCTGCTTCGTTCCCTGAGGACAGAGTGAAAGAGGTGGCTCTGCAGGAGAGATCTGATTAGAGGAACAACTACAGAGCCTGCCACAAGAGGACAGGTTTTTTGTTTTGTTTTGTTCTTTTTGTTTTTTAAATTTTCAATTATTTTTTAATTTTAAAAATTTTCTGACTGTTAGTTCATCTATTTTGAAAATATATTTCCTTTGTGCATGACTGTGTATGTGAGGCTTTGCTCTGCACCCCCCCTTTTTTTTCTTTTCATTTTCTGTTTCTTTCTTCTTTTATTTGTCATTCTCTGTTTATGTGTGTATGTGAATGATTGAGTGTTCATCTTTTGATTTTCATGTTGGTTTTTGCTCTGTTGTGCTTCTGAGGTTTTTTTTTTAATATTCTTTTTTTATAGTTTAAGGGTGTGTCAATATATGCGTGAGGGTTCCACCTGAATCCCCCCGTGCACTTTGTACTAGACACGTGTGTGTGTGTGTATGTATGTCTGTGTGTTTAGTTTTCTTGTTTTGTGTGTGTGTGGTGATTTGTTTTGTTTTGCTTTGTTGTTAGTCCATATTGTTTTGTAGTGTGTGTTGTTTTCTGCTTTGTATTTTCATATAGAGTGGTAGTGGGGAGTGGATCTCAGGGAACACATACCACAATAAGTGAACATTTTAATTTGCCAGTAGCATCTGATTCCTAACACACCATCCCCCACTTTACTTGGATTTCAAAAACTACAAGAGACAACAAAGTATCCCATCCACCATCTTATTTTAAAGTAGAACAAATCCAGAGCCTGGATCAGGAAAGAATAAAGGACTGAGCAAACATCATAAAGTAAAGCCTCTCCCACTGACACTGAATGACAGAACTAAAGAAAATAACAAGAGATCTGTCACAAATGAGGAAAAGTCAAAGGAAGACCTCAGGCAATTCCAAGTCTACCAAAGACAAAATTCCCAAGAAATCAGATATTGGTGCCAAAACAATGGAAGTCACCAACAACTAACCCCAGAATATGACAGGGATTAGGGAATGGGTAGAAATGTGAATAAGACTCAATAAAGACAAGATACAATGCTGAAAGAACTTGTAACAGAGATTCTGGCAATAAAAAATTTCATCCAGGAAATAAATGACAAGATGACAAGCTTGGAAAGTGAAATTAATCCAGCTGAAGAAAGAATCTCAGAACTTGAAGACCAGAACATGGAATTAGCATGATCTATAAAAAAAAAAAAACATAGAAAGAAGACTCAGAGAGAAAGAAAAAAGGCTACAAAAGAGGTGCAATTATATCAAGAGGCTGAACCTATGCAAGATTGGTGTCCCAGAAGAAGAAGGAGAAAATGAGAGCAACTTGAAACAAGTATTCCAGGAGGCAATCCAAGAAAACTTTCTCCATCTCACCAGAGATGTGACCAGCCAAGCACAAGAGATACAGAGAACTCCCACAAGACATCAAATGAGAAGGCAAACCCCTACACACATAGTAATTTGCCTACACAAAGTAGGCACAAAAGAAAAAATTACTAAAGTCAGAAAAAGAGAAAAGTCAGACTACCTACTGGAGAACCAATCAGAATAGCAGCAGACCTATCGGCAGAAACATCACAAGCAAGAAGGGACTGGAGCCCTATATTCAAAGTCAAACAAAAACAATTTCAAAGAAAAACAATTTTAGCCAAGAACTTCCTATCCAGTCAAGCTCAGTTTCATCAGTGATGGAGAATTAAAATCCTTCCCAGACATCCAATCTCTAAAAGATTATGCAACTTCCAGACGAATTCTACAAGAGACACTTAAATAGGTATTAAGCATAGAAGAAAGAAAGAAAGAAAGAAAGAAAGAGAAAGAAATGATCACACACTTCCCAAGAGAACAGCAGAGCACAGAATTGACAGAGAATACAGCACAAGAAACTTGAAAACACACACATACGTTAGCCCCAAATCCAAAAGAAAACAAGCCAACAAACAAACAAAAAAAAACTTTATAAAAACCTCATGACAGCAATTAACAATCACATTTCAATAATCAGCCTGAATGTGAATGGACTAAATGCACCACTAAAAAAGACACAGAATGGTGGACTGGATAAGAAACCATGCCCCCATTATTTGCTGTATTCAGGAGACTCATCTCACTACAAAGGACACACACAGACTCAAAGTTAAAGGATGGAAAATGAGTTTCCAGGCATGGATCACAAAAGAAGGCAGGAGTTGCAATCTTAATATCAGTGTGTTAAAACAACCTTTAAGCTATCAAAAACTTAAAGAGATGCACAAGGAAATCACATAATGATAAAAGGTTCAATTCATCAGCAAGGAATATCCATCCTAAACATATATGCTCCCAACACAGGAGCCCCAACATTTATAAAGCAACTACTAAATGAACTAAAAAAAGATATTGACTCTAACACTATTATAGCAGGGGACTTAAATACCCCACTTACAGCTCTAGATAGATCATCAAGACAAAAAAATCAACAAGGAAACTCAAAACCTAAACTTGACAATAGACCAAATGGACTTAGTGGATACCTACAGATGATTCCACTCAGCAACCACAGAATACACATTCTACTCATTACCACATGGAACATACTCCAAGATAGATCACATCCTTGGCCATAAATCAAGCATAAACAAGTTCCATAAGGTTGAAATCTGGCCATGCATTCTCTGACTACAGTGGAATAAAAATAAATATCAAAACCAACATTTCCCCAAAGCCCACAAAGGCATGGACACTAAACAGCATGATGCTGAACATCGACTGGGTCAACACTGAAATCAAAGAAGAAATTAAAAGATTCCTGGAAACAAATTAAAACAAAGAAACCTCTTACCAAAACCTCTGGGATGCCATGAAACCAGTTTTAAGAGGGGAATTTATATTTCTCTGAGCACAACTCAAGAAAATGGAAAGATCACAAGCGGACAGTCTAATAAATAACATAAAGGAGCTGAAAAAAGAAGACTACCAAACCCCAACTTTAGTAGAAGAATCCAAATCACAAAAATAAGAGCCCAAATATGGGATATAGAAGACGAAAATATCATAGAAAACGTCAACAAAACAAAAAGTTGGTTCTTTGACAGAAGTAACAAGATTGATGGACCCCTAGCCAGAATGACCAAGAAAAAGAGAGGAAAAGCCCAAATAAACACAATCATAAATACAAAAAAATCAAATCACAACTGACCTCGAAGAAATACAAAAGACAATCAGAGATTACTATATATACCTATATGGAAACAAACTTGAAAACCTAGATGAAATGGAGGACTTTCTGACATCACACAACCTCCCCAGGTTAAAACAAGAAGACACTGAGACACTAAATAGTCCAATAACAACCCAGGAAATTGACTCTCTCATACAAAAAATGCCTACAAACAAAAGCCCTGGACTGGAAGGCTTTCCAGCAGAATTCTACAAAACGTACAAGGAGGAGCCGATATCAACCCTATTGAAAATATTCCAGGGAATTAAGAAAGATGGAATTCTCCCCAAATCATTTTACAAAACTAACATTATGCTGATACCCAAATCAGGTGAAGATCCAACAAAGAAAGAGAACTATAGACTAATATCCCTTATGAGCATAAATGCAAAAATCCTCAACAAGATTCTAACAAATTGGATGCAAAAACACATTCAAAAACTATCTACCATGGCCAAGTAGGCTTCATCCCCAGGATGCAGCTGGTTCAACTTTCACAAATCCACAAATGTCATTAAATACATCAACACTTGTGAAAACAAGAACCACATGATTATCTCATTAGATGCAGAAAAAGCTTTTGATAAAATCCAACATCCCTTCTTGATGAAAACCCTCAAACACCTAGGTATAGAAGGAACATACCTGAAAATAGTAAGTGCCATCTATGACAAACCCACAGCTAGCATATTGCTAAATGGTCAGAAACTGGAATCATTTTCCCTGAAAACTGGAACAAGACAAGGCTGCCCACTCTCATCCCTCTTGTTAAACATTGTGTTGGAAGTCCTAACTCAGGCAATTAGACAAGAAAAGAAAATCAAGGATATCCAAATAGGAAAAGAGGAAGTCAAGTTATCCCTCTTTGCTGATGATATGATCCTATACCTTGAAAATCCAAGAGAATCTGTCAAAAACCTGCTTGCACTGATAAAAGACTTTGGCAAAGTCTCAAGGTACAAAATAAATGTGCAAAAGATGTTGCATTCCTATACACCAACAACAAGCAGGCAGAGACCCAAATAAAAAGCACAATCCCATTCACAATATCTATCAAAAAAATGAAATACCTCAGCATCTTCCTAACCAGAGAAGTGAAAAACCTTTACAATGAGAATTACAAAACACTGCCCAAATAAATCCAAAAAGACACAAACAAATGGAAAAATATTCCATACTCATGGATAGGAAGAATCAACATTGTTAAGATGTCCATCCTACCAAATGCAATCTACAGATTCAACGTAATACCCTTTAAGTTACCAACATCATTTCTCACAGACCTGGAAATGACAATACAGAAATTAATATGGAAACATAAATGACCACGAATAGACAAAAAAAATCCTTAGCAAAAGAAGCAAAGCAGGAGGTATCACACTTCTGGACTTCAAACTTTACTATAAGCCTACAGTAATCAAAACAGCCTGGTATCGGTACAAAAACAGGCACATAGACCAATGGAACAGGATAGAGATTCCGGATGCAAAGTCTCAATTTCTCAACCAACTCATCTTTGGCAAAGCCTCTAACAACAACCACTGGGGAGACGATAACCTATTCAGTAAACAGGGCTGTGAAAACTGGCTGACCACATGCAGAAGATTGAAACAGGACCCCTACCTATCACCATACACAAAAATTAACTCTAAATGGATCAAAGATCTAAACGTAAAACCTCAAACTATAAGAATCTTAGACAATGCAGGAGGCATCCTTGTGGAAATTGGAATTTGGAACCAATTCCTATTCAGAACCCTAAAGGCTGATACCTTAAGCAGTAAGATAGACAAGTGGGACCTCATCAAATTAACGAGCTTCTGCAAAGCAAAAGAAACCATCAAGAGAGCAGGGAGAAAGTTCACAGAATGGGAAAAAAAATATCTACCAACTGTATATCTGACAAAGGCCTAACATCTAGGATCTACTAGGAACTCAAACATGCTGAAAGGAAAAAAACAAACACCCCCTCTAAAAAGTGGGCAAAAACATACATAGACACTTCAAAAGATGAGATATGGGTAGCCAACAGACACATGAAAAAGTGTTCAGCCTCACTCATCATCAGAGAAATGCAAATCAATATCACAGTGAGATACTTCCTAACCCCTGTAAGGATGGCCATCATTACTAAAACAAACTACAACAGATGCTGGCAAGGATGTGGAGAAAAAGGAATGCTTCTGCACTGCTGGTGGAAATGCAAACTAGTATAACCTCTTTGGAAGACAGTGTGGTGATTTCTGGAAGAACTAGAAATTGACCTTTCATATGACCCAGCAATTCCCCTATTGGGAATATACCCAGAAACTCAAATTATTCTCCAAAAAAGATACCTGCCACGTAGGTTTGTTGCAGCTCTATTCACAATAGAAAAAACATGGAACCAACTGTGTTGCTTATAGAAGTTGGACTGGATAAAAAATGTGTTACATATACACAATGGAATATTATGCAGCCACAAAGAAGGACAAATATATGAACTTTGCAGCAGATTGGATGGATTTGGAGTCAATCATACTCAGTGATTTATCATAGAAAATAAGAACAGAATTCCATATGTTTTCACTCATAATTGGATCTTGAACAATTATAATGCTATAAGAATGTGATTGGCAGTAGTGGGAAATTGTCAGGAGAGGGGGTGTGGGATTGGCAGCTGAGGGAACCTGCTAGGGGAGGGAGAGGCATACCTCATCAACAAGGGGACCTGCATGGTCAATGTTTATATACCTAACCCTGAATTGTACCCCACATCTTTATAATTAGGAAAAAAAAACTCATAGAGGAAATTAGAAGGAGAAGCAGGCATGTGCAAAGACAAATGACCAAATCCTGACTCTTGAGGCAACTGATACAGTCCTCTAAAAGCTAGAACTCACCCACTCCCTGCAGCGACATCATTCATTCTTTCATGAAGGTGAATGCCTCATAACTCAAACACCTCTCGAAATTCCCATCATCGCTCAACACTGTTCTATTGGTAATTAGATTACAACATGAATTTTGGCAGAACAAATCACAGTCAAACAACAGCATTCATGGTGAATATGCTTATTAAACTATGAACCTAAACTAACACATCTTTTTTCATTGAATAACTATAGCGTGCAAACACAAGGACATCAGAGTCCTGAAATTAAAGTTCTTTACCTGACTCCAGTCAGAGATGCAAACATTATCTCAACAAGAAACTCTTAATTAGTAACCTTAATTATTTAGAAATTATCTATAAGCGATTCAAGTTCTTTAACATATTGGCTGTCAAAGTTGGGGATATTCTAGACAACTGTTCAGCACCTATAGAAAGTAGCAAATGTATTCATTGTTTATTTAAGCAACTTACATCAGTGAAATGTTATACACATGACACAAATATTCCAATCCTAAAGAATAATATAAGACAATATGAGATTGATAATATTCAATGTTTTTCTTTATGTAACAATTTCAACATTATGTAACAATGAATAATTTTAATAAAATCAGATGAAAATTTATACTATAGAACTTTTAAAACTACAAAATTTCAAAGAAAATTGTTGTATAACTCAACTGAGTCACACAGAGTACAATGCATTTGATTACATTGTTTTTTAGAAACTCAGAATTTCATTATATTTTTTAGAATGACATATTAAATATAATGCAACAAATATTTTATGCACATAATGAATACTGAAAATGTAATAAACTTTGATCCATACAATAAGTTGGAACTTATTACTTTCAATTAATCAATAGGTAAGTATTAAGTATAAATAAGCTAAGGAAAAAACAAACAGTGAGTTAAAATTATATGTTTTTTGGTGAGAATGTCAAACTCTGTAAAATATTTAACAGTGAGTTAAAAATTATATGTTTTTTGGTGAGAATGTCAAACTCTGTAAAATATTTAAAGAGGTCTATTCTGAGCCAATTGTGAGTGACCTAAGCCCATGCCACAGTCCCAAGAGGTCCTGAGAACTTACGACAAAGGTAGTTAAATTACAGCTAGATCATATACATTTTTAGAGAGACAAATTATAGGCAAAAAGCTACATCAATACATGCGAAGTTTATACTAATTGTGGCTGGAAAGGTTGGACTGCTCCAAGTGGGAGCTTACAGGATTAGGTTGATTCAAAGATTTTCTGATTGGCAAATCATAGAAATAGTTAACCTTTGTCAAAAGAATTCCAGTCGCTTGAGTTAAGATAAGGGAATTTGCGAAAGTCAAGATTCCTCTTATGTAGATAAAGACACTAGGTAGCTGGCTTCAAAATGAGTAATGGTATATGTCTTAAAAGTTGTTCTGTACAGATGAAAATTTCCCCAAGACACAGCATTGCAGAAGGGTCACTTCAAAATATGTCATGGAAACATTTGGGGGTAAAATATTTTTATTTATTTTAAGGCCTGTTGTATGTCATATGATGTTATACCAGACTCAGGTTGGAATTGAGTCGCTTATTGCCACAGAATCTGTTTTGTCAGTAATATGATCTCTGTTTTAATGTTAATGCTAATCATTGTGCCTAAAACTCCACAAAGAAGGAGGAATAATGAGGTGTGTTCAAAATCTTTCCTTGTCACCTGCGATTTAGTTTTTCAGGGTTCCCTTGTCTCAGAGAAGATCTTTTCATTTGGTTGAGGGGTTTAAAATGTTATTTTTGTTTTACAAGTTCTAAAATTAACTCAAGAAGAATGAGATAAGCAAATCAGCTATGCAGAAATATAATACATATTTTTGCATGAGTGTGATATGCTAAATAAAAGATCTGTAGAGAAACTATAAATAAATGTTTAGTTTTACCTGAAAATATTCGAAAATGCAAAATAGAAAAGTCATTGGCTCAAAAGAAAATCAGAATATATTTTACAGAGATTTAAAGGGAAACATTAAAGTCTTTATAGACAATAATAGTGAAGTATCCAATTTTAATGTGTTAAAGTAAATAAATATGATGCATATGAGTGTACTTATGGAGATATAATTGAAAAGTTTTTTAAAAAGTAGATAGCTTACTTAAGTCAAGCTATGAAAATTGTTAGACAAACATTTTATAGTAAATATCTACCATTTTTAATATTAATGGAGAATCTATCATATAGTATTGCATTGTCGAATCTAATGATCAAGGCAGTCTTAATGTTTCTCTCAGCCTCACCTAAGTCAGGAAAGGCTTCTTTTTGTCTCTAGCCCTTGAAGTCTCTTTTTTAGTGTATTTATTTCAGGAAATGTTTAATTGTAAATTCTTTCTCTGCTTTTTTGAGGTGCAAATTTTAGAAAAGACTTACTAGTTCTAAAGCTCAAGAATATCTTCTTTATGAACCTTGGAACCATTCCTTTGAAATGTAATCATCAAAAAACAGAAGGATCTGTTTCCCAGTCTCTGTGGAAGGGTAGGGGCCTAAATTAGATGGGGGCCTTGCTCCAGGTTGTAAAACTGTCTGTCATGAAGATTTGAGAAAATTTACTTTTACTTTAAGTAAGGCCAATTAGAAATGCAAGTGACCTATTTTCCACCCAGTGAAAAACTTTCTCATCATTAGTTTCAATGTGATTGAGTCCTACTACATTCTAATCTCTCATCCATTGTAATAACCTCAGCTAAAGTCTGCTTATCTATTTTACTTTAACAAGTGTAATTTTTTTTTGAGAGTAGCACATCTACTGGGTAATTTTAAATAAAGGAAAATATCTAGCAAATTGAATTTTAAAAATTGTTATCCCTAATTATCTACATAGTGAAGAAAAAATTTGCTAGACAGAAATATCCAGTAATTACATCACTTCTCAATTTTATTTAAGCTAAAAATACTAAAGTCACAATACAGATGCATTTGGTAATAAGTAAGAATTATTGATTCATATAATCAATTCTGTATCAACTATTTTTATGATTTATCGGTGTAAATGGAACTTAATTATTTTCAATGTATTGCAAATTTTTTGTTAAAATAAAATAACCATTTAATGTGAAATATATAATAAAAATACCTCTTTATTGACTTATTACGGATTCTGTTACAAGTTACTAGAGTAACATATTCAATGTTTTATATGTATTTATTAGATAGTCTAGTATATTTAGCTCTTAATTTTCAGAATTTACGTATTCACAGATAAGGGCAATATTTCTTTGACTATAATGCCATGACAAATTATAAGTTATAATATATTAAGGATAATCTTTCAAAAATCATAATGTATTTATAAATATACATATATTTATTCTTGCATGTTTAAACTTCAATCACCTTCAAAGGCCTCTCTGTTTGATGCAAGGCACCTATCAAGACATTCCATTACTCAAAACAGATTTTGAACTCAACAATTTTAGACTTTAGTTGTTTTTTTTGTTTTTTGTTTTTTTTTCATCCCTTCCACAGAGGCAAAATATTTCCCACTGAGGACTTTTTTCATCAAGGGAAACAAACAACAAAAAGTCACTTGGGGCAACATTGGATGAATAAGGAGGGCGGAGCATGGGTGTCATGCCATTTTTAATCAGAAACTTCTGAACACTCAATGTGGTTCACATGTTGTTTGTATAAATCACCCATCATGAAATGGGTAAACACATTGAAAGAATCATAAAAAAAAAAAAAAAAATCACTTTAGTCAAATGCAGCCTCTCACAAAAAGACAAGCTGGTACTCTGAAGCCGAAGGGCTCCTAGAACACTTACTTAGCAGGGCAAGCTTGTAACATGGATTCTGCCCACCCAAAACTGTTTTAGAGGAGTCCCCACTCATATATGGAAGTACAAAACCATACTACCTAATTATAGTGGACAGGTGATGTCACATCAATGTGCTGCTGAATGAGAAAGAAAACTATTGATTAGAAAATCTCAAGGAAGACAGAAAAGGAATTTTGGGTGGCAAAAGGAAACAACGAGGAAGCATTGAATGAAAAGAAAGAGTAAAGTAAAAAGTAAGATTGTTGCCGGGCTCAGTGGCTCAGCCTGTCATCCCGCGCCTTTGGGAGGCTGAGGTGAGTGGATTGCCTGAGCCCGCGGGTTCGAGACCCGCCTGGGCAGCGAGACCTCATCTCTACAATAAAAATCAAAAAATCAGCCGGGCATGGTAGCGCGTGCCTGTAATTCCGGCTACTCGGAAGGCTGAGGCGGAAGGATCGCCGGAGCCCAGCAGGTCGAGGCTGCGGTGGCCGGGAGCGGCCGCTGCACTCCAGTCTGGGCGACAGAGGGAGACTCTGACTCAAAAAAAAAAAAAAAAAAAAAAGTAAGATTGTCTATGAAAATCCTATGAAAATTGGATATCTTAATGAAAAAGGAAATGTGAGGAAGGACTTAAAGACAATAGAACAGAGTTGAATCATTTCTATTTCTAGTTTTTCAGTGATAGACCTAGTTATATATTTTAACTTTAAATAGAAAATTAATTTGCTTGTGTTGGAATAGTGTATCATATTTCTATTATGTATACATTATATTATTTTAAGCAATTATAAGTATAAGTCACATGTTCATTTCTATCAACCATTGTTGATAACAGTGGATGTGTTCAGTTTTAGAATGTGAACAGAATGTAGTACTCAAAGAACTATATAAATAATGAATGAAGTAAAACGGAACAAATGTATTTTTAATAGCTCTGATGAAATAAATATTAATATGAAAATCTCACTGTTCTAACTTTCAGGTCTGTCAATGCATATTGCATTAAATGTCTTAAACGAAATAAACAGTAAGTTTTCATAGTAAGATCAGCATATTCCACTGAGTACTGTATATTTCTGTAACTCATATTATATTTCAGAGACTGACTAATTTAACAAAGTTAGGAAAGTATTGCACTAATAACACAAATAAGGTAAATTCTGTTAATTACTGTAAATGTTAATTAATTAATAAACCCTTATTCCATAGTGTTATTTTTCACAGCAGTAGAAATCAAAAGTCAGTTCTTTGAAAAGTCACATTGTCAGCTGCAATGATTTTCTTTCTTCTACAATTTGAAACTATTAATTAATGTTCCACAATACCTCCTGGTTTATGTTGCTGTATTATCTAGGGATAAAATCTAGTACTTAAGTTGCATTTTCAATAAGTATTCACTTTGTCCACAAGCATATTTTATTATTTTAATTAATGATTTGTAAGTAGAAATTCTGTTATTAAAAAAGATACTATTATGATGGAAATTATAATAACTGTATTCACATTTATGTGCTTGTTTCCTTCGGATTAATGATGACGAAAGTCAAGGGATTTATTTTCACAGCAATATATTAGAAAAGACATTTTGATTTGAATTCACAAAAAGTCTTTTTATAAACTGAAATAAGCTGTGTAACTTCTCTTATCTACTTATGTTAACTTATTACTACCAGTTCAATTTTACAAAGTAAATTGTGAGAAGCAGTTGCATAGACCTTTGGGTTAATATTATCGAGCTTTTTTATATTAGTACATTTAGAACTATCTTTCATATGAACCCAGGTTATTATTTACATAATTTGATAGAATTGTGTTTTATGCACTGTGGTGTTAATTATTTGTAAAAGTGTATTCATTGATATAGAGTAGAGAGTGGAATAAAAACAGCTAACCAAACAAAATGATGTTCACTTCTGTGGGCATATAACATATGTTTATTGTGCTTACTTATATACTGATTTGTAGCTTATGTAGCAAAATCACTGAACATTGCACACGTATAAAAGAAAGTAACTTAGTGAGAAGTATATGTGTATATATATAATTATATATAATTTAAAGAAAATAAGAGTATATATTCAGCATTGTCATTAGGCTTTTACAAAAGGTGCTAAGTAAATGTGTTGAATTAATAAGTACAAATTACTTTGGAAAACAACACTAGTGAAACTAGCATCAATAAAAATCCAAGTGTATTCTAAAAAAAACCAAATATTTCAATCTCATTGCATTGAAAAGAACTTACATACTTTTAAAATGTGATAAGAAGACAGAGACACACATACACTTTACAATCCTCTTTCCCCCGAAAGCAGATAATTTGTTAAAAAATACAAAGCAAATCTGTAATTGATCTCCAAACTACCTAGCAACTGAGGGGAAATTATTTTTCTAGCATATCCTGCAAATGATGGAGAGTTATTCTAACCATGTACTCCGTAGATTATTTGCACATTTAATTTATAGGAAAGGTTAATTGCATGGCTCTGTTAGCATGACCTGCTTGAATGCTGAATCTAGGGAGCATAAATGGTTTTTAAGTACACAGCAAGAGAATGAATTTTCCCCTAGGGTTACTCCCAAGGCTTTTGTGCTCAGTGAAGCAATAAGAGATGTTACATATCTCTATGGTGATTGTTCTCAGCATCCCTGAAGTTTAAGCTCTAAAGATCAAAAGACAAAACTCAATAATGAATGAATTTCTAATGGTAGCATCTAAACAAAGAAGTAACATTAATGGATTTCTTCTTAAAAATAAATGAGTGAGTGAGTGAGTGTGTGTGTGTGTGTGTGTGTGTGTAGCTGTACAGAACATCTCTAACCTGAATATTCTATAATAATGCCTTAGATCACTGACTGACATCTTCCTCTTTCTCACCAATTTGTAAAGATTCTACTGTGTTCATGACATTTTTATTATAATCATACTTTCTTTCTTTGGCAAGGATGTGGCATATTGGAGTAAAAGTAATTTAAAATAATATATATTATACACCCACTACTAAGATTCTAAACACACTATTACTGACATTGATGTAAATGATACTTGACATCATTTAAAAGCTTGAGTTGATATTTATTAGTAGGCTGATTTTTTTCTTGTCTACTGGTTTTCCAATGCAATTCTGGAAAGTGATGTGCTATTAAAAACTTTGCTTTGAAACTTTGAAGTTGTGTGAATCTGATAGACACACACACACACAAACTTAAAAGTAGAACTAAAAATTCATTTGTTTTCTGGACTATGAATTTTTTATTGTAATGACTCATTATATTATCTACAAAGAACTTATGAATGCAAGTGAATGATATGTTATGCAATTTTATGACTATATACTGTATTACATAAAGAATAGCATCAAGATACTATCAAAAGTTACTACTGTTGGTTTGTTTTGTTTTTGTTTTTTGCAAACTCTTCATCCATGAATACCTTCAGAAAGGAAAATAAGCAAGGAATCCCATTTATTTTTTGATACAAAAAATTTTAGCATGTCAACTATTCCCACTTTGATCTTAGTTTCTTTTTTAACACAAGAACAAATGGCAAATACTCCAGTGATTCTAAAATTATTGCATTCCTTTAGTAATACTGTAAGCATTACATCAAGAATCAATAACCTTTTAAAATATATGATCAAATTAGCTAGGCTCGGTGGCTCAGCCTGTAGTCCCGCGCCTTTGGGAGGCTGAGGTGAGTGGATTGCCTGAGCCCGCGGGTTCGAGACCCGCCTGGGCAGCGAGACCTCATCCCTACAATAAATCAAAAATCAGCCGGGCGTGGTAGCGCGTGCCTGTAATTCCGGCTCCTCGGAAGGCCGAGGCCGAAGGATCGCCGGAGCCCGGCAGGTCGAGGCTGCGGTGGCCGGGAGCGGCCGCTGCACTCCAGTCTGGGCGACCGAGTGAGACTCCGACTCAAGAAAAAAATAAAATAAAAGATCAGTCTTCTTTATTGTATTCATTCTAGTAAGTGTTTTGTGGTATCATATTGAGATTGCAATTATTTCACTAACGACGCTGGGTATTTTTTCATATGCTCATTTGACATACATTTATTTTTATTGATCATTATTTTCATTATTCTCAGTATTAATGGGAGTACAATCAACCCAATACGATACTGGATAGAATATTTTTCACAGATATTTCACTGAAATATTTTTTTCTTTTTTTTTTTTTTTTGAGTCGGAGTCTCACTCGGTCGCCCAGACTGGAGTGCAGCGGCCGCTCCCGGCCACCGCAGCCTCGACCCGCGGGCTCCGGCGACCCTTCCGCCTCAGCCTTCCGAGTAGCCGGAACTACAGGCAGGCGCTACCACGCCCGGCTGATTTTTTTGATTAATTGTAGAGATGAGGTCTCGCTGCCCAGGTGGGTCTCGAACCCGCGGCTCAGGAAATCCACTCACCTCAGCATCTCAAAGGCGCGGGATTACAGGCTGAGCCACCGAGCCAGGCGAAAGAAGGAGTTTCTTTTTATCTTTTTTTTTTTTTTGAGTTGGAGTCTCACTCTGTCGCCCAGACTGGAGTGCAGCGGCCGCTCCCGGCCACCGCGGCCTCGACCCGCTGGGCTCCGGCGATCCTTCCACCTCAGCTTTCCAAGTAGCTGGAACTACAGGCGCGCGCTACCATGCCCGACTCATTTTGATTTATTGTAGAGATGAGGTCTCGCCAAGTTGCCCAGGCAGGTCTTGAACCCGCGGGCTCAGGCAATCCACTCACCTCAGCCTTCCAAAGGCGCGGGATTACAGGCTGAGCCACCGAGCCCTTCACTGAAATATTTTGTGATGACATAAAATAATCCAGAAACTAATGAGTATTTCTAACATAATGACTTTACAATTTTCAAAGAAAATTAATTTAGAGCAACTATCTTATATGTAGCAGAAAAGCCATGTTGAATTATCAAATGCCAGAGAAAAACAGAGATAAGTGTCTGCATTGACCACATATTCCCCCTGCTTCTCTCGCTCCAGTTCTAGCCAGGTGCTTACCATGCATTATTCTCTTTTTCAGTGATTGGAACATGAATAAGTCTACCAGAAGTTCCTTTTCTATGATGAACAGCTATCTGTTCTGCAGTTGTCTGCTAAAGTAGATAACAAACAAGGGAATAAAAGTGTTTATGAGTATTTGAATAAGTAATTTAAGTAAGATATTAGTAAATAAGCATAAAATTCCCTGGAAAAATGTTGAGACCTGTCTTAATGAAGTAGAATTTATGATATAATTGTTTTTCTCAATGAAGGCAATGATAATGATTTTCTTCTATCAGTCATCATCTGTATATATTTATCATCTAGCATTAAAGTAATCATGTATACTCCAATCATAAAACAACAAACCTACAAGCAAGCCATTATTTCTGCTTTGTAAACAAGAAAATTCAGGCACTTTTTAGTTGATAACTTGGTAGCAAATTCCATTTCATTTTAAATCACACCATTGAGGAAGACATATTGTATGCAAGATTTCAAATATTTTAATCTTCAGGTTTTCTATATATATATATATATATATATATAAATGTTTACAGATGCATATTATTTACATGAATAGTTATTTATTTAATCATTTAAAACTGCAAATTACTTTGTTTCATTTAGATGATATGACAATAGTTAGTTAAAAATACTAGATGTAGATTATCCAGGCAATGGAGGATAAGAAGATGTCTCTAGTTTATCCGTGTCATCAAAATGCTAACTGAAGCTATATTTGGAAGAAAACAACAAAAAAAGTCTACATTAATTTAAATGATTTAAATACTTGATAGTCCAACCGTCTAATGTAATAATTCTAGTAATTATTGCTCCAATATTTGATAATCATTTTCACATAAGTGTGGTATCTACATAATTATAAACCCTCAACAAAAACTGTATGCTTAATATTTATGTAAGTCAAGTATAGAAAAATAATTCATGCTCATTCCTTTGTCATGTATCAGCCTCATATCTGCTACCTTTCCTGTAGCTAACAATTATCAATATATCACTTCTTTTAAATAATTTCAGAAATCACATGATGTGTCTATATACATATTTTCATTTACTCACCATCAAAATATGTATGACACAATAACACAGTAAACATTAACTATGTATTATATTATTTTCATGTGCAAATAATTTATTAGAAATTGTTTGCTCATAAGAATTATTAACTGATGTTTAAGGCTAATACCTCTAATCTCAACTACTCGGGAGGCTGAAGCAAGAGAATTCTTGACACCAGGAGTTTGAGACTCACATGGACAACAGAGGGAGATTCCCACCTCTAAAAATAAAAATAAATTAGCTGGACATGACTTTAGGTTCCTTTAGTCCCTGCTACTTCTGAGACTTAGGTGGGAGGATCACTTGAGCGCAAGAGTTTGGAGTTATGATGAGTTATGATTGTATCACTGCACACTCCAACTTGGGGACAGAGTGACATCCCATTTTTTTAAAAAGAATTATGCAATACATTCTTCAGAAATGAAGTAATAATTTAGACATCATACTGCTCCTCAATTAAATTATCTAGAGAGGTGTATTTTCATGGGGTTATGATTAAAATGACAAAGTACTTTAAAATAAAAGAGGAATCATTTCTCTCAGAGAAATGGTGAAAAATGTTTTCAGAGTTGACTGTCAATAAACTTAATAAGCAGAAATTTTGCAAGCAGAGAAAATAGAAATTCAATCCAAGTAAAGTTGAAAAGGTACCATGATAAAGACATGAGAATATGAGCTGTGGTGATATGAAAAGACTAAAACTATTTCAGTGTCATTACAAAAGATGCTCTAATAAGATATGGATTTGAAAAAATATCAGACTGGAAAAAGTTGTAAATAGATTACAAATCAGTGTATATATCTTATTAATTTACTCAACCTTTGTCAGTGTATTGAAAGCAATTAAAAATTAAAATACAAAAGTTTCTGTATTTCGTTTCTGATATTGAAAGATGAGATAGCAGCCGGGCTCGGTGGCTGAGCCTGTAATCCCGCGCCTTTGGGAGGCTGAAGTGAGTGGATTGCCTGAGCCGGCGGGTTCGAGACCCACCTGGGCAGCGAGACCTCATCTCTACAATAAATAAAAAAATCAGCCGGGTGTGGGGAGCACATGCCTGTAATTCCGGCTACTCGGAAGGCTGAGGCGGAAGGATCGCCAGAGCCCAGCAGGCGAGGCTGCGGTGGCCGGGAGCGGCCACTGCAGTCCAGTCTGGGCGACCGAGTGAGACTCCGACTCAAAAAAAGAAAGAAAGAAAGATGAGATAGCAGTATGGTCAACAGTTTAAAAGATGCAATTTAACCAGAGATACCCATTACAGTATTGCTATAACATTTTTGGGCAACAGAATAGTGGAAAATAAATACTAGATAAAGTAATGTTGCAAACTCAGAGTACTTGATGGATATGAACAACTAATGGCATTAGACAGTTGAAATATTCTTGGTTTGTCTATTGGTTTTGGGTTAATTCTATACAGATAAAGTAATAAGAAACATTGGGAGAAAAATATCTGGAATTCTTAAATTTTAGGTAGTAGCAATTATCCCGTGGCGGACATGTACCAGACAGCTCATGCAGATTTTGTAAAAGTCCTTTTAAAATAATGTCTTGGAGAGGGGTCCAAATGGTGATGGAAGCGGTGGGAATGTGAGAGACTCTGCATGGGTGAGTGTCCATGAGTACAAATCTGTGTGCATGGTGTATGCAAGTGGGTGAGTGAGTTTCTGACTGAGGGGAGGCACATGGGATCAAACACCCAGGGTTTCCCTTCAAAGTCAGCCACACTTCACCACTGCTCTGAAATCAGCACTCTCAGGACACAGGAACATCGCCGTTCGTGGGACATCTCTTTGGAAAGGGTAGCAGGGATCAGCTGCTCTGGACACATGGCGGCTGGCACACCACTACCCGTGGCAGCAGGTCAGGTTCTGGCAGCCAGAACCATGGGCAGAACAGAGAGGAAATCTGGAGCTGAACCTCGCTAGAGAAGAGGATGTGGATTGCCGTTGTTTTCTCTGTCCCAGGAGTGGACAGAGACCTGCCTTTGTCTACCCAATTCCGAGCAGCCTGCACCCTGAGGAGTGACCTCTGCAACCCTGGAATTGACCATCGTTCACCAAGAGAGGACATCCCAGGTGCACAATCCCTGAGAGACAGATTCCCCACTCCCCACTCTGGACCACAGACACATAAGATCCAAGTGGGAGATCTAGCAGCAGCAGCAGATGAGTGGGGTGAGTCCTAATCTGATTCACTCTTTGTCTCACAGCAGTCCATGGGGCCTCAGACCCATGTGGAGAGCAACCCAATTGGAGTGTGACTGAGAGTGAGGGGAGAGTATAGAGATGGCTCCCTAAACGCAATTAAGCCAAAAGTGGAATGATTGGGACACATCGGGGGAAAAAAAAATAAAAGGAAAGGAACTTGAAGTTTCAGAAACAGTCACAAAAGGAAACTCATTGCTTATTTTTTAAATTTATGTTTTTGCTTTTTTATTGTTTGCTTGCTTTTTGCCCACTCTTCCATACATATCTTTCTGTAGGTATCTTTGAACTTGATTTACCACCTTTTCTCCCTTTTTATTTGTGTGTATGGGTTTTTTGTTTTGTTTTGTTTTTTGAGTTGGAGTCTCACTCTGTCGCCCAGACTGGTGTGCAGTGGCCACTGCAGCCTCACTTGCTGGGCTCCAGCGATCCTTCCGCCTCAGCCTTCCAAGTAGCCAGAATTACAGGCGCACGCTACCACGCCCGGCTGATTTTTTTTATTATAATTATTTATTGTAGAGATGAGGTCTCGCTGCCCAGGCGGGTCTCGAATCTGTGGGCTCAGGCAATCCACTCACCTCAGCCTCCCAAAGGCGCGGGATTACAGGCTGAGCCACCGAGCCCAGCTGTGTATGGGTATTTTTGAGGGCAAGTTTATCTTTGTTTGTTTGTTTGTTTGTTTGTTTTTTGTCTGGTTTACCTCTTAGTTTACTTGTCTGTTTATTTTTATTCTTCTCCTTCTTTCTCTTCATGTTCCTTTCTTTTCCATTATTTCTCTATTTTTTTCATCTTATCTCATTTTGATTTCAGGGGTTATACATATGCTCCCATCGCATGGACATATTGTAAGGTGGTGGGAAGTGGGTTCCAAAGGACCACCACCCCAGTTGGCAGACACTGATATCTTCAGGTAGCCTCTCAACTGTAGTCCCCCATCACATCTTAATCAAATCTCAAAACTGAAAAACAAGCACAGACCCCACCCCTAGCCCAGCCTCAAAATCAAACCAATCAAAAGGCCCCACTTAAGGAGGAATAGGGAGTTAAGCAAACAGAAGTAACAAATATTCCCTCTGTTGCTGAGCAATTGAATTGGAGAAGGGGGAACAGGGGAGGAGGGAACCCTCTACAATGAAGACAAATCAATGGAAGATCACAGGCACCCCTCAAAACCCTGGAAAGACAGCACCTGAGAATACAGACTTCTGAACTCAAACAATGACTGTTCTCAATCCACAAATCTAGATATCAAGATATTGATAGAGAGAATGAATTGAAATGAAGCAAGGTAAGAAGATAGAATGCAAGAACTGATAACTAAGATGATGGCAATAAAGAATACAGTAAATGAAATAAATCACAAAATGACAAACATGGAGAGCAGAATTAACCAAGCAGAAGAAAGAATCTGAGAGCTTGAAGATCACAATATGGACCTAACCTAATTGATAAAAACATAGAAAGGAAGCTTAAACCTAATTGATAAAAATAGAAAGGAACAAAGATTTTAAGAGACCTGTGATTATATTAAGAAACCAAACCTTTGCCTAATTGGTATCCCTGGAGCAGAGAAGGAGAATAACACCCTGGAACAAACATTCCATGAGGTCATCCAAGAAAACTCGAGTCCAATTTTGAAAGTGCCCCCAGATAAACAATTCAAACCAAGAATTTCCTACTCAGCTAACCTAAGCTTCATTAGTGATGGAGAATTTAAAAACTTCTAAGACATTGAATTCTTGAGAGTTTATGCTGTCTCTAGACCAGCTCTACAAGACTCTCTTAAGAAGGTATTAAGCAAAGGAAAAAGTAAAAAAAAAGAGTATGACCACACTTTTCCCAAGAATGCAGTAAAACAGAGAACTAATACAACCTGTGACATGACTGAAAAATTGAACACACAATATATATACCCCTAAATCCAAGGAAAGGCAACAAACAAATAAACAGAAAAACAACAACAGCAAATCTTTATAATATCCTCATTGACAAGGATAAACTCTCACATCACAATAATCAGCTTGAATGTGAACAGACTCAATATACCAATTAAAAGACAGAATGGCAAACTGGATTAAAACACATACACACAGCCGGGCTCGGTGGCTCAGCCTGTAATCCCGCGCCTTTGGGAGGCTGAGGTGAGTGAATTGCCTGAGCCTGCGGGTTCGAGACCCACCTGGGCAGTGAGACCTCATCTCTACAATAAATCAAAAAATCAGCCGGGCGTAGTAGCTCATACCTGTAATTCCGGCTACTTGCAAGGCTGAGGCGGAAGGATCACCGGAGCTCAGCAGGTCGAGGCTGAGGTGGCTGGGAGTGGCCACTGCACTCCAGTCTGGGTGACAGAGTGAGACTCCAACTCAAAAACAAAAAACAAAAAACAAAAACACATACACACACACACACACACACACACACACACACACACACACGCCACAACAATATGCTGCCTCCAGGAAACACATCTCACTAAGAAGCACACTTTCGTACTTAAAGTTAGAGGATGGAAAACAAGTTTTCAGGCGAACAGAACTCAAAGGAAGATAGGAGTTGCAATCTTAATAATACCAAACAAAACAACCTTTAAGTTATCAAAAATTTTAAAAGATACAGAAGGACACTACAAAATAATAAGTTTCGATTCATCAACAATAAACTTTCATCTAAGCATATTATGCACCCAACACAGGAGCAATAGCCTTCATAAAGCAACTACGAAAAATTAAGAAAATATATTGACTCTAACACGATTATAGTGGGAACCTAAATACACCACTAAAGATCCTAGATAGATCATCAAGTCAAAAAATTAATAAGGAGATCTGGAACCTCAACTTGACCCTCAAACAAATAGACTTAATAGATACCTACGGAACACTCCACCCAACAACCATAAAATATACATTCTACTCATCACCAAATTGGACATACTCCAAGAGTGACCACATACTTGGCCATAAATTAAGCACAAACACATTTCATAAGATTGAAATAGTGCCATGCAACTTCTCCAACCACAGTGAAAAATAAATAAATATTGACACCAACAAAGTTCCCCCCTCAAATCCACAAAAACATGGACACTAAACAGCATGATGCAGAATGACTCTTGGGTCAACAAAGAAATTAAAACAGAAATTAGAAGATACCTGGAAGTAAAAGAAAATAAAGACACTTTTATCAAAATCTCTGGGAAGCTATGAAATAACCTATAAGATGAGAATTTCTATCACTTCAAATACACTTTAAGAAAATAGAAAGATTACATGTTAACAGCATAACAAATCACCTCAGGGAGGTGGAGAGACAAGATCACCAAACACTAACTTTAAAAGAAAAATCCAGATCATTAAAGTAAAAGTCCAAATACAGGGCATAGAAGACAAAAGTATCATGGAAAAAAATCAACAAAACAAAAAGCTGGTTCTTTGAAATGGTAAACAAGATAGATGGGCCTCTAACCAGGTTGACCAAAACAAAAAAAGGGAGAAAAAGTCAAAATTCAATCAGAAATGCAAAAGATCGAGTCACATCTGACCCTTAAGAAATACAAAAATTATCAGAGATTACCATGCACACCTGTGTGGAAACAAACCTGATCACCTAAATGGAATGGAGGACATTCAGACAGCACACAACTTCCAAGGTTGAAATAAGAAGAAATTGAGACCCTAAATAGGCCAATAACAACCCAGAAAATTGACTCCATTATAAGAAAACTACCAATAAAAAAAGTCCTGGACCAGACAACTTTCCAGTGGAATTCTACAAAACATACAAGAAGGAGCTGATACCAATCCTAATGAAAGTATTCCAGGCCATCAAGGAACATAGAACTCACCCCAAATCATTTTATGAAACTGACTTCACATTTATACCCAGACTGGGTAAAGATTCAACAAAGAAAGATAACTACAGGTTAATCTCTCTGATTGCATAGGTGCAAAAATTCTCAACAAGATTCTAGCAAACTGGATCCAACAACACGTCTCAAAAATCTTCACCATGACCAAGTAAGCTTCATCCCTGGAATGAATATAATTAAATACTTTAAGATCTATAAAAACAAGAACCTTCATGAATATATCACTAGCACAGCAAAAAAAAAAAAAAAAAAGCTTTTGATAAAATACAGCATCACTTCTTGATAAAAACCATTGAACACCTAGGCATACAGGAACCATATCTCAAAATATTAAGAGCCTTCTTTGATAAACCCACAACCAACATATTGTCAAATGGACAGAAATTGGAAGCATTTCCCCTAAAAATCAGAACAAGTAAAATTTGCCCATTAACATCCCTCCTGTTCAACAGTGGAAGTCCTAGCTATGGCAATCAAACTAGAGAAGGAAGTCAGGAGTAATTCAAATAGGAAAAGAGGAAATTAAGTTATCCCTCTTTGCTGATGATATGATCCTATAACTTGAAAACCAAAGAGAATCTGTCAAAAACCTTCTTGCACTGGTAAATAACTGGTGAAATCTCAGGGCAAAAAATAAACATGCAAACGACAGTCACATTCTTATACACCAAAAACAAACAAAGAACCAAATAAAAACCACAATCTCATTCAAAATACCCACAAAAAATGGAAATACCTTGTCATCTGCCTAACCAGATAATTTAAGAACCTATACAATGAAAACTACAAAACTCTACTCAAAGAAATCAAAGAAGACACAAACAAATGGAAAAATATTCCATGTTCATTAATCAAAAGAATCAACTTGGTTAAGATGTCCCCAGAACCAAAGGCAATCTACAGAATCAATACAATACCCATTAAATTACCAACTTCACTCTTCTCAGACTTGGAAACAATACAGAAATTCATATGGAAACATAAATGATCACAAATAGTCAAAACAATTCTCAGCAATAGAAACAGTGCAGGAAATATCACTTTTCCAGATGTTAAACTTTACTATTCAGCTGCAATAATCAAAACAACCTGCTATTGGTACAAGAACAGGGATATAGATCATTGGAAAAGTATAGAGATTCTGGGAGAAAAACATCAGTTTCTCAACCAATTCATCTTTGATAAAGCCTCCACCAACAACTACTGGGGAGAGGAAAACCTATTCAGTAAATGATGCTGGGAGAACTGGCTGACCACTTGAAGAAAATTAACAGGACTCTTACCTATCACCATACACAAAAAAATAAACTCTAAATGGATCAAAGTTCTAAAGGTAAAATCTCAAACAATAAGAAGCTTAGAAAACACAGGAGACACCTTCATGGAAATTGGAACAGGCAACTAATTTCTGATCAAAACCACAGGTGCCAATGTCATAAGAGATAAGGTAGACAAATGGGACTACATCAAACCTAAAAGCTTCTGCTCAAAAGAGTGAGGAGACAGGCCCAGAATGGGAAAAAAGTATTTGTCAACTGTACTCCTGACAAAGTTTTAACTTCCAAGATCTACAAGTAACTCATATGTGCCCAGAGAAAAAAATAAACAGCCTCTTTAAAAAATGGGCAAAAGATATGAATAGACACTTCTCAAAAGAGCACATATAAGCAGCCAACAGATATATAAAAAATGCTCAGACTTACTAACCACCAGTGAAATGCAAATTAAAACCACACTGAGATACTAGTTAACTCCAGTTAGAATGGTAAACATCAATAACTCAAAAAACAACAGAGGCTGGCGAGGGTGTGGAGAAAAGGGAACTCTTCTACACTGTTGGTAGGAGTGCAAATTAATACAATCTCTGTAGAAAGCAGTGTAGCAATTCCTAAAAGATCTAACATCCGCTTTCTATATGATCCATCAATCTCCCTTTTGGGAATATACCTGGAGGAACTCAAATCATTCTATGGAAAAGATACCTGCATGCACGTTTATGACAACATTATTCACAATAGCAAAAACATGGAACCAACATGCTGCCCATTGAAAGTAGACTGGATAAAAAAATGTGGTGCATAAACACGAAGGATTATTATGCACTCATAAAGAAGGATAAAACTATGAACTATGCAGCAACTTGGATGGATTTTTGTTTGTTTGTTTGAAAGCAGGAGTTTATTACGAAGAAAGAAAAGCTCCCATAGTGGAAGGGAACCTGAAAGAGGGTTGCCCAACTTGAAAGGATTTAGTCTATAATATTCAGTGATCTATCACAGAAACAAAGAACTGAGTATCACATGTTCTCACTCATAAGTGGACCCTGAACATTATTCATAAAACCATAAGAAAGGGAGGGACTGGCAGCAGTAGGACACTGCCAGGAGAGGAGGATACATAACATCAGTGAGGTTACCTGACCCCAAACCAGGTGAAGTGAGGATGAGTGGGAGGCCCAAACTTCATCTGTACGTGACCACTTGTATACCTAATCATGAAATGTACCCCACATATAAAATAAATAAAAAATAAAATAATGCCTTTATACTTTATCCAAATAACTTTATCAATAACTGCCTCGAATCAGATTGCTAAAAAAGACACAATTTGGAGATTTTGCATGGAATATTAAAACACATTATCAACTTTCTAGGTCTGAGTAATAGAGTGAAACTTCTGACTACTTTTTTTAAAATTCATTAAATATTCCGATTTTATTTTTTATTACAATGGTACCCAAGCATATCTGTAGATTAACCGACATTCATTTTATAAGAAGACTATTTCTAATATTAGAATTTGCCATTTCTTTTTCTTTTAAAGTTGTGGGTTGCAATTCAGGATGAGGTATACAAATGTTGATTATGTAGGAACCCTTGCTGATGAGGTGCCCCTTTCTCCCCTGGCAGTTTTCCTCAACTGTCAATCCCAAACCCCTTCCCTGGCAGTTTCACACTACTGCCAATCCCTTTTATTTTTAAAAATATGTAATTAATGAAGTATTTAGAAATTTCTACTTTTCATCAGTGCCCAGCACCAGCATATTTAAAAATAATATTTAACGTTGACACGAATACTTAAACAATTCCCCTTACTGCAACTAATTCTCTGGAGGCAAACATTAATAGTCTATTCTGAGCATTAAATATGTTTAATATTTTTTCATTTTAATTTAAAAATATCTTTCCAAATTAAAAAAATAAATACTTTATAGTATTAAAGCTTTGAAATTAGAACACATATAAAAGCTTAGAAATGATAATAATGATTTGATATAGATGGTAAGTAGCTAACCTAAATATAAGCTTATCATGGTTCAGATGCTAAATATTAATTTATAAAATTCTTACAGCAACCAGGAAGCATATAAGTATTTAATTTTTTAGGTGATAAACCTAATACACAAAGGGATTAAGAAGTCTGTGTAAATTCACATAGTATCATTCATCCAGGAATCATTTAGTCTCTGGAGTTAATGTGTTACCCATTTTGGGAGACTGAATCTCTAATGTGAAAACAGATAAAATCTGATTAAAAAATTCCCTCTAATATAAATTTATTTCAGCTATTTCAAATATCAAAACTAGAGAAACAATATCATAATTGCACATTTATTGTACAGTTAGTTCTTAAAACTTAGTCACTTTATTGGAAGAAAAATGGTTTCCTCTGCATTTTTAAATTATAAAAAATAATTGCTAAGGCCATCCCTTGGTTGTGCTGACAGTTATACACTCCACACTCCATATTTCTTTCATCTTTTTTTTTTTTTTAATTTTAAAAAAAAGGTGTTTTGCAAGGCAAATTGCTATTGGGAAAAATTTTTCCATTTTTCTTTTTTGTGGCTAAATATTCTTATAGAGCATAATTCTAGCCATTGAGGCACGCAACTAGAACAATTGCTGCTTGATACAGACTTTGTCCTTAAAATATCTGGCTTTTTGCTTGCCTGGTCTGTTGTGTCTATATTCTTGGCTAGAGAATGGCAGGAAGTGAAGCAGCCATCTTGTGTATAAACATGGAATCTAGATGTTAAGAATGTAGAAGCTTCAAATCATTGTTCTTCAAATCATTATATTTATAGTGCAAATCTCATCTATCAACAGTTTTTCTATTTCTTAAAATAAAAACAATGAAGAAAGTCTCCACAAAATTTGCTATATCTACTAATGTGTTTCATTAAAATTTGATGTATTCAGTAAAAGTCAGGCTTTATATTCAAAGCAAATGAACACTCGCTACTGCATTTGAAAGATATCACTATAAAAGATAAGCAATTTTTGTAAATTTTATCCATTATTTATATCTCAATTTAATGTCATAATCAGAAGTATATTTTAATAAATACAGTAGTATAATTGTGCTATTCAGATTATTTTCATATATTATTATAGTTTTTTAATAGATTGTCTTCATTTACTTTTTTTAATATATATTATTTATTTTAAAATTGTGGGGTACAGTTAAGGGTTAGGTATACAAATATGCATTGTGCAGTTACCCTTGTTGATGAGGTGTGCCCCCCATTCCCCAGACAGATATTGACTACCATTAATCCCACCTCCCTTTCCCTCCATGCCCGCCTCCATAGTTTCCTGCCACTGTCAATCCTTCCTTATAGTATTACGGTAGTTGTTAAAGGTCCACTTATGAGTGAGAACATATGATACTCAGGTCTTTGTTTTTGTGAAAGATCACTCAGTATTATAAATTCTAATTCCGTACAGGTTGTGAAATTTATGATTTTGCTCTTTTTTATGGCTGCATAATATTCCATTGTGTATATGTACCACATTTTTTAATCCAATCGTCTTTTGATGCACAGCATGGTTGGTTTGATGATCTTGCTATTGTGAACAATGCTGTGAAAAACGTACGTGTGCAGGTATCTTTTTTATAGAGTGATTTGAGTTCTTCAGTGTACATTCCCATAGGGAGATTGCGGGGTCATATGAAAGGTCAATTTTTAGAGCTTTTAGGAATCACCACACTGTTTTTCACAGAGGCTGTACTAGTTTACACTCCCACCAACAGTGTAGAAGTGTTCTCTTTTCAAGACATTCTCTCCAGCATCTTTTTTTTTTTTTTGAGTTATTGATAATGACCATTCTGACTGGAGTTAGATGGTATCTCAACGTAGTTTTAATTTGCATCTGCTTGATGACTAGTGAGGTTGAACATTTCTTTATGTATCTGTTGGTCACTCGTATGTCTCCTTTTGAGAAGTATCTGTTCATATCTTTTGTCCACTTTATAATGGGGTTGTTTGTTATTTTTTTTTTCTTTTCAGCCATTTGAGTTCCTTGCAGATCCTTGATGTTAGGCCTTTGTCAGGCATGGAGTTGGCAAATACTTTTCCTGACCTGTGGGTTGCCCTCCTGCCCTTTTGATGGTTTCTTTGACTTTTCAGAAGCTTGTCAGTTTAATGAGGTCCCACTGGTCTATCTTATCTCTTATGCGTTTCAGGTTTTACTCAGGAATTAGACGCCAGCTCCAACTTCCATAAGGGTGTTTCCTGCATTTTCTAAGTTCTTATGGTTTGAGGTTTTACATTTAGGTCTCTGATCCATTTAGAGTTAATTTTTGTATATGGGGATAGATAAGGGTCCTGTTTGAATCTTCTGTAGGTGGTCAACCAATTTTCTGAGCACCATTTACTGAATCGGTTCTCCTCTCCCCAGTGGTGGGAGGTGAAGGCTTTGTCGAATATGAGTTGGTTGAGAAATTGAGGTTTTGCTTCTGGAATCTCAGTTCTATTCCATTGGTCTATATGCCTGTTTTTGTACCAATACCAGGCTGTTTTGATTACTGTAGCTTTATAGTAGAGCTTAAAGTCTGGTAGTGTGATGCCTCCTGCGTTTTTATTTTTTTTTTGCTGAGGATTGTTCTGGCTATTCTTGGACATTTGTGTTTCCATATGAATTCCTGTATTGTTTTTTCAAGATCTGAGAAGAATGTTGCTGGTAATTTGATGGGTTTTATGTTAAATCTGTAGATTGCCTTAGGTAAGATGGACATCTTCACAATGTTGATTCTTCCAACCCATGAGCATGGGATATTTTTCCACTTATTTGTGTCATCTTTGATTTCTTTCAGCAGTGTTTTGTAGTTTTCATTGTAAAGGTTTTTCACATCTCTGGTTAGGAAGATGCCAAGGTATTTCATTTATTTATGTGTCTATTGTGAAAGGGATTGTGCTTTTTACTTGGGTTTCTGTTTGTTTAATATTGGTGTAAAGATATGTGATTGCCTTTTACACATTTATTTATTCCCTGAGACTTTGCCAAAGGAGAGATTTTTGACAGATTTTTCTTAGGTTTTCAAGGTATACAATCATGTCGTCTGCAAAGAGAGATAACTTTACTTCCTCTTTTCCTATTTGGATACCTCTGATCGCCTTCTCTGATTGCTCTAGCCAGGACTTCCAATACTATATTGAACAGGAGTGGTGAGAGTGGGCATCCTTTTCTTGTTCCAGTTTTCAAGGAAAATGCTTCCATTTTTTTTGTCTGTTTAGGAGTATGCTGGCTGTGGGTTTCTCATAGATGACTTTTACTATTTTGAGGTATATTCCACGTATGCCTACATGTTTTTATCAAGAAGGGTGCTGGATTTATTCAAAAGCTTTTTCCGCATCAAATGATATAATCATGTGGTTTTTGTTTTGATGTCTGTTGATGTATTTAATTGCATTTATGGTCTTATGAATGTTGAACCAGCCTTGCATCCCAGGGATGAAGCCTACTTGGTTATGACATGTGTTGTTGAATCTGGTTTGCTAGGATCTTGTTGAGAATTTTAGCATCTAAGTTTATCAAAGATATTGGCCTGTAGTTCTCATTCTTTGTTGGTTCATTACCTGGCTTGGGTATCAATGTGATGTTAGCTTCATAAAATGATTTATGGAGAGTTCTATCTTTCTCAATCACCTGGAATACTTTCAGTATGATTGGTATCAGTTCCTCCTTAAATGTCATATAGAATTCTACTGAAAAGTCATGTGGTCCAAGGCTTTCTTTTTTGTAGGTAGTTTTCTTATGACATAGTAAAAATCCTTGATTGTTATTGGTCTATTTAGGGTTTTGATTTCCTCTTGCTTCAACCTAGGCAGATTGTGTGATGTCAGAAAATCCTCCATTTCCTTAAGGTTTTGAAGTTTGTTTCCATACAAGTGTACATATTAGTCTCTAATAATCTTTTGTATTTCTTCTGGTCAGATGTAACTTCATCTTTTGTGTTTCTGATTGTATTTATTTGGGCTTTTTCTCTCTTCTTCTTGGTCAGTCTAGTTAGGGGACCATTGACCTTGTCTATCCTTTCAAAGAACCAGGTTTTTGTTTCATTAATTTTTTTGTATTATCTTTTTGTCTACTATGTCCCAGATTTGGGTTTTTATTTTCCTGATCTGGATTCTTCTGCTGAAGTTAGGGTTTTGCTGGTCTTGCTTTTCCAGCTTCCTTAGGTGACTTGTTAGGTTGTTAATTTGTGATCCATCCATTTTCTTCATGTACATTTGTAGAACTATGAATTCCTCTCTTACTACACATTTCATGGCATCCTAGAGATTTTGGTAAGATGTTTCTTTATTTTAATTTTTTTCCAGGTTACCTTTAATCTTTGTATTGATTTCATCATTTGTCCAAGAGTTGTTTAGCATCATGCTGTTTAGTGGCCATGTCTTTGTGAGTTTGGGGGAACCTTGTTGGTGTTGATGTTTATTTTTATTCCACTGTGATCCAAGAAGGTACATGGCAAAATTTCATTCTTTTGAAATTGCTTATGCTTGATTTATGGCCAAGGATGTGGTTGATCTTAGAGTATGTTCCATGCAGTGATGAGTATAATGTATATTATATGGGTGTTGTGTGGAGTGTTCTGTAGGTATCAATTAAGTCCATTTGGTCAAGAGTCACATTGAGGTTCTGGATTTCATGGCTGATTATTTTTCCTAGTGATCTGTCTAGGGTTGTGAGTGGGGTATTAAAGTCCCTAGCTATGATAGTGTTAGAGTCAATATCTTTTTTATGTTTACCTTGAAACTGCTTTATGAAAGTTGGCGCTCTTATTTTGGATGCATACATGTTTAGGATGGATATTTCTTGTTGATGGATTGAACCTTTTATGATTATGTAGTGACCCTCTGTGTCTTTTTAAATTTTTGATAGCTTAAAGGGTATTTTGTCTGAGATTAAGATCACAACTCCTCCTTTCCTTTTGTGGTCTGTTCACCTGTAATTTTGCTTCCCATCCTCTTACTTTGAGTCTGTGAGCATCCTTTCTAGTGAGATGAGTCTCTTCTAAGCAATGTATTGTTGCCTGGTGATATTTTATCCATTTTGCCATTCTATGTCTTTTCAGTAGTGCATTTAGTCCATTCCCATTCAGGCTAATTATTGAAATGTGAGAGTTGATCCCTATCTTGAGGTTCTTATAGGGTTGTTGTTTTCCTGTTTGTTTGTTCTCTTTCTTTTGGTTTTGGGGTTGGTTCATGTGTGTTTTTAATCTCTTCCTGAACTCTTGTGAAGAACATTGTTATTCTTTTTTCCTTTTCTTCTGTGTTTAATACTTTTTTTAAGTGTTTCTTGTAGATGTGGTCTTGTGGCAGTGTAAGATCTTAGAATTGAATATCTGGGAAAGATTTTAATTCTCCCTCACTGATGAAGCTTAGCTTGGCTGGGTAGGTGATTCTTTGTTGAAATTGTTTCTCTTTTAGAACTTTGAAGATAGGGCTCCAAGCTCTCCTAGTGTGAAGGGTTTCTATAGATGAATCTGCTGCTATTCTAATTGGTCTTCAGCGGTAGGTAGTCTGACCTTTTTCCCTTGCTACCTTTAGGATTTTTTCTTTTATACCTACTTTGGTTAGGCAAATTATTATGCATCTGGGAGTTGGTCTTCTCATTTTTTGTCTTGCAGGGGTTCTCTGAATCTCTTGTGTTTGAATTTTTACATCACTGATGAGATGAGGAAAATTTTCTTAATAATTTAATGGAATGTTTGTTCCAGGGTGGTCTCTGTCTCTCTTTCTGCCTCAGAAATTCCAATTACTCTTAGGGCCAGACTCTTGAAGTGATCACTCATCTCTTGAAAGTTGTGTTCTATCTTTTAAAGCTTCTTTCCTATGTTTTTGACAATTTGGGTTAGTTCTATGTTTGGGTCCTCAAGCGTTGAGATTCTTCTACTTGGCTAATTCTGCTCTCCACACTTATCAATTTGTTATTTATTTCATTCACAGTATTCTTTACTACTTATCTCAGTTATCAACTTCTTCCTGGTTTCCTCTTGTCTATCCTCAATTCTTTTTAATGTCTCTATTAGTGTCTTGATATCTGGGTTTGTAGTTTGAGACCAGCCATTCTGGGAGCTCTTCACTGTTTGCATTCTGAAGTCTGTTTTCTCAATGTCTGACCTCCCAGGGGTCTGTGAGAGACCCATGTTCTTCTTTTGGTTTTTCTTCATTTGTATATACTTTTCTCTTCCCCTTTTCCTCTCCTTCTTTAATTCTGTTTTTCAAGGAAGGTGGGGTTTCTTTTACTTCTTTTTGTTCAATCTTCTGTTCTTCCTTATGAGGTTTCTCTGGCTTTGTTCACTTTTGTGGCTGAACTGTGGGTTGGGACTGTACTTTTGCAGTTTTGAGATTTAATTGAGGGGGAAGCTGTGATTCAGAATCTATCTGCAGATCTCAGTATCCACCCACAGGTGTATGGGCACCCTGGAACACATTTCCCACTTCCTTACAATATGTCTATGCAGTGGGGTTTAGGTTTACTCCCTGGAACAAAAGGAGGTAAGAAAAAGAAAAACAATGGGAGAAGGGGGTTCAAGAGGAAGTTGGAGAGAGAGAAGAGTAAGGGGGAAAACTGACATATCTACCAACTAACAAATGAAAAGAGACACAAGGCCAGAAAAGAGTAAAAAACAGACAAAGAAAATTCTCTAAAGCATACCAGTAATTACACAAAGACAGTCCAATAAAATCATGCCTTTTGGTATGGTCTTCCCCCAATACAAAGGTAGTCTAAATCAAAATGCAAATAAAAATGAACAAACAAAACAGTAAAAACCATAAAATAAAAAATCCAAATAAGAAACCAGACTAGCTCTGGGGTCTTTCCTGAGTGTCTAAAGTCTCTTCAGCTTTGATCTCTAGCCCCTCCCCTTTGCTCTCATTGCAGGCAAACAGGGTTATTCATAGTTTGGGTCGGTTCCCTTCGCTTGCTATGTGAGAGGTCCGCCACACAGAACTCAGTTGTCAGTGTCAGCATGGGAGAGGGACTTCTGTCTCCTGTTTTGGTAAAGTTACCTTAGAAAACAAGGTGGACACTACACGGAGATGGGTGGGGCAATGCAAATCTCTGCCTGGAAAATGGCTGTGGTGGGCAGCTCCTGTTTTGCAGATCCTTTCTCTCCACTTGTGGCGGCCCCAACTGATGAACTATGATGATGGGCAATGAAAGTGTGTGTCTAGCTTCAGATACTCGGAATCAGAGAGGCAGGTGGGCACCACAGCAGGATGCTGCAGGCAGCCTGGGGTGGAAGAGGGAGTTGGGAATTCCCAGGGCTGTAGCCAAAAGCCACAGTGACAGCAGCTGTTCAGAAGCCGGCAACCACCACAGCAGCAATCTGTGGAGGCCGCAGTATGATGGAGACAGTTTGCTGTATGGGACTGGTCACAGCAGTCACCCTCCGTATAGGCAGCGGCCGTGGTGGGGCGCATGGAACTGCCCTCAGGAGCCACCCCCTGTGAAGATCTTCACAGTTTGACTTGTCCTGTCGCCATCTTGCCGAGCGTACCCCTGTCTTCATTGAATTATTTTTAAATTATGACGTGGTCTTTAAAATCATAGACCATTAAGAAACATTTTTAAACTAGTTTTTTTCTATTTCACACATTATACTTACACATAATTATGAAGTACACTTTTACATTTTCCCAATATATCTTTATTGTGTAATTATCCCATCAAGATAGTTAGTGTATCCATCATCTTATGCATTGATCATTTATTTGAGGTATTCAAAAGCCTCTAGCTATATTGTAATATACAATATTTTGCCATTAACCATGGTCATTTTGCTATGAAATAGAACATAAATTATTTTTCTTATATAATTGTAAGTTTGTACTCTTTGACAAACCTCTCCTCATCCTCTCTTCACTCTTCTTTATCCCAGTCTCTAGTAACCACTTTTCTATGTGGTGCTTCTATGTGAACTTTTTTTGCCTCTTATGGATTCCACGTATGATTGAAATCATGTGGTATTTGTCCTTCTGTGTTTGGATTATTTTCTTAACATGATATCTACCAGATTCTTCCATGTTATCACAAAGGACAGGATTTCATTCCTTTTTATGACTATAAAATATTCCATTGCAATCTATATACACACACATTAACATTATCCATTCATTCCTTGTTGGACACTTAAGTTGATTCCATATTTTAGCTGTTGCAAATAGTACTGCAATAAACACAGTAGTGTCAATAACTCTTTGACATATTGATTTCATTTATTTTGGGTGTATACTCAGTAGTGGGATTGCTGGATCATGTGATAATTCTATTTATAAAGTTTTGTGGACCATCCATACTTTTTTTATAATAGCTTTTCTAGTTTATAATCCCACTGACAGTGTGTAAATATCCTCTTCTCTTCACATTCTCACCAACACTTGCTTTCTTTTGTCTTTTTGATCATAGCTATGTTAACTGGAGTGAGGTGGTTTCTCACTGCAGTTTAGATTAACATTTTCCTAATGGCTAATAATATTAAGCATTTTTCATATATTTGCTGGCCACTTTTTTTGAGAAATGTCTATTAAGGTCTTTCGTTCTCTCCCCTCCCCCTTTATTCCCTTCTTTTCCTCTGCATTTCTTGTCTGGTTACATCTCTGGTCTTTTGCTTTTTTTACGTTTCTTTTTTTGCTATTGTTTGTTTAAATTCCTTATATATTCTGGATATTACCCCCTTTTCAGATAGAGAGTATGGAAATATTATTCTCCCATCTGTAGGTTCACTTTCTTAAAGGTTTTCATTAGTATGCAAAGGCTTTTAAGTTTGATGTAATCTTAGATGTCTATTTTTCTTGTTGCCTGTGTTTCTGAGGTTTTGTTTAAAAAGTTTTGTAATTTTTCCATCTCTTCTTTTAATAATTTAATAGTTTCAGTTTTCACTTTGCTCTTTTTATCTATTTTGAGTTGATTTTTGTATATGGTGTGAAGTAGAGAACTAGTTTCTTTCTTCTTCATGCAGATATCCAATTTTTCCAGGACAGTTTATTGAAGAGACTGTATTTTCACCAATGTGTGATATTGGCATCCTTTTTAAACATCAGTTGACTGTAGATTCGTGAATGATTTTCTAAGTTATCTATTCTGTTCCATTACTCTATATGTCAGGGTTTTTTTGTTTGTTTGTTTGTTTGTGTTTTGTTTGTTTCTTGCCATTATCATGCTGTTTACTACAGCTTTGTACTATATTTTGAGGTCAGATTACTTTGACTATTCAGAGTATTTTTTAGTTTAATACAAATTTTAGATATTTTTGTTCTTTTTCTGTGTAGAATTTGCCATGGATATTTTTATTGGTAATGTATTAAATCTGTACTTCACTTTGGGTAGTATAGCCCAGCTCAACAATATTATTTTTTTTTTCAGTCCATGCACATGAAATTTCTCCATCCATTTGTGCCCCCTTCAATTTTTTTTTTTTTTAATCAGTGTTTCATAGTTTTCAGTGGAAAGTCTTTCACTACCTTGGTTAAAATTATTCCTATGTATCTTTTATTTTTTGGTAAATATTATAATAGTAATTTTTTTCATATACTTCATTATTGATGTAAATTGATTTTGTACCTTGTGATTTACTGAACTTAACATGTTGATATGTTTTATATATAATTTTTCTATTTTAATAGAAATTCTTACAGTTTTTGGCAAATTCTTTAAAGTTTTGTACAGATCATGTTGTCTCCAACACATGTTAACCAATTATATTTTGATTAAAACTACTCAAACACTCCATAGCAGTAAAGGATTCATTCAATTTGTTATTTATGCAAATAGATTTTCTTTAGCTATATCTACCGCCATTATTTTCAAAATGAAACACTCAGACCAGCAGACTACAAATTTCAAAAGCATACTAGAATGTATATATTTTATTTCAACTACATGATGGCAATGCAGCATAATCAGATCTTTCAAGAAGATTGAGACATGTTCAAATGTAGACAGTGTTGATTAGGAAGCTATGTTCTTATTTTACCAAGCAATGTTTTAATTAAGCCTAAAAGAATGATACACTATTCAAATCAGCTCTTCTAAATTCCTAGTGTATTAGACACAAAGACAAAAAAGGTGTGAAAGAGAATGGAAACCTTTACTTACATGCACTTATATGAAATAAAATGAGAAAATAATATAATACACAAGGTATTTTGCTATTGGTAGTCAAATGATTTTCATATTATTATTATTATTATTATTTTAATATTGTGAAGTACAATTCAGGGTAAGGTATACAAATATTCATTGTGCAGGTACCCTTGTTGATGAGATAGGCTGCCCCTCCCCAGGCAGATCTCGACTACTGTCAATCCCACCTACCCACCCATATTCCCCCCTATGGCTTCCTGCTACTATCAACACTTTTATTATAGTATTACAGTAGTTGGCCAAGGTTCACTTATGAGTCAGATAAGTGTGTGATACTCAAATCTTTCTTTCTTTGAAAGATCACTCAGTATTATAAACATAATTACTTCCAGGTTGCTTCGAAGTTCATGATTTTGTTTTTCTTTCTGGTCGCATAATATTCCATTGTGTATATGTATCACTTTTTTTCTTTAATCCAGTCTTATTTTGATGGGCAGCATGGTTGGTTCCATGTTCTTGCTATTGTGAACAAGGCTGTAATAAACATACATGTGCAGGTATCTTTTTTATAGAGTGATTTGGGTTATTCTGGGTACATTCCCAGTAGTGGAATTGTGGGGTCATATGAAAGGTCATTTGTTATTAATGGTGGCCATTCTGACTGGACTTAGGTGGTATCTCAGTGTGGTTTTAATTTGAATCTCCTTGAAGACTAGTGAAGCTGAACACTTTTTCATGTATCTGCTGGCTGCTCATATGTCTTCTTTTGAGAAGTGTCTATTCATATCTTTTGCCCACTTTGTAATGGAGCTGTTTGTTTTTGTCTTTTCAGCACATTTGAGTTCCTTATAGATCCTTGATGCTAGGCCTTTGGCAGACATGGAGTTGGCAAATATTTTTCCCAGTGTGTGGGCGTTTTCTTGCTCTCTTGATGGTATCTTTGACTTTGCAGAAGCTTGTCAGTTTAATGAGGTCCCATTTGTCTATCTTATCACTTATGGCATGGGCACTTATGGTATGGGTCAGGAATTGGTTGCCAGTTCCAACTTTTATAAGTGTTTCCTGCAATTCCTAAGGTTGTTATAGTTTTAGGCTTTACATTTAGGTCTATGATCCATTTAGATTAATTTTTGTGTATGGGTATAGGTAGGGCACCTGTTTCAATCTTTTCATGTGGTCAGTCAGTTTTCCCAGCACCATTTACTGAATAGATTATCCTATTCGCAGTAGTGGGTGGTGGAGGCTTTGTCGAAAATGAGTTGGTTGCAAAATTGAGGTTTTGCTTCTGGAATCTCAATTTTATTCCATTAAAATTGAGTCTATATGCCTGTTCTTATACCAATACTGGGTTTTTTTGATTATTGTAGATTTATAGTAAACTTTAAAGTCTGGGAGTGTGATACCTCCTGGTTTTTTGTTTTTGTTTTTGTTTTTGCTGAGAATTGTTTTGGCTATTCTTGGTCATTTATGTTTCCACAGGAATTCCTGTTTTATTTTTTCTAGGTCTGAGAAGATTGTTGCTGGTAATTTGATAGGTATTGCATTAAGTGTGCAGATTGCCTTAGGTAGAATGGACATCTTAACAATGTTGATTTCCAATACACGAGTATGGAATGTTTTTCCACTTATTTGTGTCATCTTTGATTTATTTTTGAATTGTTTTGTGGTTTTCATTGTAAAGGTCTCTCACATCTCTGGTTAGGAAGATGCCAAGGTATTTCATTTTTTGTGACTATTGTGAATAGAATTGTGCTTTTTATTTGAGTTTCTGTTTGTTTATTATTGGTGTATAGAAATGTGATTGTCTTTTGCACATTTATTATATACCCTGAGACTTTGCCAAAGCCCTTTATCAGTGCAAGGAGGTTTTTGGCAGATTCTCTTGGGTTTTCAAGGTATACTACCATGTTGCCTGCAAAGAGAGATAGCTTGACTTCCTCTTTTCCTATTTGGATACCCCTGATCATCTTCTTTTCTCTGATTGCTCTACCTAGGATTCCAAAACTATATTGAACAAGAGGGGTGAGAGTGGGCATCCTTGTCTTTTTCCAGTTTTCAGGGGGAAATGGTTCCAATTTCTGTCTGTTTAGCAGTATGCTGTCTGTGGGCTTCCCATATATGGCTCTTGATCTTTCGAGGTATAATCCAACTATGCCTAGATGTTTGAGTTTTTTTAACAAGAAGGGGTGCTGGATTTTAGAAAAGTTATTTCTGCATCTAAAGATATAATCACATGGTTTTTGTTTTTACATCTGTTGATGAATTTAATTTTGTTTATGGTCTTCCAAATGTTGAACTAGCTTTGCATCCCAGGTTTGAAGCCTACTTGGTTGTGATGGATGATTTTTATGTGTTGTTGAATTCGGTTTGCTAGGATCTTTTTGAGAATTTTAGCATATGTGTTTATCAAAGATATTGACCTGCAGTTCTTTCTTTGTTGGGTCTTTACCAGGCTTGGGTATCAATGTGATGTTAGCTTCATACAATGATTTAGTGAGAGTTCCATCTTTCTCAATTGCCTGGAATACTTACAATAGGATTGGTATCAGTTTCTCCTTATATGTTTTGTAGAATTCTGCTGGAAAGCCCTCTGGTCCTGGGCTTTTTTTGTAGGTGGTTTTCTTATGACAGAATCAATTTCCTTGATTGCTATTGGTCTATTTAGGATCTCAATCTCTTCTTATTGCAACGTGGGAAGGTTGTGTGATGTCATACAGTCCTCTATTTCCTTTAGGTTTTCAAGGTTTTTTTTCCATACAAGTATACACAGTAGTCTCTGATAGTCTTTTGTATTTCTTCTGGATCTGAGTTGACTTTATCTTTTGTGTTTCTGATTGCAGTTTATTTGGACTTTTTCCTCTCTTCTTTCTGGTCAGTCTAGCTAGGGGATCATCAGTCTTGTTTATCCTTTCAAAGAACCAGCTTTTTGTTTCATTGATTTTTTGCATTATCTTTTTGTCTTCTATGTCCTGGATTTGAGCTTTTATTTTGGTGATCTGGATTCTTCTGCTGAAGTTAGGGTTTTGGTGTTCTTGCATTTCTAGTTTCCTCAGGTGACTTGTTAGGCAGTCAACTTGTGATCTTTCCATTTTTTTCCTGTGTGTTTGTAGAGATATGAATTCCACTCTAACTACTGATTTCATGGCATCCCAGAGATTTTGGTAAGATGTTTCTTCATTTTCATTTGTTTCCAGGTATCTTTTGATCTCTGTTTTGATTTCATCATTGACCCAGGAGTTGCTTAGCATCATGCCATTTAGTGTTCATGTCTTTGTGAGTTTGGGGGAACCTTGTGGGTGTTGTTATTTATTTTTATTCCACTCTGGTCTGAGAAGGTGCATGACAAAATTTCAATCTTATGAAATTTGTTTTTGCTTGATTTATGGCCAACGATGTGGTTGATCTTAGAATACATTCCATGTGGTGATGAATAGATTATATTTTCTGTGGTCGTTGAGTGGAGTGTTCTATAGGTGTCAATTAAGTCCATTTGGTCAAGAGTCACACTGAGGTTCCAGATCTCCTTGCTGATTTTTTGTCCTGATGATCTGTCTAGGGTTGTAAATGGGTATTAAAGTTCTCAAGTATGATAGTGTTAGAGTCAATATCTTTTTTAAGTTTGCCTAGAAGCTGCTTTATGAAATTTGGTGCACCTCTGTTGGGTTCATATATGTTTAGGACAGTTATTTCTTGTTGATGGATCGAACCTTTTATCATTATGTAGTGATCTTCTGTATCTTTTAAAATTTTTGATAGCTTAAAGGGTATTTTGTCTGAGATTAAGATTGCAACTACAAGCCGGGCTCGGTGGCTCAGCCTGTAATCCCGTGCCTTGGGAGGCTGAGGTGAGTGAATTTCCTAAGCCTGTGGGTTCGAGACCCACCTGGACAACTTGGCGAGACCTCATCTCTATAATAAATCAAAAAATCAGCCGGGCATAGTAGCGCATGTCTGTAATTCCGGCTACTTGGAAGACTGAGGCAGAAGGATCACTGGAGTCCAGCAGGTCGAGGCTGTGGTGGCCGGGAGCGAGAGTGAGACTCCAACTCAAAAAAAAAAAAATATTGCAACTACTGCTTTCTTTTGTGTTCCACTCACCTGAAATTTTACTTCCCATCCTCTTACTTTGAGTCTTTGAGTGTCTTTTCTGATGAGATGAGTCTCTTGGTGACACTATATTGTTGTTGATGGTATTTTATACATTTTCCATTCAATGTCTTTTCAGTGGTGAATTTAGTACATTCACATTCAGGCTAATTACTGAAATGTGAGGGTTTATCCCTGTCATGTGATTCTTACAGAGTTGTTGTTGTTCCTGTTTGTTTATTGCCTTTCTTTTGGTTTTTTGAGTTAATTCATGTGTGCTCTCAATCCGCTTTTTATACTCTTGTGAAGAACATTCTCGTTCTTTATTCCTTTTCTTCTGTGTTTAATACTTTCTTTAGTGTTTCTTGTAGAGGTGGTCTGGAGGCAGTATACATTCTTAGGGATTGAATGACTGGGAAAGATTTTAATTCTCCCTTACTAATGAAGCTTAGCTTAGCTGGGTAGGCTATTTTGGGTTGAAATTGTTTATATTGAGAACTTTGAATACTGGGCTGCAAGCTCTCCTAGCCTGAAGTGTTTCTGTAGATAAATCTAATGCTATTCTAATTGGTCTTCCCCAGTAGGCAGTCTGACCTTTTTCTCTTGCTGTCTTTAGAATTTTTTCTTTTATACCTAAATGTTTTAGGCAAATTATTATGGGTCTGGGAGTTAGTCTTCTCATTTTTTTCTTTCAGGGGTTCTCTGAATCTCTTGTGTTTGAATTTTCGCATCACTGATAAGATGAGGGACGTTTTCTTGAATAATTTCATGAAATGTTTGTTCCAGGGTAGTCTTTGTCCTTCTTTCTGCCTCAGAAAGTTCAATTCCTCTCAGGTTCAGTCCCTTGAAGTAATTGTTCATCTCTTGAAAGTTTTGTTCTGTCTTTTTAAGGTTCTTTTCTATGGTTTGGACCGTTTGGTTAGTTCTACACTTTCATCCTCAAGTTCTGAGATTCTTTCTTCTGCTTGGCTTATTCTGCTTTCCATGCTTATTAGTTTATTATTTATGTCAATCACAGTATTCTGTACTGCCGTTTTCTCAGTTATCAACTCCTTTCTATTTTCCTCTTGTCTCTCAATTCTTTTTAGTCTCTCTATTAACGTCTTGATGTCTGGGTTTGTAGTATATGACCAGTCATTCTGGGGGCTCTTCATTGTTTGCATTCTGAAGTCTGTTTTCTCAGACTTTATATAAATATAACTCTGCGTGAGACTTATATCTTTTTTTTTTCATTTGTGTAGATTTTCCTTCCAACATTTTTCCTCCTCGTCTTTAATTCTGTTGTTCAGGGGTGGCCTGGTTGCTTTTACTTCTGTTTGCTTGATCTCCTATTCTTCCTTATGTGGATCCTCTAGCTTTGTTCAATTCTGAAGCTGGGCTATGGGTAGGGTACTATACTTTTTTGCAATTTTGAAATTTAATTGAGAGGGAAGTTGTGATTCAAAATCTAACTGCAGATTCTAGTAAAATGGGGTAAGAAAAAGAAAAATAATGCAGCAGGGGAGGGGGTGAAGAGGAAGGTGGAGAGTGGTAAGAGCAAGAGGGGAAATAGACAAATTTGCCAACTAACAAATGAAAAGAGACACAAAGAAGAAAAGCTTAAAAAAAACACCTAAAGCATACAGGCAATCATACCGACACACAAGGCAGTCAACCTCTTTATTGATACTATTCCCCTACACAAACATGAAGCCTAAAGAAAAAAAGAAATCAGTAAACGAACAGAAGCAAAGCAAATACAAAAACGTTATTAATAGCAGTAAGAAGAGAGAGAAAAGAGAAAAACCAGAATGAGTAAAACAATCAAAGAATAAAAATTTAAAAAAATAAAACACGGGAACCAAGTATGCTCTTAGATCATTCCTCTAAGTCCAAGTCCTTTCAGCTCTGATCTCTAGCTCTAATCACAGGCAGGTAAGTTTGTTCACAGCTAGGATCTGATGCCCCAGGCCTGCTGCGGGGGTGGGGTGGGGGTGTGTGGATCAAACCTGGGTTCAGTCAACTTGCCACCTGAGAAGTCTGCCAATCAGATCTGACCTGTGTCTGATGTAGCATGGGGGAGGGGTTTCTGTCTCTCCCAGTTTGATGCTATTACCTTAACTCCCAAGTTGGAGGCTCTCGGAGATGAGTGGAACCAGCTGGGGCAACCCAGGTTTCTGCTTGGTCTCAGGGCTCCAGCTGCTCTCTGGGCCTGCCAGCTGGGGGTAGAGCTGGGGGAGGTGGAGAGCGAAACAGCCGGCAGCTGCAGGCTGAAACGGGACCGCGAGACTTGGGTGGGGGGGGTGCCGCAGGTGTGGGAGGCTGGAGCTGAGGACCACCCCGGGTGGGAGGAGGGGGTGGCTGTGGGAGGGAGCGGCAGTGTCATGTCAGCAGTGTGGTGCATGGGAGGAGCTCCATGGGCCAGAGCTGACGGCTGCCCTGGGCGGGAGGAGGGAGCGACTGCAGGAGGGAGCGGTGATGGTGGCGGCCACACCAGCGGCGCGGCGCATGGGAGGAGCTCCATGGGCCGGAGTGAAGGGCTGCCCAGGTGGAGGGCAGGGAGCGCCTGTGGGAGCGAGAAGCAGGAGCGGCTGTGTCAGCACTGTGGTTTGTGAAACGGAGGCCTCCGGCCCGTGGGCCAGCGCAGCCGGCGGCAGTGGCAGTGGCTGCAGCTAGGCAGCAGCAGATCAGTGCGTGGAGCCAATTTCCGCCAGCCGCAGCCCTGCAGGGCTGGCTGAAGGGCAAGCTGGCAGCTGTGGGTCCAGGAGCCACCGGGGGAGAGCAAGACTCCCTATGGACATTTGCTCTCACAGAGAATCTCACGGACTAACCCACCCCATTGCCATCTTGCCAGAAGTCCCTTATTATTGTTTTTAACTGAGGATAGACACGTTTTGTATCAGGGAATTTAAGAAAGCTAGTATTTGTTTTCCAGAGCAATTCATTCAGGTCCTAGTGATTGATGTGCATCAATGTAAAACTTTTGTGGTTTCAGCAGTTTAAAACAAAAGCAGATGTTGACTAGTAAAAAGATTAACATACAAATTAGGGCAAATAAAGGGTTTTTTTGTAAGTTTGTTACATGAGTAAAATGTTACCCTAAGATATTTTAAAGGAATTGTTTAAAATCTTAAAATGGATTTTTTTGTTAATTCCAGTCAAGCACTGTCTCTAAAATGATGCTAAGAAATATAACAAAGATCTGAGCATAGTGCATTGTTGGTGAAATATTCTCTGGATTTTAAAATATTCCTTATATTTTCTAAAATATAAAAAATTAATTTTATTATGAATATTTATTTCCCTTAAATTTTTAATTGCTATTAACACATTCACATAGTCATGAATAATCCAAGTAGATTATTAAAAATATTTTTTTCTTATTTGAGATAAATTTATCACTAAACTATTATAATTGTTATGCAAAAACTGTCAAATATTTTCTGACATGTATGCTAAGAACTTTAATAATTGAACTCTGATCATGATTTGAAAATAAGACTATGATAGATTTGATTAGAAGAATGGGAACTTAGTTATCAGCCAAATTCTCAATTTTTAGATGAGCACACCAAATTTTGAAGACACAGCTTTGCTCAAAATTATTCCACTAAGGAATGGCTGACTTAAAAGCTAAAATCTCATCCTTTTTATTTCACAGAAATTTCATATGTACACGTCAGTTATGTTATCCAAAGCATTACCTGAAAAATTTTTATTACATTTTTGAAGTTCTCCAAATAAGATATGGAAAAGAGCATAGAAAAATATTTTATTAAAAATCAATAGGAAAAGAAAAATTATTGTTTCTAAAATGTCAACTCTAAACAGCACATCCAAGCTCCTTGGCAGTTTCTGTTTCAACAATTTACCAACAGAAACTTAAAGAAGACTCTAGTAATATATGTTGCTATAAAAATAGTCAAAAGTAATCAGAATTTTTGTTGTCAATATATAATAACATTTTCTGAAGATCTCAGATATGTGTTATTCATTTTAGTCTATATCTTTTTTAATCTGTTCATTCTGCCTCTTCAAAATATCAGCCGGGCTCGGTGGCTCAGCCTGTAATCCCGCGCCTTTGGGAGACTGAGGTGAGTGGATTGCCTGAGCCCACGGGTTCGAGACCCGCCTGAGAAGTGAGACCTTATCTCTACAGTAAACCAAAAAATCAGCCGGGCGTGGTAGCGCATGCCTGTAATTCTGGCTACTTGGAAGGCTGAGGCAGAAGGATCGCTGGAGCCCAGCAGGTCGAGGCTGCAGTGACCGGGAGCGGCCACTGCACTCCAGTCTGGGACACAGAGTGAGACTCCAACTCAAAAAAAAAAAAAAATTATCAAACATTTATGAAGTCCAAATGTAACATTCACATAAAACTTTATGTGTAAAAATTTAACAATATAAATTTTTAAATTGACAATTTTATTATGAATTATTTTGAGACAATATTTTACAATATATAGTAAAATATATATATATAAGCTTATATACTTGCTTGAGTATATCAGCAAGACACTTCATAGTTTAAACTTGCACAAACACTTATTTAGAATATGATATACAGAAGGAACTGTGTGCTAAGCACAAAGAGAAATTTATTTATCAATATTACATTTCATATATTACAAGGTGTCAATAATTGTTAAAATAAAACAACTAGAAAGAAAATCATGCAATTAAAGTATAATATAATGTTTTAAAAAGGAAACAGCTCCTATCTATCTCTTATTTCTGTCCATTTGTTTTTTTCATTTTTTTCTATGAACTTTCAAATTCTCCTTGCTCCATTTGGATTTTTCAGCATGTGATAGGAAATTTTTGTACATGTATCTCAGTAACAAAATATAACACAGTGTTATCTACTTATGAATATATTCCCTTTGTGGTAACTAAATTTCCTTTTGGTTGGTTTTCATGAAAATGTAAAATTTTAGTTATTCCTCAAAGATGTCTGCTTCAATGATACCAAATTATGCTTCTCTGCTGTTTTCTTGCCTTTCTATTTAATAACTTTTCATAGTAATGCTAACTTAGCCCAATCTCTTAAAGACTTGAATGACAATACAATTTAGCATGTTGATTGGCAAGAATGCATGTAATTCAATTGAAGTGAGAATAATGTGAAAAACTTTGACCAAACTCACACACAAATAATCCTATTTTATAATATAAAACAAAACTAAATTAAGCTTCCTGCTACATCGCTATCCTAAATTTTAATATTCTTTAAGCACCTGAGATAATCATAATACCAGCAACTTAACACCAGAACAAACAAACAATAAAAATGATCACTGAAACAACTGCCTATTATTTATCAAAAATCAATGTAATTGAAACTTAGAATGTTTTTTAAAAAATCTCTGTTCTTAAAAACTTGGTACATTAACTGAGTTAACATGACGTATTTCAAATATTTTACCCTAACCATGCTTTGAGGTGCATTTTTAACTTAGACAAAAGTGAATGCTGGCTATGACTGAGTAGCATACAAACACAATAGAAGTAATTCTAAAAACTAGATGAAATACAAAAATGTTGACATTTGAAGATGTTAGAAAGTATCTAAGACAGCTGAGGTGTCAAAGAAGCACAGAGAAAGGAAATGCAGCAGTGTTTGCAAAATACTCTCTGAGGCTTTTTCCTTGCTGGTTCTTAATTGGTATTCAGCATAGCGGTCAAGCAGAAAGAATATCAAAATTATAGGTCTCACATGCCTGGAAAACACTCGAGATCAGGGATATGAAGGTGCTCTAGACTTCCAGGGTCACGGTGCCAAAACAAACAAGCAAACAAACAAAAAACCCTGGAAATCTAGAGCACCTTCATATCCCAACCCAAGAGTGGCAAGCTACTGACGTTTGTCACGCTACTCCCAACTGTATGCTGCAAAAACTATTCCAAGCAGACAAGAGAACTGGGCCTCACCTCACCCACCTGGATCCCACTCAAAGAGTAGAAGCTCTGCTCTATTTCAGCAGTTAGAGAATAGGAGACCCTGGTCATTCTTGCCTCCTCTTGCTCAGAGGACAAAAGTTTTGCATAAGAAAGGGAAAGCTCTTGCCATCTTCATCTAGCACCCCATTTGTAGAGCAAGGATGTGATTCTGAGAACACGGGCCACCTTTTCTTCAAAAAGCTCTGGGGCACTGACACAATGACTTTTTCAAGAGAGAAAGGAACGCCACTTGAAAAGGAGGTCTTGTTGGTCACCAATTCAAAGGAAGCTGGTTGCTCCATGTTGTTAGCAGTCACACATGAAATATTATACCAGCTTGAAGTGCTAGATCCCCAAGAAAAAGGGCAAGCTAAGAAAAGCCTCCTGAGTGTCAGAGCAAACCAAAACTTGGCTACACTTAACGAAAGACTGAAACATTGGAGTACACTTAACAAAATGAAAACTACAAAACATTGTTTACAGGATTTAAATAAATGGAAGGAGTTCTTAGGTTCAATATCTGGAAGACAATGCTGTTAAGCCAGCATTGCTCCCTAAATTTATGTACAAATCCATTGCAAACTCATTGAAATCACTAGATTTTATTTTTTCAAAATTTGGGAAGGTGATATAAAGAAAATTACAGGGAACTGCAAGAAATTTAAAGTAGTCAAACTCTTAAGAAAACAAAAACAAAGTGGGGGTTTGCATCTCACATTTTCTTATTTCCCTCTGTATTTATATTTTAGAAAACACTCAGCACTCAATGTTTAGTAGGGCATACAGTAGTGCCACAAAGTAAAAAAAGAAAAAAAAAGGGGGAGTGTTTAAAAAAGGAGCAAGGAAGACATGACAAAAAGATATGACAACCAATCTAAAAAAGTTTCTAATAGGCAAAATTAAAATGTGAACTACAAAAGAAAAACAAACTTACTTGTTTATAACCCAGATAATAAATACGTTACTGTGTTGAGCAGAATCTGGAAACCATAATCTTTGCTCCTGGGTCTAAGGTTATGTATCATGACAAAAAAATGCAGACATAATTAAAGTTATAAAATTTAAGGGGATTAGGAATTATCTCCAAAGATCCAGATTGGCCCAATCTAATCACGAGAGCTCTTAAACAGGGATATTTTTCCCATCTGGGTTTAGTCAGAGACACGTAGCCGAGGAAAGAAGAGAGGAGAGAATCAAACATGAGAAGGACTATAGCTCCACTGCTGGCTTTTAAAGGAGCTGTAGGTCAGGACATACTGTAAGTCCTAGAAGTCCCTAGTCAACATTCAACAAGTAGATTTAAGCCCGACCAGCACAGGCAACTTAATATACCCAACAAGCTGAATGAATTTGAAAATGACTACAAAAAGGCATCAAATCTGTACTTTGTATTCTGTCTTTTGAATCTTGGAGAACTCAGCTCAGCTCATCTTTGCCTAAACTTATGAATCACAGAGATTATGAAATACTAAGTATATCTGAAGTTACTAACTTTGTGTAATATTTCTTGGCATTAATATAAGCTAATACAATTACTATAAATTCCTCTACTTTAAATAAATGTGTAAGGACGGGAGTTGTGGTTCAGGACTGCAATCTTCAGAATTTGCTAGACTGAGGTGGGAGTATTGTTTTAGCCCAGGAGTTTGAGATCAGCCAAGTTGACACAGCCAGACCACATCCCTAAAAAAATTAATACAAAAAAAAAAAATTGACCAGGTGCTATGGTGTGTGCCTGTTGTCCCATCTACTAGGGAGGTTGACATGGACAACAGCTCAAAAACGAAATAAATAAACACATAAACAAATAAATAACAATCTTCCTATAAAACAATGCTAAATAGTACATGTCACATGAATAAATGTTAATCACCATTAGATTACCATAACTACAATTTCTGCTGGTATGATCAATGATTAATGATAAAATTTGTGAGCAAAAATTAACAAGAAACAGTGCATTGGCATAGCATCAAAGTATCTCTCTCAAAAGATATTAGATTTGAACTCTAGAAGTTAATTTCTATGATGATTTTTAACACATGTTCATATATTTAATAATTCACCAAGATACAGAGAGCTTAATTATCCCTCCTAAGTATGACTACTGAGTACCTAAATATTAAATGTCTGTTTTCTACATTTAAGGTAATATATGATGGAATATGATGAATTAAAAAGAACAAAAGCTACACTAGTGAAGGATGAAGCATCAAAGATGTTAGGTAATAAAAACACATGTAAAACTCAAAGGACAACAGTTTTACAGTAAATTTGCTTCGTTTGAGACAACAATTACTTCTGAAAATTGGAGTAAGTGATATCAAATGATATCAAAGACATCTAGAACCAGATAATCTAGCACTTGATCCAAACTATTTACAAATTATTACATAGCTTGAATCATGCTAAATTATGATTTTAAAAGAGCCAGTCAGGTAGAAACAAATTGAGATGGGCAACAAAATAACTATATTTTCAGGGCTAAGATATAAATAGATAAGACATAAATGTTTTCAAATAATAATTGTATGTGCCCGAGATTTGATCACAAAAGCAAAAAAAGTATGCACAACTGGTTGCTAATAATAAATGATCTCAAAAGCACCGAAACAACAAAATTGAAATTATTCAAATAAATGCATCATAGCTCTAGAAGCCTGCCTATTTTTCTTACCTCCTAAGGATTAGCTTTGCTTGAGGACTCAACTTGAAATTTACAGTGGGATTAATCTCTCAAATGGTTTTTTAGAGGTCCTTCATATTGATACCCGAACATAAATGATGATAGGAAAAATGAACAATGTTGTATGATGGGAAGTAAAACCAAGCTGTTAATCCCAAGAGAATAGTAAAAATGATTACAAAAAGCAATATTAAGAAATTTGTCTCAGACATTAAACTTTGTTGGCTTAAATATTATATTAAAGGGAAATTGACAAAAAATAATAATTGTTATCATGCCTTCCATAAACTTGTGCAAAGGTCAAATTAAATAATATGTCAGGCATGCCTATAGAAACTTTCTTTTTACAAATTTGCAACTTATTATTTCCACAGTGGCTGAAAGAAGTCTCAAATATAAAAAAGAAATCTGTATTATTAACAAGACTTTCTTATTAATAATTTATTGAACTTACTGAAAGCTTACTATATTATTCAGAAACTCTGGTCCCAGTTCAGTGGAGGAGCAAATTCTCAAGAGTGTACTGGGAAATTTTGTTGGCAGCATACTAGATTTATGGTTATTTAACAGCCACTGTAAGTCAGCTGGAGGCAGAGGCCACTTACTAATTGCTGAGCAAGTTCCTTAGAGGATAGTTTAGAAAAAAAATATTTATTCAAGGCCCTGATACATACAATGTATGATACTGTACACACAATCTTGGTGGAGCTACTCAAGCCAAGAAAATACTAAAGTGAGGGCTCAAGAATGTATTAAATATTCAAATTGCCTTATCTGCAGATTTAGCTATAGTTAGAGTTTGCTAAATGGGAAAGCAGCTAAGCATTCTGAAGACAGATCTGACATATGATTTTTAAAAATTTATTCACTTATAAAGGTTAACGACTAGAAACTTGAGAAAAGAGAGATTATAGCACAAAGGCAAAAGCATATTTGTCAAATAAATTCACTGATTCTAAATTTAGAGCAATTAGAATCATCTGGCATTAGTATTATAATGCTGTGCAGAGAAAAACAGTAAATTATTTATTTTATGAATAAATATTTAAATAGTCAAAACTCTAACTCTTTTTTGGCAATAATTCTATTTATATTAAATAATGTCAAGCATATAGGTGTTTGATAAAGTTTTGTTTCTTAATTCCTACACTGGAGAATCATGAAGATGATGAAATATGTACAAAAATTTCCATTTATCTTTTGCTCTGTTGGAGTGATTTTTTTGTCTTATATTTTAAAAGTTTGGGTTATGAATAAGTATAAACACTGACCTTTAAAAGTTATATATTTTTCACTTTTAAAAGTCTTAAAAATAATTATGAACCAAATTCTCACATTGATCTCCTTTGACACTCAAATCAACTCAAGTTAAAAGGTTAAAATGGCATAAATTGTATTACATAAAAATTATTATATTAGCAAACTTAAAAATTTTTGGTTGAATGCATTTTTAGCATTTAGAATTTACATCTTTTGAGTTACATGCATGATTTGTTTAGTTAATTGATTTTGTATATTCTTCCTGATTTATGTTTATTTATCCATTCATGTAATGCAAATGATGGCCAGCTTATGGAAAGAACATTTAAACTTTGCCTTGTTGTCTTGAATAAAAATAAATTCAGGATATGTGATTAAACTTTTGAGACATAAAATATATTTCTTATAGAGAACATAATCCCTTACCACATTTTAGAGGTTAAAAAGTTATCCTTAATTATTCACAGGAAAATTGGAAATTCATATTTTTAAAATTATGTATTATGACCAAAAGTCTCAACATAGACTACAGCTCTATAATATATTCTTTCAAGTTAAAAATAACTGAAAAGTAGAAATATTAAAAACATAGTGTTTTATCAATAGCTAAATTAATTTTGTTTTTACATTTTTTGAGATACTAGTGTCAATATAAAATGTGCTGGCTTTTATCTACACAACAAATAAAACTATTTTTAAAAAGCTGACATAAATAACAATTTGTATTCCAAAATGTAAATGACAATACATGAAAAACTCTGTAAATCCTAGATGTAAGGACAAATGAAAACATATATGTTCTGCATCCAAAAAAACCATATTAAATATTTAGCAAAATGAAGCTTTTGAGGAGATGTAATTTATCTTTCCCATGTTAAGATCTTAAAAGGTATATAAAGTTTAAAATATGTGTAGTTTTCTTGAGAGTAGTAATGACATTATAAAGATAGTAAATGTTATTGGAGTAACAAAGATTACATTGCAATTTTGGCTAATAGTCTATATGATTATTAATAAGTATACTGGATATTGTACTATGAAATACAAAATTCATATGCTATAAATCCCTATATGTATATGCCTACATATTTATAATTGGATTGAGTTGTTTATAACATGCAAATATATATATGTGTGCATTATAATACTTCATAAACTCAGTAATATATGGATTATATATTACTTAGATATATTTTAGGTACTGTATTATAAAATATTTGATGATTCCCTACATTTTGTTATGCATTTTGAATTTTACTTCCCTTTATTTTTGATGCAATCTATACAATACAATAAGGTATGAACTATTTTTAACTCCATTGTACATTTACAAAAATTGGAAAACAATAGTAATCTGGCAAGATTCTGTAATCTGAACAACTAAACTACAGTGTGAGATCTTGACCAAATTACACTGCATTCTTGACTCTCACTTAAACTTTTTGTATTAAAGAGTCTGAATAAAATCTTAGATATTATTATGAGGAAATAAGATATATTAAGGAATTTTTACATTTGTAGACAGATATTAACTACAAAAAACACTTTTAACAGTATCTTACATGTTCTGAGCACAAAATAAGATAGCCACATTGCTGTTATTCTGGATCATATTCTGCTTTTAGCTTGGAGGCTTTTGGATACTGTTGTACTAAATATTTTCCATGATGATATATTTATTTGAATGATAGTGCATTTTAAAAATGTACTAGGAGTAAAATATGATTAAACTTGTAGTTCAAGCTACAAGTAGATAAATCTCAGATGGTAGCTCAGAGTTCTTGAAAATAACATATCTAGAAAACATAAATCTTCAGGTGTGAATTAGGATAGTTGGTAAATATTAGCTATCATATTGAGGAAATGAATTTAAATACCAAATGATTGACTCATTTTCTACTCCTTTCAGTGGTCTCCAATTTGTATAATGTCCTCAAATATTTTTTTAAAAGCATATTTTTAAAGTTTATAAAATAGGCATGCTATATTTATTATATAGATTTCATTTTCTTATGAGTCTTTAGACTATGCATGTACAGAGTTATATCAAGACATGTAATCACAGGTTTGATTTCATTGTCTCTCTTCACATTCTTTTATTCCCTTTAGGTTTACAAAAGCAATGAATCACTTGCTTGAGATTGTCTTTTGGACTTTGCTGGTGAGTTGCTTAGATTGGATACTGATGTCATAAAAAAAGTATCCTGAATTTAAATATGTCTGCTTGTTATATGTAATATAAGCAGCTCAGTTACTTTTCTCAAGCCTTCAGATTCTAATTCTGTAAAGTAGTATTCATATTCATTAAAAGTTATTTTAATAGTTTCAAAACACTCTAATAACATTCTAAGTGGAAAATATTTATTTATTTCTAAAGAAGTCTATGCAAGTTTGGTAACATACCTTTAAATATTCATTCCTCTAGTCTAAGTCAAAATAAAAGATTTAGGGCTAGTTATTGTTAAATTAGAATTTTATGTAACTACAAAGGAAGTTAAAATGTTATTTCTAGACTTAAAGACAGAAATTTCTAATGAGCACTGAGTAGCAGTGGCAGAGACTGTCTCTAAAGAAAGTAGTTGCCTGGAATCTGCTAGGTCCCAGGATACCGTCCTCTCCTATATAATAGCTCTGGTCTCCACCTTCCTAGAGTGCAGTCTCCTGGAAGCATTCTTATTTGGAATTGCTTTCTTTTTCCTGTTGTTATCCTAATTGACACAGTAATCTTTTGATACAAACTTTTTCACTCAGTATTGTAGATTTTGTATACATAGATCTGCTTTCTTCAGTTTCCTGGTTTATAATTTTCCATTGTATGGATTTATCAAACATTCTCTGATAAAAGAATATTTGATGGTTTTTAATTTTTGTATTTATAAGCAAAACTATTATAAGTTTTTGTTGTTTTCTGGTATACATATATAAATCCCAGTTTATCTGGAATATGAAATTTGAGGTGGAATTAATAATATTCAGAGCATGAGTATAAATTATAACCTTTTTTGGGGAAGTGGAACGTTCTTCGATAAAATTACGCAATTCGAATCTGAACTTAATTTTTATACTCCTAAAATGATGATAATCACAAATGATTTGGTTGAAAACATCTTAAATATTTGAAATAGTGATACGGTTTAGCAGGCAATCTACACCCAGATGATACGAAAATAGGTTGTGGTAAAATTTATAATCAATATTACTTACCTGGGAAAGTGATTGCAAAATGATTTTTAGCTACATGTGTTAAGAATCCCACAATCCAAGCTCGCATCTGTTTCTGATTTCTGTGTATAATTCTTTCTGGGTTGCAAATTTTCAGAGTTTCAGTGGTTATTTTCTAGCCTTTGCCCACATTCTTCTGAATTTAGTTCCAAATTATTAGAATAAACAAAAGAATGATTTAAACATTTAACAGGATTACAATCCATTTCTAGGATAAACTGGAGCATAATATGATCAGAAGGCTTAATTTTATACAAAAAATACTCTTTGAAGTGAGAGAAAAGCCTGAATTTCTTTCTTTTTTTTTTTTTTTTTTGAGTTGGAGTCTCGCTCTGTCGCCCAGACTGGAGTGCAGTGGGCACTTCCGGCCACCTCAGCCTCGACCCGCTGGGCTCCGGCGATCCTTCCGCCTCAGCCTTCCGAGTAGCCGGAATTACAGGCATGCACTACCATGCCCAGTTGATTTTTTGATTTATTGTAGAGATGAGGTCTCGCTGCCCAGGCGGGTCTCGAACCCGCAGGCTCGGGCAATCCACTCACCTCAGCCTCCCAAAGGCTCGGGATTACAGGCTGAGCCACTGAGACCGGCTAAAACACCGAATTTCAATCCAATTTGCAACTTTTTAAATATTGGAAAGTCTGCTCATAACATGCCTGTAAAAAAATCTATCAATGAATTCCTTGTAGTACTGAGCATACGGTAAAAGCTAAATAAAAATAAATTTAAAAAATCAATTCCGTACTCTGAAAACAACAGAAATGCTTTTCTAAATTATGTGTACTCTGACATCAAACATAAGGTATCCAAAATAAAATGTCTTCTATTTTTACTGAGCAGACCCAGATTGTTGTATTATTTAGGAATAAAACTATTTCCAGGAAAATACAGCTTCAAACATAGGAATTTGTGATAGGCTATCTGACCTAAATCGATTTGAAGGCAGGAATTAAATTATCAGCAGTAAAGAATAGGATTCTTGAAAACATTGTATGCAGTAAGACATAGTATGTGTCTCTGTGTGTATGCATGTGTGTAATAAATTTATACCTGAAGGTGAATAAGGTAAAGCTGCTATTAAAAGCCAGGAAGTAAGAGACAAGTAACTAGAGTAATAAAATATTATGGCATGATTGAAATGATGATTTGTTTTTAATTACCCCCTTTTGAATGCAGTGGAAAGATTACACAAAGAAAAGAATAATCTCATGAATTTAAATTCATATTTCAAGTTATGATCAAAGAATCAGAGCGTTACTATGACGTCTTTGAAATAATTTCTTTGCTCTTTTTAGACACAATACAAATATTTCTTAAAAGTTTGAGAGAATTTATGAGTATAAATTTCACTGAATAACAAGTCACAGCTTTCCCAGTCTTACAAATACAATTAACAAGCTAGAGTTTTGATATGTTAGCCTTCGTGAGGAGTTCTGATGAGTATGCATGTTTCAAACCACAGTCCCCAATGAACCTTCCAACCTAGAGAAGCAAACCTTCCTTCCCATTCTCACATTGGCTTCTCTAGTTTAAATCTCTGTAGTGAGACAGAAAGATCAACCTCTCCTTCCTCCTACTTAGCCTACTCAATGTGATGATGATATGGATGAAGATTTTTATGATGACCCAAATCCATTTGATGATATTACATTTGTTTTCTCTTCCTTACAATTTTCTTAAAATGTTTTCTCTAGATAACTTTGTTAGAAGAATACACTATAATTCATAACATACTAAACAGGTGTTAGTGTTATCAATGAAGCTTCTGGTTAACATTAGACTTTTAGTAGTTAAATTTTAGAGAAATCAAAAGGATTTTCAACTTTGCAGGAGTCAGCTGTATTTTCTCCCACTATGTCGTCTAAATTCTTATTCTCTTAACATTGCTTTTCTTCTTCTTTTTTTAACATTATTTTATTATAGAGATATGTGTACAAGTCAGGATTAGGTACATAAGCAGCTTATGTACTCATGAAGTTTGTGCCACCAACTGGTCCTCACTTCCCCTAGTTTAGGTTAAACTGCAGTAATCTAGGCAATGGGATATTGTTTAACACTAAAAAATGAGCTCTAAAGCCATAAAAAGACATGAAATATACATAACTGGAAAGGAATTCTTGAGTGGAGAAGGAGGAGACAAAAGCAAAACATGACATACCAGAGGATGACAGCATTTAAGATGTCAGAAGTTAGAAATCTGAAAGAGATCCAATTGATGGAAAAGGAATCAGAAAACAGAGGGGGGAAAGTCATCGGTATAAAAAAGCATAATCCAATGTTGACGTCTACAAACTACTTGATTGAATCCAAAAGACATAATTATAAAGAACTTCTAAAAGTTTATTGGATTGGACAATTGGGAAACCTTGAGAACACTTGGTAAGAACACATGCAGAAAACACTATGATTGAGGAAAAGTAAGTTCTGCTGTATTTTGGGAACCATGCTCAGTTTTCATAATGTTTGCTCAGTACCCAGCTTCTTCTGGCTCACTGGCATCCCAGGGCAGGAGTCCTCACACATCTGGCTCTCCATCCTCTTTGGCTCCATGTACCTGAGGGTTATGGTGGGGAATGTCACCATCCTGTTGAGGACCCAACAAAAACAGGAACCAGATTGCCGGATGGACCTTCTGAGAGAGAAAAATGCTGAACACAGTTAATCTACAACCTGATTGCGGTCAAACTGATGCCAGTTGGACCACTGGATGGTCACCAAGATGAACATGATAAGCTGCACATAGCCTATCCTTGCACGTAGTTTCCCAAGCCCCTTTTCTCCTTTAAAAATCCTTCAAAATCAGCCTGAGAAATTTGAGATAATCTTTGTGAATTTAGTTGACCACCTCTTCAGTTCATTGACTCTTAAATAAAGCCTTTTTCTTTCACCAAAATAAACAAAAAAATACATAAACAAATAGATCTCTGTAACCATCTCACTCGGGCAGTTGTCTTATAAACATATTTCCTCTAGCCTAACTCTATCATTTCTCATTGTTACACTACTCGTAATTAGATTTCAATCCAAACACATCTTTTATTGGGGACGACATTCACATTGAAAGTCTATTTTGGGGTAGAGCAAATAAACCAAAAATCGAATGTAATTTTACAAAGTTATGTTGTCAAAAACATGGGAATACATGCAGGGTTATGTCTTAAGAATGTTAGATCAGGAAAAAAAGAAGCATAACATTACATTAGGCTGAATTCGTTCAAGTGAGTTTACTTATGTAAAGAAATTCTGCACCCTGGATTTATTTTGTTAGCTTAAAAGCTGGAAATGGCTTTAACAATTAGTTTGGTATGTCAACTAAAATATGGACTCAAATATGGCCTATCTTAAATGAATTTGAAATAGCACAACTCCATGTAATATAGTATATGGGAAAGAGTCACAAAACTTATGGGGATAGGGCCATTAATGTGCCTGCAAACTGCATTTGACTTGAATCGCCTCTTCAAAATAAACTGAGAAATGCATTGAGGATAGGGTAGGGTATAGGGATAATATCTCTGAGAAGTTTTGCAGTATCTCCTCCCTGCTAACAGAGAATAATTGTAAGGATACCACTATTCTAATGGGTTTTCTGATTTCAGTGAGATAAATCCTGAAGTTATAAAAAGAAAATTCAAATATTTGGCACTGGAGACAAGGTAGCATGCTTATTATTATGGAATACAGGGCTGGTTTGGTAAGTCAAGTGTTTTTAACCTGTAAACGTTGTGTCAGTTACTTCATTTACAAAGGATTCATGTTATGGAAAAGACTGAAGAAAACAGACTGCCTAAAAATTCTACATGAATTTAGTAAGTAAAAATCTTAGAATTGATAATAAGTGATTAACTTTAATAACTTTGATACATAAGCATTTATATTGAATAAGTTGTAGATCGGTTGAATGAACTATAAGCCATGACTAATTGAAAGAGGACTCCGTAAACAACAATAGCAATATACTTTCTCTTGTTCTTCTCAAAAGACCTCAGGGAAATGGCACAGCAATTCTTCTAGAGGTCAGCTATACACACACACACACACACACACACACACACACACACACAAATACACACACACACGTATAAATATAATATATTAAAAATATATAGAATATATTATACACAAGTATATATGACATCAATAAATATATTAAAATATATAATATATAAATATAATGTATATAATATATATGACACATAAATATATAGTATGTATTAAATATATATAATATGTATACATATGATATGTATACTTTAGAGTACTAAAACTCCACTTTTCTACAGGAACAGAGAGAGATGTTAAGAGCAATTCTAAATGAAATTCTGGCTTACATTTATCTGATAAGAGGACCTTATATTTTTAGGAATCCACTGTACATTTCTTTTTTCAGATTCTGAATTTGGAAACCAACATAAAAGTGGAAATCAACATAGAAGACAATTATGTCAATCTTCATATTGGTTCTCTGACCTAGGAGTGTTATGTTTGAAACTGCCATGGATCTCACTCCATTTCATAGTTATAGGAAATTATTACATGTGTATTTCCTTTTGGTATAATCTTAACTCTTAAAGAATTCTGAGTAGAGTGTGGCACACAATAATATACTAGAAACTGGAAGAACATACGCTTGAGAAATCAATTATCTCAAACATGACTTGATTTTTGCAATAATCCATACAGAACAAAGATGTTTTCCAGAAAATGCTAATTCTGTAGTATATTTAGATACAGTTAAAATCATATTAGGCTACCTTTTTTCTTTTAGTAACAATATGATTATAAATTAGTTTTATTTATCCACTTCTAAGAATTATAGCTATAATTCATCAAATCATATTTTATAAAGATATCACAGTAACGACAGTCTAGCTTTATTAAGAAGAATTTTCAGGATATCATGCATCATGGCTGACAACAAATAAAACAAATACACATCATAAAATGTAGATTTACTTAAAATGTAAATTTACTTAAAAATAACAATTAAAAAGTTTCTCTTCAAGGTCCAAGTACACACAGTATCATAAATGATAATTTTGAAATAAATTCTTGAAGAAATAGATTATGAAACAATTTCTATTTACTTAGTCTGCTATATTTATTTAAAAGTCATCATTTTTTGCACAAACATAAAACTCCATTGGACACAAACAAATATTTTTAGAAGTGATACAATTTAAAATGTTTGCTTTATTTTGACACAATATGCAATATAGTTGTATACTAATCCAAAAGATGCATAGTGAACTCATTGCAACAATTAATGAGTTCACTTACCTAATCAATGTACTTGCAAAATTTTAAGCATAATTTTTTAATTTATTTTTTCAACAATCACAATGCCAAAGATAATAAGAAAGTGATGTATTCGTCATAAACTATTTTTCAATATATTCAGAAAATAATAGTTTTATATACATCATTGACATCTATTTACATAGAGTGAAGTAAATTTTCAGAAAAGACTTAATCTTTCCTTGGAATTGTGAAAAAATACCAAGCATTGATATATGTAAAGAGTAAGATGATCTTACTGTGTCAGTCTTCCGTAGAAGTTAAAGACTATTTCCCTGATCTCTAGTCTTACAGTAGACTTTCAAAACATAATAAATAAATTATCAGAAAAGTTATGCCTTTTGAAGACAGAATTTGAAAAGCAACAATTAAACCCCAGGTTCTATAATGTAACTGGTAACTCCTTGACTACAGAGGTTAGATTTTCAATAATTTAAACGTCTAAAATCATGCCGCACACAAAAATAGTAATGTAAAAGAAATACTGTAATTTAATTGAAGGAAACTGCTAAGCCACTGGAACCCAATCAATAATTTAAGTGACCCATTCCAAGTTTTTCCTTCTAATTTTCTACAGATCTTTAACAGAGTCTCAAAGTAGACTAGTCGATGACTTTATAAAATAAAGCAATTACTTCAAATTTATGTCTGTATACTTTGCCTATATATTTATATCATAAATATACAATCAATCAGTGAAGTAGAATCTCCTAGAAAATAGTTTTTATTAAATATTGTGAGCACTTAAGAATAAAGACATTGCGAAAGTATCTCAGAGGTATTGACAATGCTGTAGAGAAACTGAAACTCCTGTGAACTGGTAATGCTAAAGTAAAATGGAGTGGTCAAATGAGAAACAGTAAAGTTGTTCCTCAAAATATTAAATAGAACTATCCTATTATCCAACAATCCGTTTTTAAAATATTTGTCCAAAATAATTGAAATCTGAATCTTGGAGAGATATTTGCATTCCCATGTTAATTGTTGCACTATTCCCAATAAGAGAGATGTGGAAAAAACCTGTCCCTTTGTAGACAAGTGAATAAAGAAAATTTGCTATACACACACAATTTATGGACTACCACTCTCATGAGAAGGAGGAATACAACACAATAGGAGAGCTCCTGGTGGTAAAAAATAAATACATGTTAAAAAACCCACAAAATGTCACCCCAATATTAACAACCTTATGTAACTAAAAAATTTAAAAAAAAAAAAGAGAGAGAGAAAGCCAGGCTCGGTGGCTCAGCCTGTAATCCCAGAGCTTTGGGAGGCCGAGGTGAGTGGATGCCTGAGCCTGCGGGTTCGAGATCCACCTGGGCAACTTGACGAGACCTCATCTCTATAATAAATCAAAAATTAGCCAGGTGTGGTAGCAGGTGCCTATAGTTCCAGCTACTTGAAAGGCTGAGGTGGAAGGATCACTGGATCCCAGCAGCTCGAGGCTGCAGTGGCCGGCAGTGGCCACTGCGCTCCAGTCTGGGTGACAGAGTAAGACTCCAACTCAAAAAAAAAAAAAAACAGAGAGAGAGAGAAGAGTCTTTCCTCACGGGTGAGGAAGAACCAGTGAAAAATCACCAGCAACCCCCAAAGCACAAAAGGACTTCCCAGATGCTGAGCAATGGAACGCATCCAAAATGCTTTGCCCCTGAATATAGAGATAGAATTCTTACTATGACTGGCAAAGACAGTGAGAAGATGGACACACAGGTTACTCAGGCAAAAAACAGTGCAGAAAATAAAAGGTAATCTGGCCAACATAAGAAAGGTCCAATCTCACCTTCTGGAAATGAATAATTCTTTCCTGGAATACAAAAACACAATGACAAGTTCAGCAACAGAATCACCTAGGCAGAGAAAAATTTCTCAGAGATCAAGGATTAAAATATTGAACCAGTCTGACAAAAACATGGGGAAAAAGGCTCAAGAAGAATGAGCAAAGCCTATGAAAAAGTTGAAATTATGTAAAGAGACCAAATTTATAGCTGTTTGGCATTCCTGAGAAAGAAGGGGAAACTGAGAACACCCTTCTGAGAACAAGCCTTCTTAGAGGTCACCCAAGAAAATTGTCTCTAACTTGCTAGAGATGCAGCCATTCAGACACAAGAGAAACAGAGAACTCCCTTGAAGTTTTACATGAGAAGATCATTGCCAAGTCACATAATAATCTGTATCCACATGGTAAACGTGAAGAGAAAAAAAATCCTAAAGGCAGTTAGAGAGAAGGAACAGACCACCTATCATGGAAGACCCATTACAGTTGCCATAGACTACTCAGTAGAAACTCCACAAGCCAGAAGGGACTGAGGTTCCATTTTTAATGTTCTTAAATAAAAATCATTTCAGCCAAGAATCGCTTACCCTGCTAAGCTAAACATCAACATGAAGAAGAATTAAAATTCTTCCCAGGCATCCAATTCCTGACACAATATGCCACTTCCAGACCAACTCTTTAGGAGATGCTTAATTATCTATCCTTATATCAGACAAAACAACATTAGACCAATAAAGTTTTAAAAGAACACTATAGGACACTAAATAATGATAACAGTCTCAATCTACCAGCACGAAATATTCATCTGGAATGTATACGCATACAACATAGGTGCTCATAGATTTATAAAGCAATTGCTAATTAAACTAAGAGAAGGCATAGACAGCTGTACAATTATAGTCAGAGACTTGAATACCCCACCAACTGCCTTAAATAGATCAAAAAGGAAAAAAAATTAGAAGGAAATCTATAATCTTTATGCTACACTTGATCATGTATACCTTATAGATACCTATAGAATACCAAACTAGCACAGAATATACATTCTTCTCATTAACCCATGAAACATACTCCAAGATTGACCACATACTCGGGCACAAAAGGTTTAAATCATACTAAGCATCTTCTCAGAACACAGTGGAATAAAAACAATATTTATTTTTAAATAAATAAATCATCAACAAGAACCCCCTTAAACACCTTGACATTAAACAACTTGCATGCTACTGAATAACTTTTGGATTAACAGAGAAATCAAGATAAAATAAAAAGATTCCTGGAAACAAAAACAAAGACTCAACACACCAAAACCTCGGAGATGCCATGAAAATGAGGCAGAGAGGGAAGTTTATAATACTGCATGCACATATCAAGAAAATAGGGAGCACGCAAGTTAACAGCCTAACTTCACACGTAAAGGGACTAGAAAACCAACAGCAATCCAATCTTAGAATTAGCTGAAAAATTTGAATTATTAAAATAAAGTCACAGTTGAATGAAAAAGAAACCAAAAAATTATAGAAAATATCAATTTTTAAAAATCTTGTTCTTTAAAGGATAAATAAGATTCACAGTCTCTTGGATAGGAAGAAAATCTAAACAGACCAATAACAATTCAAGAAATTGACTCAGTAATAAGAAACCCCTCCATCCAAAAAGACCTTGGGCCAGATGGTTTCTCAGCTGAATTCTACCAAATATACAAAAAAGAGTTGATGCCAATTCTATTGAAAGTATACCAGGCAACTGAGAAGAAAGGAATTCTCCATAGATCATTCTATGAAGCCAATAATGTCCCAATACCGCAAAATAGCAAAGACTCAACAAGGAAAGAAATCACAGGTCAATTTCTCTGATGAACATAGATACAAAATTTCTTAACAAGATACTAGCAAATTGCATCCAACAGCATATTTCAAAAATTATCCATTACCACCAGGTGGACTTTATTCCCAGGACATAAAGCTGGTCCAATATTTGTAAATCAATAAATGTAATTCATCACATAAACAGGTGTAAAACCTAGAACTATATAATTACCTTATCAGACACAGAAAAAGCATTCTATAAAATCTAACCATCTCTTCTTGATAAAAACTCTCTAACACCGAGGCATAAAGGAATATTCTTCAAAATAATAAGAGCTGTCTATGACAAATCTCCAGCCAACATCATACTTAATGGGCAGAAGCTATATGTATTCCCTCTAAAAACTGAACAAGATAAAAATGTCCATTCTCATGCCTCTTATTCAACATTGTACTAAATAGTCTGTCAAAAACCTTTCCACACTGATAAATTACTTCAGTAAAGTCTCAGAACTTAAAATCAAAATTCAGTGAGTGAATTGCCTGAGCCCGCGGGTTCGAGACCCGCCTTGGCAGCGAGACCTCATCTCTACAATAAATCAAAAAATCAGCCGGGCATGGTAGCACATGCCTGTAATTCTAGCTACTCGGAAGACTGAGGCGGAAGGATCACCGGAGCCCAGTAGGCGAGGCTGCGGTGGCAAGAAGCGGCCACTCCCTCCAGTCTGGGCGACAGAGTGAGACTCCAACTCAAAAAAAAAAAAAAAAAAAAAAAAAAATCAAAATTCAAAAGAGAGTTGCACTCCTATACATCAACAGGCATGATGAGAACTGTAAAAACAAACAAACAAAAAAAACAAACACAAACCCATTCCCTGTAAGCTACAACAAAAAATAAAATGCCTTCACATTCACCTAACCAAAGAGGTGAAAGACTGTTAAAATAAGAACTGCAATACACTTTTCAAAGAAGTCCAGGATGACACAAATGAGAGAGGGAAAAAAAAAGGAACCCTATGCTTATGGATTGGAAGAATCAATATTGTCAAGATTTCCATTCCACCAAAGGCAATCTACAGATTCAATGCAATTCCTATCATATTGCGGCATCATATTTCACAGACCTAGAAAAGACAATACAGAAATTCATATGGAGGTAAAAAAAAAAAAAAAAGAGACCAAATTAAAAGCAATCCTCAGAAAAAATAAAAATTAAAAAAAATAGAGCAGAAGGCATCATACTTCCAGACTTCCAACTTTATTACAAGGCTACAGAAAGCAAGATAGCATGGTACTGGTACAGAAATAATCAAAGGAACAGGACAGAGAATCCAGAAATAAAACCACTGGACTTCAACCAACTGATCTTCAACAAAGCTGAAAAAACAAATAAATAAACAAACAAACAACTACTGGAGAAAGGAAGCCATAGTTAGCAAATAATGCTGGAAAAACTAGCTAACCACATGCAGAAGAAAAAAACTAGACCCCTAAACACCACTATATAAAAAAACTAACTCAAAATAGATCAAGAAATTAAATGTGAAACCTCAAACAATAAGAATCTTAGAGAAAACAAGAAACAATCTCCTGAACATCAGATTAGGTAATGTATTCATGATCATTTCTTCAAAAGTAAATGCAGCAAAATCTAAGATCAGCATGTGTGACCTTATGAAGCTAAAAAGATTTTGCACAGAAAAAGAAACCATCAGGCCGAGCTAGGTGGCTCAGCCTGTAATTCAGCGCTTTGAGAGGCCGAGGTGAGTGGATTGCCTGAGTCCACGGGTTCGAGACCTGCCTGGGCAACTTGGTGAGACCTCATCTCTATAATAAATCAAAAAATTAACCTAGGAGTGGTAGCGTGCGCCTGTAATTCCAGCTACTGGGAAGGCTGAGGTGGAAGGATCGCCGGAGCCCAGCAGGTCCAGGCTGCAGTGGCCGGGAGCAGCCAGTGCACTCCAGTCTGGGAGACAGAGACTCTAACTCAAAAAAAAAAAAAAAAAGAAAGAAAGAAAAAGAAAGAAAGAAAAGAAACCATCAAGAAAGTAAGGAGATGGAATGGAAAAATATTTGCAAACAATGCATGTGACAAAGGCCTAACATCCAGTATCTAAAATGAACTCAAAGAAATTGACAGGAAAAAAAAATCTTAAAAAGTAGGCAAAGGACATAAACAGACATTTCTCAAAGGAAGACATTCAAACAAACAAAAAAAAGCTCAACCTCACTAATCATCTGAGAAATGAAAATCAAAACTAAAATGAGATACCACTTCACAGTGGTTTGGATGGCTATCATTAAAACGTCAAAAAACAACAGATGCTGTCAAGGCTGCAGAGAAAAAGGAATACTTCTACACCGTAGGTGGGAATGTAAGCTAGTTCAATCTTTGTGAAAAGCAGTGTGGCATTTTCTCAAAGATGTGAATTTGAGTTACCATACAATCCAGCAATCACACTTCTGGGAATATACTCAGAGGAACATATATTACTTTGCTGAAAAGACACCTGCATATGCATGTTCACGGCAGCACAATTCGCAATAGGAAAAGCACAGACCCAACCGGATGCCCGACTAACATAAACTGAATAAAGAAAATATGGTACATATACATGACTGAATAACATGCAGCTATAAAAAAGAACAAAATCATGTCTTGCAGCAACATGCATGCAGCTGAAGACTATCAGACTATGTGAACTATCACAAAAACAAAATACTGAATACCACATTCTCATTCATAAGCAGGCCTCGATTGCTGGACACATGAGCACAAAGATGGGAACTACAGATGCTGGACATGGCTAAAGAAGGGAGAGAAGGAGGAGGGATGAGGGGCACACAACCACATACCAAGTACCAGGTCCACTATACCAGGGGGACAGAAGTCTCACTAGATGCCCAAACTTCAACCATACACAATGTAATTATGTAGTAAATCATCACTTAAAACTCACAACTAAAGTATAACAAAATAAAATAAAAGATAAAAAGTAAATCTATAATCAATGGAGTTTGATTTTTGTACATGATTTGGGGTCTAATAATATCTATATTTTCAATATTATGCAGAGCTATTTGTTACAAAGACTGTGCTTTCACCCTTTGAACTGTTGTGTCATCATTGTCATAAACAGGTCATTGCATAAAGTCATTATTATATGGCCATAAGTTTTTTAACTATGCTTTTACTAATATCACTGTCTTAATTACCATGAACTTTAAAATATTTTATTTTCTAGTGATGCAAATTCCTGAGTGTTTTTTCTCTTTGTAATTGTTTCAACTATTTTTTATCTTATTTAGTCTTTGAATCTATGTACGTAGTTACTGCTTCATTTATTTATCTTTTGCTTAAACTTTCTCATCATTTTTAAAAATTTCCTATACAGAAGTTGTATGCATATTTCAGTGACTTTATTCCTATTCGTTTGCTTTTGTATATTTATTTTTCTATTTGGAATGTTGGCTACACATATACTATTAATATTTAATGTTGATCTTTAATCTTAGACTTTATTCACTTATTAAATTGGGTAGGTTTTCAATAGATAACTTTACTGTCTTTGAAAGCAAATATTATCTGTATACAATTTTAATTTCTTTTTGTTTAAATTTTGTTTTTTATTTATTGTGATTTCCTTTATTCTACTATAAACTCTAGGTAAATATTGATTATAATTTTTTCTTTATAATTATTTCTTTATAATTATTTGAAAAATATAGTATTTTATGAAGTTTTCTTGTTTTAACTTTTAGTTGAATTAAACATAGACAAAGAATATACATCGCAATATACTTTCACAAGTAAACATATAATGATAACAAGATGCACGAAAGCTTACATAATTTTTTAGACTTGATCTTGGAGTATATTTTTTCCTTAATATCTTGGCATTGACTATGTTTGCCATAGATGATATTAATGTTTTATTTATTATGTTCAGAAATTATTTTCTATGTTTAGCATTGACTTTATCTACAGAATATGAATGAAATTTGGACAAATTCTTTCTATGCATTTTTTAAAAGAAATTACACACATTTACAGGTTGCATACACATGTTCACTTAAAACAAATATTGGTAGTAACACAAAGCAAGTAAAACATTTAGCTAGATCACTAATCAATTACTATGTGTTCCAGATTATATTGTCAATGCTTACATTTTAATGACCTAGAGATTAGGTAAAACAAACAAACAAACAAACAAACAAACAAAAAAGGTGCATTTTCTAAGTTCCAAAGTAATGAAATGTCTGCCTTCTGTAAAATGAATATATTTATAAATTACATAATTGCAAAGTAAATTCACTTGTTCTTTGCTTCTGCAAAATGCAGAAGATGTCATTGGGCTTGTTGAAAAAATAATAACTTATTCTGTAACAACTAGAAAAAAATTATTCTTTTTTTTTTTAATAAAGGCATCAGAGAACTATTTAAACAAGATACATGAACTTAAAATTCCAGACTGGCAAAACATTTCTAAAGTAAGCCGATGTCTGGTTTGTTTTTGTTTTTTTTTTCCTACTTGAGCTTTTGCTTATTCTGGGTATGGTCTGAAGAGCTTGCTTGAGCCAAGCAAAGGACATTGCTTAGTGAAGAACATAGGCTTGTAGCTCTCATGTTATCTCCTAGGTTGGTTTTCCCCAGGGCTAAAAAACCCGAACGAATTTGTGGTTTAGAGAGTCTCTAGGGAGTTACAGTTAAACAAAAAAATCTTATTAGAAATATGTGTACCCATATTTGAGTTTAAGTATACACAAGTTAAGTTTAAGATAAGATAAACAAACATATTTCTAAAATAGGATATACCTGTCTTGCCTCATTGAAACTATTTTGTCTCATGGTCAGTATTTTTCAACAGCTTACAATAATTCTTAGATGAAAACAAACTCATACAAGTTGCTCACATTGTCACCTTAGTTTTCATGTGACAGTTTTTTCTTCTACCTTTAGATCTTAGCTTTCTGACTGTGTCATTGGAAGGCCTTTCCTTGGCCTGCCTATTTAAGAAAAAAATTTTAAGTGCATTCAAGACAAATTGCATTGATTTCATACTTGTAAACATGTATTTATGTTTTCTGTACTAAAAAAAGTTAAATATTTGCTAATATCATGTGTTTAGAAAGTCTCATTTTCAGAATGTGATTGTCCCATGGTACATTCACAATTCCACTGTATATTATCCATTTAATTGATTTTTCTCCTTTGAATGGCCTTTTAAAGTTCTTTATCTTTTTAGCATTTTTGATTTCTGAGTTATTTTCTCATTAACTTATGAAGATAGTTTATTTATTTCAAACATGGGGATGTTAAGTATTTGTTTTAAATATTATTACAAATATAGAGTGATTTTTGCCATTTAAAAGTAACTTTTATATAACAATAATTCTTAGAATGCATCTAAATAAATATTTCAAATGTAATAGCTTTAGATTGTGTACTGCAGTGACAGTTTTCACTTCCAGATTAACATAAAATAAAAGTATTTATTTCCATATATATTATAAAAATATTTTGTGCCTGCGTATGTGTTTATTTTTATTCAAGGGAATATGTCCACATAAAAATATTGACTAGTTAAGAAACAATCTGACTATAGATAATGTATACTAGGAAGAGCATTGAAATGCACTCTTTTTTAAGTGAACCGAAACAAAAATAAAGTGTAATAATTTCATTGCTGAAGTGCATATTTCATTTTTCAAGATGTAATCTATTATTCATTACTTTAGAATAGTAAGAGTTAATTTGGGGTGAAGTATATTGTGATTATAAATTTTTGAATAATTAAAATAGGTGATATGCTAGATATATATGTAGATATATATGTTACACTAGTTTATGATACTTCCATGAAATAGTTTAACTTTGGCATTTTTGCAGTCAACACTTGTATATATATTTCTCCTTAAGAAAATACAAATATTGAACTGAGACAGGAGTCAGAACTTGACTAAGCAACTAGAGAGAGTCTCAGAGAAAGTGATGCCCACATAAATACCCCTGCACTGTCCCAGTTATGTACCTAGCAGTTGAAAATGTGGTTAATGTGGTTAAGAACTTCCTCTTATACCTACATGCTTGCTCAAAAGACGCTTGACCAATTCAGATGCAGGTGCCATAGCTCAACTAAAAGTCCTTAACTTGACCTAAGTTCATTATAATACCATTAACATAAAATTACCCTAAGGAAGTCCCCCAAACCCATCATACAACTGATGCCATGACTCAACTGGCATCACCCTATAAGGCCTAAAACTCTTCCATTCGACATGAGGGAGTAGTAACAGTAATCCAGCACACACACACACACACACACACACACACACACACACACACACAACCCCCAAAAAAACAACAACACAAAACCACCCATTTCTAAGAAAGAAAACACCCCAAAACCCAGTCTTCAGTACCCTTAGGAATAAAAATTATAGTCCACAATAGTTAGGTACCAAAGCAGCACCTGCTATAAGCTGTTTCTGCCTACTTTCTCCTCTTGAGAGTGCCCTATTTTTTGCTTAATAAAGCTTTTTGTTTGCCTGCTACTTTATGTGTCTGTGAATTCTTTCCAAACTTGAACACAAGAACTCGGTCATTGACATCAACCTGCTGTCCCATACCAGGAGCTGCACCCCTTCTCCCAGTAACAGCACTATAAAATATTAATATTCTAACAACGTTGGAACTAGAAATTGAACATTCCCTCATTCTTAAAAATTGATTTGATATATGAAGATTTGACATGATTAACTGAAATTTAAAATTGAGGCAATTCACGGAGTAGAATCACAGTGAGTCCCTGTCTGGTGTTAAAAATAACTTTCAACATTAACAATGGATTTAGTTATTTGAATAATTATTTCTTTTGAAATGCATAACACACAAAAAAGTAAAAATTGGAAAGTAAATAGTAATATTTTAGTAAGCTATAACCAGAAACAGTACCATAATTGTTTTATTTTCTGATGTGTGTATAAATATTTCATACTAAAATTCAATTGTTATATGCATAGTATTTATAATTTGCATTTCCCTGTTAACAATAAAAGATAAATTTATTTTACTATTTTAGTGGTGCTCTTTACGACTGTTCCTAGATGAATAAAACTACTTGGTTAAAAAATAAAAAATAAAAACCTTTTAAAAATAGCTAAAATTTTAATATTTTGTTGTGGTAATCATGGATGAATAATAAGATAATTAAGTTTTAATATTAGCAAATTGACAGGAGTAAATCTTTAAAATTTGTTTATGTAAGCTTAATTACAAAATTTAAATGCTCTGTTCTTTTTAATATGCTATGTCATTTAAACATATATTTATAAATCCTGAATAATTAAATAACTGATATCTTTTAATTCAAATGAAGTACAAATATATGACTGTGTTCTGAATTGCAGTTGCCCTTCTCTTCTTAGACTTGATCATTAATGTAAATTTTGATCAGAATACCAAAGAGACAGAGTATGTTTTTTTAAATTTTATTTTAATTTTTTTTATCAAGTCTCCAAAGATTACCATAAATAAATCTGTTTACTAAATATCAGGCTAGTGAAATAATTTGGTCTTCAACTTTCATTAATTAGTATCTGGAAGATATTATAGAAAATTGGTACTCTAAACACAGGCTACTCTTATCATCTACCAGTAATATGTAAGAAATTGATTCAGGTCAGTTCCTAACAGAATAACATTGAAATCATGTGAAGAAGGTTCATATTTCCCAAGCTTCCAGACATGTGCCTTGAATCAAGTATTTTGGAAACGTGGAAAAAGAAGATACTATGCATTGTTTTCTTTGCCACTGATTATTTGATATAATCTTTCATTAAATAGGACAGTATGGCACTGGCATATTTGCTTCCTGATTTAATAAGAATAACCAAACTAAGAAATCTTCTAAAAATAGAATGAAGTGCACAATTGTACAAAGGGAATCATGTAAAAAGCAGAGTAAACAAGAATCCAAGAAATCATATTTAATGATTAACTTGGGGCCTATCTCTAAATTTTTTTTCAAGTCATACATATTAAAATAAATGTCATTGATTTGCTATGCAATGTATGCTTCCATCAAACAGTTTGGCTTAAGTTCCTATTAATTGTGCATATAATGTATAGCAGAAAGCTAGAATAAAACCTTTTTAGTCCTGGATGCATTGCTACTGTATAGGGGTTCATAGGCTTCCCTTTTATAATTGAAATAGTGCTTCAATAAAATATTTACAGGTTCAGCATAAAGTAGTCACAGTAGTCATAATGAGCACTTTTGAGTTTTATTTAATATATTTTTATAATTTATAAGTATTTTGTTATATATTTATGTAATTATTTTCAGTTTTTCATTAGAAATTTCCATGTAACATATCATTTTTATATTGTACATGCATAATTACTTTCATGTGAAGTCTAAAATATTGGAATATTTTTGTAGAAAATATTAAAATTATTATACAAATACATAGAAACTATGAACTTCTGCATTCATTTCAGTATCATTAATTTACATGGACATACTCAAATACTATAGGTTGTTTACCATCAGTGTATATAATTCTTTTTTTACTGCTAATATGACAGAATTAATAAAATTTTATTATTATAAAGTCAGGAAAGATATTATGTCATTAAGTTACTTAAAATTATTATGATAATCTTGAGATAAATAATATTATGTCTATTTTACAGATAAGGAAACAGAAACAGAGTGGTGGAGTGATTTTCTCAAGTTTGGACACTTTAAGTGACAGAAAATTTAATGTATATAATTCTTAAACATTTTTATGATCTTTTTAGAAACAACACTTATTTTTTTCAATGTTGTAGCTGATAAATTAATAATATAATGTACTGTTTTATATTATCAATAGATTATTACATTTATTTCTTATAAAATTTTTTCCAAATATAACCCATTTATTTTGATTAAACATGTAAAACATTTTGTCCTCATAAATCTTAGGAGAAAATTCAAAGAATTTAAACAAAAATAGAATGAATATTGATATTACTTTATTTAAAATGTAAGTTCCTAAAAGACAAGCATAATATCCCCTATGGGTTAAATTAGTTCATACTGAGACTATAAAATATTTTGAATTATGAATCTAAATATTGAATTTACTTGTTGGCATTAAAATAAATCCAAACCAAGTAATACTTTATTTAAATGCACTATAAAAGACAATTTTGTTTTCTCTTCCAAATATTTCGTATCAGTGCTTTATCATTTCTAATTTAAGATTTTGATTCTGAGTAAAATGAAAATATTGGGATGAGTAGTACTGAGGCAGGCATAGTTAGCATAACACATAGCTTACTTGTAGTTAGGAGAGTTTTCTACAAGGCAGGTTTCAGATAATTGAGAAACAGGGTGGTTAAGTTTTCAAGCGCCTCTCTTAGCAGTACACGATCTTCACCTGACAGCATTGCAGGTTGAAATGGGTAACTATCAGTGCAGTAAATCACAGAAACAATGAGGAACTACGCAAAATGCTGAGACATGCTATTCTGAGAAAAACCCAGATCTACGTAGACTGTAACTATGTTATTTAGAGGGTTCTTGTGACTTTGTGACACACATAAACTTAAATAGTTAAGAGTTAGTAATCAAAACTCCTGATCAGATACCTACAACTGTCCACTCTAGCTTATGAAATTGTTTGCTTAATCACTGTTGTGGTCCTATATAAAGTTTCATGCTAAAGACATGTATGTGTCTTTCTAAGATACCTGTGTTCTCTCTTGAACATGTTTTCTACTCTATAATAAACTATACTTTGATGCTGTGATTTGTTCTTGAATTCTTTCTCATGGCAAAGGCCAAGAACCTTTGAAGCAACTACAGTCCTTGCACCTTGGCATCAGTACTCTTAATCAGAATATTAAATTCAAATTTTTAGATAATCCAAGAAGGTGTACGTAATTTGTGAAAGAGGGTGAGAATAGAACATACATTAATGATTTTTAGAATAGCATAATCAAGAACAAAAACCAAACAATAAATTTATTTCCTGATCTTTTAGTTTATATTCACACAGGATACACAAAACATCAATATTATTATTATTATTATTATTATTATTATTATTATTATTTGAGTTGGAGTCTTACTCTGTCGCCCAGACTGGAGTGCAGTGGCACGCTCCCAGCCACCGCAGCCTTGACGTGCTGGGCTCCAGCGATCCTTCCATCTCAGCCTTGTCTCAGTCTTCCAAGTAGCCGGAACTACAGGCCCGCGCTACCACGCCTGGCTAATTTTTGGTTTATTGTAGAGATGAGGTCTCGTGAAATTGCCCAGGCAGTTCTTGAACCCACGGGCTCAGGCAGTCCACTCACCTCAGCCTCCCAAAGCGCTGGGATTACAGGCTGAACCACCGAACCCGGCCAATACTTATTAAATTTTTTAAATCCAGTCCCCAAACTGAATATTATTAATGTGCTTAACCCTTTGAAAAGATGAAGTGAGCATTTCTTTTGTAATTTTGTAGAAAGTTCTGAGAGCTTGGAAGAGTAGTCTTTTATTACAAGAAAAATAACTGGAAGTATAAGAAGAACAAGGGACAAGCATATTTTACATATTTTGTTCACATTAAAAAACTCTATGTGAAGGTGACCCAAAGTAAATGTGACAGGACAGACAATCTTTTGATACTCTGACCCAAATTTTCAAATAAAATCATGAGAAAAAAAGAATGTGGTAATTCATAACACAAGATTCACTCATGTTTACTAAGGCAGCTACCCTGATAAAATCATGAAACAGCCTAATGAAGATTCGGGTAAGAGATCTTTTTTTTTTTTTTTTTTTTTTGAGTTGGAGTCTCACTCTGTCGCCCAGACTGGAGTGCAGTGGCCGCTCCCGGCCACCGCAGCCTGGACCTGCTGGGCTCCGGCGATCCTTCCTCCTCAGCCTTCCAAGTAGCTGGAATTACAGGCATACGCAACCACGCCCGGCTGATTTTTTGATTTATTGTAGAGATGAGGTCTCGCTGCCCAGGCGGGTCTCGAACCCGCGGGCTCAGGCAATCCACTCACCTCAGCCTCCCAAAGGTGTGGGATTACAGGCTGAGCCACCGAGCCAAGCCCGGCAAGAGATCATTTTTGAAATCTTACTATATAGGCGTAGGATACTGGTGTCTAGAGTGCAAAATTTACACAGAACTGTGGAAAGTCAAATATGTTGCTTTGTGCCCAAAAGTATTCAGGAGAGAATATTAAATAAGAGTTCCTTGTTGTCCATAGACTCACTTCTCTATTTGTAATTCTTATTCCTACAGCTTTAAGTTTCAATTTCATTTTTCTGCTTGTGGAAATTCAGTTTTTGCAAAATCATTTTTTGAAGAGAATCATTGGGTAATATTGGTGGGAATGCAAATTACACCCATTTTGAAAAACAATCTGTAGGGACTTCAGAAAACTAAAAATAGAATTACCATATGATGCAGCAATTCCACTTCTGGGTATATATCCAAAGGAATTGAATTCAGTATGCCAAAGATATACCTGTATTCCTATCTTCATGCAATGTCATTCATGTTAACTGAGATATAAAACAACATAGGTACCCATCATCAGATAATTAGAGAGAGAAAAAGCGTATATTTACACAATTGAATACTATTCAGCCTTATAAACGGGAAAAATAATGTTTTTTTGCCACAACCTGGGTAAACTTGAAGGACAGTATGCAAGTGAAATAATCCAGGCACAGGTAGATTATATGTGAAATCTAAATGCGTTGAGTTCATCGACGCGGAGAGCAAAATGATAGTTACCAGAGGTTGGAGAAGAGACGGAAGGAAAAGGAGAGCTCTTGACCAAAGGATGCAAGGCTTCAGCTGAAGAAGGAAAAAGTTTTAGTGATCTATTGCACAGTAGGGTAGCTCTAATGAATAATGATGTATTGTATATTTAAAAAGGTTTTACCACAGAAAAGTGTAAGGCAACGTATTTGTTAATTGGTCTGATTTAATTTTTCCACATTGTATACATATGTCATGTCACACTGTACTTTATAAGTATATGAAATTAATATATGTCAATAAAAATATGATTAAAAAAGGGAATTCTATTTCTTAGAAATAAACTTGTCTGGCAAAAGACACCACAGGAAGACACTGCCTGGAATTTGTAACTACTGTTTAACCATTTGGGGCTACAATTGTCAATTAAGAGGAAGATTCATTTATTCTGTTAAGTAAAAGGAGTTATATTATTGATTGGGATATTCATCCTGCATTATCATATGAATATAGGGCTTTAAATACAAGACAGGGCAAGGGTAATAATGTCTGGAGCCCAGGGATTTTTCTGGGGCCATCACTTAGTATATCATACTCAGTAAACTGTCAGTGAGTGATTGTAACCACAATCCTGTGAAAGCAAGACAGCATCAAGTTGAATGTCTAGATCACTTCACCGTTAATTAACTCAAACTGGCCAAGTTACAAGTTACAAACAAAGGAATAAGAGAAAGGAGATGACTGTCAATGACGGTCTCAGAACCAGCCCGCCTAGACAATTAAAAGCTCAAAAACTTCCCTTTTGCATTTGCTTCCCAGTTTTTCTGCTTCACTTATTTTTTTCCCTTTTTTCTGTCCTGGTATAATAAGCATCAAAACTGTTTTGCTTCAAGTTCTATAGTCTATATAACACAGACAAAGACATTCTCTGAGAACAAAGTAATATTAATAGAGGATAGGAGCCGAGCTCGGTGGCTCAGCCTGTAATCCCGTGCCTTTGGGAGGCTGAGATGAGGGGATTGCCTGAGCCCGCGGGTTCGAGACCCGCCTAGGCAGGGAGACCTTATCTCTACAGTAAATTAAAAAAAAAAATCAGCTGGGCATGGTAGCGTATGCCTGTAATTCCCGCTACTGGGAAGGCTGAGGCGGAAGGATCGCCGGAGCCCAGCAGGTCGAGGCTGCGGTGACCGAGAGCGGCCGCTGCACTCCTCTGGGCGACGGAGTGAGACTCCGACTCAAAAAAAAAAAAAAAAATAGAGCATAGTTGGTGTCATGACTAAGTACAAAAAATGACTTCCTATTTAGCATGAAACCATTAGGTAGTAGACTGAAAAACAAAGATTTGTGCTCAACTACACTAATCAAATATCTGATTAAAAATAAGAGAGTTTAGTTTTTAATCTACTAACATCCTTTACACAGTTTTTGAAACAATATTGTTTTAATTAAAATATTTAAAACTTTAGTTTTAAAATTGTTCAATTCCAAGTCCAGAAATTCTACAGAACAAATAGCACATTTTCTATACAGCAAGCAAATCAAAGGGTAATTAATATAGAACAGACAATGAAATTCCCTTTACAAAAGAAGCCACTTGGAATCATAAATACTCTTTTAACTGCTGTACATTTTATAATAGACTTCATTATGCAGCTTCAAAAGACTTTTCTAAGGTCAAAAGAACTGGCTGAGTGTGTGTAAATGTATGCATGCTTTTCTTTTCCCCCTTAGCCTTTAAAAAGCCATGTAAACTCTTTGTCTCTTTAATCTCTAGAGAATATGTATCCTGATTTAAGGGCTGACAAAAACTTTCGAGCCAAATCACCTATTGTAACACTCCGTGAGCCTCCATTTGTGCACATGAAATGTCTAAGGTTTCAGGTAATTCTTATATATTTAGTGTCAATACTTTCACATGAGTTGAAAAGAGAAGTCAGGAAATGGGAGAATACAAAATAGAAGGTACATTAAATAACCTTATGGGGAAATTAAGAGTATTTCAAATAAAGTACAAACTCCCATAGGGATAAATTTGCCTACTCTCCATAACTCTACCACATACAATGTTTCACTAATTTTATATTTCCTGTAATACTCAATGTAGCATTTTGTGTTATGTTACAATATTATTACACTTCCTATTTTTTAATCAACATATGTAAATTTAAAACCTACTATATACTTTCTACAAAATTTTGAACACCACTGTTCTTGCCTCAAGTATTTAATAACCTGCTAATAAAATAAATATCACTTATCCTCTTCCCCTAATAAAAAAATTCTTATATATTAGTGTACAAAGTACAATGAAGGGATATTACATTTTATTAAAACTAAATAGACATGTTTTCCCAGGAAAAAGAAAAGAAGTGTCTTTGAAGAAGTAATAAGGATTAAGTTGAGAATTAAACAGAGTTGTATGTGTTAATATAAATGTAATACTTGCAAATTAAAATAAAAATATGATCACTGATAGTTGAATACTAAAACTCTACATTTAATTGCATGTTCTGATACAATGACAAGTGAGATCCCATTCCTTGTATATACTGGAAAGCAAATTTATTTGTGCATGTGTATGTGTTTGTGTGTTTTCAATGCCATTACCCAGAGTCGAAATAATAAAGCCAATTAAATATGTCTCTTCTAAAAAATGCTCTAAATTTAGGCATGTTCCACAAGAATATTACTTACTATGAGTTATTGTGAGAGTATATCCAAACCTGAGAATAACTTTCATTTTTGGCATGTGCATCTTTCTTCACAGCTGTTCCTGAACAATGAACACATATTATCTTCCTTGTTACTAAGCTGTTATGTCTCCTATTGAGCTTTATTTGCAGCATTAGAGATCTGTTTGTTTTCATGATGTAAGCATTATAATTGATTTCACAACTTTTTTTTCTCTCTACATTGGTGGAATACATTTCTTGTTTTTCTAAGTCATAAAATCACTGCTTTATTTATTCATCTCCAAAATAAGGAAAGGATGTAATAACTTATATTTAAAGCTTTTTTTCTTTTTTTAGTTCCAAATCTCAATGATCCATTTTAATATAACTTTTAGATCCTCGTAGAGTTGTTTTGTTCTTCTATAACCAGGTTTCATTACAACAATTCATTTGTTAAGAGCACACATTGTGAACTCAGAATTAAATTATCACCATTTAGAGCATACTGGACCCAGGCTCGGTGGCTCAGCCTGTAATCCCGCGCTTTGGGAGGCTGAGGTGAGTGGATTGCCTGAGCCCGTGGGTTCGAGACCTGCCTGGGCAACTTGGCGAGACCTCATCTTCACAATAAATCAAAAAGTCAGCCGGGCGTGGTAGCGCGCGCCTGTAGTTCCGGCTACTGGGAAGGCAGAGGCGGAAGGATCGCCGGAGCCCAGTGGGTCGAGGCTGCGGGCCGCTGCACTCCAGTGTGGGCGACAGAGTGAGACTACAACTCAAACAAACAAACAAACAAAAAAGAGCATGCTGGGATAGCCTTTAAAGTAAGTATTTATTGTATTTTTGGAATTAGGGTAAGTGAATGCACAATAGTAAACATGTTGCATTAGATAATTAGAAGTGATAGCATATTCTTGATACCTATAAGTGTCTAAATATTAATTGAAAGATCTTCTAAAATTGCAAAAATTGAAAAATAAAATAATTGAAAGTAGTGTAACTAATAAAATAAATTATTTAAGTTTGTACATTGTCTCTCAGTGTAAAAATTTTAAAAATTGGAGTTTTTGGTAACATATCTATAGACAAATTACTGTACTTAGTATCATTATATTTTTTTATCCAGAGAAATTGAATGTATGTATTTCTCTGCATTCTTTGGATATTCCAAAAAATACTGTATGTTTGCTAGGAAAGTATCATCATTCTTACCCTCATTTATTCATTTAATTAATATTTATTAAACACATATTAAATATATGTAAGCATGGTTAATTCAGGAAACAACTTTTTTTGGACCTTTATGTGGCAGGCACTTCTTTAATTGCTGGTGATGGAATTGTAAACAAAAGACATTTGTTAAAAAAGTGGGCCCATCCATTTTCTAAAGAAGACAAAACAGAAGACAGATAAATAAATACATCATGTTGTGTAATGTAAGTTGATAAATGTTGTGGAGAGAAACAAAGCAGGGGAGGAGGAAGAAAGTGAAGTATGAACTGAAAGGATATACTGGGAAAAAACATTTGAACATTTGCTGCTTGGGGAGCCAGGAGAAGAATATTATTATGTGTAGTGACACTGAGTCTGGACTCCTCTTGTATATGTGAGGACAGTCAGAACGCCAGTCTGGCCAGTACAGAGTGAGTAGGAAGGAAATGATGGCTAAAGACACAAAGAAGTCACAAGAGCTACACGTCGTGGGGCACTATCCCATCAGTTGCATGCAATTTGTCTTTCATCCTGAGCAAGATAGGAAGTCTTTAAGGGTCTTAAGAGCAGTATGGTAATTTAAATGACCTATTTCCTTATATCAGTGCAAGTACTGTACATCTGTAGTTTTTTTTTTTTTCTCTCTCTCTTCTTCACCTTTCTTTACCTCTTCTTTGGCTCTCCTCCTAGGCTTTTCTCTCATTTAAAAATTTTTTAAATAAATAAATTTTAAATAAAATAGAAAAATATCAAACCAACAAAAATATATTTGATTATATAGATCTCCTCTGAAATTCAGCAAAATTGTCATCTGAGTTGAACACTTCTCAAATCTCAGCATCAAGTAGTTGGACTAATTTTTTTTTCTCATACTTCATCAAGATTTTCTGAGCATTTTCTTTCCTTTACAATGAAGGAAAGGGAATGAAGGTTTGGTAGTGAAGAACTCTTTCTTTGAGATGAATGCCATTGGCTACGACATCCTCTCCACTTTGTTATTGTCAAATGTAGATTTCTTGCCATTCTTCATTATTTAAGATTCTGGCTTACAAACTTTATCAGATGCATGTATACATAAATTAGAAATCTGATTTTGTGTTTGATATGTTATTTTTTTCAGATGAATGGCAGTATTTAATAACCAGGATTTTATTTTATTTTATTTTATTTTATTTTTTTTGAGTTGGAGTCTCACTCTGTCGCCCAGACTGGAGTGCAGTGGCCGCTTCCGGCCACCGCAGCCTCACCTGCTGGGCTCCAGCGATCCTTCCGCCTCCGCCTTCCCAGTAGCCGGAATTACAGGCATGCACTACCACGCCCGGCTGATTTTTTGATTTATTGTAGAGATGAGGTCTCGCTGTCCAGGCGGGTCTCGAACCCGCGGGCTCAGGCAATCCACTCACCTCAGCCTCCCAAAGGCGCGAGATTACAGGCTGAGCCACCGAGCCCGGAAATAACCAGGATTTTAATAATAAAAATCTAAATATTTAGACTTCCCACTTTATCATAGGATATATGTTATTTATATTGGAGTTAATTTCTGAAATTTCTACTCCATTTTTTGAACATTCTTTCAATTTTTATATTGCAGTTCATATTTTTCTATTTTTAACTATTTTATTTTTTTCCCAATAAGATGTAAGTTGTCTTCAATTATGCAACATTTTAAAATTTCATCACTAGTTATTTTCTGATATATATTCTTTTGAAACACTTTTAAAATCTTACTTAAAATTTTCAAATTTTGTTTTTAAGATTTTGCTTGACACTGCACTGAATTCATTTATTACTATAGAACATATTAGCATTTTTTTAATATTAAAATATTCTACCCCAAAGCAAGTCATATTTGCTCCTTATTTGACTCTTCATCCCAAGCACAATAAACTCTTTTGAATAATAACAAATAGGGCAGATCAGTAAACATTAGCCTGTCTACAGTGTTTCAGCATCTTAGGCTGAATCCCGCATGACACCAACAGAACGATATTTTACTCCATTGGTCATTCCATGCAGTGATCTTGTGAGTGAACAGAAAAACCAAAGCGCTGTATGAAGCTTACATGGTCAATCCTCAACAGTCACTTGACCATATTCAAGGAAAAAGTAACAGATTAGTTCTCTCCAGGGACTTACTTTGGCTTGTAGATTTATTTGAACATTTTACATGCAACTAATTCTTATCCACTATTAACTTGTCCATATGCTTATGTGTATGAGTGGGTGCAAAAAGAAGTGCCTCTGACATTCTGAAATATTTTTTAAGGTAAGACTATTTGAGGCAGATATAGATGAACAGAAATTGATTTATAATTCTTTTGAGTGTATAGAATATTTGCATATGAATGCTATCACCACAATAAACATGCTTTCTCTCTCTCACACACACATGCGTGTACACATACACAAAAACACTGCCTTCAAGTTCTTACTGACTGAAATATACCTCTTGAATTGACTTAATTAAATGGCTTGTCAATATTGACAAATGTATTTTAGAAATATAGGAGTGTATAAAGGTTACATTTGCTTTGAGAAATACACAATTTATATTCACAAAACCTCCAGTTTCTAGGCCAATGTATGAAAACAGAGCACTAAGAAATAAATCCATGTTAACATTTAATTTATTGAATGTTGATAGCTTAAAAATATCTAAAACAGGTTCTATTTTATTTTTATTAGTTTTATGTTTAATGAACACCTAATAATTGTACAAACTTATGAGAAACCTTGACATCTATATATGGAAGAATGAAACTAGACCTATCCCTCTCACCATATACAAAAATCAAATCAAAATGGACTAATGAGTTAAATGTAAGACCTGAAACTGTGAAACTACTAGAAGAAAACAGGAGAAACCCTTCAGAACATTGGTAAATATTTTATAGATAAGACCATACAAGTACAGACAACAAAAACAAAAATAAGCAAATGATACTATATCAACTGAAAAAGTTTCTGCCTAACAGAAGAAACAATCAATAGAGTGAAGAAAAAACTTCAGAATGGAAGAAAATATTTGTAAGCTATTTATCTGACAGGGAACTAATATTCAAATTATACAAGGAATTCAAACAACTTAACAGCAAAACACAAATAATCTTATTTTTAAAAATGAGCAAAGGATCAGAATAGACATTTCTCATCCGAAGACATACAAATGGCCAGCAGTATATTAAAAGATGCTCAAAATTACTAATAATAAGGGAATTGCATTTCAAAATCACAATAAAATATCATCCTGCCCCAGTTGGAGTTGTTTTTACCAAAAAGAAAAAAAATAACAAATGCTGGTGAGGATGTGGAGAAAGGCGAATTCTCATATACTTTTGTTGGAAATGTAAATTGTACATCCATTACAAAAAACAGTATGGAGTTAAAAATAAAATAAAAATAGAACTATCATATAATCTAGCAGTCCCCTGCTTGGTGTATATCCAAAGGAAAGAAAACTATTATGCTAATGAATATCTGCACTCCCGTGATTATTGAAGCACTATTTACAACAGACAAAATATAGAATCAATCTAATCATCAACAGATGAATGAATTTTTTAAATGTAGTATATATACACAATGGAATATTATTCAGCCATAAAAATAATTAAATCCTGTCATTTATGACAACATGGATGAGCCTAGAGGACATTATATTAAGTGAAACAAGCGGTGGCCGGGAGCAGCCGCTGCACTCCAGTCTGGGCGACAGAGATACCAACTCAAAAAAAAAAAAAAAAAAGAAACAAGACAGACGCAGAAAAGTAAATGCTATATGTTCTTATTCTTACTCATTTATTCTATAATATAAACTCTTTAAAGAGTTTACATTATAGAAGTAGAAAGCAAACGAGTGGTTGCTAGAAGCTGGGAAAGTATGGGCTAAGAGGGTGAGGAGAGTTTGGTTAACAAATACGAAAGTATAGCTGGGGAGGAGAACTATATTCTAGTGCTCCAAAGTACCGTAGGGCAGCTATCATTGACAACAATGTAGTGTACATTTCTAATAGTAGAGGAGAGGATTTTGAATGTTCTTAACACAAAGAAATGATAAATGTCTGAGGTGATGGATATACTAATTATTGTGATTTGATGATTACACATTGTATGCATGTATTAAAACGTCACACTATACTTCATTAATTTATACAATTATTATGTGTCAATTAAAATAATACTAAAAATAAAATAGAAAATAAATTGGACATTTTGTTAAATATCAATATTTAGTAAACGTAGTATTAAAAATGAAGTTGAAGAAATAAACTAGAAATTTTTTAAAGCTCCGAAAAAACAGATAAAAAGATTTAGAAGGTCAACACATAAAGTCTAATAAACATCTACAAAGAAGAGTGCAGAGAACAGGGAATGTGTAAGATTGTGAAAAGCAGAAGAACATTCCATAAAAGGAAGTCTTTACTTTGAAAAGTTCTGTTGAGAGCCTAAATAATTAATTAAAAACAACAGAATACTCATCCAATATATTCTTATGAAACTTCACTACACTAAAGGTAGATAATATACATGTAGAGGTGCACATGTACACAAACACACACATTTCTAAATATTATGACAAAAGAGCAAAAATCAGATTGTGATCTGAAAAGTCACTATAATCAAAACATAATGCTAGAAAACAATATCATCTTCAAGGTAATATCATCTTCAAGGTAATAAGAGAACATTATTTTTAAACTAAGATTTATATCCCTGTCAAAATGCCACAGAATATATGAAAGGAGAATAAACATTTTCAGGCAATGAAGGGCTCATAACCCTATGTCCCAAGTGCAATTTCTTAAAGCTTACTTGAAATCAACTCCAGTAAATTTTTTTTTAATTGAAACAATTTTATGAAAGAATACCATTTCGCAATGTCTTGATTTTAAAGTGAATAAAATTTACTTGGCAATTATGACATAGAAGAAAGAATGTAAAAGCAAAGATAGGGGAGATAAAGGAAGGTAATTAAATAAATTAGAAGTGGTAGAAGGAAAGGTAAGTATTGCAATATCCTCTAATAGTCATAACATTCTATGTGTGATGTGAAAAGAAATAAAAGCTCATGCACATTATTGTCACATACAAAAATGATTGTTGAGGATTTATACTTTTGAGGAAGAGCAATCTTGGGAATGTTTCTATCATACCAAGGCAACTACAATAAACTTATTTATTCATTTAAGTATTGTCTGAGATGTTTAAATAAATAATACCAAAGACCACATTCTTTAGTTATACTGAATAAGACATCAGAAGTAGATACATCCTGTATGTGAGCTGAGAGTGTAGACATGAGAGGTATGAAACTATTACTTCTAATTATAAGCTTTTTTGTATCATTTGATTTTTGAATCTTGTGCATGCATTACTTTGATACACATTTTAAAATTTAAAAAGAAACAGTATATCTTAGTAAAATTCTTCTAAGGTTTTAAGCTTCTAGTGGTGCTATCAGTATGTTCTTACTGATTTCATCCATTGAACCTAAATAACTTCATTAATTAACTGATATATGGCAAAATAAATTAACTTCACATAGAACTTAAATGGGTATCAAATGCATTCATCTTCAGCAACATGTTCTTTAACAAAATTTAAAAGATGAAAATATATTTGTGTATATATATACATATTTATGCCATCATAATCTAAATATATGCAAATATACAGAATACAGATAGTCTTTCTCAAGTCTGACATTCATATTTAATGTCAAAACAAACAAATATATGTAGTAGGAAATAAAGGAGAACATTTATAAAACCAGCTCAACAAATACAAAAAATACAAATAAGCCGGGCTCGGTGGCTCAGCCTGTAATCTTGCACATTGGGAGACCGAGGTGAGTGAATTGCCTGAGCCCGCGGGTTCAAGACCCGCCTGGGCAACTTGGCGAGACCTCATCTCTACAATAAATCAAAAACTAGCCGGGCGTGGTAGCGCGTGCCTGTAGTTCCAGCTCCTTGGAAGGCTGAGGCGGAAGGATTTCTGGAGCTCAGCAGGTAGGTCGAGGCTGGGGTGGCCAGGAGCGGCAGCTGCACTCCAGTCCGGGCGACAGAGTGAGACTCCAACTCAAAAAATAAATAAATAAATACAAATAAATACGAAACTTGTTTGTTATCTTCACCATATTAAGATTAAAAACAATGAACAAACTAGAAAAAAAACCAAACAAACAACATTTAGAGATTTATCATCTCTTTTAGTTTTTCTTTCAGAGAGCTGCAAAGGTTAAATGTGCATTTTAATATTGGTTATTTCTCATATCGATTTTGAAACTTTTTTGCCCTTCTAAGAAATTTAAGCTAATTTAGAAATGAAATCTTTTACTCTGAAATAGAGGCCAATATATAGCATACACTAATTGCCAGCTATTTTTAATGGGTACGGCCCATATCAAATTTCACTGGTAATTGTTTGTTTTTCTTCATTATTATTAACAATGAAATGCTACCAAAAATATCATATTGCATTTATTTAACAATATAACTTCTGTTATTTAAATTTTACATATTCAGCTACAGTACAGTAAGAAGAAAATATATTGAAATATGTTATCTCAATGACATATTAATAATAGCTATTATTTATTCCATATTATTATAAGGAAATACTAATTATATTAACATTAATAATTTATTACACACTAAAATATTCAAGTAAGTAAAATAGTTTCCTAAGCATTCTTCCCTGGTAAAACACGTACAAGAAAGATGCAAATTATGTGTGTAGGTTTTTGCTAATTCTTTCAGAAATGTGAGCTACCTGTTTTCCTCTTGTATAATGAACATTCTAAAGTACATGTTATTAAATTGAACTATTCTAAATAAGTAACTATTATGACATTTACAATTTCATATTTTATAGTTATAAAGTTTAAAGTATATAATTTAGTAGTACCAAACTTAAGCCAACTTAAAAAATTACATTTCACTAGATAAAATGTAAAATTATTGGTGTACAAAAATAAACAAAATCTAGTTTTATATGTTAAAAGGCATTTTATCTTTAAAGGGCAAAATATCATTCTCACGTATTCTAGTATATTTGTGGTTTACATTTTTTTTAATGTATCTTCCTCATTATGATGTCATAAAATCATAGAATGATGACAAGAGCAAAGGAATGGAAACATCAGCAAAACTCGACCAAAGGAACAGAGCCTTATAAAGTACTATTTCTGCCTCTAGCAGGAACAGAATACCCTCTTTCAATTCTTAAAGTAAATAATACTTCATCTCATTTTATTTTCTTTTATGTGATATACTCTTACAAAGAATACCAAGTGTGAAATTTCAGTTCTTGAATATAGTCAAATATACTGTAGAATGATTGGGAGAGCACCAGAAACACAAAGAACAAGGGTTATGTAGATACTGAAGTCTCTACTTTAGCCAGTCACAAGAGATGACTTCTGAACTGTTTTATGGCAGAAGAGATAACCGCATTAAACTAAGTGTTAGGTTTAATTACTAAGGTCATTTCAGGCTGAGTAAGACCCCAGACACATCAGAAACTATTACATATTTTCTTATCTTTGATTAATTTCATATAGCTGAAACAAATTTCGAGATAAGTCATCTACATAGAGATTAAAAAGTTGGCAATCCGTAGTCTATAAGTGTTTTCATATACTATATTTAAGAGGCTGGATAAGTAAAAAAGAAACTTATAAAGAAATATACTGAGTTACATGACAGATTTTGAGAGTTGTTTTGTTTGGGGGGTTTTTTTGGAGATGAAACGTCAGTTTGCTTATTTATTTATTTTTAATTTTTAAAACGTGGGCTGTATGCCAGGATTGGGTACAAAGTGGTTTACATACAGGTGAAGTTTGGGCCTCCCAATGGATCTCACTTAGCTTGGATTAAGATCAGGCACACTTATTCCTGTTATGTGACCCCTCTCTCCTCTGACAGTGTTCCGCTACTGCCAATCCCTTCCTTGTACTATTATGTTAGATGTTCACGTTTCACTTATGAGTGAGAACATGTGGTACTCAGTTCCTTGTTTCTGTGATAGAACACTAAGTATGATAGTGTCTGAATTCATCCAAGTTGCTGCGAAGTCCATAATTTTGTCCTTCTTCATGATTGCATAATATTTCACTGTGTATGTGTACCACATTTTTTTATCCAGTCCAGTTTCAAAGGGCAGCACGGTTGGTTCCATGGTTTTTGCTGTTGTGAATAGTGCTGCAACACACATGCAATACCAATAACTTTATTGTAGAATGATTTGCATTCTTCTGGATACAGTCCCAGAGGGAGATTGTACACTCCCAGACTTTAAACATTATTTTAAGGCTACAATAATTAAAACTGCCTGGTATTGTTACAAGAACCAATGGAAAAATGATAAAGCAATGAAACAGGATAGAGATTCTGTAAGCAAAAATCTCAATTTCCCAAGCAATTCATCTTCAACAAAGCCTCCACCAACAAACCCTGAGAAGAGGCAACTCTTTTCAGTAAATGGTGCTGGGAAAACTGACTGACCACATGCAAATGAATGAAATAGGACCCCTACCTATCACCATATACAAAAATCAACTATATATGAGACAAAGATGCATATGTAAAATGTCAAACTCTAAGAATCTTAGAAAATGTAGGAGACTCCCTTACAAAAAAATGGAATAGGTAACCAACTCCTGAACAAAACCCCAAATATCCCTGCCATATGAGGTTTTATAGACAAGTGGAGTCTCATCAAACCGGAAAAAAACAAAAACAAAAACAAACAAAAAACCAACAACAACAACAACAACAACAAAAACATCAAGAGAATGGGAATACAGCCCACAGAGTGGGAAAAAATATTTGCCAACTGGATGTCTGATAAAGGCTTAACACCCAGGATCTACAAGGAACTCAAATGTGCCAAAACGGAAAAACAAACAAACAAAAACCATTGAAAAGTGGGCAAAAATCAGCCGAGATTGGTGGCTCAGCCTGTAATCCCGTGCCTTTGGGAGGCTGAAGTGAGTGGATTGCCTGAGCCCGCAGGTTCGAGACCCGCCTGGGCAGGCGAGACCTCATCTCTACAATAAAAAATCAGAAAATCAGCCGGGCGTGGTAGCGCATGCCTGTAATTTCGGCTACTCGGAAGGCTGAGGTGGAAGGATCACCGGAGCCCAGCAGGTTGAGGCTGCAGTGACCGGGAGCGGCCGCTGCACTCCAGTCTGGGTGACGGAGTGAGACTCCAACTCAGAAAAAAAAAAGAAAAGTGGGCAAAAATCAAAAGAAGACATACGAATAGCCAACAGACACATGAAAATATGCTCAGCCTCACCAATTATCAGAGAAATGCAAATCAAAACGACATTGAAATACCACTTAACTCCAATAAGAATGGCCATTATTAATAAAACAAAAACAACAAATGTTGGCAAGGATGCAGAGAAAATGGAATGCTTCTACGCTGTTGGTGGGAGTGCAAACTAGTTCAACTTCTATGGAAAAGAGTGTGACTATCTAAAAGAACTAGAAATTAACCTTCCATATGATTTCGAGTTTTATAAAGAACATTTGAGCAGTAGTATCACAAAAAGACCCTCAGGCACAGAGATTAATAGAAATAAATTATTGCTTGAAGAGAAGCAAAGGGATTGTTTTTGTATTTGACTAAATGGATGCAATAATAGTAAAGCAGTAGAATTTACAAACTTGGATTAATTTGAATATCAAGTGTAAAAGAGATAACAAGTCAAAAAGAAACCTATGGATTTTGTTTGATTGACAGAGGAAAGAGGAGAATATTTAGAAAGAAAAGATAACAAATTCACTTTTGGCTCTTTTGAACTGAAGGTATCTATCTATAGCCACACAGGTAAATATGCCAAAAAGGAAGCAATTTTCACAGGTTTAGAATTCAAGAAAGAAGTGTGAATTGGAAAAAAAGAATGCACAATCACCAGTACTTGTGTCATATTTAGAGAAGGGCACATAACAACAAGGATAACTGAAAGAGAATTCTGGAGTATACAACATTCAATGGGCAAATTACAGAAAATAATTCTACAATAGAGCTGGAGAAGTTAAAAATGTCACAAAAGTAACATTTTTATCACGATTTTAATGCCTCTCCTCAGGGGTCATTGGTGAGGCTTTGTCAAAAATAAGTTGCTTAAGAAATTAAGGTTTTTGTTTCTGGAATCTCTACCCTCTTCCACTGTTCTATCATTTTTCCTTTGATTCAAAGATATGAGAAGTTTAAAATGAGAAGTCACAAAAGTAAATGCATTTTAAAAATGAGGACTGCAGTAGTAGACGGTGCTAGAAGGGAAAGAGAGCTGTGTTATAGTATGTCTAGAATTCACTCACTGGGTTTGGCAACCAGATTACTAATGAATCAAAATTAATTTAGAACATAGTAATGGTTATGAATGATTAGTTGCAATAGGTTGAGCATTGAATGGCAAGTGAAGATGTTCAGTTTCAAAGGGAAGTTGAAAGCCAAAGTACCAAGGTAATGTTTTGCACATTTTCTGCATGGAAGCACAACACAAAAGTGCTAGTATTTGTATGGCTCACTGGAGAAAACTGTGGGCGACTCAGGAACATGTTTTTGGAGATTATTGGAAAAATACCAATCATATTTTCTTTGTGTTATAAAACTATATGAAAAAATAGCTAATTAGGGAAAACATTGAAATTCTGCTTCAAACATACAAAATTTTTTTTCAATATTTAATTTCAAAAGTGATAAGCATGAATTGTTTCTAAGAACATTTGGATTTTGTTTTTAAATAGGTGTATTCAGTTCTTAATCAAGCAACTTTAATCACGCACTTGAAATTACTTAACCTGCCCTCCCATCTAGATTTCCTGCTGCTATGGATCACAGAGCACTTTTCTTGGTACCTGGAACACACATTTCTCTATTAGCTCCATGGACAGGCCTCTGTCCATCTTCGTTAGTAGTGCTTTCAGGAGCTGGTTGCTACAGTAAGTATCCAAAACGTCTTTCTTTGATCATAGTGAGCATGATCCCCTGATGCTGTCATGCTCATCGTAGTGCATGTTTACAGATCGTGATACATTTCATGATACTCTAATAAAACCATAATCATTAGAGGCAATTAGTGCAGGAAATGCAAATCACTCCAAGTCCCACCAAACTACCTCTTTTATTACAGGAATCAGTATTTTCAGTTGGGTCTATAATGTATTTGCCACAAATGAACTGGGATGTCCTTACTAAAGAGAGACATAGGGTTTGAGATTTTTTGTTTTTTTTAGGTTAGATAAATTTAAGAATCTATGCAGAAAACCATGTAACTCAAAGAAGAGATGAAGGCATTGAAATGGGGGGAAGATGACAAGGATCAGACGTTTGTTTGTTTTGGCAGGTAAAAGAAAATGGCCTAAGAGAAGTTCCAATTGATTGACTTGGTATTTGTTTGTGAGTTTTATTTTCTGATGAGGTGGTGAAGTGTTTAAGAATGATGAAGTAGATGGTGGCACAGAGTAATTGAAGAGAGAGTGAAATACTTGAAATGGCTTTTTTAGAATAACTGACTAGTGGTGTAGAAAGACTGCTGCACTTTTTGGTAAGACTGGAGAAAATGAATTAAGTGTATCACTTCACTGGTGTGTGTGTGTGGTCTTTGGGAGGGTGTATAAAAATGGGTATGCATAGATGTGGGTGTGGTTGTGGGTGTGGGAGTCTATGCCTTTCTTCAGTAGCATTTTCCTTAGAAGTGAGATAATTGAATGTCATGTTGTAAATTGTTTTTAGGCTTGAGCTTTGGGAAAATATGAAATTGCTGAATAGGAAGAAAGAGAGCTAAAGATGACAGAGAAAGTTGAAAAAATACAATTTAGGCTGCTTTGGGAAAAAATTAGGAGAGATTTTTTGAGCAAAAAAGGACATGATAAAATTTTGAGATATTAAGTTATGAACATACTGAGAATGAGAAGTTAGGTGATCTGAAGAATAGGCCATTGTATTTATTAATGAGAATATTTTAATATTTCAGAATAAAAAAGACAAAAATTAGATTACACAAATGAGTAGAAGGAAAAAATTGACGTTTAAAAGCACAGGAATAGTGAGACAAAGGTTTTTGAAATATTGTATATATGAATATGGAATGATGTAAGGTCTTAGAAAGGACAAAATTATTTTATAATTCTAAGTTTTCATTTATATTAACATTCACTTTTAACCTAGGTGGATATATCAGCAATGGTTTTAAAAAAATTTGTTTTCCTCTACCTGTAAGATGCCCTGCCTAAGATTTATGACATTTTACCTACAGATCTATCAGGGCCCTGCACAACGAGGAAGAGGTATATATTTCTACTCTCAAGATTTGATGAAAAATGGTAAAGACGTTTCATTCTTTGTTACATGAACACTTCCTTCCCCCCTCACTATTTTATTGCAGTTACATTTCTAAAGGTCCAAAATTTTTCCCTCTTTCCTGAGCATCTTATGTATGTTCTCTCAGGTCGTTGGAAAATATTTAGTTAATATAGTATAAATGACACAGTGAATAAGTCATATCTCAGGACAAGTTGTACTACTGAGTGAAATATGAACTTCTGTAAAGGGAAGTAATATACCAGGCAGGGCAAAGGTGATATATACTGAGCTATTGTATAGGCACCTGCTCTTGCACACTTCCTGATGAAAATGTGTGCTTGTTAAAGTGAAGCTGTGAGTTTTATCACAACGACTGCATCACACATCCCATTCATTTCTTCAAGCCCATTTTGAAGGCTTGGAATATTCATCTGATCTCAGAAAGGAAAAATGATCTGGATGAGTTTAGAAATATTTTTAGTTTTACACTTGGACCACTGCTCTGATATTTGAAAACAAAATAGTCTTTATTTTCTGGTACACATTTGGACTTTGCCTGAGGTAATATATGGCATCTGTTCATATGACTTGCTTAGGGAAAGAGGCTTCAGAGGAGTAATAATCCCCCCAAATTTAACAAATTATCTAGACAGAACGCATCACTAATATTTAAATGTAACAGTACCACATATGTATTTCAGAAGGGAAAAAAATAGTCATTTTAAATTTCTCTGACTTGGTATAATAAAAAAAGAATTCTCCCCAGATGTTTTGTCTTCACTAGTCAGGTCAAGAAAATAATGTAGAAGCTTATGTCTTGAGGTAAAAGCCTCTTTTAGCAGACTGTACATCAATTTTTCCTATATCTATAAGACCATTACTGACTTTCATATTTAATGAGTACTTGGCAGGATACCACATCAGTTTGATGTCTGAATGTATACACAACTATTCAGAATGGAGACTATGTTGATATTTGAATGCATGCCAAATATCAGTCCAAGACACTGTTCATCAGAATGGTGTTATGATTTGGATGCTTGTCTCCTCCAAATCTCATGTTGAAATCACCTCCAAATTACCAATGTTGGAGAAGAGGCCTAATGGGAAGTTTTTAGGTCATGGCGACAGATTCCTCATTAATAGATTAATCTCCTTCTGGGGATAGATGAATGAGTTCTCCCTCAATTAGTCCTCCCAAGAGCTGGTTGTTACAAAGAGACTGGCATCTTCCCACACCCACTCCATTGCTTCCTCTTTCACTATATGACCTCTGCACACACTGTCTCCCCTTTACCTTCTGCCATGTGTGGAGGCAGCTTGAAGCCTTCACCATAAGCAGATCCTGGCACTATGCTCTTGTATAGCCTGTAGAACTGTGAGCCAAATAAATCTATTTTCTTTATAAATTACCCAACATCAGGAATTTCTTCATAGCAAGACGAACAGACTAAGATGGATATTTTATCTGTGTGTGTGTGAAGCATAGATCTGTAACTTAGATTTTTCATGACAGAGATCATTTCTACCAAAGAATGCTGACAGAGACAAGCAGAACTAAGAGACAGAACCTGAAAATTTTATTTTGTCTTGAATCCAAGCTTCTCTCAGTTTGTCCTATCACTGGGCATTGAAATTATTTCTTTTAATGCACATCTTTTATGGACCCAAGTTGGATTGGTTTTCCCACTTTCAACCAAAAGTATCTTGTATAATGTAGAAAATACCTAGGTACATGGGCACAGAATGTGACCAGTGACAGAATTATCTTTCTGACTTGATTTGAGATATTGGGTTGACTTAGGATTGAGATTTAGAACATTGAAGAAATATGTAAAAATATTATGGTTGGTTGAATACTTCTGCAGTCAAAAGTTGTAACATAATACGGTCTTTATAAAAGAGTATAAGAAACAGCACCAAGCAGTATCCTTCTTTTTGGTTTTGGCCAGTAATCTGGAATGAATGCAGACCAGATAATTTTATAACATTGAATTTTTAAAAGACTAATCTTTCTGATTTGAGCTAAGGATAGTGACAGCAAAAATGAGTGTGAATCTTGTGTGAGCATGGATAATAAAAATATAATCCAAATAAATGAGAAACATTTGTTCATTCTGTACTCTTCAGTACTTGATTGATGTGATTGTCAAGCACATACACTGTTCTCTAAGTATACAAAATGCCCTAGGATTTTTAAAAATCTGTATACATAAAGAAGTAAAAATACTATACTTTTTTGTATTGGTTACATGTTAAAATGATACAGTTTTGAGTATATTGGATTCAATAAAATATATCACTAAAATTAATTTCACCTTTTTTACTTTTTAAATATTACTACTGAAATATAATTATATATGACTCACATTTGTAGCATATTTCTATTTACAATATCACCTTAGATATTTCTAAATATTGGATGAACGAAATGAAGTTGCTTATTTTCTGCTGAAAATCCAACATAGCTAAAAATTTTCTTCATGTTAAATTACTATCAACTGAGTTATAGCGTAGTTACTAGAGATGTATAGCATATACTAGTTTGGTTCAGTTTTGGACCAACACATAAGTTAGCAACGAAGGGTTGAATGAACATAAATAGTAATAATAGCCAATAATTAGAGCTAAAAACCACAAGTACATAATCAGATATTTGGTGGTGTTTACAAAAAATGATCCCAGATCTTGAAAAAAAATCCAGTTTACCAGTTAAAGAGGAGTTGCATTGCTTGAAAAAACCCCAAACCTGTCAAACATCTGACCTTATTTTATTATTCCCATGAAATGTAAATATTTGATAAATCTAATCCCCGTAAACAAATCTGGGTACAAATTCGTTGACACAAGCATATACTGTTGGGCAGATGTTTTGTTTTGTTGTTTTATTCTGTCTTTTGATAAAGAATATGCTACGAACTGACTTATTTCCACACTTTGCTCTTTTTCCAAAGAAGGTTTGTTCTTAAATGTATTTTGTTCTTACTTTGCCATTATGTTTGTGTGCACTGAATAGGATGATGTGTAATTTCGTCTCATAATAATAAGCTCTCAGAAATCATGTGTTGCATCAAAGCAGAAAGACTGTGTTAAAATACCTAGAACTTCATAAAAATTTGACTGTTTTTTTAGGATAGAATATAAGATATAATTTTCATTGTAGGTAGAAATGGTATATTATATTAGGGATAAATATTACTGCAACTAAATATAATTTACATGAGAAATGGAATGCATACATATTGGGTGCTAAAAAGGCAATATCAAGTATAATGCAGCTCGAATGTTTAGTTGTTTTTTAGTTGTTTAAGCAAACTTTTACTTTTGTCTCTTCTGATAAAATATATCTTTTCTTTCCCTTGAACAATGTTTATCATGATCCATGTGATTATGCAAATCTATAAATTATAATGCTTTACATTTTTCCCCGGGTACATGGCTATGCCCAAGCATGTTTTTTTCTTATCATAATCACTTTTTATAATACAGAGTCATTTTGGTAGCATATGTTTATACAAATACATATAACTTAGTATTTGGATTTTGCTTTGCCTTATCATATAGGCATGCAATACTTGTGTAAGAAAGGAATGAATAAAGAAAGACAAAAATATTGAATGAAGATGGCCCTATGAAAAAACTTTCTGAATTAGTTTTTGTGGTTGCATTAATAACTTTAAAAAAATATATAATCTGATGAGTCCACAAAGGACCCCACACTGATGACAGCACTCCAGGAAACCTATCTCTTGACTTCTATGAATGGAGGATAAACCCGTTCTTGCTTTTTTCAATTATTTTCCTCAGGATTATTTAGGTTATGACTCTGTGTTTTTATATATGAAAAATCTGATTGCAGCATAACAAAACTTATTTCCTAGTAACTATTTCATTTCACTTTTGTTTAGTACTTTCAATACTTTCTACTCCTATTTCTTGGAATGAATATCTTGATTTATAATGATAACCTTCAAATATGAGGAAATTATGTCACACTAAGTATCAGATCATGATATTTATAAATCTGAGACCTTGTGGTGATTGAAATTTCTGAGCTTAATTTTCCAATTCAAATGTCAGCTATATTTCAAAGTACTAACATATATTTCTTTGGTGTAGAATAATGACAGTTATTTTCAAGTGCATTGTAAAACCATATAGGCTATGAGATTTGATTGTCAATATGTTGATTTATTTCTTTTGCACTGCTGGATTGAAATGGGAATGTCTATCAAATTCAAGCACAATAAAATTGAGTGAGAGTTATTTGAGAAAGAATTATAATAAGGTTTTTAGATTCAAAGAGAAATAGGAAAAATTAGGCTACTGAAGATGTACTACCACTATTGACTTCATAATAAAGAAAATTTATTTTCCATCCTTAATTACCTTCACAGATATGTTTTTGTCCTATAAAATTAATGAGATATAAATAAAAATACATATAACTATAATTATTCAAATGCACATTATATATTTTTAAATGCACAGTAGTACATATAATTCTTAAAGTTATAATTATAAAATAATTTGTTAACCAAAATACACACAAAATTTATGATTGTCAATGTATTTTAATAAAAAATTTTAGAATATAAGATGTGTATTCAACTCAATATGTATCTAAATTTGTTGATCATCAGTTTTAATATTTTACTGAAAATTAAACATTCTGACAATTATAAGTACATGTGTGATAGAGTTTGTGTATATTACAGAAAACAAAATCAAAATGAGCTGGACACAGTAAATCACGCCTGTAATTCCAGCAATTTTGGATGTTGAGGGGAAAATATCGCTTGCACCCAGGAATTTGAGACTATCCTTAGCAAAATAGTGAGACCTCATCTCTTAAAGAAAAAAAAAAATCAAAAATTAGCTGAGCATGGAAGAGCACACCTATAATTCCAGCTACTCAGGTGGCCCAGGTGGAAGGATTGCCTAAATCCTGGAGATTGAGGCTGCAGTGAGCCATGTTCAGGCCACTGCACTCCAAACTGGGCAACAGAGTGAAACCTTACCTCAAAAAAATAAAATAAAATCCAAGTGTTAAGTGGTGATATTGAAGAACATTTAGGAGCTCATTTATTTCTCTTTTTACAAGTATTTCTGTTCCTCAAAATAATTTTATATTAACTTTAGCTCTTAAGTTTTATATGAATTTTTGAGTAAGGTTTTTAAAACAATGCCACCCACATATTTGGTACAGAAAATATCTCAAGTATTAGTAATCATAAATTAAAACTCATCTGCTTTATTTAATGCTTAAATCTCAATCCAAATTTTTAAATATCATTGATTATTAAGACTTTCTGAAAGGAAATATGTTCAATTATATCCCACTCTGTCTTGAGTAGGTTCAGCTTCAAGATATGGTAAAAATTTACTTGCTTCCTGATAGAGCAAGCGTGATTAATCTAGCCTAAGCATGGTCAAAACAAAGCTGATGCAAAGGATGTTTGGTAGCATATCAAAGAAGTGTTCAAAAAAAAGACAACCTTTATTTATTTGTTTGTTTTCTGTTTATTTATTCATTTATTCATGTATTTTTTTTTTAAGAATGTGAACTCAGACAAAAGGAGATAACCAAGAAAGGATCTCAACTGGTGAGTGGATGAATTAGTTAAGATAATGCTTGACAGCTGCTGTAATCAATTAAATATTGAAATCACAATAGCTTAACATTATAGAGGACTAGGTATTTCATATTTCTCACTTAAAGTCTGATCAGGCACAGGCTACCATGTGTGTTGACATCTAGCTGGTAGATGTAAAAAAGAAAGTGAATCACTACATAGATTACGTATTTTATTTTATATACCTGACCCAGACGGAATGTACACCATGTATGTTCACATTCATTGACTATAGCTATATTACCTGCCATATCCACCTGTGCGGGAGGCTGGGAGATATCAACTAGCTGTGAGTTCAGAAGAAAAGGAAAATGAATTTGGTTAGAGCTTTCCAGTCAAACGACAGAGCTTCAGAAAGTATTTATATTCATACTTAATCCAGAGGCATTATCATTATTGTGATGGTCCTGATACTTCTGAACATATCCACAAAATAAGGAGCAGAACGTGCAAACTGTGGGTAGAGAGATTATGACCAAATAAAAGGTGATTTATTGCATGGCACTGATAAGTAGGTGACCTTTAGAAAAATTTAAAAAAGATATACGTCTTCTCCTGTGGACTAGGAAAATAATGTACAAGTATACAGATGAATTTGGCTTAGCAGAAGAGGTTCTCAGTACTTATCTCAAATGTATCAGATATAAAGCTTCAATCAATAATCACAATTTTACAGCTAATTAGTGGATACTGTGATGAGGGGAGAATCAATGACTGGGCAAGAATGACTCTGAATCTGAAAGTGTCTTATTGCCTACAACTGGGCAAGGGCACGTGCTAGTCTATGACAAAACAGTTTCCAACATTCTGCCGCTTTAAAAATTCATTAATTGGTTGGGCTCGGTGACTCAGCCTGTAATCCCAGCGCTTTGGGAGGCCGAGGTGAGTAGATTGCCTGAGGTTCAAGACCTTCCTGGGCAACTTGTGGAGACCTCATCTCTACAATAAATCAAAAAAAAAAAAAAAAAAAAAAAAACAGCTGGGTGCGGTAACATGCACCTGTAATTCCGGGTACTCGGAAGGCTGAGGTGGAAGGATCGCCGGAGCCCAGAGGGTCGAGGCTGCAGTGGCCGAGAGAGGCCACTGCACTCCAGTCTGGGCCACGGAGTGAGACTCCAACTCAAAAAAAAAATTCATTAATTTATGATGTTAGTACAATGCACTATCAATTCAGGCCATTTTGTAGTAATTGATACTTTAATGGCTGAATTCAGATTGCATTTTGTTTCAAAAGTAGCACTTGTCTATGAGAGCAGAAATTTCATGTTTTCACTGTAATTTATACCATCTTAATATATTTGAAAAAATTTAGGTTGTAAGAATTTACACATTTTGTTTATAAAATTTATTAGATAGTTTTGCTGATTTATATACTCCTATGTAAAATATAAGAGTTAAAACCATAGACATTTTTCTGAATTTGCTATTTAATTAGTTAAAATAACAATTTAAAGTTTAGAAACTTAATAGTGTTATAACAATGCAGAAAATGTTTATTTTTATAAGAAAACTAATGATATTTTAAATGGTCCTACAGATTACCCTTAAAAGAATTTATGATATCTAGAGAAAAAAACATGTTTTTAGTTATACTCAAATGAAGGTTACGTAATTAGATAGAAAATGTTTGAGTCATTTACTTCTAGGAGTTTCTAAATATGACTGTTATACTTGGCATGAGGCCAGATATAGTAAGTATGTTGGGCACACATATATCATCAGGACAATCTATAGATGACTACAAATAACACCAAATGTTTCTATCACATGCAATTAAATGCACATGTTTGCATAGCATATACATCAACAACATTTCAGTTTCTCAACATCAGTACTTACATAACTACTAAAAAGTAGACTTATAGAGTCAGAGCAAATCAGTTAAGATATGTAATCCTAATTTTTGAATCATTTAAAAAACATTTCTTTCGTACTGTTTATATTTAAATTAACACAAATATAGAAAGACGAATATTAATTACTTTTAATAATTTACTTTAAACACTAAATGTACCTTAAATTATAAATAATTTTTCTTATTAAAATTTATATTTACTTTAAATAATAAAGTGGATGGTTAAGTGTTTTCTCTTTTGCTCATGAAATTTAATAATGGGAAAATGATTATATGTAAGATAAAAAGTTTGACCTCACCCAGGATGTGAAATTAGACCACCATTTACTACAATCCTAATAAAAGTTATAAGGAAAATCAAGTAACACAAACATATACTAGACTAGACACTACACACATACACAAATACACACACACAGAAACTCACTCCCCGAAAAAAGGAAATAGCCAGCAAACAAACAAAATTCCAATTAAATAATATAGCAAAATATGAACTGCTCAACAATCTTTTTATTGTAACAAGTGCTGGAGATACAGAAGTAAACAAGTGAAATTATTTACTAATATGTTTAATAAAATTGATTGAATTTAGAGATTGACTTCTTAACTTTCTAAAGGAATTTGAATTTGAAAATATGACTTGCTTTTTGACATCAACATGGTTAAAGTTGTACACTGAAATAGAGAAGAATAATAAGTAAGCAAATATTTGCGAAAGAAATATTAAATTATCTATGCACCTGTTGAATATGAGAGGCTTAACCATAGTCCAAGTTGAGATGTTTGGTGGCCAATCAGATACATTAAGTCTGAGGGTGAGAAGAGTGATCAGACCTAGAGATAACTGAAGTCAAGAAAGTAAATAGTGTCACTTAAAGATGATACATAAATTGAGAAGAGAATAAACACATGATGGATTGATGAATTCCCGCAAACAATGACTGGGCAGAGAGGAAAAGTCAGAGTAAGGATTAAAGGGTATTAGCTGAAAATGATGAAAACTTTTTATTGTCATTCTACCTAATGGAATTAACTTAAGAACTAATTAAAAGAATATCAATGCAGTTATTTGTACCTTGTTTGCTTGGTGGTAAGAAGTCAAAGGGATTCAGTTCTAATGTTTTCTCACTGACATATTTTTTGTTTGAACCAGATAAAGAGATCATCTGTTGATACTGGATGGATAACAAAAATGTCAGATGTTAGGTAAATATAGAGAATTTAATAGGGAAAATCAGATATATTGATCTAGAGTTGGGGTTTTACCTTGTAGGGATACTAACAAGATAAACTATTAAGGAAATTCAGTGGATCTTCAAAGGGATGCATTCAGAGTGACTGTAGATTTTGAACTAAATCAGATAAGAAGGATCTAATCGTCAGGGAAAATGGGCTAGCTGACAAAGGAAAGTTATCAGGACAGTAGTTGAGCACAGAAGCAGGATGGATAGAAGGTTCTTCTCAGACAGTGAGACATCTAACAGAGATATTAGAACTCTAGAATTATCAATTCATGATAATTTATAGATTATGGAAATGGGAATAATAACCAATGAAGTGTGAAGAGAACTTTTTGAATTGCATATCGTATGATTAGAAATCTGGAAAGTCAAATAGTTATATGGTTGGTCAACATGGATTTTGAATTCACCCACGGTAAAGACAAAACATTGTTTAACAGAGAGAGTGATTATGAATTAAGAGTAGATGAATTAATGAAAAAGTATCTTTGACAGACTTATAGAATATAGCAATGGGGGAGTGGAACAGAGTGCAGTAAGTAAATGGAATGAACTAAAAGAAAGAGTAACTATAAAAGAGTAAAATTACTTTCTGGAGTTAAATTGATGAGTTAAAAGTCACCAAACTTACTTCTTTTCAAATAAAAGATTAATAAGAACAAGAATTCTATTTCTGAGAGAACTGCTGTTGATGTTGTCACTTCATAAATGTGCCAGGTTTCAATTAAGGCATGAAATATGAGGAAAGTTCAGTGAATTGATTCAGATGTAGGACACTTACTGTTTACGAAGTGGAAAGTCTGACTCTCATAGTATATGGAATTTGGATGATACCAGTAATTGAGGTTCATGCTAGAGGAATGAAAGGCAAACCTCCTGGAGAGGTTTTCTATTCTGGATGTTTATATGCAAAATGCCAAGATTTAACTAATTCTGACATTTTACTGGTGGTAGGTAGACATATAGATGCTCTTGAAAGACCAACGATGACTTATTTTTTTTTGAGTTGGAGTCTCACTCTGTCGCCCAGACTGGAGTGCAGTGGCCGCTCCCGGCCACCGCAGCCTCCACCCGCTGGGCTCCGGCGATCCTTCTGCCTCAACCTTCCAAGTAGCCGGAATTACAGGCATGCGCTACCACGCCCGGCTGATTTTTTGATTTATTGTAGAGATGAGGTCTCGCTCCCCAGGCGGGTCTCGAACCCACGGGCTCAGGCAATCCACTCACCTACGATGATATTTTTATACATAAAAATGCATACAATCTTTCCTTACTTTTAGATTGTTCCTTTTTTTTAATGTAATCTACTCTCCCAAGTACTATCCCAGATATCCTTATATACAGAGAGCCAATATAAGAAATTGAATCAATACAGTCATAACATAAAAGAACAATGGAGGTTCAAAATATGTATTATACAGAAAGATTTACATTTATGCTATTCATTATGTGTGGGCCTTTTGGTGAATACAGACTATTTTCAACCTTTTCAAATATCAACTTACAAGAAGTTATTTTTCTTTTATAAATGTAGAATGCATATAACTATTTTTGCTACTAGATTTTTAATTATTCACTTTTGATATATGAGATCTTCATTTTATTTTGTTAAAGCAAAATTGTTTTGTTAAATTTGTTATTTCTAAATACCTTGATGGTGTATAAATAAAGTTATATTATTATTTTTGTAAATAATTTATATGCTTTAATTAGTTTCAATATATTCTGCCTATTGTAACAACACTTAGCTAAAAATGCTTTTCTTCAAAAATGCCAATACTTTATATTTTCTAATGATATTTAAGTTTATATTACATGTTCTTCTGTAACAAAGAATTGCTCAAAGAAAGGTGGAAAATTTTCCCCCTTTAACAATAATGTTATTCAAAATATCATTTAAATATAAATGTTAGCTATATTATACACTTGCAAATAAAATATAAATCCAAGGGACAGAAAAAGAAGAATTAGCAAGTGAACTGAAAAAAGCCAGCGAAAGACAGGAAAAAAGAGTGTGTTCTTATGTGAATGTTGTCTTTAATGGCATCAAATGTATGTCATCAGCAGGTCAAAAAGAACTAAAATGTTTATAGAATCCAGCAAGAAGTATTGGCAATGTTGGCAAGAGCAGTTTATGAATGTTAAAAGGCATTGAATTTGAAATGCTGCTGAAAGTTAATGAACGACTGGGGAATAAGAAAATAGAAAGTAGAAATATGTCTAAAAGAAGAGAGAGAGTTTAGCTCCTGTGTTCCTTTCTTGCCAGTCACATATGTACATATTTTCAAAGTATGCTGTATGCATAGTCACACAAGACAGAAAATGCAATATTTCAAAAATAGTTCGAGCAAAGAATATTTTTTCCAGTTATTTGATTCAACTAATGTGTATCAAATGCCTGTTTGTTTCAGACAGTTTTCAATGTTCTGGGAATGCATAAGAAATAAACAAAATCCATGTGAACAAACTTTTCATTCTAATAGAGCTAACATTCTGGTGTTCACACATATAATGGTACATATATGTGCATGTAAAATTACTTATACATAATATGTATAATGTGTATAATATGGGTTGTATATAATATATTTGGCAAAATGATGACATATACTATGAAATCTAACAGTGTAGTATAAGGCAAAACAAATGATAAGAGTATTGCTACTTTACATAGAGTTATGGGAAACATTGTCTAGAACACTTAGGTTTGAGTAGGACCTGAAAAGCAGTTAAGGAGTGTGTTCTAAGGATATCTGGAGGAAAATAACAATAGGAAGAACAAAGAACAAGTGTTAAGAGGCTCAGGCGGAAAGATGCAAGATGCTTGCTGTCAGACGGAAAAGAGATTCCCTGATATTAGCAGGAGGCTGGGTTTTCAAGACGTTTTAAGTCACTATAAGAACTTGGGTTTACTCTGAGTAAAATGCAAAGCCATTAGATTGACTCAAACTGCTTAACTGTTTTAATCCAGATTGACACCTATGTACATTTGGGACTAGGATACATCTTCATACCTGTATTAAAGAGAAATTGGTGGAGCAAAGATGGCAACAGAGAGACCTGACAGGAAATCCTTGCAGTAAGTAAACATTAAATATCTTTATGTCACAATTGAATGTATATCATCTTATCATTTTATAGTAAAAGCATGTATTAATTTACAAGATAATATAAAACAATATAACATTACTTATAGATCTCAACATCTTTTAGACGGATGATGTAAAATTTTAATTTTAATAAATCTTAACTTTGATCAATATATGTAGAAGAAAAAAATAATTTTTATATAACAAATATAATTTTATTTCTTAATAAAAATATATTCCTCTATTTTTAGTTAAAAGCATATCTTAAAAACATGTTTAAATCATACTGGTGGTCATTCTTAAAGAATGGATTAAATTATAATTTCTATGCCTGAAAATAAAATAAAATTTTATAACATGTCTTTTTTGAAAACTTAGCTTTCTGGAAAATGAACTTCAAATCACAATTCATCCTTACAGTTTTGGTTTATCATTGTATTCAGAAGTACAAAAATAAAATAAGAAACACAAAGTACTCCTTTTTCTCACTATGAAACAATATCTCAGAAGAATACAGCCGTTATAGTAATTATTAAATAGGTTTTTTTTTTTTTTTTTTTTACGAGCTGGGGTCTCACTCCATCGCCCAGGCTGGAGTGCAGTGGCACGCTCATGGCTACCCCAGCGTTGACCTGCTTGGCTCCTGTGATCCTTCCGCTTCAGGCCTTCCTAGTAGCCGGAACTGCAGGTGCCCGCTACTACACCAGGTTTTTAAAATTATTGTGGAGTTGAGGTCTCACCAAGTTGATAAGTTTTTTTAAGAAGATATTGAATTATACTAAAACCTTGTGCCTGTATTCACTAATAGTTCCAGCATGGAAGACTTAACAAAATATGCACCAAAAATAAAATTAAAGAATATGAAGCAATCTCTTTATTTGTAGAAAAGATGGGATTATTCTGTGTTTGAAATTTTAAGTGTTTGGCAATTAAATTTTTAGCTTTTTGCAAATGAAATATCAAATATGTGATTAATGCTTGTAAAAGAGAATAAGTCAAGTTGTAGTAAAGAACATTAAATGGTGAAATCATTATATTGATCTTTGTGTAGCAGTCCATATGCATACGGGTAGTTTAGGATTGTTGGGTGGTTTAGAGAACAATGTTATCCCTGATTCCTCTATATTTTTGTACCATCAGCATAGTAAGTTTTGACACTTATTGCTGTATTTCAGCAAATAGGAAACATAAGCTGTAAGAAGCAGACATTTAATCATTTTAAGAGTATTTTTGAGAAGTTATATATTTCAAATTCTTTTAAGTCCTATTATCCATAAGTTAGTCATGTAGTCCAATTTAACTATGAGTGAAACATAGTCTCAATTTTGGTGTCCTCCTAACCTTTGAAGGGAAGTATATATAATAAATGAAGAAAAAAGAAAGAATGAAGAACAGAAAAACAATTGTCTCTGTAAAACTCCTTTTTAAAAATTTCAGAATACAGCAATTTAAAAAATATTTATATAGAGAAAATTTTTGACACGTGAAAATATATTACACATTTAACTAAGTAAACAAATAACAAAAGTAATTATATATCACAAATTTTCATTTAAATACTTTAATAATATCTTAGTTTATTCATGCTGCTATAACAAAATACCACGAGCTAGGTAATTTATAAACAACAGAAATGAGCCGGGCTCGGTGGCTCAGCCTGTAATCCCGCGCCTTTGGGAGGCCGAGGTGAGTGAATTGCCTGAGCCCGCGGGTTCGAGACCCGCCTGGGCAACTTGACGAGACCTCATCTCTACCAAAAAAAAAAAAAAAAAGAATGAGCCGGGCGTGGCGGCGCATGCCTGTAATTCCGGCTACTCGGAAGGCTGAGGCGGAAGGATCACCGGAGCCCAGAGGGTCGAGGCTGCGGTGGCCGGGAGCGGCTGCTGCACTCCAGTCTGGGCGACAGAGTGAGACTCCAACTCAAAAAACAAACAAACAAACAAACAAACAAAAAACCAGAAATGTATTCCTTATATTACTGTAGGCTGGGAAATTCAAGATCAATATGCTGGCAGTATTGGCATTTGCTGAAGACTCTGCTTCACAGATTGTGCCTTCTTGCTCTACCATCACATGGCAGAAAGGGAAGGGGAGATCTCTTGAAACTCTTTTATAAGGGCACTAATCTCACTTATGAAGGTGGAACCCACATAATTTCATTTTGTTCCAACATATAAATTTTGGAAGGACTTACTATACAGAGGGGCTCTACAACTTAGTGCTGAAGGTAAAAAAAAAAAAAAAAAAAAATAGAAGGGATAATGTTGTGGTGCTAAGACCAAAAAATATATTAAATTTCTTTTTGGCATATATAAGTTTGTAATATTCCATTATTTATGAAAACTTAAGGAAAGTAATATAACTTAAGAAACATAATTTGTTTAAGTGTTTTTTTTAATCTTCCATTAAAGATTTACTTCAAAAGAAGAAAGGGTAGGTTAAAAGAAAGAAACTGCATGCTCTTAGAAGTTTTATGAAAATGAAAAGAAAAAGAACCTAGAAACTATAGAAAGTGAACTCCATGGTTGGGAACAAGTGAACTTCAGAAACTTCCAGAAACAAAAATTACAACACACACACACACACACACACACACACACACACACACACACACACACACACATTATTAGAAAACTGTTTGAAAACTAGTTCCAGATAATCTGATTTGGAAACTATTCATTAAAGTTGCTCTCAAACTTAGAGTGGACTAATTGAATTTACCTCCATAGTCTTTGAAAATGTTTGCATTCAGTAGGAAGAGGAAGAGTTACATATCTCCTATATAGAGAATTTTTATTTATGGGTTTTTTTTGACACTTTATTATAATTCCAACAACTTAAAACAACAATAACAGCTATACTATCCCAACTTGTATATATATACACATCTATGGGTATATATATATATGTATATATACATATATAAATATATCATAATTTCTACGGAAATACTGTGTGTAATAGTATAAATAAACCTATTTGATACATGACTTAACTAAGTATGTGCACAGAGATGTATGCAAGCAAAGAGAATAACACTGGAGTAAGACAAAGCCTATCACATATAAAGGAATAAGATAAGTTTAATGTAGTTGAAGTACACAACATGAAAGGAATCAAGATATGGTAAATTTGTGTTTATTGCATTGTAAGCAAAGTGCTATAATATTATTTGAAAGCAGAATGTGATAAAATATGTGTATACTTGATCCTAGTCAAAAATCAAGAGACTATATGTAGCGAAAAATAAAAAGCTAATAGTCAAAATAATGGAAATAAAGAGAAACACACACATGCAAAAACGAACCCCAAATATAATAGGAATAGAACAAAAATGGACAAAAATAAATAGTACCAATAGAAAACAAATAGAAAGATTTATACTTTCAATGAAACCATATTGACAATATTATTTAATGTAAATGATTAAACCTTCAAAGTCAGGCAAAGTTAGTTCCCTTAAATAAGTAAAACACATCTGTATGCTGTCTATAAAAAACTTTAAATATTGTGAAACAGATTGATTAAAAGTAAAGATGGAGAAAGTTATATTATGCAACAATATTATTAAATAAGCTAGAATGACTTTATTAATATAAAACAAAATAGGATTTAGGACAGCAAATGTTGCCAGAAATATAGAGGGTATGTTAGTTTCCCAACACTGCCAAAACAAAGTACCATAAACTAGACAGCTTAAACAGGATAAATATTTTGTTTCATAGTTTTCAAATCTAGAAGTCTGAAATCAAGGTGTCAGCAGTGTTTGATCCTTTTGAGACCAGGAAGTGCGAATCTCTTCCATGCCTTTTCCTTAGCTTATGGCCATCTTTGGTATTCCCTGTCTTGTGACAGCGTAACGCCAATCTTTAAATAACATTCTTCTTGTTTATCTATATTGTCTTCCCTCTGTATTTCCTTCTTTCTCTGCCACATTTCCCCTTTTTCTATGGATACCAATCATTTTCGACTAGGACTTGTCTTAATTACCTTATTTTAATATGATTCTCTTTAAAGACCTTATTTCCAAACAGAAAGATCATGCTCTGAGGTGTTAAGGGTACTATTTTGAAATACATAATTCAACCCATATGCTGCAGCTTTTCATAATGATGAGGGGGTCAAATTTTCAAAAAATGATAGAGATTCTCAGTATGTTTTTACCTTATTAAAAAACTCAAATTATTTTAACCAAATTCTTGTAGAACTGAAATAAGTAGACATATGTCCTATTTTAGTTGCAAGTTCAGCACTCCTCATATGTCTATGTATATAAATATCAGTAATGAGAAAGTACTGAGAAGATAGATAGATAAGCAACCCAAATAAAAGTAGTCAAAGTTGAATAATATAGACACTTCACAAGAGAAGATATATGAGATATATCATTGACTAATCAATACATGAAAAGAAGCTCAATATTATAAATAGTTAGGGAAAATGTATTCAACTTGTCTTTACAAAGTCATTAGAATAGTAAAATAAGTGATTGACAATATTAAGTAATGGCAAAAATGAGGAATGATTGAAACATTTTCCCACTGCTATCAGAATTATCATATAAACTTTCTATTATAAGAGAGTTTGACAGTTTCTTCTCCACTCAAAAGTTCTTAGCAGATTAAAAAAAAAAGTTCAAAATCTGGAACAACCAAAAAGTCCATCAGCAAATAGATAGATACACAAAGTATAGTATATCAATATAACAAAATATTACCCAGCAATAAGAATTATATGCACTAAACCATGACGCATCTCAAACTGTTATGCTAAGTGAAAGAAGTTGCAGAATTGTACACTCTATATAAATCTATGCCTATAAAATTCTCATATAAGCAAATATAAACTACTGGGCAAGTTTGTAGATATGACATCAAAAGGGCATGTGAGAACTTTATTAAATGATGGAAAAATTGTATATCTAGATTTTGGTGTTGCTTATATCCGTATAGATTTGGTAAAATGTCTTAAACTGTACTGTTAAGTATTGCAATTTATGTATGTAATTATTATGGAAATTGTCTCTATATAAACTTTGTGAAGAAGAAGAAAAGGAGGAAGAGGAGGAGGAAGAGGAAAAGAGGGAACTGGAAGAGGAAAGGAAGGAGGAAGAGGACAAAAGAGAAGAGAAAATTAAACAGAAAGAATATGTGGGTCACTGTAAAAGTAACTTAGTAAATTAAATGCTAAGTATATTGATTTTTTTATACTTGATACTAATTGAACAAGTCAGTTCATACTTGAATGACAAGCAATTATTACATTAATAGTCTCTCCTTTGAGATAAAAGACTTTTATTATATTGAACAATGGAATATCCTCAACATTCTAAATATGGAAAATTATGCCATGCTTTATTCATTTCGTTATATATATGTGTGCTCCTATGCACTGAAGTACAAAGGCAGATTCTAATGTTTAATAATTTGGGTATGAATAACAAATGTACATTAAATAATGGTTTAAGATAGTATGTATATTTTACAAAGGTCTTGTAAAAGAGAATAGCACAAATGTAAATAATAAGTCTAAAAGAATATGATTTATTTTCTTCTGACTGAAATCTTATTCATTAAATATCTCTGGAGCATTTTAGATCCTTGAACAAAATAATTGTCTTATAAACGTAAGACTGTTTTCAATGTAAAATTTTATTTGAAGCATAATGATTTGTGAAGTCATTTATCACTAGAACATTTCCTGAAGGCAAAGTCATGTACATTTTCTATATTTTGATTTTTTGATTCCACTGAACAGGTATTCTGATTTAACAAAATATTAACAAAAGTTATTTGTTTATTATTTTATCAGACTTCTATCTGCATAAATTACATCAAATAAAGGCAAAATTAGTAAAATTCAAATGAACAATAAAAATCCTAAAAAGAGTAGGAGCTTTGAAAAATAAGTTAAATTTATACATCTTTTTCGGAAATGGATGATCCGTAACCACTTGAAAATTATGCATGTTTTAAGACCATGCCCTGTCCATAACATATTAAATGTGAAAATATTTTTTCTAAATTTTCTTACAGTTTAAACTATGCTACATTTTTTTATTTAAATGAATGTAGACTATCTTAATTTATCAGATTTCATCTCTGGGCTATTTTTTTTATTATCAAATAAGATCTATATACAATACTCACAATAAAACATGTCCCAAAAAGTTGAAAAATATCATCACGACTATATCACGTATCTCATATTATAATTTACCAAAATAACTGAAGTATATTTTCTTTATTAGAAACATTCAAAAATAAAAGATATAAGATATTTTTAAAAGTAAAACAAGCACTTATTCAATAAGAGCTTGCATTATATTTATACTCAATGTTTTTCAACTTTCAGTTGTTTGTTATGACATTATTTGAAATGAATTACCTACAAACTATTTTTCAAATTTATGATAAAGACTATAAACATATGCTACAAAGGCCAAGCTGTTTCAAGACAAATATTAGAGAACAAGAAGAGAAGGAATTCATCTATCTATCTATCTATCTATCTATCTATCTATCTATCTATCTAATCATCATCATCTATTTGCCTATCTGTCTATATTTATGCCAGTTAAAAACAAATGTAATGTTTTTCATTCTTATAAGACAGTTATTAATATGATAGTCTCAGAATGCCATACTCTATTTTCTCAAAAGCATCGTTATCTAAAGTAGGATTTGTTCTGCCATTTATTTTTGCTAATGAAGAAAAACAAAAAACTTTACAAAGTTAATCTAAACTATAAATGTAAGTTTAAAAGAATTTTGTTAATAGTATATATTTATTTTGCTTAAGTAGCACTTAATTTTACAAAAATTTGGTGATTCGGACATTTCTTTACATGCAGCTATTTATAAGATAAATAAATAAAATAAAAATTTATTAAATTGAAATTTCCTTTTACTTTTCAATAACCTCAGCAAGCATTTTTGGCTACCTGCGCTCTGCGGTCTCTACGGCTAGATCCAATGGTCTAGTAGGTAGAGGATGCTCAGTTTTTCCTCAAGAAGCTCTCAATGTAATAAAAGAAATTAGGCATGAAAATAAATGATTAGAGGTCAGCAACTGCTAAAAAGTAAACTGGGCTGTCTCTCCACTCTCTCAATGGCTTTTTTGGTTTTGCAGAAGCTAGTCAGTTTGATGAGGTCCCACTTGTCTGTCTTATCTCTTATGGCATGGGCACTTGGGATTTTGATCAGAAATTGGTTGCCAGTTTCAATTTTCATAAGGATGCCTCCTGCATTTTCTTATAGTCTGAAGTTTTATGTATAAGTCTTTGATCCATTTAGAGTTGATTTTTGTGTATGGTGATATGTAGGGGTCTTGTTTTTATCTTCTGCATGTGGTCAACCAGTTTTCCCAGCACCATTTACTGAATAAGTTCTCCTCTCCCTAGTAGTTGATGGTGGGGGCATTGTTGTAAATGAGTCAGTTGAAAAACTAAAGTTTCGTCTCTGAAATTTCTATCCTTTTCCATTTGTATATATGCCTGTTCTTGTACTAATACCAGGCTATTTTGATTATTATAGCTTTATGATAAAGTTTAAAGCGTGGGAGCATGATGCTTCCCACTTTGTTTTGTGGTTGAGGATTTTTTTGAGATTCGTGGTCTTTTATGTTTCCATATGAATTTCTGCATTGTCATTTCCAGTTTCTGAGAAGAATACTGCTGGTAATTTAATGAGTATTGCAGTAATTCTGTATATCCCTTGGGTAGGATACACATCTTGACAATATTGATTCTTCCAGTCATGAGCATGGAATATTTTTCAATTTGTTTGTATCATTTTTGATTACTTTGGACAGTGTTTAGTCGTTTTTTGTCGTAAAAGTCTTTGACTTCTCTGGTTAGGAAGATGCCAAAGTGTTTCAAAGAAATGCAAAAGGTTATCAGAGATTACTATGTATACCTGTATGGAAAAAAACAAATCCTAAATGAAATGGTGGACTTTTTTACCTCTCCTAGTTGAAACAAGAAGAAATTGAGACCCTAGATAGACCAATAACAACCCAGAAAATTGAATATGTTATAAGAAAATTACCTACAATAAAAAATCCCTGGACCAAATGGCTTGCCAGCAGAATTCAACAAAACATACAAGGAGGAGTTGACACTTATCATACTGAAAGTATTCCAGGCTATTGAGAAAGATAGAACTCTCCCCAAATTATTTAATGAAGTTGACATCATATTGATACCCAAACCAGGTAAAAATCCAACAAAGAAAGAAAACTACAGGCCAATATTCTTGATGAACATAGATGCTAAAATTCTCAACAAGATTCTAGTAGACTGGATCCAACAACACATCTCAAAAATCACTCTCCATGACCAAGTAGGTTTCATCCCCAGGATACAGGGCTGGCTCAACATCTGGAAGATCATAAACATAACTAAATACATCAACTGATGTAAAGACAAAGCCCATATTATTTTATTATTAGACATGGAAAAAGCTTTTGATAATATCCAGCACCCCTTCTTGATTAAAAATGCTCAAGCATCAAGGCATAGATGGAACATACCTCAAAATAGTAAGAACCATCTACAAGAAACCTACAGCCAATGTATTGTTAAACAGACAGAAATTGGAATCACTTCCCCTGAAAACAGGAACAAGACAAGGATGCCCACTCTCACCTCTCCTGTTCAACATAGTATTGGAAATCCTAGCAAGAGCAGACAAGAAAAGGAAATTGGGATATCCAAATAAGAAAAGAGGACATTAAGTTAGCCCTCTCTGCAGATGAAATGATTCTATACCTGAAAAATCCAACAGACACATGAAAAAGTGCTCAGCCTCACTCACTTATAATAAGTTATAAAGAGAAATAAAGCAACTAATAATAGTGTCTGATGAAAATACGCTATCCCTAGCATAGGGATCTGCACATCCATTACTACTACTTCTAATAATATCACATTTTGTGGAGTTATGACGTGCTGATTGGACAAGCCTAGAGCACTAACTGCTGCTGTAACCCTGATCATAATAATCAATCTGATACAGCATTTTATATTATGAAAAAATTTTTTAAAAAAACAAATTTAAAGTGGTTGAGTAGTTTTCCTTCAAAAACATGTGATTAGATCATGTGCAATCAAAATAAATGATTAAATTTTGAAATTAGAACTGCAGTTATGTAAAAAGAGATGAGAGTACCTAAAAAAATGAAATAAGATGCAGACTTGAAGTTTGCAAATTAATATATAAACATATATAGATATAGATATATATGAATTTCCTACCTGCTAAGCAAGTATTGAATAACTGATTTACATCCATGAATCTATTGAAGTGTTGAACACAACCAAAATAAATATTATTATATTTGCAGCAGTGTAGTTGTCAAAGTGATCTTATAAAGAGCTAAGAGGAAATTTATTTATTTTTGCTTCAAAAATGTTTTTTTAAAAAATTTTAGGGTGGTGGATGTCATTAAAACTATAAAAACAAAGGAAATAAGTACAATGATGGCTATTTTATTTACAGAAAGGACATTGACAGTATGATTGCTGATGTTTCTAATTTAGAATGTAAATAAAAGAAACAAGAATATTTTGTCAAACTATTTGCAATATAAATAAAATATAAATTAACAAAATACAGCATTTTGAATTATATAACTTTTATTAAACCTTAATATATTTACATTTCCTGGTTATTCATTATTGGTTAAAAATACACGCCCATTGTAAAATATACAAACAGTTTCTGAACACATAATACTTAACAAGTTTAATTTACCAGTTTGATATAACATATGATGTAAATGTCTTATTATATATATGGGAAACAACGGTCTCTCCTCTCCAAAATATAAAAACTCTAAATATAAAAATCATAAGATAAAACTCTACCATAGTAATGAAATATTTTTATTTGGTTGGTTTTTTTCTGTTTCATTTTTCTAATTTTAAACTTTCTAGCCAACTGGAATTATAAGCTGACAGAAAAATTACTTGATGTATTTATTTTTAATAAATAACATTTTACAATATTCAAGAAAAATAATAATAATGGCTAACATTTACTGAGCATATGCATACATAGATTAACTTTCAAATCTTATAAAATCCCATTTAGTTAGATACTATTATTACTCTCATCTTACAATGAGGAACTTAAGGTCTAGAGACACCAAGGAATTTAATCATGAAAATTCAATCAGCTGAAAGCATAACTGGAATTTGCAGCTCAGTCTTAAGGAGCCTACTTTTATCTATTATATTGTATCAAATATTTTAACCAACTTCACCATTTATATGGGCACAGTTTTCCACTTATAGACATTCTGAATACATTATTTGCACAAAATTTCTTCTAGACAATCAGCAGGACTCAAAGTTGAATTTAAAATTGCTCTCAAATTTGCCATAATTTACATTATTTCATTTTATTGCTTATGTTAACACAGAGGAGGATAATAGTCCATAAAATATACTTTTTATTTTAAAAATTAGATTTACATTTAATGTACCATTTTGATTTTATTGCAGTCAGAGTTGCTTACCAAAACATTATTTAAATATGTCCTAAATTATGCTAAAGAAGAAATACATAGAAATACTAAAACTGGCTATTATGATAACAGATCTTTGAAATTTATGTTATGCATATATGCATTTTTCTAGCTCGTGTGCTATTTTCAAAATCAGATAATTTTTAATATTTTCTTTTAAGTCCAACTATTTGAGTAACAGAAATTCTGAATAAAACATTTATGGTTGATAGTTTCATTAAGGTAGACTGCCTTTCTTGGTTGGGGTGCTATAATTATTGTGCTTGATAGTGGCTGAGAGATATAATGGAATATATTTCCAGAAAGTCAATGATAAATAAGCTAATCAGCAAGTCTCCACTTTAATTTGCTCCCAATACATTCATAAAATAGAAGCAAAAGAACACAAGAACTTCAAGAATAAACTGTCTTCAGCAGCATCCATGTTACTGTAAAGGACATGATTTTGTTCTTCTCTATGGCTGGGCACATGAGAACAAAGGTGGGAATAACAGATGCTGGACACTGCTAATGAAGGAAGGGAAGGAGGAGGTTAGGAAGCACACAATCACACACTGGATACTGTGCCCACTACTAGGGGAGAGAGGGTTTTCTGGAAACTTAAAGTTCACTTGCACACAATTTACTTATGTAGTAAATCCTCACATGTACCTCACAACTCTAAAATTAAAAAAAGAACTATGTTTTATCTCCATAATGTTGTTGCTTGTTGCAAAGCTTATTGATGTTATTAATTCCTGTAAACAAAATAAGAAAAAAGAACTAAGGAGCTCTTAAGGGGTTATCATGGTCTACAGAGACTACAAGCCCTTGTTTAATTTGGGGGTCACTGGAGGGACTCTGACAATTATGCATTGGTGTGAATGCTTCTGTTCCAGACGTGGCCCAAACAAGGCAACTCATAAACTGATGATGGGGATCTATGCAATCTTATATTCATAAATAAATATACCATTACCTCTTGGGTAAATTGTGGAAAGCCCAGGAGAAAAAGAAAAACGGAACAGTATCCCTGGAGTAGAAATATTCATAAAAAATTCTACACAAATTAACAATAGTTGGAAATGGTAGTTAAAAATCCGTGATATTTAGGAACAGTGAAATTAATTAGCCAAGGTGTTATCTATTCCTGCAAAAACATGTGCCATGCCAGTCTACTTGGACGGCTTCAAGTCCTTAAGGATATGTTTCTTTTTTGTTTATTTAAATTAACTTTTAAATATTAAATATAATTTAAATATTAAATATTGTCGATTAGCCAGATCATATGCCCAGTCTGTGAACATAAAACTAATTTAAGGCTGCTTTGGCATATTTACTATGCCGACTTAAAGTCACTTAAAAAACACCAAGTGCAAAAGATTACTCTGAGCTTCACTCTGTTTCTTAAAAGCAGAAGAAGAAATTCCCATGTGCCAGTTTTCCTTCCTATACCAGAAAAAAAAGAAAAAAAAAAGCCATAGTTGTCTTCAAGAATGAGAAGTTGAGACCACGGAAAAATCTGTACAAACCTTGTAAAACAACCTACATCTTCCTAGTTACTTCTCCACTTGGGCTACCCTTTCCCAATCCCCTTAACCTTGTTTCAATAATTTACTATTCTAAATCACTATGTAAGTATTCGTCTCTAACTGTGTCCTTGGGTCTTCATATCCTTATGAATGTTCTTGTGTCTGAAAAGCTTGTATTGGGGCAACCCATTCAGGTCCCTTCCTACCGTGTGAGCTTTTCTGTCCTCAATAAATCCTGCTTTCTCACTGTCCGTATCCCTCATTCTTCCTGGACCTGAGACAAGAACCTCAACCTGAAAGCTGCAACCTGAATGTGTGGTTTTATATATATATGTATATATGTATATATTTCTAGACAATAAAGATGTTTGTTTTTAAAAAAAGAAAGACAAAAACTTGTATTAAGTAAAATGTATGTTTTTCACCCATTTATATGTCTTATGTCAATTTAATTCTTAGGTCCATTTATTAAAAAAAGAGAAAAGACAAAGAGGGCAGAGGTAAAATTTTGCTTGTCCTACAATTACTTTCTTTAAAGTGGTAAAAATCATAATTTGGTGCACATCTTGGGACACAGTAAGTGCTAAATAATAACTCAGTATATTAGATATTGAAAATAAATAAGCAAACAAAAATAAACATGATATTCAAGAACATGGAAATTTTGTACTTATGCTCTTGATTATTTTGTTTGAAAAAGTTGTATTTCTTTATGCAAGAAGAATAGAATGTATCAGGAAATTGTTTCTAAAATAAGGTTAGCCAGGAAAAAAAAAATCAGTTAATGGTTTGCAGTTCATCTCAAAAGAATGTGACATGTTGTTGAACCTAAGTGCAGTGAAGTATGATAATGTGGCTTCACTTTGCCCAGTGTCAAATAAGGCGGTGGAACTTTTTTTTTTTCCATCATTAACCAGGCAGTCTTGTAAATGCAGTTATAAGAAAAATAGAGTTTGACACATTGTTTGACACATTGATGCAATGCAAAAGAGTCTATTTGTCACTTTTAAAGGCCTCTAAACATCAATGGATTTTAAATAGAGAAGAGGAATATTTTTTACTCTAAAAAAACACAAAACAGAGATAACTTTTTGAGAGCCATGATTTTAGGAAAGGTTTCCCTTTTTTAAAAGAAAAAAATATTCATGACACTTGTTAAAGACAGTAAGACAGACTTTATTCAAGGGGACCACGGAGACAGGTATAGAGATCACTATAATGGCATCCTATGGAGTATGGCTGGGGGGATATGGGACTGACTGAACTATGACTCTGACAAGGGCAGGGAAATTTATAGCCAAGGAGTGGTGCAGGGGCCAGTTGATGGAAAATGACTAGGAGATACATAAGTAATAACAGGGATTCTTTCTAGAACGAATCAAGAGAATTCAGTTAGATATCTAGGATGGTCAGATACCAGGGATGGAGGTATGCACCAAACTCACTTCGCAGAATTCATGCTCAAAAGGGATTCTACAAGAACAGAGAAGAAAGACCAAGGTTGGGCTTAGTCAAGGTTAGAGCTAAAAGAATTCTGACTAAAATTTTGGCCAAAGAGGGAATCTTTGCCACCTTTTATAGTAAACCTTTTATCTATCTATCTATCTATCTATCTATCTGCCTTGAGGAAAGAGTCAAGTACAACATTTCTAGAGTGAAGAAGTAGCCTAGAAAACCAAATAGTTTACTTGGGCTTCATATTTAACTTATTATTACAAAAGCACTGATTGTACAAAAAATGATATCAGTAAAAAAGATAACAATATAAGGGGTCCCTTGCTTGCATGTATGAGTTACTAAACAGATCTAGATTTGAAAGACATTCCATTTGTAGTCTTTATGAACATTTTCTTCTATAAGACAACTTAAGAGTATCAAATGTGATTTTTAGAATATTTACACATTTTCTAGAATTTTCTTTTGTGATGGATATGTTTTGGGATATCTCTCAAATGAAAACAATTTTTCCTTCTTTAGGATCTAGGATCTGCCCTCTTTATCCAATACTGGTTCTCATGGTCCCTGTGTGTGCGGGCAGAACATTAAGCCCAAGAGGTTTATCTTTAGGCCTTGAAATCTGATGATATTCTTCCTCCTTGAATTTAAAATTGCCTTAGATAAGTGACTTTTTTCCCTTTCTTCAAAATTTTTTTTTTTTATTTTGGGGATGGGAAGTTTATAACTTTATTCTATGATTACCTCACAATTGTATTTTGGAAGCAGATAACTTGTTTTCTGGTTCTGAAGGTCCACAAATGGAGATAAATTTTGTCCCAGAAGAGGTCATACACAGAGACTTACCCACACCTGATCTAGATGATGAGATCTGAGATATCTTAGCTGATATTTAGATAAGAGTTTGAACATTGAGTTGATTTTCTAATGGATTCAGACTTTTAGACACATGAGGATAGGTTAAATGTATTTTAAACTTTCTCTGTTTAGACATCTGTCAAATGACAATAACAGAGGCAGCTATGTTATCACTTTGTCTACGAGGATTTCTATGCTCTTTCTCTTGTTGAGATATTTTCACAAATTTTAAACCTTTGTGGAAAAATAGTGCTTACTTTGTACTCTTACAGGTGAATACAAATCTATGTATTTTTGGTCTGCTTGATGAAAAGCCCAGCCACATTGGTTACATTGGTGAAACTAAACCAGTAAGAAATATATACAAAGACTTTTAACCAGAAACTAAAAATACAGTGAGGTTGTCACACCCATTACCAGAAACAAAATACCAAAAACGTGGCAATATCCAGTGTCAGCTACTGATGATGTCAGAGTGCAAGGTATGAAACAATATTAAATGGCAATTGGCAGTGAGGGCTGTTAAGGGGAATAGCTCTGCTATTGCTTTTACAGTGTATCAATAAAACAAAACAACACATGAAGAATAACAACAGCAGCAACAACAAAAACCTTGTTTCTGTTTGTTTTCTAATTATAATTCCCAAAGCTTCCCCAAATAATGCATTCCCTTTTCGGTAAATTTTCTTTCTTCTTTTTTTTATTTACAGTAGAATCTAGGCTGATACAGAAGGTAGGACAAACCATATGGCACTTTTCAACTGTATTGAAAAAAATGTGTTAACGGAAAAAGTAAGTAATTTTATTATTATTATTATTATTATTATTATTATTATTATTATTATTTTGAGTCGGAGTCTCACTCCATCGCCCAGACTGGAGTGCAGCGACCGCTCCCGGCCACCGCAGCCTCGACCTGCTGGGCTCCGGCGATCCTTCCGCCTCAGCCTTCGGAGTAGCCGGAATTACAGGCGCGCGCTACCACGCCCGGCTGATTTTTTGATTTATTGTGGAGCTGAGGTCTTGCTGCCCAGGCGGGTCTCGAACCCGCGGGCTCAGGCAATCCACTCACCTCAGCCTCCCAAAGGCGCGGGATTACAGGCTGAGCCACCGAGCCTGGCTGTAAGTAATTTAAGAAATGAAAACAGAGGCAAAAAATTATCTTCCATTTTCTGACTCTAATCTATATTTTGGGTACAATTATATATTTTTCATTTAGAGTTCTTATATATATTTTATACTTCTTATTTCTTTTTTTTGAGTCGGAGTCTCACTCTGTCACCCAGACTGGAGTGCAGCGGCCGCTCCCGGCCACCGCAGCCTCGACCCGCTGGGCTCCGGCCATCCTTCCACCTCCGCCTTCCGAATAGCCGGAACTACAGGCGCGTGCTATCACGCCCAGCTAGTTTTTGATTTATTGTAGAGGTGAGGTCTCGCTGCCCAGGCGGGTCTCGAACCCTCGGGTTCAGGCAATCCACTCACCTCAGCCTCCCAAAGGCGCGGGATTACAGGCTGAGCCACCGAGCCTGGCTTACTTGTAATTCTTTAAGGCAAAAAAAATCTGAGGTATATAAAATGAATTGTTTTATAATTACATAATGGTATAATTTCTACAATTTTTGCTTTTGTTTTTCTTAGTAAAAATATTCAAGTTTTTCATCAGTTCCATATTTAAAAATTTTGTGGACTATAATTCTTAAAATCATGTGCAATTTTAACAATTTTGTGATACTATATCTCAAATGATCTAGTGTGACATTGTGTATTATTGACAATGAGATGATTCATTCTAATTATATTGTATCGGGAATTATTAGACTCAGGCGTTTCTTGGTATAGTTATGAAATAGATTATAGTCAAGACTCATCTTTTATTTCTTCAATGGATTTATTTATCAAATAGACATATACACATATACTAAAAAATCCTGCTTTGAAAAAATATGTTTAGAAAACAACAGCTATATTAAAAAATGATGATAAGATGCTATTGTTTTACAACTGTAGGTATTCAAAAGAGTTAATTTAATAAATTAACTCAAAATTAGATTTAGTAAAATCCTTGAAAATGAATAAATATAATTTATTAGCAGTATTTCATGGATAACAAAATAAATATTGACTTAAGCAATTAAAATAATAAAATCTCAAGCATAAAAAAGAACTATTTGGATTGCTAGTGGTGGTGGTGATAGTGGTACTTGCGCATAATCAATACAATTTCTTTACAGAATGCAATATTTTTGTCTTTGCACACATCACTCAAGTTCATGAAAAATGTAACAAATACGACAAAAAAATGTTATGCTTTGACATGAATCGGCATTTAAAAGTAACTAAACATGCATTTAACTGACAGTGTCATGCTCCTGCCCACTGATTTTTGGCCATACATATTGAAGTGTTTGCCAACTACTCTATCAGTGATGGACAGCAGCAATGCTAAACAATTCTATTGTTAGTTGAATATAGTTGATGCCACATATTTATCCCAACTTTAAATTCTATTGCATAACAATATTGAGTTTGTTTGTAAAGACCAAAAAGATTTTATTTGTAATAGATACATCTTTCTATTTTTAGGCAATGTACCTTAATGCAATCAATAATATGATATACATAATTTTACTTTGTGCTACATTATGAAGATCTAGAAATGTTCACATTATTTACTCAAAATATTTTGTGTTGTCTGAGATATTTAGTTCAATTGTTACCAGAATAGTGAAAGATGAGTTAATGATTTTATGATATTTTAATATCTGTGGATTAATATAGGCTTAAAAGTGTTATCTCATCAGAACAAAATTAAAACTCCAACAGAAAATAAATCATAAAAATGAAGAAAGCTAAGATTTTTTTCTCCAAAATAACAACAATTGGAGTCCATGAAATCTGAAGAGACTGTAACTTAATAATCCACCCACAAATGAATCAAGTGTTCTCAACACATTTTTCTAAATTTACCTTTTTAAATTGACAAGTAAATATATCTATTTATTGTAAAATGTTTTGATATATGTGTACATTGTAAAATGGCTAAATTAAGATATTTAGTATGAATATTACCTCGCTTGTAGATAATATATAAAAATAACAATGTGAAAAGCAAACTAAATAATGAGAAATATTCCTTAGAAATTCTGAACACAGTGTCACATAAAAAATAAAATAACACTTTTGCTAGAATAAATAGAGAAAAAACACTAGAGATAGCTCCAGAAATTATACCAAAGAACCAGAGAACACAAAGAAAAATTAATAATTTGTTTGTTTTTTTGGTTTTTTTTTTGAGTTGGAGTCTCATTCTGTCGCCCAGACTGGAGTGCAGCGGCCGCTCCCGGCCACTGCAGCCTCGACCTGCTGGGCTCAGCGATCCTCCAGCCTCAGCCTTCCGAGTAGCCGGAACTACAGGCGCTCTACCACGCCCGGCCGGTTTTTTGATTTATTGTAGAGATGAGGTCTCGCTGCCCAGGCGGGTCTCGAACCCGCGGGCTCAGGCAATCCACTCACCTCAGCCTCCCAAAGGTGCGGGATTACAGGCTGAGCCACCGAGCCCGGCTAAATAAATTTTAAAAGAGTAAAGCAAAGAAGAAGAGAAATTGAGACATTGATTGGGAACCATTGAGGGAAAATGAGATCAAAGGGCCAGGAAGGAAACTTTTCCCCCCTTGGACTAAGGAGTTTAATTAACCAAACAATTGCTTTCTGAATGGTATAAAAAGCCACTTCATGTGAACCACATGAGTAACTTAGTTCCCTTTTTGTTCTTTACTTTTTTGTGTTCTTGTAATCTGATCTCCTTAGGTCATTTATGGATTTGTAATCCTTTTTACCATTAGACATTAAATATAGATAATTTAAAATAAAATGATGGTTAAATAAATAAAAGCAATTTTTATCCATATTACTGATAGATGCATTTTAAACAGCTAGATGCATTTAAACCATGTGCAGGTTAAATTTAAGAAGATTTTGCTTATAATATAGGCCATGTGATAGTTGTGAAATACAATTTGCATTCCCTGGAGAACACCTCTAGGAATAGAGTCATTCTCCAACTCGGAAAAACTTAGGAAATAATTTTCATCACGTTAAAAATGATATATTTGGATTGCAATGGTTTTCAATATGGTGCATCATATAAATAATGTATATTCATTGTATACTTTAAGGGAACATCTAAAAAATACAGAATTATTTTTAGAGAGGTTGAGGATGCAGAAAGTTTTTAACAAAATATTTTATGAATGTTTATATTATTCTAATTTAAATACAGATTGTGATAGATTAGATGATTTCCTCAAATTTCTTTTGGGGTTACTGGGGGCACTTAAAACGTAGAAAATCATCCTTTTAACAGCCTAAATTTAAGCATTACAGGGTTGCATGATTTGTTTGACTTCCAAATAAAAAATTCATTCTGTGTGTACTAAAAGGTGGAACAAAAAATCATGATTTAAAAATATGAGTACTTTAAAATCATGATTTAAAAATAGGGCTCGGTGGCTCAGCCTGTAATCCCGCGCCTTTGGGAGGCTGAGGTGAGTGGATCGCCTGAGCCCGCGGGTTCGAGACCCGCCTGGGCAGCGAGACCTCATCTCTACAATAAATCAAAAAATCAGCCGGGGTGGTAGCGCGCGCCTGTAATTCCGGCTACTCGGAAGGCTGAGGCGGAAGGATCGCCGGAGCCCAGAGGGTCAAGGCTGCGGTGGCCGGGAGCGGCCGCTGCACTCCAGTCTGGGCGACAGAGTGAGACTCCAACTCAAAATAAACAAATAAATAAATAAAATAAAAATAAAAATATGAGTATGAGATTGCATATTCTTGAACTTTCAGGTTTTAATTTGCAATTGTGACATAACCAATTCAGTGTAACCAACCCCACAATGAAGTTGCTTAACACATTAAAATAACATTGGCCACCATAGGTGTGGTTTCTCATAATGGTTATAATGTTTAGAATGGGAGCAGCATATATTATTTGTATGTTTTAGGAGCTGACGTCTCCAATATGGGTCAAAAGTAAGTATGAAACATTGTGTTTTATATATATATTTGAATAACGTATCAATGATCAACTATTTTTTTTAATGCTGGAAACAGTAGTAGAGTGGTAGAGACATGTAGATATTTTTATGTGAACGAATTATTTACTAAAGATTACACAAAAATGCATAATATAACCCATCATAAAAGAAGATGTGGAAGTCAAATAGCATAAAAGCAGAAGAGATACCAAGGCTACAGTAGCGAAAATAAACAGAGAGGTGGTTAAACGATCACAGGTCATGTTGAGCCTTGTGTTGTTTGCAACCCAAAGATCACTCAACCAAAACATAGTATTGTTTTTATCACTCATAAGTTGTGGATCTAAGCAGCTAAATTCCGATCTAAGCTTTGGCTTGAATAAGTAGGATCAAAGAATTAAATAAAATAGTTTCACAAAAGCTAGCATTTACTTAATTGTCTAGACTAGACCTGTTTCTTTAAATAAATTGAACTGAATTTTTTCATAACTCATGTAATTGGACCATAAAGCACCTATAATTCTAAAATAAACAGCTTGGTAAATGTTTTCTTTTGTTTTGTTTTTTTCCGTTGGAGTCTCACTCTGCCACCCAGACTGGAGTGCAGTGGCCGCTCCTGGCCACCACAGCCTCGACCTGCTGGGCTCCAGCGATCCTTCCGCCTCAGCCTTCCAACAAGCTGGAACTACTGGCGCGCGCTACCACGCCCAGCTAATTTTTTTTATTTTTATTTTACTGTAGAGATGAGGTCTTGCCAAGTTGCCCAGGCGGGTCTCGAACCCTCGGACGCAGGCAATCCACTCACCTCAGCCTCCCAAGGCACGGGATTACAGACTAAACCACCGAGCCTGACTGGTAAATGTTTTCTACTACATGCTTACCTCTTTTTTTGAAACTAAGTATACTTAGGGTTTTCATAAATGTTTGAACTTCACAAAGTTTATAACCTTAGTAGAGTAAAAGTATAATATTATAGCAGTGTATAAATAAAATTATTTTTACAGATTTAAAGTTACAATAAAATGGATTTACTCACTAAATTAAAGAATTAAAATGATATTTAATGTATGATTTTAATTTTCAAGATGAAACATTTTTCTTTCAAATCAAAACTTATTAGAATATTTGCTTTTTTCCATATTACACTAAACCATACACAAAAATAAACATATGCATTTCCCTTTGAAGAAACTTGTACCATAATAAGGCTAAAAAATGTTTCATTAATGAAATGCATATATAACATATATAGCTCCATTTGTTTAAAATGAAACATAGTATATAATTATCTGTAGTTATAGCATATACAGGATAAATAATAATCTAGTCCATCCAATTTACAATATCAGAGGTACTACCCAAGGCTCTAAGGCCAAGGAGATAAATCATTAGTGACCTGGTCCTAAAGAGTTGATAGTCTGATTTTTTGGATTGTGACAGTAGAAGAAAATGTTAAGGTTAAAAAAAAAAAATCTCTAATACTATGTGATGCTTTGTATATAAAATTCTGCAGAAATGAAGTTAATCCTCTTTAATAGAGACATCATGAGGACTTTAGAGAAGATTATTTGGAGAAAGTGATGTAATCTTTAAATAATTATTATGAAAGCGTTAGTCATTTAGAAAGAGATGTAGGTGTGAGTAGGGCAGAATAAACCCTACCTGAAAATGTGAATCCTAGGTACCTGGTCCTATATCAGGGGAAGGAAGCATCAGTTCGACACTTAAACTTTACCTGCATGCAGCCTACTTGTGTAGTTAATCCTTACTTATACCCCAAATCTGTATAATAAGATAAAACATTTTTTTAAAATAAAATATAAATTCTCATTGACAGAGCACCTATAGAGAGCTGAAACAAGGCTCCAGAGGAGGTGTGACATGGTTGAGTGTGAGACTAGAATATAAATGGTCCTTATATGCTGTGGTACAGATTTTGGAGATTTCTGTAGTAATGAAGAGTCACCGAGCATTTCTTGTCTAGAAAGTTGTGAACTGCAAAATTTCTCACAAATTCTTCCTTTTCCATCAAGACTCAATATCTGTTTTTCACCCTTTGTATCTTGGTTGGTCTTGTGATTTATTGTGGTCAAAACAATATCAGCAAAACTGATGAAAGCAGAGCTGAACACTTGTTTGTACAATAGAGATGACTCTCTTGGCTGCTTTTGGAATTCTGTAACTAATACCATGATACTAATCCCAGGATGATCCGCCTGATGCCAGACACATAAGTAAGGCCATCCCAAATGTTTTAGCTACCATTTGACCTACCATTTGACAACAGATAAATGTAATAATCTAAAATGCTCAGCTGAACAAATCTAGACCAGAAAATCCACTCAGCCAATACATAGAACCATAACTAACTAAATGCTTGTTTTATACCACTAAGTTTTGGAGGTGGTTTGATACACAGTAAATTCTAATTGATGCTAACGTCTAATATAAATAAAGAAAAAAGGTGTGAGATATACACTAAAGTAAAAATAGAAACTAGATAAGAGGTTAGAAGTTGTTAAAATTGCCTTGTGAAGGATAGACAAGACCTGTAAGCTACATTAATAATGATAGGTTGGAAGAAAAACACTGCAAGTGTAGTTCAGAGCTCCACTCACTAAGACTTGTGATCAATTAGGTAGTTTTCAAAGAAGCAAAAAGTGGTGCTAAGACATCAGTATAGGCTCAGCATGGTGGCTAGGGCATGAAATCCTACTATTTTAGAAGGTTAAAGAATAAGGATTGCTTGAGAATAAAAATTCAAGACCAGCCTGGGCAACATAGAGATTACATCTCTTCAAAAAATAAAAATAAAAACTAGCTGAGTGTGATGTCACAAGTCTGTAGTTCCAGCTCCTGAGGAGGCTAAGGTGGAAAGATTGCTTGAGTCCAGGAGACTGCAGTGAGCCATGATCACACCACCATACTCCATCCTGGACAACAAACTGAGATTCTGTCTCAAAAAAGTAAAAAAATAAAATAAAATAAAATCAATTGCATAGCTATTTAGTTCAACCAGATGAAAGGAAACAAATAAAATAATTTTGACATAATTTACAGTTTTCAAGATGTTCCTCACTTCAGAATACTATCCTAACAGAAATTGAAATTACCCCATGCAAACATAAATATTATTTTGATAAAGTTAAAATTGTATGATATTTTATTGAGGTAAAATGAACTTCTATATAAAACTTTATTATTTTGGCTGTTTTCCTGGCATTTAGGTGGTCAAGGAGGCAAGATGGGACAACATCCTGTAATCTACTCTTGCCATATAGTTCTACAGTGAATGAATATATTGGGTATTTCATTTAATCTAAGTGGAAGTTTCAGTGACATGGATTTTCACTTTATGCTGAAATTAATCCTAAATGTAAAGCAGAAAAAAAAATACGACTGTGTAATATTTTTATATATTAATTTATTTCAATTATCAAAATATTTTATTTCAACTTTCACTCCACTATAGGAGTCAGGAAGAATGTTTCTTTCTTTTTTTATTTATTTGTTTATCTATTTTATTAACAAATATTATTTATTTATTATTATTTTAAAAATATTTATTATTAAGATATGGGGTGGGTTAGCCATATAAACATTGATCATGCAGGTACCCAGGTTGACGAGGTATGCCCATCCTCTCCAAGCAGTTTCCCTCAACTGCCAATATCATCCACTCCCGACAGTTTCTCACTACTACTAATCGCTTTCTTATAGCATTGTAAATGTTCAAGGTCAGCTTATGAGTGAGAACATATGGAACTCAGTACTTTGTTTCTGTGAAAAGTCACTGAGTATGATCGACTCCAAATCCATCCAAGTTGCTGCAAAATCCATATATTTGTCCTTTATGGCTGCATAATATTCCATTGTATATATATACCACATTTTTTTAATCTTGTCCAGCTTCGATGGGCAACACAGTTGGGTCCATGTTTTTGCTATTGTGAATAGAGCTGCAGCAAACATACATGCCCAGGTATCTTTTTTGTAGAACAATTTGAGTTCCTTTGGGTATATACCCAATACAGGATTGCCGGGTCATATGGAAGGTCAATTTCTAGTTCTTTCAGGAATCGACACCCTGTCTTCCAAAAAGGTTGTATTAGTCTGAATTCCCACCAGCAGTGCAAGTGCTCCTTTTTCTCCATATCCTCGCCAGCACCTGCTGTTGTTTGTTTTATTAATGATGACCATCCTTATTGGGGTTAGTCGTATCTCAATGTGGTTTTGATTTGCAACTCTCTGATGATGAGTGAGGTTGTGCACTTTTTCATGTGTCTGTTGGCTTCCCATATATTTTCTTTTGCAAAGTGTCTACTCATGTATTTTGCCCACTTTTTAAGGGGCTATTTGTTTTTTTCCCTTTCGGTGCGTTTGAGTTCCTTGTTAGGCCTTTGTCGGATATATAGTTGGCAAATAATTTTTCCCATTCTGTGGGCTGTTTCCCTGCTCTCTTGATGGTTACTTTTGCTTTGCAGAAGCTCGTTAATTTGATGCGGTCCCACTTGTCTATCTTACTGCTTAAGGTATTGGCCTGTAGGGTTCTGAATAGGAATTGATTCCCAGTTCCAATTTCCATAAGGGTATTTCCGGTGCTTTCTAAGAGTCTTAAAGTTTGAGGTTTTGTGTTTAGATCTTTGATCTATTTAGAGGTAATTTTTGTTTACGGTGATAGGTAGGAGTCCTGGTTCAATTTTCTGTATGTGGTCAACCAGTTTTTCCAGCACCATTTGCTGAATAGGTTCTCCTCTCCCCAGTGATTGTTGTTGGAGGCTTTGTCAAAGATGAATTGGTTGAAAAACTGAGGTTTTGCTTCCAGAATTTCTATCCTATTCCATTGGTCTATGTACCTGCTCTTTTACCAATACCAGGCTGTTTTGATTACTGTAGCCTTATAAAAAAATTTGAAGTCTGGAAGTGTGATACCTCCTGCTTTGCTTCTTTTGCTAAGGATTTTTTTTTTTTTTTTTTTTTTTTTGGTCTATTCTTGGTCATTTATGTTTCCATATGAATTTCTGTATTATCATTTCCAGGTCTGTGAAGAATGATGTTGGTAACTTAAAGTGTATTGCATTGAATCTGTAAAATGCCTTTGGTAGGATGGACATCTTAACAATGTTGATTCTTCCTATCCATGAGCATGGAATATTTTTCCATTTGTTTCTGTCTTCTTGGGTTTCTTTGAGCAGTGTTTTGTAGTTCTCATTGTAAAGGTCTTTCACTTCTCTGGTTAGGAAGATGCTGAGGTATTTCATTTTTTTGGTGGCTATTGCGAATGGGATTGTGGTTTTTATTTGGGTCTCTGCCTGCTTGTATAGGAATGCAACTGTCTTTTGCACATTTATTTTGTTCCCTGAGACTTTGCCAAAGCCTTTTATCAGTGCAACCAGGTTTTTGACAGATTCTCTTGGATTGTCAATGTATAGGCTCATATCATCAGCAAAGAGGGATCATTTGACTTCCTCTTTTCCTATGTGGATACCCCTGATTTCCTTCTCTTGTCTAATTGCCTGGGTTAGGACTTCCAATACAATATTGAACAAGAGGGGTGAGAGTGGGCAGCCTTGTCTTATTCCAGTTTTCAGTGGAAATGTCTCTGTTTTCTGTCCATTTAGCAATATGCTAGCTGTTGGTTTGTCATAGATGGTGCTTACTATTTGTAGATATGTTCCTTCTATACCTAGGTGTTTAAGGATTTTTATCATGAAGAGATGCTGGATTTTATCAAAAGTTTTTTCTGCATCAAATGAGATAATCATGTGACTCTTGTTTTTACATCTGTTGATGTATTTAATGACATTTATGGTCTTGTGAATGTTGAACCAGCCCTACATTCAACTTGATCATGTTGGATGATTTTTGAGATGTGATTTTGGATCCGATTTGCTAAAATCTTGTTGAGGATTTTTGCGTCTATGTTCATAAGGGATATTGGGCTGTAGTTCTCTTTCTTTGTTGAATCTTTACCTGGTTTGGATATCAGTGTGATGTGACCTTTGTTAAATGATTTGGGAAGAATTCCATCTTTCTCAACTTCCTGAAATACTTTCAATAGGATTCATGTCAGCTCCTCCTTGTACGTTTTGTAGAATTCGGCTAGAAAGCCATCTGGTTCAAGGTATTTTTTGGTAGGTAGTTTTCGTATGACAGAGTCAATTTCCTGGGTTGTTATTGGTCTATTTATTGTCTCAATGTCTTCTTGTTTTAACCTGGGGAGGTTGTGTGATATCACAAAGTCCTCCATTTCATATAGGCCTTCAAGTTTGTTTCCATATACGTGTACATAGTAATCTCTGATAATTCTTTGCATTTCTTCAGAGTCAGTTGTGATTTGATCTGTTGTATTTCTGATTGTGTTTATTTGGGCTTTTCCTCTCTTTTTCTTGGTCATTCTGGCTAGAGGCCCATCAATCTTGTTAATTCTTTCAAAGAACAAGCTTTTTGTTTTGTTGGTGTTTTCTATGGTATTTTTGTCTTCTATGTCCCATATTTGGGTTCTTATTTTTGTGATTTGGATTCTCCTGCTAAAGTTGGGGTTTTGGTGGTCTTCTCTTTCTAGCTCCCTTAGGTTATTTGTTAGGCTCTCCACTTGTGATCTTTCCATTTCCTTAATGTATGCTCATAGAGATATAAATTCCCCACTTAAACTGATTTCATGGCATCCCAGACATTTTAGTAAAAGGTTTCTTCATTTTCTTTTCTTTTTTTTTTTTTTTTGAGTTGGAGTCTCACTCTGTCACCCAGACTGGAGTGCAGTGGCTGCTCCCGGCCACCGCAGCCTCAACCCGCTGGGCTCCGGCGATCCTTCCGCCTCAGCCTTCCAAGCAGCCAGAATTACAGGCATGCGATACCATGCCTGGCTGATTTTTTTTTTTTTATTTTAGAGATGAGGTCTCGCTGCCCAGGTGGGTCTCGAACCCACGGGCTCAGGCAATCCACTCACCTCAGCCTCCCAAAGGTGCAGGATTTTAGGCTGAGCCACTGAGCCTGGCTGGTTTCTTCATTTTCATTTGCTTCCAGGAATCTTTCAATTTCTTCTTTGATTTCGATGTTGACCTAGTTGTTGTTCAGCATTATCTGTTTAGTGTCCATGTCTTTGTGGACTTTGAGGAAATATTGTTGGTTTTGATATTTATTTTTATTCCACTGTGGTCAGAGAATGTGCATGGCAAGATTTCAACCTCATGGAATTTCTTTATGCTTGATTTATGGCCAAGGATGTGATCAATCTTGGGGTATGTTTCATGTGGTGATGAGTAGAATGTGTATTCTGTGGTTGTTGGGTGGAATCATCTGTAGGTATCCACTAAGTCCATTTGGTCAAGTGTCAAGTTTAGGTTCTGGATCTCCTTTTTGATTTTTTGCCTTGATGATCTATCTAGGGCTGTCAGTGAGGCATTTAAGTCCCCTGATATAATAGCATTAGAGTCAATATCTTTTTTTAATTTATTGAGTAGTTGCTTTATAAATTCTGGTGCTCCTGTGTTGGGTGCACATATGTTTAGGATGGATATTCCTTGTTGATGGATTGAAACTTTTATCATTATGTGGTGTCCTTTTACATCTTTTAAAATTTTTGATAGCTTAAATGTTGTTTTTTCTGATATTAAGATTGCATCTCCTGCCTTCTTTTGTGATCCATTTGCCTGGAAACTCATTTTCTATTCTTTAACTTGGAGTCGGTGTGCCTCCTTTGTAGTAGATGAGTCTCCTGGATACAGCAAATAATGTGGTCATTGTTTCTTATCCAGTCCACCACTCTGAATCTTTTCAGTGGTGTATTTATTCCATTCACATTCAGGCTAATTACTGAAATGTAGGAGTTTATCCCTGTCATGAGGTTCTTATAGAGTTGTTGTTCCTGTTTATTTGTTGTCTTTCCTTTGGTTTTGGGGTTGATTAATGTGTGTGTTTCCATCTTTTTCCCTGTACTCTTGAGAAGAACATTGTCGTTCTTTTCTCCTTTTCTTCTGTGTTTAATACTTTCTTTTGTATTTCTTGTAGAGGTGGTCTGGAGGCAGCATAAGTTCTTAGGGATTGGATGTCTGGGAAAGATTTTAATTCTCCTTCACTGATTAAGCTTAGCTTGGCTGGGTAGGTTATTCTTGGTTGAAATTGCTTATCTTTGAGAACTTTAAAGATTGGGCTTCAAGCTCTCCTAGCCTGAAGTGTTTCTGTAGATAAATCAGCTGCTATTCTAATTAGTCTTCCCTGGTAGGTAGTCTGACCTTTTTCTCTTGCTGCCTTTAGGAAATTTTTTTATGCCTACTTTGTTTAGGTGAATTATTATGTGTCTAGAAGTTGGACTTCTCATTTGTTCTCTGAATCTCTTGTGTTTCATTTTTGCATCACTGATGAGATGAGGGAAGTTTTCTTGAAAAATTTCTTGGAATGTTTGTTCCAGTGTGGTCTCTGTGTCTCCTTCTGCCTCAGGAAGTCCAATTACTCTTAGGTTTGGTCTCTTGAAGTAATCATTCATCTCTTGAAGATTTTGTTCTGTCTTTTTAAAGCTCCTTTTCTATGTTTTTGACAGTTTGGGTTAGTTCTGTATTTTGGTCTCCAAGCTCTGAAATTCTTTCTTCTGCTTGGCTTATTTTGTTTCCCATGCTTATTAGTTTGTTATTTATTTCCATCACAGTATTCATTACTGCTGTTATTTCAGTTATCAGCTCCTTCCTATTTTCCTCTTGTCTCTCCTCAATTCTTTTTATTCTCTCTGTTAATTTTGTGATGTCTGGGTTTGTTGTATGTGACCAGTCATTCTGAGAGCTCTTCATTGTCTTTGTTCTGAAGTCTGTTTTCTCAGTGTCTAATCTCCCATGGGTCTGTGTGAGACCTATTTTCTTCTTTTGCTTTTTCTTCATTTGTGTAGATTTTCCTCCCCAATTTTTCCTTTTCCCTTCCCCTATCTTCTTTAATTCTGTTTTTCAGGGATGATGGGGTAGCTTTTATTTCTCTTTGTTCAGTCCCCTACTCTTTCTTATGTATATCCTCTGTCTTTGTTCAATTCTGGAGCTGGACTATAGGTTGGGGATGATCCTTTTTGCACTTTTGAGATTTAATAGAAGGGGGAGCTGTGATTCAAAAATCTATCTGCAGATCCCAGTGTCTACTGACAGGTTTATGGATAATCTGGAACTCACTTTCCACTGCCTTGCAATCTGTCCATGCAATGGGGTTATAGGTTTACTCCCTGAAAGCAAAATGAAGCAAAAAAGGGAAAATAATGGAGCAGGTGGGGGGGGGGACGTGGAGAGAATAAGCGTAGGAGGGAAAACAGACAAACATACCAACTAATAAATGAAAACAGACATGGAGATTGATAGGAGTAAAAAGAAAAATAACAACAACAGCAACAAACAAACTAACGACCATAAGAAAAACCAAAACATACATTCATACAAACATACAAGCTAAACAACCTCCTTATTGGTGTGCTATTCCACTATACAAAGATGGGATCTGAAGAAGTAAATAAAATAAAATAGAATAGAATCAAGTCAGTAAACTAACGGAACCAAAGCAAGTATGAAAACACTGATAACAGTAAGAAGAGAGGGGAAACAAGATGGGTAAGACGAACAAAGAATAAAAAATGAAAATGAAAATGGGGAAACAAGCACACTCTGAGACTTTTCCTTTAAGTCCAATGTCCTTTCAGCTCTGATTTCTTTGCAGGCTGGTAGATTTGTTCACAGTTAGGGTCAGTTGCCCATGGCCTGCTGTGGAGGGTGGTTCAGATCTGGACTGCCTGCCATATATGCCACTCAGATTTGGCCTGTGTCTATTTAGCATAGGGGAGGAGCTTCTGTCATTTCCATGTTCTTACCTTGGATCCCAAGCTGGGAGGTGGGCCAAGCTGGTGGAAGCTGACCTCCTTATCCACTGCAGCTGGAGACCACCAGGTGATGCAGGCCAGGTTGGGCAGAAGTCAGAGGCCACCCAGGGTGGGAGGGAGCAGGTAACGGTAGCGGCAGTGGCAGCCGCCACTTCACAGTGCGTGGGAGGAGCTCCACAAGCCTAGCTCTGGGTGAGGGGTGAGGCGTGGCAGTGGCGGCGGTCGAGTGGTGCAGTGCTTGGTTGAGGGCTTTGTGGGCCGGAGCCATGGATCACCTCAAGCCCGGGTGGGAGAGTGGCAGTGGCAGCACCAGCAGCTGCCATGGCTGAGGCAGTGGCAGGGGTGGCTGAGGCAGTGGCCAAGCAGCATGTGAAGAGCAGGCTGCCAACAATGGGATCTGCAGCTCCCCGGGGAGAGTGAGAGTCTTTCTGTGTATCCTCTTTCACGGAAGGTCTCGCGGACAAAACTGCCCCGTCACCATCTTGCCGGGAGTCCTAGGAAGAATGTTTCTCTAACTGTTCGTTTTGACACAAAGTGAAGGAGCACTGAAATGATTATACTTGCTTTGCTTTCCAAGATTTCTTTCAAAACAATTAATTTACTATAAAATTAAAATTAACCATAGGCTCACTAAATAGTAACAGTTTTATACATTCTTTCTCAAATTTGCTATTCAAATTGGTTGATAAGAATGAAAACTAAGTTACTTTGGGGAAAATAACCAATGAAAAGTTAGTTGTTGCTATAGTCTCAGTAACCATTTTAGACTACTGATCTATTTTTCACTTATGACCATATATGAAATTAGAGTGACTAACATCATAAATTAGTACTATTATAAAACTACATAGACTAATTTCAAAATAAAGTATATACAAGTCATGTGAAATGTTCCACTTGCTATGCCCTAAAAAAATAATTTTTCTTAAAGTTATTAAATTATAAATGAAACTTAGGTCTTAATGTATGTCCCTGAAATCAAAATATTAATGAAAAAGATTTCACCATTTTAACTAATCATTGTTTGAATAATTACTGTACTAAGGACTTCTGAAAACCACTGTACAGTTCATATGCTTAAAGAGCACAAATACAACATGAATGGAAAAAAGTTTGCTATATTGGCCTCTTAACATTTATGCTTGCTCATGTTATGTATGGAACTTAATCCTGGAGCTCTCATTGGAATATCACATGTTTACAATGTGTATAATGTCCTATTTTATTAGGAAGTTATTTTTGTGGAATTTTAAATCTATTCAAATACATGACTAGAAAACTATCTCGTGAAGCTCTTCAAGGAAATTTTGTTTCAGACATGTGACACACCAGTAGGTTGATATGTAAAAATGTTGAGCTACTGTGTGTGTGTGTGTGTGTGTGTGTGTGTGTGTGTGTGTGTGTGTATACACATATAATATGTAATATACATGTGTGTGTCTTTATATATATTGTTCAGCTAATACCATAGCAGTCAAATAAATATATGATAAATTTTCTTTTTATTTCTTCATAAATATAATATTAGTCTATTATTTAAATTATTATATAATTTAAGTTATTATATAATGAGTATTTCAGGCAAATTGAAACTCATTTTGATGTGACTTTGAAATAGTACATAGTAAAATATCAAAAGAGGCGAAGATTCAAATAATGCTTTCATATTATATAATTTTTATATTTAAATAAGTTTTATATAGTACATAGTACTTCAGAGCATGTAAAATTGATTTGAAATTATTGAAAGGCATGTTTTCCTCTTCTACATTTCAAACATTAAGAAAATGATACTTATTACAAAGGAAGTGTTGCCTTTAAAACAAAATTCTACTATTTTTCATGCTAAGTGAAAATATCTAAACTTCCTCATTTTTAATATATATTATTTTATCTGTTTTTTCTATAAGTATTCTGTTTAAATTTTCATGCTTCACTTTGCTTCTACTATTATTATTATTATTATTATTATTTTGTAATTACAATCTCTCCTCATTTCCCAAATGAAAAGAAAATATATTTTTCTGAACATTCCCTTGGAAGAAATTCCTTGGTTGTGAATTCATTGTTATTAATTCAGCAGATTATCTACAGACATTCAATTATCTGCTTTGTAAATGTGTACAATAGCCATTTCAAATATTGCAGTTTTATATTTAAAATTGTCATAATGTGGTTTGCTATGTAATATTCATTTAAAGAAAAAATATTTTGGTCATATTTCTTCTACTTAATTGTTACAATAAAGTAGAATATTTCTGATTAATATGTGTGAACACTGATTACACTCTTTAAGTGATTTCTAAATGATAGCTGGTTGATAATTTTATCTATGTTCAAAATTCTGAAGACATTCCCAGGTAGTCTATGTGGTATGAAAATATTTTTCTTGAAAAAGAAGAAACTTAAATTCATCACTTTTATTTACTAAGCCTCTATTTTATTTTCTGAGCAGTTAAAAGAATAGTTATTAGAGGGTAACAAACTCCACAATAGAACACTTTTCATTTGAAAAGGAAGATTGCAGCACAGCTTTGATATAAAAGAAAAAAAACTATAATTATGTTTAAATTCATTTGTACTGATACTTTCTTGTTTTTTTTTTGAGTTGGAGTCTCACTCTGTCGCCCAGACTGGAGTGCAGCGGCTGCTCCCGGCCACCGCAGCCTAGACCTGCTGGGCTCTGGAGATCCTTCCACCTCAGCCTACCGAGGAGCCGGAACTACAGGTGTGCGCTACCACGCCCGGCTGATTTTTTGATTTATCGTAGAGATGAGGTCTCACTGCCCAGCCGCCGGCTCAGGCAATCCACTCACGTCAGCCTCCCGAAGGCGTGGGATTACAAGCTGAGCCACCAAGCCCGGCTTTGTACTGATACTTTCATACAGCCATTACTATTGACACCACTGCATTAAACAGTAGTTGGCATTAAGCAGGATTGATGATAAGATATGCCCTTTAATAATTCATTTATACTTCCTTTCAATAATACACATAAAAATTCAGGTGTTTTTGGAGTAAATTTCATTTGATTGCTTGAATAATATTGCCACTGGTGTCATAATATACATGGGCAAGAGAGTCAATAAAAGAAAATATCAAATAATGAGCTCTGGATAATTTTGAATATTTAATTAAGCATGATTACATTTGAAAAATCATAAATAAATTAAAATTTAATTGATATTGAGAATAGGATACCTTGATATATTATGATTATTTAAATAATAGAGTCTCCAGTACTCCTATTCAGTTTTAGGGTACTTTGTTGAATAATCCTGAAGGAAACAGGGAAGTATCTGCATAATAAACTGCTCAAATACGTATCACTGATATATTTTATTCCATGAATTACAGTTGTAAGTTGAATATATTACAAATATTTTCTTTTGTCTTTCTAAATACCCATTTAAATTATATATTTTGTGAAAATCATGGTTAAATTTAAGAGTTCTTAGTATATGATAGTGTACTAAGAATACAGCAATTTATGACCCCCCATCATTCAAAGTTTCAGTTTTACAATTTAAATAGAAAAATATTTAGTTATATGATAAAATATTAGACTAAAATTTTGTAGAAATCAGCCCATAATTACCTAAATTATCCTAAAACATGCTATATACTATTTTATTATCATTTTTGATAACTCATTATTCAATAACTCACAAACAGAATGATTATTATATCTAATTATTTGCATAATTGAGACTTTTTTATTTGTTTCACTAATTGGTTTACAAATGTTCACTAGAGTAAGATATAAGACACAATTCTCTTTTTCCTATTTGCTAGTACAGTCTCTGTAAAGATTCTGATTGTGCGTGTTTCATATATTTTAAGATATAATCTAGCATAATTCTCTCATTTTCATGATGAAGAAACTGGTGTCTAGGAAGTTTAAGTGCTACTAGGACCCGTCACAGAGCTAGTTAGTGGTAGAGTTAGAAATATTACCAAAGTCGGATGTATTCTCCATCATTCACACTTTTCAGTTCTATGTAGACCACTTTAGAGAGGAAAAAATCAAATGCCAACCAAAAACAAATAGATGCAATTCATAGAGAAGAACATAGGATGGATAATAATTAAAATGGATATATGAACATTTAGTATTTATTTTTATTTAATGTCATATAAGTGTATTCTCGACTAGCTTTATAAATAAATGAGTTAGTAAACTATATAATGTAACTTGATAAAGATATCTATTTATATATCTCAATGCCCATACTTGGTATTGACTCCTCAGACCAAAGCACTTTGGGAATATGAAAACATTCTCAGGTCAAGACTCACACTATGCTGCAAATTTCCCCCTAAATTGTTAAGTATTTAATATTCAGTTTAAGTTTATTTTAATTCTAAGTAATTTTAAGGATTCCCAGGCAATTCCCAATCCCTATCAAGTGCGTAAAACTCAATATGAAGTGAGGGAGGAAGCATAGTCATCTTGAGAACACAGACTGTCTAAACATATCTTGGACAAATTGAAATTGCCACCTCTGAACAAAAGCAGCCATCCTTGTTCTTTCCCTGCAGCAGGTGTGATTCTTTCCTCCCAGCCCACAGTATCCTCATAGACTGACCCTCTCCTCTGGCCTGACGTCCCTATTTAGTCCACACCCTGATTATGTCCCTCTAGCATTATTCCTATATGGTCAGTCATGTTAAAACATTTTAAATTGAGGAAGACTGCTTATGAAAGAGTGATAAGAGTGAGTTACAGTGTTTGTGATAAGTGAGATCTTGGATCCTGTTTTCTCTTCTCTCATCTAGATGTGAGGGTATATGAGATGGGCCTTTCCATTCTGGAAATCTGGAAAACACTATTATCAGAACGAATCCTAAAAGATGCTACTGGCTTTTGCTAAATTTACTTCAGGCTGCTTTTGTAGCCTAATGGTTCAAACAAGAGATCTTATTGACTGATAGACTGTTTATGTTGTTATTATTATTATTATTATTATTATTATTTTGGAAACACATGTTGGGAATTTCTACATCTCAGTCATAAGTCTCAGTGCTTTGTCCACTCATTGAGTTTCAGTTCAGCATCCTCCAATGTGTCCTCTGTTTAGTGCAATTTCAAACACTGATCTAGGATGGTCAAGTCCTATTATCTGCTTCTAGTGTCAATTGCAGCCTGGTAGCAGCATTGACAGAAAGTCTTTTCAAATATATCATCGGAAAAATTTATAATAGTAAGCATTTAGGATACACCTGGGAGGTCAGGGTTTCTTTAGGTTCCAAACATAACTTTATGCTTTCCTTATTTGCCTTGGTTTGTACCTTTTTCTAATTTAGATAATTTTAAAATGCTGGTTCTATAAATCCCAAAAGGCTTTCAGTTTATGGTTTAAAAGTAATAGTCAAGAAACTTTGAACTTTATTCTGTGCTACCATGGAAATAATTTCAAACTAAGCCCATGTCTTAATTTTGTGACATCACTGAAAATGACATTTTTTCTGTCATGATTCCTTTTGATATAAACTAAGTAGGATATGAGTCACAAAGCAAACAGGTTGTGATTCAACCTTCATAGGCCTGCAACTTCTCATTCCAGCTTGGGGAGTCTTTTTTCTTTCAGTTCATTTTCACATTTTAGACTTTAATTATTCCACCTTAATTTTAGGCATTACTTTCTAAACATCGTATGTCTTAGAAATGTGACAAATAATCCAACCCCACTTATTTAAGCAACAAAGTTGATTTTAAAAATATTTATTTGCAAAAGTAAAGCATCTAAGGTTAAAAACATTTCCAGGGGGTGTTTATCTAGGAATTTAAAGGATATCATACACCATGATATTTCTCACTTGTTCTGAACAATAGTTCTCTGATCTTCCTCAACTTGGAAATAGATTACATTTTGGAGGTGAAATTGCCTAAAATGACATGATGCTACCCAGAGAAGGAGACATGAATCTGGGCAAGCAAAAACAACAGCTGCCATTCAGATGCTGAAATAGCCTTACATGTGCTTTGCACTCTCCTATCTACCCCTATAAACTCAAGAAAACTAGATGCTAATTTCCCTTAAGTGAAAAATAATATTTCCCACAAAAGTTACTTATTTCTCTGATCATTAAATACATTGAAATTTGTGGCTGTTTCTCTTTATTATTATTTTTTAGAATTGCCAATTCATGTCTTTTGCCCATTTAGAAAAATAAGATTTGTGTTTGTCGTTAATAACTAGCATTTATTGATGGCTTATTATGTGCTATTTATTGTGATTGTTATCTTTAAATGCATTTAATATTCAAAAAGTTATGTAATGTAACTGTTATAATTTCAGATTTTTTGAAGAGAGAAAGATGATTCACAGAGAAATTAAATTATGCTTGTCAAGGCTGTGTTGTTCAAATTTGACCTGGGACTTTCTGACAGAAAAATGTGCCATCTTAAATCATTACTGATTGTCCCACATATATAAACATTTTATTCCTGATTTACTTGTGATGTATGCCACACATATTATTCCTGGGATTTTGTCTGTTTTCATTTCTTTCTATTGGGAGTTTTTCATTTGTTTGTCAGTCACATTCACTTGCATTAGTATGATTTCATTTTGTTTCTGTTTTTATAAAGCTGTGAGCTTTTTTTTTTTTTTTTTTTGGAGCTGAAGTCTCACTCGGTCGCCCAGACTGGAGTGCAGTGACCGCTCCCGGCCACCACAGCCTCGCCTACGGGGCTCCTGAGATCCTTCTGCCTCAGCCTTCCGAGAAGCCGGAATTACAGGCATGCACTACCACCCCCGGCTGATTTTTTAATTTATTGTAGAGATGAGGTCTCGCTGCCCAGGCGGGTCTCGAACCCGCGGGCTCAGGCAATCCACTCACCTCAGCCTCCCAAAGGCACAAGATTACAGGCTGAGCCACCGAGCCCGAGCTGTGAGCTTTTTAATTATAAGAGCATTCACCTTGATATACCTCTAATGTTCTTATGTTGTTTTTTAAGGCATATTATTTCATGTGCTAAAATTTATTTTTGTTTAAGAAATGATATATAAGTATAATATTTTCCCAAGAGTTTAGCCTCTTTTAGTAATACTATGTACCAAAAATTCTACTCATTTCTGCTGATTATGCATTCTATTAGAGTATACTAATACATGAAATTTTGCCTCATTACTGAAACTTGTATTTTGTCATATTGCCAGTAACATGTGCCTTTAATTGTCAGCTTTAAAATTCCAAAAAAATATTTAATATAAAATGTTCCCATGAATTATTATGCTTTTAAAAAAGTTTCTTTTCAGCATTTTATTGGAATCAAAAGCATCTATAGTTTCTTTATATAGATATTGCACATGTGTTAAAGTCATTTTAATTATACTAACTTAAAACAAATTAGAAATAAAATTTAATTTCAGCTTAGTAAAAAATTCCTTGACAAAATGTAAATTATTTTAACAGACACATTTAACTTTTCCTTTAAGAAAATTTGCAGAATATTTTCTTGCTAAAATGAGGATTTGCAATACACAGATACCTATTTTTACCACTGGTTTTATCACTTAGGTCCTGTGTTAAGTCTATAATTAGTACTATACAAACAATGCAATATTCCATAATTAAATTTCCTGTCCTGAAATAAACAAAACATAATCTCAATTTTTTTCTAACAATATGATCAACATATCAACTTAAATCTGTGTCATAAAAGAGCCAAAGTAAATAGAGATTTTAAATTAGATGATCTATTTTGATAGATTCCTACCTGTATGTCCTGCAGTGTTCTCACAATCTAGTCATTCTTCTAATATATCCTTTCAAGACCAGTCTTTCTAAAGCCTATCTCTGACTATACCAGTGGACAAAGTTTGGTGGATCTATATTAGTGGCTGAAAAAAGAAACAGTTATTTAATGTGATATTTAAGGTTGTCTATATTAGAATTATAATCAAATTCATGTCTATTTCTCACTAATAGCCATCATTAGCATTTCACAAAGGGTTATCAAGATGCCATCAGTAGTGTGCTAGTCAAAGCAACTTCATCTTGGATGCTAATTTGCCATGTAAGATTCTGATTATCCCCAGTTCCAATAAGGCAACTAAAATTTCTAATTTATGTGTTGTTCCTTGTGTAAGAACACTGGCTTACTGTAAGTCCTACCTGTATGTCAAACAACCTTGCTGTTATCATACTTCAAATGTTCTACAAATCCCATCTGAATAATTCTTTCCCTATGGTATATAAGTCCTGGGTCTGGGGTGGAATGGTGTGGAGTTATATCATCTTGTCTCGCTGCTGGCTGAGACATGAACATAGCTTATATTCATGAATCTTTATTAAATGTCTCATTCTAAGAATATTGTTACATCATCCTCTTTCTTTGACCTGTCAGCTTCCTCAGACTTTTGAGGGGTAAGTTTGCATAGACAGGCCCATTGTACAACAGATAGTATCATTGATGGTATACATAGTAATTTTAGCTGATGTCAGATAAACATTTTTATATACACATACACACATATGTATACAGAGATGTATGCATGTTAAAGAAATTGAATATACGTCTGTAATTAAAGTAGTTGACTGAAAAAGACTATTATGTAAATTTTGATATAGGTGTTATGAAAATATGGTCACATATCTAAAATGGTACCAAAATATCTGACTTTATGAAGGACAAACGGGTATTTAAAACCTTATCACTCCTAGATACTGGGTTGTTTTCTTTTCTTTACATATTCTCCATTCTTTCTCACTTTCAAAACTGATTGTCCCTCTACCTGTAAACATAGTCTCAATTATCACTATTTGTACAAATGTTGCATTTATAATGCCTCCAAAAAATATGAATAGATTAGAATTCTCAATAAGTGATTTCAGTAAATTATTGTTTACTTGTGTCAAACTTCGTAAATGTCCACAGCAAAATTGAACCAAGCCCTTCTTTAAATTTTAAATTTGGTATCGCCAAACCAAGATGATTTTACTAATAAATTTTACCAGATATTTAAAAAAGAAAAATACCAATTTAATACAAATTTTTTCAGAAAACAGAGGAAGAATGAATATTTGCAAGCCTTTTTATGAGAGCAATGTTGCATGAACAAATAAAAATGATTTAAAAAACAATAGAATATTCCTCTCAAACATAGACATAGTAATGTAATAAATCCTGCCAAATATAATGAATCAAATTTAACAATATATTAAAATATAATATAATATGATGATATGGATTTTATAACAGGACTGTTGGGTTGTTTTAAAACTCAAAAGCAAAACTATAATTTATTATATTTGCAGAAGAAAAAAATTGCATAATCTTTCCAATAGATACAGAATACACATCAGCTAGATTCAACACCATTTATTTTTTAAAAACTCTCAGAAAACTAGAATTAGAAAGAAAATTCCTTAACCTAAAATAAACAGTATATATGTATATATATTATATATAATAATTATAATTATATGTATAATATAATTAGGTAACTTTTTCACAGGTAAAAAACATTTTTTGTAAGACTTAAAAAAATATGGATTTCTGTCATCACTTCTCCTAGTCTACATTAGAAAATGTAACACATGCAAGGAAAAATGGATAAAATGCACTCACATTGTAAAGGTAAAAGAAAAGCTATCTTTATTTCTGGTCAACGTGATTATATATGCAAAAAATCTAAATAATTCCACTATAACGATGCCAGAAATAACAAATGAGATCAGAGAATCCAAGATATCAAAAATAAGCATTTACATCTTGAATGTTCATGAAAATACAAAGGTCTTAGACTGCTCAAAACAATTTTGAAAAAGAACAAACATGAAGAGTTGATACTTCCTGATTTCCAGGCTATAGTCTCTATTCTTGAAGGAAAATAAAAACAAATGTATTTAAAATGAGATAAACCAATAATTTAAAAGCATGAGATATATTTGGGTAAGAATAATAAAATAACAAAATTATAAATTGGCCCTTAAGACTCCTGGACCCTGTGTATACCTTTAAAATTCCTCATCCTGACAATAGAGGAGACTTTGAATATGAATTTTAAAAATTCACTTCTGTGATTAATTACTTGATGACAAAGTTGAAGAAATTTTACAGATGAAGTTATAATTCAGTTTCCAAATAAGTTTACTTTGAAATAAAGAAAAAGACAGTATCCTAAGGAGCCTAAGCTCTTCAAGATACCCTTCCTGCAAAGGACAGATCCAAATAGAAAGACCCTGAGGTGAGTGTCAGGTGACCCTGACAGCCAGCCAAAACATGAGGCCTTCATCCCACAACTGAATTTTGCCAACCAGTTGAATGAGCATGGAAGGTAATCTTTCTTCATGGGAGTCTGCAGGTGGGACTGGGTCAGCTCATATGTCGATTTTAATTTTGTGAGACCCTGAGCAGATGAAGCTAAACAATCTGTATTTCTGGCCCATAGAAACTAGGAAATAGTAAATAAGTATTGTTTTAAGCCACTAAGTTTGTGGTTATTCATTACACAACAATTGGAAACTGATGTAATTATTAATAAAATAAATATACAAACCTACATTAGGCATCATTCATAATAGAGAAATATAAGAAACATTTGTTTTGAGGTCAGAAACAGAGAAATTACTTTTTCCCAACACTTTTCTGGAGGCCCTATCCAGGACATTGAGTCAGGAAAAATGAATAAAACTAATAGAACTTAAAAAGGAACACTTTTGTCGTTATTTGCAATATGATTGTATACCAGAAAACCCATGAAAATCTGTAAGTGCATATATAATACTACCACTGAGTTCAGCAGGGTTTCTTGATATATACAAGCAAGAGACAGTTGTAAAAATGATATACATTAAAACATAATTTTCAAAATAGCAGAAATCCTATAATATGCTGAAAACTGTAATGAAACTAGATTAATGGTGAAAAAATTAATAGTTTATTAAAAGACATTAAAGAAGATCCCTTAAAATGGAAATATGCATAACGGCTATAGATTAAATGACACAGCACAATAAATAATATCCATTCTTTCTTTCCAAATCAGTCTAAAACTTTACTGCAATTCTGAATGAATTTTTATTAAGTTTTTTGTGGAACTTGACATAATGAATCTATGTGGAAAAAGGCATGAGGACAAATATATCCAAGACAAATGTGAAGAAACAAAGTGAGCACACTACCGTATCAGATATCAGAATGTATTATAAATACTATGAACCATAAGACAATCTAGTACTAGAACAGCTATAATAAATGGGCTAACAGCAAAATGTGGCATTCAGAAACTAACGTGCTTCTGTGGAAACTTGATGTATTACAAACTTGTCATTGCAGATAAGTGGGCATGAATAGACAATCTAATAAAAAATGATTTTTTTTTCTGCTCCACATACGGATTAATTCTATTTGTATTAAATATCTAAATGCAAAAATAACGTTTTTCAATACTTATAATATAAAAAATATCATTTTGGGGGAGGGAAGGACTTTTTAGAATATGGCCTAAAATCTATTATTAAGAAAAAGAAGAATTAAAAAAAGAAACATAGCTTTTGTAAGTCAAAAGACACCATAACAGTCTGAAAGAAGAAACTTAAAATGCATGCAGTTTGCAATTGATTAATTGCTACAATAAAACCATAAGGATAAGACAGTGGTATGCCCCACGCCCCCTCACAGCACGACAATTAAAAAATACCAGTAAGAATTAATATAAAGGGAAACCAAAATCCTTTCTCTCACTCTCTTTCTCTCTCTTTCTCTCCCTGTCTCCTGGAGATAGCTTAGCTTTTGAGAGCTGTTTGTTAGTATTTTGCCAACTCCATATTCAGTGATATCACCATGACAATTTAAAATTGGTTGTGAAAGGAAAATAAACATTAGCAAGTGCTTCTTCAGCATATCAGGGTATCCTCATAAACAATTTCCAATATCTTTCATTAAACTGGTGTAATGTGGAAACTCATGTCATCCTTTTTAAGAACTACAAAGGACAGTTCACACGACTGAATTTGATGTCAACATTACCATTGTCACACCAGTGGTTGGGCCGGGAATTTTACCTTGTAACCATCACTAGTGCTGGTAGTCCCAGAGAAAGAGAACCTCCTCATCTTTTCCTCTTGAGTCACTTGCTCTAGAAACATTGTTCAATAGTCAATTGTATGCAATTTCATAATGTTTTCATAAACTTACAAAAGCAAAGCAATATTATATATTATTTATATATACATATATTTGGCATAAAGTATATTTTAAAAAGCATAATTATGATCAACGTCCAAATACTTGTTTCTTAAGGAAGGAAAATTAAGATTATGCTTAATTTTTTTTCTTTTTTCTTTTTTTGCAAAATGATGAAATGCATGGAATGGTTTGATTTAAACATTATAATTTATTTCTTAAGCCAATTAATGGGTTATTGGGGATTTATTATATTAACCTTTGTTAATTTTTGAGGTCAAAATATTTTATGGAGCTTTTAAAATGAAAATATCTTTACATAAAAGAATATAATTTCCTATGAGATACAGTTTTATTTAATCTTAAGGTACTTTCCCCCCAAATAAAATTTGGCTTATTTTCCGACTCTATAAAAATGGGTCTTCATGCAAAGTTTTTAGACAGACTTATTCTGTATATTAAAATCACATGGTTTTAATAAAAATTTGGTAAGTGGACTATGACTTACATATTACAGTCATGGTAGATCTGTTGCAGTCCCACACGTAAGGAAAACCTAGTGCAAGATTATTCTTTCATGCTCACATTCTTAGCAAGGGATTTTTTCCTTACCCTTTCCTTCCAGAGTCTAGCAAGTATCTTGGGCTGTTGGACATAATATTGGCCACATGTGATTTTCCAGGTGAGAGTTCCTCAGGTGGAGAGAGAGGCCCTTTTCTGGTGTCCCTTCGACTTTGTTTTATGGCCTTTTGTGATTTAAGTTTCATGCTTCCTGCCTCTTTTAGTAATCCTTGTTTCTCTGACCCGCCTCTTTAATTCGGTTTGACATATATTCAAATCTTGTTTTGGAGACAAAAGAATACCTCAGCAACCCTATGTTCAAAATCTTCATCTGGTGGTTGAACGGGATATAGTTTGAATACTTTTGCTCATTTTTTTAAACCTCTTTTGAAAGAGGAAAAGACAGAAGCCAATGAGTTGACTAGAAACTAAGAAATACTTGAAGTTACAATCCTATAACGTGATTTCTTCATAGACAATATGTAGTAGCTAGTTAATAGTCCAATGTTAGTGGGATTATAAATACTATCTACCTGTTGTGGACATAAATGTATATTACTGTAAACTGTAAGATCATCATGTTGAACATTTAGCATACAAATAAGTCACGTTAATCTACAAGCAAGCAAGCAGACATACAAACTACCAACAGCAATCTAGACAACAACATCAAACTAAAAGTGAACCCAGTGGCAGAATACAGAACTAATATTGCATTCCTGAGAAATATCTTAAAATGATAAATATCATCATGAATTGATGAAATTCATTTTCTTTATTGTGGTAAAAAACAACATAAAATCTACTATCATAGCAAAATCTTAAGTGTAAAATACATCATCGTTGACCATATTTACAATATTATACATCAGATCTCTAGAACTTACCTATTTTGCTTTACTGAAACTTTATGCCCTTTGACTCATAACTCCCCCTTTTTGCTTCTCCCAGCTCCTGGTAACCACCACTTCATTCCACGATTTTATTAATTAAACAATTTAGATGCCTCATATAAATGGAATAAAACAATATTTTGCTTTCTGTGACTGACGTAATTCACGTAGCATAATGTCCTCAAGGTTAATTCACATTGTAACATGTTGTAGAATTTCCTTTCTTTTGAAGGGTGACTAGTGTTACATTACTTGAATTTACCACATTTTCTTTATTTATTAATCTATCAATGGATATTTAAGTTACTTTCACATCTTGGCTATTGTGAATAATGTTATAGTGAACATAGAACTGCTAATCTCTCTGAGATCCTGATTGAATTATTTTGGAGAAATATTCAGAGGTGGAAATCTGATAGTTCTATTTTTAGTTTTTAAGCAACCTCTTTACTGTTTTTGTTTTGTTTTGTTTTGATTTGTTTTGTGTCAGAGTTTCACTCTGTCAACTGGGCTGGTGGGCAGTGGTGGGCACCACCTTAGCCTCAATCATCTGGGCTCAGGCGATCCTTCCGCCTCAGCGTCCCAGGTAGCTGGAATCCTAGGCCTGCACCACCAATCTCAGCTAATTTTTTGATTTATTATAGAGGTGAGGTCTTGCCAAGTTGCCCAGGCTGGTCTCGAATCCCATGGTTCACGCAATCCTCTCGCCTCTGCCTCTCAAAGTGCTGGGATTATAGACATGAGCCACAGTGCCCAGCTTCTAAACTGCTTTTTTTAATGACTGTGCTATTTGTATTCTACCCATCAGTATGGGACATTCCAATTTCTCCACGTGCTCAACAACATTTATTGTCTTTAGCTTTTTTGATAATAGCCTTTTACACAGGTGCGATGTGATACCTTATTGTGGTTTTGCTTTGCATTCTCCTGATGATTAGTGATATTGAACAATTTTAAATGTATTTTTGGCCATGTGTTTGTCTCCCTTGGGAAAAAAAAAATGTCCATTCAGGTCCTTGACCATTTTTTAATTGTGTTAGTAACGTGTGTGTGTGTGTGTGTGTGTGTGTGTGTGGTGCGTGCGTGCGTGCGTGTGTGTGTGTGTGTGAATGTTACTGTTCTGTTGTAGGAGTTGCTTATATATTTGAGAGATCAATCCCTTGTGTAAATATTTTCTTCCATTTTGTTGTTTGCTTTTTCACTCTTGATTGCTGCCTTTGTTGTGCAGACATGTTTTCATTTGATACAGTCTTATTTGTATATTCTTGGTTTTGTTGACTGTACTGTTGGTGTCATATCCAAGAACCATTACCAAAACAAACATCTTAGAACTTTTGCCTAAGTTTTCTTTTAGGAGTTTTATGGTTTCATGTGTCATATTTAAGTTTTCAATTCATTTTGAACTGAGTTTTTAGTATGATATCAAATAAACATCCAATTTTATGTGGATTTCAATTTTTTCCAACACAATTTATTAAAGGTACTATTATTTTCTCATTGTGTATTCTTGGAACACTTTTCAAAGATAAGTTGACCATATGAATGGATTCATTTCTAGACTCTCTATTATGTTCCATTGGTTTATATATCTGCCTTTATGCCAGTACCGTACTCTTTTGATTACTAAGCATTGTAGTATATTTTGAAATAAGAAAGTGTGATGTCTTTGTTCTCTTTTGTCAAGATTAATTTGGTTATTAGCAGTCTTTTGTGGTTTTATTTATATTTTAAAATTGTTTTCTATTTATGTAGAGCACGTATTGGTATTCTTTTTTTTTTTTTTTTTGAGTTGGAGTCTCACTCTGTTGCCCAGACTGGAGTGCAGTGGCCGCTCCCGACCACCGCAGCCTCACCTGCTGGGCTCTGGCGATCCTTCCGCCTCAGCCTTCCGAGTAGCTGGAATTACAGGCATGCGCTACCAAGCCCGGCTGATTTTTTTTGGTTTATTGTAGAGATGAGGTCTCGCTGACCAGGCGGGTCTCAAACCCGCGGGCTCAGGCAATCCACTCACCTCAGCCTCCCAAAGGCGCGGGATTACAGGCTGAGCCACCGAGCCCAGCTCGTATTGGTATTCTAACAGGAATTGAACTTGCTATTTAGATTGTGTTGGGTAGTATACACACTCTAACAATGTTAAGTCTTCCAATCCATGGAAATGGGGCAGCTTTCCAGTTGTATATTTCCATTTGTTTGCTCTTTGTTTAATTTCTTTCATTAGTGTTTTGCAATTTTTTAAAGCAAGTCTTTAACCTTCTTAATTAAGTTTAGCTTACATATAAATATTTTATATTTTTAGGTACTAATGTGGATAAGATTGTCTTCTTAACATCTTCAGGTAGTTTATTGTTAATGTATAAAAACACAACTAATTATTTAAATTTAAGATTCTATTAATTGTATATATAAAAGATTATGTTTATGTATATAATAAATATATTCATCAAAATATACTTTCAGCATGTTGTCAGTACTAAACAAGTATCAATGATATGTTCTACTTCTTTTTCTTATTGATGTTTAGATATCCAGAGGTGTGATTTCTGTATCACCTGACAATTCTATTTTTAGTTTTTGAGCAACCTCTTGACATCTTTTTATGACTTTGCTGTTTATTTTCTCCCCCTCAGTATGGGAAGTTCCAATTTTTCGACATCCTCAACAACACTTATTGTATTTGCTTTTTTGATAACAGCTGTCAACACAGGTGTGATATAATATCTCATTGTGGTTTTGTTTCACATTTCCCTGAAGATTCACTAACATTGAAATTGTTTTAAGGAATATACTTGTTGACCATTTGCTTGTCTTCCTTGGGGAAACAAAAAGTTCAGATCCTAGATACATTTTAATTGTGTTATTAGCTTGTGTGTGTGTATGAGTATTACTGTTCTGACATAGAAGTTGCTTATATATTTAAAATACTTTTATTGTATACATTTAAGGTATACAACATGATGCTATGAGATAATACAGATAGCACAGTGGTTACTATATAGAAGTAAAGTAACATATCCATCATTTGTGTTGTATGTGGAAGAGCAGCTACAATATTCTCAAACATGCTGAAAGGAACTAAAACAAACAACCCTATTAAAAAGTGGCCAAAATATATGAAAAGACACTTCTCAAAAGAAGACATATGAGCAACCAACAGATAAATAAAAAAATACTCAGCCTCACTAATCATCAAAAAAATGCTAATCAAAACCACACTGTGATTCCAACTAACTCCAGTCAGGATGACCATAATTAATAACTCAAAAAAAACAAAAACAAAAACAAAAACCAGATGCTGGAGAAGATGCACAGAAAAGGGAACATTTCTACACTGTTGGTGGGAGTATAAACTAATACAATGTCTGTGGAAAACAATGCGACAATTTCTAAAATATCTAAATATCAACCTTCCATAGGACCCAGCAATCCTCCTGGGAATATACCTTAGAGGAACTCAAATCATTTTATAAAATAGATACTGGAGCATGCATGTTTATTGCAGCACTAATCACAGTAGCAAAAACATGGAACCAACTTTGCTGCCCATCAAAAGTGGATAGAAAGGAGAGTTACACATATATAATGTTATATTACACAGTCATAAAGAATGACAAAATTTTGGACTTTGCAGCAATTTGGATGGATTTAAAGTCTATCATTCTCAATGATCTATCACAGAAACAAAGAATCGAGTACCAAATTCTCTTACTCATAAGTAGACCCTGAACATTTATCATAATACTACATGAAAGAGATTGGCAGTAGCAGATCATTGCCAGGGAGGCAGGGGGCCCCATAACATTAATAAGGGGACCTGATCTCAAACCAGGCTAAGTGAGGACCAATGGGAGGCCCAAACTTCACCTGTATGATGGCCACATATGTACCTAACCCTGAATTGTAACCCACATCTTTAAAATAATATTTGAAAAAAAAATACCTCATTTAGAAAAATACTGAGTACAATGCACTATTACTAACTATAATCCTTATGTTTTACATTAGGTGTCTATCTAGACTTGTTCATTCTACTTTTTGCTACTCTGTATCCTTTGAACTACATCTTCTCATGCCCTACATCCTATCCTACCCATGAAAACCACTGTTTTAGTCTCTATCTATGTATATTTAAATTTTATTTTTGAGATTCCACATATAAGTGAGATATTTGCAATATTATTTCTGTGCTTGGTTAATTTCACTTAGTGCAATATTCTCTAAGTTCATTCATATTGTGAAATATGGCAGGAATGCTTTCTATTATCTGTCAAGGGATATTGAGTCAAGACATTCCATATCTTGGCTATTATGAATAATGCTGAAATAAACATAGAAGGACAGATATCTTTTTGAGATAGTGATTTTATTTACTTTGAGTATATATTGAAAAAAAGTGCTGCTGAGTCAAATAGCAGTTTTATTTTTAATTTTATTAGGAATAGCCATACAGTTTTCCATAACGGATGCATCAATCTGCATTCCCACCAACAGAGTACAAATGTTTGCTTTTCCCTATACCCTTGTCAATACTTGTTATTTCTTACCCTTTTGTAATAGCTACCTTAATGGGTATGAGGTAACATAATAGTTTTTACGAGCATTACCCTGACAATGAGTGATGTTGCACATCTTTTCATATATCTATTGGCTGTTTGTATGTCTGCGTTAGGGAAATGTTTATTTAGGTCCTTACCCATTTTCTAACTGGGTTATACATTTTCTCGATAATTACTTGTATGAATTTTTCATATATGTTGAATATTAACCCATTGCTAGATTTATAATTTTCAGATAGTTTTCCCAAAGTACAGGTTGCCTTTTCTCCTCGAAATTGGCCATGGAAATGATTTTTGAATATTACATAAAAAGTCCAGACTACAAAAAAAAAATAAACAAATGGAACTACAAACACAACTGACTTTTTGAATGTTAATTTTGTATCCTGTAACTTTGCTAAATTTGTTTATTAGTTCTAACAGTTTTTAGGCAACATTTTAAACAATGTGTTATTGTTATTGCTCTGAATATTTGTAGAGTTAAAATAGTCTTCATTATAATCAGGATCAGATCATTTAAAAATGTACAGCCCAATTAGTTTAATCGTTGTTTAAGTCTTAATATAAGCATCATTCTTTTCTTTCTTTATTTTTTTAAATCAATATTTTTTATTTTAATATTGTGGGGTACAGTTAAGGGTTAGGTATACAAACATGCATCGTTCAGGGGTTGATAAGGGATGTCTCCCCGTCCCCAGTCAGATATTGACTACCGTTAATCCCACCTCCCTTCCTCCCCCCATAGTTTCCCACCACTGTCAATTCTTTTCTTTTAAAAGTACATTATACGACCTGGCTTGGTGGCTCAGCCTGTAATCCCGCGCCTTGGGCGTCCGAGGTAAGTAGATTGCCTGAGCCCGCGGGTTCGAGACCCGCCTGGGCAACTTGGCGAGACCTCACCTCTACAATAAATCAAAAAAATTAGCCGGGCGTGGTAGCGCGTGCCTGTAATTCCGGCTACTCGGAAGGCCGAGGCGGAAGGATCGCCGGAGCCCAGCAGGTCGAGGCTGCGGTGGCCGAGAGCGGCCGCTGCACTCCAGTCCGGGAGACAGAGTGAGACTCCCACTAAAAAAAAAAAAAAAAAAAAATACGTTTTACTTCTCCAAATTTTATAAAATGGCTAAATGGCATGACTGGAATTAATCTGAAAAGCATCTGATTCTACCCTCTCAAGGTAAATACTCCTCTGAAAGAAGCCTGAAAGGTCATCCAGCTTCCAAGTGGTGTGTGTGTGTGTTTAGAATTCTGCAAGTCAATCTATTCTGTGTTTCAAATTCTATGTTGAACTCAAATTTGTCTCATTTTGACAACTGCCTGCTGACCTTAGACCTGTTTTCCTAGTTACTGCAAGTAGCTATAAAAACTTAACTACCATTGCTACATTCTATTGCATTACTTATATTTTTGTTTCTCCTGGGAAAAAGAAGCATATGAAATGGTGATGAGCTATGATTTATGATCAACAAAATCTTAAAGGTCATCACACAATCAGACCAATCGAAAAATAGCATAAACTGTCCAAGTGCCAAAAAAAATTTTCATTAAAAAAAAGACCAAAAGCCGGGCTCGGTGGCTCAGCCTGTAATCCCGCGCCTTTGGGAGGCCGAGGTGAGTGGATTGCCTGAGCCCGCGGGTTCGAGACCCGCCTGGGCAGCGAGACCTCACCTCTACAATAAATCAAAAAATCAGCCAGGCGTGGTAGCGCGCGCCTGTAATTCCGGCTACTCGGAAGGCTGAGGTGGAAGGATCGCCGGAGCCCAGCAGGTCGAGGCTGCGGTGGCCGGGAGCGGCCACTGCACTCCAGTCTGGGAGACAGAGTGAGACTCCAACTCAAAAAAAAAGACCAAAACTCTATGTAAGTAAGCTTCAATAAGGTATTTTTATGTTCTGTTCATATGAACAGAGTTTATAATAGTAGGAAATGTTTAATAAAGAGTTTGATAATGAGGATGATGAAAATATTAAATAGTCATACTAAATCTGCAGTCTTTCATAAAACATTGATATTTTAATGTGATATTCAAATTATAATATTTAGTATATTATTTACTTAGTATATATCTAAACTGATAATCTTTAAAATTGGATGCTATTTTCTATGATAATTACTTTGTCTTATTATAAAAGCAAAATGTGAACATTGAATAAAACTTCACCCTTTCCCAAAAACAGAGAAAATAAACTGACCGTTTCTATAATATCAAGGCATTTGGAATTTAGAAGGTGAACACCTTGAACTTAAAGGAGATGACTGTTTTTTACTATTAGGCTACATGTATATAACATCTCCAAAAGATAGGCACTGTATCTCTCTTCCAATATTTGTTGGACTCTGATGATGGCAGGACACAACTCAGGGGCCCCAGGATAGATGAAAGACAGAATGCTTTATTACTTATAGCTCCAGAGGAGAGAAAGCTGCCGCAGAGGGTCATGTGGAAGGCTGCTGCAAGGAAAAGATAAAAGCAAGTTGAAACTGTAGGAGGGGACTTGTATTTGGCAAACTGGCTTCCTGTAGATTGGGCATTTTGAATAATTCCACAGTCCTAAGGAAAAAATGTCTGTCCCTGGATGTTTGGCATCTGACTCCCAGCAGCTGGGTATGTATGTTGTAATCCAGGAGTATTAGATCATAGTAAGGAAAGAAGTTGAGACACAGGCTTAATATTAATATATTGCTTGCAAAGTAGAATTGAGTGTTTTTAGCCATGACTTCAAACTGGGCCAAGATAGCACCTGTGAAATATGATATTACAATTTCTCTGGGTAAAAATAATTTTTAAAACATAGCCAATAGCAAACAGAACATAGGTTTGATTCCTAAATTTAAACAGTTTATCACAGCTAAATTGTACCTTCAAAGGTGTGTGTGTGTGTGTGTGTGTGTGTGTGTGTGTGTGTGTGCTCTCACGAACACGTGCGTGTGCAGATGTATGAACAAATGTGCATATGCTTCTGTGTATGTATAGTCCTTCAGTGTTTAACTGGTTTGGAAGCAGTTATCAAAAGGGAGTAAGTTGTATTTCAATAAGGTATTGAGGAAAAAAACAACCCAGGCCCTGAAATTGATTATTTCAAATCCTCTTTACTAAGGCATTCATATATACTATAAAATTGTGACAATTGGCTACTTGCATGTTTTTATTTTCTTTTTGCAAATAGTTGTTTTTATAAAGTTTTATTCAATGTACACAATTTGCTTTTCTAATAAGACAAAGTAATTATCATAGAAAATGTCATCCAATTTTAAACTTATCAATTTAGATATACCCTAAGTAAATAATATGCTAAATATTATAATTTGAATATACATTAAAATATCAATGTTTTATGAAAGACTGCAGATTTTTGTATGAGACTGTTTAATATTTTCATCTCATTATCAAACTCTTTATTAAACATTTCCTACTATTATAAACCCTGTTCATATGAACAGAACATAAAAATACCTTATTGAAGCTTACTTTCATAGAGTTTTGGTCTTTTTTTAATGAAAATTTTTTTTGTCACTTGGACAGTTTATGCTATTTTTCAATTGGTCAGATTGTGTGATGACCTTTAAGTTTTTGTTGATCATAAATCATAGCTCATCACCATTTTATATGCTTCTTTTTCCCAGGAGAAACAAAAATATAAGTAATGCAATAGAATGTAGCAATGGTAGTAAGTTTTTATAACTACTTTCCTAGTTACTTGCAGTAACTAGGAAAACAGGTCTAAGGTCAGCAGGCAGTTGTCAAAATGAGACAAATTTGAGTTCAACATAGAATTTGAAACACAGAATAGATTGACTTGCAGAATTCTAAACACACACACACACACACACACACACACACACACACATACACACACACACCTACCTTCATTATTGTATAAAATTTCATCATTCCTTTAATCATTTCTCTATTGGTTAGTAGATTATACTTAAGTTTTCATAAATTATTATTTCAAGCTGGGCATGGTGGTTAACTTCTGTAGTTCCAGCACTTTGGGAGGCAAAAGTGAGAGGATTGCCTGAGCTTAGGGGTTCGATACTATCCTGAGAAACATGATGAGACCTCATCTCTACAACAAAATTAAAAAAAAAAATCAGCTGGGCATGGTAGCAGCTACTTGGAAGACTGAGGCGGAAAGATCACCAGAACTCATCAGGTCGAGTATGCGGTGGCTTGCGAATGTGCCACTGCACTTCAAACTGGGTGGCAGAGTGATACTCCAACTAAAAAAAAAAAAAAAAATAGTAATATCATGCAATCATTATTTTTAATTCATCTCTAAGCTTTTTCTTTAAGATATTTCTAGAAGCAGATATAATGTTATAGTGAATATCATATTTTATGGTTTTTAAAACATTGTTTTCCAAAGAGCTCCTACCAATAGACCAGATTTTAACAAGATGTTTTGTGACAGGGTCACATATGAAAGGAATTGGCTTCTCAATTCCCAAAATGCTGAAGTAATTGAGAAACAAAAGAAGGAAGATGAAGTTTGTTGATATTGGGTGTTTTATTGGGAGAACTTACAGACAAAAGTGTGATCCTGGGTGTCCACAAGACAGATAGATCTTCACCCTGTTACTCCCTAATCCCAGGGCTTAAATACTTATATACCCCAGCAAGACAATTAAAGTCAACCTTCCAGAACAGACAAGAATGTTATATGTGTCATAGCCTATAATTTGCGTGATAACATCAATCTCGCTTCATTCTTAAACTAGGCATAGTAAATAAAGTAGAAAGGAGGAGGTATTCAAGAGACTGGGACTAATTAGAAGTCAACATGGCAGATTAGCATCCAAGATGGAGTCACTTTTGTGTCCACACAAGACTCTCTTTATGGTTCATTTTTAATACTAACATTCTTTTATTCCAAATGAGTGCTTTTAAAACTTAACAGTGATAATCCTTTTTAAAATAACAGGATGACTAGCAATGCTAATTTTAAAAAGAGAGTTGATAAGTATTAAAGGTCATGTTTACTCTGTAGGTGAAAAAAATCTGAAACAATTGTTATGAATAAGACACAGAACTTATAGTGAAAGAAACCTTGGAAAAAAGCCTATCACTAGTACTCAAGCTGTGTGTACCCTTAAATGATTTACCTAATTTTCTACATCTCAAGTTCTCATTTGTAAAACTGAACATTCTAATCAACGTCAAAATAATGATCAGGATTACATGAGAAAAGGTAGTGGCCCACAGTAAACCCTAATTGTAGGTAGCTCTACCGTATGCTGCCACTGTGAACTATTCAAAAGTAGTACAGAAAGAAATCTATACAATTTATCAACTATTCTTGGGCTAAAAAATCAACCATAATTGATTTTTAAATGTTTCATTTGATTGTAGAGTGATGAAAATTTATATTTCTAACCTTATGAATACTTTTTCTCTTCTTTTAAAATTCTGCATGGAGGAGGAAGGGGGTAAAGCTACAAGTGTTTTGAACATTATGACAGAAATCTTGCTTTCTTTTTGCTCATAACTCTCAGTAACTGCATTCAAAATCATTTCTAAAGTCAATGTGTTTGGAACAGATGAATAGACTTTGATTCAAAGAACAATCACTTGGTCTGAATAATTACCCTGTGAAGGAGAATTGCATGTAGTTTAGGCACCATTTAAAAATCAATGTTGTGTATAGATTTCAGGTGTCCTAATTTTTATCTAACTCGTCCCCGCTAATATCTGTTCAATTGTTTCTCACAAAGGTAACTTTATTACACTAGAAACTTGCCATAATTTCTATGGGAAGTAGAAATAACAAAGATAACAATCTTTACTATCTGCTAAACATAAGCCATAATTTATTTTCAAGATTGTGAGAAGTTTTGTTTTTCATACTATTAACAACAAGGAACATTCCTTTATTAAACAAGAATTTATTAGAATTCTACTCTGCAGGTATACTAGGAGCAGAGCTGTAAGAATAATATAAATTACTTCATTTCAATTTGTTTTCATTTCCCTAAGAAACACAGACAATAAAAATATAAAAATATAACATTTTCAAATTTTGACAAATGTTGTAAAAGAAATAATCAGCTTAATATGATAAAAAAATAACTAATGAGCTTGTCAGAATTATGTTCTCTAGAGCAGTGATTTTTTGGTAAAACTTGAAAGTAGAGAAATACCTAGTTTATTAAAGGCACAGAAAAGCAAAAGGTCATAAAATAGCAATAAATTTGGTTTGATCTAACAAGGGAAATAGTATTACTGTGATTGAATAATGATGAACAAGGGGACAGTGGTAGAATGTGAGCTTTCAAACAAAAAAAGTTGAAACATGCAAAAATGTATTGGCCATGGTAAAAGCTTGTATGTTATTCTGATTTCAAAGGAATGTCATAGAAAGTTTTCAGTCAGGAGACTGACATGGTCTCATGTATATTTTTATTAGATTGCTCTTTCTATTTTATAGTACCTGTCTGTGAGTTCATCAGGGATTGAAGCAGTGAGAGAGAATAGTGGGGTTGACTAGGGTGGTGTCCATAATGAAAAAGATAAGTAGAAACTCAAGGTGTGTTGTCCAGTAAGACCAGAAGGACTTCTGCTAAATGGAGCTCAGTAATAATTTCCACCCAGGACGTATCACCAGAATTATGGTGGTTTTTTTTAAGTAGTGACATTCAAATGCACTGATTGGTAAATCACCACTGTCTTTAACTTCCCAAGTGCCTCTTCTCACTACGTTGAGCTCTCTCCCCAGAGCACTCCAGATGTTTTCACACTTAATCAATACAGTGTTGATATCTTGATCAACAGAGAAGCCAGTGTTCTTTCTCCTTATTGCATGCCCTGCCATTCTTGCTAAATATATCTAGGTATATGGGAGAAAGCTAATGAAGAATTCAAGTACGAATCTCAAATTTTACTATGAGTATTGAGTACATGAAGGCACTGTTTGCCAGGAAGGAAAAAGTTAGAAGAATTATTCCTTTAGAAGACTCAAAATTGGACATGTAGATTTTAAGAAACTTTTTAGTCAATGAGATGAAGATGTCAAGTATAGAGCTCTGTATGACCACTGAAGTGTGATTAATGTTGTATATACAATGCACAGAAAAACTTTTTGATTCCATGTTCTTCTCTGAACTCTATCATTAATTTTAAACTCTAAAGGAAATGTATAAATTGGTGATTGTAGTGCATCTGAATATTCATTATAATGGTAAGATTTATCTACATTAAAGATGATATTTACTGTCAATGTGTTCTTTATAAATACTTATGTAGTAACAAATTTAAGATGTCTCTCAAACTAAGAATATTGTATAACGACCCCAGATGGTGCTGGGTATGGGGTGGGGGTGATCACTGGGTGAACTCATTTTTAATCTCTCCTCTTTTCCTTTCTTCCTTGCTACTTTGTGTTGTCACATATCCCACCTACAAATCAGGCTTAAGTAAGATGTAAGACGAGTTTGGGTTTTCTGGGGCAAAAATAGAGATCATTCTCTACACTAGGGAGCAGAGAGATGGAAAGGGAAAAATGAGATATATTTGTCTAACTACAAAGAAGAATACTGAAGGGCAATAGAATGCCTATAACTATTCTTTTTTAGAGCGTTTGTATCTGAATAGGAATTCCTATAAGACATGTTAGAAAAAAAAACCTAGTTCAAAGATTCTAACAAGTCCCTTTTTATCTATTTTGTAAAAATTTAGCAGACCATTATTACATTTTATATTCAATTAATTACACATTAAAATATGTGGTGAGAATTATATAGGTTTTATTCCACTGTTTCCTTGATAGATAAAATACACCAATGTTAATTCACTTAGAGAACATTATTTAAAAATCTCTCATTACTTTGTCTTCATAAAGTAAAACTTACAGTGCATTCAAACAACAGACAAATTCTATATGTCAAGATTCTGATCAACAAACTGCTTTTGTTTTTAACTTACTGAAGAAGGTTCATGTCAGATTCCATAGATGTATACAACTTTTCATGATGTTTTAACAGTAAATGTGTTGATTCTAGAGTTGTAAATTAAACTAATTCTACTTATTGTCAAAATGCATAGTTCAATTAAAATATTTAGAAGTATGTTGATGTAATAGTGTAAAAATGACAAGTTTAGAGAAAAGATGAATTTATCATGAAAGGGTTGATTAAATATAATGTATGTCAGAAATACTCTTTCTTTGCCATATTTAAGAAACTTATTAAAGAGTATAAAATATATCCAGTGATTCTTAAAGATCATTATCATACAACTTTAGGTCATTTGCTTACCTTTCAATTTTACATATATGTATACGTAGCAAACACACACACTTCATCTTGGAAATTGATTTCTAAAAGCATCATGTAGTACATAATATCTAAGAAAAATAAATATACTCTTATTAGACTCCTGGCATAAAATCAGTCTATAATTCTATAGGTACTTCAAGCAATTTATTGTCATTGACATCATTATATAAATATAAGTAACCATTAGGCACTCAAATAAAATAAGAATTAAAATAAAGGAGAGGAAGAAAATAACCTCACATATAATACAAGCTAAGATTTGATCTCAAATTCAAATATTGAGGTCTGTGCAAATCAATAAGGAGGCCTCCTCCTTTGTTCTCTTTCCCTGAATTTTTAAGTATATCAGTCAAGAAAGAAAATAAGTCATTTCAGTCCTTGTCATTGGTCACATGGAAAAGTTTTTATCATAAGAATGCCAAGGCTGTCTCTGTTAGCAGTGTGCCTTAGCAAAATATTTTGACTATACGTGACCTAATAAAGCAAGTGTAACAATTTTCCTTAAGAAATAGTTTTAAATGCTGGAATAGTAAAATAAAACCTAAATTGCATCATGTTCTTCAGTCAAATTAGTAATAATTTCACGAATACCTATCCTGTATCTTATTATTTTCCAAAATTGTACTCATATTCAATATAAAGTCTATTAATTTTAGTAATCTTTGATCAGTAGAGGAAAGTTTTAAATCTTGGTCTTAGGTATTTATTACACACACTGAAAGATTGAATACACAAATAAATGATGGCAAGATGATCTATGACAATAGAACTTTGACATGTTATGTGTGCTACAGTTAGACCCATATGGTGAAGACTTGGTCAAAGACTATCAACTTTCCTAATTTTTGTTCTGACTTTTTATTCCATACCTACCATGGAAAGTCAAGCATGCTCACCATATGAATCATATCAGATGCCCTGCTTCTAGTTAGTACATCGTTGTCTTTTCTATTTCAACAACCATCAGAAAATGCATGAAACCATCCCTTTTTTTTTCTCCATAAAGCTTTTCCACTCCCCTGCCACCCTTTGAGTCTCAGCCAAATGCATGTGATTGCATGTGGCTGACTCCCTTCGTACAGAAAGCTCTGAATGAATAACTTCTATCTGTTCTCATTTGGTTTTGTCTACATTGCCTATCACAGCAGATACCAGTCTTTAGCTAGGTATAGTACTTGTCAAGGCCACTTGTGCCTTTCTCCTTACAGTATGTTCAGTACATGACCACATGGCAAATCGGTACCAGGTATTAACTTTGCTACATTTGCAGATAGTTCTTAGAATATTTATTCTCAGTTTTATGCCCAGGTTTTGTTATTGATTCTCATTTGTTCATTCTCCTTGGTGGAATCAGGCCCCATCCTTTTGCACTCAAGGAGTAATCATGCAAATCTGTACCCTCCTCCTTTCTAGGAAAAACTCCAGATTATTATTAGTTCTCTTCTGAGTTCTCTTATTATAATTTTAATTTGTGTGCCTGTCTCTTTAAATAGCGGGACTTCAAGGATGTTACTAATCTTAAGGGTAACTCAGGAGAACATCAATGTGAACAAAATTCATTTGCTGGGCATTTAAAAAAAGCACAGAGATACGATTTCTCAATCCCAGTAGACAGTGTTGTTTTATGCAAAGACCTCCAGATGAAATTATTAATCAAAAATTTCTTCACATAAATATTCTTTGGCCAAAGCAAATAAGTTAATGAACAATCTGATAAGTTTAAGCAACAGGTAGCTAGGTCCCTTTCCCTTATAAATCCTCCATCTTCTTGTCCTCCAGCTGCCTCATGTCTTAACCCACATGGGTGGTTAAACAAAATGTCATAATCTGAGTGGCTTATAAACAGCAGAAATGTACTTCACAAAGCTCTGGCGACTGGGAGTCCAAGATCAGAATGTCAGCACAGTTTAGTTCTCATGAGGGTCCTCTTCTGGGTTCTGACTACCAAACTTATAAGTAATAATACGTTATCAAAAATAAATAAGAATTTACTTTATTTATTTTAACAATTTATTAACAATATCTCTTCTGTCTTATGTGGAATACAAATCCCTTTGATGTATTCCACCGTTGACTCCTCAGCAGATGACAAGAATCAACTGTTGATTTAGAAAAACTGGGTTTCTTGTCACCGTGACTCATAAAGGGAACATCAACATATTTTACAGAGTATGGGGGCTATGTATAAAGAAGGGTTTAATCAGATATCTTACTGTTTGAATCTAATTGTGTTTTATCAAAATTTGCTATTTGGAGTTTATACTATCGGACTCAGTGATATGAGAAGCTTCAAGTGTCTCTTGGTAAGCAAGCTGGTTTTGATCAGTTGATGGTTTGCTCAGTTAAGAAATCTGTTTTTTGAGAGGTATGCTATTTATCTATACCAACAGCTGGTTGTCATGAGAATGTGGCTATTTGAACAGTCAGATAAATTTATTTGGGGGAGTTTCCCAAAGGGAGCAATGTAGTCACTTACTGGCTTACAGTCTAATCTCCTTGGGAAAGAATATTCAGAAAAAAAAATATTACAGTCATGTTCATAGGTACAGTCTAAATTTACAGAGTAATCAAAATTATAAGGCTGTGTTTATTAGTGAATTAATTAAAGATAGATATATATATATAAAGTATTAGATAAGCTACAGTAACTAGGCAATTGTACAAATATAAGCATTATTTTAATGCCTCGGTATTTCCCAATTGTCACACTCTATTAATGACAAACCAGAATTTGCGAATGAATATAATGGTTTTCTTTTTTTATAAGCACTTCCCTTTCCCTTTCTTTGACAACAAAGCTATATACAAAATAACCCACTTATGCACAATATATTTTAAGTGTTGACTCTGCAAAGACCACAAAACAATATAATCTTAAATCTCTTGAAGCATTTGTGAAGTTTTTTTTTAAGCAGATGTTATTTTTCTCTGAATAGGCATCAGATGTTGATGAGATACCTCAGTTAGCATTTGCAAGTAAATGGTGGACATGCATATAGATGAGATAATTTCACTGAATTTGTTCAATGTCATAAGCAAATGCAGTGTGTACACATAATAAAAAATGATACTACTGAAACATTAATAAAGTTAATTTTTTTTTTTGAGTTGGAGTCTCACTCTGTCACCCAGACTGGAGTGCAGTGGCCGCTCCCGGCCACTGCAGCCTCGACTTGCTGGGCTCCGGCGATCCTTCCGCCTCAGCCTTCCAAGTTGCTGGAACTACAGGTTTGTGCTACCACGCCCAGCTAATTTTTTTGATTTATTGTAGAGACGAGGTCTCGCCAAGTTGCCCAGGCGGGTCTCGAACCCCCGGGCTCAGGCAATCCACTCACCTCGACCTCCCAAAGCGCTGGGATTACAGGCTGAGCCACTGAGGCCGGCTATAGTTGATTTTGAAATAGTTCCTTTAATTTTAGGAATATTAAAAACATATGTTTATGTTATTGGCACAACAGTTTTTAAAAGGCTTAAAGCTTCTTAATTTTTTATTTGTGATAGTTGCTTTATTACTTTCAATATGTGCATATAGAATAAAAATTTGTTTTGCAAACAACTCTTTTCATTCTTCGTATACTTATAGCATACTCAGTGCTTTCAAAGAGATTAAACTCAAAAGCTTCAATTGCTCTACTTAGATGCCATTTATATAGTGATTCTGTATGGCTTCAAATCTCTTGGCCAAGAGTAAAAAATAAAGAAAATAATTTCAGTATTCTATTTTTTATATTTAATCTAAACATATGTTTTTCTGTGTGCTGATTTTGTTTTTGTTTTTGATCTTTTTTTGGGGGGATGGTATGATATGTGTAATCTATAAGAGTGTTTTACTGCCCGGTATAAACACATTGACAGCTATTAATTTATGGGAAACCAAATGTATGAGCAAGGCAAAATGTCTGATGCTTACTGGGTGTTTTATACAAGAAAGAAAAAATTTAAAAAACACATTATTCCCTATTTGGTTTCACATTTAGATTTTGTGGTTTCAGCATTAGAGAAATTATTTTGGATTTCCTACCATCTCTTTGCTTTAGTATTTGGTCTTTTGTAAGATTTGTTCACTTTCCTCACACCTATAAGTTTTTCCTCAAAATGTCATCCCATAATCTTTCTTTTAAATTCACAGATTAGCCACATAAATGTGGTAGATCTCTTTTGCCACTCTAGATTCACTCCCTACCTGACTTTCTCTGCACCCCAAAAGGCTGAGCTCTTAGGACAATATCAACACAGTTTCCTTGTTATCTGATATACAGTTCCCCCAGTTGAAGGCATAGGCAGGGTATAAAAAGACAGGAGAAAAAGTGCATCAGGGTTTTATTTCCTTTGTAAGAACAGCTAATTTTGCAATAATTACATCTTTTCAGGCATTCTGCTCTATCGCTAATCTTTCCAATTTTATTAAATTAGTTTTGACTATATTTATCTCTTTGCATCAGGGTATCTTAAACCTCACATTGCTGGTATTTTGGAACAGGTAACTCTTTGCTCTGGAGGAGGCTGTTTTATGCATTGTAGGATGTTTAGAAGAATCCCTGACCTCCATACATTTCATGCCAATAGAAACTGCCCCCTTTTCCCCAGTTGTAGATCAAGAAATGTCTCCAGATGCCACAAATCCCACGGGGGTCTTTCCCCCCCCCCAAGAACTACTGTTTTAGCCTAGTGCTGGTAATAATTCTTATCTGATATTGGTAACGGTTTTCTAAACTTTTTTTTTTTTTGAGTTCTTAAACATTCCCACAGCTATGTAACTTGTCTCTTTCTTAAACTCTTCACATTTTCAGTTTGAGTTTGTGTTTCTTTTCTGAAAAGGTCATGGTAATGCAAGAATTGACACCAGGATTGACCTTGAGAACCATCTTCAAAACACAATTTACAAATTTGTGATTCACATAAAAAGCCTCCTTGCTGAATGCAAATAAAAAGCATCATCCTGTGTCATTCAGTAGTATCACGACTTATTAAACTCATTGTCTACAATATTACAAAATACAATGCCGATGGAAGACAGGGCCTTGATAGACAAAATGGTACCAGTACCTAGAAACTACATTAAAGCAGGATTTGTAAAGATTTTGATGTCAGTTTGTTTCTTCTAATGGCCTTAGAGATAAAAGGAAACATTGAAATCTGAATGTACAAATCAGATCCTAAAAAGAAAAATCAGAAAGCCTCCATAGCATTGTGAAAGAATGCATTCATTTCATCTATTTTTCTTTTTTTTTAAAGCAAGTAAGAATGAAGTATAAAACCTAATTTTGGGAATCATGGAAATACATCTCATCCTTTCCAGGGAACATAGAGACAGTGGTGGGAAAGAACAGAGTCCTCAAATGAGAGTGATATTACTGAAAAGTTTAAATCAACAAATTTCACTGATTCTCTAGCTTGAAAGGAAGCCATTCTCTGTATGTTATTTTAGTTTCAGCAAACTAATTATTTAAGTAATTAATTAAGCAGATAAATAAAACTATCTCAAAGGTTAAACTTAACTTCAACATATACTTTCACAAGCTGATGCTAAATTTCTTTAAAATCCAACTTCACTCTTTCCCATATAGTTGTATTATATTTGTCAGCATAATTCAGTCAAGGTAGTCTATGGCCTGCTCCAGGGGAAGATACTTTATACATTAAATAGCTTCATATGGTTATGAGTAGCCTTATATGTGTATATGTTTATGCAGACAACATATAAAAGACTTCTCTTAACAGTAATGAGAAAGATCTGGAATACATATGCATGGGAGTAGAGTCAAAGGGTGAAAATCATAGCAGATAAAATATAAGATTTTATGAAACTAAATTTACTAATATAGAAGTAGTACTTTGGGTTTAGGAATTTTATATTTTAGTTTAAGTATGTAAGAGTCATTAATAGTCTTTGAGGTTGGCTTATAAAAACCTGTGTTCATATGGTGGCATATAGTCATTGATACACAATGATGGGACCACCTTAATGCAGCAGACTAACTCTCGGGGAGACCTCATGATTTCTAACTCCTCATATGCATGCCCTTCTGTGATCCCCATCTCTTATTTCAAAATGTGGCAAATAGGATAGGATATGCATATTTATATGTATGTAATTTGATTATCTTACACGGGAATGCAATACTTATCTTACTGGAGGCTTTTTCTCTCTCTTTCTCTTGATCTCTCATTTCTTTGTTCTCTCTCCCTTGCTGACTTTGAACAAGCAAGCATCTATGTTTGAGAACATCATGCAGCAAGAAAATGTGAGCAGCCTCTTAGAGATAAGACCAACTTCTGGCCAACAGCAAGCAAGAAACTGGACTTATCAGATCTACAACTGTACAAAACTGAATTCTACCAGCATCCTCAGTGATATTGGAAGTAAGTCCTTCGCCAGTTGTACCTCAGTTTATGCTTCTGGCTTAGCTGATACCTTGCTCCCAAGCTTTGAGACCCTAAGCAGAACAATCAACTATCCATGTCAGGTTATCTGACCAAGAGAAACCATAAAATAGTAAATATGTGCTGCTTTAAACCACTAAGTTTGTGGCAATATTGTTACACAGTAATAGAAAGTTAATACTCTTGACAATCTGTAGAGGAAGAAATTTAAATGAGCAAAGATTAAAATGTTGGAATAAATCTATTATATGCAAATTGTTCAGTCATTTTTTAGCACAATGGGAGAATCTCAGAAATATTATTTTGACTAAGTCATTAATAATTAATTTCTAAGTGAAGTGCTAGTACCTTCAAAAGCTCTGTAGAATTATTCTCCGTATATAGAGAAGATGGTGGGAATGCAGCAATGTTTTTGTTTTTTCCTGATCTCAATGAGAAGAATTGAATTTTCTAGTTGTAATGGTAACTTCATTGTCAGAGATAAGGCAGTCATCTCTATTTTCTTTATTATCTCTCTCACTTAGTACCAATTACCCAGTCACATAAACAAAAATTCTCTGGATCACATTTGACAGCTGCTTTCCATGCCACCACTCTCAATTTTTCACAATTTTTAAATATAAAAAATTGCTCTCATCATCTCTCCATTCATAATATCATTGCCTTCTGTGGCAAATGTCTGCTTGTCAATTACCTAAGATAAATCATGTTTCCAATTCTCTTCACTGAACATTTTGAAGTAAACTTTGTCATAAGATAAATTTCTGAGATTTGGTTGACAGAAATGGAAAAGCAGCCATTTTTATATTCTGAAGGTCAGCATTATGCTAAGTGCTTTTGACTCACATATTATTATTGATCTGCTAATATTCTTGTTAGTGTAGGGTAGCAGCTGGTCTGCAAATTCTTCAAAACTGTCAGACCATCATCATCAGCACATCTGAATTCTGAGCCAGGCATTTGTACAGCTCCATAGCAATAGGCACTAGCTTATTTCACTCTATAGACAGAAGTTTAGGCAGTATGTCTTATTGATCATTTTGCCTGGAAGAAAAGACGGCCAGAGGTATGTATCTAATGACTTGGCAATAACTTAGAGAAACTTGATAATAAGGAGGTCTGATAAAGAGGTATAGGTATAGACTATTCACAATGAACATAGAATAATATCAAGATATTTGCGTTCCATGCAAAATTTTGAGTAGAAAGACTCCAATGAAGAAGGATTAACAACTAAGAAAGATAACTCATACAGTGTATCACCATGAGATTTTCCTCAGCCATATTTTTTATTGCCTATTGGATTCAAGTACGTAATGGACATGGTGGCAGGAGTGAACTAAACAAAATGATTTCTAACCACCAAAGGCCTCCCTAGCTGGAACCACTGATCTGTGCTAAATCTGTGAATAGCAGAACATTGTGCTCCTTATCACACCATTCCTGGGACTCAACCAACTTCCTAGTGATGGGTTGATAATTGCAGACCAGTTATATCACTGAAGAGACAGCACATTTTTTTTCTGAAAAAGTGTTTATACTGGTTACAAATTGGCCTTCCCTAGCCCAATCTTTCTGTTAAAACAGTTCTTGGACTTACAAAACTCCACCTTATTTAATGCTCAGTATTACACACAGCTTAATGTTTGATAAAAAAAATGAATATGATAACAAGTGAAGTGTGCCTGTTGGGTTAATAATCATGGAGTTCACTGGTATTATAATGTTCCCATCACTGTAAAGTAACCGCCGCTATAAAATGGTGGAACGCCATTTGTATTACAAGTTATACACTTGCAAAGTGGCTAAACCTGGCTGACAGAAGGTGATGGTTTCCAGGATGCTTTTCAAAATTAGTATGAATATATGTGCAGTTTGTCTTAGTGTTAGGATTCACATGCCCATGAATCAAGGAGTAGAAGTTGGAGCACCTCTCCTCATCATTATCCTTCCTGATCTCACCATCTCAAATCTGCCATTCTAAAAATCTTAGCTCCAGAAAGATAAATGATCCCATCAGTGGATGTAGGAAGAGCTCCATTAAACTTGATGTCAAGACACCAATTGGCCACTTTTGCATTCCCTTTCAATATTTTGACTACCTTACTTGACAGAGTGACTTAAAGTAAAATTTGGATTGCTACCACACAGAGGAGATGAGGAGGAGAATGTCTGAAATTCAGAAGATCTATGCAATGACATAAATATTACCATATCCTGAAGTCCTTGGAGAAAATAAAAAACAGGAGCCATCTAATACTGAGAGTACAGATAATAGCCCAGACTCTTCAGTAATGAAGCTTTGGACTAGCCCACCGAGTAATTATTCATGACCTCCTGAGTGACTTACTAAGGACACAAAAAATATTTCTTGAGTGGTTTATAAAGAATGTCATTATCATCAGCCATGACAATGTTTCCAATTGCAGAAACGAGGACTGTAATTGTTATGAATATTTCCTCCTTATTTTGATCAGAATGTATCTGTGTATATGTTAACACACCATCCCTTTTTTTGTTTATTTCTACCATGTAATTTATACATGTAAATTTTAGGTAATTTTATATCTATTATTTAAATTATTGATTATTAGAGGGGAATAGTTAACTCAGATATTTGATCACCACATCGAGGAAAAAATAGGAATTTGTATTATTCTCTGGGGGAGATGTATTGTGCTTTGGGTTATATGTGGACAAATCACATCCTGATAGCTATCCATGTGGTTTTCCTTCTCACATTGCTGTCTGCTAGAATTGACCAAAAGAAGTTTACTTGAGATTTAGAAGCTAGATGTGAGGTTGCAGCAATTTTACATTCCGGTTAGTAAAAGCCAGGTACCATTGTAGTTCCCATGTATTGTCACTCGTCTGCTGAGTGACTTGCTGTGGGGCAACAGCTACATTCACAATTCCATAGCTGCCATTCGATCTCCTTTTTCAGCTTCACCCAAATCATGGGTCAAACACGTGGGTGACTCTTTGGTGAAATGGGCCATTTTAATGTAGGGATCAACTGTGCCCATGAAGTTGAAGTTGGTGAAAAAGAGGTCCATATTTTAGTCTGTTCTTTGTAGTTTCAGGATGTCACAATTAGTTCCATTGGGTTCTTATTTTTCAACCTTCTATGCCCACTTCTCTTCTCAGCTGCTGGCCCTGCTGGTTTAGACTCAACATCAGACAAAAAAGTAGCATCCTTAAATAAACTACTTAACCAGATCCTACAGTGACATAATGTATAATACTTTCAACAAATTCCTTATTCCCTATCACTCTAAGTGGTTCTAATTCTCTGATCACATCTCATCCAAAACCCACTCTTTCAAGCTGTCTCACTAATCTTCTATAGTATCTCAGCTCTAAATTCTAAGTCTTGTTTCTCTGCAGTTGTTGTAAAAAGGTGAAAACATATATATAAGTTCTGCTGTAGCTTTTATGAGAAATTATATTTTCCAGTAAAAATCCCTATCATTCTGAAGCCACAGATATTAGATGCTAATATTAAAATGATATCGCACATCCCTCTGACTACAGAATCTTAGTTTTACTATTCAATCATTCTATCCCCTGTTACTTAGGCAGTATTTAAAATATGGCCCCCAAATACGAATTTATATACCCAGTACTGTGTTTCAAACAAAAAATAATCATAATAAAAATTGGAAAATTGTTGTAAATCCTTTAGTTATTTTAATATGTTAAGATCTGTTTTCAGTAAAAATGTTTTGAGCCCCTCAATCTTGAAATCATAAAATTTACTTCAATGTATTTTTCTAAGAAAATATGTGGATGTAGCTAGAGTTTATTTAATATCTGGACTTGGACCAAATATTTGCTATTCTTATACTATCCTATACTAACTTCCCCTAGAATAAGAGCTCTCAAACTTACTGTCAACAAAATCACCTGAGAACCTTAAAAACTATACATTAGGGCATCACGTTTCCTCCCGACATCTGTTCCCTTCTCTTCCTTGAGAAGTGAATTCACTTTTTCCCAATTTACCCTCTAAATAAACTATCTTTCCATATATATATATGATTTGAAAATTGGATTTAGCAGATCTAGTAGAGGCCTCAGGAATTTGTATAACAGCAAATATCCAGGTGATACTGATACACAGTTCAGTTGACAATGCCAAGTCAAATTGATCATTGAATGAAATTGAGTAAAGTCCATTAAATTTCTATTCAGTTTTATCTTCTAAAATACGTAAAACTTCTATAAATTCTGAATCTGAGACTGAAATTAAAGAAGCTCATTGATTGTGAATTGTTTCTCTAAATCTTGTTCTGAATTTAATGGACATTTTCAGTGATGAATAGAGATCAGAGGTAGTGAGGATACAATTGAAAATAACAATTTTTCAGGATGAAGGAAAATATAACAAAGACTGAAAAATGTCCTACTCTTAATACCATAGCAGTGCCTTATATTTTCACAGTGTTCTAAAGTTTTCAAAAGCACTTTCAAATATTATTTTATTTGATTCTCACAATTGAATACAGTTGGAAATTGGATTTGTATTGCTCTTTCTATGCCCATGGGTAGAAAAGTGAAGTAACACCACAAATGTACTTCATGTCACCTTTTGGTTAGGGACTGAGCTGATCAAACACTGCAGGGAAATTAATTTTGACAGAAGTTTTTATAATTCGTCATGTTGCAAAAACTATTAAAGACTGACAATAAATGCATTATATTTGCATTAGTTGGTAAGATATAGTCCTAGTTTTATTTCAGTGTTTCTACATATCTGAGGCTATAGTGGTGATTTCCTACTTCTCTACCTGTTTATTGTACAGTCAGTATTAATGAGTTATTGTAAAGTAGAGTGAAAAACGAACTTGCATTCATTTGAGTGATGAGAATTAAAGTATGCACAATAGATATGAGGACTTAGAGACAAAAATCTTTAGATTCTATAAGTTTTCTTTTTAATTTTTTTTTCATTTTAAAGATGTAGGGTACAATTCAGGATTAGGTATACAGATGTTGATTATGCAGGTACCCTTGTTGATGAAGTGTGCTTCTCCCTCCCCTAGCAGTTTCCCTCAACTGCTAATCCCATGCCCCTCCCCTGGCAGTTTCCTACTACTGCCAATCCCTTTCTTATAGTATTATGATAATTGTTCAACGTCCACTTTTGAGTGAGAACATATGGTATGCTGTTCTTTGTTTCTGTGATATGTCACTGAGTATGATCAACTCTAAATCCATCCAAGTTGCTGCAAAGTCCATATGTTTCTCCTTCTTTTTGGCTGCATAATATTCCATTGTGTATATGTACCACATTTTTAAAATATAGTCCAGTTTCAACGGGCAACATGGTTGGTTCCTTGTTTTTGCTATTGTGAATAGAACTGCAACAAACCTCCATGTGCAGGTATCTTTTCTGTAGAATGATTTTTGAGTTCCTCTGGGTATATTCCCAATAGTTTTCAAACACAAAAGACATACTTTTTAATGTAACTGTTTATTTTGGAATAAAATGTAGATTTTATAGGATCATAATAGATCTAAATGTGTAAAACTTTTCCATGCAAAGTGACTCCCTAAAACAATATTTCTAGGAGAAAATTTAAAAACTAAAAGTAGCAGCATATTTAAAGTCAAGTTAAAGTAGCAACATAATTGGAGAAATGGAGAATGTGGTGTTGGAAAACTCATCTTGAGTTTTGGTTCTGAAATTGATACTTAAGTATCACTTTATATACAGAATAAAAAGCTCTCTATTAACTACAGGGGTGTATCAGAAAGCACACAGAACTGGATTCACAAATCCACAGTTGAAATCCTGATTTATTTTTTTATTACTTAAATGAACCCGGGCAACTGAACTGAATGGAACCATATTAGACCTCAATTATTTTATAGGTTATTATAGAATTAGAAATTACTTTAATTAATATTTACACTTTTAAAAACAAATACAAGCTGGGCTCGGTGGCTCAGCCTGTAATCCCGCGCTTTGAGAGGCTGAGGTGAGTGGATTGCCTGAGCCCGCGGGTTCCAGACCCGCCTGGGCAACTTGGCGAGACCTCATCTCTACAATAAATCAAAAAATTAGCCGTGCGTGGTAGCGCACGCCTGTAGTTCCAGCTACTTGGAAGGCTGAGGTGGAGGGATCACCGGAGCCCAGCAGGTCAAGGCTGTGGTGGCCGGGAGCGGCCACTGCACTCCAGTCTGGGTGACCGAGTGAGACTCCAACTCAAAAAAAAAAAAATACAAATTCTGGCACAATATTATGCCAATGGTCATAAAAAACAAATGTGTTTTTTTAAAGCATTAATTAACACAAACACATTCCTAAAACACCCCTACAATTTAACGTCTAAAGTTACAGTATATGAATCGTCAAATTTAAAAACCATAAAGATTACAAATAAGGCTTCTGCAAAACCTTTGAAACCATAAATGTCACATGAAATGCAATTAAAGATAGTGGATGTTTCTGGATAATGTTTATCCAATGCCCTCAGGGATTCTGTGAATAGGTAAAGATACCTAGTCTGTGTAAAATATGACTTTGTTAGACACACACTATTAAGATTCCAATTACTGATTTAATAAAATAGAAATGTTTAGACCTCTTCACCTGTCAGTCAGCTAAGTTGGCTGGGTTCCTTTAAGTAGTAAATAAACAAGCCAGGATTTGAATTATGGATTTGTAAATCCAGGTCAGTGTGCTTTCCAGTTTACTCTTGCAGTTAACAGAGATTGTTTATTCTATATATAAAATGATATTTAAGTACCAAACTCAGAACCAAAACTCAAGATAAGTTTTTCAATCACTCTCCCCGTTTCTCTAACTAAGCTGCTACTTCAACTCGAAATATTGTTACTGCATGCTAATTATCACACACTACTGCAATAGTTTATGAGTAATTTTGCCTTCTGAAGTCTGTTTCTTTGCAGTTGGTTATGTATTCTTTACCCTTAAATTGTGCTTCTCTTTCTGCAATGCAATAAAAGATCAGTAGATGCTTGTGGAATTAATAAGCAAATAGAAGTATAGAAATAATACAGTGGGAGCAACCCCTTCAGGTACCCTCCCCCTGTGGGAGCTTCTGTGCACTCTCAATAAATCCTGCTTACTCAAAAAAAAAAAAAAAAAAAAGGAAAGAAAAGAAAAAGAAATAATACAGTGTATTTGGCAGAGAAGTTATGTACTTTGCAATCCACATGATTTAATTACTAGCAAAATGTGATTCTCTACTTACTGAATACATCTACCATACCCTACCTATGTTGCTTTAATCACATGAATCTAAATAAGAAAATGCCCTTTCCTTTACTCTCTACCTCAGGTATTGATTATCAAAATTAAATTGCAAGATTAATCTCAAATTTTAAAAACCTTCTGGGAAAAGGTGCATAAATAATAATATTTTAACTACTTAAATTATTTTATACAGTGCTGGAGCATTGCCAAATGTTATATGTAGTAGTAGCAAAGGATAATTTGATGAAAAAGTGAATAATATAGGGTAGATTTTTTTTTAAGTGCCTGGATGTGAGTTAATAACAGGTCAATTAAAATTTGTTCTTCTTCAAGAAAAGTGCCTAACAATCAAGAAATTGCAGCATTCATAATATAGCATACTCTATATTGTGATTATAATATAAAATAGTCATTGAAAAATCATTAGAGAACATTTTCATTCTTACTTTGCATATAAATCCCTTTAAGTGAGAGTGACACTTTTATTATCAGTGTATTTAGGAACTCATTTGATCATAAACTATTAATCATAAAGATATAATTAGATTGAGTTGAGCATACTTTCAGCTCATGATTTTTTATGTACATATATTGAGATAAAGCATTAACAATAGGATATTATAAAATCCAATATTTTTGGAAAAAATCAATCAACTAAGTTATTGAGTTAAAATCCTCAAGGCCATATTAAATTTAGATAGGTACATATATCAGTTGCATATTGAAAAGTTATCATTTCAGTTAGACAGCAAACATATTTAAAAATGAGACTTCATAATAAAATTAATGAATACAAGGAGACATATGCAAATATAGGTAGAATAATAAAATCAAGATGCATTGTCTTTAATAATTCAGTAATTTGTTATGCAATAAGAAAGTTGATGAAGGGGACAAACTACTAAGACTATGCAAAATTGTAGAACCCTCAATTAATTTTAATGATTATGCTTTAAGCCAAGTTTCTAATCATTGCAGCATTATATTTGAATGATTTTTTGTGATGCAGCTCAGATTCTATTATGAAATTAGACTTCTAAGCTGAAAATCTCAAATATTACCACAAAATGGTGATATGAGGTCCAGTTAGCTATTATAGAAAAGAAAATCACTATACTCTTACCTCATTTTAGCACTCAAAAGAAATTAGATGTAGAAAACAGCAGCAATGTTATTCTCTCTCTCTCTCTCTCTCTCCATCTCTATCTCTCTCTCTCTCTCACATACACAGAGAAAAGGGGAAAGCCTGATTGCCTAACAGAACCCTGAAGATGAAAGCTCTATGTTTAGAAGTGATGGGAAAAAAAATCTGTGAAGATGATTTATGACAAGACTTGCTAAAATTGAAATGCTCTTTATATAAAAATTCTCCCCACATAAGAAAAAAGTTTGGGGATATAACAAGATTACTATGTTTAAAATAACAAATGCTTTGGGGGTATAACAGGATTACTGTCTTTAAAATAACAGATGCTTTTAATTAAAATATATGAAAATGGAAAAATAATACTAAAGATAGATATGGTTTAATACATAGCAAATGCAGAATTGTAAGTATAAAATTATATAAGAAAAAGTTAAAGCCTTTTAGTAGAAAAACACATGCTATGATGGGAAATACTTTAATATCTTCTGAAGATATAAGATTATTATTCTGAATGTGGTTGAGAATATTGGGAAATAAAGTTTATGCTCTACAAATAAAATTAATTGTAAATTGGACAACTTTTTGAAAAATAATTTTGTGAAACATCTTAATAACTTGAATTTTTTATCAAATTTTTCACCTAGTGATTTATCTTCTAAGAAACTATAATTCTTATTAAAAGGAATGTTTACTTCTAAAGTAATTTCTAGTAGCAGAAACATAGAAACAATGAAAAAGATCTCCAAATGTGCAACAGTGATCGAATTATGTTAGATGGCAATTCAAGCAATGAATTTGTGATGTTAAAGACTTAAAACAACATGAAAAGGCAGTTTTCATGTGTTGTATAATTATAAAGTTCTACATTTTCAACAATAAGTATATAATGTTATTGATGAAGCCATTCCACTTTCTTATTTAAAACTGCAACTACCAGCTGGGTGGTGTGTGCCTGTCGTCCCAGCTCCTGGTGAGTCTGAGGCAGAAGGACCTCTTGAGTCCAGCCTGGGAAACATGGCAAGAGCCCATCTCTTAAACAGACTAGCAAACAAATGACGTTACTTAAAAACAAACAAACAAAAAGTACTACCCACCCTCCCACACCATGCACACACACACTTTACCTCTTTTGTGCATTGTGGAGACTTATCTCTGTGATATGAGAGTGAGCAGGGTCTTTTTTGTTCCCTGCGAGACCTTCAGTCCACACCATAATGCCTGGCTAATAACTGTTGCCTGATAAATTAGTATTTATTTAATATGTGAGTAGAGTTAAAACACACACAAGACAACTTTTTAAAGAACTAAGAAGTATAGGTCTACAAATACAACTGAATCTGGCATAGTTTTGCAAATAGAATTCACTAACATTTAAAAAATATGGATATATTTTTACCATAGTTCACAATTCTCAAGTTCTTGAAGCAAATTTATTTAGATGCACTCGAAGTAATCGAAATGTACTTTTAAAGTTGTTCTCTTGTTTAACTAAAGCTTAATTAGATATCAGTTTGACTAACTCTAGTTCAGAAGCCAGAATAGCACATGTATATTTCCTAGATTTTCCTGTTTAATCTGTTCGTAGGAATGAAATGGCATGAATTTTAGAAAATGGTAAATATTCAGTCATTATTAATTCCAATAACATGCTAAAATATCAAAAACAGTATAGCAAATCCTAAGATAACATGTAGAGAACCTATTACATGTGTCCTATCTTCTTTTAAAATCTTCATAATTTAATGACTTTGAAACATGAGGCTTCATCCTGCTGGATTCAAAGGCAGAATAACACAGCAAGTGGCACTATAAAATATTTGTCATAATGATGCACTCTAAGGCCTAATTTGCATTCAAAAAGTTACTTAACATCTTTATGCCTTAAAGAACAAAAAGGTACTAACTTCATAAAGTTGAGAGTGTAGTAGTATACCAAAAAATGGTGGCAATTTTAACTACTAAAGAAAAATATAGACTGCACATATGTATATGCGTGCATACATGTTTGTGATAGATTTTTAAAATATACATATAATGCATATAATTCAGTGATTGAGCATCAGTGAAAAATGCACTATGCATATGTTTTTACTTTGCCCAAATAGCTATACTTGCTGCCTATTTTTTAGTCGTTTAAATTTTGTCCAGTTTGGCAACTCTTCTTTCAGATATTTTATCTGATTTTTAATTTTTCAAATAGATTTAGTGGTTACAAATGCAGTAACCACTATTTTTTCAAACCGCTTCGTTTTGAAGTCTGGACTTTTAGTGTAGCCATCCCTCAAAAACCACCTCCCGCCTTCCCATTTTCTGTAGATATTTTTAGAAGGACTCAAAAGCTTGGTTATTTCACTTAAGAAATTTTAGCAATCTTTCATTTATGAATAGAAGATTTCTCTCTTTTTCTCATAGTCTGAAAATTTATTCAGGCTTCTATGTGGGAAGGGTGAGCAGAGTACAAATTTAGTCATGGAGTTTGAGTTAAAATATGAAAAATATATATTTGAGTCACCTGCCTCCTAGCATACTAAAGTAGATCATTTTTTCATATAAATATTGAATATATGACACTATGTTATCTGCAGTACTACATATTGGTTACATAAAAAAGTCTGTAATAAACATGCATGTGCAGGTATCTTTTTCCTTAGAGAAGGAAAAAATTATGAACTTCGCGTCAACTTGGATGGATTTAGAGTCTATAATACTCAAGTGATCTATTACAGAAGCAAAGAAATGAGTACCACATGTTTTCACTCAAAATCGGATCCTGAACAATGATTATAATACTATAATAAAAAGACTGGCAGTAGTGGGAAATGGTGGGGCGGGGGGCACACTTTATCAATAAGAGTACCTAATCTCAATCCAGGTGAAGTGGGAATCACAGGGAGGCCCAAATTTTACCTTTACGATGCCCACGTGTATACCTAATCCTGAATTGCACTCCACATCTTCAAATAAAAAAAAATATAAATCATTTCAGAACAACTTTGAGTTGTTGACTTGAAAGACAAATGTCACATGGATAAGGACTTTTAGTTTTATTTTAATCTATACCTCATCCAAAGTACAAAATGTGTTGGAATTATGATTATATACTAATAGGATGTATAAGTTTGCTCTCTAGGCAGACTGAGGTTTGCAATGTCTAATAAACTTTCATGTTCTTTAACCTTGATGTTAAAGAATTACTTTTCAGTAACTCTAGTAACTCTAGCATTTATCAGTATTACTGTTTCTTAAAGAAAATGTAGCTATTAAATTGAGGAAGATAAAACTGAAAGAAATCTTTAAAAATTTTTATGTAAACTACTTTTTAAAAAATTTAACATATGTTGTTTTATTAAAATATATAGACCATGTATGATATATATCACGTTTTGTGAACAAAATCTTATGAAAATAAAATTATTATTTAGTTTGTTTACTCTATATTCTATCATTTTGCTTACTCAAAAATAATTAAATTCAAAGAGAATATTATGCTTCAGATAATACTACAGGAAATGCATTTTCTAGTATATTTTGTCATATTATCCTACAATATACTTTTGTATTTTAAATTTTTTTTAATTTTCTTTCAAATAGTTTGGTTTACAATGCAATGTTATGAGATATATGTAGATAGTAAAATGGTTACAATAGTAAAGTATGTTAGTGCATCTATCATCTCAGAGCAATACTTCTGTGAGAAAAGAGCAGCTAAAATTATATTTAGCAAAAACCTCCAATATAATACAATTATATTAAATTTAGTCTTCGTATAGCATATTAGATCACTAAGCATCCTTCGATAGCCGTATCTGTTATTTTATAATCTTTGACCTATATCTCCCAATTTTTTCCTTTTTCCTTAATTGCAATTACCACTGTCTCATTCTATATCTCTAAGTATTTGAGTTCTTCTTAAAACATATATACATGTACATAAACACTCATAGGTGTGTGTGTGTGTGTGTGTGTGTGTGTGTGTGTGTATTCCACATGTAAGTGAGATCATATGATATTTTCCTTTCTTATGTCTGGTTTATTTCATTTGACATAATGTCCTCCAGTTCCAGACATGCAGTGGCAATGGCAGGATCTTCTTTTTTGAAGGGGAAACAATTAGTATACTCTTTGTGGAAGTCCCTCTGTCTTCCACTGACCCCTCTGCTCAGTACCATCACAACTACTCCTTATAAGCCTATGAGCCATTAGAGTAGGTACTGCGTCTCTTGACCTACATCCTTTTTTGTCTATCCATTCCGTTAGATTTAGCAAATATTATGTATCCAATAAATTCTGACACTGAAGGATACAAAAATGAGTACACAAAATAAGCAAAATTAAGGATGCAGCGGTATATAATAAGCTGTTTGTAGTTCCCCAAATTCCTCCAGCTTCCTGGGACGGAAAAGTCTTTGATGTACCGTGTGTCTGTGCATCCTTGGAGACCCAGCTCAAGAGTCAACATCTCTTGGCAACTTGCGATGCTCATTTTTATTACCCTCCCGCTCTCCATTGCCTCTGATGAAGTGCTCTTCCTCTGGAGTCCCATAACACTCTGGACATACCTCGAAGAAGCCCGTGTCATATGAAAGAGGAATCACGGAGAATTCTTTATTTTTATCCTCTTTTAAAGGTATAAAAGCATATAAGGTAAAAAAGTAAGTTTTTACGCCTAACTTGCAGTCACTGCCCCCCCCCTTTTGAGTCGGAGTCTCACTCTGTGGCCCAGACTGGAGTGCAGCGGCCGCTCCCGGCCACGCAGCCTCCACCCACTGGGTTCGGGCGATCCTTCCGCCTCAGCCTCCGAGTCGCTGGAACTACAGGCGCGCGCTACCACGCCGGCTCATTTTTTGATTTATTGTAGAGACGAAGTCTCGCCAAGTTGCCCAGGCGGGTCTCCAACCTGCGGGCTCAAGCAATCCACCCGCCGCCGCCTCCCAAAGTGCTGGGATTACAGGCTGAGCCACCGAGCCCGGCATGTTTCCCCATCTTAAATGTAGACACTGTTTTTGATTTTTAGGTATCCTTCTCATAGATATTTTATAAGAATGTATATTCATACATGTAAGAACATATACACAGTAGCATATACATATTGCACTTATACATATATAAGCACACTTCTTTTTGAATAATTATATTTTTGTACAGCCGATCAGTACTTTTTTAAAAAAAATCTAACGATATATTTAGGTGATCATTCCATATTAGTACATGAAGAATTTCCTTGTTGTTTATAACAGCTACATTGGTTTCTATTGTGAATTTTGGATAGCCATAATTTATTTAACCACTTCTTTTGTTGCTGAACAAGAAAGTTCTTTTCAATCTTTTTCTATTATAAACAATACTGACATAAAAGTCTTTTGCTAATATATTTTTATTCATGTTTCCTTAAGATTAAATTTGTAAGATTAAATTCCTGGAAGTAGAATTGCAGTTAAAATGGTATTTGCATTTTAAATTTTCATAGATATTGCCAAGTTGTACCAATTTGTATTCCTACCAATATAAGGTTTGCTGTTTCCTCATATCCTTTTCTGTACAGTAAGATATTAAACTCTTTTTATATTTCCAATCTGTTTGGGGGGAAAATAACACCTCATTGAAGTTTTAATTTACATTTTTATATTACCAGTGAGCTTAGCATGTTTTGATGTGTTTAAGGACCACTAATATTTTCTTATCTGTAAATTGTCTATTCATATCTTTTGCCCACTTATCTATTACATTCTTGGATGTTTCCTCTTGCTAATTTGTAAGAGCTGTTTGTTTGTGTTTTTTTTTCATTTTTTTCTTTTTACTAGTCTGTCTTTTTTTACAAATAGCCCTTTGCCTATTGCGATCCAATATTTTTTTTTCTTTCTAGTGTGCCATATGTCTTTTCGTATCACTTTTGCTTTTATTTCTTGTAGAATATATTTAACATAGTCAATTGTATTATCATCTCTCTTTAACTAGCTTTTAAAGTTTGTGTCAAGCTTTCAAAAGCCCTTTGCCCTACAAGATTTTTGAATTAATTTCTCCTACATGTTGGGGATACACTTGCTTGTTGGGGACCTTGAGACAGCAGGTCAGGAAAAAAAAGATAAACAGCATAGAAGGCTCGAAATGAAAGAACTCCAGAAGAGCGACCATCCTAGAGGATGAGTTCACAATGTAGGACTGCAGCAGTGAGTTTATGGGAGAGGCAGGAAAACAAAACTCATCATGTTGTTTTTCTCCCAAACAGTTCCATCAGCCACAGCAAATTTCCCCAATACCTTGCTCAGCACTAATTGAAAATGAACGGCGATTTTCCATACAGAGAAGGTGTATACCTTTCCTGAGCATAGGAGCTGTTAGGATTATTCTCTTATCAGTCAGAGATCAAGTTGCCCAGTTTGGTAAGTGACATCCATGAATATGGTAGCATTGGTTGCTCCCGTTATTGAAGTTGATTGGAAAGGTCTCCTGAAACGCTGTTATGTGACAACTTTGGGAGGCGGTATAGAGCCTGTTTTCATATATGAACAGATCTTTGACAAATCCAAAACATGGATTTACATTTTTATGTAAAGTTTCCAGGCCTGAAGCCGTCTAGTAGTAGGTTACTATAGCAGTCTTTATAATATTTCATCACAATATTAATGATGAGATGACTACATTTGCTCTTCCAAAGTTAAAATGTTCATTAGGACCTAATGTTAAAAATAAAAATAAGCCAAATAAAGTAAATCATGAAATTTAAATTGAGTATGCTTTAATATTTAATTTTTTCTATTATATTTTTTACTTGTGTCTTCTGCTACACCCACTCACAGATCCATCAACAAATGCTCTGATTAAAACCATGTTGATTAAGAATACTTTAGTAAAAGCTACAATACATCGTGTACAAACTTAAGCTTACATAAGAAAGAAATTATTAATCACATTTAACATTGACCTTTAAAAATATGACTATATTCAATGCAGCACTTTTTCACTGCTCTGTTTCCTCAAATTTTATGTTCTATACAGCCTCTAAGCTGTGAAGAGAAGAGAATATATTTTGATCGCATAATCAAAAAAAGAAAAAATCAGAAAACAAACTAAAAATATACTGGAAATGCAAATCTACCCTACTGAGTGATATTAGCCATTTCATCAATAGATACGTTGTACCTGTGTTACCCAGGAAACATCTGTCTATTGTCATCATAGATTCATTATCTTCATTTGGTTGTTTGTTTACTTTAGGTAAGCAGTGTTTCTTTACCTTGTGCTTCTACCCACAATACAGGCTATCACGGCTAGGGTTAGGAGAAATCGGGTTTATGATGTATCTCCTAGACATTATTGGTAGGGTTTTAAATGAAAAGCCCACCAATAATGAAAAGAAATTGTGGGTAAGAACATTTTCAGCAAAATCATTAATAAGTACTAAAAATGTTGTATCATATGAAAATTGTATGCTGTAGGTACTCAGTGAACATCCTAATGTACATTTTTGTTTGAAATTGTGGACTTTGGTCAATACTTGGATTAAACTTGTTATTCAAGATTAAAACACACTACTTTCATGTCACAGAACTTAGAGATAAAATGAAAAGATCAGTAACATTTATACCAGGAAAAATTATGTGGTGATGCTTATGTAGGGCCCTGAGCACACGAAATAGCTGAGGGCATCGAGAGAGGGAAATTCAAAGATAAATCAAAGTCAAAGCATAAACGTAACTGCAAAAGAGGAAGCAATGGGCACATTCACAATAATAGAAGACAGTGAGTTTTAGGCACAACATAATAAGTTCATATGTCTACATGCCTGGTTATTTCAGTCATGCAATCAGGACTTGGTGAGAAACTGCAAAGTAGACTGACTTCTGAGGAACAGTGACAATGGAAGCCAACAACTAGTTACCTACATCAAGTAATTCAACAGATTGCATGTCTTCTGTTAGCATATTCATTCATAAACCACTTTCTTCAAATAAAATTCAGCTATTGTTATGCATTTCCTCATTACAACTATATTGGCAAATAAAAGAGTCACATCCTTTTTTGGGGGGAGTTCGAATCTCACTCTGTCACCCAGGACGGAGTGTAGTGGCATACTCATGGTCACCTGATTGACTCAGGTGAGACTTCCACCTCAATCTTCCACATAGCTGGAACTATAGGGGTGCATCACCACACCCAGCTAATTTTTTGATTTATTGTAGAGACTAGGTCTTGCCAAGTTGCCAGGCTGGTCTTGAACCCTTGGGGTCAGGCAATCTTCACCTGTGCCTCTCAAAGTGCTAGGAATCACATTTTACCAAGTTTTTCATCCCCTAGATTTATTCTCTAAGCATTTGCAAAGTTGTTCTATTGTGGATCATTATGTATGGAATGTATTCAGTCAACTAACAGTTTCGATCAAATCTGTTTTTCTTACTAGTTTCCTATTTTTTATTGAGATGTATTTGTGTATATAAAATGTTTAGATTTTATGTGTCATTCAATGAGTTTTGGCAATGCATGTACTTATTTATATGCTCAAGTAACAAAGACTTCCATCAACTGGGATATAGAATGGTTCCACTTCCCTAGAACATTTTCTCTTCCCCTTTTTGAGTCACTCTCCATGCCTCATAAGTAAACATTCCTGGTTTGTAATGAGTCATTTTTCTGTTGTTTCTTTCAAGATTTTTCCTTTGTCACTTCCATTCCAGAGTTTGATTATAACAACTATAAGCATGAACTTCTTTGTATTTATCCTTCTTAAAGTGTCTTGAGTTCTGTGGAACTCAAGGAAAGTTTCATTTAATTTAGAAAGTTTTTGGCCATCATATATTCAAATATTATTTTATTTCGGCTTCTTTCTCTCTCCCCTTTCTTTCCAATATTGTCATTATAAATATGTTGGTGTGTTCAATGACGTCAAACAGTTTCTGAGGCTGTATTCAGATGTCACATTTTTTCTTCAGATTGGATAACATTTATTATTCTATCTTCACCTTTCTTCTCCCAGCTAGCTCAACAGTAGATTTTAATTTTTTTAATTTGTTATTTTAATTTGTTATCCAAAAATTTTCAATATTTTAAAACTATAGTTTCTTTTACTTCACAGATATTTTCTATTTGATGAATAATTAATATCATGTTTTCATTTAATTCTTTAAATGTGGCTTTCTCTATATTTTTAAAAAACATATTGTTGTAAAATCTACGTTAAGCCCAATATCTGGCCCTTTTCAGAAATAGCATCTATTATTTTTTTCCTTGTTTATAGACCACATTTTTTTATATTTCAGCATGCCTCATAATTTTTAATTAAAATGACATTTTTGATGTTACATTGGATTGATTACTGACTACCTTCTTCAAGGAATTATGAATGTTGCTTTTTTATGTGTTTACTTTTTTACTTATCTTACTAGAGACTCTAAATTGTTCATCTATGATTATTTTACACACTTGCAGTGTGTGGCCAGTGATATTTATGTATTTTTGTCATATTTTATTCATTTTTTTTATGCTTGAGTCACCCTGGGGTATCATAACTTAGTGATCTCTCAGTAATTAGAGGTTTCATGTCAGCATCTTGACCCTGTAAGGATTCTCCTCTTTGCCATGGGATCTGTGTGCAGGTTAAACACAACCAAATTTCACACAGTTTACATGTCTGCCCCAACTTTTACTTTTTCACTTTGCATAAACTTTTGCAAGCCAACTGAGTTGATATCATAGACTCTCTTTAGTCTTTCTTGAGTGTACTTATGTCTTTGGCTATGAGACCTTATATTAGGAATTTCCAACTGTAATTCTATGGATAAATAGAGAAAAATTTGCTATGCCTTTTGACAGATCCATCAGTGTTTTCAAAATTGGATTCAACATGAATACACTACTGAATATAATTTAAATTTGAATCTATAATCTGATTCCCTTCTGATAATAATCAGATTTTCAAAGCAAAGTTACTTACAAATTTTGAAACTGTTGAACATAAATGTTCTTCTCCCTTTTTAATTGCTTATATTTATTGTTGATTAATAAACTGGTATCTGGGTTATCAGTCAACATACTTTTTTATTTTTGAAATGTCTGATTTACCATCAACTGCTAAAACACAGCTTCAGCATCTATAATTCATAGGTTTGGATGGCAATCCACTTTCTGGACCCATCCATTCATATGTGGTCTATAATTTGAATGTTCTATCAAGGAAATGCACATATTTACACATAATCTTGAATGAAAAGCGACCATTTCCATCTAAGATGCTGTATTACTTTCTTAGGGCTATCTTGACAAAGTATACAATCTTGTGGCTCAAAACAATAGAAATTGTCTCACAGTCCTAGAGGGTAGATATCTGAAAGCAAGAATTGGTATTGCCATACTCTCTTGGAGGCCTCTAAGCAATCATCATTTCCATGCCATTCTCTCAGCTTTTGCTGTGGTCAGCAATTCTTGATGATTTTAGTTTGAAGATACATCTTTCTAAACTCTGCCTCTTTTATCAGGAAATAATATCATTGTGTGTTCATCTGTCCCTTTTCCTTCTCCTTTGCCTCATAAAGACACCTCTTAAGTGCTCACCTATCCCTGTATAAACTCACTATAACTTTCACCTCTATTACATCTACAAAGACAATTTCTAAAAAAGATTATATACACAGTATCATAGGTTAGAATTTCCACACATGGTTCTAGAAAACACAATTCAACCCACAACAGAAGCCATTTTCTACTATCAAGCACATAAGAAATTTGCCATAAAGGAGCAATCATGAGCAATCTTTGAAAAATTTTGATAATTAATGAAATAACTGCCGGGGACCAGCTCCAGCCAGGTTCAGGGTACCCCAAAGGTGGAGATGGCATCAGCTATTGGGGGGAAGAAGAGAGAAAGAGAGAGAGAGAAAAAAAGAGACTGGACTCCGGTCTAGTGCAGAAGTGATGTGTGTTATTAGGAATTACAACGGGTCTTTTATACACAAAGTCAGATGTGGGAGGGGCGTCCCCCACCCACCAGAAGCCTTAATCCATGAAAACTTAATCAATGATTGCCTTTAAACACTTTTCATATGATAATCTTAAAATCCCATAACAAAGGATAGCCTAATCCATGACTGACATATTCTATAAACCTTTTTCATCCTAAGCTGAAATATTTATGCCAAGTTAAACAATTCTATGGAAGCTTAAGTATTTACTTTACAAACAAATGTGACCCAGTCCAAAGTTCACAGTGGGCTAGCTGCAAGTAACCCAGCTGCATTCTTTCAACAAAATGGCTGTCTTCTAAAATTATATTCTACAATTTACACCTTCAATAAATCCTAAGATCATGACCCAGAAGCCTGTGACCAATACTAAGGCTCTTAGATGTGACACGAGTTTGAATTATAAGTTGTGTGAAAGCCAAAACCGCAGTTTGTGGAAGAATGGGAGCAATGAGCTTCTAAAGTTAGCTTGTGTTTGTCCCAATCTGAGTTTCTATGTTTTGAGCTCACAGGAGCTTAATCTGGCTAGTGCTAAGTAGAAAGGGGGAGGAAATGAGGTCAATAGCTCCTGAACGCATCCTAGTGGTCTCGGGGTCAATGACCCTTCCTGATCCCTAACGCTCAGTGGGCCTCCGTGGCCGGCTCCCAACAAATAACAAAAGACTGTGTATACCACCTTTTTATCCACTGCCTACTTATGAGGTCCTTTATAATAGTTACAAAGATTCTTTCTTTATCATCTCTTGAGCTTTAGATTTTACAAGACTGGTACAAACTACAAAAACAACTTCATTTATTTTGGAAATTGCTATATTTTCTATTCTTTTTTATGCCAAACAGATATTTATGTACATTTTTGAAAACAAAATAATTGCTTTATTTGTTAAGCATTTGCATTCTCCACAAACTAGAGTATAATTTTTAAAAATTATCTGCATAGCAATAAACTATCATTTTATTTTTAACAAAAATAAGTCAATATCGTTGGTAGTAAAATGACTATATGTGTGCTCATAGATTATTATTTTCTTTCTGCTATTTTTTTTAGTGGAAAACAGGACCTTTGTTTGAAAATATTGTGATTCTTATACAATAAAGATGATCTCTAAATAGCTGACTAGTCAACCATTTATTCCACAAGGTAACTTTATCTTGGATCATTTAAAAAAAAATAAAGTTAATTTTTCCCTTGCATTGATAGCTTGTTTTTTATTCTTCATTATTCTTCATGTTGTATCTCACTCTCATCATACCCTGTTCAGCATGACATAATGTTCTCGTTTAAAGTGTAAAATGTAATTCCTTAAGCATAAGGATAACTTACTAATAACTGTGTATAAACATATCATTGCAAGCATCTTACCAATAGTTAATTTAGCTTTAACATAGTAATAAAATCTTAATATCATGTTAGTCTTCTTTCATGAATATCCAGCACAGATTTTTAAAAATTGTTATATCCTTATTTATTTGATATTTTATACATTTCCTTTTTTTAATAGTTCAATTTAGACAAATTTGATGTTTATTCTTATAATGTTATTATTGTATTATTTTTCAAAGTGAAGACAAGTATTTCTTTAATTCAAGTTGCCATAGATATCTGCACAGCTATGTACACACTGATTTAACAGTTTTCTTGGGTGCCTTCCCAGATAACTTTTATCTGAAGTTTATCAGAAGTTATGAACATAGTCTCATTTTCTGCTCATGAGAGGACTGCACACAGAACTAAATGTGTGTGTGTGTGTGTGTGTGTGTGTGTGTGTGTGTGTGTGTGTGTGTCTTTTAAGAGTCTCTCTCATGATGTAAAACTAAATATTTTAAGTGAGTAAATTATCTAGGATGCAAGAAGTAATGGTGTTATGGGAGAAACTTAAGAATAGGAGTAGAATAAGCACTTAAAGAGTATTTTAGCAAGACACTATAATTTGCAAAATATTTTATATTTTTAAGTAAGGCAGTCATTGAGAAGGTAAGAATTTTAGCAAAGACTTAAAGGAGGTTTAGGAGACAACCAGGAGGTAGACTAAAAAGTAGATGAAGTGAAGACCCTAAGTCAGGGTTGTGTCCAGAATCTGACAGTGAGGAAACTATAGTGACTGAAATTAAACAAACCAAAAAAAAATATAAATAAATACAAGACCAAACATTTACAGGGTAGATAGGAAGTCAACTCACATAGGACTTTAAAGCCACTGTCTAGATTTTTGGCACTTACTTTAAATTAGGCAGGATTAGAGTAATGGAAGGGCATCATGTCATATCTATTTTTAAAGAATGACTTTATCTTCAGCATTAAGAGCAGATTTCAGCAGCAAGTTGTTCATCTCAGGAATCCAGCTTACAGATTATGAAAGACAAAGAAAAATAGTCAGGTTCTGAATGTGCTATAAAGTTAAAACCAGTATTTTTTTTTTATGTGACACAATGTGCATGAGTTTTGAAGTGTTAGATATTAATGAAGAAGAATCCTGACGTAATTGAAGATTTTTGGCCTTATAGGAGTTGCCATCAAGTGAGAGAGATGAGACTAAAATAAACTAAGAGAAAATCATACATACATCATACATACAATACATCATACACACATCATACATACATACAATCATAAATACAATCATGAACACGTTGTATTTAATATATTGATCATTGATATATACTTTTTAGATTTGTTTGTATGTAGTTATTACTTAAAGATCTTTTTTTTTTTTTTGAGTTGGAGTCCCACTCTGTTGCCCAGACTGGAGTGCGGTGGCCACTCCCAGCCACTGCAGCCTCTACCTGCTGGGCCCCGGCGATCCTTCTGCTTCAGCCTTCCGAGTAGCTGGAATTACAGGTGCATGCTACCACGCCTGGCTGATTTTTTGATTTATTGTAGAGAGGAGGTCTTACCAAATTGCCCAGGCGGGTCTTGAACCCGTGGGTTCAGGCAATCCACTCACCTCAGCCTCCCAAAGCGCGGGATTACAGACTGAGACACCAAGCCCCGCTACTTAAAGATCTTAAGCAAGTAGAAGGCACCAAAGGAATCTGTGTAGACAAGAAGAGGAAAAAAATTAGCAATTGAGCTCTGATGCATTTCAATATTAGCACTGATAATGGATTAGAGAAGGAAAAAGCTACGGAGACACAGAGAGATAAAATAATACAAGATGCAAAAAGCCCAGTGAAAGAAATACAAGAAAAAATAAACAATGCACCATTTCAAAGGCTAGAAAGTACTTAAATTAAACTGAATTTGAATTAGGGTGATTTCCTCTAATTTGGTAATCTAAGTTGATGATGTCTGTGTAGGTAAAGTTAATCTACTATATCAAGAAAATGCACTGAATGTATCTGAATTCTTAAACTCCAGCCTCTTAAGAAAAATTTATACTATCTAAAATCTGTAATATTTTTCTTCCTCACAGTCTCAAAAATAGGCTTTTAATAATCGCTGACCTTTCTCTTGGGTTATTTATAAGGCTTAGTTTGAAAGTCTGGATTGAGAATGATGAGGAGAAAGAGTTTTTTTTCTACAGTGGAAATGTCTACAATTTTTCTCCACTATGGACAAATAACTCATTCATAAACTGATTGGGTTGTATCACTCATTGTAGGATAAGGTAATGTCTTAGGTGCTGATCGCACAATGATGAACAAAACTGACAACCCCTTGCCTCAGGGACCATATTGATGGAGTAGGTAGATATTAAGCAAATAATGACACAGATATTTTTAAATACCTGGTTGCTATATATATATTTACAAAGGTTGTAATATAAGATAATGTGGGGATAAAATTTTGGTCTCATCAAAATAATCCATCCTAAAATATTGACTATAAAATGGTAAGCTTCAAGATGAGAGATAATTAGCCTTGAGATTATGGACAGACTTCAAATGGTTTAAGTCTGAAATTGCATGCAAGTGCTTGTGAGTGTGTGAATAAGCAATTTTCCCCAGGCAATTAGGCTGATGGCTATCATCTATTGCCAAACAGTCCTTTGACCCCACAAGTTTATAAAAAGTACTTCAAATGAATGTTAAAATGCTACTTCAAACATTCTGCAGTTTCTAGATAGCCAGATGTTTGGAAGCATGAGAACACATATATAGATGTTTGAGTAAATTTTAGCTTCATGTGGATGTTTTGACAGCAAGCACTTTTTTGTAAAAAATGCAAATTAGCTCATTAGTTTGGAGAAAAAGCTATTAATGCTGGAATATGACCAGACATTAAGATTCAAAGGATGGAATGCGGATTAAAATCCTCCTTACTTGAAGATAGATAGATTTTTCTTAAAATTCTGTAAGAGACATATGCCAAGATCATACAATTATTAGTGGAATTTAATTAAATACTTTCTTCAAAACTTGTGAAATTTTAAAATAAACACATAGATAATACGTTCATCAATGCACTTTATTTTTAGTTGTGAAAAATTGTGCAATATATTATAGAATTTTGTTTTGTTTTACCCCCATTTCTTACTAATGAGGAAAGAGAAGCTCTGCATTAATTTACTTATCCATAAATATTTGTTTTCTTGTCACTACGTGTATGCCACTGTGTTAGAAGAAATAACAAAAGCACAGAGAGGTTTCAGGTTCCATTCCAATCTCAGTAGTTGGAGATTATCCATGGTTTCAGGTTCCATTCCAATCTCAGTAGCTGGAGAGTATCCACTGGCTACTTTTAAATGTTATAAATTATTCAGGACTTTTGTTATGGAGAATGTTGGCAGAGAATGTCATAAGTCTGTTCAGAAACATTTCTTGACTGAACATCTCAGAAACATTTCTTAAATCCCAAGTGCTCTTATTCTACCTCAAAGTTATAAATCTATTCCTCCTAAGTTTAAAATGTTAGAATATTTTAGTTTTTACCCAAACTAAGCCTATAAATATTGCTTACATAAAATTTTCTATATAACCACTTTCATTTTCTATACAACCACTTTAACTTCTTTTGAGTGCTTGGATTCATCAGGTTACCATTTGTCATATGTTTTTGCTATTTTTGTCTCAAAGGCTTTTGCAAAAGAACTAATGAAGCTGGATATTAGTACCTTATGAGATTACTCTGTTAATATTTCTTCAAAAGTCAGATTTTCCCTGAAAGGCTACACGTCTTTGTCGCTATACAATGTAACCATGTAACCAAAAACTATTTTTACCACCTAAACTTACAGAAATAACGGGAAAAAAATCACTGTATAAATTCGTTCATTCGTTTTGTATAAAAATGTAGATTCTTCACTAGTTCTGTATTAGAAAATTATTATCAATGAATTCTGTTCTTTACTCAGTATAAAATCAAAATAGAACAAAAATGTACTGGAGTGCTGGCACGGGGGTAATTATGAGGGAGCAACCATATTTGTGTCCCTCCTCTTGAACTGAACATAAGACTTCACTCTCTTTCTCTTAAGATCCCTTTCCACAAAAACTTCCCATGTAGTAATCAGTTATTGTTAGAAGTAAACTTCACTGGTTATAAGAAAGTATAACAACATTGGTGATTATATTTTGCATTTCTCAGTGTAAAAGATACTTAATATCGTAAAGATAATTTGTAGGAAAACTATGCTATTCTAGAGCAAGAATACATTTAGCATACAGTACTTAGTACTGTAACACAGTCCTTGTGTTTTAATATCCAAAGAGCTAATTCATTCAGCCAGTTCAGGCAAAACAAAAAAAAAGCATCTATTTACTTATTTTTTTCTATGTAGGACAGACCAAAGTAACATATTATCAGTTTTATATCTGGTCAAAATTCATTTTTATTCAATTATGCATGTGTACATATGTATGTATGTATCAGATAATTGTTTATTAGACAGAAATATATATAGTATAAATATATATATATTAGATGGATACATAATCTAATAAATAGTAAATAGTTGTGGGTCTTAAGTGTTTTCATCTTGTCAATGCATTAATAAGAATGTTTATGTTTACTGTCTTAAAACCACTAAATCTTGATTCCCTGTGTATGTACCACTGAGAGTTCCAGAGATAAAGATATAAGCTCACAAGAGAAATAGATTAGCACAGGGTAAGGAGCACATTTTCTAAAGGATTCATAGTGAGAAGGCTGGTTCTAGGCTACTGTATTTTTCTTAATTATACATCTCTAAAAATGTTAGCTTTGTATTTTAACTCAGTCTGATTTGTGCTTTCATTATAAATTATGATAAAAGAAAAAATTCAAAAATATAAAAATAATCCTCCACATTTTGGTGAGTGACAGTAGAGATGGATATAAAACTATGTTATTTGTGAGTTCTATTTTGCAAAACCAAATCTTTTCAATCCTAAAGAAATAACTTGCATCAGTATGCTTACAACACTGTGGGGAACATAATATCATGCAGATCTCTTTTATGGAGAAAAGTTTGTGAAAGATAATCCATACTGAGAATTCTTTTGCTGTCTGCAAGCAAGTTTAAAAATTATTTTTATTGCATAGCTGTTTACAATAGCAAAGTTTTACAGTCAGCCTAAGTGTTTATCCACAGATGACTGGATAAAGAAAATGTATATGTTTGTTGCAGCTCTATTCACAATAGCAAAAACATGGAGCCAACAATGCTGCCCATTGAAGCAGGACTGGATAAAAAATGTGGTACATATACACAATGGAATATTATGCAGCCATAAAAAAGGACAAATATATGTACTTCACAGGAACTTGGATGGATTTAGAGTTTATCATACTCAGTGATCTATCAAAGAAACAAAGAACAGAGTACCATATGTTCTCACTCATAAGGGGACCTTGAACAATTATAATAATATAAGAAAGGGATTGGCAGTAGTGGAAACTGCCAAAGGAGGGACGTGGGATTGGCAGTTAAGAGAAACTGCTAGGGGAGGAAGGGGTACACTTTATCAACAAGTGAACCTGCATAATCAACATTTGTATACGTAACCCTGACTTGTACCCCACATCTTTATTTTTAAAAAAAGAAAAGAAAATGTGTAGTGCATACATGATGGACTACTATTCAGCTGTAAAAAAGAATTCAATCATGACTTTTGCAGCACCTTGGATAGAACTGGAGGCATTATCTTAAGTTAAACAACTCAGGAAAAGAAAGGAAAGCACTAAATGTTCTCAAATATAAATGCGAGCTAAATAAAATGTACACATGGATATAGAGGGTGAAATGATAGAAATTGTGAGGGTGGGGTAAGAAAAGTAGATGATGAGAAATTACTGAGTATAATGTTATTTATTGGGGTGATGAATACACTAAAAGCACTGATTTCATCACTACAGAACATATACATGTAACAAAATTGCACTTGTACCCTTAAATTTATACAATTAAAAATTGTCTTTATATAATACACCTATCTCTGTCTGTCATTTCTGAAGACTATTTAGGAAGCATATTTGCAATGAACATAGGAGTACATACATATCTTTGACATATTTATCGTATTTCCTTTGGATATATACCCAGTAGTAGAATTGCTGGATCACATGGTAGTTGTTTTTTCTTTTCCTTTTTCTTTTCTTTTTGTTTTTCTTTGAGTCGGAGTCTCACTCGGTCGCCCAGACCGGAGTGCAGCGGCCGCTCCCGGCCACCGCAGCCTCGACCCGCTGGGCTCCGCCGATCCTTCGCCTCAGCCTTCCGAGTAGCCGGAATGACAGGCGCGCGCTACCACGCCCGGCTTTTTTTTTTTTTGATTTATTGTAGAGATGAGGTCTCGCTGCCCAGGCGGGTCTCGAGCCCGCGGGCTCAGGCAATCCACTCACCTCAGCCTCCCAAAGGCGCGGGATTAGAGGCTGTTCCTTTTTTTTTTTTTTTATTGAGGACTCTCCATACTGTTTTCCATAAAGGCTATATTAATTTCATTCCCACCAAGAATGTGCAAGAATCCCATATCACCATACCCTCTCCAACAGTTATTATCTTTTGTCTTTTTGATAATAATCCTTCTTACAGGTCAGAGGTAGTTAACTAATCTTGTTTTCAATTTGCATTTCTCTGATGATTAGTGATATCGAACATTTTTCAAGTGTATTTACTGGCAATTTGAATGTCATCCTTTGAGAAATGTTAAGATCCTTTGCTCATTTTTCAATTTGGTTATATATATTTTTGTCATTGAGTTTTTTGAGTTGCTTACATATTTTGGATATTAGCCCCTTAGAAGATGTATGATTTTCAAATGTTTTCTCCCAGTTTGTGAGCTGCCTATTTTTTTGTTCAATATTTAATTAAAGTAATTATTTGAAATAAAAGGGGTTTAAGGGGGGAAAAAGCAGATATCAGATAAGGAAGTACAGTCGTCCCTCTGTACCTGTGAGAGACTAACTGGTTCCAAGATCACCTGAAGATATTAAATATGTGGATGAACAAGTTCTCTTTTTTTTTTTTTTTTGAGTCGGAGTCGCACTCTGTCGCCCAGACTGGAGTGCAGCGGCCGATCCCGGCCACCGCAGCCTCGACCCGCTGGGCCCGGCGATCCTTCCGCCTCAGCCTTCCCAGTAGCCGGAATTACAGGCGCGCGCTACCACCCCGGCTGATTTTTTGATTTATTGTAGAGATGAGGTCTCGCCAAGTTGCCCAGGCGGGTCTCGAACCCGCGGGCTCAGGCAATCCACTCACCTCGGCCTCCCAAGGTGCGGGATTATAGGCTGAGCCACTGAGTCCGGCTGAATTAGTTCTTTTATAAAAGGTATTGTATTTGCATATAGCCTGTGCCCATTGCTCTACAAAATGTGAATCATCTCTAGATTACTTATAATACCTAACACAAGTTCTATGTAAACAGTTGTTATATTGCACTTTTTTCAGTAACAATGATGAGAAAAGAAAATCTGTATATGTTCAGTACAGTTTTTTCTATATGTTTTCAATCCACAGTTGTCAAATTTATGGAAGAAACATTCATAGCTATGGAAGGAAGACTGTATGGATTGTGGAACCCCTGCTATAACAACATGAAATAGATAGCAGAAATGATAAAAGAATACTGATTATTTATTTATTTACTATTCCATAAAGTCATTAGGAAAATTCTAATTATATTTTAAAAATTTGATTCATAAATTGGAATGACAATTGTTAGATTTTTATATTTATGGCAATGAAAACCTTTAGGGCTCCTCGGTAAGTTTCAATGATACTGTATGGCAGTAAGTTTTTATTATTTAAGTGGTGTTATTTCTACCTTGTCCATTTACAATGATTTCAAAATGTCAGAAATACAAAGATTAGTCCTAAGCTGACCCTAATATCACTGAGATTGTCCTCAAGTGATAAACCTCAGGCATGGCACTCAGTTGCCATACTCCTACTTATACATGAAGACCATATGGATACACACATACCCTTGCACATACATGCACACGTGCTTTTAAAGCAGCTAAGTCTGTTGACAGAGATTGTGGATTTCAATAATAATAGCAAACAAATTTAAAGTTAACTTAATTAGCATTTCAATTTCTATTTACCATTTCTTAATGTGAGAAGCATAATCTAGAAAAAAATACATATTCCTAAAGAAAATTTGCACATTAAGTAAAATAATAGAATTAATAAAACAAAAAAACAGGACACATAAATCTATCTGGTGACATGAAGCTTTGTTAATAATGTGTATACTTAAAAATAGAATTCACATTAAAATATATTGAGATCTTTAATATTTAAATCGTTATTATTTTATTCACAGTGCCCAATACAAATCCAAAGTCATTATGCATAATTTATTAAGCTACATTAAACTCACTTACCTAATTATTTGAGTTTTCTGTTTTGTTTTTTGTCTATAAATTAATTTTATTGACAAACTATGAGAAAAGAGGTGAATTTTTAAATTTATTTTTTATGTGTTAACTTTTTGTTGTTGTTAAATGTGATCCACACTTACTAAATGCAGAGATCCTGCCAGAAGTAAAATTGCATTTGTAATTTACTATTTATAGCTCTATTATTTTATGCAGCCAAAATTATTTCTTTGAGTATTGTCTATTAATAGTTAAATGTAAAATATCATGCCAACATTTCCTCTCGTATTTGTAACTTCGGTAATTGAATAGAAAGGAATGTAATTTTTGCTTCTTATTATTAAAGTTGTGCTAGAAATCTGTCTTCTGTTTTAGATTAATAAGAATAACATATAATGTACCATAGCTATTAACATTAACCTAGACTTAGATACCAGAATTAAAAACTTAGAGGTTTCTTACTATTTCAAACCACTTTATCAAATATAGGTGAGGCATTTTATTGATGAAAATGCAAATGTTTCCTCTGTATTGTATGTAAAAGGTCAAAGCAATTTTATATCTGCTTCTACAAAATATTTCACTTCAAATAAATCCCTTGATAAGTATTTTATTGGAATAGATTTATTTCCTAAAGTTTATTTATTTTTTAACTGTGCCTTTCAAGTGTAATTGTTCTAAGAAATTGCATTCTGTGTCTTCTCCTGAAATAGCAAAATGTCAGGAGCGGGAGGTGGTTGTCAACACGACCAAGACACCTGAGAGGTCTGGGACACCTAAGATAAGCATCCAGGCTTTCATGTGCTTCCCTGTTACCACTCGCTGTTTCATTAATCCCTAGCCCAGAACTCATTGTCCCTTGATTTGCTGTATTTAGGTGTCTATGATATATTAGTTGTACCCTAAAAATCTGAAAGAATGAGCAGTGATTTTAAATGAGCATATCCAATGTATAAATTAATAAAATATAAAATTTAATACACATTTGTGAAAAGTATATTACAAATCTAAATTAAATAAATAGTGATAATGGTCCTATTTGTAGGTGACATGTTTGTTTGAGGACGAAGTGCATCAATTGCTCAAATAAACAAGTAACATGACCAGAAAAGGGAGCAAAAAATGATGATCAGTGATAAATACTAGATTTTCACTATAGAAGTACAGTCATCTTCCCTTGTCCCAGTTTTGCTTTCCATGGTTTCAGTTACTTGTGATCAGACAGAGACCAAAAATAGGTACAGTATAATATTTTGAAAGAGAGGGTGGGAGAAAGAGAGAGACAGAGTCACCACATTCATATAACTTTTATTGCAGTATATTGTTATGTGTTCTATTTTATTATTATTTAATTTTGCCCATTAGTTATTGCTAATATCTTACTGTGCCTAATTTATGAAATAAATTTTATCATATATATGGAAAACACAGTATGTATATATATATAGGTCTTGACACAATATGCAGTTTCAGGCATCCACTGGGAGTCTTGGAACATATCCCACACAGAAAGAAGAAGCAATTGTGTTACTATTATTATTTTACAAATAAGTAAATTGAGGCATAAACAAGGTAACTATTTCCAAATGGTAAAGATTTAGTCTGTGTTAAAGTTTATATGACATAATAATGGTTATCACTGGAATTATGTTCCCTGTCACAAAAAAAGGATAACAATTACAGCTACCATTTATTGAGATATTATATCTGAGGAAAAGTGCTGAGGGATTTATACACAGGATATCCTACTTCTTCCAACAAATCTAGGAATTAATTTTTAACAACTTTGTAAGATTACTTTATAGCTACCAGTGTGTGGTTAATTTGATACATTGCATTAAGCACTCAAAATTGCATGGTCTTAACCATCATGATAAATTTCTAGGTAGAATACTACAGAACAGGATATATAAGAGTAAAAAGAGACATGTTTCTATAACTGAAACCCGTATTTTCTGTTTACAGCATTAGCTGTTTTGTGGCAGGGGCATGGAGGACAGAAAAAAAGCTGCATCTCAGAAATAAAATAAATAAAACTTTCTTATACATTCTTTCTCATAACTTGATTTTTTGTATCTTTTACTTTTGTGATGTTTATCAATATTAATACATGTGCAATCTTTCTTTTGATTGCTCTATAGTAATTGATTATAAATTTTATAAATTCTATTTCTTCACGGTTATTCAAGCACAGTAGTATACTTTGAAGTCAGGTTGTGTAATATCTCTCCAACTTTGTTCCTTTTGGTTAGGATTGCTTTAACTATTCTTAGTCTTTTGTGGTTCTATATAAATTATATAATATTTTTGATTATACATCTTATACATTTTATATAATGTCATATATACTGTATATCATACAATATGTACAACATATGTATATGTACTATATTATAATAGAATATACAATATATTTTAAAAAATATATATTATATATATATAATTTAGATAAAATGTGATCTAAATGATTTATTTATACTACTCTTGATCTTAGCCAAAAGCTCAGGAAGTTATAAAATAAGTTATTTATGAGTTATACTATATATATATATATATATAGCAGAATCAGGCTTTTAAAATATAAACAATAGAAAATATTTATATTTTATATACTACTGCACATAATATATTATAAATATTCCATATTTTATATCATGTGTCATATTTTATATTATATATCATACAATATTATAACATGTGATATGGAGTATATGCTTAATAAGGTATACAATATATTTTAAAATAGATATTAAAATGATTAGAATGAATAAACAAATTTATTAGAGCTATAATCTTTAAAACAATAAAAAAATAGCAATAAGCAGCATATCTGTATGCCAAAAATGAAAATCTCTAAAAAAAGAAATCTCATTTAAAATAGCTAAAAGGAGGGCAACCCCTTGGAGTTCCCTCTCACCCTGGGAGCTTCTTTGTCCTCTTAATAAATCCTGCTTCCTCAAAAAATAAAAAAATAAATAGATACAAGGAATATAAAATCCCTAGAAATAAGCTTCACCAAAGAAGCGAAAGATCTCTACAATGCAAACTATAAAACATTGATGAAAGAAATTAAAGAAGACACAGAAAATGGAAAGATGTTTCATGTGTATTGGCTGGAAGAATATTATTCAAATATCCAGACTACTCAAAATAATCTGTTGATTGAATGCAGTCATGATAAATATATCAATGACATTTTAATAGAAATAGAAAAAAATTATATAATTTATATAGAACCACAATAGACTAAGGATAGCCAAAGCAATACTAATCAAAAAGAAGAAAGTTGGAGAGACATCACACAACCTGCCTTCAAAGTCTACAATGCTTAAATAACCGTGAAGAAATGGAATTCATAAAATGTATAACCAATTATTATAAAGCAGTCAAAAGAGCAATATACATGTACTAATATTGATAAATATCATAAACATAACATACAAAGAAAGATGCTATAAGAAATAATATATAAGCAAATTTTATTTATATACATTTCTAAAACGGAAAGGTTTATAATATCGGAGTATAAATAGTGGTTTTATTTGAAGAGATAATAACTGAACAGAGGCACCAGAAGCACTGGAGACATTTCCACAGTATTGTTTTCACTCTTACCCCAGGATGGTAATTTCATGAAGATATTCAAATTGTATAATCATCACTTGAAAAATTTATTATAACTTCATCAATTTATTTAAAAACTGCAGTTATGTTTAGGAATATATTGACAATAAAAATTTAAACACAAAATTGCACTTGTGTTTAAAGGTTTGTATATTTATCCTCAAATCTGGCTAAATTTTAGCAAGACAGCAAAGCTTGAATAGATTATCCCAGGTGAGCAAATATATGGGGGGGATGGGACCCCATAAACACCAAATAACTAAGTAGTATCTATAGCTTGTTTATTTATTCATTCATTAATTCTTTCACTTACTACTTAACAAATGTGTTACGGTCAGTATTCCAGGCATTTGGATTAATCAGATCAAAAAACTACATATGGCCAGGCTTGGTGGCTCAGCCTGTAATCCCAGCACTTTGGGAGGCCGAGGAGAGTGGATTGCCTGAGCCAGAGGGTTCGAGACCCGCCCCGGGAACTTGGCAAGACCTCCTCTCTACAAAAAATCAAAAACAATTAGCTGGGCGTGGTAGCTTGGCAGTTACTTGGAAGGATGAGGCAGAAAGATCGCCAGGAGCCAGTAGGTCGAGGCTGCAGTGACCGGGAGTGGCCACTGCCCTCCAGTCTGGGCGACAGAGTGAGACTTCAACTCAAAACAAACAAACAAACAAAAACCTACTTATGTAAAGGACTTTATTTAAGAAATGAATCTCCATACGACCCAGCAATCCCCCTATTGGGAGTGCACCTGGAAGAACTCAAGTCACTCTATAAAAAAGATACATACACACATATGTTTATCCCAGTATTGTTTACAGTAGAAAGAACATGGAAAGAACCGACCATGCTGCCCATCAAAAGAGGACTGGGTAAAAATATTGTGATACATATACACGATGGAATATTATGCAGCCATAAAGAAGGACAGAATCATAAACTTCACAGCAATCTCGATGGACTTCGAGTCTATAATACTAAGTAATGTATCAAAAAAAACCAAAGAACTGAATATCACATGTCCTCACTCATAAGCAGACCTTGTGATACTTTAAGAAAACGATTAGCCGGCTCGGTGGCTCAGCCTGTAATCCCTCGCCTTTGGGAGGCTGAGGTGAGTGAATTGCCTGAGCACGTGGGTTCGAGACCCGCCTGGGCAGCGAGACCTCATCTTTACAATAAATAAAAAAGTCAGCCGGGCATGGTGGCGCGCACCTGTAGTTCCAGCTACTCGGAAGGCTGAGCGGAAGGATCGCCGGAGCCCAGCGGGTCGAGGCTGCGGTGGCCAGGAGTGGCCACTGCACTCCAGTCTGGGTGACAGAGTGAGACTCCAACTCAAAAAAAAAAAAAAAAAGAAAACGATTGGCAGTAGTGGGAAACTGCCGGGGGGGGGGGGGTATTAGCACTAGTGGGAATCTGCTGGGGGAGTGGGGGCATACCTCATCAACAAGGGTACTTCAATAATGAACATTTGTATGCCTGATGCTGAGTTGTACCCCCACATCTTTAAAATTAAAAAAAAAATTAAAAGAAAAAAAAAGAAATGAATCTTGAAAAATTATATAATACAAGCTTAAAAATTAAGGGTAATGGAGAAAAGTTGTAAAAAAAAAAAGATATCAATGTTTTCAATGAGTGAAGAGAATTTGTATGGAAATGGAAATTGGAATGGTTGAAGTTATCCTAGCTGTAAACGTGGGATTTGAGCAACAGTTGAAGGAAATAAGAGTAAACCATGTGGTCATCTTTGGCAGCCATATTCTAGGCAAAGGAAGAAGCTAGGAACCCAGACCAGAGGTGGAGGCATGTCTTGTATGTATAAAAGACAGAGAGTGCTCCAGTATGACTACAGAGAAGTGAGTGAGGGAAAAAAATACATTGATGAATGGAAGCATTTATCATCAGATCTTTAAAATAAATAAGATGTCACAAAAAGTTTAAGCAAATTAGTGGCATGTTTTTAGAATCCAAAGTCTATGTAATCTGCATAAAAATTGGATAGAAATTGAGGGAAAAAAAGAATCGAGATGAATTAAATATGTTTGGCCTGAACAAATTAAAGAATAAATTTTCAGCTAATAAGGAGGAATGTGGATAGAACACAATTTCAAGAAAAGACTAGATCAGCTTAATTAACTATGCCTACTGACATACATGAAGAGATATCTGATAGAAATTTGGATATACACTCTGTAGTTAGGGAAAATACTAGGGTTGGTGACATAAATTTGGAAGTGATCAGTATCGACATGATATTTATAGCCATAAGACTAAAGATGAACAAAAAAGATAGCTACAGATAGAAAGACAAGGGACCCAAGGACTGCTAGTTTAGGAATCAGCAAGAATAAAAGTTTAGGGGCAGGATCAGAATAAACAAGGAGAAAGAGAAAGACCAGTAAGCAAAAAGAAAGGTCTATTCTTTAAGTCAAGTAAGAAAAGTACGTTAAGGAGAAAGAATTGTTCAACCATGTTAAAAACTACTGATATGTTATTTCAGGTGATTTTAGAAAGTCACTGAATCCAGGAAGAGTGGGATAGTGGACAATGATTTGTCTAGTTTTGTTCTCAGTAATTATAGTTTCTAAGCTGAAACCTGCATGAAATATTCATATAGTCAGAATGAAACTCTACTTTTTTTTTCTTAGTTTATAGGAAATTCAATTAAAGACAGTAAACGAGAAGATCAGAAATAACAATATAGGATACTTTGGAAGATATTTTTAGTATCATTACCATTGTACATTAGTCCTATGGGCTTAATGAATATTTGGAAATTCTTCTCAGGTTGTGTTTGATGCTACTCATAAACTCAATGCTGACCGGTGGCAGTGGCTCACACCTGGAATCCCAGCACTTCGGGAGGCCAAGGTGGAAGGATTGCTTGAGTCCAGGGGTTGTAGACCAGTCAAGGCAACCTAGCTTGGGGCAAAAGAACCACCTGAGACCAGGAGATCAAAACTGAATCATGATGGTGCTGCCTGGGAGACAGAGTGAGAACCCAATTCAAATCTATCTATCTATCTATCTATCTGTCTGTCTATCATGTAGCAATGTATATCAGAGAGGAGAATTCTGTCCTCCAATTACAATGTGGCTTTGTCAGAATGGTTACATAAGTCCTTACAAAACTAGGTCTGATCATCTGTTTCAAGAAAGACCTAGGCACTTATGTCCATCCCAAAAGCTTTCTCTGTATGAGATGTTGTTCTCACCAGTATGTTCGTCCTCTGAAGACTGCACACCTTGGAAAGCAGAGGTCTTTGTCAGTATTGTCATAAGGTTGGCTACACACTGACCAACCAAATGACTCATTTAAGTACTGAATTACACACACAAACAAAATCCCTTTTAACTTTCTTTTGAGACATTAAACCAACAATCAACTTACTGATCAACAAACAAGAATATCAAAACAAATAAGACAAAAATCAAGTACATAAAAACTATGAATGAGAATATCACTTTACACATTTAATTGAATTTGCTTCAGTGAAACTGGAAATACAAAGTATGGGGTGATTTCTACAGGTGAGTCTGAGTGTATGACTCTGTCACACAATTATTCACCCCAATACCTTAGAAAGTGCTTTTCCTCTGGTGTCATACTGCTGCTGATAACAGATTTTAAATTATTTTAATTGGATATGCTTCTATTATTAGTACCTTTAAATCTGTCATAAATTCTTTTGACACCTGAGAGAATAACTTGCATAACCATAGTTAACATATATAATCTTATGTATATTCTAATGTTTTATTTTCCATTAAAATATCTTACAAATGAAGAACAGAAATCTAGCCCATGATAAGTAAATGAATGTTTCCTTATCTTCTTTCACCAAATCCAATTGAAACAACTGAAGTAATATAAAATTAGAATATTTTTATAATATGATACACATCAGGAAATATATTATTACTGGAACAAAGCAATGAGAAATTAATCTAAGATTTGAAGTTGGTGAAATAATATTAACATAAAAAAGCATAAAATGTTGAGCATCTTTTGAAGAAATATAGATTAAAACTAGGAAGATAGACGATACAATTTCCACAGGAGAGTTCTTGAACTCAGAAATTCTTTAGGGGCTAAAGATTTTGATAAAGAAAACTTCAAAACAATTTTTTTTTTTTTTTTTTGAGTCAGAATCTCACTCTGTCGCCAACTGGAGTGCAGTGGCCGCTCCCGGCCACTACAACCTCGACCTGCTGGGCTCTGGAGATTCTTCAGCCTCGGCCTAGCAAGTAGCTGGAACTACAGGCACGCGCTACCATGCTCGGCTAATTTTTGATTTATTGTAGAGATGAGGTCTCGCTTGCCCAGGCGGGTCTTGAACCCGTGGGCTCAGGCAATCCACTCACCTCAGCCTCCCAAAGCACGGGATTACAGTCTGAGCCACCGAGCCCGGCTCAAAACAACTATTAAATTAGTTTGTAATAACTATTCTAATTTCTAGTTTACAGTATTGTTGACTTCAGAGTGTACTGTAAGATTGAAGCCAAGTGAGAAGACTGAAAGATCTGCAAAAAGAAAGTACCAGAGTCTAAAGTTTTGTTGGAGACTTGAATTAGTGCCCCAAGATACAATTAGATTTCTTCCACAAATGAACTCTTCAACCCAGAAAGCTCGTTTTGTATTTTATCAAAAATGCTCCCTGGTCTAATATCCAACTCTGATTCCTTCTTTCCAATAACTAAGAAGCTGCAAACATTACATATATATAAATCTATCCACTTTTTACTCTATAGAGAGTATTTTTAAGCTCATGGTATTTTACAAAATAAAAATGTGTGTTACACATATAAAAGCCATCTGAAACTAAAAATACACACCAGAAGTTCTTAAAAACAAACAAATCTAATTTTATATATAATGATTTTGTTATATAAGATGTCAAAAGTGAAATTATAGGTTGTTTGAAATAATTTATATTAAAAATCAGGGACACAACCAGTCAAAACCTAACTATGCAAAATAGGAAAAAGCGTTTATTCCTTCAACTAAATATTGTTTTATGTCATTATGTGTCATATGATGTTGTTATATTGTTGAATTTGGGAAAAGCAAAATTAAAGATTTATATCCATTTCATCCTTGTTAGATAACACTGAACAATGCAGGTTAAAAAGTAAAGAGAAGAAAAAGGAGTTGGGGAAATCTAGATAACCCTAGATCTAAGATTCAATGAGCAGTATCCTGCTTAAATTCACCCAAATAAGCTTTCTTTAAAAATAAATTAATAACAAAAATCTTAAAATCATTAGCCAGAGGCCAATTAATGAGAAGTTGCTGCTATATAGTACACTATCTGCTTAAAGAGTTTTTGCCTAGGGGAGTTTTGAACAATCTGGTTGACAATAACATTGGCTGTAACCACACATACACACATATCATACCTTAGCACTCACACTTTTATTTGCTCACCCACAGTTTCAGACACCATGAGACAACTAACCGTATCAGATTCAGAATCAGAAAATGGTGAGATTTCAGGTCTGTTGGATGAACCTCCTACAGCATGGTGCCGTTGAACTGCCATTTGAATCTGGCGTCTTCTTTGGTCAAGTTACAGAGCAGAATTTCCTGAGCTCATAATAGTACCTCATCTCCACTTTATCTCTGGATCTCCAGGGATATTTCTCCCTTCAGGTATTCTATTGATTGTTGTGGCTTGAGACAGGAATGGGTTCCCTTGCAATAAACCTAAGATGGTGGAGAAACTGGTTGTCTACCTCCTTCTCACTTTTTCCACTGTTGAAACCATGAGTCCACGGGATATTTTTTGTATGAATGGTGCCGGGAGGATGCTGGGAGGGGTTTTGTGGATATGGACGTCCACTTCTCTTACAGTTCACTCAGAGTTTTTTTTCACCTTTCTGTCATCCTGGGAATCTTACCCTCATATTTGAACTCTGGGATATTGTTGATTACAATTTCAGCTCTGGATATGTATTTTGATTTTCTTTGGGGGAGACTGAAGCTAGCCTGTTTCTACACTATCATTTGGAACTGAAAATATCCCATATACTTTAAATAGGCACTAGAATATGTTCAATATGAAATATGATGCAAATGCTATGCAAGTAGTTATTATACTGTTTTTCAACATTTGTATCATTTTTATTGTTGTATTTTTAAAAATATATTTTCAATCTACAATTGATTGAATCCATGGATGATATGATTCTCATACTGGGGCCAACTGTGTGTATATGTTTTGGGAAAGCTCTCTCAGACCATCTTTTTTCCTCTGCTCTCACACTATGACAGAATTCACTAACACACAATAAGACTTAAGTGACCAAATGGGGTTTTGGGTTTTTTTTATTGTACATGCTAAGTGGTAGACATCAACTGGTTATACTCTAATTCAATTCTGACACTATCCTCCTGGAAATAGTATCAGATCCTATGGGGTGAGGGCTCAGGCCCACAAGACTGTCATGCTTTCCCAGATACCAGTTTCAGGTTGAATAGAGTTATATATATATATATATCTCCCACAAGGTACACACACATCACATCTCATAGCAAATTTATAGGTAGATATAATTCTACATGGGAAAAAGACAGTGTAATTTTTATGAAGAAGAAGAAGAAGAAGTGCCTAGGTTCAATCCTAGATGCAACATAAGAGGGAAATTATTTAAATTTCATATGTATCAATGTTTTCATCTGTAACACAGAAAAAATATAACAATAGTTATTTGACACGGTTGTTTGGAGTACTTAAAGAGTTAAAAAATGCACTTAGAGCAGCAAATAATAAGCTTCAGAATAATTTCAAAATGTAATACAATGTCATTTGAAACTACAATGTAAACTTTTGGATAATAGATAAAGATTCTGAAATAAAAGAAAACATTAAATATAAAGAGTCCTGAAAATGTTAAATGAAAAAGAATTTATGTGCTTCTATTACCAAAATATACTAAAAAGTAGCCAAGCCACAACATAAAAATGAAAGTTAATAAAATTGTACCATATTATGAATTTTTGGTAAATAAATAGATCTTACCTGCTCTTGTCACATATAAAAATTAATTATGTGAGATTATAGATACACTAATATGTTTCATTACAGTATCTATTTTACTATCTGTATGTATCCTGTAAAATATTGTAAACCACAAATATATATAATAGAATTTATTTTTAAAAAGTAATTATAGTACAGAAATAGACAAATTCATTTATTCATTCACTGTATATCAGTGTGTATCACTGTATTTATTCACTTTTGTAGGTGCTGCAACAGATAAATCTGTAATAGAACATATAGAAATTCCTGAACAGAACTTACACTTAGAATAATGGAACAACATGATTTACAGTATTGTAAGAGTTCAGTGAACTTTACTACAATAATTACTGTTTTATGTGCCAATGACCCTCTAGTTATGATCTATTTTAATCAGAGAGTATGATTTGGTGATGTTATTTACCAGATGTCAATTTTTAAATGAAAATAGAGCATAAGTTTGTTGAAGATGAGTTGATTCACTCACATTTGCCTTACTTGAGCATTATATCAAGTGACAGAGCAAGGGTCCCGTCATATTATCTGAGTGCCTAAATTGACGAATGTATGAGATTAATACAAACAAAAACATGTCAAAAAGTGTCCGCTTATAGGTTGATACTATAGTAGCACCTTTATATTTATTTTCTCTATTAAACATCTGAGGAAATCTGAAGGAATTCAGATTTACCAAGGTCATGTCAATAACCCAAACCTATACATTATAAAGTTTTTGAGTTAGTATTGAGTGTACATTTGCAATTATCTACAGCCTATTCTTAGCATATACTTTTTCATAATGTGAAAAATGAAGAAAAACAGAGAAGGGAGAAAGTGAGGGAGGGAGAAAAACTAAGTATCATCATTAAATATTTTAATTGTATTAAAAACTAAGTTATGTATTGAATTTTTTTACTTTTTGCATCATAAGTCATTTTTAAATATGTGCTGAGATATTACACATTTAAAATGGTATATGAATGGTTTTCTATGTATATGTATTTTTATTCATAATCTACTGGTATTCTCAGAATTACATTTGTGATATGTGTGACTATATTTCAGTAATTTTTACTGGAGTCAGGTGGTTTAAAATTTCTCTGTTAAAAAACAAGCCTAAACATTTCTGTGTGCCTTGTTGAGCATAGTGTGAAAGTTTCTTCAAAATATATAACTAGAGGAAGAATCTCTGGCTCATAGACTATATGCATTTTTAGTTTTATGAGCTATTGCCAAATTGATGTTACTATTATTTTTGTGGAATTGCACTTTCACCAGTATGCAGACATTTTTCTTGTTCCACATTCTCAGTAACAATCGGTATTAGCAGACTCTTCTTTTTCCAATTTGACACTGCATAGAACTTATGACAAATATTGATTTCTGCCAGTTGCTATTTCTGAAGGGCTCCTCACACTCACCTAAAAGAAAGCATTCTATTTGGAGTTCTTCTTAACCTAAGAAACAGCGGTTAACCATTTTAAAGGTATAAAACAATCATTCGAAAGGTTAAAATGGCTAAAATATAAACATATAACTTGACTATAGGACTAAAGGCAATGGTATAAAGGAAGCCTATTTCTAAACAAGAAAATGATCTTAAAAAATATTAAACATCTAGTGTACAGTGAGTAGCACCAACTTGCTATCCATTAACTTATAATGCAGCTATCTTTATTGTCATCAGTATTGACAATCAATTATTGATTGTCATCTAGTTACCACTGAGTGAACAAAAATAAATTGGAAATTTAGTTTTTGAAACTTAAAATTTTTGAAAGTTCTTCCACTTTTATTTTTACTGTCTCACAGTAATAAGACACTTATATCTGTTCTCATTGGTGATTCATCACATTCAAAAAAAATACGTACATTAAATTTGAACTGTCAAATATAAAGGACATATCTTTTTATCTGAAGGCACGTGAACTAAATACAATGTCAGTAGATTGTATTGTCATTATTTATGACATGCTTACCATTTTTGTAAGATTTCATTAAAGCATTGAAAATACAAATCTACTAGAGACATATTTCCTAGAAATGAGCATTTAATAAAAGACTTGGTTTTTTTTCTATGTACATTGTAAGCAATTACATATTCTACAGTTTTCTAATGTATATATCAATATAACTTATTTTAAAGAATGTTCCTATTAAAAATTTAAAATTTCATTTTTTCAAAGAGTAAAAAAGTAATCTTTACTAAACAGATAAAAACAAAGGAAACAGCCTGCAAACTAGCACACAATCCCAATTGTTTTATACAAAATGCATTTAGGTTCTCAAAAAATCCACTTGAAAACATAATTTTTTAAATGTAATGGTATGTAATCATATATTTTAATCAACTTCACTCATGAGAAATAACACATTCTTGAAAAAATATTTATCTAATAGCTTCTTATTCTCATTTTGATGTCTATAAGAAGTTTCATTGTTCCTTTTAAGAGGCTAAAATACTGTGTTTCTCCACAACATAATGCAGGTAAATGAATGACTTGGATTTTATAAAAATAACTCAGGTATTTTTTAAAGCAAAAGTTAACGGACCATATTATATAAGAAAATGAAGTATTTCAAAATTAAAAATTTAACCCTTTAAAAAGCAACATTAGAATTCCAGTTAAGGCTGGCTCCGTGGCTCAGCCTGTAATCCCGCACCTTGGAAGGCTGAGGTGAGTGGATTGCTTGAGCCCGCGGTTCGAGACCCGCCTGGGCAACTTGGCGAGACCGCATCTCTACGATAAATCAAAAAGTCAGCCGGGCGCGGTAGCGCGCGCCTGGAGTTCCGGCCACTGGGAAGGCGGAGGCGGAAGGATCGCCGGAGCCCAGCGGGTCGAGGCTGCGTGGCCGGGAGCGGCCGCTGCACTCCAGTCTGGGCGATGGAGTGAGACTTCAACTCAAAAAGAAAAAAAAAAAGAATTCCAGTTAAAAGTTAATATAGGTGAGTTTCTGGCAAGATGACAATGGGACAGGCGGGACTGAGAAAGTCTCTGTGAAAGCGAGGGTCCATAAAGACTCACTTTGCCCTCACCAGCTGCGCGGGTCCCAGGGCTGGAGGCCCTCAGTCCCATGCACTGCTCAGCCGCCACAACCACCACTGCATCCCACCTGGGGCGGCCCTTGGCTCTGGCCCCGTGGAAATCTGGGCTCCCGCACCAACTGCACTTCCCTGCCCCAAACGCCAGCACTGCCGCTGCCGCCGCTGCCCCACCCAGGGCGGCCCCTGGCTCTGGCCGTGGAACTCCAGACTCTCTCGCGGCTGCACCCACGCCAACATTCGGCCCCTGGCTCTCTCGCACTCTGCCTCTCCTGGCTCAGCCTCCAGCCGGGACCAGAGACCAGTTGGAGCCCTGAGACCAGGCAGAGATCTGCGTGGCCCCGCCGCCCTGCTCGGCCAAGCCTCCAACCTGGGACCTAAGGTAATCACATCAGACTGGGAGAGACAGCAGCTCATCCCCCATGCCAGATCAGACACTGGGCAGTCAGATCTGAGTGGCAAACTTGACAGGCAGCCGACTGAGTCCAGATCAGATCTAACCCCCCTTTCACAGCAGCTCTGAGGCATCTGTCCCTAGCTGGGAACAACCCTACCAGCAAGCAATCAGACCCGAAAGGACTTTGGACTTAGAGGAAGGATCTCAGAGCAAGCCTGGTTCCTTGTTTTATTTTTTATTCTTTGTCTATATGTTATACTCATTTTTCCTTTTTTTCTCTCTCTTCTTACTGTTATAGATAACGTTTTCATACTTGCATTATTTCTGTTATTTTGCTGGTTTTTTTTTTTTAAACCTTCTTTTGACTCCCTGTTTGTAAAGGGGAATAATATATCAATAGGGAGGTTGGTTGGCTTGTATGTTTGTAAGATTTTTGGTATGTTTTAGTTTTGTTTTTTTTTTAACTCTTTTCTGTTTTTGTGTCTCTTTTCATTTGTTAGTCGGTAAGTTTATTTCTTTTTCCTCTTACTCTCCTCTCTCTTTACCTTCCTCTTCCCTTCCCCTCTTTCCCTGTTCCATTCTTTTCCTTTCTCTTACCTCATTTTGCTTTCAGGGAGCAAACATATACTCCCACTGCTTGGACAGATTGCAAGGCAGTGGGAAGTGGGTTCCAGGATACCCGTATACCTACCAGTGATACTGGGATCTGCAGGTAGATTTTGAATCACAGGTACCTCCTCAATTAAATCTCAAAACTGCAAAAAAAATGTACAGCCTCCAACCCACAGTACAGCTTTAGAATTGAATAAAGCTAGGGGGTTAACATAAGAAAGACTAGGAGATTGAGGAAACAGAAGTAAACACAACTCCACCATTCATGAACAACAGAATTAAAGAAGGGAGGAGGAGGAAAAATTAGGGAGAAAAATCTACACAAATGAAGAAAAACCAAAAGAAGAATAGAGGTCTCACACAGATCACTAGGAGGTCAAACACTGAGAAAACAGACTTTGGAATGCAAACAATGAAGCGCCCCCAGAATGACTGGTCACATGTTACAAATCCAGACATCAAGACATTAATAGAGAGAATAAAAATAATTGAGAAGAGACAGCAAGAAAACAGGAAGGAGTTGATAACTGAGATAACAGCAGTAAAGAATACTGTGAATGAAATAAATAGCAAACTAATAAGCATGGAAAGCAGAATTAGCCAAGCAGAAGAAAGAATTTCAGAACTTGAAGACTAAAATATAGAACTAACCCAAACTGTCAAAAACATAGAAAAAAAGCTTTAAAAGACAGAACAAAACCTTCAAGAGATGAACAATTACTTCGAGAGACTGAACCTAAAAGTAATTGGACTTCCTGAAGCAGAAAGAGAGACAAAGACTACCCCGAAACAAACATTTCATGATATTGTTCAAGAAAACTTCCCTCATCTCATTAGTGATATGAAAATACAGACACAAAAGATTAGAGAACCACTAAAAGACAACAAATGAGAAGACCAACTCCAAGACCTTAATAATTTACCAAAACAAAGTAGGTATAAAAAAAAACTCCCATAGGCACCAAGAGAAAAAGGTCAGACTACCTACCAGGGAAGAACAATTAGAATAGCAATAGATTTACCTACAGAAACACTTCAGGTTAGGAGAGCTTGGAGCCCAACCTTTAATGTTCTCAAAGATAAATAATTTCAACCAACAATAGCCTACCCAGAAAAACTAAGCATCATCAGTGAGGGAGAACTAAAATCTCTCCCAGACATCCAATCCCTAAGAAAGTATGCTGCCTCCAGAATACCTCTACAAGAACCACTTAAGAAAGTATTAAATACAGAAGGAAAGGAAAAAAGAACAACAACATTCTTCACAAACGTACAGAAAAAGGATGAAAACACATGAATCAACCCAAAATACCAAAAGAAAGACAACAAACAAATAGTAACAACAACTCTATAAGAACCTCATGACAGGGATAAACTCGTGCATTTCAATAATTAGCATGAATGTGAATGGACTAAACACAGTCCTGGAAAGGTATAGAATGTCAAAAATGGATAAAATACATGAGGCAACAATATATTGTCTCCAAGAGAGTCATCTCACCAGACAGAACACTCACAGACTCAAAGTAAGAGGATGGGAAGCAAAATTTCAGGAGAACAGAACACAAAAGAAAGCAGGAGTTGTAATCATAATTTTATACAAAATACCCTATGTTATCAAAAATTTAAAAAATTAGAGAAGTTCACTACATAATGATAAAAGGTTCAATCCATCAACAAGCAATATCCATCCTAAACATATATGCATTCAACATAGTAGCACCAACTTTCATAAAGCAGCTTCTACCACAAACTTAAAAAGATATTGACTCTAACACTGTCATAACTGGGGACTTTAATACACTCACAAACCTAGACAGATCATCAGGGCAAAAAATCAGCAAGGAGATACGGAACCTCAATGTGACTCTTGACCAAATGGACTTAATTGATACCAACAGAACACTCCACCCAACCACTGTAGAATATACATTCTACTCATCACCACATGGAATATACTCTAAGATTGACCACATCTTTGGCCATAAATCTAGCATAAACAAATTTTATAAGATTGAAACTTTGCCATGCACCTTCTCAGATGACAGTGGAATAAAAATAAATATCAACACCAACAAAGTTTCCCCAAAACCCACAATGACATGGACACTAGACAGCATGATGCCAAGCAACTCCTGGTCAACATAGAAATCAAAACAGAGATGAAAAGATACCTGGAAACAAATGAAAATGAAGAAACCTCTTAGCAAACACCAGGGATGCCATAAAAATAGTACTAAGCGGGGAATTCATATCTCTACAAACACATATGAAGAAAATGGAAAGCTCACAAGTTAATAGCCTAACAAATCACATAAGGGAGCTGGAAAAGCAAGACCACCAAACCCCTAACTGCAGCAGAAGAATTCAGATCACCAATAAAATCCCAAATTAGGGACATAGAAGACAAAAAGATAATACAAAAAGATCGATGAAACAAAAAGATGATTCTTTGAAAGGATAAAAAAGATAGATGGGCCCCTAGCTAGGCTGACCCAAAAAAAGAGAGAAAAAGCCCAAATAAACATAATCAGAAATGCAAAAGGTCAAGTCACAACTGACCCCAAAGAAATAAAAAAGATTATTAGAGACTACTATGTACATTTTATGGAAACAAATTTGAAAACCTAAAGGAAACGAAGTACTTTGTGAGATCACACAACCTTCTCAAGTTGAAATAAGAAGAAATTGAGAACATAAACAGACCAATAACAATCCAGGAAATTGATTATGTCATTAGAAAATTACCTACAAAAAAAGGCCTGGACCATATGGCTTTCCAGCAGATTTATACAATACATACACGAAAGAACTGATACCAATCCTATTGAAAGCATTCCAGGTGACTAAGAGAGATGGAACTCTCCCCAAATCATTTTATGAAGTTAACATCACATTGATACCCAAGCCAGACCGAGACCCAACAAGGAAAGAGAATTACAGGCCAATATCCTTGATGAACATAGATGCTAAAATTCTTAACAAGATCCTAACAAAGATTCAAGAACACATTTCAAAAATCATCCACCATGACCAAGTAGGTTTCATCTGTGGGATGCAAGTCTGGTTCAACACTCTTAAGACTATATGTAATTAAATACATCAGCAGTTGTAAAAACAAAAACCACATGATTATATCATTAGATGCAGAAAAAGCTTTTGATAAAATCCAGCACCCCTTCCTCATAAAAAACCTAGAACATCTAGGCATAGGTGGAATATTCTCAAAATAGTAAGAGCCATCTATGAGAAACCTACAGCAAGCATACTGCTAAACAGACAGAAATTGGAACTATTTTCCCTAAAAACTGGAACAAGACAAGGATGGTCACTCTCACCCCTCCTATTCAACATAGTTTTGGAAGTCCTAGCTACAGCAATCAGAGAAGAGAAGGTGACCAGGGGTATCCAAATAGGAACAATGGAAGTCAAGTTATCTCTCTTTGCAGACAACATGATTGTATACCTTGAAATGCCAAGAGAATCTGTCAAAACCTCTTTGCACTGAAAAAGGACTTTGGCAAAGTCTCAGGGTATAAAATGTGCAAAAGACAATTACATTTTTATACACCAATAATAAACAGAAACTCAAATAAAAAGCACAATTCCGTTTAAAATAACCACAAAAATAATGAAATACATTGGCATCTTCCTACCTAGAGATGTGAAAGACCTTTACATTGAAAACTGCAAAACACTGCTCAAAGAACTAAAAAATGACCAAACAAGTGGAAAAATATTCCATGCTCATGGATCGGAAGAATCAGCATTGTTAAGATGTTCATTCTACTAAGGCAATCTACAGCTTTAACACAGTACCCATCAAAATGCCAATAACATTCTTCTCAGACCTAGAAAAAATAATACAGGAATTCTTATGGAAACATAAATGACCAAGAATAGCCAAAACAATTCTCAGTCAAAAAAAAAAAGCAGGAGGTATCACATTCCCAGACTTTAAACTTTATTATAAAGCTACTGTAATCCAAACAGCCTGGTATTGGTACAAGAACAGGCACATATGCCAATAGAATAGAATTGAGATTCCAGAAGCAAAACCTCAATTTTTGAACCAACTCATCTTCGACAAAACCTCTACTACCTACCACCAGGGAGATGTGAACTGCTTCAGTAAATGGTGCTGGGAAAACTGGCTGACCACATGCAGAATATTGAAACAAGACCCCTTACCTATTCCCATACATAAAAATTAACTCTAAATGGGTCACAGACCTAAACATAAAACCTCAATCTATAAGAACCTTAGAAGATGCAGGAGACATCCTTATGGAAGTTAGAACTGGTAACCAATTCTTGAGCAAAAGTTCAAATGCCCAGGACATAAGAGATAAGACAGACAAATGGGACCTCATCAAACTGACAAGCTTCTGCAAAGCCTAAGAAACCATCAAGAGAGCAGGGTGACACCCCACAGATTGGAAAAAAAATATTTTCCAACTCCATGTCTGACAAAGGCCTAAAATCTAGGATCTACAAGGAACTCAAACATGCTGAAGAGAAAAAACAAACAAACAAAAAACAGAAACAAAAAAAAACAGCCCCATTACTAAGTGGGTAAAAGATATAAATAGACAGTTCTCAAAAGACATAGGAGCAGCCAGCAGATACATGAAAAAACATTCAGCCTCATTAATCATGAAAGAAATGCAAATTGAAACTACACAGATACCACCTAACTCCAGTCAGAATGGCCATCATCAATAATTCAAAAAATAACAGATGCTGGAGAGGATGTGGTGAAAAGGGAGCACTTCTACACTGTTGGTGGGAGTGTAAATTAGTACAGCCTCTGTGGAAATCAGTGTGGTGATTCCTAAAAGTTCTAAAAATGGACCTTCCATATGATCCTGCAATCCCCCTACTGGGAATATACTTGGAAGAACTCAAATAGCTCTATAAAAAAGATCCCTGCACATGTATGCTTTCCGCAACCTTTTTCACAATAGCAAGAACATGGAACCAACCATGTTGCCCATCAAAAGAAGACTGGGTAAAAAAATGTGGCACATATACACAATGGAATATTATGCAGCCATAAAGAAGAACAAAATCATGAACTTTGCAGCAACTTGGATGGAATTAGAGTCTATAATATTGAGTGATCTTTCACAAAAACAGAGAACTGAGTATCACATGTTCTCACTCATAATTGGACCATGAACAACTCCCATAATACTATCAGAAAAGGACTGACAGTAGTGCGAAACTGCGGGGGGGGGGATGGGGGACAGGGAGGTGGGAGTGACTGTAATTGAAATCTGCCTGGGGTGGGGGATACACCTCAGCAACTAGGGTACCTGCATTATGAATATTTGAGTACCCAACCCTGAACTGTACCCCACAATTTTAAAATAAATAAATTTAAAAGTTTTAAAAAATGAAAGAAATCATTTTTTGAAAAAGTAAAAGCAAAAGATAACATTTAATGTGATCTGCACTTGTTTTATATACATAGAAACACACACACACACACATATACACATAAACAGATATATTAGGAATTCAGAAATTTCTGAGTAAAGTAACCATATTAATTTACAAATGAAGCTATTTGAAGGTGCAGAGTCTTTCTTACATTTTACCAGATTCAGGTAAACCCAGGTGACTAACTGTCAAAATAAAACAACACAGCCAAAATATCTTTTTCAGGATAAATGGCCTATTGACAGTTTTAGAGAAACTAAGTATTGTGCTTGAAAGCTATCAATGCTCACTAAAATCTTCACTTTTATCATAAAGGCAACCATTCTATAACAAACTGTTGAAAAATTTATTCTGAGGGAATTTCATCAGCTTCTTTCTCACACAAAATCAGTTACTATGTCAGTTACATTTGCTTGAGAGAAGTTGAGTATTTTATTTGTGACTACGAGAAGTAAAATAAGACAAGGAACTATTCTTCAACTAGAAAGCAAAATGCTATGACCACTCAAATCATTACTAAACTAGTGCTTGAATCATGTTAGTACAGTATTTTGATGAAGAATATTCAGTAAAGTTAGCCATAATATGCAGTGCTATATATGAGCAACATATTTATGAAAGAGTATTTTTAAAAATTAAAAGATTTTTATATACTTTGGTATTTTCCATTTTTAATGTTGCTCTGGAAATGTATTTTTTATATTTTTGATGAGTTTTGTGGAGGAATCTGAACTTCCTTACAAAACATTTTGTTTAAAATGTGCATAAAATGAATTATTATTCACTCATAAATAGAAATGTGTTTAAAAATGAGAAAATTAAAAGAAAACTTTTAGTATGTGAATATTAAAATGCTACATTATTTTTGAGTTACTGTAATTCAAACATAAGTATCATAATAACCTACACACACACACACACACACACACACACACACACACAGCAGTTCTTCTCCACTTTAACAATTACAAGAAATTATTTTGATTAGAAATAAAATTACATGTATTGAAGACATGCATATTTCTAACCTAACAGAACAAAAACAGTTAGTAAACACTTCTGCTCCAAACAGTATTTGTTTCTTTACTTCTTAAATGAGTGTCTCCCTTTCACATTAGCTAAATTGAAATTTGTATACCTGAGACCATTATGGTTCTTAAAAATTTTTTAACTTTTGTCTTAAAATAATTTTAGATTTGCAAGAAATTGCAAAGTATTAAAAAGATCTCAGATGTATCATACATCCAGCTTCCCTTATTGATAACTACTGAATTAAAGGTTCACATGAATGATTTCCTACTTTGGGAAGGGGTCTATGCAGGAATTAATGAGATATTAAGAAAAGTTTGTTTTCAAAGAATCCAGGAATAGTTTTTTTTTTTTTTGCAGATGATACCAAGTAAAGTATAGAGAATCTACTGAAAATTATAGCAGCGATTTATAATTTCAGAAGCCTTTATATAATGCTTATTTAGTTAACTTGACTTATTTCGGTGGGTCTAGTTTAGACTAGATTTTTTGTATATTTTTTTCTGTTGTTTTCTAGAGTAATTTCCAAAGTAGGTATTTTGTGCTTTTAGTCACCTGAAATTACTGTCTCATGTTTCCTTTTCCATGAAGAAATCTGATCTAAGATCCTCTAGAATTGATTAAACAAATCTAATATGGAAATATGTGGATTAATTAATATTAAATATATTTTTAATCCCAAGCCTCACCTAAATAATTTATATACAAATCTTTAGCTTTTCACGAAAAGTAACATTAGTCCATATACAGTCATTCTGACAGTATGAGTCAACAAGAATCATTTAATCCAAGTGTTCCTTCAGCAGAAATACCATTTTAATATCTCGTTCTCAATTACTTGTATAAGAGGAGACCTCCAAAAAACTGAAATTTATTTATTAAAAAATTGTGTATTTATTTTTAAATGTCCAAACTACAGTACCCTTCAAAGTACTCTTCCTTTGATACAATATACCTGTTGAGACATTTTTTCCACTGCTCAAAACAATAAATCATCAGTTTTGTTGCCTTTTAGTGCTTCTGCCATTTTTTTTTTCACCTCTTCCATATCAGCAAAATGTTTCCTTTTTTTCATTCAGGGAAACAAACAAACAAAAATGCTTTCTGGGGCAAGATCTGGTGAATAAGAAAGGTGGGGCACAAAGGTGGTGCTATGTTTGATAAAACATTGCTGACCTCCCAGCCTGGTGTGGGCAGGTGTGCTCTTAAATTATGCATCATTAAATGGCAAACAGGCTGAAAGGATCTCAAAAAAACAATTTCCTGAAGCCAAACTCAGTCTCTCACAACAAGGCTGTCTGGTACACTGATGTTAAAGGGTTCATAGGATAATAGCCTAGTATGGAAGAAGACTGTACTTCATGGATTCACATTCTAAAAATATATTTCTGGTTTTTATTTGGGTCCATCCTCATATAATATCAATTATCTATTAACTTTTGAAGAAACTAATTATTAACTCTAATTATGTTTACTACTATTTCAATGTTAATCATTTAAAAAAATTTAACTTCAATTTTAAACCATTTATGGACATCATCTACTTTGTAGATCATTGGTAGATTTGCAAGAATAAAGCTAAAAAAGACATAGATTTTACCTTTTTAGGATTGTATAATTAAATGAAATTATTAGGCCCCAAATATGTATGCTTTCTCATCAGTGGAAACTACATTGAAATATCCAAAATCATTGGAAAGACGTGGAAATTTTACTGCTTTCCTAGAGTAAAAGTTGTAAAATCACATTAGTAATAGAATCAGGGTTTTTCAAAGTCATCGCACAGAACTGCATTCTGATTAAACTTATTAACATAGATAAAAACAGACCATAATTATCTAATCAAGGATTACCAAACATGACAGCACACACACCAAAAAAAGACACACATTGGGCAAACTTTGTCAATGCTCATCCTGTGACCATTTAGAGATTACTATATCCCAGTCCAAGGAGCATGCAGAATAGTTTCACTGCCCTAAGGATGCCCTGTACTTTATTCAACTGTTCTTCCTCTCCTTCCTCCAAACACTGGTCTTTTATTTTCTGTATATTTTTGCTTTTCCAAAAATATTGTATAGTTGAAATCATATAGAATGTAGCATTTTCAGACTTGTTTCTTTCACTTAGCAATAATAACTTAAGATTCTTCCATTTTTTGGTGTGTATCGTAATACCATTTTTTTTAATCACTCAGTAATATTCCTTCATAGAGATTACCACAGTTTCCCTACCCATTCACGTAGTGAGGTGCACCATTGCTTCTTTTAGTTTTAGGTCCTTTTGAATAAAATTGCTATATACATTTGTGCGCAGGTTTTTGTATGGCCATAATGTTTCAATTTGAGTCAATTTCAAGAAATGAGTTTGCTAGGCCATACCACACTATGTTTAACTTTAAAAATGGGTTTGCTAGACCATACCACATGATTTTTAACTAGACCATACCACACTATGTTTAACATTTCAAAGTTAAACATAGTAGTTATTTATTTTACATTCCTGAAAAAAAGAATGACAGTTCTTCTTTAAAATCCTTGTCAGAATTTAGTATTCTTAATTTTGAATTTTAGTCATTCTAATAGGCTTATAGGTATATAGTGGTAGCTTGTTGTTTTATTTGTAATTCATTAACAACATATGATTATCACATAATTTCATATGGTTATAAGCTATCTTCATATCTTCTTTGGTGATGTGTCTGTTTAGATCTTTTACCCGTTTCTAATTGTGTGGATAGTTTTCTTACTGTTGAGTTTTAAGTGTTCTTTATATATTTTGAAATGTTTTTTATCATATACGACTTGTGCAAATATTTCTTTTCAGTCTGTGACTTGTCTTTTTATTATCTTAACAGTGTCTTTCTAATGAACATTTGTATACCTAAGCCTGAATTATGCTCCACATCTTTAAAAAACAAAACAGTGTCTTTCACACAGCAGAAGTTTTGAAGTTGAATGAAGTTTAACTTCTTAATTGTTCTTGCATAGATTGTGCCTTTAATATTTATCTAAACTCATTATCAAGACCCCTTAGATTTTATATTATGCTATCTTCTGGAAGTTTCCATTTTATTTATTTTTATTTTTATTTTTATTTTTTGAGTTAGAGTCTCACTCTGTCACCCAGACTGGAGTGCAGCGGCCGCTCTCGGCCACCACAGCCTCGACCTGCCGGGCTCCGGCGATCCTGCCGCCTCAGCCTTCCGAGTAGCCGGAATTACAGGCATGTGCTACCACGCCCGGCTGATTTTTTGATTTATTGTGTAGATGAGGTCTCGCTGCCCAGGCGGGTCTCGAACCCGCGGGCTCAGGCAATCCACTCACTTTAGCCTCCCAAAGGCGTGGGATTACAGGCTGAGCCACCGAGCCCGGCTTGAAGTTTCCATTTTAAATGTAGGACTACGATTTATTTTTATCTAATTTTTGGGAACAATGTAAAATATCTAACTTCACCTTTTTCCCATGTATATGTCTAGATATTTCATCATTTGTTGAAAAAAACATTCCTTTTGCCACTGAATTTCCTTTACTTCTTTGTCAATGATCAGTTGACTTTCTGTGTGAGTGTGTGTGTGTTCTGAGATCTCTAGTTTTATTGACCTATGTATACATCTGTTCTTCAGCCAATAGCAACACAGTCTTGAAAACTAACTTTTCAGTAAATCCTGAAGTAGATTATTTGGTTCTCCAATTTTGTTTTCCAGTACTATGTTACCTTTTCTAGTCTTTTACCAGTCCAAATAACTTTCGCATCAGTAGGGTAATTTTTTTTTCTTTTTACTTTTTTCATGTTGAAGATGTGGGGTACAATTCAGGATTAGGTATATAAGGCATAAAAGTTGTAAGAGTAAAGATGAATTTTGAGCTTCCCTTTGGTACCTACTTTGCCTGATTTGAGATCAGGTACCCTTATTGATGATGTGTCCCCATCCACCAATCTCAGAAGTATCTCACTACTGCTAATCCCTTTCTTATAGTATTATGATAAATGTTCGGTGTTCACTTATGAGTAAGAAAATGTGGTACTCTGGTCTTCATTTCTGTGATAGATCACTAAGTATGATAGACTCTAAATCCATCCAAGTAGATGAGAAGTTCATATGTTTGTCCTTCTTTATGGCTGCATAATATTCTGTTGTGTATATGTACCACCTTCTTTTTTGTCTAGTCCAGTTTCAATGGGCAACATGGTTGTTTTTGCCATTGTGAATAATGCTGCAATAAACATTCATGTGAAGGTATCTTTTTTGTAGAATGATTTGAGTTCTTCTGGGTATGTTCCCAGTAGGGCAATTGCCAGGTCATACGGAAGATCAACGTCTCATTCTTTTAAAAATTGCCACACTGCTTTCCAAAATGGTGGCATTAGTTTGCATTCTCAGCAGCACTATGGAAGCATTCATTTTTCTCCGCATAGTCACCAGCATCTGTTGTTGTTTGTTTTTACTAATGATGGTCATTCTCACCGGAGTTAGGTGGTATCTCAATGTGGTTTTGATACGAAACCAAAATATGTTTGCCACTGACTGAGAGTCTAGGTTTTGTTTATCCAAGTTGAGATAAATTATGGCAAATGGCCTTATTCATTAAACTTCCTATTAGTGGTGACTATGAATTGAATTGGGTCTTCTCAAAATCCCCAGTGTATTCAGAAACAGGGCCCAGAAGGAGACAATTAAGGTTAAATGAGGAAGCATGGGCCCTGGTCTGCTAAGATTATTTGTTTTATAAAAAACAGGAAAAGACGCCAGAGAGTAAACTAACTCTCTCTCTCTCTCTCTCTCTCTCTCCCCCCCCGCTTCCTGCAGAAAGGCAATGTGAGGACATAACAAGATGACAAGAAGGCAACATCTCCAGGCCAGGAAGCCCTCACCAGAAACTAAACTCTACTGGACCTTGAACTGGGATACGGAATTTCAGTTCCAAGACTGAGAAACAAAATTTGTGGCATTTGTTATAGCAGTCCTAGCAGATTAATACAATAATAGTTCTTCAATAAACATTGTAAAATAAGCATGCATACCACGGTAAATTATAATAACTACTTAGAAATTTGCTTAATTGAAACTGCTAGCTATTTCTGGGTATTGTATGTTAATATTCTATCCTCAACTAGTTTTTTTCTGATGAAAATTAATATATTATATCCAAAATTTGGAACTGGTGTCATTGATTATCATTTCATACTATTTCTATAATAGTACATAATACAGCTCTGACTTTGAAATAATGTTTTGTAGAAAAATCTATTATAGAATTAAAAATCAGGAGCTCTAGGTTTTAGCACTATGTATGCCATTATCAATTCTGGGAACTTAAAAAACTTTTTAAATTCTACTTTTTAAGTATATAAATGCTTGTTTAAAATCAATAGATTGGCTTTGACATATCAGATCACTTCCAAATCTAAAATTATATACTTATGCTTGTCTCCTTGAACACTTCTAACTAGAAAATCTTCATTATATTTTTGCCAATATAACATTCTGTTCTATTTTTTTTCAGCTTCCACCATCGATTTTCAGTTATATTTTAACTACGTACAGACATTTTGCAGCATATGGCAATCCAACAGCTGAATGTCACCATTAATCAATGTTTAAATCAAGGAATAGATTTAATATATGCTGCATATAGAATAGGATTTAAAATGTTTGGGTGTGGTCTTGCCTCTGATACTGGTGTAAACCCTAATCTAACGAGGTAAAATGCTTGTAAGGAATCTGACTCCCGGTTAGAAACCTGTGTCTGATCTTATAGGCCCAACTAGGGGAATTACAAAGACTTTCCTAGAAGGACTTACAGAGGAAAGTCACCCTCTTCACATCAGACCTGATTCAGTCTCTGAAAGGAATTGCAGTCAAGGACTCAGACCTGAGGCTCTGGCAGGTCATGATCTTTGCACCTTTGCATTTCTAACCTACTGTATTCACTCCTGTTTCAGGTTTGGAAGAGGTCTTCTTCAGGCTTTTTCTTTACTGAGGCCTCCTTATAGTGTGGGAAGGAAGCCAGAAGGGGAAACCTTGAAGATATTTTTCTCCACTCTGACTTTTTAACTCCTCCTACTACCCCCCACCCCCACCAAGGTTCAAAAAATTCCTAAGCCTTTGGTTTGGGGTTCCTTCAACAATAAGATGACTCCTTTGTTTGTGTTAATTTTCCTGACCCTGCTTCACTGGTACGCTTTTCCATGAAACAAACTGGAGCAGGAGGAATCAACTCCCTTTTCTAGCTTTAAAATGTGCTTTTATGAACTCAACAGGTAAATAAAGACCGAATTTTTTTATTTTTTGCATGCTGTTTCAGTTGGCCACTTTGACACCTGACAGCTCAGCACTTGTAGGCTCTTTCCTCTCCCTCTCTCTCTCTTTCCTTCCAACTCAGCTGAAGTCTTGTTCACTTTACAACATGGAATGAGTATATGATGTATCCAACCTGCATTTCCTATCTAGGTAAGTGTTGATAAGAAAGCTCCAATTATGCATGAAATCATCTCTTATTACGTCGTTTTGTTTTCTCACAAATTGCACACATTTTTAATTTCTTACACTTTAATTGAAATATCTATCTGCAAAACCTATAATAACCTGTAATAGCTTGCATGACATAAGTAACTCCATTTTGTAATGGATCTTCCATCTTAACCCAGAAATGACCCCCTTAGGTAGTCTTCCCATAATTACACCACACACCCATGTTTCTGCCTCTCAGTGCTTGGTAACTCCCTAGTTGCAAATTGTATATCTACTCTAACTGTTCAATGTTTTGACAATAAAATGTAAATCAAATTGTACAGTTTATGTAGTTTTTGCCTTTATATACCCTCTACTCACTCTGTTCAGGGCGGAGAGCTTTTATGGCAATAGCCTCTTTTGGTTGCCAGCCTAACTACAGGACTCACAGTTTTACTTCTCTGCATGTTGGCCTCTCCTTTCTTGCTATCGGCTATAACATTTGGAGGCCCCAGCGAGAAAGTCACCAACCTTGGGAAGTGGCCTCCCTCCAGCTGTCCCCGGCTCAGTGGGGAAGGTGTAGGGGAGGCACCCCTTGGGACATTCCAGGGCTCCATAACCTCTCATCTGGTTCACAGGGAATTGGAGCAACTACCGGCTTCCCATTGCCTCAAAATTCCTGGGTCCATTTGCATTCTTCTAGGAGTTAAGAATCTGTTTAATCTGTATGTGGCCACAACTCTGTTAAGGAGGACAGAGTCTGAGGAGGTTACTCCTTAGACTCAGTTCATTGACCCAAGATGTTGATAGAACGCTGTCTCGGTTTAGTATCTGGTTTCTGTTTGGGTACCTGCTTTGACTTCTGATTGCTTATGACATTGGTCCTTTTCTATTCTTTGCATCCTTGCTGTGCTATTTGCTACAGGGATTGCCTCTGCTACACCTCAAGACTGACATTTAGGCTATAAACTTTTATTAGCCTTTGCTTATCTCTTTGTAATTGGAGGTCTACTTCTCATCAGGTGCCTCCTGTGATTTACCGGTTTTTAACAATATGGAGTCTAAGGCCTCCAAGTCTACAAGTCCCCTGGACTGTATGTTAAGGAACTTCTCTGTCAGGTTCACAGAGAATTATGGGTATCTCTCTCAAAGGGCAAGCTCCAGACGCTCTGCGAAATGGATTCATAATGTTGGATGGCCCTCGACAGGGTCTCTGGATGTTCATGTTACTCGGGTTGAATTTATTTTGTTTGATCTGTTTATGCCATAATTCTGTTTTCTGGTTTCAGAGCTCTGATTTTGATTTTTTTAGTTTTCTCTAAGTTTGTTTTTGTCTTTCTTTCTCCCTTTTCCATTGGTTTTGTTTTACAGTTCAGCCAGTTCTAACCAAAAATGTAAGCATCATTTAAACCTGCACAGCTTTTATTGAACTGCTATTGGGACGAAGTTTAGCCATGCAAGTTGGTTCCCATTTTGTCAGAAATATAATTTACATTTGAATATCTTTAAAAAAATAGATAATAATAATAATAATAAACTTTTAACTGTTTTGTGGCAAATTTAAATAAAAAGTTATTAAATCTAGATTTGTTTAATTATGTTTACATATATATGTATATTTGTTAGATGTTTTGTCCAGCATGCTACCAAACTGTCTTTCAAGTAAATGAGTACTCATAAAATGCATATGACTTTAATGATTAATAATAATATTTTTAAAATCTTTAAAACTGTCAACATACATTTCATCAAACGTTATAAAATTACAAGCCTATCCAAGACCAAGATAATCTCTATTTATATAATTTGTTATAAGTATGACTAATTTAAAATTGTTGGTTCCAAACCACTAAAGCTTCTGAATTATCAGTAAAATGCTAAAAAGCAATTGGTCAGGAAATAGTTTTCATAAGTAATTAAGCAAACTACTATAAATAAATCAAAAAATTAATAAGACAATGCTTATGGGTAAACTCTTCATGTGATTTTTTTAAAATCTCAAAATTATTTTAAAGGCCCATTAAGTGTCCTTCAATTGAGTTACTTTCAATTTTTTTGAAAAAAAGAGCTATAATATGGAAAAAAATGCAGGAACAACAGGGTCCAAGCATGTCATTGCCAATGGTATGTGAAAATCAAGATAAGAATCACGAAGGGGAATTTATGAAGAAAAAAATTTTGGTATATAATCAAGTTAGTCATAATTTTTTTCCTCCTGTTCTGTTATGGCTTAAAAGACAGTGCAAATTTGCTAATAGCTATTTGTAATTGCTAACAGTTAAGTATAATTTTAATTTGTTTTTCCCTACCCAAACTTGCAAGTGCTCTAATAAATTTTATTTCCAAACTTACCATGTGTCAACACATTAATGTTAAATAACATCACTATTTGTTACATCAGGCTTGTTAAATTTGTCTTTTAAAAACAAAAGGTAAATCACCTGTTGTGTCTACTTAGCACCCTCTTATAAAACAGGTAAAGCTTTAAATGCTAAATACCTTCTATGACATGATAAAGTTTAAAAATTGACCTACGCCTAGTACTCCTGCCAGATAGATAAGGTACTGGGTATTCTATGTGAGCACAGTAAAAATGAGAACTGATCACTCTCATCTAGTTGCTACACTGTAGTTCTAGCTGTAAGGTGTAGATAATTTGTACCTTGAAAAACTACAATTTAGTAATTTTTAAAGGTTTTTAACAACTTTGCCCATTCATAATTATAAATAAGGACAGATCATTACACATTCTTGTGGTCTGTTCACTCTAAAGGATTTTGCATAGATTGTCACAGAGAAATGATTAAAAAGTTTCATATGTAAATCCTATTAAAAAATGAACTTTTAAGATTTTTTTAGCCAAAACAAAACAGTGCCAACATGGAGGGCAGCAGAAACAGAGGGCCAAAGAAGCACCCCAATTGGCATTCACAACTTAGTGACCAAAACTCTGAGTGCCCATCAAAGAACTGATAAAAACAAACTTGCTAAGGGGATGGTGTCCATTGCTCATGGGTACAGTCTGTACACTGGGTACACTGGAAACATTGTTGCCTCAAAGAGGCCTAACCTCCTGGACCTTGTCTACTGGATGGGCCAATAAGCCATTGGGAAGCAGGTGCCCTCTCTTCTGAAGAGAGGAGAGAACACTTGGCTCACAAATAATGACCACCTATGAAGGCCTGCAAACCTGCTAAACTGTCTGGCACTGGCGCACCATCATCCCAACAACTCCTCAGGTAAACCAGGGTGCTGGAACCTAAATTAATTTTTAATTTAACGCAGGTGCCAGCCTATTGGTCCTGGCCATCCATGTTGAAATCACATAGTTTTGTCCAAAAGAATTTTACCCTCTACACATCAGAGAGGAGAAAAATAGCCTTGGGACTGCTAGGACAAAAGTACGGTCCAGATATAAATGCAGTAACAAACTTATCTAAACAATTGGACAATACAACAAAAGGATGACCATCTTGCCTTCAGACCCTAGCAGCAACTGCCATACTAACTTAGGAAATTAATAAAATTACTTATAGACAGCATATTAATGTGTACTTTTTTTCTATAATAAAATAACTGGTTATCTAAAAAAAAAAGAGGCTGCATTTCCTTATGAAGTACTACTATAGATAATTTACAAAAAATGTGTTTCAACTCACACTGATAAATTAGAAGTTTCAGATGGAATTACTTTCACTTTTCCAGCATTATTTCTGGGATGATGGCCTTTTTTATCATTGTTTGCCTAATAATTTTTGCTTGTACCCTTGCTTGGTATTTTATTGAATCCAAATAATATTCAGCTAAGGTACCACTGTTTCCTATACACGCCCTTGGAAATAAATAGGTAGGGAACATCTCTATGGTCCACCTCAGCAGGAAGCAGTTACAAAAGATTGGTCTTCACCCCCGTTCCCAAAATCATAAAAATATTTCCAGGAGCAGAAATAAAAGAACAGACCAAAAGTGAGAAGACATTTTTATTTCATCCCTAAACCTTACCACAATAATAAAAATAAAGAATGTGTCCTGGAAAAATACATACTGTAAGCAAAAAGTAACCTTGACAACATTGCCTTTTTAGAAATCCAGACTTCTCAAGTATAACACATATTAACTCATTCCAATGTACCCTTTCCTTAAAAAATTACCAATCAGTCTCTGTTAAAATATTTCCAGTCTCTCCAAGATGTCCAGGCAGCTGTCCACTCCATTGTCCAGGTCGTATGGCTAACTCTGTCTTCCATGCCTTGTCATCTGTTCCAGCCCAGGGACTTGGTCTTTGTCCAAAAGCTCCAGAAGAAAGGACTGACCCCTGCCTGGGAGGGACCCTTCATCATCATCCTCACCACCCTGGTGGCACTCAAGGTTGACAGAATACCGGCCTGAATTCAAAAAGTCAAAGACGATGACACCACTTCACCAGCCTGCTCAAGCAACTGGACAACAGTCAGAGATCCTAAAAACCCTCTCAAAATCATCTTCCAAGCCCACAGGCTGACCAACCAACGTACAGCTGAAACATGAGATTCCAATTGCCCAGAATAGACTGTTTTTACTGGTTAATAATTCCATGAATGTATTGTCATCACCCCTTAACCCTCATCTTATTTATCCCAATTACCCTAGCTTTAGGCATAACATTGGCAGCCACAGACTGAACATGTGGCAAAAAGTTACTGCTAATGCTATCTTATCTCCTATGCATAGAATGTGTTACTGTACTGCTGTGCTCACAATAAGTTTAACTTGGTTTATTTTATTGGAAAGCCTAAAGACACCCTGTACTTATTCTCCCTAACCTCTTTCACAACAGGAGAGGTCCTAGCTATCCAGAACTTGACCCACAGTTCACCTCCGGTCCAGTTTAAGGTAAACCTTCCTGACCTGCTACAAATAGAAAAAGGATATCTATCTGGAAACCTGTATGGTAGACACAACCCTTGCTACGCTGAATCATGTACATAGTGGGCACCCCCAATTATGTGAGTGGCGTAGACTTTTATCTCTGCCTCAGTAACCCCACTGATCACAGTTGTAATCAGGAAAATGACTTCTTTTGCCCAGACTGGATATACGTCACCACTGCAACTTATAGTGGGGAGCCTAAAGACACGCCTGAAATCACCCTTTGGTCAAATGCCAGCCCTAAACAGCCTATGTACATAAAGGTTGCTAATCCTCTCCATTCTTCCTGGAGTACAGGAAATACCTGGGGTATACAACTTTACATGAATGGTTATGACCGTGGTGCCTTTTCACCATCCAACGGTGCACATTTGCCTTACAAAGACCATGACCAAACCAATAGGGCCATTGCCAGAGTTGCAAAATCCCTTGTTCAGCTATCACCAGCTTCCACCACAGCCTCTGCCTTCCGTCAACCAAGACACTACCCTGGGTTCACCTCAACAGCTCCTGAGTTCATCTCAACCATCTACAAAACTGGCCCGCAACCCCCCTAGTCTTTTTCCTATGTCAACAAATATGCACCCTCTGCTTAGTGCCACTATGCCCCAGTTGGCCTCAGATTGCTGGCTGTGCTTAAAATCAAAACCCCCACACTGTGTGGGCCTAGGAGTTGAAACGCCTTTCATCAGCTATGCAGACAAAGTAAATGTTCTCCGGAAATGGTTCACATTACTCTAGGTTATGCAACTGGTAAAGCCTCCTGCCTTGTAACTCCAGGTTGCAATCGAACAGCTTCTTCGTTCTCTGATATTTGTAACTTATCCCTCACCCTAACCATGGCTGAATCTATGGCCTATGTGGCCCCTGCCAACACTTGGTTAACTGGTTCTACAGGCCTTACAAAATGTGCTACTACCAATAGTTTAATTAATCAGGCTACTTTATATATTACTGTTCATGTGTTACCCCAGGTTTAGGCTTATAGCAGTCCTGAAGGAGCCCTTCTACTCAATCCCCCTGGTCTTTCAATTGCTCGCTCAAAACGTGCTGTTCCCTTGTTAGTAACTGCCTCAGCCAGGCTAAGTGTAGCAGGAACAACTGCAATTGGCACTACTGCTCTGGTTTGTGGAGAACTGGTCGATCTAACCTCGCCCAAGAAATTGATGCTGACCCAGGTAACCTACAGTTTGCCATGGACCAACTCCATCAGCAGGTAGAATCCCTGGCTGAAGTTCTCCTCCAAAATTGTAAAGGCCTAGACTTACTTTTCCTATCCCAAGGAGGACTCTGTGTAGCCCTCAGAGAAACTTCTTGCTTCTACGCCAACAAATCAGGGGTTATTATAAACACCTCCAAGAAAATTTGGACAAACAACAAAGAGAAAGGGAACAAGCCAAATCCTGGTTCCAATCGTTGTTCGACTGGAAACCATGGCTAACAACTCTTCTTGCTGGTCTAGTTGGACCCCTCTTTCTTCTCCTTGGTTTGCTCATAGGATTCTGCATAATAAATTGAATTATTTGTCCTGTCAAGCAACAAATCAGTTCTGCAAAACTTATATATATGAGACCCCAGTATAATAATGTTCTTTTGATGGATGAGTCAACACATTGACTCATAAACAACTAAAAGGGGAGAATGAAATATCTATCTGCAAAACCTGTAGGAGCCTGTAATAGCTTGCTTGACATAAATAACTCCATTTTGTAATGGATCTTCCATTTTTTTTTTTTGAGTTGGAGTCTCACTCTGTCGCCCAGACTGGAGTGCAGTGGCCGCTCCCGGCCACCGCAGCCTCGACCTGCTGGGCTCCGGCGATCCTTCCGCCTCAGCCTTCCAAGTAGCCAGAATTACAGGCATGCGCTACCACGCCTGGCTGATTTTTTGATTTATTGTAGAGATGAGGTCTTGCTGCCCAGGCAGGTCTCGAACCCGCGGGCTCAGGCATTCCACTCACCTCAGCCTCCCAAAGGTGCGGGATTACAGGCTGAGCCACCGAGCCCAGCTGGATCTTCCATCTTAACCCAGAAATGACCGCCTTATGTAACCTTCCTGTAATCACACCACATACCCACATTCCTGTTCCCCTCCGTGCTTGGAAACTCCCTAGTTGCAAATTATGTATCTAATCTAACTGTCCAATGTTTTGCCAAGAAAATGTAAACCAAACTGCGCAGTTTATGTAATTTTTGCCTTTATATACCCTCTACTCACTCTGTTTGGCAATGACCTCTTTCAGTCACCAGCCGAAATAAAGGACTCTCAATTCGACCTTCTCTGCGTGTTGGCATCTCCTTTCCTGCTATCCATCTATAGCATAATGTTTGAGTTTGGAGCACATAATTAAACAGTGAGAAAGGGATAGAAAAAAACATCAAAACCTCTTTCCTCATTTGCTCCAATAGCATGAATCACATGTGTCTCTAACAAGGAGAAAGGTTCTGGAATGCATGTAATGAATCGATAATAATCGAAAGCCAGTGAAGAACATTGATGCTTCAAGCAATGAGTTAATAAACTATATTTTCATAATACAGTAATTACCAAAGCTTGAATTCATCTACAAATATATATGATATAACTACAGATAAATACCATAAACCTTTCTCTGTCATTCTTGATAGTCATTTTCTCTGATGAAATATTTCCAGTGAATTAGCTGCCTCATAAGTTTGCCAATGGTAAACACTATTCTTACACTCAAATGTTATTTATCTTTATGTAATGTTTACCTTCCAAAATCTTTTTTTCTGCAACTTCAAGAGTAAATCTATATTTAATCATTAGAAAAATTCACACATTTCGTGTGTTCTCATGTCTTTTCAAAGTTAAAGGTGTCTAGGATCTTTAGTACTTTAAAGAATTTGAACTGGTACTATACTTTTGGTATACAGATACTATTGTGCACTCTTTTAGTGGTATATATTAAAAATAGAACATATAGAAACTGTTATAGTAATCATACATTAGAAGAAATACATAATATCATTTCCAATATTTGGTAATATTTTATGTTAGACTGCATCTTGTTTGATGTAGTACATAAAAGAACACAAACTAAATTTCTTTGATCTGTATCCTTGACTGTGGTAGAATGATTTATTTATATTTTTAATAAAAGTTATTTTCTTAAAAAATATAAAATAATTGATATACACAGAAACTTTATGTAACTTATATACTGTTTTTTAAAAAGATAATGATATAAACATTTATAAACCTCTATCTAACCATGGAAATAGAAAGTTCTATATCTGTAATATATATATTTTCAACTGTGTGTTTATTTTAAATATTAACTCTCTTCCTCCTGTCCTAGATAACTAGGATCTTGAAACTGTGAAAATATATTCCCCATTTACTTTTAGACTTTTATCATTTATTTATGTACCTCAGTAATAGCAATATTACTTAGAGCAGTAGGTGTTCAATTATGTATGGATATACAGCATTAATTAATTACTGAATAGCCTATTATCAAAAAGGATTTCAACTCAAAACATTTAGATAATAGTTTCAGTATGGAATTCTGTTTTGCCATAATGGTCTTGAAATGTTCACATTGTATATATTTTTAAACTTTCAAATTGATTATATTTTTTAGAGAAAAGAGAACATGTCAATAATTTACCTTTGCCACCTGCTTAGGAAATGCCTGTCACATAAAATCTACTATACAGATAATTGGAGTATATAACTAGCTCAAATATAGACTCATCATTGGAAAAATACTAGATATAGCTGTGATACGCACTTTTGACATAAGCAATTTTGTATATATTCTAATATGTATATGTGTACAAATTAATCAATAACCTTTTTCTCTTACACACATACTCACGTACACATTTAGAAAAACAAATCTCTCATTTGGTGATTCAAAGTTCTTATTATTTTAATATTAATGTTGTGATTATTCTTTCAGCAAGAAAATTTTTAATATGGTATGGCACAGTAACGCAGTACTTTCCAAAACTATTTAATATTTAAGTTTTATTTTGTTTGTTTTGTGTTCATTTTGCTCTATGTAAATGCTAATATTCTGCAATGTATTCCTTTTTAATAAGAATATCCTCTTAGAACATATTTTTAAAATTATTATTATATTCATTTTTAAGATACCTGGCACACACAAAGCTGCATAGCAAATACACCCAAAACATTTTTATCAAATGTTACAAAATCAAAAAGGCCACTAACATTAGCAAATCTATTTTTCTAAGTGTTCAAAACAGTATAAAAAATAGTCTAATGAAGTTTCATCATAATACAAAGAAATCAGACCAAAACAGATTAGACTTAAATGCAAGACCTGAAACGATGATATTGGAAGAAAACGAAGGCAAAAGTTCAAGACATTGCTTTGTATGAAGATTTTTTAAGACCCCCAAATGCAAAGGCAACCAAAAAAAACCCAAAAAGTTAGCAAATGGGATTATATTAAGATAAAAAGTTTTTTAAGCTTTTCAAGCAAAAGAAGCAATCATCAAAGAGACAAAAAGAAAACATACAAACTGAGAGAGATGATTTGCAAACTATCTGACAATAGATTATTAGCTAGAATACATAAGCAAGTCAGTAACAACAAAAACAAACAAATAACTCATTACAAAACGGACAAAGGACATGAGTGGACTTTTTTCAACAGAAGACAATACAAATTTCTAACAAGTATATAAAAACTATTCAATATCACTAATTATCAGGGAAATGAGACAAAACCACAAGGAGGTATCTCACTCCAGCTTAAATGGCTATTAACTTAATACAGATAATAATAAAAGCTGGTGAGGATATAGAGAAGGGGGATTCACTCATACGTTTTGGTGGGAATGTAAATTTTTCTGGTTTTTTTGAGTTGGTGTCTCACTCTGTCACCCAGACTGGAGTGTAGTGGCATACTCAAGGTCACCTCAGCATTGATCTGCTGGGTTCCACGATCCTTCCACTGCAGTCTTCAAAGGAGCTGGAACTACAGGAGCATACTACAACGTCCAGCTAATTTTTTATTTAGTAGAGAGATGAGGTCTGACCACGGTGCCCAGGGCTGGTCTCGAACTCTCCAGGTCAGGCAATCCACTCGCCTCAGTCTCCCAAAGTGCTGGAATTACAGGCTGAGCCACTGAGTTTTTACCATAAACAGGAGTGTGTAGTGGGGAGGAATGGATAAAAAGCTAGTAAACGGATACACAAATAACGTTAGAAGGAAGGAATAAAATCTAGTGTTTTGTAGTAAAATAGTGTGACTACTTTTGACTACAGTATTTTTTTAATATTTCAAAATAGCTAGAAGAATTGGAATTTTTCCCAACACAAATAAATAATACATGCATGAGGCAAAGAATATTCCAATAACCCAGATTTGATCAATGCACAGTCTATATTTAGATCAAAATGCATTTTGTATTTATACCAAAATGTACCTCACAAAGATGTACAATTATGTATCCATAGAAATAGAAAAGTTAAAATAAACATTTAGTTATTTTTTGTTTTGCCTAAGAATATGTGCTTTTATATTTATTTGTTTGCTTAATTTATTTTAACTTGCTTTATTATAAAGATGGAGGGAACTCCACCAGGATTAGGTACCTGCGTGGTCTCCACGCAGGCGATGTTTGGGCCTCCAACTGGTCCTCACGTTCCCTCGTTTAGGATTGAGTACCCTTTATGTTGTTATGTGCCCCCTTCCCCGCCTCTCTTGTCAGTGTCTGATGACTGCTGATCTCTCCCTTGTGCTTTTGTGATTAATGTTCAGGTCCTACTTATGAGTAGGAACATGTGGCATTTGGATCTTTATTTCTGGGAAAGATTACTAAGAATAATTGTCTCCAATTCCATCCAATGTGCTGAGAAGTCCATGATTTTATCTTTCTTTATGACTGCATGATATATCATTGTGTATATGTGCCACATATTCTTATTTATTTATTTATTGGCTCTGTTGCCCACCCTGGAGTGCAGGGGCACTATCACTGCTCACTGCAGCCTCAACCCCCTGGGCTCAGGCAATCCTTCCACCTTAGCCTCCCAAATAGCAAGCGTATGCTACCATGCCTTGCTAATCATTTTGATTTGTAGAGCCAAGGTCTCTCTGTGTTGCCCAGCCTGGCCTCAAGCAATTCTCCAGCCCTGGTCTCCCAAAACACATATTCTTTATACAGTCTACTTTCGATGGGCATAAGGGTTGGTTCCATTATTTTGCTATTGTGAATAGAATGGCAATAAACGTGCATGTGCCGGTGTCTTTTTTTGAAGAATGTTTTGTGTTCCTCTGAGTACATTCCCATGAGGTGAATTGCTGTATCATATGAAAGGTAAAGTGTTCATAGTTTTGGCAGATCTAGCAACATTGAAAGCTTCAAAGCTGTTCTTGGAAGACAAGGAGAGGCACATTATTTCATTCATTTAATATTTCCATGCTTTGCTATTTGAATCTGCAGAGTGCATATCATTGTACATTGCACATAGTAAGGGCTCAAAATATATATTTAAATTTTAGAAAAATGGTTAGAAAAATGCATTTTAAAAATATAAAGTTATTTAATTTGAAATATATTCTACTGCTATATTTTGCATATTGTAGAGTTTGAACTTTTTCACTTTAATCAGTGTTAGACACTACTATGTACAAACAAGTACAAATGCTATTTTTAAATTAAAATATTTATAGCAAGGAAGCATTTTATCTCAAAGACAGAATGAAAATAATTTGTGAGGCTTGAGTAAATGTAATAAATATTAATATATTATTTTGAATATTTATAAAATAAAATATCTGATGCCTTTGGTAGCAATATTCTAAGAAACCTTTAATATTATAAAAGCCTTAATCAGTATATTGATTTTTCTACATTATTTAACTCAAAATTAGTTACATACATTTTGAAAACTGTATTATTAACAAGCATATATGTCTAGAGAGACAGGAGAGCTTCCTGAAGGCAATCAAAAAAACGGTATTATTTATCATAAAGAGAAGAAGCCTGGTGATAGCATAAAATACATTTTTTTACTGTGTTTGCAAACCATTTAAGTGTTTTTACTGTTTTTGCAGTCACCATTCAGGTGACTGCAAACAATGGCTGGATTATTTTGTATGCAGGAAACCTTAATGTTTTCTGATTTTATATAAAAGAGATATGAACTAAGACTTAGAAAACAATCAAAATGAGCAAAAATATAAAGGTTCAGTACTTATGAGAAGACAATTCAATTATATATATATATATGTAAATACATATGTGTATAAACGTATAGTTAGGCAGCAGTGCACATCTGTCATCTCGGCTAATTGGCATAAGGATCTTTGAGGCCGGAAGTTTAAGACTGTAGGGCAGCATTATATTTGGAACTGTGAACAGTCACTGCACATCAGTCTGGACAAAACAGCAAGATCCCATCTCTAAAAATGTAATTAAAATATATAATGAGCTCTTACTATATACTATTATGAGAACAGTGATGTCCCTACTGTTGTGGGCATGAAATATGGTGTGTAGGGAACACAAAGAATGTAATTTCCAAGAAGGTAAATGGTTCAACACTGGGGAAGATATAGAACATTTTACAGAATGCTATAAAAGCACATTGGAAGAAAACATAATCCTGATTAAGAGAACATATGAGGCTCATATTTCTAAATGAAATGATACATATTCTGGCATCTTATTTTAAGTAATAAAGTGAGCAAGAAATACCAAAACCTTCAGTTTAGCAAAAAAACACATGTATTTCATTAAAAGAGAAGTTTCATTTAAAAAGTTGTCAAAATTTATTTTGGTAACATAGTTTATGTGCATGCTTGTTTATGATTTGGTAGAGAATTTGGTTAAAACTTTACATACTCACCCCAGCTGTATGAAAAAATATTTCTTTCCTAGATCTTCACCTCTTTACCATGTTGAATATTTTGTTTTTTCTTATTCCATAATTTTCACAATTTTATATTTATTTTATTATTTTCTTTTCTTTTCTTTTTTTTTTTTTTGAGTTGGAATCTCACTCTGTCGCCCAGACTGGAGTGCAGTGGCCGCTCCCGGCCACCGCAGCCTCGACCTGGCGATCCTTCCGCCTCAGCCTTCTGAGTAGCCGGAATTACAGGCATGCATTACCACACCCGGCTGATTTTTTGATTTATTGTAGAGATGAGGTCTCGCTGCCCAGGCGGGTCTGGAACCCTCGGGCTCAGGCAATCCACTCACCTCAGCCTCCCAAAGGCGCGGGATTACAGGCTGAGCCACCGAGCCTGGTTATTTTATTATTTTCACTAAAATAGATCATACATCTGAAAGTAAACCAATAAATTTGGTCTTGGCACCTTGCACATTTTTCAGGTTCTGCACACAAAATGTTTAAAATAATTCTATTCAACATAGTAGTCACAGGTGTCAGGTGTGTATTAAAATTTATTTTAAATTAAATAAAATTAAAAATTTAGACTTTAGTCGTATTGCTCATATTTTAAATGTTCAATAGTTACATAATCATATTGGATAGGGTGGAGTATAAAATATTTTTCTGCTTTGATAGAGCAAGACAGCACTTGTAGAAAGTAAACTAGTAGCCAGGCTCGGTGGCTCAGCCTGTAATCCTGCGCTTTGGGAAGCTGAGGTGAGTGGATTGTCTGAACCCACGGGTTCTAGACGCACCTGGGCAACTTGGCGAGATCTCATCTCTACAATACATCAAAATGAGCCGGGCGTGGTAGCGCGCGCCTGTGGTTCCAGCTCCTTGGAAGGCTGAGGCGGAAGGATCGCCGGAGCCCAGCAGGTCGAGGCTGCGGTGGCCGGGAGCGGCCACTGCACTCCGGTCTGGGTGACAGAGTGAGACTCCAACTCAAAAAAAAAAAGAAAGAAAGAAAGTAAACTAGTAAACACGTAATTTTGCCTATTAGGACAGTAATTGAATGCAAATAATGTCACATGTCTCTATCCCACATGTAACTTAGTTGATTGACTTATTAATTGCTTATTAATTTAGTCACATAAAACAATGATTTATATCTTAGACTTGAAAATAATCATCTAATAAAATCTCACATTTTTACATATTTTACACATCATCAAATAAGTAGAAAGACTTGGAACAAATAGACTGCATGGAAGCACTGATAAATAATTGAGAAACTAAAAAATTACTGAGGTTTCACCACAAACCAATTAAAAATCAGAATCTTTTGGGGTGGGTTCCAGAATACTATTTAAAAAAAAAAACTTCTGTGGTCCACTACTGGGGGAGGGTAGACCACCTAGAAGCTCAAACTTCACCGGCATGCAGCCTACTTATGAAGTAAATCCTCTATTTTACCCCACAACTATATAATAAATAAGCAAATAAAAAATTCTGAATATAATTTGAATGTAATGTCTTGGTAGAAAACAATAAATATATATGCGTAGATTTATATTTGTGTAGATACAGACACATGCATATATGAACAAACATATATATATAAGCATATTATGTTAAAATACTCTTTTTTTATTCAAAAAATCTTCAGATTCACTGCAAAGTAGTAAAGAGGACACACAATTCCTGTACACCATGACCTCAGTTTCCTCATTGCTAATATCTTACAAACTGGAGTACATTTATCACAACTAACCAATTTGATACATTTTTATTAACCAAAGTCCATACTTTATTTAGAGATTGTTATTTTTTCCCTATTGTTCTCCTGCTTTTTCAGCCTTTACTTCAAAATTCTTTTCTCTGCTGACTATGGTTATTATTTATTTATATTATTTTTATATGAGACAAAAGTCTAGAGCCAGCTGATTTAGTATGAAGGTTCACTCTTCTACTTGGGTAAGGTTATCTTTTTTTAAAAAAATATTATTTTATTTTGAAGATGTGGGGTACAATTCAGGGTTAGATATACAAATGGTCGTTATGCCAGTACCTTTGTTGATGAGTTGTGGTCCATGGTCCCCTGGCAATTTCCCACTACTGCCAATTGTATTATGATAATGGTTCAAGGTCCACTCATTAGTGAGAACATTCAGTACTCAGTTATTTGTTTCTGTGATAGTGCACTCAGTATTATAGACACTAAGCCCATCCAAGTTGCTTCAAAGTTTATAATTTTGTCTTTTTTTAATGCTTGCCTAATATTCCATTGTGTACATGTACCACATTTTTTATCCAGTCCTCTTTCAATGGGCATGATTGGTTCCATGTTTTTGCTATTTTGAATAGTGCTGCAATGAACATAAGTGTGCAGGTATCTTTTCCAAAGAGTGATTTGAGTTCCTCTGGGCATATTCCTAGAAGGGGGATTGTAGAGTCATATGGAAGGTTGATTTTTAGATCTTTTAGAAATCACCAGACTGTTTACCACAGAAGTTGTACTAGTCTACATTCCCACCAACAGTGTAGAAGTGTTTCCTTTTCCCCTGCATCCTCTCCAGCATGTGTTGCTTTTTGAGTTACTGATGATGGCCATCCAGACATGAGTTAGGTGGTATCTCAGTGTGGTTTTGATTGCATTTCTTTGATTAGTAAGACTGAGAATTACAGGCCAATATCCTTGATGAACACAAATGCTAAAATTCCCAACAAGATTCTAGCAAACTTGATCCAACAACCCATCTCAAAAATCATCCACCATGATTATGTAGTCTTCATCTCTGGGATGCAGAGCTGGTCCAACATTCACAAGACTCTAAACATAATTAAATACAACAACAGATGTAAAAACAAGTACCACATGATTATATCATTAGACATGGAAAAGCTTTCCATAAAATCCAGCATCTCTTCTTAATAAAAACTCTCAAACACCAAGGCATACCTCAAAATAGAAGAGTAATCTACAAGATAGAACGTACCTCAAAATAGTAAGAGCCAACTACAAGAAACCCACAGCCAACATACTGCTAAACACAGAAATTGGAACAATTTCCCCTGAAAACTAGAACAAGACAAGACTGTCCTGCTAAACACAGAAATTGGAACAACTTCCCCTGAAAACTAGAACAAGACAAGACTGTCCACTCTCACCTCTACTGTTCAACATAGTGTTGGAAGTACTAGCTAGAACTATCAGACAAGAGAAGGAAATCAGGGGTATCAAAATAGGAAAAGAAGAAGCTAGGTTATCCCCCTTTACAGATGACATGATCCTATACTTTGAAAACCCAAGAGAATCGGTCAAAAATCTCCTTGCACTGATAAAGGACTTTGGCAAAGTCTCAGGGTATAAAATAAATGCACAAAAGACAGTCACATTCCTATACAACAAAAATAAACGAACAGACACCCAAATAAAAAGCACAATCTTATTCATAATAGCCACAAAAAAAGAAAAGAAATATTTTTGCATATTCCTAACCAGAGAAGTGAAAGATCTTTACAATAAAAACTACAAAACACTGCATAAAGAAATCAAAGATGACACAAACAAATGGGAAAATATTCCACACTCATGGACTGGATGAATCAACAGTGTTAAGATGTCCATCCTACCACGGGTAATCTACAGATTCAATCCAATACCCATTAAATTACCAGCTTCATTCCTCTCAGACCTGGAAGTGACAATGCAGAAATTCATATGGAAAATAAATGACCACGAATAGCCAAAACAATCCTCAGAAAAGGAGCAAAGTGGGAAGTATCATACTCAGACTTTAAACTCTATCATAAGGCTACAATAATCAAAACAGCCTGGTATTGGTAAAAGAGCAGGCAAATAGTCCAATGGAACACAACAGAAATTCTGGAAGCAAAACTTCAATTTCTCAACCAACTCGTCTTCAACAAAGCCTCCAACAACCACCACCTGGGAGAGGAGAGCCTATTCAGTAAAGGGTGCTGGGAAAACTGGCTGACCACATGCAGAAGATTCAAACAGGACCCCTATCTATCACCATACACAAAAATCAACTCTAAATGGATCAAAGACCTAAACAAAAAATCTCAAACTATAAGAACCTTAGAAAATGCAGGAGACAACCTTATAGAAATTGGAACTAAAAACAAATTCCTGATCAAAAACCCAAATGCACATGGACTAAGACAGAAAGTAGACAAGGGGGACCGGTCAAACTGAAATCTTCTGCAAAGTAAAAGAAACCATCAAGAGAGTGGGGAGACAGCCCACATAATTGGAAAAAAATATTTGCCAATTATATATCTGACAAAGGTCTAACATCCAGTTTCAACAAAAAACTCAAATGTGCTAAAATTAAAGGGGGGGCCTTATTACAAAGTTGGCAAAAAATGTGAATAGACACTTTTCAAAAGAAGACACATGAGCTGTCAATGGTAAGGTTTTCAGATTCCACTGTGGTGAAGTCCTTCCCCTGAAAGTGAAGTCTTTGTTAGGGTAAAGAGTCTGGGTAGGCTTTTTAGTCATTGCTCTTTTCCTTTTCATGGCAATTCCACTTGGGTATATTTTGCTGATCTCTTTGAGAACCCTGGTGAGTTAACAAGGAGTAAACACCCTCAAACATGTGGGACCACCAGAAATACAGATACCAGAAGTTTTCAGTCTCATGCTAGTCTGCACGCAGCTTTGAGAAATTTATCAAATTTACTCTTCCAATATTCCTGCCCGCTTATGGCATGTGGTGGTTCCTGTTCCACACAGCAGATCTCAGTTGTGACTATCCCAGTGCACCAGACTCTCAAGATTTAGGTCGGTGATTCGCCCAGCAATTTTAGTCCGTGATGCATCCAGTAAGTTTTGTTGATATTTAATTTGTTGGGTGACCTCTACTAATACAGGTGAAATGTAAAAAGTCAAGGTGTTTCTTGGTGTGAAGATGGGAGAATCAACTTCTAAGTACTTTGCAAGTCAAAGCTGAAATTAAAGGCATTGTGTCCTGCTTTTTTATCCAAATATATTAAAGGCATTGTGTCCTGTTTTTTTTATCCAAATATATCTTGAATTCATGCATTTTCAAACAATGTCCTTTCCAAACATCTTTCACCAAAACACAATGCATCTTTTTCTAGGTATCTTTACTCTCTCCATCCGACTCTCCATATAATAACCAGATTTATATTTTAAATCAATAATTTCGATGTTTGCACTCTCCAGTTATTTCTCATTGAACTTAGAGTAATATCTAGAATCTCTTTCATAAATAGACAGTATCTGATCCTTGTATAGGGATCGCTAATGTCATCTACCACCCATTACCATATACTCCCAGTCAATTTTTTAAACCTCTGCCCTTACAGCCTCGACCTGCTGGGCTCCGGCGATCCTTCCGCCTCAGCCTTCCGAGTAGCCGGAATTACAGGCGCGCGCTACCACGCCCGGCTGATTTTTTGATTTATTGTAGAGATGAGGTCTCGCTGCCCAGGCGGGTCTCGAACCTACGGGCTCAGGCAATCCACTCACCTCAGCTAGTTTCTTGAACAAGGATTCTTTGACTACTTGCACAAAGAACCATTTTACTTTATAAGTCAAAAAATTTTAGCCTGTGTCACTATAATTTGTTGGTTTATGTTTTTATTCTTTACTATTTCTCTACAAAAGGAGTCAATAAAAATTTATATTTTCTGGTCTGATTGTCACCACATTCCTAAAGTTAAAACAATAGCAAACAGAGTAGGTGTTGAGTAAATATTTATGTAAATGATGGATGAATTTTATACATATTCCTAACCTTTTAATTTTATATTTTCATATTTCTCTCTGAGTTTCACCCACTAAATTTTGTTTCCTTTAAAACATTATTTACCTGCCTTTGTATTTCATATTTACTCTTGCTCATGTTACTCTACCACATTTTTTCAACCGGATTTTTTTTATTTTATATTTTATCAATAAATTATTTTCTCCTCCTATAAAACTCTTATGAAGAGACCTTGGGGTAACCCAGAAGCTCCACAGTCATCCAGGACCCCAATCCTTCATTATTTTTTCTCTTTATATTTTCAAAATATGGCTCCATTTCCATGGCTTCAGACATTAACACAACATCCAGATGGGAAGAAGAAAATAAAGGAGAGTAATTTCTATTTATCTTTCTCTGGGTAAAAATTTGACCAGTGGCCCCTGCTAATTTTGAAGAAAATTTAGAAAGTCAATCTTTATTCTGAGGGATCGAGTGACATCTAAAATCCAGAAGTTGTGCTGCAAAAGAGATGGAAATCTATCTGTGGACTATCAAGCAGGTTCTGTCTTGCTATTTATAATACATTCCTCTTATTATTCTGTACTATTTTACTATATTTAAATGTCAATAGCTTTTCAATTTTTAAATAATGTTTTTATTTTATGTTTTTATTTCACCTTTCTTCTGCTTTATGATAAGCTGTACTGTGTCATAGAGAAAATCTGTCCTTTACATCACATTATCAACAATGCCTCACATAGTGTCTTTCATAAAGCAGATTCTTTGTAAATATTTATTGAATACATAGAGAAATGCCAGAAGAGGAACATGGTATTTATTTTATAATACATGTAATTTTATCTTACATCTAACCCTGTGCCAGAACTACCTACACATTTCTTCCTGAATTTCTGGTCTACAAAAGTCATGAGTGATAATTTATTAAAAAGTTGCTTTGTGTTTTTAAACACTGAAATGTAAGTCATTTGGTGTGCAGTAATCCCTAAATGGAACAAGTAAATGAGTTTGTTAAAGGACGATAAAGAAAAAAAAAAAAAAACAAAACAAGGACAAAATGCAGTAGGAGAGACGGATTACAAAAGTGGAAGGTAGCATGATGTCCGTGACTGAGTTTATTGAAGTGATATTAGGGGAAAACCAAAAAACTAAAATGAGAGAAAGATGTAAAGCAGATCATAGTTTTTAAAAGAAATATAAAAGCACTATTTTATGTTTTCCTGAATTTTAAGTCCCATTCCCTCAGGATACCCAAATATATCAAGAGTTCCTTGTAATGTCTTCTATTAGCTACTTTATAACGCTTCTCTGTTTGTTTTAAGAATGGTTTCTTTTTACTCCATTACTCATCAAATGTACCATACAACCTCATTCCAACACTGATCTTGAATTGCTGAGTTAAATTTTTTTTGCTAAGAAAAGTTTCCTTTAAAAGATTTCCTACAACAAATTAATTTCAATATTTTTACATTGTGTTTAACTTACTTTCTAAAAGCCTGGTAAAGTATCTCAGGTATATTAGGATTTCAATAACCAGTAATTCATTATTTTTTTATCTTGCTTCTTCCTCTTTGAGGGTCTTTATGTGTGTGTGTGTGTGTGTGTGTGTGTGTGTGTGTGTGTGTGTGTGTATGTGTGTGTGTGTGTGTGTACTTCTTTTTTTTTTACCAATTGTCATATATGGCAAATTGAAGTGAAATAGAAGAGGATACACTCCACTTCTCAAAAAGTGAATTGTATAATGCATTAAATTCTTACTGGACATAAGTATAATTTTTACATTTTAACCATTGTTTCAAATATTGTGATACACAGTGACCACCTGTGTCTGGGTAATCTACATCATGTGTTATCAATTTGACCTTCTGGCTCTACCCAGGCTTACTTCATTTATTACATGGCGGCAGCTAAAACATAAAATTTTTACAAGCACTCTGGATAAAATTGATGCACAATTACAGAGAACATTATGTTAAACGTTCTATCTGGAATTGAATACAGATTGAATATGGTAAAGGTTTAATTTCTTAACGTTTGCTAACTCTCATCATAGAACAATAGTAATATTTCTAATTTGATTTCAGTATTTGTGTTAAAGGTATTACCCAAGACCTAATAAATTATTGAGTATTCAGAAAATATAAGGCATGATTTTAGAGAAGAATGTAAACCTAAAACAAGATGCAGGTTAATATGAAATCCTGAAGAATTTGGCCATTATTCCCTTTTGGACCAGAGAGTTAAGGAGAGATGAGACAAAAATAGATTGGAAAATTAGGCAAGAGATTTTAAAATGTTTATGAGATGGCTTTCAGAAGGAAAGTTTTAACTTACTTTTGAGACTAAACTAGCATAATGAAAAACTGAGAAATGAACATTAAGTTTTCTAAGCCGAAAAGTATGCTCACTAAAATGTATCCCCAACAAAGAAAAAATTAACTTATTTTTCTGTAGTCACTCAGTATTAATTAAAAAACATTTTCTAAATTAATTCATTCTTAGTCCCTTCTTTTATGAATAATTCATCTCTAAAAGTTAGCCATTTAAATGTGTTCTTACATTTGTCTGCTATTTTTGGCCAGCATTATTCACATTAGTGGCAGCAAATGTCAGGGGATCATTAAGAGGGAGGTTGTCATAATTTGTTTTTAGTCAACAAAATATTTCATTTAATGTGTGATATGTTTAGAAACTGCACATCAACTTTTTTTACTTTTATAAATTTAACGAGTAGAGGTGCAGTTCTGTTACATTACATAGTAGTGAAATCTGGGCTTCTAGTGTAACCATCACCTGAATAGTGGATACTGTAATCTTTAACAACCAAAACCACTTTTAAAAATCCTCTCTGAAAACGAGCGCCACATCTCACTCTGGAGTTTCATCCATGTAATAATGTCCAAAGGCAAGAGCAATAAAACAACATAGAAAAATAATTTCTTTAAATATTTACGTGCTTGTTTATTCACTGCCACACCAGCTGGGATAATCAAGTGTGGGTACTGTTTTCAAGTTTGGAAGCTCAAGGCAGCTCTTTCTATTCATAAATCAAATGCTTGCTTATAATCTCTGTTGCTGTCATTTACACAGACATCTTACAAACCATGCAATTTCCCCCTCACTCTTTGTTGTCGCAATAATATCAAGACCATCCGATCTTTCTCCTTGCATTTTGTCTGCTTCCCATGTGTTTTAACAACTAAGATCAGCTTTGTGGCTGACTGACAAAAGTTTCCCTAACAATGTTGGTTTTTCCATTCCAGAAAACAAAAAGCAAGCCATAAAACCTTTTTTCAGATATATGTAACTATATCATACCTTTTATTTGCACAGTTTTTTCAGTAGCCTTTTACATACATGTTCTTAAACTACATACCTTCTTTCTGACACACACACACACACACACACACACACACACACACACACACACAACACAGATTTGCCACACATGTACTTAAGGTTATAACAAGATAATGAGTTTCTTAGGTAACAAGGTACTTAACAATGTTTATTTTATTTTATTATAGAGATGTGGGTACAAGTCAAGATTGGCTGTATAAGTAAACTGCATGCAGATGCAGGTGAAATTTGGGTTTCCAACTGGTCATCATTTCCCCAAGAATGTTTTTAAGGTTAATTTTGCATTTTTATCTTTTTGACTCAAAAATTCTTTAATTTTGAATTACTGTTAATTCTATAATTTATCTATTGGGAAACTTAGGTTGAAAAAAATAGTTGATTGGTAATATGACTAGCATATTTAAAGATTCACTGAGATAATATAACTTAAGGAAAAAAGCTTAAAAAGTTAAATCTATTATTAAGATAAATATATAGAGAGCCACAGTCATCATATGAGAACAAATAATAACAAGCAGCATAATTAAAATGTCTTTTGTGCAATAGGATTTAACTGTAAAAAAATTCTTCATAATATCTTAAGGTAAATGTTTGGACAAAAAGTTAACAAAAAACAAACTTTCATTATAAGATACATAATAAAATACATAGTATCACTCTGAATGTCAAATACAGATATAAAATATTATTTATATTATATATTACATATTTTCGTAAATTAAACTCATTAAACACTGTAATGGAGTCAAGATCCTTATTATCACCAATATTTGTGAAAATTAGAATACAAATTATTTAATGACATAAAGGTGATATTATGTTTTTCTAGCATTTTGACCTGTTTCCATCTTCAATTATTAAAATAATAACATTAGAAATGAAAGCTCAGATAAAACAAGGGTAAGATTAGAAACATGCATTTAAAAATAAGATTCTCATTAATAGCAAATATATGTATATTTATAAGTACATATGTGTGTATGCAATATTGTATGTGTGCACACTCACATATTCCACAGAACTTTTGCTATGTCCCTTTTTTTTTATATCAAGATTATGAAAAATTTTGTCACAATATTATGGTTAAATAGAGTGGTATTATTTTTTTTTACCTTGGTATGTAATCTTTTGAATTCCTTGGGTAATATTCTATTCTACATTTATATTTTGTGAAGCAATATTGAACATTCTTTGAAGTACATACAAATTTAATAACTTTTCACTGTGTTTTCAGATAAACCAAAGGTGTCCATTTCTCCAAGTGAAAAGATTGAACAGCAAATTGGCTTCCACCAAATGCGTGTCACTCTCCCTACCTTTTAATGACAGAAATCCTGAATAATGTCTGACACTGCCCCTGTTTTTTCTTTTTCATTTGCCTTTATATAATATGTCAACAAAATATATGAGCCAGGAATCTCCAGAGAAACAGAACAATGGAATACATACACAGATGAAAAAGAAATTTTGTAATTAACTCTATATCTTTACCCATTTCTATCCATGGAGATATAGATAATAAATAAAATGATTTTATATCTAAATCTATATTTGTTTATTTATCTATGTCAATGGATGGATAGATAGATGCATTTATGATTATTTACTATATGGCATGAATGATTATGGAAGTTGACAAGTAACATGATCTGTGATTAGCAAGACTCACGAGAGCCAAAGGGGACGCTCCAATCTGAAGGCCAATAAGTTCAACACCCAGGAGGAGGCAATGTTTCAGTTAGAGTCTGAATATACAAGAAGATGGACATCTCACTTTGAAGACAGTCAGGTAGAGAGAAACAGTGTGTTTTTTGTTTTCTCCACTTGTGTAGACTTTAATGGATTATATGAGTCTCACCAGCATTGGGGAGGGCAATCTGCTTTATTCAGTCCACAGATTCAAATATTATTCTCATCCAGAGACACCTCCACTGACACACCAAGAATGATGTTTAAAAAGTGTCTGTACACCCTTCAACGCAGTCATATTTACACATAAAATTAATAATCACCCAAAGGGATGGCATTTGCAATTTGTCATTATATTATTAAAATATGGAAATACTGTGTACTCAATCATTTTTATCCTGATAGTTTGGTGAATAAATTCATGTGTGAATCATTCTCCCTTTGCATGACTGGTATCAGTGAATTGTGCACTCGTGTAGGATTCTTTGTTAGATGAGGAGAATAACTTTGATAAAACCTTAGGTAAACAATATAATAATTCTTGAACTGATCTTGTAATTTGGTGATCCACCTCTTTACTGGTTCCCTTGATTTCAATAGTATCATCAATTCCAGGTTTTAGCCTATTTGGTTTTGTTGCAAGTTTATCTTCTCCCTAACACTCTTTGCCTAAAAGTCTCTCTTGTCCTTAGATAATCTTTTCTTCCTCTAAAATAAACAGCAACGCTTACTTGTCCTTGCATTTTGCACACTGACACTAGGCATTCTTCTTTAAATGCAGCTGAGGTCACACTTCACTCAGGCAGGGGATAGTGAAAAGGGCATGAACTTTAGAAGTAGACAGGTTTAGGAACCATGCCCTGCCTTATAATTAGTGCCGTGTGTGTGATCTTTTGTAAAGAAGTTGACTCTTTTAGACTGCCTTTCTCATTTGAAAGATATAGATAAAAATACTGCCTCATAAATTTATAATCAAAGTTACAGAAATATTTGTAGAGAATGTTAAGAACTGGGCACATAGAAAAAGCATTGTTTCCATTTTCCTTCATTCTGCAATTACAAAACATCTAATATATGATGCACTGTCATTAGGTATACAGCATTAAAAGACACAATATCTGCTATTCAAAAGTACACGGTCTAGTTAGAAAACAACACAACAGAATAAGTAACTATCAACAATATGAAAATATTTATAAAATAGGTAAACACTGGCAGCCTGGCTTTAGCAGTTTGAAAAGGATACACAGTGGTTTCTTGATCTGATAAAAAGTAAGCAAAGATATGGAATGAGGACTTTTAGAATAGAAATAAAGATTAGTTTCAGTGCATATAAGACATAAGACCTGAAGAAAACTGAATACACAAAGTATTCTAGAAAGACTAGAGTTTAGTTAATTCAGAATTGGGCTTAGAGAGTCCGAAAAAGGCTTGTAGAAGTAAAAGGAGACCCGAATACACAAAATATAGAGTAAATAAATACATTAATATTCAAACAGTTATGAACAGGATATTTGTGTTATCCCCATTTTCAAGATGAAGCAGAAACAAGACTCGACCTTCTCCAAATCATCAAGCTCTTAAGCTGCTGAGCCAGTGTCATCCTGGGGAATCGCTCCATAGCCTGTGCTTTTACTCAGTCTCCATCGCAACTCTCCAGCAGGTTAATGCACGCATGTGTCAACTTGGAGCTCTTCCAATTCTTTCTCTTTTTCAGAAAAGACTAGTCAATATGATACTCTTATATCATACTGCTAATCCAGTTCATTTATTTCCAAGTCATCATATCACTGTTGTGTATGAAATAAAAATTATCTATGTAGAGAACTTAAGAGATACAGTATCAATATGATCTGAAAAGTTTTCTTAAGTGGATAGATTTTGTATCACCACATAAAAATCTATACATTTTTTACACAGCAGCACTAAAGTGAGAAATCTGTTCCTGGCTAAAAACCTAATTGTGATTTTTGAGGCCTGACCATAAGCAATTGCAGCGGTTTCACCCGGCAGGCCTCAGCAGAGAAAGCTGCCCTCTCTACAACAGACACAGTACACAGCCTGTGTGTGGCAGTCTTGCAAGGGAGATGCAGTCAATGTCTCAGGTCCCCAGCATGGCTGCTGTGCTCTTTCACACATTTACGTTCTTAGTCCCAATGCCTTCATTTCTGAGTCTTTTTATCTGAGGCCTTGGGCAGAGGTCATCTTCAGGCCCCTCTGCTGAGGCTTCCTTATAGGAGCTGTAGGGGGAAACCTTGAAGACGCTCTCACTCAGCACCCAGCACCTTTCAGCTTCTAGTCCTTTTCCCTTCTGCCTCAGTCCTCCACGTCAGGGTTCACAAAACTACAGGAGACTTTCATTTGGGTTCCTTTAACACCGAAATGGTCCTTGTGCCTAAGTTGAACTACTTCACCTTTGACCAGTACACGTTTCCAAAGTAGAGAAAAATAGAAAAGGGAGACCAGTACCAACTCTTATTTTAGATTTTTTTTTAAATATCATCGCAATAAGTGATTAACTCTTATTTTTGGTTTGTTGCTTTCATCAACTACTTTAATAACTGACAGCTGAGCTCTTTCTTTCATGGCTCAGCTGAGCTTCTGATATAAACAATCAGAAAATATCATAGATAGCACACTTGTAAATGCAACAAAAGATAAATGCCTAAAGTAAATACAATTAAAAGCAGAAAACTAATTTGCATTGAAGACACTTAAGTGAATAAACATATTCCTTTAGTGGGTGGCACTATTATATCCTCAGTATTGGTAAGGTTAACTATTCTTTCTAAGTGAATTTATAAATTCAGTGTATACAATCGCAGTCAATATGCTAACTATTTTAAAAGTTCAGTTGGAATATAGAAGGCTCTACCAAGTTTTAAGCAATTTTACTAAAAATACCGTACTTTTCCAAATATTAATTCATAAAATTCTCACTGATTCCCAATTCCAGGATTAAGATTATTTTGTATATTAATTGCTAATATCTTTTAAATTCTAAAGTCCAATGAAAATTTATAATTTATATTTTTATGTAGGGGAAGAAATAAAATCATCTTCAGGTATTTTTTTGTTTATGTATAATTTACTTTGATGAGCTCTGTAAATTAAAATATATTTAATATTTTATATATAAAATAATAATTGTGCTTTACATAACTAATTGCTTATGTTGTTTGTTAAAAATCTCTCTAAACTTGAAAATATCTTACAAATTTTTGAGATATTTTCAAGTCCAGAGAGATTTTTTACTAGATAAGCAGAGGAATGAAGAGAAAAATTATCAGGTATAAATAGAAGAGCAAGGGACATAGAGATAAATTGAGAAAACTGTTTGTATTCTAGGATAATAATGACATTCTGTTGACCATAAAAATGAAATTGTAAAGGGATTGAGAGTTAGTCAGTGACTTTGTTATTGCCTGGGTTTTGTTAGTTTGTAATTACCAGGGAAGGTAGCTGAGTGAGTTAAAATCTACTTGCATTAGTAGAGATAAAAGGTCTAGTGCAGATGTTTAGCATCGTGTGCTGGTGAATCAGAAGGTATGAAATGGACAGTATCAAAAACTAAACAGGCAGTTTTAGAAACTTATGAATTTTTAGTTTTTATGCTGTAGTACATAGATGGAGATTTATAGAAAATGATACGCGTTCTTTTTAAAATACAGAAAAGATAATTAGAAATTATGGGTGGTGGATAATTGTATTTATATAACTTTTCAAGAAATTTTGATTTTATTTTTATAATTTATTAAAATATTTATTGTTCTCATTCATTGTTTTTACAAGAAAATTCCATATAATAAAATTTCATTTTATTTTTTAAATTCAGCATATGGGTTAAGAGCAAACGTTCTGAAATCAGACCATTTTGCTTTCCTATTTATCAACATTTACAGATCTTGAGTTAAGGTAAGTTAATCAATTTGTTTAACAGTATTTCCTAATTCTCCTTATGAGATTAATATTTATATCTGTCTTATAAAGCTGTTGTAAGATTTAAATAGTTTACTAGGTTTACAATTTAAAGTTCCCTTAATATATTTTCTACCTATCTAAAGATTTGGCAAAGTTTTGATCACAAATACACTTAAAGATGTATTGGGGATTGCTACCAACTTCATACATCTAGCATTAACTAGATGTACACTGAGCTGTTATTTTTATTTATAATTTGAACCTTTTCCTTTTAGAACGGATTTGTTAACTATATTGATAGGGTTATGTATAAAAATCATACCTCATATTAATGTTGTCACAGAGTAAATACAAATAATAATTCCTATTGCTAATATTTTAGGATGAGGTATATAAACACATTTACAAGAGTATTTGCTTGTTCACCACGTTGGTATTACTAATTATAGAATTTGATTAAAAAAATATAAATGTTCCACATTCTACTAGGTACAATTACCATACTGTTTAAACCAGTATAATTTAGACCATGTCTCTCCTGTGTTTAACTATTTGTCTGAGAGGAAAATAATCAGATAAATCTGATCATACAAAATACTACCATCAAGGATAATTATGCCTTCAATCTCAGAAGATTGCAACTACAAATGTGTTTTTAGTGGACATGCCATATTCTAACATTCAAACACATCCATCTTTTCTAATACATATATTTATTACTGCTTTATTTCAATCACACAAGCAACTTAAATTATTTAGTCTTATACTTCTGCTATGTGAGACAAGTATGCCTCTATGATAGCTGACAATGAATGATCACCATCTCCTGGTAGTGAAAAAATATGTAGTCCTGTCCCCTTAAAAGGGCTAGAGTAAATGGAATGCCACAAATTTGATATGTCACTTCCATAATTAGGTTACAAAAACTTTTAACTTCTGCAGACTTTATTGTCTGCTCAGCTTATAGCTGTGAAGCAAGGTGCTGTGTTTAAGATATCGTGTTACAAGAAATTAAGGGTGACCTCTAGCCAACCGCCAGTGGGAAATTAAGCCTTCAACCTTGCAGTCGACAGAGAACTGATTATATAATTACATTTGAAAAGTGTGACTCAGGAATGATCTTAGAAGGAGATCCTTTCCTGGTTGAGTCTTTGGATGAGACTGTAGACCCTGCCCTAACACAAAGATCACAGCCTTGTGAGAAAGTGAAGCAGAGGACATATCTAAGCATGCTCCGATGCCTCACCCACAGAATCGCTAAGATAATTAATTTGATTTATTTTACACCATTAAATTTTGGGGTAATTTATAATACGTAAATAGATAACAATGCATGATGCCCATTAAGAATAATAATATCTTTCAGTAATTTAAGTAAAACAATTACTTTACTATGAAACGGTATATTGTGATTTCATAATTTCAAATTCAATTCCAATAATAAAACATCAATACTGATTATGAAATAAATACAAAAATTTTTCAATATATTATGAATTCTGTATAACTTAAATGTAGTGAACAGATCTTATGTATATTTGGGGAAGTTTTTTTTAACAGAATGGTTTGGATTTGGCTTCTTAAAATAATCAAAGTAAGTTTTTGTTTATGATACATGGTAACTTTCCTGTTACTTTACACTTAGTAAGCACAGAAAAGTATCTTGTTTAAGGACTTCCCCAGTCATACTTCTCAAATGTAATTGCATAATCAGAATCACATATGAATACCTTCATGTATGATAACAATTCAGTCATGACCTAGTCACCTAGTACCAAAATAAGATCATTACTTTGAAGTTTTCTGACTGTTCCTTCTTGTTGCATCTCTCTGCTCTTCCATGAATATACCACTATTTTAAATATTATGGTTCTTCCTTCTTTAGACAGTTTGTTACTTAAACACATATAGGTTGGCAGGTAGTAGATAGAGAGATAGATGGTAGATGATAGATACAGATAGATAGACAGATAGATAGATAAAGGTGGGATCTCACTCTGTCACCCAAGCTGGAGTGTAGTGGTATGATCACAACTCACCACATCCTCGACTTTCTGAGCTCAGGCAATCCTGCTGCCTCATCCTCTCTAGTAGCTAGGTCTACAGGCATGCTTCCCCACACCACCCAGCTAATTTTTAAAAATTTTTAAATTTTTCATTGCAACGGCGTCTCTCTGTATAGTCCAGGTTGGTCATGAACTGTGACCTCATGCAGTCGTCCTCCCTCTGCCTCCCAAATTGTGGGGATTATAGTCATGATCCACCAGGTGCAGCCTATATTCCTAAAATATATTTTTCTTGAAGAATATATATAAATGCCAGTTTATGTAATCTACCCAGACAATTTGACTGCACAGGAAATTACTGAAATGTACTCTTCAGATATCATTGGAAAATAAGCATCTAGCTAGATAATTTTATCAAAATTTCAGCTTACAAGTAATTTAATATTTTATGTCTGAGGGAACAAAGAACAACTGTTTGCTGTGATTTATTATATTAAATTACAGACAAAGGTTTTTTAGTACTATGGCTACAATATAAACATCTGTGGAAACAACTTGAAAATTCTTCAGAAATGATTATTAAACATTTTTATGTGCTATAAGTTCAAAAAATATCAAAATTTGCACACCTTTGGATACATTCTATTTTAGTTGGTGGCTGCTGTATTGTGACTCTTCTTATAGATACCAGTGTAACTTGGTGTGATAGTTGTTTGACATTTAGAAAGCAAAGACAATTATATTGTTTCCAGTACTTTCTCAATCACACTTCTCAAATGTAGTTATAAATCAAAACTACATATGAGTATTATTAAGCATAATAATAAATTACCAGATCATAGAAAAAAATTAAACAAGATTAGCTTGAGCACAAGTTTAACAAAATTATCTTAGTAGTATATGGGTTGTACAATTTTTAATATATTGTTAAAATATATATTGTTAAAAATATACATGCTTACAGTGTTTCTTTGGACCATTATTTGATTTTATCTAAGACAGAAAAAAGAACATCGGATAAGACCAAGTTGTAAGGAGTTGGTAAATGAGCATAGATTGTTCAAGTACATCAAAGAAACCTTGTTACTTGGGAACACTATGAATGAAGAAGGGTTGGGATGGATGAAATTGGCAGTAGTAAAACATGCAGGGCCTTGTATATAAGAAATATGGCAATAACTGTGCAATAAAAAAGCTACTCAGCGAATATAAGAAGTATTGTATAGTCACAAAATCAGATCAATGAAGTTGGGTCTAGACTGCAAAATATCAATTAAGAATAGGTAATTTTAGGAAAATAGAGAATAATGATATTAGTCAGGAAAATAGTTCATTAGCTATTTCAATTATTCTGCCTGTTTAAGATATACACATAATCAATTTCATTAGAATTACAATCACAAAATAATATACTTATTAAAATTACATATAAAATAATAAAGAGAATATTTAACTAACTAACCAATTAACTATCATCTAGTAGTTAATTGATAGACTAGAGAAAAACTGCAAGGCACACAGAAAAAACAATTTAGTAAATGTTTACAGAAGGCGGAGAAGAGACAGTGTAATAATTGTGTTTTACAACAGTGTCAGTGGATATTATTTCGTTTCATGAAGGTCGAGGCTGCGGTGGCCCGGAGCGTCCACTGCACTCCAGTCTGAGCGACAGAGTGAGACTCCAACTCAAAAAAAAAAAAAAGAAAGAAATAGAATATTTTTAAGAAAACCAGCAAATCTATTAAAAATTATATTTCCGTTGCTGCTTTATTATATCTTAAAATACGTTGTCTAACTGTATGTTGCCAGTGTATCTAAATGCAATTGAGTTTTGGTAAAGCAACTTTTTTAAAGATGTGGAGTAAAATTCAGAATTAGCTATATAAGTGGACATTGTACAGGTAAAGTTTGGACCAGTCTTTGGTCCCCACTTTACCTGATTTTAAATCAGATACTCTTATTGATGTTGTGTTTCCCCCTCCAGCCTGGCAGTATCCCACTACTGCCAATCCCTTTCTGTAGTATTATGGTAAATGTTTAGGGTCTGTTTATCAGTGACAACATGTGGTACTCTGTTTTTTGTTTCTGTGATAGATCATTGAGTATTATTAACCCTAAATCCCTCCAAGTTGCTGTGAAGTCCATATGTGTGTCCTTCTTTCTGGCTGCATAATATTCTATTGAGTATATGTACCACATTTTTTTTTTATCCAGTTCAGTTTCAATAGGCAGCATGGTTGGGTGCATGTTTTTGCTATAGTAATAGTGCTGTAATAAGCACGTATGTGCAAGTATCTTTTTGGTAGAATGATTTGAGTTCCTTTGGGTATATTCCAAATAGGGAGATTGCTGGGTGATATGGAAGGTCAATTTCTAGTCCTTTTAGAAATTGCTACATTATTTTCCATAGAGGTTGAAATAGTTTGCATTCCCACCAGCAGTGTAGAAATGTTCCCTTTTCTCAGCATCCTTACCAGAATCTGTTGCTGCTTGCTTTATTTATTTATTTTATTTTATTTATTTTTTTTTTTTGAGTCGGAGTCTCACTCTGTGCCCAGACTGGAGTGCAGTGGCCGCTACTGGTCACCGCAGCCTCGACCTGCTGGGCTCCGGCGATCCTTCCGCCTCCGCCTTGTGAGTAGCCGGAATTACAGGCGTGCGCTACCACATCCGGCTGATTTTTTGATTTTATTGTAGCGATGAGGTCTCACCTGCCCAGGCGGGTCTCGAACCCGCGGGCTCAGGCAATCCACTCACCTCAGCCTACCAAAGGCGCGGAATGACAGGCTGAGCCACCGAGCCCGGCTGCTGCTTGCTTTATTAATCGTGGCCATTCTTACTGGGGTTAGGTGGCATCTCAATGTGGTTTTGATTTGCATTTCTCTAATGATTAGTGAGGCTGAGCACTTTTTCATGTGTCTGTTGACTGGTCATATATTTTCTTTTGAGCAGTGTCTATTCATGTCTTTTGCCCACTTTATGGACCAGTGGAACACGATAGAGATTCTGGAAGCAAAATCTCAATTTCTCAGTCAACTCATTTCGAAAAGGCTCCACCAACAACCATTAGGAAAGGAGGAAATAGTCAGTAAATAGTGTTGGGAAAACTATCTGACTATAATGGAGAAGATTGAAACATAATCCCTACCTATCACCATTCACAAAAATCAACTCTAAATGGGTCAAAGACCTATATGTACAACTTCAAGCTGTAAGAACCTTAGAAAATGCAGGAGATACCCTACAGAAATCAGAGTAAGCAATCAATTCCTGATGAAAACCCCAAGTGTCCATGCCATAAGAGATGTTAGACAAGTGGTACTTGATCAAACTGAAAAGTTTCTGCAAAGCAAAAGAAACCATCAAAAGAGCAGGAAGACAGCCCACAGAATGGGAAAAATATTCGCCAACTATATATCTGACAAATGCCTAACATCCAGGATCTACAAGGTATTCAAATGTGCTGAAAGGAAAAAAACAAACATCCCTATAAAAAAATTGATTTTATCAAGACACAGGATAAATTGAACCTCTTATCAGAATATTGTAAATTTCCTTATTCTCAATTAATTTTGAATTAAAGTCTAAGATGCTTGATATAATTATTTTATATCAAATTATATAATTTGTAATATCATGGTGAATTTTACATTTAGATGGTTAATGATATATTATAATATATTATAATCACCTTATTTTGCATATCTGATTAGGCCCATTTTATCATTTTTTGTTATATATTTTTAAGTTGACGTTAAGACTTTTCTTATCACATTTGTTCCCTTTATTACTTTGAAAATTAGATTCCCTGTTTAATGACAACTCATGGAAGTCTATGATATTAACAGTGTTAAGAAATACTAAAATAAATCACCATCTAGCCCTCATTCCATAAACATCAATACCTTGGAATGCACTATTTTTTCTCCTTTCTTTTAACTTAAATGCCAATAAAACAGCTTGATTTTTGTTCAACCTTTATTTAAATAAATTATATTGTTCAGTGTTCTATAGAAAAATTTGTAGTAATGAAGTTTAATTTTACAAATGTGTTCTGTTATTATAAAATCGGATATGAAAACTCAACATTTTTTCTTCAGTTGCACAACATTAATTAAACAAAATATATAAAATATTTTCTTATCAAGTGCTTTTGGTCATAAATTAACTAATAAATACATTAATTTTAATTCATAATTTTGAAAAGAGAGCATAATTTTAAAGAGAGACCGCATGGGAATAAGATTAATTGTGACAATAAACATTAAAATGAGAACCACAAAAATGTTTGGTAATGTCTTTCAAAATAACCACTCAACTTAATATTTACTCAAAACTATATGCTTGAAACTTATACATATTCCATTTCAGACTTGCACACTTTCTATTTTATTTTTATTTAACTATATGTAACATGTTGAGAAATAGAGGTTTATAGTGAGTAGCAGCCTTTCACTTCACTTTCCATTTCACTCCTGAACTGCTAAAGCATCATTCATTGTATTTCCTGCCTCTTTTCAGAGAATATGTATGTTCAAAGATAGAACCTATCTCTGATCTCCAGGCTTTTTATTCTTTCTATTTTTTTCCCACTTTTATTGTTTGGTATTCTGTGATTTCTTAAACCCAAAGAAAGCCAAAATCTTCCAAATGCAACTATAACCAAGAGACTTGAATTGTCTCTTCACCAGAAGCTTGACGAAGAAAAAATGTTCAATTGGGGAGAAAGTAGCTTAAAAGCACCAATTCTTTGAAGTACACTTTTAACTGACACTTCTCATTATTGGGTCCAGTAGTTTATATGGATGTTGCAACACTAAGATCTTTTTACAGAGAAAGTCCTTAAGAATTTAAGGAAGTGCTTCAAAAATCAAGCAATGCTTATAGTGCCTATCACCTGTTCATTAAAAGTTTTGGCAAGGGTGCCTTTGCTTCAGTCATATACAACAGGAAATTGGATATTAGGATAATATGTGTTTTCTGTGGTTTCATAATAGAAAATACTAGCAGAGCTACAGCTTTGACTTTTTATACTTATTTTCAACTCTGATTATTGGCCTCAAAATTGTATTTCATCATATATATTATAGCTTTTTGTTGGTAACCATAATGAGAGAAAAAGGTTTGTGCTATTTTTTATTTTATTTTATTTTTTTAGTGCATTTAGCATGATATTGGGCATATTTAAGAAATAAAAAGAAACTATAAACAATTTCACTATGCCTTTTTTCTTTATCAAATTAACTTTCTCTGGACTATGGAAAAATACCAATTATCATTAGGAATCCAAAAATGCCCATTTCAGACTGAAGAATATATATCTAACTCAGAATTTATTTAAAAGAAAGTATGTACTTATTCTTAAATGATCGAACTTCAGTCGCTTTCAAAATACTCTCCATCTGACGCAACACACCTATAGAGATGCTTTCTTCACTGCTCAAAATACTTTTGGAACTCATCAAAAATTTTGATGCTTTTTCATGCTTCTGCCACTTTTTGCTTTATCTCTTCCACATCGCAAAAGGCCTCCCTTTGAGAACTTTTTCCAAAGTTTTGTTGTTGTTGTTGTTTGGGGAAACAAAGCACAACAAAAAAGTTATTCAGAGAAAGATCCATTGCATAGAGAGGGCGGGGCAGGGGTTTATGCTGCTTTGGGCAAAAACTCCTGAACATTCAGGACAGTGTGGGCAGGTGTGCTTGTAAATCACCCATCATAAAATGAGCCAATACATTAAAAGAATCTCTTAATTAATTAAACAAACAAACAACAACAAAGAAAAAATTGAGGAAATCCCCTTGGGTCACCTCCCACTGTAGCAGCGTTTCTGTCTTCTCAATAAATCCTGTTTTCTCACTTAAAATTTTTTAAAAAAAAATTTAAATAGGGCTTTTTATTATTATTATTATTCAGCTCATTTGAGTTCCATCCATAGATCCTGGATTTTAGGATTCTGTTAGATACAAAATTAGCATTTCCCTTTTTCCATTCTATGGGCAATCTCTCCACTCTCTTGATGGTTTCTTTTGCTTTTCAAAAGCTTTTCAGTTTGATAAAGTCCCGTTTGTCTATCTTAACTTTTATGGCATAAGCTTTTGGGGTCACGATCAAGAACTGATTGCCTGTTACAATGTGCAGAAGGGTATCTCCTGCATTTTCTTCTATGAGTCTTATAATTTGAGGTGTTATGTTTAGATCTTTGATCCAAAGAGTTGATTTTTGTTTATGGTGATAAGTTTCATTCTTCTGCATTCAGTTAGCCAGGTTTCCCAGCATATGCACTCACTCATAAGTGGATCCTGAACATTTATCACAACACTACAAGAGGGATTGTGGTGGGACACTCGAAAAATGGTAGGGTCACACACCATCACTAAGGATACCTGATCCTAAACCAGGGTGAGGACCAGTGGCGGCTTAAACATCACCTGCATGTAGACCACTTATGTACATAGTCTTGATATGTATCCCACATCTTTAAAATAAAATTAAAAAATGAAAATATGTAAATACCCAAATTACACAAACAAAAAAATTCACTGAAACCAAATGCAGCCTCTCACAACACTAGCTGGTACACTGATAACAATGGGTTCCTAGAATACTTACCTACCCTGGAAGGTTGTACCACAAGGGGTCCACTCACCAAAAGATGATTCCCACTTTTGTGGGGTTCCTCCTTTGAACACTCACATGCCACATAATGGTATATCCATCAGCGAGGGACACTTATACAACAGTAGTCCCATAAGATTACAATGGAACTGAAAATTTTCATTCACTTTGTAACATTTAAATCATTTTAGTGGAATGCACTACTCATGTGTTTGTGGTGATGCTGGTGTGATAAAGTCTACTGAACTGCTGGTAGTATAAAAGAGTAGCATATACGATTATGTAAGGTACATAATACCTGATAATGATAATTATTGACTATGTTAGTTTCATGTATTTACCATATAATATATTTCATCTTTATTTTAGAGTGTATTGCTTCTGCTTATCAAAGAAAAGTTAACTCCAAAACAGCCTCAGGCAGGTCCTGCAGGAAGGTATTTCAGAAGAAGGCATTGCTATACCAGGAGATCCCAGTTCCAGGCATGTCACTGCCCCCAAAGAACGCCTAGTGGGGCAATATGAGGAGGTGGAAGTAGTGATAGTGGTGATCCTGACCCTGTATAGGCTTAGGGTAATGTGTGTGTTTTTGTCTAAGCTTTTAACCAAGTATAAAATGTAAAATTAGAAAAAGCTTATAGAATAAATACATAAAGAAAATATGTACAGTTAAACAATGTGTTTGAAAAAGTGAAAAGTTTAAGTTAAAAAAGTTTATACAGCCGGGCTCAGTGGCTCAGCCTGTAATCCTGCGCCTTTGGGAGGCTGAAGTGAGTGGATTGCCTGAGCCCGCGGGTTCGAGACCCGCCTGGGCAGCCAGACCTCATCTCTACAATAAATCAAAAATCAGCCGGGCATGGTAGCGCGTGCCTATAATTCCGACTGTTTGGAAGCCTGAGGCGGAAGGATCGCCGGGCCCGGCAGGTCGAGGCTGCGGTGGCCAGGAGCGGCCCATGCACTCCAGTCTGGGTGACCGAGTGAGACTCCAACTCAAAAAAAAAAGTTTATACATTAAAATAGGATTAGAAGGCTAAGGTTAATTTATTATGGAAGAAAGAAAAATTGTCTGAAGGTTTTGGGGAGCTGAAATGTACAGTGTTTATAGAGTCAACAGCAGCATTCTATGCATTTGTGTTTACTAACCACTCATTTGCAGACTTACCCAGATCAATTTCTAGTCCTGCAAGCTCTGTTCACAAGCGCCCTATAAAGATTTACCATATTTTATCTTTAATATTGTATTATTATTATAAATTGTCCATGTTGGTACACACAAAATCCAGTGCTTACAGTATTCAGTGTAGTAAAATACTCTAATCTATAATAGGAGCAATAAGTTATACCTAAGTTATAGCCTAAGTGTATAGTATACCGTTATCATCTGTGTTTGTGGAAATACACAATGATGTGAGCACAGTGATCGAATCACCTAGTGAAACATTATGACTGTGTGTGTTTGTATGGTATGTGGTGGGGGGCAAATAGGCAATTATAGAGAATTTATTTACTGCTGTAAATTTCATAATTTTATAGAAAGCCAGTATGTTAACTATCAGATGTTGCTAAAAAAAATAAAAAAATTAGTTTATATAGGCAGGGACTTACGTTTTATTTCCAATTTAATTTTCTATGGGAAAGCCACTGAAGAACCAATTCAAACTTGCCAGCTAGTGATAAAATAAATAAGTAATTATAACAATACAATTTTAAGTATTTGTATGTACAGTAAGTAGGGAAAACATGATAGAATTACCAAGAATGGAAGAAAAATGATAAACAGCATGTTAAATTGTTATAGATAAAATCAGTTAACAAAAATAATAGTTATCATCACTGTTTTACATTATTTGAAGGTATATAAAGCAATGCAATGAGATAAGAAATAAATTACAAGTTTATGATAAATGAAACATTTTTTTTATTAATCAATATTTTTATTATGGCTTTGTGGGGTACAGTTAGGGTTAGGTGTACAAGTACGTTTCATTCAGGTACCCTGTTGATAAGAGGTGTTTTCCCATCCCCAGACAGATATTTGCTACTGTTAATCCCAACCCCCCCCCATAGTTTCCCAGTACCATCAGTCATTTTCTTATAGTATTACATTGGATGTTCAAGGTCCATTATATGAGTGAGAACATGTGATACACGGATCTTTGTTTCTGTGAGAGGTCACTCAGTATTATAGACTCTAGTTCCATCCAGGTTGCTGCGAAATTCATGATTTTGTTCTTTTTTATGGCTGCGTAGTATTCCATCATGTATATGTAACCACATTTTTTTAATCCAGTCCTCTTTTGATGGGCAGCATGGTTGTTTCCAGGTTCTTGCTATTGTGAACAACGCTGCGATAAACATACGTGTGCAGGTATCTTTTTTATAGAGTGATTTGTGTTCTTCAGGTATATTCCAAGTAGGGGGATTGCAGGGTCATATGGAAGGTCAATTTTTAGAGCTTTTAGGAATCGCCACACTGCTTTCCACAGAGGTTGCACTAGTTTACTCTCCCACTAACAGTGTAGAAGTGTTCCCTTTTCACCACACCCTCTCCAGCAACTGTTATTTTTTGAGTTGTTGATAATTGCCATTCTGACTGGGGTTAGGTGGTATCTCAGTGTGGTTTTGATTTGCTTTTCCCTGATGATTAGTGAGGTTAAGCATTTCTTCATGTGTTTCTTGGCTGCTCGGATGTCTTCTTTTGTGAAGTGTCTGTTCATATCTTTTACCCATTTTATAATGGGGTTGTTTGTTTTCTTCTTTCAGTATGTTTCAGTTCCTTGTAGATCCAGGATGTTAAGCCTTTGTCAGACCTAGAGCTGGCAAATACTTTTTCCCAGTCTGTAGGCTGTCTCGCTGCTTTCTTGATGGTTTCTTTGGCTTTGCAGAAGCTTGTCAGTTTAATAAGGTCACATTTGTCTATCTTCTCTCTTATGACCTGTGGGTTTCAGGTTTTGTACAGGAATTGGATGCCAGTTCTGATTTCCATGAGAGTATTTCCTTCCTTTTCTAAGGTTCTTATGGTTTGAGGTTTTACATTTAGGTCTCTGATCCTTTTGGAGTTAACCTTTGTGCATGGGGATAGATAGGGGTTCTGTTTCAATCTTCTGCATGTGGTCAGCCAGTTTTCCCAGCACCATTTACTGAGTAGGTTCTCCTCTCCCCAGTGGTAGGTGGTGGTGGCTTTGTTGAAGATGAGTTGGTTGAGAAATTGAGGTTTTGCTTCTGGAATCTCAATTTTGTTCCATTGATCTATATGCCTGTTCCTATACCAATACCAAGCTGTTTTGATGATTGTAGCTTTATAGTAAAGTTTGAAGTCTAGTATTGTGATACCACCTGTTTTGTTTTGTTTTGCTGAGGACTCTTCTGGCTATTCTTGGACGTTTGTGTTTCCATATGAATTCCTGTGTTGTTTTCTCTAGGTCTGAGAAGAATGTTGTTGGTAATTTAATGGGTATTGCATTGAATTTGTAGATTGCCTTAGGTAAGATGGACATCTTCACAATGTTGGTTCTTCCGATCCATGAGCATGGGATATTTTTCCACTTGTTCGTGTCAGCTTTGATTTCTTTGAGCAGCGTTTCATAATTTTCAATGTAAAGGTCTTTCACGTCTCTGGTTAGGAAGATGCCAAGGTATTTCATTTTTTTTGTGGCTATTGTGAAAAGAATTGTGTTTTTTATTTGGGTTTCTGTTTGTTTATTATTGGTGTAGAGAAATGGGATTGTCTTTTGTACATTTATTTTGTATTCTGAGACTTTGCCACAGGCCTTTATCAATGTAAGGAGGCCTTTGACAGATTCTCTTTGGTTTTCAAGGTACACAATCATATCATCTGCATAGAGAGATAATTTGACTTCCTCTTTTCCTATTTGAATACCTCTGATTGCCTCCTCTTCTCTGATTGCTCGAGCCAGGACTTCCAATACTATGTTGAACAGGATGGGTGAGAGTGGGCATCCTTGTCTAGTTCCAGTTTTCAGGGGAATTGGTTCCAATTTTTGTCCATTTAGGAGTATGCTGGCTGTGGGTTTCTCATAGATGACTTTTACTATTTTGAGGTATGTTCCCGTATGCCTAGATATTCAAGGGTTTTTATCAAGAAGGGGTGCTGGATTTTATCAAAAGCTTTTTCTGCATCTAATGATATGATCATGTGGTTTTTGTTTTGACATCTGTTGATGTATTTAATTACATTTATGGTTTTCCGAATGTTGAAACAGCCTTGCATCCCAGGAATGAAGCCTACTTGGTCATGGTGGATGATTTTTGAGATGCATTGCTGAATCCGGTTTGCTAGGATCTTGTTGAGAATTTTAGCATCTATGTTCACCAAAGATATTGGCCTGTAGTTCTCTTTCTTTGTTGGATCTTTACCTGGCTTGGGTATCAATGTGATGTTGGCTTCATAAAATGATTTGGGGAGAGTTCCATCTTTTCCAATTGCCTGGAATACCTTCAGTAGGATTGGTATCAGCTCCTCCTTGAATGTCTTGTAGAATTCTGCTGGAAAGCCATCTGGACCAAGGTTTTTTTTTGTAGGAAGTTTTCTTATTACGTAGTCAATTTCCTTGATTGTTATTGGTCTATTTAGAGTCTCAATTTCTTCTTTTTCCAACCTAGGTAGGTTGTGTGATGTCAGAAAGTCCTCCATTTCCTTAAGGTTTTCAAGTTTGTTTCCATACACGTGTACGTAGTAGTCTCTAATGATCTTTTGTATTTCTTCAGGGTCAGATTTGACCATCTTTTGTGTTTCTGATTGTGCTTATTTGGTTTTTTTCTCATTTTTTCTTGGTCAATCTAGGTAGGGGACCATCAATCTTGTTTATTCTTTCAAAGAACCAGCTTTTTGTTTCATTGATTTTTTGTATTATCTTTTTGTCTTCTATGTCCTGGATTTGGGCTTTTATTTTGGTAATCTGGATTCTTCTGCTGAAATTAGGGTTTTTGTGGTCTTGCCTTTCCAGCTTCTTTAGGTGGCTTGTTACGTTGTGAATTTCTGTTCCTTCCATTTTCTTCATGTGTGTTTGTAGGGATATAAATTCCCCTCTTACTACAGCTTTCAGGGCATCCCAGAGATTTTGGTAAGATGTTTCTTCATTTTCATTTGTTTCCAGGTATTTTTTGATCCCTGTTTTGATTTCGTCGTTGACCCAGGAGTTGTTTAGCATCATGCTGTTTAGTGTCCATGTCTTTGTGGGTTATGGGGGTGCTTTGTTGGTGTCAATGTTTATTTTTATTCCACTGTGGTCCGAGAAGCTGTTTGGTAGAATTTCGGTCCTTTTAAATTTGCTTATGCTTGATTTATGGCCAAGTATGTGGTCAATCTTAGAATATGTTCCATATGGTGATGAGTAGAATGTGTATTCTGTGGTCTTTGGATGGAGTGTTCTGTAGGTATCAATTAAGTCCATTTGGTCCAAAGTCACATTGAGGTTCCTGATCTCCTTGCTGATTTTTTGTCCTGATGATCTGTCTAGGGTTGTGAGTGGGGTATTAAAATCCCCAGTTATGATAGTGTTAGAGTCAATATCTTTCTTTAGTTTTCCAAGAAGTTGCTTTATGAAATTGGCGCACCTATGTTGGGTGCATATATGTTTAGGATAGATATTTCTTGTTGATGGATTGAGCCTTTTATCATTATGTAGTGGCCTTCTGTATCTTTTTTGATTTTTAATAGCTTGAAGGGAATTTTGTCTGAAATTAAGATCACTACTCCTCCTTTCTTTTGTATTCTGTTCGCCTGAAAGTTTGTTTCCCATCCTCTTACTTTGAGTCTGTGGGTGTCCTTTATAGTAGGTGAGTCTCTTGAAGGCAATAGATTGTTGCCTGATGATATTTTATCCATTTTGCCATTCTATGTCTTTTTAGTGGTGCATTTAGTCCGTTCACATTTAGGCTAATAATTGAAATGCAAGAGTTGATCCCCGTCATAAGGTTGTTACAGAGTTGTTCCTGCTTGTTTGTTGTCTTTCTTTGGGTTTTGGAGTTGGTTCATGTGTGTTTTTAATCTTTTGCCTGTACTCTTGTGAAGAATGCTGTTATTCTTTTTTCTTTTTCTTCTGTGTTCAGTACTTTCTTAAGTGTTTCTTGTAGAGGTGGTCTGGTGGCAGCGTATGTCCTTAGGGATTGGATGTCTGGAAAAGATTTCAATTCTCCCTCACTAATGAAGCTTAGTTTGGCTGGGTAGGTTATTCTTGGTTGAAATTGTTTCTCTTTTAGAACTTTGAAGACAGGGCTCCAGGCTTTCCTGGCCTGAAGGGTTTCTGTGGATAAATCTGCTGCTATTCTATTTGGTTTTCCCTGGTAGGTAGTCTGGCCTTTTTCTCTTGCTGCCTTTAGAATTTTTTCCTTTCATAGCTACTTTGTTTAGGCAAATTATTATGTGTCTGGGAGTTGGTCTTCTCATTTGTTGTCTTGCAGGGGTTCTCTGAATCTCTTGTGTTTGAATTTTTTCATCCTTAATGAGATGAGGGAAGTTTTCTTGAATGATTTCATGAAATGTTTTTTCCAGTGTGGCTTCTGTTTCTCTTTCTGCCTCAGGAAGCCCAATTACTCTTAGGTTTGGTCTCTTGAAGTGATCATTCATCTCTTGCAGGTTTTGTTCTGTCTTTTTAAGCTTCTTTTCTATGTTTTTGACAGTTTGGGTTAGTTATATGTTTTGTTCTTCGAGCTCTGAGATTCTTTCTCCTGCTTGACTGATTCTGCTTTCCATGCTTATTAGTCTGTTGTTCATTTCCATCACAGTATTCTTTACTGCTGTCATTTCTGACATCAGCTCCTTCCTATCTTCCTCTTGTCTCTCCTCAATTTTTAAAATTCTCTCCATTAAGGTCTTCATGTCTGGGTTTGTTGCCTGTAACCAGTCATTCTGGGGACTCTTCATTGTTTGTGTTCCAGAATCTGTTTTCTCATTTCTGATTTCCCAGGGGTCTGTGTAAGACCTATATTCTTCTTTTGGTTTTTCTTCATTTGTGCAGTTTTTCCCCCTCCCTACTTTTTCCTTCCCTCCATGTCACCGTCTTCTTTAATTCTGTTATTCAGGGGTAAAGGGATTGGTTTTACTTCTGTTTCTTCAATCACCTATTCTTTATGCATGTCCTCTTACTTTGTTCAATTCTGAAGTTGCACTGTAGATTGGAGGTGGTCCTTTTTGCAGTTTTGAGATTTACTTAAGGGGAGAGCTGTGATTCAAAATCTGTCTGCAGGTCCTGCTATTTGCTGACAGGTGTGTGGATAATGTGGAACCCACTTCCCACTGCCCTGGAATCTGTCCGTGCAGTGGGGCTGTAGGTTTACTCCCTGAAATAAAATGTGGTTAGCAGAGGGGAGAGAATGGAGCAGCTAGTGTGTTGAAGAGAGGAGTGGAGAGATAGAGGAGTAAGGGGGGAAACAAACGAGTGTGCCAGCAAATAGAGAGAGAGGCCTATACTGAAACAGATAAAAACAGTGGACCACAGCAACAGAAAAATAACAAATAAAAATAAAAATAAAACATATAGTGATGCTAACATACAAGCTGAACAACCACCTTGTTAGTGTGCTGTTCCTCTATACAAAGATATGGTTTACAGAGAGAATAAAAGAAAAAGGAAAAAAGAAAAAGGGAACAATACAGTAGGAATAGAATTAAGTCATTAAACTAATAGAATCAATGAAGCACACTCTGAGATATTTCATTTAAGTCCAATGTCCTTTCAGGTCTGATTTCTAGTTTTCTTTTCAAGTTGGTAAATTAGTTTGCAGTTAGGATCAGTTGCCCCTGATGTGCTGTGAAGGACAGTTCAGATTACCCTCCATTCAGCACTTTGGTCTATGTCTTTTTCAAGCTCGTTTCTCCCATTTCGGTGTTCTTACCTTGAATCGCCAGCAGGTGTTGCAATCTCAGCTGCTCGCCCCAAAAGGGGTGGGGCCGGACAGGAACAAGATGGCTGCCTGCCTCTGAGCAGGCAACAGGAGCCTTACACCGGGTGGGCAGGACAGTCTCGGACTCAGGGGAGGTGGCAGCGATCCCAGCAGATCTTCCCTGAAGGGATTTGATGTGGATCGCCTCTGGCCCGGGTGGTGTGATATGCTACCTGTCACAGAGGCCAAGGCAGCGGCGGCGACGGCAGCGGTGGCAGGGGGAAGGGCTGCGGCGGCAGCGGCACTGTTTGCACAGCAGTAACTGTCCAGTCCATTGCGATGTCCCAGCGGTGGCAATGGCCGATCTCTGTATGAAGAGCAGGCTGTGATGTTGGGGTCCCCAGACCCCCAGGGTGAGAATCAGAGACCCACTGCAGATCTCCTTTGCAGAGGGCTTCAGAGACTGGGTTGCCCCATCGCCATCTTCAAAATAATTTTTTCTTTAATTTTTTAATTTTATAATTGTGAGGTACAATTCAGGGTTAGGTATACAAATATTCATTGTGCAGGTGCCCTTGTTGATGGGGTGTGCCTCTCCTTCCATGAGCAGTTTCCCACTACTGCCAATCCCACTTCCCTGCCCCACAACACCCCCAGAGCTTCCCATTACTGTCATTTTCTTATGGTGTTACGACAGTTGTTCGAGGTCCACTTATGAGTGAGATCATGTGATACTCGATTCTGTTTTTCTGTGAAAGATCACTCAGGATTATAGACTCTAAGTCGATTCAGGTTGCTTTGAAGTTCATGATTTTGTTCTTTAGGGCTGTGTAATATACTATTGTGTATATGTACCACATTTGTTTTATCAAGTCCTCTTTTGATGGGCAGGACAGTAGGTTCCATGTTCTTGCTATTGTAAACAATGCTGTGTGCAGGCATCATTTTTATAGAGTGATTTGAGTTCATATGGGTATATTCCCAGTAGCGGGATTGCAGGGTCATATGGAAGGTCAATTTTTAGAACTTTTAGGAATCTCCACAATGTTTTTCACAGAGACTATACTAGTCGACACTCCCACCAACAGTGTAGAAGTGTTCCCTTTTTGCCACATCCTCTCCGGCATCTGTTATTTTTTGAGTTATTGCTGATGGCTATTCTGACTGGCGTTTGGTTATACCTCAGAGTAGTTTTAATTTGCATCTTCATGATAACTAGTGAGGCTGAACATTTTTTCATGTATCTGTTGGCTGCTCATATGTCTTCTGAGACCTGTCTATCCATAAATTTTGCCCACTTTGTAATGGGGCTGTGTGTGTGTGTGTGTGTGTGTGTGTGTGTGTGTGTGTGTGTGTATTTTGTTTTTTCTTTTCAGCAGGTTTGTGTTCCTTGTAGATCCTAGATGTTAGACCTTTGTCAGACATAGAGTTGGCAAATATTTTTTCCCAGTCTGTGTGCTGTCTCCCTGTTCTCTTGATGGTTTCTTTGGCTTTGCAGAAGCTTGAAATTCTGATGGGGTCCCACTTGTCTATCTTACATCTTATGGCATGGGCACTTAGTGTTTTTTATCAGGAATTGGTTGCCAATTTCCATTTCCATAGAATGTCCCCTCCATTTTCTTTTTCTTTTTTGAGTTGGAGTCTCACTCTGTCACCCAGACTGGAGTGCGATGGCCGGGAGCGGCTTTGACCTGCTGGGCTCCAGCGATCCTTCCGCCTCAGCCTTCCAAGTAGCCGGAATTACAGGCATGCACTACCACACCTGGCTGATTTTTTGATTTATTGTAGAGATGAAGTCTCGTTGCCCAGGTGGGTCTCAAACCCATGGGCTCAGGCAATCCACTCACCTCAGCCTCCCAAAGGCACAGGATTACAGGCTGAACCACCGAGCCCGGTTTGTCCCCTCCATTTTCTAAGGTTCTTATAGTTTGAGGCTTTATATTTAAGTCTCTGATCCATTTAGAGTTGATTTTTGGGTATGGGGATAGGAAGAGGTCCTGTTTCAGTCATCTCCATGTGGGGTCAGCCAGTTTTCCCAGCACCATTTACTGAATAGGTTCTCCTCTCCCCAGTGGTTGATGGTAGAGGCTTTGTTAAAGATGAGTTGGTTGAGAAGTTGAGGTTTTGTTTCTGGAATCTCAGTTCTATTCCACTGGTCTATATGCCTGTTCTTGTACCAATACCAGGCTGTTTTGATTATTGTAGCTTTATAATAAAGTGTAAAGGCTTAGAGTGTGATACCTCCTGGATTGTCTCTTTTGTTGAGGATTGTTTTGACTATTTGTGGTCATTTATGTTTCCATATGACTTCCTGTATTGTTGTTTCTAGGTCTGAGAAGAATGTTATTGGTAATTTGATGGGTATTGTGTTAAATCTATAGATTGCCTTAGGTAGAATGGACATCATGACAATGTTGATTCTTTTAATACTTGAGCATGAAATATTTTTCCACTTGTTTGTTTCATCTTTGATTTCTTTGAGCAGCATTTTGTAGTTTTCATTGTAACAGTCTTTCACGTCTTTGGTTAGGAAGATGCCAGGGTATTTCATTTTTTTTATGGCTATTGTGAATGGAATTGTGCTTTTTATTTGGGTTTCTGTTTGTTTACTATTGGTGTATAGAAATGCGATTGTCTTTGGCACATTTGTTTTATACCCTGAGACTTTGCCAATTTTTTTTTTATCAGTGCAAGGAGATTTTTGACAGATTCTCTTGGGTTTTCAGGGTATAGAATCATGTCATCTGCAAAGAAGGATAACTTGATTTCCTCTTTTCCTATTTGGATACCCCTGATCGCCTTTTCTCCTCCGATTGCTCTAGCTAGAAATTCTAAAATTATATTGAACAGGAGGGGTAAGAGTGGGCATTCTTGTCTTGTTCCAGTTTTCAGGGGAAATGGTTCCAATTTTTGTCTGTTTAACAGTATGCTGGCTGTGGATTTCTCATAGATGGCTCTCACTAGTTTGAGATATGTTCCATCTATGCCTAGATGTTCAAGTGTTTTTATCAAGAAGTGGTGCTGGAATTTATCAAAAGCTTTTTCTGCATCTAATGATATAAACATGTGGTTTTTGTTTTTACTTCTTTTGGTGTATTTAATTAAGTTTATGGTCTTACCAATGTTGAATCAGCCTTGCATCACAAGGATGAAGCCTACTTTGTCATGGTGGATGATTTTTGAGATGTATTGTTGAATCCAGTTTGCTAGGATCTTTTTGAGAATTTTAGAATCTATGTTCATGAAGGATATTGTCCTGTAGTTCTCTTTCTTTGTTGGATCTTTACCTGGCTTGGGTATCGATGTGATATTAGCTTCACAAAATGATTTGGGGAGAGTTTCATCTTTCTCAATCACCTAGAATACTTTCAATAATTTTGGTATTAGTTCCTCCTTGTATGTTTTGTAGTATTCTGCTGGAAAGCCATCTGGTCCAGAGGTTTATTTGTAGGTAGTATTCAATTTCTTGGATTGTTATTTGTCTATTTAGGGTCTCGAATTCTTCTTGTTCCAATTTCTTGGATTGTTATTTGTCTATTTAGGGTCTCGAATTCTTCTTGTTCCAACCTGGGAAGGTTGTATGATGTCAGAGAATCCTCTATTTCCTTTAGGATTTCAAGTTTGCTTCCATACATGTGTACATAGTAGTCGCTGATAATATTTTGTATTTCTTCAGGGTCAGTTGTGACTTTATTTTTGTGTTTCTGATTGAGTTTGTTTGGGATTTTTTTCTCTTTTTCTTGGTTATTCTAGCTAGGGGGCCATCAATCTTGTTTTCCTTTCAAAGAACCAGCTTTCTGTTTCATTGTTTTTTTTTTTTTCTATTATATTTTTGTCTTCTATGTCCTGAATTTGGGCTTTTATTTTCATGATCTAGATTCTTCTGCTGAATTTAGGTTTTTGGTGGTTTTGCTTTTCCAGCTTCCTTGGGTGACTTTTTGGGCTATTAACTTGTGATCTTTCCATTTTCTTCTTGTGTGTTTATAGAGATATGAATTTCCCTCTTACTACTGCTTTCATTGCATCCCAGAGTTTTGGTGAGATATTTCTTCATCTTCATTTGTTTCCAGGTATTTTTTAAATCTGTTTTGATTTCCATGTTGAGCCAGGAGTTGCTTAGCATCATGCTGTTTAGTGTCCATGTCTTTGTGGGTTTTGGGGAACTTTGCTGGTGTTGATATTTTTATTCCATTGTGCTCTGAGAAGGTGCATGGCACAAATTTAATCTTATGAAATTTGTTTATGCTTGATTTATGGTCAAAGATGTGGTCAATCTTATAGTACGTTCCATGTGGTGAGGAGTAGAATACATAGTCTTTGATCATTGGGTGGAGTGTTTAAAGGTATCAATTAAGTTCATTTGGTCAAGGGTCACAATGAGGTACCAGATTTCCCTGCTGAGTTTTTGTCTCAATGATCTGTCTAGGGTTGTGAGTGAGGTATTAAAGTCCCCAACTATGATAGTGTTAGATTCAATATCTTTTTTAAGTTTGCCTAGAAGCTGCTTTATGAAAGTTGATGTTCTTATGTTGGGTGCATATATGTTTAGAATAGATATTTCTTGTTGATGAATTGAATAGATAGAGTTGCTCACAGCTTGGGTCAGATGCTCCAGGCCTACTTTGGAAGGAGGGTGGTTCAGATCTAGACTCACTCTGCTTGCTGCCTGTGGAGTCTGCCACTCAGATCTGACCTGATTGTGTCTGATCCAACATGGGAGAGGAGCTTCTGTCTATCCCAGTTTGATGAGATTACCTTAGGTCCCAAGTTGGAGACTGGCCATGCTGGGCAGACTTGGGTGGGCTAATGCAGATCTCTTCCTGGTCCTTAGATCCCAAGTTGGAAGCTGGGCAGAGCTGGGTGGGGTAATGCAGGTCTCTGCCTGGTCGTGGGACAGAGACAATAGCTACAGTCAGCGTCGCCTCACCAGGCATGGGGCACCTCTCTAGCTCTCTGCAGTCCTCTCTCTCCAGTGATGAGATCTGTGGCTCCAGCTGATCCGCTATAACAGGTGATGGTGTGGGCCAGACGTCAGGCAATAAGAGTCAGCTGCACTTGGTATGCTCTTCTCCAAAGGTCCCATGAGCAGCAGACCATCTTGTGAGCACCCATGGTCCTATCTCAGGGTGGTGGGGGCTCACAGTCACCCTCAGAGGAGGGGCCTGGGTGCATGAACCCAAGTCTCCCCTTAGATGGACTTTCACTCTCCCACCAGCACACGCCTATTCATGCAGAGAATCTTTATGGACACTTGATTTTGCGGAGACTCTCATAATCCAATCTGTCCGGTTGCCATCTTAAACTCTACCACAAAATCATTTTTCAAAGGAGTGCACAGATTGTAGTAAGTGTTTCATAAGACATTCCAAGTTTCACTGTTATTAGAGAAGATAAAATTTACTATCTAGAAAATCTTAGTAAATTAATTAAAGCATAATACTTGTCATAAGGTGGTTATTAAAGCACCTTATTAGTAGATATAAGTAAATCACTTATATAGTTATATAAACAAAATCAAAAATTAATTAAAAGTGTCTGTTTTAACATTAAAGTAAAATATATTTTTGAAATGCAAAGGTAACTAGAAATATAAAAGTATAGTAAATAAACTGATCACAAATGGAAATTATGTTCATTTCTGGAAGCTAATAAAGAAACAATATATAGACATATCACAGATTTCAAATCTTCCCAAATTAATCTATAATTCCAGATTAATATCAATGTTCAAATGCATTTTTTCATAGTGTGATAAATTAAATATAAATTTACCAGGAAAATTTGGTGACCAACACTAATACAAGCCAAATTTTGTTGAAGAAAAACAATGAGGGGAATAATTTATAGTAATATATAAAACAATTCAAAACACAATTAAAATGTACCATTATTAGAAAAACATAGATAGATAAAAAAGAGAATTCAAAATTAATTATCTGAGAGTTAATTTATAATACAAGTAGCCTTTCTAATATAGAGTAAAATGATATATTAAAAATAAATGTTGCTTTTACTTTTGTCTATAAAAAGAAATACAAATAAAGGCAATATAAGAAAATTTAATTTTGACACATTAATTTTTTGCATCAATTATTATTCTTATATAACTTTTATCCTATAGTCAGTTTATGATTTACATTGATTGAATTTTAATGTTAAACCCATTACTAGGAAACAAGTGAACATGAAGACACTTTATGGTGATGGATATGCTTATTGACTTAATTGCCAAAATCAGCATTCATTAAACAGCATATTTTAAGTTTATAAATTTCACTGTATGTTGATTATGCCTTAAAAATGCTAAAAAATGGCACTGCAATAAAAACTATCAAAACATTATTCTCAAAATGTAACAAATAAAAACTTAAGGTGCAGAACACAGTTTACTGTGTGGTGTAACTTGTGTGAATGTATATAATTAAAATTAGATAGTGCACATATAGAATATATAAATTTATAAATAAATTACCTCATTTGAGTATAATATACATTTGTTTGCATAAATGTGTATTGCACATATACACAGACGTATGTTTATAGAAAGTGGCATCATGGAAGATTATTATTGAGAGGGATTAGTATCTATGAACAGTAATAATAAACTCATTCTTAACTGTATTATTTTGGTTTTTAAATTTTTTCTTAGTACATGTATTATATATTTAGATTTTGAAAATATCAACAGTAGTTAACTTCTTTGCAATTTTTAAATATTAAGTAAGACTTGTATTAACAAAATTAATATTATAATAATGCCTTTATATTTATTTTTTAAAAGAAATTAATTACAGCATATTACTGAGCAATAATGAGTTAAAATTATTACAGTCCTCAGTCATTATACTTAAGCTTTATAAACAGTATGTGGTGTTTGAAAATTAATCAGAATTAATCTGTTAATTTGATGAATTAATACAGACTGAAAATGTGTTAAATTCCTTAAAAATTATACAATTTCAGTTTTGTATCAAAATTATAAAATTTATAATTCTTATTCATCCTATGAGTAAGAAAAAGTGATGTATATTAATCTAAGTTAATATGTAAAAGTCAGAAACTGAATTGTTAGTAGTAAGGTTGCAAAAGCACTGTTTAAATTTATTTTATTTAACACATATATTTATATTTTATTTCTAAATGTGTATAATCTCTTTACAGAAGCGAATTTTACTCAAAATAGTAATTATAATCAAAAGCATTTGAAATTTAACTCTCAAATGTTTTAAGATTGGAAATTAAGTGATAAATTCAATTTAATGTACCTCTATATTTGTTAGAAGTACACTCAAGTTTATTAAAATTAATGTCCTTCAAAATTGCCATAGATAAAAATCATATGTTACAGATATATTTGAAGACATTTAATACTTTAACAAATGCTATTTATAAATATAAATTTATACTTTATCACTTTAATTTCTCAAAGTGCATTATTTCAACGAAAAAATTTTGTGCTAATATGAATAGTATCTTAAAAATAAATAAAGACAACAATTTGTTGACAATGGAAGGAGGTGAGAGAAAAGGATATTTAACTTCCTTTGCCTTCATGTAATTTATTTCAACAGGGTTCAGGAAAAAATTCAGGATATAAAAAATTTTATTAAAAAATAGATTTTATCCTGAATAATGCAAAGCAAATGCTTTCATTAGATATATATTGATAAAATTCAAGTTATATGAGGAAAAATATGTTTGTAAATCAATTACAGCTTAATATTTTGATTTACTGTAGAGATGAGGTCTCGCCAAGTTGCCCAGGCGGGTCTCGAACCTGCGGGCTCAGGCAATCCACTCACCTCAGCCTCCCAAAGCGCAGGATTACAGGCTGAGCCACCGAGCCCAGCTTCTTTTTTTTTTTTTTTTTTTTTTTTTTTTTTAAGAAAGCAGGATTTATTGAGAGGACAGAGAAGCTCCCACAGGGAGAGGGGACCCAAAGGGGTTGCCCCACAGCTTAATATTTTAATCATTAAAATAAATATGTAGTACTGTATATTAGCGTATCAATGCTTAATTGTTTATTTCTCACAACCAGGTTAAAGGACTAAAACCTTAAGAATGGTTAATTTTATTCAATTTTAAATTTCCAATACTGAACAAAATACCTAGTTAACTAGGTAAGAAACGGCTTCATAATACTGAATGCATAATAATGAGCACGACCATGTTCCATGACTGTGCAAAATACTAGAAATCAGAAGAAAATTGAGAGAAATTGCCTTTCTTCACCAACCCATGAGTATTACTCACTGGATGTATATGTGCAGAAGTGTATGTAAACTATAAAAAACAAAAATAAGAAACAGCTTACTTGAACTGTGTAACTGAAGAAAATTTTGAAATAAACTATGATGTGAGTCAACACTTGAAAAAAAGTAACAGTATGACGGGCAAGAGATAATGAGAGCAGAAAGAATGAAAGAGTAAAAATGAGGGAACAATAAGGAAGATAAAAGAACTCTTCTAGGGAAATAAGGCAGCTGAAATTTAAAATGCAACTGAGCAGTTTAGACGATGAGCCAGATAATAAGAACCAAATATACTAGACCAGAAATGTCACTTGAAGGAATGTAGTCTTTACGAAATTGAGTTTCAGTAAAGACATGTTTAATAAGCTTATTTGCATTGTAGAAAGTTCAGTCTGATGACAACTCTAAAGGAGTTTAAGAATATTTACATACCTCTTCATAAGCTTTTTTTTTGTAGTTGTTAGGTGAAAGATAATTTTGTAAGACTAGATAAATGATTGGGGGAGTAGCAGAGTTAATAGTTATGTAAAGAGTCCATGAGATAGTATTTTGTGGTCAAATTATTGAATAGAGAAGATATGAAAACACTCCTCAAGCTTTTCATAGGCAAGCCTATCAGCCAACCAAACATGACCTAGAAGGAAGAACAGGTTAGTAGAGGAACACACTTTTAATTGGGGAAAATAGCTTTGAAGTAACTGTGAGACATTCATTTTACCTTTCATTTTTGCAAGAATAAATAACGCCACAATATAAATGTGAGGTAATATTAAAATAGACCAGAGAGAAATCACAGAAACCTGTTCTAATGACATGAAGAAGAAAACATTTAGGTTAATGACTATTCAAAATTTCATAATTGATTGCTTCTCAATTGCCTAAAGAGAAGTTTGGAAAGCTGAGCTCATTGTGTTCTCAAAAATAAAGATGAAATTAAACAGGAAAACAATACTCAGAAGAATATTTTAATTCTACTTCAAAGTGATGAATATAAAAAACAAAAGAAGGATCACGAGTAAGATATTAACCTGTAGTTGTAAATGTCAGTCTCCCTTCTGTGAGAAATCCACACTGAATGTAGATATTCATGAATCTGCTAGCATTAAAATGAGCCAACAAATTCTTTGAGACTCCTCCCTTTGAAAAGTGCAGCCCAGTGACTTTACCTTTGATGTAGGTGGGGCTTAATGACTCACTTCTAGAAAATATCATGCTGCAGAAGTGACACCTTGTAACTTTATGGTTAAGTCATACAAATAATAGTTTCTAGTTGACTCCTAGTCTCTTTGATCATTAGCTCTAGTGTATTGCTCACCATGAGACGATGAGGACTCTCAAGAAGCCTGTGGAGAACACCATGTGGCAGGAAACTGAGGCCTCTCACCAGCCTGCAGCACCGTTGACAGGCATGAGTGTTCCCTCTTGGAGGAGATCCTTCGGTCCCATTCAAGACTTCAAATAATGGCCACCCTAGGTGACAACTTGAAAGCAACTTAACGAGAGACAATGCTTCAAAAACATCCACCAAGGTTGTTCCTGAATTCCTGACTTATAGAAACTGAGAAAAAAATAAATGTTTAAACCACTACATTTTGAGATAATTTTATACAACAGTTATATAAAACATTTAGTTTTATATAACTAATGCAGTGAGTCATTAATATAGGTGAATGTTGAAACCAAAAATGAAATAAAATTACATACTGAAAGCTATATATGGAATAAAATAGTAAAATGAATAAAAATTTAAGTGTATTAAATTCTGGGGAAAACAACATATAAAATATAAAATAGTAGAAGAAATAATAAATAAAATATAGTAATGGAAGAAAAGTTTATGATGGTAACATTCAATAAAGACGAAAACAATAGAAAGTGTAGACTTGATAGTTGAAAACAATAGTCATAGATGTTTAGTCCTTGATCAAATAATATTGAAATTGATGACTGCTCGTGAGTTAGGTAAACTATGAAATTATAGTGCCATCAGAGGAAGGAATTTCAATGGGGTGATAAGGTACAAATCAACTCACTGCAGGAAATAAACACTATAAATAGAAACCGGAAACAATGCAGACTCCGTATGACCACGATATGATGTTTTTAGCTGGCCGGCCGGTGAGCTGGGTCCCCTAAGACTGTCGCAGTTCCTTGAACTGTGTGACCAGCCCAGGATCCACAGGTGGCTGGGAAACAAGGGCGTTGGGATGGGGAATGCGATGGCACCCCAGAGCTCGGGATGCCAGCAGCCTCGGGTGCGGGTGCTCCCGGACAATATTGCAGCTCTGAGAATGGCGCAGCTCTGTTGGCTTAAAGGGCCAGCGAGCTGGGCCTCAAGGAGTGTTGGGAGAGAAGGGGGAGCGGCCCCCGAGGAGTGATGGCCCACCAGCCGAGCCCAGGCCCGGGAGAGGTGGGCTCAGTGGGCCAGCCAGCCGGGCCCTAGGACTGTTGGCTCAACGGGGCAATCGGCCGAGCCCCCAAGAGTGTCAGCTGGATGGGCTGCCGAGGAGGGCGGGCTCTGCAGGGCGGACGAGACAGGCCCTGAGCGTGTTGCTGGTTTGCGGGCAGACCGGCCAGCCCAGAGGGCGTCTCCGCTCAGCTCTGCTCCGTCGTCTTGTTCGCGGCCAGCAGCTCTTCTCTCTCTCTCCGCAGTCCTGCTTCCCGTTTCCCTCCAGCAGCAACTCTCTGGCTTCTGCCGGTCCCGCGGGCTCCCGCAGCCGGCAAGCCCGCCTCCGGTGTGAGGACCCGTTCGGTTCCACCGATCTTCAGCAGCTCTGCAGCAGCTCTGGGAGTCCGGGTCCGGTCTCGTGCCCAGGAGAAAGGCGGGATCGGGAAGATCTGAAGGGGAGAAAGTAGGATTTATTCAGAAGACGGAAAAGCTTCGGCAGCGGGAAGCGACCCGAAAGGAGGTTGCTGAGCTGGGGCGGGAGTCCGATCCTTACGGAGTCCCAGGATTGCGACGATTGATCCGAACTAAGAACCAACCCTCTGGAGGCAGAGGTCTAGTAGTGAGCTGATTGGTGGGCACTTGACACCAATCAGCTGGTTGTATTGTGGTGTGATTTTCAATTCCAGAACGTGAATGGTTTTCCTCTAGTCTGGGTGGCTTGCAGGGAGTTTACCAGAGTGCTTGTGCTTCAGTCCAAGAGACTGGCAGGAAGTTTGCTACTCTGTCACCAGCCCACCCCATCTGTCCTCCCATGAAGTTTTTCTAAATTTCTCTTCTCACCTAGACACCTAATTATGATGATGTTCCATATGAAGGGTTTTGTGGAGTAAAAATAAGAAGCTGAAGTGTAGAAATATTCAGTAAATAGTAATACAGATTTGTACCTTAGGGAGAGTTCTGATGAATAGTTCACTCAATGTAAAATTAGTGTATTGTTATAAACTATAAGGCACGCGAGATACAGAAAAATTAAGGCAAAAAATAAGGCCAAAATTTTAGCTCTCACATATGAATTTTTTTTTTTTTTTTTTTGGGTCGGAGTCTCACTCTGTGCCCAGACTGGAGTGCAGTGGCCGCTCCCGGCCTCCGCAGCCTCGCCTGCTGGGCTCCTGCGATCCTTCCGCCTCAGCCTTCCGAGGAGCCGGAATTACAGGCACGCACTACCACACCCAGTTGATTTTTTGATTTATTGTAGTGATGAGGTCTCGCTGCCCAGGCGGGTCTCGAACCCTCGGGCTCAGGCAATCCACTCACCTCAGCCTCCCAAAGGCGCGGGATTACAGGCTGAGCCAATGAGCCCGGCTTGATTTTTTTTTAATGAGACATGACAGATAATGCCTTTTATATATTTCAGTTAAAAGAATATGTAGTAACAATAGTAAAAGATAACTACTGGGCAACACAATAGGGGAGTGCCAGGTTTGAGAAAACAATTCATCTTGAAAAATGCAGATAAATAACCATTGCATTATTGGGGTGACATAGCTTTTTATATATCAATAACCATCAGATAGCAACAAAAATGAGCACAACAAAACATGCTTGCCATTTCAAAGACAAAAGATATACTCGTTTACTTTTTGCCTTACCCATATAATGTGACATTGACCCCTCAAAATTATTAACTTGACTCTAGTAAATGTTAGAGTTTAAAAGTTTAATGGACCTTCCAATGCCCATTAAGCTTTAAAATGTCATTAATTATTTGTACTAGAAATGTCAATGTGATATTATGACAGGTATTTTTATCCCTCGTAATATTTCTTCTAGATATAAAGTATTCACATCACAAAACAATAAAACTGTAGATTCTAGCAAGATATTATTTACTTATATTGAGTTAGCTAAATAGACATTACAAAAATATTTAATAAATGTAACTAAATATCAATGAAAATTTTATTTAATTTGACTAATAACAATATTCACTGAAATATTTGTTTTTAAAGTAGTGCATTTACAGGGTCGCTTCAGAGAGATTAAAAATATATGGAAACGTGTTTCTATGGCATGTAATTCCATAGTTTATTGCTTAAACTTAGAGAATAAAATGTTTTAAGACCATTTTTTAAAGGTAGATGACTTACAGAACAAGTTATGCCATTGTTTGCATATAGAAAAATTTTTAAGCTGCAAAGAGCCTGTTGTCCAAAAGTAAGCCCAGCAATGCCAAGATCGCAGCTTGATTCCTAGCAGACCTGACGCTATCCTTTTCCATCAACTTTCTTCCTGTCTCATCTCTTTTCCTGACAAAGGGACTAACATTTTTCTAAAGCTCCAAATTTCCAATGTATTCGTGACTTACTTCATTAGATAATTTCTTATGCGCTCCCATCACCTAAATTCAAGTTTCTTGGCAATCTTTAATCATTTTAATAATCTAAGAAAACCACTTTATTACTTTATATAACATTCTCTAAACAAAAATAAATAAATAAAAATGAAGACAACAACATCCGGAGGCCTTTTCTCTTAGAAAACTGATCCACGTCTTAGGTCAAGAAGAGAACCCAAGACCTGACATTCCTCTCTGTAAGACGATAAGAATTTCATATCTAGTGACTTATTTTCTTGCTGATGATACTTATAGTTTTTATAATAATTAGGTATAAATTGAGAGCATGCATACATATTTTAAAGATAAAACAATTTTATTTTATTCAATGTGAACTTCTGCATTAAAGAGAATATACCTGTGCACACTGTCACTAATTTGGTAGCTATAAGTTCAATAAAAGTAAATTATAAAGCTTAGCAAATTTTGGATTTACTAAATAGCTCTTTATCTATCTTGAAATGGGATTCACTTGACATACAGTATTTTTGATAACATATATATTGGTTTCAAAGTACTTACCTCCAATTTTATAGGCACAGTATTGGAGGGTTTAAACAAATAAAGAGACAAGAGTCAGCAATATTACAAATAAAATGCCATTATGTTTTCACTTGTGTAAACTTTATAACTGTTCCAATCACATAATAATTCAAGAAGTACTATATTAGAACCTGAAGACCAATTAAATAATACTATATTAAATAAAATAAAAACATTTTTCTCACTAAAATATTATATTTTCATAAAAACTGATATTTTAAAAAATAACCATATTTTTAAAATCCCTAATTAACTTTCTGTGCAATATTAAAATCCCAGTTTTATTTCATCATTTTAATGGCAGCATGAGTGTCAGATACTTGCCTTTTACTTTAGAGTTTTTAAATTGTTTTCAATAAGGTAGGACAATTCTTTTCAGGCATTGTGGAAGTTTGTTTTCTCATTTATATTAATGCTTTACAATATCATCTACTAAACTTTATTTTCATCTTTTGGTAAACCAGGATTTATGTAATTGAGTTTCATTTTAATCTGCAGAAACTATACCAATTCAAAACATTTTTATCTTAGAGTAGAAATTGTAGTGACAGATATAATATTATTGCATCCATATGTTCTTTTTTTTCTGGAAAGGGTACATCTGAAATTGCCAAACTATAAAATATAAAGGTCACCTAAAAATACCATAGTTTGAAAACAGCTGGTGACAAGAGATAACACATTTTTCTATCTCTGGGTAACTTTATTTTAAATTCTAAAGGTAACTTTGTCATTTATATTTGAATCATTAAAATTAAATTTGGAGTGATTTTTTATTACTTTCATTTAATTCATTAAAAAAATCATAGATATTATTTCTAGGGATGTTGCAGGACACAACATTCCCAATATTGAGAGCTAAAATAAGTTTGTATTTCTTTATATGTGTTAGAAAAGATTGTATGCCTAGAATAGAATATTTGAATATTACATGTATGGTATATAGAAAGACTAAACAAATACACTTGTACCCATTATTCAAATTTAGAGTAGAACATTTTTAAAGACTATTGAAAGGCTTTATATAGCCTTACTATATAAGAGCAGCTTTAAGTTCACAGAAAAAATTGAGCAGCAAGTTAAGTTCCCATATATCTCCTGCTCACACACAATTAGGGCCTCCCTACTATCAGCATCCCTCAATAGAGTTGTACATATGTTACAATCAATGAACCTACATCAATACATCGTTATCATCCAGAGTCTATATTTTACATTATTGGGTTTCAATCTTGGTGTTGTACATTCTATGGGTTTTGACAAATGTTTAAGTGGCATGTATCTACCTTTGCAGTATCATACAGAATAATCTCCTTGACCTAAAACGTCTCTGTGCTTCACCCATTCATTCTTGATTCCTCCCAACTCCTGGAAATCACTGATTTTTTATTGTCTTAGTAGGTTTGTCATCACCTGAATGTCATATGGTTGGGATTATATAGCGTGTAGCTTTTTTCAGATTGGCTTCTTTCACTTAGTAAACTATATTTGTATCCCCTCCAAGTCTTTGCATGACTTGATAGCTCATTTCTTTTTAATTCTAAAAAAAAAAAATTGATTAGCTAGCTGTACCACCATTTATTTACCCATTTACTTGCTGAACAGTATGTAGAGTGCTTCCATGTTTTGACAATTATGAATAAAGACTCTGTAACTATCTGTGTGCAGGTTTTTTGTGGTCATAAGTTTTCAACTCATTTGAGTAAAACCCAAAAGGTGGAATGACTGGATAAGAAGGAAAGAGTATGTTTCTTTTTGTAAGAAACTGCCAAAATGTTTTCCCAAATGATTGGACCAATTTGCATACCCACTAGCAATACACGAGAATTTCTCTTGCTTCACATCTGCCATTCATGCTAACATTTGGTGCTGTCAGTGTTCTGGGTTTTGACTATTCTAATAGTTGTATAGTGATATTTCATTGTTGTTTTAATCTGCATTTTCTAATGACATATGATGTGGAGTGTATTTTTCATATGATATTTGTTTTCTGTATATCTTCTTTTGTCCCTCACGATTTTAAAACTCCATGTTTTAAAATAGATTAAATGGGAATGAATTCCTTACTGATATGAAAATAAAGGGCTTAACAAGTAGAAGTTTATGGAGTTTTTATATAAACAGACAACTGTCTTTTCATATATAATAATATGGTCTGTCAGAGAATAATGGATTCCTATATTTCTTTGTGAGGCATATAAAATAAATTACAGTTACTTCTCAAGTGGAAAAATCTTCTTGACTAGATATGAACAGTCAGTTTGGCAATCAAATTTGTTTTAGGAAAAAAAGATAAAGTGTTATTAGGTTCAAACCCATGGATATAATCAAACATTGAATACAAAATATTCTGCAAAGTAAAATCTAAAACTACATTATTTGTAGAGTTTTTTATTTGCATAAATTTTTCTTTAATATAATAAGACATAAAAATACCTCTGTATCTCAAACATAATTTCTTTATTTAATTTATTACTTTAGTAGTCACCTCCCTCAGATAAGCTGTCTCTTGCAACACATCTAAAATAGCCAAATTAGCACATACCCACACTTTATCCATTTATTCTGCCATGTCCTTCAGGGAACTTCTAGACACTCACACATGTTAACTCTTTATACATACACATTTACAGTCACATAAACTGGACAAAAAGGTTCTTACAATTTAAATTTTTTGAAGTCTCCTCAACTTTTTTTAATTGGAGTTTTACATATACGGTTTTGTAGAAAAATCCCAACTGTAATAGAGTTCATTTACCAAAATCAGGAGTTTGCTTGTCACCTCTATCAAACTCAATCCTTTCTCTTTTAACATGTCCCTTCAAGACCCTCTTTACTATTCATAATAAAATTCATAAAAAGATATCCTACCCATACCATAATTTTAAAAATATAAAATACATAAAGGGAAATACATTTATGATTAAATAATTTGTAAATCAACTTTAAAAGATTTGCCATGTCTGTCTTAAAAAGTGTAATGAAGTCAGGTACTTATTTCTATATTTAGGATCATTGTGAATTCAAAAGCTACAAAAACAGACAGATGTAACACTGTCATACTGGAGACTCAAATACCCAAAGAACATTTGAGACAACTGATATATTTTTCCTATCTATTTTTAATGGTGAACATCTCTTAGCAAAATTCTGAACAAAACAATAAGTTTATTCTGAAATTACATGGTGGTTATGCTGAAACTACACCATACATTATTTGAATCAGCTTGCAAAATGGAATAAAATTTTCAACAGATTTCATGACAGTCTATTCTACACAAATGTTTGTTAGTATATTCTAAAAGAAGTACATGTTTCTTGATAAGATTATTTCATTAATTTTGAAAAATTGGATAACCATGGTCAAACCTACTAAATGACAATAGCATATCTTATACATTGTAAAATATAGTTTCATAGTTTATTTATTGATTTTTGAATTTCCAAAAATACCAGAGATTTGCACCACTCCCACTGAGAATTGCAGATTGAAAACTATTTTCCTGCTTTACCACTCCCCATGCAATATCAACACACATGTAAATGTAAAACTGGTTCATATTTTTATAAATTTATTGTGGTTTAAATTACAAGTAATAAAATTTACCTATTGTAAATGCACATTAAGTGAATTTTAGTAAATTTAAAGAGTTTTGAAACCACTCTCATAATCTACTTTTTAAATTTTTCTGACACCTGGAAATGATTTCTATGGTTATTGGCAGTTAATTCCCTCTCCCTCACCAAGCCCCAGACAACTACCAATCTTCTTTTTGCCTGTATACATTTGCTGTTTTTTTGGATATTTTATATAAATGAAATCACGAAATATGTAGCATTTTTTTGCACAGGACTTCTTTCATATAGCATAACATTTTTAGGATCATTTATGTTGTTACTTGTTTCACAAGTTTGTTCTTTTATTGCTGAATAGTATTTCATCATATGAATATATCACTGTTTTTGTTTGTTTTCTGAGTCACCAGTTGATAGACATTTGGATTACTTCTCACTTTTAGCTGCCATGAATAATGTTACTCTGAACATTGATGCACAAGACTTTTTGTAAATTTAAATTGTGGGGATACATAGAAGCTGAACTGCTGGGTTGTGAAATAAGTTTATGTTTAACATTTTCAAAAAAAATCACCATTTTGTTTATCAAAGTGACTGAACTATTTTATATTGCCACCACAGAAATTCATGAAGTTTCCAGTTTCTTCACCTCCTCACCAGTGACTTATTTTCATATCCTTTTTATTATAGTCATTCTAATAAGTGTGTAATGATATCACATTTTGGATTTAATTTGCATTTTCTTAATGACTCATCTGAAAACTTTCCCATGTTCATATTAAGTGTAAGCATAACTTTATTAATGAAATGTCTAATCACATCTTTACCTCATTTATATTTTTTGTTTAATCATTGAGTTGTAATTAGGGAGCCCCCCCCCAAAAAAAAAACCCTGGAATTATCTTTTGGAGGTCATACCAACTAAATTTACTGTGGGAGCCTGTGTTTGGCTTCGGTGATTTTTTTTTTTTGGACATTCTATCAACGTTTTGCCCATTTCATGACGGGTGATTTATGAGTGCACTTGCCCACACTGCACTGTGTGTTCAGCAGTTTTTGACCCCAAATGGCGTGACTCCTGTGCCCTACCCTCCCTGTTTACCTGATCTTTCCCTGAGTGACATTTTTGATTCCCCAATGAAAAAAGTCCTCAAAGAGAAACGTTTTGTCAGGGTGGAAAAGGTGAAACAAAAAATAGCAGAAGCAGTAAAAGGCATAAAAACGGACAAATTCAAATGCTGTTTTGAACAATGGAAAAAGTGTCTCCATAGGTGTATTGCATCAAACGAAGAGTACTTTGAAGGTGACTGAAGTTTAAAAAAACATAATTTTTAAATGAGTAAATTCTGGTGTTCTTTAGGTCCTCCTCATATATCCTGGATGCAAATATTTTCTCCAGTCTTTAGATCATTATTTCATTTTCTTAGTGGTGTTTTGAGGTGTAAAAATAAAATGCATTACAGCTTTTATGGGGTGCAATTCTTCAATTGTGTTTCTTTTATAGATTGCTTATTTGGTATTGCATCCAAAATATTTTTTGTTTAGCTCAAAGTCATAAAGAATTGCTGCTATGTTTTTTTAGATTTATCACTTACATTTAGATACATGATTTAAATTAATATTTGTGCACTGTATGAGGAAAAAGTCTAAACATTTTTGGCATGAAGATACAAAAATTTCCCAGCGCTATCTCAAAGAAAGACAATCATTTTCACCTTGAATTGCATTCATACCTTTATTGGAAATGAATTGGCCAGAAGTAAAATGATTGTTTTCTGAACTTTTCATCCTATGTCATTATTACATCTGTATATATTTATGCCAAATCAACACATGTTATACATGTCAATAACGATGACTTTATAGACAGGAAGGTTTGAAATGGGACAGTTTAAGACTTTACATTTGTTTTCCTTTTTCAAAATTACTTGGCAATGTTTGATCATTTTTAAATTTATCTTAAAATCTACCTGGAAATTTCTTCAATGGAAAGAGGATACTGAGTAATTATAAAGATTTTGTTAGTTCTCTAGATCCGTTTAAGGAGAATTAACATATTACCATTTCTGAGCCTAGCAATCCATAATCATAAACTTTCTTTTCAGTGATTTATATCTTTTTATTTCTTTTAAATTAAAACCAAACAATGATTGATAGTTTTTAGAGAAATAAACTTAGATTCCTTTTGGTAAATTTATTCCTATTTTACTTATCTTTTAGGTTGTTGGGAATGGAGTTGTTTTCTTATATACATGTTCAGATTGTTCGTTGAAAGTTTATGGAATTTTAAGTAATGTCTTATATTAATCACCTATCTGGCAATATTACTGAAAGTGTTTATTAGTTACAGCACTTAATTTTCAATTTGCCTAAAAAATTCTCTACCTTTTTCACATATAGTATCATGTCACTGAAAATTGGAAATAAGATTTTCAGTTCTACTTTTCATTATACATCCTTCTATTCTGTAAATATTACAGCACTGCCGAGAACTTCCAGTAAGATTTTGAATACATGCAAGAGCTTAATATTTTACCTTTCTCTCATCATAAAGGGAAAATAAGTTTTTCATCATTAAGGATAATGGTAGGTATTGGTTTTTCCTAAATGACTTTTATCACTCTGAGTTTATTCCTACTTAGTCAAACAATTTTGTTATGAATGGATGTTTGAATGTTTCAAATTCATTTCTGCGTCTATTGAATCAATTATGTGATTTTTGTGCTTTTTTTTGTTCATTGTTAAACTAACCTTGCTTTCTTATGACAAATTTTACTTGGTGAGATTCTGTGTATTTTTATAAGTTGCTGGATTTGTTTTGTTAATTTTTAAAAAATTACAACCAAACGTGCAGGTATTGCACACACAGTGTATTGCTTGGACACACTGTGTGAGGGTGAGGTTTGAGTGTTTATTGAGCTCATTTCCCACACAGTGAGCATGAGCCCACTTGGTAGTTTTCAACCCTTGCCCATCTGTCTCCCCCACTTTTAGCTGTCCCTAGTGCTGTTGTTTCTGTGCTTATACCCGGGTGTACCCAGTGTTTAACTCCCACTTACAAGTAGAAACATGCAATATGGGTTTTCTGTTTTTCTGTTAATTTGTTTAGACTAACGACCTCCAGTTGTATCCATCTTGCTGCAAAGGATATGATTTTGTTCTTTTTTTATGGCTCTGTAGTAGTCTATGGTTTATATATTCCACGTTTTCTTTATTCAAACCACTGTTTATCGACAACTAGATTGGTTCTGTGGTTTTGATATTATAAATAAAGCTGTGATAATTATATGAGTGCAGGTGTCTTTTTGTTTAGAACATTTTGTGCTCCCTTGGGTAAATACTCAGTAGTGGGATTGCTGAGTTGAACGGTAAATCTATTTTTAGTTATTTGAGAAATCACCAAATTGCTTCCTACAGGGCTGAACTAACTTACATTGCCACCAACAGTGTTCTCATTTCTCCCCATCCTCACGAACACTTGTTGTTGTTGTTGTTGTTTGCCTTATCACTAATAACCATTCTGATTATTATTGTGGACGGTTCTTTGTGGTTTTGATTCTCACTTCTCTATGATTAATGATGTTGGGCATTTTTCCATATTGGTTGTCTGCTTGTATGTTTTCTTTTGATAAATATCTGTTCAATTCTTTTGTCCACATTTTTAATGGTTTATTTGGATTTTGCCTGTCAATTCATTTAAGTTCCTTAGATATTTTTATAGATTCTGGATATTAGTCCCTTGGTGGATACATATCTTTTAAATGTTTTCTCTATATGTTGTGTATTTACTCTGTGAATGTAAGGTAGTAGTGATGAGTCCTCTTTCACATTTGGCTTTAGCAATTTGATTCTTCTTCAGCAAGATAGGGATATTTCTGTTTGTTAATTATGTCAAGGAATAAACTTTAACTTTAGTTGATTATTCTGTTTGACTCTTTTCTATTTTATTGATTTCCATTCTAACATTTTCTTCCCTCATTTATTTTTCTCCTTTTTCTCTTGTTTTATTAAGTTGAAATTTGAAGTCGTCATTGATTTGAAACCCGATTTAATTTCTAATAATAAGTATTGGTTTAAAACTATAAATATTCCTTTAAGATCTTTTTTGACTATGTCTCATAAATTTTCATATGCTCTGATTGTTGTTTTTGCTATACATTGATCTATATCTGTACATATATTTCATTGTGGCCTCTTTTTAAATGCACAATTTATTTAAATATTTTTAAAATTTAAGAACTTTCTAAATATCTTTTCAGTATTCATTTCTAATTTATTTCTGCTGTATTTAGAAAATATGATTTGTATAATGTCAATAGTCTCAAATTTATTGAATTCTGTTTTATCTCCTTACATATGATATATCTTGAAAAATGTTCCATTGTACATTAAAAGGATGTTGTTAATGCATGAAGTGTTCTTTAAGTGTAAGTTAAAGCAAGTTGGTTACATAATTGTTAAAAGTCTTTCATATCTCTGCTTATTTGTTATATAAATTATTGTGTCAACTACAGAAACCTCAATCTATTAGCGCCAAATGTTCCATTGCTTTGAGTATTTTATGTCGCTGTCTTAACTGAATATTCATTTACAAGTTTCATGTACTTCTGATACATTTACTCTTTTTAATAGGAAATGCCTCTCTTTATCTTTAATTTTTACAGATATATCTAGCTTGTCTAATATTTTGAAAGTCAGTCTAACTTGCTTGTATTTGTTGTTTGCATAGAGTATCTTTTACCATCTTTTTACCTTCAAACTTTGTGTATATTAAAATCTGAAATGTGATTTTTTATGACAAAGTAAATTTGGATCTTATTTTTTATTCAGTCTGACAATCTCTATCTTTTTGTTGTTTTCGTTGCAAGGTTTAATTAATTTGTTTTACTGTATTTATCAGTGAGATAGTATCTGTATATGACATTTACTATTTGTTTTCCATATCTGATAATCCTTTTTATTACTTGGTCACTCTTTGTCTATTTTTGTTTAAAAATACAGTTTTATTTTACAATTTAATCTAGTTGTCTTGTGTAGTTTTATATTTTACACTTATATTCTTGGTAGTTACTGTAAAAATTGCAATGTACATATTAACTTATCAGATCTACTTCAGATTAGTACAAACATAATCTTTGTAAAATAAAAAAAGTTGTTCTAATGTATTTTAATTTTCATCTTTCATTTGTGCTATTATGTTTGTATGTATTACATCTGTGTAGACTATACACCTAATATGTTGCAATAATTTTATGCAATCTTGTTTTTCATAGATATTGAGGGAAGAAAAGAAAAATATTTTACACAGTTCTTATCTACCCGCAAATTTATATTTCGAGAGCTCTTTATTCCCTACTGTCAATTCATCTGTCATTTCTTTTCAGAAGTAAGAATCTGCCAGGGGGCGGGGGAGGGCACATCTCATCAACAAGGGTATCTGCATCATGAACGTTTATATACCTAACCCTGAATTGTATCCAACATCTTTAAAATATAAATTAATAAATAAATAAAAGACTTCCTGTTATATTTTTGTAAAGCAGATATAATAGTAACAAATTCTCTCGTTGTTCATTTATATGGCAGTAACTCTGTTTCACCTTTTACCATTATCATTCAAAAATCATGGTGCTGGATATAAAGTTTTATATATATAAAATTATATATATATATAATTTTTCCTTCAGTTATTTAGTATCAGCCATTATTCTCATCATTCCTGATAAATTGTTTTTCCCTTGTTGCTTTCAAAGTTGTTTTGTTCATTTGTTTTTTACTTTAAGCAGTGGTTTCATTTTGCTCTGTGTAATTGCTTATTTCTTCACATTTAATGTGATTTGTTTCATTGAATTTTTTGCAGATGTATATTGATGTTTTCCATAAAACGTAGGAATTTAAAATTATTTCTTTATGTATTTTTCTCCCTTTCATCTCCTCCTGGGACTCTCATAAAATGCATGTTTTTATGCTTTAGTGGTATCCACAGATCTATGCAGCTCTGTTCATTTCTCTTAATTCTTTGTTTTTCTCTCTGTTCTTCAGATTGGATAAACTCTTATGATATACCTTCAAGTTTACCAATTTTTAGTTTTTCATCTAAAACTACTATTGAGTCCCTTGAGTGAAGTTGTTATTTCAGATATTGTTATTCTAAATTCATAATTTACATTTAGTTATTTTTAAGTAATTGCTTTATGAGATTCTGTATTTATTGAGTCATTCTCATTTAATTGCCTTTAATTATTTATAAATAGTATCATTCAGTTTTTTCATATGTTTATAAGAGTTGCATTGACATCTTTGTCTACTAGTAACAGCCAACATATAGTCCCATTCAGAGAGTTTGTATTGACTGCTATTTTTATGAGTCACAATTTCCAAATTCTTCATATTTTTTGTTGGAAACTGGATATGTTAGATATTACATTGTTTTTTGTTTTGTTTTGTTTTGTTTGTTTGAGTCGGAGTCTCACCCTGTCACCCAGGCTGGAGTGCAGCGGCTGCTCCCGGCCACCGCAGCCTCGACCCACTGGGCTCCGGCGATCCTTCCCCCTCAGCCTTCCGAGTAGCTGGAACTGCAGGTGCGCGCTACCATGCCCTGCTAATTTTTTGATTTGTTATGGAGAGGAGGTCTCGACAAGTTGACCCGGTGAGTCTCGAACCCGCGGGCTCAGGCAATCCACTCCCCTCAGCCTCCCAAAGGCGTGGGATTACAGGCTGAGCCACCGAGCCCGGTTTTTGTTTTAACAATATATTACCATTTCTCCCTTTTAGGATTATTGTTATGGGTTTTTATTGTTTTGGTCTGTTTGTTTAATAATTTGCATTAATTATGCCTCAGAAAAGTAGTAAAAAGTAAATAGTTTGGTGGGTAGTGCAAATTAAACCATATTGGTAAGCTCTTTAATATATATATGTGAACTTTCTGCTTAGATTAGTTTTGTATATGTTTGAAAATGTCCATAATAAAATTAAAATATATATTAACCTAGTAAAATTTGATTAACTAATTGAAGGCCTGGTTCAACATTAGAATTTTTAACAAACAAGTATCCCTATGCCAAAACAATAAAGCAATACTGCTTTGCCAATCACAAAATAAGAAATAGTTCTTTTGCATTGTAAAATAAAACTAATAACAATAAACAGATTAAAGTTTAGAAGTTCCCAGAGATTGTGGGACTGTGCATAGAATTAAATCAAAGCTAAATATGCCAATTAGAAAATAGTGTGCATAAGGAAATAGCTGATGTCAAGTCAGTGAATCAGACATCTGAAGGGAATGTATCTACAAAAATACCAAAAAAAAGTTAAAAAATTATTTGCTCTTACCCTCTTTTTCCAAAAATTATTGAATGGATTTAAAATTCCTAAAGAGTTTCTCCATTGATTTAATACTATTTTTCAAAAGAATTTGCTTCTCTAAAATCTGCAAATAGAGGAAGTTAGATTAAAAAAAAAAAAAAGAATAAATCTCCATTAGAGGATGAACTTACAAACCAAGTGGAAACTTCTCAATTAAGAGGCCAGCTTTACCCTGATTACAAAACAGAACAGAACAAAACAAAACACTTTACAAGAACTTCAAGTCTACAGAGATTCTGTGCTGGCTGGGCATGGTGGCTCATGCCTATAATCTCAGCAATTTAGGAGATCAAGGTGAGAAGATTGTCTGAACCCATGGGTTTGAGACCAGCCTGGGAAACTTGGTGAGACCTCATCTCTACAATAAATCAAAAAAGAAAAGTAGCTGGGCATGGTGGTGTGTGCCTCTAGTTCCAATTGATGGTGAAGGATTACCTGAGCCCAGCAGGTCTAAGCTGCAGTGGCTGTGAGCATGCCACTGCACTCCATTCTGGGTGACAGAGTGAGACTCCAACTCAAAAAAAAAAAAAAAAAAAGAAAGAAAACAAACAAACAAACAAAACTATATATCATTGTATACCACATTTTTTAACGAATACGTACACAAAAATCTTCTTAAGATACTAGCAAACTGAATCCAGCAACGTATAAAAATGATTGTACACCATGATCAAGTGAAATTTATTTCCAGGAACTATAATTTGTTTAATAACAGCTAATCAATCAATGTAGTATGTAATGTTAATAGAATAAATGATAAAAATCGCATAATCCTGATTGATGAAGAAAAAGCATTTGAAAAATACAATACCCTTTCATGATAAAAGTACTCAATAAACTAGGAATAAAAGGGGACCTTTCTAATTTTATAAATTACATTATGAGAAATCATCAGTTCACATTATACCTAATGGTGGAAAACTAATTGCTCTCTCCATTATATCAGGAACTTGACAAGGATGCTTGTTCATGTTGTTTGTAGTCAACATTGTAGCAGAGAGTCTAGCTGGGGTAATTAGTAATGAAAAGAAAAAAAAAAAAGCCTGCAGATCGAAAAGAAGGAAGTTTGCAAATGGCATGACCTTATATACAAAACATCCTCAGCAATTAAACAAAACAACTGCTAGAACGAATAAATAAGTTTGATAGGTTACAAGTCACAAGCTAAACATGCACAAGTAGAGGTATTTCTATACACTAGAAATAAACAATCTGATAATGAAATACCATAACTACAAACTAACATTCCATTTACAATAACAGGAAAAATAATAGTAGGAATACATTTAAGAAAAGAAATACAAACATTTTCTAAAAGCTACAAAACTGTTGAAAAAATTAAGAGCTAAGTAAATGCAAATACACACTCATATTTATTAGCATGGGAAACTTAATATTGTTTGGCTGGCAATACTCTTGCATGTGATCTAGAGATCTGATGCCATTCCTAGTGAAGTCGCAGGTGTTTTTTGTTTGTTTATTTGTTTGTTTGACAATAAGTTGTCAAACTGGTTCTAAAATTCATATGGAAATTGAAGAAACTAGGTATTGAAAAAATCATTTTGTAAAATGATTACTAAGTTGAAAAAACAAAATTTTTTTATTATATTTACATGAAATGTCTGTGATAATTATATCTATATATAGAAATGAAATAGTGGTTTTTAGTGGGAAAGAAAAATGAGTAGTGAATGCTGAAAGATACAGAGTTTCTTTTGGGATGGTGAAAACGTTTTGGCACTAAATAGTGGCAACCTTTGTACAATTTAAGAATATAATGTGAAGCACTGAATTGTATATTTTAAGGTGTGAATTTTATGATGTGTGGGAGGGGAAAGAAAGAAAGAGAGAGAGATCTAAATCTTTTTATTTCATGATAATGTGAAACAACACTACATCTTTTTTTCTTATTGTTCTTACATGCACTTAATGAGGTAGCATAAGCAGTATATCCAGAAGAATGATTAATATGTTTCATTTCAGTTGTCATTTGTCTCCTTTTCTCTTAATTCTTTTTTCTATTGTTACTTTCTAGCATTTGTATTATTATGATAACCATCTACTTTTGCTAAAAAACTAGTATTATTTTAAAATTTAATTTTTATTTCCCACTGAATTGTCTTTGTTCTGACTAATCTTGAATTAATCAGTTCAACTAATTTGACTTCTTACAACATGGAAGAATTTTCTAAATACTTTTAGGACCTAGAAATGTTTAAGAAAAATCATTAATGTCCAGGTATTTTCAATAAAGGCAGCAGTACAAGATACACACACACACACACACACACACACACACACACACACACATTCTCTGCCTGGAAGAGATATTAGGAAACCTTATGGGAAAGATACTAGAGAGCTGTTAGACAAACTGATTATAAAACTGAGTTCTAGATCTAGTGACAAAATCAATTCCTGTGTGATTGAGTCATATATAATTGTTATGTCCTATAATCACACACAACACAGACACACACACATATATAGATATCGTCTCCAAAACCACTTTCAACTGAATAATATCAATACCACTGAAATAGCTTATTAGATGTATAGTACTACTTTGAAAAATATCAATACAAGCAGAAATAATGAAAATAATTATGGAGGTATTAAAGATTTAACTGAGCAATAGATAAATGGAAAGTTTCATCAAGAGTTCAAGAACACTATTCAAAAATCATAATACAATAAATGACATAGAAATGGGGATAAATTCACAAAAAATTGACTATGGACTAGTCTGACTGAATCAGAAACAGGTGGCAATAATCAAAGAATATATTTTCCAAATCTTACTATAATCAGAGTTTCCATTTATGTGGATTTCACATACCAGAAGGAGAGATAGCAAGTAGGCATTTTCTCTGTTCCTCAGTGCTATTTGAAAAAAAATGCTTTCTTCTTTCATGAGAGTCATGTAATTAAGCAATTCCTCTCTAACCTACAAGTATCAAATTAATTTAATCATCCTATATCAGTAACTAAGGCTTCAGAGCATGACTAATATTATTTCTCTCACATCCATGTCATGTCACCATCCTAATATTTTGAATTACATAAACAGATATTACAGTAGCAAATATATTTTGACCCCATCAAGTTCGTTATTTTTTATTTCTACTTCTCTTATTATCTATATACACAACCTGGAGTTTAACATTACCAAAATTGTTCTACATTTCAAATATAAAAAAATCAGATATCCTACCTTTCTTCTAACTCTAAAGCCATTACTCACAACTATTTGTTTTTATAGAGACATATATCGCCTTATCTCCTTCCTTGTCTCTTACGAGTCTCTTGGGGCTCCACTGTCATCATCATCTGCCTTGAATCCAAATTCTTCGCTATGTGGTTTTTCCATATGAACCCAACTAATCTCAAATAATCTCTTTTCTCAATTCCACATGATTTGAAAAACATTCCTTAGAAAATGTCACCACTATAAAGATTATCACACTATCTTGAGAAAATAAATTTTTCTTCTCGTAAACCTGTTTATCTACAGACTTTTCTTGTCCCATTTAGTAACTGTTCACTACACTGCTGCTCTTTCTCAGCCTACAGATCATTGATTCCTTCTTGATTCATGTTACTCCAGTTAATTCAGTAAGTCCTGACAACTTTATCTTTAGTGCTTTAGTATTTTCTTAATATGCATCTGTCCACATTAGGATGTAAATTCCATGTGATCAAGTACTGATCGGTTTTGTTCAAGATTCAATCTTTATGTCTAAAATGCTGGTTACAATAAATAGTAAACTAGTAAAATGGTCTTAAAATTAGGTTTGGATCCTTAACAATGCTTTATAATAATAGCATTTTTCTTTGGCTCAGCTGCTATTGTAATCTTTAACATTCTTTTCAGGTGACGTCTCTTCATTTTGAATATTTACTTCCATTTAGATGAGCTTTCCTTCATACTTTTAGAAACTTTAAAGGCAATTCAGCATGACCTATCTGGAGCTACACAATGTTTGTCAATTCAGAATAATTGCCATTTCCTATACACTAGTGTTTCAAATGCTCAAGATATTCATTCCAATGCAATTACTTAAGTGTGGTTTCAATAATCTATTCCATGATTCCAAACTTCAGATGTTTCTGAGAGATGAGATATCTTATTTGACCAGAAATCACATGGCTAGTAGCTTACTACCTTATTTTACCATAAAGCCAATTTCCTATTCAGAATGATATTCTACATTATACTATAAACATTTATAAGTTATTCAATAAGTTCATAGATTGTAGTGCTAAAATGAACATGACAAAAAAAGCATGCATATCAAAATGCTGAACTACTGTTCAATTAAGTAAAGACAAATCATTGATCTCCATATAATGACATGAGTCCAAGTTTTGTCAATCTGTTTCCAGTTAGTGTTTGAATATCATATTGAAGAATCTGGTTTTGTCACTTCTTTTTGAAATTTTGAAACTTGGTAAGTTATATTTATGTTTTGAGCTCATAACCTAAAGTCTCCTTTGTCTGGTATTCATAGGATCCTCCTGGTAATCTTGTGATGCAGAAATGTGCCCCTTCTGTACATACACTTTCTTACCCTTACCTTAAACTACACTTTCTCTGAGAAACCATAGATAATGAGAAATTTGCCAAGTTTTTCTGCTGGAAACATATGTCCATTTCAAGGTTATTCACAGACATCCTGTGCAATGATATGATGGCACGATGTGCCATTAAGGTGCCTGCCAGCAAAAGTGCCATTTGAAAAGGAGGTTTGAAATTTATCCTATTAAGTCCAATGGACATGGAAAATTTCTCATAATGTCTGAAGTGTTGACATAGTGAAGTATGGCTGTGAGTCAGGAGAGGACATGATGAAAGTTGGAGCAATTTATCAGTTCCAATTTTGCATGAAACTTGTTCCTCATTCATTGGTTAAACACACTTTGACTCCATTTCTAAGCCTGTTCTTTCGATTTTTGCCCACATAAGTTAGAAAAGCATTAAAAACTCTTTCATTTGATCTTCTCCCTTACAGTTTGATGTTTAATAGCTATTCTTTCCTTTCGCCCATGTCTTCATGAGGGAACGAAGAAGTAAAAATTATGGAAAATGAGTAAAATTTCCCCCCCTTCCTTTTTAAGAAAATTGCGGCTAGCAGCATCATCAGCAACCCAAGAAAGAGGAGGAGAGAAAGCAGTCTGCAGGAGAGATTGAGTGTGAGCTTTCCATCTGGGCACTAATGTCACCTAAACCATTCCAATGCTGAAGATTCCCATCTTATCCTCTAGATGTTCTTCTTTTCACACAGGATACCGAGCAGGATTTGAGACTTGACTGACATTGTAATTTGCAACCCAGCAGGATCAACAGATCAATGTCTGATTTCGGTTTTCAGGTATCTCAGTTTTGCAGCTTCAAGAGATAAGAGATTCTTTTTACCATTACTGTAGAAAGTTTCTTAATTTCTACCAGCTCCTTGAGCTGCTATTTGAACTTTTATTTTCTTTTTAAATTCTAATGATTTTTGAGGCTGTATCCAACTTTACAGTCCTCGGTTTCCTTCTTTGTTCACCCTGTTAAATGGCAGTGACATCACAGTCCCCATAATCTTAGATCCCTTCGGGCACTTTATTTTCGATGATCGCTAAGAATAATTAAGGTTTCTTTTGCTATCATAGGCTTACTACATTACCATTGAAAAATATTTTGGGGAACACGACTGCCTAGCTAACAACACAATCAACTGAAAATTACTTAAGTTATTATTCCTTAATGAAAAATTGAATGATAAAATCACCTCTCTGTTACTGGGCAAATTTATTAAGTTTGTGGTAGATATCTAACATAAAAATTGTGTATCATTGACTATTAATCCAAAGAATAGTGTAAGGAATTGTTGATAGTGTCAGCATTGATAATGAAAAAATAAAATAAAAATATGTCTGTTTGTGTATATCTGTATCTACATGTATGTAAATTATATATTCAGGTGTGAAATAATTAGACTAATTATATAAAGATTGATAAAAGGAAAAGTTGCAGAATGGACACTATACTTATATAATTTTTTTAAATAAAATGCAAATAAAATCATAATCATAACAAATAAAATTAACTAGGTTGATTTCTAAGCTATTCTTTATGCATATTATTCAAAGAAGTTTAATATAGCTTATATTTGACCACTAATACTAAAAATAACCATGTCTCATTATTTAAAAAACAAACATTTATATATAGACATATATATTTACACACATATACCTATGTATTTATTTCTGTGTGTGTGTGTATATATATATATATATGCATTCACATTAATGGCTGTTTTATGCATAAATATAATTATATAAATATATCTGTATATGGAGGGGAACAGAATTATCTTTTGGAAGGCAGGTCCCTTGTATACTTGGAGTTTGTTCTTCTGAATCAAACCTTCAACAAAAATTATTATCTGGAAGTTTGGAGAAAGTTGTGTTACAATCTGTGGAAAAATGACCAGACTTCTGGCATAAAGTTTCTTCCACCAGGACACTGCACTTGTCCACATCACTCTGAATGTTCAGCAGTTTTTAACCAAAAATGGCATGACCCCTGTGCTTCACCCTTTCTAGTCACCTAATCTTGCCCCAAGTGACTTGTTTTTTGTTTCCAGAAGAAAAAATTCTTCAAAGGAAAATGTTTTGCCAATGTGGAAGAGGTGAGACAAAAAATTACAAAGTACACAAAATTGACAAGTTCATCGTTTTGGGCAGTGGAAATGGTGTCTTGATATGTGTATTGCATCAAATGGAGAGTACTGTAAATGTGACTGAAGTTTAAACATGTAAGAATAAGTATACATTTTTTATAAATAAATTCCTTTTTTTATGTGTACCTCATCATGCACATATGTATGCATATATAAAATATAGCCATTGACTTCTCTAAGAGGAGTTAATAAAACTTAAATATCAATTTTATTATGTGATTTTAGTGTCTTAATGGTAGGTTAATTTGAGGACAATTTTATACTTTCTTTTTTGTCAATGAAATACTTTATTGTATTTTTAACAGATTTATTGTATATATACAAAAAGCTACATATTTATTGTATGCAATTTGATGAGTTTGGACATGCATATACCCTTGAAACTGCATCATAATCATGGTACTAAGCCTATCAATTATCGGCAAAAGCTTCTTCTTGCTCTTGCTCTACCTCTTTTTTTCTCGTAAACACTCTTAACCTGGAATATTTCCTCTTAACAAATTATTCAATGCACAACACAATATTATTAACTATAGGAATTATGTTGTGCAGCAGATCTTTAGAACTTAATCTGGCATACCTGACACATTATGCCCTTTGAACAGTTCCCCATTCCCTTCCCCCCAGCCCCTGAAAACCACCATTCTACTCTCAGTTTCTATGAGTATTTTAGTGACTCTTTTAGTAGCATAATGCAGCATTTATCCTTTTTTGACTGGCTTATTTTACTTACCATGATGTCTTTTAAGTTTATCCATGTTACCTCATGTTGCAAGATATTCTTTTATTAAATGTTGAAATATATTCCATTGCATATATGTACCACATTTTCTTTATCTATTTTTCCACTAAAGGAAATTTGGTTTGCTTCAGTATCTTTGCTTTTGTAAATAATGCTAGACTAGAAATTAGCATGCAAATATCTAATTGAGACCTTGATTTGAGTTATTTTAGTTGTATAACCAGAAGTGGGATGTCTAGATCATGTTGTAGTTACATTTTTATTTTTTGAGAAACTTTTGTACTGTTTTCCATAGCAACTGCACCAATTTACGTGTCTACTAAAAGTATAGAAAGGCTTCAATGTTTTCACAACCTTTCCAACACTATTATATTTGGGATTATATTGTTTTATTTGATTTTTATAATAGCCGTATAACAAGTGTCAGGTGATATCTCATTTGCCTTTCCCTGATGATTAGTGATGTCAAGCAGCATTTTATACACCTATTAGTTATCTGTGTGTCATCTTTGGAGAAATACCTATTCAAGTTCTTTTTCTTATTTGTAATATTGATACTATTATTATTATTATTATTATATCTTCTTATACATCGAGTGATCTTTGGCAATGGTGCCAAACATACACAATGGAGAAAAAATAGTGTCTTCAACAAATGGCATTTGGAAAAACTCAATATCCATACACAGAAGAATGAAATTAGACCTTTATCTTACCCCATACACAAAAATCAACTCAATAAATTTAAGGCTAAAATATAATACTGAAATTGTAAAACTCTTGAAGAAAACATAGAAGAAAAGCTTTTTGATACTAGTCTTGGATATGACACAGAAGCAAAGTATATAAAAGCAAAAAATAGACACATGGGACTACCATAAACTAAAAAGTTCAGAACAGTTTAACAGGGTGACAAGACAACCTACGGAATGGGAGATAATATTTGCAGGGTATATTTCTCATAAGGAGTTAGTATTAAAATATATAAAGCAAATTAATTTTGAAATACCATAAAATGCACACATATTTAGGAATAATTCTTAATCTTTTTCCATTACTTTTTTTTTTTTTAGTTGGAGTCCATCGCCCAGGCTGGAGTGCAGTGGCAAGCTGAGGACTACACCAGCGTTGACCTGCTGGACTCCAGCGATCCTTCCACCTCAGCCTTCAAAGCAGCCGGAACTACAGGCACGCGGTACCACACCTGGCTAAACTTTTTTTTTTTTTTTCTTTTAATTGTGGAGACAAGGTCTCACCAAGTTGCCAGGGCTAGTCTCAAACCTGCAGGCTCAGGCAATGCACTTGCCTCAGCCTCTCAAAGTGCTGGGATTACAGGCTGAGCCACTGAGCCCGGCCTCCATTACTTTTTAAGATACAGAAAAATAAAATCATCAAGTTAGTTTCTTCAGTTCAACTTCTAAAATAATTTACCTCACTATACTTCTCAGTCTTCTTTGATGCAATCCTGGTCCCATTGTTACTAGACTGGATTCCGGCAATATCTAATTTTTGTCCATGCTTGACTTTCTTTATGCCACTGCAATCATTGATACCACCTTTAATACTTTAGAATGTTAGCAGTAAGTAGGTCACGTCACATATTTGAGAGTCCATCATTTTTTATTTTATTTGGAAAGCGGCAACAACAACGAAAACCCCTGTATTCCTTCCTATCCTCACCCACTTAAATCTCCAACCTCTTTCTAAACCACTCTTCCCCTTATGCACGTTCTCCCACAGTGAACTGCTAGAATCTACTCTTTTTTCCCCTAATGTTAGTTGTTTACTCCGTCTACACATAACAACAGATTCCTTCACTAAAAGTATTCACCAAACTCTAGCCTGACTTCCGGCTGCCTAAGACTGTGTCTGTAGGAGGACCCCAGGCCCCCTTAAAATGCTTGCCTGGGAAAGTTCAACTCAGCCAGGTAATTTATTGTCTGTTCTAACCAACACCTGACAATAGGACCCTGACCTCCCTTTCTTAGATCATTTACTGTAAAGGACTTACAACGTAAATATGTATCTCTCGCAACTCAGAAATATCTCTTCCAATTCTCTGATAGGGCCTGTCTCGCAGTTCTAACGTGAAAAGCAGCAAGACAGCTGGCCTAACTGCATCTACGTTGACCAATAGTTTGTAATTTCTCATTTTTCTGACTCTCTTGAGCCCCTGCTTGCCTCACTCTTCCTTCACATGCGTTTCCCAAATTGCCTCTGCATAAATAGAGTGGAGCTCAGCATTTTCCCCTGTTTTCAGTAGTTTCTGAATTAAATGTTTCTACTGTTTTAACTAACTTAAGACTATATTTATTTTTGACAATATATGAACAACTAGGCAATTCATGAGCAATTAAAGCCATATTTCCTGCTGTATTTTTTTCTTCTTTGAAGTCCAAGCTTCTCAACATACAAATTAGGAAATCACATTCACTAAGTAGATATTCAAATTGTAAAGTCACAGTGATTGAATAGGTATATATTTGAAAAATATGGTAACCATCTTTTAATTTTTATTGTTTTCCCTTTTGCTTATTTTTTTGTCCTTAAGCATTAAAAACAAACCAACAATAACAAGAAAATTTAAAAAACTACAGCTTGGTATACAGTATTTATTGTCAAATTATAACTTTTTTTTTAACCTGAGATTATAAAGATACCTCTAAAACATTATATTCATCACTGAATATGGTTCTCTAAATGTTGTTTGATAAATACAGTTTTAACATACACTGGGACTCTCTCTTTCTGGCCTTAGGTTTGTGTGTGTGAATAAAATTTAATATTATATTAGGTTTTATTTAAGAGTTAAATCACACTGACAATAAACAATGAAACTGAGGTTACCTAGAATTTTTTGCTGTGTTTGTTTACTTTATTATTGCTTAATTCAACACTTTGACAATTTATACTATTTAATGTATATTCTATAGAAATTAAAGGGATATATAATTACGCATTTTATAAAATTTCTGAAATCTTTATTTGTTGCCTTAGTGCATCTTAATTTGTTTCATCTGTAAATTAGGTAAAAGTAAATTGTGATTCTTAATTTAAATATCTCAAAATATGATGAACATAACTGGGCAATATCTAAAATATTAAGCAGGGGAATGGATATACATATTCAGTTTGACAGAACAAATGAGATCTACTGTCAGATAGATCAGTAGGATGACTATAGTTTGTAATAATCTATTATACTTCAAAATAAATAGAATAATTCGAATGTTTCTAGCATAAGGAAAAAGAAAATATTTAAGGTGATGGAAATTTCAGTTAATTTAACCTTTACAAATAATATGAATGCATTAAATTATCACATGTACAACAAAATATGTACATATATTATTTTCAATAAAAAATAAAATTAAGACAATTAAAAAATTAGGCATTCTGCAAGAGAAATGCCTCCAAGTTACCATTTTATAATGTTACCTATGGTAGCACAATATGTAAAAATACCTTTTTGTTTTAACCTTTAAATATAAAGTCAAATTTTATTAACCATAAACATCATAACCACCAATCAAAATTTTATATTAAGGTGAAATAATATTAAACTGAGTTTTAGCAAATTATGTCAGAAACAAAGAAAATTACTTGCTATAACACTTATTAAGTATTAAGTATGAAACAATTTAATGACAATAAAATTAGACATTACACATTTTACTATTTATACATCATATTACAAATAAAATTAGAGATGGGATTAAAATAATAAGCCAAAGATCTAAAACAAACTACTTCTGATGAATTCTAAGTAATGCAAGATACACTAAGAAAAGTAAAAATGGACTGAATGGCATTTATTGATTATATAGTACAAGATAATGATTTAAATTATGTAAAACAGTGACACAGAACATACACAAATGTATTACTTACAGTGCTAAAAAATGATTAGGCAAATAGTTTTTATTATTTTTTCCAGTATTTTGTAATCCATCTTTAATTTTTGACAACTCTAGTGTTTCTGAACACTGCTGTTCCATTTATTTTCATAATCTTGTTTTCCAAAGACATAGAGCCTATGGATTAAAGTGTTTTGCATTAGCTGAGCTATTTTTTTTTTTTTTAAGATGTGGGGTAAAATTCAGAATTGGGTAGATGAGTTATCTTCTTACAAGTAAATTTGGGCCTCCATTTTGTCCCCAGTGCTAGAAGTTTTCTGACAAATTCTCTTGGGTTTTCAAGGCATAGAATCATGTCAGCAAGAGGGATAATTTAACTTTTCCTGTGGGAATACCCTTGATTTTCATCTCTTGTTTGATTGCTCTAGATAGGACATCCAATACCATGTTGAACAGAAGGGGTGAGAGTTGGTCACCCTTGTTCTAGTTTTTAGGGGAAATGCTTTCAATTTCTATTTGTTGGGCAATATATTGGATTTTGGTTTATCATAGATGGCTCTTATTATTTTTAGGTGTGTTCCCTCTATTCTAGTGTTCAATGGAAGAAATGCTGGGATTCATTGGAAACTTTCTGCATCTAATTATATAATCATGTGGTTCTTGTTTTTACATCTGCTGATGTATTTAATTACAGTTATCATCTTTCAAATGTTTGATCAGACCTGCAACCTGGAGATGAAGCCTATCTGGTCATGGTGGATGATTTTTGAGTTGGGTTATTTGATTCCATTTGCTAAAATCTTGTTGAGAGTTTTTACATCTATGTTCATCGGGGATATTGACCCATAGTTCTCTTTCTTTGTTGGATCTTTGCCAGGTTTGAGTATCAGTGTGATGTTAGCTTCATAAAATGATTTGAGGAGCATTTCAGCATTACATTTTCCTCAATTGTCTGGAATACTTTTAATAGGATTGGTATCAGGTCCTCCTTTTATGTTTGCAGAATTCCACTGGAAAACCACCTGGTTCGGGACTTTTTTTTTTTTTTAGGCAGTTTTCTTGTGACAGAGTCAATTTCCTGGGTTATTATTGGTGTATTTAGAGTTTCTATTTCTTCTTGTTTCAACCTTGGGAGATTATGTGTTGTCAGAAAGTCCTCCATTTCATTGAGGCTTTCAAGTTTTTCCATTCAAGTGTGCATAGTAATCTCTTATAATCTTTTGTATATCTTTAGGAACAGTTGTGACTTGATCTTTTGCATTACTAATTGTGTTTATTTAGTTTTTTTCTTTCTTTTAGTTGGCTAGGGGTTCATCAATCTTGTTGATTCTTTAAAATAACCAGGTTTTTGTTTCATTGATTTTTTTTTTCTGTGATATTTTGTCTTCTATGTCCCATATTTAGGTTTTTACTTTGGTGATCTGAATTCTTCTGCTGATGTTATGGTTTTTGTGGTCATGTCTTTCCAACACTGTTAGGTAATTTTTTAGGCTGTTTCTTGTGATCTTTCTATTTTCTTGATGTGTGTACATTGAGATATGAATTATTCTTTTAGTACTGCTTTCATGGCATCCCAAAGGTTTTGGTTATATGTTCCTTTGCTTTCATTTGTTTGCAGAAATCTTATAATCTGTTCTGATTTCTGTGTTAACCCAGGAGTTGCTCAGTCTCATATTGTTTAGTATCCATGTCTTTGTAGATTTGGGAGAAATTTTGTTTGTGATGATATTTATTTTTATCCCACTGTGTTCTGAGAAGGTGAATGGCAGAATTTTGATCTTACGGAATTTGTTTATGCTTGACTTATTGCCAGGGATGTGGATCGACCTTGGACTACATTCCATGATGAATAGAATGTTTATACTGTGGTTATATGAGGTGAAGTCTTCGGTAGGTACGATTTAGGCCATTTGGTCAAGCATCAAGATAAGGGTCCCAATGTCCTTGTTGATTTTTTTGCCTGATGATCTATCTAGGATTGTTAGAGGGGTATTTAAGTCCCCAGCTATGATAGTGTTAGAGTCAATATCTTTTTTTGTTATTTACTTAGCAGCTGTTTTATAAAAACTAATGCTCCTGTGTTTAGTGCCTATATGATTAAGATGGAAATTTCTTGCTGATGGACTGAACCTTTTATCATTATACAGTGTCCTCTATATGTTTTTTAAAATTTTGATAGTTTAAAGGTTGGTTTGTCTGATATTAAGATCACAAATGTTTCCTTCTTTTTTGTTCCATTCACTTAAAAATTTGTTTTCCATCATATAACTTTGAGTCTGTGAGAGTACATCATGTTGAGAAGTATTTACTGGATGCAGAAAATTGTTAGATCATATTCCAGATAGCCATTTTATGCCTTTTCTGTAGTGCATTTAGTCCATTCACATTCTGGCTAATTATTGAGAAGTGTGAGTATATTCCTGTCATGAGGTTCTAATAAAGTTCTTTGTTATTGTTGTTGTTTGTTTATTTGATTTTTTTATTTTCTTCTGATTTTCGGGTTGCTATATGCGTGTGTTTTCAATTTTGCAGTCACAATGCATACTCTACTGATTCTCTGTTTTGCTACATTCTTGGGAAGACTGTGGTCATTTTCTTATTTGTCTGTGCTTAATAACTTCTTAAGCATTTCTTATAGAGCTGGTCATGAGGCAGCATAAGCACTTAGGAATTAAATGTCTGAGAAGGATTTTAATTCTTCATCACTGAGGAAACTTAACCTAGCTGCATAGGAAATTCATGGATGAAATTGTTTATCCTTGAGAACTCTGAAGATTGGAATCCAGTCTTTTCTAGCCTATAGTGTTCCTGTAAATAAGTCTGTGTGGATTCTAATGTTCTTCTCCAGTAGATAGTCTAAACTTTCTACTCACTACCTTTATAATTTTTTCTTTTATACCTACTTTGTATCAGCAAATTACTGTGTGTCTAGGAGTTGGTTTTCTCATTTGATGACTTTCAGGGTTATGCGAATCTCTTGTTTAAATGGCCATGTCTCTGATGAGATGAGAGGAGTTTTCTTTTTTTTTTTTTGCACCCTTAATTATTTTATTTTATTTCAAAATTTTTTTATTATAAAGATGTGGGGTACAATTCAGGGTTAGGTATACAAACGTTGATTATGCAGGTACCCTTGTTGATAAGGTGTGCTTCTCCCTTCCCTGGTAGTTTCTCTCAATTGCCAATCCCACCCTCGCTCCCCTAACAGTTTCTTGCTACTGTCAATTCCTTTCTTATAGTATTATAATTGCTCAAGATCCACTTATAAGTGAGAACATATGCTACTCTGCACTTTGTTTCTGTGATAGATCACTAAGTATGATCGACTCTAAATCTCTCCAAGTTGCTGCAAATTCCATAAGTTTGTCATTCTTTATGGCTGCATGGAATTCCATTGTGTATATGTACCAAATTTTTTAAATCCAGTTCAGTTTTGATGGGCAGCATGGTTGGTTCCATGTTTTTGCTATTGTGAATAGAGCTGCAACAAACATATGTGTGCAGGTTTTTTTTTTTTTTTTGTAGAATGATTTGAATTCCTCTGGTTATATTCCCAATAGAGGAATTGCTGGATCATATGGAAGGTCAATTTCTAGTTCTTTCAGAAATTGCCACACTTTCTTCCAAAGAGGTTGCACTAGTTTTCTTTCCCAACAGCAGTGTATTATTTGTTTTATTAATGATGACCATTCTTACTGGGATTAGATGGTATCTCAATATGGTTTTGATTTGCATTTATCTGATGATGAGTGAGGTTGAGCACTTTTTCATATGTTGTTGGCTGCCTGTATATCTTCTTTTGAGAAGTGTCTATTTCTGTCTTTTGCACACATTTTAAAGGTACTGTTTTTTTTTTTCTTTTCAGCATGTTTGAGTTCCTTGTAGATCCTAGATGTTAGGCCTTTGTCAAATATACAGTTGACAAATACAGTTTCCCATTCTGTGGACTATCTCCCTGCTCTCTTGATGGTTTATTTTGCTTTGCAGAAGCTCTTCAGTTTGATGAGGTTCCACTTGTCTATTTTGTTTCTTAAAGTATGGGCACATAGGGTTCTGATCAGGAATTGGTTGCCAGTTCCAATTTCCATAAGGGTATCTCCTGAACTTTCTAAGATTCTTATAGTTGAAGGTTTTACGTTTAGGTCTTTGGTCCATTTAGAGTTAATTTTTGTGTACGGTGATAGGTAGGGGTCCTGTTTCAATGTTTGCATGTGATCAGTCAGTTTTCCCAGCACCATTTACTGACTAGCTACTCCTCTCCCCAGGGATTGTTGTTGGAAGCTTCGCAAAGATGATTTGGTTGTGAAATTGAAGTGTTGCTTCTGGAATCTTTAACTTGTCTGTGTGTTCTAGTACCAATAACAGGCTGATGCGATTACTTTAACCTTATAGTAAAGTGTGAAGTCTGGAAGTGTGATAACTCCTGCTTTGTTTCTTTTACTAAGGATTGCTTTGGCAATTCGTGGTTGTTTATGTTTCCATATGAATTTATGTATTGTCTTTTCTAGGTCTGAGAAGAATAATATTGGTAACTTAATGGGTATTACATTGAGTCTGTAGATTGCCTTTGGTAGGATGGACATTTTAGCAATGTTGATTCTTCCTATCCATGAGCATGGAATATTTTTCCATTTGTTTGTGTCTATTTGGATTTCTTTGAGCAGTGTTTTGTAGTTCTTATTGTAAAGGTCTTTCACCTCGCTGGTTAGAAAAATGCCAAAGTCTTTCTTTTTTTTGTGGCTATTGTGACGGGATTGTGCTTTTAATTTGGGTCTCTGCCTGTTTGTTGTTGGTGTTTAGGAATGAAACTGTCTTTTGCACATTTATTTTGTACCTTATGACTTTGCCAAAGTCCTTTATGAGTGCAAGCAGGTTTTTGACAGATTCACTTGGATTTTCAGCGTATAGGCTCATATCATCAGCAAAGAGAAATAACTTAACTTCCTCTTTTTTTTTTTTTTTTTTTTAAGTTTGGATACCCCTGATTTCCTTCTCTTGTCTAATTGCCCTAGCTGGGATGTCCAAAACAATGTTGAACAAGAGGGTTGAGTGAGCAGGCTTGTCTTGTTCAGGATTCAGGGGAAATGTTTCCAGTTTCTGTTCATTTAGCAATATGTTAGCCGTGGGTTTATTATAAATTGCACTTACTACTTTGAGGTATGTTCCTTTTATACCTAGGTGTTTGAGGGTTTTTATCAAGAAGTGATGCTGGATTTTATCAAAAGCGTTTTCAACATCTAATGACATAATTATGCAGAGCTTGTTTTAATGTATATTCTGTAGTTTTTAGGTGGAATAATCTGTAGGTATCTATTAAGTCCATTTGGCTGAGTGTCAAGTTTAGGTTTGGATCTCTTTGTTGATTTTTTGCCTCAATGATCTATCTAGAGCTGTTAGTGGGGTATTCAAGTCCATTGCTATAATGGTGTTAGAGTCAATATCTTTTGTAGTTTACTTAGTAGTTGCTTTATAAATACTGGTGTTCCTGTTGTGTGCATATATGTTTAGGATGGATATTTCTTGTTGATGGATTAAACCTTCTATCATTAATGTAGTGTTCAAATGCATTTTTTAAAATTTTTGATAGCTTAAATGTTGTTTTCTCTCATATTAAGATAATGACTCCTGGCTTCTTTTTTTACCTATTTGGCTAGAAACTATTTTTCCATCCTTTAACATTGAGTCTGTGTGTGTCCCTTGTATTGAAATGAGTTTCCTGGATGTAGCAAATAATTGGGTCATGGTTTCTTATCCAGTTTGCCATTCTGTTTCTTTTCAGTGGTGCATTTACTCCATTCACATTCAGATTGGTTGCTCAACTGTGATTGTTTATCCCTGCCATGAGGTTCTTATAAAGTTCTTTCTTTCTTTGCTAGTTTTCTTTTGGCTTTGTGGTTGATGTATGTGTGTTTTCAAGTTTCTTGTTGTGCTGTATTCTTTGTTGATTCTGTATTCTGCTGTTCTCTTGGGAAATGTGTGGTCATTCATTTTTTTTTTCTTTCTTCTGTGCTTAATACCTTTTTAAGTGTCTCCTGTAGAGTTTGTCTGGAAGCTGCAAATCTCTTAGGCCAGGGATCCTCAGACTTTTAAAACAGGGGGCCAGTTCACTGTCCCTCAGACCATTGGAGGGGCAGACTATAGTTTAAAAAACCATTTGCATTAGCACTGAGAGCTGACTATTTGCATTATCACTGTGATGTAACCCCCCTAGAAACCACCCCCAACCAACTAACCAACTTCAAAAAAAAGGCTCTCCTAACTTAAAAAAAAAGCTTTCCTAACTTAAAAAAGACTCTCCTAACTTCAAAAAAAGGCGCCCCCTATCTGCAAAAAAAAAAAAAATTAGATCTCCTAACTTCAGAAAAAAAAGGCCCCCCTTAACCGCAAAAAAAGGCCCTACTAACTGCAAAATTAAAAAAAAATAGACCTCCTAACTTCAAAAAAATAAATCCTAACTTGTTCTTACCTCGGTCCTCAGGCAGCAGCAGGCTCTGCACAGGCAAGTTCGTGACTCATCCAATCACACCTGAGGCTGAGAGGAGGAGTCGAGAGACAGAGAGAAGGAGGGGAGTGGAGAGTGTGACTCACATTCCACACATGCGCACTGTGAGCCTGGATGAGTCGGCTGCTAGGCAGGACAGGCAGCAGCAGCAAAAACACCTGGTGGGCCGGATAAATGTCCTCAGCGGGCCATAGTTTGAGGACCCCTGTCTTAGGCATTGAATGTCTGGCAAAAATTTTAATTTTCTATAACTGATGAAGTTGAGCTTGGCTGGATAGGAAATACTTGGTTGAAATTACTTATCTCTGAGAACTTTGAATATAGGGCTCCAGTCCCTTCTTGTAGTGTTTCTGTTGATAGGTCTGCTGCTATTCTGATTGGTTTTCCTCAGTAGATAGTCTACCCTTTTTCTCTTGCTGTCTTTAGGATTTTTTCTTTTGTGCCTACTTTGAGTAGGCAAATTGCTATGTGTCTAAGGGTTGGTCTTCTAATTTGATGTCATGTGAGGGTTCCCTGTATCTCTTGCGTTTAGCTGGTCACATCTCTGGTGAGTTGTGGAAAGTTTTCTTGGATTACCTCCTGGAATATTGGCTCCAAGTTGTTTCCATTTCCCTTTCTGCTTCTGGGATACCAGTCAGGCATAGGTTTAGCCTCTTGATATAATCACACATCTCTCATAGGCTTTGTTTTTTCTTTCTGTGTCTTCTTTCTATGTTTTTTGCAGATCAGATCAATTCCATGTTCTGGTCTTCAAGTTCTGAGATTCTTTCTTAAGCTAGATTAATTCTTGTTATTTTGTTATTTATTTTCTGGAAGAAATTTTTTATTGCCAAAATTTCTGTTACAAGTTTTTTCAGTGTTGCATCTTATCTTTTTTGAGTCTTATTCACTCCTTCCATCCATTCCCTAATCTTTGTCATATTCTGTGGCCAGTCTTTGGTGACTTCTATTGTTTGGTCACCAAGATCTTGTTTTTCAGGAGTTTTCTCTTTGGTACACTTGAAATTATCTGTGTGTGTGTGTGTGTGTGTGTGTGTGTGTGTGTGTGTGTGTGTTGATTTTTCTTTATTTGTGACAGATCTCTTGTTTTTTTCTTTAGTTCTGTTTCACTGTCAGTGGGAGAGGCTTTCCCTTCTGATGTTTGCTCAGCTCTCTTTTCTTCCCTGATCTGTGCTCTGGATTTGTTCTATTTTGAAATAGGATGGTGGATGAGAAGTTTTGCTGTCTCTTGTAGTTTTTGAAAGTTGAATAAAGTAGTGGGTAGGGCACTAGGATTAAAAAACTACTTACAAATTACTGTGTTCGCTTATTGTGGTATGTGTTCCCTGAGACCCACTCCTCCCCAACACTCTATAGCAGAAACCAATGCAAAAAAAACAATTGAACACACACAGAGACATACACACACTTCCCAAAACAAACTGGAATAACAACAAAGAGAAACAAAACAAAACAAACAACAACAACAACAACAACAACAAAAGAAAACTGATCACTTGCACACACATGCCTAGCACAAAGTGAATGGAGAAGAAAAACAGAAAGACCAGTAAAAAAAAAAAATGGAATTTAGATCAAACCCTCACACATATGTTGACAATATTGACACACACCTTAAACTATAAAAAATGAAAATTAAAAAAAAGCAGAAGAACAAATGAGCAAAAACAACCTAACAACAACAAAATTGAAAGATGAACACTCAGTCATTCACATGCACACATAAACAGAAAATAACAAATAAAAGAAAGAAACAGAAATAGAAAAGAAAAAAAAATTGGGAGGGATGCAGATCAAACCCTCACATACACAGTCATGCACAAAGAAAAAAACGTTAGAAAAACAGATGAACTAAAAAACAGACAAAAAAAATTTTTTAAATTTGAAAAAAAACCCTGCCCTCTTGTGTCAGGCTCTGTAATTGCTCCTTTGATCTGGTCTCCCCTGCAGAGCCATCTCTTTCACTCTCTACTCAGTGTCCAGAGCAGGGTAGGAAGAGTGGATGTGGGCCGGGAGTGGAGGTAGGAGCAGTGGAGGTGGGCGGGGCTCAGTCCTCCCCTCCCACTCTTGTATGGTCAGGGAGATATCCTCTGGTGTGGAAGTGTGGGATTGTCTCTTCCCCAGGTATGTATGCATGGAGGGTGCCCCAGCCAAGCCTATCCTGGGATGGAATTCTCCTTTTGTGACTGACGTCCAGATTCTGCCTGGTTTTGTCCCTTTCAGTCATGGCCCTACTATGTGGGTATTGCTGTGGAAGAGGGGGTTTGGATCAGCCCCAGACTCACCACTGATTACTTTGGAGTGCTTCCTCATCCTTTTCTGGCCTCACCCTTTATTCCCACACCTGGATCAGGGTAGGGCGTGGGGTGATTTGGACTCAGCACTCATCAGGTTCATCCAAAGTTTGTGCTTTCAGGATATTCCCTCTGGATCATGATCAATCCCTGAGTAGTTGATCCACCCATCACAGAGATCGGGTCTGTCACTCAGCGGTGAACAAGTTGGAGCATTTTCCTTCCCTGCCATTAAGATGGTGGTGGGGTGTCTCTCTTGTCCTCTTCCATGGGGCTTTGCCTCTGGACTCCCTTTGCAGGCCCTGCTGTCAATGCCTTGCCAGGCACTGAAGTGGTAAGGCAAAGCCTGGAGCCAGAAGTCTCTCCTGCTGCAGTGGTGATGCAGAGCCTGGAGAGGTGACCTCTCCCTGTTACTTTTTAACAGGAAAGCTTTTGTCCATTAAAAAAAGTGGCATTTAGCTTCTGCAACCTGGGAAGAACCATGGACCAAACAGAGAAACTGCAGCACTCACCGTTGCACCAGGGCCCTGGCCACTTGCTCATGAGCCCCCACTTAGTCTGTCTCTCCCAGCATTTTCTTCCTAGGAAGGGTTTTGTTGATTTAAAAAAAATGGCACTTGGCTTCTGCATTACAGAAATTGTTATGGTCCAAGTCCAGCAGCTTGGCACCAGCTGCTGCACCAGGATAGCCCTGGACACTAGTTTCCTAGCCCTTACTCAATTAGCTACTCACACACCCACTCAGTCACCAGCATGTACACAAAATTTTCCATACACTCACTGACACCAAGACTCACATAGTCTAACTGGTTTGTCTGCCATCTTCCCAATTGGAAGTTTTTTTTGATAACTTCATGGAATGTTTGTTCAAAGGTGGTCTCTGTAACACTTTCTGCTTCAGGAATGTCAATCAGGTATAAGTTCTGCCTCTTAATATAATCATACACATCTTGGAGGTTTTGTTTAATCTTTTTAAGCTTTCGTGCTATGTTTTGAACAGTTTGGGCTAATTTTATATTTTCATTTCAAGCTCTGAGATTCTTTCTTCTGTTTGGTTAATTCTGCTTTCCATGCTTGTCAGTTTGTAATTTACTTTAATTGCCATTATCTCAGCTATCAACTCTTTCATTCTTTCTTCTTGCCTTTTTTTGTTTCTGTTTATCCTCTCCATCAATACTTTGATGTCTGGATTTATGGTATGATATCAGTCTCTCTCTAATTGTTTAAGTTCTGAAGTCCATATTCTCAGGTTAACTTTTCAGGAGTCTGGAGGGTACCTGTGTTCCTTCACTGATTCTTTATTGTGATAAATTTCCCCCCACTTTATTTTTTTCCTCTTTAATTCCATTGCTCAGTGATTGGGAGGATAGTTTTCCCTTCTGTTTGTTCAGTCCCCTATTCTTTCTTATGTAATAGCATAAAAAACCTATAATAACTTGTAATAACTTGCTTAACATAAGTAACTCCATTTTGTAACAGATTCTCCATTTTAGCTGTTCATACCCAGAGATGACCCCCTGTGTAACCTTCCCATAATCACAAATTTTAACCTTCCTGTAATCATAAGCCCAGATTCTTATTCCTATTGGTGCTTGGAAATTCCCTAATTGCAAATTTCGTAGCTATCTGTACCCTTTCACAATCAAATGTTCTGCCAAAAATATAATCATAACTGTAAAGCTTTTGTGGTTTTTGCCTTTATAAACCCCCAGCTCACTCTGTTCGGGGTCGAGAATTCTTTATGGCACTAGCCTGCTCTCTACTGCTGGCTAATAAAGGACTCAAATTCAACTTTCCACATGTTGGCAACTTCTTTCTCACACTTCAACTATAACATTTAGAGGCCCAGCAAGATTCATCAACCTCAGGAGGCGGCCTTGCTCTGGCTCTTCCCAGCTTGGTGGAGAAGTTATAGGGGAGGCACCCCCTTAGACGTTACAGGGTCCCTTAACCTCTCACCCAGCCTGGAGGGAGTTGGAATGACTGCTGGCTCCCCGTCACATGAAAAATACCTGAGTCCCTCTGCATTCTCCTAGGAGGTAAGAATTTGTTCTGTGTGTGACCATAATTCTGTTTAAAGGGAGTCATGGCCTGACAAGGCCATCCCTTGGACACTATTCATTAAGCCAAGACATTGGCTGAATAGAGTCCTGGTTCAGTTTCTGATTTCAATTTTGATTTGCCTTTATTGGCATTCTGATTTTAGTTTTGACTTGTCTTTATTGGTTTTTGACAACATGGGGCTCAGACTTCCCAACCCTCCAGGCCCCTGGACTGTATAATAAAAAAGTTTTCTGCTGGATCTCGAAGGACAACTGACTCTGCCTAGGGCTACTCCCTAGGGAGGCATGAAGGTCCCCAAAGGAAAGTTCAGACCACCGGCACCCATATGAGTGGGAGGCAAAGTACTTGGATTCTTTGCTCTTTTCTTTTCTGGTTGGTAAAGTGACTCCATGAAGAACTTTGAAACTCCAACAGCTGCATGGTATGCCTTTCTGCATCTTCAGTGAGTCATCCCTCATGTATCATCCACGGCACCTGACCCAGCCTTCAGCCTTCTCACCCCCTTCCCCCCACTGTTTGATAACCCCCTGACAGCAGCCCCACTTACTGCAGCAAGTCACCACCCCCACGTGTACTTGGGAAGCCCATTCAAGTTTCCACATAACAAGTCTCTCCTCAGGGGGATAGCTGTGACCAAAAAAGAAAGAAAAAAAATTAAGGTTCTTCCTTGTCTTTTTTTATATATAATAAATCTCTCTCAAGTTATATCTAAACTGGTACTATATCCCGCTTCTTCCCAAACAAAAGTAAAGGGATCATGTAAATTAATTATGTTAACTAACTACAAAAAATCTCAGTTGTGATTTGTTTTTCCAACCAAACATGCAAGTGCTCTAATAAAATTGCTTCCAACTTTACCATGTGTTAACACATTAGTGTTAAGTAACACCACTGTTTGTTATAGCAGACTCACTAAAATATTAAATCACCTGTTGCACCTAACTAGCACCCTCTTATGAGACAGGTAAAGCTTTAAATGCTAAGCACACAATGTGACATGATAAGGTTTGGGAACTGGCTATTCCCACGTGGTTAAGTCACTTTTGCTAAGCCTAGTACTTCTTCTGTCAGGTGGATAAAATACTGGGTAGTCTGTGTGAGCACAATGAGGATGGGAACAGTAATTTATAAAGGTTTTTTTTTAACAACTTTGCCTATACATAATTATAAATAAGTAGGAACAAATCACTACACATTCATGTGGTCTGTTCGCTCTAAAGGGGGTTTTACATCAGACTGTCACAGAGAAATGATTTAAAAGTTTCATAGGTATAACCTATTAAAAAAGAAGCTTTTAAGGTTTTTTTCAACCAAAGCGTTAAGAAGAGAAACTGCCAACATGAAAGGCAGCAGAACCAGGGGGCCAAAGAGGCACCCCAATTGGCAGTTACGGTTAGTGACCACAACTCCAAGTGCCCATCAAAGACCTGGTAAAAACAAACCTGCTAAGGGAATGGTGTCCATTGCTTGTGGGTACAGTCTATGGGGGCACTGAAAGCATAGTTGCCCCCAAAGGCCATAACCTTCTGGACCTTGCACACTGTGCCGGTCAAAAAGTCATTGGGAAGAAAGTGCACTCTCTTCTGAAGCGAGGAGTGAACACTTGGCTCATAAATGGTGAACACTTATGGAGACCTGGAAATCTGCTAAACTGTCTGGCCCTGGCTCATCATCATCCCAACAACCCCTCAGATAAATATTAGGACACTGAAACCCAAATTAAGTTCTTAATTTAACACAGGTGCCAACCTTTTGGTCCTGGTCATTCATGTTGAAATCATATAGCTTGTACAAAAGAATTTTCTCCTCTAAACAACAGAGGGCAAAAGAAAGAAACAAAATTCAGTTAGCACTCCCCACACTGTCTTTGTTACAAAAAAGCAAGATTTCTCTAATAGAATCAGTTATGAGCACTCATTGCCCCACCTGGGATGATTACCAGCAGCTCCTTTTAATCCTATTTACCTCTGAGGAGTGAGAACACATCAGAATTAAGGCTAAAAAAAATTTCATCTAGCTTCAACTGTGGGTATACAGGAAGAAAGTTAGGAAATGTTGGATGAGGTTTTCCCCTCTTCTCACCCAGATTGGGACCCTAACACTTTGTCAGGGTCCAGGGCATTAGATACCTATCACCAGACTCTATTAACTGGCTTGAGGGGAGCAACCTGGAAACCTATCAGTCTTTCTAAAACTACCAAGATTCTCCAGGGTCCTGAGGAATCTCTGGGGCATTTCTTGAATGCCTACAGGAGTCTTTTCCTACCTATATCCCATTTGATCCTTCAGCCCCTGAGAATCCTGGAGCCATCAATTTGGCATTTGTGGCTCAAGTGGCCCTGGACATTCAAAAAAAGTTGTCAAAGTTTGAGGGTTTTTCAGGAATGAATATTTCTTAGCTACTCAAAGTAGCCCAAAAGGTTTTTAATCTCTGGCTAAATAAGTAACTTTCAGAGTAACTGCGACCCTGTTGGCCTTCTCGATGCAGTCTCTCTAAGGTGGGTAAACATCTTAAACTGATCAGGCCAAGCATCCTGATACAACTCTGATTTCCCTAAAAGTAGGAAATAATTATAATTTATAAATTTACTTGGCTAAAATCTCTCCCTTCTCCCTTCCCATGTGGCAAAAAAGCTCACTCACAGCAACTGTCCTTAGACACGGTAGCTTAAAGCGAACATGGACCTCAATGCTTTCTGCCTTCAGCTTTTAAAAAGTTTATGGCTAGCCAAAGGTGACATCACTTAGATTAGAAGACAGGGGAGAACTTGCTGCAGATTCCAACAATGCATATTTTAAATGTCAGGTTAGCTCAATAAAAAAAAAGTCAAATAGCTGGTGATGGTTTTATAAAAGCTACACATTGTTTGCTCCACATTCTCTAATATGCCTGACCTTTTATATGGTACTCTACAACCTAACTACATGTCTCTAATGTTTTCAATTTTTCTTTCTTCAAACTTTGTCAAAGTGGCTGTATTTCCTTGTTAAAGTACAACTATGAATAATTTATAAGAAAATATTTCAACTTATGTTGATAAATTAGAGGTTTTAACTCATTGCACACATAATTTATGGGACTACTTTCACTTTTTCAGCATTGTTTCTGGGACAACAGCCTTTTTCATTATTGTTTGCTTAACAATTTTTGTCTGTGCTCTCACTCAATTTTTATAAAATCCAAACAGTATTCGGTCAAGGTCCCACTGTTTCCTATTCATGCCCTTGGAAATAAATAGGTAACATCTCTACAGCCCACCTCAGCAGGAAGCAGTTAAAGAAAATTTATCTTCACCCCATTTCCCAGAATCATAAGAATATTTCTAAGGACAGGAGTGGATAATAAAAGAACAGACCAAGAGTGGGAAACCATTTTTTATCTTGTTCCTAAACCCTAACCCAATGATGAAAAAGTCTAAGTCCAGCAGAAATACATGCTCTAGGTAAAAATTAACTTTGCCAACTTTGTCTTTTCAGAAACACAGACTCCTTAAGCATGACCAGTACTGACCTATTGTAATTTGTCTTTTTTAGAAATCCAAACTTCTCAAGCATGACCAATATCAACCCATTGTATACTCAGTGCATGGTGACCAGGACCTCCCTCAGGGTCTCCAAGACATCTACAAGTGGTCAACAAGGAAGTCATGACAGTCACATCTACCAGATTGCAAAATCTCTAGGGGAAAGGATTTAAACCAGAACTTGAGGGGCCATGGGGTCACACTCATCTACAGTGTAGGCCCACCTCCTGTCTGTAGAAAGTAAACCTTTCTCTTCTCTTTTACCTTCAGAGAAGCGGCTGGCACCAAAGAAGGGCTCTGTGTAGTGCTAGAGAAATCATGCTGTTTTTATGCCAACAAATCAGGGGTTATTAAAGACACCCTCCAGAGGGTCCAAGAAAACTTGGACAAGCAACAAAAATAAAGGGAAAATAATAAATACTGGTTCCAATCCTTGTTTGATTGGAACCCATGGCTAACAATTTTTGTTATGGGTCTAGTTGGACTCCTCATACTTCTCCTCAGTTTGCTCATAGAGCCCTGCATATTAAATTGTTTTATTCATTTCTGTGAAGCTCATGTATATAAGACTCTACTACAATAATATACCTATGACTGATGAGTCAATGCATTGACTTAACAATTGACGAGAGGAAATGTAATAGTGTAAAAAACCCATAATAACCTATAATAGCTTGCTTACCATAAGTAACTCCATTTTGTAACAGATTCTCCATTTTAGCTGTTCATACCCAGAGATGACCACCCTGCATAACCTTTCCATAATCACAAGTTGTATTCTTCCGGTAATCACAAGCCCACATTCTTGTTCCCCTTGGTGTTTGGAAATTCCCTAAATGCAAATTCCATAGCTATCTGTACCCTTTCACAACCAAATGTTCTGCCAAAAATGTAATCATAACTATACAGCTTTTGTGGTTTTTGCCTTTATAAATCCCCTGCTCACTCTGTTCGGGGTTGAAAGTTCTTTATGGCACTAGCCTACTCTTGACCTCTGGTTAATAAAGGACTCAAATTCAACTTTCTGCTTGCTGGCAACTTCTTTCTCACACTTTGGCTATAACACTTTGGTAGAGTCTCTGAATTTGTTCAGTTTTGAAGTCAGACTGGGGTTGGGGATTTTGCTGTCTTTCTGCATTCTTGAAATCTGATGAAGGTGCAGAAGCTACCTGCTGATCATGGTATCCACTGACTGGGATGTGGGCCCTCTAGAACCCAAGTCCTACCACCTTATAATATGTACATGTAGTGGGAGCATATGTATACCCTCTGAAAATAATAGAAGATATACTCACCCTCAAATATGCCCATGTTAAAAAAAAAGAGGGAGAAAAGGGATAAATCAAATCAGATGACACACAGAGATAGATACATATGGAGAGAGTGGGCAAAAAAAAAAAAAAAAAAGCTCTCATGTGGTCATTTCTAGAACTTCTGGTTTCTTTCCCCCCCTTTTTTTTCTGTCATGTCACAAGCACTGTTGCTATTAGGGGTGGGCTCTGGTCTCTAGATCCTCCCCTCTGCCTTAGTACAGGTGGATCAAACTGCTCTCCACATGAGTCAGATGCCCCATGGACTGCTGGTGGAAGGGGGATGAACCAGATCAGGACTCACCCCAACTCATCTGCTGCTAGTTCTCTCACTCCAATTGCACTCATCTGTGTTTGGTCCATTGTATGTGTTGGGGCATCTCTCTCTCTCTCCAATATCCTGCATTTGGAGTATCCTCTCTGGGTCAGTGATGGTCAATCCCAGAGGGGTGCAGAGAATGCCCCTCAGTCTCAGGATGAAGGCGGTTCAGAATTGAGTGCACTATAGCAGGTCCCTGCCCAGGTTCCAGGACAGAGAAACTTGTGTTGACTGGTGTCTTCTTCTCTGGTGGGGCTCAGCTCCAGATTTTCTCCCTGTGTTTTCTCTATGGTCCTTGCAGCTAGCACCTGGCCTGTTGCTACAAGTGGTGGTGTGGACCAGGTGCCAGGTGCCAAGAGGTGGCTGATCTCTGCTTTCTTTTCCCCAGAGAAGCCCGAAAATGGTGAATGTTTCTGCACATTGGAGGTGGGAGGTGAGTTCAAAGCAGTGGTAAATTGCAACCATGCTTGCTGGGGAGCCCATGCCTCCCCTCAGTTAGTCATTCACTCACCCTTGGACATACGTGCATATAAATTTTTCCTTATGCACAGTCATGCACAGACTCACATATTCGAACTATTTTCATCACCATCTTGCCCTAGCTTGACAAATCGTTTTTAAATCAGTGCAAATATACAGCATAAAATATGTTTATAATTTCTGATGCATTTTAATAAGAGATAGATTTATTGAGAGGATAGAACTCCCAGAGCAGAGGTGGTTGCCTTCTGATGCATTATTGATTCTACTTAGAATGACTATATAATAAAGTGTTCTCTAAAGGCTACATTTTTTAAAAATAACAAATATGTAAGGTATATTTCTAATGAAGTACTGTAAGTGTTTATTCTGAATTTACCATATCAGAGAGTTACATGATAAAAAAATAGTAGAAATTAATGTGGACTTGAGTGTATTAAGTTTTCTATAGAAAGACAAAAATTAAAATTTTAAATATGTGTTTGCAGATAAAGTTAGTTTAAAAATTGAGACAAGTAAATAAAATGACTAATCTGGTGATTAAAATTGAACGATTCTTTGTTTTTTCACAAATTTTATATTGTTGTTTGATATTTATTCTTTTTAAAAATCTAATGAATATTTAGAAAAATATGATCACACATTAGGTCACAAATGCAACCTTAATATATTTTACCCATATTCACTTAACATTTTACAATATATATAAATGCAAATAGAATTTGTGAAATAAAGTTTAGTTAAAAATAAAATATGTAAATACCTTATAAGATGTATATTTAAAATGAAACTACACTTTTGTGAACATATAGCATTTAGACAAATTATTTTAAGATCACCAAACTTGCTTAGCTATCTTAACATAAATAATCTAAAAATTTTCTCCAGAAGAATTAATATGATAACAGTAATAACAATAAAAATATATTATATCTCAGATAATTAAATCAGGCAGTTTTACAGGAGACATTTTCAAATATAACAATATTTTTATGCTATATATATTCTTTCAGATTAACAAAACTCCTTATTTGTAAACAAAATTGTATACGATTTCTGACAAAAACATAAAGTAAAACTATAATATCTATTATAAGTACACAGAAATCATTTTCAAATTCTAGCAAACTAAATAAAGCAAATGGTGTATTAAAAACACTAAGACCCATTCACTGTTGTGATTTCTTTTTTATTTTTATTTTTAATGAGAAAGCAGCATTTATTGAGAGGACAGAAAAACTCCCACAGTGGGAGGGGACCTGAGAGGGATGCCCTATGTTTTATTTTTTAAAATATTAATTTGATATTTTAAATTACAAAAATAAGTAAGTATATTTCCATAAATGTAGAGTACACAATAAAAACAGCATTCATTTTTGTCAAAAACTACAAAGAAAATAACAGTATTCAAGATAATTACCAATTAAATTCTATGTATATAATTAATTTCTTGTATACTCTCAGGAAAAAAAGTATAATTTTTTAAGCATTGACTATATATATGAGTCAATAATTAGAAAAATTGTTGGTATTACCTATTAATTTTGGTATCCTGACATATGCCTACTCTTTTATTTGCAGCAATGGACATATTGTGGAACTGGTGAAGGCTGAAATTGAATGTAAAATAAAAATTCCAGATGTAGACCAAACTACACACTCAAATTGTGACTATTTTATAGGCTACAGTTTTGAATTAAGTGAAAAATACTGCAACTTAACTCAAAAACATTGAGCAAACTATTTACATCTGAGGGAGAAAGGAATTAAAACTCTGCTTATAATTTAAACATTACTGGGGGGGAAATAGGTGAATAAATATACTAATCACATATAGGAGCTCTTATATATCAGTACTTTTAATTTATGAATATTTGTGACATATCTTTAAAGAAAACACAAGGAGATTAATTTAAAAGTAGAGAAAGTGAATAAAAATTCATACAAAAAATGCCTACTAATATATAAAATGCATCTAATTAACAAGCAAAAAGCTAAAAATTGATATAACTTTAAAAATATAGTTGGAGTGTTTATATTTAATAGGTCACATATTCTTTAGAATATTTTTGAATGTACTAGTAAAAATTATTTAAGATCCTCTCAGTTGCATCATTTCTATTGCTTTCAACTCAGATGTTTCCTTCTTCATCCTGTTATTTTTCATTCATGATCTCGTTATCCTTAAGTGCTTCTGAGATGAGAGCTTACATTAAAAAATAAAGGATTATTTTGTTTTGCCTGGCAAGGGATTTCTTCGCAATTATGTGGACGTATTTAAGTTTCCCAGAATAGGAACTCTACTAAAGAAATTGTGCAACTAAGCAGGTCCTACAAAATGAAATGCTTATAAATAATGTTTAGTATAGAATATGGATAAGACCTTTGACTATGGGACAACAAAATTTAGCTGGCAGTACCACTAACCTTTTAGTACTTTAGTCTTCAGAACTTCTCTATGGGTGCAGATAATTTTAATTATTATCATATTATTTTAGAGGTTTCATGTTAACTCAGAATCTGTTTAGTTTTTATTCCTAGAAAGAATACATCAAAAATATATTTATTGGTTGACTTAGCATTTATGTATCCTGTATTTTATTTTATTTTTATTTTTCCTTTTTTTAATTTTAAAGATGTGGGTTACAATTCAGGGTTAGGAATACAAATGTTCATTATGCAGGCACCCTTGTGGATGAGGTGTGCCCCTCCACCCCCAGGCAGATTCCCACTACTGCCAATTCTGCTTCCCCACTCCCCACCCCCGCAGTTTCCCATTAATGCCAATCCTTTTCTAATAGTATTAAAATAATTGTCCAAGGTATGATTATGAGTGAGAATATGTGATACTCAGTTATTTATTTCTGTGAAAGATCACTCAGTATTATAAACTCTAAGTCCATCCAGGTTGCTGTGAAGTTCGTGATTTTGTTCTTCTTTATGGCTACATAATATTCCATCACGTATATCTACCACATTTTTTAAATCCAGTCCTCTTTTGATGGGCAGCACAGTTGGTTCCATTGTCTTGCTACTGTGAACAATGCTGCAATATACATACGTGTGCAGGTATTTTTTTTTATAGAGTGATGAGTTCTTCAGGGGATATTCCCAGTAGTGGGATTGCAGGGTTGTATGGAAGGTCAATTTTTAGATCTTTTGGGAATCGCCACACTGTTTGCCACAGAGGCTGTACAAGTTTACATTTCCACCAACAGTGTAAAATTGTTCCCTTCTCACTGCATCCTCTCCAGCATCAGTTTTTTGTTTGTTTGTTTTTGAATTATTGATGATAACCATCCTGACTGGAGTTAGGTGATATCTCAGTGTAGATTTAATTTTCATTTCTTTGAAGACTAATGAGTCTGAGCATTTTTTCATGTGTCTGTTGGCTGCACATATGCCTTTTTTTGAGAAGTGTCTATTCATATCTTTTGCCCACTTTGCAATGGGGTTAATTTTTTTTTTTTTTTTTTGGTCATGTTTGAGATCCTTGTAGATCCTAGATGTTAGGCCTTTGTCAGACATACAGTTGACAAATATTTTTTCCCAGTCTCCATTTCTTTGGCTTTGCAGAAGTTTGTCAGTTTGATAAGGTCTCCCTCGTCTATCTTATTTCTTATGCCATGGACACTTGGGGTTTTGGTAAGGAATTGGTTGCCAGTTCCAATTTCCTTAAGGATGTCTCCCACATTTCTATGGTTCTTATAGTTTCAGGGTTTACATTTGGGTGTTTGATCCATTTAGAGTTGGTTTTTGTGTATGGTGATAGGTAGGGATCTTGTTTTAATCTTCTGCATGTGGTCAGCCAGTGTTCTCAGCACCGTTTACTGAATAGGTTCTCCTCTCCCCAGTCATTGGTGATGAAGGCCTTATTGAAGTTGAGTTGGTGAGAAATTGAGGTTTTACTTCTGGAATCTCTATCCTGTTCCACTGGTCTGTGCCTGCTCTTGTACCAATATCAGGCTGTTCTGATTAATGTAGCTTTATAACAGTTTAAAGCCTGGGGGTGTGATAGCTCTCACTCTGTCTTTTTTTGCTGAGTATTGTTTTGGTAATTTGTGATTGTTTATGTTTCCATATGATTTTCTGCATTGTTGTTTCCAGGTCTGAGAAAAATGCTACTGGTAATCTAATGTATATTGCATTAAATCTATAGATTGCCATGGGTAGGATGGGCCAGAGATGCGAAAGACCTTTACAACGAAAACTGAACCCTGCTCAAAGAAACCAAAGATGATGACACAAACAAATAAAAAATATTCCACGTTCAGGGACTGGAAGAATTTCATTGTATTCTGCATGTTAAATAACATATGCCTCTAGTGTAAAAATTTACTTTAAAATTATTTACTTTTTGGTTAAACACCAATTCATTTGAAGAATCACATTTATAGGCATTATTGTGTACTAGACAACAAGTTATATATGTGGAAGAACAGCCCTGGATATTAGAAAGAGGACAATTAGACTCATTTTGAAAATGCTATTCTATTAGCAGTGTTGTCAATGGGTTGAAACAGTAAATAACTAAAAACAAAGCAATTGGAAGCACATTAAAAGTATAGCAAAGTAAGAGTTATAATTGTAATAACAGAAATGGCAATAGCGAACTAACGTGTTTAGATCTGAAATGTGATTTATGCATTTATTTAGAACATACTATAGTCCAGAATGTTATTAGCTTATGTATTTCTTTACAATTTACATATTTAATTAACACATATAGGTTAAGAGTGTTATTAATATTAAAAATGCATTCAATATATAAATAATGTAAATAGGAAGGACAAATCTATTCCAAACTTTTTCTATAGATTGGTTGTTGGAACAATAGAATTTATTTTAAGTTTTTTGTTCTTTATTGTTCTTTATTCTTTATTTAAACAGTAAAAGTACTTTTTGATTGATTAAAAAGAAGTATAATTGAGTCATGGTATATTTGGGAAGGTTTTAATAAGTTTAATGCAAGTAAACATAATTCAATATAATAATGCTATTTACATGATATTTCTACACATGCAAGGGTCTTAATTTAATGCATACATTAAGACCATGTATAATTGACACAAAGAATGTATATTTGCTAAGAAAGACAATTCAGAGGTGTTAAAGTAGATTGCTCTTATAAATTAAACATTCACAGACACTCCTGAATATTATTTATTTATTTCACAAACTTCTTCCAACACTAAATATTAAGGCCATGTTAAACTTCCTTAATACTCAGTGATCTATCACAGAAACAAAGAACAGTGTACCACATGTTCTCATTCATAAGTGGACCCTGAAAATGTACCATAATACTGTAAGAAAGGGATTGGCAGTAATGGGATACTGCAGGGATGGGGTGGTGACACAATATCAATAAGGATAACTGATATCAAACCAAGCAAAGTGGGGAGCAAAGGAAGGCCTGAACTTCACCTGTACAATGTCCACATGTATACATAATCCTGAATAAAATATTTTAAAAATAAAATATATTAAAAAAACTTTTCTATAAAAAATTAAAATAATCTTGACTTGTATATGAATTATTAGATATTCTCGCCTGGTATATTGCAAATGGTTAGTTTTCATACATATGTGTTAAAGATTACAATGACATTGAAGTCACAGTTGAAGTAAACAGAGACATATATCTTAGGCAGATAATTTAGCAAATAATTGAAAATAACATTTAAGCTAAAGATAAGGATGCCTCTTCTAAAAAAAAATACTGGCAATGATTGCTTCCTTTCTATCTCTATATGATGATATAGGATTTGAAAAAGAAAGGGAAAAATTAAAATTATATATTTATATCATGATGTAATAATATAAAATTATACTATAACATATTATTACGCAAAATATTATATATTGTCTACATATATATTGGCCAAACTAAGTCACAATGATGCCTGAGGTATTACTCCTAACTCATCATCAATGATTAATTTTATATTCCAACTTTTATAATGTTTTGCACAATGAAACTAAGCGAAATATATTAATATGCACATATCAGTGGAAGCCAGAAATAGTAATTACACTTCTATTTACTTGGGAATAATTCACTATACTTTTGTATTCATAAAATTATTCTTCAATTCAAATGCTTAACTATTAACAAGTGTCATAAACTTATACATGCTCTTGAGGGTTCTTATTAATACATAACAAAGCAGTAGAGGCTTGATTTGCACACATGCATACAGTAGAAATATATTGCACTTCTTGCTTTGCCTGATAAAGAAAAAGTAAGGTATAATATTGCTTCAGAGTTCACATATTTTGATTTTGTATTAAATAATTTTTTTTCTAATAATGCTCCCCAAAGACATGATCAGTTCTGGTCAATGAGCCAAAAACTTAACAAGTTGGGTACAATTCAATTAATATAATTGTTTAAATTAATTCTAATTTTTCTTATAAACTCTTTGGAACAACACTCATTTTGTTTTACCTTGGACACCAGGTTATATTGTCTCTGACTACAAATGTCCTTATCAGTTTGCTTTTAATAACTATATGAATAACTATACCTGTAATCAACTATACAAACAAGACCAAGCAAGACTGAGTCTGAGCAAGACTGTACCAGAGCAAGTTTCAGAAAAACATAAATAATATTAACTTGCATATGTCATAAAATTGGTATTAGAATAAAGCATAAAGTTTTAGGATATCATATTCCTGGAACCCTAAAATATCCTTTAATTAAAAAATTATATATTCAAGAACTGATTTAAATTTATGAATCATAATTAACTAGATGCTAAAATAAATGCAGAGAAATAAAGGTGGAATTTTGTTGTTGCTACTTTTCTATGTAAGTGGATCTTAGTATTCTTTCCTGGTTAACAAATTTTTTAAAATTAAAGAGTAAACACAATTAGATTCATTTATCAAAAGCTGTATACCAAAAAATACAGATCATTCTGGTATTTTGAGGAATAAAGAAATATCTGGATTCAACATAATATTACCATTTACTGATCATAGTGTTAGAAATTTTACAATTATTACCTCTATTGAACATCACAAACTATTATATTTACAATATTTTATGAAAGAAACTGAAGTTTAATTTTTCTGGTTTTATATTCAAAATGTGATGGTAATTTTTTGACTGGATTACTGTAATGCTCTCCTATTTGCTTCCTGTATCCTCTCTTTATTTCTTCCATGTGCCAGAGTCATCATACCGATTTGAGTATGCATTTGAAAAATACTTAAAAGTGCTTTTATCCCTGATATGATTTTAATTCAGACTGATTGTTCATGTCACAGATAACAGATGTTTTCTTTCTTAACATTCACCATGTGCTAGGGAGTCTTTGCTTATTTGATTATCAGTTTAAGTCTATTTATATTTATATTAATATATTTATTTTTATTTACTATACACTAGAATTACATATTGCTAAAAATGTAGCAGAAAATATTTATGAGTTAAAATGTAAAACCTAGTTTCTTAAAAATCAGATGTTTGGCTAACAGAGATGATTAGCCTATCCAAGCATATTTTCGTAAGCTTTTTAAATTAGCTTTTTTTGTTGTTTTTTTTTTTTTTTGAGTCGGAGTCTCACTCGGTCACCCAGACTGGAGTGCAGCGGCCGCTCCCGGCCACCGCAGCCTCGACCTGCTGGACTCTGGCGATCCTTCCGCCTCAGCCTTCCAGTATTCGGAACTACAGGCGTGCGCCACCACGCCAGGCTGATTTTTTGATTTATTGTAGAGATGAGGTCTCGCTGCCCAGGTAGGTCTCGAACCTGCAGGCTCAGGAATCCACTCACCTCAGCCTCCCAAAGGCGCGGGATTACCGGCTGAGCCACCGAGCCGTCTAATTAGCTATTTTGAATAGTGAATAAAAAGAAAACTATGAGTTTCCTTCTTCCACATTCTAGTTAGTATTTATTATTTTTTAACTTTTTGATGACACTCATTTTAACTGGGTCAAGATGATATCTTGTGTTTTGATTTGTATTTCCCTGATTATTAGTGATGTTGAGCATTTTTTAATGATTTTGTTGCCCAGATATGTCTCCTTTTGAAAAATGTCTACTCAAATCAATTGCCCATTTTTTCTGATTTTTCTTTTTTTTTTTTTTTTGAGTTGGAGTCTCACTCTGTCGCCCAGACTGAAGTGCAGTGGCCGCTCCCGGCCACCGCAGCCTCCACCTGCTGGGCTCTGGTGATCCTTCCGCCTCAGCCTTCCGAGTAGCTGGAATTACAGGCACGTGCTACTATGCCCAGCTGATTTTTTGATTTATTGTAGAGGTGAGGTCTCGCTGCCCAGGCGGGTCTCAAAGCCGTGGGCTCAGGCAATCCACTCACCTCAGCTTCCCAAAGGCGCGGGATTACAGGCTGAGCCACCGAGCCTGGCTTTCAGATTTTTCAATAAGAATTTTGTTGTTGTTGATGTTGTTGAGCTGTTTGAGTTTCTTGTACATTCTGAATACGAATTCCCTGTCAGACAACTAGTTTGGAAGCATTTTCTTCCATTTTGTAGGCTGTCTCTTCAATCTGATTGCTTCCTTTGCAGTGAAGAACCTTTTAGTTTGATATAACTTCATTTGTCTATTTTTGCTTTTGTCATCTGTGTTTTTGAGTTCTTACACCAGCCCCCCCAAATATTTCCAGACCAATATCTCAAAAACATTGCCTCAGTGTTTTCTTATAGTAGTTTCACAGTTTCAGGTCTTACGTTTAGGTTTTTAATCCATTTTGAGTTGATTTTTTAATATAAATATAGAGAGATAGAGATCTAGTTTTATTCTTCTGCAAATGAATATTCAGTTTGCCCAGCATCATTTATTGAAGTGACAGTCCTTACTCCATTGTATATTCTTGGTGTCTTTGCTGAATATCAGTTGACTGTAAATGCATGGATTTCTGGGTTTTCTATTCTCTACCATTGGTCTACATGTGGATATTTTGTTATTGTTTTCTTTCATTACAATGCCGTTTTGGTTACAGTAGCTTTGTGTTATATTTGGAAGTTAAGTAGTGTGATACCTACAGCTTTGGTTTTTTTTGCACAGGATTGCTTTGGCTATTTGGGGTCTTCTATGGTTTCATCAAAATTTTAGAGTGTCAGTGTGAATATAAACTAGTACAGCCACTAGTTTACACACAGGAAAACAAAAGCCAACAATCATACAAACTACAACGAGTCTTATAATGTTCAGCAATCCCACTACTTGGCAATTATCCAAGAGCAAATAAAAGACAATATATTGAGGAGACATCTTCACATCCCATATTTATGCAGCACTATTCACAATAGCACAATATGAAATCAATCTCAGTGTTCAAAACAAATAAATGAATAAAGAAAATGTAGTATATATACATAACGGGATACTAATCAGCTATAAAGCACAATAAAATTCTGTCAACATTGATGGAACTGAAGGACATTATGTTAAGTGAAATAAGCCAGGAACAGAACATGAAACACTGCATGCTCCCACTCATTTATGAAAGCTAAAAATGTTTATTTTATGAAAGTTAAAAGTACGAACAGAGGGTATTAGAAGCTGAGAAGGGTAGAAGAAAGGATTACGGAAAGATTTGTTTAAGTGTGAAAATTATAACTAGAGAGAAAGAATAAGTCCTAGTGTTCTACACCATTGTAAGATGACTATAGTTAACAATAGTGTATTATTAATTCCCAGCAGTTAGAAGGAGGATATTGAATGTTCCTAACACAAAAAAGTTAATATTTGAGGTGATGAATATGCTAATTGCACTGATCTGATCACTATACAGTATATATCAGAATATCATTATGAACTTCATAAATATATATGATTTTTATGTGTCAACTAAAAAATAAAAGGAAGTTTATTAAAAACTTTCATAGAGAGCATAAAATAGAGACTATGATTCCTTTCTTCCTTTCCATGATGAGAATTATGTTGAACAATCCAACCCCAAACACTATCATCTCGATGCAGAGGAGAGAAAATAGTCAAACTCAGAACCATAAAACTAAAATTGTGTCAAACAATTTCTCGCTTGATTATATTTTAATCTTTTTTGGGGGATCGCTTTCTGAAAGTTGAATTAATATATGCTAAAGTTCATGGCACCCTACCATCATTAGTCTGTCCAAGTTGTCCTTTGTGTGTTTAATTTGTAACTTTTTCTTTTAATCTCATCTCTACCCCAGTCATTACAAACACCAATTATCTCTTTTAATAAGTATGCATAATTTTGAAATAGTATTAACATGCCTTTTAAATATTTGCACAATTGTATTGTGTTGCAGTCTTTGTTCTGGTTTATTTGCCTGCACAGCAGTGATGATTAGGCAACTAAATAAAAAGGAAAGCAGTCTCCAGGTCAATGGCCCTGCTCAAAACTCATGAGGTGGCTGACTCTGCGACTTACTACAATGGTAAAGTTTACTGTTCTGCCTTTAGAAGTTAAGTCTCCTCAACTGATGCCTCAGCAGGCTTTCCAGACAGAAAACTCTTCTAATGTTTTTCTGATGGTATGCCAGATAATCTATGTTCTTTATCTGTTTATCCAGAAACTCACTAAGTCCGTGAGGTAAGTTTCATCATTCTCAGAAGCCAGGGTCTTCAGGTCTCTAGGCCACTGCTTAATTTGTTTTCAAACTGTGGAGCAACTTCAGGACTCTGAATTCAACTGCAAAACAATATTATGATTTGTATCCCGCACATTTTTATTCACTTTCTTAATTAGGAAAATCTAGTAAATTCCAATTGTTTTCTGACAAGAACTGCAGAAAAATAAATATTCTTGTCTATATCCCTTAATGGATTGGTATACTATTTTTCTCAAGTATATACTTAGATAAGATGGTTTCCGGGGCATGGAGTACATACACATTCAATTTCATGGACACTACATATAGTCTCCCCAGTTTCCCAAGACAAAACAAAACATGTAACTTTATTATATGCTCTACTTGTGTTAATTCAGTGGCATCTACAATGACATATTGTTGTGCCACAAATACAAAAAATGCTAGCAGTTGTATGTTAGAGGGCTATAATGGCTGTTTATGCCTCACAATCAAAAAGCGTCAAGCATTGAGGGAGAAACAGATGCATTACTAAAGGAAGAGAAACTTTTAAATAAACCTATCAAATGAAAGTGTTCTTGTTTTTATTGGAAAGGGTCCAATTTTAATGTTATATTCTATAAAAATATGAGAATTGCCTAATTTCATTAAGTCAAATTATATATAACATGAGGACCTTTTCTTTATTTAATTAGATGAATAGAATTTGTCCACAACATGAGGAAATACAATTCCATATTTAAATTAATTATGGAAATAAATTATATACAACATATTAATTTTATGTGTTTATGTTTATTAATATTTTAAAATCAAATTTAGATTTTAATTTTTAAGAACTGAGAGCTACGGTGCTACAAAATAACTTTTCAATACACCCATAAATAATAATTAACCCTATCAATTGGATATGCTTGAGAACGGTACAGTTTTTATATATTTGAAGAATGAAACTAATAGGTAAACACGTAATACCTCACAAAGATTCCAAAATATATAAATACAAGAAGCATGTTCTGTTCACGCTTATTTTTCTGAGCATGTAAATCTATTGCTGAAAATAAACATTAGTATTTTGTCAGAAATGAAAGTTCAGAGAGGCGTTTTTAGGCCTAGAGCTATAGCTTGGATTGGGAGTTGGAGAAACTTGGGTTGGGGGGAATGGATGACTTTGAGGGAACAAATAGCATTTAGGTAAAATTGTCAGGTGATACTTTCAAATATTTGGAGAACAGGAAGCAGTGAGGATTTTCATGCGACTTATTTACTGCCAGGTCTTTTTGTTCTTTTTTCTGAAACTGCAGATGAATATTAATTATATTATTGCTACTTTAAAAAAATTTACATATGACTTTAGAAGTATACATTAATGTTGCAACTTAACAAAATTTAAAATACATATTTTAATACCTGTAAACATATTCAGCTGAGTTAAAAAAAACCTAGTATACATAATTTAATATGCATAAATCACCGTGTTTGTAAGATACCAATACATCAACATGACATACTTACGAGAAAAATTAAAAAATACATCATATTTATATTGTTGTGCGTGAACTCCAAAGTATGTTAGATTATATGAATGATAAGATAAATATTTTAACTATTAGGACATTTTCTTCTGTACCTTGCAAAGTAAGCTACTAAATTGATGTGGACCAAAGATATTGAATTATTTTTAAAGATGATTGCTTTCTATAATCTTAGTATAATAGTAAGCACTAAAAACATCTTTTTAAATTGAAGTTTAAACATACTATAATGCATAATAGTTTATTATTCTGTTTTGCTTTTTTTTTTCTCCCTCTTCTTATTCCAGTATCACTTCTTTTTTCTTACTTTGTGACTTATTCAGACTTTCATTTTGAAACTCATTATACAATATTTTACTTTATTTATAAATCTACTTTTCTCATTACATTATGAGATTTTACATGATTGTATGGTGTGTTCTTTCGTGTTTTTTTTTGTTTGTTTTTGGGGGGTTTTTTTTGAGTTGGAGTCTCACTCTGTCGCCCAGACTGGAATTCAGTGGCTGCTCCCGGCCACTGCAGACTCTACCTGCTGGGCTCCGGCCATCCTTCTGCCACAGCCTTCCGGGTAGCCGGAATTACAGGCACGCGCTACCACGCCTGGCTGATTTTTTTTTTTTTTTTTTTTTTGATTTATTGTAGAGATGAGGCCTCGCTGCCCAGGTGGGTCTCGAACCCGCGGGCTCAGGCAATCCACTCACCTCAGCCTCCCAAAGGCGTGGGATTACAGGCTGAGCCACCGAGCCTGGCTGTGTTCTTTCTTTATATACTTATATCTCAAAAATATCTGCAAATTTGATCACATGTATATTTAAAATACTGTTTATTTTTTATTTGTATAAATTATCTACTTGGTTTCTCATAAGGTTTCTGACATACATTTGGATGTAAAAACTGGAAACCATGAGAATTAAATAGCTTTCCTCAAAGAATGCTCCTAGATGGTGGTAAAGTTATAATTCAGGCATAGAAATCTGGTTTCCTTTTAATTATGTCACAGGCCTGGCTACAATTTGGTCAGCCATGACTGCAGACACAAATTCTTTGACTGATAAATGTTAGGGTAGAAAACTGGAATCTTTTCTGGTCTTTTAAACAGGTAATTTTGTAAACAAATTCTATCACTAAAAAATTGAACTTCTGGACTCCTTTTTAAGTTGGCAGACCTCTGTTTAGAAATTAGTACATCATACTCCCATCACTTCCATTTAAATATATAATACAAAGAATCAAATGGCCACTGGCAGTTGATAACTCATCTTTCTTAGGCATTTGCTTTTCTCATATCTTGCCTGTTTTACTCATTCAGGAGATGTCTCCATGCATGACCAAAATTATACCATAATAATTTACATATTTGTTGTAATTTTGTTTCAATTACTGAATTCTCCCTCGATTTTATTTCAAATCTATGTTTGTGCTTGAAAGAAAAAAGTCAAGAAAAAAGGAGATATGTAAAGAGAGAAAGGAAGGGAAAGGCAGACATGAAGGAAGGAAAGAAGAAATAAAGACTAAGGCGGGAGAGACATAACTGCCCTTCAGGTTTCAGCAAAAAGAAAAATGTTATCAAAAATATTTCAGCAAAAAATATAATAATTTATTTGAGGTCCTCTGAGTACAACTTATTTTACCATTTATTGTTACTTTTTAATAATTTTCAATGTTTGACTTTTGCTATTACTTTGCAGGCCTTTCTATATATGTGGAGTTTCTATTATCCTGAACACTTGTGGCATAAAAATACAAGATAACCTTACTGTCACTATACCTGTGACAGAAAATTTGAAAATAATAATAGAGAGAAAAATATGAAATGAAAATATTTTATACCTTTAGTTCTTAGCAGATACATCACTTTATATATCTGCCTAATTTTTTATTTTTTAGCAGAATCATGAATTATTTAGTAAAAGGAGATAATCCTATGACAAGACAGAAATAATAATTTAATCTTGTGAGACCAGAGAATGAATAATGTGAAGACAAAAATGTAATAGCTCTGAAATAAAGAAGAAAAAAAGAGCAACAACAAAAAAACTATGAGTCAAAGAATTTAGACAACAAGGACATGAGCTACTGGAAAATGCAGAAGCATTTACTACCTTAAGAATTATTCTAGATTTTTTGGATAATTTCTTACAAAAATAATTTATGGAAGAAAACTGGAAGCCAGCTTGAAATATTTATATACCATAGGCACATAATGCTAGTAACTAAAATAACTGGTAATGCTTTTTGCGTGATGTAAACAAACATAAATAAAAATAAAGTATTAAGACATTTGGAAAAAAAGATCTTTCAAAACACTTTGGTAGCACTTAAAAGAAACAAACCAATTTAAATCAAATAACTTAAGGGATATTATCAAAGGAAAATAATCATCACACATTTATGCAAAGAACACAATGAACTGAAAAAACACAATAAAACAAATACATTAGATTAGCATAACTTTATTTCTCTATTCACGTTTATAAGTTAAAAATTGATTTTGTTTCAATTACTGAATTCTCCCTTGATTTTATTTCAAATCTATGTTTGTGCTTGAATTTGATACCATTCATTCTTTTTCATGGATATTTACCATGTCATATGCTGGTTTTAAATGTGTTATTATTGAAGGGTCACTCATTATTATGGTTGGCCAATAGAGACAACTAATAGATATAGCAGCTTTACTCTTCTTACTTTAGTACAAAATTTGGATTTCTTTACACATAAAAAATACTTTACTACTTTCTATAAAATAATTTATCTACATAATCTTAATAATAGCAGGCATTTATTATTAAACATTCTTTAACCCAAATTCTACTAAAAGAAATGATTTTTTAAATCAGTTTTTCCTTCACAGACTAAGCAATAAATTATTCTAGATAAGAAAGAAAAATATAATATTTTGTCCAGCATTTGTCTTTTCAGAGAAAATTCGGCCTAACAATTTTGAAAGAAAAAAATTATTCCAAAAGGATAGGTATAAAAATAAGTTACTGATATCATGTATTTTGAATTAGTTACTCAGTAAACCATAGAAATTCAAACATACTAAAAACCTGATACCTGGGTAATCCATTTTTTGGTGACCTGCTAGTGATTACACCAACAATAAAGCTAAACATTTTTGTACTGTTAAATTATAATGTTTACTATATATTTCTATAAACCCTCCTCGCATTGTGACTTGCAGCTAATAAACCTTGATTAAATGAAGTAACTTTAAATATACTAAAGACAGCATTCTATACAACATTCTTCAAATGTCTCAACCTTAAGTAATAAAAAATGTCATAAATTTTATATAGTCTTGTAACTGTCATATTGACTGGCAGTACCTCAGTGTAGCAACCTAAAATGATACAAAAACTTTATTAATTATGTTTACTTGATTTATTTTGCCATGCATATTCTGGCGTAATGTGCTGTGGATGAAAAAGTACACAGTAATCATTCAGCTAAAGTTAATTCTTAGGATTCTTTAGAAGTTTCTATTGGTGAGCTTCTTAATTAGATGACTAGAATTGTAGATAAGAGGAGGTATGGTGTAGGTTGTTTAGTTATAATTAGCTCTAATAAATAAGGTTTGCTAAAAAAAAGAATAGCTTCTATAATTGTTAGGTGCCACAGGCACTTGTTGTTGATACTATGCCAATCATATGAAATATATGTATCAGTGTAATGAAAGATTCTCTTTTGTAATTGCTAATGACTGTTAGCATTTATTACATCCTGAATATATTTCACCCTTTATGCTACTCAGCTTACAGGTATTATTCATGTAATCATTATACAGTCCATAAAGTAGGCTCTATGATTGTTTTCACTATAGAGACAGGGAAATTGAGTCCCAGAAAGTTTGATTTATTTTCCTAAAGTTCACAATAGCAGTAGTTGAGTCTTGATTTGAATTTGCAGTTTGATGCTAAAATTCTCACCTTTAGCCACCCCTTAGCTACAGTGAACTGAAAGAAAAAAGGAAATAACTATTCAGAAATAAACTAATCAATGAAATTTTGAGGATTATACTACCTTCACATTTTTTAACATAAATATATTGTGAAAGTTTTGTTAAATTTGAAATCATGTGAAGGAGTAATTCTACTTTGGTAAACAATTTATCATTCATTTTAGGGAGAAGAAAGCACAATATGTTCTATGAACAATACATGCAAATAGGGGGAAATTCACACAAATACAAGCAGAAGGCATGCACTGATATCTTAACTACACACAAAACTGGCAGGAAAATAGTTTCAAAATTTCATGCATTTCATTCATACTTTTTATGAAAGACTAAACAATTAATGGAGAGAGACATTTACTTCTTTAGTGATAACAATTTATCCATATTTAAATATTGCCCTCTGAAATTTCATGCCTTATAATACAATTTTTGTATGTTTTGCAAGGATTATATATATACATTTTTCTATTTTGAATTTTCTGAGGACATTTCATACTATTTTCCATAGTGACTGTACTAGCTTTCATTCTTCCAGCAGTGTATGAGTGTTGTCCTTTCTCTGCATCCTTGCCAGCATCTGTTATTTTTTGACTTTTTGATAATAGACGTCTTAACTGATAATAGACATTTTAAGATGATATCTCACTGTGGTTGTGATTTACATTTCCCTGATGTGATTAGGGATGCTGAACTTTTTTTCATTTATTGGTTAGCCATTTGCATGTCTTCCTTTGAGAAATGTCTCCTCAGATACTCTGCCCATTTTGTAATTGGGTTGTTTGTTTTTTGGCTATAGAGTTGTTTGAGCTGTTTATATATTCTGGTTATTAACTCCTTGTCATATGGGTAGTTTGCAAATTTCTTTTCCCATTCAACTGGCTGTCTCTTCATTCTGTTGATTGTTGTCTTTGTGAAGCTTTTCAGTTTGGTGCAATTCTATGTGTCTATTTTTGCTTATATTGTCCATGTTTTTAAGGTCTTATCCAAAAAATCATCACCTAGAAAAATGTCTTAAAGCATTTTCTAATGTATTCTTCCAGTAATTTCACAGTTTCAAAGTTACAGACTTAAAGTCTTTAATCTCTTTTTGGTTGATTTTTATTTAAAAAGTGTGAGGTGGGGATCTAGTGTTATGCTTTTGCATATGGATATTAAATTTCCCAATAACTATTTATTAAAAAGACTATCATATCTCTAATGAATATTCTTCCTGCCTTTGTTTAAAATAAGTTGACTGTACATGTGTGGATTTATGTCTAGGTTCTCTGTTCTGTTTCACTGGCCTATATGATTTCTTTTTTTTTCTGCCAGTAATATACTGTTTTGGTTATTATAGCTTGGTGGCATATTTTGAAATCAGATCGAGTGACTCCTTTAGCTATGCTCGTTCTGCCAGTCCATGAACACGAGTTATTATTCTATATTTTTGTGTGTCCTCTTCAGTTTCTTTCATCGGTGTTTTATAGTTTTCATTAAAGAAATTGTTTGTCTGGTTAAACTTATTTCCAATGGCTTTATCCCCTAGCAATCCCACCGTTAGATGTGGGGTACAGTTCAGGTTAGGTATCCAAAATGGTCATTATGCAGGCACCCTTGCTGATGGGGTGTGCCCCACCCCCCGGCAGTTTCCCTCAACATCCAATCCCACCTCTCCTCCCCTGGCAGTTTCCCACTACTTCCAATCCTTTTCTTGTGGTAGTATGATCATTGTTAAAGGTAAGCTTATGAGTGAGAACATAGGGTACTCTGTTCTTTGTTTCTGTGATATATCAGTATGACAGACTCTAAATTCATCCAAGTTGCTGTGAAGTCCATATGTTTGTCCTTTAGGGCTAAATAATATTCCAGTGTGCATATGTAACACATGTTTTTTATCTAGTCCAGCTTTGATGGGCAGTATGGTTGGTTCCATGTTTTTGTTGTTGTGAATAGAGCTATAACAAACACGTGTGTGCAGGTATCCTTACAGTAGAATGTCTTGAAACAGGAACCCTACCTATCACCATACACAATAATTAACTCTAAATGGATCAAAGACCTAAATGTAAAACCTCAAACTATAAAAATTATAGAAAAAGCAGGAGACACCCTTATAGAAATTGGAACTGGCAATCAATTCCTGATCAAAACCCCAAGCACCCAATGCCATAAGAAATAAGATAGACATATGGGACCTCATCAAACTGACAAGCACCTGCAAAGCAAAAGAAACCATCAAGAGATCAGGGAGACAGTCCACAGAATGGGACAAATATTTTCTAACTGTATATCTGGCAAAGGCCTAACAACTAGGATCTACAAGGAACTCAAATGCATCAAAAGGAAACCAACAAACAGCCCATTAAAAAGTGGGCAAAACAGACGAATAGACACTTCTCAAAAGAAGTTACATGGGCAGCCAATAGACACCTGAAAAACTGTTCAGCCTCACTATTCATCAGAGAAATACAAATCAAAACCACATTGGGATACCACCTAATCCCAGTAAGAATTGGTATCATTAAAAAAACAAACAACAACAGATGGCGGTGAGGATGCGGAGAAAAAGAAATGCTTCTATACTGCTGGTGGAAATGCAAATTAGTGTAACCTCTTTGGAAGACAATGTGGCAATTTCTGAAAGAACTAGAAATTGACTTCCCATATGACCCAGCAATCCTTCTATCGAGAATATACCCAGAGGAACTCAATATTTCTAGAGGAACTCAAGTCATTCTACCAAATGACTATCTTTTGAGGACAAATACTATTTTTATTTAATTTATCTTTTGTGTTTTGAGGTTGTATTTGCCAAATCCCATGTAGTCATACCTTCTTTTTCTTTTTTTTTATAATTAATCAGTATTTTTTATTATCGTTTTGTGGGGTACAGTTAAGGGTTAGGTGTACAATTACGTTTCATTCAGGCACCCTGTTGATAAGAGGTGTTTTCCCAGTCCCAAATAGATATTAGCTACTGTTAATCCCATCCCCCTGCCCCCCCATAATTTCCCAGTACCGTCAGTCATTTTCTTATAGTATGACATTGGATGTTCAAGGTCCATTATATGAGTGAGAACATGTGATATTCTGATCTTTGTTTCTGTGAGAGGTCACTCAGTATTATAGACTCTAGTTCCATCCAGATTGCTGCGAAATTCATGATTTTGTTCTTTTTCATGGCTGCGTAGTATTCCATCGTATATATGTACCACATTTTTTAATCCAGTCCTCTTTTGATGGGCAGCATGGTTGTTTCCAGGTTCTTGCTATTGTGAACAACGCTGCGATAAACATACGTGTGCAGGTATCTTTTTTACAGAGTGATTTGTGTTCTTCAGGGTATATTCCCAGAAGGGGGATTGCAGGGTCATATGGAAGGTCAATTTTTAGAGCTTTTCAGGAATCGCCACACTACTTTCCACAGAGGTTGCACTAGTTTACACTCCCACCAACAGTGTAGAAGTGTTCCCTTTTCACCACACCCTCTCCAGCAGCTGTTATTTTTTGAGTTGTTGATAATTGCCATTCTGACTGGAGTTAGGTGGTATCTCAGTGTGGTTTTGATTTGCATCTCCCTGATGATTAGTGAGGTTGAGCATTTCTTCATGTGTTTGTTGGCTGCTCGAATGTCTTCTTTTGTGAAGTGTCTGTTCATATCTTTTGCCCATTTTATAATGGAGTTGTTTGTTTTCTTCTTTTCAGTATGTTTCAGTTCCTTGTAGATCCAGGATGCTAAGCTTTTGTCAGACCTAGAGTTGGCAAATACTTTTTCCCAGTCTGTAGGCTGTCTCCCTACTCTCTTGATGGTTTCTTTGGCTTTGCAGAAGCTTGTCAGTTTAATAAGGTCCCATTTGTCTATCTTCTCTCTTAAATCCTGTGGGTTTCGGGTTTTGTACAGGGATTGGATGCCAGTTCCTATTTCCATGAGAGTATTTCCTTCCTTTTCTAAGGTTCTCATGGTTTGAGGTTTTACATTTAGGTCTCTGATCCATTTGGAGTTAACATTTGTGCATGGGGATAGAGAGGGGTTTCTCGTAGATGGCTTTTACTATTTTGAGGTATGTTCCCCGTATGCCTAGATGTTCAAGGGTTTTATCAGGGGTGCTGGATTTTATGAAAAGCTTTTTCTGCATCTAATGATATGATCATGTGGTTTTTGTTTTGACATCTATTGATGTATTTAATTGCCTTTATGGTTTTACGAATGTTGAAACAGCCTTGCATGCCAGGAATGAAGCCTACTTGGTCATGGTGAATGATTTTTGAGATGTATTGCTGAATCCTGTTTGCTAGGATTTTGTTGAGAATTTTAGCATCTATGTTCATCAAAGATATTGGCCTGTAGTTCTCTTTCTTTGTTGAATCTTTACCTGGCTTGGGTATCAATGTGATGTTGGCTTCATAAAATGATTTGGGAGAGTTCCATCTTTTTCAATCACCTGGAATACCTTCAGTAGGATTGGTATCATCTCCTCCTTGAATGTCTTGTAGAATTCTGCTGGAAAGCCATCTGGACCAGGGCTTTTTTTTGTAGGAAGTTTTCTTATTACGTAGTCGATTTCCTTGATTGTAATTGGTCTATTTAGGGTCTCAATTTCTTCTTGTTCTAACCTGGGTAGGTTGTGTGATGTCAGAAAGTCCTCCATTTCCCTGTGGTTTTCAAGTTTGTTTCCATACAAGTGTACGTAGTAGTCTCTAATGATCTTTTGTATTTCTTCAGGGTCAGATGTGACTTCATCTTTTGTGTTTCTGATTATGCTTATTTGTTTTTTTTTTTCTCGTTTTTTCTTGGTCAGTCTAGCTAGGGGACCATCGATTTTGTTTATTCTTTTGAAGAACCAGCTTTTTGTTTCATTGATTTTTTCAATTATCTTTTTGTCTTCTATGTCCTGGATTTGGGCTTTTTTTTGGTGATCTGGATTCTTCTGCGGAAATTAGGGTTTTTGTGGTCTTGCTTTTCCAGCTTCTTTAGGTGGCTTGTTAGGTTGTGAATTTCTGTTCCTTCCATTTTCTTCATGTGTGTTTGTAGGGATATAAATTCCCCTCTTACTACAGCTTTCAGGGCATCCCAGAGATTTTGGTAAGATGTTTCTTCATTTTCATTTGTTTCCAGGTATCTTTTGATCCCTGTTTTGATTTCATTGTTGACCCAGGAGTTGTTTAGCATCATGCTATTTAGTGTCCATGTCTTTGTGGGTTTTGGGGGGACTTTGTTAGTGTCAATGTTTATTTTTATTCCACTGTGGTCCGAGAAGGTGTTTGGTAGAATTTCGATCCTTTTAAATTTGCTTATACTTGATTTATGGCCGAGTATGTGGTCGATCTTAGAATATGTTCCATGTGGTGATGAGTAGAATGTGTATTCTGTGGTTTTTGGATGGAGTGTTCTGTAGGTATCAATTGAGTCCATTTGGTTCAAAGTCACATTGAGGTTCTGGATCTCCTTGCTGATTTTTTGTCCTGATGATCTGTCTAGGGTTGTGAGTGGGGTATTAAAGTCCCCAGTTATGATAGTGTTAGAGTCAATATCTTTCTTTAGTTTTCCAAGAAGTTGCTTTATGAAAGTTGGTGCACCTATGTTGGGTGCATATATGTTTAGGATAGATATTTCTTGTTGATGGATTGAACCTTTTATCATTATGTAGTGGCCTTCTGTATCTTTTTTGATTTTTAATAGTTTGAAGGGTATTTTGTCTGAAATTAAGATGGCTACTCCTCCTTTCTTTTGTATTCCGTTTGCCTGGAAGTTCGTTTCCCATCCTCTTACTTTGAGTCTGTGGGTGTCCTTTCTAGTGACGTGAGTCTCTTGAAGGCAATAGATTGTTGCCTGATGATATTTTATCCATTTTGTCAATCTATGTCTTTTCAGTGGTGCATTTAGTCCATTCACATTTAGGTTAATAATTGAAATGCAAGAGTTGATCCCTGTCATAAGGTTCTTACAGAGTTGTTCCTGTTTATTTGTTGTCTTTCTTTGGGTTTTGGAGTTGGTTCAGGTGTGTTTTTAATCTTTTGCCTGTACTCTTGTGAAGAATGCTGATGTTCTTTTTTCTTTTTCTTCTGTGTTCAGTACTTTCTTAAGTGTTTCTTGTAGCGGTGGTCTGGTGGCAGCGTAGGTTCTTAGGGATTGGATGTCTGGAAAAGATTTTAATTCTCCCTCACTAATGAAGCTTAGTTTGGTTGGGTAGGTTATTCTTGGTTGAAATTGTTTCTCTTTTAGTACTTTGAAGATAGGGCTGCAGGATCTCCTGGCCTGAAGGGTTTCTGTGGATAAATCTGCTGCTATTTGAATTGGTTTTCCCTGATAGGTAGTCTGGCCTTTTTCTCTTGCTGCCTTTAGGATTTTTCCTTTCATAGCTACTTTGTTTAGGCGAATTATTATGTGTCTGGGAGTTGGTCTTCTCGTTTGTTGTCTTGCAGGGGTTCTCTGAATCTCTTGTGTTTGAATTTTTTCATCTTTGATGAGATGAGGGAAGTTTTCTTGAATGATTTCATGAAATGTTTGTTCCAGTGTGGCTTCTGTTTCTCTTTCTGCCTCAGGAAGCCCAATTATTCTTAGGTTTGGTCTCTTGAAGTGATCATTCATCTCTTGCAGGTTTTGTTCTGTCTTTTTGCGCTTCTTTTCTATGCTTTTGACAGTTTGGGTTAGTTCTGTGTTTGGTCTTCGAGCTCTGAGATTCTTTCTTCTGCTTGGCTGATTCTGCTTTCCATGCTTATTAATCTGTTGTTCATTTCCATCACAGTATTCTTTACTGCTGTCATTTCTGACAACTGCTCCTTCCTATTTTCCTCTTGTCTCTCCTCAATTTTTTTAATTCTCTCCATTAATGTCTTGATGTCTGGGTTTGTTGCATGTAGCCAGTCATTCTGGGGACTCTTCATTGTCTGTGTTCCAGAATCTGTTTTCTCATTGTCTGATCTCCCAGAGGTCTGTGTAAGACCTATATTCTTCTTTTGGTTTTTCTTCATTTGTGCGGTTTTTCCACCTCCCTACTTCTTCCTTCCCTCCACGTCACTGTCTTCTTTAATTCTGTTATTCAGGGGTAAAGGGATTGGTTTTACTTCTGTTTGTTCAATCTCCTATTCTTTATGTATGTCCTCTTACTTTGTTCAATTCTGAAGTTGCACTGTAGGTTGGAGGTGGTCCTTTTTGCAGTTTTGAGATGTACTTAAGGGGAGAGCTGTGATTCAAAATCTGTCTGCAGGTCCTGGTATTTGCTGACAAGCGTGTGGATAATGTGGAACCCACTTCCCACTGCCCTGGAATCTGTCCATGCAGTGGGGCTGTAGGTTTACTCCCTGAAATAAAATGTGGTTAGCAGAGGGGAGAGAATGGAGCAGATAGTGGGTTGAAGAGGGGAGTGGAGAGATAGAGGAGTAAGGGGGGAAACAAACGAGTGTGCCAACAAATAGAGAGAGAGGCCTATACTGAAACAGATAAAAACGATGGACCACAGCTACAGTCGAACCAACTCTCATACAAACAAAAATAAAACATATAGTGATGCTAACATACCAGCTATCCAACCACCTTATTGGTGTGCTGTTCCTCTATACAAAGACATGGTTTACAGACAGAAGAAAAGAGAAGAAAAGGAAAAGGAAAAGAGAAAAAAAGGGGAACAATACAGTAGGAATAGAATTAAGTCATTAAACTAACAGAATCAATGAAGCACACTCTGAGACATTTCATTTAAGTCCAATGTCCTTTCAGGTCTGATTTCTAGTTTTCTTTTCAAGCTGGTAAATTAGTTTGCAGTTAGGGTCAGTTGCCCCTGATCTGCTTGTGAAGGACAGATCAGTTCAACCTTCCTTCAGCAGTTTGGTCTATGTCTTTATCAAGCTTATTTCTCCCGTTTCGGTGTTGTTACCTTGAATCGCCAGCAGGTGGTGCTATCTCATCTGCTCACCCCAGAGGGGGTGGGGCCGGACAGGAACAAGATGCTGCCTGCCTCTAAGCAGGCAACAGAAACCCCACGCAGGTGGGCAGGACAATCTCAGACACAGGAGAGGTGGCAGCAATCCCAGCAGATCTTCCTTGAAGCGGTTTGGTGTGGATCTCCTCGGGCCAGGTTGTGATGAGCTACCTGTCCCAGAGTGCCAGGCGGTGGGATCGCCGGGCGGCAGGCGGGAGCTCCGGGCGGCAGGCGGGAGCGCCGGGTGGCAGGTGGAAGCGCCGGGCGGCAGGCGGGAGCGCCAGGCGGCAGGATACCTTCTTTTTCTAATTAAACATCACTACTTACACTCATGGAAAACTTAGCAATATGTTGTGCATTAACCCCACTCCTACACATTTAAAAAGCTAGTTTAACCAAGGTTGGTACCTTATTACAGACCCTCCAATCATTGACCAATCTGATTCATTAACCTTTAATACTTTGAACTAAATGAACCAACAACTACATGCACTTTAATTGAAGGATATTTTAAAGTTAAATTAAAAGCAGTATTTATTGGTTATATGAGAGCAGGGCAAATATTTTAGAGACTGTGGGGACTGCAGGAAATAAGATGACAGGCCGTTGCTTGAAAGAAAATGCTCTTGTTCCTGATATTTTAATGTTCATAAATTAGCACTTTCTGTCCTGACTCAATTTCTCCCACTTCTTGCTTGAATTTTATATAAATAGGTATTTGTTTACAAAAATGTCTTCCTGTACCCAAAATAACTTGAGTGGTTTCTGGCTTAAAAAAAAAAAAGTTATGATTTATTTAGAGGCATAATTAAAGCACTTAAGATTAACTGAAAAATGACCAAGACTTTTGCTCATTTTATAAAATGTAGTTGAGGGAAGAACACAAGAAGTTCACACAAGGCTTTACTAGAAGACTATTTATAAGAAAAATGGTTAATGACATATATTAATGAAGCAGGTAGAAAGAGAGGTACAATCAATAAAGTTAAAGAAAGCCGTACTGGTGAATTAGAAATTAAACCTGGACTTTGATGAATGATTATACAAGAGAGATGGGAAAGTGCTTGAAGTTAAGAATGAATACAAGCAGAGATTCTGATGAGAAAAAGTAATAGTGAGTATTTCAAGGAATTGTAAATATTTAATTTTGCCTAAAATATGAAGCATCACTCAGAAGCTTTTATAGGACATTTTATTCATACGATACCAGATTATAGAGAGCTTGAAATACTAGTCTAAGAAAGCTGAACCTTATGTGATAAAATATAGGAGTACCATCATGTATTAGTTTCCCATTACTACTATAATAAATTGATAAAAATTTAAGACAAAAACTTAACACACAATTATCATCTTACAATTCTGAAAATCAGAAGGGCAAAATCAGGTTTACTGAGCTAAAATCAAGATGGCTTCAGACTTGTGCTCATTGTAAAGGGTACAGGGGAGAATCCCAGCCTTTTCAAGTTTCAAAAAGCCACCTGAATTCTTTGACTAGTGGTATCTTCCTCCATCTTCAAAGCTTTCAATACATCATTTTCTCTCATGACCTTTGCTTTGATGCTACGTAATTTCTCTTTGATTTAATTATCTACCTCCCTTGTGACTCTTGTGGTATATTGAACCCTCCAGATAAATTAAGATAATTTCTCCAACTCAAGATCCTTAACATAATCCCATATGCAAAGTCTCCTTTATCATATACGTTAATATTCATAAGTTATGGGGATTCAGCTATTGACATATTGAGAAACCATTATTCACTCTACTATAAATGAGATTATGTCCTTCTCAGGGAACTAGTATTAAGCATATTTTAGATAGGCTAATAGAAGAATTAATAATTTGTACTGTACTTTGGTTTAAGACAGTTCAGTCTCAATTCTGCCAACATCAAGCAAGGTAATCTAAGGTATGTTAAATAATGCCTAGGAATCGTAGTTTCTTTAAAAATGAGAGAGGACCCCTCAAAAATGGAATTATTTTTTGAATGAGTCCCTTATCATACTGGCTTCCCTTGCTTGGTAGCTGTTCTATAGCATCAGTACACCAGCTAGCGTGGTTGTGAGATACTGTGTTTGACTTCAGTACATTTTTTTGGAGATTCTTTCAATGTGTTTGCCCATTTCATGATGGGTGATTTACACAAAAAAGTCTACTCACAGGTTGCTGAGTGTTCAGCAGTTTTGACTCAAAATGCTCCACCCTCCCTGTTTATCCATCACACCTGGAGCAAAATTTTGTTGCTGTTATTTTCCTGATGAAAAATGTCATCAAAAGGAAATGTTTTGCAGATGTGGAAGAGGCGAAAGAAAAAATGGCAGAAGCATTAAAATGCATCAAAATTGACGAGTTCAAAAACTGTTTTGAGCAGTGAAAAAAGCATCTATGTGTATTGCATTAAATGGAAGTACTTTGAAGGTGACTGAAGTTTAAACATGTAAGAATAAATACACAATTTTTTAATGAATAAATACCTTTTTGATCACACCCTGTATGTAATTGGAATGCCTATTTTATTTATTTTGGAATAATACACAGTTTTTCTGTTTAAATCTGACATATGAAGTACAACACATAACACTGATATATGTGTGTATGTGTATGTATAGCCTAAGCACATGGCATGTACCTGAGGTATTCAATATTCAATAAATGCTGGTGAATCTACAGAAGAGAATGGTTATGATGATAAATAAATATTCATGCTCATAAAGATCTTAAGGAAGCTATATTGGGGGATATAGAATGACACAAAATTAATTAAAAAGTAACACCAATATTTTGGTTCATTCTGAAATAAAATAGGACATGTTCAAAATCTTTGAGACATTTAACAATTTAAGAACACTCTTGAATTTTAAGGTAATTTAGATTTTTTATCTCTAAATTTCTAAATTGCACCCCTTTTCCTTTGGTCAAAATAGCACAGTGAATACAGTTTTTAATCTATTTTTCTCAACTTTAAATGTATAATAATAGGTAACATTAAAATATAAGCTATTCTCAACCCACAAATTCCATTTTGAAGGTATTGATCCAAGAGAAATAAAAATACTAAGATATGTATGCCAATATTCATCATGGATTTATTCATAATAGCAAAATGTAGAAACAACCGAAATATCCACTAATTGATAATGGGATCTTTTAATTTTTTTTTAATATTTTTTCTAAAACATTAAAGCAACACATAAAATAGTAAATCTTGCACAATGCCAGTCTTAACTTAATTTTTTAAATATTTTAACTACTTTTTCTTTGGTTCTCAAGATATAAGAATAAAGAGAGTGATTATCATTACATTTTGTAGACTCAGATATAGTAGGTGAAAATAGTTAAATTTGACAATTATGTATTTTCTTAATTAACAATAGTAAAAAAGTCTTTTTGATATATTCGAATCATAAACAATGCAAATAGGATTTATTCTTACTTAATATATTTTTGAAATTAATTGCTTAAACATCAACAATTGCAAAATGATATCTTCTCAATATATCCAAAGCTTCTCAATTTTCTCCAAAGAAAGCTCACATATAACAAATAATTGATATGGTTTTCTTTAATTGAAAAAATAAAATAAATATTGACTATTATGAAACCTCAATAGATTATTTATAGGATAAGACTATTAAATGTTCATGTATTTTTAGAAATGATAAGCTGACATTTGCCATACATACTATTAAATGTGCTATGAATAAGATAGTTATAAAAAATCTATTGGATATAGGTAATGTTTTTGTTTATTAGTTATTTATACTTTGATTTATTTAAAAGTTAAAACACAGGCAAAATTAAGACTAATATTTAGGAATGCTTGCTTAGGTAGTAGAACTATAATAAAAAAATAAGCAAACAATTAATGTAGAATTTAATATAGCAGTCACCACTGTTAGTACTAACAGTCTATTTTTTGAGAGTACTATGGTTGGTCATCAAAATTGTATTTTAAATCCTTACTGAATATTATTTTTATGTGAAGTATAAAATATAAAGGAATAAAAATAATAGGGCAAGACGGGAAAGGGTAAGAAGTTGAATGAGAATTGCCTTGAGCATCTATAGTTTGATGTCCCAAACAAGAACTAAATATAGTGGAAATCATGCTCTGATAAAGGCTTACATTCTGATTTGGGCTGAGTTATTTTGTAAAAGTCTGAAGGGCACACATAAAAAAAGAATAAAATATTACAAAATATATTAGCATTATACAAATTATTTTCATATGGCAATTATGCAAACCAGACAAAAATCTTATAGCAAAACAAGAGATACAATATAAGCCAAAAAAGTTCTAATAATAAACATAATTTGGGACAAAATCATTTGGCACTGTTTTTGATGTTTGACAATATTCTCTTTTATAAGATCTTTGGGAAAGAGGTATTCTGGTATATTGGAAGATGTGGTCACTCGTAAAGCATTTACTGACCTTCCAAAGGTCATTCCCTTTTAAAACAAATTCTACTTCTAGAAGTTAATATTTTTTTAAAAATTCCTGCAAATGTATGTAATAACCTATAAATATTCATTGAAAGTTTTTGTGTTTTTCTGTTTTGTTTTTTTTGTTGTTGTTATGGTAAAAAATATTTTTAAAAACAGACATATGAGAAAATTACACATAAAGTGGCAAGATGCTATTACCACTAAGTAAAATACTTTAAAATTTTTGAAAATAAGAAATGGAAAAATTACTGTGTCTTCTAGAAAATTGACAGGGTCATATTGTCAAATAATAAAAACATGTTTCTAAAAATACTGATGACATGATTTTATTTATATCACAAAACAAATGTACCTCTATTAATTTAAAATTTTCTGGTTAATTAAATAGTATTTACAGCATTTTTTTAAGTCATAAGAACTCTTTGTTGAAATATAGCTTTCCTGTAGACTACCTTTCTGGAATCTGGGGTCATTTATCCTACAATTTAATAAGCAGGTTTTTTTTTGTTTGTTTCACAGATGTGTGACATTTTAATTTTTATTTTCCTATTCGATTTTTTTATATTAAATATGTAGAATTTTGTTGTGTTGACAAAGCTTAATTTTGCAGCCTATGAAGCTGGTGTCTCTAAGCACAGTCATTCTCCCTAACAGTGCATTTTTATAGTTTACAGAATGTAAGACTGCATAATAAATAACCAGTTGCATAGTAATGGTTGAACGGCAGTAACACTTGTCAAGATTATAGTAACTTAAAGTTACATTCAATTTTGTTTAAATATTATAACAATTGCCATTACCATTCCTAGAAGGTATGTTACGTGTGTAAAACAGAGATTAATTTTTTATTCAGTCAATATCATTTAAAGTTACTAGAATAGTTTTAACTATTTGTATTAAGTTTTTATATAGTTGCCCTTAATTTTAGAATGCATTGTTATATTTAATAACTTATAATATAAAAATATTTGCTTACATAATATTTATAATTCAGGCTCTGTGTCCTGATAATTTTGAATGCATTTTTTTTTCTCATCTACAGGGTGCCCTAGTTTAAGACGTTTGCATACAGCCAAACAGGGATCCACCTACAGATCCTGTTTTAATTTAATCCGTTTTTAAATTATAACCCACTTCTTAAAAGATATAGACAACACAGAGTATATGTTTGGGCACAGACTAGCTAAAAGTTAATTGTGCCCATCACTTCAGTTGCCTTGGTATATTTCCAAGTTGTTGCTATCCCAATCCCTATTGTTCCTCTGGCTGTTATTTTCTTTTCTCCCTTCCTTTCACAATCCTTTCATCACACTCAACAAAAACAAATACAATAACAAATGAAACAAAATACACAATATTAACAAACCAACATTATGATCTTATATCCAATGCCAATGCCAGAAAATATCAACTGCTCAATCAAAGAAAACTACTAACACCAGTCTGTTTTTCCCTTCCTTCCTTCCTTCCTTCCTTCCTTCCTTTCTTCCTTCCTTCCTTCCTTCCTTCCCTTTCCTTTCGAATTGGAGTCTCACTCTTTTGCCCAGGCTGGAGGGCAGTGGCATGCTCACCATAGCCTTGACCTGCTGGGCTTAGGTGATCCTTCCCTTCCACCTTAGCTTTCCAAGTAGCTGGGACTACAGACACACGCCACCACGTCCGGCTATATTTTTGTTTCCTAATGACCATTTTACAGCATGTAAAATAAATGGCATTCATATTGTCATCTACCTATTATATTCTACAGAAGCACACTATCCCTGGGCACTTTCCCCAACACTGAATTCCTTTTAGCCAGAGTTCAGGTACTGAAAGAGGACATGTCTCAGAAATGCAATGCCACAATGCACTGACAACAAAAAGTCTAAGGGATGAAAAATAGTATTAGCAACAAAGCTTCACAGGCAATATGTTGGATCAAATATAATTATGAATGGAGTTTATTTTTCAATTTAATTACATATTAATATTTCTATATTGTTAATATGACATGTATCTGTGACACACTTATAAATTTATTTTTATTTTATTTTATTTATTTATTTATTTTTTTTTTTTTGAGTTGGAGTCTCACTCTGTTGCCCAGACTGGAGTGCAGTGGCCGCTTCCGGCCACCGCAACCTCGACCTGCTGGGCTCCAGCGATCCTTCCGCCTCAGCCTTCCAAGTAGCTGGAATTACAGGCATGCGCTACCACACCCGGCTGATTTTTTGATTTATTGTAGAGATGAGGTCTCGCTGCCCAGGCGGGTCTCGAACCCACGGGCTCAGGCAATCCACTCACCTCAGCCTCCCAAAGGCGCGGGATTACAGGCTGAGCCATCGAGCCCGGCTTATTTTTATTTTATACTTACATGGTTTCATGATAAAACATACTTTCTTAAATTCTAAAACTAAATAATCACATAAATTAGTTTTTTATTTCAATTTTAAAATGTTTCACTATCACATGAATGAGAAAGGCTGCTGATAATGAATATAATATTAATTTTTAATAAAATAATTTAATTAATGTGATTTTAACATACTTCATAGTTTGTTACTTGAGTTCCAAAATAATAGTATTCAAAATAGACTACTCTCTGTTTGAAAAAAACACACAAAATATTGTGAGAAATATTTTAAACTATATAGAGGTGATCTTTGCAAAACCTTGTGAATAAACTAATTTCCATTAAATTGTTCATATTAAAGTGGTGAGTTTTATATTATGTAAAATTTGTCTCAATAAATTATTAAAACACATTATTCTTATATTTGTCTTTTAGAAATACAGTAGTAAAAAATTGATAAAATAAACCTTATAAACCTTCTTAGTGAATATATTATTTAAAATTTATTATGATGCTATGGAGCTTAGTAATTTAATAATTAATAGACTATATTATCACATTTTTTTCTTTGATTAATTAGGTAAATGAAAAGTTTCAGTAATTAAGTAGAACTTGAATATGGAATAATGAAGATTATTTTAAATTATTTCATTCACCTGTATTCACTAAGGAATTCAAAAAAATTAGACAAGTTGATTGTGAGAGCAATTATAGTAATATAATAACAGCAGAGTATATTAAATGATCAAGATGTGTTAATTCATTTGGATTAATAATCATAAATCCATATAGCAACCCTTTAAAATAATTTAATTTTATTCTACTTTACATATTAGTAAACTATGGTTCAGAAAATTCAAACTCTGAAATTTGAATACTTTTCATTTTCACTGGGATGCCTGTGTAAACTGAAGAAGGCATCTTTCTGAAAAGCAGCTGTCTATAACTGTAATTGGTTGTCAAAGCATTCCAATGTATTCAATGTTCGCCTCTGGGTATCTGGAAGTTGTTGGAAAAATAATTTGTATTTTGAACAGGGACACTAAATGGGATATAGCAGGAATACAACTTTATTTGTCTCTCCCACACTTTCTCTCTAATATTTATTTGGTAAGTAAACAATTTTTTTTTTTTTTTTGAGTTGGAGTCTCACTCTGTCGCCCAGACTGGAGTGCAGTGGCCGCTCCCGGCCACCGCAGCCTCGACCTGCTGGGCTCCGGCGATCCTTCCGCCTCAGCCTTCCGAGTAGTCGGAATTACAGGCATGCGCTACCACGTCCGGCTGATTTTTTTTTTATTTATTTATTGTAGAGATGAGGTCTCGCTGCCCAGGCAGGTCTCGAACCCGCGGGCTCAGGCAATCCACTCACCTCAGCCTCCCAAAGGCGCGGGATTACAGGCTGAGCCACCGAGTCGGCTGGAAACAATTTTTTATAACCAAGTGAAAACTGGTAAAACCCTAGGCTTCTCTGGTAACCTGTGTTTAATAGGTGGACCTGCGATCAGTTATGATCATTCAATGTAACTCAGTTTCTTTGCAGTAATTCAAATGATCCCTTCAATATATTAATATTAACTCAAACTTCACTCTTCATTTAGAAGTACTGTTTTCATCTTTGTTCCTCTGGCTAGAATCAATAATAGGTGGAAGTGATGCTTTTCCTTATTGCTTCACTGTCTTCCTCGCCCCATTCTTCTGACTAGCTGCAGTTACTAGCACATTAAGAGCTGGAGCTGCATTTCTTAGTTAATGAGACAATTAAAATATGTCTTTTCCTCGACCAGCCTGATATTTTAAAATTACTATTTCTATCTCTTACTTATCAGAGGTTATGAGAATTCTTAGATGCCATTCACCGTGAGACACTTGTGCACATAAACAATTCTCCTTCAGATACTTTACCTGCTCTCCATTCAAGCTGCGTGTTTGTTTCAGTTCAGATTTTGCTATCTCATCTGTTAGCTCTCATTATCTTTTGATAAGACCCTCTTCTTCAGAATGCGCACCTAAAAAAGTATTCTTTCCATAAGTTCCACTTGGATTACTCCCATGATTCATGCATTTTGATAAAAGAGAACGTGATTACTTTTCTATGTATTAGAAAATGCGTTTCTATTCTGCCAGGGCAAGCTTGTTGCCATATCTTCTAGCATTTAGTCTTCTCAAGGATGTATCAGACATTATTAACTACATCACGAGCTCCAGGTAAAAATATAGCACTCCAAATGCTTCACTTTTTACCTCTGTGCCTCTTCGAAAGAGCAGGTTTCATACAGAAACCCAGTAGCTGTATACCAAATTATCTCTTTGTAGACTTTCTGCGTAATCCATCTTCCTAGCCCTTTTGAATTTTAAGAGTTGTTTAAATTGTTCTTGGTTATTTCTCTGAACTTTCTGCTTTGTTTTGGCATGTTCCTTAAGCACTTGAAACCTATTAACAGCATTCAGATAACCTAGATATCTTTTTTATTTTTAAAATTTTTATGGATACATAATTATTGTATGTACTTATGGTGTACATATGATATGAGCATGCAAAATGATCTAATTGGGAAATTCATTACTTTAAACATTTGTCATTTCTTTGTGTTAGTAACATTTCTATTTCATGATTCTAGTTATTTTGAAATATATGTTAAATTATTGTTAGCTATAGCTTCCCTATTGTACTACCAAAAACTAGATCTTATTTCTTCTAATAGCTTTTTGTATCCATTAACCAACTTCTCTTTATGTCTGGTTATGTAAATTTAAAAGAGCCTGAGTTTTAACTTACCTATTCATCTTAGAGTCACCATATACATATGGTGATTTATATATATATATTTATACAGCTTTTTTGTGGGGACTGTATAAATATATGCATGTATATATTTATACAGCTTTTTTGTGGGGACTGTACAGTTCATCTAACTACGTTTCATATGACAGGTACATTAGCACCAGAAGACATGTCCCTTGCTTATCATTTTTACTTTTTCATGTAAAATGTCCTGCTTCTTTCATGCTCAATGTATCTGTACATATGGACTTTATCCCAATTTTATTAGCAATCAGTAAGGGATTTCTTGGCTGAAACATTATCCCCTTGTTCATTAAAACTTTAGTCTTCAATCTTGGTATCATCGCCCACTCCATCTCCTGCCTTAGTTATGTACAACTTCTACACCCAGAGGAATTATCCAGTTAAGCAGCTATACTTAATACAAGCCAACTACCAACACACACGCTGATGAAGTAGAAAATGGCAACTCTAATTTACATTAATATTAAATATAAGCTTTCTACTAATGAATCTTCATTACTCATTATGATTTAGAGTCTAGAATCTATCATAATATTCATATTTCTCAGACATTTAACAACTATTATTTCTGAATTTCAAATACTTTAAAAGAAGGTATTTGTCTAGTATTTAATATTTACCCTTTGTCATTGATTTTTCATATTTTTCTCTATGATTTACTTTTTTTTTGAGTTGAAGTCTCACTCTTGCTCAGGCTGGAGTGCAGTCCCATGCCCACGGCCACTGCAACCTTGACCAGTTGGGTTTAGGCGATCCTTCTGCCTCAGCCTTCCAAGTATTTGAAACTACAGGTGCACACTACCACACTTGTCTTATTTTTTTGATTTATTGCAAAGACGAGGTTTCACCAAGATGCCCAGGTTGGTCTCAAAACCCTGAGCTCAAGCAATCCTCTCGCCTCGGCCTCCCAAAGTGCTGGGATTATCGGCTTGAGCCACTGTGCCAGGCTTTACTTTTCTTTCATGCCAGGCTTTACTTTTCTTTATCCTGTGTGTGAACCAAGTTTCTTTTATTATGTGTTGACAACTTAACCAAATGTAAAACAATTTTTGTCACAATTTATTCAATATGTTTCTATTCTACTATCTAAAAAGGTATGGCCTCTTTTAGTAGTGCAATTATATGTACATTATTGAAGGGCAAATCCAGTAATGCTTACCACATTATGACCTAAAAGTGAAAGCTACATTTGATTCTAAAATACATTAATAATGTATATAAGCAAGTATACTCACTTCTGTTTGTGAGTTTGCACAGAAGAAAATCATTCACATGAGCTACGGTTTTTATTGCAAATTCACTAAAGTTTCATTCCTGCAACGAACCGTACTCTGTCTCTAGAATTCTAAAATTTTTGTTTTATCTCTTTTTAAATCGATTGCTGTCCTACAGCTTCCTCTAGCCAAGATTGCTATTCTTTTCCTGATTTTCAGCAAACTATTTTTTGTTTTGTCATTACCAAATCTACAAGTGTATTTACATTTATATTATTTTTTCATCTTTACTAATAAAGAATTGTACCTTACCTTTCAAAGTTTAATACATACACATTTACTTTAAATATTATCTCCACTCACCATTTACAGTTATTATTTACAGTTACAGTTCACTTTCTCTGGATATGCAAATAAGCATACACAAGAGTTCTACAGTCACTATTCCAAATCAAAGTCAAAACACAATCTGAAGAATCAAAAGAGAAACAAAAAACAACTCTCATTAAATTATTCTTCTAGCTTTTACATATTCATTTTATAACAAATATTTGCAATAACTGTGTTTACATTAACTGCCTTCAACTTCTGTATATAATTTGAATTTTACTCCAATATAGTTTGAAATGACTTACATATCAGTGAATGTACAAGAAAAAAATTATAAAAGGAAGACAGAAATTTAAATAAAATTAGAGGTAAAAATAATTGTGAAACAGTTAGAGATGATAACCTAATGTATTGAACATTTTAGCTTAAAGAATTTAAAACTTTAATAAACTATACTTTCTATGAATATAAATTATAAAAACAAGTTTGAAACTACTGTTTTAAAACTATAAGTCAACTATTTTTTTCTCAGAAATCAACATTCACATTTGCTGCTTTTTGGGAAATGTTAGTAAATATTTCTAAACAATATAAATGTCCTGGACATAGTAAAAATGACTCTTGTTTAAGTGGTAAAGAAAGAAAAAAAATAGAAGTTAGTACAGTCTCTAAATGCAAAAATTCAAAATACAATGTTGACAAATTGAATTTTGTAATGTTAAAAAATATTATGTCATGGTCTAAAAATATTTTACTTGAATACAAAATATTTTAAAATAAGTAATTGAGTAATGTAACCTATATATAAAAAATCAAAATATTCTTGATCATCTTTAGCTGAACATTTAAAAATTATATTAAATAATATAAAACAAAGCTGGGATATTATGTAGATGTATCTCATATATAAAAATGGTAAAAAATATTTTTCTTTATTATAAAGACAAAAGAGAAAGAGCTCCTGGCAAGATGGCAACAGCATAGGTGGACTTGTGAGATTCTCCGAATGTGAGTTCCCAAAAAGACACTTACTTTTCTTCCCCCATCCCCCAGCACACCACCAGCCATGCTGGTCAAAGGCCTGGGAATCTTTGGTCCCATGCAGGGCTGGATATTGTGGCTCCCTGATGCTGCTGTTCCACCACATGCGTGGGAGTCTCAGGTCTCAGCTGGCTCCCTGGCTACATCATCTATTGCCCAGCACCCAGCACTAAGCCGCCGGCCACTCAGGGAGGCTCTGGGCACCTGACCCTCAGAGACACCAGTCCCATTCCTGGCTGAAGTACACTGCGGGGGGCCCAGGGCCACTCTCGCTGCTCACCGCCAGCTTGTTGGAGCTTTGGAGCTCTGGAGCTCTGGGCCCACCCTGACTGAGGCACTCAGTGCATGACCCCAAGCTTGGGGACCCAGACAAATGGAGAGAAATGGATCTAGGAAAGAGAATCTGCCTCCTACATTCTCCAGGCAGAGAATGAAATCTACATTTGATTCTAAAATACATTAATAATGTATATAAGCAAGTATACCCACTTCTGTTTGTGATTTTGCACAGAAGAAAGTCATTCACATGAGCTACAGTTTTTATTGCAAATTCACCAAAGTTTTATTCCTTTGCCCCACCCACCTATCAACAACCACCACCTTGGTTCCTAAGGTAACGTCACTAAACAGGAGACAAGGCCCCACCCCTACGCTGAATCAGACAAAGGCAACTCCCAGGCAGCCAAACCCAAACTGCGAGTAAATCTATCTGCCTGCAACAAAAAACAAAGGGGAGAGGCCAGAGATCAGAGCTGAAGTGATTTTAGTCTGATCTCTTATTGTGACTTATGATTTTATCATTTTGACTGTTTATTTTGATCACTTTTGTTTGCCTTCTGACTTACACTGTTTCATGATTATATTGGTCTGTCTCTGTGTAGCTATCAGTATTCTTTAGGGAATCTTTCTTACATGTCTTTTTTCACTTCTTTCTGGCCTTGTGTCTCTTTCTCACCTGATAGTTGGTATGTATGTCTGTTTTCCCTCTCGCTCTTCTCTCTCTCTAACTTCCTATTGACCCCCCTTTCTCCATTATTTCCTCTTTTACACCCCCATTTTAATCTAGGGACCAAGATTACATACTGCTACATGGACAGATTGTAAGGCAGAGGGAAATAGGGTCCAGTGTGCTCATACACCTGTTTGTAGATGCTAGAATCAGCATATACATTCTGAACCATAGCTTCCCCCTCAATTAAACCTCAAAACTATAAAAAGCACAGTCTGCAGCCCACACTCCAAACTCAAAAGTGAACAAAACCAGAAGACCCTCATAAGGAAGAACAGGATATTCTAGAAGTGAAACAAAAGCAACCCCACCGTCCCTCAAAAACAGAATTAAAGAACAGGAGGGAAAAGGGGAGAGAGAGAAAAATCTACACAAATGAAGAAAAATGAGAAGAATAGTATGGGTCTCTCCCAGACCCCTGGGAGGGCAGACACTGAGAAAACTGACTTCGAAATGCAAACAATGAAGAGCCCCCAGAATGAAGGGTCTCAAACTACAAACCTAGATATCAAGACATTAATGGAAAGATTAAAAATAATTGAGGAGACACAAGAAGAAACTAGGAAGGAGCTGATATCAGAGATAACAGTAATAAGGAATACTGTGAATGAAATAAATAACAAACTGATAAGCATGGAAAGCAGAATTACCTAAGCAGAAGAAAGAATCTCAGAGCTGGAGGACCAAAATATAGAACTACCCAGAAAATAAGCTCAAAAAGACAGAACAAAACCTTCAAGAGATGAGCGATTACATCAAGAGACTGAACCTAAGAGTAATTGGCCTTCCTGAGGCAGAAAGAGAGACAGAGACCACACTGGAACAAACTTTCCATGAGATCATTCAAGAAAACTTCCCTTATCTATACAATGATGCAAAAATTCAAACACAAGAGATTCAGAGAACCCTGCAAGAAAGCAAATGAGAAGACCAACTCCTAGAAACATAATAATTTGCCTAAACAAAGTAGGCATAAAAGAAAAAATCCTAAAGGCAGCAAGCAAAAAAGGCCAGATCACCTACCATAGAAGACCAATCAGAATAGCAGCAGATTTATCTACAGAAACCATGCAGGCTAAGAGAGCTTGGAGCCCTATCTTCAAAGTCCTAAAAGATAAGCAATTTAAACCAAGAATATCCTACCCAACCAAGCTAAGTTTCATCAGTGAGGGAGAATTAAAATATTTCCCCGATATCCAATCCCTAAGAACTTATGCTGCCACCAAACCACCTCTACATGAAACACTTAAGAAAGTACTAAACACAGAAGAAAAGGAAAAAAGAACAACGTTCTTCACAAGAGTACAAGAAAAAGAATAAAATATACATGAACCAACACCAAAACCAAAAGAAAGACACAAAAAACAAGTGGAAGAACAAAAACTCTATAAGAACTCTATGATAGGGACGAACTCTCACATTTCAATAATTAGCCTGAATGTGAATAGACTAAACACACCACAGAAAAGACATAGAATGGCAAAATGGATAAAATATCACCAGGCAACAATATACTGCCTTCAGGAGACCCATCTCACTAGAAAGGGCATACACAGACTCAAAGGAAGAGGATGGGAAACAAATTTTCATGTGAATGGAACACAAAAGAAAGGAGGAGTCGCAATTCTAATTTCAGACAAAATACCATTTAAGCTATCAAAAATTAAAAAAGATACAGAGGGCCACTACATAATGATAAAAGGTTCACTCCTTCAACAAGAAATATCTATCCTAAACATATATGCACCCAATATCGGTGTGCCAACTTTCATAAAGCAACTTCTAGTAAAACTAAAGAAAGATATTGACTCTAACACCATCATAACCAGGAACTCTAATACACCACTCACAACCCTAGAAAGATCATCAGGACAAAAAATCAGCAAGGAGATCCAGAACCTCAGTGTGACTCTGGACAAAATGGACTTAATTGATACCTACAGAACACTCCATCCAAAGACCACAGAATACACATTCTACTCATCACTGCATGGAACGTATTCTAAGATCGATCACATAATTGGCCATAATGCAAGCATAAGCAAATTTCAAAGGACCGAAATTCTACCATGCACCTTCTCAGACCACAGTGGAATAAAAATAAACATTAACACCACCAAGGACCCCCAAAATCCACAAAGACATGGACACTAAACAGCATGATGCTAAACAACTCCTGGGTCAATGATGAAATCAAAACAGAGATCAAAAGATACCTGGAAACAAATGAAAATGAAGAAACATCTTACCAAAATTTCTGGGACGCCTTAAAAGCTGTAGTAAGAGGGGAATTTATATCCCTACTAGCACACATGATGAAAATGGAAGGAACACAAATTAACAGCCTAACAAACCACCTAAGGAAGCTGGAAAAGCAAGATCAAAAACCCTGATTTCAGCAGAAGAATCCAGATCACCAAAATAAAAGCCCAAATCCAGGACATAGAAGACCAAAAGGTAATACAAAAAATCAATGAAACAAAAAGCTGGTTTTTCGAAAAGATAAACAAGATTGATTGTCCCCTAGCTAGACTGACCAAGAAAAAAAGAGAAAAAACCCAAATAGGCACAATCAGAAACACAAAAGATGAAGTCACATCTGACCCTGAAGAAATACAAAAGATCATTAGAGACTACTACGTACACTTGTATGGAAACAAACTTGAAAAACTTAAGGAAATGGAGGACTTTCTGACATCACGCAACCTACCTAGGTTGGAAAAAGAAGAAATTGAGACCCTAAATAGACCAATAACAATCAAGGAAATTGACTACATAATAAGAAAACTACCTACAAAAAAAAAGCCCTGGTCCAGATGGCTTTCCAGCAGAATTCTATAAGACATTTAAGGAGGAGATGATACCAATCCTACTGAAGGTATTTCAGACAATTGAAAAAGATGGAACTCTCCCCAAATCATTTCACGAAGCCAACATCACATGGATACCCAAGCCAGGTAAAGATCCAACAAAGAAAGAGAACTATAGGCCAATATCTTTGATGAACATAGATGCTAAAATTCTCAACAAGATCCTAGCAAACCGGATTCAACAATACATCTCAAAAATCATCCATCATGACCAAGTAGGCTTCATACATGGGATGCAAGACTGGTTCAACATTCGTAAAACCAAAAATGTAATTAAATACATCAACAGATGTTAAAACACAAACCACATGATTACATCATTAGATGGAGAAAAAGCTTTTGATAAAATTCAGCACTCCTTCTTGATAAAAATCCTTGAACATCTAGGCATACGGGGAACATACCTCAAAATAGTAAAAGCCATCTACGAGAAACCCATGGCTAACATACTCCCAAATGGACAAAAATTGGAACCATTTCTCCTGAAAACTGGAGCAAGACAAGGATGTCCACTCTCACCCCTCCTGTTCAACATAGTATTGGAAGTCCTGGCTTGAGCTATCAGAGAAAAGAAGGCAATCAGGGTATCCAAATAGGAAAAGGAGACATCAAGTTATCTCTCTTTGCAAACGTTATGATTGTGTACCTTGAAAACCCAAGAGAATCTGTCAAAAACCTACTTACAGTGATAAAGGCCTTTGGTAAAGTCTCAGGATACAAAATAAATGTGCAAAAGACAATCACATTTCTTTACACTAATAATAAACAAACAGAAACCCAAATAAAAAACACAATTCCATTCACAATAGCCACCAAAAAAATACCTTGGCGTCTTTCTAACCAGAGACATGAAAGACCTTTACAATGAAAACTACAAAACACTGCTCAAAGAAATCAAAGATGACACAAACAAGGGGGAAAATATCCCATGCTCAAGGACTGGAAGAATCAACATTGTGAAGATGTCCATCTTACCTAAGGCAATATACAAATTCAATGCAATACTCATCAAATTACCAGCAACATTCTTCTCAGACCTAGACAAAACAACACAGGAATTCATATGGAAACACAAACATCCAAGAATAGCCAGAACAATCCTCAGCAAAAAAAAAAAAAAAAAAAAAAAAAAAAAAAGCAGGTGGGACCACATTACCCGATTTCAAACTTTACAGCTACAATCATCAAAACAGCTTGGTATTGATATATGAACAGGTGTATAGATCAATGGAATAGAATTGAGATTCCAGAAGCAAAATCTCAATTTCTCAACCAACTCATCTTTGACAAAGCCTCCACCACCTACCACTGGGGAGAGGAGAACCTATTTAGTAAATGGTGCTGGGAAAACTGACTGACCACATGCAGAATATTGAAACAGGACCCCATACATAAAAATTAACTCCAAATGGATCAGAGACCTAAATGTAAAACCTCAAACCATAAGAACCTTAGAAAATGAAGGACATACCCTCATGGAAATCGGAACTGGCATCCAATTCCTTAACAAAACCCAAAACCCACAGGCCATAAGAGATAAGATAGACAAGTGGGACCTCATTAGACTGACAAGCTTCTGCAAAGCCAAAGAAGAGTAGGGAGATAGCCTACAGCCTGGGAAAAAGTATTTGCCAACACCGGGTCTGACAAAGGCCTAACATCTTGGATCTACAAGGAACTCAAACATGCTGAAAAGAAAAAAAACAAACAATCCCATTATAAAAAGGGCAAAAGATATGAACAGACACTTCACAAAGGAAGACATCTGAGCAGCTAACAGACACATGAAGAAATGTTCAACCTCACTAATCATCAGGGAGATGCAAATCAAAACCACACTGAGATACCACCTAACTCCGATCAGAATGGCAATTATCAACAACTCAAAAAATAACAGCTGCTGGAGAGGGTGTGGTGAAAAGGGAACACTTCTACACTGTTGGTGGGAGTGTAAACTAGTGCAACCTCTGTGGAAAGCAGTGTGGCGATTCCTAAAAGCTCTAAATATCAACCTCCCATATGACCCTGCAATCCTCCTACTGGGAATATATCCTGAAGAACTCAAATCATTCTATAAAAAAGATACCTGCACATGTATGTTTATCGCAGCATTGTTCACAATAGCAAGAACCTGGAAGCAACCATGCTGCCCATAAAAGAGGACTAGATTAAAAAATGTGGTACATATACATGATGGAATACTATGCAGCCATAAAAAAGAACAAAATCATGAATTTCGTAGCAACCTGGATGGAACTAGAGTCTATAATACTGAGTGACCTCTCACAGAAACAAAGATTCGAGTATCACATGTTTTCACTCATATAATGGACCTTGAACATTCAATGTAATACTATAAGAAAATGAGTGACAGTAGTGGGAAACTATGGGGGGGAGGGAGATGGGATTAACGGTGGCAAATATCTGTCTGGTGACAGGGACTCACCTCTTATCAACAAGGTTGCCTGAACAAAACGTATTTGTATTTTAACCCTTAACTGTACCCCACTATATCATAATAAAAATAAATAAATATAAAAAAATAAAGACAATAATTAGAATAGCAAGACTATAGTTAAAGGACAGATGAATAATAGATATGGGCATTTTGTCCAAAGTTAGAACAGATACATATGTATATGTATGTACATGTGCATGGATATGTTTTTACACAACATATAAAAATTTGTGTGGATAAACATATATACATACACTTATGTGTATTTTATCCCAATAGATAGACATAAATATAGTTATTTTGCAATATATGGTAAGTTATTGTTAGCTATAGTCGCCCTATTTTGCTACCAAAAACTAGATATTTATGTATATGTATATTTGTGTGTGTGTGTGTGTGTGTGTGCGCGCACGTGTGTGCGTGTGTGTGTGTGTGTGTGTGTGTGTATACTATGTATATACAGGATCTTGGCATAATAAATAAATAGCACTATTACAATTCAATATAAATTGTGGTTTATGCAGTCAATGTTGTGAAAAAGTTGGAGATTCAAGTCAAAAAAGGAAAAATGGATTCCTATATGGAAATAAATTTCAGCATAATTAAATTTCATGGTAGGAAACCTTTTTTCTTTTCATTTTAAAAATGCGAGGTACAATTTAGGGTCGGTATACAAATGGTCATTATGCAGGAACCCTTGTTGATAAGATGTGCCTCTCCCCCCCCCGGCAGTTTCCAACTACTGACAATTCTTTTGTTATCGTATGATAATTGTTCAAGGTCCACTTGCGTGGAGAACGTCATTTGGTACTCAGTTCTTTGTTTCTGTGATAGATCACTCAGTATTATAGACCCTAAGTCCATCCAAGCACTAGCTGCAAAGTTCATAATTCTGTCCTTCTTTATGATGCATAATATTCCATCATGTATATGTACCATAATTTTTTTATTCAATCCTCTTTCAATGGGCAGCATGGTTGGTTCCATGTTTTTACTATTGTGAACAACACTGCAATAAATATGCATGCGCAGGTATCTTTTTCGAAGAGTTATTTGAGTTTCTCAGGGTATATTCTCAGAAGGGAGAATGTGATGTCCTGTGGAAAGTCAACTTTTAAATCTTTTAAAAATTGTCAAACTGTTTTCCACAGAGGTTTTACTAGTTTACAGTCCCACCAACAATGTAGAAGTGATCCTTTTTCTCTGCATCCTTTCCAGCATCTATTGTTTTTTGAGTTATTGATGATGGTCACCCTGACTGAAGTTTAGTGGTATCTCAGTGTGGTTTTAATTTGCATTTCTTTGATTAGTGAGATTGAGCATTTTTTTCGTGTATCTGTTTACTGTACATATGCCTTCTTTTGAGAAGTGTCTATTCAAATCTTTTGCCTACTTTGTAATGGGGCTGGTTTTTCTTTTCTTTTCAGTATGTTTGAGTTCCTTTTAGGTCCTGGATATTAGGCCTTTGTCAGATATACTGTCGGCAAATATTTTTTTCCCATTCTGTGGGCTGTTTTTCCACTAACTAGAGAAGTGAAAGACCTTTACAATGAAAACTACAAAACACTGCTCAAATAAATCAGAGATGACACAACAAATGGAAAAATATCACATGCTCATGGTTAGGAAGAATCAACATTGTTAAGATGTCCATCCTACCAAAGGCAATCTACAGATTTAATGCAACACCCATTAAGTTATCAGCATCATTCTTCTCAGACCTGGAAATGACAATACAGAATTCATAGGGAAACATAAATGACCATGAATAGACAAAACAATCCTCAGCAAAAGAAACAAAGTGGGAGGTATCACACTTTCAGACTTTAAAGATTCTGAAAGGTTATGACCAGACTTAAAATACTATACACATCCTAGAAAACAATATTTCAATGCATAATGATATAAATAATATACAAACATAAATGTGCATTTGTTTGTCAAATTAAAAACAAAAAGACAGCCTCATTGATAGGTTCATAAAATATATGAATCATCATGGTTTTCTGGAAATAGAAACAAAACAAAACACAATATGATATCATTTTATGTCTTGTTAATAGCAAATTTAAAAGAATTGGAAAAATCAAATATTACTGAAGACGTCAAAAAGATATTTTATGCACTCATAAATTATAAATTATTACGGCCACTCTGGAGAGAAAATTGGTAATTTGCAACAAATCTTTCATCACACCTCCTCAAATTATACTTTTTAAAATCTCTCACATGTATACAGGGAGATATTTGCAAGCATTGGTGTGATGATAAATGCTAAGCATCCAGCTTTCAAGTCCAATTTCAACACACACTTTGGGGAATATTATTGCATCCATTAATGAGCAAGATAAAAGTAAAACAGCTAAGATATATGGTGACACTTTCCTCATTCATCAAGCATTTGAGCAAGTCCTTTGTTTATTCAAATAATAGTTAAAAGAATAAATTTTATTTAAATTGTGTGCTGTCACAATATAAAGGCTACACACAAGGTTTATTTTAATCAATATTATTAAACTCTGTTATTAATTGTCAACTCTAAATATGAAACAAACTAATTATTCAAGTCTGATCTGTAGTTTTTGCCTATTTCCATGGAATTATTGTCCTCATGAAGATCTAATTCAATATAACAACATGCCTTTACTAGACATGGAATTGGATGGGAGGCATTTGCAATGACAAAACTTTTAATAGAAAACTTACAGACACAATTCTTCAATTAGAAATCACTCTCTAAATTATCAGTCCAGAATTGATACAATATTCAAAATTATGTGGCACAGTCACAGAAAAGATTATGTCATTCCCATTCTCAATTATATTACAAATTAGGGTTCTCTAGTTATGTGTGAAACAAAATAAAACAACAAAGACAAAATAAAAGGGAAAAAGTAAGAAACAAATGATCCATGAGAGCTACAACCTAAGCTGTAATTCAAAGTATGCATTAAAGATACATTTGTGATTGAAAAGTAAATAATTCAATATTTTCACTATTTACAATCATTTCTTTTTCATGGTGCACTCAGTTGGTGATCACACCGTGTGTAGGGTTTTTACATCTTGCAAGTTTGAGAATACCTCCTCTAGTGTCTTTTTTCTAAGTTCGAAATGCAGATTTGTTACTCGTCATGACCCAGTTACAGAAACTCCTGTTCCCTATGCTGATAACAATATAGGTGGCTAAAGATACACATTATGTTCACGCAGTGTAGATGTTTATGACGGAATGTCTTAAAAGATGTAGTTATGAGAATGCCTTTGTAGAATTCTTCAGCCATTAGGACATGATGGGACAAGTATGAGTCTTTAAAAATCCTTTAAGACTCTGAGTTGATCAAGCTCAATTCTAAGAGGTCATCACTGATTCTTTTCTTTCTGCACAATCTGTCCAGATAAATATAATTGAATGATAGTAGTTCCTTATCAACTAAAATACCAGCCATGATGTTTCTACCAGTCTCCATAAAATGTTTCACCTTCACTTCTGTTTTATCCAGTGGTTCCAGTGTCACTATTTGCTATCCTTCACACACACACCAAGACTTTTCTCTTCTTAGTTTCATTAGCTCTTAACTATAAGCTAAATGCTTCCTTCTACATAATATTTGAGACTGTTGCCTTATTATTCATGTTTCTGATCAGTGCTTAATAAATGTTTGCTTTATGTGTTTCATTAGCTGTTCCAACTGAATTGATGAATAACAATAGCTAATATACATTTCAGTACCATTATCTTTATATTGTCTTGACAGGACTAAAGTAGTGATTACAATCTGGAATAGAAGTCTTTATATAATAATCATAATTACTTTTTATAATTGTATAATTTAAATAATAAACATTTACAAAATGCAACACAATAATAAAGAAACAAAAATTGTTGTATCGTTCTCTTTAAAACTCTTGCCAGATGCTACACAGAAGATAAAATATTGATGCAGTAGATAAAATTTAGAGATGTACCTTCATTTTCATGTGTGCGGTTTAGAGGTGGCTATGATAAAGGTGACTAAGTGTTCAGACTTATAATCATATCAAACAACTCACCTCCTCTTGCTCTAGTCCTGAATTATGGGTGAAGAAAGTACAAAAATGATAAAATATTAATTAAATAAATGGAGACACTGGTAAATTTTGCACAAATATTTTTTAAGTAACTACTATGCTCAGGGCACTATTCTTCACAAAATAAATTCCAAATACATCATAAGTAGCTTAAGTACTAATATCAGTATGTCTAAATTTTACATCCCTAAATCTCTATATGGATTCATAAACTATAAAGAATTTTTTAAAATTTAGCTTCATTCAATGGGATTCTTGTTGTGAACATGCTGTTCAAAGAGCATGAAACCCAAATAAAACAAAAGAGCCATGTTAGCTTAAGATGCATTACAATGATTGCTTTATTAAAGGTTTGTCTCTTTATATATACTAGAGGTTAAATTGGGTAGTACACAGTATTTCCCTCTGTGAAATTGCTATGGAAACTGCCACAGTGGATTATAAACTCCATGACCCACTATTACAACACTTTTATTTTTTGTGTAAAATTTTTTCCTCCTTACAAATAATCAAAGCAGCATTACCAGAAAGTACTCAGATATCCCTGTACATCTGTTAAAAAGAATAATTAAATTAAGCTCAATTATAGAATAGGAAAGCCTTTGAACTTTGTGGCTGATTAAATCTCCACCAATTTTCTTTCTATCTTGTATTTTAAGGTCATGGGTTATTTTTCTTTGAAATTCTGTCATTTTTTCAAATCAATTTATTTCTTTCCATTGGGCAAAAGTGTCACCAAATGTATGATTGACTGAGAGTGAAGGAGTGGACAGACAAGACACAAAAACACTCCTAATAGAAATTTACTCGGATCAAGACTTTGTAATGGGCGGCCATTACATATATAAGAAATTTTGTTTCAATCTTTTTTTCATTAAATCAGCAAATCGGCTGGGCTCAGTAGCTCAGCCTACAATCCCAGCATTTTGAGAGGCCAAGGCGAGTGGATTGCCTGAGCCCGCAGGTTAGAGACCAACCTAGGCAACTTGGTGGGACCTTGTCTCTATAGTAAATCAAAAATTAGCCTGACATGGTAGTGAGCGTCTGTAGTTTTGGCTACTTGAAAGGCTGAGGCAGAAGGATTGTTGCGAATCTGCAGTGGCCGGGAGTGTGCCACTGCACTCCAGTCTTGGTGACAGAGTGAGACTCTTACTAAAAAAAAAAATCTGCAAATCATTCAAATAGTGTTTAAGTGGAGAACAATTTCTCATATCTGTTCTCTGAACCAAAAATCAGATAAGTTTAACAGCAATATTTCTCTTCCACATATGTTTTGTAGTCCACATACTGACCTTTCTTAAATATAATAATATAGGCTTTCTTAAAATGTCAGTTGGTTTTGAAGCTATTTTTATTCCAGATCACACTTTTAGCTTTATCCTAACGTGTCAACGTGGGTGTATGTAAATGGCATTTTGACAAGGAGGTAGTGTTTTCCTTGCTTAGCATTTTCATGGTTTATATTACATCATCTTAAACTTTAACATGATTTGCTATTTTAAGATTGCATATTGTTAGCTTTTCAAATTTAAATCTTTAAAGTGCTAAAATAAAGTGAGTAACCTGTGATGTGTTAAGTATCTTCAAGAAACATGATGGACACTGAAAAATTCATATCTGGCAAACTTTAAAACTGATTATCTTATTCATGAGCACTTATATTTTAGACAGATCTTACTATTTTCTTCATTAAATTATAATAACTATCTCTTTTTCTTCCTAAGATACATTCAATGAACAATTAAATGTTTGAATTGAAAACATACATATCAGTCAGTTGACATGTCCATAGCTAGAGAATTTTGTTGTCTTTACTTTAGAAAATAGATACAAGCTGATATCAATTTTTACATTACTTCAAGGGATCATAATAACTTGGAGAGGGCATGGGCTAATTTTCAATTAACTCTCATAGTTATATTAGTATTTTAACTGCAATTTAATCTGTATGATTGTAACCATAAAAGTTATTCTTGTCAAAAGAAGACTGTATGTTACATCTCAATCTCCCTTAAGCAGACTGAAATCATTTTCATAAAATTTATAAACTATAAAGAACATAAATTGGAAATATAAAATTTTCAATATATATTTTAAGTATTCTGCATTAAAGAACAATGCATTAATCATTATCATCTCTTTCAAAATAAGAACATAATGTAACACTCAGAGACCTGAAATAATGGAAATTTGAAACAATAATTAAAATATTACATAATCTAAGATTTTATTACTACTAAGTGTAAGTGTGGTGGCTTTTTTTTGAGGTTATTTTAAATTCAGTCAGCACATCATTCATTAATAAATTATGTATTAAATGTATTATAATTTTTCCAACTACAGCAAATTAACTTCCTAAATGTTTTTTAATTGAGCAGTGAGAACTAGTATGTTGCTGTTACTCATTTGAGGTGATCTTGGTAAATAGGAAAGGAAAGGATGCAATTATAGATTGCTGTTTTAATCCTGATATTTAGTAAACAGATATTTTATTTTAAAACACCAAGCTAAAATATAACATACTATAGTAATTTAGATCTTACTTTAAAAAATCTAGGATTGAGTTTTAACAAGAAAAATACATTTATGATAGATGTTATAGATTTATATAGAGTCACATGTATCATAAAGACCGTTTTTAACCTAACATGGGGTCTAGGTAACAGGAAGTTAACGGAAAGAATAACATCTCCATTCTGATAACTCTCTTGATTTAACTTTTCATCAAACAATCTTATCTCTATCTTTACTGATCTTTGCTCATTTGTTATTCTTGGTTGATTCTCATTGCTTCAATTATTGTTTGGTAAATTAATCAACAAATATTTGTTGGCTGAATAAAAAAAATTGTACCTAAATCCTGTTGCAATTAATCAAACTCTTTCAAATTTCTTCCACAGGCTACACCCAATAAAAATAAGTAACAAATAGTTATGATTAATAATATCAACCCTTTGAGTATAAGTTTCATTCATATAATTTCCCTGTAGTCAATTAAGTAAATTAGAAGTTTTGTGAAAGAGATACTAGTATGTAGTTTCAATGCATGCCTTCTTGATTAGTCCCTGCCCTGTTATAGCCTTCGATGGACTGTATTGTATTTCAAATAACACTGGAATCATTCTAGAGCTGATTAAGCCAGAGATGGAGACCTGAGCCAAGAAAGGCCAGCTGGACTCTGTTGAATGGAATTTTGGAAATAGGACAGAGAAACTTAGTTGTTTAACTGAAGAGCTAAAAGCGTAGGTAAACCCAAAAGGTAAGTCTGTCGTCTATGGAGAGAACAATAAGTAGTTCTATGAAAACAGATGAGTATGCTGCCTTCAGAGAGAATAAAATTAAACAGTACAGAGAACAGAGCATTTAGCCCACAAGGCCCCAGAAAGAAAAGAGACAGATAATTATTCTCCAGTTGCCACAAGGCCCCAAGGTACTTTTGCCCTTATGTTTTAAGGTATCTCCATACATAGTTAGAATAAGCAACACTTCCTATTTTCAATATGCCTTGTTTTTCTTTTTTTTAAAATAAAGCAAACATTTTAGAGATACACACTTAGAAAAATGCAAATGTGAACAGATTTTTTTTCAATAACTTGCCCTGGTTAAATTGTTTAATGCAAAGCAAGATTTGAACACTGTGAAAATAAAACTGTACTAGATCTTGCTGCATCAGGGTCTTTCAATGCAATGCTGAAAACCATGCACTTTTAAAATCTCAGCATATTTGAAATTATTCAGAGTGCAACCACCTTTGGTTTGGCAAGAAAACAAGGTAAAGTCTTCCTGAGGGAACCTACTCTTGGAATGTGCTACATTTGGATTCAAATATATAGATATCCATGCATAAAATGTTGTAAAAGAAGTTTCATTCTTATTCTTTTCCTAACCTCAGTAAACAGCCTAAACACCTGCAAAGTGTGGTACTTATACAGCCTTTTCCAGTTAAGGCCCTTTCATGCTGAAAACAGAAATAAAAATAAAGATAAGAAGCATATTTTAATTTCTATGCATACTCACAAGCACTTAAAAACAGTATAATGGAAAGCTACAGTCATAGTTTTATACAAAATATAAAATACTTCTGATTTAGATTAAATGTGTCCTATTTTCTCTTATTACAGTTTTCGCTGTTTCAGTTGTTCATAAAGCCTCCCTTCATGCAGTGCCACCCCATCTTTGGTCTCTGAGCCTGCAGTTGATCAGTGATACGATAACCACAATTCAGTTAACTGTGTAGGAAACCTCAGATCATGCACACACACACACTGTTGAATTCAGGAATATATTGCTTTCAATGTGACCATAAGTCTGAGGAAATTGCTTTAAGGCTATGTTTCCTGATTTGATTACCTCAAATTTTACACTGCTGTGCACAAAGTGTCTGGAGAACAATTGCACACATTTGTCACCTCGATTTTGAAAGTATTAGGTGTCTTTGAAACATTTGAACCCTCCACTGAAAAATGCCATGCTGAGTATGGCCCAGAGCAATGATGAGTGGATATATAATTATTCTGCTGAAATTCAGGCTGAAAAACAGTATGCAGCTTCGAGAAACTCAGATTTATTCTCTTTTCATTCTCACATCCTCTGCTTTATTGTACGATTTAATCTGTTGAAATGCGGGATTCGAGAATACTCTTCTAAACGTTTTAGAATTCCCAAATAGGTGAAAAGCAACTTTACAGTCCCAAGGTGAAACTTTTAGTGGAGATGTAGCATGAATTTTTAAGTAAGCAGTTGCTAGAAAGGTCCCTGCAAGGAGTTACAAATGTGAACTTTGTGAAAACCAATGGAAGTCACCGAGGAATTTTAAGCAGGAAAAATGCAAATATATATGCATTTTTAGGAAAATTTCTCTCTGTAGTCTGGGAATTAGATTACGTTAAATAATGTCAGATTATATTACTATTTTAAAACTAATTTCGAAAAATATATATATTTTAAATATTTTAATCAAATCTAACAAGGCTTATGTTATTTTCCTGGTTCCAGATTTTCTTTATTTATGATCTCTCCTCCTCTTCGTTTCCTTCCTTCCTTCCTTCCTTCTTTCCTTCATTCAAGAAATACATCTGCTTGTTAAAACAAAAGACACACTGATGACAGCATTTTCCATGCTGGAATAAGAAGAGGTGGGTATTGAGGCTTAGAGGAGCTTGTACAAAGTCAAATCACCTAGTTCCTATGCTCTGGAGTCTTTAAGAATCAGGGGAAAATTCTACAAAAATATTTTTAGCCTTTCCAATTTTTTTGGCAGGATCTGAAATTTATTTATTCATTTCACCAAAGATAAAGACCAAACACCTCTTGATTTTGCTATACCCAGGGAAAGATGAATATCTTGATTTAAATAACAGACTCTTTCTCTCAATGTACTAGATGAAATAACAGCAGCATTCAATGAACTTCTAATATTAAATATATGATGTGAAGACAACAAGGTCCTCTCTCCTGAAATGCATGTGTGTATGTACCTTTATGTGTTGGGATGGTATATACAAAAATAAACATATCAACATACAGTTCAGGGGGTGATCAATTTTTCCTCATAAAAATTATTCATAGCCGGGCTCGGTGGCTCAGCCTGTAATCCCGCGCCTTTGGGAGGCCAAGGTGAGTGGATTGCCTGAGCCCGTGGGTTCAAGACCTACCTGGGCAGGCGAGACCCCATCTCTACAATAAATCAAAAAATTAGTCAGGCATGGTAATGCACGCCTGTAATTCCAGCTACTCGGAAGGCTGAGGCGGAAGGATCGCCGGAGCCCAGCAGGTCGAGGCTGCAGTGGCCAGGAGTGGCCACTGCACTCCAGTCTGGGCGACAGAGTGAGACTCCAACTCAAAAAAAAAAAAAAAATTATTCATATAGAGAAAATAAGGTAAGGTGAAGGGATATATTATGAAAGGTGGTAGTTTTAAGACAAGCATGTACTTTTTCTCAGATAAGTGCCCATAATAAGAAAAACTGATCTGGGGGGAGGGAGCTTAAAAAAGGGGGAGTAATTCAAGAAAGCTCTAAGAAATACTATTTTTGCCACATCTATAAAAGGCCCCAACTTTGGCCTAGTATCTGAGCCTTAATGGCAACAAAAATGTCATGGGAATAATTGCTTTTCCTTAAAAATGGAAAAAAATAACCACAATTGTTTTTTATTGCTTTTTGTGTTTTGTAAGCAATGAAAGAAGAAATTTAAGAAGGGAAGTCTGACTGCAATCTAATAGTAGTACTCTTAATTTTATTTTACTGGGATACGTTTTTAAATGTATACTTTCTCTTTGAATGTAAACAATAAAAATATTCTTCATTTACATGTACAAATGCCAGTCTTTTACATCTGTTTATTTTATGTGTATTGCTATAGTTTCTTGTAGTTTTGTAACAAAGGACCTTAAAGTAGGTGGCTCAAACAACAGAAGTTTATTTCCTCACAGGTCTGTATATTAAAGTCCAAGCTTCAAGGCAGGATTGTTTTTTTTAAATTTTTTTCCTAGTGTTTTTACATGGCCATCCTTCTGTGATTGATCTACTCTCTTCTCCATATAAAGGCATCTGTCATACTGGATTTGTGCCCACACCAATGACCTAATTAACCTTAACATTTATTTAAAGACCTTAATTCCACATACACTCACATTCTAAAGAACAGGGAGTTAGGATCTCAACATATGAATTTTGGAAAGAAAACACAATTTGTCTATAACACTATAATTTTTTCCCTCATAGTATATTTTCACCCTAAAATTCAGAGTTCTCTTTAGCTCTAAGAAATGTTTTTAAATTATACACAAATATCACCTTTAATTCTCAAAAGGAGAAGAAAAAAATGGCCAATGGGTATATAAAAAATGTTTAACATCACTAATCAGGAAAGTACAAATCAAAACTGCGATGCTTATTTAAATGACTATTTAAAAAGAAAATAACAAATGCTGGTGAGAATGTGGAGAAAAAGATCTATTCCAGCATTGCTGATGGAATATAAATTACTATAGCCACTCTGAAAAACAGTATAGAGGTTCTTCAAACTAAAAATAGAAATATCATCTGATTTAGCAATCCCACTGGCAGATATAGATCCAAAAGAAAAGAAATCAGAATGTCAAAGAGATAAATACTCTCTTACGTTTAATACATCACTATTCACAATAGTCAAGACATGAAATCAGCCTAAGTGTCCATCAACAGATGACCAGAAAATGTGGCATATATACACAATGGAATATTACTTAACCAAAGAAAGAATGAAATTCTGTCATTTGCAGCAACATAGGTAGAAATAGAAGACATCATTTTAAGTGAAATATGCTAGGCACAAAAAGACTAATATTACAAGTTTCCACTCATATGTTGGAGCTAAAATGTTGATTTCATAAAGGTACTGAATAAAAAGTTGGTTACAGATACCAGAAACTCCCTTGAATAGAGGGAATACAGAGAGATTGATTAATAAGTAACATAGAGTTAGGTAATAGGAATAAGTTCTAGTAAACAATAGCACAACAGAAAAACTATAGTTAATAATTTATTGTATACTTCAAAATAACTAGAAGAGTAGACTTGAAATATTGCAAGAGGAGGGGAAGATGGTGGCTGAGCCAGTCAGACTATGCAAGTCTCCGTGTAAGTGAGTGTATTCAGTTTTTATGGTATAAGGGGAATGTCAATAGATGTATGAGGGATCAACCTGAATCCCTTTCACCCCCCTTCAGTCTTTGTGTTTTTCTTCTCTGTTCACTTTGTGCTAGGCATGTATGTGTGTGTTTACTTTTCTTGGGGGTCTTTTTGCTGCTGATTGTTTTGTTTTGCTTTGTTGTTATTACAGTTTGAATTGGAGTGTGTGTATGTGTTCAATTGCTTTTGCATTGATTTCTGCTTTGCATCATCATACAGAGTGGTAGTGGGGAGTGGGTCTCAGGGAACACATGACACAATAAGTGAATGATTTAATTTGCAAGTAGTATCTAATTCTTAGTGCCCCATTTCCCACTTTATTCAAATTTTTAAAACAACAAGAGACAGCAAAACTTTCTATCCACCATCCAATTTCATAATAAAACAAATCCACAGCCTGGATCAGGGAAGAATAAAGGTCTGAGTAAATATGAGAAGGGAAAACCTCTTCCACTGACACTGAATAACAGAACTAAAGAGAAAAACAAGAGATCTGTCACAAATGACAAAAAGCCAAAGGAAGAACTCAGGCAATTTCAAGAGTACCAAAGACAAAACTCCTGAAAAATCAGACCTTGGTGACCAAACAATGGAAGTCACCAAAGACTGTCCCTAGTATATGACAGGGATTAGGGAATGGTTGGAAAGAGTGAACAGGACTCAAGAAAGACAAGATGCAACACTGAAAGAACTTGTAACAGAGATTTTGGCAATAAAAAATTTCATCCAGGAAATAAATAACAAGACGACAAGCATGGAAAGTAGAATTAATCTAGTTGAAGAAAGAATCTCAGAAATTGAAGACAAGAACATGTAAAAAACATTAAAAAAGGTGCAGAAAAAAAGAACAAAGCTGACAAGAGATGTGTAATTATATCAAGAGGTCAAACCTACACCTGATTGGTATCCCATAAGAGGAAAGGGAAATAAGAGAAGAACTTGGAGCAAGTATTCCAGGAAGTAATCCAGGGAAACTTTCCCCCTCTCACCAGAGATGTGACCATCAAAGCACAAGAGATATAGAGAACCCCCAAAAGACATCAAATCAGAAAACCAACCCCCAGACACATAATTCACCTACACAGAGTAGGCACAAGAGGAAAAATCCTAAAGGCAGCAATAGAGAAAGGTCAGACTACCTACCAGGGAAAACCATTCAGAAAAGCAGCAGACCTATCAGCAGAAAAACTACAAGCAACAAGGGACTGGAGCCATATATTCAAAGTCCTCAAAGATAAACAATTTAAATCAATAATTTCTTATCCAGCGAAGCTCAGCTTCATCAGTGATGGAGAATTAAAATCCTTCCCAGACATCCAATTCCTAAGAGATTGCACAGCTTCCAGACCAGCTCTACAGGAGACACTTAAAAAGGTATTAAGCACAGAAGAAAGAAGAAAAAGATTGACTGCACACATCCCAAGAGAATAGCAGAGCACAGAATCAGCAGAGAATACAGCACAAGACATTTGAAAACAAACACATACATTAACTTCAAAGCCAAAAGAAAACAAGCAAAGGAAAAACTTTTATAAGAACCTCAAGACAGGGATAAACAATAATATTCCAATAATCAGCACGAACGTGAATGGACTAAATGAATCACAGAATGGTGAACTAGATAAGAAACCATGATGCAATTATTTGTTGCATCCAGGAGACTCATCTCACTTCCAGGGATGCACACAGACTCAAAGTTAAAGATTGGAAAATGAGTTTCCATGTAAATGGATCACAAAAGAAGGCAGGAGTTGCAATCTTAATATCAGACAATACAACCTTTAAGCTATCAAAAATTTAAAAAGATGCAAAAGAACACTACATAATGATAAAAGGTTCAATCCATCAACAAGAAATATCCATCCTAAACATATATGCACCCAGCACAGGAGCACCAACATTTATAAAGCAACTACTAAATAAATTTTTTAAAGATATTGACTCTAACACTACTATAGCAGGGGACTTTACCCCACTAATAGCCCAAGATAGATCATGGAGGCAGAAAATCAACAAGGAGATTCAAAACCTAAACTTGACACTCAACCAAATGGACTTAATAGAAATGTACAGATTATTTTACTCAACAAACACAAAATATACATTCTACTCAGCACCACATGTAACATACTCCAAGATTGATCACATCCTTGGCCATAAGTCAAGCATAAACAAATTCCATAAGGTTGAAATCTTGCCATGCACATTCCCAGACCACAGTGGAATAAAAATAAATATCAACACCCCGCCAAATTTCCCCAAAGTCCACAAAGACATGGACACTAAATAGCATAATGATGAAAAACTACTGAGTCAGCACTGAAATCTAGAAGAAATGGAAAGCTTCTTGGAAACAAATGAAAATGAAGAAATCTCTTACCAAAACCTCTGGAATGCCCTGAAATCAGTTTTCAGAGGGGAATTTATATCTCTACAAGCACACATTAAGAAAGGAAAGATCAGAAGTTGAGAGCCTAACAAATCACCAAAGGTAGCTGGAAAGAGAAGACTACCAAAATCCCAACTTTAGAAGAAGAATCCAAATCACAAAAATAAGAGCTCAAATATGGAACATAGAAGACAAAAAATCATAGAAAACATCAACAAAACCAAAAACTGGTTCTTTGAAAGAATTAACAAGATTGATGGGCCCCTAGCCAGAATGACCAAGAAAAACAGAGAAAAAGCCCAAATAAACACAATCAGAAATAAAAAAAAGATCAAATCAGAACTTACCCCATAGAAATACAAAAGATTATCAGAGATTACTATGTACACCTGTATGGAAACAAACATGATAACCTAAATGAAATGGAGAATTTTCTGACATCAAACAACCTCCCCAGGTTGAAACAGGAAGATATTGAGAAACTAAATAGACCAATGACAACCCAGGAAATTGACTCTCTCATACAAAATATACCTACCAAAAAAAGCCCTGGACCGGATGGCTTTCCAGCAGAATTCTACAAAATGTACAAGGAGGAGATGATACCAAGCCTACTGAAAGCATTCCAGGCAATTAAGAAAGATGGAATCCTCCCCAAATCATTTAACAAAGCTAACATATAAAGATCCAACAAAAAAAGAGAACTACAGGCCAATATCCCTTATAACATAGATGCAAAAATCCTCAACAAGATTCTTGCAAATCAGATTCAAAAACACATCTCAAAATCATCCACCATGACCAAGAGGGCTTCATCCCCAGGATGCAGGGCTGGTTCAACATTCGCTGACCATAAATGTCATTAAATACACCAACAGATATAAAAACAAGAACCACATGATTATCTCATTAGATGCAGAAAAAGTTTTTGATAAAATCCAGTACCACTTCTTGATAAAAACCCTCAAACACCTAAGTATAAAAGGAACCTACCTCAAAATAGCAAGTGCTCTTTGCTGATGATATGATCCTATACTATGACAATCCAAAGAATCTGTCAAAAACCTGCTTGCACTGATAAAGGACTTTGCAAAGTCTCAGGGTACAAAATAAACATGCAAAAGACAGTTGCATTTGTATACACCAACAGCAAGCAGGCAGAAAGCCAAATAAAAAGCACAATCCCATTCACAATAACCATTAAAAGAAAAAAATGAAATACATCGGAGTCTTCCTAACCATCAAAGTGAAAGACCTTTACAATGAGAACTACAAAACTCTGCTCAAAGAAATCCAAGAAGACATACAAATGGAAAAATATTCTATGCTCATGGATAGAAAGAATCAACATTGTTAAAATGTCCATCTACCAAAGGCAATCTACAGATTCAATGCAATACCCATTAAGTTACCAACTTCACTCTTCTCAGACCTGGAAATGACAATACAGAAATTCATATGGAAACATCAAAGACCATGAATAGCCAAAACAATCCTTAGCAAAAGAAACAAAGTAGGAGGTATCACACTTCCAGACTTCAAACTTTACTATAAGGTTACAGTAATCAAAACAGTCTGGTATTGGTACAAGAACAGGCACATAGACCAATGGAACAGGACAGAGATTCTGGAAGCAAAGCCTTAATTCCTCAACCAACGCATCTTTGACAAAGCCTCCAACAATAACCACTGGGGAGAGGAGAACCTACTCATTCAGTAAATGGTGTTGGGAAAACTGACTGACCACATGCAGAGGATTGAAACAGGACCCCTACCTATCACCATACACAAAATTAACTCTAAATGGATCAAAGACCTAAAAATAAAATCTCAAACTATAAGAATCTTAGAAAATGAAGGAGACAGCCTTATGGAATTGGAACTAGCAACCAATTCCTATTCAGAGCCCTAAAGGCCAATACCTTAAAAAGTAAGATAGATAAGTGGGACCTCATCAACCTATGAGCTTCTGCAAAACAAAAGAAGCCATCAAGAGAGCAGGGAGATAGCCCACAGAATGGTAAAAAAATTTGCCAACTGTATATCTGACAAAGCATCTAGAATCTACAGGGAACTCAAATGCACCAAAAGATAAAAAAGCAAACAGCCCCTTTAAAAAGTGGATAAAAGATATGAATAGACACTTCTCAAAAGAAAATATACGGACAGCCAACAGACACATGAAAAAGTGCTCAGCCTCACTCATCATCAGAGAAATACAAATCAAAACCACATTGAGATACCACCTAACCCCAGTAAAAATGGCCATCATTAATAAAACAAACAATAATAGATGCTGGAGAGAATGTGGGGGAAAAAGGAATGATTCTACACTGCTGGTGGGAATGCAAACTAGTGCAACTTCTTTGGAAGATAGTGTGGCAATTTCTGAAAGAACTAGAAATTGACCTTACATATGACCCAGCAATTCCCCAATTGGGAATATACCCAGAGGAACTCAAATCATTCTACAAAAAAGACATCTGTACACATATGTTTGTTGCAGCTCTATTCACAATACCAAAAACATAGAACCAGCCATGTTGCCCATTGAAGTTGGACTGGATAAAGAAAATGTGGTACATATACACAATGGAATATTATGCAGCCATAAAGAAGGACAAATATATGGACTTCGTAGCAACTCGGATGGATTCAGAGTCGATAGTACTCAGTTATCTATCACAGAAACAAAGAACAACCAACGTACCATCTGTTCTCACGCATAAGCGGATCTTGAACATTTATAATCTATAAGAAAGCATTTGACAGTAATGGGAGGTGTCAGGGGAGTGGGGGGATGGTAATGGCAGTCGAGGGAAACTGCTAGGGGAGGGAAGGGCATACCTCATCAACAAGGGTACCTGCATTATCAATGTTTGTCTACCTAACCCTGAATTGTACCCCATATCTTTATAATAATTTAAAAAATGAAAAATAAAATAAAATACATAAAAAGAATGAGCTTCAAAAAAAAGTATTGCCAGCCGGGCTCAGTGGCTCAGCCTGTAATCCCGCGCCTTTGGGAGGCTGAGGTGAGTGGATTGCCTGAGCCCGCGGGTTCGAGACCCGTCTGGGCAGCGAGACCTCATCTCTACAATAAATCAAAAAATCAGCCGGGCGTGGTAGCGCATGCCTGTAATTCCGGCTACTTGGAAGGCTGAGGAGGAAGGATCGCTGGAGCCCGGCAGGCGAGGCTGCGGTGGCCGGAAGCGGCCACTGCGCTCCAGTCTGGGCAACCGAGTGAGACTCCAACTCAAAAAAAAAAAAAAAGTATTGCCAACACAAAAAATGATAAATTGATTGCTGTCCCAATTACCCAGATTTGATAATCTCACATTGTATGCTGCATCAAATTATCACATGGCCCTCATAAATACCTATAAGCAACTATAATATAACAATAAAAATTATGTATTTCTAAAATACATTTTTACTATTGTTTCATTATCTGTGTGTACAATTCTTCCCTTCCCATCAAAATTTAAACTATGAACAGGAATGGAAAACATAATAGTTTGTTTCTTTCCCATTATTTAGCCCATGGTGGTTTCCAGCTGTGAATGTGTATAATCACATGCATGCATGTGAATACATATATGCATACTATATATATGTGGTAGTGATCTGTAATTGAAGATTAAAAGGCTAAAGAAAAATGTTCATTTTTAATGAAAAAATGGCTGTCATGATCTCAATATTTGTGTGTTCTTCAAGATTGGTTTCCTTCACAGTAATGTATATGATGATATATCTAAAACACACATTAGTATTGGCGAAAATAATTGTCTTCCACTATCCGAAAGAGAAGACAAACATAATTTTTAAAAATTGTCTTTTATTTATAAGTTGATTTTTCCTATCTAGAACAACTATTCTCTGCTTAAAGCTCTAAAATAAATCATAAGGGAAGTCATTATTTCAGGCAAGAGACATGGGAATAGGACTGTTTAAAATAGGAATCAATTTTAGCCACCTACCTTAATGATTAAGTTTTTCGGTCTCAGAGCCATATGCAAAAATGTCTCCCACTTTCTTCCTCTGAGCATCATTTTGCAAACTCTCATATCTGAGTTTTGCTTGCATTATGTTTTTTAAAGATCAAATTATATACTTTAACATTTTGTTATTGGCAAAAAAGTGTTATTTTCTAAGGTATGAATTAATTTACCATCTTGTTCTCAGTTATTTTGCTATAAACTTATAAATTTGGTTTAGAAATATCTATATAAACACCTTTAAACTAAAAGATAAAAAATAAGTATAATATAGTTGAAGAATGATGAGACTAAAACAGCTCCTTGCAGGACAAGATGTGGAGACAAAATCTCTAAGAGGAAGATAAAATATGAGTTTATTTTAACTCCAGGCTTGCCCCCTGACAAGGTAAGAAAAGGTTATGGTAATCAGTGAGAGAAAGTCTCCAATTCTCCTTTCTCTTTCTGCTGTATATGTCTTAAAGACTAAACCCTAGAGATATTTGAACCCTAGAATTACTGAATTTCAGCAATCTGGAATGCCTTTGAAGTCTCTCCTTGTCAGGGGACAAATGCAGGGTCAGCAAGTTCATGCTGTGAATGTTCAAGGGAAAGAAATCCAGATATTATATGCTATTAAAAATCGATCACTCTTTAACCTTTAACTTTTGGTGTGGAAACATGTGTTATTCGACTTAATTGTGGCAGAATGTAAGACTCGATTTTTCTTATTCTTTTATGAATACAAAAATCTTCCATGATTGGAGGAAATGAGAGAAAAGCTGAGGCAGGGAAGCAGAGGTAAAGCTGAAGCAGAGTGGGCCATGTTTACCAGATTGAGAGTCCTGTACTCATGCTGTGCCACACCTTTCTTAGCTGCACCCCCTCCCATACCCCTTCTTTTACCAGCACCAGGGAGGTGGTATGTACAGTAATTAACAATTATAGGACTAACGGTGTATTAATTCACAACACGAGTGCTCAAATTAGCTTATGTATGGCACTATCAGGACAAAACATTTACAAACAAATATGGAATATTACAATGTCAGAGGACCTCAACAACCGATGACCTGTGACTAGATACTGATGGCTTTTTAGTGTCCTCTCACACGTGAAATTGTTCTTGTAAGACTTTGTAACAGTTATTTTCAAGACTAGTCCTCTCTCATTGTGAGATGAGACTCTGGCTGATTAATTGGTTTGTTTGGATTGTTGCAGACCTTCTCTAAAACTGAAAAATGGATGTGATGACCTCCTGAAATGCCTTTAGGTCTTATAGTTCTAGGAAAACAAATACAAGACAAGCAGCCAAATCTACAGAAAAAAATAAGTTTGAATTGTAATGCACTTCTTTTCTATGTACTTTGTTTTCATGTTGTTTTATATAAAGAAATGTTAGATTATTAAATAATCTAATTTCTTCTTGGCATAAAACATTTTATTTTACTGGCATGAATGTTTTTGACTAATATACCCTACACTGTGAAATTGCCAATCATAGTTTTTAATATTAAAAAGTCATATACTCTGTTTTATGCAACTGCATACTACCCTCCATTTTTCCCCAATAAACAGCTACACATTTACCTGATGCTGATCATACTCTTTACACACAGCAGATGCTGACAGCATTGTAAACTGGCACATAAGGATAAAAATGCATCACCACATTCTAGAGATGTTGCTAGGGATGTGCTGCTAAAATAAAATCTAATATTTAACACACCATATGCTACATTTGAATAAAATAAATGTGTGCTTAGTGAAGAAAAAGGCTTCTATTTTCTTGTTTATTTTCCTTATTAAAGGTATTACGCAGCTATTTTTAAATACCATTGTTCTGCTCATTGAGAAGAAGGAATTGGAGCTAGAAGTCACAACACAAATCCATCATGCCTTTTCATCTTGTCCAGGATGATTTCTTTTTCCTGAATTTTCTCCTTATCAGTTTTACTGGTATTTATGACATCATTTTCTTACAGAGATTAAAAATGTTAGTGAGTAATTTTGCCGATTAGCCTGGAAACTCTAGGAAATTAGACAATGTGAAAGATCTCAATCTCATTCTCTGTCTCTCTTTGTTTCTCTCTAAGCTCAGGGGGATTTCTCCACTTCCATTCTTGAAAATGTGATAATCATGTTGTAACACCTATATAATGTTCACTGTCAATATACATAAAATAGAAATGTGTTTTTCAAAACCAGAAGCATATAGTTGAAGAGGTTCAAGAATAATGACCGCAAAAATAAAACATAAATATCCCCTCTACAGCATGAAGCCTGACTTGAACCTTGATACCTTCAGCAGATAGACGAATGTGTCATGGTGGTAAGATGCTAAAAGTTGGTTAGATATCAATTGTAGAAAACACTTTAAAAGGTTTTTATTTACCACTCCACTTTTGTTGTGCTGTCCTTTAAAAGAGATGTTAGCAAAAGCCCAAAGTACTGGTTGAGTTCCCCTGAAGACCCATGCAAAGAGTAAACTTCCTTCTTCCTATAGTTCTTTCAAATGTTAAGTCTACAGCATTGTTACGTAGAAGGACTGCTTCCACCGAATCCTGCTGTTCCTAAGATATTAAGATGAAACCCTGTCCAGATAAATCCCTTTCTAGGTTCTAGTTCCTCAAGTGCTGTTTGCTTTTACAGTAATTTGATGCCTTCAAATGAATTCCCTCTTGGAGGGAATGTTATCCCGGATACAGATATTTAATTATACTTGAAGCCAAATTTAGCAAGAAGGAAGGCACAAGCTATATAATATAAAAATTCAAAGCTATATCAAGTATAAATATATATAATAAAAGTGCTAAAAGAGTAAATTAAAGTCAATGCAAATATAAAGAAAGTAAATAAAGAAATAAAACATTTTTTTAATTTTGAAAATATGTGGATTGACTATATCCTGACTTTATCTTATTGATTCCTACTCTATGAACCTAGCACAGTAGTCTTCCTCCCAAGACATGTATATCAACAAAGATAGTGCATTAATTTCCTAATGTTGCTGTAGTAAATTACCACAGACTCTGTAATGAGTTACCATGGGCTTAAAATTCAGATGTATTCATGTATAGAAGTCCAAATTGGTTTCACTGGGCTAACGTGAATGTGTCAACAAGGTTGTTTTCTTTTGAAGACTCTAGTCAATGATTCTTTCCTTGCCTCTTCCAACTTTTGGTGATTATATTTCTTGTGGCTACATCACTCCAGTAACTGCTTCTGTGGTCTCATTGCCTTGTCCGTGTAAGGATTCTTGCAATTATGTTGGGATCAACCAGATGATCTATGACAATAACCACATCTCAAAATTCTTGATTTAATCACATGTTCCAAGCACCTTTTGGCCAAACTAAGTGACATAGTCATTAGTTTAGAGGATTAGGACATGGGCCTCTTGGGCGGGGGATTTGCTTACTATTTAGCCTATCACAGATAGTAAATATGTTGATTTTGTACTCTCGAGTCTTTGCCATAGTCCCTTTTCAGTGCAAGATGGTTTTTGACAGGTTCTCTATTTTTGAGGTAAAGAATCATACTGTCAGCAAAGAGGAGTCACTTGACTTTCTCTTTTCCTATTTGGATGCCCCTGATTTCCTTCTCTTGTCTAAATGCTCTAGCTAGGACTTCCAACACTTTTTGTCTATTTCTGCTTTTGCCATCTGCGCTTTGGAAGTCTTTCTCATAAAATATTTGCCTGGTCAATGCCGTGAACTATTTTCCTTATGTTTTCTTCTAGTAGTTTCATTTTTGGCCTTATATTTAAATCTTTAATCCATTTTGAGTAAATTTTGGTATGTGGTGAGAGATAGGAGTCGAGTTTCATTCTTCTGCATGTGGACTTCTTGTTTTTGAAGCATACTTTATTGAAGAGACTGTTCTTTCCTTAATGTATGTTCTTGATGTCTTCACTGAAAATAAGTCATCTGTAAATACTTGAATTTATTTATTTTTTTAAATTCTGTTCCCTTGGTCAATGTGTCTGTTTTTATACCAATACCATGCTGTTTTAAACTATAGTCTTTATCCATTTATCCATTGATGCGTACTTTGGTTGTTTCTATATTTTGGCTATGGTAGATATTTTTTAAAAATAGTGACCACAAAAGTAAATAGACAACAATAAGAAAAAATAGAAATAAAATGGAAAAGGAAAGGAAAATAACACGTAAGAAAATGTTGAATGTACTAGACAGTGAGTTGACTTTTTATGCAAAAAAATGCATGATTAATATTTAGATATTTTGTGAGTTACATACGGTCTTTGTCAAACATTCTTATTTGTTTTTACAAATGTTAATAATATTGAAAATAAAATCCTATAAACTTTATAGGCAGATTCTGGGCTAGATTTATCTCTTGAGAAGCAGTCTTCTAATCCTTGTACCAGCTAGGTAAATAATGCCTCAATTACATTATGTACATATAATTAGGTTTCAAAAGATTTGTAAAAAGTACAAAAATCAGACACTTTACTAATAACTATAATAGCATAAATACATCAGCCCTACTCTGTCACTAACTTAAGAAAAATATTTGAAAAAATAACATATTGAAAGGTTGTGCCCTAAGGCTTTTATAGATTTATATATTATTGATTTTAAAAAGATCAAATTCAGCAACTTGGATGGATTTAGAGTCTATAATACTCAGTGATTCATCACAGAAAACAAAGAACTAAGTACATGTTCTTATTCATGAGTAGACCCTGAACATTTACCATAACAGTATAAGTGTAAGAAAGAGATTGACAGTAGCCAGAAACTGCCAGGAGAGGGGACAGAACCTGATCAATAAGGGAACCTGATCTCAAGCCAGGCAAAATGGGAACCAAAGGAAGGCCCAAACCTTATCTGTACGATGACCACTGGTATACCTAACCCTGAATTGTACCCCACATCTTTAAAATAAAATTAATTTTAAAAACCCTTACAATTAAGAGATGAGGAGTGGTTTAGTCAGAATAGTACCAGAAGAATGAAAATAGAAGCCAGACAGAGTATGAAGTTTGGGAGAGACTGGGAAATGAGAAAGTGGAGGCTTTGCATATAGAATTTTTCTTCAAAAGATTACATCGTAATGATGAAGATAAGAAGTAAGTAGGATGGTCTGAGTAGGTTCAAAAGGGACTGTTGTTATACCAATTTTATTTATTTATTTATTTATTTAGAGTTGAAGTCTCACTCCGTAGCCCAGACTGGAATGCAGTGGCTGCTCCCAGCCACTGCAGCCTCGACCTCCTGGGTTCTGGGGATCCTTCCGCCTCAGCCTTCCAAGTAGTAGAACTACAGGCACGCGCTACCACACCTGGCTAAATTTTGATTTACTGTGGAGATGAGGGCTCAACAAACTGCCTGAGCTGGTCATAAACAATCAGGCAATCCACTCGCCTCGGCCTCCCAAAGTGCTGGGGTTATAGGTTGAGCCACCGAGCCAGGCCATTATACCAATTTTAAAGATGAAAAAATTTAATCTCAGCAAGATTGGGTAACTTTCTAAGTATACACAATAAGAAACTGGCAGGTACAGCAAGAATTAAAACCTAGTCCCAGAGGATTAAAAATCTAATCTGTTTGGACTACTTGAGACTATCCTAACACTGAAAAAAAAAATCAGATCTCAACAATATAGTAGATTTATACTTTTGCAAAAAGAAAAGGGTAAATGGAGATAGAAGCATACAGTCATTAAATCAAAGGAAGGATATCACAGGACAGTGGCTAATCAAATCACACTGTTCTAGATCTACATGAAAACAAAATTAAAACTCCCAAGGACTAAATTCCATGCTTGCATACTCTGATGAACCCATTGGTATCCAATCTGAAGCTCCATTCAAACAAATGAAAAAGGAAACATTGAAAACAGCTTTTGGATACCACTGAAACCAGTAAAATACATTATGATCTGAGAAACTCCTGTTCCTTATGTTCTTCAATGTCATCCCTCACAGTCACCTTCTGCCAGCAAGTAGTTCCTCTATAGAAAGTAGTATGCAATTTGTTTTCACAGAAATTCTCAAAGAAATCAAACACAACCAAAAAAGTGAGAGGACCGTAATAGAGTGTACCATAGACTTAGGTTAGGAGCATACTATAACCCAATAAATATGTAAGCGGCTTGTGAACAATAGCCATTTTTAGTTTTCTGTCTTAAAACATAACCTGTAACTGTTTAAAGTTTCAGTTATGGAAAAAAACTGCAAAGCTCCGGTTACAAGCTTCAACCCCTTCCCTTATCTCACTTTCCCCTTAGCAACCTCCAATCAGGTGCCGGGGGTAATCACCTAAGTTTCCAGATGTCTCTGCAACTTCCCTAGCTAGTGGACCAAGGTCAGCCCGAGTCAGGCTAGCCAGTCCTCCACGATTAAGCTGACCACCAGAGGTTACTACCCAATTAAATGGTAACACAACCGGAAAGCCCCCTCAAACTCCTCCTCCCTTTGTGCAAAAGCATAAAAGGCATCTGCTTAAGGAAATCATAGCCTCTGAATGTACTCCACTATGTCGGTTGCCGACAGAGGCCCAGGCTTGAGCTTGTAAATAAAGACCCTCTTGAACTTTCATCGGAATTGGCTCTTGGTGGTCTCTCGGATTGAACTTTTGGCCACTACATTTGGGGGCTCTCCTGGGATCCAAGAGACCCTGAGACCCCAGTCCGGAGGGTTTTCAGGCTGGCATTCAGTAAGTCGCTCCCAGGTTAGCGCATCTGTGTTCTGTGTCTCAGGTGGAGCTCCACACTTTGTTCTGAGGTTGGCATCAGGCTAGGCAGATGTGCTGGAAAGTTGCCGGTCAGGGCTCATGGGAGATGTCTCACGTCCCCATCCGGAAGATGAAGTCTTCGTCTGTGGGGAAGGTCAGACTCGTCGATGGTCTGTCTCTCCCCTATCGTACTTTCAGATTTGTTTTCACAGCCGCTACTGTCTGTCTCTTGTCGTTTTCCCTTTTTGTCTTGTTGGTTGTATTTGTTGGGGCGACAGTACTGACGAGTGAGATGGGACAGACACAGACAATGCCATTAACTCTCATGACTGAAAACTTTTCAGAACTAAAGGAAAGGGCAAGTTCCGGGATTTGTGCACCACTGAGTGGCCCACCTTCAATGTAGGCTGGCCACGAGAAGGGACTTTTCTAACAAGTGTTCTCTTGCAGATCAAGAATGCCATCTTCCAAAGAGGCTCCCAGGGCCACCCAGACCAACTACCTTATACACCAGTCTGGCAAGATATAGTGGAATCCCCTCCCCCTTGGGTAAAACCCTAACTTCCTACCCCATTAAAGGCATTGAGAGTTCTCACAATGCAGGAGAAGGGGGCGGAACCTTCGGAGCCACTGGAAAGTGTGTCATCACAGCCTCACGAGAAGCAGGATCCCTTCCATAAGCCCCCAAAGAACCCCTTTTACCCCATTCTCCCTGATTCTAACTGGGAAGAGATAATTTCCCCCCCATATCAGTCAGCTCCCTCTAAACCTTCAACCCTGCCAGCGCCATGCCCCCCCTGCTCGTGGGCCGCATGCGGAGCCGTGCGCCCCGGAGGCTCTGGGACCATGGCAGCAGGCGGCGGTGGTGGCAGAGCAGCCCTCCCTGGGCCATGTCATCTCCGGCCGTGTCAAGGACCTCCCCTGGAGGGAGTCGGGAGACAGCACGCCACGGGCCGAGGCTGGTTTTGGGAAGTGGGCGGCGGCAGCGACTGGCTGGAGCACATGGCCATGGAGTCAGAGCACTGGGAGCTGCTGCTCTGCCGTGGCGAGCTGTTGGCACTGGGCAGCCACCTGAAAGCAGTGCTGGAGGCGTACGTGGCGCGCTGTGCCGCGGGGCCCCAGCCTGGCCCAAGTGCCTCGGCACCCTGGTGGACTGCCTGGTGTTCAACTACTGGCTCTGCCACGGGCTGGGCTGGAGCACAGCCCCTGCTGCGGCCACAGGCACAGGTGCCGATGGCATCCTCAGTTGCCTGGGCTGCCGGGGCTGCCTGAGCGAGCCGGTGACCGTGCCCTGCAGCCACAGCTACTGCTGCTGCTGCAGGCGGAGAAAGCTCCATGCCTGCTGCTGGCTGTGCCAGGTCTGGCTGCCTCCCGGCACCGCTGCCGCCGCTGTGGAGAAAGAGCCAGGAGTGCTGGGGAGGGGAGGCAGAAAAGAAAAATGGATGGACCAGCCATAGGGACTCAAGGGAGAGTCACCAGGGCAGGTGGTCTTGGAGTGGCCCCAGCTGATTCCACGGTGATCTTGCCACTGAGAGTGGCTGGGCCCCCAGATGAGGCCGGGAACCAACCCATGCATTATTGGCCGTTTTCCACCAGTGATCTATACAATTGGAAAACACAAACTGCTACTTTCTCTGAGAATCCTAGAGGGCTGATTAACTTGCTGGAAAGCATTCTCTTTACCCACCAGCCTACCTGGGATGATTGCCAGATGCTTCTACAGGTATTATTCACCACTGAAGAGAAAGAAGGAATCCAGACAGAGGCCTAGAAATGGTTCCGGGAGTTGATGGACAGCCCACCACCAACCCTGATCTTATCAATGAGGCTTTTCCCCTTTCCCGACCTGAATGGGATTTTAACACGGCAGAAGGTAAGGAGAAACTTCAGGTCTACCGCCAGGCTCTGATGGCAGGTCTCCGGGCAGCTGCTTGTAAGCCCACTAATTTGGTTAAGGTATATAACATAAGACAGGACAGGAACGAGAGTCCAGCCACATTTTTAGAGCATATTACAGAAGCCTTCCGTCAATACACCCCAATGAATCCAGAGGCACCAGAAACCAAAGCGGCTGTAATCATGTTGTTTGTTAACCAGGCAGCACCAGATATCAAAAGGAAGCTGCAGAAAGTAAAAAGATTAGGAAAGAAAAGTTTACAGGATCTGCTGGAGGTGGCTGAGAAAGCCTATAGCAATAGGAAGGTCAGGGCTCAGAGTCCCCCCCTGAGCCCCGGGTAACCTTGGAAGTAGGGGGGAAACCCGTGACTTTTCATGTGGATTCAGGAGTGGAGCGATCCGTTTTATTAAAACCACAAGGTCCTCTCTCAGACAAAATCTCATGGGTTCAAGGAACTAACGAGATAAGACCAGCACACTGGACCACTAAGAGAACAGTGAATTTAAGCACTGGTATGGTCGCCCATGAGTTCTTAGTTCTTCCTGATTGCCCATACTCTTTGTTTGGGAGAGATCTGTTGACCAAAGTGGAAACAAATCTCAGCTTTCGGTCAGACGGGGTGACAGTAACAGACTCAGTTAAGCGTCCCCTGCAGATTCTACCTGTGAAATTAGAAAATGAATACAGGCTATGTCAGGCCCATGACCCGGAGATGGAATTGGACATTCAGGACAGGCTTCAGGAAATTCCCCTAGCCTGGGCAGAAACTGAAGGAATAGGGTTGGCTAAACACAGGCCAACAGTGTTTGTGAAACTAAAGCCCGGAGCGGACCCAGCCCAAGTCCAGCAGGATCCAATCCTTGTGGCAGCACGAAATGGGATAATCCCCCACATACGGCGGCTGCTGGATGAGGGAATATTGCGGCCTTGTCAGTCTGCCTGGAACACACCCTTACTACCAGTGCAAAAGCCAAATTCAACTGACTACCGGCCTGTTCAGGACTCACGGGAAGTAAACCACCGGGTGATGGACATAAACCCCACGGTCCCTAACCCCTATACCCTCCTCACTGCCCTGGCCCCAGAAAAGGTTTGGTACACAGTATTAGATTTAAAAGATGCCTTTTTCAGTTTACCGTTGGCCCCACGGAGTCAGAACATCTTCGCCTTTGAGTGGCTGGACCCGGAAAGAGGAATCAGTGGGCAACTCACCTGGACCCGGCTTCCCAAGGATTTAAAACTCTCCCACCATCTTTGATGAAGCCTTACATGAAGACCTGGGTGCTCTGGGCTATCGAGCCTCAGCGAAAAAGGCTCAGATCTGCAAAACTGAAGTAAGTTACCTGGGCTACAAACTGAAAGATGGGCAGAGATGGCCATCGGATGCCTGGAAGGAAACAGTACTGAGAATTCCACAACCACAGAATGTACGACAGGTACGTGAGTTCTTAGGATCAGCTGGCTTTTGCCCCTATGGATTCCTGGGTTTGCTGAGCTCGCCCGGCCATTATATGAGGCCACCAAAAATAAGTCCAACCTCATATGGACGGAGAACATGAACAAATCTTTTGTAACTCTTAAACAAGCCCTGGTGTCAGCCCCAGCTCTGGGACTGCCAGATCTGACTAAACCCTTTTTCTTGTTTGTTGATGAGTCTAAGGGCATAACCAAAGGAGTCCTGTTGCAGCAAATAGGGCCGTGGAAGAGGCCAGTGGCTTACTTGTCAAAAAGGTTAGACTCCGTGGCTGCCGGGTGGCCCCCATGCCTACGAATCTTGCGGCAGTTGCCACTATGGTCAAGAATGCTGACAAAATCACCATGGGAAAAGAACTACATGTCACCGCCCCTCATGCTGTGGAGCGAGTTCTAAAACAACCACCCGACAGATGGATAAGTAATGCCCGGCTAACTCATTATCAAAGTCTCCTTTTAAACACAGCCAGAATCTTGTTTCAGCCTCCAGCTACTCTAAATCCAGCCACCCTGCTACCCAACCCAGATGGAGAAGGCCCCTGCACGATAGCCAGGACATCCTGATGCAGGTCCACGGAATACGGGAAGACCTCCGGGACCGGCCCCTAACCAACACCAAAGAAACCTGGTACACAGATGGCAGCAGCTTCGTGCAGGGAAGAACCAGGTATGCTGGGGCAGCGGTGACTACAGAGACTGAGACCTGATGGGCAGCACCACTTGCGGCCAGAACCTCGGCACAGCGAGCTGAGCTCATCGCCCTCACTAAAGCCCTAGTCATGGGAAAAGGGCAGAGAATAAATGTTTATACTGACAGCGGGTATGCTTTTGCAACTGCGCACATTCATGGAGCCATCTATAAGGAAAGGGGGCTCTTAACTGCAGAAGGAAAGGCTATCAAAAATAAAACTGAAATCCTTGAGTTGTTACAGGCACTCTGGCTACCCAAAGCACTGGCCATAATACATTGTCCAGGACACCAGAAGGAGGCCACGCCAGTGGCACGGGGAAACCATCTGGGAGATGCTGAGGCCAAAAAAGTGGCCCTTTCTGTGAACCATGTCCTAGTGACCACACTGCCAGACCCTGGGCCCCCGGATCTGTCGGAAAGCCCGAATTATACAGAGGAGGATTTAAAATGGATAAATGGGCAGACTGGAGTTATGTTCTCAAATGGCTGGTGGTGGATCCAACACTGGGATACGACCACCAGCAAATGGGATGTCATCCTTCCAGAACAGTTGGGTCAGCAACTGCTTATAAAAATGCACAGAAGTACCCACAAGGGAACCAGAAAAATGGAAGAATTAATACGCCATGCAAACATAGTTATGCCCAACGTTCAACAAATAATCGGACAAATTATAAATCAATGTCAGACTTGTTGGGTTGTCAATGCAACCAATCCCAAACAAAACCCGGGGACCAGACTTCGAGGAAACCGGCCAGGAGTGTACTGGGAAGTGGACTTCATTGAGGTGAGACCAGGAAAGTACAGATACAAGTACTTACTAGTGTTTATAGACACCTTTTCAGGGTGGACGGAGGCATTCCCTACCAAGAATGAAACTGCACAGGAGGTGGCCAAGAAATTCTTGGAAGATCTGATGCCCAGGTATGGCTTCCTGGTCCAGATCGGATTGGACAACGGCCCCAGCTTCATCTCTAAGCTAATACAGGGAGTAGCTCACACCCTGGGGGCAGATTGGAAATTACACTGTGCATACAGGCCCCAGAGCTCAGGACAGGTAGAAAGAATGAATAGAACCCTAAAAGAGACCTTAACTAAATTAATCCAGGAGACTGGCGGGGACTGGGTGACTCTCTTTCCCTTTGCGCTATATAGGGTGCGCAACTCATCCTATAAACTAAGATTTACTCCTTTTGAAATCATGTTTGGTGTGCCTCCACCAGTCATACCTAACCTAAAAACAGAACTATTAGCCGGGCTCGGTGGCTCAGCCTGTAATCCCGTACCTTTGGGAGGCTGAGGTGAGTGGATTGCCTGAGCCCGCGGGTTCGAGACCCGCCTGGGCAGCGAGACCTCATCTCCACAATAAATCAAAAAATCAGCTGGGCGTGATAGCGCATGCCTGTAATTCCGGCCACTTGGAAGGCTGAGGTGGAAGGATCGCCGGAGCCCAGCAGGCCGAGGCTGCGGTGGCCGGAAGCGGTCACTGCACTCCAGTCTGGGCGACAGAGTGAGACTCCAACTCAAAAAAAAAAATAAAAACAGAACTATTAACGGACATAGATGATCAAAAACTCCTTCTTTCCCTCCAAACTCTGCAAAGGGTCCATGAGCAGGTGTGGCCCTGACTGAAAGCCCTTTATGAGACCGGACCACCACCAACTCCCCACAACTTCCAACCAGGGGACTGTGTGTACGTCCAGAGACATCAACACGAGACTCTGCAGCCGCGGTGGAAGGGACCGTACGTTGTATTCCTGTCCACCCCCACCACCTTGAAGGTGGAAGGCATCGCATCTTGGATACACCATATCCATGTCAAACTTGCTGACACCCCTGCTGTGCTGAAAAACTACACACCCAAATGGAGCAGCCGACTGGACAAGGACAATCCTCTAAAGCTAAGACTGTGTCGCACTTCTTCTCCTGCTTCTTCGTGATGAGGATGGGGTCCCTTTGGGCAGTCCCTAATCCTCATCAACCTCTAAACTTAACATGGCAGTTGTTAGCCCTCAGGTCAGGGATCAACAGAATAATTTTTCAAACTTCCAACCACGCTTCCCTCAACACTTGGTTCCCAATCCTCACCTGTGACCTAAAGGAAATGTACCAATACTCTGACTGGGCTGGTGCGGTAACCAAAGTAATTTCAAAGCTAGGCTATAACAAGCAGTATCACTTTTATGTATGCCCCAGCCAAGACCAGGACGAGGCATGTGCAGACCCCGGCCAATATTTTTGCCCAGCATGGGCCTGTGTCTCCACAGGCACCTTACCTTGTGTCCCTGCCAAAACCAATGACTTAATCACTATAAAAAGAAACCCCTCAGGTTATAAGAAGGGGCCCTGTCAGATTCAGGGTATGTTTGTGATACCCTCCCTCTCCTACTGTGACCCCCTCATGATACACTCCACCCCGGCGGGGCGCCGAGTTACAGACTGGACAGTCGGGAAAACGTGGGGAATCAGGTTATATGACGACCCCAGAACAGGATGGCGTGGTCTAGGGAGTCTTTTCATGATTAGACTAAAAGTCAAACCCTCAGCACTATCCCAACCTGATCTAATTTTGGACACCACATTCGGGGGTTCGCACCACCCACAGATAAGCCAACTACTGAATCAATTCCTAGACCCGAGCCAAGCAGTGCGCTTTTCACTACTGCCATGCACACCCCGCGCCACGGTAACACTGCAGCTATTTCCTCTGTAAAGAAAACCCCTGTACTAAATACATCCTCATACTTTTTCTGGAACGCCTCCTCCCACCCTCTCTGGGACATACTAAGCAATGCCTACCTTTTTCTCAATAGCACCAGGCCCAATCTCACCCAGTCCTGCTAACTATGCTATAGTCCCCGGCCACCTTATTATGAAGGCACTGCAATTATAGGAAACTACACCACAAGCCCGAGTTCCAATGCTTGCCGGTGGGCCCCGAGCACGGAAATAAGCTTGACCCTACAGTCAATCTCTGGGAAAGGAACTTGCGTGGGCAAGCCCCCTTTGGGGGTCCAGTCCTTATGTGCCCAGACTTTCCCCGTAGTCTCCAATGATTTTCACCTGCCCCCGAGAATGGATGGTAGATGTGTTCCACTGGCTTAACTCCGTGTTTTCATGGGCAGGTACTCACCCAGTCTGAGGGCTTTTGCATTTTGGTACAGTTACTCCCCAAAATACTGTACCACACTGAGGAGGACATATTCCAGTTGCTGAAACAAGGAGGGTACCCCTGGGTTAAAAGGGAGCCGGTCACTGCAATAACCCTGTCGGTGTTGCTAGGACTAGGCCTTGCCAGGGCAGGGACAGGTATCGCCTCCCTAGCCACTCAATCCCATCATTACAGTAGCCTTCGGGCTGCAATAGATTCTAACATAGAAAAAAATAGAAACTTCTATTTCACACTTACAGGAATCCCTAACCTCTCTGTCTGAAGTAGTTCTGCAAAACCGTAGAGACTTAAACCTACTGTTCCTCCAGCAAGGTGGCCTCTACGCCTCCCTGGGAAAAAAATGTTTCTACACCAACCAATCAGGAATAGTAAAGGAATCCATGGCTAAAGTGCGAGAAGGTTTGGCTAAGCATAAATTAGAGCGGGAAGAGAAACAGGGATGGTTTGAAAGTTGGTTTAACTACTCACCTTGGTTAACCACACTATTGTCTGCTTTAATAGGCCCCGTGATCATACTCTTGCTGTTGCTAACCTTTGGTCCATGTATTATAAACAAGCAATGCCTACCTTTTGCATTGCTTGTTTATGCAAAAGTTATAAAACTTTTGTAAAAGCTAGAATAAACACTGTGCCTCAGACAACAATATCAACAGGTGCCCCTGGACAATTCAGCATGTTGAAGGAATCCAAAATTAGATTCACTCTACCTTCATGAGAAGGGGGGAATGAGAGGACCGTAATAGAGTATGCCATAGACTTAGGTTAGGAGCATGCTATAACCCAATAAATATGTAATCGGCTTGTGAACAATGGCACAGCCATTTTAAGTTTTCTGTCTTAAAACATAACCTGTAACTGTTTAAAGTTTCAGTTATGAGAAAAAAAACTGCAAAGCTCCGGTTACAAGCTTCAACCCCTTCCCTTATCTCACTTTCCCCTTAGCAACCTCCAATCAGGTGCCAGGGGTAATCACCTAAGTTTCCAGATGTCTCTGCAACTTCCCTAGCTAGTGGACCAAGGTCAGCCCGAGTCAGGCTAGCCAGTCCTCCACGATTAAGCTGACCACCAGAGGTTACTACCCAATTAAATGGTAACACAACTGGAAAGCCCTCCCAAACTCCTCCTCCCTTTGTGTAAAAGCATAAAAGGCATCTGCTTAAGGAAATCATAGCCTCTGAATGTACTCCACTATGTCGGTTGCCGACAGAGGCCCAGGCTCAAGCTTGTAAATAAAGACCCTCTTGAACTTTCATCGGAATTGGCTCTTGGTGGTCTCTCGGATTGAACTTTCAGCCACTACAAAAGGAATGTCTTTTTAAAAAGATTAAATGCCAACCAAAGAAAGCTAGCTGAAATAAAGAAAATATTATTAATGCTAAATTTAAGTCACAGCAATGATATAAGATCTATGGACAAAAATACAAAGAGTTTTAACATGTGTGAACCAAATAACAAAGTGACTATTTTTGTAATGTTGAGTATAAAGAATGCAAAAATAAGAAATAAACACATATAGATTCTGCAAAATATGGTACTTTACAAAACTTCTCTCATATTTAAATAGATTACTTAGATTAAAACAAAATAAAACACAAAAGCACAATGTGGCTTACTAAATAAAAAATACAAAGAAATATAATGTTTATAGAGAGTGTGTTAAATTTTGTATCTGTAAAATAAAAAGTGAACATTATTTTTAGAATATATTGTAATTATGAAATGGTTATACAGTAGGCCACATAAAACATTAAAAGAACTTCAAAATGCAAGAAAGCATACATAAATCATATAAAATTGAGGGAAAGCATCAGATTATCTGAGTCCAAAGCCAGTGAATAATAAGATCTCTTGTCCAAGAAAAGTAACACAATACAGAAATTGTTAATAAAAATAAATCTCTTTGGTATATAGGGTAATACAAGACAAATTTATGGAACTTGTAGAAATAATTATAATGCAAACGTGGCAAGTTATAATATGTTGGATACAGCTAAAGAGGTGTTTTGAGAAAATTTATTGCATTAATACTTATATCAAAACAATAAATGAATTGAATAGCCAATATCAAAGGTAGACAAAACAGCAAAGCAAACATCATTATCATCATTTTTATCTTCATTATTATTTTTGTTATCATCATAATGATGATTGCCGTCTTTTCATTTTTAGTTGTTAAGGGTTCTACAAGATCAAATGAGAAAATTTTTGAGTTAACAAAAGTTTCAAATTTAGAAGGTGCATTAAATTCACAAAATGTTGTGTTTATATTACTAGATATTTCCTTTTTCTTTTTCTCTTTTTCCTTGTATTCAACCCACCCTGTGTTGCTCAGCCAATATAGAACAGCTGCCAGTGCACATAAGCTTAAGCCAACTTGTATCCTATCCAACAGGTCTGTACTTTCAATCAGCATCACTTTGATGCTGGTTGAGCAAGTACTATTATCTGCATTGTGAAAACCTTTGCATTGTCACCTAGCCTTGAATAAGAATCAGTGGAAATGATAAAATTACCTGGTAAGCCAATCCTTATAATCATATATGTTTGTATATATCATTATAAATGTAATAACAGTTTAATGCCATTGGAATCAAATACATTATTATTCCATGTATGCTACTGTATATAATTCTAGGCTTGACTATGAAAAGAAGCTTGGTAGGATGAATCTAATAATTCATTTTTAGCTGATTCATTGCTGTTCTTCTTTTCTTATGAGCACTGAGGATGAATAAATTAGGGGTACTTCATAAATGTCTAAGATAAATAATAAATTCAGGATTTACAGTTGCCTTTGACCTCATTTATCTGTCACTGCCAACCCTTATATTTTCTCTTACTAGAAACATTTTCCCCATAACACTTTACTGTTAATACAGTCATTAATACTGTTCTCCAGTCATGTTCTATGGAACTATCTGTAACCATCACATTCCTGGTTGATGTGCCCTAGAGGTACTTGTCATCTAACCAAATTACTAATAAAATAAAAAAGAACAACATATCTTATATGTGTTTAGAGAATATAGACCTGATTTGTCCAATAAAGCTACCACTAGCCACCAGAAACTATTTAAAATTTGATTAAAATTTTAAAAAAAATTAAAATTTAGCTCATCATTCATATGCCATGTTTTAAGTACTGAATAGCCACTTATGATTAGTAGCTATGGTTTGAGATTTTAGACAGAATAGATATGGAACTTTTCAATCAGTATGGAAATGTCCACAGACAGTGCTACTCTAGATTCATAATAGTCTCTTTGGAAATAGGATCATGTGATTAAACATATTTGGAAAATTCTAAGTATTTTGATATTTTACTGGAGATGTGTTATATGTTGTTTTCTTAAAAAATTGTAATTCATTTTTAACCAATTGTTGCCTAGATTAATTGAATTCGATACTCATTTTTACTTAGTGCCTGAATTCAGGAATAAACTAGTACTCCATGAAACTCATTTTGAGGAAATTTTTACAGACAATTTACAAAATGATTTATTTAACTAAGCACTAGTAAAAGAAACTTGAATCTCACATATGATCTTGTTAGCTTACTACAGATATTTAGCTGGTAAACAGAAACCTAATAACTTATTTTTTAAAAGTTTCTAATATATGCTATATTACATATAAGCAAACTAAAGAAAACTCTGTGTTTAGTTAAAAATTACTTTAAGAATACAAGGATTTTTTTGTTTGTTTCTCAGGGGAGAGTTATGCAAAATTTCACAGGTTTTAATTTGCATATATAAATGATGGCTTAATGGTTATAAGAGTTAATAAAATTACTTGGCATTTATTAATTTAACTCATGGCTACAAGTCATGATTTAGTATGCTACAAAGTGGTCCATAAGAAAATGAATTATTCAAAAAGGTACAAAACTTCTAATGTGCATGTGCATAAATAAATATGTTCAATTCCCATATTTTGGAAAAACAACAATTTATAATCAATTCATTAACACTATTGCCTAAAACTGGTTGGGGTTTTGCTGTTTTTTTTCATAAAATTTAATATTTAATTAACACATTTGTTGTGTTACTCATTACTGGTAGTTCTTACATTGAATGATTATTTTGCTATGAAAAATTGCTGATTATTTTGCAATTTTAATAATGAGTTTGTTCTGCCTCAATTCTTCAATACAAATTATTGAATCATGTTAATTTGGCCACCATTTAAAAACATAGCTTTGAAACACTTACCTAAAGTTATGTTACTAGCAAAGGATGAAATCAAGATTCAGCATTGCTATTCTAATATATACTATAGTCTCAGTTTTATGGTATAGGTCTCATATTGAATTTTAATCATTTAAATTATATTTTAATGAATGAATTTACTTTAGTAGAAAGTCACATGCAACATTTACAAAAACAACAGTGGTGGTGAAAGACCAAATAGAACAATGAAAAGTCTTTATCTTGATAAAGACAGAAGAGTCAATTGCTTCTTGATGAGGTCAACATTTCAGAAAACATGGAGAGGCAGTCTGACTCATTGAATATGTAAGGGTTTCAGAAAAAAGGGGCCTTTTGTGGATCAACAAAGGCTATCAACAATCATAAGTTAGCAAATCATAGCTAAAGTTTGCCCTTTCTGGCTGACACAGGAATCATTATGAATAGTTAACAGCTTGAAAATACAAGAAGAAATGAGAAACGTGCATACTATTTTAACATTTTTCACAGTATAAACAGTTATTCATGAAAAGAACTTTGCCTTTAACATCAATGGTGTGAAATTAAACTACACTGAATGTATGCAGTGGAATGCAAACAAATATGACTATATATAAAAGACATACACATATGAAAGAAAAATCCTGAGTGACAAAAAATCTTTTAAAAGGCATTTCTCGAGCCGGGCTCAGTGGCTCCGCCTGTAATCCCGCGCCTTTGGGAGGCTGAGGTGAGTGGATTGCCTGAGCCCGCGGGTTCGAGACCCACCTGGGCAACTTGGCTAGACCTCATCTCTACAATAAATCAAAAAAAAAAAAAAAAAAAATCAGCCGGGCGTGGTAGCGCGCGCCTGTAATTCCAGCTACTCGGAAGGCTGAGGCGGAAGGATCGCCGGAGCCCAGCAGGTCGAGGCTGCGGTGGCTGGGAGCGGCTGCTGCACTCCAGTCTGGGCAACAGAGTGAGGCTCCAACTCAAAAAAAAAAAAAAAAGACAGTTCAATAAATATACAGACATGCATATATACATATACATACAAACACGTACATAAATGCATGAATAAATGTGATTGATAAAATTGGTGAAAAATTAAAGTATTATCTCCAAATTTCCCATTTATGATAAACCAAAGTAAAAGGAAATTCAGAAAAATGTGGAGGATATCTGGTTTTTGACTAGGTTAAAAACAGTACTTTTTATTGATTCATTTGTTTTAATTTATATATTTATTTACTTTTATTCATTTTTACTTTTTATAATTTTGGTAATACATATGCCTCATTTTATTTAGACAAGATTAATACTATTTTAAATGTAACAAAATAAGTAATAAATAACAGAATATGTCAATACCTCTTTCATGCACTGATGGAAAATATTTTACAATATATTCTTTTCATGATAGACCTTGGGAAAAGCCTCAGCCTTCCGAGTAGCTGAAACCACAGGTGCGCGTTACCATGCCCAGCTCATTTTGATTTATTGTAGAGATGAGGTCTTGCCAAGTTGCCTGGGTGGGTCTCATACCCGCAGGCTCAGCCAATCCAATCACCTCAGCCTCCCAAAGTGCTGGGATTATAGGCTGAGCCATGGACTGTCATTCCTTACTGAACATTTTTGGTTGTGTGCAGCTATTCAAAGCAATAGATTAAATTATTTTAGTTAAATGTTAATGTAATCCTGTCCAAAATTATCTTTTTTATTTGATAGAAGTACAGTTAAATAAGTAATGCTAATCATCCACCTTATTGTATATTTTTGAGTACTTATTTACTCAATTCCAAGACTAATTCTATCTTACATTATCGAAGATATTTAAATCTTTATATTGACAACTACTTCTATGTTGCCTTGATATTTTGCATTCTTTCCAGTTATGAACTTCTTGTCTCCTCATCTCCTAAATTAATCTGTAAATTCTCACAACTGTGGTTATATATGCCACCAACTTTGAATATCTAACATATAAGTAGGCACTTTTTCACAGTGAAATTTTATTGAGCATCTATAATATATAAAGCACTACAAAGGATGTAGTATTAAAGTTAATTGATGAATGAGTTTCAAAAAATTAAAATTTCTTGGTGTAATGCAACTATAGTCATACTCATAAAACTCTAACAGTTTAGAGAGTAGGACCATAGACTGCATTTGTAGTGAATGTTTTAATGAGTGTACTCAGAGCATCATTTTGGAGATTCCCACTCCAGTAAGATTAAATTGTGAGTTTTCACTTCTAAACATGTTGGTTATTTACTAATTTTTTGGATTGGATAACTTTTGGGCTTTTATTCTACGCAGAAAGGAGTAGTTTAAACACGTATAACAACTTTAATGTTCTTTGCTTTCTTTTCTCAATTAGATTTAAGTAAGGTGATAGCAGTATTCAATTTAGAAATGGCTTCCCATGGTTTCTACTGCCTGATATTTATGGTTTTGTATTCTCTTTCATAAAGACTGCATGGCAAAGAACAGAGTGCAGTCTCTACACAGCAGCTAACAAGGAACACAGGCCCTCGGTCCAACAAACTGAGGAAACTGAATGCTGTCAACAGTCACACGAGTAAGCTTGGAGTAGATACACCCCTAATTGAGTCCTAAAATGATTTCAATCCCAGCTAATACCTAGATTGCACACCATGAACTGGAGGTCTTAACAAAGTTGCCTCTAGTTTCCAGAAATTATGAAATATTAAACATTTGTTGCTTTGATGACTATATTTATGATAATTTGTGATACTGCAACAAATAATGAATGCAACTGGAGAAATGGGGAACACAAATAAATATTCCCCGATACAAGGATACACTAATAATAAAATATCTACACTAAGCAATTATGAATATACTTGCCTACCCCAGCAGACACAAAAGAAAAAATGGTTGAAATCTCCTGTAATTATTACTAATTCTAGAAAATGTGATGAAATTGTGTTGATGACTAAAATAAATCTTATAGACTAGCTGGCCCAAAGTACAAATCAGAATAGTGCTTTGGTAAAGTCATAAAGTCATAGATTTTCTCCTATTTATTTTTAAACCTTGGTTTTTCTGACTTCTAAACAAATTTAACCCTATTTTTAAAAATACATATATAATTTGAATATATATATAATCTTTTTATGCAAATTCATTTGCTTCCAGAGCCATTGGTTGGAAAAGTTAGTGATATGTAAAGATCTGGTGGTGACTACCAAATATAAAATTCAAATTCCTGATTGTAGCCTTTTCTGTCCAGTGTACCAGTATATGCTAAATATGCATCCCTGATGAACATTAAGGGTTCTGAATTTATGGACTCCATCAAGTGTGGAAGGCATTTATTGTATTTTGATCCTGGTTTATTAAAGACTTAAATCATTAGAAATTGTAAAAATATTATGCCCTAGAAGTGCAATTGTCTTCGTGTACTGCCACATCTAACTGCCTTGAGTTTCTGAAAAACTTGCTAATAAACATTTAATCTTTTGTATGATTAATTAAAGAAAAGATTTACTAGGTGTTACCATTTTATGTCCAGAAGCAAGTTGTGATAAAATAGCTGTTTATCAGTCCTATAATATTGTCTATAGATAGGGTTTGTCATATCAAACCTCATGAACATTTCTTCAATCTCATACATTAAATATTTCTTAAGTTTTATAACTTAAGTCAAACATTTCAATATAAAATTGGTTAACGCTCATTTTGGAGTGGTACCAAATTTAGTCCTTTAACAAATGTTTGACTTCCAATGCACTGAGGGTGTTAAATCATGCTATCATTTCAAAATTAGCTTTTAAAAATCAGCACTAAAAGTTAAAATTCAGTTATTTGTATTTCTCTTAATATTCCTGCTTGCAATTCATGTAGCAAATTTAGAGGGGTTTTGCTCTTCGGTATTTCAAGAACATGCCTGTTCGAGTTTTATAAGTACTTCCTCCTGAAAGTGAAAACCTTACTACCAAGATAAAAATAATTGATAAAAAGCACTTTATCTAACATGAAACACCTGATGATAAGGCAAGTAAATAGTTCAATGTAAGCCGGACTCGGTGGCTCAGCCTGTAATCCCGCACCTTTGGGAGGCTGAGGTGAGTGGATCGCTTGAGCCCGCGGGTTCGAGACCCGCCTGGGCAGTGAGACCTCATCTCCACAATAAATCAAAAATCAGCCGGGCGTGGTAGCGCATGCCTGTAATTCCAGCTACTCGGAAGGCTGAGGCGGAAGGATCACCGGAGCCCCACAGGTCGAGGCTGCGGTGGCCGGGAGCAGCCATTGCACTCCAGTCTGGGCAACAGATTGAGACTCCAACTCAAAAAAAAAAATAATAATAGTTCAATGTAACATTTCTTGATATATACATTATATATAATATAATATAGTATAATATATAAATACATTGAATAGAGAAAATTGATAAAATAATATTTATAGCTGAAGATCTATGTTTTATGTTATTCTATTGGGTACTATGATATTTCAGTAAAATAAATTTATTTAGAACTGCTAGTCAAGCTATCATGAATATATTGAATTCAAAACTACAAAGTTAAGTGCAAATTTTGAGAAAAAAGATATTAATAAGCAATTTTTTTACAGTGTGATATTTATTATGAGTTCTTAGAAGATGATTAAGGTAATAGGATGCACATAATTCATGATAGGGTTTTTCACAAGAAGAAATGTCAGGCAATGTTAACAAGTAGGTTGTAGTAATGATAAGTAAGGGGGATTCTTAAGAAAGTGATTAAAGATTTGTATTATGTGAACTTTCTAGGTTATGGGGGAAAAGACAGAAAATAATTGAGAATAAGTAAGGTTAGAATGGACAAAATATTTAATCATTGGGAGTAACAAATATGGGAATTATAAAGAGATGAGAGATTTCTGTTGTCAGAAATTTCAATGTCTAATCATTTGAAAGGTACAGTTGTCTAGTATGACAAGGTGCACGTTGTGATCACAGAAAAATATTAAGGGAGTGGAAGTGAAAATCGTTGGACGAGAGGAATTTAGTATGTGGTCTCTTCTGTGAAAAGTCCACACATATAATGAAATTACATGAATTGCAACTGCAACAAGGTAGAGAGCAAAACCAGGTACCAGAAGAATATATATATATACCTGGAAAGCATGCACTCCAAAGTAATTGTTTTTCAATGCCATGTTTGAGAAGAAGTAATTTTAAGCAACAAAAATAATATTTGACTATTATCTGAAACAATTCTCATAAGAAATAAATAGCACAATAAACAATCTTCAAAAACTAAGAGGTGGTTACTTTGTGGGGACATTTTGGCTTCCAAGATAGACTAATACATGCTGATTTTATTGTGAGTATTTCATATGTTCTAAAGAAGAATGCATTGCTGATTCTCCATTATTTAAAATTAAATGTATAGTCTAAGTTTATTTAATAATTTAGTTTATATATATATATATATATTTGTTTTTTTTTTTTTGAGTTGGAGTCTCACTCTGTTGCCCAGATTAGAGTGCAGTCGCTGCTCCCAGTCACCGCAGCCTCGACCTGCTGGGCTCAAGCGATCCTTCTGCCTCAGCCTTCCAAGTAGCCAGAATTACAGGCATGCGCTACCACGCCCAGCTGATTTTCTGATTTGTTGTAGAGATGAGGTCTCACCAAGTTGCCCAGGCGGGTCTCGAACCTGCAGGCTCAGGCAATTCACTCACCTCAGCCTCCCAAGATGCGGGATTACAGGCTGAGCCACCAAGCCCGGCTTAGTTCTCTATATTTTATCTGGTTTATTACTCTATTAGTTTTTGAAAGTGATATGTAAAATTTTTAAGTGCAGTTGTTACTGAATTGTTTTATTGTGTGTTTATCCTCTGTGTTTTACTATGGTTTTTCTTGTTTTCTGAGTTCTGAAGAAGGTCTATTTTCAGGATTTTACCTGCCCACCTCTTTGTGGTAGAAGGCAATACATATTACTCAATGCTTACTAATCAATTGATTGGGGGATATCTAAGACCATCTTTAGCATTAGATAAGCCTTGGTCTGGGAGTCAGAGATGTGGCTTTCTCAGATAAAGACTAAACAGGCACCAAGAATTTGTTCTTTATTAACAAATGTCTTCAAAGTGCCTAGAAGAAAGCTTGACCTGACACAACCTAAGTCTTCAATAGACGTTTGTAATTCAATGAATACAATTGTACACTATGTTTTTAATTTATGTGTTTCATATTACAATTCATGATGTGTAAGTCATCTGGGTCTGGGATAAATATTATGCCTGGAGATGGTTACTTCTCTTCTGTTATTCTTGAATATGGGTATTAGACAAATCTAGTAATAACTTAATTATTCCTTGGGTACAAATGATTTGTTGCCATTTTCTTAGTTTCTGAAAGCTTTTGATCTTGAGGGAAGAAACATTGGGTAGAACTTTCCTGTATTGGAAGTCTCTGCTTTTCTCCAAGGCTGCAAAGTCAATACAGGTTTTCTCAATTCTCCCATTTTGCCCCCAGTTTGTCTTCTTTATTTAAGGTAGAGATCCAAAGTGGTTTTTTTTTTTTTTTTTTGAGTTGGAGTCTCACTCTGTCACCCAGACTGGAGTGCAGTGGCCCTCCCGGCCACCACAGCCTCGACCTGCTGGGCTCCGGCAATCCTTCTGCCTCAGGCTTCCAAGTAGCCAGAATTACAGGCATGCGCTACCATGCCCAGTTGATTTTTTTCTCTCTGGTGAGTTTGGAAAAAGAAGTAACTGTATAGATGGTCTTGTTTTTCTTATGATTAGGAAGATAGTAGCTTTATTTTACTTTCTACATTATGTATTATGTAATAGTATTCTGACTACTATATCACCATTGAAAACAGAAAGTCTATTCCATTTTTTAAAATTGGAATAAAAATTTGCTGGGGAATTAAAATTCTGCAAAAGTAATACAATTCCCCCTAAATTGAAAAACAGAAACATAGTATTTATAATAGAAAAGTATCTGAAGAAGAGAAATTGACTTTAATTATTGGAAAAGAAAGAGCAAAATAGTTAAACTTAAAGTACTTATTTGGGATCTCATATTTGATGATGTAAAAGAACTAAAAAGAATCAAAATATTTTTTTCCAAGGAGCAAAAATAAGTCCTTACTGCTGATGAAAAAAATAAGTTTCAGGCAAGATTAAATTGAGACATATAAAATAAACATTTCTATACATACTGTCACGTTGTACTGACATTTAATATACAGAATAATTAAATACAAAAAGATTCTTTTGTCTAAGTGTTTAACTGTAAATGTGTACCCTATCTTTTGAGTAGTAGGTTAAATGTCACTGTAAAAAGCTTCAAAATTCTTTTTAGTCCATCCTTTAAAGGGTTATTCTCTGCAAGAAAGCAATGTTCTTTAAAGTAAATTTAAGAGCAAAAATTCCTATGGAGTGTGTAAGGTATAAAAATGTACACAGAATTTTGATTTACCATAAATACACAGAATAAGAAACATGAAATTATATCACTATGGCTTAATTTAATAGAAAGCCATGTATACCATAGAAACAGGCTTCACAAAGAAAGGAGTACTGTGAAATTATCCATAGATACCTTTGGAAGCAGCCATCTTAGGCATCCTTGCCCCTCCTTTGCCATTAGGCCTAGACTTTTACAAACCTCATCATTTTCTATATACATACTTGCCTATGTCTTACCTTCACTATCCTCAAAATTTCCACATACCTCTTATTTGTATTTACTCATAAATCAGCATTTCACATTGTTCTCAAGAATCCTGATGATTCATAATATATTCCTATTCCATTCCAAACTTTTATTTCTTCTACTAATTGACTAAATGCCTTACTGTGCATGAGTTCCAGTTTTCAAAAGGGTAAAAGTATAAGATCAATAAATAATTACCATGCTCTCATACATTTTTTGAAAGAAAAAAATACACAATGAAATATTATGTAGCAGGACGCTCTGCAACACAGCAACGGGACAAGTGGAACTGTGAAGATCTCCACAAAAAGTGACTCCTGAAGGTGGTTCCATACACCCCTGCAGCCACCACCTCCATGGGGGGTAGCTGCCATAACTGGTCCCATGCAGCAAATTGCTGCCACCACATTAGGTCTGCAAGGAATCACTGCTGTGGTTGCTACCAGGTGCTGAGCAGTTGCTGTTGCTGCGGCTCAACCCCAGGGAATTCCTGGCTCCTGCCTCCACTCCAAGCCTCCCACAGCACACCAAACTGCAGCGTCCAACTATCTCGCTAGTTCCCAGTGCCTGATGCCAGACACACACCATCATCGCCCATCATACCAGATCAACTGGGGCTGCGGACGAGTGGAGAGAGAGGATCGGGGCAAGTCAAGAAGAGTTCATGCCGGGTGAGCAGCAGCCCACTGCAGCCATTTTCCAGGCAGAGATTTGCATTGCTCCGCCCAGTTCCTCCCAGCCTCCACCTTGTGGCCTAAGATAACCTTGCCAAACCAGGAAACAGAAGCCCTTTCCCTACACTGAATCAGACACAGACAGCTCAGTTCTGTGTGGCAGACCTGTCAGGCAGCAAGCCAAGGGAACTGACCTAAGCCATGGGTAACCATATCTGCCTGCAATGAAAGCAGAGGGGTGGGGCTAGAGATCAGAGCTAAAGAGACTTTAGACATTCAGGAAAGACCTCAGTCTGGTTTCTTATTTTGATTTTTTATTTTATTGTTTTGACTGTCTGTTTTGTTCACTTTTGTTTGCTTTTTGATTTAGACTACCTGTTTGTGTTGGGGAAGAACACATCAAAAGGTATGATTTTATTGGATAGTCTTTGTGTGATTACTGGTATGCTTTAGGGAATTTTGGTTGTTTTTTACTCTTTTCTGGCTTGGTGTCTCTTTTCATTCATTAGTTGGTAAGTATGTTTGTTTCTCCTCTTACTCTTCTGTCTCTCCAACTTCCTCTTGACTCCCTCCTTCTTCCATTATTTTCCTTTTTCTTACCTCTTTTTGTTCCAGGGAGCAAACCTAAACACACACAGCATGGGAAGTGGGTTCCAGGGTGCCCATACACCTGTCGTAGATACTGGGATCTGCAGATAGATTCCGAATCATAGCTTCCCCCTCAATTAAATCTCAAAATTGCAAAAAGTACAGCCCCCAACCCACAGTCCAGCCTCAGAAGTGAACAAAGCCAGAGGATCCTCATAAGGAAGAACAGGAGATTGAACAAAAAGAAGTAAAAGCAATCCCACTTTCCCTGAAAAACAGAATTAAAGAAGGGGAGGGAAAGGGGGAAACACAAATCTACACAAATGAAGAAAAACCAGAAGATGAATGTGGGTCTCTCACAGAACCCTGGGAGGTCAGGCACCGGGAAAACAGGCTTTGGAATGCAAACAATGAAGAGCCCCCAGAATGACTAGTCTCAAACTGCAAACCCAGATATCAAGACATAAATAGAGAGATTAAAAAGAATTGAGGAGAGACAAGAGGAAAATAGAAAGGAGTTGATAACTAAGATAACAGCAGTAAAGAATAATGTGAATGAAATAAATAACAAACTGATAAGCATGGAAAGCAGAATTAGCCAAGCAGAAGAAAGAATCTCAGAGCTTGTGGACCAAAATATAGAACGAACCCAACTGTCAAAAACATAGAAAAGAAACTTAAAAAGACAGACTAAAACCTTCAAGAGATGAGCAATTACTTCAAGAGACCAAACCTAAGAGTAACTGGACTTCCTAAGGCAGAAAGAGAGACAGAGACCATCCTGAAACAAACATCCCATGAAATTATTCAAGAAAACATCCCTCATCATCAGTGATACGAAAATTCAAATTCAAACACAAGAGATTCAGAGAACCCCTGCAAGACAACAAATAAGCAGACCAACTCCCAGACACATAATAATTCGCCTAAACAAAGTAGGTATAAAAGAAAAAAATCCTAAAGGCAGCAAGAGAAACAGGTCAGACTATGTACCATGGAAGACCAATTAGAATAGCAGCAGATTTATCTACAGAAACCCTTCAGGCTAGGAGAGCTTGAAGCCCTATCTTCAAAGTTCTAAAAGATACCCAGCTAAGCTAAGCTACATCAGCGAGGGAGAATTAAAATTTTTCCAAGATATCCAATCCCTAAAAACGTACACTGCCTGCAGATCACCTCTACAAGAAACACTTAAGAAAATATTGAACACAGAAGAAAAGGAAAAAAGAACAGCAACGTTCTTCACAAGAGTACAGGAAAAAGATTAGAAACACACATGAACCAACCCAAAAACCAAAAGAAAGACAACAAACTAACAGGAATAACAACAACTCTATAAGAACCTCATGATAGAGATTAACTCTCACATTTCCATCATTAGCCTGAATGTGAATGGAGTAATTGCACTTCTGAAAAGACAGAATGGCAAAATGAATAAAATATCATGAGGCAAATATATGGCCTCCGAGAGACTCATCTCACTAGAAAGGACACTCACAGACTCAAAGTAAGAGGATGGGAAGCAAAATTTCAGGTGAACAGACCACAAAAGAAAGGAGGAGTAATGATCTTAATCTCAGACAAAATACTCTTTCAGCTATCAAAAATTTAAAAAGATACAGAAGGCCACTACATAATGATAAAAGATTCAATCCATCAACAAGAAATATCCATCCTAAACATATATGCACTCAATATAGGAGCACCAACATTCATAAAGTAGCCTCTAGGAAAACTCAAGAAAGATATTGACTCTCAAACTATCATAGCTGGGGACTTTAATACCACACTCACAACTCTAGACAGATCATCAGGACAAAATATCAGCAACAAGATCCCAGAACCTCAGTGTGACTCTTGACCAAAGGGACTTAATGGATATCTATAGAACACTCCACCCAACGACCACAGAATATACATTCTACTCATCACTGCATGGAACATACTCTAAGATCAACCAGACCCTTGGCCATGAATCAAGCATAAAAAAATTTCAAAAGATTGAAATTTTGCCATGTACCTTCTCTAACCACTGTGGAATAAAAGTAAATATCAATGCCAACCAGGTTTCCCCAAAATCCACAAAGACATGGACACTAAACATCATGATGCTAAACAACTCCTGGGTCAACATGGAAATCAAAACAGAGATTAAAAGATACCTGGAAAAAAATGAATATGTAGAAACTTCTTACCACAACCCCTGGGATGCCCTGAAAGCTGTAGTAAGAGGGAAATTCATATCTCTACAAATGCACATAAAGAAAATGGAAGGATCACAAATTAACAGCCTAACAAGTCAACTAAGGAACCTGGAAAAGCAAGACCACCTAAACCCTAACTTCAGCAGAAGAATCCAGATCACCAAAATAAAAGCCCAAATCCAGGACATAGAAGACATAAGATAATACAAAAAAATCCGAAAAGCTGGTTCTTTGAAAGGATAAACAAGATCAATGGTCCCCTAGCTAGACTGACCATGAAAAAGAGAGGAAAAAACCCAAATAAACACAATCAAAAACACAAATGATGAAGTCACATGTGACCCTGAAGAAATACAAAAGATCATTAGAGACTACTATGTACACTTGTATGGAAACAAACTTAAAAACCTTAAGGAAATGGAGGACTTTCTGACATCACACAAGGTTAAAACAAGAAGAAAATAAGACCCTAAATAGACCAATAACAATCAAGAAAAATTGACTATGTCAAGAGAAAGCTATCTACAGAAAAAAAAGCCCTGGACCAGATGGCTTTTCAGCAGAATTCTACAAGACATATAAGGAAGAACTGATACCAATCTTAATAAAAGTATTCCAGGTGACTGAGAAAGATGGAACTCTCCCCAAATCATTATATGAAGCTAAGATCACATTGATACCCAAGCCAGGTAAAGACCCAACAAAGAAAGAGAACTACAGGCCAATATCTTTGATGAACATAGATGTTAAAATTTTCAACAAGATCCTAGCAAACTGGATTCAACAACACATCTCAAAAATCATCCATCATGAACAAGTAGACTTCATCCCGGGTTTCAAGGCTGGTTCAATATTTGTAAGACCATAAATGTAATTAAATACATCAAAAGAGGACAAAAACTGCATGATTATATTTTAGATGCAGAAAAAGCTTTTGATAAAATTCAGAACCCCTTCTTGATAAAAACCCTCGAAGATCTAGTCATACTTGGAGCATAACTAAAAATAGTAAAAGCCATCTATGAGAAGCCCATAGCCAGCATACTCTGAAACAGACAAAAATTGGAACCATTTCCCCTGAGAAATGGAACAAGACAAGGATATCCACTCTCACCCCTCCTGTTCAATATAGTTTTGGAAGTCCTGGCTAGAGCAGTCAGAAAAGAGAAGGCGATCAGGGGTATCCAAATAGGAAAAGAGGAAGTCAAGTGATCTCTCTTTGCAGATGACATGATTGTATACCTTGAAAACCCAAAAGAATCTGTCAAAAACCTCCTTGCAGTGATAAAGGACTTTGGCAAAGTCTCAGGGTATACAATAAATGTGCAAAAGACAATCACATTTCTTTACACCAAAAGTAAACAAACAGAAACCCAAATAAAAAGCACAATCCCATTCACAATAGCTACAAAAAAATGAAATACTTTGGCATCTTCCTAATCAGAGATGCGAATTACCTTTATGATGAAAACTGCAAAATACTGCTCAAAGAAATCAAAGATGACACAAACAAGTGGAAAAATATCCCATGCTCATGGATTGGAAGAATCAACACTGTGAACATATTCATCTTACCTAAGGCAATCTACAGATTTAATGCAATACCCATCAAATTACCAGCAATATTCTTCTCACATCTAAAAAAAAACAGTACAGGAATTCATATGGAAACACAAATGACCAAGAATTGCCAGAACAATCCTAGGCAAAAAACAAGCAAACAAAAAACAAAGCAGGAGGTATCATACTATCTTTACTATAAAACCACAATTATCAAAACAGTCTGGTATTGATACAAGAACAGGGCATATAGACTAATGTAATAAAATTGAGATTCCAGAAGCAAAACCTCAATTTCACAACCAACTCATCTTCGACAAAGCCTACACCACCCACCACTGGGGAGAGGAGAACCTAATCAGTAAATGGTGCTCGGAAAATTGGCTGACCACATGCAGAAGATTCAAACAGGACACCTATCTATCCCCATACACAAAAAGTAACTCTAAATGTATCAGAGACCTAAATATAAAATCTCAAACCATAATAACTTTAGAAAATGCAGGTGACACCCTTTCATAAGGGTGGCATCCAATTCCTGAGGAAAACCCGAAATGCACAGGTTGTAAGAGATAAGACAGACAAGTGGGACCTCACTAAACTGACATGCTTTTGCAACGCCAAAGAAACCATAAAGAGTACAGGGAGACAGTCCACAGACTGCAAAAAGATATTTGCCAACTCCATGTCTGACAAAGGCCCAACATCAAGGATCTACAAGGAACTCAAACATGCTGAAACAACAAAAACAAACAATCCCATTAAAAAGTGGGCAAAAGATATGAATAGACACTTCGTGAAAGTATACATACAAGCAGTCAACAGATACATGAGAAAATGTTCAGCCTCACTAGTCTTCAAGGAAATGCAAATTAAAAGTACACTGAAATACCACCTAACTCCAGTCAGAATAACCACCATCAATAACTCAAAAAACAACAGATGCTGAAGAGGATGTGGCAAAAAGGGAATACTTCTACACTGTTGGTGGGAGTTTAAACTGGTATAGCCTCTGTGGAAATCAATGTGGTGATTCCTAAATTGTGCAGCAACCTGGATGGAATTAGAGTTTATAATACTGAGTGATCTTTCACAGAAACAAAGATCTGAGTATCACATGTTCTCACTCATAAGTGAACCTTGAACAACTCATAATACCATGAGAAAAGGATTGACAGTGGCGGGTAACTATGGGGGGGGCAGGGAGGTGGGATTAATGGTAGTCAACATCTGTCTGGGGAAGAGGGGGACACACCTCATCAACAAGTGTATCTGCACAATGAATGTTTGTATACCTATTCCTTAACTGTACCCCACAATTTTAAATATAAAATATAAATAATTAACAGCAACAAAAAAATAATTTCATCCTTAGCTTTGGCAGGCTCTGACAGGGTTTAACAAAGTAGACTATTACATTCAAATTTTTTATTTTGTAATTTAATCCTAGACAAATTGTAAAAGTTATATTGTAGTGGCAAGACTGAGGTCATGCCTGGAAAAAAAAAGAAATATTATGCAGCCATAAATAAGGACAAAATTATGAACTGCACAGCAACTCGTATGGTTTTAGAGTGTGTCATACTCAATGACCAATCACAGAAACAAACAACTGAATACTGCATGTTCTTACTCATATGTGGGTCCTGAACATTAATCACAATACTACAAGAGAGAGATCAGCAGTAGCAGTACACTGCCAGGGGTGGGAGGGCACATAGCATGGTCAAAAGTACCTGATTGTAAACCAGGGGAAGTGAGGACCAGTAGGAGACTTCATCTGTGCATAGATCACTTATGTACCTAATCATGCCTTGCATGCCTCATCTTTAAAATAAAATAAGAAAGAAAAAGCATTATGCAATTATAATAAACAGTATATTCCAGAATAAGAGAAGAGGATAGAACTGAGAAAGATCGGAAGTCTGAAAACTATAAAAATGTCAGTGAGATATTTGGAATCTTCATTAGAATACTAAAAGATATAGTCTCCACAAAGTAGAAACACAAAGCAAAAAGCATAGAGGTTTATTACTTTTTTATGGGGCAAAAAAATAATATAAATAATGTAAAAAGTGGTGTCAAGAACCTCTAAACTAAGAAGATTAAAATCCGTGTTAGAGGCAGTAATGAAGTCCATAAACTTCTCATGCTGTGTTAAGTCCTAGCTACTAAGATAGTCTTCCCTGAAGAGTTTTCTTTTTCTCAGTAAGCCTCACTATAAATTTCATGCCAGTCTATGGGTTAAATTCTCTAACTTACTCACCCCTATTTTCTTCATTATGGCCACACAAATTGGGCTAATCAGTTATAAACACATCTACTTTGTCTCTTACAACTGGAACTTCTTATGGATTGATTTCCCTAAAAATGAGTTAGGGGAAGATATTGTATTAGCATTTATAATAACCCTGCAAAGTATTATCAATATATTAGTTCATTTATCTCAAAAATATCCAGGAGTATGAACCTGTTCTCAGATTTGAGTGGAAAAAATAATAACATCTGCATTCAATTATATATTCCTTCCCAGAAACATTAATAGTAAACAGTCTTTCACTGTTACATTACAATCTAGCTTCATTTTCTCCTACTTTTACTTATAAGCTTAATAAAATGCATTATACATTTGACTTGACAATACATTTTGTATCATCATTGTGGTGAAGGATTAGTATACCAGAAATAAACCTGCTGATTATTAATAGATGTCAGAATAGATCACAGTCTCTTTAAGACTTATTACTGTTATAATGATACAGTTCTTATGACTTCTTATTTTCAATATTCAGACAGAGAAGAAGTGACAAAGGAGAAACTTCCTTATAAGCTCACAGAAAGAGTTGTGTTTATCTGTCAACTTCTCTTAGCCTTGTTGTGGTGGTTGTTTTGTTTGTTTGCTTTATGTTTTGATTTTGCTTTTAATCTGTGAACAATTCTTCCCAGTGGCCTATGACTGTGATTCATTAATTTTTATCTCTTTAAATCTTCTGTTGTGATTATACCACAATGTATTAATTTATGCAAGTGTTGATGAACACTTTTAGTTGTGTTCAATTCCTGGAAATTCTAGTCTAAATAATGATACTATGGATATTCTTTGGATTAAAACTACTCCTTTTGCTAGGGTGCTCCTTTTTCTCCATCTGGGACTTTAACTACTAGATTATAGTAAATATATATTGTCAATATTAACAAAAACTGCCAATTAAATTTTCCAAAAATTTTGTCTAATTTGTCTTACATTCAGCAGTGTATGAGAGTTCCCATAGATCTGCATCCTGGTCACCCGGAATTGGTAAACTTTATGTTAGTCTACCAATCTATGATATAGCAACATCCTCAAGATCATGAAGATAATATCCTATATATGTTATCTTTTAAAAGCTTCTATATATCTAACCTCCACATTAAGGTCTTATACACCTGGCATAGTTGCATAGTTTCATTTTAACTGTGTTATGGAGGTCCAGTTTTACTTTTTCTTCAAAAATATGATTAGCCAGATTTTCTATTACTGACAAATCTGCCCTTATTCTACTGTTTCCAAGGCTACTTCTGTACAAATTAAGCTTCTGTCTTTGCATATGTCTATTCCTAGGCTTGCTGTTCTATATTATTTGTCATATTGTCAACTCTTTCAGTAATACCTGTAATACTTCCTATCAGTAAGTCTTGATATATGATGATATACATTCTCTCATATTCTTCATTAAGATCTTAACTATGATTAGTTCACTACATTTCAATATAACTTTCAGAATAAATTAGGAAAGAAAAGCTAGTTGTTTTTATTTTGAAATAAAATGTATATATTTTTATAGTGTAAATCCAATAGTCCAATGCATGCCAAATCTCTTATTGTTTCTGAAAATTTGTGTTTGTTTCAGATGTTTATTTATATGCAATCATATAACCTGTGTTATTAATACTTTTTTCTTCTTTTCCAATTTTAAATGTTATTCTTTAGCAGTGAAATCTGGGGTTTGTCTATTACAACAGCTGTTTTTTTCTTCATTAATGGAAGACATGACACTTACTGGATCTATTCGGTTTGAAAGGAAAAAAATAATTACCTGAATATTTGGTTCTAACTCATGTTATTCTAACCAAGTAAAACAGAATAAGAGAAAAGTTAGTTACCATTCTGCTATTGCTCACACTGTTGCTCAAGGACATCCAAAAGATACTTATGTTCTATCAGGATCCTGGTGGGCGTGTATAGAAATCTTTCATCAGAAAAAAAAAATGTCACAGACCTATAATTTATGGAACAAGTTATTAAGAATCTTTTTTTTTTGAAAAATAGTTTCATCTTTCTGTGCTTTTATAGCAGTAAACCTTCAAGAAATGAAAATGGTATAAATGAGGAGCGATTCACTATGTGTCCTAAATCTACTACTATTCTGTGCATGTTTATGGATTCATTGGAGATATTATATTAATCAGTCTACTCAGGAAATAAAATTCACTAACTATTTATAGTTTGTTTTTGTTCATGGAGGGCATGAGCTAAAAATGGAAGGCTATACCACTCTATCTACACATTCGAGGATGGAAATGAAGCTAGTAGAGCCGGGCTCGGTGGCTCAGCCTGTAATCTCGCGCCTTTGGGAGGCTGAGGTGAGTGGATTGCCTGAGCCCGCGGGTTCGAGACCCGCCTGGGCAGCGAGACCTCATCTCTACAATAAATCAAAAAATCAGCCGGGGGTGATAGCGCATGCCTGTAATTCTGGCTATTGGGAAGGCTGAGGTGGAAGGATCGCCGGAGTCCAGCAGGTCGTGGCTGCGGTGGCCAGGAGCGGCCACTGCACTCCAGTCTGAGCGACAGAGTGAGACTCCAACTCAAAAAAAAAAAAAGAAAGCTAGTAGAAAAAATTAATTCCTCAAGTGAATAGGATTTTGTACAGTATACCTGAAGGTACTATTTTTTAAATAAAAGGAAATATCAGAGGCACAAATTTGCAATGATTAATGGGCACTGAATAACCACATGACAGGAAGGTAGGGACAATTAAAAATGTTTGATGGATTATGGATTCATCATAAAGGAATATAGGAGATAATTATGTAGGGGAAAATTTCAGAATGATCATTGAGTGAAAGCATATTTATTTCCTATGAAAAAATTCATAAAAGGCTGTATACTGCAGATGACATTCTCAATAATCTGAGGGACAATGTACTCACCCAGGTCAATGTCTTTCACTAATTACTATAAAGCTTGTCAGTAGCACAAGGCAGCCAAGATGGAGGTAATTCAATGTAATAAACAGCATGGGCTTTACCTAACTTAGGATGGTCTGATATCTTCCATTGCTGAGGCATAGACTTATGATTGCAGAGGTAACTATTATTACCTGGTGTAATACCAATTCTGGAGAGGACTGGGAAAACACCAAGTGGGAGTTTGATTATGTTTGATTCCCTTTTTTTCTAAGTTGATGACTCTCTTTTTTCCCTTTAATGAAAATTATGCTGGATGTAGATGAGTTATCTTGGCCACAATGCTTCTCTAAGCACAGCTGATTGCAGATTTACTGGATGTCTCCTTCATTTCTATGATATCAAACATGACATTATTTTTTAATAAGGAATTTATTTTATAATAAATGTAACAACATTAACATTAATGATGTAATGGCTCATGTTCAGAGTGTGTTTTACCATAGTTTTTTCAGTCAGAATAAACCGTTTTCACGTAAAGTTGAATTGACTTTGTGAAGATTTAGTAATGCTTCTCTACAAACTTTAAGTATGTTTTGCTATCATATGTGATATATGCATGCAGATATTTGTATGTACTGAAATAATCAATTATTCTGGAACCAAACATGCTTTTCTAGGCAATATTTGGTGCTATTTTTCCCAGGGCATATTGTTTTGGTGTTAAAGATTTGTAACTAGAATATCCTAATAATCTACTATCAAATTTTTGCTATCCATCACTAGGATGTTTTGCTCTTCTGATGCAAAGGTACAATTCACCCAGAGAATCTAACTCTGGTTCCATACAGTCACGGTAGCCATTTGGATCTCTGTGTTATTGAACCTAAAAGGAAAACAAAACAAAACAAAACAAAACATGTTTACCGTATTTTGTGAGATGTTTAATTCTCATTATTAAGTTGGGTATTAGTCACTGTTTTCCAGAAAAACAGAACCAGTTGTGTATATCTATCTATCTGTCTATCTATCTATTAATCATCTATCATCTATCTATCACCTGTATCTGCAGGTTTTGCAAACCATAGATTTAACGAAATTTATTTTTCATAGTGTCTGTACTTAACATGCAGGCATTTTTCCTTGTCATTTCCTCCTAAGCTATATAGTATAACAGCTGTTTATTAAGTAATATAAGTATTCTATAAATGATTTAGTGTATACAAGAGGATTGCATAGGTTATATGCAAACTACACCATTGTATATCAGGGACTAGAGCATTCATTGATTTTGATATCTACTGGGTGGAGGAGGTTCAGGAGCCAATCCCTTGTGGAATACCTATGGATAATTATATTCATATGAGGAGGTATATTATAGATTCCTACCTCATAATGGTTCTGAAAGCCAAGAAGTCCCACAATCTGCAATCTGCAAGCTGAAGAACCAGGAAAGTCAAGAATATGGATTCAGTCAGAAACCATGGGTCTGGAAATCAAGGGAGCAAGGGTATAAGTCTGATCTGGTCTGAATCCAAAAGCCTTAGAACTAGGAGTGCTGATCCAAGGGCATATGGTTGTTGCAACTCAAGCAGAAAGAGCAGATTCAACCTTTCTCCATCTTTTTGTGTTATTTACACTATCAATGAATAGATGATGTTTTATCACACTTATATGGGCAGATCTTCTTTACTCAGTCTCCCAATTCAAATGTAAATCTTTTCTGGAAACGACTAACAGACACATTAAAACATGATGTTTTACCAGCTAAATGTATATGTCTTTGCACAGTCGAGGTGATATATAAAATTAACCATTACAAGTAGGCAAAGGGGAGTGTGCTTGAAGCACATGGGATCCTCAGGTGAATTTTTCAGTTCTTTCATAACCTGTAATAGTAGAAAAAGCAGAAACACTAATGACTCAGAGTACTAGGTAATGAAATTTCAGGTGCCGAAATGGTTTCTGAGGGAAAAGGCAACACAGTATATAGAATGAGTATTATAAATATCAACTGCAGTCTGTGAACTGAAATGACTTAGTATCAGAATATATTCTCTATGTCTTCCAAGTGCATCTATATTTATATTTATAGTTTCATTCCCTATGACTTTCCCTGAATTCAGTGCCTATGAATATTTTCTTCTTTGCCTAATTATGAATATATACTCTACTCTTCCTTGCCCCTAAAATCTTAGGTGCATTTCTGATAGTTTACTTAACAGCTTTCTACTGCAGAAAATCAAGGTAGAAGTTTGACAAATTAAGCAAAGAATATATATAACCTTGAGATGGACATTATGGCTGAGGGTGTACTGGCTATCCTTTTTGGCTTTGTCTTATAGTAAAAGTGGACATTTTTAGTATGCATAGAAAACTATGAATAGAACTTAAGTAGACAAAGTGATATAGTGTGATGGATATGTGGATTGACACCAACAATCTTTCTTTTACCTTGTATGTCTAAGACAGAAAAACTAAATTTTACATTTCTTATAAACCCTTAAAGCTAGTGTTCTGAATGCCTACTAGGTGTTCCATTTATAAATGAGGCAGATCCATATTTTGGGAATAATATGGGTATGGGTAAAGTAGCTCTGACAGAAATGAGTGTTGGCAAAAACTTGGCTCCATGTCTTAATGTCTAATTACCAGACTCATGATCCAATAAAATGAAGGCAGTGAAATACTGTTATAAGAGACAGAAACTATATCCTAAAACTCTGGGTGGCAGAAATGGTGCCCTGGTTTCTTCGTCCTAACTATCGTGGCATGAAATCAAACCCAAAACTAAGTGGTAGCCATGTGACATTAACTTCACTAGTTCATTCAATAATTGTGTAGTCACTCACCTGGTTTTTTTGTCTTGCACAGAATCCTAACTGATTTTGTGTATTATTGCTCTTGTGATATGACACACATGTTTAGAATGTCTTTACAAATTGTACATGATATTTTAAAATTTAACTTGCATGTATTTTTTGAGCATACTGATACTAGTATAACCTTTTCTTTAGAAGGAAAAATAGAATGACTTACTCTATAATTAAAAAATGGTCATGCCATCCACCTCTAACCAAGATGCAGTAACAGAGGAGAGATTTACTGTCCTGTTTGAAACAACTAAAACTCTTGTCAAAATATATGAAACAATGACTCTCAAGACAGTGGATATCAGACAATGAATGATAATGATTGATAAGAAATAGGAAATAAAATGAATTTTATTTTTTCCCAGTTTACTGCCTAAAAATATTTCAAGGCCATGGCTCAGGGATCAGGCCCAGAAATCCAAGTAGAGCCAGAAAAATCTTCCTTGGTTAAGGAGACAGAGACGGAAATCTGGGAAGGTTAATGTGGCCATAATTTTAAGGAAATAATATCAAATCAAGGATTACTGCACAGGAGAACCCCAGACATCTTCAGAGAGTATCTTCAAGTATTCAGCTGGGAATTGATTAGTTCATGCTTAGAAAGAAACTACCCAAGGACATGGAAATGCTGCTAAGATGATTAGAGGAAAGGATCTATGAAGTTCATAAAGCACCAGAGAAATTGCCTGTTACCATCAACCAGAGTGGGAAATCTCGTAATTCATAAGGCAACAGGTAAAACACTCAGAAGGTCTTGCTTCAATCACTGGGAAAACTTAACTCTTAGACTGATGCTCTTCTGCATCTGCCCTAGCACAGTATTAAAACCAGACTGGAAAGGAGTAAATCATTTTCAGGATTTAATAACATTCCAGAACAAAGTTCAAGAACATCTAAATAAATAAATTATCCACCACCCAATCGCAGAATAAAGTTCAACAACACATATAGAAATTTAAAAAATCTTATAAATATAAACATATAAATATATATACAATATATATAATCTTAAAACTTTACTTCCTCAAGAAAAAAAGTTACTTCCTGAACAAGCTGTGCATCTACTACTTGTGCACAAGAAAAGAAAAGTGATGCATGTTTACACATGTCTATATGCCTAAAAAGCAGTGGTGGGCTGGCAGCATGGGTCCTGGAATGCTCAAAGATTCCAGTCAAATGAGCCATCATTACATATAATGATAATTATTATCAGAGTAAAGATAAAATAATATCCATCATGGGACAGTTTTATCATATCTTATTGACTGAAACATTCCATGCTTACCTTCAACAGAAAACAAATGAGTGTGTGAATCACCAATAGCTACTAGAATCCATGAGAAACACAATTCACAATCTAGTTGCTTATAAAATATATCCAAACTCTTTGTAGAAAACATAACAGCAATTCATACTAACATTATCAAGCTCAAATCAATATATTATTTTTTATGCCTTGTAGTCTCCTTACCATGTTGCAATATGAAGTATTTTTATTTGATACCTAGATGTAGCTTATTTTTTTCTGGAGGTTTCAGAATTAAAAATTAAAACTATCAACCCACTGACACAACCCATATGCTTGAGGAACTAACACAGCATAATTTTGTATATCAATTCCTTGTCCATAGAAATACTATTTTCCTGTTCAGTACGGAATATTCCTTTATTAGTACACTGCAAAGCCTCCAGCTAAAATAAAATATCATGTGCTGTAATGGAAAAAGAAGCTAAGAGGTCCTCAAATGACTTGGTTGTAACTTCCCCCTCCCATTCTACTCCTGTGAACAAGATCCCATGACCAAGAAACTTCCTCTAGTTTCCGTGCCTGTTTATTCAACATAGCAAACTTCAGTTCCCTGCTGGCCCACACAGCTATTCCAGCAAGTCATTTATGTCCTCTTGTGAAACCAGGGATAACTTCACCCTCTTGTTTCTACAAAGCCTCTTCCTACAGACCTTCCTTGTTCAATCAGATCCTTAATGCAAACTTCACGTGGCCTGCCTATCATGATGTTCTTCTTGCTAGGCAGTAATATATGTGACCAATAAACTGCTGCTGATCTCATCTGTCCAGTGTTGGGTCACATGTATTTGGCTATTACCATAACCCTAGAGTTGAACCAGCAGATTAAAGGGAGAAAATCAAAATAATGAGTCCCTGACAAGGCTACTTTGGAAAGATTTTTTGTTTGTTTTTCTGTATCATCTTCAGCTACCTGGTCGCCACATGCCGGCTGGGAGGTATGATATGTTTTTATGACATTTAGCCACTTCTGAGATAGGCCTGAGGTATTCACTGGGTTTGTGAACTCAATCATTCATTGTCATCAATGGTTTCAAACAAGCTAATATTTTCCTGAACACATTTTTTTCTTGAAAAACCAACCAATATAGAATACAAAAATCTTCTTTTCTGATCTCTTTCTTCAAACTTACAAATTAATTTGCGATCTAATGTGACATCCCAGTGATTGCAAGTAACGTTTTAATAAAATATTTCAGCACTAAGTTCTGAGTTCTTATGTCATACGCTGAATCAATATCTTTTTTTTACCAAGTTGGAGTCTCACTCTGTCGCCCAGGCTGGTGTGCAGTGACACGCTCACGGCCACTCCAGCTTCGACCTGCTGGGCTCCGGCGATCCTTTCGCCTTAGCCTTCCAAGTAGCTGGAACTACAGGCGTGCGCTACTACGACTGCCCCCCCCCCTTTTTTACGACTGACCTTTTTTTTTCTTTTTTCTTTTTCTTTTTTTTTTTTACTGTAGAGACGAGGTCTCCCAAGTTGCCTGGGCTGGTCTCAAACCCGTGGGCTCAGGCAATCCACTAGCATCGGCTTCCCAAAGTGCTGGGATTATAGGCTGAGCCACCAAATCCGGCCTGAACTATCATCCTTAATACACTTCTATTGAGTGTTTTTCTCTATCTGTTTCTACCTTTATTATTTCCCTGTGAGTACTGTATGTACTAGAATAGAACCTGCATTATCCATATTCCTGATTCTATTTACACTTTTGTTCTTTTCTTAGATTTAATGGCAACATAAATAGATATTAAATGGTAGAGTCAGGAAGTGTCTCAGTCATTGTGGGATGCTATAACAAAATACCATAGACTGGGTCACCTGTAAATGACAGAATTGTATTTCTCACAGTTGTGGATGATGGAAGTTTGAGATCAGAGTACCAGGATGCTCATAGTCTGGTAAGCATCCTCTTCCAGGTTGCAGACTGCCAAATTTTCATTGTCTATTGATATGGAAAACAAAACAAGATAAGAAAAAAATAAAATAAAATAAAATCTCTCCAGGATCCCTTTAATAAAGGCACTAATCCCATTAATAATGACTCCACTTTCAAGACCTGATTACCTTTCAACTTCTCCTTATTTCAATAATGTCACTTTGGGGGCTGGGATTTCAACATGTAAATTTGGTGGAGGGCAGTCATAAACATTTAATCCACAACAGTGAATGAATACTATGTGGATTGAGCCTTCTCAGTGGTGGAATTTTCTGGTTGAATACACTCTGGCCAAAGAATAGAGATATTATCTTATTTCAACTGAAGAAAGATTTGTTTTATTTTATTTTATTTATTTTTTATTTCATGAAACATTGGTACATTCCTGGTAATTTCACTTCCCTAACACTGTGGGGTTTTTTTTTTTTTTTCTCTGAATCTGACAATAATGTTCCTGTCATACCTAAATTTAATTATTGTGTTGTTTTAACTTCTTTGGGAAACTATATGTTATTCATTAGAATGCTAGAAAATATATCTGCAAGGACTTATAAGACAGAAATAATTTTGAATATGTCTCCACATATAACTAGAATAATGATTAAAATCATTGAGTTTCAGTAGTCTGATATGTGTTACCATTGACCTTTAAAATATTTTTTCTGTTTCATTTGGACAGAGCTAATGATGGATTAACTGTTTAATATGTTAAATGCAATTTTTGTAAAATTACTGAATAAAGATATAGCCATGGATTTAGAATAACTTGGAATTCTGTTTACATATGTCTTTTATAATATCATCAGAATCTTTATTAGGTTGCAAAAAAAACGAACTTTATTTTCAGGATTGTATAGATGGTTAAATGCTTATACTTACATGAAGTGTGGTATCAATTATAAATTAGAATCTCCAAATCATCATTGTTTCATTGAAACAGAGCGCCACACACAATGTTACCAGATCAAAGTAATATAACATTAAAGACTATTGTCAGGCTTTCTTCATAACATCAAAGAAGGGATGATTTCAAATTCTGAAAAAGGAAATTTTCTTATACCCTTAGGATATCGTGTGTCCAATTTCAAGTTAAAAGTAGAAGAAAATTAATACTGATGAATACCAGTCTGCAATTGGTAGATTACCAAGTTACAATGCTCCAAATCAAGTACTACAAAAAAAGATACAATTTCAAGTTGTCAAAAATTTGGGAATATAAAAAAAAAATCCATGTGAATTAATAGACTACAACATGTGAAGATGAGAAAAGTAATAATTTATTACATGAATGTCTGCATTCACATGTTCGATTTCTGATTATTATTGTTGTTGTTGTTGTTATTATTATTATTATTATTATTATTATTATTATTTTGAGTTGGATTCCTACTCCATCACCCAGGCTGGAATGCAGTGGCATGCTCAACAGCCACCCCAGCGTCAACCTGCTGGGCTCAGGTGTTCCTTCCACCTCAGTCTTCCAAGTAGCCAGAACTACAGGCATGTGCTACTATGCCCAGCTAATTTGGGGATTTATTGTAGAGATGTGGGCTTGCCAAGTTGCCCAGGCTGTTCTCGAACCCAGGGGCTCTGGCAATCCCCTCACCTCGGCCTCCTAAAGGGCTGAGATTATGGGCCTGAGTCACAGTGCCTGGCTCTCTTTTTTTCTTATGCTGAACTTCTGTATTATTGCATAAACCAAAATTAATGTAGACTTTGTAAAAAAATATAATTTTAAATAACTGTATAAAGTACATACATTTCCAAAGTATTATATAATAGCTGTAAAAAATTATAAGTTTAAAAATCCATAGAAGTGGATCTAAAAAGTATATTTATATATTTTCAAATGATCACATATTATATATTAATACATGCAGCTTCTTTCAGATACTTTTTAAGATCTGGAAGCTAAGAATTGGGAGAAAATTATTTTGTCTTATTTTAAGGTTAAAATATAGCCATAGTATTTTCCAGGTCATTTACTTAATATTTTGTCGATTTAAGTTGTACTAAGTACTTAAATATGAAGGGATGTCACCACCCCTTAAATACTAATGGATGTCCAATTAAAATCTCTTGGATTTTAACTGATGCAAAATATAAATTAGCAGAAATATAAGAGGAGATATAATTCTAAAATTTGGATGATTTTGACATTTTGTAACTAGCAAAAGAGATTTCATTTCTAAAATTATTGGCAAGAGAAGAAGTAATTATGACATAATTATTAGCTACAAAGATTCATTTTATGTCTTTTTGGAGTTGCCAATTCAAAATATCAGTCCATAAAATATCCCATTAGGCTCCGGCTACTTACATTTCACTTTATATTTTGGTTTTGATTTTTTAGGTCATTTGTAATAACTGAAAAAGCAGTTACATTTTATGTCTTAAAAATCCAATCTTATTGAATTATATGATATATGCAGTATTATAAATATAGCATAAAATATAGTTGACAAATTTTCACAAAATTATTGTGCTCATTTAATTATCTCACAGATGAGTTAGACACTATCCCATAAACAGAAGCATGCTCCTTCCAATTTTCTGTCACAGTCCCCACAAAACTTATAACTTTACCTAAATGATAGTGTAAAAGACTGTTTTGTTTGAAATTCAAAGAATAATAATTTAAATCATTTTTTGTTTGAGTTATTTGGTTCTACATTATTTGTTAGATTCATTTGCAATATTATATGTAGTTATAACTTGCTATTTTTTCAGTTATAGATGGTTGACAAATGATATATACCAGGGGTGCCAAAATATGTATACACATTTTCAGAGATGTTATCTATGTATTACTTTTCAAAATTGAATTACAGTAACAATGTGTAGTATCGCATTCAGTCAAAAAAATGGTGTTAATCAAATGAAAGCTATTGTCCAATGTGACAGGCAGGACAGTCAAAGAAAATGGTGGAAGCACAGTTGTCCTTTGAAGAGTACAAGACCATTTTGAAGTGGTACTTGAAATTCAAGAAAGTCGTGGAAGTACAATGACAATAGAGGCGTGAGTATGAAACAGAATCTTCAACATGCCTAGCAATTGCATGTATTCTTGATAAGTTTGAGACACATGTGTGATGTGCTCAAGGGAAGATCCAGGAGACCTCACATAGCAACAAGTTCTGCTTCTTCTGTTATGGTGTTGGAACAGTTTACACATGCACCACAGATGTTTACCAAATAACGTATACCTCTTGTAATTGCAGAAGTCAAACATGACTTGTATTCATCTTTTGTTATCAGTATATATTGAGTATTATAATTTTAATACACATTTTTCTTTCTTAATATATGTGTACTTTTTTAGAACTTTCTGTATATGTTTGTATATATGTATACATAGTGTAACAGTTTATTCCTTTCACTGATGATTATTTATGCTTTTACTATTTTAGGTACTTATGAATAGTGTTGCTATGAACATTACTGAACATGTCATTTGGTAAATATAACTACACCTCTCGAATAGAAATATATCTAGAATCAGTGAACATGTATACACATCTCAGTTAGAAATATATCTACTAGCATACTTCCTGAGTCATAGGCTATGGATATACTGAAATTTAGTTAATACTGTTAAATAATTTCCTAAACAGTGTATAACCAATTTGCTGTGATCAAGGTCTATTAATGCAACATTCTAGTCACTGGTTGCCATTCTTTTTCACTTAGCTCTTTTGACAAGTGTAATAATTATTTTTTAGTTTTCTGATAACTAATAAAATTGAAAACCTGTACAGACATGCACACATCTTTTGGATATGCTCATTATTTATGGAATTTTTCTGTTGGGCTTTTCATTGACCCACACACCTACTAGACAACCTCACAAAACTCAGTTGGAAATTTGGGATTTTTGATGAATATCGGTTAAATTGTCAACTTCAAAATATTGTCTTCAAATTAAGTATGTGTTTATTTCAGTCTTCTTTAATAAATCAACATAATGTTTTGTAGCTTGGGGAATAAAGTATTTACAGATATTTTGTTGTTTTTGTCCAGGACTACTTGCTGGGTTTTAATGCTGTTATAATCAGAATCAATTTATAATAAATTATTTCTAATTATTGGTTTTGTATAGACACAGCTGATTCAGATTATTGCCGTTTTATCTAGTGTCTTTGCTAAATTCACTTATTACCAAGGATGTGTCTACAGTTTTTTTTGATATTTGTATATACCTCAATCATGTTGTCTGTATTCAGGAATCCTATATCTGAAAAAACTAGCCATCATTGATAAGGGAGACATTAGGGCATTTTTAGATAAACAGCAGCTGAATGAGTTATTACTACTATATCTACTCTGCAAGAAGAACTAAAAGGGGTGACTGCATCAATGGGGGAAGTGCAACAACAATGGCCCATGGGCTCTGTGTTTCTCTGTGATCAGAAACAGCCATCCCTGATATTTAAAGCACAGGATTTTTGTTTGTTTTCTGAACCTGACTCCAGAAAACTGTTCAAGTTGCTCATGGAAGACATGCACATTTGCCTGCCCAGGGACTGAAGTGTGGGAGGTTGGGAGCTGAGAGGTAGAAGATGGGTAGTTGTTACTGCACTAAGATCTAAAATAAACAAAAAAACTGCAATTTACCATGAAAATCTTCTGGAAATTACAAGAATTCAAATGAACTCCATAGTTCCCAAAATAGTTACATCAGGCAGTTTTGTTCTCCAATGTAATTTTTTTCTAGGTGGGAATTCCTGGTGCTTTTTACTTCACCATTTTCCCCAACGTGATCTTATATGTAGGAAACTCTACAGATTACAAACACACACATACAAACCTGCTTATGCAAATAAATATATTTAGCAATGTAGCAGGATGTAAATCATCACACAAAATGCAACTGCTTTTTTTTACACTCTAACAATAGGCAATCTGAAAAGGCAATTAAGAAAACAATTTCATTTACTATAACATCAAAAAGTAACACAATATTTAGGAATTAACCAAGAAAAAGAAATATTTGTACAATAAAAATTACAAACTGTTTTTAAAAAAATAAAGAAGACATAAGAAAGTGAAAACATTCAGTTCATGGATTGGAAGAGAATATCGTTAAAATGTCAAGACTTTCCAAAATAACCTACATATTTAATGCAATCTCTATTAATATCCCATTGACTGTTTCTTTTTGAGAAATAGAAAAGCCTGTCCTAAAATTCAGCAGAATCTTAAAGAATCTAGAATAGTTTGGAGTAATTCTGAAAAAAAAAGAAAAGAAAAAAGTAAACTGGAAGACTCACACTAATTTCAAAACTTACTACAAAATCACCATAATTAAAACAGTGTGTTACTTGAATAAAGGCAGATATATAGACCTTTTAAATAGACTACAGTGTGTAGAGATAAGCCTTGGCATACAGAGTCAAACGATTTTTGACTTGGCATACACAGTCAAATGGGCATTTAGTGAGGGAATGACTGTCTCGTGATTTGCATTTTCCAAATGTCTACTGATATTGAGTATATTTTCATGCAACTATAAGTCATTTGTATATTCTATTTACAGATACATATAATTCATATGACCACATTTTGACCATATTTATGTGTATTATGAATGATATTGTGGCTTGACCATTTATAATTTTTTGAGTTATAAATGTTCTGTGCATATTCACAACACAAATCTATTAATGAATATATGAATTGCAGTTTTTTCCTACCATTCTGTAGAAAGTGTTTTTATGTTATTTATGTTATTCGTAGCAGACATTTTGAAATATGCATTTATACTTATTTTTTATTTTGATTTGCTCTATTGCTATCATATCTGAAAACAATTGTGTAACATAAGGTGACAAATATTTACTTAGTTTGCTTCTGAGTTTTATAATTTTAGCTTTTAGAAATAGGCCTGTGGTCCATTTTGATTTAAGTATTGTGTATGTCTTCTGGTTGTTTTCTTTTGCATGTGAAGACTTAATTGTACCAGCATCATTTTAAAAAAAATACGTTCTTTTTTCATGAATTATCTTGGAATACTTTTGAAAATTAACTGAACTTAAAATTAAGAAGTTATTTCTGGACTTTTATTTTTTTGTTGATTCACATATCAGTCTCAATACCAAAACACAATGTCTTAATTATTGTGGCTATGTAGCAATCCTGAATTGTACCCCATATATTTAAAATAAAATTTAAATTTAAAAGTTTTTTTAAAAATTGACAATTTGATTCTTCCAACTTTTATGTTTTCCTTCTACTATTTTTGGTACCCTGCATTGCTAGATAAAATAATTAGGATTTTAATAGAGGTTGAGTTGAATCTGTGGATTAATTTAAGGAGTAATATAATCTTAATGATATTGCCTTCTGCTTCATAAAAATGTGACATCTTTCCTTTTTGATATCTTAAACTTTATTTTAACTTTTTTTTAGTCTTAGTATCCAAGTTTTGCACTTTATGTGTTCAATTTTTCTCCTAGAATTTTTATACATCATATTATTGTAAATTGAATGATTATTTTAATTTTATTTTTGAATATTTATTGGAAATTTATATAACTATAACCAATTCTAATTAATTTTTATCCTACAGCTTTACTATACTGATTTACAAGTTCTAATTTTTTTTAGTTTGTTCCTTAGACTGTCCTATATAAAAGATCAAATCTTCTGTATCTTTTTTTTTCTATTCTAAATCTTCTTTTTCTTATCTAATTATCTGAATAGATCTGTCAGTGAATGCTAAATGAAAGTAGAGAGAGCAGACATCCATGAATTGTTCTTGATCTTAGAGAAACATTATTTCACCATTTAGAAAGTAAGTTGGAAATTTTTTTTTAATTTTTAATTTTAAAAATGTGGGGTGGCCTAGGTTCAGTGACTCAGTGTAATCCCAGCACTTTGGGAGGCCCAAGCGAGAGGATTGCCTGAGCCGCAGGTTGGAGACCAGCCCAGGCAACTTGGTGAGATCTCGTCTCTACAATAAAAACTAAAAATAAAAAAAAAAATAGCTGGGCATGGTGACACATACTTGTAGTTCCAGCTACTTGGTAGGCTAAGGCAGAAGGATTGCCAGAGACCAGCAGGTCGACGCTGTGGTGGCCGTGAGTGTGCCTCTGCACTCCAGCCTGGGTGACGGAGTAAGACTCCGACTCAAAAACAATAAAAATAAAAACGTGGGGTACAATTCAGGGTTAGGTATACAAACACTCATTATGCAGGTACACTTGTTGAGGTGTGCCCCCTGCCATCCCCTGGCAGTTTCCCACTACTGCCATTCCCATGCCCCCCACTTCCCTGGCAGTCTTCCATGCATTTTATCAACTTGAGCATGTTCCCTTCTACCATTAGCATTTTGGATTTTTTTTTTTCCAGGAAATCATGTCGAGTTCTATCAAATGGTATTTCTACATATAAAAATACTAGAGATCAATTGAGTATTTTTTACATTCTATCAATATGATGCATTACATCAATTAATTTCCAGATGTTTAAATAATCTCTAATGCAGGGTGTAAATCTCACTTAGTTATAATGTGTAATATTTTTATATGTTATAAATGAGGTTTACTAATATCTTTGAAGAATTTTATGCCTGTGTTTATATGAGCTATTAATCAATACTCCTCTTTTCTTGTCTAATTGTTTAAGATTCATATTGGGGTAATACTGGTCTCACAGAATAAGTTATGTTCCCACTTATTGTATTTTGGGTAAGAGTTTTTGCATATTAGAATTAATACTATATTAAATGGTAGAATTCATCCACAAACCTATCTGAGCCTGGGCTTTTAAAAATTGTTGATTCAATGTTTTAATTGCTGTTAATGTGTTCAGATTTTTTTTCTCTCTCTCTCTATTTGTGTTGTGAAAGGGAACCATAATGCTGTCTGCCATAGCTCCTTGAATTATAACTGCTAAAACTCACAGTTGCAAGAAGATGAGAATGCTGGTGGCCTACTGCTCCTTAGTGCAAAGATAAACATTTGTAGATATGCATGAAAATGTAGTTTTGGCCTAGGAGTCAAGATAAGTGGGAATCCCATCGTGGCATCTACCCAGAGAAGAGCATTCAACACACTGAACTGGATTTGGGGCGGGAACAAGTCATAGATCAAATACCACACAGACTGTCATTATGCCTATTGAGAGTTATTCGATTTTATTGAATAGATCTTTCTCCAAATATAGTATGCCCTTAGGGCAAATTTATGCAGACTTTAAATGGTTGTTATTATTTGCATTAAAATTACTGGTTAAATGATTGATTCACTGAAGAGAAGGCCCACTGAACTTCATTATTTTAACATTCTTATCTCATACCATTTTAAAAGGTAGAATCTTGTCAGGTATTTAATGAGATATATTTTAGGATAAATAAGTGAATATTTTCGGTATGACTTTTAGAACAATATGGACATGTCTTCACCCTTTGAAGACCTGTGTGTATATGGATATGTGTGTGTGAGAATGAGTGTGCAATGTTCTTAGTACATCATTGATTCTATTTAAATTGGAAAAATATAAAGAAAAAGTTACCTCATGCCTCATATATGCTTACTTCTAGAGTTAAATACTGAGTGGGATATTCTTTAACATGAGCTGAGCTGACATTTATCATCATTTTACATAATCTCATTCTAATTTTTAAGCGCTAAAAATATAATACCATCCAGCATAAGGATTAAAACATAATACATAGAAACTAAAACCTTTAGTGTTCTAAATAATTATAAAATACATTATTAACATTCTAAAGTGTACATAAAATTATTTTAAAATATAACAAATCAAATGATATTACAAATTCCATGATTAAGTTTTAAATGTAAGGTTAGAATTTTTTATATATTTATTTTATGAAAGATATACCTTGACACTAAAAAAAGCAAAAATTAAGAATCATGTTTTAGAGTCTATATTTTCAAAGCAAACATGCAAGCCAATCATTTGCATAAGCAAGTTGCAATAATCATATTATCTAATGCATTCCTATTTTCTAATATAAGATCAGTTGCTAAAAATTGACTCACATTTTTTTCCTTAATATTAATGACTATACAGTATCTGAATAAGAAATTTGAGCAAATACCATTGCATATGTTTTCGAAATTCACTCATATCTTTCATTAACAAAAATAGTTGCTATACAAACACTTTAATTTTCTATTTTTAAAAAATATGACTGCAAAATTAATGCATATGGCAAAATTTTCCTTTTGTCAGAAAACATTCTCCACTTATATATGATATCGACATAGTTCACATATATATATGTATAGCTTACCAAATATTGCAGGCATATTTTCTTATCTGCAGTTGAAATAAAGGTATTTGGCTCACTGTGAGGCTTTGGTTTGGATCTTATTACTTAGTGCATCAGTCACAATGAGTTACAAAATTTTAATGACCATCACAAATTCTCCAACCCATTAACATAATCAAAATCTTTGGTCCTCTTTTCCACAACCTAAATTAGTTTTTATTTTACCAGAAAGTGTTTCAGTCATTTGGATTTTTATAGGGACACATGATCTTCTATGTATTTAAGGGAGTTATATATTTGGAAGTATCTGACAAATATTCCCATACAACATTTATCATTGGTCTTTGATTGACTTTAAAGAGTACAATTTATGCCTAGTAAAAAAGAAACCAGGAGTTTCACAAAGGTTTTAATACATTTTGGTGAACCTGTAGGCACATATTTTCTGGGTGTTTTTGTGGCAGATATATCTTACATCTGGATGATTCTTCCAGTGGCAGTATATTTTTCTTCAGGTATGACTTGCCAATAAAATGTATCATTATTGGCAAAATTAAAGTATCACAGCTTCACATAAGTTTTTAAATTGTTATACTAATTATAGCTTGGTAGACTGAATTATATAGCAAAGATGATGATTTGCCCTAGTAAATCCTGTACTTAGGCACGTTATTATTACTGAGATGGACAGGATAGACTAATTAAGGAATATGTAAACAAATCAGTAAAGAGAAAATATTTGGGCCAACTTGAACATTAAAGGAAATTTGTAACATTTAGATGAATGTAGTTTGATGGTCTTGGCTAAATGTTAGCTATTTCATGTAGTCATTTGCTTATAGTAAAGGACTTTATTGTGTCACAATTTATCCATACAGGAAGTGTGGTCACACAGTTATTATTGAAACCCAAGGCAAAATTTGGCTAATCATGTTTTCCAAATTGGTCATGAGTCAAAGAGGTCTCCAACAATTTTTTTTTAGGGACTATTTGGATTGGCTAATTATTGGACCTGTGCTTTCTGCTTTTCCCCATGGTAAAGTCCCTTATAAATTCAATAAAAACAAGATCATCAAGAACAAAACAAAAACACATGAAAAAAGTACACAAATAGTAAACATCAAACTGTATATTTTGTGTCTAATAGATTATATCGATTTTTTATATAACCCTCGAACTAAAGATTTTTTACATATGCAGATGTTTGTAAAAATTACAAAAATGATATGCAATAGAGATTGTAAGTGACCAAAGAGCCTAAAATATTTATTATGTAGCACATTACAATAAAAGTCACTGATCTATTAAATAGATTATCAATAGTCATAACAAAAGTAGCCAGAGAATAAACAGAATAATTTACTAAATTTATGAAATTTATAACATTTACTAAATTTATAGAATTTACTAAATTTTATACTTCCAAAACAAAATTTTTAATGATCTTAAAGAAAGACCTAGTTCTAATTATTTGCCATATAGTACACCTTAGAAGCAAAAAGTTTAGTCACTTTATACAAAAACCTTGCACCGATTACACTGAGTAAAATCAAATTACCACATAGTGCACCTTAGCACATGGAGGTCTAATTGTTTTATATAAAAGCTATGGTTAATTATCTTAAACAAAAACATAGATCTAAAGACACTATGCAAAGTCCTACTTTGTTAGAAATACTATTGTAACAAAGTAAATTCAATGAGCTCTAAATACAATTATTAAGGCTTAAATCATCCAAATCACCTGATAGTTAAGAATAAGAAAAAAATGGAACTTAGATTTAGGGTTAAGACACTTAGCGAGTGCACCTGGTACTGGGCAAAGAACCCTATCCCCAGCCCCTAGAATGCTACCAGCCAAAGGTCTTTTATACAATTTATGAAGGATAGAATTTATTTACAGCTTTACTTAAAAATATCTGGAGATTTTTTTGCGTGTTTATTTGTTTTACTTTTTGACTTGGCTAGTATAAGAGTGGTCAGATTCATAATTCAAAATTTCACAAGGAATCTCATGGCCAGTTTCTTTATTGATAGTTTTCAATTTACCTAACTTGCTGGAAAGTCTGGGTTTGATTACTTGACCAAAGGGGCATAAAAATATGTGCTGGAAAATTCTTCTTTAATCTCCCAAAACAAAGATGCTACTCACAGCTATCAGGGGTTCAATTTTGAAACAGAGGGCATTTTATGTATTAATAAAGACTCTGGAGATCCTGCTCATGAGAAGTCTTAAGAACACGCAATGCTTTTCTGCGCTCTCTTTATCTTTCAGTACTACATTCTTTGCCTTTACGTAAAAGCCTGTGAACATTTTCTCCTTTTTATGTTTGAGGGTTTTTAAGTGTAAACATAGGAGTCTTTGTATAATTTCAGTTCTATTTTCAGTATTGTCAAAGGGTGAGGAGACCCCAGTTTAGTATCTGCAATTTAAAAGAAAAGCTGAATTTATAACTTACTTTTCATTATAACTTATTCATATAACTTACTCTTAATTATAACTTAATCATACAACTTAAGCCGAATGATTACTCTCTGTGTGTGTATGTGTATAGTCAGTTAGTTAGACACATGTAGCTCAAAGAAGTAGTACAACCAGAAAAAAACCTGCTGATTCTAATGTTTTTGATAAGCATGAAGAGGAGAATGGCGAATTTTCAGAGGTGAAAATGGGTTGACATCATTTACAGAAGCATAGGTGATAGGCATTCACAGGTGAGTTTATTGGAGTGAAATTTTTACTGGTGACCGAATTACAGAAATTGAATGGCATCATTGACTTGTATTCACTGAGGTCATTTGCCTTTGAAGAACGAGTTGGTTCAGTGTCCATTTTGTTCTGCTGCTCTATGTCTCTTACTCCCGTTTCTTTCTCTCGCATACATTACACAGACATTTTAATTCTGCGGATCATTTTATCGCTTGCTCTTTTAAAAGTTTCTAATTAAAGAAAAAAATCTTCTGGTTCCTTCCATACTAATTCCTAGCAATACTACCTGTATATGAAGATGTAATTTTTTTATTCATTTGTGGTTTTATCTTTAATTTATTTGACTGTTAAGAAACAAAAAATATGCAACTTCAACCCTAAAGAGAATCTGCATGTTTTAAAACTCATAATTTTTTTTATCCTAACATCTGCTACACTGACTACATGCATATATACACACATAATCAATATTTGTAATATGTTAGTTTACTAGCTGGATATTTTCATTTTAATTTTATTCTACTTAATGAACATTTTATGGTAATTACATAAGCAGAATATTAACAGTTTTCAAAATGTATTTGCATATAATACTATATGCATATATATTGTGAAGATGTATGTGTGTGTGTGTGTGTGTGTGTGTGTGTGTGTGTGTGTGTGTGTGTGTGTATGCATATGTGTGCACTTAGTCAAGACACTGGCCACTGGCCGGTCATTCCAAAATGAAAAAAGGATCTAAGGCATGCCTATCCTGTTGTTCATGCAGTTTTCATGTTTGTGTAACTTTAAGATAATAAGTGTCTTGTTTTAATGATATTTTGTAATTTAAGATATTTTCAAGTCATTTCTATGTTGTTTATGCCCTTTTACTTACTTTTGTTTGGCTGTTTGGGTGTTTGTCTGTTTTAGCAGGTATTATCACATATGCTAATTTCTAATAATTGACAATCATAGTAATTTAAATTGTCAAAAATATAAAGAATAATGCATGATGAGATAAATTTGCTTGACTAAATTACATAAAATAAATAAAACAATATCAGAAAGCAAGAGACCTACTTCTAAGTCTGCCTCTATCAAGTTAAGATAACACCCTGAGATTTTTTCCATGTCTATAAATATAACATTAGAATTAAATAAAGTTTTACCTCCATTTAAGTTTTATATGCTTTAATCCTATATTGAGTGGAAATTGAAGACACAGTCAGAATCTGGCTTAAAATGTTGCTATGATAATAAAAAATAAGATGCTAGTATGAAAAATTACAAGAAAGAAAGAAAAATAGAGTAAAAAGAAAAAACTGGAAAGAAGTAAGGAAGGAAGAATGGAAAGAAAGAAGGAAGGGAAAATAAAGAGGAAAAGAAGAAGAAAAAGAAATGAATAAGCAAAACTGATTTATTTGCTCAGATGTTTCAGAGAAAAAAATGAAAATAAAATACATTAAAATGAGCTATGATGGATTATTCAAAGATTATCTGCTTTTATGTTAATAAAAATATCTCCATCCAGTCAACTCTCTAGACTTAGCTGCTTAAACTAAGCTCTAGAATCAGCTCAGTGCTGCATTTAATACACTGATCAAATCTGCCACATGAAAAAATAGAATGACCTCATCTAACCTACAATGCTTCATATCTTAAAATGTAATAATCATATTTACCAAAAAATGATTTCTGTTTCATTTCACAGTAAATATAAAGGAGACAATCCTCATTAATCCTGTAATAAAAGGCTTTCTTCCCCTCTACATACTTTCCCTAGCATATTCCTTAAAGTACGTTATTGGGATATTCATTAGAAATATCTCTCTTTAAATTTTGAACAGATTGTTCTAATAACTATGGAGCTAACAGAGCAAATGAGTTGTGAAAACTGTTTATATTCTGTTTTTCTCATTACCATAAACTGTTCATTAAGTAGAATAAAATTAAAATGAAAACGTCCAGCTAAATAAATATATTCTAGACATCAATTATGTGTGTATATACATGTAGTCAGTATTATAGACATTAAGGTAAAAAACATCACAAGATTTTAAAAAATACAAACTCTCTTTAGGACTGCAGTTGCATATTTTTTTAGTTTCATAACAGTCAAATTAAAGATAAAATCATAAATGAATAAAAAATTACATCTGCATATATAGGTAGTATGCTTTAAGATGGCATATCATAAAAAGTTGTGATTTAGGGATTAGTATGGACAGAACCAAAAAGGTTTTTGTTTAATAAGCAACTTTTAAAACACCAAGCAGTAAAATGAGCCAGGAGTTAAAATAGATGAGATATTTAATACTTGAAAAGAAGTTGTTGTTCTGGCAAGATAGTGACAGAACTGTACGACTGTGAGAGTCTCCACAGGAGCGAATGTCCATAAAGACTCTTGATTTCTCCCAGGTGGCTGCTGCTGCTTCTGCTGCCAGTCTGCTCCTCGGCCAGCCACGCCAGCCCATAGGCTGGAAGCCCTGATCCCATGACCGCTTTGCAGCCACTACTGCCACCACTGCCGCTGCCCAGGGTGGACGTCAGCTCCTGGCCCTATGGAACTCTGGGTTCCCTTGCTGGCTGCGCCACACCACCCCACCCTGCCCCAGGCCAACCTGTGCCACACCGACCTGCAGTGCCTGGCTGTCTCGCATTCCGCCTTCCCTGGCTCGGCCCCTGGACATGATGAGATCAGAGATTGGCTGGAGCCCTGAGTTCCATCGGACCAGGCAGAGACCTGCATTGTCCCACCCAGCTCTGCTCAGCTCCACCCAGCCTCTAAATTGAGACCTAAAATAATTCCATCAACTGGGAGAGAGAGAAGTCCCTCTCCCTTGCTAGATCTAGATCGGACTGATAGGTCATATCTGAGTGGCAAACTTGACAGGCAGCAAGCTGACTGAGTCCAGATCTGATCCACCCTCTTTCCACAGCATGCCTGGGGCATCTGGCCCTAGCTATGAGTAACTCTACCAGCCTGCGATGACAGAGATCAGAGCTGAAAGGACGTTGGACTCACAGGGATAATCTCAGAGTGAGTTTGGTTCCTTTTTTAAAAAAATTATTTGTTTGTTTTGCTCATTTTTGTTTGATTGTTTTTTCTTTTTTCTCTCTTTTCTTTCTGTTTGTTGATAACATTTTCATACTTGTATTGTTTCTGATATTCTACGGATTTTTCTTTTTTTTTTTCTCTATAGACTTCCTGTTTGTGTAGGGGAATAGTACATCAATAAGGAAGTTGATTGACTTATGTGTTTATATGATTGTTTGTATGTTTTAGGTTTTTTTCTTTTTTTTACTCTTTTCTGCTAAGATAAGAGATGAAGATAAACAATTACAGAATTGTATTTCTTTTCATTTGTTAGTTGGTATGTTTGTCTGTTCTCCCTCTTACTCTTCTCTCTCTACAACTTCTCTTTCCACTCCTTCCTTGTTCCTTTCTTTTCCTTTTTCTTACCTCATTTTGTTTCTGGGAGCAAAGCTATACCCCATTGCATGGACAGATTGCAAGGCAGTGGAAAGTTTGTTCCAGGGTAGCCATACACCTGTTGGCAGATACTGGGATCTGCAGATAGATTGTGAATCATAGTTCCCCCTTCAATTAAATCTCAAAACTGCAAAAAAATACAGTCCTCAACCCACAGTCCAGCTCAGAATTGAACAAATCTAGTGGATACACATAAGGAGAAGTAGGAGATTGAGCAAACAGTAGTAAAAGCAACCCTGGGCATCCCTGAACAACAGAATTAAAGAAGAGGGGGGAAAGGGGGAGAAAAAAAGTGGGGAGGAGAGTCTATACAAATGAAGGGAAACCAAAAGAAGAATATGTGTCTCACACAGACCCCAGGGAGGTCAGGCACTGAGAAAACAGACTTTGGAATGCAAACAATGAAGAGCCCCCAGAATGACTGGCCACATACTACAAACCCAGACATCAAGACATTAATAGAGAGAATAAAAAGAATTGAAGAGAGACAAGAGGAAAATAGGAAGAAGTTGATTACTGAGATAACAGCAGTAAAGAATGCTGTGATTAAAATAAGTAACAAAGGAATAAACTTGGAAAGCAGAATTAGCCAAGCAGAACAAAGAATCTCAGAACTTGAGGACCAAAATACAGAACTAAATCAAACTATCAAAAACATAGACAAGAAGCTTAAAAAGACAGAACAAAATGCTCAAGAGATGAGCAATTATTTCAAGAGACCAAACCTAAGAGTAATTCACTGAGGCAGAAAGAGAGACTGAAACCACCCTGGAACAAACATTCCATGAAATGATTCAAGAAAATTTCCCTCATCTCATCAGTGATGCAAAAATTCAAACACAAGAGATTCAGAGAACTCCTGCAAGACAACAAATGAGAAGACCAACTCTCAGACACAAATAATTCACCTAAACCAAGTAGGTACAATAGAAAATAATCCTAAAGGCAGAAAGAGAAAAAGGTCAGACTAACTACCATGGAAGACCAATTAGAATAGTAGCAGATTTATCTACAGAAACACTTCAGGCTAGGAGAACTTGGAGCCCAATCTTCAAAGTTCTCAAAGATAAACAATTTCAACCAAGAATAACCTACCCAGCTAAGCTATTTTATCAGTGAGGGAGAATTATAATCTTTCCCAGATATCGAATCCCTAAGAACTTATGCTGTCTCTAGACAACCTTTACAAGGAACACTTAAGAAAGCTAACACAGAAGAAAAGAAAAAAAGAATGACAACATTCTTCACAAGAGTACAGGAAAAAGATTGAAAACATACATGAATCAACACAAAAATCAAAAGAAAGAAAACAAACAAACAGGAACAAACAACAGCAACTCAATAAGAACCGCATGACACGGATGAGCTCTCACATTTCAATAATTAACCTGAATGTGAATGGATTAAATGCACCACTGAAAAGACATAGAATGACAAAATGGCTAAGATATTATGAGGCAACAATATATTATTTCCAAGAGACACATCTCACCAGAAAGGACACTCACAGACTCAAAGTAAGAGAATGGGAAGCAAAATTTCAGGCAAATGGAACACAAAAGAAAGGAGGAGTCGCAATCTTAATCTCAGACAAAATATCCTTTAAGCTATCAAAAATTTAAAAAGATACAGAATGCCACTACATAATGATAAAAGTTCAATCAATCAACAAGAAATATCCATCCTAAACATATATGTACCCAACACAGGAGCACCAACTTTCATAAAGCAACTTCTAGACAAACTCAAAAAAGATAGTGACTCCAACACTATCATAGCTGGGGATTTTAATACCACACTCACAACCCTAGACAGATCATCAGGACAAAAATCAGCAATGAGATCCAGAACCTCAATGTGACTCTTGACCAAAGGGACTTAATTGATACCTACAGAACACTCCACCCAACGACCATAGATTATATATTCTACAAATCACCTCATGGAATATACTCTCAGATTGACCACATCCTTGGCTGTAAATCAAGCATAAACAAATTTCATAAGATTGAAATTTTGCCATGAACCTTCTCAGACCACAGTAAAATAAAAATAAATATTAACACCAACAAAGTTCCCCCCAAATCCACAAAGACATGGACACTAAATAACATGATGCTAAGCAACTCCTGGGTCAACATGGAAATCAAAACAGAGATTAAAAGATACCTGGAAACAAATGGAAAATGAAGAAACATCTTACCAAAATCTCTGGGATGCCATGAAAGCAGTAGCAAGAGGGGTATTCATATATCTATAAACATACATGGAAAAAAATGGAAAGATCACAAGCTAACAGTATAACAAGTCACCTAAGGAAGCTGGAAAAGGAAGACCATCAAAACTCTAACTTCAGCAAAAGAATCCAGATCACCAAAATAAAGGTCCAAATCCAGGACATATAAGACAAATAAAAAACAAAAACAAAAAAATCAATGAAACAAAAAGCTGGTTCTTAAAAAGGATAAACAAGATTGATGGTCCCCTATCTAGACTGTCCAAGAAAAAGAGAGAAAGTCCAAATAAACTCAATCAGAAACACAAAGGATGAAGTCACACCCGACCCAGAAGAAATACAAAAGATTATCAGAGACCACTACGTACACTTGTATGGAAACAAACTTGAAAACCTTAAGGAAATGGAGGACTTTCTGACACCGCACAACCTGCCTAGGTTCTAACAAGAAGAAATCGAGACCCTAAATAGACCAATAATAATTCAGAAAGTTGACTATGTCATAAAAAATCTAACTTAAAAAAACAAAATCCCTGGACCAGATGGCTTTCCAGCAGAATTCTACAAAACAAGGAGGAACTGACAGCAATCCTAGTGAAAGTATTCCAGGTGATTGGGAAAGATGGAACTCTCCCCAACTCACTTTATGAAGCTAACATCACATTGATATCCAAGTCAGGTGAAGACCCAACAAAGAAAGAGAACTACAGGCCAATATCCTTGATGAACATACATTCTAAAATTCTCAACAAGATCCTAGAAAACCGGATTCAACAACATATCTTAAAAAATATTCACCATAACCAAGTAGGCTTCATCTCCAGGATGGAAAGCTGATTCAACATTTGTAAGATCATAAACGTAATTAAATACATCAACAGACATAAAAACAAAAACCACATGATTATATTATTAGATGCAGAAAAAGCTTTTGATAAAATCCTGCACCCCTTCTTGATAAAAATCCTTGAACATCTAAGAAAGATGGAACATGCCTCAAAATAGTAAGAGCCATCTATAAGAACCACACAGCCAGTATACTGCTAAACAGACAGAAATTGGAACCATTTCCCCCGAAAACTGGAATGCCTACTCTCATCCCTCCTCTTCAACATAGTTTTGGAAGGAAGTCCTAGCTAGAGAAATCAGAGAAGAGAAGGAGATCAGGGGTATTCAAATAAAAAAGAATTCAAGTTATCTCTCTTTGCAGATGACATTATTCTTTACCTTGAAAACCCAAGAGAATCTGTCAAAAACCTCCTTGCACTGATAAGGACTTTGGTAACATCTCAAGGTATAAAATAAATATGCCAAAGACAATCACATTTCTATACACCAATAATAAACAAATGGGAACCCAAATAAAAAGCACAATCCCATTCACAATAACCAAAAAAAAAAAAAAAAAGAAGTACCTGGGCATCTTCCTAACCAGAGATGTGAAAGACCTTTCCAATGAAAACTACAAAACAGTGCTCAAAGAAATCAAAGATGACACAAACAAGTGGAAAAATATTCCATGTTCACGGGTTGGAAGAATCAACATTGCTAAGATGTCCATTCTACCTAAGGTAATCTACAGATGTAACACAATACTCATCAATTTACCAGCAACATTCTTCTCAGACCTAGAAATAGCAATACAGGAATTCATATGGAAACCCAAACAGTCAAGAATAGCCAGAACAATCCTCAGGGGAAAAAAAAAAGGAGGTATCATACTCCCAGACTTTAAACTTTATTATAAAGCTACAATAATAAAAACAGTCTGGTATTGGTACAAGAACAGGCATATAGACCAATGGAATAGAATTGAGATTCCAGAAGCAAAACCTCAATTTCTCAAAACCTCAATTTCTCAACCAACTGATCTTCAATAAAGCCTCCACCACCAAACACTGGGGAGAGGAGAATCTATTCAGTAAGTGATGCTGGAAAAACTGACTGAGCACACGCAGAAAATTGTAACAAGACCTCTCACCTATCCCCGTACACAAAAATTAACTCTAAATGGATCAGAACTCTAAATGTAAACCCTCACACTTTAAGAACCTTAGAAAATGCAGGAGACACTCTTGTGAAAATTGGAACTGGCAACCAATTCCTGACCAACACTTAAGTGCCCATGCCATAAGTGATAAGATAGATAAGTGGGACTTCATCAAACTGACAAGCTTCTGCAAAGTCAAAGAAACCATCAAGAGAGCAGGGAGACAGCCCACAGACTGGGAAAAAATATTTGCCTACTCCATGTCTGACAAAGGCCTAACATCTAGGATCTACAAAGAACTCAAACGTGCTGAAAAGGGAAAAAAAACAAAAACAGCCTCATTGCAAAGTGTGCAAAAGATATGAATAGACTTTTCAAAAGAAAACATATGAGCAGTCAACAGATACATAAAAAAATGTTCAGCCCCACTAGTCATCAAGGAGATGAAAATTAAAACTGCACTGAGATACCACCTAACTCCAGTCAGAATGGCCATCATCAATAACTCAAAAAATAGCATGCTGGAGAGGATGTGGCGAAAGGGAAAACTGCACTGTTGTTGGAGCGTAAACTAGTACAGCCTCTGTGGAAAACAGTGTTGCGATTCCTAAAAGTTCTAAAAATCAGCCTTCCATATGACCCTGCAATCTCTCTACTGAGAATATACCCTGTAGAACTCAAATCAATCTATGAAAAAGATACCTGCACGCATATGTTTATCACAGCATTGTTCACAATAGCAAGAACATCATGGAGCCAACCATGCTGTCCATCAAAAGAGGACTGGATTTAAAAAATGTGGTACACATACACAATACAATATACGCAGCCATAAAGAAGAAAAAAATCATGAACTTCACAGGAAACTGGATGGAATTGTCTATAATACTGAATGATCTTTCACAGATACAAAGAACTGAGTATCACATGTTCTCACTCATAAGTGGACCTTGAACAAAAATCGTCATACTATAATACAGTAGTGGGAAACTGTGGGGGGGGGCGTGGTAGGTCGGGGAAGTGGAATTGACAGTAGTGAAAATCTGCCTGGGGAAGTGCGGGCACACCTTACTAACAAGGGTACCTGTACAATTAATATTTGTATGCCTACCCCTGAATTGTACCCCACAATTTTAAATAAAAAAAATTAAAAGTTAAAAAAACGAAAAGAAATAATATTCTGGCTTTCTTTGCTGTGAGGCAACACAAATTCTCTGTAACAAAACAAAACAACCAAAATGACAGAATCAAATGGAAGCTGGCCAGTATATGGGCACACAGTCTCTCTCTCTCTCTCTCTCTCTCTCTCTTCACACACACACACACACACACACACACACACACACACACACACACACACACACACACACACACACACACACACACACATTCAAACATACACACACACCAATTTTTTTTGTTGTTTATTATTTTCTTTTGAAAAGTTGTAATAGGTCATACTTACAGAGTATAAAATGATGTTTTGATACATAACTATATTGTATAATAATCAAATCAGGCATTTAATGTATATATCAAATCATGATATATCTCCCCTTTCTTCCCCACTCCCTGGTAGCCATTGTTCTACTCTCTGCTTCTATAATATCAACATTTATATATTTTATGTATAAGTGCAATCACACAGTATTTGTCTTTTTGGGTCTGGTTTATTTCACTTAAAAATGTCATGATGTTTTGTATGCCATTCTATTTTGTTTTAAATATCAGTATTTCATTTTTTATGACTCAATAGTATTTTATTATATATATCACATTATATATATTATATACATATCACATTTTCTTTATTCATTCATTTGCTGTTAGACACGAGTTGAGTTCATGTATTGGCTATTGTAAATAGTCCTGTAATAAACATGAAAGTACATATCGTTTTTTGGTCTACTGATTTCCATTTCTTTGGCTAGATACCCAATAGTGAGATTGCTGATTCTTATGGGAGCTCTATTGTTAATTTTATGAGAAATCTTACTGCTTAATAGTAGATTTATTAATTTACAATTTATTAACAGTGTGTGTGATACTTTTTACATATCCTCACCAACTTTGTTTTGTCTTTTTTATAACTGTTTTAGCGGAAGTGAGGCAGTATTTCATTATGGTTTTAATTTGCATTTCCCTGATGATTGGTAGTGTTAAGCACCTGTGGTAATTTTTGTCCCTTTCAAAAAATGTTTATTAAGGTTTTTTGTCTATTTTAAAATCTGATTTTGTTTTTAAGATATCTAAGTCCTTTATACATTCTGTATATTAGCTCACTGCTGGATGCATATTTTACGAATTATTTTCTCATTTTGTATGTTGTCTTATTAATTTATTATTTGACTCCTTTGTTATGGAAAAACTCTTCAGTTTAATCATATTAGTCAATTTTTTTATTGCCTTTGTTTTTGAAGTCTTATTATAAATATCTTTCCCAGTCCAATGCTATTAAGTGTTTCACCTTGGCTTTATTCCAGTAGTTTTATAGTTTCAGGTTTGTTATTTACATTTTAATCCATTTTGAGTTTATTTTTGCACAAGGTGAGAGGTAGGGTTCTAGTCTCATTCTTCTGTATATGCTAATACAGCACTATTTAATCAAGAGAGTGCCTTTTCCCAATGCATATTATTTACACCTGTGTCAAAATCAGCTGGCTTTAAATGTGTGAACTTATTTCTTGTTTCTCTATTCTGTTCTATTGGTCTATGTATCTGTTTTTATGCAAGTGCAGTACTGCTTGATTTCTATAGGCATGTAGTATATTCCTAGATTAGATAGTGTATTGGCTTCAGTTTGTTATTTTTGCTCAGGATTGTTCTATATATTTGGGGTCTTTCATGGTTTCATATACATTTTTGAATTGTTTTTGTTATTTCTGGTAAGAATGACATTTGGTTTCTGTAGACTGCATTGGGTAGTATGGCAACGTTAACAATATCAAGTCTTCCAATTCATGAATATAAAATATCTTTCTTTGTGTTTCCATATTTTTCAACTTCCTTCATCAGTATTTTGCAGTTTTCATCATAGAGATTTTTCTCCTTTTTTGCTAAGTTTATGATAAGTATCTTATATTTTTGTAGCTATTGCAATGGAATTATTTCATTAATTGCTCTTTATACAGCTTACTATTTGCGTATAAAAATATTCCTGGTTTTTTGTATGTTGATTTTGTATCTTCCAAGATTACCACATTTGTTCATTGGTTCTAACAGTTTTCTCGGTAGATTACTTAATGTTTTCTACATATAAGACCATGCTATCGTCAGAAAGGGACAAGCTGACTTTTCCATTTGATTTCCTGTTATTTCTTTCTCTTGTCTAAAACTCCCAATACTATATAAATAGACATAACAAAAGTGGACAGCCTTGTCTTTTATTTTTTAATTTAGAGAAAAATATTTCAGATTTGCCCCTTTCATATGATGTCAGCTATAGGTTTCTCATAATGCAGATCTAATTTTTATTGTATTGAGCTACTTACTTTCTATACCTACTTTGTCAAGAGTTTTCTTTTTATCATGAAGGGATGTTGAATTTTTTCAAATGCTTATTCTGCAGTTATTGTGATCCTTATATACTTTTTGTATTTCTTCTTGTGAATATAGTGAATCACATTTATTAATTTGTATATATTGAACCATCCTTGTATCCCTGAATGAGACCCACTTGATCATGGTAGATGATGTTTTTAAAGTTTTATTGAATTTGATTAGCTAGAATCTTGATAATTTTTTTCATATATGTTCATTGGGTTTATTGACATGCAGATGTCTTTGTTGGTATTGTTATGGACTCATCTGATTTTGAAATCATTGTAATGTTGGTCTCATAAAATAAGTTTATAAGCATTGCTTCCTTTTAAATTTTTGAAATAGTTTGAGGAGAATTTTTTTTCAAATATACGGTAGAGTTCTGCAATGAAACCATCAAACCCTGGCTGTTTTGTTTTTGTATGTAAGACTTTGTATTAGTATTCAATATCCTCACTTTTTGTTTCTCTGTTCAGATTTTTCCATTTCTTTGTAATTTAATCTTGGTAGATTGTATCCATCCAGAAATTTTTCCATTTCTTCTATTCTCAAACTTTTGAGGCATAATTGTTCCTAATAATTTATCTTTTGTGTTTCCGTATTAACAATTGTAATGTATTATTACTATCTTTAATTATATTTATTTGTTTTTTCTTTTTTAATTTAGTTTAACTAAAGTTTACTTGATTTTATCTTTTCTTCAAAAAGCTAACTCTGCATTTCATTGATCTTTTGAACAAATTTTCAGTCTTTATTTATTTTTATTTTGATCTTTAGTATTTCCTTCCTCTGCAAACTTTGGGTTTACTTTTTTTTCCTAGTTCCTTAAAGTTCCTGGTTAGGTTGTTTATTAAAATTATTTATTTTATTTTAATGCAGGCATGTACTGCTATGAACTTCCTTTTAGAACTGTTTTTGCTGTGTCACATAGGTTTGGGTATAATGTGCTTTCATTCATGTTTGTGTCAAATAATTTTTAAATTTTCCTTCTAATTTCATTATTGATTCATTGGTTAATAGGAATCATCTTGTTAAATTTCCATATATTTATGAAGTTTCTGAAGTTTATTTTGTTGTTGATTTCGAATTGCATATTATTATGGTCCAAAAATATATTTCATATGTTTTCAATTTTCTTATATTTGCTATGACTTGTTTTGTGGCCTAACATATAAGCTATCCTGAACAATATTTCATGTACAGCTGAGAAGAATGTGTATCCTGAAACGAGTGGATTGATTATTCTGTTAGTGTCTGTTAGGCCCATTTCTTCTATGGTGTAATTTAAGTCTGATGTTTCTTTGTTGATACTTTGTATTGATGATCTATCCATTGTTGAAAGTGGGACACTAAAGTTCCCTACTATTATTGTATTGCAATCTTTCTCTTCCTTTGTTTATAATTATCCTTGCTTTGTATATGTGGGTGTTTCAGTGCTGGGTGGATATATATTTATAATTGCTGCATTTTCTTGTTGAATTGATCTCTTTATCATTATTTAGTTGCCTTCCTTGTTATTTTTACAGTTTTTTGTTTGTTTGTTTTTGCTTAACGTCTCTTTTATCTGCTATAATTATGGCCATTTTTGCTCATTTTTTAGTATAGAAAATATTTTTTTCATTTCTTCTGTTTTAGTCTATGTTTGTCTTTAATGGTGAGGTGCACCTCTTGTAAGCAACATATAGTTGGATACTGCAATCCATTCAACCACTCAATATCTTTTAATTGAATAATTTAATCCATTTGCATTAAAGGTTATTATTGATAGATAATGACTTTCTCTTGACATTTTGTTATGTTCTAGTTGTTTTGTAGATCTTTTCTTTCTCTCTTGTTGATTACGTCTGTGGTGTGGTGATTTTTTGTCATAAGTTTTGCCATGTTTTTTTGTCATGCTAGGCTTTGTTTCATTTCTCTTTTTTATACTGTATCTCCTGTAATTTTGTTTTAAATTAATTTTTTGGTTACTGTGGGACTACTTTAAAGAGTTTTGTAGTTATAATATACTATTTTAAGTCAATGTGGACTTAAATTTGGTTTCAACAATACACTCTTGACTAATTCCCACCCATTAATTTGTATTTTGTTGCCTTAAGTTACATCTTTTTCTTTTGTTTCTTAGTCACTAATTGTAGTTGTTTTTACCATTTTTGAGTCTAAACTTTCATGCTAGAGGATTGGATAATTTACATAGCACAATTGCAGCACTCACTAATTCTGAGTATTTTATAGATTTATCAATATTGATGAGCTTTGAACTTTCATGTGTCTTCATGATAAAAATTTTCATCCTTTTGTTTTCCCTTATAGCACTCCTTTAAGTATTTATTGTAAGACTGGTCTAGTGGTGATTTTAGCTTGTCTGAAAAGGTCTTTTTTCTCCTTTATTTCTGAAGGATACCTTTCCAGATATACAGTTCTTGACTGACCATTTGTTTTATTTTGTTTTGTGTTGTGTTGTTTTGGCACTTTGAATATGTCATTACACTCTCTATTGACTGCCAAACTTTTTGCTAAGAAATATTCTCAGAGTCTAATAGAAATTTCCTTATATTTGACTTGGTGTTTTTCTCTTGAGCATTTTAGAATTTTTTATTTTTATTTTTGTCTTTGGATGTTGTGATTACAATGAGCTCAGACAGATTTTTTGGGGGGTTGAATCTCATTAGAAACTTTTGATCCTTCTTTTTTTTTTTTTTTTTTGAGTTGGAATCTCACTCTATCACCCAGACTGGAGTGCAGTGGCCACTCCCGGTCACCACAGCCTCGACCTGCTGGGCTCCGGCGATCCTTCCACCTCAGACTTCCAAGTAACTGGAACTACAGGTGCACACCACTACGCCCTGCTAATTTTTTTGATTTATTGTAGAGATAAGGTCTCACCAAGTTGCCCGAGCAGGTCTCGAATCTGTGAGCTCAGGCAATCCACTCACCTCGGCTTACCAAAGCGCTGGGATTACAGGCTGAGCCACTGAGCCCGGCTGATCCTTCTTAGTATGAAGGTCCATGTCTCTCCCAAGACTTGTGAAATTTTCAGCTATTACTTTGTTACGAGGGTTTTTTGTGCCTCTCTCCACTCCCCCTTCCTCTGGCACTCATAACTATTTCTTCTATTAATGTTACCCTGTAAGTCTTGTGGGTTTTTTATTCTCTTATATTCTTATTTTTTAAAATTGTTCCTATGACTGGATTATTTCAAAAGACCTACCAAGTTTGAACATTTTTTTTTCCTTCTTCTTGATTCAGTCTGTTGATGAAATTCTCAATTGTATTTGTTTTTATTCATTGAATTCTTTAGTGCCAAGATTTCTGTCTAGTTCTTCTTCTTCTTGGTTGAGTTTTTTATTCAGATCATGATTTTTTTTCTGATTTCATTGAATTTTTTGTCTATATTACCTTATATATCTTTGAGTTTCCTTAAGATTGTTATTTAAATTTTTTCTAATTTCTTTATCAAGGACTATGATTAAGTGACACAGGGATCACAGAGGGTAGAAAAACATACTTGATCTCAAAACATATTGAAAAGATAGGATATAAGCATGCATCTAGATAATATAATACTTTCAAATGTAGAATACAATGTGTCAAATTGGAATTGGCATGAATAAATGTTCATTTCTCAGAGAGTTTTGATTTGGATGAGCATGAAGAAACAACAACAGACACTTTTCCAATTTCCTATAGACATTTTCATGTGTTTAGTATTTTTGCTCCTCTATTTTCTTGAAACTAAAATTCTAGAACATCAAATTTGGAGGCCTCTTCTTTCTTCACTTCCAATAAACTAACAAATCTTTTTAATTCTTTCTCATTATTACTTTCCTTCACTACTTTCATGTTCCTTAGTTCAAATAATAAATATTTAGCCCTAGGGATTGTGCTATATGAAAGGGAAAAATGACTAAGTAGAATATGGTAAACAAACCTGATATATTTAGAACTGCATTTTTTAATAGAAGTTTTGATATGATTTGTATTGTTTAATCTTCCTTTTATCCTGATAGTATTTACAAAATTTTATGCAACTTTATTAATATCATATTAACTTTTTCTTTTAAGAAAAAAATGGCCTGAGTATTTAATAACACATTACATGTTGTATTATATAGCTCCATTATTGTTATCAAACATTATCATCAGTAAACAATGCCAGACCACAAAGCATCAATCTATGGCAGTCAATGACCTATTTAGTGATGGATTAACCCAGTCATATCCTCATGTGGGAAAAATAATGAAAATAATTTGCAAGTTAGAGAAAATTTGAAGCAGAGAAAAAGACAGAAAAAGTTTAATCTGCATGTTGGCATTGATGGTATATGCATCTGTATCAACAATTAGGCTTTAGAATTAGTTTTTGGTTAATAGAGTTACTATTTGTACTGAATGCTATTTATGTCCAATTATGATTGTGTAGCTGTTGAAACTCATTTTTGTTTCCCTTACCTCTTCATGAATAGTTACAATAAACATCTCTATTTAAAAATCCTTCTGTATACAAATCAAAATAGACCCCATATTAATTACTAAAATAATAGCTCTTGCAAAAAAGTTCATAAATATAGCATATATACTAGAATGGTATAGGCATAAAAATAGTGAGTTGGGAAGCATACTGCCTGAGTTTGCATAAAAATTGCATTTCTTTCTTGATCAAGTTGTTTAACTTACCTGAACCTCAGTTTCCACATCAGTAAAGCCACATAACACTTAAGATAAAATATCATACAGAGTCAGGCATATAATGCATATCATTATTATTAGTTTTATTACAAATATTTTATAATAAATTTTATTATAAAAATTATTATAAGTATTATTTGTGCCTTCTTTATATATTAATTTTATTTTAATATAGAGAAGTGGGGTACAAATAAGGATTAAATACATATGTAGGCTTTATGCAAGTGAAGTTTGGTCCTGCAACTGGCTTTTACTTCCCCTGGTTGGGACCAGTTTCCTCTTGTGCTGTTACATGCCCCACCTCCCTCCCTCCCTTGGCAGTGCCCATCATCTGCTGATCCCTCCCTTGTGCTAATGTTATTAATGGTCAGGTCAGATTTATGAGTGGGACCATGCAGTGTTCAGTTCTTTTCTTCTGTGATAGATCACTTAGTATGATAGTCTTCAACTCCATTCAATTTGCTGCAAAGTCTGATTTTGTTCCTGTTTATGGCTGTGTAATTCTTCATTGTGTATATGTACCACATTTTCTCTATTCAGTTCACTTTCAATGGGCAGTAGGATTGGTTCTATGTTTTTACTACTATGAATACTGCAGCTATAAACATGTGCTTGCAGGTCTTTTTTGTAGAATGATTTATGTTCCTCTGAGTATATTCCTAGGATTGCTAAATCATATGGAAGTTCAATTTTTAGTTCTTTCACAAATCACCGCACTGCTTTCCATAGAAACTGAACAAGCTTGCACTCTCACCAACATTTTAGAAGTGTTCCCTTTTCTACACATCCATACCAGCATCTGTTGCTTTTGATTTACCAATGATGGCCATCATTACTGGAATAAGATGGTATCTCCTTATGGTTTTGATTTGCATGTCTCTGATAATTAGTGAGGCTGAGAATTTTCTTCATGTAACTGTTGGCTGCTTGTATATTTTATTTTGAAAAATGTCTATTCATGTCCTTTACCCACTTTTTTTCTCTTTCATCTTGTTTGAGTTCTGTGCACAACCAGAAATAGTCATTTTAATAACTATTTATTTTTGAAAAGCAATAAAATAGAGACAGAAACAAACACGCAATGATTAAATACAAACATATACATTTTGAAACAAAAGTATAAAAACATAAATTTTCACAATCAGTTTTGGATCACAAAATAGATTATTTTTGTTGGATGTCATATTAACATGTAAGCAAAAAATAAACATTGAAAGAGAGCAAGAATAATATATATATGAGAAAAGTGAGGAAATAGTGAAAATTTCTTTTTTAAAATTCAAAATATGCTAAAGCAGATTAAGAAAAGGGATCTTAGCCGGGCTCGGTGGCTCAGCCTGTAATCCCGCGCTTTGGGAGGCTGAGGTGAGTGGATTGCCTGAGCCCGTCGGTTCAAGACCTGCCTGGGCAACTTGGCAAGACATCATCTCTAAAATAAATCAAAAAATCAGGCGGGCATGGTAGCACGTGCCTGTAATTGCGGCTACTGGGAAGGCTGAGGCGGAAGGATCGCCGGAGCCCAGCGGGTCGAGGATGCTGTGACCAGGCACGGCCACTGCACTCTAGTCTGGGCGACAGAGTGAGACTCCAACTCCAAAAAAAAAAAAAGAAAGGGGATTCTGTGGAATAAATACAATGAATGTTGAAAAGAGACATAACAGAATATCGCCTTATGATTCAAGCAGTGTAACTCCCTTCAAGAGTCTATAATAAAGTTTATAATAATTTCATAATAGTTCTTAGCAATATCAAACTTTTGATTTCACGTTTGTGTTTTAGTTTATTATTTACTTTTTTTTCAATTTGTCATTCTGCTGAAACTAAGTTGAATATTTGGCTTAGTTGAAATATAATGTTTATATAATATTTGTGGATAGAATGCTGATTTCAAAGAGCAAAAATATTTTAGAAACTTTTGATTGAGCCAACTGTTTCAAAAATATGCACATAAGGTAGTCTTTTAGGTAAAAATAAAATTTAGAAAAAAATATCTGGAAACAAATATATCAAAACTGATAAACAAAATTTAAATAAATAGAAAATATTTTTTTAAAAAACAAGTCATATGGAGGTTAGAAATATCAAAATTAAAATTCAAATGACAAACAAAAATATTCACACATACAGAACAAAAATCTTCACTGTCTCCTCCATTCTATAAGTAAATCAATGTAACATAATTTTCATTTATATATTTGAAAAAATACACAAAAATAATGTTTCCAAGGGTACGCATTTTTTCAATTTTTGAAGTGAAATCTATGTTTCTCATAATTAGAAAAAGGAATATTAATGAAAAATGAGATAATATTTTCAAATGTTACTTAACCCTTAATTTAGCAAAAAATGCAAAACTATCCAGCAATGACACTATAACTCCGATGTTTTCTATATATCTTGAGTACATATTATCTTATACCATCTGCTCAATGTCTGAATTTTAGCTAATTTAAAATATACAAAGAGTCTAGCAAGGTGAATTTATTTCTCACATAAATAAGTGAATATTTGGGAAGTAATCATTTATCTAAGACTGAGAGTGTCAAACAGTATACCATCTGTTTTCCTTAATAACGGTAATTCAAAAAATATTCCAAAAGCATGTTACAGTAGTTTATTAATGTATTCACAAGTAACAGGCAGATGTTTCCGAACAAAAATCCTAAAAAGATTATTAGAGAAAACTGCAATTAGCAAACTTAGAACATGTTTTAATGTGGAGATACAATGTAAGAGTTAGAATCCTCCATCTTATTTTTCTTTCTTCTTTTCATTCTTTTACCATCCTTCCTTTCTCTCTCTCCTTTTTATTTTTCCATTCTCTATGTGTCTGCAAGTACACACATACCTGCATCTAGCCACTAGAGTATGATTTAGAGAATTAAGTCAGAAAGAATAAATGCCTTTTAAATGACACCCAAAGGACCTCAAAGAGTTAATGAGCCTGCTATTCTCCATGAACTAGATTCATTTTAAAGACACCCTTTCACAGATGAAGCGTGTGGCTAATTATATTTGCACATTTGGCTAGCTGCTTAGCCATGCAAAATGAGTGATATTATGGGCCATGAGTCACCAACCATCTTGCCATATGGATGTAATTTTCTGAACATCACACATTTTTTCAATACTTTATGACAATAGTATTTTACTGTGGAATAAAATAAGGATTGCATTTTGTAAAGTTGTTTATCTCCATTAGATATATTTGGAGTAACTTTTTACATTTTTAAAATTAAAATAATCATTTTAAAATATTATTTTTAATGAAAATAATTACATTTTAAATGGAGTCAAACAGCATAACCGCTTTACTATTTACATGGCAATGTTTAGCAGGAGCCTCATAAAGAGACAAATGGAAAAATTGGGCAGATCGTTGTGGAAGAGAAATCATTACAGACAAAAATGATTCATATTTACATGCCCAAAGTATAATGCAGATATGAGGTATCTTTATAACCTTTCTGTGTCACATTCTACTTGATAGGGGAAACATAGTTCAGGAAGGAGGAACAATCTTCTCTGTGCATTTATGTTATACATTGGAATAGGAGGCCAGAAAAAAACTATGCCTGCTGCTGACTCAATAGTGAAAAAATTTAATGTTCAGTTATTTAGTGATTATACTTCCCATAAACTGATACTATGACTATTATATTCAACTAACAAGTAAAAATGTAGGGTACAAGATATCTCAAATAATTAGGGATATGAATAAAAACTAAATACTAAAATACAGATCTAACTGAGTAGTGTTTGGGGGATGGTAAAAGGAGTATAAAGTAGTGTAAGAAACAAGTCACTTTGTTAATAACAGGAAGAATTATTTTAAAATGCCTAAGAATTCCTTTTTTACAAATATTTATATTTTGATAAGATTTTTAAGAACTCATGCTAAAGAGAAGATTCTTCTATTTAAGATAATCAAATTTTTTGTTAAATAACTTACTATTATTCATTAACTTAATGCTTAGCATTATTTTAAGGAAATACAAATTGGTTTCCTTATGAAATATTCATTTTTATGTGAACATGAATGTATTTATGTGTTTATAATTGTGCATATATGTGCCAGTTAATACTATTTTGTTTTGAAAAAACTACTTGCATTCTCTGAAGTAGACAAGAGAAAGAATTGGCTTAATTAAATAAACAAAATCAGAAGGAGTCTCTTATTAGGTAAAGTTTGATTTCAAGGTTCAAACATTGTATGATCAAACTTTTTTTCCATGTCTAGGATGTATTTACTACTGTCTTCAGTCTCAGGCATCTATCAGCTCCTGTCTCACATCGTACATGTTGTGATGGTTCCCAGCAGAAAAACAGAAAATGTGTATGTGTTTCCTAAACATTCATGGAGTTGAGTGATTAATCCTAAAATCAGTGGTGAGGTCAAACATTCCCAAGTATCATTTGTATACCTAACCCTGAACTGTACCCCACATATTTAAAATAAAAAATTAAAATTAAAAAAAATAATAAGACCACCCTTTAGCTCATAAATTTATGAACTGAAAATTCTGGCAAGTTTCCCACAAAGACAGAATACGTGTTCTGGAAAAAGACCTCTCCTCCCATTCTTCCCCTCAAAGGCAGAGAGATGGCAATCTCTCCCAGGGGTTACCTATGCCCCACCCTCTTTAGTATCAGTTATTTCATCAATTATTATGAAACAATGTCTAGCTTTTTGTTAAGAACAAAAGCATGAGTCTTTCTTTTCCAGACTCATCCATGTCAGACCTTTCTGGCATGAATCTTCAACTTTCCCTCTCTTCTTCTCAGTAGTAAACTTTGTTTTCAAACTTTGCTGACTGCTCTGAAAATCATTTCAGGGTCAAGTCAAGGAACCCACTAGTTTGTACCATAGTACACCTGGTATCACTTCCAGTTTTAGCCAACTATCCCATGAATATAATTGAGGATATGTGCAAAGAGTTAACTACAAAGTCATTCATCTCAACATTGTTACAAAAGCAAGTCATTTGAGATAGCTAAATGCTAGCAGTAAGGGATTGGTTAAATAAATTTTGGTATAACATAGCCAGACAATAGGATATGAAAGAAAGAAAGGAAGGAAGGAGAGAAAGAAAGAAAAAGAAAGAAAGAAAGAAAGAAAGAAAGAAAGAAAGAAAGAAAGAAAGAAAGAAAGAAAGAGAAAGAGAGAAAGAAACGACTGACCTTCAACTGAAAATTGATTACTATTTCCAAAAATGCAATAATGAATATTGATGCAAAAAATAACATTCCCAATCTTAAATATGCCATAATACAACGTACAGGTTGTACCCCAGGCAAGGTTGCATTTTCACTAAGTAGTTGACATAACCATTTGACAGGTTGCGTACTTTAGGCTCCGTTCTTTCTTTCTTTCATTCTTTTTTTTTTTTTTTTTTTTGAGTTGGAGTCTCACTCTGTCGCCCAGACAGAAGTGCAGTGGCCGCTCCCGGCCACCGCAGCCTCGACCTGCTGGGCTCTGGCGATCCTTCGCCTCAGCCTTCCAAGTAGCTGGAACTACAGATGCGCGCTACCACACCCGGCTAATTTTTGATTTATTGTAGAGATGAGGTCTCGCCGAGTTGCCCAGGCGGGGTCTCGAACCCACGAACTCAGGCAATCCACTCACCTCAGCGTCCCAAGGCGCAGGATTACAGGCTGAGCCACTGAGCCCGGCTGGCTCTGTTCTTTCTAGAAAACTCTTTGACATCTTGTTCTCTGTTCTCTACTTATCCTTTCTTATAACCCTATGTTAGTTGATGTCTGATGCTATTGAATAATTTATAATTCATTCAATATTTGATAGATTGGTCAGAAAATACCCCTAATTGCAGAAAAGTATTGCTCTATCTGCAATTGCTTAGCATTCACAGGACAAATGTATATAATTCTAAAATCTTATATGACTTCTGTTTTGAAAATAATGCATCACCTTATTTCTACATCTGAAGCTGGATTAATTTTTTGTTGTTATTGCTTATGTTTTCCAGTAAATTTGACTTATGTAGATAAGAAAAAATTATAGTGGTTGAGTGAATCCTCAGACATTAATCCCACTGCATTAAGAAAGAAAGGAGAAAGGACGAAGGAAGATAAGCACAGAGCAATAAACTAAATACCACCCCCCAAAAATAATTATTGTTTACTCCTCAAATTTCTGGAGTAGGTAGGAAGAAATATTTGTTTTAAAATTCCCCAAGGATACCAAAGTATAATAAACAATCTTTCATATTTGTACAACTTATTGGCTATTAACAGATTTTTGTTCTACCCAACTTTTTCTTGTTTGAATTTTTTTTAGTGTAAGATATAGATTTACTTTACTACAAAGTAAATTAACTTGGTTATATTTTGCATAAAATAATCAAGAATTTTAAAACTCAAACTGATAAAAGTTAGAAGATCATTGCTTCTTATTCCTATTTCAGATTTAGAAATGTTGATATTTTAAAAATATTACATTATATTTTATATTCCTAACATATAAAATAAAACAATTAATCTTATTGTATTGATGTGAAATTTAACTTTACCATAAAAAAAGTGTGTTAAATGAACTAGTCTTTGAAACTACTTGTATGCTCATAAAGTGAGAAACAATGCCTTCAATAATTTTTACACATCTAGACAGATACATTTTCGTAACTATAGTATACCAATATACTCCAAGGTTTTTAATATTTGTGCTATGCTATGCAAAATTTCTTGCAGTTTAATTTTTTTAAAAAAAGAGGATTCTTTCCACAAACTTCTTTTTATTATGTAAAAAAAAAGCAAGCTTAGACAGTTGAAACAGGGTGCTTGTTTTAGAGATGTTAGAAATGACATACTAAACCTTTCTCTTTATCAACATAATTAGAAGTTTAAGGATGATTGATTAGTTAGAAATATTTATACTTTTCACATTATGTTCATTAGAAATTTTAATGAAATTATTGGCTGTTGTGAGAATTATTTATAGCAGTGTGATTAATTTTATTCTTGTCTAACCATTTGCTCTTAAATTAGAACAGTTCTAAATACAGTGTTATTCAAAGATTGAAAGCATCCAATCAATATGAGTTAATAGTCTATAGGATAAAATATATTTCAGGGCGACAGTCATATTATCACATAACTTCGGTGAAAAAGAATACATTTATTGTTTGTAATGATGGCTGCTATGGTAGCAAAATAAATAGCCATGTTGAAGAGGACAAGCCATGAATCTGGTTTTCCCACTTTTGATAAAACCCATATATTGTTCAAAGGTTTATCCTGGAAGTGTGTAACTATTCAAGTGAATAATTGAGTCTGGAGGAGCTCAAATGATGATAGAATTGGTGTTAATTACCGTACCTGCCCAAGGCTTTTATACTGCTCTCAATAAGAAAATAGCATCCCCTTTAAAGAAGTCATTGACATTTTTTTCTAATATCTTCTTCTAAAATGTAGAAAATAAACTGTTATTCATTTTTCTTTATAAAAAGTAATTCCACAACTTACAGATGTAACGTACATTAGGTTCTCCTCTCCTCTTCATTTCTAAATACAGCATAAAGTGAATTATTTCCAGAAAAAAAATAAACTACGGAGGCAGGGAGGGAGGGGAAGGGAGGTGGGATTAACGGTAGTCAATATCTGTCTGGGGATGGGGAGACACCCCTTATCAACAAGGGTGCCTGAATGAAGCATATCTATATACCTCACCCTCAACTGTACCCCACAATATCAAAATGAAATATTGATTTAAAAAAATATATTGAGTGGATCACCAGAAAAGAGGTATTAGACTTAAAATGTGCTCTTAAGAAGTTTTGCATATTGTCTGATTTAAGAAACTTTAGAGTTTAACAATAACACTAGACTAATTTAAATATTTTACTATAGATAATGGAATAGAAAAAATATAGTGTCCTATAAAAAGGCAGATAAAGTGGTATATATTATATTTATTGCATGTTTGTGGCTAACTGAGGGATCATGTAAGTTTTCTATCAAGTAATATTTACTAAGGTTAAACTCTAGTTAACTTGAACTTAAAATTATTACTCATAGCAAAATAAAATGTTTACAACTATGTCATTATTTAGATTGTATCCACAATATTTGGCAATAATGACTGATGTCTAGGTTTCTGAAGCAGTTTTGTCCAGACCAGTTATATAAACTACTCAGTATTCTTGAGTAATTTTATAGTTTATTTAAATTATCCAATTTTTTTTCATTACTGCCACCAAAGAATACTGGTATATGAATTGAGTATCCCTTATGCACAATGCTTTGAAATGGGAGTTTTTCAGATTTTGAACTTTAAAACGTTTACATATGTTATGACCGGATGGCAAGAAAACAGTCTCCAACACATAGAGGGGCGAATTATGAGTCCTTTAATAGCTGGCCGTTAAGAGTTGGCTAGCGCCCAAAAAGATCTCTTGACCCTGAGCAAAGCACGTAAAGAGTTTATGAAGGCAAAAAACTACAAAAGGGTGGGGAGAGAGCAGAAATTTGGTTACAAATTAGAACAGAGCAGTTTATCTTGAGCAATTCCAGAACCGCAGTTTGTCCTGAGCTTCCTGTCAGGCAGGGCATGGTTTACTACTTTACTGGAAGGTTGGGGTTGTAAAGATTACATTCTTGACAGAACATCTGGTTTCAGTCAAGCTAAGGGGCCATAGATAAGAGCTTGCAGGGAAGCAAATTCACAAAATAGTTACAGCAATCACATGCGGGGGTAGGGGAGGGGATTTTGTGCATAACTACTAAAGGGTGAATTATAATATGGGGTTTCTAAGACTAAATTATAACAAGCTAGTATGAACAAAGCTACTGATGAACAAAGTTACAGTTGTCAAACACTTCACATATACTTAATATTTTTGGATGATATCCAAGTTTAAGTACATTTTCATGTATGTTTCATATATACGTTAATACATACAGCTTGAGGGTAACAATATAATATTTTTAATAATTTTGTGTATGAAACAAAATTTTGACTATACAATGGGGGACTCCAAAAATCAAAACAGAAGTATTTTTTGGCAGTTGGGTCCCTTGTCCTACAGGTTTCCCCTACTAGGTAAGTGTTCTAGGAACACATCAGCATTATTGTACCAGCTAGTTTGGGAGCAGCTGCATTTGGCTTCAGTGAATTTTGGGGGGACTGACTCAAGGCGTTTGCCCATTTCATGATGGGTGATTTACAGGCACACCTGCACACTGTGCAGAGCTGAGTGCTCAACAGTTTTTGACCAAAAATGGCATGATCCCCACCCCCCACCCTCCCTATTCACCAGATCTAACACTAAGGGACATTTTTTGTTAGTTCCCTCTAATGTAAAAGTCCTCAAAGGGAAATGTCTTACTGATGTGGAAGAGGTGATATAAAAAGCAGTAGAAGTCATAAAAGAAATCAAAGTTGACAAGTTTAAAAATTGTTTTGAGCAGTGGAAAAATCATCTCAATAGAGATGTTTTTCATCAGAGAGTATTTTGAAAGTGACTGAAGTTTAAACATGCAAAAATAAATACACAATCTTTTAAATAAATAAATTCTGGTTTGGGGAGGTTCCCCTATCCATTTTGACCTGTCACATAAGGTGAGGTGTGAAAATTTCCACTTGTGGGTTCACGCCTGTGCAAAAAGATTTCAAATTTTGGAACATATTGGATTTTGGATTTTTTGATTAAGAATGTTCAACCTCTACTTTCTGTATCAGTTGTAAAATTTAAATCTAAATATATATTTGAAATGTTCACTTTTATTCTGCTCTGTTTAGTTATTCCTTTTAGTGCAACTATGCCATATATTTACATTTTCCACTAGAAAAAATAAATCTATAGTCAAAATTTTTGTATACATATTACTTTTTAATTCATATTAAAATAATGTTTTTCATCCTATTAGGAAATTGTAAGTAAAGCAATTTTGCTGCAAATATTACTATGATGCATAGGGTGAAATAAAACTCTACAGCAAAGTATACTGGTAATACTGAAAGTGAACTGAGTTCACAATTGAAAACCAAAACCGGGTCATAACCATAATATCATGAAAACTAAATGGAAAATCACCTTTCCATAAAAGGCACCCAGAATGTGATCTTGTACATTGCCTAGTGGGAGCTTTGCAGTTCAGCCAGCCATTATTTGGCATGCATATCGTTTATTAGATATTGATTAAATATTGCCAGAAAAATACATGGATGCATTAATGTTATTAGAAGAATATCAAATGTGTGTTGAATTCTCAATTGGTTACCAAGAAGAACCCTTAGTCATCCACAAACATTAAAATCAATTAGGTTGTAGGTCAGTTTTCATTAGGAACAAAACCAGAAGTAATTTTAGAAATTTTGTCTATTAAAAGGACTCCATAGAAAGTTATAAGCAATACTTGAAGTAGCATTGCCTTAACTATTCAAGTAACACTAATTTTGCTCATTTTGTACTTGAAGTATGTTGCCCAACTTGTTCTTCTCATGTGTAGTAGGTCAATTTAACCTAACCAGAAGTCTTTAACAGATTAAACTATGGGTTGTCAAACTGGTTCATTTATAGAATATAAAATAAAATAAAAAGTTAAACTTTAAAGGAATCATTTGTGGCCTCAATGAAAAGAACATAGAAACCTAATTTATAGTATATTGTATATAAAGGAAAAATCTACACATCCTCAGTAAATGCCATCTAAATTCTATGTGGCATCACATAGATTGTTTTTTTTTTTTCTCACATGCATGAATTGACATTTGAAAGACAATAGCTCATGGTAGCACCACTTCTACATAGTCAAGTAGAAACTTGTGTATGGAATTTCTAAAAAAGAACTTACAGTTTATGTTTCCCAAGATGAACAACCTTTGTAGAAAGCCACAATAGGGTTGCAAAACACACAAAGACACGAGGGACAGCAGTAACAGCAAAACCAATACTTTAAAACAGAAAATGACACTCAGATGAGAGGATATCAATGACTGCCTTTATTTAGTTTATACTTTTACCAAGGTCAAGCTTGCCTCAATGTCATGCATGCTCTTTTCAAATTGGTTTTAATCAACCTGTAGGATCAAAGTTATTTAAAGAGATCATATGATTAACCAATCTGGTCTTTGGGGAAAGAAAGTATTAAGAAAGCATTTTAATAATAGGCTCGATAAAAGGAAGGTCATAAAAGTACATTTGTATTTGAACATTTAAAAGCATTTCTTTGAAGTGTTTCCTGATGAGATTCCGCTTAGTTAAATATTCATCCAAAATGCTCTCATAGTATTATGTGCAAGTGGAAAAAGAGAGAGGGGACTGGTATGGAGTTCCTGAAAAGACAACTTTATGATTCTTTTAGACTAAGAATACTTTATTTATTTTTGAGGTTATATTAAGCAGTATATATGTCAGTTCTTTCCATAAAAACTATTATATTTTATCTATCTCTTGATCTTTATAGTATTGCATGCGCCTTTAAATTAAGCAAATGCTTCAGAAATGCATGTATTCACCAGAGCAAAAGTTATATTTTGATTGACTTAAATTTGAGTTTATTGATTGCATCATAAAACAACCACTCAGCTAATTTAGACAAAATTTACTTTCCAATGAATATTTCCTACTTAGAGGAGTTGTGCTTCACACAATAACGATTAGTGGGCTTCCTGTTGCAAACAACCACATTGATTTCATTTTAACGTAGCTCTACACAAAATGTTTCTGGAATCATTTATGTAACTTCCCCTTTTTCCAACATTTTACATTATGGTATGAGTCAGCCAAACTACACAACTAACTATTGTGAATTAATAGTACTGGCAGAATCTTCACCAGCAGTTGTGCCAATAAAAAGGATAGATACGTCATCTTAAATTACTTTATCAGTGCTTCTAAGTCAACTTGGTAAGATGCAGAATATACTCTTATTTTGTCCCTGAAATCAGGCAGAAAAAAAAATTATTGTTTAGTCTTACACAACAGTTTGATCACTTTTGAAGACGGCTTGGTAGTCTGTTTTGAGGCTAATGACTTGGGCTTATAATTGTATGTTAATTTAACTGCCAATCTCACTCTCCCTCCCCTGACAGTTTCCCACTACTGCCAGTCCCTTTCTTATAGTATTATGATAATTGTTCATGGTCCATTTATGAGTGAGAGCATGTGGTACTCAGTCATTTGCTTCTGTGATAGATCTCACAATATTATAGACTCTTAAGACTATCCAAATTCCCACAAAGTTCATAAGTTTGCCCTTCTTTATGGTTGTACAATATTCCATCATGCATCTGTACCACATTTTTTTAATCCAGTCCTCTTTCAATGGACAGCATGGTTTTTGCTATTGTAAATAATGCTGCAATAAACATGTGTGGGCAGGTATTTTTTTCATAGAGAAATTTGAGTTCCTATGGGTATATTCTCAGGAAGGGGATTGTGGGGTCGTATGGAAGGTCTATTTTTAGATCTTTAAGGAATTGCCAAACTGTTTTCCACAGAGGTTGTACTAGTTTACACTCCAACAAAATGTGTAGAAGTATTTCCTTTTTCCTGCATTCTTTTCAGCATCAGTTGTTTTTTGACTTATTGATTATGGCATCTTGACTGGAATAAGGTGATATCTCAGTGTGGTTTTAATTTACATTTCTTTGATCATTAGTGAAGCTGAACATTTTTTCATGTATCTGTTGGCTGCTCATATATCTTCTTCTGAGAAATGTCTATTTATATCTTTTGTTCACTTTGTGATAGGGCTGTTTATTTTATTTCTTTTTGGCACATTTGAGTTCGTTATAGATCCTGGATGTTAGGCCTTTGTCAGTTATACAGCCCGTAAATATTTTTTTTCCATTCTGTGGCCTATCTCCATGCTCTCTTGATAGTTACTTTTGCTTTGCAGATGCTTTTCAGTTTGATGAGGTCCCACTTGTCTGTCTTATCTCTTATGGCATGGACATTTGGCGTTTTGTAAGAATTGTTTGCTAGTTTCAATTTCCATATGACTGTCACCTGCATTTTCTGAGGTTCTTTTAATTTGAGGTTTTACATTTAGGTTTTTGATCCATTTAGAGTTGATTTTTTTGTGTATGGTGATAGATAGAGGTATTCTTTTAAACTTCTGCATGTGGTTAGTGTCTTTTCCCAGCACCATCTCCTCTGCCCGGTGAATGTTGGTGGAGGCTTTCCCAAAGATAAGTTGGTTGAGAAATTGAGGCTTTACTTCCTGAAACTCTATTCTGTTCCATTTGTCTATATGCCTGTTCTTGTACCAATACCAGGCTGTTTTGATTATTGTAGTTTTATAATAATGTTTTAAGTCTGGAAGTTTGATACCTCCTGCTTTGTCTCTTTTGTTGAGGTTTGCTTTGGCTATTTGTGGTCATTTACGTTTCCATATGAATTTCTGTTTTGCCATTTCTACTACTGAGAAGAATGATGCTGATAATTTAATAGGTATTTTGTTAAATCTGTAGATTGCCTTGGGTAGGATGGATATCTTAACAATGTTGATTCTTCCAATCCATGGTCATGGACTATTTTTCCATTTGTTTGTGTCATCATTAATTTCTTTCTGCAGTGTTTTGTAGTTTTCATTATAAAGGTCTTTCACTTCTCTAGTTAGGAAGATGCCAAGGTATTTCCTTTTTGTGTGTGGCTATTGTGAATGTGATTGTTTCTGTTTGTTTATTATTGGCGTATAGAAATGTGACTGCCTTTTACACATTTATTTTATACCCTGAGACTTTGCCAAAGTCCTTTATTATTGCAAGGAGGTTTTTTTCAGATTCTCTTGGGTTTTCGAGGTATAGGATCATATCATCTGGAAAGAGGGATAACTTAACTTCCTCTTTTCCTATTTGGATACCCCTGATTTCCTTCTCTTATCTGATTGCTCTAGATAGGACTTCCAACACTATGTTTACAGGAGGGTTGATAGTGGGCATCCTTTTCTTGTTCCGGTTTTCAGGGGAAATGGTTCCAATTTCTGTTTGTTAAGCAATATGTTAGCTGTGGGTTTCTCATAGATGGTTCTTACTATTTTGAGATATGTTCCATCTATGCCTAGGTGTTTAAGGATTTTTGTCAAGAAGGGGTTCTGGATTTTATCAAAAGCTTTTTCCATTCTAATGATATAATCAACATCTAAGGATATAATCATATGATTATTCTTTTTGCAGATGGTGATGTATTTGATTACATTTATAGTCTTATGGATGTTGAACCAGGCTTGCATTCGGGGTGAAGCCTACTTGGTCAGATCATGGTGGATGATTTTTGAGATGTGCTGTTGGATCCGGTTTGCTAGAATCTTTTTGGGAATTTAAGTATCTATGTTATCAAGGATATTGGCCTGTAGTTCTTTTTCTTTTTTTTGTATTTTTACCCGGGTTGAATATCAGGGTGATGTTAGCTTCATAAAATGTTTTGGGGAGAGTTCCATATTTCTCAATTGCCTGGAATACTTTCAATAGGATTGGTATCTGTTCTTCCTTGTATGTTTCATAGAATTCTACTGGAAAGCCATCTGGTCCAGGGCTTTCTTTTGGTAGGTAGTTTTCTATACCAAAGTCAATTTCCTGGGTTGTTCTTGGTCTATTTAGTGTCTCAATGTCTTCTTGTTTCAACCTGGGGAGTTTGTGTGATGTTAGAAATTCATCCATTTCATTTATGTTTTCATATTTGTTTCCACAATAGTGTACATAGTAATCTCTGGTAATCTTTCGTTTTCTTTGGGGTTAGTTGTGACTTGATCTTTTGCATTTCTGATTGTATTTTGGGGGGCTTTTTCCTCATTATCTTAGTCAATCTGTCTAGGGGGGTCCATCAATCTTATTTATCCTTTCAAAGAACCAGATTTTTGTTTCATTAATTTTTTTCTGTAATATTTTGTCTTCTATCGTATATTTTGGCTTTTATTTTGGTGATCTGGATTTTCTGCTGAAATTAGCATTTTGGTGGTCTTGCTTTACCACCTTCTTTAGGTCGCTTGTTAGACTGTTAACTTGTGATCTTTCTATTTTCTTCATGTGTGTTCATAGAGATATGAATTTCTCTCTTAGTTCCACTTTCATGGCATCCCAGAGATTTTGGTAAGATGTTGCTTTGTTTTCATTTGTTTATGGGAACCTTTTAATTTCTGTTTTGATTTTCTTGTTGACCCAGGAGTTGTTCAGCATCATGCTGTTTAGTGCCCCTGTCTTTGTAAGTTTTGGGAGAATTTTTTGGTGTTGATAGTTATTTTTATTCCACTGTGGGCTGAGATGGTGCATGGCAGTATTTTAATGTTATGAGAAATTTGTTTATGCTTGATTTATGGCTGAGGATGTGGTTGATCTTAGAATTCATTCCATGTGATGATGAGTAGAATGTGTATTCCATGATTGCTGAGTGGACTGTTTTCTGGGTATCCATAAGTCCATTTGGTCAAGCATCCAGATGATGTTCCACATCTCCTTGTTAATTTTTTGTCTTGATGATCTGTGTAGGGTTGTTAGTTTGATATTTCAATCCCCAACGGTGATAGTGTTGGAGTCAATAACTTATTTTAGTTTACACAAAAGCTGCTTTATGAAAGTTGGTGCTCCTATGTTGGGTGCATTTATGTTTAGGATGGATATTTCTTGTTGATGGATTGAAACTTTTATCATTATATAGTCATCTTCCATATCTTTTTAAATTTTTGATAGCTTAAAGAGTATTTTGTCTGATATTAAAATTGCAACTCCTGCTTTCCTTTGTGTTTTGTTTGCCTGAAAATTTGTTTTTCATTCTCTTACTCTGAGTCTCTGAGCATCCTTTCTGGTGAGGGGAGACAGCATATTGTTGCATCATGACTTATATAGCTAGAGAACCCTACACAGATCATCGAGACAAAAAATTAAGAAGGAGATGTGGAACATCAACTGGATGCTTGACCAAATGGACTTATGGATACCCAGAGAATAGTCCACTCAACAATCATGGAATACACATTCTACTCATTGTCACTACTGTCATTCTATGTCTTTTCATTGGTGCATTTAGTTAATTCACATTCAGGCTAATTACTGAGTTATGAGAGTTTATCCCTGTCATGAGGTTCTCACAGAGTTTGCTGCTGCTGTTGTTTGTTTGTTTATTGACTTTCTTTTGATTTGAGGGTTGATTTATGTGTGCTTTCAATTTTTTTTCCTGCATTTTTGAGAAGGGTATGGTTGTTGTTCTTTTTTATTTTTTGCTTCCTTCTGTGTTTAATACTTTCTTAAGTGTTTCTAGTAGAGGACTAGAGGTGGCATAAACTCTTAGGGATTGACTGTATGGGAAGAATTTTAATTCTCCATCACTGACGAAACTATCTTAGCTGGGTAGGAAAATTCGTGGTTGAACTTGTTTAATTCTTAGAACTTTGAAAATTGGACTCCAGTCTCTTCTATCCTGTAGTGTTTATGTAGATATGTCTGCTGCTAATTGGTCTTCCCCAGTAAGTATTTTGACCTTTCTCTTTTATCGTCCTTAAGATTTTTTTGTATTATAACTACATTGTGCAAGCAAATTACTATATGTCTAGGAGTTGATAGTCTATTGTGATGACTCGCCGCAGTTCTCTGAATTTCTTGTGTTTGAATGGTCACACCTCTTATGACATAAGGGAAGTTTTCTTGGATAATTTCATAGAATGTTTGTTCCAGATTAGTCTCTGTCTCCCTATCTGCCGCAGGAATTCCAATGAATCTTAGTTTCAGCCTCTTGATACAATTGCTCATCTCTTGGAGGCTTTGTTCTGTGTTTTTAAGCTTCTTTTCTATGTTTTTAACAGTTTGAGTTAGTTCCATATTTTGGTCCTCAAGCTCAGAGATTCTTTCTTTTGGTTGGTTAATTCTGCTTTCCATGCTTATCAGTATATTATTTATTTTGTTCACTGTATTCTTTATTGCCATCATCTCAGTTATCAACTCCTTCATTCTTTCCTCTTGTTTCTCCTCATTTCTATTTATTCTCTCAATTACTATCTTGAAATCAGAATTTGTCATTTGAGACCAGTCATTCTGGGACCTCTTCATTGTTTGAGTTCCAAAGCCTGGATTCTAAATTCTTGTTCTCCCAGGGGTTTGTATGAGACCTTATTCTTCCAATGGAGCCTTGTTAAAGCAATCTATATATCCCATTGCATGAAAATGAAGTAAAATAATTGTAGGATTTTTAAATGATTATGGCAAAGTGAAATGGAGAACACTGCACCTAAAAATGAACACGACTTTTGTGTTCTATATGAAAATTTTATCGAAAAAGACCATATACAGCTCTCTCTTGTTCCTTGCTATCTGAGAGGGAGTCCTCCCAATCCCACTGTTTCTCTGTCTCTTTCTTTTCTCATTCCCTCCCCCCAACTCAGGCCCTGATCAGTGGAGGGTGGACACCACAGAGTGGTGTCCGAACAGGGCCCTGAGTACTGGGGATTGGCATTGGCTGGAGAGGAACCCTCATGGAGGCCAGCATTTTTTTTGTGTGCAGCATTGAGATTCATGATTCTAGTCTCACTGTGTTGTCCGGGCTGGAGTACAGTGGAATGCCTCCAGCCACCACAACCTCAACCTGCTGGGCTCAGGTGGTCCTTCCATCTCAGCCTTCCAAGTAGTGGGAACTACAGTCGGTGATCAAGACTGGGTGCCTGCTGATCAGCCACATGGCTTCCCTGACCAGCGGGTTCACGTTGGAGATCAGCTCTATGGTGCAGGCCTCTACTCTCTTCGAGGATCAGCAGAAAATGAACATGGCTCAGGATATTGGAGACGGGAACAAGATGGCGATGGCATAGGTGGACTTGTGAGATTCTCCGAATGTGAGTTCCCAAAAAGGCTCTACTTTTCTTCCCCCATCCCCCCAGCCCACCACCAACCACTCTGGTCCGAGGCCCAGGGACCTTTGGTCCCACGCAGGGCCGGATATTGTGGCCCCCTGCTGCAGTTTTTCCACCATACGTGATTCTCACTTGTGTGGGAGTCTTGAGTCTCAAATACCTCCCTGGCTACTTTGTCTCCTGCCCAGAACCCAGCACCAAGCCACTGGTCACTCAGGGAGGTTCTGGGCACCTGCCCCCTCAGAGACACCAGTCCCATTCCTGGCTGAAGTACCCTGTGGGGGGCCCAGGGCCACTCTCGCAACTCACCACCTGCCTTTTAGAGCTTTGGAGCTCTGGAGAGCTGGGCCCACCCTGGCTGAGGCACTCAGCGCATGAACCCAAGCTGGGGAACCCAGACAAGTGGAGAGAAACGGATCTGCAAAAACTGCCTCAGCCATTCTCCAGGCAGAGACTTCCATTGCCCTGCCCACCTATCAACAAACCCTACCTCAGTTCCTAAGATAACTTTGCAAAACAGGAGACAAAGCCCCAACCCTATGCTGAATCAGAAAAAAAGCAACCCCCAGGCAGCCAATTAAAAAAAAAACAACACAAAAAAACCCCAAACTGTGAGTAAATCTAGCTGCCTGCAACGAAAAACAAAGGGGAGAGGCCGGAGATCAGATCTGAAGTGACTTTAACCTGATCACTTATTTTGACTTATGATTTTATCATTTTGACTGTTTTGATCATGTTTGTTGTTTGCCTTCTGACTTACACTGTTTCTTTATTTTATTGGGCTGTCTCTGTGTAGCTATCAGTATTCTTTAGGGAATCCTTATGTGTCTTTTTTCACTTATTTCTGGCCTTGTGTCTCTTTCTCACCTGATAGTTGGTATGTACCCTCTCACTCTTCTCTCTTTCTAACTTCCTATTGACCACCCTTCCTCCTTTATTTTCCTCTTTTTTACCCTCCTTCTTAATCTAGGGACCAAGACTACATACTACTGAATGGACAGATTGTAAGGCAGAGGGAAATAGGTTCTAGTGTGCTCATACACCTATTTGTGGATGCTAGGATCAGCACATACATTCTGAACCACAGCTTCCCTCTCAATTAAACCTCAAAACTGCAAAAAGTATAGATTGTAGCCTACACTCCAACCTCAAAAGTGAACAAAGCCAGAAGACCCTTGTAAGGAAAAAAGGATATTGCAGAAGAGAAATAAAAGTAAACCCACCTTCCCTCAAACACAGAGTTAAAGAAGGGGAGAAAAAGGGGGAGAGAGAGAAAATCTGCACACATGAAGAAAAACCAAAAGAAGAGTATGGGTCTCTCCCAGACCCCTGGGAGGGCAAACACCAAGAAAACTGACTTCGGAATGCAAACAATGAAGAGCCCCCAGAATGAAGGGTCTCAAACTATAAACCTAGATATCAAGACATTAATGGAGAGATTAAAGAATTGAGGGGACACAAGAAGAAACTAGGAAGAAGCTTATATCTGAGATAACAATAATAAAGAATACAGTGAATGAAATAAATAACAAACTGATAAGGATGGAAAGCAGAATTACCCAAACAGAAGAAAGAATCTCAGAGCTTGAGGACCAAAATATAGAACTAGCCCAAACTCTTAAAAACACAGAAAGTAAGCTCAAATGACAGAACAAAGCCTTCAAGAGATAAGCAATTACTTCAAGAGACCGAACCTAAGAGTAATTGGCCTTCCTGAGGCAGAAAGAGAGACAGAGACCACACAGTAACAAACTTTCAATGAGATCATTTAAGAAACTTCGCTTATCTAATCAGTGATGCAAAAATACAAACACAAGAGATTCAGAGAACCCCTGCAAGACAACAAATGAGAAGACAAACTCCTAGACACATAATAATTCACCTAAAGAAAGTAGGCATAAAAGAAAAAATCCTAAAGGCAGTGAGAGAAAAAGGCCAGATCACCTACCAAGGAAAACCAATCAGAATAGCAGCAGATTTATCTACAGAAACCTTGCTGGCTAAGAGAGCTTGGATCCCTATCTTCAAAGTCCTAAAAGATAAACAATTTCAATCAAGATTAACCTACTCAGCCAAGCTAAGCTTCATCAGTGAGGGAGAATTAAAATCTTTACCAGATATCCAATCCTTAAGAACATATGCTGCCACCAAATCACCTCTACATGAAACACTTAAGAAAGTATAAACACAGAAGAAAAGGAAAAAAGAACATTGTTCTTCACAAGAGTACAGGGAAAAGAATAAAATATACATGAACCAACCACAAAACCAAAAGAATAACAAAAAAACCAAGTGGAAGAACAACAACTCTATAAGAACTCTATGATAGGGATGACTCTCACATTTCAATAATTAGCCTGAATGTGAATGGACTAAATGCACCAGTGAAAAGGCATAGAATGGCCAAATGGATAAAATATCACCAGACAACAATATACTGCCTTCAAGAGACCCATCTCACTAGAAAGGATACACAGACTCAAAGTAAGAGGATGGGAAACACATTTTCAGGCAAATGGAACACAGAAGAAAGGAGGAGTCATGATCCTAATTTCAGACAAAATACCATTTAAACTATCAAAAATTTAAAAAGATACAGAGGGCCACTACATAATGATAAAAGGTTCACTCCATCAACAGGAAATATCTATCCTAAACATATATGCACCCAACATAAGTGCGCCGACTTTCATAAAGCAACTTCTAGGAAAACTAAAGAAAAATATTGACTCTAATACCATCATAACTGGGAACTTTAATAGGAGGAGCTGATACCAATCCTACTGAAGGTATTCCAGGCAATTGAAAAAGATGGAACTCTCCCCAAATCATTTTACGAAGCCAACATCACATTGACACCCAAGCCAGGTAAAGATTCAACAAAGAAAGAGAACAACAGGTCAATATCTTTGGTGAACATAGATGCTAAAATTCTAAACAAGATCCTAGCAAACCGGATTCAACAATACATCTCAAAAATCATCCATCATGACCAAGTAGGCTTCATCCTAGGGATGCAAGGCTGGTTCAACATTCACAAGTCAATAAATGTAATTAAATACATCAACAGACATCAGAACAAAAACCACATGATTATATCATTAGATGCAGAAAAAGCTTTTGATAAAATTCAGCACCCCTTCTTGCTAAAAACCCTCAAACATGTAGGCATACATGGAACATACCTCAAAATACTAAAAGCCATCTATGAGAAACCTACAGCTAGCACACTCCTAAACAGACACAAATTAGAACCATTTCCCCTGAAAACTGGAACAAGACAAGGATGCCCACTCTCACCCATCCTGTTCAACAATGTATTGGAAGTCCTGGCTTGAGTAATCAGACAAGAGAAGGCAATCAGGGGTATCCAAATAGGAAAAGAGGAAGTCAAGTTATCTCTCTTTGCAGATGATATGATTGTGTACCTTGAAAACCCAAGAGAATCTGTCAAAAACCTCCTTATACTGATAAAGACCTTTGGCAAAGTCTCAGGATGCAAAATAAATGTGCAAAAGACAATTGCATTTCTTTACACCAATAATAAACAACAGAAACCCAAATAAAAAACACAATTCCATTCACAATAGTCACAAAAAAAATGAAATACCTTGGCATCTTCCTAACCAGAGATGTGAAAGACCTTTACAATGAAAACAACAAAACACTGCTCAAAGAAATCAAAGATGACACAAACAAGTGGAAAAATATCCCATGCTCATGGATTGGAAGAATCAACATTGTGAAGATGTCCATCTTACCTAAGGCAATCTACAACTTCAATACAACACCCATCAAATTACCAGCAACATTCTTCTCAGATCTAGAAAAAACAACACAGGAATTCATATGGAAGCACAAACGTCCAAGAATAGCCAGAACAATCCTCAGCAAAAACAAAAACAAAAACAAAAAAACATAGCAAGTGGTATCACCTTACCAGACTTCAAACTTTACTATAAAGCTACAATCATCAAAACAGCTTGGTATTGGTATAGGAACAGGCATATAGATCAATGGAATATAATTGAGATTCCAGAAGCAAAACCTCAATTTCTCAATCAACTCATCTTCAACAAAGCCTCCACCAACTACCACTGGGGAGAGGAGAACCTATTCAGTAAATGGTGCTGGGAAAACTGGCTGACCACATGCAGAAGATTGAAACAGGACCTCTATCTATCCCCATGCACAAAGGTTAACTCCAAATGGATCAGAGACCTAAATGTAAAACCTCAAACCATAAGAACCTTAGAAAATGAAGGACATACCCCCATGGAAATCAGAACTGGCATCCAATTCCTGAACAAAACCCGAAACCCACAGGTCATAAGAGAGGAGTTAGATAAGCGGGACCTTACTAAACTGACAGGCTTCTGCAAAGCCAAAGAAACCATGGAGAGAGCAGGGAGACAGCCTACAGACTGGGAAAAAGTATTTGCCAACACCAGGTCTGACAAAGGCTTAACATCTTGGATCTACAAGGAACTCAAATGTGCTGAAAAGAAAAAAACAAACCCATTATAAAATGGGCAAAAGATATGAACAGACACTTCACAAAGGAAGACATCCGAGCAGCCAACAGACACATGAAGAAATGTTCAACCTCACTAATCATCAGGGAGATGCAAATCAATCCACACTGAGATACCACCTAACTCCAGTCAGAATGGCAATTATCAGCAACTCAAAAAATAACAGTTGCTGGAGAGGGTGTGGCGAAAAGGGAACACTTCTACACTGTTGGTGGGAGTGCAAAGTAGTGCAAACTCTGTGGAAAACAGTATGGCGATTCCTAAAAGCTCTAAATATCGACCTCCCATATGACCCTGTAATCCCCCTACTGGGAATATATCCTGAAGAACTCAAATCACTATATGAAAAAGATACCTGCACACGTATGTTTATCGCAGCGTTGTTCACAATAGCAAGAACCTGGAAGCAACCATGCTGTCCATCAAAAGAGGACTGGATAAAAAAATGTGGTACATATACACGATGGAATACTACGCAGCCATAAAAAAGAACAAAATCATGAATTTTGCAGCAACCTGGATGGAACTAGAGTCTATAATACTGAGTGACCTCTCACAGAAACAAAGACCCGAGTATCACATGTTCTCACTCATATAATGGACCTTGAACATCCAATGTAATACTATAAGAAAATGACTGACAGTAGTGGGAAACTATGGGAGGAGAGGGAGATGGGATTAACGGTAGCAAATATCTGTCTAGGGATGGGGAAACACGTCTCATCAATGAAACATATTTGCATACCTAATCCTTAACTGTACCCCACAACATCATAATAAAAAATATTGATTAAAAATAAAAAAGACCATATACAAAGTTATAAATTAACTCACAAAAAATATCAAAGTTTGAAAATTTTCAGTGTATTTTATGCACCCTAGTAGAATTGTGTCAAAATCACCAACAAAGAAAGACAATGAAATTTTAAGATAATATTATTTTACAGCATCAATCTCCAGCAAATGTTAGATGTGAGCATAAGTAAACACATATTAATCACTAGTTTAAAATATAAAGATGTTATCGGTAAAAATAAATAAAATCTAAATAAATGAAGGTTATAGATGTCCACAGAATAAGAAATTAACATCAAGACACAGAAAGTCTCCTTAAACTATATATGTATATATATATATATAAAATTATAATTATAATTAATTATGTTTATAGATTCAATCAACCCCAACCCCAGATCTTATTTTTGTGAATATTGATAAACTGATTCTGAAACGTATATTAAAATTCAAATCATGAACTTACCAGTGTCAATTTTTGTAGAAGAAAAAAGCCTGGTGACTTGGACTACCAGGTAACACACCAAACTATAGTAATTAAAATTGTTTTGGATATATAAACAAAGAAACAAATGTTTTAAAACACCTCTTAGTGAGAAAAAAAATCACACATGCACGAGACCTAAATTATAACAAAGGTCACATTTTAGTGTTATGTGAAAATCCAGTTTTTTTAATAAACTGGGTCGACTGGATAATCATATGTGTAATAGTGCATCTGACTCTATTATTTCATGTTCAGCTGATTACAGATTTCAAAGCTACAACACTGCAATGTAATTCTTAAAATTAATTTAAATTTGGTACTGATTCTACAGGTTCAAGAGCACATTCCTTAATGACACTACCTCCATTTCAAGGGACAGTCACCACCTAGAAAAGCTCCGGACCACAAGCACATTTATCTAATTGTATAAAAAATTTGGAGGTTTCCGTAATTACCTCAGATTTGATAATTCATTGAAACAACTCACAGAACTCAAAATTGATTGTAATTGTATGACAAAGGGTAAAAATTATGATCAGTCAAATGAAGAGTTATATAAGGTCTGAGAGGGTCTTGAGAGCAGACGATGTCAGTGTTCTCCCTATGTAATCTGAATATATCATCCTCCTGGTACATGAATGTGGTCATCAACCAGTCAACTCATCCAAGCCCTGAGGAAACAGTTTTTATTGGATTTATATTATGTAGGGAATGATTGACTATATGTCTAAAATCAATCTCTAGCCCACATCCCCTCCCTGAACATTGGTTTGATAGGAGCTGGTTTAGAGGCCAAACCTTCTAATCACATGGTTGGTCTTTTCTGTGGGGCTCACCCCATCTTTAGACTGTCTAACTGCCTGCCATGAATTACCTTATTTTTAGAAATCTAAGAGGTACTACTATGAATAATGAAGACACTCCTACCATTGCAGAAATCCTAAGGGTTTAGAAGTTCCATCCCAGGAACCCAGGAAAAAGACCATACACATTATTTTTTAATGTAACAAAGCTTCACCTCTTCCTTTTTCACATTTACCCTACATCTAGGCAAACTGATAAATGGTTCTGAGTTTTTTCTCCTTTGGCAAAAGCTGAAAATTCAAACCATGCAAGACCCTGCCTGTAAGTTGCAGTGCTCACCCCGGCTTTACTACCTGTACACAGTAAAGATTCCAACCTTGTCTTTTTTTCTCTGCTTGTTCAAGTAATTTTTTGATCACTTTGGGGGTGGGGTCTTCCATGTTGTGACAAGAATTTTGGCTATATGAGGGGTCAGTTTCTTCATAACCTTTTGATGCATGAGTGGCACTATCAGTCCTGACATCAAAGCCAATTTTTGCTTTGCAGAAGCTCGTTAGTTAGATGATGTCCCAACTATCCATCAAGAGAGCAGGGAGACAACCCACAGAATGGGGAAAAACATTTGCCAACTGACAAACATTTGTATATCTGACAAAGGCCTAACATCTAAGATCTACAATAAACTGAAACATACTGAAAGGAAAAAACAGCAACAACAACAACAACAACAAAAACAGCCCCATTAAAAAGTGGACAAAAAACTTGAATAGACATTTTTCAAAAGAAGATATACGAGCAACCAACAGACACATGAAAAAGTGCTCAGCCTCACTAATCATCAGACAAATGTAAATGAGATACCACCTAACTCCAGTAACAATGGCCATCATTAATAAAACAAACAACAGATGCTGGTGAGGATGTGGAGAAAAAGGAATGCTTCTATACTGCTGGGGGGAATGCAAACTAGTACAACCTTTTTGGAAGATAGTGTGGCGATTTCTGAAAGAACTAGAAATTGACCTTCCATATAATCCAGCAATCCCCCTATTGGGAATATACCTGGAGGAACTCAAATCATTCTACAAAAAAGATACCTGTACACATATGTTTGTTGCAGCTCTATTTACAATAGACAAAACATGGAACCAACCATGTTGCCCATCAAAGCTGGAATGGATAAAAATGTGGTACATATATACAATGGAATATTATGCAGCCATAAAGAAGAACAAACATATGGACTTTGTAACAACTTGGATGTATTTAGAGTCAATCATACTCAGTGATCTATCACAGAAACAAAGAACAGAGTACCATATATTCTCACTGGTAAGTGGATCTTGAACAATTATATTACAAGAAAGTGATTGGCAGTTGTGGGAACCTGTCCGGGGACAGGCAGTGGGATTGGCAGTTGAGGGAAACTGCTAGGGGAGGGAGGAGCATACCTCATCAACAAGGGTACCTGCATAGTCATCGTTTGTATACCTAGCCCTGAATTGCACCCACATCTTAATAATAATAATAATAATAAAACAATGGAACAGAGGTATATCCTATCTCTGCAGGATTATCACAAAAATAAATAAAAATGAATCTTGAACCCCATCTCATAATATGCACAAAAAACAATTTTAGATTGGCATATTTTTAACTGTAAATGTTTTAGAAATATAAAGAAAAGTGAACAAAAATATCTAGTTTCTTAGGATAAATAAATTTTATATCACACATATACCCATGAACACACATACACATAACACTGTAAAACTATATATTTAAATTACATATAGAATGTATATTATACATATAGGTACATGGGTAATTTGTACTATACTATTCAAGATTCAGTGGCACTCTAAGTCATAAAGTAGGAGAAGATATTTGTGTTAAATATATCTGACAAAAACACTTTTTAGGATTTTATAATATCAAATACAATTTATTAAGAAAAAATACAACCAATTCAAAAAGAAATGAACAAAAAATGTAAGAAGAACCTAGAAGAGGATATTTATATGGGCAATTATCATATTGAAAAGAGTTCCTCATTAGTCATGAGGAGAATTCAAATTAAATCCAAAATTTCTTACCACTATATTATCCCGAAAAGCATGTAATTGAAAGGCAAGAGATTTAATTAGTTCAGACTATGCAGTACATATAAAACATTCACCACTATGAGAGTGAAAATTTACACAACTATTTGTGAAAACTATAATTGTTCATTCAGACTTGGTGTGTATAGTATATCTGGAGTTAAAAATTTGTATCACTCTTGGCAACAGTATCCTAGTCATTATTGTAAAACTTCTATTTGTCCATTGCTATAATTAGTTATTATTAAATTATTAATATTTTTATTATTAATCATTATTGCAATACCTTTTAAGTCTAGAAATAGAACAGTAGGAAATGCCCAAATACTTTTATATGTATTGGCAAAAACCTTCAATGAAAATTAATAACACAATAGAATACTATAGTAGCTCCAGTACAAAATAATACATATATTAGTGTATATAAGAGCTATAATTGTGGACATGTTTCAATATTTGAGTGGTGATTGTCATAAGTAAATTTTAATGTATAAATTGTAATACCTTTTGTAGAAAAATTATTGAAACTAAAAAACATGTTTTTAGATAATTCAAGAAGTATAATTTATAAAGATTGAAAAAACATAACTTTAACAAAAGGATTTAATTAAAATAATTTCAAATTAATTATTTTGATAATGAAATAAAGACCCAAGAGTTTCAAAATCAAACTTAAAACTGTCAATCAAATCAAAAAATGAAAAGTAAACAGTTAAAAATATGCTATAAATATGAGATACATTCCAATCATATTACAATTTTAATTATGCAAAATGAATGGTTTATACTATGTGAATATACCATGTCAGTATTGCTAACAATTTGCTTGATAACATGAATGACTTTTTAGAAATATTGACAAATTAATGAAGATATTATAATGAAAGAATATAGATAAAAGGAATTATGGTTGAGATTTCTTATGTTTTGTCATTTGTCTAAATCAACTGGGTTGCATTAGCCAAAATTATAAACAAATTAGAAAAGTGTCTTACTCTAAACTTTTAAAAAATACTTAGAGCAGAGTGACTTTCAGTAGTCCAATTTCTAATATGTTGACATTTATAAATTCAATAAAAATACTAAAACAAACTAAAAAAGCATGCTGTTTGCCTTCACTTGCTTATACCCATAAAATATTTTTTCTATATAAAATATTTATAGAATTAAAGATAACAAACACAACTTAAATAAAACATTATTCTTTGATTCCATTTCAATTTGACTCATTCCTGACTATTTTTGGCTTCAAATAACAAGCCAGAATTATTTTACTAAAATAACTTTGCAAAGTAATATATGTTCTATATGTTAACATTATATCATTAAAAAATTTAACTTGATGGTATTTTTATTAGATACAAAGGATAACTAGTCTGCATTATTTTCCCGAACTAAGAATATAATCATTTGTGGCACAATGATGAATTCACCATTAAAATAATTATTAATTTACATGTAAATATTTTGTTACCAGAAATTTATATTGTATTCACTGTCTCTTTCTGAGTTTTTTAGTAAAGGAGACAAAAAAATATGAATCAAGTAAAGGATGAACTTACAAAGTATCCATATGGAAGTGCTCTATCTATTTTTAAGTAAGTATATGCACCAATGAGAGAGTTCCCACTTCATAATATCAGTAATACCTAAGTGTGAATAAAACTTATAAAATGCAGGTGAATTCTGAGCAACTCCCAAAATTTTACAAGCATAACATGTTTAATTTTTTTCTTTTTAAGTTCTCTCATATGTTTCTGTGAAATTCACCATCAGTTTGCTGCACTGAGATTAGAAACATCTGAAACAGGCGAACCTCTTTTCTTGCATGTGAGGGTACTTATTGCAATTCATGTATCAGTTTCCCACATATCCTATGATTATCCTTGCGGATAAGACTGTTTTTATCAGTGTATTATACTTATGTTCTACCCTTGAGATTCCAGCTGACTGATTTTATCATCCATGATTTGTATTGTGTCTGTTGGGATGTTTATTTTCTATTTTCTACCTTTTTTGCATGTTTTGCAGTTATTTAAGTATACATTTTGAGTGTATTGCAAAATTGGAGAAAGAATTGAAAGCTAACATAAGTTGTATTCTTAAAAAACTTTCCTCTCTCAGGCAACCATTATCCTGTTTTGTCTGTTTGTCTTATTCAAGTGGATTCTGAGTACATTTAGGTGAGTGGTGACATATATTTCTCTCTCATTTTTGCATATATATCTTTTTCTTTAGCACCTAGAATGGTACCTGAAAGAGAAAGTATTTGCAAAAGTATGATAAAGTTTCTATCAATTATGGTAATAGGTTGCATATTTTGCTTGGCACATTTTAACTTGAATTGTTAACTTTGTGACTGGATTATGCATAAAAATAATACACAGAATTTGGGGTATTGTCACACTTCTAAGAAATATTGAACATATTTCAAAAACTTTCTATAGCACACAATGTAAGCACCATCACATTTATTTTCTTTCCCCTCTGCGTAAAGGCAGAATATTTCATAAAAGTAACAAGAAAAAAAAATAAGAATAAAAACAGGTCATCTTGACTTCCTAAAAAGGAATTTTTATTAAAGACGTTTGAAAAAGTAAATGATATTAAATTATTTTGTAAAAGTATAATGATCTATTATCAATCTTTACATTAATTTAAGTCAAGAAATCTTTTTTAGTTTTGTGTTTAATAAATTCTGAAACCATTGATACTTTTTTCATCATATAATAAGTCCAGTGACTGATTTCTTTGATAAATAGCATTATTTTAAAGATTAAACATTGGTCTCTACTATTGACTAAGTCAATACTAGAATTAACAGTAGCTTGATCAGCTTTCATGAAATTAAGTTTTTGAGAATGTACACCACTTTTATCATTACTTTGATCATGAAACCATTGAGGAAACAATGGGTTGATTTGGGGGAGAAGCTCACAGACACCATAAGGTAGATTATATCTCCCCTGATTAAGAATCGTTGCTATAGAAGGATCTTAGATGAACATTAACATATGAAAAAAGTCTTCACACTCAATGTCTGTTCCAAAAGCTATATATATCATTTTTCCCAAGACCTCTTTTGAAAAAAATTCTCCAATATTTGTGTTTATGTCTTTGACCATTCAGTAGCTCAAGCAATATAATTACCCACTGCCCATACATAGGAGTGGGGCTCTGCTTTTTGGAAAAACACATCTGTTCTTTCAGGGAAAGTAGACACAAAATGTGCAGACTGAAATACTGCCTACCAGTTCTCTCTACCCCTACTCTCCTTCAAGGCCACTTCTGAATTGTTTTGTAATACCAAAATCTTTCAATTCCTGCTGTGTAAGCATACTATGCAGAATTATATGTAAACTAGACGGTCAGTCATGATTGGAGCTCAACACTAAGCTAAGAATGAATTCTAAAAGGGGAATAGTTACCTGCTACAGAGATAAGATATTTTTTCTCTGATACCTTAGGAAACTCTAGTGTAGTTAGAAAATGGCATAAGCTACATAATGTGTTCCAATCAGAAGCTTTCAACTCAAGCTTCTTGTGTCATAATCATCATGTTTGCAGCAGAGGCTTCTCTTACCTAGACCTGAAAACTTACCTGCAGTCTTCTGATTTATTCAGTAAATATATCAGAATATTGTAACTAAATTTGGGGAAATGGTTTTTCCAAAGTTCAAAGAGACTGATTAGCAACACCCCTCCCCAAAAAAAAAAAATCCCAAAAAACACTTTATTTCACTTTAGAAAAAATATTATGACATGACTAAGGCCAACAAAACAACACTAAAGGGTTGATCCTGAATTCACATAGACTCTTTTTCCCATGATCTAATATGTTTGTGTTCTAATGAAACAATTGTGGTAGCTGGGAAAAGCTAACAGGTCCTGTGAGGATTATCTCATTAATGTAGTGAGCAAAAAAAATTTCAACAGATTTATTGATGCAAACAAAAAAGCCATTCACTAATTTAACATAAAGGAATGAATTAAATTGTATTAGAGGGTTCACAGAATCCTCTAGAAGTAAGAAAAACTAAAACTATGTATACTAGAAAGAAAGCAAAATTGTATTAAGAAGCTTTTTCATAGAAACACTTGTGCTGCTCTAACATGTTTCTGATGAGTTCTTATGTTACAGACTGAATTCTAGAACGCTAATAAAGATACTTTAAAAAACCAAAACACTTCTATTGCTATTTTCCAGATATTCTTTTTAACTTTCAAGCCTTATTCTGTACACCTGATTGGAAAATTCTGGTTCAAATGTTTGTAGTTAACTCAGAAAAGGGTACTGGCTACACCAGTACAGATATGAAGTCATGCAGAAGGTGTTCGGAGAGATTGTAAGCCAGGTTTTGATAGTTGCCAAAAGCTACCCCTGACCTATTTATCATACCTTTAAAAAATTTATATATTCTCAACTGCATCACTAATTGATACCAATTTTCCCTAAAAGTATAACTAAACTTCCAAATAATTAACAATATACTCCTTTCCTCTCTCAAATGAGCTCCTCCTCAGCCACTGAATTAAATTGTGGTTGACATCTGTTTCTTCTTGCAATTAAAATACAATATTAATAATCAACAAAAAAATCTTACAAAGAGATGAATAAAAGTTATTTCATATTTATTTGATTTAGAGGTATAAGTTCAAATTTTTATGTTGGATACTTTAATGTATTTATCTTGTTTTGGTTCTACAATTCAGATGTGCTAAGTATTTAAGTAATTCTCACTATTCATACTTCATTTTCTTTTTTCTATGTATTTTTGTCATTTTATTTAAATCTATTCACACCAAATAAATATTTGAAATCAATCTTTCCTATCAATGACTTGGTTGTCTGGTGAGATTACTCAGTTTTTTTTTTTAATTTTTTTAATCCCAACTAGTTTCCCAATAATATTAGTGTTATCTACAATATCCCCTTAGCTCTGACTTTTCATATTGGATCACTGCGATCTTTTCCATTTTTAAAAAAAGTATGGAAGACCCATGTTGTCTAAAGTTTTCTTCTGTTTTGTGGAATTAGGTGTGTATAAGTGGATTTTTAAGAAAGTATAGCAAATTTAGTAGAACTTGTATTCAGTACTCAGTGATCTATCACAGAAACAAAGAACAGAGTACCATATGTTCTCACTTATAAGCAGACCTTGAACAATTATAATACTATAAGAATGGGGATGGCAGTAGTGGGAAATTGTAGGGGGGCGGTGAGATTGATAGTTGAGGGAAACTGCTAGGGGAGGGAAGGGCATACCTCATCAACAAGGGTACCTGCGTAATCAACGTTTGTATATCTAACCCTGAATTGTACCCCACGTCTTTATAAGAAAAAATGTAAATAGATTTCTTTTTCTTTTTGCATGTAATTTTTCTTTTGTCTCCTTTAAAAAATATTCTGCTTCTGCCATGTGTAGTTTTCTCTCAGTAATTTTTAATCTCCAGTTTTTTTTTATGACCTGAATCGATATCCTTCTGGATCATATTATTTCTAGTTCTTCTAGAGAAAAAAATGTTTTTTCTATTGTAGTATATTTTAAATGAGGAGCGGGGTTATTCATGTTTTGATATTTTCTGCACTAACTTTTGTATAGATGTATAGATGAATAACTTCTAAGAATATCTTTTCTCTTGTGTTTTGTGAATACTTCTTATATCTACAGGCACTCATAGTGATTATATAGAAAAACATTGTGGGGTGTTTGAGTCATGTATCTTTCTCAGATAACCCGACTTCTCTCAACAACTCAGTTGAAGGATGATGTAGTAGCAGAAATAATACTATAATATTAAAGGATGTAATCTCTCTTCTTGGAATGTAAGAACATACATTTCCTAGATTACCTTCCCTGTGTGAGATCATGTTACTGAGTTCTTACCAAAGGACTATAGCAAAAAAATTATTTTGATGATGATCATTCATTCTCTCTCTGTATCTCTGTCTCTGTCTCTTTCTCTCTGTCTCTCTCTCTCCCTCTCTCTTTGTCTACATGGCTGCAACTTAAATATGTTACACTAAAAGATATATAGAATGGAAGAAGTGTGAGTTCTTGAGTTTACTTGGAGAAGAGCCACCAAAGAGAGACATTGGCAAAGAACATTCACATCAGACTTTATGTAAGTGGGAAATACAGCATTATTTCTTAGGCATTTAGATTTTGGGGTTTCTTGTCATAACACATGGTCTTTTTAAAATATAGACAGTGAAATATCAAGACCTGAAAACTTTTGCCAAATTTGATTGAAGAAGAAATGGGAGGCACCTGAACAGTATTGAACAAAAATTGTGCATTGGGTCAATCTGATTTATCTACAAACATTTTAGAAATGGAACTCTGTTCATCAAAATCACTTAGCAGAACAGAAAATAACTAAAAGTGAGGATTCTAAAAGTGAAGTTCTTCACATTATCTTTATAATACATCTTTTGAATATATCTAATTATGTTAATTTGAATAGACTTCTATTCCTAGTACCTAATTCTTCTAAGGAAGAAAAGTCTGGATTCTGTTATTGGACCTCTTGCCATCTGTCTGCAGAATCATTGTGACAGTTAAAATTTTTAGTCACAAGAAGAGCTGGGTCTGACTGCTTTAAGTTGGCAATGAATACATTAAAAGGATATTGTGTAGCTCGCAGAGAGTCCTGGCAATAAAGACATGAGACAGGGCAGCCAGAATCAATGCCTTCACCACCACACAGAACTGGTCTAGTAATATAATCCATAGCCATTCTCTTCAAGCATTAATAATCACACTGTGTCTCTGTCAATTCTGGGCTGGAAACTAAAGTTCACAGCAATAATTAACTGAACTACTACTGTTTCGTATTCTAATCTCCAAGTTTCTGATATTATTGGCATCCAAGAAGGCTTTTGCAATGTGTCTGCTGATTGTCCGCAAGTAATTATTGAACTCTTGTGTAACAATATCATTCCTGTGTTCCATTTGGCACATGCCTAGCTAGAAACAACTTTTTCCTAGAAAGTTGATGAAAATAAGTGGCAAAGTTCTGACCAATTATGTGTGAGAAGAAGTGATGCTTATCACCACATTTTAATGTCTCTAAGAGGAAATTCATATTCTCTCTCCTTTCCTCTTGCCTTTTTCCTGGCTGGAACATGTTCAGTGGAGATTTATTTGAACCAGCAGAAAACAGCTTTAAAAAAGGAGGGGAGGGGGAGGGGGAGGAGAAGAGGGGAGGGGGAGGGAGAGGGGGAGGAGAAGGTGGCAGGTAACTCCCACACTGTCACCTCCCCATTTAGTTCTAACTGTCAGAAATTGAGGAAGCACATACAGTTAGGAGAATCCTTTTCATACCTGATTGTTAGCTTCAATCATCTCAGAAAAATGTAATTTGTAAATGTTCAGACTTTGCCAAAAAAAAAATACTGTAGAATAAAGGTGGAACAGAAGAAAACGATTCAGTCAACAGTTTTCACCTATTCAAAAATTTATCAGAAGTCTATGTCTTAAGATGTTTTATTGGAAACTGAGAAACCAATACTTTGAGCTTATATAATAGTTGGGAATTTCTTAAATATTGGAAAAAGCATTCAGATTCTGGAAAAGAAAATCGAAAGCAAATATCTAAAATTCCTCTCCTAAACATTCCTTCTACATCAAATCTATAATAATCATAACATTTCTGAAAATCCTTAAATCTAATTCCACATGCCTCTTCATATTTGATCAACATATCTAATTAGCAATAAAAATGTGCCTATACATCTTGCTGACACTCCACATTCTTTATCATTCATCTTCTAAAGTTATTTCATGGTTTTTTATTATTCATAAGTGTTGACAATCAGCACTTTGCTGAGGACATAGTAGCCACATCATAGATATTATTAATCACAAGAGTGAACAGATATTGGCAAGCTTCACTTTTGATATAATTTTTTATAGAGATAGGAATATTTTTTAAGAAAAGGTAGTCAGCTTTCTTATGATTTCTGCCTTTTTTTTTTACAAGAAGAAGCTACATTATCTTAAAAAATATTTTTTAAAATTTTGCAAAAATGTATGACAATTGAAGGATTTTATTTTCTCTTTTCTAGGGAAGGTTTTTATTATATGAATTTATATTTAAATTGAATTTCTCTCTTTAAGTTATTTGAGTTATTTTAATTGTTTTTAAAATTACTTTTTGGTCCTTATTATTCAATGTATACTATGATAAGAATTTATCAATATGATAAGCTTATTAATTAAAATATATTTCTCAAACATATGTATAATTTCATAAAGAGTACCTACACATATACAAATAAGACGAGTGTTGAGACTATCATTTGAATTTGAAATCTGTATAAGATTAGTTTAACATATCCAATTGCATCCAGAAATGAAGATGAAGAAATTTTTTTAAAAATGTTAAACTCTAGTGTAATCTTTCTTCTTATCCACAGGTCTCATTCATATGTATATATTGTTTAAATATATATAGTTTACAAATAAATATATATCTATTCTTTCATGTGTGTATTCATATACATATATGTGTATGTGTGGATATGTATATATTGCACTAAGCACTGAAAATTTTGACAGATATCTGTAAAGATTGTAATAGCTTGTATAGTGGTTCAAATAGAATATCTTACTAAAAATAGCTTTGCATGTAAAGTTATTTTATTAGTATATTCTCACTCCTTCAAGTCTTTTTAGCTTCCTATCGACTGACCATTCAGGGTCAACAGAGTGTCATATTTTATTTCCTTTTTTACTTCTTTGTATACCTTTTCTTCTATCAGCCCTTCCCTTCTGTCTTTCACTGAGAACTCCACTAAATATATAATAATATTGGTAATATATCTATATAATCTATAAGATACACGTATACATTCTGGGGACTATGTGTTATAGAAATGCCTAATTTAATTTTTATTCAAATATATTGTATAGGCATTATTATTATCTTTATTTTGTAGACAGATAAGCTGTATTAGGAAAGGTTACTTGTAAAATTTCTGTATCTGAAATATAGCCCCAAATTTCTGTCTTCTATTTTCAGAAATATTGTCTATGTAGGCTTTAGAAAAGCCTCTAAGAGTTCTGGACTTTGTTATAGACATAATAGCTAGCTTGCTAAATACATTTAAAATATATTCTTAAACACTATAATGAAAACTAAAAATTACCTATTTCCTTTCTGTAGGCTCTGATAAACTTTCTAGATTAGTTAAGTACAAGAGGGCAGAAATGTGTTTGCTTTGCTTATCATTTTATAATCAAAATAGACATTATGACCATATATCATTCACTACACATATAGTACATATTTATGGAATTAATACATGGACATGTAACTAAGATATCTCAAAGGAAATTCAATATTAAAAACAATATAGACTAAATGCTTTCTGACTCCAGAAATTTGGTTCAAATGTTAAAAATTACTTGACCTACAAGCTTTAGCAGTTTGAAAATTTCAAATTAAAGATAGGCCACTAAATATACTGCCACCATAAATACTATACTTAATGGTAAGGGCTCTATACTCATAACTGTGAGGTTCAGAGTTAAAAGTTCTTTTCCTATGTTTAAAATAAATGGTTGATTTTAGCATTTTATTTTGAACAAATAAAAAAGAACTTTTAACATATTGAGTGCAGTATATAATCATTTTAGCTCTGAACCACACATTGTTCTTCTAAGCACTAAGAATAGAATAACAGTAGTTCTTTCTAAATAGCCTCACTCTTGTGAAAGAAGAGAAATGACAGAAAAGTAAATCATAAAGTCAGGAAGGGGGAAAAAGGCAATATAAAAGTAAAAATATTGGCTGAATGCGGTGGCTCAAGCCTATAATCCCAGCACTTTGGGAGTCAGAGGCGAGAGGACTGCCTGGGATTCATGACCAGCCTGGACAACTTGATGAGACCTACTCTCTACAATAAATGTTAAAAATAAGTCAGTCATGGGAGTGCACACCTGTAGTTCCAGCTACTTGGAAGGCTGAGGCAGAAGGATCACCTGAGCCCAGCAGGTCGTGACAGAGACTCCGATAAAAAAAAAAAAGTAAAAAGGTCATGCAGAAGTAGTAACTGGAAAAATAAGGACAACTTGGAATAAAATGGTAAAGCAGAAGAGACAGAATTTGTTATATTCTATCTGTCTGTCTATCTATCTATCCTTTATCTGTTTATTTTTGTGACAGGGTCTCACTGTGTCACCTAGGCTGGAGTGCAGTGGTGTGGTCATAACTCATTACAGTCTCAAACTCCTGGGTTCAAGCTACACTCTCACTTTAGCCTCCTGAGTACTTTGGACTACAGGAACATGCCACTTTGCCCTGGGATTTTAAAATATTTTTGGAGACCTTCAAGCCATACTCACGATGTTAACACACCTACTTTCCTTTTCCTGTTCTTCCTTTACCTAGAAATACTTAAACTCTACCTTTTTTCATGTGTTCATTCTTTAAATTCAGTTCAAGCATCAACAATTCTAATTAGCCTTTTTCTCACTTCCCAGTTCACCAGTTTGTACAGACCAAGTTTTATCATCTGTCCCTATTGGTTATCTAGTGTGATACTTATTATGCAATGCCATACTTCATTGTGCACCTGCCTGAGTTAATATAGGCACAGACTCTCTTTTCCTTTTGGTTCTTTCTGCTTGTAATCAGAAAGACATGGCATAATTTTAGTTATTCCTGGATTTTAGATTGATATTTCTTTGAATGCAAACCCATGTTTAAGTTAGGCCAAATGCGGTTACATGTTTATATTTATATAATCTACAATCTGTCCTGAATTCCTTACCCTTATGCACATTATTTTTCTCCTAAAGCCTATATTGATTTTAAGTAATGTTTTAAAATATGTATTTGCATTTCTATTGCCTACCTGGTATTTAGATATCTAATAGGCACTTGATGAATATTCATATATTTTCTTTTATCTTGTTTTATGTTAATATGAGACAGGATCTCACTCAGTCTCTCAGGCGTGAGTTCTGTGGCAGAATCATAACTCACTGCAGTGCAGCCTGTGACTCCTGTGTTTAGGTGATCCTGCCTTTGCCTTCCAAAATACTGGGATTACAGACATGAGCCACTGCACCCAGCCTAAATATTTGTTTAAAAACATTCTAGTTTAAGTGCTGCTTTATTGGAAATCTTAAACATAAAAAAATCATAGTCTTCTTAGTTTGTATTTCTTAATTGATGATCAAGAACTTATTTGTATAGTAACTACATCAAACAAATTGAGATATTTACTCTTGAAACACGATGTTTCACATCAGATCTCCCACATATGAACGCTGTGTTTCCTCAATCTATTCTCACGGGCTTACTGGCGACATTTAGTTTCTTCTACTGAAGATGTGGGCCAGCAGCTCAGCATCTGTATTTTTCTAAATGAAGAAGCTGAGATGGTAGTTGCTAGATCAGAGGCTTCAAATATTTTTTGCCCCTGAATCTCTTAAAGTTAGTTTTAAAAACAAGGAACTATCTTGTATCTTGTTGAGTAAACGCAGAGAGTATTTTATTATAATTCATAAATTTACATAAAAAAGGAATTTTCAGTGTATTATTAAGACATTGACATTTCAAAATACACTTTTCCAGTGAAATTAAAATAATCTAGCAATTTGACAGCTGCATAATTTAAGGTATCCGAAAATTAATCTTCAGTAGCAAGAAATTTTACTTGGTTGTTTTTTTTCTATGAAATTGTGCTGCTATTCCATTTATGACTTTAATTTTAGCCTGAAATTTTATATTTTTAGCTTATAAGTTTCTTATTGATCGTTGTGACATATTTCTCACCACTAAATATTGTGGCACCAAAACTCCATGTCTTTGGTTTGTACACTACAACTCTCTTAAGTGTACAGGAAATCAAGTCAACATGAATTTTTACTATAATGATTAGCAATTTAAAAGTCACAAGCAAAATTCTTTTGGAAATTTATTTGTTATTAAGATAAAGGTAGTTGTTTTGTTTTGCTTGCTTTTGAACAGTTCTTATATACCTGAGTATTTTTGTTTTGTTAGAGTTGGTGTTTTATTTTTTAGGTAGGACTAACCTCTGGGAAACCTTGATGACAATAGACGGAGATGGAAAGAGTGTGATATGTTTACAAAATCATTATTTGAACTTATTTTAAGTTAAGAACTTTAATCTATCATCACAAAATGTAATCAATTATCTATCAAATGACAACTAGATTAAGTAGCTTTTCATATTTTTCCTGAAATCAAAGGAATAAAAAATCTGAAATGTAATAGGATTTATTTCTCTGTTATTTGATATATCTATTTTTTCAATTTCTTGAAATTCCACCCAAACTTTAGCAAGTTGTATCAGACAACTAGTTACTGTATCTATTACACCTTCACGTAGAGAACCTTAATTTTATCATATTTACAAACAATTTTGTTGGAAAAGGACATCACTACACATCTGCAACTGAAACTTTTAAGTAAATTGTTCTTTTAATTTCTCATTTTTTATTTTTTGTCAAAGTACTCAAATTGAATATTATATAATTTTTATTTTATTGAAGTTTTCCATGATTCAACAATTTAGCAAATGCAATGTTTATATTCAAAGTAATCAGCCAAATAAGATTTGTTTGTCTAGAAAATGTTTATTTTCACTTTGAATATCATGTTAATGTGCATTTTAAAATATTTTTTAAACAGATGAGATTTATAAATTATAATTTTTAAGAAATGTTTCTAAAATCTGTAATGTCAAGATCAACATCATTTCCAGGTAATGCATGATTTCCATGTTAGGTGTAGTATACCCAGAACTCTGGTGTTGAGATCTTGGCTACAATCAAATGTGAACATGAATAAAATAGAAAATGCATCCACTTATTTTGTTTGCTTTTACTATCATTTCCTTTGTATTGGTTAATGATAAAGTTATATATTAGTGTAATCAAGTGGAGTAACGCTACTGTAAATAGAAAATTCAACATATCATGTGATAAAAAAATCAAGAAATGACCATAATTGAGAAAAACATTTCAAAAAGTTATTTCAATAGAATTATATATTGCCTATTTTTATTAAACTTTGAATAATTTGTATGAAGAAAATCACCTTGTTTATAATTCAGTGTAGTCAAAAAATTTTGACTTTCCTGGAAAGCACTTCATTGACATTTAAAAGATTCAGCATCATATATAAATTTACCATTTTTAAAATGGTTTTCCTTTCCAGCTACTCAGTCATCATAATGATTAGTTGTGAGAAAACTTAAAAACATTGCTTATCAATAAACATTGCTTAATCATTTTCTTTTGATATTTTCTTGGATTTATTTTTTAAAATCTGTTTCTGTGAAACAACAGGAAGAGACTGCATTATATGACAATAATTGATGAAGATTGGAAGAGAAAAAAATACTTTCACCAACTTTTCTACAATAAATTTGGACTTAAAATATCTCAATACCAAATACTTCTAAAGTTTCATTAACTCAACAAAAGTTTGTGTGAAACAAAGCTGAAATGTTTTATGATATAATAAATCATAAAAGGATCTTCCCCAAGAATGAGTAATTCTAATTGACACTTTGTTTTGCATCCCAGATACAATTCACAATGGAGTAATCTATCAGCATAAAATTCAGGAGAGTAAGAGAATGAATTTCTTTTGCAAAGTAAGATGTATTAGTAAAGACATGGGAAAGGAGGACCAATAAACATAAGAGTCAATTCTCAGCCAAATAGATTTTAGTAAAAGAACTTAAGGGAATTACTGATGTGTGAATTACTTTTTTATAATGCTATTCACATTTCTGAAATTAACTTCAGAAAAGCTTTCTGCATCACCTTCTGAAGACTCTGCTATCATAAATTTCAGACATCGATAGCAACACATTGACATGAACCTTGAATAGGTATCAGCAAATTTATTTCTATGACCCATACAGTTATGGAGGCCATGAGGGACCAAATAAGTGACTACAAGTCTTCATTCATTAGAAAATGTCACTTATTTTCCACTAGAAGTGAAACTTGAAAAGTTCCTTTATAGGATGTTTGTTTGATCACATCTCATTGAAATGGAATATGTAACTAAATGAAATTTATGTAACAAATTTAATTTTCTTAATGAATAAATCATTTTTATTTTCAATTGTATTTCAGTCTTTGTATGGGCCCCTGCAAATAAAATGTAGCTGACCAACAACTTCATCTTCAGATGGTTCATAGTGTTTAAGCCAAAACTTGCTAAGCAGACATAAAAGAGCAGAGTGATGGTCATTAAGATTGAACTAGCCGACAAGCAATGGGAAGGAGTCATATCCCAATTTTAAATGTGGAAAAATCTCACGGAGGAAACAGAAGCAATGGAGTCTGTGAATGAAAACCAACAGATAAGCAATTGAGCATACTGACTAAGCAGTACATGAGCATGCTGACTATCAAAAAAGGATCACATATTATTGTACCACATTGATATATTTTATACAGATGTGTACACTGTTGATCTGAATCATCTCAGCTCTTTCAACAGGTGGTTAATATTTCCTAAATAATTTTCTAATCCTGCTATTTGTTACTCTAAATATTGTTTGTTCATGCATATATACATATATAATACACACATATGTATGCATTGACAATTTTATAAATACAAATGAGATCAATGATACAATATAGAATGTATGTTGAATAAATATTATTATCAAATAGTGATTATCACAACTATTACAACCACATAAGTTATTTCTACAGTAACTTCTAATCATGCAGCAAATGTATTCATCACATGTTATATTTGTCCATGCTTGTATGGCTGTGTGTATGTATGTGTAAGTGTGTATATGAGTTAGCATAAAGTGATATGTAGAATTTTATCAGTCTAACCTAGGTGATAAAATTTGAAGCAGTTACACAAATAATCAAAGCATTTAAAATTTAAAATTAGTTAAAGAAGATATGATAAACTAAGTTGTTAAACTAAATTTTAAAGTAAAAGTGCTCAAAGTTCTTTACTGACATCGAAGATAGAATACAGAGTATGGTCATAAGAAATGACTCAAGCCAAGTGCAGTGGTACATGCCTATAATCCCAAAACATCTGGAAGCCGCGGGTGAAGGATTGCTTGAGTCTGGGAATTCCAGATAAGCTTAGGCAGCATAGCGAGATTTCATCTCTACAAAAAAAATCAAAAAAACTAACCAGATGTGGTGATGCATGCCTGTAGTTCAGCTACTCAGGAGGCTGAAGCAGAACCACCTGAGCCCAGGGAGTCAAGGCTGCACTGAGCCATGATCATGCCACTGTACTCCAGCCTGGGCAATAGAGTGAGACCCTGACTAAAATATTAATAACAATAATAAATTTAAAAATTAAAGGATTTTAAAAAAGAAATATCTTGATAGAGTCATAGTTTAGGTAAATCTGTAGCAGTCTGTGTCTTGGTACCAACTTTCAATCTTTAATATATTACTAATATTTATCTGAAGCTTGCCGATTAATGTTTTTGATGCAGTAATCTTAAAACAACTGAAATGGTAAGAGTCAGAAAATTGCTGCCATTACTTTGCTAGATTCTGGTATGGCAATGTGCTCCTTGAGCTATGGCTATTGACATGCTTTCTGGCTTTGGCCTCCTCTCCCACCTCAGGGAGGTGAATCTCCTCTTTCTCTATCTCTAATTTACCTTCTAAATAAACTATATTCTCTAATCTAAAAGAAAGAAAAAATAAATGGTAAAATTTCCTTTTGAAAAAAGGCGAGTGATGTTGTAATCTCAGACATTTTAGAAATGAATAAGTTTTTAAAATAAGATGACAAAATATTTAAAACCCTTTAAATCCACAGAATTAATATACTTATTTTCAACCTAGAAAACAAGATGTCATCTTATCTTTAGCATACTTACTGTATTTATTATTGAAGATTAATGTTTAAGATAACATTAAATATCCGGATCTAGAATATTAAGCATAATTTCAATTTCAAAGAGGCTATTGAGATTTTTAAGTATGTAGGCTTAAGTTATATACAGTAATTAGATGAAGGTACATAAATGATATATACAGGCAAACGTAAAATACTATACTTGGTATTTTGACTTATTATATTTACAAGATTTCTTTATTGGTTGGAAATAATTTTCTAGATGAATTTTAAGGTAATAAAAGTATTTAATAATATCATATTAACTGTGGAAATATATAATAAAAAGTTATGGTAATCAAATTAGCTAAGCTTGCAAATGAAAATGATTGTTAGGTGAATTTAGTATTTTTACTTGTTCAATGAAATATTAATTAAATCACAAGGGAAATAAAAAATAATTTTCAAATTTAAATTACAAGCTTAAAACAATGAACTTTGCAGATTAATAAGGTTAATAAATTAAATTTCAACATAAATGCACAAACTGCAATTTATTTTATAAACACATACATACATACTCATACAACCCCCAGACATTAAACATTCAAAATGGCACATATAAGCTAAATGACCTTGAAAGAATAACTTTAACAATTCCCCCTCATTGTAAAATAATAGTAATAATAGAATTCATCTCATAGAATTTATTTGAACAGAGCATTGAATGATATAAAAATGTAAAAAGATACAGACGGTGCTTGACTCAAAAAAAACCCCAAACAAAACATGTTTTAGAAAGATGCTGTATGATCTCACTCATATATAAAATATAAAAGAGTTCATCTTATAAAAGTAGAGAATAGAATGATGATTACTAGAGGCTGGAGTGTTTGGGGGAATAGGGAATTGAGGAGATGTTGGTTAGATAATGTAAGTTAAGTAGGCAGAATAAGTTCAAGAGAGATATTGTACAGCATGGTTACTAGAGCTAATTAATATATATCGTGTTCTTGAAATGTGCCGAGTGGTTAAGTGTTGTCATCACAAAAATGATAGCTATGTGAGGCAGTGCCCTTTTTAAATTAGCCAGAGTTGATCATTCTGCAGCGAGCATGGAATTCAAAACACCATGTTGTAAATAATAAATACATAAAATGTTGTATTTAAAAAGTAAGTACATTTGCAGAAAACTTCAAAATTATATCGCTATAACCAAAATAAAAATATCACATTACAATTTACAACATTTTGTAACTTAAAATTATGAACTATCACTTATTTATCTTAACAGCCCTCAAAATGAAATGTAACTTTTTCCCCCCACTGGATACCAATTATTTCTTAGAAATACTGCTTTTCAGAAAAAAAGCATACCTAATATATAATTTATATAATTATATAATACATAGTTTCTATAATTATATAATGTGAGTTAGGAACAAGATATTTTATATGTCCATAAGTAATTATTGAATATCTGATATTTGACAGGATCAATACAATGTGCCGAGAAGTAATCCTGAGCATGAAGGTGCAGCCTAGACTCCAATGCTTTTTTTTTACAGAGTAGCATAGTTATTGACATTAGTTGAATACCGACTATCTGTTAGACATAAGTGTTGAGTTCTTTTGTGGTGCATCTCATTTCTTGTTAGTAACATTCTTAAAAGGAAGATATTAATCACACATTTGACAGATGAGAAAACTAAACTGTGATGGTTTTAGCTACTTGCTCAGTTTCAGTTACTTGCAATTAAGTCGTGAGATAAAGACTCACTTATTAACTTATTATTGTGTTATAATGGCCCCAGTCTGTTCCATTGTCTTTGAAGTCAGCAGTGCAGGGGAGAAAAAATAAATTTCCCTCCACCCTTCTGAGTTCTTAGCTGGGATATCTGTCACAAAAGACAAATTAAGAAAAGAAAAATAAAAGGTGTTACTTAAGGGTAGTACAAATGTATGATGGAATATCACTCAGTCATAAAGAAGGACAAAATTATGAACTTTGCAACAACTTGGATGGATTTAGAGTCTGTAATACTCGGTGATCTATCACAGAAACAAAGAACTGAGTACCACAAGTTTTCACTCATAAGCAGTCCCTGAACAATTATCATAATACTACAAAAAAGGATTGGCACTAGTGGGAAACTGACAAGGAGGGTGGGGCATATTTAATCAATAAGGATACCTTATTTCAAACCGGGTGAAGTTGGGACCAAAGTAAGGCCCAAACATTACCTGTAGAGTGGCCATTGTATACCTAACCCCAAATTGTACCCTACAGATCCAAAATAGGAAAAAATTGTAATGCATGTTTTATTTATACATGGGAGACACCTAGGGAATAAGTAATTCCCAGGAGGTGGTTTAGAATTCTAGCTTATATGGCATTTTCAAAAAAAAATGATACAATTTTACAGAAGTGTCAAGACAAAGGAAAAGGCACTTATGTCTTTAGGGTGGCAAATTGTGGGAAGGCAATTAAACAAGAAATTAATGGCTAATAAAAACTAATTCATAAAATGTATTATGAAAATGTCTCTGGTACAGTCTCCAGACTGATAAGGGTTTAAAAACATCTCTGGTTATCAACCTTTGTCTTCCTGGAAAAGAGGGGAGGAAGCACACCTTTGTACATCTAGGTCCTGCTTTTAGATAAACAGGAGGTGAGCAGAGAACTTTTTCTTGTATCTGAAACTTCTTGATTGTCTTCAATTCAAATTAATCCTTAAGTCAAACTGACATATTTTGGAGTGGTATATTTTGCTACGCTCCAATAATAAGGCTTTGTGTAAATTAGTCTGACTTAAATTTTAATGTAGTCTATCTCTATACATTTACTATTATACTATATACCTATGTAATTTTAAGAAGATATTGAGTATCTACTTATTTATATAATTTATATATAAGTATGTTTCATAATTATAACTATCTGAGATTACTTTGTAGGTAAACCATTAAAGAAAGTGTGTAGTAATTGTTTTTATTATAGATGCATCCACAAATTAGACCAAGAGAGATGACTATTAATGGAAGCAAACACGTTCTTGATTTTGTGAATTAATTTTAAATATGCATCTCATGTATTGCCCTCTTCTTTTGTGCTTCGGAAATAAATTATAAAGTACATTTTAAGTAATTCTGAAACTCCTATAACAATCTGAAATCAAGAAATTTTAGTCATGACAAATAATTTTAAAATTATCACAATTATATATCCCAACATTAAATGCAAATTGTGTATATAGTTTTGGTTTTAGATTTTAGATTAATTATGTATATTAATAGCTATCTGCCTCTATTTTAAGTCTATTTTCATATAATGTATATTAAATCAATTTTATTTTATTTTATTTTTTTTTTGAGTTGGAGTCTTACTCCATCACCCAGATTGGGGTGCAGTGGCCGCTCCCGGCCACCGCAGCCTCGCCTGCTGGGCTCCGGCGATCCTTCCGCCTCAGCCTTCCGAGTAGCTGGAATTACAGGCATGCGCTACCATGCCCGGCTGATTTTTTGATTTATTGTAGAGATGAGATCTTGCCAAGTTGCCCAGGCGGGTCTTGAACCTGCGGGCTCAGGCAATCCACTCACCTCAGCCTCTCAAAGGCACGGGATTACAGGCTGAGCCACCGAGCCCAGCTTAAATTTTCAAAATAAGTATTTTTACCTCATTATCACAGAATCAAAATGTATCATAGAGTCTTAAAAAAAATATAACGATATTAGAGAACATTCGATATGAAGCATTTGGTTTAAGATGCATAGTCACAAATAGAATTTGATATTATAAAAACTAGAGATATAAGAGCATGCTTTCAAATATTAGCTATAAGAACATGGAATATTAATAATTTTGGATGACTGATCATGTTAATAAGACATATTCCATTCTCTTTTTAAAAATATTAAAACAATTTAACAATAATTATCTTACAAGATAAAAAAAGAGTTGGGAGATAATCTTTTATGTTCTAGTCCCTAACTAGCCTTTGCTTACCTGATATTGCCTTTTCTGAGTTTAAAAAGATTACCTACGTTTAACTGTATATAATCCACTAAAAATGTGACCTTGCAATTAAAATAACCTAAGTCTTTCATGTCACCCTGAGTTTTAGGCAAAATTGTGTTCAAATTCATTTTATAGGAGTTATAAAACGTTATTTGGCCACAGACTTCACAGCATCTAACTTCTAGCACAATCCATTGAAGTGAATATCTTCAAAATCTGATTTTTTTGAGGTCTCATCAAAAGAAAATTACATCAAATTTTATCTTATACTCTTTATTAGGACCTTTGTTCTCCTGAACATTAGAAAAGCGACAGATTCACAATTATATCTACCTTCCATCTGTTAAAATTTCGTCTTGGTAGAGTAGAGCCAACAATTTTGTATTATAAAGAAAACTGACACAGTGAAACGCTGTGAAAAATTGACTGCTTTGTCTTGTATACAGTTACATGTTTACCTGGCTCAAACACAAAGTTGAGTTTTCAAAAATTATATTACCTTTTAATTTTTGAGTCTCTTATTTTTCATATTATTTTAGCTTGCTTTTCTTGGGCTTTTTAAATATTTGCATCTGCCTAAACATACACACAATCCATGAATGCATGACTTTTTTTTCCTGATAGCATTTTAACTACATAGAAGGACAAGAAAGGAAAGGTAGAAGTATAGACCAGCATAATCAAGATTATTTCTTTTGTTACCTATGGCAGTGGGATTTGACATAATGGAAGAGGAATATCACTTCCCAAATGAAATACTTTTTCAAGGGTGTGTGTGTATATGTGTGTGCTTTGTGTGTGTATCTATTTATATTTACCGTCAGAGGTGGAGAGTAGGGAGAAGAAAGACAAAAAATTACAGAAAAATGTACTTCCTTAAACATTGACATTTATTAAAAAAAAAGTATGGGCAAAATTTTATTTCTCAATTATACAGTTATTAGGCTAGGCAGAATAAAAAAGGACTAAAATGAAATTTACATGTAAGAATAACTTCATTTAGCATTGAAAATGCAAAATACAATTTACTTTGATTTCTTACAGCAAAGCAAGACTTGTTTTTGTTTTGTTTTGCTTTGTTTAAGTTCCAGGTGTATTTTTATTATTAGAATAACAGAACACATAAACCCAAGCAAAAAAAGTTCCTAGGAAAATAATGATCATGTTTCACTGTTATTTGCCTTTTGGTCTTTCATCTTTTGCGCATGTATTATATTTTCTTTTAATTCTGTTAGACATTTAATTTTATCACATAGTCAATCCAAACATGAATAAGTAAATTATTATATTTTACCAACCTCCTGCCCATGTGTGTTCCTTTAAATAGAAAAAAAAAAGCATTAAATATAGCTCCATAGCCTATTTGGCCACAGTTGTTCTACCAATGGTTTTAAAAACAGACAATAACTTGATCTTCTGGAATTCCTGAACTACAGTTCTTTACATTAAAGAAATTCTGGGAACGTCCTACTAATACTCTACTCTCCAGAAAGTGAATGGAGTTAATACAACTAGGAGGAGTCTTCAGCAAACCAAGAACCACTGGGAAACTATGCAAAGTGAAATGTGTCAAGAAGATACCAGCTTCTTCAATTAAAGCTAGTAGAATGACACCCATCACTGCTGATCCAACCATGGTCATCGGTCCATTTCTTGCAACCAGTATGACTCCTGTGAAGGCAACATGTGTAATGGAGTTCCAGGGATCATCTTTTCCTCTGACTTGAACCATACTAAAGTCAATCATGAAAAGCAGAACTCCCCCAAACTGTAAGTCGGCCTCCAAACTGTGGAATCTGATTTTAATAACTCTCAGAGTCCCTTGTAGTCTGTGGTTTACTCCTTTGGGAAAATGGCAAAATTTTTTATTATTTGAATGATGCAATCACCAATGATATATGGTAAAGGCCCTGCACAGCCTCTTCAGGGCAAGCCTGTCTTGTATATTCCCTCACTTTGACTGCAGCAGTACAAGTGATCTGTATTATATTAATTTACAGCTTTTATTAAAACACTTTATGAGTATTTTCAGAACTTGGACAGAGTTTAACATTTCAATGAAGACATAAGTATTATGGCAAATGTGCATTTTGTCCACAAATTAGACTTTCTCTTTCTTAGTAAATTAGAACATTTTATTTCAAGGAAAACATGAGATATTAAAAAACATATTGCAACAAATTTTGGAGGAGGACAGAAATGACCTTATGTGATATCAAACCAGTTTATTATTCCAATTAGAGAGAAAGTAAGAAGATGATTCAAAGTCCTCACAAAATTTTAATATATATTGTTTATATGTACAGATAGTCAAAAATGGAATAAAATGTAAATAATAGAATCTAAAATATTCAAATAGGTAGATATTCCATCACTAACCTTCTTTCAAATTACTTGAAAATGAAACTCACGAATCATCTCTTTTGGAGAGCAGGCCTTGAGACTAGATTGGGCAACAAAGTAAGATCCATTTTCTACATTAAAAAAAAAAATTGCCTGGGAGTGGTGTTACATTGCTGTAGTCCTAGCTACTCCAGCGGTTAATAGCAGAAGGATGGCCTGAGCCCATCATTTTGAGGTTGTGATGAGCTGTGATCATGCTACTGCAGCACAGGCTAAGGGACAAAACTAGACCCTGTGTTAAAAAAAAAAAAGATTAAAAATAGAGAAAGGTTTTTTTTTTTGTTTGTTTTTTGCATTTCAAGCACTGTATATCAACTAAAAAATTGAAATTTCAGTCATTTAAATTGTTCAAGACTCTTGAACATTTTAAAAATAATTAAACAACAAAGCATTAGAATCTGAAGTGCTTAGTCATTTTCTTTTGTATAACTCATTGCAAAAATATTTCCACGGGAACAAAAGCCAACTCCTTAAATATGGTATGTTTTATTCAATTATCCTATAGCTCCATCTAAATTCAGATATTACCAGAAATAATAGAGTTATATGCATATAAAGCAACACATTTTGATAGATTTTGAGCTTAGTTCTCAAATTCCAAATTCACTACTCATTTGACAATTATGTTTCAGTTTAGATCAATCTTAAATCAAATGGTAAATATTAGTACTTTCCTGAACCTTTACTTGGGGAAAAGCACACAAAGAAAAAAATTAAAATGGTAGGTTGCCTATATAAGTCTGTCTCTATCTCTCTCTATGTGTACATGTGGAGTCTGAGCCTGAGCTCGTATTGATGTATTTATCATTTTATTTTCAGAATTTGAGCAAGTTAGAGTTTTTGGTCATCAGTTTGCTAGTGAATCATTTAGATATTAATGATCATTAGATTGAAAAGGGCCCAGAAGTCATGAAACACACCCATACACATATATACACACAGATATATGTATATGTAAATTTGTTTAAGCATATTTATTTAATAAAATTGCATAATTTATCATTAAGGTGTTCTAATATAGAAGAGTTTTGTACTAAGCTCCTTGATTCTAACATAATTGTCAGGTCGTTAATTCCATTGCTATTGCTCTGTTCTAAGAAAGCTGAGTGGCAGGCATACCCACTTCTCTTCCTGAGGGTTTTTTAGCCATAGATCAACATAGTTTGTTTAATACAAGTTATTGGACACTTGCTTTAATTGCACTAGAAAAACACCAGGGAATAAAAGTTTTAGCTCTCAATATACATGGCAGTCCATAAACAAACAACTGATAAATATATATATGCTACTTAGTGAAAAATGTCATTAAAGTAAAAAAGATTGAGAGTTGTGGAGGTCAGGGAAGACCACAATGAGAAGGCAAGGTTATGTTTTTCATGATCAACATGTATAGGAAATGTAGTTTTAGTGGAGGAAAAAGGGGGAGAGGTTCAGAGATGTTGTGAGAAGCAGACAAGGACCAGAACATAAAAAATACTATAAACTGCAGGATCCACCTTGGATTGTATTCTACATGTGACTTCAGTGATTGAATGTTAGATCAGAATAAAGACATGATTCATGCTTCAACAAAAATTTTAATGAGATATTCTGTCTTGTGGATTGGAGAATAGATATGGAAAGTTGGGAGGGCAAGTATGGAAACCAAAATATCATTCTGGAGAAGTACTTGACTTTGCAAAATCATTTTTCCCTCATATTTCAAATTTGAAACTTAATTAGTTGAGTCATAATCCCAAATTCAACAAGTTAATACATGTTAGAACTGGAAGATGAATTCTGGCAACCACAGTCCACATTTTAAAACCACTCCACTACCTATTTTTCTGTAGAAACAGTGAAAATGGAAATGGAGAAAAGCAACTATATATGCGCAAAAATAGGCTACTGAATGTGTGTTGTAGAAAAAAGTGCATATATGTGTGTATACAATACAAAGGTATATGCTACATAAATATATCATATGTAATAAATATATTTGAAAATATAACTCACTTGATTGTGCTGCATTATCTTTTTGATGTGCTGTTGGGTTCAGTTTGTTAGTATTTTTCTGGAAGATTTTTGCATCTATGTCTATCAGGAATATTAACCTGTAGCTTTCTTTCTTTTTGTGTTTTTGCCTGTTTTGGGTATCAATATAATGTTTGTTTCATAGAATTGGTTAGGTAGTAGTCTCCCTTCTTCGATTTTTTTGAAATAATTTGAGAATAATTGATATAAATTCTTCTTCATAAATTTGATAGATTCACCAGTTAACCCATCAGGTCCCCAAAATTTTTATTACTGCATAAATCCCATTATGTGCTATTGGGCTGTTTGGGTTTTCTATTTCCTCTTGGTTCAATCTTGGTATATATATTCAGATGTGTATTTGTTTATCTGTTTCCCAATTTGATTATGCATAGTTGATCATAATGGTCTTTAATGATCCTTTATATTTATGTGGTATCAGTTATAATATCTTCTTTATCGTTTCTGATTTTATTTGGGTGTCATATTATAATTACAAAGATGATATAGTGCTTATTGATTATACTTAGTTTCCTGTGGCCTGACATGAAGGCTGAACAATAGTGGCAACGGTGAAACCAGGTAACACTGCAGAAGATTGAGATATATATTTCATAGTACTTTGAATCCTGCAGGCAAGATTCTGAGAAATAGTGAGACTATTTTCAAGCTGACAAAAGGTAAGATCAAAACCTGACCTGTAATTGATAGAGTGACATCAGGTTTGTAAACATTTCACTCAATGCTTTCACTGGGAAGCAAAGGGAAAATAAATAATAAATAAAATTTAAAATACATATATATATATATAGTATATAGGATTAATTGCTTTTATTGATTATGAAATCATTCAGAGAACACACATGCACATGGAACTATTTTTAATTCAAACATCATAATATTAAAACTTACTTTACTTAATACATAAGCAATTGATTTATATCCCAGAAAGTAGTGCCATAATCAATGTTTACACCATTTCATGATAGATAGTCTGAGCTCTCATCGAATCATTTATCACTTTATTTTCAAATTTGGGGAATACTAAGTCATATTTATTGGTGATCAGTTTGTTCAGTGAATCATTCAGATATTGATGATCATTTGGACCAAAAAAAGTTCCCAAAATTATGAAAAGATATATAGGTGAAGGTTTTCTCAATACTTTAGCAAAAAATTAAACAGATGAGGATATCATATGTAAAATGTTTGAGCTTTAAGGCTTTAATTCATGAGGAAATGAGACATGAATACTCAATCATTCCACAGTTCATTTAGCTAAAAGGTTTTTTTCATATTAAATATAAAAAAGATATAAATGTAATTTAAAATATGCCACATTGGTTTCCAACAAACGGCCACATATGATTGATTTCCCTAATACAAATATAAAATGATTAAATATTGGTTAAGGGCAATTTGACAACTGAAATCCAGCTATATGCATATACTTTGTTTTATTTATGATTTAAACACTCTGTATTAATTTTTTTTAATTGCCTTTTCCTAGGTCACAAAGAGCTTCTCTCATGTTTTCAGTCTTACATTTATTACATTTTGAAATGCATTAAAAACCTTCACCTATATATCTTTTCATAACCTCTGGACAGTTTTTTATCCAAATGGTCATTGAAACATATAAAGTGTAAAATTTAATACATAAGTCGCATACATTACATATAATACATTTCAAATTGATTTTTATATACATTGTGAGAAAAAAGATAAGGATTAATATTTTTCCAAATGAATTTCCAATTACTTTAGGAGCATTTGTTAAAATTATTGTATTTTCTGAATGCAATACTCTGACACAGTTTTCAGAATCAATTGGTCATATATGTGTATGTTTATTACTGAACTCTAATTGTGTAGTTTATTCCATTAATCTGTGATTATTCATACTAACTTCAAATTCTCTTAATGGATAACTTTATATCAGGAAATCCAGTAGTGAAAGTTTGCAAGATTGAATTGTACCCCACATCTTTAAAATAAAATAAAAAGAACTGAATAAAAAACAAAACAAAAAAAACATTTTTTAGATATTCTAGATTCCTTTCTCACTTATAAAATTTTGAACTCAGTTTACCAAATTTTGTAGATCCTACTGAAGATTATATTAATCTTGAGATCAATTAAAAATTGTCTGATTTTGGTATCTTTGTCATGATGACTTCATAAAGTAAATGGAAAATTGTTTACTTCTGTCTCTTAAAAATGTTTCCATAGAATTACTGTTATTTGATCCTTAAATGTTTATTGAAATAACTTGTAAACCTAAAATGAGAAGAATGAATATTCTGTTGTTGTCAGTTACAGTGCTTCGTATATATTTTTTAGTTATATTTGCTTTATTTTTCTATAAAAGTTCTTTATTTCTTGCTGACATTCTGTCTAAATGACTTCACTGGTAAATTCTACCAAACTTTTACAGAAAAACTAGTATGAAACTTTCTCCAACTTTTTTTTAAACATAGGCATAAACGTTTTTTAACTTATTCAATGAGGCCAGCATTGCACTGATATCAAAGTCAAGAAAAGAGACAACAGAAAAAGGAAACAGTATAAATATATTTTTTTAATGAACTTTGAGCCAAAAATTCTTAACAAAATACTGCAATCTGAATAAAGATTCAAAAGAGTATGCTTCATGATCAAATAGGTCTTATTTCTGGACTATTTTGAAAGAACATTCCAGCATATGATGATAAATTAATGTAACACAGCACACTGACACAGTAAAGGAAAATAATCACATATTTATTTCAGCTGATGCAGAAAAAGCATTTAATAAATTTTAACATTCTTTTATTTTAAAAACAAAAAAGAAATCTACAAATAGAAGCTACTCAACATAATAAAAGTCATATTTGACAAACTCACATGCAACAGTGTACCTAATGGTGAAAGACTAACAGCTTTCTCTGTAAGATTAGAAACAAGGCAAGGGTGCTCTCTTTACCACTTTTATTCAAAATTGCACTGAGATTTTAGCCAAAGCAATTAGGTAAAACTAAGAAATAATTTATTTAAAGGAGCATAAGCAAAATTATTTCTGTTGAAAATCCTAAAATATCTCCAAAAAATCCTGTTAGAAATAATAAATAAATTCAACAAAGTAGCAGAATACAGAATCAACAAGAAAAATTATTTCATTTCTATACACTAACAACAAATATCTTAAGTTGATATTAGGAAAACAATTCTGTTTATAAAGCATGAAAAAGAATAAAATACCTGGTAAGTAACTTAACCAAGGAGGTGAAAGACTTGTGTAATAAAAACTCCAATTCATTGATAAAATAAGTTTAAAAAGTCATAAATAAATGTAAAGGCAGCTCATGTTCATGGTTAGAAGATTTTATTTTTTATTTTATTTGTTTTTTATTTTTATTTATTTATTTATTTGTTTGTTATAAAGATGTGGGGTACAATTCAGGGTTAGGTATACAAACATTGATCATGCAGGTACCGTTGTTGATGAGGTATGCCCCTCCCTCCCCTAGCAGTTCCCTCAACTGCCAGTCCCATCCCCCTTCCCCTGACAGTTTTCTGCTACTGCCAATCGCATTCTTGTAGCATTATTATTTTTCAAGGTCTCCTTATAATTGAGAACATATGGAACTCAGTTCTTTGTTTCTGTGGTAAATCACTGAGTATGATTGACTCTAAATTCATCCAATTTGCTGCAAAGTCCATATATTTGTCCTTCTTTATGACTGCATATTTGATTGTGTATATGTACCACTTTTTTGTAATCCAGTCCAGTTTTGATGGGCAACATGGTTGGTTACATGTTTTTGCTATTGTGAATACAGCTGCAACAAACATACACATGCAGGTATCTTTTTTGTAGAATGAGTTGAGTTCCTCTGGGTATATTCCCAATAGGAGAATTGCTGGGTCATATGGAAGGTCAATTTCTAGTTCTTTCAGAAATCACCCCACTGTCTTCCAAAGAGGTTGTACTAGTCTGCATTCCTATCAGCAGTGTAGAAGTGTTCTTCTTTCTCCACATCCTCGCCAGCATCTGTTGTTGTTTGTTTTATTAATGATGGCCATTCTTACAGGGGTTAGGTGGTACCTTAATGTGGTTTTGATTTGCATTTCTCTAATGATGAGTGAGGCTGAGCACTTTTTCATGTCTGTTGGCTGCCTGTATATTCATGTCTTTTGCCCACTTTTTAAAGGGCTTTTTTTTTTTTTCTCCTTTCATGGCATTTGAGTTCCTTATAGATCCTAGATGTTAGGCCTTTGTCAGATATACAGTTGGTAAATGTGGGCTGTCTCCCTGCTCTCTTCATGGTTTCTTTGGCTTTGCAGAAGCTTGTCAATTTAATGAGGTCCCACTTGTCTATCTTATCTCTCATGGTCTGGGCACTTCGGGTTTTAATCAAGAATCGGTTGCCAGTTCCAACTTCCATAAGAGTGTCTCCTGCATTTTCTAAGATTCTTACAGTTTGAGGTTTTACATTTATGTCTTTGATCCATTTAGAGTTAACTTCTGTGAATGGTGATAGGTAGGGGTCCTGTTTCAATCTTCTGCATGTGTTCAGCCTGTTTTCCCAGCACCATTTACTGAATAGGTTCTCCTCTCCACAGTGGTTGTTGTTGGAGGCTTTGTCAAAGATGAGTTAGTTAAGGACCTGAGGCATTGCTTCCAGAATCTCTATCCTGTTCCATTGGTCTGTGTGCCTGTTCTTGTACCTATACCAGGCTGTTTTGATTACTGTGACCTTACACTAAAGTGTGATACCTCCTGCTTTGTTTTTTTGCTAAGGATTGTTTTGTCTATTCGTGGTTGTGTATGTTTCCATATAAATTTCTGTATTGTCATTTCCAGGTCTGAGGAGAATGATGTTGGTAACTTAATAGGTATTGCGCTGAGTCTGTAGATTGCCTTTGGTAGGATGGACATCTTAACAATGTTGATTCTTCCTATCCATGAGCATGGGATATTTTTCCATTTGTTTGTGTCTTCTTGGATTTCTTTGAGTAGTGTTTTGTAGTTCTCATTGTAAAGGTCTTTCACTTCTCTGGTTAGGAAGATGCCGAGGTATTTCATTTTTTTGGTGGCTATTGTGAATGGGATTATGCGTTTCATTTGTGTCTTTGCCTGCTTGTTGTTGGTGTATAGGAATGCAACTGACTTTTGCATGTTTATTTTGTACCCTGAGACTTTGCCAAAGTCCTTTTTCAGTACAAGTGTGTTTTTGACAGATTCTCTTGGGTTTTCAAGGTATAGGGTCATATCATTAGCAAAGAGGGATAACTTGACTTCCTCTTTTCCTATTTGGATACCTCTGATGTCCTACTCTTGCCTAATTGATCAAGCTAGGACTTCCAACACAATATTAAACAAGAAGGGTGAGAGTGGGCAAGCTTGTCTTGCTCCAGTTTTCAGAGGAAATGTTTCTAGTTTCTGTCCATTTAGCAATATGTTAGCTGTGGGTTTGTCATAGATGGTGCTTACGATTTGAGATATGTTCCTTATGTATAGAAGAAATTTGAGGGTTTTTATCAAGAAGGGATGCTGGATTTTATCCAAAGCTTTTTGTGCATCTAATGACATAATCATGTGGTTCTTGTTTTTACATTTGTTGATGTATTTAATGATATTTATGGTCTTGTGAATGTTGAACCAGCCCTGCATCCTGAGGATGAAGCCTACTTGGTCATGGTGGATGATTTTTGAGATGTGTTTTTGGATTCGATTTGCTATAATATTGTTGAGGATTTTTGAGTCTACATTCATAAGGGATATTGGCCTATGGTTCTCTTTCTTTGTTGGAACATTACCCTGTTTGTGTATCAATGTGATATGAGCTTCGTTAAATGATTTGGGGAGAATTCCATCTTTCTCAATTGCCTGGAATACTTTCAGTAGAATTGATATCAGCTCCTCCTTGTATGTTTTGTAAAATTCTCCTGGAAAGCCATCCGATCCGGGGCTTTTTTTGGTAGATATTCCTCATATGACAGAGTCAATTTTCTGGGTTGTTATTGGTCTACTTAGTGTCTCAATGTCTTCTTGTTTTAACCTGAGGAGGTTGTGTAATATCAGTAAGTCCTCCATTTCATCTAGGTTATCAAGTTTATTTCCATATAGGTGTACATAGTAATCTCTGATAATCCTTTGTATTTCTTTGGGGTCAGTTGTGAATTGATCTTTTGTATTTTTAATTGTGTTTATTTTGACTTTTTCTCTTTTTTTTTTTTTTTTTTTTGAGTTGGAGTCTCACTCTATCGCCCAGATTGGAGTGCAGTGGCCGCTCCTGGTCACCACAGCCTCGCCTGCTGGGCTCTGGCAATCCTTCCACCTCAGCCTTCCAAGTAGCTGGAATTACAGGCATGCGCTACCACACCCGGCTGATTTTTTGATTATTGTGGAGATGAGGTCTCACTGCCCAGGCGGGTCTCGAACCCGCGGGCTCAGGCAATCCACTCACCTCAGCCTCCCAAAGGCGCGGGATTACAGGTTGAGCCACCGAGCTCGGCTTTTTTCTCTATTTTTCTTGTTCATTCTGGCTAGGGGCCCATCAATCTTGTTAATTCTTTCAAAGAACCATCTTATTGTTTTGTTGATGTTTTCTATAATATTTTTGTCTTCTATGTCCTGTATTTGGGCTCTTATTTTTGTGATTTGGATTCTTCTGCCAAAGTTGGGGTTTTGGTGGTGTTCTCTTTCCAGCTCCCTTAGGTGATTTATTAGGTACTCCACTTATGATCTTTCCATTCTATTGATGTGTGCTTGTAGAGATATAAATTTCCCTCGGAGAACTGATTTCATGGCATCCCAGAGGTTTTGGTAAGATGTTTCTTCATTTTCATTTGTTTCCAGGAATCTTTCAATTTCTTCTCTGATTTCAGTGTTGACCCATTCGTTGTTCAGCATCATGCTGTTTAATGTCCATGTCTTTGTGGGCTTTGGGGAAGTGTTGTTGGGTTTGGTATTTATTTTTATTCCACTGTGGTCTGAAAATGTGCATGGCAAGATTTCAACCTTATGGAACTTGTTTATGCTTGATTTATGGCCAAGGATGTGATCAATCTTGGAGTATGTTCCATGGGTTGATGAGTAGAATGTATATTCTGAGGTTGTTGGGTGGAATAATCTGTAGGTATCTACTAAGTCCATTTGATCAAGTGTCAAGTTTAGGTTCTGGATCTCCTTGTTGATTTTTTTACTCTGATGATCTATCTATCGCTGTCAGTGGGGTATTCATGTCCTCTGCTATAATACTGTTAGAGTCAATAACTTTTTTTAGTTTATTTAGTAGATGCTTTATAAATTTGGTGCTCCTGTGTTGGGTGCATATATGTTTAGGGTGGGTACTTCTTGTTTATGGTTTCAACCTTTTATTATTCTGTGTGTCCTTTTACAACTTTTAAAATTGTTGATACCTTAAAGATTGTTTTGTCTGATATTAAGGTTGCAACTCCTGCCTTCTTTTGTGATCCATTTGCCTGGAAACTCATTTTCCATCCTTTAACTTTGAGTCTGTATGCATCCTCTGTAGTGAGATGAGTCTCCTGGATACAGCAAATAATGGTGTCATGGTTTCCTATCCAGTCTGCCATTCTGTGTCTTTTCAGTGGTGCATTTAGTCTATTCACATTCAGACTGGTTATTCAACTGTGATTTTTTATCCCTGCCATGAGGTTCTTATAAAGTTTTTTCTTTGCTAGTTTTCTTTTGGCTTTGTGGTTGATGTATGTGTGTTTTCAAGATTCTTGTTGTGCTGTATTCTCTGTTGATTCTGTGTTCTGCTGTTCTCTTGGGAAATGTGCAGTCATTCATTTTTTTTCTTTCTTCTGTGCTTAATACCTTTTTAAGTGTCTCCTGTAGAGTTGGTCTGGAAGCTGCACACTCTTTTAGGGATTGGATGTCTGGGAAAGATTTTAATTCACTATCACTGATGAAGCTAAACTTGGCTGGGTAGGATATTCTTGGTTTAAATTAAATATCTTTGAGGAATTTGAATATAGGGGTCTAATTTCTTCTTGCTTGTAGTGTTTCTGCCGATAGGTCTGCTGCTATTCTGATTGGTTTTCCCCAGTAGGTAGTCTGATCTTTCTCTTTTGCTGACTTTAGGATTTTTTCTTTGGTGCCTACTTTGTGTAGGTGAATTATCATGTGTCTAGGGTTTGGTCTTCTCATTTGATGTCTTGTGGGGGTTCTCTGTATCTCTTGTGTTTGGCTGGTCACATCTCTGGTGAGATGGGAAAAGCTTTCTTGGATTATCTCATGGAATATTTGCTCCAAGTGGTTCTCCATTTTCGTTTCTTTGTTTGGGATACCAATCAAGCATAGGTTAGGCCTCTTAATCATACATCTCTTGTAGGCTTTTTTCCTTCTTTCAGAGTCTTTTTTCTATGCTTTTTTACAGATCAGGTTAATTCCATGTTCTGGTCTTCAAATTCTGAGATTTCTTCTTCGGCTAGATTGATTCTGCTTTCCATGTTTGTTATTTATTTTCTGGATGAAGTTTTTTATTGCCAGAATCTCTGTTATAAGTTCTTTCAGTGTTGCATCTTGTCTTTCTTGAGTCTTATTCACTCTTTCCAACCATTCCCTGATCCCTGGCATATTCTGGGGTCAGTCATTGGTGACTTCCATTGTTTGGACACCAAGGTCTGATTTCTCAGGAGTTTTGTCTCTGGTGGACTTGAAACTGCCTGAGATCTTCCTTTGACTTTTCCTCATTTGTGACAGATATCTTGTTGTTGTTGTTTTTTCTCTTTAGTTCTGTTATTCAGTGTCAGTGGGAGAGGCTTTCCCTTCTGATGTTTGCTCAGTCCACTATTCTTTCCTAATCCAGACTTTGGATTTGTTCTATTTTGAAATAGGATGGTGGATGGGAAGCCTTGTTGTCTCTTGTAGTTTTTTGAAATCTGAGTAAAGTGGGAGATGGGGTGCTAGGAGTCAGATGCTACTTGCAATTTAAAATGTTCACTTATTGTGGTATGTTTTCCCTGATATCCACTCCCCACCACCACTCTATATGATGATGCAAAGCAGAAACCAACACACACCACAAAACAACCTGCAATAATAACAGAGTGAGAAAAAACAAACCACAACAACAGAAACCCCCAAGAAAACTAGACACACACTCACATGCCTAGTACGAAGTAAATAGAAGAGAAAGACAAGAAGACCAAAGGGGGGAGATTAAGAAAACAGAAAAAAAAAAAAATAGAAAAAAGGTGAGAAGATCAGCTGGAACCCTTACGCCTCACACATATATTGACACATCTGCTAAATTTTACAAAAAGAATATTAAAAAGAAACTCCAGAAGAACAAAAGAGCAAAAACCAACAGCAAAATCAAAAGATGAATACTCAGTCATTTACAAACACATAGACAGAAAATGACAAATAAAAGCAGAAAGAAACAGAAAGAAAAACAAATTTGGGAGGGGATGCAGTTCAAAGCCTCACATACACATTCATGCACAAAGGAAAAAAAATATATATATATACTTTTGAGTTGGAGTCTCACTCTGAGGCCCAGGCTAGAGGGCAGTGGCATGCTCCCGGCCACCGCAGCCTCAACCTGCTGGGCTCCGGCAATCCTTCCACCTCAGCCTTCCGAGTAGCTGTAACCACAGGTGTGTGCTACCATGCCCGGCTAATTTTTTGATTTAAGTAGAGATGAGGTCTCGCCAAGTTGCCCAGGTGGGTCTAGAACCCGCGGCTCAGGCAATCCACTCACCTCAGCCTCCCAAAGGCACGGGATTACAGGCTGAGTCACTGATCCCAGCTAGGAAAATATTTTAAAAATAGATGAACTAACAAACAGTCAGAACTTTTTTAAAATTAAAAAATAATTGAAAATTTGAAAAAAAAAAAGAACAAAACAAAAACAGAGACAGGAAAACCTGTCCTCTTGTGGCAGGCTCTGTAGTTCTTCTTATCAGGTCCCTCCTGCAAAGCCACTTCTTTCACTCTCTTCTCAGGGAGTGGAGAAGGGCAGCAAGGTGGGTGGGGCTGCGGTCCTCCCCTCCCACTCTCCTGTGGTAAAGGAGATCTCTGGTGGGGATGTACAGGATAGTCTCTTCCCCAGTATGAACTCTCACGAGGTTACTCCAGCCAGGCCTATCCTGGAATGGGGTTCCCCTATTGCGGCTGATGTCCAGGCTCCATCTGGGTTCGTTCCTCTCAGTCGTGGCCCAGCTGGGTGGGTCTGACATTCAGAGGAGTGCTGGGGACTCACCACTGATCTCTTTGGAGGTCTTCCTCATTTTTTCTGACCACACCCTTTGTCCCACAGTTGGATCAGGGTAGGGGGTGGGGCCCCTGGAACTCAGCACTCTCAGGTCCCTCCAAAGTTTGTGTTCACAGGATATTTCCTCTGGACCACAATCCAGTGCTGAGTAGTTGATCTGCCATTCACAGAGATTGGCTCTCTGGGTTGCCTCGGCAGCCCCTTCCAGCACCTTGTTAGGTCTCTCTCCTATTTCAATGCTAAGGGAGCACCTGAGGCAATTGTTTGTGTGTTGCTTAGGCAACGGGTTGGAGACTGGGGAGACGGGGGAGCCGGATGGAGCAATGCAAGTTTCTGCCTGGAAAATGGCTGCAGTGGGTAGCTTCTTACCAGGCATGTATTTCTCTCTCTGATTTCCCCAATGTTCTCTCTCCAGAAATCAAATGGTGCACTCCAGCGGGTCCGGTATGCCAGGTGATGGTGTGCACCAGACACCAGGTGCTGGGAATGAGCCGAATTCAGTAGGTTTCTCTCTGGCACGTTCCCATAGCAGACGTTTCTGCAGCATACTTGGGAGCTGAGCTCTAATTTCAGGGTGATGGGAGCTTGCAATCACCCTCAGAGTGGGGACCCGGGCCAACTATCCCCTCAAATGGTCCTTCACGCTCCCACCAACGCCCGCCTATTCATGGGGAGAGTCCTTACTGTCACTTGCCTCCATGGAGATTTTTATAGCAACCTGTTGGCCGCCATCTTAAGCTCCTCCCATGGATTAGAAGACTTTATATTAAAATGTCATTAATCCCCAAAGCAATGCACAGGTTCAGTGAAATCCCTATCAAAATCCCATGACATTTTTTTACAGAAATAGGAAAATCTATACTAAAATTCCTATGCAATATCTAAAGACCTCAAGTAACCAAAACAATCTTGAAAAAGAACAAAGTGGAAGGATTCACACTTCCTGATTTCAAAATGTACTACAAAGCTACAGTATAAAAGAAGTACTGGCATAAATACAATCATATAGAACAATACAATGGACTAAAGAGTCTAAAAATGAATCCCTTACATATCTATTTAAATGGTTTTTGACAGAGATAATCTAATACAAAGATCATGTAATGGAGAAAGGAAAGTCTTTTCAACACATGGTGCTGTGAAATTCAATATCCAAATGGTGAAGAATGAAGTTAGATGCTTATGAAACACTATATATACAAATTAACTTAAAGTGTATTAAATTCCTCAAAGTCAAAGCTAAACCTATGAAATTTTTGAAAGAAAACATAGGAGGGAAACTTTATGACAATGTACTTATAATGATATCTGGATATGACATCAAGTACATAGGTAATAAAAGAAAAAGCAGATAAGTTGGACTGCGGGAAAATGAAAAACTTTTAGGCATCAAAAGACACTATCAACAGTTTTGTAATCTAAAGGACAGATTGGGACAAAAGCTGCCAAATCTCAAGCAGCCCATTTGAGGAAGGAACATTACAAACCCAAATATCTTACTTAGGATGAATGGTACAGTTAGAAATGGGGTCAAGGTCTCTGAGTCCCCATTGGAGGCTGGTCACCCTATACCCCTGTCTAGATAAAAGGAGAAAAGCGGGAATTCAGACTCTTCTGGGGTCCTTAGATACTGGAGCCCATATGGCAATATTTAGTTTCTCTTGGGAAAAAATTAAACTGATGACATGAATGAGTTTTAAGGCAAATGCAGTGACTCATAGCACTCATGTGCTTGTGATTCTTACATGCTTTGGGTCATTTTGGATCATGCTTTGGGTCATTTTGAGTCCTTGTGACCATGGTTCTCACCCTTGATTATATTTTAGGCATAGTCATTTTGGTTGCTTGTGACAACAAATATATAACCCCTCATAGCCAAAAATTTGAGCCATAAAAATGAGAAATATCTGCTCATGCTTGCCACCTAAATTGTCCAAGCCCCAGTGAGTTATTCAACAAAAGAAGTACTGCATAATTAGTGGAGAAAAGGACATTTCCTTGTGTGTTGTTTTTGAGTTGGAGTCTCACTCTGTCGCCCAGACTGGAGTGCAGTGGCCGCTCCTGGTCACCGCAGCCTCGACCTGCTGGGCTCAAGCGATCCTTCTGCCTCAGTCTCCCAAGTAGCTGGAACTACAGCCGCACGCTATCATGCTTGGCCAATTTTTTTTGAATTATTATTTATTGTAGAGATGAGTTCTCACCAAGTTGCCCAGGCAGGTCTCGAACCCGCGGGCTCAGGCAATTCACTCACCTCGGTCTCCCAAAGTGCGGGATTACAGGCTGAGCCACCGCGTCTGGCAGACATTTCTTTGTTAATACAGGACTTACTAGAGAAAAGTATGTTACATACCACCCTGTCACAATGCAACAGTGTAATTTGACTGGTCTAAGTAGTCTCTGGGAACTGGAGACTGATACGGACTATTTCAGGATAAATACCAAGGTTTCACCTGCCTCTGAGACGTTAAATAGTATTACTGTCACTGAAATAGTAGCAACACATACATAAGAATGGTACTTTGTTATTAATTGGCTAATGCCTTTTTCTCAATTCTCTTGTGGGATGAGAATCAAGAAAATTTGTGTTTATGTGGAATGGCCAATAATTTAAATTTACTGTGGTTCTGAAAGAATATTTCTTTTACTGAAATTTTATTTGATTGTAAAGATGTGGAGTGCAAGGCAGGGTTAGGTATACAAGTGGCCATCATTCAGGAAAAGTTGGGGCCTCTCTTTGGTCCCCACTTTGCATGATCTGAGATCAGGAACCCTTATTAATGTTACGTGTCCCCCCTAACCCCGTTCCCTCCCCTGGCAGTTTCCAGCTATTACCAATCCCTTTATTATTGTATTATAGTAAATGTTCAGGGTCTGTTTTTGCGTGAGAACATGTGGCAATTCCCCTGCAATATGCAACCAGTGGATAGGACTTGGCCTTTAACAAGCCCAAGTCACACAAAAGTTTTAATTATATATTACACCACTGACATCCTGATAATAGGGCTCTCCAAGAAACAGATGGCTTTGATATTGTGCTAATCATTGCTGTACTGACTAGTGCAGATTAGAACTACAATCCTGCTAAAGGCTAGGGCCCAACAAAATAAGTGCAGTTCCCTGGGGACGCTTGGGAGGGAAGCCAAAGAACTATCCCAGATATATTTAAGCGAAAACCATTGGCTCTTGTAGCATCTGCTGATAAAGAGGAAGCCCATCAGTAAGTAAACTATTTTAGGTAACAGAGACAGCATGAACTTTACCTGGGTATTCTTTTGACCCCCTTAGTATAAGGTGACTTACAAGGTCACCAACTGTGAATGAGGCTTCATGCAATGGCAGGCCTTAGAAACCAGTCATAAGCCATGGTTCAGTCTCTGCCTATAGAATTTTTAAAGGCTGCAAACCCAAATAAATTGCAGATATCTACAACCATGTAGGATGATTGGATGATTTGACAAAAGAAATGGCCACTGTGGAGGACTGACTTCTTGAATTTTGGACATAAATGTTGCTTGAAGTAGCTTGTTGCAAGATATATCCCTCTCATAGCAACTCCTAGCTTGCTATTTGGCACTGATGGAGACTAAATGTCTTAAGACTGGAGAGGCATATGTGATCTGAACTGTCTATTATCACTCAGGTGCTTTTACAAACTGCACAAGTAAAATTGACAGCCTCAACAGAGCTCAATTATGAAATGAAAGTGTTGCATTCAAGATCAGGCCTAGCTAGAACACCAAGAGACTGTTTACCTCCATGAACAAATAATTAGCCTACCAGAGGGGCCACACAACCCACGGGGGAGGTTATAGCTCCTTTTGCAACTACCTGGAGTCCAAGATTCAGAGACACACCTACCAATGTTACACCATGGTTTACTAATGGTTCTGTGACACTAAAATTAGAAAGGATCCACTGAGCTGAGGCTACCATCCAGCCAGTGGACGGCCATCTTTTTACTGAGACTGGACATGGATATTCCACCCATTGAACTAAACTCTGCACAGAAATGATGCCTGTGCAAACTACCCCTACCACCATATATTGTTACATGTTCACTGGCTCATAAATCCTTTCTAACAACCTCGCCATCTGGTGAGTAGAATGGCAACGGAGTGACGGGACTATGAAAGGATTTATTGTGTGGAAACGAGAATTACAGCATCAGCAATTATTCATTTTATAATAGCCAGAAGAGAATAATTCAAATGTTCCTAGTATAACAAAACACAAATATTTAAGGTAATGGGGATCCAAATTACCCTAATATAATTACATAGATATATCAGGTTAACACATTTATTCTGAAAATATGTACACCTAATATGCATTAATAAAAATATAAATGTCAAATTGAAATAAATATGGTGAAATGAGAATATGTTAGATTTTAAAAATTTAATAATGTTTTAATCACAAGGAAAAAGAATAAATGTCATATATCTGCAAAATTAAAAATTAAATAAGGAGGAAAAAGCAACAGAAAGACAACTGTAGTATAAATTCAAAATATATAAGGTACTAACTGAAAAAAGCATATAGGAAATAATATAAGTGAATAATAATAGCTAAGTTATAAGAGACAAAAATAGCAATAATTCACAATAAAATAATAAAATAACAAAAATATTAATTCAGAACCACTAAATATACCCATATAATTTCTATGAAAAACAATTTCCACTTTAATGTATTAGACCATAACAAAGTCTAAAAAATTTTAGGGAAATAATATGTGCAGACCAGTTTCTCAGAACAAAATCTACTGTAACTAAAAATCAGTGATGAGAAACAGAAAATTATTTAGAAATTTATAAAATCTTCCCTATATAACTCTTGGGTTAAATTGGAAATCAGAATGATATTCCATAATAAATAATAAAAACAGAAATAGCAAATCTTGAACATAGATAATGCAGTGTGCTAATTGGAAAACATATATACAATTTTTGCAATCAGTACACTGCATTATCTATATGCAAAACATATATAAATACATATGTAAATGTTTAAAGATGTTTATCAAAAACAATACAAAGTTGAAGCAACCAGGATAGTAAAGAAATTAGCCAAAAAGTATATCTCGCACTCATAATCCCAACATTTTAAACAGCCAAGGCAAAGGATTACTTTAGCTCAGAAGTCGAAGACCAGCCTAGGCAACATAACAAGACATTATTTCTACAAAAAAATTCAAAAAGTTAGCCAGGTGTGGTGATATGTGTTTGTAGTCCCTGCTACTAAGGAGGCTGAGGAAGAAGGATAGAGCCAGAAGGTCAGGTGAGACTGTAGTCAGTTGTGATGGTGTCACTGCACTCCAGTCTGGGCAACACAGAGAGACCTCAGCGCGCGCGCGTGCACACACACACACACACATGCAAATTAGCAAAACAATAACATATTAATGTCATCGTCCTCCCTTCCCAAAGTGTTGGTTCTTTAAAATAGTTGGATTCGAATATTAATATTAATAGTAAGAATCTAGGAGACAAATGTAGAGACTTTCCAACCCATAAAATTTGATGTGACAAAGTTTCAAAAGTCAGATATAATAGATACAAAATTACTTAAAATGAATCATGCCTATTTCAATAAAATTTTAAATTAATAGTTGAAGAAATAAATTTCTACAAAATTTTAAATTGGCTAAAGAAGCAGCAGAAAATTTTAATATGAAGATAATGTTTAAAGAAACTGAGATGTTTCATCACATTAAAAAAATCTCTTGTCTAAAATATCATGGTAAGTTCTTTCAAACTTATATTTTTGACTGAGGAAATTATAATTCCTATCTGATACAGATTGTTACAGAAAATGGAGAATAAAAGACTTTGAATTCATTTTATGGTGCTAGTATAAACCTGATTTTAAAGGTAAACAAAACCATTAGTAAATAAACACGCTCATCCTTCTAATTCTTTACTCAGCATAGTGGCTACAATGCACTTAATTCATTTGAGCAGGGTTTACAAATCTGTGTCATGGTCCATAGCACAAGAATAGCACATGATTTTAGCTTTGTATGTATAGTTTTTGTTTTTCTTTCTCTTTATTTTATTTTTTTAAGTAAGGGACTCACTCTGTTGCCAGATTTGAAGTGCAGTGGCATGATCATGGTTCACTGCAGCCTTGAGCTTCTGGGCCCAGGCAAATCCTTCCGCTTCTGCCTCCTGAGTTTTGACACATCTTTTACTTGCTCTGAAATTGTTGACAAATTAGAGCAAATCATTTCAGAAAAAATATACTTCCATTATCACATGTAATATTTTTATTATACCGTTGATGTCATATTTTCTCTATGTTTTTTGGCATTAACTAATGAAAAGCTAACAGAAGAAATAATCATAATTGATTATTCATTCAAGTTAGTAATAGTAATTTGGTGTCTGTTTTGTATTATTTAGCTTTATATTACTTTTACTTTCTTAATATTATTTGTATACTCGGGTTACATAAAGATGAATTTTAAACTAATTTCTTGTTTAAAAAATGATGACTAGGTTTTCAATGAAAATATTTATCTGCTATCGCTTGAGGCAAAGTCCTGCCAAATAATAACAAACACATATTCCTGCCCCTATTCCCTGCAATCAAAACAAAATAATAATCTTGAAATTCTACTGACTATCTAATATCAGGAAGAGTTTTTGAAAAACAGACTTATATATAAGGTTTGCCTCAACAAAAATCTAAGAACCTTTAGTTTAGTTGTGATAAAACATACATCATTTAAATAGTGACATAAAGAAAATTATTCAAATTAGCACCATCTATATACTGGTCATATAATTTAGTTCCATTTTAATTAACACCCAGAAAGCCTAATTGCCTAAACTTCCCTAGCATAGTCAGTGACTTTGGTATGGCTATGCATCCCATTTTTTTCTTCATGTCTGTTTGAATGCAGACAACACTTTTATTAATTCACCATGTATGTCTTCACTTGTGACAATTACATTATTTAAGTATCTTATCAACAGCTTTCATTTTTATATTAGTAGCTAAAGAAGAATCTTACTATGCCATGCAATTCCATTTTAACATATTTAGAGTGAAGTTGGAAGCATTATCTACGCAGTTTTAAAGGATTTTTTTCTTTTTTTTTTGAGTTGGAGTCTCACTCTGTCGCCCAGACTGGAGTGCAGCGGCCGCTCCCGGCCACCGCAGCCTCGACCTGCCGGGCTCCGCGATCCTCCCGCCTCAGCCTTCCGAGTAGCCGGAATTACAGGCATGCGCTACCACGCCCGGCCGGTTTTTTGATTTATTGTGGAGATGAGGTCTCGCTGCCCAGGCGGGTCTCGAACCCGCGGGCTCAGGCAATTCACTCACCTCAGCCTCCCAAAGGCGGGGGATTATAGGCTGAGCCACCGAGCCCGGCACTAAAGGATTTTTTAAATAAAGTTTTTGCCCATTTGTTTTCAGCAGAGTTGGACAGATGCTCTGGTCTGCCAAAGTCCCTCCAGTCAATGGAAATCCTCCAATCCACTTATATATTAGCGTGGCATTTTGAAGATGCAAAATGTGATTATACCAGCATCCCACATGCAATGTTTCATACTTGATCATTTTACAATCGATTAATTCTGTCATTATGAAGGCAAATGTCTATAAAACAGCTTTAGTTCCTTTCAAAGGGATGATCATTGACGTCTTCGTAACCTCAGGTTTCAGCACGCACAGTCCTCATCCCTCCTCGTATTTTCTCCAGCATGGAGCGCTACCTTCTGTGCTGCTTTTACGGAGTGGTCCTCTTATTACAGAACCATGCAACTTTGTTTCACAGGACTTTGCAAGGTCCTAACTTACATATTGCAATCATTTCAGTTATATCTTTATTTTTCACAAGCCCATATTCTCTGTAAAGACCTAGTTAATTTTAGCTTGCCATTATCCTAAGATGATATATGCTGCAGTGTAGCTGTTTGATACAATTATCAAATGAGAAAGTAATATTATGTTGTCAATGGGTTTAGTTATAGAGTTAATTTTCTTCTAAAACTGGTTCTGTAAGCAGTTAATAAATGTTTTACAGTGTCTCAAGAATAGATAGACTAGATAGACACATGATAGATAGATCGATAGACAGATCAATGGTAGATTAGATAGTAATCAGCTGTGATTATTGTTCTAAATGTACAAGATTCAAAATTTGTCTTTTAAGTCTTTTCAAAAGTATAGAGTTGTGTTTAAAATTGTGACAATTTAAGACATATAATTCTGTACCTTTCATAATTGTATACTGGCTTAGTCCCTCTTTCGCAAAGAGTACTGTGTTTACGTTCACTAGAGAGTAAACAAATACAAAGCAAACATTATTACTAATTTATACACCCCTTAAGTCTGGATCTAGACTATTTTGGGGGAAACTTGCTGCTGTTTGCTTTGCCTTCCCACTTTTCTTTTTAAATGTCTTTGACATCAATAAAGTCTACCCTGGTAGCAGACAATATGGCTTTCCTGACTTTGGGAAAAGAGCATATTTCAAATGAGACTATTTTTAAAATGTATGGTGTTAAAAAAATTTAATTTTTAGAATGCAAACTTTAAAAAGTTTTAAAATGTTTTTAAATGTAAACAGTAAAAACATATATGAAGAAAATAATCTGATAATCTCGTGCTCACTACAACAAAAAAGTATATTCAAACATTCAGTGAGGCAACTCAGAAAAACTATATGAGATTTCTGCATAATTAAATAATGTATCAAACTTTTCTAATATAATACATTATTTCTCTCTCTCTCTCTCTCTATGTATATGTATATATTCTTGTAAAAGTTTTTGTTTTTTTTTTTTTTTTTGAGTGGAAGTCTCACTCTGTCACCCAGACTGGAGTGCAGTGGCACACTCACAGCCACCGTCCTGACCTGCAGGGCTCAGATGATCCTTTCACCTTAACCTTCCATGTAGCTGGAACCACAGGCATGTACCACTACTCCCAGCTACTTTTTTTGATTTACTGTAGAGAGAGGTTTCACCAACTGGCCCAGAATGGTTTCTAACCCATGGGCTCAGGCACTCCTCCAGCCTCTACCTCCCAAAGTGCTGGCATTACAGGTTTGAGCCACCATACCCAGCTTGTTGAAGTCTTTGTAAAAGACTAATCTGTGTTTAAATCCCAGCTCAATTTAGTGTATCTTTGTGTCAATTGTTAACTTAGCTTTAATTACTTGTTGTACGAAGTGAAGATAATACATCCCATCACTTATTAAAATATTAAGGGGCTTGATTATAGGTGTTGCACTTTACAAGTGATGCATTAGACATTGTTGCCTAGATTTGTAGATTCATAATTTTAATAATATTTAGATTCCTGTTTTCAAATTCCCAAGAATGGGCCAGGCACAGTGGCTAACATATATAATCCCAGCACTTTGGGTGGCCTAGGTGAAAGGATTGCCTGAGCCCATGGGTTCAAGACCAGTCTAGGCAAGTTGGTGAGACGTCATCTCTACAATAAATCAAAAAATTAGCCAGCATGGTGGCATGTGCCTGTAGTTCCAGCTACTTGGAAGGCTGAGGTGGAAGGATCACCTGAGCACAACAGGTCGAGGTTGCGGTGGCTATGAGAGTGCCACTGCACCACAGCCTCGGCGACAGAGTGAGACTCCAACTTAGACAAAAAAAAAAAATTTCGAAGAATATATAAGACTATTAAATCAGCCTTTTAAATAGAAAAAAATACACAATAAAGTCTAGTTGAAACTACCACAAAATACAAGCATTTCCTATAGATGACACATGAAGACCTAAAAGTATGCCCTTCTCTTTTAATCTTATCGAGTCTCACTTCACACGTCCTTAGTTCATCTATTATGAACCACTATGTCTCCTAAGTCCTTCCCGTTAATTATAAATATAACTTATGCACACAAATTTTTCCTACCTTTAGTATATACGTTTTAGAGTATCTTTAATGATGGTAAAATGGCATAACTCTATATTGATCAAAATTTTAATGGGTGTGGAGGTAAAGATGCAAACACTAAAATGCATTGTCTAACATTTGATAATTTATTGCCTAGGAGATTTAAACTGTAGTTTGAAAATAAGTTTTCTATCTTTATTTTACATTGATTTCCCTGAATATTGAGGGATAATTGAGTCAAGGTCATTTCTGTCTTTGCTGTTCTATTACTTTTTAGGAAAGAATAACTTTAATATAAATCTAAAATTCCATATACATAAACCAATGCCTGGACCAAAAATATTTATCTTCTCATTTTACCTTATAACACATATATATAATTTCACTTTAAAATTATTATCACTGCAAAATAATTACATTAATATTTTTGTAAATTAATTTTCTAATTTTTATGTTTTCAATTTAGCAAAGATGGACACTTCCTAAAAGTTGTATTAATTCATTGTCCTTTATACTTGTGGAAAAAAGGCTTTTACTTCAAATGAAATGACAATCTAATACTAACACCTATGGTGATCACTCATGGTCAATAGGGACCATGGCACAATAATCTTTGGACCTACTTATTCATTGATGTCATATCAAAGAAGATAAAATAAAGGTTTTATAAGCTGAATTAATGTTTAAAGTATGACTTTTAACTAAAATATTTTCAAGAGCTTGAGTGAAAGAAATATGCCCAAGTTTTAATATTTGTTTTTTTGTCTTTACTAATTTCTATTTCTACAACTTGAGATTAAAAATTCAACATTACAATCACTACAAAAATTTTCCCAAACATATACAACAGTTATTTACATATTCTATTGCATATATATGTATAACCACATATAACTATTATGATATATAGACCAAATTCAGTTCTGAACACAAGAATAAAGTATATGTAAAGTTCTCATAAATTGTTCTTAATAATCATCAAAATTATACAAAACATCTAGTAAAATGGCAAATAAATAAAACATTGAGAATAGATCATATATGTAGACAAAATGTAAAATTAAGTAAATGAGTTTTTATAAAGTCTATTTAAATACTCTAAATATAAAATTATTTTCCCAAGTTTTTTATTTATTGTACAAAGAAACTTTATATTGCTTCCTTAGTTTTTAATATATCAAGGTCTTTTTATCTTCATATTTCTTCCTCTGCTTAAAATATATTTTCTGTTGTTATATGCCAATAGAGATTAGCCTGACAAATACCAACTTGTCCAACAAGCTGCAGTTTAAAATCACCTTTCTTGAATCCCTTAGTTTATTCATCTTTTTTGCCTTAAAATTTCTTATGCAAAAGGAAGGTAATGCTATCTTGTGTCAACATAAGTCACAAGAATCCCATCAGGAATGTACATAAGTATAGGGACCAGCATCTTATGTCTTGGTTAGATGCTACTAACTGCTATTAGAAGAGAGACATGCCTCTGTGCTCCTAAAGGGGAAAATAGTGAGTTCTCCGATAAGATGACACTTATCTCAAAAAGTTTTCCCAGTTTTATGTGAAGGTAGAGAAGATTACTGTGCCTTATATTGGAAATCTGAAGATGTGAGGAAGGCAGGGGCTTTCACTGATTGTACTGTAAGGAGACCAGTCAGAGTTTGTTAAAATAACACACTGACCACTTGATGAGACAAAAGGGTTTGAAGCAACTTGTGACCATTCTGTAGGTTTAAATCAAGGTGGTTACTCCAACGGGTAACATTTCCTTGAACCACAATTAACTCTTACATACCCCAATCCACTGAACTGTCCCCAAATAACACACTATTGGCTCCCCCATGTTTCCTCCTTCTTCTGACCATATTCACCAAATGGAAGAGATTAGAGACTGAGGGAGCTGGCATCTCTTGCCATCTGTTTTTCATCCCGGCTGTGTTCTCATCATTTGGCATCACCTCTGTCTACCTCATTGGTGCTAGGCCTATGCTGTTCTTCCTGAAACTTTCCACAATTATCAGTTCAGAACTCTTCTTCCCAGAAAGATGTGTCCCACTTTTCAATCTCCATTGGCTTATTGCACATTTATTTTGCTTTGTTTGGTTTTGGGGAGGTATCATACTCCTGCTACTCAGATCAGTCTATCTACATAACTGAAGTTTTAAGATACAGCACACCAAAGGTATTAGCGTAGTTTTCTTAAGGTATTAATACTTCCTGTAGATAATCATTAAAATATCTAAGTGTGAGAACTGCTGGGTTCTCAGATTACTCAATACATTTATTTTTAGTATGTGATTTTTAATTCTCTCTAGCTCATCTATATTTCTCTGAGAACTTGCTTTGGAAAACACTGCAATTATGACAGGATTAAACTTTCACAAAATGTTTTCACTCTCTAACTGGCAAGATCAGAAATGTCATGAAAAGTATACTGTTGCACAAGATATTTTCTACTTCAACTGGTTTCTGAACTCATGCAGACATATAGTCATATACATTTGTAGTTAAAATCTAAAAATCGCATTCTCAGGAGCCAAAAAAAAAAAAAACCAGAAGTGCTGTTTTCAATTAACCTCAAAGTTTTTTTGTCCTTATGTTAAAAAATTTATTGATCTAAGAGACAACACCTTGTAACTTTATATATATGTTATATATTTTATTCATAAGAGGCTAACAAAGTGAACTGAATGTATTTTATGATTGTTGCGTAGATTATTTATTGTAAGACTATCCAAAGCAACTCAACTGATAAAATGCAAATTCAGTTTTAAGTATGTGAATTCCTATTAAGATACTTAATTCACATATTTATGTAGTTTTTAAAGAATTTAGGTACATACATAGAGTGATATTAATATATATACCAACATATTACTTAACTACCCACCTCATTTCATTTTATTTTCCTCTAAGCACAATTAGATCCAGATATGTTTTATGGAACATTGAACTAGTAGCATATGAGAGAATCATGACCATTACTGCTGCTGCTTCTGACACAGTAGGAAGAAAATAGACCAATCTTCTCTCTTGATGGCTCCTGCCTGACCAGAGAGGATGAAGTAGTAGAGGAACTGAATCATTTTAAAAGAGGCATTTGTGCAGAATGAAGAGTGAACTATCAATTGAGTTGTGCTTGACAGAAAATGGTGTTTTTGCCTTTGGGCAAATTCATAAGAGTAAGAAGAAAGTTATATTTAATACCTTCTTGATTTTATGCAGTGAACATTGAGTTTTCCACTGTGTATATCAAAATAAATTGTATCTTGGTGTCAGAGTTATTATTATAGATAATGTCATTGAAAATAGAAACTAGCACTGCATTTAAGCTACTTTCCTGATGTTAAATTTACTTACATGAAGATAATATAACAAAATAAACAGAATTTTTATAACACTGAATTGCAAGCACAGATAAAAATGTTGAAATTCCAAAATAATGCTTAAAATACATGTTAATTAAGCTCTCACTACATAAGTTAATGATGAAAATATAGCTTTTACCTTCTGTGAATAACAAAATATCCTTCATGCTATATATGTGTCTACTTTTTTCTTATGTATTAAGTATAAAAAATGAAAGCTCTTTCTGTGTATTTGTATCAACCATAAAATTAAATAAATTACTATTGGATATTCATTTTTCTACCATTTTGGATTCTATTGGCTTCACTGGATTTCCCATTGTCTCATCTTTCTTTTTCTTTTTTCAAATAGATCAGGTATATAGCTTTTCAATTAATTTTTCAATTTCAAATCGATAGCCTATTCATGTCACAAAATATAAACAAATAAATCAGAAAGTGTAGTAAGACATATTGAATTGATAATAATTATTTTATGATTGTAATTTTAATTTCAAATAAATTTTAGGTGCTGTGAAGCAAATTATGTTAAGCATAGACTACTTTAAACTTGTGCATAACAAGTGATGATGCTTTACTGAATCAGTGAAAATAACTTTTGTTATAAACCAAAAATATAATAATACAGAAACATTCAAATAGATACTCATGATGGTTGAACTCATTCTTATATATATGTGCTGTTGGGGTGAGGGACTGCCTTTATGTGTATATGTATTGATGCTATGGATTTATAAACAAAAAAGAAATATATTTATATTTCTGTCTTGAAAATAGCCATAAAGGACCACTTTCATCAAGGACAGAATCACTGGGACCAGATATCCTGCTGATCTGTCTAAAGCAGCAGTGCCTGAGAAACCATATAGAACACAAAGCAGAGTTGCTGAATGCAGAAGGCAGTTGTGATAAAACTCACACTTCCATTTCCTGGTACTGCATATGCCTCAGGGAAAAAAATATGAGCAAACGATAGGTATTAGCTATCATTTGTTAGCTAATCTTGAATAGTGTAATGTAGTATTGAACTTGATTTTATATTCTAAGAGAAGTGCCCATTGTACTATCATCATTCTTTATTTCTTCCCTTATACAAGTGTCAGAAAAAAAGTTAATACTTCAGCATTTAATACTAATCTGTGCTCTTTATTTAATCCCTTATATTCTCATTTTTTATCATAATCAATTTGGTTTCTTCTTTCTTACTTCTCTCAATGTTTCTTTCCAATATTATAACTTAAGACTCAAGCAACAGCATCCTGAAATATTTCATATTTTTAAACAGACCATCCCTCAATTTATCTCAGTGGATGGATTCTGAGGTTCTTTCATTTTCTAATCTTATTTACCAGGTCTTGATGTCTTATCATAGAGATTAAAGGACACAGCCTATCATTCAGTGTGTTTATTTCACATTCCTTATATGCTTTAACAAATGGCATATTATTATGTATAATCCCACTGTTAATATAGTTCAATGGATATTTCCACAAAAATTTGCAATTGGTCAGGGAGAATCAATACAACAGCATCTTAACCCAGAAAATTCCATTTTTTAATTCACTCTTATAGTGTTATTAATTTGTAAATAGGCATATGGATCATGCCTATCATCATACCTAGGCTTTATTTCTTTATCTTTCAAACTGAATTGTATAATCTTCATTGATTGGAGACTCAGAGCTTTGATATTAGACTCATATTGAGGGCAACCCCTCGGGTTTCCTCCCATTGTGGGAGCTTTTCTGTCCTCTTGATAAATCCTGCTTTCAAAAAAAATTCATATTTCATATTGACAAGTGTACAATTAGTATTAACTTCTACAATCATGTATTAGATGCACTATAGACTATTACTCCTTTTGTCTATGAAAAGTTAATTTTAAAAAATTATATAGTTAGGGGGCTTCTCAAAACTTTATAGAAAGAAAGCCATAGGATTTTTTAAAACGTTCTATGGAAAAAAAATTCAAAACGCACTCAGCAATTGATTCTAATGCTTATATATTTTTCTGGAGTCTACTACCTCTAAATACATTACTCTAAGTATTGATTCTATTTCCTTATGTTTCAAATTATTCCATTTTTTCTGACTGCTGTGCTGGTAGAAAGTTAGCCATCATTATTTAACTACAACTTATTGAAAAGAAAGAGATATGAAATATTATTTAACAAAAGAAGAGACAACTATCATTCCACTGGGTCATCTGAGCATGCAATTGCCATTTATGAACCTTTAATTACACTGTGCATTATGGTTAGCAAGAAATTACTGAAAATCTGTTTAGAACTTGTTTACACTGTAGATAGATGTGGAAAACATACTAATCATTGTGGCAATAATTTTCAGTTGAATAGGATTAAATTTCTAATTGAAAAATTCAGATTAGATAGACTTATACTGTCAACATTTAAAAAGAGATGAGCAATATTATGGAATATTGCTGACTGACAATAGATATTAGAAAATACCCTTTTTTGGTCAGTAGTAAGAGCTGAAAGAAAGATGATGGTCATGCATAAATAATTTGCAGTGATAATCATTATGATTATAGAATAATAATATTTTCTATTATTGACCACAAAACAAGACAAAACAAAAGCTTTGCAATTATCATTGTCTGATAGCAAAATAAGAAACAGGTCAATTAACTGGGCTCAGTGGCTCAGCCTGTAATCCCGCGCTTTGGGAGGCTGAGGTGAGTGGATTGCCTGAGCCCGCAGGTTCGAGACCCGTCTGGGCAACTTGGCGAGATCTCATATCTACAATAAATCAAAAATTATCCGGGCATGATAGCGCGTGCCTGTAGTTCCAGCTACTTGGAAGGCTGAGGCGGGAGGATCGGCGGAGCCCAGCAGGTCGAGGCTGCGGTGGCCGGGAGCAGCCACTGCACTCCAGTCTGGGCGACGGAGTAAGACTCCAACTCGAAAAAAAAAAGAAACAGCTCAATTATTTTATGTTAGAAGTGTCAAAAAATTATATAAAGATTGACTGAGAGGGAATGAATATATATATATATAAATATTTATATATATATACATATACATACACACACACACACACACACACACACACACACACACTCACACACGTCCACAATTCCTTTTCTAAAACTCTAATTCTCCCAAATTCTGGAATCAGACACAATCATATAACACACTTGTAGAAAGCTTGATGTGAATTACCAAGAGGTTATTTATGGTCTCTATTTAAATATGATTGCATGTATGTTTTTTAGAAAACATTATCATAATTAATTTATAATTTCCCCAAAACCTGGTGAGACAGTATGTACTCACCAATTCTATAAAATCTAAAAATGCTAAATTCTGCAAGACATTTACCCTGAGAACTTTCTAATAAGTAATTATGAACTTGAACATCAAAAATCACTAATTTATAAGTTTCCTATATATTTTGTGATGACTAATTTATTGTGAAATGACTAAGAACTAAATAAAAAATAACCATGTATCTATAAAACATTTAAATGCATGAAACTTAGTACATATGAATTACTGTATGTGTCAATAAACTAGCATTGGATGCAAAACTCTCTCCCCCATCTTACGATATCGATATCAACCAATTTGTCAAAACTGTACTGATTTATACTGATGCTCTAGATTAGTATTAAGTCTTGTCTCATTCTTAGACATGTTCTGATTTTGGTTATGAATTACATTTTTTTTTCCCTCCCCCTTACTGTCTTCTACATCCCTCCAATTTCTCCAAGTTTCGCCAACTCCTCATTCTAGTGCTAGGGAAGTTTACCTTTTTCATTCAGCCTCGTGTCCTATAAGCAGTTTTTTGACTATCTGGATATAGTACTAACTGACAGAATGGAGGCTCCAATGTCAATTCACATATTAAATAAAAGCAAATTTATTTAAGAGGCAGATTTATGTAAGATACAAAAAATAACTTAAATAGGAATTCTAATATATTTTAGCACCACAATAAATCATTTTGAGCACTTCATATATTTTCCTTCAGTCTAAGACATAGGTAGACTTCAGAATGGCTCAGGTGAAGGCACCAAGCATGCTGAGAAACAGTGACACATCATTCCACACCTGAAGTGGAGCTGATTCTGGCTTTGTCATGAGTAGGGCCATTTCTCTTAAGATCTAGGGTTCTCTTTTATGCAGTTTTATTATGCCCAGATTGATTTTTAAACATAGGTAAAGTAGGTTTCTTTTGTACTTCAATAGTCAATTTGCTTTCAAGACCAGCTCCCAAGACACCTTGGGAGCTTGTCATCTTCTACTTTTGTCTCTGTATTTAAACTTGTGTGGACAAGTTCAAGATATACTTGATTCTGTGAAGATATACATATTTAGCTTCATGCCAATTTTCACTTCCTTATAGATACTGTTATATAATAGAAAAAATAAAGGCAAAATGCAAAATAAGCTATTTTAGCAGTATCATTAGAATAATTGAAAATTTTATTAAATTATCAATATTTTTCATTACATCAAGACAGTCAGTTCTATTAACAATAGAGTGGTTTTAAATTATTTCACTCTTTTCTATTTTTTGTTTCATTTTCTTATTAAGAGAGAATTTGATCTTACAGAAAAACCACATTTCACTAAGCAAATAAGATTATTGCTTGCTCTAGAACTTCACAAACTGACCACTCTTTCCCAAAATAAATTAAAATCAACCTGCCTTGGGCAAATATATGCTGTTTGCTTCTGTTCTCTTTCAACCTGATCAAGTGTAACAGATGTATTGCTAATATGGATCTGGAGACATGCCCTTAACAGATTTGAGTGAACAGATGAGCTGTCACAGAAAGTTTAGAAATTACATAATCAACAATATCTTCATGACCTTTAAAGCATCACCGATTAAATCATCACGTCTGCAACTTATAAAGTTATAACAAAATCAACTCATGTATATATTGAGACTATCTTAAAATATAACACAATAAATAGAATAATTTTAGGCTGGTTTATGTCTCTGATGTCTGTTGAAGAAAATTTTACTGGGATTCTTTTATTTTGAAGTAATTATGAGTTTCTAGAATCTATCTTTTCAAGAATCATGGCTTCCTTAAAATATACCATCTTTTTATGGCAGAAAAAAATTAGTTACAAAAAAAGTTCTTGCTATATTAAAAAAAACCAAAGTTTTCAGTATATATCACTAAAATTTAATTTTATTATTTCTCTTCTTAGAAAACAGGAAATCAAAAATATTTTTTCTAATGACTTTAGTTTATTGTCCTGATTTTTCTATTTATGTTACATTCCCACATTGAAGCTAAGTCAAGTGTACATACATAATTTGAAGACTGAATTCAAATGCTTGCTCAGGCTGAAAGCTGTATGCATTTAGATAAGAGGGTACAAGTAGCAGGAGGAAAAATAACCTTGGAAATTGTCTTCTATGTTTGCTAACTCAATATGATTAGTTAAATCAAATAACTACTATCGTGAATTTTCAATTTTACTTTAGCATAAGAATATAGAATGAATATTTTTCAAATATTGGTTTACCTTATTTTTACCATGATGTTTTGAAATATGCTTTAATAATAAAGCATACAATAAAAAAGATTTAACCCCTAAATTTCTGCCCTTATGTTTCTAATTAAATGACTAAATGTATAAATAATGTTTTTCATTTTATGCCAAAAAATGTTCTTATAAAATAGTAGTTATGTAGTTTAGTAAATAAATGACTAGAATTTGAATTAGGTTATCTATTCTTTTGTTTTCTTATTTCAAATTTTCAGTATGCAAAACAAACATAAAGAAGGGTAAACGGATAATATACTTTGAAACAGATTGAAAACATTTTGACATGTATTGTGGTTCCCTGAATTCTATGCAATGGCTTAGTTAAGGGTTCAGTATGACTCTCCTTTTTATTTATTTTTTTACTACAGACTGAATAATTGTCTATATTTTTAAAACAGCAAATATGAGGAAATTTTAATCTCGAATAAATAAGCAAAACAGTTATCCTTAGTATAAAATATCTTCTTTTTAGAAGCACAGGTGTATTAATAGCAAAGTAGAGTGTAATTATGATGGCAAGTCAGTAGTATACCTTAATGTTAATGAAGAATTCTAATCAATAAATATGCCAAATATATATTGATGGAGAAGAGACCAGAATTTATGGTACTGATTTTCAATAAGATAAAATTAACTAAAATTTTACATCAATAAATATAAACATAAAATTATGATTTGAGCCTTATTTCAGAATAACCATCATATAAATTAGCATTCTCAGTATAATCACTTAATCACTCACATACAATCTATAATACTCAGGTTGAAATACTAAAGCTTGGCTATAACAGTATAATTTTCTACCTTATTTGTAAATAGTTTTCCAAAACAAAGGACACTGTCTTCTCTTTAAAATAGTTGTAAGGTTTGCCTCATTTTCTTTCTTTCTTTCTTCTGTTTTTTTCTGAGGCAATATTTATATTCATTTATTTAACTTTTATTCTAAAGATGTGGGGTGCAATTCAGGGTTAGGCGAGCAAGGGGTGGGTTTGAGATCAGGTACCCTGATTAATGTCATATGCCCCCCAACTCTCCTGACAGGGACTGTTACTGCCAGTCTCTTTCATGTACACTATGAAAATGTTCAGGATTCACTTATGAGTGAGTACTCAGCTCTTTGTCTCTGTGATAACTCACTCAGTATTATAGATTCTAAATCCACCCATGTTGCTATGAAGTACATAGTTTTGTCCTTCTCTGTGACTGTGTAATATTCCATCTTATACATGTACCACATTTTTTTAAACCAGTCCACTTTCCATGGGCAGCATGGTTGGTTCTATATTTTTGCTATCATGAATAGTGCTGCAACAAACAAGCATGCACAAGTATCTTTTTTGTATAAAGATTTGAGTTCCTTCAAGTATATTCCCAGAAGGGAGATTGCTGGGTTGTATGGAAGATCAATTTTTAGATCTTTTAGAAATCACCACACTGTTTCCCAAGAGATTGTACTAGTTTACACTCCCACCAACAGTGTAGAAGCACCCACTTTTGTGCCCATCCTCTCCAGATAAGTTGTTAATTTATACTTATTAATGATGGCAATGCTGACTAAAGTTTGGTGATATCCCCGTGTAGTTTTGATTTGCATTTCTTTATGATTAGTGAGGCTGAACACTCTACAAAACATACAAGGAGGAGCTGATACCAATCCTATTGTAAGTATTCCAGACAATCGAGAAAGAACTGTCCCCTAAACATTTCATGAAGCTAACATCACACTGATACTCAAACTGTGTAAAGCTTTGGCAAAATCTCAGGGTCCAAAATAAATGTGCAAAAGACAGTTGCATTCTTTTTTTTTTTTTTTTTTGAGTTGGAGTCTCACTCTGTAGCCCATACTGGAGTGCAGTGCCCACTCCCGGCCACCGCAACCTCGACTCACTGGGCTCCAGCAATCCTTCCGCCTCAGCCTTCCATGTAGCTGGAACTACAGGCGTGCGCTGATTTTTTGATTTATTGTAGAGATAAGGTCTCGCTGCCCAAGCGGGTCTCGCACCTGCGGGCTTAGGCAATCCACTCACCTCAGCCTCCCAAAGGCACGGGGTTACAGGCTGAGCCACTCAGCCCGGCTGACAGTTGCATTCTTATATACCAAAAAACAACCAGAAAACCAAATAAAAAGCACAATCCCATTCACAATAGACACACAAAAAATGAAAAACCTCATGATTTTCCTAACAAAGAAGTGAAAGATCTTTATAGCCATCATCAATAACAAAAAATAACAGAGGCTGGAGAGGATGTGGCAAAAAGGGAACACGTCTACACTGTTAGTGAGAATGTAAACTCGTACTGCCTCTGTGGAAAACAGTGTGGCAATTCCTAAAAGTTCTAAAAATCCACCTTCCATATGATCCCATAATCCCCCTACTGGGAATATACTTGGAAGAACTCAAATCAGTCTATAAAAAAGATAGCTGCACACATGTTTATCACAGCATTGTTCACAATAACAAGAACATGGAACCAACCATACTGCCCATCAAAAGAGGACTGGATAGAAAAATGTGGCACATATACACAATGGAATACTATGCAGCCATAAAGAAGAACAAAATCATGAACTTCACAGCAACCTGGATGGAATTAGAGTCTGTAATACTGAGTGATCTTTCACAGGAACAAAGAACTGAGTATCACATGTTCTCACTCATAAGTGGACCTTGAAAAACTATCATAATACTATAAGAAAAGGATTGACAGTACCGGGGAAACTGCGGGGGATGGGGGTGCGGGGAGGTGGGATTGACAGTGGAAATCTGCCTGGGGAAGGCGGGGCACACTTCATCAGCAAGGGTATCTGCACAAAGAATATTGGGAGCTTGTCTTGAAAGCAAATTGACTATTGAAGTACAAAAGAAACCTACTTTACCTATGTTTAAAAATCAATCTGGGCATAATAAAACTGCATAAAAAAGAACCCTAGATCTTAAGAGAAATGGCCCTACTCATGACAAAGCCAGAATCAGCTCCACTTCAGGCATGGAATGATGTGTCACTGTTTCTCAGCATGCTTGGTGCCTTCACCTGAGCCATTCTGAAGTCTACCTATGTCTTAGACTGAAGGAAAATATATGAAGTGCTCAAAATGATTTATTGTGGTGCTAAAATATATTAGAATTCCTATTTAAGTTATTTTTTGTATCTTACATAAATCTGCATCTTAAATAAATTTGCTTTATTTAATATGTGAATTGACATTGGAGCCTCCATTCTGTCAGTTAGTACTATATCCAGATAGTCAAAAAACTGCTTATAGGATATGAGGCTGAATGAAGAAGAGTGACACTTCCCTAGAACTGGAATAAGGACTCTTCTTCTTGTCATCTTCTACTTTTGTCTCTGTATTTAAACTTACGTGGACAAGTTCAAGATATAGTTGATTCTGTGAAGATATAAATATTTAGCTTCATGCCAATTTCCCAAATATTTTTCATTTTCTTATAGATACTGTTGTGACAATAGGAAAAATAAAGGGTACCTGCACAATGAATATAAGAAAGGGAATGGCAGTAGTGAGATACTGCCAGAGTGGTGGTAGTGTACAACATCAGTAAAGATACCTGATCTCAAACCAGGCAAAGTCAGGACTAAAAGGAGGCCCAGACTTTGCCTGTATGATGACCACTTCATATCTAATGCTGAATTGTACCCCACATCTTTAAAATTTAAAAAAAGCAACAACAAAAAAGAAAGTGAACTATAGAACAATATTCCTGATGAACATATATGCACAAATTCTCAATAAGATTCTAGCAAATCAGATCCAGCAACACATTTCAAAAATTATCACCCATGAACTGGTAGGCTTCCTCCCTGGTATACAGGGCTGATTCAACATTTGTAGGACCATAAATGTAATTCAGTACAACAAAAATGTAAAACAGCAACCATATGATTATATCATTAGACAGAAAAAGGTTTCTACAAAATCCAGCATACCTTCTTGATAAAAACACTTGAACACATAGACATAGAGAGAATGTACCTCAAAATATAGTAAGAACCATCTACAGTAAACCCACAACCAACATATTGCTAATTGGACAGAAATTAAAAGCACATCCCCTGAAAACCATAACAAGACAAGGCTGTCCACTCTCACCCTTCCTTCAACATAATGTTGGAAGTCCTAATCTTATTTTCATACACAAAATTTGTTGTTACTCCCAACAACTCACACAAATATATAATAAAAATAATCTCCATCACCATGGAAATAAATAACTCCAATAAGCAATTTCTCAACAGTATAGGGTTAAAATCAAACGTGCTGTATTTATTGTCTTAAATATCATGGAAGTTAGAAAACTCATGACCTTCTTTAAAAATAATGTGCAGTAGTTTGTGTTTATTTTTCAGTCTCACTTAAATATTTTATATATGGGTGTGAAGAAAGACTATTAATATGGAGAACTAACACATTAATCTTAATAAACATTTTGTTCTTATTCTTGATATAGTTTGTTGTTACAAGATAAATAATTTTCCAGTATCCATGCCAATGTGCAATCTAAAGAATATTCAGAACATGGTCACTAACATAACTGGATAATCTCTAATAGTCATGTGCAACTTACAAAAATTGAGTTCAAATGCATCATTAAGCAGATACTCTATATAACTAGTGTTTTTAAAAATTTGTTCAAAGTTAATACATCAAATGGTTTACAAGCTCATATACAAAATTAAGAATAATGATGTTGTAGAATTAATCACCATTTTAAACAAAAGGTAATTTTTGAAAAGTAATACATATTTGTGGAAGGAAGCATAAGGGGGCAGAAAATAGGTCTCATTAACTGTTGGATCCTGGAGGTCAGGAAATATGGCACAATTCTACACTTGATCTTTCTTATTTTCATTTCAACTTAAAATTTCAAGGTTCAAATACATCTGAAGCCACTCGTTTGATAATTTTATCTATGCCAACATATTCTTATGTGATTAAAATCCATAGCTTTGAAAATATTGGTGATGGTGAATTCAGTGTTTGTTACGGCAGATTATCTTTATTCCCATAACATAATAAATACCTAGTAATCTTTTGAGTTATAGAAAATATGTAATTATCAATAAATTAAATATTCTCATCCATGGAGAAAATAGCATTTATAAAATTTACAAAATTCTCCACAAAACGTTCTTTTGAAGCTGCTCTGTCTAAAACTTCTTGTATTATTGTGCTACATATCTTAAGTCTTTCAAAATGAGAGACAATTGATATTTTCTCTTAACTTCTTGATTCTTTAAATTTATCTGATAGGAACTTAGGCCCACTATTTTAACAGACTTAATGGACTTGAAAACGAGTTACCAAAGATTTTTTTTTTTTTTTTTTTTTTGAGTTGGAGTCTCACTCTGTCGCCCAGACTGGAGTACAGTGGCCGCTCCCGGCCACCGCGGCCTCGACCCGCTGGGCTCCGGCGATCCTTCCGCCTCCGCCTTCCGAGTAGCCGGAATTTCAGGCGCGCGCTACCACGCCCGGCCGGTTTTTTGATTTATTGTCGAGATGAGGTCTCGCTGCCCAGGCGGGTCTCGAACAAGCGGGCTGAGGCAATCCGCTCACCTCAGCCTCCCAAAGGCGCCGAGCCCGGCACCAAAGATTTTAAATTCCTCACTCATCTTTTCTTTAGTGTTAATACTAATGCCACGAAATGATTAAATACTGTACATAGCTAATTGTCACTAAAAAAAAGTATACGGATTTTACTGTTATATGTAAATGCTGAAAGACAAAATCGGTAGTTTTGATTGAGTAAAGCAGTGTGGGGAGGAAAAAAAGCAACTCTAGAACCAAGATAGAGAATAAGATGTCTTCTAACAATTGGTGGTTAAGTATCATTATCTTCAAAGTAATAATAAAATATTCTTATTACTCTTCTATTTTTATTGTGTGTTTGAAGCAGAAAACAGTCTAGAGAAGTTGCAACTATTGTCCAGGGAATTACTCACAAGTCTGTGATATAAAGTTTGCATTGTATTAGTTATTAGGTATAAGGAATCATCATTTTTTATTATTTATTTATTTATTTATTTATTTTTTTGAGTTGGAGTCTCACTCCGTCGCCCAGACTGGAGTGCAGCGGCCGCTCCCGGCCACCGCAGCCTCGACCCGCGGGCTCCGGCCATCCTTCCGCCTCCGCCTTCCAAGTAGCCGGAATTACAGGCGCGCGCTACCACGCCCGGCTGATTTTTTGACTTATTGTAGAGGTGAGGTCTCGCTGCCCAGGTGGGGCTTGAACCCGCGGGCTCAGGCAATCCACTCACCTCAGCCTCCCAAAGGCGTGGGATTACGAGCTGAGCCACCGAGCCCAGCTAACATTTTTAAAAATAATGAAATAATTTAAAGCAAATTAATTGCCCACAGATAAGCTAATGGCAGTATAAAAAAGGAGAGCAATCTATATGCATTGATGTGAAATAAAGACCCATACATTAATTAGTAAAAATATACATTAAGAATAGATTTATAGAATAATCCCACTGGAGAACTACTGTGTGTGTATAAATATGGAAATTTTGAAGATTACATGAGGGACAGTTTTTAGTGTGTCTTACTGGTTAGATAGTCAATTCAATGAGATGTAAAAACTTAGCAAGATTAAATTAATTATTTTAAATATATTCCCTGTTGTATAGTTTAAATTGTTTTATACTTAAATAGTTATTGTTTATAAATTAAAAATAACTCTTTAAGGAAAAATTGCAGCTGAAAATGCATAGGAAGGCAGAGAACATGCCAATGAAGAGGCAATATTCTGACTCAATTTTGACATAGAAAATGTTAAGGTACATAATTTATAGTAGCATTCCCCTAAATTATGTAAGATTGAGAAATTTTGAAATAGAAATACATGTCTATGTCTCAATAAAATGAGTATGAAAATAAATAATGAAAATCATAGATAGTAACCCTTTGAATAAAAGTATCTTCCAACAAACTACTTACTAACTATAAACTGGAAAACAGTAACTTTTCAGTGTAAAAAAACTGGTGGCCACTACATTAACCAGTCATTAAAATTAACATTAAAATTATTAAGACAAGTCAACACCACATACTTCCAAGGAGAATTTACTGTAGAGAATAAATTAGTTCACTGATAGTTTTGAAAATTACTACTGAATTTAATTAAGAAGAATCTCTATGCAACCCCAACTTGAGAGCTATTCTACAAAATAACTGTCCTTTACACTTCCAAAATATCAATTAAGAGATACACAAACAAATAGCATGAAGCACTGCTACAGATTACAAGAAGATAAAAAAACTTGACAACTAAGTCAAATGCATGTTTCTGGATTGGTACAAAGACTGGGAAAGCCAACAACTTCAACAAACATTAGTAGAATCATGTCACTTATCTCTTTAAGTAAAATAAGAATCTATGATTCTAAACTGATATACAGTATAGACAGATGTATAAATATGAAATAAAAATAAATATAAAATCTAAGTGATAATGTAACTAAAGGAGTAATATATTTATAAATTATAGTGGATACTAAACTAATACACATTTGAAAAAGTGTAATAATTCCATAAATAGATATGAATCTATGTTCATTAATAAATGTGTGCATTCCAACCATTAACATGCATCCCTCTGTATCTGTGAATAGACTAACTATTCCAACTGACACATTAAAAATTTATAAAGATAAGAAACTGAGCTCTACTAATTTTCTATACTATTTCTTCACTATATGAAAATGCATATGTTTTAGATAATATTACTTTATATGTTGTTTATATTAAATATGCTGGTTATATATGCCTTATTTTTTGGCTTAATTAATTTTCTTCAGAATATCTCAAAATTCTGCCACATATGAATTTTTTAACCTTAGTTAAATCTGAGTCATGTCAATCAGAGAGGCAATCTGGGAACTGTTGATTCTGTGAATAAAGTATTAAATTCATTGCTGAATAATTTAAACATGCTTATATAGATATTCCTCAAATCTCAAAATGATGTAAATCACAAGTATGTTCTTGTATCCAGCAAGTTTATGTTCAAGATTATTTTTTAAAATTTTAGCAGTAGAGAAAACAGAAAAAACAGGAAAGCAGCATTAGTAATATTAAGAATCTCACAAGATATGGTTAATGTTTTCATCTAAAAAGATATTTGGAATGAGGAAGACTATTAAGGAAAGTATTTAATTGAACTGCTGTATGCAGAAAAGACTACTCATGTGCTTGCCAAGTAGTTGAAAGAGAAATGATTTTTTTTTTTTATAATAATTACAAATCTGTGTTGCTCTTATGACAAAGTTGGAAACTGTATGAACAATATACCTGAATTATTTAAAGTGTGTAGGTACAATTTTGAATAATTTAATCCAAATAAAATGTTTGTATTTAATTTTTCTCATATAGCTTAATTTCAATCTCAACATACACGTTTATTTTCTATTTCTGCAAAACAAATGGCACATTGCAGTTTCAGCATGACAAGTAAATCCTGACTCACAGTCTCACAGGCTGCAATCAAGGTGTTTGCTGGCCTGTTTTTGTTGTTGTTGTTGTTATTGGAGCTCAGAGTCCTCTTAAAAGTTCATATGGCTTTTAACAGTATTCAATTTCTTGTGTTTGTAAAACTATGGGTTTTCCTTCTTGCTGGTTTTCAGTGGGAGGCTGCTCTTCTCTCCTCTACCCTAGACATTATCTTTTCACAGCCTCTCTCACAACAGAGCTGCTTACAGTAGAAAATACTTTTTATCTTTTTTTCAGGAAGGACAAGTCTCTCTTCTTAGGATGCCCACTGATCAACTCTGGCCCACCCAGAGTAATGATCTTTTTGAGTAATTCAAAATCAGCTAATTTAGGATTTTAATCTCATCTGGAAATTACCTTCACTTTCCACATCTTGTCACAAAAGTTATCCCCATCTGTTCACAGGTTCTATTCACACTCAATAGAAGAAATTTTACAAGGTGTGTACATCAAGATGGGAGATTCTGACCATCTTAGAATTCTGCCTAGAATAACCTTGTTAGTTTTATATTTCTGAAGAATAAGTGATAACAAATTTGACAGCTTAATACACTACCAATTTATTTTATTTTTTTTTTTAATCAATATTTTTTTATTTTGATATTGTGGGGTACAGTTTAGGGTTAGGTATACAGATATGCTTCGTTCAGGCCCCCTTGTTGATAAGGGGTGTCTCCCCATCCCCAGACAGATATTTACTACCGTTAATCCCACCTCCCTTCCCCTCCCCCCCCATAGTTTCCCACCACTGGCAGTCATTTTCTTATAGTATTACGTTGGATGTTCAAGGTCCACTATATGAGTGAGAACATGTGATACTCAGATCTTCGTTTCTGTGAGAGGTCACTCAGTATTATAGACTCTAGTTCCATCCAGGTTGCTGCGAAATTCATGATTTTGTACTTTTTTACGACTGCATAGTATTCCATCGTGTATATGTACCACATTTTTTTAATCCAGTTCTCTTTTGATGGACAGCATGGTTGGTTCCAGGCTCTTGCTATTGTGAACAATAATGTGATAAACATATGTGTGCAGGTATCTTTTTGATAGAGTGATTTGAGTTCTTCAGGGTAGGGGGATTGCGGAGTCATATGGGAGGTCAATATTTAGAGTTTTTAGGAATCGCCACACTGTTTTCCACAGAGTTTGCACTAGTTTGCACTCCCACCAACAGTGCAAAAGTGTTCGCTTTTCACCACACCCATTTATTATTACCCAGTTGCTCAAGGTCAGCAGTTTAGGCACAGCATATTTAGGTTCTCTACTCAGGATTTCAGTGTGTAATCAAAGAACAAATGGGGCTGATATCTCACCTGAGGTTCACAGTCCTCTTGCAAGTTTACCAGTTGTTGGCACAATGCAGTACCTTGTAGTTTGGAACGGAATTCTTCATTCCTAATATCAGTTGGGTCTGTTTCAGCTTCCAGAGACTACCTACCTATATATATATATACACACACACACATAGGCAGATCCCCCAAAACCAGGATCTGATTTCTTTAAAAATTGTGTAATTTTTCTTACATGTTTAAACTTCAGTCACCTTCACATTCTTGCCCATACACCTATCAAGATTCGTTTTCCACTGCTCAAAACAGTTTTGAACTCGTCAATTTAGATGGCTTTTAATGTTTCTGCTGTTTTTGTTTCACCTCTTTCACATGAGCAAAATGTTTCCCTTTGAGAATGTTTCTTTTTCATTAGGGGAAACAAAAGTCAGTCAGCGTGAGATCAGGTCAATGAGGAAGGTAGGACACAGGGGTCACGGGGACATGAAGGTCATGCTATTTTGGGTCAAAAACTGCTGAACACTCAACCACAGTGAGCAGGAGCACTCATAAATCACCCATCATAAAATGGAAAGAGTCTCTCCCCCAAAACTCACTCAAGCCAAACCACCTCTCACAATGCTAGCTACTACACTGATGAAGCTGGGTACCTAGAGTAATTACCTAGTGAGAGGAATCTTTACTAAAAGGGGCCCATCCACAAAAAATAATTCTGGGTTTTTTTGGGTCCACCTTATGTAAGAAATAATCATATTAATATAAACATCTTCACTTTTTAGATAAATGTGTGCATTGTGTCCTTTTTTATTACCATGGACATGATACAAATGCATATTAATATTAATGTAAAAATTGTTCCAGTTAGCTCTTATCAGATGGTTAAGAAGTATATGCTTTTTTCCTTGTGTTATAGGTTTAGGTACACTGGAAAAAGCTCAGATAGTTTAATACTAGATGTTCATAATTATTTAGTATTAAGTATTTAATACATTATTATACTATTAATACTAAATTTTAATCTGAATCATAAAATTTTAAGCCAGAGGATAACTTGAAATAATCAGTTCTAAACTCATAGTTTCACTGATTATGAACAAAAGGACTAGGAAATAACACATGCAAAGAGTTCAAATGTACTATATTAAAGAACAGTATACCTGGCAAAACACTTCAGTGAAAGATATGTAACTAATGCCCTTCCTCCCCGATTCTAGTTAGTTTATTCCAGAGTCAAGTCTGTACAAGACAAGTGTCAAAAGCAAACCTCAAACTCCATAACCCTCTACGTATTCTTGAATGGCTCACAATGCATTTGTTTAACTGAATATTTCTGGAATTATGTGTTCATTTCTTCTGAATGAACTCTCCATTAATGTATATCTTCAAATTTTTAGATTCAAGAATTTTGGCCTACCATTAATTTTAGGTGATAAAGTTTTTTGTTAATTTTTAAAAATTTTTTGCAGATTTCATGAACCATCTACTTCCTTTCTCCTTTCAACTTGTTTTTGTGCACCTAGGTTCAGAAATATCCTTCATTGGGGTAATCAGTTAATTAGGACAGGTTCCAGTCTCTGTGTTATATTGAACTTATCTGCACCCTTCCACAATTTATTTACAAATCTGGATTCAGTCTTCTAACAGGAATAATGAAATCATTAGATATTTGAGAACAGGGTCACAAAGTGATAAGAACAAGTGTTAAAAAGTAGATGTGAGAGTGCTGTCAACCTACAAAAGACACTAGAGAGCATTATCTCTAAATATATTGGGTTTACCTAGGAATAGAAATGACATTATGATGAATAAATAGAATGGCAAGCCACCAGAGCATTGGGTAAGGAAAGAAAACAGGAGAGCCTTTGTTAGCAAAAGAGATTTACATAATCTCCTTGAAAACAGAGTTCATTGGTTCTAGAGCTTCAAAGTCACAGTTGTTGTCAGTTCATTGGTGGAGATGTCATTACTGAACAACTTTTCTTCCGAGAACAGCTAATGTGAATTACTACAGACCAAAGATGTCTAGTGATAAACCTTATCAAAACAGGAGATGCATGAAGAACATGAAAGGGTTTGCAGAGAAGAGGGTCCAGAAGATGGCAGAAAACCAGCTGGAATATGTGGGTTCCTGTGTGAGTGAGTGTATGGAAAATTTTGTGTACGTGCTGGTGAGCAAGTGGGTGTGTGAGTGGCTGACTGAGTGAGGGCTCTCCTGGTGCAGCAACTGGTGCCACAGCTGCTGGCTTGAACCCTAATGACTCCCAGGATGCAGAAGGCGAGAACCATTTCCTTTTTTTTTTTTAATAAATAAACCCTCCCTGTGAAGAAAATGCTGGGAAAGACAGTCTAAGTGGTAGCTCGTGAGCAAGTGACTAGGTCTCAGGTGCTACAGCTGGTGCTGCAGTTTCTCTGCTTCATCCCTGGCTCTTGCCAGGTTGCAGAAGCTGAGCGCCATTATTTTTTTTTAATGGACAAAAGTTTTCCTACAAAAAAGCAGTAGGGAGAAACCATCGCCCAGCGTCTCCCTCACCATTGCAGCATGAAGAGTGACTGCGGGCTCCTAGCTTTTGCCTCACCACTTCAGCATCTGGCTGGGCGCTGGCAGCAGGGGCTGTGGAGGACATCCAGAGGCAAAGTGCCACAAAAGAGGCAACCCACCACCATCTTGAAGGAGGGGCAGGAAAGTGCTCCGACTTGGTCACCAAGGAGCAACAGGTCCAATCTCTGTGACTGGCGGACCAACTACTCAAGGATTGATTGCCACCCAGAGGGAATATTCTGAAAGCACAAACTTTGGCGGGCCTGACACGTGCTGAGTTCCAGGCACCCCACCTCCTACCCTGATCCAGCTGCAGGACAAAGGGTGTGACCAGAAAAGGGCGAGGAGCGGTGCATCTGGGGCAGATCCAAACCCCCTCCTCCCCAGCCGTCCTCTGAACATCAGACCCAACCAGCTGGGCCACCACTGAGAGGGACAAACCCAGGTGGAGCCTGGACATCAGTTGCAATAGGAGAACTTTGTTGTAGGACAGGCCAGGCTGAGGCATACCTGGAGAGGAGACAATCCAGAACCTCCCCACCGGAGGAGATCTCCCTGACCATACAAGAGTGGGAGGGGAGGGCGGCAGCCCCACCCACTCCACTGCCCCTCCTTCCCGGTTTCAGACACTGGAGAGTGAAAGAGGAGGCTCTGTAGGACTTGATTAAAGGAACAATTACAGAGCCTGCCACAAGAAGGCAGGGTTTTTTGTTTTTTAATTTTCAACTTTTTTTTCTAATTTTTTTTTTTTTTGAGTTGGAGTCTCCCTCTGTCGCCCAGACTGGAGTGCAGTGACCGCTCCGCAGCCTCGACCTGCTGGGCTCCAGGCGATCCTTCCGCCTCAGCCTTCCCAGTAGCCAGAATTACAGGCACGCGCTACCACGCCCGGCTGATTTTTTGATTTATTGTCGAGATGAGGTCTCGCTGCCCGGGCGGGTCTGGAACCCGCGGGCTCAGGCAATCCACTCACCTCAGCCTCCCAAAGCGCAGGATTACAGGCTGAGCCACCGAGTCCGGCTTTTTTTCCTAACTTTTAAAAATTTTTTGACTGCTTTCTTGTTAGTTCATCTATTTTAAAAATAGTTTTCCTTTGTGCATGGATGTGTATGTGAGGGTTTGTTCTACATCCCCTAATGTTTCTTTCTTTTTCTTTTCCTTTCTTCTTGTATTTGTTGTTTTCTGTTTATTTGTGTATGTGAATGATTGAGTGTTCATCTATCAATTTTGTTGTTGTTGGGTTGTTTTGCTCTTTTGTTCTTCTGGGGTTTTTTATATTCATTTTTTATAGTTTAAGGTATGTGTCAATATATGTGTGAGGGTTCAATCTGAATTCTTTTTTCCCCACTCTGGTCTTTTTGTTTTTCTTCTCTATTCACTTTGTACTAGACGTGTGTGTATTTAGTTTTCTTGGTTTTTTGTTGTTATTGTCTGTTTTGTTCACTTTGTTGTTATTCCAGTTTGTTTTGTGTGTGTGTGTGTGTGTGTGTGTGTGTGTGTGCGCAATTGTTTTTTGCATTGGTTTCTGCATTGCAACATCATATAGAGTGGTGGTGGAGAGGGTCTCAGGAAACACATGCCACAATAAGTGAACATTGCAATTTGCAAGTCGTTTCTGAATTCTAGCACCCCATTCCCTACTTTATTTGAATTTCAAAAACTTCAAGAGACAGCAAAACTGCCCATCCACTGCCCTATTTCAAAATAGAAAAAAATCCAGTGCCTGGAACAGGGGAGAATAGAGGACTAAGCAAACGTTGGAAGGGAAAGCCTCTCCCACTGACACTAAACAACAGAACTAAAGAGAAAAACAAGAGATCTGTCACAAATGAGGAAAAATCAAAGGAAGAACTCAGGCAAATTCAAATGCACCAAAGACAAAATTCCTGACAAACGAGACCTTGGTGCCCAAACAATGGAAGTCACCAACAACTGGCCCCAGAATATGACAAGGATTAGGGACTGGATGGAAAGAGTGAATAAGACTCCAGAAAGGCAAGACGCAACACTGAAAGAACTTGTCACAGAGATTTTGGCATTAAAAAATTTTATCCAGGAAATAAATAACGAGATGACAAACAAGGAAAGCATAATTAATCTAACTGAAAACAGAATCTCAGAACTTGAAAACCATAACATGGAATTAACCCAATTTGTAAAAACGTACAAAGAAGACTCAGAAAGAAAGAACAAAGCCTATAGGAGATGTGCGAGTATATCAAGAGGCTGGACCTATGCTTGATTGGTATCCCAGAAGAAGAAAGGGAAATGGAGAACAACAGCAGATTATCCAAGAAAACTTTCCCCATCTCACCAGAGTTGTGACCAGCCAAGCACAAGAGAAACAGAGACCCCAAAAGACATCAAATGAGAAGACCAACCCCTAGACACATAGTAATTCACCTACACGAAGTATGCACAAAAGAAAAATTACTTAAGGCAACAAGAGAGAAAGGTCAGACTACCAATCAGGGAAAACATTCAGAATAGCAGCAGACCTACTGGCAGAAACACTACAAGCAAGGAGGGACTGGAGCTCTATAGTCAAAGTCCTCAAAGATAATTAATATTAACCAAGAATTTCCTATCCAGCCAGCTCAGCTTTATCAGTGATGGGGGATTAAAATTCTTCCCAGACATCCAATCCCTAAGAGATTATGCAGCTGCCAGAGAGCTCTACAGGAGACACTTGAAAAGGTATTAAACACAAAAGAAAGAAAACAAAAGAATGACCACACACTTCCTAAGAGACCACAGGAGCATAGAATCAATAAAGAATGCAGCACAAGATACTTGAAAACACATACATACATCAACCCCAAAGCCAAGAAAACAAGCAAAAAAATATTTTTATAAGAACCTCATGACAGTAATAAACAACCACATTTCAATAATCAGCCTGAATGTGAATGAACTAAATGCACCACTGAAAAGACACAGAATGGCAAGTTGAATAAGAAACCATATCCCAATTATTTGCTGCATCCAGGAGACTCATCTCACTACAAAGGGCACACACATCCTCAGAGTTACAGGATGGAAAATGAGTTTCCAGAATAAATGGATCTCAAAAGAAAGGCAGGAATTGTGATCTTAATATCAGAGAAAACAACCTCTACACTATCAAAAATTTTAAAAATGCAAAAGAACACTATATAATGATAAAATGTTCAATCCATCAACAAAAAATATCCATCCTAAACATATATTCACCCCAAACAGGAGCACCAGCCTTTATAAAGCTAAGTAAATTTTTAAAAAATTGACTCTAACACTATCATGGAGGAGACTTGAATACCCCACTAACAGCCTTAGATAGATCATCAAAGCAAAAAATCAACAAGAAGATCCAGAACCTAAACTTGACACTCGGCCAAATGGACTTAATAGAGATCTACAGATTATTCCACCCAACAATCACAGAATACACATTCTGCTCATCACCACATGGAATGTACTCCAAGATTGATCACATCCTTGGCCATAAATCAAGCATAAACAAATCCCATAAGGTTGAAATCTTGCCATGCATATTCTCAGCCCACAGTGGAATAAACACAAATATCATCACCAACAAAATTTCCCCAAAGCTCACAATGACATGGACACTAAACAGCATGATGCTGAACAACTACTGGTCAGCACTGAAATCAAAGCATAAATTAAAAGATTCCTGGAAACAAATGAAAAAGAAACATCTTACCCAAACCTCTGGGATGTCATGACATCAGTTCTAAGGGGTAATTAATTTCTCTGAGCAGACATCAAGAAAATGGAAAGATCACAAATGCAGAGCCTAACAAATCTCCTAAGGGAACTGGAAAGAGAAGACCAACAAAACCCCAACTTCAGCAGAAGAATCCAAATTACCAAAATAAGGGCCCAAATACTGGACATAGAAGACAAAAATATCATAGAAAACAGCAACAAAACAAAAAGCTGGTTCTTTGAAAGAATTAACAAGATTGATAGACCCCTGGCCAGAATGACCAAGAAAAAGAGAAAAAAAGAAAAGCCCAAATAAACATAATCAGAAACACTAAAGATCAAATCACAACTGACTCCAAAGAAATACAAAAGATTATCAGAGATTACTGTGTACACCTACACGGAAACAAACTTGATAACCTAAATGAATTGGAGGACTTTCTGACATCACACAACCTCCCCAGGTTGAAACAAGAAGATGTTGAGACACTAAAGAGACCAATAACAACCCAGGAAATTGACTCTCTCATACGAAAGCTGCCTACAAAAAAAGTAGCCTGGACCAGATGTCTTTCCAGCAGAATTCTACAAAGTGTACAAGGAGGAGCTGACACCACTCCTATTGAAAGTATTCCAGGCAATTGAGAAAGATGGAATTCTCTCCAACTCATTTTACAAAGAAATATCACACTGATACCCAAACCAGGTAAAGTTTCAACAAAAAAAGAAGACTCTAACCCAATATCCCTTATGAACATAGATGCAAAAATCCTCAAAAAAGTTCTAGCAAATCAGATCCAAAAACACGTCTCAAAAAGCATTCACCCTAATGAAGTAGGATTCATCCCCAAGATACAGGGCTGGTTCAGCATTCACACGACCATAAATGTAATTGAATACATCAACAGAAAAAAACAAGAAACACATGATTATATCATTAGATGAAGAAAAAACTTTTGATAAAATCCAGCATCCCTTCTTGATAAAAACCCTCAAAGACCTAGGTATAGAGGGAACATACCTCAAAAGAGTAAGTGTCATCTACAATAAACCCATAGCTAACATATTGCTAAATGGACAGAAACTGGAAACATTTCCCCTGGAAACTGAAAAAAGACAAGCCTTCCCACTCTCATCCCTCTTGTTCAACATTGTGTTGGAAGTCCTAGCTCGGGCAATTAGACAAGAGAAGGAAATCAGGGGTATCCAAATAGAAAAGAGAAAGTCCAGTTATCCCTCTTTGTTGAAGATATGATCCATACTTTAAAAATCCAAGATAATCCGTCAAAAACCTGCTAGCAATGATGAAGATCTTTGGCAAAGTCTTAGGTTACAAAATAAATGTGCAAAAGACAGTTACATTCCTATACAACAACAGCAACAAGCAGGCAGAGGCCAAATTAAAAGTACAATCTCATCCACAATAGCCATTAAAAGAATGAAATTTCTCAGCAATTTCCTAACTAGAGAAGTGAAAGCCTTTACAATGAGAACTACATAGTGCTGCCCAAAGAAATCCAAGAAGACACAAACAAATGGAAAAATATTCCATGCTCATGTATAGAAAGAATCAACATTGTTAAAATGTCCCTTCTACCAAAGGCAATCTACAGATTTAACACAATACCCATTAAGTTATCAACATCATTCTTCACAGACCTGGAAATGACAATACAGAAATTCATATGGAAACATAAATGACCACAAATAATCAAAACAATCCTTAGCAAAGAAACAAAGCAGGAGGTATCACACTTCTAGACTTCAAACTTTACTATAAGGCTACAGTAATAAAAACAGCCTGGTAATGGTATAAGAACAGGCACATAGACCAATGGAACAGGATAGAGATTCCAGAAGCAAAGCCTCAATTTTTCAACCAATTCATCTTTGACAAAGTCTCCAACAACAACCACTGGGGAAAGGAGAAACTATTCCATAAATGATGCTGGGAAAACTGGATGATTACATGCAGAAGTCTGAAACAGGACCCCTATCTACCACCATACACAAAAATTAACTCTAAATGGATCAAAGACCTAAACGTAAAACCTCAAACTTTAAGAATCTTAGAAAACGTAGGAGACACCCTTATGGAAATTGGAACTGGCAACCAATCCCTATTTAGAATCCTAAATGCCCATACCTTAAGAAATAAGATAGACTAGTGGACCTCATCAAACTAATGAGCTTCTGCAAAGCATAAGAAACCATCAAGAAAGCAGGGAGACAGTCCACAGAATGGGAAAAAAATATTTGCCAACTGTATATCTGACAGAGGCCTAACATCTAGGATCTACAAGGAAGTCAAATGCACCAAAAGGAACAAAAAAAACAAACAGCCCCATTAAAAAGTGGGCAAAAGACATGAATAGACATTTCTCAAATGAAGATAAATGGGGCAGCCAACTAACACATGAAAAAGTGCTCAATCTCATTCATCATCAGAGAAATGCAAATCAAAACCACACTGAGATACCACCTAACCCCAGTAAGAATGGCCATCAGTAATAAAACAAACAACAACAGATGCTGGCGAGGATGCGGAGAAAAAGGAACACTTCTACACTGCTGGTGGGAATGCAAACTAGGGCAACTTCTTTGGAAGATAGTGTGGCAGTTTCTGAAAGAAATAGAAATTAACCTTCCATATGACCCAGCAATCCTCCTATTGGGAATACACCTGGAGGAACTCAAATCATTCTATAAAAATGATACCTGCACACATATGTTTTTTGCAGCTCTATTCATAATAGTAAAAACATGGAACCAACAATGTTGTCCATCCAAGCCTGAATGGATAAAAAAAAATATGTGGTACATATACACAATGGGATATTATGCAGCTGTAAATAAGGACAAACATATGGACTTTGCAGCAACTTGGATGGATTTAGAGTCGATCATACTTTAGAGTCTGGTCTATCACAGAAACAAAGAACAGAGTATCATATGTTCTCACTCATAAGCGGACCTTAAACAATTATAATACTAATAAGAAAGGGATTGGCAGTAGTGGAAAACTGTCAGGGGAAGGGAGGTGGGATTGGTTGTTGAGGGAAACTGCTAGGGGAGGAAGGGGCATATCTTATTGACAAAGGTAACCACATAATCACCATTTGTATACGTAACCCTGAATTGTACCCCACACCTTTATAATAAAAAAAAAGAAAGCATTTGTACAAAGTCCTCAGAAATAATTCTTATCTCAGACATACTAGCTGAACCTCCTTTTCTTCCAGCTTCCACTGCCCAATTTTGGGGTGCCTGACAAAGATGATTTCATTCTAGTATGAGCAATACTCATAGTATAAACATATTTTTTATGTCTTGTCACTTTTTTCGGGATGGGAAAATACTGACCACACATGAGATAAACTAGTAAGTCTTTCTTCATCAAAGTGTCTCTCAGGTTTTCTCTATTTTATGAAAACATAAAACACTGTGCCACTGAAAGAACACCTAGATTAAAAAACAAAAACAAAATCAAAATTCAGTTAAACTGCAAAATGATAAGTTACACAATTCTATATGCTGTTAGGTTTGTTTATATAAATAAGTGTGGCCTCAAAAATTCAGACACGTGTATAGTAATATGTAGAGATATAACCTTGTATGTATTACTTTTTAAGCACTTGAGCTTAATTATGTATGATTTACTGAAACTTCTTGGGTTCTTTGACTTTAGAGATAGTTCTGCTTTCTCAGAAGCTTGGAATCTTATTCTTTGCTATCTAGTCTTTCTAAATGTAGCTATTTCTATGACTTCCTTTTACTACATACCCTTTCCGAAAGAAAAATTAAAATTTTTCTTTAGTTGGAAACTAGAGCAGCTATTTGTCTTCATTATAAAACAAAATTATTCTAATACAGATGTCTTTTTAATGCCAATTAAACCAGAATATTGTTCATAACTTTTATACTGTTCCTTATAGCTGCTCTTATTTTATTAGGAACATCTTGTCTCTGTCACTAAATTTTGTATTGAGACAAATTATGTAATAATCTATTCCTTAGTTGAGTTTCCTCAACTATAAAAGCAGTTTGGAAAGACAGGAATAATGTTGACTTTCAGCATTAAAATTTTGTGAGTCTGATTTTGCCTGCCACTTCTGTTTTTAATGATATTCTCTCCTGGCTCACTCTGATTTTTTTTTTTTTTTTAGCATGAATAAAATGTCCATTTTAGATTTTAACTATTCTGTTACTGATGAGACTTGTTCTTTATAAATTATTAATAAAATGTGGGAACAATAGAATATAAGAGCACAGATTTTGTATTTACATTATTTTTTACTATAAAATAATGTACATCATTTGCATCACAATATCCTAAGCTATTGAAGAGTTTTTCCATAACCTAGATTTGTGATTCATTGTGAGTTGCCTAAGAAGAAAAGATGCCTCAAGCTTCAACTTGCTTTTGTGTTAAAAATAAATGAGGGGGTGTTGTGGAGGGCAGGGGCTAATGAGAATGTCTGAGAACATTCTAGTTTTTCTTTTCCACTACTATAGATTAGAGATCAGATGTGAAAGAGGAGAGTAATTGCATCTCATCTTTGTTACACATACCCTGAGCTATCAATGAAACTGTTCTTTAAAATGGAACACAGATACTTTTTATACACTGTTCCTTGACATCAGTAAGAAGATAATGATAACAGGCTATGTATTAGTTTCATGTTGTTTTATGTTTGGAATCTTGTCCAGGCCCTTTCCGAAAGAATGGACTAACTGGTGTTTGTTCCATACAGCCTAAATGGATGGTCAATCACTTACCAAAAAATGTCCAAGGCAAAGAACAGAGTGAAAAAAGGGTAAAATAAAAATAAGTGTCCTGAAGGTTAAATATTTTTTTTAAATCCTAAGAACTTTTTAAATATTCAGAGTCTCGGAACCAATGAAATTAGGAGGTAGAAAATCTGAAGCCAAGGAGAAAGGGCCAAAACAGGTATGTGGAAAGCACTTTCCTTCTTTTATGGTGACTCATATTTTCTTTAAAGGCTTACTAAAAACAGACAAGCCTGCAGACATTAGAGATCAAATTCAGCTGTGTGTGTTAGTTAATTCAATGTATGTCTTTTCAAGCATTACTATGAGCATTTATTACAGGTTGTTAAGCAAGTGCTGCTTTACATGAATATAAAATATAAATATAAAATATTTAAGTGTGGATGAAGCCAATTAAAGTATATTTGCTCTCATTTCAATATTTTTAAAGCATCTTACAGAGAATAATAAATTTGAAAGTTTCTATGCAGTGGCTAATAAAAATCTATCTCTGTTGTCATAAGATTCAACTGCTTTCATAAATGAAACATATTAAAATACTTTTGTCCTTGTGAATTAATAGTTATAAGCAATAGGCAGACATAGCCGGTTACATTCAGACAGCAATGATTTGCCCTAAAATTCTTAACATGCGGTAATGATTATTTTCTATCTTTTATTTGTTCTACATTTTCTTCCAAAAGGAAATTATGTAAAGGTCACCACTGTTTGTGGAGAAAACATAAAATTTTACTACTACACTGTAGAAAATCCAACAAAGTGCACACAAGTTAATTAAAGTATTTACCACCTTGGCTGTTGTGAAATCACCTGTGCACAGTAAGTTTATAAAATAGTCTTACTTGATTTATGTGATTGATAAAATGTGTTGTATAGTAGATTTGCAAGATTGATAATAACTGGTGCTTAGGAATGAATGAATCAATCAATATAAGAATCAAAAGAAAAAATATGAATTTTTGCAATTTTTATGTTTTAGCATGTAAATCATATTTTGCATTTTTTATTAATAAATAGTAATTTTGCTATAAAAGATATAGCTACAAAGTGAATTTGTTCATTTTTCTGTATTCAAAATGTTTCTTCTAGTTAATGGGTCTTATTTTCTAATAACTTCTCTTTTAATACATATTTTAAGTTACTGTGCAAGTATTTTTAAGGGAAAACATTGAAAGTAATCTCAAAATGTAAGGTAAAACTAGAAAGCAAGATATGCAAAGGCAATATTAGAGTACAAATGATCATCAAAATTTTAACTGTAGAAGTTGTCACTTCTTGGGTAATAAAAGGAAAACTGACCTGCTTCTTAAAAGAAGCACAAGTAAGCCGGGTTCCGTGGCTCAGCCTGTAATCCCGCGCCTTTGGGAGGATGAGGTGAGTGGATTGCTTGAGCCCGCGGGTTCGAGACCCGCCTGGGCAGCGAGACCTCATCTCTACAATAAATCAAAAAATCAGCCGGGCGTGGTAGCGCATGCCTGTAATTCCGGCTACTCGGGAGGCTGAGGCGGAAGGATCGCCGGAGCCCCGCAGGTCGAGGCTGCGGTGGCCGGGAGCGGCCGCTGCACTCCAGTCTGGGCGACAGAGTGAGACTCCAACTCAAAAAAAATTAAGGACAAGTAAAAAACAAGAAAAGAGCTTCAAAGGTAAAAATGAGAGTAAAAGTCTCAAATGAGGAAGAACAACACGTATGAAGACCTTAGGATGAAAAAAGAACTGAGCTTTCAAAGGGACTCATGGTCTAATAAGGCAACAGTAGAATCAGTGAAAATGATTATACACAACTTGAGGTTGAGTTAATAGATAAAATGAAATGGATACTCAGTTAACATTTAAGATATACAATTCATGATTCTGCATGAAAAATTAATTAGAAACAAAAATGCAGTGAAAATAAATTTATTAATAGTTTTTAGAGAAGAGTTAGTGGAAATTAGACAACATAGGTGGCAGTAAATATGGAAGGATATGGTAGAAATTGAGAACATTGCATAATTCTGCTTCACAGGATTTGGTGTTGAGTTGGATGTGTGTCAAGAAGAGAAACAATGGTATGTAGAGAATGGGACCCATGTTTTAGTTGAACAACTGCGTGAATTAAGATGTCATTTACTGAGTCTGGAAAGAATGGAGAGTAAAAGTCCAACTGATATGGCCAAGCATTGAAAGTGTTAATTAGGCTTGTGTGGATGAATACCTACATGAAGGGGGACCCAAGAAATACCGGAATTATTTTTTAGAGGGTGGAATCCTTGTAGTACAGGACTCCCCAGCTGGATAAGTGTAAGAACCCATTGGCATCAGTGCACGAAGTAGCATTGTGAAAGGCTAGGTTCAGTTTCAGTCAATATTTTTTTTTCTTGAGATTCTCTCAAAGTGCCTATTTTATGATGAGAGGTTTACATGAAGGACCTGGTTACACTGCACTGAGTGTTCAAGATGACCCCGTGCCACACTCTCTATTCACCCAATCTCAACCCAGATTACGTTTCTTTTATTTTCCAGGATGAAAACAGTTCTCAAAGAAACATTTTGCCCATGTGGAAGAGGTGAAACAAAAAATGACCGAAGCACTTAAAAACATCAGAAATGATGGATTCAAAAACTCTTTTGAGCAGTGAAAAAACATCCTGGATAGGTGTATTACATCAAATGGAGAACACTTTGAAGGTGACGGAAATTTAAACGTGTAAGGATAAACACAGAATTATTTTGTCCTTTTGCACGTTTATTTTACTTGGTATAATGTTTTCAAGGTTTGTCATACGGTAGCACATATCAGAACTTAACTATTCTTTATAGATGAATAATATTTCATTGTGTGAATATATTGAATTTTGTTTTTCCATTCATCTGTTGATGGAAACTTGGGCTGTTTCCACTTTTTGGCTATTGTAAATGTTGCTGCTATGAATATTCTCATATCTGTTTTATATGTGCTGTGAGCAAGTACTTGTTTGAGTTCATGTTTTCAATTTTTGGAATATGTATCTAGAATGGAATTGCTGAGTCTCATGGTAATTCTATGTTCAACTTTCTGAAGAATTGCCAAACTTTTCCACAGCAGCTGTACCATTTAACACTCCCATTAGCAATGTACAAGGGCTGCAATTTCTTCATATCCTCACCATCTCTTGGTATTTTATTAAAAAAAAATATATAGCCAACTTAGTAGGTATGCAGTGGCATCTCATTGTGTTGTTTGTTATTTGAGACAGTATCTTGCAATGTTGTCCAGACTAATCTTGAACTCCTGGGCTCAAGTGATCCTCCCACTCCAGCATCTCGAGTACACAGGCACTGCTCACATTAAGACCTACATAAATGGAATGACATCTTGTGTTCATTGATAGGAAGACTTAACATAGTTAAGACGGCAATACTAACCAAAGCAGTTTGCAGATTTAATGCAATCTCTACCATAAACCTAATGGCAAATTTTGCAGAAATTAAAAGTCCAAAAATTCACGAGGAATGTCCAGGGACCCTGCATAGTGAAAATTATCTCAAAAAATAATAAAGTAGGAGGATTCATACTTCCCAACTTCAAAACTTACTACAAAGCAAAACCAATGAAAATAGTGTGGTACTAGTATAAATATAATCACATCAACCACTGTAATTGAGTCCAGATAAAAATCTATGGACAATTGATTTTCAAACAGGGTGTCATGAACACTAAATCAGGAAAGAACATTTTTATCAGCAAATGGTGCTAGAATAAGTGAATTTACACATTCAAAATAATTTTTTATACTATATATGAAAATAAACTCAAAATGGATCAAAATACTAAATTTAAGAGTTACAATTATTTTTCAACTCTTAAAAGAACACATGGGAGCAAATATTCATAATTCTAGACTTGGCAATGACTTCAAAAATAAAACACCAACAACACAGAAAACAAAAGAAAAACATAAAAATTGAACTTCATCAAAATTTTAAACTTGTGTGCATCAAAGAATACTACCAAGTGAGTAAAAAGACAACCCACAGTATGGGAGGAAGTATTTGCAAACCATATATCTGATAAAATTTTAATAACTACGATACTCAAATAACTTCTACAACCCAACAACAGTAAGGCAATACACTACATTTTGTAAACAAATTCTGTTTTTCTTTGGGCTCCCCCCTTATATATAAACCTAGATACAGGCATACATAGATAAATAAATAGGGCAATATAAGTTGTTTTAAAATATCTTTATGTCCAACATTATAAAATACTGATTTATGCCCTCATTTTAAAAATTATATTTATCAAAAGACCACTAAAAACATGAAGGAAATATTCATAACAAAAGATGTATATGTAGATATTTAAAGAACAGGCATTAAAAAAAGAATGTTCTAATTTTATCATGGAATAGCAAATGCTGGAAAAAGTATAAAGCAAGTGTGAATGTGAATATAAAATGGTATCTAAATTGGGGGAGTTATATAAATCCCTCATCATAGAATCTAACATTCTGTCTAGGTATTAGCCCCCTCCAAAGTAAAAATATATGTCCACATAAAAATATGTATACAGATATGTGCAGTAGTTTACATACAAAATTTAAAAAAAAATTAAAATTAAATAAATTTTGTTTTTACAAAACTCTTCTGTCTTTCATTAGCTACTGTGCTGTTAAATCTCCAAGAGTTATGTATAATACACAATAATATGCAAGTTTATTTGACCAGGGGTTATTTTTTTAAGTGAATAACTGAATCTACGTTGTTACAGAATTCACTTTATAAACATAAAGTTATAAAAACATTTTGGGACCCAATAATTCAGTTCTAAAATCTAAGCTGGAGAAATTATACAAAATATGGAGGTTCTATATTGCAAAGTACATTGTTTAGTATGAAAAAGTATGAAAATTACTTAAATGCTCAACATTAAGAAAACTATGGCAGTCAATAAAATACCACTTAGCCAATAATAATGATCAATGTGGATACTGTAGTAATGAGTAAAATTTATACTATTTAACTGAAAAAATTGGAGAAAATATATTTTCACAATTATTATATATATCAACTAAAAGAATGAATAATCTTCTGGTACATTCAACAACATAGATGAATCTCGAATGCTTTAAGTGTGATAAACCAGATGCAAAAGACTATATTCTGTAAGAAACCATTTATAAGAATGCTGAAATATGCAGAATTATTGGGGCAAGAAATGTGTCAGTTATTACCAGTACACAGGGTCAAGAACAAGGATTTAATGCAACAGGGAATGAGAAAACTTTTTGCAGTATTAAAAACTATATATCATGATTACCATTCCAACAAATAAATGCTTTTGCCAAAATTCAGAGAACCAGACACACTTAGATGATAAATTTTATGGTATGTAAATTTTAACTCAGTAAACATGACTAAAAATCATATAGCTTTGAAGTTATCAATTTTATCAGTATGTAAAAATGCTCTGTATGAGTCCAGGTAAATTTTAGTATCTTTATGAAATTAAAATTACGTAAACTATTTCAGAATTTTGTCTATGAGGTGAAAAGAGTTGAACAATTTGTTTAATATCATACTCAAAAAGTATTGAAATGTAGGACACGCGATCATTATTACTTTGATAATACTATTTTATCTTTTCATGCTTAGCAGGAGTAAAATGCAATTTAAAGCATTAATCAAAAAGTCCTGTGTTTTGAAATTTCCTGGTGATCAAATTGATGAGCACCAAGTGTCATATACTTAAAAATAACAATTTTTCAGAAATAAAGAAAAGTAAATGAAAATAAAAAAGAAAATTCAATATATTTTTTATATATCAATTAGAAGATCAGTGGTAACCTTTGATTCTGCACATTATAGTCATTTGCTTCACCTTGATTAATGACATTAATGACAAACATATACATCTGACCTTTGCCTATGTGCTATCTAGTTATTGATAAAAATAGCATCTCTAACTATTTTATTATTATAATGAGTAATTATATTTTCTCCTTTGAATACTATGCAATTTATAATAGTAAAACAGGTCAGGATCCAGAATGTATACTGAAGAAAACACAGTCTTCTCAATAAATGGTGTTTAGTAAACTGATTAACCATATACAGAATAATAAAGTTAGATTTCTATCTCTCACCAAATGTAAAAATAAAAACAAAATACATTAAAGACTTAAATATGAGATTTGAAACTATGAACATACTGGAAGTAAACTTTGGGAAAACATTATGGATATTGGTCTGGACAAAGACTTTTTTGGATGAGATCTCAAAAACACAAGCAATAAAAACCACAATAGACAAATGATATTACATCAAGCTAAAAAGTTTCTGCATAACCACTATAGAAACCAGTATGAAGGTTTCTCAAAAAACCAATTTATCTACCATATGACCAGCAGTCCCCCCACTGGGTATACATCTAAAAGAAAAAATGATATATTGATGATATATATTTATTTTCATATTTATTGCAGCACTATTCACAATAGTCAGTATATGGAATCAACCTAAGTATCTATCAGACAATGAATGGATTAAGAAAATGTGTACACACATTTGCAGTGGAATATTATTCAGCCATAAAAATCTGTCACTGCAACAACATGGAAGGAACTGGATGCCATCATGATAAGTAGAATAAGTCAAGCACAGAAGACAAATATTGCATATTCTGATTTGTATGTGGAACCTCAAAAAGTGAACTTCATGGAAATAGAAAGTTGATTGGTGGTTATAAGAGGCTGGGACTGACGGGGAGAGAGGATGATGAGAGATTGATTAATAATTTTAAAATACGGTTAAATAGAAGGAATATGACAGTGATTATAGTTAACAATAATATAGTGTGTATTTCCAAATAGCTAGAAGAATGAGAATATTCCCAACATAAAGAAAAGATAATTGTTTGGGGTTATGTATATTCTAATTATATTTTGCAAGCATGTATCAAAATATCACAAGTAGTTCATAAATATGTACATCTATCATGTATCCAAAAAAGTCTTTTTCTGAACTTCCAATTCAGGTATAAAAAATAATTGTGAAACACAGAGCTTCATATTCTTAGAACCATTTCAAGAATTTCTGTTTTATCAGTACCAATAGTCTCACAACTCTGTATGTTCTATTTTTCTCAATGAGATTCATAGTTATATTAATAAACATGTTAATTATATTATCCTAGTATGTAACAGTTATGTTACTTACTATATATTTCATTTTTTCTACTATATAATTACTATTTTATGAAATTTTAATATGGCTGACTTTTGTACAGTTTTTTTAAATAACTAACGTTTTGACATTTCTGTAGTCTTTATTGCTTGTACATTAGTAGCTAAAAACTTTTTTTTTTTTTTTTTGAGTCAAAGTCTCACTCTGTCGCCCAGGCTGCAATGCAGTGCCACGCTCACAGCCACTGCAGCCTGGACCCTCCGGGCTTTGGCGATCCTTTCACCTTTTTATTTATAGCTCAATTTACATTTTTGTTTATAGAGCTGGAACTACAGGTACACGCCACCACGCCTGGCTAGTTTTTGTGATTTCTTGTAGAAACGGGTTTCACCAAGTTGCCCAGGCTGGTCTTGAATCCCCAGGATCAGGCAATCCTCAATCTCCTAAAGTGCTGCGATTACTGGCCGAGCCACCGTGCCCTGCCTATGTCAATTTTTAGATGAACAAATATGTTGTGAATTTAAAATTATGCTCCAGAAGTTATCTTAGTGTTGATGATAACCTGTTTTGTTTTTGTTTGTTTGTTTGTTTGTTTTTGTTTTTAATGTGTTTTAGCAGCCTCCACGTGCTGGGCTCAGGTGATCCTTTCCGTCTCAGCCTCCCAAGTAGTTGGGACTTATGGGCGCCTGCTACCATGCCCGGCTAATTTTTTTATTTATTGTATAGATGAGGTCTCGCCAAGTTGCCCAGGCTGATTTCGAACCCCTGATCTCAGGCCATCCTCTCGCCTTGGCCTCCTAAAGTGCTGGGTTTGCAGGCTTGAGCCACCATGCGCAACCGACTAAAAACTATTTACTGCATATAATAGTTTTATCAATCATTCTAATATAATTTTAACCGTTATTATTGTTAGTAATTTTGCAGTGAGCATTTTTATTTATAGATCTATTTACATTTTTGTTTATAAATGACACATATTTATATATTGTTAAAATTAGTCATTCAAGAGCAATCTCCAAAAAATTATAAAATTACTGATTCAAAGGTATTATCGATAGGTTTATTTATAGCTCTAATTATTTCTCATTTGCCTCAATTTGTAATATAAAATTAGAGTCATACAAAATTTTAATGTGTCAGATGCGTTTGTACCATTACTTGGGTGAATTTCTATTCAAAAAATTTGATTTATATATAAATATTTCTGAGAAAATTTCATTCAAGTGAAAGTCTTACTTAATTCTTAAGTATCATCAAGTATATCTTGAAGGAAATTATTATTATTATAACATAGGGCTAGCTAAATATATTTTTCATGTGAGAGTCATCTTTTAGGGAGAAAATATCTTGATTTTTTATGGGTATTACAATCCCTTGAAAAGGGGATGATTGAGCTAAGAGAGACAGAGACATTACTATTAATCCTGTTTGAATAAAGTGAGAGGAACTCGAAGCTTCTAGGCTAACAGAGAAAAGACAACAGATTGTTGTGTTTTTTTTGAGGAGATCAATAAGACAATTCTATTTACTGAATTTCTCTGAGGACCTTAAAGTTAAGTCGATGTAAACTTCTATGTTTCCTCAACAATTTTGCTAATATCACCTTCTTAAGTTTAAAAATAAACATGATATTATGTGAAGGACTGAATTATTAACCAAGGATTATTCTCTAATGCTGTTTGACTCATGATATTATATACCTTCTACCTCTATCAAAGATATGGTGGGAATTCAAAGTAGATGATAATCAGAGATCATTAAAAACAATGTTTACTAGGAAGCTGAAATGCCTAAAAGGATCAGGCAGCTATATTAAAGTGAAATATGGCCAAATATACAACAAAAGAAATCAGACTCTCATACAAAAAGGAACAAATATATGAGATTAAAGGAATATTAATCCCACATGATAAAAAAGTGCTGGCCCCAAATGACCACATTTGTCCTTATATGTTTGCCATTATTAATAGCAGTGATAGTAGGATAGAAACATAAATCTAAATAAAATATTTCAAATATGTGTTACCAAAGACAAAAAATACAATTGTTCATTGTTTGCAAGCCTGTACAATCATAGACATCAATATGCACTTTAAAGTCTGAACATAGACACAAATAATAGTATTCATGCTAAATAATATTTCCTGGTAACTCATAACTAAAATTGTGATTGCATATTAATATGTATTATTTTAGTAAGACTTTGCAGACCTCGATAATAATCAAAAGTACTCATGCGAGATATATCAATTTTATAATATACTCAAGAGACATCAAGTATAATCCTAATTGAAATGTCAGTTAATGAATACTCATTTATGACCAACTGTCAACTTTGTAGTTTTTTAGCACAATATGCCACTATCAACATTACATTATTTACTATTTATTGGTTGTACAACTTATTTTCTAAACCTGTACACAAGAATTGCCTTCTTCTTTAGGGAATTTAATTTCAATTATCAGAGTGGTTGATCTACCAGAAAATATCTCCAGTCAACTCTGACGTTCAAAATATGTTTGAAATTTTCTAGAAGAATAGTTACATTACTGAATGTTCAAATTGTTATATAGGAACCAAATTCCTTACATCAAAAATAAATTGGTACAAGACTAGAAAAGGAGTTTATGTTAGTCCTCACCATCTAATATACAACATTCAAAGCTGTATAATTTGTCATCAAACACATTTAAAATTAATCAATTCAATTACTTTCCAGACATTGATATTTCTGACTAGTGTGCAAAACAAAGCAAATCAATGCTGGGTTAGTAACTTTATTTAAAATCTTTTAGCATAAAACTTTTGAATGTAAAGGATCTGAGGACCTTGAGTGAGTTATACAGATATTTTCCTAATCTACCTCATCAGGCAAACAGACTACTTAAATGTGAAAAAATACTTTATATAAGAGATTGTCTTTACCTAAAGAATATTATACATTTTTGAGTGTATATTCCCTTTTATTAAGAAAAGAATGATATTTTTGTTATAGGTGGGTTGGTGGTGAGGTTGATTAGCCACAGTTAGATAAATTTACCTCCTAATACCTGTTACCTTTTGTTATTTTTTTTCTTTTTTTTTTGAGTTGGAGTCTTACTCTGTCGCCCAGACTGGAGTGCTGTGGCCGCTCCCAGCCACCACAGCCTCGACCTGCTGGGCTCCGGCGATCCTTCCGCCTCAGCCTTCCGAGTAGCCAGAATTACAGGCATGCGCTACCACGACCGGCTGATTTTTTGATTTATTGTCGAGATGAGGTCTCGCTGCCCAGGCGGGTCTCGAACCCGCAGGCTCAGGCAATATACTCACCTCAGCCTCCCAAAGGCGCGCGATTACAGGCTGAGCCACCGAGCCCGGCTATTTTTTTTTTTCTATTTACTGTCATTGCTATTGACAACAAAAACTTATCTTAAATGTTCACATGCACATTCTTCTATACCCCCAAATAAATAATATTAATTTATGAAGTTTATTAACAAAATTCTTATTTTACCAGGGCAATGGCTATTTATAAGATGTATAACATTTATTGCTGAAGGTTCACTCTTCATTACTTACTTAATATGGTTTTATTTTGACTTGGACGTATTTGCTCCAGGATAGCGGAATGAGAGTGAGTGTGTTTGGTGTATGCATGGTTTGTGTGGTGCGTCTGTATGTGTGTGAAAGTGAAAAAAGAGAGAGACAGAGACACACACACAGACTTGATGGAGGACATGTGTGTGGGTGTGTGTGTATAAATATATATACATATTTAAGCAATTCTTTGAAAGTATGTGAAAATTCATTGTTAGAGAAAAAAACACCAAAGATAATTGTTCATGAATGTGCCAGAGTGGGAATATTAATTATGACTGGTCAAGCATGTTCAGTTCTCCATCAAATATTAAATTTATGTTACATCTATTCCAATAGGTTTAAAAGATAAAAATACCAATTCCTAAATGACAATGGTTTTTTTGTGTAAAATATTCAAACTCTGAATTTTACAAAACACTGATATCAGAATGATCTAAAATATATTTTGTTATATGAACTAAATATTCCTTTAAGAAACTGCCACAAAACCTTAGGGGAATTATCATGTAATATGTTAATGAACTAAAGGCTATATATATAAATTTTATATGTATATTTATAAATTTATCTACATTTTAAAATTGCTACAAATATCTTTTTTAATTTATTCTCACAATGTTCTCAATAGCATGTTTTTTTCTTTTTTGTTTAACATTAAAAATAATTTAGAATTATTTTTCTTGAAATCACACATATTTGTTATTGCTTGCCCTTCAAAGAGGAATACACTGATTATTGTTAGGTTAAAATTTTCCTACATTATTTTTAATTGACAGTTAAGCTATGAAAAAGAAAATGGCCATTATCAATAAATATTCTCTATAGCTTCTTCAATTTATCTCACATTTTCCATTGCTATTTTCAGTGCTATTAATATTAGTGCCATGAGAAAGTGTTAGTGGTGTTTCATAGATTTGCATATTTTTGTTGAGCTTTTAAAATAACAGGATCAAGGGCTCCACCATCTTGAGGGACATAATAATATCTCTAAAACACTTTAAATTTGGTGATAAAAATATATACATATATGAAGGGAGAATAAATAAACAATTCCACAAATCCCATCTGAAAACTATCTTAGTATGCATACATTTTATATGAAGCATAAAATACCCTAAGAGATTAACTTATCAAAAAAATGTACACAATTGGTCAAACAGTAAAGTTCTCTATTGTGTCTAATTATACACAGTACTTTAAAAAACTTTTAACTAAATAATTTTACTATCACACCTATGGCTTCAAATAATTTGCTTTAATAGTTGTATTCTGTGTCTTCTATGTAGTATATTACGTCAAATCCATTTTGAAAGTAGGTTGGATAAAACCACAAAGGAGAAGCATATTGGTGCCTAGTGACAGGTGAGCCTTCAATTATTTATATTATGATGAAGAGTCATTTGGATAATTGAAAATTACGAAATTCTCTTTAATCTTATTCTGGAATAATTTCAAGCTTTTCATAGATAGGCAATTTCAAGGGCCTAAAGATAAGGAGAAAGAACTAAATTATTCTTAGAATATCTGATAGTCTATAAACAAATTGCCCCCTAAAATTCAACTGGAAAATGATCATACAAATACAAAAGTTTTATAAACAATCAAATAATTTTTCTGTTTATTAGAAATAAGAAGAGCACAATATGGAAAAATGTGCCACAGAATAATAGTTTAATAACAATATTGAAATTATAGTCTCAAAATTTAGATAATAATTTTAATGTTTTCTGAACCTTGGACTTAACAAACAATATTGGAAAGGGAATATTCTTTGTCCGAATACAACATGTATGATACTGAATAATATCAGTGTAGATTTTCTCAAAATAAATATACCGCTTTAATTTGCTTCCAAATACAAATCAGATAGATATTATTTTTCAAATTATAATATGCTCTATATTGATTACTTCTGTTGAATTAACTAATATTATTTCAGAATCATTTAAATTTTTATGATGCTATTATTTAATAATTAATTTTGAATACTATGATTTTAAATAGTACATTATTAGGGTTTCTTTTAATTGTCTTGGTACAATTTTTACCTCAAAAGTATAATTAGTAGTTTATTTTATTTTGTTGTTTTATTATTGTTTTTAGTATGATTATACTATTCTGATTGGGAGTATTACTGTATTTCCTGATGTATAATCAGTTTTTGCAAGTTTTTCATGGACACTTGAAAAATTGATTCATAATAGATAGTGCAGATCTAGGCTCACACAAATATTTTCAAGTGACACAGGAGCAAAAACAATTCAGTGGAAAAAGAATAGACTTTGCAGCAAATGTTACTAAGACAATTGGACATTTACATCTAAAAACCTAAATCTAAACACAGAACTTATTCTCTCATGAAACTGTAACTAAAAATGGGTCATAATGTTATTTATAAAATGACTCTTGCTTTATGAAAGATCCTGTAAAGACAAGTCACCAGTTGGAAGAAAATGTTTGCAAAAACATCTATATAATAAAGAACTTGTATATGAAATCATTAAATAATTATTAACACTCAAGGATAAGCAAACAACCTATCAAAGAATTGGGTAAATGATATGAACAGGTATCTCACCAACCAAGATAGACAAATGGCAAATTAATCTATAAAAATATGCTCAACTTCATATGTCATTAGGGAGTTGCAAAAAAACAGTAAGACACAACTACATACCTATGAGAATTGTTAAAATAAACAAATGACAGTGTAAAATGGGGGAGAGCAAATGGAGCAACAGGAACTCTAATTCCTTGTTTGTTGGAGTACAGAATGTCACAACCACAAGTGGGCAGTCTCTTATAAAGCTAAATATAATCTTACTGTATGATCCAAATAATGATCCCAGATATTCCCCCAAATAAGTTGAAAATTAATGTCCACACAAATCCTGAACACAAATGTTTTCAGCTAAAGTGCTTTTTTCATAATTTTCAAAACTTGGAAGTAAACAAAATGTCCTTCAATAGATAAATGAATAAATACACTGTAGTACATCTATTCAATAAAATATTATTCAGGAATTAAAAAATAATAGTTATGAAGCTACAAAAAAACATGAAATAAACTTAGGTGCATGTTGCTAACTGAAATAAGTCAATTTAAAAGATTAGATACTGTAAACTATGTTATTCTGGAAAAAGTAAAACTATGGACATAGTAAAGAGACCAGTGGTAGCTGGGTGCAGTGGCTCACACCTGTAATCCCAGCACTTTGGGAGGCCCAGGTGGGAATACTGCTTGAGCCCAGGAGTTCAAGACCAGCCTGGGTAACATAGTAAGACTCCATAGTAAACACACACATGCACATGCACACGTGCGCACACATACACACACAAACACACACACATCATAAAAATTAACCAAATATGGAGGTGTGTGCCTGTAATCCCCAATACTTAGAAGGCTGACATGGAAGCATTGCCTGAGCTAGGAGGTCAAGGCTGCAGTGAGTCATGGTTGTGCCACTACACCCTGGGTAAAAGAGTGATACCCTGACTCAAAATAAATTAAAAAAAAAATTATAAGATCAGTGGAGGCCAAGATTCTGGGAAAATGGAGAGAGGAATTAATTAGTAGAACACAGGATTTTTTAAACAGGGAAATCGGTCTTTAGGATACTCTTATGGCAGAAACATTACATCATATGCTAGCTAAAGCTCACAAAATATAGATTCTATATGGATGCACTGTATATAAATAGTATCAATATAAATTATGGACTTTAGTTAATGATAAATATATAATAAATTCAATTGTAATATGCTTTTCATATGAATGGAAAATATTAATAATAGAAGAAACTATGGACTGGGGAAGATGGGGTTACTTAGGAACTGCCTATGTTTTCTGTTCAAGTTTTCTGCAAACATAAAACTGCTCTATGAAATAAAGTCTATTCATGATTTTTTATAAGCTTCTAAAAAAAGGAGAAAGTGAAGACAATTCCCTGTTGTCACTTCATGTCCATTTTATTAATTATGCTGTTTAAATATTTGAATTGCATTTTTGTCTGTTTTATCTGCCAGAGCTATTAGTGTTATGCTTTAATCTCATTATATTTGCATCACTGTTTTTACGTTTTCTATTAGTGGGTACGAGTTTAGCTGAGTAAATTTTTATGTTATATTATCTGCATACTTTATCTAGTAACAGCATTTAATAATCTCTTAGGCTATTAATAGCAAAAACAAAATGAAAATTTAATAACAATAATTAATTGATTTACTTTTTCAAATTCTTTCAGAAACTCATTCCTAAGGTATTCATATTATGTTCTCAATATATGTGAATCAATTTCACATCCTGCTTACAGGATGCAGTATGCTCAGTCATAACCACCATTTCTTTCCATGATATTTAGATCTTTTGAGCTAATCTTATAACATATAATAAGCCTGGAGTCATACCTGGTATATGAGGTCAGTTTTTCAAATATCTCCAGTAATTGTGACAGTTACTTCTTAGGCTATGTGGAAGTTTCATTCTTCACAACTTAAACCAAAGTCTCTGTATTAGTTTTATTTTGCTGCAAAACAAATGACAACAAATGAAGTACATTAAAACACTCATTTATCATTTTACAATGTCGGGAATGAGTCTGAGCACAACTTACTGATTCTATCCTCAGGGTCTTAGGAGGCTGGAATCAAGATGTCTGCCTTGGCCGGGCACAGTGGCTCAACCCTGTAATCACAACTTTGGGAGGCCGAGGCAAGAGGATCGCTGAGCCCAGAGGTTCACAACTTGGTGTGGCCTTGTCTCTACAATATATCAAAAAATTAGCCAGTGTGGTAGCACAAGTCTGTAGTTCCATCTACTTGGAAGGCTGAGGGAGAAGGATTTTCTGAGCCCAGCAGGTCGAGGCTCCGGTGGCTGTGAGCATGCCACTGCATGGGAGCCTGGGCTACAGAGTGAGGAGATGACTCAAAAAACAAACAAACAAACAAAATGTCTGACAATTTGTGGTTTTCCCAGAGTTTTAACAGGAGATACATCCTCTGCTAAGTTTCCACAGGTTGTTTGGCAGAATTCACCTCATGTGGTTATAGGAATTAAGTCTTATTTTATTGCTGGATGTTGGCTAAGAGCTCTTAGGCACTGCTAGCAGTTACTGTCACATAGTCCTCTTCACATGTTCACATCCTGACTGTTGGCTTCTTCCGGGCTAGCAGAAGAGGCACCATCTCTAATCTTCGAAGACTGAGTCTTCTATTACAAAACCTAATTAAGGAAGTGATAGCCTATCACGTTTGTCATTTAATGTAACCTGATCAGGTTATTGTAGATTGTGTTCACCACAGACAATCTTAAAAATATATATTTTCTAGCCGGGCTCGGTGGCTCAGCCTGTAATCCCACGCCTTTGGGAGGCTGAGGTGAGTGAATTGCCTAAGCCCGCGGGTTCGAGACCCGCCCGGGCAGCAAGACCTCACCTCTACAATAAATCAAAAAACCAGCCGGGTGTGGTAGCGCATGCCTGTAATTCCGGCTACTCGGAAGGCCGAGGCGGAAGGATCGCCGGAGCCCGGCAGGTCGAGGCTGCGGTGGCCGGGAGCGGCCGCTGCACTACAGTCTGGGCGACCGAGTGAGACTCCAACAAAACAACAACAACAACAACAACAAAAAAAAAAATATATATATATATATTTTTTTCTGTTTTCATGTTGCTACTTATCTGTAGTTGTACCTGAGACTCATTATTCAAATAAAACCTTTCTAATAAATACTTATTTTAAAAACTGAATAATAAAATATCTTAGTAACTAACTGTTATTTTAGCACCGATAATAACTTTTAAAAGTTAGCAAAATGTCAATATCATCTTCTTCATACTTTTCACTGAAGTAATTGAGACACTTGATAAATATTGGCTTTAATGGTGACTATATTGAATACCAAAACCAGGCTTGATTAAATCACATATTTTAAAATATAGCACAAATTGTTAACATCCTAGGTTTTTAGTTTAACTCTACTTTGATATAATATGTAAAACTAAATGATGGCAATTACAAAAAATTAATAAAAGAGAGAAGTAGATTAGAGATATTTTTAAATAAATAACAATGTATTTCAGTTCCTACACATGGTAGTTTTACATACTTTTGTTGTTTCTATTGTGAATAAATGGCATACGGTTGCAAAATACTGATTCTTTAATTGCACATAAAGTTGCTCTCTTCCATTATAATGATTTTTTCTTTCAAGTCTTATACTTATCTGCTACTGTATTGATATAGTACTATATTGATATAGGGCTTTATTTGGATTTATATTTGCCTCATATGTTCTTTTTTTATTTTTTAGTTGACTTCCTTCATTCCTTTTTTTTTTTAGTATCAAGACAATAGATCATTGTATTTTGTAGATTGTTTACGTTCTAATTGAGTGGGGTGTCTCTATGCTTGCCTAGCCACTGCCTGACTTCTAGCAGTCATCTCCTCTGGTCTTTCAGCCCCACTTCATCTCCATCCTTCTCTCTCTACTCATGCCACCATCTCATTTTATACTCTGTGTTGCATATCTGGTGAATAGAATAAAAACAAAACATTTTTTTCTAGATGGCCTAGTAACTACTGAATATATAATTAATTCCAACTCTGCACATTTTTTGGACAAGATAAGGATGCCTTTATTTTACTTAAATGTGTCATTTGCTAAAAGTTTAAAAATCTCTGGATTTCTAGCTCTAACGTTAGGATACCACAATTTTATGAGCTTAATGTCATTTTCCTCATTATGGGTTTATTTTTAATTCATAAATAGCTTTCTATTTTATCTCAATTATCTTAAAATATCTTCTCAGTCACACCACCATTTTCACAAAATTTATGCTGGAATTTTGCTAAAGGGAAATCTGAGTAGATTAGCAATTATACATGTTTGTATTCAACACAACGTCCTTTTAGTTATTTAAGGCTTAAGTTTTGAAGTTTTTCCCACACATTTCTTTTTTTTTTTGAGTTGGAGTCGCATTCCGTCTCCCAGACTAGTGTAGTGGCCACTTCCGGCCACCACAGCCTCGACCCGTTGTGCTGTGGCGATCCTTCCACCTCAGCCTTCCAAGTAGCCAGAATTACAGGCATGCGCTACCACGCCCGGCTAATTTTATTTATTTATTTATTTTAGAGATGAGGTCTCGCTGCCCAGGCGGGTCTCGAACCCGCGGGCCCAGGCAATCCACTCACCTTAGCCTTCCAAGGCACGGGATAACAGGCTGAGCCACCGAGCCCGGCTTTTTCCCCCACATTTCTTCTCATTATAATTTTTTCTAAAACTTTTAAAAAATATAAAATGAATATTTGCATATGAAAACATGTTCTATTTTTTGACCGTGTTCCATATATATGTTATATCCATTATTTTGCATCATTACAGGAAAAAAGTTGTTTTGTTTTTCTAACCAAGTTCTCATACTTTTGCTCTTGCTACTGTATTAGACACTTGGACAGTCAGGTAAAGGGTTAGAGGGCAGGAGGATCCTGTACTAAGTTCATAACCTGTCACAAACATGCAAGTCTCCTGCCTGGCTGAGTCCTTGGAGCTCAGAGTTAAGAGCAAAGGCTTATTGTCTGTGGCAAGCAGAATAATTCCCCACACTCTATAATGCTCATTCCTTAAGGTCTGGAATCTATGAATACCTTATATTACATGACATGACTGAATTAAGTTTGCGAGTGGAAGTAAATTTGCTAAGTAGGAAGATTATACTGAATATCTAGGAGAGCCCAACATCATCACAAGGGTCTTTAAAAGAGCAAAAGGAAGCTGTGACTATAAAAGACTAGACAGATGGCAGTGTGAGAAGAACTTAGCCCACATTTACTGCTTTTGAATATATAGAGATGGGAGTACAAACCAAGGAACATAAGAAGCTTCTCAAATCAGGAAAAGGTAAGAAAATGGGCCATGCACTAGGATTTTGTGCTGCTTGAGGCCACTAAGGTTGTGGTCATTGTTAGAGAGAGGGAATTAATATGTTGACCTGTTAAAGGGGAGATGGGTTCTCAGCTCTTGCTGCTTACTAATGTAATAGCATGATGCACGATTATTCCTAAAACCTCTCTGCAAAAGTATCTTCAATTGTAAAATAGGTACAACATCTTCCTTTCATAAATATTATGTTAGATTAAATTATGTATGAAATTCATTCATCAAATGATGCAGTACTATTGGTTTTCTTCTTTTCATTGTAATTAGTAAGCATTATTGGTTGGTGCTTCAGGACCTGTTGTGTGAAGAGCAATTTTCCTTTCAGATTCTGAAACTCCTACTAGCTGAGTTTTAATAGCTACCAGAATCTCAAGGTGTGCCTTCGATGATACTGCTTGTCCTGATGTACTAATTGGTTATGTCTTTATTCCTTAGCAAACCTCTTGGGCTTCCCTTTAACATCTGCTTTACTGTATTTGATCCATTTTCTGACTTTTTGGTTTTAATCCTATTCCATTCTGTTAACTTCAGACACTAATTTGACTCAGTAGATTCCCACTCCTAACCCATTACCTGCCTAATATTCCTCATTTTACATTCCTAGTTCCAGGCCTTTCACAAGCCTCCAAGCTTTGTTGCTCCTTACATTATGAAGCAATCTTGCGTTTTGTGTGTGTGGATGAAGAAAAAAAGAAATTAGCACAGCTATCTTTTAAAAAGCTAATGGTGCTAAATAAGATCAATGATAACATTATGATTCAAAAAATGTGTTGCCAAGCCTGAAAGTTGGATCAAATATTCAAGATGAAATTTAGACTGTTGTTAACTTTGATAATGTTTCAAATTTTTAATAACACATTTAGAAGAAAGGGAAACTTTCTAATAAGATCATTTCTGGAATATATAAGATCAATTCTGGAAAGGGATATATATGCAGATGTATATGAAGTGATTTTTTTCCTGTCTGGTTTATGTATTTCAAATATAGAGATATCTTACATGTCTTGGGGGAGAATAATGTTAGAAAAAATTATTTACCCAGGCAATTACTGAGAAGTTTTAAATGACTGAATGGTATGCTTAAAATTTTATTCTCTAGTTTGAAGTCTAAGACATTAAATGTTTTTGAACCTAGAAAACCTAATTGAATATAGATGGGACACTAATAACTTATTTTCTTTATAAATATCCTATTTATTTATAGTACAAATCTAGAAACTTTTGCCAAAATTAATCACTGTGATGTCTATATTATTTTTCTATTTTTTTAGCACCATCAATTTGCTGTAATTTACCCACCTCTCATTCACTAAATAAAATATATTCTAGCTTTTCTATTTTTAAAAAGTTTTCTGAAAACGTTCCTGAAATATGAAACCTCAGCATTAACAAAATTAAGAAATGATAATGAAAACTAGCTCATATTTATTGCAAAAATATATCCAACTTGAAATATACTAATGTATATTTCAGACACTAATGCAGTTTGTAATATGGTGGTGTAGAGGTCAGATCTGGGCTTAAGATGTAGTTAGTTTAGCTGTGTAAAAACTGACTTGTTTTTCGCACTTGTTTTTGTTTTATTTTTAGTGAACAGATATCTCACAATTACCTGAAAGGGTTTTTTGTTTGATTTTTGTTTTTGTCTTTTTGAGAACTCAGAGGCCCTCTTTCCACTTATTGATAATTGGTATGGAGGGTGGATGTTCCTTCTGTATGGGTCAGGTACTCTTGCATGACCGCCTTCCTTGCAGTTTTCTCTTGTATTACACATGGTCATTTCGCTCTCTCTCTCTTTTTTTTTAGATTTCTTACTTGACCAAATAGTTAATTGACTAAGTTAATAAAAGCAGTGATTGTAAAAATCGTCCATATTTTGGTTTTATCTACTATATATTTGTAAAAGCCAGATGATAAAATACACAGTTTCCTGCTTAGCTATATTCATTCAAATAATAAAGTGCTAGCTCTTAAATAACTTTCTCTGCATCATCCATTGTTTTTTTCTTTTTGATTGAACTAAATCATGGCCACACAATAAAAGAAGCTTTAAGCCATTCATTAATTATTTAAGCCTATAAATTCACAATTAAAATGCTTACCACTATAGCTGATAATTAATAGACTAATATTTAGGTCATGTAAATTATAGCAGACTCATTGACCAGCAAAATAACAATCATATGAAAGAAATGTACACCATAAAATGGTATTTTTAATGAAACACTTTGAGAGTATATTGTCATCAACTAGTAAAGGAATGTACAAAAATTTAATGTAAATGATGGTTTTGAGACACAAGCTATATAAAACAGCAGTCAAATCAGTTGTTAGGTCTTTTGTACAGATGGTGTTGACTAAGTGATTTGCATAAAATAGTTTTCCAGATGAGTTGTATATACACACAAAAGCAGTGCAAGTATATACATTTTGATACAATTTGTAGGAAAAAAATGCATCTTTGGGTAAAATGATGGGGAAATTTTGTGATTATATATTTTAACTAAGATCTAAATAATATACCAGTTTTATTGAGATTTTATTTTTTTAAAAATGCTTCTTCATTGCTTCTTAATTTTTTACTTAAATTTATAGTACATTCTTAATGCTAGGGAAAGGCACTGATATTGAAATATTTATGTATTTATGTCTTTATTTATTTATTTATGAGTTGGGGTCTCACTCTGTCTCCCAGGTTGAGTGCAGTGACCTAATCATGGCTCAACACAACCTAGAACTTCCGGGCCCAGTTAAGCCTTATGCCTTAGTCTTCCCAGTAGCTAAGACTACAAGTACGCCACTATGGTTGACAATATTTTTAAAAAATTTATCTATTTTTTTGTAGAGACAAGGTCTCTCTATGTTGCCTCTACTGGTCTCAAATTCCCATGTTGAAGCGATCCTTCCACCTTAGCTTCCTGAATTACTGAGATTACACACAGAAGCCACTGTGCCTGTCTGAAATATCATGTTAACATCATTTCTGGAAATAAGGTACAACTCATGGGACAGAAACTTCTAGTTTTCCCTCAATTTCCATTCTCTCTTTGCCCTTGGATAATAGAACACCAGAATTTTAGCTGGTCAAAAAAAGTTACTAAAAAAGCTCTAAAAACATTTGACCATATTTTTAGATCTTTTTCCTGGGGAAATATGATTTGGATCTAGATAGTACATAGCTCTCAATTTCAGAACAGATATTGCACATCAGCATCAAATCATACACCTAAAATCAAAGAACGGTGATTTTTTTCTACTTTGTTCTTTTCTATGTACAAAATAGTATATACATCAACATATTCAGCTTGATGAATTCTCACAAGTGGAATGCAATCATGTAAGGAGAAATCACATCAAGTTAAAAGAAATCTGAACATTCCAGAAACTTCTCTCATATCTCCTTCATTTTCTGTGTTTTTGAATTTCTCCTGTCCCACTGAAACTTTATACTCTTTGATCAACATATTCTCATTCCTTCCACCCCAACCTCACCCCCCAGATTTTGCAAAACCCCATTGTACTTTCTGCTTCTGAGTTCAACTTTTTAGGATTCTGCATACAAGTCATGTCATGCAGTATTTGCCCTTTTTTGGTCAGTTTACTTCATTTAGCATAATGTCCTCCAAATTCATCTGTGTCACAAATGACAAGACATTTTCTTATTTAAGACTTAATAGTATTCCATTGGGTAAATGAGTATATCCTTTCTTTGTGCCCATTATTTCAAGGGTGGACACAGGTTGATTCTGCATCTTAGCTATTGTAAATAATACTGCAGTTAGCATGGCAGTGCAGATAGCTCTGCCATACCTACTTTATTTCCTTTAGATATATACTTGGGACTGAGATTCTTGGATTACATGGTACTTCTATTTTTACTTTTTTGTAGTCACTCCATAATTTTTTCCATAACAGTCTTATTAGTTTACATTCTCACCAAGAGCATACAGCATTCCATTTTCTTCACATTTCTATCAACATTTCTATTGTTTTTTTAATAATAACCATTGTAACAGGTGAAAGAGGATATTTCATTGTGGTTTTAATATGCATTTGTTTGAACACTAGATACGTTGAGCATCTTTTTTTTTTCATATACCTGTTTACCACTTGTATATCTTCTTTTGAGAAATGTATGTGCAAGTCCTTTTCTCATTTTTTACTTGAGTTATTTGGCTTTTACTATTAAGGTTTTTTTTTTTTTTGGTTTCTTTTATTTTGGCTATTAACCCATTTTCAAATGTGTGGTTTGCAAATATTTTATTCTGCAGATTTTCTCTATTTTGATTATTGTATCTGCTGTTCATCTTTATAGTTTGATGTAATTCTATTTGTCAGTTTTTGCCCTTGTTACTTATGATTTTGAGACTCCCAGGTAGTGGCACCAGGGTCAACTATTCTTATTTATTTACTATTCATACATGAGGTCTCCTTATGTTTGTTCAGGTGGTCTTGAACTCCTGACTTAAAGTCATCCTCCCACCTCAGCCTGCCAAGTAGCTGAGATTACAGGTACAAGTCACCATACCTAACTTTTAATTTTTATCCTAGAGTTGAAAGGAATTAAGATTTTATAAGAGAAGTCTCTTGTTGGGAAATCAGGCTTAACATAAAGAATAAAGTAAAAGAAAAACCAGCACTAAGAATTCAATAATTTTAACTAAGATTTATTTCTACTGTTAAAGTTTATAAGAGTCAATCAAATTTTGAATTGACAAAAACAAATGATGAGCTATATAATTCTACAGTGGTTAAATGATTTAAGAAATAAGTGAGCTAAAATTACATTTTTGAGTGCATATATATATACACATATCTATGTATATATGGATATCTGTATATACATATATGCATATACATATATGTGTGTCTATATACTCCCAACAGTTTAAAGTATATGCAGAATAATCAAATTTTAAATAGATTGTGGTTGATATTCAGAAAAAAAGATGAATTCCAACTTTTTCTTTGGGCATGCTGAAGCAAATTTAGTATTAAAATGTACTTCTATTTTCTTATTGAATAATTATGATAATAAAATGTTAGTTTCAGAGCACTACAGTTATTATAAGATAATTTACCTATATTAATAGTTGAAAAGTATTTTATTGTTGCTCAAGTTATATCAATATTGTCAAATAAATAATGAGGGTGAATATAAAAGAACAATGTACTAATTAAAAGTTAACCTTTGACAAAGTTTATAGTATATACTTCCATGTTAAAAATCTGTGGAATTAAAGAGTCTATCTTATACAGTCTTGAAGAAAGTGTGATACAAAAATATTTTATTGAGGAGTCTTCAAATGTAAATTATAATATTTTATATCATTAACATTCAAGCACATCCATACTCTACAATACAATAGAAAATAGATATTAGCAATACAAAATAAACTAGATCATTAGGTATTGATTAGGGCAATGGTACAGTAATGCATCAATTTATTTTTAATATTCATATTTAGATTCTAATAGGTCTGTTCCATACTGGTATTGCAGTTTTTGACCATTCTGCATTCTCAACTTGTTATGGTATCAATCTCAAAGAAAAGTATTACAATTTTTATCCCTAATATCTGTCTTTTTTCTTTCTATATCAAATCAAACTAGACAGCATCTTGCACTTTCTTCCATGCTTTATTTTTCTTAGTGTTATTGTGCTCTTAGAGACTAAGCTCAGACCCATTTCCAATTCATTTTTCAGCAAATATTTACAGTGTCAGGTTCTTTTCTAGCTTCTGGGATAATACGGAGTCCAGAAAGCATTCCCTTTTCCTTCTTGATTTAATTGATTTTGGGTTATCTGCTAAAGAAAACTAATGTTCTTGTCATAGTACTCATCGTGAATACAGACCTTAGGACAGAGAACAGATTGGTGCAGCTCATTCAATAGTGAATGGAGGGTACAGTCAAGACTGTGGAGGCTGCAGTCAATAAGAGAAGTACAAGAGAATGTTCAATCCTTCCTAGTAACAGTGTGTGAGTCAGTGTTTGGAGTGCCAGTTGAACTGTTACATATATCAACTTTTAGAGACAAGCTTGGTGCTTAAAACAAGGAAATTAAACCAGCATTGAATGCATGTCAGTTAGGTCATTTCCAAAGGCCAACATGTGTCTAGGAGTAATCTTATCTCTAATGCCATAGCAAAATATTCACTTAATTCTTCTTTTATAAAGTTAGAAGTCCTTTTATAATAAGAAGCATAGGGAAGCTATCTAAGAAAATTAGCACTCTTTAAAAAGCTCAAACACAAAACGTATTTATAATAATAAGCTTTATAGAATAGAAATACATATTTATTTAAAATCAACTTAAAAGTTATCACCCTTTTAGCATTTCTTCGAGTTTATCAAATTTAAAACCTATATTTTCTTAAATATGTTTCTTCATAACACAAGTTAAAGGATTTTGATATATATTTATTCTAATTTTTATATGAACAAATTATTTTGTAAAAAGCAGAAACTATTGGAGAAATAAAATTTAAGCCGTAGCTGGGCAAATCTTTTTGAGTAAATGATTTGACATGTTTAATTATCTCATGTAAAATAAATAATAAAAACCACCTCTCTAAATGAGAATTATCAAATGGCATGTGATTATATTTTAAGCATATAATATGCAAAAAATAATTTATTGTGCGTACTTATTTTTGCTTTCAGGCAACATAAATATTTTGCAGATTAAATCAAATAAATAGCTGCAAAACAACTTTTTTAAAGTTAGAGATGAGATATCACTGTTTCCCAGGCTGAAACTCCTGGGTTCATGCAATACTCCCACCCAGCTTCCCAAGTAACTAGGACTACAAAAGCATCCCACCAAGCCCAGTGCTTATATTTCTAATTAGGCCAACATTTTTCTAGTATGTAAACATAAAGGTTGAAATATAGTTTCTATAATGTGACTAAAAATAGAATTGTAATTCTGTTGATTTATTACATATTAAAAATTTATTGAATATCTACCAATGGTAAGGCAATGAGCTAGGCACTAATTTGAACTTGGTCTTTATTTTTATATTCATATTTTCTGACTTACAAAATTTATGGTAAAACACAAAAATGTGTCAGTACGTGATGCTTATGAAACAAAATTTTCAGCAGAATAATGAACCACAAATGGGGGGAGAAACCTGTTCTATACTACCTAGGAAATGTATGACAAATTTATTCTGCTTGATAAAAATGCTTACTGTTAATTTCCATATTTTCTCAACATTAGCATTTTCAGCAATTACTGAATGACATCCTCTAATTTACAAAAAGAATCTAGTCACAACAATGACATAAAATGAAAATTGTTCATTTTCAGGTAATAGAGTGTATTTTAAATGCTAACATGTCATTTGAAGTCATGTTATTACTATATCCAGTAAATAATGATCTGTATTTAAGACACTTTTCTATTCCCTATGTAAAAACAATTTTCCGAGAAAAATGTCTTGCTTCTCAATAAACTCTGCTTCTGTTATTGACATAAACCAGTTTCTTTGGAAAACTGCATATTCTTATATACATTGCTCACCGTTCATAATGTAGAACAACATTATTACAGAGCAATTGAAGGATCAGTATTATAGAACTTCTTTCAAAAGTACATTATCTAAGTAATGTTACAAAGTGAGTTTCAACGGACTGCTGGGCTCCAGCGATCCTTCCGCCTCAGCCTTCCGAGTAGCTGGAATTACAGGCATGTGCTACCACGCCAAGCTGATTTTTTAATTTATTGTAGAGATGAGGTCTCACTGCCCAGGCGGGTCTCGAACCCGCGGGCTCAGGCAATCCATCATTTTTCCTTCTAAAAAACTCATGGAAGGATCGCCGGAGCCCAGCAGGTTGAGGCTGCGGTGGCCGGGAGCGGCCACTGCACTCCAGTCTTGACGACAGAGTGAGACTCCAACTCAAAAAAAAAAAAAAAAACTCAATTTGAAAAATTAACAAATGACGTAAATAAACATTTGAACCAAGGAAGACACAGAAATGGCTACCAAGTGTTTGACAAAAGGCGCAATGTTACTTATCACCAGGAAAATGAAGATCAAAACCACAATAAGATAAGATATTGCCTCACACTTGTGAGGATGACTGCTGCTTAAAAATAAGAAAAATATCTTTTGCCCACTTTTTAATGGTGCTGTTTGTTTTATTTCTTTCAACACATTTGAGTTCCTTGTAGATCCCAGATGTTAGACCTTTGTCAGATATACAGATTGCAAATATTTTTTTTTCCAATTCTGTGGACTGTCTCCAAGCTTTCTTGATGGTTTCTTTGACACGAATAGACACTTCTCAAAAGAAGATATACTGGCAGCCAGCAGACGCATGAAAAAGTGCCCAATCTCATTCATCAACAGAGAAATGCAAATCAAACTTACATTGAGATACCACCTAACCGCGGTAGGAATGGCCATCACTAATAAAACAAACAACAGATGCTGGCGAGGACGCGGAGAAAAAGGAACGCTTCTACACTGCTGGTGGGAATGCAAATAGTGTAACCTCTTTCAAAGACAGTGTGACAGCATCTGAAAGAACTAGAAATTGACCTTCCATGTCACCCAGCAATTCTCCTATAGGGAATATACCTGGAGGAATCAGATCATTCTACAAAAAAGATACCTGTACACGTATGTTTGTTGCAGCTCTATTCACAATAGCAAAAACATGGAACCAATCGTGTTACCCATCGAAGTTGGACTGGATTAAAAAAAAGTGGTATATATACACAATGGAATATTATGCAGCCATAAAGAAGGACAAACATATGGACTTCACAGCAACTTGGATGGATTTAGAGTCTATCATACTCAGTGGTCTATCACAGAAACAAAGCACAGAGTACCATATGTTCTCACTCATAAGTGGACCTTGAACAATTATAATACTATAAGAAAGGGATTGGCAGAACTGGGAAACTGTCAGGGGAGGATAGGTGGGACTGGCAGCTGAGTGAAACTGCTAGGGGAGGGAGGCACATACCTCAACAACAAGGGTACCTGCATAATCAACATTTGTATACCTAACCCTGAATTGTATCCCACATCTTTATAATTAAAAAAAGAAAAATAAGTGAATGGATAAATAATAAATATTTGTAAGGATGTGGTGAAATTAGAGCCCTTATAAACTGTTGGGGGTAATGGAGAATGGTGAAACAACTATGGAAAATCACATGAAGTTTCCTCAAAAAATTAAAAGAAGATCTACCGCAAGATCTAGTAATCATATTTCTGGGTATATGTTCAAAAGAATTAAATCAGGATCTTGAAGAGATATTTGAACCTCTATGTTCCTTGCAGTATTAACTATAATAACCAAGCTATAGAAACAAGCCAAACATCTATCAACTAATCAGATAAGAAAATTGTGGAATACACACACACACACAAAGGAATATTATTCAGCTTTTAAAAATTAGGAAATTGTTCTATTTGTAACAACATGGATGAACTTATAGGTAATTAAGCTAAGTAAAACAAACCAGTCACAGTACAAATACTCCATGATTCCCTTTTATAAGTTAGTTAAAATAATCAAACTAGTAGAAACAGAATAGGATGGTTTTTCCAGGAACTGGGAGGAGAGGAAAATGAGGAATTGACTTTCGATGGGTATAAAGATTCTGATATAAAAAGTGAATAAATTCTATAGATCACCTGTACAATATAATGCCTAGAGTCAACAAGATTGTATTGTGAATTTCTAAAGTATGTGAAAAATATAGATACTATGTTTAATGTTCTTACAAACAACAACCAAAAAAACACCTCACCAAAAATAAAAACAGAAAATTTTTGGAAGTGATTAACATGTTTAGTGCTTTTGTTATGGTGATGATCACACATGTAAGTATATATTCAAACTGACCAAGATATATATGTGTGTGTGGATATATATATTTGACCTGTGTGCAATTTTTAAAATATACCAACTGTACTTTAATAAAACTAAGAAGAATTCACTTCAAGTATGGGATACAATTAAAAGAAAAATAATAGATCTTTAAAAGCTTAACTATTTTAATAAGAAGAACATTTAAACATTTTATAAACTCTTCTAAAATTCTTCTGAATATTAATAACATAAAACACAGATTTTCTCTTCTTGGTTAGCTGCCTATCTAATTTCTCTGTAAAGGTGACCTCTCTCCGCTCTCTTTAAACTCAGTCACCAAACTTGTGTAAATTTCATGATTTCATTTTTACTAACTCAAGAAGTTGTTGTAAATTTCATAATATAATACCTCTCCTTTTCTCTTCTCACATAGCCCCTCTCTCTTTTCCCTGTATACACTCTCTCTCCTCAGATCCATGTTTTTTGTTCTGTTGCTGGCTCTCTTTTATACTATACATAATAATATTCTTCTAGGGTTTTTGTTAAAATAGGTTAAATCATGAGACAGTTTTTGTTGTAAAGTACAAAAATTAATGGCCGAGGATTTTGTCAATATTTTTTATTTTAAGACCTCTTGGATTTCTTTATTCTTTTCTCATCTATTTCTACACTTCTGAGATCTTAAAAAAACATATAGCCATTATGACTATTTACACCATGAAAAATTCCCATAGATTTCTAAAGTGTTACAATACATTAAATAAATAATATATAAAATACACTTAAATAAACCTAATTTTGATAGTAATAGTAAAATTAAATTGAAACTTCTGTTCAAACATGTATAGATGCACTGGACCCACACCACTGATTATAAATAATAGGGTCTGGTGCATTTTTAACAATGGATGTGAGATGTTGAAAACTTTGCTGCAGGCAATGATTTGATTATGCCATAATTGTGCTGCACCTAATTTCTATCCTTACACAAGACGGACTGGTTCTTTTCCTAAATGCGAGTCTTAAACATCCTACAGTCAGAGGTCTTATACAGTCTATCGCCTGATATTGCCAAGTTTCTGTCTAATATCCTGGAATATTTATATTTTTGAATACAGATAGCTATTTTTCCACAACAGCTTCTGGAAACTCAGTGGCTTAAAGGTGCAACTATTTAATTAACTCAGAGTATACAGGTGAACTGGCTATTTTTCTGGTCAAGTTTGTGCTTACTCTGTGCATCTGTTGTGTGGTCAGCTGTCAATGGAGTACACGACTCAGTGTAAGGCAGATTCTCCAATACATTTAGTCATTGGCGAAGGGCAGGCCATTGTGCGACACCTCTCCTTCTCCTGATAGGAGAGCATCCTTTAGCGTGCTATCCTGGGCTTGTTCCCATGGTAGAGGCAGGCTTCCATTAAGGAGAGAAGAAGTTTACAAGGTTTCTTTAGGCCTCAGACCTGGAACAACTCAATTTCTAATGTATTCTATTAAGTCAGCCTAAAATGAAGGGTTATGAAAATAGAGTCTTCTTTTGGTTCAAAGAGATTTTTTAAAATGACACTGAAATACTTACCTTGACCCGCCTGGGCAACTTGGTGAGACCTCATCTCTACAATAAATCAAAACTTAGCTGGGCGTGGTAGCGCGTGCCTGTAGTTCCAGCTACTTGGAAGGCTGAGGCGGAGGGATCGCTGGAGCCCAGCAGGTCGAGGCTGCGGTGGCCGGGAGTGGCCACTGCACTCCAGTCTGGGTGACAGAGTGAGACTCCAACTCAAAAAACAAAACAAAACAAAACAAAACTACACAGTTTACCTCCATATTCTTGTCAAATATTAGAAAAAAATAATTTGGGGTAAATAAATGTCAAAGAGGAAAAGCTAATAAAAGGAAGAAATTAATAATCTTTTCAACAAATTGAATTGAAACAACAGGATGTGTGTATATACATGTATATACACCAATATACATAAACACTTTATATAATAAAACTTACATCTTAAAAAACTCAAAATAAATTATAGCTCTAAATATAAAATGTAAAATTATAAAATTAAAATAATAAACATGACCTTTGGTTTTGTTAAGTTTCTAGATGTAACATCAATACCATGATTCATCTAAAAAATTGAAAATTTAGACTCCGTAAAAGACAATGTTAAGAGAATAAAAAGTCAGCAACAGATGAAGAATAATATTGGCAAAACAGATATCAGCTAGAAGACTTTTTTATAAAAAATATTTGAAATCACAACAATAAGAAAATCTAATTTATAAATGAACAAAAAGGTCATGCACAGTAGCTCACACTAGTAATCACAGCACTTTAGGAGGCCAAGGCAAAAAGATTGCTTGAGACAAAGAGTTCAAGACCAGCTCGGACAACTTAGCAAGATCCTGTCTCTATGAAAAAAATTTTAAAATAGCCTGGAGTGGTGGGTCATGTTGGAGGTAGAGACAAGCAGAATCCTGGAGACCAGGAAGTCCATATTTCAGTGAGCCATTGTCACTTTACTGTACTTAGTCTGGGTAACAGAGTGAGTCCCTGTCTCTAAAAATACAATAATTATCATTATAATAATAAATTAATTTAAATGAACAAAAGTTTTGAACAGACATTTCACCAAAAAAGACATACAGATGACAAATAACAACATAATTATATCTAACATAATTTTTCATTAGGGAAATGCAAATTCAAGCCACTATAAGATACCTCTATACACTTACAAACTAGCAAAAATTTACAATACTAACAAATACTATTTGGTGGAAAGCATCCAGAGAAACAAGACACTCATTTATTTCTGGTGGGAATTCAAAATCTTTAGAGGGGTGTGTATACACAGGTAATATTCAAACAAATATATAATTTTGAAATAATTTGACAGTTCTTCCAAATTTAAGATAGATTTATCATTTGATCTAACAATTACAGCCCTAAATATTTACTCCAAAGCTTTGAAATCATAGACGCATACAAAGATCTACATCACTAATATTCATAATAGCTTTTTACTTAACTGCCAAAAACTAGAAGCACCCAAGATGTCTTTCAGTAAATGAATGGGCAAATAAACTGTGATACATATCTCCAAAGGGATATTAGGCATATTTTTAAAAACAATCAGTTAAAAGACAAACAAATCTTAACTGTATATTGTTATGTAGAAGAGCCACAATTGAAAATTTAATATATTGTCCAATTCAATTTATATGATATTCTGAGAAAGACAAAATTATAGATATTGTAAAAGTTGGTGATCATTGGTGATTTTTGAGAAGTTAAATAGGTAAGGCACAAGTTTTCTAGTGTGATCAATCTGTTCTGTATGCTATTGTAATGGTGGATACACAACATTATGTACTTGTCAAAACTTATGAACATTATAGCACTAAGACTGAACCTTACTTTAAAAAACGAAAACATTAAAAGATTGGGTGATATAGGCTGACATGCTGAGCGTGACAAAAATATTCTAACTGTATTATAAATGTTTCAAACAACCTCACTAAATGAGCTGGGGGAAAAAGTTAGTGACCTAAATAACTTGAACTAGGTGGAATCAGTAAGCACAAAGGCAAAAGAAACTATACATATGTAATGTACTTTGGTTGTTAAAATAATTTGTCATAGTGATATAGGTAAATAGTTCTGATACTAGTATACCTTAATACTGGAAATGAACATTTCAGTGACTAGATGGCAAAAAGCTGAAGAGAGATGTCTCACTGTTAAAGTGTGAGGTGACACAGGAACAGGTGAAGGAAGCTAGAATAGGCAACGTGTCAGTGAATTTGAGTTGGAGATGTCAGTATGAACTCGTGTTTAGTTTAACATAGATACAGATGCTTGCACACAGAAATCTTAAGAGGGGTGTGCATACACAGGTAATATTCAAACAAATATATTCTTTCCCTTTCAGCTAAGTAGGCCTAATGGCAGTAACACTTCAGCACTAATAAGGACACCAGTGTGCGTGTATGGCTCATAATACCATTCTCTTATCCGAGGGATTGATATATTTTAAGAAATAGTTTAGGGCACTAAATATATAAGATACATAAGATGTACTTGGGCACTTCTAGTATTAGAAAATTAGGAAGTGCTAAAAAAAAAAAAAACCTGCACACACACACAAATAATTCTGAGGGTATGTTGAAATGACACAGGAATCAACTGAAAGAGCTCCCAACATCCAAAGGAAAGTGTAAGCTATAAAATAAATTAATATTGGAATATAACTTCATGTATTAAAAATTATTTTGTGTCATTACTGATATAAAGAAATGATCATATAAATATGTAGAAATTAATAGACAAATCTCTTGTGAAAAAAGTTCTAAATAAATTATGTAGAAGTTTCACCTTCAAAGAGGTACAGAATAAATCCTCAACCCCTGCATGTGAACTGCACATAGTGACCTTCTTTTAAAAGTTAATTATAGCCAGGCTCGGTGGCTCAGCTTGTAATCCCACGCCTTGGGAGGCTGAGGTGAGTGGATTGCCTGAGCTCGTGGGTTTGAGACCCACCTGGGCAACTTGGTGAGACCTCATCTCTACAATAAATCAAAAAATTAGCCGGGCGTGGTAGCGCGCGCCTGTAGTTCCAGCTACTTGGAAGGCCGAGGCGGAAGGATCGCCCGGGCCCAGCAGGTCGAGGCGCGGTGGCTGGGTGTGGCCGCTGCACTCCAGTCTGGGTGACAGAGTGAGACTCCAACTGAAAAAAAAGAAAAATTCATTATGTAGAGTGGAGAAAATAAGTAACTTTACAGTGGAGATAGTTGACAAACACTACCTCTACCGGTAACCAAGTTTAACTTTAAAAGTCATGTTTATAGTATATACTCTTGATTTAATGAGATAAAAATGGCATTTAACCTCTGTGGTCTTCCTTCCAAAACCCCAAACCCAGGCTTGTCCTGAGAAAAATCCTAATAGAAGGATATTTTACAAAATACCTGACCAGAACTTCTCAAAACACATGGTCATCAAAAACAAAGAAAGCTGAAGAAAGTGTCAAAGTCCAAAGGAACCTAAAAAGGTATGATGATTACATGAAATATGATATTCAAGATGGGACCCTGAAATGAAAAATAACATTAGGTAAAAACTAATTAAACATGAATAAAGTATGAACTTTTGTGAATAATAAGGCATTGCTGCTGATTTGTTAATTGTAGCATGTGAATCATGCTAATATTAGATAATAGAAATAGAGAAAATTGGGGATGAGTTACATGAGAACAATGTGTCCTATCTGTGAAAGTTTTTATAAATCAAAAACTATTTCAAAATTAAGAGTTCATAAAAATCTTTAGTATTTCAATTATAATTAGTGAGCCCAATCATATTCTTAAAAATATGTTTCAAATGCCTACTGTGATCCATAACCTATGTCAAGTTCTAAGTTAGAAAATTGTTTTAGTTTATTTGTGCTGCTATAACACAGTACATGAAACTGGGGTATTTCTGGAAGAACAGAAATTTACTTCTCATAGTTCTGTTACTGGGAAGTTCAATATCAAGGCAGTTTCAATTGTTTGGCAAGGGCTGGATCCTCGGAGCTGAGGAGTGTTATGTTCTTACATGGTAAAGGGCAGAAGAGCAAGAAACCTCTTTTCTAAGGGCCTTAATCCCACTCACCAGGGAGAAGCCTTCATGGCCAAGTCACCTCTTAAAAACTCCTTCTCTTAAGACTGTCCCACTGGCAACTCATATATTTTGGAAAGACTACCTTTAAATCACAGCAAAACGTAAATTAAACACCTGTGATTAGAAGGGCTATTAGTTTAATTATTAGAGATGTCTCGATGATAAATTGCAGTCAGCATTAAATATGTAATCAGAAAATTTCTGCATTTATTACTGATAATTGGGAGGTGTAATAGCTTAATAGTTCCACAAAATATCTTAGTGCTGATCAATTAAGAAACTCATGACTTAATGAGACAAACATCATTGATCATAAAGGATTTAAAAATCACTTATTTTCTGTACCTGTTAGAGAGAGCACATGTACTCAGGGTTCTACATTCAGTTAATAATTGAAGTAGATTAAGAGAGAGAAGAAACATCATACAGACATTTCTTCTAAAAAGTAACACGAATAACTGATGTTTTATAAGGCAAATTAAAAAGGAGCACTGTTCATAATACATGTTAAAAGATTTAACAATTGTATATTATATTTGAAGAAATACATTTGCAAAGTGAAAAAAAAAACTATAGAAATAACAATAGGTAACATTCTTTTAGTGCTTCCCATATATTTTACATGAATCTAGTTCAGACAGACATTCAGTGTTCTCATTCATTTATGAAAAAGTGAAGATTGCTTTGAGGTTATATTCTTTCACTAATATTGAGGAGATAATAGGTGATATTAGAATTAAGGCTTAGACTATAATGATAATTTTGTCTCTTAGAAACTTAATATTACTTCAATTCAAAAGATGTCATTTGCTATAAATTTTACTTTATATTCACTTTTCAAATCTACTAAAATTATTTGAAGCTTTGTAGTTTTTTGTTGCTATAGAATCTTATACAATTCTAATATAATCAGTCACAACTCAGTTGAAAGTGACAGAAACCCAAATGTAATAAGTGTATGTAAAAGGATAATCTATTTTCTGTATAAATCAGCCTTCACAAAGGACACATGCAGCTTAGTTTTAAGTATGATTGGAATCAGAGACTCACTTCTCACTTGGACTTTATTTGTTCTTTTTTCAGTCTTATTTTAGACCTAAATTTCCTCTACTACTGGAAACATGACTACCATTGTTCAGCAAACTTTCATCTCACATTCTTGCCATCACAAGACTGGACAGCCCTTCTTTGCTTAAGAAATCTTTGAAAAGTACTTTGAAAGATTCATGTGACCTTTCCAAAACTAAAATGTGGTCAGTGTAATTATTCAAAAATATTAGTTAAGTTCCTGTCATATCCATTGCACGCTTCTACTCATTAGTGATAAACAGCTATTAAAGCACTCAATTCCTGCTCTCTTTTAAAATCCAGTGGAGCACGGAGACTATTTAGCAAATAGAATTAACATGTCAGATTGTGATATGTTGTCATAAAAAGAAAGCTGAGAAAGCCAGGAAGAATGAAGGAGAGTTGTGATGTATAGTATAGGGTGGTGAAGGAAGGCTTTCCTGATAAGGTGACATTTAAGAAAAGATTTGAAGAAAATTATAACCATATGGCTCCCCATATGGCTGGAGTGGAAAGAAACAGGGAGTCTTTCAAAGAACAAGTACTGTTCCAATTTGTGCTGCACAGATTCTAAAATAATAGATTGGCTATGTCAATTTACATTGCTTCTATTTTTCTTTCCTTTGCAATCGCCATTTTCAGAATGTCATGATATTTTTTAATCTTAAATTTATGCCTTGCATATGCAAAATAAGAGTTATTTATCCTCTGAAAATTTGAAAAAGTACTTACTAGACAAATAATTTTGGCATGGCACTTATAAACAAACATCCAGAAAGCAATGCCTCCTTTATTTTTATGATTACAAGAAAAAAATATGCTAGTCATAGACGATTATAAAAATAGAGGAAAGAATCGCAGGACAACATGCTACGACACTTAATATTCTAGCAATATTTCATTTAGGAAGGTATATGTCAATTTAATAACTGCTTTTTCACCTAGCCATATGCCTGCTGTATTTTACCCACAAATTCCTTTCTTATCCTAAGAGCATAAAATCACCAATGTTCATTTCAGTTACTTTGTGTGCATGCATTTTTTTTTTACATTTAAATATTTTACATAAGTTGTGCAAAGATCGATAAGTATAGATTATCCTGAAACTCATCCCCTTCCTCCTTTTGGTAATTTAATAAAGAACTAACTCAGTATATGAGAATTAACTCAATCCTACTATTAGACTCTAGTCTTCCTATTTTTAGTGAGACCTCTTCCATACTCTGATTGTCACCAATTGCAGATGTCTCCTGTACTCTCCCACTATAAAAATTTTCTATTGAACATTGGCCAATATACAAAACAAACTTTACAAACTATCTAAAAAATCTAAAATCTAAAAATTGAAGACTGTTTAATCCAATTATTGTTAGATTTCATAATTTTTCTAAAAATAACCTATTTCAAATCTATATATGCAACACAATGGTGTTTTCTTGTTACCATTTTGCATGGTTTTAGGTTGTAACTTATGTGTCTTCACATAATTAAACACAAATTATTTAAAAATAATTTTTCTTGCTATTATATAAATTTCTCATATATATTTCTCTTGGATATTTTAATGTAGCTTCATTTTTTGTGATTTAGATTTTCGCTCCCATAAAATCCAGTTATAAATTATTTAAACAAAAGATATAATTTTGAGAGGCATAGGGATAATTATAGACTCAACAAACACTGATAGGATTCTGCTAAAATACAGAGTCATCATAGACTCTGTTCAGTTAGAAGAGTATGAAAAAAACAATCCTCTATGATATATTTCATGTTATATTATTTATATTTACCTTTTACATGTGTCTAATATATCTGAAGTTTTTATTTAGTTTCTTAAGCTTCCTGTATCTATTTGGTTAAATCCATTCCTATAGTGCACATTTTATGAATTCCAATTTATCCTTAAATAACTCATATTTCAACTTTAAAAAAATATTATATATTATAATTATCCTGTTTTATACTTTCTTTGATGTGCAGGTATTATCATTTTTAATATAATGGATATAATCAATATAGACCTCAGATAGAACACTAAAAAAAATCATAGCAACATGGGGAATATCATTACAAATAATATAAGCAAATTATCTGAACTTTTCAACTGACCACAGAACTAAAAAAAATACTAACCAGTTCATCATTTCCATTTCTTTTTTCTTCACTACCAATATTAAATAATTTCAACAAGGGCAGAAAATGTTTTTCACTGTTTTGTTTTTATCATACACACACAAAAAGAACTCACTAATACTTATTTTGTTTAAAAAAAATTAAAAGAGACAGAAAAAAATTATAAGTAACAAATGGAGGCCAGAACCTAAAAACTCTAACTTTATAAGAAAAAAACATGTCATAGTGACAAAGCACGATGCCCTATTCAATAATAGATGAAAGTGGTGATTGAGGTTATGATTGAATATAGCACCACTTGCATATGACCATTCTATGAATTTTAGATAAAGATCTTGATTATATGAGACTTTAGTTGCAATGCAATTTTTTTTACATGTAGAATATTCAGGTATCTTTGGTCTCTGTGAATTTCCTGCTACTTTTCTATGTTACTCTTGTCACACTAATTAGTATAACAGCCTTGCAAAGTGACTACAAGCTTATGTTATTAATTGTATATTCCACAGCTAAGTATAATTCTATAGAAATATTAGTGGTCAGCGGGGCTCGGTGGCTCAGCCTGTAATCCCACACCTTGGGAGGTTGAGGTGAGTGGATTGCCTGAGCTCACAGGTTCGAGACTTGTCTGGGCAACTTGGCGAGCCCTCATCTCTACAACAGATCAAAAAATCAGCTGGGCGTGGTAGCACGCGCCTGTAGTTCTGGCTACTCGGAAGGCTGAGGCGGAAGGATCGCCGGAGCCCGGCAGGTCGAGGCTGCGGTGGCCGGGAGCGGCTGCTGCACTCCAGTCTGGGCCACAGAGTGAGACTCCGACTCAAAAAAAAAAAAAGAAAGAAAAGAAATATTAGGGGTCAACTAATATGCTTGCCATGAATTAGGTGATTTTTTTTTTGTATAAAACGATCTTTCTTTTTTGAGATACATAAGGAGAAAGCAAATTCAACGTAACTGATCTTCCATCAACTTTGCAATATTCGAAATGAAAATTAAAATGAACTTGTGTTCAGCTTTTGTTAATGACACATAATTAATAGAATCAAATAAGCTTCAAATGCAATGTTTCTATTTGTTTTTATTCTTTTAGATTTATTCCTATATGTTTTTGGTTTAAGTTAATTAATGTTTACAACAGTTTGTCTTCTACCTAAATGCTGTCAAATCAGATGGCTTAATAATTTTCAAGCAGTAACACCCTTTTGAGATAACAACATAAGGGATATTTAAGATTATAATAGTAGAAATTAGGCATAACCCTATATTTATTTTGACATTATCCAAAGCATTTTTTAAAATTCTGAGAAACATAAAAAATAAAAATAAACCATAAAACATCATACGACATTTAAAATACTGAGGTGGGGAGAGGTAGGGGGGCTACCTAGAAGCAGCCAACAGTCACCTCTCGCCGAGGAAGGGTAAGACCCACAGACAGCAGGCACGAGAGAGAATAGGCAGCCCGTTTGGGAACCAGGAAGCCCTTTCCCCACCCAGGACATGTTGGTAGCAGAGAACAGCCTCTGAACTTGGGGAAATGGTGAGTTTTCTTGCCACGGACGGAAAGTCCCTCCAGCCGCATGGAACTCCAGACCCACGTGGGAAACGGCCTGGAGGCGGCACAGCGGCATGCTGCCAGGGCCCATGTGAAGCTGGGGGCCGTTGCAGACTGAGCACAGCAGGCCCATCTCCCTATCCCTCGAGAACTTGATTCCTACACAAACAACAGAAACTTGATTCTTTCAGGCTTTCCTAGGTTGTCAGCGCTAGGCCTGGGAAAGAGGAGCCTGCGTGGCCTTTCTTGCCTCCAGGGCAAATTCCACTGGCGCCGCCTTGGCACGGCCAAGGCCAAAGCTGCTTGCTGCGGCTGCGGCTGCGGCTGCGCCAGCAGCTCCTGTTTGGCGCGAGCTGCAGCAAGAGACGCTGTTGTTGGATGAACTTTTTGAGTTCTGAGTGCAGCCAGCCTCTAGCCAGGAATGGGAAGGCAGGTGATCCCTGGCAGCCACGGCCGGAGAGCCCATCAGTTCTCTTCACTGAATGCTCGCAAGTTGGGAGCTAGAGCCCTAACTACGCAGACCCAGTCTAAGGAAAGCACCTTGCTGCTGAAAGAAACTTTGGTATCGGAGTGAAGTCAGGCTCAGACAGGGAAGGGAAGCTGGGGGCGGGGGGAGGAAGAACCTTTCTTTTTTTTCTTTTTTCTTTTTTTTTTTTTTTTTTTGAGTTGGAGTCTCACTCTGTCACCCAGAATGGAGTGCGGTGGCCGCTCCCGGCCAGCGCAGCCTCGACCCGCTGGGCTCCGGCGATCCTTACGCCTCCGCCTTCCGAGTAGCCGGAATTACAGGCATGTGTTGCCACGCCTGGCTGATTTTTTGATTTATTGTAGAGATGAGGTCTCGCTGCCCAGGCGGGTCTCGAACCCGCGGGCTCAGGCGATCCACTCACCTCAGCCTCCCAAAGGCGCGGGATTACAGGCTGGGCCACGCCTCTCTCCCCTTGTGACATCATTTGTGTAGCAGAGGTATTTCAGCTGTCCTTGCAATATGACCAGGCCTATTTACTACTGGGGTAGTCATTCATGCACACAGGTGTGGAACAGGAGAGTGGTTCAGGCTGATCTAGTCCTCCCCCACGGACTTCCCCCACTCCAACTCCCTCAAAAACCCTGATTGAGGAAATTTGGGAGCTCCCATAGTCCCCTCCCACCGCCTATTGCCTAAGTCATCTGCACATATCTCTGGGGAAATAGAGACCATGCCCAAAAGGCCACAGAGACCATCACACCTGGCTGTCTCTGGCAAGCACTGCCTCCTTACTGAGGGTCAACTAGAACAGCCCGTATACAACACATGAGGCAATAATACAGTCCTTAAAAGGAGATAACAAAGTCCACGTCACTGTTTTCTTGCAGAATAGTCCATAAGCCAAGACATGAGAGAGCCTCCTCAGAGGCTCTCCCAGTAAGTTCCCCAGAGACATTGGTGACCAAATCCCTTAGAATGCAACCTTTCTGCCTTCACATCACTGGATATCTTAAAGGCACTTTTCAGCACAGCCAGATGGTGGCAGCCTCAAAGAGCAGCTGGACCCAAAAGAACATAAGAATTTACAGTCGTTGGGCCCTTGCAGATTATCACCTCCAGAGGAAGTGGGAGAATATCACAATATGGGAGCACCCTGTGGAACCAAAAAATAAAATAAAATTCCACAAACGGCCACCCCAACAGTAGCAACCTTATAAATAACTTAAAAAAAATAAAATAAAAAGAGAAGAGACTGCCCTTAAAGATGAGAAAGAACCAGCAAAAAACAAAACAAAACATAAAAAACATCAGGAATCCCCAACACCTTAATAAGCTGACACCCACAAAAGTCTTTCAGATTCCAAGCAACAGAACCCATCCAGAATGACCTGTCCATGATGAAAGACAGAATTCAGATGAGGGATGGAAAAGTCACTCAAGGAGTGTCACAAGAAAATAGGCACACAGGTCATCCAGGCAAGGAAAACAGTGCAGAAAGTAAAAGTTGAGCTGGCCATTATAAGATAGATTCAATCTGAATGCCTGGAAATGAAGAACTCTTTCCTGAAATTCCAAAGCACAATGACAAGTCTAAAAACCAGACTCAGCCAAACAGAGGAAACTATCTCAGAAGTTGAGAATCAAATGATTGAACCAAGTCTGACAAAAATAAGGAGAAAAAGCTTAGGAAGAATGAGCAAAGCATATAAGAAGTTTGGGATTATGAAACAAGACCAAATCTATAGTTGATTGGCATCCTGGCAACAAGAAGGGGAAACTGAGAACAAGAAAATTTCCACAATTTCACTAAACAGGTGGCCATCCAGGCACAAGAGCTTCAGAAAACTTCTGCAAGGTACTACACAAGATCATCTCCAAATCACATAATAAACCACAAGGTAAGCATGAAAAAAAATCACCCTAAAGGCAACTAGAGAGAAGAAACAGACTACTTACCAAAGAAGAACCAACAGAATTAAAGCAGACTTCTCAGCAGAAACCCTGTAAGTCAAAAGGGACTGAGATCTCATCTTTAACATTCATAAAGAAAAGAAATTCCAGTCAAAATTTTTCTTCTTCCCAAAATTAATCTTCATTAATGAAGGAGAATGAATATGTTTTCCAAATATCCAATACCTAAGAGAATATATCACCTCCCAACCAGCTCTTCCGGAGATGCTTAGAAGGTTCTACGCACATAATCAAAGAAATGGATCCACCCATTGCAAAAACACAGGCAAGCACAGAGTTAACAGATATAGATCAACCACAAAACCTGGAAAGCAAAGCAATGTCTTAATAGCAATATGACACGTACAAGCCCCCATATATCAATCATTAACTTAAATATGAATGGAATTGAAAGTGCCACTCAAAGGGCAGAGAGTGGCAAATGAATAAAGAAGCATAATATGTTCTTCTGCTGCTTTCAGGAAATCTATCTCACTGCAAATGACACTCACAAGCTCAAGGTAAAGGGCTGGAGAAAGATCTTCCAGGAAAATGGAATACAAAAAAGAGCACAGGTAGCTACTCGTGAATCAGACAAAACAGATTTTAAACCAATAAAAGTTAAAAAGGACATTGAAGGAGACTACACAATGATAAAAGGCTCAATCCATCATCAAGAAGTATTCATCGTAAATATACATGCACTTACATAGGAACACCCAGATTTATAAAACAATTGCTAATTAAACTAAAAGAGAATATAGACAGCTATACAAATATAGTCACAGATTTAATATCCTGCTAACAACCTTAGACAGATTATCAAGGCATAAAACCAACAAATCCAGAACCTTAACCCAACAGTTGCCCAGTTAGACCTAATAGACATCTACAGAAAACTACACCCAACAACCACAGAATATGCATTCTTCTCATCAGTATATGAAACATACTCCATGATCAATCATACACTCAACATAAATCAAGTATAGACATTTCAAAAGATTGAAATCATGTAAAGCATTCTCTCAAACTACAGTGAAATAAAAATAAATATTATCACTGACAGAAACCCCATCTTCTCATAAAGACACACCAATATATGAAAATTAAACAGCATGCTTCTGAATGACTTTTGAGTTAACAGAGAAATCAAGGTAGAAATGAAAACATCCTTAGAAACAATGAAAACAAAGATACAACACACCAAAACTTCTGGCATACCATGAATTCCAGACTGAGAGGAAATTTTATAACATTGCATACACATATCAAGAAAATAGAGATATCTCAAGTTAATAATTTAATCTCACACATGGGAAGACAAGAGCAATCCAATACTAGAATGAGTAGAAAAATGGAAAATATTAAAATAAAATCTCAGTGGAATGACATAAAGTTTAAAAAAATAGCATGCAAAGAATGAACAACATGAAAAGTTCATTCTTTGAAAGGACAAATGAGATTGAGAGATCCCTAATCACATTAACAGAGAGAAAGAGCGAGGGAGAGAGAAAATGAATTTGAATACACATAATTAGAAACAAAAAGGATGGTGTTAAAACTGACAGAGTTTTAGGTTTCAAACCAGTCTTTTACTCCTTAAAACAACCAAATTTAGCTGGGCTCGGTGGCTCAGCCTGTAATCCCGCGCCTTTGGGAGGCTGAGGTGAGTGGATTGCCTGAGCCCGTGGGTTCGAGATCCGCCTGGGCAGCGAGACCTCATCTCTACCATAAATCAAAAAAATCAGCCGGGCGTGATAGCGCATGCCTGTAATTCCAGCTACTTGGAAGGCTGAGGCGGAAGGATCGCTGGAGCCCAGCAGGTCGAGGCTGCGGTGGCCGGGAGCGGCCACTGCACTCCAGTCTGGGCAACCGAGTGGGACTCCAACTCAAAAAAAAAAAAAAAAAACAAATTTGATAAAAACATACTAGTTCTTTTATACTTTGGTGGATTCAGATTGCTTTGCTTTAAGTGACATATTAATAAACCTGCTAATAAGTAAAAATTGCTGAAATTTGCATCTTTACATCCTCCTAGATGACTTTACAAAGAAGATTATACTTAAAAATAAAATTAGCATCTATCACCTTAAAGGGTTTATACAGATTTAGAATAATATTTCCTTAGAATATTTCATAAAACTTCAATTTTATGATTTATTTGTGATTTATTTTTGCCTAATTTTTATTGTTGTCCCTTGTTTTATATGCTCATTTTATTTTTGTGGATATACTCACTACTGAAACATTTTCTTATTATTCTATGTTTGTCCAGGATTCTTATCCCTTTTAAATCACTCCTATTAACTAACAATTTTTCATGAAATTGTCCAGTTGTAAATTTAACTATCAATATGCCAAATCTATTGTTTAAATGTTGTTCATATTCTTCTCTGGTTATTTAAATTTCATAAGATCATTTATTATTTTCTTTTCTCTTTTTTTGCCCAAACTTGATAGAAAATTTTATATTTATTGTTTCAAATAACCAACTTTTAGCTATGTTAACTCTCTTAATTTACATTTCATTTATTAATTTTGTCTTTAAATTTTGTTTATCCTTTAGATTTGCTCTGTTTATCTTTTTCTTACTTTCTGTCTGCATTTCACTCATTAATTTTCAACCTTTCTCTTTGAATATATGCTAAACATTTCATTGCAATTTCTGTTTTTGTTTGTTTGTTTGTTTTGACTCGGAGTCTCACTCTGTCGCCCAGACTGGAGTGCAGTGGCCTCTCCCGGCCACCGCAGCCTCGACCTGCTGGGCTCCGGCGATCTTCCGCCTCAGCCTTCCCAGTAGCCGAATTACAGGCATGCGCTACCACGCCCAGCTGATTTTTGATTTATAGTAGAGATGAGGTCTCGCCAAGTTGGCCAGGTGGGTATCGAACCCGTGGGCTCAGGCAATTCACTCACCTCAGCCTCCCAAGGCACGGGATTACAGGCTGAGCCACCGAGCCCGACACAATTTCTGTTTTAATTTCACCTCATACATTTGTTTTGTGTCATTTTATCGTTCATTTTCAACATTGCATAATATTTGTTACATTTTGTAATATCATATTGCAGTGTTTAAAACGTAAGAGGTTTTTTTGTTTGTTTGTTATGGAAACAGCAGAAGTTTCAGTTTCAATTCATAGCCTTGTGTCCAGTTGTTTCTTTGTTTCTAGCCTCTACAAATTTTTGCTAATGTTCCTGCAAACTCAGTTATGCATAACATGATATTTGTTATATTATGCACCGTATTCTTTGATCTTTTATGATAGAAGATCTTTAAGGCTTTCTAGTTTACGAAGTTGCTGGAAACAGTAGGATTCTGCAGTTCATTTTTATTCTACTCCTTTCTGTTCTGTACCCCACAATTCTAATGGAACGGCATCATAACCAACTCCAGAACCAGATGGTGCATTTCTGGATTCATCTTATCCAAATGTAAAATTTATTTTTTGTTATTGAGTCCTTCACCTTTCTGGAAATAATGTTCATCCTTCTTTAGTTTTTAGAGCAACATATTGTCTAGATCTTTTTTCTTGTGTTCACCTAACATTTTCTTTTCTGCATTCTTCCTCTCATTAAACTCTAAATTGTGCGATTTACAGAATTTTTTTTCCAGATTCTCTTTCCTCTTTTTTTTTTTTTTTTTTTGCTTCCTAAAGTTGTTGTTCCTATTAGAATTTACCATTCTACTAGTTCAACTTAACCCTACAACATAAAAGTTATTGAAAAATAAACTGTCTCCAACTGCTATCTGATTTTTTTTTAGTTTATCCCTTTGATATCTCAAATTTATCTTGTTCAAGACAGAATTGGTTATAAATACTAACTTATTTACATTTTTAGTTGTTTCTGTTTCAGAAAACGTTAACACTAAAATCCAGGGTGAGAAATACAAGATATTTCTGCCTTTAGCAGTTAATGGATAAGTTTAATATAGACAATCTCACTGAGAACACATAAAAAATAGAACTGGAAATTAAAGTCTATATGAAGAAATCAAAGGCTTATCAAGGTAGCAAGAAATTGAGGTACCTAGAATCTGAAGAGAAGAGAATCAAAGTGTTTGATCCATTATTTCCTTTTTAGGCATTAGTCAATTCTAGTTTGCTTAAGTGCAAACTCTAGGATAGTGCAAAAATCTCACAGATTTGGGATTAGTTAACACTTTGCCACTAACCAAATATATCCCAGAGAGGGAAAAAAATTACCATCGCTAAGTTTCAGATTCAATACTTTTAAAATGCAAATAATATTTAGCCCTAGCAGGGGTCGGTAACTCAGCCTGTAATCCCGCGCTTTGGGAGGCCGAGGTGAGTGGATTGCCTGAGCCCGCGGGTTCGAGACCCGCCTGGGCAGCGAGACCTCATCTCTACAATAAATCAAAAAATCAGCCAGGCGTGGTAGCGCGCGCCTGTAGTTCCGGCTACTCGGAAGGCTGAGGCGGAAGGATCGCCGGAGCCCTGCAGGTCGAGGCTGCGGTGGCCGGGAGCGGCCGCTGCACTCCGGTCTGGGCGACAGAGTGAGAGTCCAACTCAAAAATCTATGTATATTTAGTCCTAATTAAGTATCTAAATTGTGATAAGATGACACAATAGAATATATATATAAATATTTCCCAGAAATTACAAAGTAATATAAAATCAAATGCAATATTTTAATTTAGTAATGTCTTAGTAAATTAAAGTTTGTAAAATATAAAGATTCCTCTAACTGAATTTGCTTTTCATCTGTGATTTTACTTTATCTGTTTAATTAATCTATTTTATTATGTATGACATTATATACTTAGAATAATGATTTTAAAGGAGACATAAAATATGTGTTGCATGACATAAAATCTCTGTTTTATTCCACTAAGGTAGACATTCATCAAATAATTATTTAAATTATAAAGGTAATTGTTTTTAAAAATATAAAATGCAATGCAACTTTTGGTTCTATGAACATATTAAAAATTAATAAATCTTCTTTGAGGCTATTCTGGAACCAACCTACTTAGAGGTTCGAGGCTTTATGCATATATATTTTATTTTGATCATAGATGAAGATACTAAAATTCCTCTGAGGTCTTTAAGCATCAAAACATGTATGTTTTCCAATGTAATTTTTGTATTCATGGTGTAATATAAAATAGCATATATCTAATGAATAGTATGTTTGGTGAACTAGCTATAGTTGTATTCTACAGATATTTTGATTAAACTTTTGTTTTTAATAATAAATATTAGTATGAGGAAAAAAATGCATCCTAAAAATATGAGAATTTTAGATGACCTTTCTGATTTAGCTTTTACTTACAAGAATTTCACAATAAAATGTCAAGGAGACAGACAAATTGAGCCTCATTATTTATATAACATCTCCTTTTCTTCTTTTTTCACTAATGCTGGAGCCAGTTAGAATGGCTATTATTAAAAAGTCAAAAAACAACATATGTTGGTGAGGCTGCGGAGAAAAGGGAACAATCAACACTATGGATGGGAAGATATGCTAATTCAAACTCTCTGAAAAGCAGTTTGGAGATTTCTCAAAAAACTAAAAATAGGTTTTCCATTTGACCAGCAATCCCACTATTGGGTATATATGCAAATGAGCATAAGCTCTTAAACCGAAAAGACACCTGCACTCATATGTTTATCACAGCACTATTCACAACAGTAAAAACATACCAACCCTGGTGCCCACCAACGGTGGACTGGATAAAAGTAAAATATAGTACATATACCATGGACTCCTATGCAGCCATAAAGGAGAATAAAGTCATGTCCTTTAAGAAACATGGATACAGCTGGAGGATCTTATTCTAAGCAAACTGACACAGAAACCGAAAACTGAATAATGGATGTCCTCACTTATAAGTGTGAGATAAACTTTGGTTTCACCCAGAGGTAAAGTTGAGAACAACAGACACTGGGACTTTCAAAGGGGAGAGGAAGAGTAGGGAACAAGGGTTGAAAAACTACGCATTGAATATCATGCCCACCATTTGGGTGTCTAGCTTAACAGAAGCCCAGATCTCACCATCACACAATATACCCATGTAATAAATGTGCACATGTACCCCTTGAATCTGTTTTTTTAAAAAATACAGTATTATATATTGGATGAAAAAAATAACCCAGAAACTTAATTGAAAGAGTGAAGGAATAAATAACTACGCTAGGGCGTATTGTAGAATATATCTTACGGGACTCTTTACCTTAGTACATTTGAAAGTAACAAAAAATGTTGTTGAAAATAACAACCTACAGTGTACACATATTGAACAACCTCTAATAACACCCAAAGCTATGACTGTGATTGATTTCCAAAATGTAAGGAACATGTAATAACCCTTGATGTTTGTAACTACAGTGATGATTCTGTCTTTCTCTAGTTCCCCCCCCCCCCATTAGTTGTTGGAAATCTTATGTGCTTCCAGTTTTGGAGTTCTTAATGTCAAATGTCAGATTTTGAAATTTTGGGGGAGGGTGGCTGGAACTCAAACTTTCATCTTTATGTGCTGAGAATTCAGTGCAATAGACGCTCTGTTCCCACTGATCATTGATAATACATGTAGGTGTTATTGCATACTACCTAAGACAGTTATTGTTTAATAAACTATGTTTAAATGAAATGCTAATTTCTGACTTTACTTCATTACAAATATCCAAGTCTTTAGAATTCCTAAACCTGCATTGTTCCTGCACTTTTTTTATAATATTAGAGTATATTTTCATTAGCATAAGCACCATGAACCTGAAACTTATAGGAAAAAAAAAAACAATATTTAAAGTCCTTCACCATAGGGAGAAATATGTCTCCTTTGAGGCATAACATGAAAATTAATTCCTTATAACAGGATATCTTAATCTCCCTATTTAATTTATTAACCAGAAGCTCCTGTTCAAATAGCAGTATTAGAGATGAACGAAGCATGGTATGATGCATGATTAGCTGCAACATCCTTCCCTGGGGTTATTTGAAAATAGAGCAGGCTTAATTGGTTGCTATAAAATTATAACTAAATATAAAAATAACTCAATTATATATTTTAAAATTTGTTTTTGATGTCCTGAAATATTTAAATACAATATTCTTCCCTTGAAATTGTTAGAGGCTGGAAATAAAAAAGAAAAATGGATTTTTCTATATGCATAACCATAAGAAAATGTTTATTATAGTGATCCCAAACTAATATTTTTCATATTTATGTTGTGTTTGAAAGACAGATATTATGTCTACAGTCTTTTTTTCCAAATAGATTTGAAAAACATTGAATACTCTTTCTCCTTTGGAAATTCAGAATGGTTTTCTAGATATTAAAGCCTGAGCAATAAAGAAATGTGAACAATTTTGTTATTAACTTTATTTCATTTTGTTTTACACAAGATTTTCTAAGTGTATTTGAAAGAGGCTCTCATGAAATCCAAGAGAAGAAAGATAGCGCTTCTCAGTGTGTCAAAGTGTTGATTTCCTTTTCAGTATTTATTCTCTCCTTTTCACTTGGTAGGAGGATCCAATTAGGGAGAGCAAGTCCCTGATAACAGCAAAGTCACTTTTACTAGCTTTGAACTGCCTAACTGGATCTGCATGAGAGAAAGTTAAACATTGTTTGTGTGATCGATTTGGGGAATTTTCTGTCATAGATGACTGAAACATGCCCTAATACTGCAGGCTTCCTAGAAATAGGAACCAAATGCAAGCTTACTAACATACTTTTGGTAAAATAATTTTCCACTTCTCAATGTGAGCTGCATGTTAGAATCACCTGGTGAATTTTTTTTTTTAATATTCTGGTATCGAGGTGCCATTCAGGAGCAATCACTATCTCTGAGTAGAGAATTGGCAGTGGCATTTTTTTTAAAAGCTTTCTGTGTGACTAATAGCACAGGGTTAGAAACCAATGCTCAAATGTTTCGTTTTTTTAACTGAGCTGAAGTACTCAATATAAATCAGACTTTTTTCACATTTGTCATCCTCATTCCTATTACAAGATCTTATTAAGATCACAATCTGTTGAAATTCCAAAGATATAATATCTGATTAATATGGATAATTAACTCTACCCCTGTTTACAGATAATTTTAGTACTTGTGTTTCAAAAGTTTTTGTTTGTTTGTGTTTTTACATTAGGTCACCTCCTAATGTGCTGGCCAGCACATGGGTTCTTGCTTTTGGCTCAGAGACCTACATGTAGCCAATCATTTGTAGCCATTGGATTCACAATCACAAGATTCAAAAAAAAAGAAGAAGAAAATGGAAGCTGGAATCATAAGATTAAAAAAAGAAGAGAAAAAAAGAAGGAAGAAGTTTCTTAGTTATGTTCAAGCAACAGAGACAATTAGTAAAAAATTATCTATTCGATGTGCCATAGATAAAGCAATTATTAGTAGTATTTTACACATTACACCCACAGTTGGTTGGAAATACAAATGTAGTCTTCATTCAAAAATATTTTCAAATATTTTCTCAGTAATATGAAACAACAATCACAAGTAAAACAGACCCATTCATTTAATTCCTATCCAATAAGCAATTCAATATCATTTCAAAATATCTTATCCTAGGTGAATCACGAGGTCAAATTTAATTTTCTTTGATTAGCCTCAGAATTGGCAACCACCAGTCAGTTTTCCATTTCTCTTCTAGTTTTGTTTCCAGTCCAACCTAGATATTATTTCTTTCTGTCTAAGAAAATTTGTCTAAGGAATAAATCTAAGGAATAAATACTGCATCAAATCAATACTGACATAACTTACATACAATCAATGGGTACAGACACAGCATTGACATTGTCATTTTTAAGCTAGTAAAGACCAAAATCACAGAAAACTTGTCCACCAGTTTCTCTTGACCTCTTGTTAAAGATATGGACTAAAGAATAAGTATATATTTACTGCATGTCCTGCCAAGCAGCACAGCAGCCACTTAATGTGGTGACTGCAGTGACTGTGGCTGAGACTTTAAAGCCAAGCATACAAAGACAAATAGTGTATGTTCTTATTCATATGCAGGAACTAAAAAAGCTCATTTCTATTATAGAGAGTAGAATATTAACTACTAGAGGCTGGGAAGAATATGTGAGTAGGTGGAGGAATAAAGAGAGGTTGGTTATTGAGTACAAGCATACAGCTACATAGAAGGTTGTGATGTTCAGTGGCAGAATAGAGTGACTGTAGTTAACAAAAATGTATTGTATATTTCAAAATATCTAGAAGAGAGAATGCAAAATGTTTCCAAAATATAAAAAATGGCAAACACTCAAGGTGATGGACATCCCAAACACCCTGACTTGATCATTGCGCGGACAATATGAGTAACAAAATATTACTTAGGTACCATTTAAAAGGCACTTTCAAATAGTGAGGTGTGTGATGAAACTATTGGCATACTTTATTTATTTATTTGCATTTTAGTCTCTAGCTCAAAAATACAATTGTCAAAAGTTTAGCCTAACAGGAACTAAAATACTACCATAATCCATTTCTAACTGCTAAGAGACCCAAGAAATAGCACGGAGGCTTCAGCTTAGATTATTTCTTCCACTTTTCTAGGATATAGCAATTATACTGTGGCAGTCTTTTTTTCTCAGGAAATACATATCTGAGAATTAAGAAAGTTATGGTTTTATTATTAATTATAATTTATTATTATTATTTATTATCCAGATTTAGACAAATGACTGTGCCTAAACAACACATACAAATAATTGTGGCTCAAACAATACAGGCACAGAATTTATTTTAAATATGTGTTCTGAATAAACATATACTTTCACAGGTACTTCAAGAATAGGATGGGGTATGTACAGTTACAATATAAGAAAGCATGCAATAGAGACAGAGAAAAATCACTCAGGGCTTGATAAAGACTTGAACTAAATTCACTGCAGTTCAAAGTTTAGTAATACACCAAAAAACAGAATTCACTCTTCTCTATCCAACTCATTTGAGTCAACTGCTTTTCTTTCTTCTGTCAGCTGAAGAATTCACTCCACAGTCTTGATTTTCTCAGAGACAGATTGTTTTGCCCAGCTTACTTCCAATACTAACTCACTTTTTTGTTTTCTTCAGGAAAACACTTTTTAAATTTTCTTTGTGTGACAGTGAAGTTTCTCAATCTTTGTCTAATCTTTAGCATCATCTTGCCAAGTGTAATTAAAAACATAATTAAAAAGAAATCATATGTGTTAGATATAATGTGTGAATTCTATGGGTTACATTAAACATTCTATACAACCAATATCTCTGTGAATTTAGCATGGTATTTTTTAGTTTACAAGACGGTACAAAAATGGCAACTCTTTCTTCCACCAATTATTTTGTGTTTATTGCAAACATTTTTAATCAGACATTTTTATTTTATTCTGCAATGAACATGGATAGAATCTCAAAATCTTTCTCAATACAGAATCTCAGAGAACTCAAACACCAATGTATTAGATGTAAAATGTGAGTCTCCATGTTTTATCTATCCCGAATATGATAGATTATTTGCCTCACCAGATAAAGATAAATGTTGAAAGAATTTGGGAAATATAGGTAAAACCATGGAAATAGTAAAACTTTAAAAAATATTTTGATGTTCAAGAGATTCTCACACACATTTTTAAATATAATAAAGACTACCTCAACTAATAGTTTAAGATTCAAAATTTCAATTATTTAAATTGACACCTTAAAAATACCTTTTGTAATTTTTCAAGGAAGGTATTTAGTGGTTAATGTGTACTGGGAAATAATTCTTTATATAGGTATCTCAGTTTCTGTGTACCTATTATTCTCTTTTATTCTGGACTGTCATGTCCGGGATATTTGTACAGCAAATAACCTTGGAAAAAGGTGAAGCTATCTCATTTTAAAACAGAAGATAGTTTACTGTCCAGAATAATAGAGTTAATGTGTTGCTCTGGGACAAAGGTTGAGTAGATTTGCTAGAAATCTCATTAAATGATTGAAGATTTCTAAACTCAGGGTTCCTGATTTGCAAAATAAACCTATCATGTTCATGTCATTCACCTGAGTTTATCCTCACAACTCCCTCATCATCTGTGGGATATAAAAACAATCAACAAGCCCGGCTCGGTGGCTCATTCTGTAATCCCACGCTTTGGGAGACTGAGGTGAGTGGATTGCCTGAGGCCGCGGGTTCGAGACCCGCCTGGCCAAGGTAGTGAGACCTCATCTCTGCAATAAATAAAAAAAATTAGCTGGGCGTAGTGGCGTGCGCCTGTCGTTCCAGCTACTTGGAAGGCTGAGGCGGAGGGATAGCTAGAGCCCAGTAGGCCGAGGCTGCGGTGGCCGGGAGCGGCCACTGCCCTCCAGTCTGGGCGACAGAGAAAGACTCCAACTCAAAAAACAAAAAAAGAAAAAACAATCAACAAAATGTGGAATTCAGCCTCTCTGAAGCACTGTGAGGAATAAGGTCCTTTGTCTCTGACACAAGAGACTCATGTCTTCAACCAGCATCCATGAAGACACGGCAGGGTTACATGTTAGCTTACAAGCATGGCAAGATCTCAAACCCTTCGCAGATCTTAACAAAGTGCTATCAAAGTTTACTACATATATATATATATTTTTTTTTTTTCCCGTTTCTTCTAATATTGGGCGTCTTGTGCAGAAAATGAACCTATAAAAATAAGAATTAACTAAGACAAATATAAATATCCTTACTATAGAATGTTATAAGAGTGAAAAACAGTCAAGGTACCATTCCAACATTTATTTTTTTAATTTACTGTTAAATATATTGTGCACCCACAGACATTATACAGGTGTGGTAGTGTGTGCCTATAGTTCCAGCTACTTGGAAGGCTAAAGTGGAAGAATTGCTTACGCCCAGAAGTTTGAGGCTGTAGTGAACTATGATCACGTCTGAGCAGCAGAGCAAAACACTCTTAAAATTTAAAACCTCTTTTTAAAAAGCTATAAATTGGGATTGTTGTGGTAAACAATCCCAAATTCTTCACATTTTGATTGATTCCTTTCTAAAATGTATTTTTAAAATAAGTTTTCATTTTCTAACAATTAGGTGTTAGTAGAATACCAACTTTTGTATTTGTATATGTTGATTTTATACTACAAACCTTGTGAAAGTTCTTATTTACTGTAACATTGTATCTATGGATATTTTCTTTTTTTAATTTATTTTTCATCTTGTTAATTATATCAACAAGGAAAGGAATTTCACAAAGCCCTAACACTTGTTAATCTTAAAAGCGATAGCAACTATGGAATCAGATTTTTCCGTAGCTGAGTAAGAATGTTTTTGGTTACATAACACATTTAAATGACTTATTTTCTATTAATTACTGTGAAATAATGTTTTACATTGTTTTTATTATAAAAAGATAGTTTTTTATTTGGAAAAAAGCTGTTTAAAAATACAAGCAGTGAGTGTTTGGGATACAAATCCTGATTTGAGAATCTTAGTTCCTAGAGGAATTACACTGGCTTTTAATGAAAAATGCACAGATTGTAGAAATTCTAACATTTTACTTGTATTATAATTGATTCTAATAAACAGAATAGTATCAGTTTAACAAAGAAAATAATACTCTTAAAAAGTAGCCAGGGAAGATGTCACAGAGACATTTTGTCCCTTGGCGATATTTTTACTTAAGGGGGTGGTATAGATACATCAAAGGAACGTGAAAATGGAGGCTTGAGGTGGCTGTTAAAATTAAATACTTTTGTTTTTGAGGTGGCTTTTACATTATTTTTGCGAAAACTGCCTCCAAAAATGGTTTTTCTTTGCTCTATCAGTTTCAAGATTTAAAATATATACATATATGTACTACAGGTTGGCCGATTTTTTTCTACATCAAAACATGAAGGGAGGGCAAGGACACGTCATACTTCTCCTCACTGCTCCAGCAGGGCAACAGACTCCTTCGCGCTGATTTTACCTGGTCAGCCCTGGTGTGAGATGAGACAGGAGTCTTTTGGGTGATGTCAGCAGCACTCTCTGATTTCATGCCCAAATGAAGCAATCAAAGGAACCCCAGCAGCAAATAGAGGGAAAGTGTGCCAGATGTGAGGCTAATATGAGAATGGCAGGGAGCAGGTTCTAAGGCTGGAATAAGTCTGTTAAGCAGGACCCAAGTCCGTGAAGAACAACGTTCCAGAAGTTCTAAGGCCAAAGCTATCTTTGTAACCTTTAGCTCTCATCAGGAGGAAGTATGTGATAAAACTGCTCATATATCATGTATCTAGAGAAATTCGTTTCAGTAGGCGAGTTATTAATAATAAAATATAAAAGAGGATTTGAAATGTTTTAGCAATTCTTTTGAATTTTGCCTTGAATTTTTAGCTGTATAACATAACAAAGAAGCTTTATTTTCTTCTCTCAAGTTATTTTTCTTTATCATCATTATCTAAAACCTAGTGGAAAATTAGAAACTCTAATGAGAATGGTTAAACTATGCAGTAATAATTTCATATTAGTAATTTATTATACTTGTATTAAAAATGAAAAAGTATGTTACTTTCACTTTTTTCAGTTTTTATTATAGTTCACTTATAAGATAGATTTTTTAATTTTTTGATTATAAGTTAAAGAGTATTTTTATTAGTTGTAACTGTCATTTTTGTTTTTTCCAAAAAATATGCTATGTAGACAGCTTGATTATTAAATATTTAAAAATTTTGCCCTATTTTTCTATTTCTATTTAGAGACTAAATAAATAACCAAATATTTTGTTAGCTCCTTATATGTGTCAAACTCTGTGATCACTTATATATGTAAAGATCAACCTAAATTGAAACTAACAGCTTAGCCGGGCTCGGTGGCTCAGCCTGTAATCCCGCGCCTTTGGGAGGCTGAGGTGAGTGGATTGCCTGAGCCCACGGGTTCAAGACCTGCCTGGGCAGCGAGACCTCATCTCTACAATAAAAAAAAAAAAAATCAGCCGGGTGTGGTAGCGCATGCCTGTAATTCCGGCTACTGGGAAGCCTGAGGCGGAAGGATCGCCGGAGCCCAGCAGGCGAGGCTGCGGTGGCCGGAAGCGGCCACTGCACTCCAATTTGGGCGACAGAGTGAGACTCCAACTCAAAAAAAAAAAAAAAAAAAAAGAAACTAACAGCTTGTAAAAATTCTCATACTTAGGGCATCTACTCCCTTCAAAATGAAAGTCAGGTATACTGCTTATTCCCTAGGTTTTTCTATTTATTATGTACTTAATTGAGTACAATTTAATTCAGTATTTATTGTCAAGCCTACTGCTAGTAAATGCATAATGATGAATAAAATAAACTTCTTGCCCATCCTCTTGATGCATATAAAATAGTAAATACGAGATAAAGCTATATTAAAAAGTATTTATATATTTATATTCTCCAATCTACAAGGAAATGGAAAAGCATTATAAATTTTAAACCAGTTTTAGAGAACACATAGGGGAAATTATCGTGAACCAAAAAAAGAAAATCATAAAATACTGGCAACTGCTATTTCATAAACCACCAGGAAAAGTGCAAAAGTCAAAATGATTTAATAGTTTCAAGAAATCGCACATACTTTAACTATGGGCAGGTGTACTTATGTCTTGAGTGTGATTCAAAATTGAGTTAAGCATGTTTTGTCTTGTAAAACTTTTGGCAAAGTTTCAAAATGCTAATTATCATATATAGGAATTATTCTACTAAATACAGAACATAAAGAAAATATTTTACTTGGCAAATTATCTAAAATCAATTTTCTTAAAAATATCTGCAGAGTGTGTATGTACACACATATATATGAATGCAAAATAATACAGTGTATGATTTTGTATTTTTTAAAAAATTTCTTCCCTCTACCTCAGGTCTCACCTTTTTTTCTTCTTTTCTTTTTCTTTTTTTTTTTTAATAAACAGAGGCTCTCTATGTTGTCCAAGATAACCTCAAACTCCTGGGCTCACGCAGTCTCCCCACCTGAGTCTCCCGAGTGGTTAGGACGACAGTCCCACTCCACCACACTCGGCAGGCCTTGCCCCTTGCCTGCATTCTTTCTACTCCCTTTTGTCTCCCTGAATGATTTTTTTCTTGATTATCCTAGATTATATGATTGGGGGAAATAATACAATCTATTTGTTTCGATATATCCATTTATATTTCATATTTTAAATACGTCATTTATGCTTATATCTGCAACTACAGATTTATCTTTATCTAAAGAAAAGCAGCACAGTGTTGGTTTATAGCAGGTTTATGGAGCCAGAAAGTCACCACTCAAATAATTCTGCCCCTGATTAGCTATTTTCTTCAGGGCAGGTAAAATAATTTCTTTGCAACTCAGTTTTCCCATCTTTGAAATAGAGATAATAAATACACCTATTCCATAAAGTTGTAATGAAAATTACTGTGAATAAATATATAAATAATACTTCTAAAGGTACCTAATAAAAGTCATCACTTACGTAAGCATTAGCTGTACCTATTAAAGTATCTTTGTAGCTATCCAAATGTATTGTATACAAGTGTATTATACCAATCATTTATTCTAATGTCCTTTAGGAATAACACTATCAGGTGGGTAGTATGGTATATGACCAAGATATATTTTCGCTTCTCTGAATGTAGTTTGTGTCAAACCACAGACAACCCCGTGAGGAGGAAGCAATGAACCTTCATTATTTGACTGCCTCATGTACAAGGGTCTACCAGCAATGTGCATTATATTTCAAAAATATATTGAGGCAAATATGAATGCAAAATATACTTTTATAACTATGACAAAACTTTCCCTTCTGAAGTTACTTTTACTTACCACTACTAATTTTAAAGAAGAAATAGTAATTTTCTGAGAGCAGTTTTACATGCTTTTGGATTAAAAAACTTTATCATTTGAATGCAAATAATTATTTTCTTTTTAAAATAGAGTCTATATGAAAAATGAAAAGATGCACTAGTAAGGATATTGAATTGTGTGGATTCATATATGAAGCATTAAGAAGTCTTTAATGCTTGCCCTCTCAGAGTACACATGTGTATTAATCAAAGATGAAAGTTTGCAACAAGAAAGCACCCAATTCCCTGACATTATTTTATTTTGGCAGTTGTGCATACATAACATTGATCCTCACACTCCTGCTTATCTCCTTTTATTTAAACTCATTTTTCAACTCCTCCTTATAATTTTTGTATTCATTCACCTAGTTCTTGATTAAACTGTTTTCAATACCAGGCTTCCACTATGTTAAGTTTCCTTGGCTTAGCTTTGCTACCCAACTCCGGTGCCCCTACCATTCAGAGTTCAGTGCATTCTGATTTCATTCTTTGTGTTACCACTTGGATGAACGAATGTCTGCTGTGTGTTTTTCTCCCCCACCCCCGCCCTAGTTCCCTCCCTCCTTCCTTCCCTCTCTCCTCTGGCATCTCTGCTTTTTGTCAGGAAGTCTACTGCAAGTTCACTCTTTTGTTTGCTCAGGTCCTTTGCCTCCTTGGCTCCTCTCTGCTACACTCCAGTGGCTAGATCACTTACTTGTATTGGAACAGACTGCATCCAGCTCGCTACACTAAAACCTTGAACAGGCTCAGTGGTGCAGCAGGAAATAAACTGAGTGTATGTAAGCAAACACAAAGTGAAATTCCACCTATGACAATAAGGTTGACCCTGGAGGTCCAAGACACACACCTCAATTTGAATCAGTATAAAAGTCAGTTGGCTGGTGATCTTGGGACCCTCTAACCTGATATGCTCCTCACTGCAGTGACTGCTGAAATCACAGATATTCGAGGGTTTTATGATGTAAAGAAGGACACAATAGAGTTGCATTTACTCCAACCGCATCACTGATTGTATATGTTCCTTTTCACGGCTTGCTTATTGGCATGGTAGTAAAATAAAGTTTAAATGAACTCAGCTGAGTTTGAGGAATCATTCTCACACATCTTTAACTCTGTACTGGCATTGGAAGTCTCATTTAATTCATGCACTTCCACCCATTTAATTCTTCCACTTCCATATGTGGTTCAGTCTCATTCCCTAAGGGATTTATGGGAAATTTCTTACAGAAAAGAAGATAAGATATATATTAATATTATAAAAAGATGACATTGTTATATATAACTGCCATGTTTAATTTCCTTAGTCTACAAAGTTTAGTTAATCTTTATTTTATCACAACAACCTAAGGGAGAATCACTTTTAATAAGGAATATTTCTCAGAGAAGTTGCAATTTCTGAGAAGATTTGCCTAATAAAAAGGAACATCAGAACACCACATAGGTGATTGTTGATCTAAAGAAGTTGTGTTTTGAAGTCCCTTCACTTAATACTTATCACACGCATAAGTGAAGAATTAATGTCACAATCTTGTCTTGTTGAAGAACGTAACTTTCAGTGGTCCTTTGCTTAGTAGACTTTGTTTCTAGCAGGTGAAATTGAAATTTTCAGATTCAATGTCTGTGTCTGCCTTACATTTTCATTCTGGCATGAGATCAGCATGTTTGAGGCACTGAAATATATTTGTTGAATAAAAAAGTAAATAAATGATTTGGTGATAGACAATATATGAAGGAGGATCTCCAACCCAAAGAAAACAGAATTTATTTGTTAAAAAAAAAAGGTGGTATATTTATTCTTACATGTTTAAACTTGCCACCTTCAAAGGGCCCTCTGTTGGATGCAATGCACCTATAGACATAACATCTTCCTCCTCTCAAAACAGTTTTTGAACTCACCAATTTTGATGCCTTTTATTGCTTCTGCAGCATTTTGATTCACATCTTCCATATGTGCAACACATTTCCCCTTGAGGACTTTTTTGCTTATGGAGAAACAAAATTAAAAAGTGGCTCAGGGTGCGATTGGATGAATAGGAAAGGTGAGGCCTGAGGATTATACCGTTTTTGGTCAAAAACTGCGGAACACTCAGCATCGTATGGGCAGGTTCCCTAATAAATACCAGCAGGGAAGGAGCACGTGCTTGAAAGACTCTCCAAAAACAAATTCACTGAAACCTAACACAGCCTTTCACAACGACCCTAGATGGTATGCTGATGTTGGTGGGTTCCTAGGACCTAGTGGGGGGAAGCTTATACTACAAGGGGCCCACCCTCCCAAAAATAACTCCAGTTTTTTTTGAGAGGTTTCACCTCATATTGGAGTCACATAAGACAGAGATTACTATTTTTATAGAAGTAAGTCCACAGAGGATGCCACATAACTAAGATGAAAAACACCAAAAGTACAAAACTGGCTAAAGTGAAGAGGCTCTCTCCTCAGTGAACATTCCTCTAAGCTTTGAAAAGTCACTTAGAAACCACTTGGGGGTAAATATATTTTTATTTCTAAACAAGCTCTGTAATAGTATTAGTAAAATGTAGAACAGAATATCTTTAAAATGTACAACAATCTGATACTGTTATTTTTTTATGTGTCTTCTCAGGTCTTCATCTACTTTACACACTGACTGATAGTAGTATTACATGTATTGCCTTACAAAAACAAGATATTGAAAGGAATTGAAAGGAATAATGTAATACATCTTTTTTCTCTCTTTAAGAACTGTTCTAAATAATTAAACTTTCCTGATATGCCACCTAATACTTTCACCCTCATCAACATGCAAAAATCAATATTTACTAGATAATTTCTGCACCCAAAAAGTCAGTATATTTTAAATATATTACAGTTTGAACATGTACACTTAAACACAACATCAATTAACACAGTAATAGTTTATACTCTTTACAAAGTATTTCAGTGAAATCATTGTGATAAGATTAAATATCAACTTCCAGTTTAAGATGGCAATGGGATAAGCTGAACTGTGACATCCCCACAAAAGGTGACTCCTGAAGGCAGTCCCACATGCTCTCACAGCTGCCACCAACATGGGGGGTGGCTGATATAGCCAGTCCCACACGGCAAACAGCCTTCATTGCACTATGGCCTCTGCTGTTTGATACTAGATGCTGAAAAGCTGCTCTCGGTTCTCAGCTCTGGCCTGGGGAATTCCTGGCTCCCTTCTCCACACCAAGCTACCGGCGTCACACCAAATGCAGCACCCAGCTATATTGCTGATTTCCAGTGCCTGATAGCAGATACACATCACCAGAGCCCATCATAGTGGATCATCCACAGACTGGAGGAGTGGAGAGAAAGGACGAGTTGAGAGAAAGGATTGGTGAAAGCGGAGGTGCCCACCACCACCATTTTCCAGGCAGAGATTTGCATTGCCCCACCCATCTCTGAGCAACCTCCACCTTGTTTCTAAGGTAACCTTCCAAAACAGGAAACAGAAGCCCCTCCCCTATGCCAAATCAGACACAAACAACTCAGTCTTCAGGCAGTAAGGCAGCAAGCCAATGGAGCCGACACAATCTATGAGTAAATTATCTGCCTGTAATGAGAGCAAAGGGGAGGAGTTAGATATCAGACCTGAAGAGACTTTAGACACTCAGGAAAGACTCCAGAGCTAGTCTGGTTTCTTACTTTTATTTTATTGTTTTGACTGTTTTGTTCACTTTTGTTTGCTTTTTGAGTTAGACTACTTGTTTGTGTTGGGAAAAAGCACATCAACAGGCATGATTTTATTGGACCATCTTTGTGTGATTACCAGTATGCTTTAGGGAACTTTGTTGTTTATTCTTTTCTTCCCTTGTCTCTTTTCATTCATTAGTTGGTATGTATGTCAGTATTTCCTCTTACCCTTCTCTCTCTCCAACTTCCTGTTGATGCCCCCTTCTTCCATTATTTTCCTTTTTCTTACATCCTTTTGTTCCATGGAAGCAAATCTAAATCCCACTGCATGGACAGATTGTAAGGCGGTGGGAAGTGGGTTCCAGTGTGCCCATACACCTGTCGGTGGATACTGGGATCTGCAGATAGATTCTGAATCACAGCTTCCCCCTCAATTAAATCTCAAAACTGCAAAAAGTATAGCCCCAACCCACAGTCCAGCCTCAAAAGTGAACAAAGCCAGAAGACACTCATAAGGAAAAACAGGAGATTGACCAAAAAGAAGTAAAAGCAACCACACATTCCCTGAGAAACAGAATTAAATAAGGGGAGAGAAAATGGGAGAGAGGAAAATCTACATAAATGAAGAAAAACCGAAAGAAGAATATTGGTCTCTCCCAGACCCCTGGGAGGTCAGACACTGAGAAAACTGACTTCGGAATGCAAACAATGAAGAGCCCCCAGAATGACTGGTCTCAAACTACAAACCTAGATATCAAGACATTAATGGAGAGATTCAAAAGAATTAAGGAGAGGCCAGAGAAAAATAGGAAGGAATTGATAACTGAGATAAAGTAGTAAGGAATACTGTGAATGAAATAAATAACAAACTGATAAGCATAGAAAGCAGAATTAACCAAGAAGAAGAAAGAATCTCAGAGCTTGAGGACTAAAATATAGACCTAACCCAAATGGTCAAAACCAGAAAAGAAGCTTAAAAAGACAGAACAAAACCTTCAAGAGATAAGCGATTATTTCAAGAGACTGAACCTAAGAGTAATTGGAATTCCTGAGGCAGATAGAGAGACAAAGACCACCCTGGAGCAAACATTCTATGGAATTATACAAGAAAACTTCCCTCATCTCATCAGTGATATGAAAATTAAAACACAAGAGATTCAGAGAACCCCTGTAAGACAACAAATAAGACGACCAACTCCCAGGAACATAATAATTCACCTAAACAAAGTAGGTATAAAAGAAGAAATCCTAAAGGCAGCAATGAAAAAGGTCAGATTAGCTATCATGGAAGACCAATTAGAATAGCAGCAGATTTATCTACAGAAACCTTTCAGGCTAGGAGAGCCTGGAGCCTTATTTTCAAAGTTCTAAAAGATAAACAATTTCAACCAAGAATTAACTAACCAGCCAGGCTAAGCTTCATCAGTGAGGGAGAATTAAAATCTTTCCCAGGTGGGCTCGGTGGCTCAGCCTGTAATCCCATGTTTTGGGAGACTGAGGTGAGTGGATTGCTTGAACCTGCGGGTTTGAGACCTGCCTGGGCAACTTGGTGAGTCCTTATCTCTACAATAAATCAAAAAATTAGCCAAGTGGCGTAGTGTGCAAATGTAGTCCCAGCTACTTGGAAGGCTGAGGCGGAAGGATTGCCGGAGCCCAGCAGATCGAGGCTGTGGTGGCCAGGAGTGGCCACTGCACTCCAGTCTGGGTGACAGAGTAAGACTCCAAATTAAAAAAAAAAAAAAAAGCCCAGATATCCAATCCCTAAGAACTTACGCTGCCACCAGACCACCTCTACAAAAAACACTTAAGAAAGTATTGAACACAGAAGAAAAGGAAAAAAGAACAATAATGTTCTTCACAAGAGTACAGGAAAAATATTTAAAAAAACACATGAACCAACCCCAATCCCAAAGAAAGACAACAAACAAACAGCAACAGCAACAGCAACTCTGTAAGAACCTTATGATAGAGATCAACTCTCACATTTCAGTAATTAGTCTAATGTGAATGGATTAAATGCACCACTAAAAGACATAATATGGCAAAATGGATATCATATCGCCAGGCAACGATATATTGCCTTCAAGAGACTCACCTCATTTCAAAGGACACTCACAGACTCAAAGTAAGAGGATGGGAAACAAATTTTCAGGCGAAAGGAACACAAAAGGAAGGAGAAGTTACAATCTTAATCTCAGACAAAATACCATTTAAGCTACCAAAAATTTTAAAAGATACAAAAGGCCACTACATAATGATAAGAGGTTCAATCCATCAACAAGAAATATCCATCCTAAACATATATGCACCCAACATAGGAGCACCAACTTTCATAAAGCAGCTTCTAGGTAAACTCAAAAAAAGATATTGACTCTAACACTATCATAGCTGGGTACTTCAATACCCCACTCACAACCCTACACAGATGATCAGGACAAAAAATCAGCAATGAGATCCGGAACCTCAGTGTAACTCTTGACCTAATGAATTTAATTTATACCTACAGAACACTCCACCCAATGACCACAGAATATACATTATATTCATCACTGCATGAAACGTACTCTAAGATTGACCACATACTTGGCCATAAATCAAGCATAAACAAATTTCAAAAGATCAAAATCTTGCCATGCACCTTCTCGGAATACAGTGCAATAAAAATGACCATCAACACCAACAAGGTTCCCCCAAAACCCACAAAGACATGGACACTAAACAGCATGATGCTAAACAACTCCTGGGTCAATGATGAAATCAAAACAGAGATTAAAAGATACCTGGAAACAAATGAAAATGAAGAAACATCTTGCCAAAATGTCTGGGATGCCATGAATGCTACAGTAAGAGGGGAATTCATGTATTTACAAACAGACATGAAGAAAATGGAAGGATCACAAATTAACAACCTAACAAGTCACCTAAGGAAGCTGGAAAAGCAAGACCACCCAAACCCTAACTTCAGCAGAAGAATCCAGATCACCAAAAACAAAAACAAAAACAAAATCTGGGACATAGAAGACAAAAAGATAATACAAAAAACAATGGAACAAAAAGCTGGTTCTTTGAAAAGATAAATAAGATCAATGGTCCCCTAGCTAGACTGACCAAGAAAAAGAGAGAAAAACCCAAATAAGCACAATCAGAAACACAAAAGATGAAGTCACATCTGACCCTGAAGAAATACAAAAGATCATTAGAGACTATTTTGTACACTTGTATGGAAAAAGACTTGAAAACCTTAAGGAAATGGAGAACTTTCTGACATCACACAACCTGCCTAGGTTGAAAAAAAAAGAAATCAAGACCCTAAATACACCAATAACAACCAAGGAAATTGACTATGTAATAAGAAAACTACCTACAAAAAAAAAAAGCACTGGACCAGATGACTTTCCAGCAGAATTCAATAAGCCATTTAAGGAGGAACTGATACCAATCCTACTGAAAATATTCCAGGTTATTGAGAAAGATGGAACTCTCCCCAAATCATTTTATGAAGTTAACATCATATTGATACCCAAGCCAGGAAAAGACCCAACAAAGAAAGAGAACTACAGGCCAATATCTTTGATGAACATAGATGCTAAAATTCTCAACAAGTTCCTAGCAAACCAGATTCAACAACACATCTCAAAAATAATCCATCATGACAAGGTAGGCTTCATCCCTGGGACGCAAGTCTGGTTCAACATTCATAAAACCATAAATGTAATTAAATACATCAACAGAGGTCAGAACAAAAACCACACGATTATATCATTAGATGCAGAAAAGTTTTTGATAAAATCCAGCACCCCTTCTTGATAAAAACCCTCGAACATCTAGGCATACGTGGAATGTACTTCAAAATAGTAAAAGCCATCTACGAGGTACCCACAGTCAGCATACTCCTAAACAGACAAAAATAGGAACCATTGCCCCTGAACACTGGAAAAAGGAAAAAGACAAGGATGCCCATTCTCACCCCTCCTGTTCAATATAGTATTGGAAGTCATGGCTAGAGTAATCAGAAAAGAGAAGGTGATCGATCACGAGTATCCAAATAGGAAAAGAGGAAGTCAAGTTATCTCTCTTTGCAGATGACATGAATGTGTACCTTGAAAACCCAAGAGAATCTGTCAAAAACCTCCTTGCACTAATACAGGACTTTGGCAAAGTCTCAGGGTATAAAAGTAAATGTGCAAAATACAATTGCATTTCTTTACACCAATAAGAAACAAACAGAAACCCAAATAAAAAGCACAATCCCATTCACAATAGCCACAAAAAAAATGAAATAGCTTGGCATCTTCCTAACCAGAGATGTGAAAGACCTTTACAATGAAAACTACAAAGCATTGCCCAAAGAAATCAAAGAAGATACAAACAAGTGGAAAAATATCCCATGCTCATGGATTGGAGGAATCAACATTGCGAAGATGTCCATCTTACCTAATGCAATCTACAGATTTAACACAATACCCATCAAATTACCAGCAACATTCTTCTCAGATCTAGAAAAAACAATACAGGAATTTAATATGGAAACTCAAACAACCAAAAATAGCCAGAACAATCCTCAGCAAAAAAAAAAAAAAAAAAAAAAAAGCAAAGCAGGAGGTATCACACTACCAGACTTTACACTTTACTATAAAGCTGCAATAATCAAAACAGCTTGGTATTGGTACAAGAACAGGCATATAGATCAATGTAATAGAACTGAGATTCCAGAAGCAAAACCTCAATTTCTCAACCACCCCATCTTTGACAAAGCCTCCACCACCCACCACTGGGGTTAGGACAATCTATTCAGTAAATGGTGCTGGGAAAACTGGCTGACCTCATGCAGAAGATTCACACAAGACCCCGATCTATCCCCATACACAAAAATTAACTCTAAATGGATCAGATACCTAAATGTAAAACCTCAAACTATAAGAACTTTAGAAAATGCAGGACACACCCTCATGGAAGTTGGAACTGGCATTCAATTCCTGAGCAAAAACTGAAATGCGTGGGCCATAAGAGATAAGATAGGCTAGTGGGATCTCATTAAACTGACAAGCTTCTGTGAAGCCAAAGAAACCAACAAGGGAGCAGGGAGACTGCCCACAGACTGGGAAAAAGTATTTGCCAACTCCATGTCTGACAAAGGCCTAACATCTAGGATCTATAAGGAACTCAAACATGCTGAAAAGAAAAAGACAAATAACCCCTTTACAAAGTGGGCAAAAGACATGAACAGACACTTCTAAAAAGAAGACATATGAGCGGCCAACAGATACATGAAGAAATGTTCAACCTCATTTGTCATCCAGGAGATGCAAATTAAAACTACACTGAGATACCACCTAACTCCAGTAAGAATGGCCACTATCAATAACTCAAAAAATAACAGATGCTGGAGAGGATGTGGTGAAAAGGGAATGCTTCTACACCATTGGTGGGAATGTAAACTAGTGTAGCCTCTGTGGAAATCAGTATGGCAATTCCTAAAAAACTCTAAAAATCAACCTTCCATATGACCCCGCAACCCCCTACTGTGAATATACCCTGAAGAACTCAAATCACTCTATAGAAAATATAACTGCATACATACATTTATCGCAGCATTGTTCACAATAGCAAGATCATGAAACCAACCATGCTATCCATTAAAAGAAGACTGGATTTAAAAAAATGTGGTACATATACACAATGGAATATTACACAACCATAAAAAATGTGGTACATATACATGGTGGAATATTACACAGCCATAAAAAAGAACAAAATCATGATTTTTGCAGCAACCTGGATGGAATTAGATCTCTCACAGAAACAAAGACCTGAGTACCACATGTTCTCACTCATAAGTGGACCTTGAACAACTATCGTAATACTGTAAGAAAAGGATTGACAGTGGCAGGAAACTTTGGGGGGGAGGGAGGGGAATGGAGGTGGGATTAACGGTAGTCAATATCTGTCTGGAGAAAGGGGGGCACACCTCATCAACAAGGGTACCTGCACAACACATATTTGTATACCTAACCCTTAACTGTACCCCACAATTTTAAAATAAAAAATATGCATAAAAAAAGATTAATTATCTGGGCTACTGATTTAACTTTTCTGGTATGGATACATATAAGTCAGGAAGCTAAACTCAATCTCTCCTGTCAACACCTACATGGTTTAAATATTGCACACTAAATACTTACTAAACTTTGTGTACCTTGAATTTTGTTTGAGAAACCATGAAGCTATTAATATACTTATAGTATTTGCTTTTTAAAATATATTTTTCACATATTAAATCAGAAATGCTCATAGGAACATTATAAAAACTAGACTGGAAATAAATTAATATTGGGAGATAAAGGAGTACATTTTAGAGATAAATAACGGCATCTTTCTTATAAAACATTTTATATTTGTTCTATCAACTTATTTTTAAAAATCATTGCCTCATGCTATTCTTCTCTCCTTTTTGTCCATAGTACCATATTGAAACCGATATATTGAAACTGGCACACATGCAGACAATTTTTGAAACCTGCTGTTTGTAATCTTGACATAATCAGGGAAGAATTCCTCTGGTGTTTTACTTTCTCTACTAGAGCACATCAGTCTGTTTGGTGAAATGTACCTCAGAGTGTCAGTCTGAAACAGAAGGGAAACAATTGTTCAAAGGAATCCAAAATATTCTTTACCAATTCTCTACCAATACAGGTTCTCATTTATGAGCTTTCCCTCTTAGACGCTATCTTGGCAAGCTGCTTCAATTCTATTCTTCTCTTTCTATTGATAGAAGTAATTTTTTACAAAAATTCATAAATTCGTTATGTGTTCATATTTAATTGTCTTATTAATTATAAAGAATATTATTATTGCTCTTTCTAATATATTTGATTTTTTAAGTCTGGGGTTCTATATAGTCTTCATGTGTATAATAAAATAATTGTCAAGAAATATATGAAATAACATTTCTACAAACAGTAAATGGCTCCACAGTCATGTCTTTCTCTTATATACTAGGGAGTAAACCTTAACTTATTCCCAAGTATGTTTCACAGAGAAATTCGAAGTTATAGATACATTTTCAAATCTTTATTTAATAAATGTTATTTTCAAGTTATATTAAACACATAAAATAAATTGCATTGGAACATTAATAAGGTTTAGTTTTATCTTTTGACTTGTATTGTAATTGTATGTTAAAACTATCTAGCATTGTTTGTTGTTTATATCACAGATAGATAGGACTTTACAAATTCTTTTAGTTCACTACTAATCACATGACTTTAACCAAGAAAATGCTCTTCTCATTTCATATAGTGTATAAACATGACACGCACACAAGCTTACACTCACACACACAGAGATATAAATCTATCAGCATCTTTTTCTCTTAACTCTTTGTACTGCTACATGGGTCACCCCAAGTGGAGATAATCATCCTCTATAATCAGTAATAGTTGCAGATTATAATTATAGTGACCACCAGAATCTTGACAGCCAATGTAATTTGGGATCCAAATATCTCAGGACTGATATACTAAGAATAGAAATGTATCATTATCTTTGCCTGTAATATAAAAACTTACATTTTAAGTATAGTCACTGAATATTGTGCAACTATTAAATATTAAATAGTTTTATGCAATAAAATTTACTTTTCTTACAAATATGCTCTGAAATTACATCTGTTATACATGCCTAAAATGAATTATTTTTCTATGCTCTTTTGAAGTAGAAAATGTATATATAATTCTAGAATTAATTAAAGAAAGAGTAGAATAATTTTTAGGTTGAATGTACCACAAAACATTTTTCCAAAATAAGCACAATTGCTGGCATAATGCAATACTGAATAACCCCTCATACTTCAGAATTGAATAATTTGTTGTTCAATGTTTTCATTTTGACTTAAATATGGTCTATGTTTGTATGACATACGTGTGTTAAAAATTCTACTTTTTTCTGGTGTGACTTGATATTAGGAAAGAGATATATGCCTAAAATTCATCAGTGAAGATGAATGAAAGTTTTTTTCTATATTTAAAATTATTTTTTCTTTTGGTTATTTTCAAAATAATATGACAATTTTATGTCTAGCAATCTTTAACATAAGATATCCTGTAAAACAAAAAAACTTGTAGTACATAACACAGGAATGTTGTATAAAAGATAACAAGAATATAAGAATTGAAATATAAATAAAAAGTTACTATGACTTACAAAACATTAAGTGGAATCTAACCATAAAATGCAAGACATTTTTTTTAAAGACAAGACTTTATCATCCAGGATATAATGCAATGACTAGTCTCGAGCTCCTGGTTTCAAGTTATCCTGCCGCCTCTGCCTCCACAAGTGCTGGAATTATGGGCCAGAACCATCACACTTGGACACAAAACAATTTTTTTTTTGGAAAGCAGGCTTTATTGAGAGGACAGAAAAGTTCCCACAGTGGGACGGGACTAGAGGGGGTTGCCCACAAAGCAATTCTTCAACTCAAACTAATTTGAACAGTTTAAGCAATATTTCTAGACTAATACAGGAAAAATGATCTAATAATAATTCTTCACTACCTCATGAATTCCACTGATTGTCCAAGCAACTTTCTTGGTTTCTAAATGGACCCACCTTGGCAGTCTTTGACTGACTCGAGTTTGCCAAATTCCTTAAGTATTTTTGCCTAACTGCTTCCTTTTTGAGGGAGTTCCCTTTGTATAAATTCTCTACTGCTTCACTATGTAAAAACTAACTCTGATTATAAATGTGTTCCCGTGACAATATTTGGCAGGCTTTCAAAGAACTGAAGGTTTCATTAGATTTGCCTGAGATCCTCACTGCTATAGACTCAGTATTAGGATTTATATCTGTGTCTCAACCTATCCAAGGCCAACTTAGCCATCACAAGCATTATACTGAATCCAAGCTTTGGATATTTCATTGAGAACTTCAGAGTTGAGTTTATTTATCTTAGGAATGAAGCCCCTGTGACTTTTTTGATTGCATGATCAGATTTATATGTGGTTTCTTTTCTTTACTGAATGTTTACAGAAACACTGCTTTGCCACTAACCATTCTATCTGCCTGCCTGTTGGCTACATCTTTATATGTCTATTAAAATAATAAGTTCATAAGACAGGAGGCAGATAAAGAATCAAAATATTAGTCTTCTGAATTAATCTTAAGGAATAGTAAATTAAAAATTTACCATCAGATTTATGTCATTTGCAAACACTGCCTGAGGAATTTTTTCAAAACATTATAAAAATCTTTCTGCATCTCTACAGTACATAAACAATTGACTTTGGAAGACAGTGACTCCACATACTCCATGTGCCAGGAATATGCTGATTTCTGGACAAAATTATTCTCTATTTTCAGGTGATACTTGAATTTTAGCTATTAGTCAATTCTTTATGAGGTTAGTTAGCTGACAAACTTTCTTCTGAAAGAATTCTAGCTCGTGTACTCTCATTCTTGAATTATTTTTTCTAAATGGCATAACTTCAACAACAATTTAAAATTATTTAAAATTGAAATACAAAACTGTTAAACATAGTGACTCATGCTTCTAAGTCCAACACTTTGGGAAGTGAAGGTGAGAGAATTGCTTGAGCCCAGGGGTTTGAGACTAACCTGCACAACATAATCAGACCTTATCTCTACAAATAACCAAAAAATTAGGTATAGTCCTAGGTTCTTGGGAGACTGAGACTAAAGGATTGCCTAAGCCCAGGAGAAGAAGGCTGCAGTGAACTGTGATCATATCACTGCACTCCAGCCTGGACTATAGAATGAGACCTGACTCAAAGACAAAACCATAACACTGTATTTGTGGGTTATTTCTAGCTTTATTCTCTTTCATTGGTGTGTGTGTATATATATACATTTTTTTTAAAGATGTGGGGTACAGTTTAGGGTTAGGTATACAAATGTTCATTATGCAGTTACCTTTGTTGATAAGGTATGCTTCTTCCTCCCCTAGCAGTTTCTCTCAACTGCCAATCCCACCCCCAACCCCTGACAGTTTCCCACTACTGCCAATTTCTTTCTTATAGTATTATAATTGTTCAAGGTCCACTTATGAGTGAGAACATATGGTACTCTGTTTTTTGTTTCTGTGATAGATCACTGAGTATGATCTACTCTAAATTCATCCAAGTTGCTGAGAAGTCCATGTTTGTCTTTCATTATGGCTGCATAATATTCCATTGTGTATATGTATCACTTTTTAAAATCCAGTTCAGCTTCAGTAGGCCGCTTGGTTGGTTACATGTTTTTCTATTGTGAATAGAACTGCAATAAACTTGCATGTGCCGGTATCTTTTTTGTAGAATGATTCAAGTTCCTTTGGGTATTTTCCCAATAGGAAGCCTGCTGGGTCATATGGAAGGTCAGTTTCTAGTTCTTTCAGAATTCACCACTCTTGTCTTCCAAAGAGGTTGCACTAGTTTGCATTCCCATCAGCAGTGTCATATTCCAGGAGGTCTATTTTTTTTGTTGTTGACAATATCGTTTCAATTGATATAACTTTGTAATATATTTTGAAATCAGGAAGTGAGAAGCTTCCAGCCTTGCTATAATTTTTCAGGATTGTATTGGCTATTTGGGGTCTTTTGTGATTCTATATGAACTTTAAGATTTCTTTTTCTATTTCTGTACAAAAAAATGCTATTGGGTTTTTAGCATAGTCCCTTGAATCTGTAGATTGCTTTATTAGTATGAACTTTTTAACAATATTAATTCTTACAATCCATTAACTCAAAATCTCTTTTAATCTCTTTATCAATATTTTACAATTTTCAGTGTACAAAATGCACAAAAGTATACAAAAATGGAATTCATTCCATTATTAAATTTATTCCTAAGCATTTTATCATTTTTGATTCTATAAAAAATTGAATTGTTCGCTCTATTTTCTTTGTATTACTGTATTACTAGCATATAGAAATGAATTCATTTTCCTATCCTGCTAATCTGCTGCATTTAACTATTAGTTCTAATAGTTTTTTGTGGATTTGCTAGCATTTTCTACATATAAGTTTTATGTTATCTGCAAATAGAGATAACTTTACTTATTCTTTTTTAATCTGTATGTCTTTTTTTTTTTTGGTCTAATTACTCTGGCTATAATGCGCAATATTTGAATAACGAGGAATAGCAGTGGCAAGTGTAAACATCTTTGCCTTTTGCAGATCTTAAAGACAAACTTTCAGTTTCTTTGTGGAGTATGACATTAAGTTTGCAACTCAGTAGTGTTTAGTATATATACATTGTTGTGCAACAGAATCTTTTTAAAATTACATATAGACCTATCATATTAATTGACAGTCTCATTTCTGGGCATTTATTCCAAAAAAGTGAAATACCTTTAAAAAGTATCTACACTTTTGTGTTTATTGAGACTTTATTTATACTAGCCAAAATATGAAAAAAATCCTAAATCCATCAACAGATTAATAGATGAAGAATATGTGTTATATCCTTACAATGGAATATTATCCAGCCATTGGAAAATGAAAGTTCTTCCATATGTTAAAACATGGATGAACCTGGAGGACATTATGCTAAACCAATCACAGAATGGCAAACGCTGCATGATTCTTCATTTGTTAGGTATCTAAAATTTAAACATTTAAACAGAGACTAAAATGGCAGTAGCCTGAGGCTGAGCAGAGGAGAAATAGGGAGTTACTGTTCAGTGTATATACAGTTTCAGTCATACCAGATGAATAAGTACTAGAGACCTGTTGTAAACCCGTGTGCCTATAGCAATACTAAATTGTGCACTTAAAATTATTTTAAAAGGGTAGATCTCATGCTATGTGTTCTTGCTACAAAACTGTTTTTTAAAGAAAGAGACATTCTGGTACTGGTAGAAAGATAGACATGAACATCAATAGAAGAAAAATAATTTAAGGTAATTCACTGGGTATAGAATAGTCTTTTTTAAGAAAATAAATGGTGCTGCAACTTGGATATCCATCAGTATAAATATGAAATCTGTCTCTTCTTTAAAATACACAAAATACTTTAAAGCAATCATAGGCTTAATTATTTTTTAAAGTCTATTCTAGAAAAAAAATGTAGAAAATTTTATGGCCTTGTGAGATGGTTTTTTACATAGTTCACAAAAATGGCTGACCAAAATTTTAAAATTGGTTCCACAGTTTTTAATGTTAAGAAACAAAAGAGCAAACCACACACTAAGAAAAAAATCTTTGAAATGCATTTTTGACAATTACTCATAACATACAAAACCATCTTATGACTCAATTTGCAATAGACTACAACCTAAAAATTTGTAGAAGAAGATTACAAAAAACACCTCACAAAAAATAGATATTCAAATGACCCATAAGCACCTCTTTTTGTTGTTGTTGGTAGTGGTGGTGTTTTTCCTGTTCTACTGCTCATCTCCCCAGACAAAATCCTTCAGTAAGACATTGCATTTTTCTTGAAATCTTTTTAATAAACTTCCTAGTTGAAATTGTTTACACACATGATCTTATGTTATATGATTTTACTGTGGTTTATCTACTCCAGGCATAACTATATCTGATTATTCAGTAAAGTCATTTAAGCCTCAGGTCATAAGTAGTGTTTATTTTTTTTGATACTTGATACTCATCCACAAGGTCTAAACAGGACTGGTTGAAATCCTGTTATTTTACTTGCATTCTAAATAATAAGAAAGTGTTTGTGAAGTGTGAAAGATCTATTCTCTAAAATGCTATTAAAGAATCAAAATGAATATTTTTTGATAACTCTATCTACACAGAATAATCAAATACATAATAGGTACATTATCATCCCAAATAAATATCAGGGTTTATTTCTATGTAAAAATGAAAGAATGCATATTAGGTAGCCAGGAGACCTTTTTTTTTGTTTTTTTTTTTTGAGTTGGAGTCTCACTCTGTTGCCCAGACTGGAGTGCAGTGGCCGCTCCCGGCCACCGCAGCCTTGACCTGCTGGGCTCCAGCGATCCTTCCACCTCAGCCTTCCGAGTAGCCGGAATTACAGGCGCGCGCTACCACGCCCGGCTGATTTTTTGATTTATTGTAGAGATGAGGTCTCGCTGCCCAGGCGGGTCTCGAACCCGCGGGCTCAGGCAATCCACTCACCTCAGCCTCCCAAAGGCGCGGGATTACAGGCTGAGCCACCGAGTCCGGCTGCCAGGAGACCTTTTACCTTTACCTTAATCATGCATTCTAGACACATTTCCCCTTCGCTGCATATCTATCATCTACTATCTATCTATCTATCAATCTATCTCTATCTATCTTTTTTTTTAGTTGGGGTCTTACTCTTGTCACTCAGGCTGGAGTACAGTGACTCGACCAGGGCTCACTGCAACCTCAACCTCCTAGGCTCAGGAGATCCATCCACCTCAATGTCCCAAGTAGCTTGGACTACTGGTGTGTATCACCATGCCAGGCTATTTTTTTAAATTATTATTTCTTTTGTGGAAGTGAGGTCTTGTTATGCTGTCCAAGCTCGTCTCCATCTAGGGTCAAGCAATCCTTCTGCCACAAGTTCTGAAAGTGCTGGCATTAAAAGCATGAGCCATGGAGTTGGCAGCCCTTCTCTGAATCTTGAAGCCACAGAGGTTTACAATTTAGGTAGAGAAATATAGAAATAGGTAGATATTGATTGATGGATAGATAGGTACATAGTAGTAAGATGGATGGATGGATAGAAAGTAGATAACTAGATAGATGATAGATCAATAGGTAAATAGATAAAGTGCAATCCATGTAGAAATGTACACTCAATCCTAAGTAGTTAGGAGGAAACTTTGTCTTCCTCATCTTTTGGGCTTTGTATGAAAAATGAACATCTATTCTGAAAATGTTTTACCTCATCTTAGTTTGGCCTAAGAAACCCAAAATTATGCAGAGATAAAGATATATAGAAAGAGAAGCAAAAAATGGAGAATAGAATAAAAGAGCCAAAACATATATCTAATGAATGTTTTGGACAAAGTAAACAGAAAGAATGGGACGACTCAGTATTTCTGGGATTAAACAGTAATATATTTCCAAAAACAGAATAAAATCAAAATACATTAGATGAAGATTTCATTAAGAAATTAAGCATAAAAAATTCTGCACTAATCTTTTTTAAACTGTAGAATAGTCACAAGCATGCACATAGGCACACATATATGCATACAATAAACAAATCTGTGTTATCCCAATGCTAGAAAACACATTGCAATATAGGAAGAGAGAAAAAAGTATGGAGGACAGAACAAGAGAGCCTACACATATCTAATGAATACTTTAGACAAAATAAACAAAAAGAATGGGAAGATTCCATATTTCTGGGATTAAACATAGGTTTATTTCCAAAAACATAATAAAATCATAATACCTTAGATGAACAGTCCATAAAAAATTAAGCATAAAAAATTCTGCACTTAACTTTTTTAAACTGTAGAATGCACACAAACACACACGTAGGCATACATATGTGCATACAATAAAAAAAAACTATGTTATCCCAATGCTAGAAAACACATTTTAACTAAAAATAAATAAATAAATAAACATGTACAAATTTAGATGACTTCTCATCAACCAAAAAAAAAAAAACTCCAAAAGAAAGTTAAATAGCATAACATTTCTAAGGGAAAATGATTGTCAGGCTTTACATAATCAAAATAACTTTCAAAGACGAGAATCAATGATTGGTTTTTCAATCAAAAAACATTTTAATTAAAAATAAATAAATAAATGTTTAAAAATTTAGATGACTTCTAATTGTCAGTCTTTACATAATCAAAATAACTTTCTTTTTAACTTTTGATTTTTTTATTTTAAAGATGTGGGGTACAATTCAAGGTTAGGTATACAATGTTCATTATGCAGGTACCCTTGTGGATGAGGTGTACCCTCCCTTCTCCAGGTAGACTGCCACTACTGCCAATATCTGCTTCCCCACCCTACCCTCCTCGCGGCAGTTTCCTGCTACTGCCAATCCTTTTCTTATAGTATTGTGATAATTGTTCAAGGCCTGCTTATGAGTGAGAATACGAGTTAACTCAGTTATTTGTTCTATGAGAGATCACTCAGTAGCATAGACTCTAAGTTCATCCAGGTTGCTGTGAAGTTCATGATTTTATTCTTCTTTATGGCTACATAAAATTCCATCATGTATATGTACCACATTTTTTTAATCCAGTCCTCTTTTGATGAACAGCACGGTTGGTTCCAAGTTCTTGCTATTGTGAACAATGCTGCAACAAACATACGTGTGCAGGTATCTTTTTTATAGAGTGATTTGAGTTCTTCAGGGAACATTCCCAGTAGGGGGATTGTGGGGTCTTATGGAAGGCTGATTTTTAGAACTTTTAGGAATCACCACACTGTTTTCCACAGAGACTGTACTAGTTCACACTCCCACCATCAGTATAAAAGTGTTCCCTTTGTGCCACATCCTCTCCAGCATCCGTTGTTTTTTGTTATTGATGATAGCCATCCTGACTGGGGTTAGGTAGTATCTCAGTGTAGTTTTAATTTGCATTTCTTTGATGACTAGTGAGTCTGAGCATTTTTTCATGTATCTGTTGGCTGCTCTTATGTCTTCTTTTGAGAGGTGTCTATTCATATCTTTTGCCCACTTTGTAATGGGGCTGTTTTTTTTTTTTTTCCTTTTGGCACATTTGAGATCCTTGTAGATCCTAGATATTAGGCCTTTGTCAGACATGCAGTTGGCAAATATTTTTTCCCAGTCTGTGGGCTGACTCCCCGCTCTCTTGATGGTTTCTTTGGCTTTGCAGAAGCTTGTCAGTTTGATGAGGTCCCACTTGTCTATCTTATCTCTTATGGCATGGGCACTTGGGGTTTTGATCAGGAATTAGTTGCCAGTTCCAATTTCCATAAGGCTGTCTCCTGCATTTTCTAAGGTTCTTATAGTTTGAGGTTTTACATTTAGGTCTTTGATTCATTTAGAGTTGATTTTTGTGTATAGTGATAGGTAGAGATCTAGTTTTATTCTTCTGCATGTGGTGACCCAGTTTTCACAGCACCACTTACTGAATAGGTTCTCCTCTCCCCAATTGTTGGTGGTGGAGGTTTTGTCGAAGATGAGTTGGTTGAAAAATTGAGATTTTGCTTCTGGAACCTCTATCCTGCTCCATTGATCTATATGCCTGTTCTTGTACCAATACCAGGCTGTCTTGATTATTGCAGCTTTATAATAGAGTTTAAAGTCTGAGAGTGTGATAACTCCTGCTTTGTTTCGTGGTTGTTTTATTTTTTTCTGAAGATTGTTTTTTGCAATTCGTGGTTGTTTATGTTTCCATATGAATTCCTGTATTGTCCTTTCCAGGTCTGAGAAGAAGGCTGCTGGTAATGTAATGGGTATTGCATTAAATCTGTAGATTGCCTTGGGTAAGATGGACATTTTAACAATGTTGACTTCCAATCCATGAGCATGGAATATTTTTCCATTTGTTTGTGTCATCTTTGATTTCTAATCACAGTTATATTAATATAAGACAGAAATAAATATTTGGTAAATAACACTAAAAATATTATATGATTAATATTTTTAGACAAGGAAAATATAAAAATATAAATTTAAAATTACCTAACTACAAAACATATAAATGCATGCATACATAAAATATACGTACAAAGAAAAGGAAAAACAATACACAATAATAGTAGTTCTAGTATTCCTCTTAGTTACTGAAAATGAGTAATCTAACAATAATAAAACTGCAAAAGATGTAAACAAATTAAAAATAATTTTAATCAAAGAAATATACACAAAACACTGCAGTTTAATTTAAGTGCCCATAAAGGCAAATTTATAAGTTAAATAATTCAGAATAATGACAAGTTCACCTCAATAAAAGGAGAAAAAAAAGAAGGAAAAAAGAACAGGACTCGGTGGCTCAGCCTGTAATCCCAGCACTTTGGGAGACTGAGGTGAGTAGATTGCCTGAGCCCGCAGGTTTAAGACCCGTCTGGGCAACTTGGCGAGACCTCATCTCTACAATAAATCAAAATTAGCCGGTCGTGGTAGCGCGCGCCTGTAGTTCCAGCTACTTGGAAGGCTGAGGTAGAAGGATCGCTGGAGCCCAGCAGGTCGAGGCTGCAATGGCTGGGAGCGGCCATTGCACTCCAGTCTGGGTGACAGAGTGAGACTCCAACTCAAAGAAAAAAAAAATAGAAGGAAAAAAGAAAAATTAATGTAGCAGAAATCAAGATTAAACAGACGAGAATAATAAAGGCTAAAGTTAATCATTTGAAGAGACTATTTAGAAATGCCATGCATGGTTTAAAACAAATGCTAGATAAAGTTAGAGAGAAGAGTGAACACAGAAAGCAATTTTTTTTCTTTTTTTTTTTTTTCGCCAAGGTTGGAGCGCACAGTGGCACGCTCAAGGCCACCCCAGTGTGAATCTGCTGGGTTCAGGTGATCCTTCCACCTCAGCATTACAAGTAGCCAGAAATACAGGCATGCGCTACCATACCTGGCTAATTTTTTTATTTATTGTAGAGATGAGGGTCTCGCCAAGTTGCCCACGCTGTTCTTCAACCTGTGGGCTCAGACAATCCCCTCACTTCGGCCTCTCAAAATGCTGGGATTACAGACTTGAGCCACTCTGCCAGTCAGAAAGCACTTTTTAAATAATATAATATCTGATTATATAAAGAATATTATTTGGTATTATACAATTTATTCTGTGTTAGACAACAAAATTGGACGCCTTTTTTTTTTTTATTTACCTCTGCTGTTCAAACTTCTTTTTAGTTTTTAGTTTTTTGTTTTTAGTTTTTTGTCTTCTGCTGTTCAAACTTCTTTTTAGTTTTAAATTTTTTGTTGTTTTTTTTTTTTTTTTTAGTTTTTAGTTTTTGGTCTTCTGCTGTTCAAACTTCTTTTTAGTTCACTCCTGTATTGTATCATAGTTGTTGTTTGTGACCAATAGCATTTGACCAGATGGATGATATGTCACTACTAAGATTAGGTAATGACTTGAATTTTGTACTCTCTCTCTTTTCCTTTCTTGGAGCCTTTGCTCTAAGCGAGTAAACCATCATTCCGTATTCAGTTGTATAGAGAGATTCGCATGGTGGAATCAGAAGCCTCTGCCATTTAGTGAGGAACTGAGGACATCAACAACCATGGGAGTGAACTTGGAAGCAGACTCTTCAGTCCTAGTGAAAATTTGAAATGACTCCAGACACTAGAACTGAACTCTAGCCTCATGACAGATTCAAAGTCAGAATCACCCAACTAATCTAGTCCTAAATTTCTGATCCACAGAAACCATATATAGTAAACATCTGCCATTTTAAATTGGTAAGTCATGAAATAATTACAGTAATAGATAACTAATAAAATTATTAATTCCCTGAAAGCCATAGCTTTTTTAGACATCAGTCACTTTACTCATTCTCGGGTTTTAACGCTTTTTATTATATTAATTATAAATATACTAATTATAAATTATACTAAATTTTCTGTTGATGATAATATACAAGCACATTTCTGTCTGTAGGTTTCAAGTTATTCTTCATGATCAAGATATACTGATAACTTTTCCATGAACACTGCACCCCCAAAAGAAGCCTTTTAAAACTTCTGTTACATAATTTATCACAGTTATATTGTTATGTATATTTGGTTGCTATTTTCATTTAGATGTCTTCATACAGACCTAACTGGCCAATGTATAAGAATGTATGCATTATTATGTTGTAGAAAATTTTATAAAGAAAAAACATACACTAATCCCAAATTCTGAAAACAAAACAATGGTTCTGTCAGATCATATATATTACTTTATGATCACAGTCATTCCATGTTAAATATAGACACAAGTTTGAATCAGTAGCAAGACCAGCAAAGCACTTCAGAGATTCATGTCAGCACCAAACTTGAATTCCAATCTCAGTGCAGACAGCCACTTGTCTTGTGTGTAGGCTTAGAAAATGCATTTGCATTTTAATGTTAACAATAATATTACTCCCAAAGAGGTAAAACATTGTTTGGGATATAGTAGGTGCTCAATAAGTTTAGTTTGCTTCTCCTATAGTCTTTTTATTAAACTATATTATTTACCTTTTAAAAAATTTTTTATTTTAAAGATGTGGGGTACAATTTGGGGTTAGGTATACAAATGTTCATTATGCAGGTATCCTTGTTGATGAGATGTGCCTCCCTGACCCCCCACCTCCCCTGGCATTTCCCACTACTGCCAGTCCTATACCTGCCTCCCCTGGCAGGTTCCCACTACTGCCAATCTCTTTCTTATAGTATTATGATCATTGTTCAAGGTCCACTTATGATTGAGAACATGTGGTACTCAGTTCTTTGTTTCTGTGATAGATCACTCAGTATTATAGACCCTAAATCCATCCAGGTTGCTATGAAGTTCATATATTTGTCCTTCTCTATGGCTCTGTAATATTCCATTGTGTATAAGTACCACACTTTTTTATACAGTTCTCTTGACAAAGGCCTTACATCTAGGATCTACAAAGAACTCAGATGTGCTGAAAAGAAAACAAACAGCCCCATTACAAAAAGGAGAAAGATATGAATGGACACTTCTCAAAAGAAGACCATGCGAGGAGTCAACAGATACATGAAAAAATGCTCAGCCTTACTAGTCATCAAAGAAATGCAAACTAAAACCACACTGAGATACCACCTAACTTCAGTCAGGATGGCCATCATCAGTAACAAAAAACAACAGATGTTGGAGAGGGTGCAGGGAGAAGGGAGCACTTCTACACTGTTAGTGGGAGTATAAACTAGTACAACCTCAAGGAAAATAAGTGTGGTGATTCCTATACAATCTAAAAATCAACCTTCCATATGCTCCCACAATCCCAATATTGAGAACCCGGAGGAACTCAAATCACGCTATGAAAAAGATACATGTACATGCATGTTTGCTGCAGCATTATTCGCAATAGCAAAAACACGGAACCGACCCTGCATACTATTTTTCCTAAAGTATCCTCATATTGGACTGTCTTAGCTGTGCAGTGACACTTGTTTTCTCCTAATCTCAGTTTTTCTTTTTCTGCCTAGTTTTATGTAACAATTTGCACTGTCTTCAGATATTAACTTTTTCACTAATTTCAGCCTGCATATTGTTAGTTATTCTCTGAAACTCTAAGATCCATGGAGATCATTTAAAATAACATAATGCATGTTTTGTCTTGATATGTTTTCTTTTCCAACTGCACCTCTCAAGCTGTGTTTCCAAATCTTTGTTCTTATTCTCATTAAATAAGATGTTGCTCAGCACAAAACATATAATTAACACATATGTAAAAACTGAGTGAATTCTGTTTTATAATGGTATATGGATTTCTAAGCAGTAAGCAAGAAATGATAGTGATCTTAAACTTTACTTAGTAAAATATTTGATAACTGAGAAGTGATGATTATTTAAGCAGAATCGATCATTTTACTGAAAAGATGATATATTAAAATCTGTGGCTCTTTTTAGTTTAACACAAAACATCATTTTACTGAAAGAATAATAATTGTGGCTCTTTTTGTTTAACACAAAAAATTGTACTAAAATTTCTGTTGGTGATAATATAAAAGCAAGTAACTAAATGTTAGCCATGGTGAATGGAACTTCATTTTCACTCTACACTTCAAGATTAGAATGACATTTTGTGATAGTCAAAGGTCAGATACATTTGGTCACTGATGTCATTTTAAAACATCTACAAGGATGTCTTTAAAATTTGTTCACTTTTGTCCTAATCAAAATATGCAATATATTTCTAAAAGCAACTGCATCTAATAGCACCAAGCATAGAGCCACTCACATTGTTAAACACTGTGTGGTGATATTTAACATGACCTATTTAACTTAAATGCTTCCAGAGCTATTCTAAATATATACATGTATATATGTGTGTGTGTGTGTATGTGTGTGTGTGTGTATATATATATCTGTGTATATATATATATATATATAATTCATTATCCATTAAATCATCTGATTATGATGTGATTCAAAAAAGTCCAATTATTTCCCCTCACGAATACCACATTATTTTAAAGTCTTTCATAGTCTTTAACTCAATTCTCAAGTTCCTCTTCCATCTAACTTTCACTGATTTCTGAGGGCTCTTACCACAGAAATATGGTTTTGATAGTGCTCCCACTCCTGTAGTTTGTGTGTCTTATTCAGACAGTTGGCAAGATTGGTATCAGGCTCTAGGTAGTGATGTATGAGGACTAATCTAGAAAGGTGAGTAAAGGATTAGAGACAAAATCAGAAAATTTCAGAGAAAAAATTGCCAGTTAATTTGAGACTGAGTTAAAATGCAAATCCTGTCTCTTTCCAACATTCAACCCATACTAAAATGGAGTTCAACAAATGCCAGGATTCTTAATATAGAACTGAATATACCTTAAGCACTGACTGTATTATAAAATAAACAATCAGGTGCTGTAGAAGCAAGAAACTCACTGGGTAATTGTGGTTCCTGAGGTTTTCTATTTGTCAATGCAATTTTTTTTGGGGGGGGGCCTGGACAAGATGCTAATTTTATTATTTTTATTCATTTTTTTATTATGAAGATGTGGGTACAATTCAGAGTTAGGTACACAAATATTGATTATGCATGTACCCTTGTTGATGAAGTATGCCCCTCCCTCCCCTAGCAGTTTCCCTCAACTGCCAATCCCACCCCCCCGTCCCCTGACAGTTTCCCATTACTGCCAAATGCTATCTTATAGTATTATAATTGTTCAACGTCCGCTTATGAGTGAGAACATATAGTACTCTGTTCTTTGTTTCTGTGATAGGTCACTGAGTATGATCAACTCCAAATCCATCCAAGTTGCTGCAAAATGCAATCTTTCAGTTGACATTTTATATACGATCTAAATAATGTATCTATTAATGAGTTATAGTAACATAAATATGTGGCGTAAATACCTGCTTGGCATTTTAGCTGTCTGCATTCGTAGTGAGATGGGAAATTTTAGCTTTACTTCATAAAATATATTGTCAGAAAAATTAATTATTAAAACATACATGTATTACAGATAAAATGTATATTAAAGTGATTAATATACTAGTCTTCAAGAGTCTTCTCTTATAGTACCTAATTCTGCAATATAGTCATAATTAATATGTTATGTATGTTATGTTAAAAATGCAGTCTCTTTGAATATGGTGATGCAAATAGCAAAAGCTAAGTAATAACTGAGTGAGGAATTGAGGATAACAATAATAATAACCAGATCAGACTGCCCAAATTTCATCTGTGACTGCTAGCATAGTCTAAGGATGTTTTACGTGGGTGGGGGTATTGTTATTTAATTTTAGGAAGACAATTTTATCGGCTGATACTTGGCAATAAATACATGTTCTGAAATGATTCCAAGAGAAGCAAGAAAACAATAATATATTATTTTGATAAATTATCAGTTGTGCTTTATTGGGTTGCAAAATAAGTAATACCTATTAATATATTAAATTTGTATAATATAAGATAAACAAAAATGGACACAGAGAAAAAAATAAATTAATGGAAGGCAAAAACATTAAATTAGAGGTGATTATAAATTTGCTGCAAAAATAATTATATATGATGGCATATCTTTTAAATACATCTTTAGAAATAATCGAGTTGTTGCTTACACTGAGAAATAATATTCTAATCCAGAAAACAGTTAGAATTTTTCTCATGTGGTATGCTTGGAGACTATGTTGCTTTCCACATATTTGGATTCTGTAGGTTTAAAATGCAAAGTACTTTCATCTGACATTGAAATATTTTTAGGCCTCTACTTCTATCACCCATACTTTTTCCATAATTTACCCCATAAACTTTGACATTTAATTACATAAAATTCAATGCATTTAGAAATGTGACAAACCCTGCACAACTGAGACTCTTCCAAAGTAAATGTTATCAAATACAGGCACACTTGGGAGATATTGTGGGTTCAGTTCTAGACTCACAATAAAACAAATATCACAATAATGCAAATCATACAAAATGCTTGGTTTCCCAGTGCATATAAACATTGTTTATAATATACTGTAGCCTAATATAGCATTATGTCTAATATATATCCTAATTTAAAAATATTTTATTTCTAAAAATTCGAAAAATCAGCTGAGACTTCACTGAGTCATAATCTTTTTGCTGATAGCGGGTCTTGTTTCCATGCTGATGAAATCAGAGTAGTGGTTCCTGAAGGTTGGGGAGGATGTGGCAATTAAAAAAATAAGACAATGAAGTTTGCCACATTGATTTTTCCTTTCAAGAAAGATTTCTCTGCAGCATGAATTACTGTTAGATAGCGTTTCACCCATAGTCAGTTCTCTCAAATCCTGCTTCTACTTTACCAATTACGTTTATGTAATATTCTAAATCCTCTGTTTATTATTTCAATGCTCACAGCATCTTCATCAGAAGTAGATTCCATTTCAAGCAACAACTTTTTTTACTCATCCATAAGAAACAATTTCCTAACTGTTCAACTTTTTTCATGAGATTGCAGTAATTCCATCATATCTTTAAACTCCACTTCAAATTCTAGTTCCCTTGTCATTTTTACTACATCTGCAGTCACTCCCTCCACTAAACTCTTTTTTTTTTAGATTAGAAAATATAGTTTATTTAGAAAGTAAATTGGAGAGAGAGAAAGAGGGGATTTACCTCCCCAAGGTGGGAGAAGGGGCCAAAGCCAGAAAGCACAGCGACAGCCATAGCTCAAAGAGAACATGGCCACATCAGATGCTAGCAAGGCAATGGCCCCACTAAACTCGTAAACCCCTCAAAGCCATCCATGAGGGCTGGAATCAATTACTTTCAAATTCCTATTAATGTTTATATTTTTACCTACTTCCATGAAACATAAATTTTCTTACTGGCATCTAGAATGGTGTGTACTTTCCAGAAAGGTTTCAATATCTTTTCCCCAGATCCATTAGAGGAATCACTGCCTATAGCAGCTGTAGCCCTATGAAATGTATTTTTTAAATAATAAGACTTGAAATTCAAAATTTTACCTCTTGATCCATGAACTATAGAACGGATGTGTTAGCAGGCATAAAAATGCAATCACCCCTTTTTACGCCCCTCCGGTGTTCTGGGGCGTCTAGGTGTTTTGTTCATGAGCCTTAATATCTTAAAAGAATTTTTTTTTAGCAGTAGGTCACAACAGTGAGATTAAAACATTCAGCAATCCATGCTGTAAAAATGAGTACTATCACCCAGGATTTGTTGTTTTATTTACAGAACATAGGTAGAGTAGACTTAGAATAATTATTGGGAGTCTTATAATTTTCATAATGGTAAATAAGGATTGGCCTCAAGTTAAGGTCACCAGATGCATTAGCCCTTAATAAGACACTCAGCCTGTCCTTTGAAGTTTTGAAGCATTGTCTTCTCCTTTCTAGTTCTGAAATTCCTAGGTGGCTTTTATTTCAATACAAGTTTGTATTCCAGTATTAGTTAATCTACATTGTAATTCTGTCCTTGGTGTAGCCACTTTCATTGATTATCCTAGCCAGATTTGGCTGCTTCGCCTTGCATTGTTATGTTATGGAGAGATGGCTTTTTTCTTTAAACCTCAGGAGCCAACCCGTTAGCCTTAGATATTTCTTTTTCAGCTTCCTCACTTTCTCAGCCTTTATAGAACTGAAGCTGGTTAGAGCCTTGCACTGGACTACACTCTGGCTTAAGGGCATGTTGCAGCTCATTTGATCTTCTATCTAGACCACTCAAACTTTGTCCATGTCAGCACTAAGGTTATATTGCTTTCTTACCATCTGTGTGTTCACCGTAGTAGCACCTTCAGTTTACTTCCAGAACTTTCCCTTTGTATTCACAACATGGTCATTTGTTGCAAATGGTCTAGCTTTGGCCTATCTCAGCTTTAGGCATGCCTTGTCACTAAACTAGTCCTTCCTAGATTTTTATTTAAAGCACATGCAACTATTCTTTCCCTTGAACAGTTAGAAGCCATTATAGGGTTATTAACTAGCCTAATTTCAATCTTGTTATGTCTCAGAAATAAGAAGGCTCAGCAAGAGGGAGAGAGACCACGACCAGTCAGCTGAGCAGTCATAACACATACAGCATTTATCAGTTATCTATCTTTTATGGGTATTTCATAGTGCCCCAAAACAATTAGAATAGTAACAGCAAAGGTCACTAATCACAGATCACCATAACAAATACAATAATAAAAAATGATGTAAATAATATAAGAATTAGCAAGATGTCACACAGTGACACAAAGTGAGCACATGCTGTTGAGAAGATGATACCCATAGACTTGCTCAATGCAAGATTGCCACTTGAATTTGTAAAAAACACAATATGTATGAAGCACAATAAAATGAAGCACAATAAAACAAGGTACACCTGTATAGTAAGAGTGTTACAGTACACAAACTTTGGATTATGTGCCTGGTCTAAGAGAGTATATTGCTTATATAAACAGAATTAATTTAGTTATGTGAAAATTATCATTAACTCATTAGTACATTTCTCAGTGATTCTAAAATGTCTTACTTTCTTGCTGCTGCATTTTTATCATCCTTTTTACATTTAAATGGACAATTATACCCATATATTGTGAATGCATTTTGATGCTCTTTATATTGAGGATTCTGTAAATTAAATTATAATTTTGAAACAATGCTTAGATATAAATAAAAATGATGGACACCTGAACATATAACCAATAAGACAATCACTGCAAACTTGTTCTGTATGAGTAATTTCTATTACTGCTTTTTATGTTTTTAATTTGAAGTACTTAAAAAAAATAGAAATGTCTTTTTTTTTTTCCCTACCCAGATAATCAAAGGTTGGAAGCAACCTTCAATTTCTCACTTGAAAGAAAATGAAGGATTTAACAAATGAGTTTGACAATGCTAAAGTGATTAGGAGGCATTTTGGAAAATTAAGTGGATATATGTGTAATGTAGATACCCATTTAGAATTATGTATAAGTCATTTTAACTTATGAAATAATGATAAAAGAATAAATATTTATCATATGAATTAAAATAAAAGCATAGTAGTGCTTTATATGCAAGAATCAGTAAATACCTTAATATTTTAATATTTTAAAAGATTAAAAATAGATATATTTCCTTATACTTCTTTGTGTTTTGCTAGTATTATGCAAATTACTTCTCTCAAAAAACTCCAATGCAAGTGTTGTTTTTAAAATATTACTAAAATTGCCCAAGAGATCAAGGTTGCAGTGGGCCATTATTGTACCACTGTACTCCAACCTGGGCAATAGAGTGAAACCTTGATTCAAAAAACTAAACTGAAATAATATAATAAAATTTATAAAAATAAAAATATTATTAAAATGGCTTGAATTTAAGAATAAATTAAATTATGCTATATGTTTGTGTAAACGTATGTCCATTTTATAATGTGAGGGAAACGTACTCTTTTACTGTTTGTTTGTTTTTTGAGTCAGGGTTTTACTCTGTCACTCAGTCTGGAGTGCAGTAGCAAAGTCATGACTCACCTCTACCTGGACTCAGTCAGTCCTTCTGCCATATCCTCACAAGTGGCTGGGACTACATGTTTGCACCACTATGCCAGGCTTAAATTTTAAGTTTTTTGTGGAGATGAGGTCTTGCTATGATCCTCAGACTGATCTCTACCTTCTGGCTCAAGCAATCCTCCCACCTTGTCCTCCCAAAGTGCTGGGATTAGTGGCGTGAGCCACCACGCCAGACCAGAGAGTTACTCGTTTAAGGAAGCGAAACATCTGAATCTAATGTGAGTTTTGTGCTTCATTTAAGCTTGTGTTTATCAACAAACTCCGTGTGAAGATGTAGCAATTCTCTTGAAAGAAGCAAAATGTCTGAGTCAATATATAAATGCGAAGGCAGAAAAATCTGAAATTTAAAAAACTTAACAATGTATCATATTTATTTAACATCAAATTAAGAAAAATTAAAATATATAAATAAATATTTTATATTATTGTGTTTTTTAAAAATTTATGTTTAGTATAAAAAATTTATAAATCACTGTGGATAATATGCACCACTTCGAATAATCAAACATCTGTGGAGATAATTTGGTTGAATATTTGTACATTAATTTGAACTCATAGAAAATATTTTATGACAAGCATACATTATATATACTAATTAACTGAAACTATGTATGCATTACATTATTGAATCCAATAAGGCTGAAGTAATTTTGTTTTACTAATGTTAACTAATATTACTAATTTTTTAAATAAGCACTTCTATAAGATGGAAGGATATGACAAGACATTCTGACTTTTTATTATTTATATATGTATGATTAACTTTTTAGGATAAAAATTGGAAGCTGCAGTATACTAAGTATAACAATGCGGAATTACCAACTGGGCAGATTAGAAGTCACTGACTCCTTATTTCTTAGAATTAATTAAAGTGTGTCAGTATTTCAATTTCTTTATATGAAAATTTATTTGCTAATATTGTATGTAAGGTTATTAATGAAACAAGTATCCTTAGCCTTAAAATGATAAAAATGCATAAATTTAAGGTATAAAAAGCACATTCATAGGTATCTGCTCACATAAGAATTCCTCATGACTGTTAAAGAAACGTTAGGGATGCTGTGTTTGTTTTTTATTAATACTCTAATAAATGACCATGACTGCTTATCCTTGCCACCTCTTAGATAGTATTCTGAAAAAAGTATTGAAGCATTACCTTTTCTTTAAAGAATTAGTTAGTGCATTTGAACACTTAAAGTGCATCTCATAAAAACTCTCCAGTTATGTGCTTATAATTGGTGCATAATTATGACATATATGAAGTAGAGTTTTTTGGGGGGTTTTGAAAACTGTTTTTTTGAAATGGTCTTGCACAGTAAATCCATATTTTTTATTGTGCCTTCCTCTATTCAATTTGTTTAATCAATGCATATATTACATTTCTCTTACCCTCAATCTCTTTCAAATTTCTTTTAACTAGACAGCAGATTAGCTATATTTGTTATGCAATTGTATATGTTTAGCCTTCTGTTAATCATAACTTAAGGAATAGAAGTCACTTGTTTCAGTTAGTGAGTTGGTGAGCTTAGAAAATCATCTTCAATTAGCTCTGCCTTTTGGATAAACACTCAACAGCATTCTAAGTGTTTTACCAATTGCTTACATCTGTGTATAGGTAACTAATGGTACCAAAGTGGGTGTGAATGACCATAAGAATATAAAAAAATCCCTGTGAGACCAGATATGCTTTTCATCTTATTGAATCTCTAGATGCTAGAACAGTAATTGATATCTGCCAGCAGCATGATAAAATTCATCTAAATGAAAAGAGAACAAATAAATAATTGTGAGAAAGGCAAAGGGAGATTTGCCTATGGTTAGCTTCCTAGTCACATGAAAATGGCACAGATGGTAGGTGAAACTTGCAATGTCATCATTTCCAATGACTAATTAATTGTTGTTTGGTTATTCATAGAGCAAGGCATATATTAGATAAATAAAGGAAAATACTTGCCTCATGTTGGGAGCCAGCCTGGTGGTCTCAAGGTCCACAGCCCGCCTGGATCCCTAACGCTCAGGCAGGCCTGCACGGCTGGCTCCCAATCCAGGCGGGCTGTGGACCTTGAGAACACCAGGCTGGCTCCCAACAGCCTCACGGAGATTTTGATGCAGGGAAGATACACAGACACTTAACACCACCATTAAGAGCCACACTCAAATACCTGTGTGGCAACTTTTAGCGGACCAGAAGCAAAGGCAGTTTGCATTTCTACCTGACTATGGTGAAATAAGCCTTTTATACTTCTCCTCCCACACCCTAATTCCTATTCTATAATCCTGGGCCCATTACACCCAGTTAAGACTTCTAATTTCCATGCTAAAAAAATAAATAAACACAAACAAGCAAACAAAGAAAGCCTATTAATGAAATAAAGCTACCCAAAGTTCTACAAATTGCTAGCCAACAGGTGATATAGATTTCACACCACAGGATTTTTAATTAAAAACTTGCAAAACTGTCTTTCATATTAGCACAATATTTTTTCCACGTATCTCTCCTTGGGACAAACTTCTGAATCTAGATATGACTATCTCCAAAAATTAGGCTACTCATTTTTCTGGAATACCACTGCTATTCTCATCTCCTGTACATTTTCACAAACTTTTTTTCTTGTAGCTCTTTCTCCCTTGAAAGAGGTTCAGATACTTCTGGTTAAACTAGGAAAGTGGACAAATGACACATTATCTTCAGAGAGAATCCAGCCTTGTACAAATATGAGTAGTCTATATCTTTTCCTTGCCAAAGACAGATTCTTATTGTTCAGGCAAAAGGTAAATGCAAAGAAATCAACTAGAAACACAGTGAGGAGAAATGACTCACACACACATCCTCATACATACAAATATTGACCTAACATTAAGTCCCCTTTGAGTTTTCCTCCAAAGCAGCTAAATTTGCAATTTAAATTGCACCTCCTGTGAGAGAAGAAAAATGAGTCCTAGATAATAGACTTTTAAGAAGTGATAAGGGTGAAACTAATATTCAGTCCACTTTCTCCCTCCTGTGCTAAGACAGGAAGTGCATCTGTGGGTGTGTGTTTACTTATGCCTCTCTTTTTCCTGAACAGAGAGAGTTACCTAGTTTTCCCTCTCCTTCTTCCTCATTTTGTAATACATTCCATATGTTATAATGAAATAGATTTATTAAATATTTTAATACTTATACTACATATGCAAATATATAAAAATGAAAAAACTAAGAATATTAAGAATATAAATAATGGTTTATATAATATTATAATATATAAAACAATAAGAACTCATACTCAAATTTCAAGATGTTAAACAAGATGCTGACAAGGTATATTAAATGAAAGTGAGTGCTATATCAAAATCTGGTATAACAGCTAAGGGTTATTTTTAATGGAATGTAGCAGAAGCTGACATAAATTGCTTATTAAAGAATATCCATTTTGCACTTTTTAAATGTTGTCTTTCTGTTTCATAGCTTATAATTTTAAAATTATTACATGTTTTGAAAATACAAAAAGGTTATAGTATAAAATGGGATAACGTTTTATGGCCCTGTGTCATCAAATTTAGTTTAATATTTTTGACAAGAATAAAACCACCCCTACTTTCTCACATATTGTTTATTTTAATATATGTAAATGGCTCACTTATACTATCATTTTTTCATACATTATTTGTTTGTCAAAATGTATAACCACAATTTCACACTATTTTGGTAATCCCAGCTCTTCTCGTCTCCATATACATGTAAACATAAGCATTTCCTTTAATATTGGTTGAATTATTATTCTAGGTTTCTGATGTTATGATTAAATAAATACTATTCACAAAAAAGGCCGGTAGTATTCTATGTCAAGCTGAAAGAAATTATAAGGTCCTCTAGGCCACAAATTCCCATTGTCTTTTTTGCTAGTTCAGTTAATCAATTCAGGCAAATATTCATCTATTTTTTCCTATATTTTATTTTTGATTTTTTAAAAAATAAATTTCCTCTAACATTAGAAATTAACTTAGTCTCAATATGTAGATGTGTTATTTTCTCATTCAAATACTGCCTATATTACATCTACATTTTATATATTATTGTCTGTAATTTATAGTCTCTTCTCATAATACATACAACCATTTTTGTACCAGTAACAGAAATTTTACATCACATGATATAAAATTTTAAGGCAAATCATTCCATGGTATGTTATTTCAATATTCTAAATATTACTTGGCTGCTATTGCATTTATTTTCTTACAAATGGACAGTGAAATAATCATACAAATTTTCAATTCTCCCTTCACATAAATTATTCAGTTATTATTTAAGTGAATTGTATTATTTAAGTGTATTGAAGGATAATTTAACTTCCTACTGAGAAATAATCTTGAGATATATTGTTTTCTTAATGGAGTTTCAGTTAAATAGGAGAAATGAGCTTTAGTAATCTATTGTAGAGAATTATGATAATAAGTAATAATGCATTGTATATTTCATCATTGTTAAAGCAGATTTTAAATGTTTTCACCACAAAACAAAGGTGATGAATTTGTTACTCTGATTGAATCATTCTAAATTGTAAACATATATCCAAATATTATATTATACCTCATAAATATATACAATTATTACTTGCCAACAACAAATAAAATTAAAAAATAATTAAAACTGAACAAAGCAGCTAACATATATAGTTCCTCTTTATGTTCCCTATGAAGTGTTACAATGTTCTTCATAAAGATTTTCACAAATAATAGTGCATCTACATGTTGAAATAAAATTTATTTTGGGGGTACATTTGCACCCAATAAGTTATATTATTTGAGGATTTTTTGGTCCTTGTATAAACAGGCACATTTAAAAAATATAATAGTTATCTTTCCTGAGATAACTTTATCTTGATTCTTTGAAACGTAAACTAAAGATGAATATGGGAAGCTCTAACCAAAATTTCCATAAATTATAAAAGCGATCTAGGAAAAACTCTAAAACATTATTCAAACTGTCAGCCAAACAGCTGCTCTACTAATGAGGAAAGGAGAATTTGATGTACAGTACATCTGTATTCCTTTTTCTGATCATAACTCATTAGAGAGTTCATCTGTTGACACCAAAAGCTAATTCTACATACTATGACGGATGCAGTTAAAATAAAATACTAACCATATAATTGTCTATAAATAAAATGAAAAGATTTAACAGAGTTGTATTTATACATGCTAAAAACCTATGACATTTGTTTATTGATGGGCTTAATAAAATGCAGCTTAGTCAATTTGAAATTATGTAATTATGTAATAATTATTTTAATTTTGGAAGTAATTATTCAGATGTTACTTGTATTTGGTTAATTGGGTTTCCACTTGGTAATACACCATGATTAAGCTTCTTTCATTTTAATTAAAAACATAGTTCCTCTATTTTATAATTTTTAAAAATGACACAAGAAATCATACTCATATTTCAAGACATTAAACAAGACATTACTACAGTTCAAAGGAAAAGATGTCATGAAACAATAGCCATGTTTCCAACAAACCCTGTCATGTATCTTTGAATGAAATATTTATTATGCTGCTGTAAATGCTGCAACTATCAAGATGAAATCACTTTTGTCAGATCCAAATAAAATAGGGTCAGTAAGGCCTGAAGAGGAGGAGGCTTAACTTACATGTCTGAAATAAGAACTCTTTCCAAGGACTTTCTAAGAGCCCTTTGGCATCCTCTTGCTTGATAAGGTTTATCACTAGATATTCCTTAGGACTTCAGTGATTCAGATAAAATGTTCTCTTAAGTACACTTGCCCAGGAATGGCAAGACTACCAATGAACTGACAACAACTCTCGCTTTGGATCTTTGGAATCAACGAATTCTGTTTCTAAGCAGTTTATGTAAATTTTTTTGCAAATAAAAGTTCCTCTTATCCTTTGCTCACCTAATGCACTAGTGGCTTGCCATTTCATGCATTCTAGATGACAATTCTTATTTCTATTCCTGAATAAACACAACATATTTGTAAATAATTGTCTCTAGCATCTTTTTGTAGGTTGACACTGTGCTCTGGTGTCATCATCTTCAGCACAAGACTCTGAAGTCACCAAGCACTCTTCAGTTGAGGTATACTTTCATTTTATTCAATGCATTTTACAAATAACAATTATGCGTGATGAACATAAAGGACATTGCTCTAAAGCATTCTTCAATACATGCTTAAATGCTTATGCTGATTGTGCTATATTCGCAGTATTAACCTACCTTAGTCAGTTTGGGATACTATAACAAAATACCACAGACTGAGTGGCTTAAATAACAGACATTTATTTACATAGTCTAAAGTTTCCAGCATGGTCAAGTTTTGGGAAGGGCCCTCTGCCTGGCTTGCAGACCACTGCCTTCTTTCACTTGACATGGTGGTGGAAACACTGGTATTTCTTCTTCTTACTAAGGACACGAATCTCATCATAGCGGCCTCACCTTCTTAACGCCACCTCAACCTAATTACAGCCCAAAGGCCTCACCACCTAATACTCTTGCATTGGTAGTCAATACTTCAAAATACAAATTCCAGGGAGGTGCATTTCGCTCATGACATAATCTATGTATTTTTCTCTACATTTTCACCAGATTCTGCTCTCTCACTGGTGCTCCAAGATCAGTATTTTATATCCCCTAACTTCTATCTAGATCAAAATAAGAAAAGGTATTGCAATGTAATAAAGTCTCCGTGTAATAAAAGCTCAATGAAATGAAGATTCAGTGTTCAGCAAAACACAATACAGAAAGATTTCCTTAAGAATTTGTGAAATTTAAGTTGTTACTGACATTTAGTAGTTTATTTTGTTTTGTATATTATTTTTTATCCTTGAAAATATGTAATACTAGATTTAGTTGAAGCTGAAGGGAAATTAATGTAGAATACTCACACTAAAAAGCAAAAAATTGAGATAATTTAGGCTCCAATAAGAAGAAAACTGTTTACTCTCCAATATTAAAAAAGAACATGGACATTATATAGCACCTAAGTATCCTCCTGCATTACTGCCTCACACTCTCATTTTTCACTAATAACCTATAACTCTCATTCATGACTTAGATGTGTTCAAAATGTCTCCTTTTTAATTTAATTTAATTACTCAATGTGATTTTAAAACAGTCTTTTTTTTTTTTTTTTTTTTTTAAGAGATAGGGTATCACTACTGAAGTGCAGTGTCACAATCATAGCTCACAACAGCCTCAAACTTCTGGGCTCAGGAAATCCTTCAGTCTCGGCTTGCTAAGTAGCTGGGACCACCTAAGTGTGCTACCGCCAACTAATTTGTAATTTTTGTAGAGACAAGTTCTCACTTACAGTGACTAGGTTGGTCTCAAACTCCTGGGCTCAAGAAATCCTCCCTCCTTTACCTCCTGAAGTGCTGGAATTATAGGTATGAGCCACCATGCTTGGCCTACATCACAGTTCTGGTTTGAACTGCGCATACTGGGAAGTCCTAACAGCCAAGTGCATCAAAAATTGTTCTTGGTCGGGCGCATTGGCTCAAGCCTGTAATCCTAGCTCTTTGGGAGGCCGAGGTGAGAGGATTGCCTGAGCCTACGGGTTCAAGAATACCCTGGGCAACTCAGGGCGAGAGCTCATCTCTACAATTAAAAAAAACAAAAACTACCGGGGCGTGGTAGCGCCCACCTGTAGTTCCGGATACTTGGAAAGCTGAGGCGGACGAATCGCCAGAGTCCAGCAGGTAGACGCTGGGGTGGCCGTGAACGTGTGTGCCACTGCACTCCAGCCTGGGTGACGATTGTGAAATATTGAGACTTTCTCAGGACTCTTTTAGAACTAACTCTAATTTTTTTTCCTCTTGTTATGAGAATGTTTTCACAGGGAACTGACACTTGGGTGGTAATATCTTCACTTTTTAAAAAAACATGTTTAATGAGTTTGGAAAACAGTTTAAATTCCATGCCTGACAGAAGAGAATGGAAACATAGTTAATGACGAATATCTAGTTGCATTATTTTTAACTTTTCGTGCAGTTCTCTGCCCAGAACTGACCATGTTGGTCACATTAGGTAAGTTACCAAAGTTAGTTAATAGTGACACTTTCAATATGCAGTGAGGAAAGGGATCCTAGGGAATATTTTATACTTACGTGTCATATTTTAATGCGGCACATAAGAGAGAAATAGACATCAGTCTATTAGTTAGCAGTGATTTTCAACAAAATACGTCAAAATACATGCTTTATCAAGATTTAAAGAGTATGTCGTGGCCAAAACTTTCCTAAAGTTTTTAAAAATATACAATAGTCTTTATAAGTCTTAAATTACACATATATGAAAACTTGCTTTTTAAATAAAATTCTGTGGTTAGGAAACTTATTTGTATTGTCGAGCTTAACTTTCTCTAATTCAAATGAAATTGTAAATTAATAACCTTCACAAGTATTTTAAAATTAATTTAAATGTAAAAGTTGCAAATATTATAACATTACAATATGTGTCACATATTATGTCTGGCAGTTTTTTGAACCTAACCTTTTGACTTAAAGAATTTAGTATCTGACTCTTACTTTAAAATTTTATGACATTTTGAAAGCTGTTATCATGATACCCTTCTGAGGTGCCTTAAAGTGACACCATAAACACTTTTTAAAAATCTGTTTTTCAAGGGTAATTTAGGATAGAAGATACTTTTGAGAATAAGTTAGAAAATAAAGGGTTTTTATAAATCATAATTAATAAATAAGTTTTTACTATGACACTATTTCATATTCTTCCTAATGATTTCAGATTGTTAGTGTAACTTCCAAAAGAGACTGATTTAGCTAGAGCTTGTGTAACCAACTCCTGAAATATAACCTGTAAAATATATAGGAATTAGCTTTTTACTTTTATTGACAATAACAAATAATTGTTCCCAGAAGTGTCTAACATTCTTTATTGTTTTTAAAAATAGCAATACAGATAAAGTAAGAATATTATATCAAAAATTTAGTTCTTGTCTTCATGTGCATGAAGCCTAGCTCCTTGTGAAGTTCTATAAAATGGAATAACAACATAAAAATAATAGGTGATTATTAAAATGGTAAAGGAAAACCTCGTAAAATCAAGAAGACACAAAGTGCATTCACTAGGGTAATCAGAATCAGGATTTGGAAAATTATGATATATGACACCATCTGACATGATTAATTTGGATAATTACTTTGACTAAAATAACGTCTCTCTCGTCTATTATTCTGTGCAACTCATTCCTGAAATTGTATATTTTGATAAAAATATATATAATTTATATTTGCAGGACCTTTTAGTGATAAATTAGTAATTCTGGTAGGTTCCTCCAACCCAACATGTGAGACTGTGTCTTTTACTTGCTTGGAGAGAAGAACAACATAAGTAAGAAAAATACTGTGTTTTTAAATTAGTGTTGTGAAACAAATTACTCCAAAACTTAGTAACTCAAAACATCCAACATCTTTCACTCAGATTTTATGTGGCAGGAAAGCAGACAGTTTAGTTGGATGTGTCTGGTTCAAGTCTTCTCATGAAGTTGCGGACAAACTGTTAGCTAAAGCTGCGGTCATTTCCAAAGACTTGACTAATAGAATGAATCTGCACCTCAACTCATACTTGTGGTTATTGGTAGACCCTGATTTCTCATCACGTGGACATCTCTAGGACTTAATGACAGGAAGTGTGGCTCCCCTCCAGACTGGCAATCCAAGGCAAACAAGAGAATACCCAAGACAGAAACAGCCATCTTTTCTATAATCTAATTTTCGGAATGACACGCCATAAAATTTGGCCATATTTTACTTTTTAGAAGTGAAACAATGAGTCCTTCCCACAATAAGAGCAAGGGGAATAATAAGGATCCCAGTAGAAGAAGATTATTGGAGGCAACCTTAGAGTCTATCTATCACAAACATCAAAGTCCATGTATATTTTCAATAACTACACTAAAACATAAACAACACAAAGGTGTTTTAAACTAAAATTGGGCCTGGCATAGTGATTTAATGCCTGCAAACCCAACAATTTGGGAGGCTGAGGTGGGAGAATCACCTGAGCTCATGAATTTGAAACCAGCCTAAGAAACATAGTAAGACCACACCTCTACAAAAAATAAAGGAAAATTAAAAATGAACCAAACATGTTGGCTACTCAGGAGGCTGAGGGGGGAGGATCACTTGAGTACAGAAGTTAGAAGCTACAGTGGGCTATAATCATACCACTGCATTGTAGTTTGGATGATAGAGCAAGATCCTTTCTCAAAAATAAATCTATAAATAAACAAAAATTGCACACATACACATACATATACATAGCATTATAAATTTATTTCAAAATAATAAATAGCATTTTAACATATAAATCTAGATAACATATTGAACGCTAACAAAATAAGTGAAATTAGGATCACAGTATAATAAAAGAAGATTGTTACTTTAGAAATTCAAGATAGCAAAGCAAGGCAGTAATAGTCCTACTTGCATAAAACTCTAGGCCCACATGGTATTTATTTAAGAAAGACTCAGTTGCCCATAATCTATAGAAATTTGTAACACAGCAACAACAACAAAAATTAGGAATAGAATTTGACTGATGCTTTTATGATGAAACCTATTTAAGGTAAGAATTTATCATGAAGAAAGAAAGAAATATTCTCTGAGATTCACATTGTCTTTTAAGAGATAACTTTATATTCAGCATTTAGTACTGTTCCTCAAATTTTTCTAGCTAAGGCTATCATTATTTCAAATATATTTACGGAAAATGCTGTAAAATAAACAGTATATCTGACTTTCAAAAGAATAGCTATCAAAATTAATTACTATAATTTTCACATTTATATATGACTAAAGTGCTACTCCTAATTAGAGATTTAAAGTATTGATATTAAGATAGAACAAAATCATTCAAGCATCTCTGAATGCAAAAAGAATACCTGAAGAATTTTTAAAATGAGAACCTTCATACCTCCGAATATGAAACACCAGAAAATAATTTTGTAATACAAAAAAGTTTGTGACCAAGAGCTTTTAAGCTATGCCAGATGTTATTCATATGTGAAAAACAGAAATGTATGATCATAGATGCAATAATTAAAGAAACGTAACTCCCATGTATATTTCCTGAGTGAAAAAAAAATGGAACAATTAATCTGTTCATAAGAATAGCCTATAGTAAAGAATTCCAGAACAGGAAAATTATATTGTGAAAAGACATTGGATAAACATTTAAAGAAAGTAAACCTGAATAACTGTTATAAGTGCAGAAATGAAAGATAGAAAAGCCATGCATAATCTTTAAATAAAAATATTTTAAGCCAAGTAAAATTTTAATACTGAAAATGTGGTTATGAAATCACATATTGTCAATAAATAAAAGAGTCTTGGAAGAGTATGGGAAAGAAGGAACATAAATGTTTTGAAAATATATGCATGGTCATCAATAGATATTATTTTCCTTGCTATTAGAACATTATGTATACTACAATAATCTAAATCATGAAATATTTGAAATATAGAAAAATTGATTTACAATTGCTAAAGTCCTTAGTAACTCCTCTATATCCAAGCTCCCTATATCCAAGGAACTTTTGGTTCCTTTTTGTTTGTGTTTGTTTGTTTGTTTCTTGCTTGCTTGAGTTCAGATCTTGCTTAGTCACCCAGGCTGAAGTGAGTGGCACAATCACAGCTCACAGCAATCTCAGACTCCTGAACTCAGAAGATCGTTCTCATTTTCTATTAGGTCAATATAACTTTTATGTCAAAATTGAAATAATCATAAGAATAGTAATTCTTGAAACAATCTCTCATAAACATTAATCAAATATTCTCAATTTCTCAACCAACGCATCTTTGACAAAGCCTCCACCACCAACCAGTTGGGAGAGGACAACCTAGTTAATAAATCATGGTGGGAGAACTGGCTGATCACATATAGAAGATTGAAACAGGACCCCTGCCTATCACCATACACAAAAATCAACTCTAAATGGATCAAAGAGCTTAACATAAAACCTCAAACTTAGAAAATGCAGGAGATACACTTATAGAAGTTGGAACTGGCATCCAATTCCTGGTCAAAACCCAAGTGCCCATGCCGTAAGAGACAAGATAGACAAGTGGGATCTCATCAAACTGACAAGCTTCTGCAAAGCCAAAGAAACCATGAAAAGAGCAGAAAGCCCACAGGCTGGGAAAAAATATTTTCTAACTGTATGTCTGACAAAGGCCTAACATCTAGAATCTACAAGAAACTCAAATGTGCTGAAAAGAAAATAACAAACAGCTCCACTGCAAAGTGGGAAAATATATGAACAGACACTTCTCAAAAGAAGACACACAAGCAACCAACAGATACATGAAAAAATGCTCAGCCTCACTAGTCATCAAAGAAACGTGAATTAAAACTCCACCGAGTTAACACCTAACTCCAGTCAGAACGGCCATCATCAATAATTCAAAAAACAAACAGAAGCTGGAGAGGATGTGGGGAAAAGTGAACACTTCTACACTGGTGGTGTGAGTGCAAAGTAGTACAGCCTCTGTGGAAAACAGCGTGGCCATTCCTAAAAGACCTAAAAATCAGTCTCCCATATAACCCCGCAGTCTCCCTACTGGGAATATACCAGGAGGAACTCAAATCACTTTGTGAAAAAGATATCTGCACACATATGTCTATTGCAGCATTGTTCACAATAGCAAAACCTGGAACAACCGTGCTCCCCATGGAAAGATGATTGGATAAAAAAAGTGGTACATATACACAATGGAATATTACACAGCCATAAAAAAGGACAAAATTATGAACTTCCCAGCAACTTGGAGGGACTTAGAGTCTATACTAGTGAGTGATCTATCACAGAAACAAAGAACTGAGTATCACATGTTCTCATTCATAAAGAGACCTTGAACAGTTATTGTAATACTATAAGAAAAGGATTGGCAGTAGCGGGAAACTGTGGGGGGGGGGCGGACAGAGGCAGGACTGGCAGTAGTGGGAATCGGCCAAGGGAGGAGGAGGCACACCTCATCAACAAGAGTATCTGCATAATGAACGTTTGTATACCTAACCCTGAATTGTACCCCACATCTTTAAAATATAAAAAAGTTTTGAATTGTAAATATAGCTAAGGAACATGTTTTAAAATGTTTTTCAAATATCAAATCAAAATAAAAGGATACCTTTTTCTCTGCATCCTTGCCAGTATCTGTTGTTGTTTGTTTTCTTACTGGAGTTAGGTGGTATCTCAATGTGGTTTTGATTTTCATTCCTCTGATGATTAGTGTGGCTGAGCACTTTTTCATGTGTCTGTTGGCTGCCGGTCTATCTTTTGAGAAGTGTCTATTTATGTCTTTTGCCCACTTTTTAATGGGGCTGTTTGTTTTTCTTTCTTTCGGCACATTTGAGTTCCTTGTATATCCTAGATGTTAGGCCTTTGTCAGATATATAGTGGCAAATATTTTTTCCCATTCTTGTGGGCTGTCTCCCCACTCTCTTAACAGTTTCTTTGGCTTTAAGGAAGCTTGTCAGATTGATTATCTATCTCATCTCTTGGCGTTTTGATCAAGAATTGGTTGACTTCCAATTTCCGTAAGGATGTCTCCTACATTTTCTAAGATTCTTATAGTTTGAGGTTTTACATTTAGATCTTTGATTCACTTAGAGATAATTTTTGTATACGGTTTCAATCTTCTGCATGTGATCAGCCAGTTCTCCAGCACCATTTACTGAATTGTTTCTCCTCTCTCCAGTGGTTTTTGTTGAAGGCTTTGTCAAAAATAAGTTGGTTGAGAAATTGAGGCTTTGCTTCCAGAATCTCTATCCTCTTCCGTTGGTCTTTACCAGTACCAGGCAGTTTGGGTTATTGTATCTTTATAGCAAAGTTTGAAATCTGGAAGTGTGATAGTTCCTGCTTTGTTTCTTCTGTTAAGGATTGTTTTGACTATTCGTGGTCCTTTAGGTTTCCACATGAATTTCTGTACTGTCATTTCCAGGTCTGAGAAGAATGATGTTGGTAATTTAATGGATATCGCATTGAATCTGTAGATTGCCTTTGGTAGGATGGATATTTTTGTTTTTTGTTTTTTTGAGTTGGAGTCTCACTCTGTTGCCCAGACTGGAGTGCAGTGGCCACTCCCGGCCACCGCAGCCTCGACCTGCTGGGCTCCAGCGATCCTTCCGCCTCAGCCTTCCAAGTAGCCGGAATTACAGGCATGTGCTACCACACCCGGCTGATTTTTTTGATTTACTGTAGAGATGAGGTCTCGCTGCCCAGGCGGGTCTTGAACCCGCGGGCTGAGGCAATCCACTCACCTCAGCCTCCCAAAGGCACGGGATTACAGGCTGAGCCACGGAGCCTGGCTGGATGGATATCTTAACAATGTTGATTCTTGCTATCCATGAGCATGGAATATTTTTACATTTGTTTCTGTCTTGAATTTCTTTTGAGTAGTGTTTTGTAGTTCTTATTGTAAAGGTCTCTCACTTCTCTGATTAGGAAGATGCTGAGGTATTTCATTTTTTGTGTGGCTGTTGTGAATGGGATTGTGCTTTCTATTTGGTTCTCTGTCTGCTTGTTGGTGGTGTATAGGAATACAACTGCTTTTTGCACATTTATTTTGTGCAAGACTTTGTCAAAGTCCTTTATGAGTGCAAGCAGGTTTTTGACAGATTCTCTTGGATTTTTGAGGCATAGGATTATATTATCAGCAAAGAGAGATAACTTGAATTCTTCTTTTCCTACTTGGATACCTCTGATTTTCTTCTCTTATCTAATTTCCGAGCTAGGACTTCCAACACAATGTTGAACAAGAGGGGTGAGAGTGGGCAGCATTGTCTTGCTCCAATTTTCAGGGGAAATGTTTCCAGTTTCTGTCCATTTGGTAATAGGCTTACTGGATTTATCATAACGGTGCTTACTATTCTGAGGTATGCTCCTTCTATACCTAGGTGTTTGAGGGCTTTCATCAAGACGCTTGATTTTATCAAAACTTTTTTCTGCATCTAGTGAAATAATCATGTGGTTCTTGTTTTTATATCTGTTGATGTATTAATTACATTTATGGTCTTGTGGATGTTGAACCAGCCCTGCATCCCGTGAATGAAACCTACTTGGTCATGGTGTAAGATTTTTCAGATGTGTTTTTGGATCCAATTTGCTAGCATCTTGTTGAGAAATTTTGCCTCTATGTTCATAACATATAGTGGCCTGTAGTTCTTTATTTATTTATTTATTTTTTGAGTTGAAGTCTCACTCTGTCGCCCAGACTGGAGTGCAGTGGCTGCTCCCGGCCACCGCAGCCTCGACCTGCTGGGCTCCAGCGATCCTTCCACCTCGGCCTTCCGAGTAGCCAGAATTACAGGCATGCGCTACCACGCTCGGCTGATTTTTTGATTGATTGTAGAGATGAGGTCTCGCTGCCCAGGTGGATCTCGAACCCGCAGGCTCAGGCAATCCACTCACCTCAGCCTCCCAAAGGCGTGGGATTATAGGCTGAGCCACCGAGCCCGGCTAGTTCTCTTTTTTTTGTTGGATCTTTACCTGGTTTGGGTATTAGTGTGATGTGAACTTTGTTAAATGATTTGGGGAGAATTCCATCTTTCTTAATTGCCTAAAATACTTTCAATAGGATTGGTATCAGCTCCTCCTCATGTGTTCTGTAGAATTCTGCTGAAAAGTCATCTAGGACTTTTTTTTTTTTTTTAGATGGTTTTCTTATGGCAGAGTCAATTTCCTTGGTAGTTATTGGTCTATGCAGTGTTTCAATGTCTTCTTGTTTCAACCTGGTGAGGTTGTTTTTTGTCAGAAAGTCCTCTATTCATTTAGGTTATCAAGTTTGTTTCCTTACAGGTGTGCATAATAATCTCTGATAATCTTTTGTATTTCTTCAGGGTTAGTTGTAATTTGATCTTTTTATTTCTGATTGTGTTTATTTGGGATTTTTCTCTCTTGATTATTCCGGCTAGGGGGTCCATCAATCTTGTTAATTCTTTCAAAAAATCTGCTTTCAAAAAACCTTATTCTCAATGTTTATATTTTGAAAGATTTCCCACAGCTAAGGTTACTTTAATAACCAATACCCTAGTTCTCTCTAATATTGCATTGGTGGTAATAGCCTGTAAAATAACACAAAATAATAATAGTGGTGATAATTAGAATTATTATTATGATAATTGTATAATTATATATAACTAATTGTAATAATTACTATAGAAGGATATAAAATAAGAAATAACATTTCTAAAGAGTAACATTTTAAAATGTCATTATGACCTTTGTAATATGCAAAAATATATATGGCAGAAATGAAAAGGTTTTTAAAAACAGACAAATTGAATAACATGAAACCTATTTTTAGTTGCAGATGGCATGCTTTTATATATTGAAGTGTGAAAAATTACAGAGATAAGTTATTATAATCAGTAAATGATTTGAACATCTTTCTGACTCCAAATTCAATATATAACAATTATTTTTCTGTATATTAGAAAAATATATTTATAAGAGAACATTAAAACAAGATATGCAATATGAATAAACATTTCACATCAAGAAGACATGCAACCAAAATCAGTTAGCAATAAAATGTGTATAATTTTTGGTGAGAAATTTAAAAAATACATTTTGTCAGAAATTGAAAAAAACCTTGTTTTCACATATTGATGTATTTAATTACATTTATAGTCTTGCAGATGTTGAACCAGCCCCGTATCCTGGGGATGAAGCCTACTTGGCCATGGTGGGTGATTTTTGAGATGTGTTGTTGGATCACGTTTGCTAGAATCTTGTTGAGAATTTTTGCATTTATGTGCAACAAGGATATTGGCCTGTAGTTTTCTTTTTTTGTTGGAGCTTTACCTGGTTTGGGTATTATTGTGATGTTAGCTTTGTAAAATGATTTGGGAAGAGTTCCATCTTTTTCAATTGCCTGAAATACTTTAAATATGATTGCTATCAGCTCTTCCATGTACATTTTGTAGAATTCCACTGGAAAGTCATGTGGTCCAGGGATTTTTTTTTTGTAGGTAGTTTTCTTATGACAGAGTCAATTTCTGGGTTGTTATTAGTCAATTTATTGTCAGTGTTTTCTTGTTTCAACCTTGGGAGGTTGTGTGTTGTCAGAAAATCCTCCATTTCAGTCAGGTTATCAAGTTTGTTTTCATACAGGTATGCATAGTAATGTCTGAAAATCTTTTGTATTTTTCAGGGTCAGTTTTGATTTTATCTTCTGTGTTTCTGATTGTGTTTATTTGGGATTTTTAAAATCTTTTTCTTGGTCATTCTGGCTTGGGGTCCATTAAACTTGTTTATCCTTTAAAACAAACAGGTTTTTGTTTTGTTGATTTTTTCTGATAGTTTTGTCTTCTATGTCCCATATTTGGGTTTTACTATGGTGATCTGGATTCTTCTGCTAAAGTTTGATGGTCTTGTCTTTCCAGATCTCTTAGGTGATTCGTTAGTCTGTTAACTTGTGATTTTTCCATTTTCTTGATGTGTGTTTATAGAGATATAAATGCCCCTCTTAGAACTGTGTTCATGGCATCTCAGATATTTTGGTCAGATGTTTTTCCATTTTCATTTGTTTCCAGGAATCTTTTGATTTTTGTGTTGATGTGAGTGTCGTTCAGTATCATCCTGTTTAGCGTCCATGTCTTTGTGGGTTTTGGACGAATTTTGTTGGTGTTGATATTTATTCATATTCCACTCTGGTCTGAGAAGGTGCATGGCAGTATTTCAATCTTATGAACTTTGTTTATGCTTGATTTAGGGTCGAGGATGTCATTGATATTAGAGTACATTCCATGAGTAGAACGTATATTCTGTGGTTATTGGGTGGATTGTTCTGTAGATATCTGTTAAATCCATTTGGTCAAGTTTCAAGTTGAGGTTTCAGATCTCTGTTAATTTTTGCCTCAATGATCTATCTAAGGTTGTTAGTGGATATTTAAATCCTCGGCTATGTTAGAGTGTTAGAGTCAAAATCTTTTTTTTAGTTTATTTACTAATTGCTTTATAAACACTGGTGCTCCTGTGTTGGTGGCATGTGTATTTAGGATGGATATTTCTTGTTGATGGATTGAAACTTTTATCATTATGTAGTGTCCCTATGTATCTTTTTAAAATTTTTGATATCTAAAGGTTGTTTTGTCTGACATTAATGTTGCAATGCCTGCTTTCTTTTGTGATGCATTTATCTGGAAATTCATTTTCCATCCTCTACATTTGAGTCTGTGTGACTCCCTTGTGGTGAGATAAGTTTCCTGGATGCAGAAAAGTATTGGATCGTGTTTTGTTGTTGCTGTTGTTTTTGTTTGTTTGTTTTTCCATCCAGTTTGTCATTCTGTGTCTTTTCAGTGATGCATTTAGTTCATTCACATTCAGGTTTATTATTGAATGTGATTATTAATCCTCATCAAGAGGTTCTTATAAAGTTTTCTTTTGTTTGTTTTCTATTAGCTTTTGGGCTGATGTATATGTGTATTTGCAAGTTTGTAGTCACAATCCTTTATTGATTTTGTGTTTTCCTATTCTCTTGGGAAGTGTGCGGTCATTTTTTTTTTTTTCTCTCCTTTGCTTAATACCTTTTTAAGCATTTCCTGTAGAGGTGATCTGGAACCTGCATAAACTCTTAGGTATTGGATGTCTGGAAGGATTTTAATGATTATATACTAAATGCAGAAAAAGCTTTTGATAAAATCCAGCATCCTTTCTTGATAAAAACCATTGAAAACCTAGGAATAGAAGGAACATACCTCAAAATAGTAAGTGCCATCTTCAGTAAACCCGCCACCAGCACATTACTATGTGGACAGAAACTGGAGGCATTTCCCCTGAACACATAAACAAGACAAGGCTGTCCACTCTCACCCCTCCTGTTCAACATTGTGTTGGAAGTCTTAGCTAGAGCAATCAGACAAGAGTAGGAAATCAGGTATATCCGAATAGAAAAAGAGGAAGTTATATTATCTCTCTTTGCTGATGATATGATCCTATACTTCAAAAATACAAGATAATCTGTCACAAACTTTTTTGCACTGATAAAGGACTTTGGCAAAATAAATGTACAAAAGACAGTCACATTCTTATACACCAACAACAAACAGGCATAGAACCAAATAAAAAGCACAATTCCATTAACAGTAACAAAAAAGTGGATTGCCTGAGCCCGCGGGTTCAAGACCTGTTTGGGCAAGCAAGACCCCATCTCTACAATAAAATAAAAAAATTAGCCAGGCGTGGTAGCGCGCACCTGTAATTCCGGCCACTCGGAAGGCTGAGGCATAAGGATCGCTGGGGCCCAGCAGGTCGAGGCTGTGGTGGCCAGGAGTGGCCACTGCACTGCAGTCTGGGCAACAGAGTGAGACTCCAACTCAAAACAAAACAAAGCAATAACAAAAAGAAAAAGAAATACCATGATCTCTTCCTGACCAGAGAAGTGAAAGACCCTTACAACAAAAACAACAAAATTCTACTCAAAGAAATCCAAGAAGACACAAACAAATGGAAAAATATTCCATGCTCATGGATATAAAGAATCAACACTGTTAAGATGTCCATTCAACCAAAGGCAATCTACAGATTAAAGATAATATCCATTAAATTACCAACATCATTCTTCATGCACATGGAAACAATGATATTGAAATTCATATTGAACCATAAATGACCACAAGTAGTCAAAACAATCCTCAGCAAAAGAAGCAAAGTAGGAAGTATCACACTTCCGGGCTTCATACTTTACTACAGGCTATAATAATCAAAACAGCCTGGTATTGGTACAAGAACATGCATAGACCAATGGAACAGGATAGAGATTCTGGGAGGAAAACTTCAATTTCTCAACCAGCTCTTCTTCAGCAAAACCTCCACCAACAACCACTGGGTAGAGGAGAACTTTTTCAGTAAATGGTGCTGGGAAAACTGGTTGACCACACGTAGAAGAATGAAACATGACCCCTGACTCTCACAATACACAAAAATCTACTCTAAATGGATCAAAACCTAAACATCAAACTTCAAACTATCTTAGACTACACAGGAAACATTCTTATAAAAATTGGAATAGTCAACCAATCCCTGATCAAAACCCCAGATTTCCATGTCATAAGAAATAAAATAGGCAAATCAGACCTCATTAAACTAAAAAACTTCTGCAATGCAAAATAAACTATCAACAGAATGTGAAGACACCCTACAGCGAAAAACATATTTGCCACCTATATATCTGACACAGGTCTACATCCTGGACCTACAAGGAACTCAAACATGCCAAAAGGGGAAAGCAAAACAAAACAAAACAAGTTGCCCCTTTTAAAAGTGGCCAAAAGATATGAAAAGGCACTTCTCAGTAGAAGATAAATGGAGATCCAACAGACACATGAAAAAGCGCTCAGCCTCTCTATCATCAGAGAACTGCAAATCAAAACCACATTGAGATACTACCTAACACCAGTAAAAATGGCCACCATTAATAAAACAAACAATGAATGCTAGTGAGTATGTGGAGAAAAGGGAATCTTCTAACTGCTGGTGGGAATGCAAACTAGTTCAACCTCTATGGAAAATAGTGTGGTGAAGTCTAAAAGAATGAGAAATTAATCTTCCATATGACCCAGCACTACCCCTTCTAAGAATATACCAGGAGGAACTCAAATAAGTCTACAAAAAGATACCTGTGCATGCACGTTTATTGCAGCACTATTAACAATAGCAAAAACAAGGAACTAACCATGCTGCCCATTGAAACTGGACTGGATTTTTAAAATGTGGCACATATACATGAAGGATTATTACACAGCCATAAAGAAGGACAACTATATGAACTTGGCAGCAACTTGGATGGATTTAAAGTCTATAATATTCAATGATCTATCACAGAAACAAAGAACTAAGTATCACATGCTCTCACTCATAATTGAACCCTGAGCATTGACCATACTACTACAGAAAGGGATTGGCAGTAGCCGGACACTGCCAGGAAAGGGCAGTGGTCACAACATCAATAAGGGTGCCTGATCTCCAATCAGGTGAAGTGGGGACCAAGGGAAGTCCCAAACATTACCTGTATAATGATCACTTGTATATCTAATCATGAATTGTACCTCACATCTTTAAAATTAAAAAGTAAAATTTTAAAAATGCAAATTTGTATCAAAAAATAAAATAAAAATTAAACCCTAATATATAGACTAATGAACTATGAGAATGAGTTAAATGACTCAATATTGTAATAATACGAATTTTGTCCAAACATGTAAACAATTTGAATATAATCACCCCAAAATACCAGTAATTATTCTTTTTAAAAAAATTTTTCCATGATGGAATGAGGATGAGGGTTTGAGTCACCAGTTGTTATTATATGGGAATTGTCAAAGAGATCCTAATGTATATGTATATATGAAGTTACCAAAGTACATCAAAAAATAAAAATGCCAGCCGGGCTCAGTGGCTCAGCCTGTAATCCCGCACCTTTGGAAGGCTGAGGTGAGTGGATTGCCTGAGCCCGTGGGTTCGAGACCCGCCTGGCAGGCGAAACCTTATCTCTACAATAAATCAAAAAAATTAGCCAGGCGTGGTAGCGCATGCCTGTAATTCCAGCTACTCGGAAGGCTGAGGCGGAAGGATCGCCGGAGCCCAGCGGGTCGAGGCTGCGGTGGCCGGGAGTGGCCACTGCACTCCAGTCTGGGCAACCGAGTGGGACTCCAACTCAAAATAAATAAATAAATAAATAAATAATAAACATAAAAATGCCTGGAGAAATAAGACTGCCATATAACAAAGCCCATAATAAATCTACAGAAACTAAGACAACTTCTAACTTGTTTTTTGTTTGTTTGTTTTGATAAGGCTAGGCAAATAAAACAATGAATCACAATAGAGAGTTCAGAACCAGACCTCTATACACATGAACACTCAAATTATAACAGAGGGCACAGCAGAACATTAGGGGAAAGGGTTCAAATGATCAGTTAATTTATGTTTTAAAAAAGTGCTGCTTATCATTATTTATGAGTAAAATGTAAAATTTTAAAGATAAAATTAGATACCCTTCACAATGTTTGAAATAGACATGATAGATAGAAATAATACCTAAAACATCAAGTGTTGGCAAAAATATAAATCAAGAATTCCACTAAGTAGTGTTATAAATTTGTATAAATTTGCATGTATATGTGTGTATTCTTACATTATCAGTATATATCAACGTATGACTTATAATCTCATGCTTTTTATGTTTTAATTTATAATTCCTTTATATTTAGTGCCTTTTTAAAAAATAAATCTTTGCTTTACCCTAAAGCAATGAATATATTTTCTCATATAACTGTCTATATAATTTTATAGTTTATCTTTCACAAATGAGTTGTTCAAAGTTATAATATATTTTATGAAATTCAATACAGAATTTAAAGTAAATCAAGCATGTAATTATATGGTTGAGTCTAACAAACTTAATGTAAATCCATATGTATACATTTCAAAAGTAGACAAATACATGTGAAGTGTTCAATTTCAGGATAGCTGTTTATCTTCATGGAGAACACAGGTTGTTATAATTAAAAGCAGGTATCAGAGATTTCTGGGTTTTCAGCAAAATATTGTATTTCTTGTACACGGAGGTTGTGTTCACATGTGCGTATTTTTGCTTTGTGAAAATTCAATGAATTTGATCTCACTATTTGTATGTCTTTTGTTCTGTTCAAAGTTTAAGTAAACGTAAAATGATGGCGGTCCCACTTTAAAAATAACAAGATATGCACGTGTGTTTGTGTCCTCTTTATTCCCAGTCAGCTAAAATAATAGCAGTGAATGAAAATGATGTCAATTCTCCTCAATAAAGAAGGTCCTTATGAGGTCATGAAATTATAATAAACACAATTGTCTTGGTTAGAAGTCATAATAAACTGTGAGTGACTTAAGGAAGGTTGGGATTATTTTTCTTTTTATTTTAGACCATGAAAATTGTATGGGCTTGATGCAATCATACTGGAATGAGCCTCCTTTTAGTTCTCTGTCTTGCTTTCCCTCATGTATGGTCAAGTTTAGTTGGCTCGAGTCAAATATCCATATCTCAAGAATTTGGTAAGCATAAAGCAAAGTATTTAACAAATCTGCTGTTCTTTTTCCTTATCCATAAAATGGTGGTCATGAAACCCATAGGTCTTATATAATTAAATAGGACAATAACTAATGGCACTAGTTGTTTAATAAAAATGAATTTAAAAATATAAAAATCAGAAACTACACACAATAATTCTAATTAAATCTTGTTGTCCAGAACTTGGCTACCTAGCTATAACTAGCTTCAAAAGATGATGAAAAACTCTGTCTCGTATCTGGACAGCAATAAGCAGAGGAAATGGATGTTTGATAATCATCTAGACATCTTGCTTGGAAGGACAAAAGCAGATGGGGTGCAGAGGCCTTAAAGTGAATTGGAGAAAATTTCAGCCAAAAGTATTTCTAGAACCTGGGTAGAAAAGGAAGAACTTAATTTGCCTGCAGAACTCAAGAGAGGATGATGTCTTGGAAATGTATATGGTAGGAATGATACCTATCAATTTTTTTTTTGAGTTGGAGTCTCACTCTGTCGCCCAAGCTGGAGTGCAGTGGCATGCTCACGGCCACCGCATCCTTGACCTACTGGGCTTAGGTGATCCTTCTGCCTCAGGCTTTCAAGTAGCTGAAACTACGGATATACGCCACAACGCCTGACTAATTTTTTTACTTGTTGTAGAGATGAAGCCTCACCAAGTTGCCCAGGCTTGTCTAGAACCCCTGGAGTCAGGCAAACCTTTCACTTTGACCTCCCATAGTGCTGGAATTACAGGCTTGAACCACCGTGCCCGGCCGAGACCTATAGTTTAAATGTAGGATTTCAGTAATCAGAAGTCAGTATGGAATTGTCAACTCTTCACTACTTTCTACCCCATTTCATAAATCTATTAGGTATTTATTTCCATGCAATAAATTGAAATAGCCATTTTATTAAAAAACAAAAAAATAACTGAATGAACTGGGTCAAAGCACAGAGTGCATATTGTTTCACCAATAAAAACTCTTGTACATGCTGTTATTATTAACTAGAGTGGTTTCTCTTCCCAGAAGAGTACGTGGGAGCATGTCAGTTAAAAAGCAAAAGCCACCTAGCGCTCTTACTTGCTCAGTTTTAATTTTCTATCTTCTCTGAAAATTTTGACTACTTTCCATGTCACATGCTTATACCCTTACAAAGGCTCACATTTTATGCATGACCTTCTGAATATCTTCTTTCTATTTAGCTTTTGGTTTCCATTCTTGTCTCTTCCAGCTCCCACACTACTATTCATTCACTGTTTTAAATGTTTGAACACATACATATAAGAATATCACTCCACTAGCTTTAAAATATTAATATTTTTTTTACCACAGCATTTAAAATACTATCTTGATACATTATCTGGCTTAGGAAACCTTGCATTATTTCGACACTAAAAAAACTTTTCAACCTTATCACTTTTAAACACTTCTTTGTTCCATCCTATCACCACCTCACCCTCCAACCTACTCTCTTTATCATGTTGGTTTCCTTTGATGTCTCTGAAAAACACAGTTCTACCTGTGAAGATGTACAACATGCCCGAAATCTTAGCACTGCTCTCAATTTCTTGCTTGACTCTTACTCAATTTAAAGAATTTCTTCTATATTATATGTATTTAATGTGTACAACATGATGTTTTGATATCCACTTGCATGGTGAAATGATTATTACAGTCAAGCCAATTAACATACCCATCTCCCCAAAAAGTTATATGTTTTGTGGGTGTGATAAGAGCATCTGAAAACGACTCTTCTTCGCAAATTTCCAGTATGTAATACAATGCCATGCATTGAACTTATCAGTGAAAATACTCATGAACACCCAGACTGACTGGATTCCCTATCTCATGCTCTGTGGAACACTACTTCATTATAGCACTCAACAAATTTGTCATCACTTCACCACTTGGTAGGTTCCAGAAAAGTAGGGTTAAGTTTGCTTGTTCAACACTATCCCCACATAACTATGGCATCTATGGAATATTCCATAAATCATTGCTAACCTGCATGGTCTGAAGTAAGACCCATAACAATGAAAGAAATGTCTCTCCTCTGTAAGACCAGCATCTGCAATGATTCTAGCCTATCCCCTTGAGTGCCCCATGATGAAACTACATTTTCTTCGATCTCTATGCTTCACTTCACAGCAGGTTTTAACAACTCAAATCTTTATCATTTAAAAAAAAAGTAAATATATAAACAACAAATAACATAAATACACAATCTAAACATTTTTTTTCCCTGTGTCTGGAATCCTAGTCTTGTCCTCAGATCATAGTCATCGTCACATGCACTGATTAAACCCATTTTTTTAAAATGTTCTATGTTCTGACTTTTCATGTTTGTTTTATTTTCATTCTTAACTGTTACTAAAAGCTTGTGCATTAATTCTGTGCTACTAAATGGAATGGATCTATTTTGGTCTTGAATATTTTGCCTGTCAACAGTATTTGAACACTGTTGATCATTCCCCTAATTTATTTTTAATAACAAAGTAGAGTTTTAAAAGTGATATCAGTTTGTTTAGATGAGTCATATGATGTGCACTTGAAATTGGAGAAATATTAGTAGAGTTATTTGGACGTCTCAGTCAGGAACTCACTTGCTCCCACAGACTGTACTTTCCTTCTATTTTCCAGAAATAAGTTCAATTAGCAGTCAGTATTGAAATAACCCTAAAGATTTTACAGGGTTTTTTTTTTTAACCTCTGAGTTGCTTGAGTAAATGACCAGTTTCCTGTGGGGCAGGTCAAAAATAAAAATTATACAAAAACTAGAAGTAAATCTTTTTAATACTGATTTTTATTTTAAAGCAAAATCTCCCCAAGTTTTTAACCTATTCTCAAAGTTTTGTTTAAAAAGCTGTGTGTCTAGTAATTTCAGATAACTATTAATGTGCAATCTTTCTTCTGAATTCTAGTCCAAAGTTTTTCTGCTCATATAAATGAAACAGGACATGGTAGATGTTGCAGAACATCAAATTGTATGCATCAGTATTTAAATCTCATTTGGTTATAAGTTTATTCTAGGACTATGTATTTGTATTGCATATATCTATATTCTGGTCACTTTGCTAAATGCTGGGAATTGAATGTCTTTTTTGTCGTCCCTGATCTGATAGGGTTACTTTGTGATCCTTTCCTACAGAGAGAACTCTGTATGAACGATCATTCTACCTACTACGTACCAATCACTTCTGAACTTAGCCACGTCCAGCTGCACAAATCTCTAACAAATTATTAGGTAATGGTACCCAGTAGCTATCACCACATTAGATACATTTAAAATATTTTAATATTTGGAATATATATTTTTATCTAAAATAAGTGAAAGGAGACTAAGTATGATTATCTAAATACAGGTAAAAAAAATATATTTTATTTACAAAAAAATTTTATTTAAAAAGGTAAAGAAACTGGGCTCGGTGGCTCAGCCTGTAATCCCAGCACTTTGGGAGGCCAAGGCGAGTGAACTGCCTGAACCTGTGGGTTCAAGACCAGTCCAGGCAACTTGATGAGCCCTCCTCTCTACAATAAATAAAAAACAATTAGCAGGATGTGGTAGCACGCATCTGTAGTTCCAGCTACTTGGAAGGCTGAAGTGGAAGGATCGCTGGAGCCCACAGGTAGATGCTGGGGTGACCGTGAGCTTGCTACTGCATTCCAGCCTGGGTGACAGAGTAAGACTCTAACTCAAAAAAATAAAATATAAATAAAATAAAAAATAAAAGGGTAAAGAATTCATTATTTACCTGTTATTATCTTCAAATTATCTTCAATAAACAAATAGGTTTAAGCTTTACTATAAGATACTTAAAAATATTTTCATTGTCAAAAGTTTAGCAACATTTTAAAACAATCAGCATCATTAATAATATTTACAGTATTACCTGCAATCCCCCTACTGGGAATATACCCTGAAGAACTCAAATCACTCTATAAAAAAGATACTGCCGGGCTCGGTGGCTCAGCCTGTAATCCTGCGCCTTTGGGAGGCTGAGGTGAGTGGATTGCCTGAGCCCGCGGGTTTGAGACCCGCCTGGGCAGCAAGACCTCATCTCTACAATAAATCAAAAAAAAATCAGCCAGGCGTGGTAACGCATGCCTGTAATTCCGGCTACTTGGAAGGCTGAGGCGGAAGGATCGCTGGAGCCCAGCAGGTGAGGCTGCAGTGGCCGGAAGTGGCCACTGCACTCCAGTCTGGGAAACCGAGTGAGACTCCAACTCAAAAAAAAAAAAAAAAAAAAAAGATACCTGCACACGTATGTTTATCGCAGCATTGTTCACAATAGCAAGAACCTGGAAACAACCATGCTGCCCATCGAAAGAGAACTGGATTAAAAAATGTGGTACATATACATGATGGAATACTACGCAGCCATAAAAAAGAACAAAATCATGAATTTCGCAGCAACCTGGATCGAACTAGAGTCTATAATACTGAGTGACCTCTCACAGAAACAAAGATCCGAGTATCACATGTTCTCACTCATATAGTGGACCTTGAACATCCAATGTAATACTGTAAGAAAATGACTGATGGTACTGGGAAACTATGGGGGGGGAGGGGGATGGGATTAACCGTAGTAAATATCTGTCTGGGACTGGGAAAACACCTCTTATCAACAGGGTACCTGAATGAAATGTAATTGTACACCTAACCCTTAACTGTACCCTACAAAACCATAATAAAAAATATTGATTAATAAAAAAATAAAAAAATTAAAAAAATATTTACAGTATCATTTGTTCATATTTACCATGCACCATTATCAATGTTTTTTAGATCTGTCACCTTATCAAAGTCCGTTAGAAATACTAAGAAAAGCCGGGCTCGGTGGCTCAGCCTGTAATCCTGTGCTTTGGGAGGGTGAGGTGAGTGGATTGCCAGAGCCCCCGGTTTCGAGACCCGCCTGGGCAACTTTGCAAGACCTCATCTCTACAATAAATAAAAAAACTAGCTGGGCATGGTAGCACATGCCTGTAGTTCCAGGTCCTTGGAAGGCCGAGGCAGAAGGATCGCTGGAACCCAGCAGGTCGAGGCTGCGGTGGCCGGGAGCGGCCACTGCACTCCAGTCTGGGCGACAGAGTGAGACTCCAACTCAAAAAAATAAAAATAAAAATACTGAGAGATTTTTTTCAGATTTTATAGATTATGAGCCTGAGACTTAGAGTGCAGAAGCAATGACATGACACACCTGGTATTTGAATCTAGTTCTAGTCTATTTCACAGACTATGTTCCCAATCAATATACTGTATACAGCAATACAAATATTTAGTATCTCTATTATTTAGCTTACTGTTTGTCAATGCAGTAAGACTAAATCCATTAGAATAAAATGAGTTAAAATTCTGGAGTAGACTGAATTAGCATTACTTTCTGAATTCTCACACTATTGGTTTTAATAAAATTGACATATGTAATTGTATGTTTCTATATAAAAACATTATCTCCAGTTACACACAGAAAGAACTGGTAACAGTAGCTGACTCTGGGAAAAGGAACAGTGTGGTGGATGGCAGGGGCATGATGAAACATCTCTTTCACAGTATAACCTCTGGAACTTTTGAATTTTGATGATTGACTATTTTACCTGTTGAAAAACAAGCCAATTACATTGTTGAAAAGAAGAAAAGACAAAATTACAGATTTAAAACTTTTTCGAATAGAATTATAATGTATATTACTCAAACAGTTCTATTATGTGTAAGTTCTGCCAGAAATATGGAAAAAAATTAGGAGCAGTTTTATATCTTGGAAAAAGCATCAGGGCATAAAAGTATGTTTGAGTCCCAATAAATAGTTTCAGTGTCAGCAGTATTTGCTAGAGAAATTAATTTAATTTCTAAACTTGTTTTTTGTTTGTATTTTAAATCTGTAAAATAGAGATAAATCCTGTCTTTAGAATTATCATTATTTTCAGTGTTAGATGTTTATTGTGGCTTACGATGAGCATAAAAGTAAAAATAGATTCTTTTTTTTTCTGGCTGTGGTAACATGACATTCATAACTACAGTCATTTGATCAAATGAGTCAAACATGTCACAATAATTAATTGAAAAAATGTACTATAAAATATTGATAACTATCTAGAATGATACTGCAAGGCCAAATGTGTTTCTTGTTTGCCTTCTAAACATAAGTTTAACTTAAATTGCTTGTATTTCAATATGTTATTCATTTTTATCGGTAGCTAACACTGAAATAAACATACCAAGCAAAAATCTGTCATTGTTTATGATACACAACTCTCAGTAATAGATGTATACCTTTTGCTTTGTTCTGAAGGAAAATTGAGGCCTTTGACTTTTGCAAGAAAACCAATTATGTAGCTAAAATTATGCTGCAAACACACATTATAGATATATGCAACAATGCATTTGCCCCAAAATTGCTATTTTTTTCTACTAGCGATGAAAATCAAATTTCCATATTAATAAAGTTTTCTGCAAATACCATATACCTGTATATTTTAATATAAAATCTATGCTAGTTCTACTCTTTGAGGAAAATAGGTATCTTTATTTGTGCCATACCAGTTCTACCCATACTTTATAGGCTGTCTTTTGTATATAAAGATGACATTATTAACCGGCCTCAATTGGGCAAGTACACTTACTCATTTTGTCAGTAAAAGTGAAAATTTCGCCCTGAGCAATCTTAATTCATACATCCAATTCCTTTTGTAACAAATAGAATAGTTTTGTGAAATATGGATATTTGCAAGTCTGTAGCTAGAGAAAACAAGTTTGCTGTTTGATTTAATCATGTCTTTATACCACAACAGAAAATAATTTAAGTAGATACTAAAATAGTTTATAGTAACTACATTATTTAGAAATTTGGCAATAGAGCTAAGGCTGTTTTATACAAAGGAATAATATTTTATGCCACACATAAAGTAAAATAAGTGAATAAACATTTAATATTAGTTCCTGATTGTTGAAAAACAGTCATTTATTTGAAGTAGATTTTTTCATAAGTTACTTCACAAAATGCATAAAAGTCTCATAGACCAGTATATTTTTAAAATTTATTTTAGAGTTCTGAGGTACATGTGAAGGTTTGCTGCATAAATAAGTTGTGTGGCAGTGAGATTTGGGTTTCTAGTGAACTCTCTCCCCCCAGTAGTCAGCATGGTACTCAGAAAGCGGTGGTGTTCCCCTTATTTGCCCTCACTTCCTCCCTCCTTTTGCAGTATCCAGCATCTGTTGTTCCTGCCTTTGTGCCCACGTGCCCAATGTTTAGTGCCTTCCTGTGAGTGAGAAGAAACAGTATTCGGTGTTTTGTTTTTGTAATGGTTTACTTAGAATGATGGTCTTCAGGTGCAAGCATGTTACTGCGAAAGAAATAATTTTGTTCTTTATGGTTGTGTGGTTTTCCATCATGTATATATACCACATTTCCTCATTCAGTATATTTTTAATGGGCAACTGGGTTGATTTCATGTTTTTGCTATTGCGAGAGTTCTCCAAAATACGTACATATGCTGGTGTTTTTGGTAGAGTGATTTATATTTATCTGGGTGTATTTCCATAATTGAAATTACTGGGTCAAATAATAGCTCATCTCCTTTGCCCACTTTATTTTTTTTTTCTTTTAAAGATGTGAGGCACAGTTCAGGGTTGGTTTATAAAATATTCATTATGCAGGAACCCTTGTTGATGAGGTGTGCTCTCCCTTCTCCAGGCAGATTCCCACTACTGCCAATCCCACTACCCACTCCCTACTGGCAGTTTCTCACTGATGCCAATCCTTTTCTTATAGTACTACAATAATTGTTCAAGGTCTGCTTATGAGTGAGAACATGTGATACTCAGCTCTTTGTTTCTGTGACAGATCACTCAGTATTATAGACTCTAAGTCCATCCAGGTTGCTGTGAAGTTCATGATTTTGTTCTCCATTATGACTGTGTAAATGGCTGTGTAATATTCCATAGTGTATATATACCACATTTTTTTTCATTCAGTCCTCTTTTGATGGGCAGCATGGTTGGTTCCATGTTCTTGCTACTGTGAACAATGTTGCAATAAACACACATGTGCAGGTATCTTTTTTATAGAGTTATTTGAGTTCTTCTGGGTCTATCCACAGTAGGGGGATTATGGGATAGTATGGAAGGTTGATTATTAGAACTTTGAGGAATTGCCACACTGTTTTCCAAGGAGTCTGTACTACTTGACACTCCCACCAACAGTGTACGAATGTTCCTTTTTCTTTCTTTTTTTTTTTTTTTTTTTTTTTTTTTTGAGTTGGAGTCTCACTCTGTCGCCCAGACTGGAGTGCAGTGGCCGCTCCCGGCCACCACAGCCTCGACCTGCTGGGTTCCGGCGATCCTTCTGCCTCAGCCTTCCAAGTAGCTGGAATTACAGGCATGCGCCACCACGCCCAGCTGATTTTTTTTTGATTTATTGTAGAGATGAGGTCTCGCTGCCCAGGCGGGTCTCGAACCCGCGGGCTCAGGCAATTCACTCACCTCAGCCTCCCAAAGGCACGGGATTACAGGCTGAGCCACCGAGCCCGGCTGAATGTTCCTTTTTCAACACATCCTCTCCAACATCTGTGGATTTTTGAGTTATTGATGATAGCCATCCTGACTGGTGTTAGGTGGCATCTCAGTGTATTTTTAATTTGCATTTCTTTGATGAATAGTGAGTCTGAGCATTTTTTCATGTATCAGTTGGCTGCTCGTATGTCTTCTTTTGAGAATTGTCTATTCATATCTTTTGCCCACTTTGTAATGCAGTTGGTTTTGTTGTTGTTGTTGTTGTTGTTTTTCTTTTTGGCACATTTGAGTTCCTTGTAGATCCTAGATGTCAGGCCTTTGTCAGATATACAGTTGGCATTTTTTCCCAATCTGTGGCCTGTCTCCCCTCTCTCTTGATGGTTTCTTTGACTTTGCAGAAGCTTGTCAGTTGATGTGGTCCCACTTGTCTAATCTCTTACGGCATGGGCAGTTGGGAAGTAATTGCCAGTTCCAATTTCCATAAGAGTATCTCCTGCATTTTCTATAGTTCTTAGAGTTTGAAGTTTTACATTTTGGTCTTTGGCCCATTTAGAGTTGATTTTTGTGTATGGTGTTAGCTAAGTATCTAGTTTTTTAATCTTCTGCATGTGGTCACCCAGTTTTCCCAGCACCACTTACTGAGTAGGTTCTTCTCTCCCAGCGGTTGTTAGCGGAGGCTTTGTCAAAGGTGAGTCGGTAGAGAAATTGAGGTTTTGCTTCCAGAATCTCTATCCTGTTCCATTGGTCTATAGGCCTGTTCTCGTACCAATGCCAGACTCTTTTGATGATTGTAGCTTTATAAGAGAGTTAAAGTCTGAGAGTGTGATACCTCCTGCTTTGCTTTTTTGTTGAGGATTGTTTTGGCGATTCATGATCATTTATGTTTCCATATGAATTCCTGTATTGTCGTTTCCAGGTCTAAGAAGGATCCTGATGACAATTTAATGGGTATTGCATTAAATCTGTAGATTGCCTTGGGTAGGGTGAAAATTTTGACAATGTTGATTCTTCCAATCTATCAGCATGGAATATCTTTCCATTTGTTGTGTCATCTTTGGTTTCTTTGAGCAGTGTTTTGTAGTTTTCTGTTGCTGTTGTATAGAAATGCAACTGTCCTTTGCACGTTGATTTTATATCCGGAGATTTTGCCAAAGCCCTTAGTCAGTGCAAGAAGGGTTTGAGACATTCTCTTGCATTTTTGAGGTATAGAATCATGTCGTCTACAAAGAAGGATAACTTGACTTCCTCTTTTCCTATTTGGATATAGCTGATTTCCTTCTTCTGTCTGATTGCTCTAGCTAGAACTTCCAAAACTATATTGAAAGGGAGGGGTGAGAGTGAGCAGCCTTATCTTGTTCTGATTTTCAGGGGAAATGGTTTCAATTTCTGTCTGTTTAGCAGTATGCTGGCCATGGGTTTCTCATAGATGGCTCTTACTATTTTGAGGTATTTTCCATCTATGCCTTGATGTTCAAGCGTTTTTATCGGGAAGGAGTGCTGGTTTTTATCGGAAGCCCTTTCTGTGTCTAGTGATATAATCATATGGTTTTTGTTTTTACATCAGCTGATGTATTTAATTATGCTTATGGTCTTACAAATGTTGAACCAGCCCTGCATCCTGGGGATGAAGCCTACTTGGTCGTCATAAATTATTTTTAAGATTTGTTGTTGAATCCGATTTGCTAGGGTCTTGTTGAGAATTTTAGCATCAATGTTCATAAAAGATATTGACCTGTAGCTATTTTTCTTTGTTGGATCTTTACCTGGTTTGGGTATCAATGTGATGTTAGCTACCTAAAATGATTTAGGGAGAGTTCCATCTTTCTCAATTACCTGGTATATTTTCAGTAAGACTGGTATCAATTCCTCTTGTATGTTTTTGCAGAATTCTACTGGGGCTTTTTTTTTTTTTTTTTTTGTAAGTAATCTTCTTATGACATAGTCAATTTCCTGGATTGTTATTGGTCTGTTTATGGACTTGATTTCTTTTTGCTTCAACTTAGGGAGGTTGTGTAATGTCAGAAAGTCCTCCTTTCCTTTAGAGTTTCAAGTTTGTTTCCATATAAATGTACATAGTATTCTCTGATAATCTTTTGTATTTCTTCGGGTTCATTTGTGACTTGAACTTCTGCATTTCTGATTGTGTTTATTTGGGCTTTTTCTTGGCCAGTCTAGCTAGGGGACCATCAATCTTGTTTATCCTCTCAAAGAACCAGTTTTTTGTTTCATTGACTTTTTTGTATTATCCTTTTGTCTTCTATGTCCCAGATTTTGGCTTTTATTTTGGGGATCTGGATTCTTCTGCTGAAGTTAGGCTTTTGGTTGTCTTCCTTTTCAAGCTCTCTTAGATAATTTGTTAGGCTGTTAACTTGTGATCTTTCCATTTTCTTCATATATGTTTGTAGAGATATGAACTCCCCTCTTAGTGCTGATTTCATGGCATTCCAGAGATTTTAGGAAAATGTTTTTCCATTTTCATTTGTTTCTAGGTATCTTTTAAACTCTGTTTTGATTTCCATGTTGACCCAGGAGTTGTTTAGCATAATACTGTTTAGTGCCCATGTCTTTATTGGTTTTGGGGGAGCTTTGTTGGTGTTGACATTTATTTTTATTCCACTGTGGTCTGAGATTTCAACCACAGGATTTCAACCTTGTGAAACTTGTTTATGCTTGATTTATGGCCAAGGATATGGTTGCTCTAGAATACATTCCATGTGGTGATGAATAGAATGTATGTTCTGTGGTTGTTGGGTGGAGTATTCTGTAGGTATCAATTAAGTCCATTTGATCAAGTGACACATTGAGGTTCTGGATATCCTTGTTAATTTTTTGTCTAGATGATCTGTCTAGGGTCATGAGTGTGGTATTTAAGTCCACAGTTATGATTGTGTTAGAGTCAATATCTTTTTTAAGTTTACATAGAAGCTGCTTTGTGAAAGTTGGTGCCCTGATGTTGGGTGCATAAATGTCTTGATGGATATTTCTTGTTGATGGATTGAACCTTTTATCATTATGTGGTGACCTTCCATTTTTTTTAAACATTTGATAGTTTAAAGAATATTTTGTCTGATTTTAAGATTGTGACTCCTGCTTATTTTGTGTGTTCTGTTCACCTGAAATTTTGTTTCCTATCCTCTTACTTTAAGTTTGTGAATGTCTTTTTTGGTGAGATGAGTTTTTAGGAGACAATGTATTTCTCCCTCATGATATTTTATCCATTTTGCCATTCTGTGTCTTTTCAGTGGTACATTTAGTGCATTCTCATTCAGGCTAATTTTTGAAATGTGAGAGTTTTTCCTGTCATGAGGTTCTTATAGAGTTTGTTGTTCTTGGTGCTGTTTGTTTGTTTTCTTTCTTTTGATTTTTGTTTGATTAATTTGTGCTTTCAATCTTTTTCCTGCATTCTTGTGAAGGGCATTGTCATTCTTTCTTTTCTTTTCTTTTCTTTTCTTTGTAAATGCATTCTTAAGTGTTTCTTGTAGAACTGGTCTGGAAACAGCATAAGCTCTTAGGGATTGAATGTCTGGGAAAGATTTTAATTCTCCATCACAGATGAAGCTTAGCTTAGCTGGATAGGTAATTCTTGGTCAAAATTGTTTATATTTGAGAACTTTGAAGACTGGGCTCCAACCTCTCCTTGCCTGAAGTCTTTCTGTGGATAAGCCTGCTGATATTCTAATTGATCTTCCCCTGTAGGTAATCTGATATTTTTCTCTTGCTGCCTTAAAGGATTTTATCTTATACCTACTTTGTTTAGGTGAATTACCATGTGTCTAGGAGTTGGTCTACTCATTTGTCATCTTGCAGGGGTTCTCTAATTCTCTTATGTTTGAAGGGTCATGTTACTGATGAGATGAGGAAAGTTTTTTAGGATAGTCTTATGGAATGTTTGTTCCAGGGTGGTCTCTGTCTCTCGTTCTTTCTCAGGAAGTCCAATTAATCTTAGGTGGCCTCTTGAAATAATCACTCATCTCTTTAAGGTTTTGCTCTATCTTGTTAAGCTTCTTGCCTATGTTTTTGACAGCTTGGGTTAGTTCCATATTTTGGTCCTTAAACTCTGAGATTCTTTCTTCTGCGTGGCCTATTTTGCTTTCCATGCTTTTCAGTTTTTTTATTTATTTCATTCACTGTATTCTTTATTGCCGTATCTCAGTTATCACTTCTTTATTCTTTCCTCTTGATTCTCTTTGTTCTCTCTATTAATGTCTTGATATCTGGGTTTGTGGTTTGAGATCAGTCATTCTGGGGGCTCTTCATTGTTTGCATTCTGAAGTGTATATTCTCAGGATCTGATCACCCAGGGTCTGTGTGAGACCCATACTCTTCTTTTGATTTTTCCTCATTTATGTATATTTCCCTCTTCTTTAATTCTGTTGTTCAGGGATGGGGGTAGCTTTTACTTCTATTTGCTCAATCTCCTATTCTTCGTAATGTCGATCCTCTGGCTTTGTTCAATTCTGAAGCTGGACTGTGGTGGGAGGCTGTACTTTTTGCAGTTTTGAGATTTTATTGAGGGGGGAGCTGTGATTTAGAATCCATATGCAGATCTCAGTATCCACCAACAGGTGTGTAGGCCCCTGGAACCCACTTCCCACTGCCTTACAATCTCTCCATGCAGTGGGGATATAGGTTTGCTCTCTGAAAGAAAAATGAGGTAAGAAAAAGGAAAAGAATGGAAAAAGGAAGAAGGGGGTGTGATAGGAAGGTAGAGAGAGAGAGGAGTAAGAGGAAAAACAGACAGACATACCAACTACCAAATGAAAAGAGACACACAAAAGACAGCAAAGAGTAAAAAAATAAAACATACAATCATACAAACACACAAACTGACCAAAAAAAACCTATTGATGTACTCTTCCTCAAAAATACCCATACACAGGAAGTCTAAAAAAAAACAATAAAAGAACAGTAGCACAGCAAGTACAAAAACGTTATTGAAAACAGAAAGAAAGAGAGAAAAAAACTAAAACAAAAGATAAACGAGCAAAAATGAGCAAAACAAACAGACAAAAAATCTCCCTCTGAGGTGGTTCCTACAGGCCCAATCCCTTTCAGCTCTGATCTCCAGCCCCTCTCCTCTGCTCTCAGCATAGGCTGGTAGTGTTGCTCTCAGTCTGGTTAAGATGCCTCAGGTCAACTGTGGGTAGGGAGTGGATCAGATCTGGACTCACTCAGCTTGCTGCCTGTCAATCTCCCACTCAGATCTATTGTGTCTGTGTCTGATCCAGAGTGGGGGAGGGGTTTCTGCCTCTTCGAGTTTGGTGAGATTACCTTAGGGCCCAAGTTGGAGACGGGATGGAAATGGATGGAGCAATGGCCTCTGCCTGGTCCAGGGACAGAAGAAATGGCTGCGGTTGGCATTTTCTCACCAGGGTTGGGGCTCCACTCCAGCTCTCCCCGGTCATCTCTCTCCATGGATTGGTTTGGAGCTCCAACCACTCTGCTGTCACAGGTGACAGGTCTGGACCAGGCGCCAGGTGATGAGAATCAGCTGTATGAGGCAGGCTTTCCTCAGGAGAGTCCCGAGAATGGTAGACAATCCTGAGCACCAGTGGCTCCAGTCCCCTTCAGAAGAGAGTCCAGGGCACATGAACCTGAGTCTCCCCTCAGACGTACTTTCACTCTCCCACTGGCACATGCCTACTCAAACAGAGAGTCTTTATGGCCAATGGCTTTTGCAGAGACACTCACAGTCTGACCGGTCCCATTGCCATCTGCCAGATGTCCCCTGCCCACTTCTTAATGGGGTAATTAGTTTTTTTGTTTTTTAATTTGTTTGTTTCCTTGTTTTGTCAGCTCGTTTGAGTTTCTTATATTTCTTGGATGTGTGGCCTCTGTAGGTTGCAAATATGTTTTCCCCATTCTGTGGGTTGTCTCTTTACTAACTTGATGGTTTTTTTTTTTTTTTTTTACTGTGCCAAAATTTTTTAACTTGGTAAGTTACCATCTGTCAATTTAGATTCTTCTTTTGAGTACTTGGCCAAGAATTCATTGCCTAGGTCTATGTCCAGAAAGGCAGTCCCTAACTTTTTTCCTAATATTCTTGTTGTTTGAGATTTTGCAATTTAGTTCTTGATCTATTTTTAGTTGATTTTTGTATATAGTGAAAGTAGAGGTCCAGTTTTATTCTTTTACATGTGGTTAGCCAGTTTTCTCAGCATCATTTCCTAAATTTGGTTTCTTTTCTGCAATGTTTGTTTTTGTTGGCTTTGTTAAAAATGAGTTGGTTGAAGATCTATCATTTTATATCTGGATTCTGGCATATTTCTTTGTTCTGTGTCTCTATTTTTGTACCAGTATCTTGTTTACCGTAACCTTGTAGTAAAATTTGAAGTCTGGAAGTGCAATGTCTTGGTTGTAGGAGTTTTCAGCTCCACTGTCAGCTTAAAACAGCAACCTCGGGTTCTTGTCCCACAATCAAGAAGATGAAGGAACATGGACACCAAAAGGATGAGTGAAAGAAGTTTATTAAGCAACAAAGCTCTCCAGAAAAAGACAGAGGGCCTAAAACGGGTTACCCTCAGTGAGGGAGTGTTCTGGGTTTTTCTCTCTCCCATCTAGGGGTGTTCTTCTCTTTTGCATCTTACCTGCCTCTTACTCTCCTAGCTGTTTCCTGGTTCCAGCCTTTACTGCACATGTGTGCTCTTGTCTAAAGTTACTCCATCTTGATCATTACCCACAAGTACCACAGAAAAGGCCACTCAGCCTTTTCAAAGCTAATCTCAAAGCTAATCTCATGCTAATGATATTATAATAAGTTTAGATTAAGTTAGGACACTTAGTTAAGCTATTGTGCCTGCGTTCAAATGACAAAAAGTCCCTTTGAACAAAACATTATGGCTTAAGAGGATGTTCTTAACCCCATTAACCACATTTTCAATTGCTAATTACATAATGGGGGTGGTGCAGGGACGTCCCCACATGTGTTACTTCTCCTTGAGTCCCTCCGTATCTTTCTGCCTAGCCAGTGTCTGACTAGCCGCCTCTTACTTCCAGTTTCGTTATTTTTGTTGAGGATTGCTTTAGCTGTTTAAGCTCTTTTTGCTTTCACATGAATTTCTGTATTTTATTTTCTAGGTCTGTGAAAAAGGATGCTGGTAGTTTGTAGAATTTGTATTGCATTGAATCTGTAGATTGCTTTGGATAGAATGGACATCTTGACAATATTGATTCTTCAAAACTGAGCATGGGATGTTCTTCCATTTGTTTGTGTCACCTTTGATTACTTTGAGCAATGTTTCGTACTTATCGTAAAAATCTTTCACCACTTTGATTAGATGCATGCTGAAGTATTTAATATTTTTTGTGCTTTTGATTTGCATAAACCAGTTTTATTAGCTCTTACATAGTTATATATAGATTACCTAGCTTTCAGTAGTTCCTTCTATTCTGCAGGACTCCAGGGTCATAGAACAGGGTTAATAATATATATTAAACAACAAGAAAAGCTTTAATTTAATTTTATTTTCTATCTCCATGTTAGGATTATTGTACCATTCATCCATCTACTCACTTAGCCAAAAATTGAGCTTTACTAGTTATAGAATAAGCACATATGAATCAGTCACAGGGCTGTAGACATTACAGAACCAAGACTAAAGAAGGAGGATCTGATACCTATGTGTCTACACAGTTACATAATGCTATCAATCTATAAATAACCAAACATATTTACATAAAAAATTAAGTTATTAAAGACCTTATCAAAATAAGAAATAATATCATACAGAAAATTACAGAGATAGGAGATAGCTAGAGAAAGGTTAGGCAAACACTCAGGGTGGGTCCTCTGGTAACAACGAGCAAACTCCGGGCAGACATCCCTGGACTGATACACTCACGTTGGTAAACAAGCTCCCTGCAAGCCTCTCAAGCTAGAGCTTAAGTGCTCACTGCTGGGATGGAAAAACAACCAACCAGCTTACTTCTGAGTACTGACCTATCAGATCACCATTAGGCCCTTACTTCTGCCAAGTGGACCATAGTACTGACCAATCAGCACAAGTAGTACTGACCAATCAGCTCACAACTGGTGCTAGTCAATTGGTTCAGGTTTAGGGCTTTATAAGAACCAGGTTTCAGCTCCAAATCGGCAAGTCCCTTGGGTCCCCTCCCATTGTGGGAACTTTTCTGTACTCTCAATAAATCCTGCTTCCTCACTTTCTGACTGTTCGTGTCCCTCATTCTTCCTGGGCATGAGACAAGAAACCCAACCTGAAGAGCTGCAGAAGTTCATTGGCGCTGAGAAGCCATGTACCCCGACTGAGTCAGAAGAACTGGAAGAGCTGCGGGAAGAAGAGGCGACTGAAACTGAGGCACTCCAGGGGCTAGGCTTGTCAGCCCACTGAATCAGCAACACTCTCAGGGCTGGGCTTGCCAGCCCATTGGAGCCAACATTCTGGGGCTAGGCTGACCAGCCCCTCACGCTGACCCTCTCTGGGCCTCAGCTGGCTGAGTCATTGAAGCTAACACTCTCGATGTTCAGGCTGAACTGAAAAATCCATATCGTTGTCATTAACAAAAATATAAACAAATAAAAAGAATCTAAGGCTAACGTTAAAATGGCGTTAAATTCTGAAAGTACAGTTTTAGATTTCTTGAGAGTCTGGCAGCAGACATAGAATTTTTGGAAATAACCCAGGAAAGCACACGGTCAAATATAAGATATGGCCAATAATTTGTAAAACAAACAAAACAATATTTGAAATAAATGTATAATTTATTTATTTAAAACAGTAAACATTTGTACATATGTCCCAGTAATTGCAGTTGATTACATAGTTCCAATTAAAATTTCTAACAAGATTTACTTAATAGGCAAATAAAATCAGTTAGTAACATTGTTTGGAATCAAGATGGAGAAAATTAAAATGTATTTATTTAAAAATATTATTCAGAATTCTATTCTGGATATTATCTTCTAATATAACCCAATGTTATAATGTCATACAACTCCAGAAAGTGACCAACTGATACAAAGGAAAGAGAAGATATTTAAATATTTTTCTTAGATACTTTGCAAGTTAGTTTCCCCTTGCTATACTTAACCCAGCTACTTCAGATAGTTTGAAAAATTATATTAATAATTTTGGTTGGCAATATCTCAACTTCAAATTTCAATAAATTTGTTCTTCAGTGAAATAGATCTTTTACACACATCAGAATCAGTTAATACTTCCTCAGCATTTAATCTCAAATTATGGAATTATTATTTTTTGATTGATGTGGAGGATACTGTATTGAGATAGATAAATTTTGCAAAAAGTAGAGAGTCAAGTTCTATAACACAAGCATGTAGTACCATTGGAGTACAGTAATATAGAAATCAGATATTTTTGGTCAAACCCTTCAGGTTCCCTGGCACTGCGGGAGCTTTTCTGTCTTCTCAATAAGTCTTGCTTTCTGAAAAAAAAAATTACACAATTTCTGTTTTATTTTTAGAAGAAAATATAGCAGTAAAATATACCCAACATAATATTAACAACTTTTAAGCATACAACTCAGTGGCATTAGATAAAATCACATTGTGCAATCATCACTACCACTATTTTGTCGGGACTGTTTTAGTCTTCCCAATGGGAAACTGTATTCATAAAACAATCACTCCCTATTCTCTCTTCCCTAAGCCCCTGGCAATCATCATTCTCTTTCCTATATCTATGAATTTAAGTCGAGGTAATTTATGTAACTGGAACCATATAATATGTATTTTTCACTAGTTTATTTAGCATTACATAATGTATTTGATATTCATTCATGTTACAGCATCTATTAAAATTTTATTTCTTTTTAAGACTGAATAATATTGTATAATATCTCCAATGTAATGTCTATATTACATTATATATCTTATATCTATTTAGCTTACACACATCTGTTCAAGTCTTTGTTTTAAATGTTTTTGGGTATAAACCCAGAATGAAAATGTAGATCGTGTGGTAATTAAATGTTTAATATCTAAGAAACAGCCTTGGTGCCATAGTGTTTTCCATAGTGACTGTACCATTTTACATTCCTATCAAAAGTGTTCAAGGTTTCAATTTTTGCACATCTTTTCCAACACTTGCTATTTTGTGATTTTGTGTACATGCCTGTTTGTTGTTATTGCTGTTGTTGTTATTGTTATTGTTGCTGTTGTTTGTTTTACAATAGCCATCCTAATGAGTATGAAGTTGAATGTCATTTTGGCTTTGATTTGCTTTTTCCTTGTGATTAGTGATATTGAGTTTTTTTCACGTGCTTATTAACCATTTGTATATCTTCTTTGGAGAAAAGTCTACTCAAGTACTTGACTCATTTTCCTGCCTCAGCTTTATTGAGATACAGTTTACAAAAAAAGTTATAAATATCTATGATGTGCCATAAGATGTTCTGATTATATGTAAACATTGGGAAATGATTACATAAAGCTAATTAAGGTATCTGTCACCTCTCTGAACTTTCTTTTTTCATAATAAGAATATTTAAAATCTATTCTGTCATTGTTGTTCATGTACACAATAAATTATTATTATGTATACTCACCAAGCTATAAAATAGATCTCTAGAATCTTTGCTCATTTTAGAATTAGATTGTTTGTTCTGCTGTTGAATTGAAGTAGTTTGTTATATGCCCTGCATATTAATCTGCTTATCAGATATGTGAATTGAAAATATACCTTTTTGAGTTTTTAAATGTGAAGAGTCCTTATTTCTGGATATAGTCATTTGGGTCATTTTTTACTTTCTTTAATCAAAATCTTTTTTTTTAATTAGTATATAATACTTTCACATATTTATGAAGTACTTAGTGATATTCAATACATACAATATATAGTGATCAAATAAGCCTAATTAGAACACCTATCACTTCAAACATTTATCATATTTTGTGTCAGAGACATTCCAAATTCTCTCTTCCTATTTTCTCCCATTCATGGGTTGCTTTTGCACACTGGTGATAGTGTCTTTGATGCACAGTTTTATTTTTTTTATTTTTAACTTTGACTTATCTATTATTTGTTGCCTGTGATTGATTTTTATGTGCAGAAAAAAATGTCATATATATAATTTTAGAAATTTGTGTCTCTTCTCTCTTATTCCACAAAATAGTTTATATACTTGCATCACTATAAATTATTAGACTTGACTAAATATGTGGATTGATTTCTTTGCACTTCTTATATCTAGCATTGTGTGTTCCTTAACAGCATTGTACTGAAAATCTGTTACTGAATAATACACCATTCCAAAATGTACTTACTAAAGAAAACAACCATTTTATTTGTTCAAAGGTCTAGTGTTCAATCTTGGATTAGCCAAGTGGGTCTTTAGTTTTGTCTAGATCACCTTATTTCCTAGACTGTGGTTGAAAGGCCTAAGATGACCGCATCACTTAGACAGCTTGACTGCAGACAACCGTGGAGATAATTAGTAGAACACACAGAGCCTAAGGACAAAATGAGTGCTAAGTCAACAAGGGTCCTATGCAACTTGCACCAGCATCAAAGAGTGATTGAAGGCCAGGAAAATCATTATTATTTTAGGTATCTGGAGGTCAAGGCCATGACAGCACATCCCATCAAAAAGAAAGAAAATGTGTTGTTGCTTATATTTCTCACCACAAAGTAGGAAGACCAATGCTGGATAGAACTCTTCAAGTTCAGAAACAGCATACTTTGCATATGGAAAACATTGTATTCTTCATATGATAAGTAACACAAAAGATTTCTGAGTTGGAATGGGTCCCAGAGCTAGAAAAGTATCTGCAAATACTCCAGACTACTATAAAACAACTCTACCATTTGGACCATACTTCCCAGCAGACTCAGTAGTGTTAGAGAATAGTAGAGGACCTAAAGGAATGTACACAAAAGCTGCTGCATGTAGTTATTGCAAACCTCAGTGGGAGAAAAGATGCATTGAATCTTAAGATTCTAGTGAAGGTCTTTCATCAACAACACAGATTTTTTCACCTTCTTGAATAACAACTTCTGTTATACTATTGGGTCCTGGTAGAAATAGACCACCTTTATACTAGATACTAATTGACCATTGTTATAGAGCTTTCCATCCTGTGTGGGTACTGTATGAACCATTGAATTATAGTACTAGTTGAACCCAGTAACAAACCATTGTACAATGGAAGTGAAACTTCTTAATTCAACTATGCAGAACTAAAGAATTTTCTGCATGAGCTGGTTGCCTAGACATCCATGTCATCTAACACTGTTTACCAACACTACTCCCACAGTTCATACTTTAGCCCTATTGAAGCATGCATAAAATGAGCTGCCATAAACAAAGAAAGACTGAACATGGTTTACAGATGGGTTTCCTCAGTATATGGGTGCAATTTGGAAATGAAATGTAACTATGTTATAGCCTCTATCAAGAGTGACATTGAAAAATGCAATCAAAGGAAACAACATCCATCATTTACTGTGATTAAATAGAGAATAGGTCTGACATTAGTATATGTACTGACTCGTGAGTGATAAATAGCCTGACATGCCATTGGAAGATTGGAAGATTAGAAGATTGGGAGCAAAGAAGTCTGGAATGAACGTGTTGACAAATATATCAATATGAGAACAAATTGTGAAGATCTTCATAGTATATGTGAATGTCCACCAGATAGAATCCAATATGAAAGTGACACTGATCATTAAATTAGACAAAATAACTCATTTAGTCGTTGTCAGCTAGCTTCTTTACTGACCCCCCGCCTCCATGCTAGCAAAAAGTACAAGAATGGTCCTGATTATCATAAGAGGTAGCACAGCTGTTATACAGTGGGGTCCAAGATAGTGGCCAGGAATGGACTCAGCATTCTATGTTCCCTCTTACCAAAGTTGGTCTAGTGAATGCTGCTGATCATCCAGTCTTATGTAACAGAGACCAATGCTAAGATACCAATATGGCACCTTGTCTTGAAGAAATTAACTAGACACTTGGTGGCAAGCTGATTATGTTAGATATTTTCCAACTTGGAAAGTTCATTAATTCAAACTAAACTAGATACCTATTTCAATTATGAGTCTTCTTACTGTATGCCAGGACTCAGATAACAGCACTCTGTAATCCCATATAAAAGAGTGTGATACCTTGAAATATACTTTCAAGGAGATGTTAAAGCAGACCTGTGTCCATGAGATCCACTAACCATATCACACTGCACATATATACCAGCTTAGTAGAGATTTGGGGTGGACTGATGAAGGTACTAATGAGTGCTAACTCGGAGTTAATACTTCAATTAAAGTTCTTTAGTACTGGGTCACCAATTGGAAGAATATTTGGAACTGGGAACCAAGATAGAAGTAAGAATGAAGTTGCTCATTATCATTCCCAGTTACCCACTTCAGTATTTGTATTTCATATCCCCACGAGGGACATTAAAGTCTGGAGTCCACCAAAGGATAACTCCTCAATTAGTAGAAAAAGAATGTTTCATTTAATGATAAGCTGCAGGTACCACCTGGGCACTTTGGATTCCACATGTCCAGAGACCAGAAGGCACACAGTGGATCCTCATTTCTGCAGAGACAATTGACATGATCATTAGCAAGAGATGGTATTGCTGTTAATCAAAAGGGACAAGGTAAAAAACATGTTAATATCCCTTAGAATTTTCTTATCCAACTGTAATAGTAAATTGAAAATAGAAGTAACATCAACATGTGAAAGGCATGATGATATGTCATACAGAGGTTTCAGAAATAAGGATTTAATTTACTTCACCAGGTAAGGCACCAAGACCAGTATCACTACTAGCTGAGGTGGAGAATAACCTAGAATGGAAGTAGAAGAGAGAATATAATTTTCATTTGTGGTCCCAAGACCACCAGAGACAGCAAAATCTGTAGTTCTTCCCCCTAGTACTCATCTTCTAAATTTCCCATCAGTAAATGAGGACAGCAAAATTGTAGAATACCAGGATAACATACAAAAAGCAACTGTTCTCCTATATAAAAACAATTAATAATAAGAATTCGAGATTAAACAAATTAAATAACACTAAAAATGAGTAAGTATAAATCTAGCAAAATATGTGCAGAATCTGTTTATTAAAAGCTATAGAACTCTGACAAAATGAATGAAAGTTTTAAGTAAATGGATAAATAGTTTTTGTTAATGGATTTGAAGTTGTTAGGATGTCAGTTTTTCCCAAATGGATCTATGAATATAAAATGACCCCAACTAACATCTCAGTAAGCTATTTTGTATGTCCTTCAAAACTGTCTATAAAGTTTATACAGAAAGACAAAAGACTCAGAAGAGTCAGCATAATACTGAAGAAAAAATAGTTGGAGAACCAACACTCCTAATTTCACAACTAATCAAGGCAATGTGATATTGATGAAATAATAGACATGTAGATCAATGGAAGAGAATATAGTTCCAAACTAGATTAAAATGAATTTAGTCAACTGACCTTTGACAAAGAAACAAAGGGAATTAGACAAAGAAAGAATGATCATTTCATCCAATAGTGCAAGGACAATTGAGCATCCCTATTGAAAAAAAATAAATAACCAATACACAGACCTTACAGCTTTCAAAAATGTAACTCAAAATGAACCATACTTGAATTTAAAATACCCAAACTTTACCTGTACAATGACCACTTGTATACCTAGCTGAATTGTACCCCACGTCTTTAAAAATAAAAATTGAGGAGGCTGAGGTGAGTGGATTGTCTGAGCCCGCGGGTTTGAGACCCGCCTGGGCAGCGAGACATCATCTCTACAATAAATCAAAAAATCAGCTGGGTGTGGTAGTGCATGCCTATAATTCTGGCTTCTTGGAAGACTGAGACGGAAGGATTGCCGGAGCCCGGGAGGCGAGGCTGCGGTGGCCGGAAGTGGCCACTGCACTCCAGTCTGGGTGACCGAGTGAGACTCCAACTCAAAAAAAATAATAAAAATAAAAAATAAAAATAAAAAAATAAAAAAAATAAAAATTGAAAAAAATGCAAAATTATAAAACATATATGAAAAGTCATGGGTAAACTCAATGTGAACATGGATTTGGCAATAAGTTTTAGATATAAAAACAATGGCATAATCTATGAGAAAAAAGGTAATACAGTAGAAAAGTTAACTAGTATGCTCTTTGGAAAGAAAATATAATGTCAGTAATTAATTATGTGTATGTTAAGAGAATGGAAGTTCACACTATACAGAAAAAAAAAAATTATAAAACAAATGTCACCTCATCTCTACAATAAATCAAAAAATTAGCTGGGCATGGTAGCGCACCTTTACTTCCGGCTACTTGGAAGGCTGAGGCAGAAGGATCAATGGAGTCTAGCAGGTCAAGGCTGCAGTGTCTGGGAGCGGCCACTGCACTCCAGTCTGGGTGACAGAGTGAGACTCCAACTCAAAAAAAAAAAAAAAATGTCTAATGAAAGACTTGTGTCTAACATGCACAATTTTTTTTAAGTTCAACAAAGAGAAAATAAGCAATACAATTTGATAATAAGGAAAAGGTCTGAACAGAAACTCATAAAGTAAGAGACATTAAAAATAAGCATAAGAACAGGTGCTCACAATAATTTATCATTAGAAAATTTCAAGTTAAAACAACAGTAAGCTAACACTACATATCTATTAGAATGGATAACACCTTCAAAAACACACACACAAAAAAGCCTGAAAATAGCAATCACTACTAAGAACATGAAGCAACAGAAACTTTTATTCATCACTAATGAAATGCAAACTGGCATAGCCATTTTGGAAGGCAGTTTGGAACTTTCTTACACAGCTAAAAATATTCTTTCCATATAGTCTAATAATTGGTGTCCTAGAACTTTGCCCATATGACCTGAAATCTTATCTTCACACAAAACCTGCACATGAATGTTTACAGCATTTTTCTCCATGATTGCTAAACACTAGAAGCAACCAATATGCTCTTCAATAGGGGAATGAATAAACAATCTGTGGTACATACATACACAAGGAAGAATCTTTTTTTTTTTTTTTGAGTTGGAGTCTTACTCCGTCGCCCAGACTGTAGTGCAATGGCACACTCCTGGCCACCGCAGCCTCGACCCACTGGGCTCTGGCAATCCTTCCACCTCAGCCTTCCCAGTAGCCGGAATTACATGCATGTGCTACCACACCTTGCTGATTTTTTTCATTTATTATAGAGATGAGATCTCACCAAGTTGCCCAGGCGGGTCACGAACCCGTGGGCTCAGGCAATCCATTCACCTCGGCCTCCCAAAGCACTGGGATTATAGGCTGAGACACAAAGCCTGGCCACAAGGAAAAATCTTAAATGCACATTACAAAGTGTAGAAGTCAGTCTGAAAAGGCTACATACTATGTGATTTCAGTTAAATGGCATTCTGGATAAGGCAAAATGATAGCAATGGTGAAACCACAAAACAAAATGAAACAAATATCATCTGCTTCTAAGGGTGCAGAGTTAGGAGAACAGGATAAAGAGGTGAAGCACAGGGGATTTTTATGAGATGTTAAAGTATTCTGAGATTGTCATTGTGAATACATAGCCCTACACATTTGATAAGACCCACAGAACTTTACAGCACAGAGTGGAACCAAATCCATGTACATTTTTAAAGATCATTTAAGAGGTTGGATGATGCAAAATATGATAAAACTGGTGGGGAGTGGAAACATATTGCTTACCAAAGTAGTGTTAGAAATGAGTAGATTATATCAAGAGAAATTCTACATAGTATTGTATTCTAGTTAATAAAGTTTTATCTCATATAGGCATGGGTTAATAATACTGATACTGCTATACATATTCTGGAATTTAATATTTAAATGAATGGAGAGCAGATGGTAAAGGCCAGGTTTTTTGCTGTTGCAATGGAAACTTACAAGTAAACAAAGGTAAGAGTATAGAATGATGTATGTTGAAATGAATTAGAGTTGAAGACCTCACTATAGACTCATTTGTACCATATAGATACAAAGTGTTACATATTGAAATACAATATTTCTATATATAGTGAATATTATATAAATAATACAAATTATCATATAGTAAATTCTATATAAATATAGTATATATTTACCTATATAGCAGTAAATACATATTATATCTAAATGTAGTAAATATGATATTATAAATATACATATATATTGTTGGGAGCCAGTCACAGAGGCCCACTGAGCATTAGGGATCAGGAAGGGCCATTGACCCCGAGACCACTAGGATGCGTTTGGGAGCTGTTGACCGCATTTCCTCTCTCTTTTCTGCCTAGCACTACAGCCAGAAAAAACTGCAAGCTCAAGCATATAACTCTGAGACCAGGACGAACACAAACTAACTTCAGAAGCTCATTGTTCCCATTTTTCCACAGACTGTGGTTTTGGTTCTCATACTACTTACAGTTCAAACTTGGGTCCCAACAAGGAGCCTTAGTGTTGGCCACAGGCTTTTTGTATGTGATCTTAAGATTAAAGCAATATAAGTTTTGGAAAATAGGTTATAGAGATAAGTATTTAGGTAGCCATTTTGTTAAAAGAATGCAGTCAGCCTACTTCAGGTTGGGCCCACCCCGAACTTTGGACTGGGCCACATTCCAAACATCCTGGGTTAGGCTGTCTCAGGTGTAAGAGCGATCATTTAAGTTTCAGTAGGATTGTTTAGCTTGGTATTAGTATAAATTAGCATAGAATGAAAAAGGTTTATAGGATAGGTTAGTCATAGACTAAGGTTAGTGCTTGTAATAGGTTTTTTAGGTTATCGATTATAGAAACATTGTGCTTTAGGAAGGTATTGTTTCATTGCCTTTGAGGAACATTAACCAAGCATGAGGAGCAGAAAGACAATTTTGGGTTTGTTCTTCCTCATGCCTGAAGGAACATCTGGTGGGTAGGAGAGGCCCCTCATGCACCTGGCATTGTGTTCACGTGAAAGACGTGAGAATTTGGGGATAAAAGCCCACTGCAAACCTTCAATAATGGCTTCTGCTCATCCTGAACAATAGTCCAATCCCTTTCTTTCTCCCCAGTTCCTTTCTCTCTTCTCCCAGTCACCTACTCTGTCTCACCTCTGAACCTTGCAGGAGCTGGACTTCGGCAATATATAAAGTTGGTACACACATATATTTCCTTATTTTCTCATCTTAGACGGCATAAAACCAATGACATTCCAGTAACAACAAACACAACTAGCACCAAGACCTTGGTTTTTAATATTATTCTTTATGAAAAACACATTGCTTACCAAAGTAGTGTTAGAAATGAGTAGATCATATCAAGAGAAATTCTACATAGTATTGCATTCTAGTAATAAGGTTTTATCCCACATAGGCATGGGTTAACAATACTGATACTGCTATACATATGCTGGAATTGAATATTTAAATGAATGGAGAGCAGATAGTTAAGGCCAGGTTTTTGCTGTTGCAATGGAAATTTTCAAGTAAGCAAAGGTAAGAGTACAGAATGATGTATGTTGAAATGAATTAGAGTTGAAAACCTCACTATAAACTCATTTGACTCATTGGAGAAATATCTGATTACAGGACAACAGCAAGAAATACACAAGATGACCCTAGTATATCTTGTAGTATCAAAAAGTAATGCAGTATTAAAAAAATCAAGTAAACTCACACACACAATCCAAACACAATGATAAGGTATGTCAAAGGGACACAGGAGCCAAGAGAATTTCCAGTGTCTGTAGTTGGAAATGTGATTAAACAATGCAAAATAGTACTAAATTTTAGGCTCAAAGTCTAGAACACATATCTGTGAGTACAAATTGACAGAAGATTGTTTAGTTAATAAATGGAGAACAAGAAACAATGTCCTTTGTAAAATTATAGAAAACATATATATGTATTCTTCTTTTAAGAAGAAGAAGCATAGCTCCCCATTCTCAAATGTAGGCATAATGATCTCTTTCCATGTGTACAGTATGTAAAGAAGGATAAAAAGAATAATGTTGTAGTCTAGAAATCCTAAAATCACTGTTTAAGTCACAGAGTTAAGATCAATATCAACACATCAACAAAAATTAGATTGAAAGTTTGTATTCTGGATGTGATGAGATGCAAATAGCACTTTACCTCTGTGGTCTTTTGCTTCAAAACCCACATTTTTTTTTTCTGGAAAAAAATCAGAAAAATTTCCAGGTGAGGGATGTTCTATTAAATGGCTGAGCAGTACTTCTTAAAAATTTCAAGGTCATGAAAAACAAGAAAAGTTTAAAATTCTGTCACAGCCAAGAGGAGCCTAAGGAGAAGCATTTACTAAATGTAATGTTGTAACCTAGATGAAAGCATGAAACAAAAAAGAAACAAAAAAAGGAAGAAATTCTGAATAAACTCTGGATTTTCAACATAACATATCAACATTGGTTCATTAATTGTAACAATCATGCCATACTAACGTAAGACATTAATTGTAAGAATGAAACTAGATGTGGCATATATATAGGACCTCTGTTCTGTTTTCATATTTTTTCTGAAACTTTATAAATTTCATGTAAATTTAAAGTTTATCTAAAAAGTAAATAAAGTATTTAGTTGTAATCAATACCACCAACAACAAAATATGTGAAGATATAGTCATAATGTTTGGGAAAGTAACAAAAGGATTGATAAAATTAAGTAAGAATCTCATCTAGGTCCTCATTTTAGTAATTTCAGCCAATGTACTTAGATATAGTTTTTAGAATGTGAGAACTTAAAAATAAGCTCAAAGGCACATAGATGACTATGTAAAATACACAGTTTAGGCTTTTGCACTGAGCATGAAAAAAATAGAAACAAAGAAAGAGAAGATGCGGAAGTCCAGCTCCTGCAAGGTTCACATGTTCCTGGAGGTGAGAGTAGGTGACGAGGGGAGAAAGAAAGGGACTGAACTACTTACTGTTCAGAGTGAGCAGAAGCCATGTATAGAGTGTTACCCAAGGGCTTTTATTCCCAAACTCTGCAAAGTCATCATCACAGGACACAAAAGGTAGCATGTGCCTTTCACATGAACAGGTTCAGGGGCACACAGGACACCCCCCACTCTCAAGCAGATGTATTTTCAAACATGAAGAAGAACAAGAGGAAGAACACCACAAATTGTCTTTTTGTTTGTTTGTTTCTTTTTTTTTTATTTTTTGAGTTGGAGTCTCACTCTGTCACCCAGACTGGAGTGCAGTGGCCGCTCCCAGTCACCACAACCTCGACCTGCTGGGCTCCGGCGATCCTTCCGCCTTATCCTTCCAAATAGCTGGAACTACAGGCACGTGCTACCATGCCCGGCTCATTTTTTATTTATTGTAGAGATGAGGGCTCACCAAGTTGCCCAGGCGGGTCTCGAACCCGTGGGCTCAGGCAATCCACTCACCTCCGCCTCCCAAAGGTGCGGGATTACAGGCTGAGCCACCAAGCCTGGCTTGTCTTTTTGTTTCTTATCCAGTTTCTATGCACCCTTAATTGTATTACAACTACATCATCTTGAAATGACATCACTCAATGTCTAAACCCGAAGCCATCATAACGAATTATTAACCTCCACTATTCTGGGCTAATTCAAACTAGTTTCTATTAAAACAATTGCTGTTATGGTTACACTCTCCTAACACCAGCTGGCCTAATTCAAACTTCACTGGCCCCACTAGATCAAACAAAACTAACCACACTTCTACAATAAAATGGTTACCTAAATTTTCTTCAATCTATATAAACTATTTCCTAAAACCTACATCTATAAATTTCTAAAATCACATCAAGAGAACCTGTGACCTGCAGTAAGTCTCCTCAGTGTGACTCAAAGTTGAACTTAAATTGTTTAAAAGCAAAAACCATAAACCGTAGAAAATGGGAATAACTCCCAAATTTAGCTGTGTACATTCTGGTTTCAGAGTCCTCTGTTAGAGCCAGCAGGAGTCTTTTCTGGTTGCAGTGCCAAGTGAAAAGGAGGGAGGGAATGGGGTCAGCAGGTCCCGAACACATCCTAGTGACCCTCCCTGATCCCTAACATTCAGTGGGCCTCCATGGCCGGCTCCCAACAAGAAAAAAATTAAATTATTGTATTTGGAAGACTGACATCATCAGAAAATCTTTTAAAAAAACAAATGTTTTTTCATGCTGATAAACTGTCTAGGGTTGTTAGTGGAGTATTTAATTCCCCTTTTATGATAGTATTGGAGTCAATATCTTTTTTAAATTTTCCTAAGAGCTGCTTTATGAGAGCTAGTGCTTCTATGCTGGGTGCATATATGTTTAGGTTGGATCTTTCTTGTTGATGAATGGAAATTTTTATCATGATGTAGTGACCTTCTGTTTCTTTTTTTAATTTTTGAAAGCTTAAAAGATATTTTATCTGATATTAAGATTACAACTCTTGCTTTCTTTTGTGTTCCATTCACCTGAAAATTTGTTTTCCATCATCTTGAGTCTTTGAGTGTCCTTTCTGGTGATATGAGTCTTTTGGAGACATTGTATTATTGCATCATGATTTTTTTATCCAATTTGCCATTCTATGTCTTTTCAGTGGTGCATTTAGTCTATTCACATTCTGGCTAATTATTTAGATATGAGAGTTTAGTCCTATCATGGGCTTCTTATGCAGTTTGTTCTTGTTGTTGCTTATTTATTTGTTTGTTGGCTTTCTTTTGATTAGGGGGTTGACTTGTGTGTGATTTCAATATTTTCATGCATTCTTGGGAATGGCATGGTTGTTTGTTTTTTTCTTTCCTCTGTGTTTAATACATTTTTTTCACCTTTAAATTTTTTATTTTAAAATTGTGGGGTACAATTCAGGGTTAGGTATACAAATATTCATTGTGCAAGTAAACTTGTTGATGAGGTGTGTCCCCTCTTCCCCTGGCATATACCCACTACTGCCCATTCCACCTCCCCACATCTCCACCTCGCACCCCCACAGTTTCCCACTACTGTCAATTCTTTTCTTAAGGTATTATGATAGTTGTTCAAGGTCTACTTGTGAGTAAGAACATGTGATACTCAGTTCTTTGTTTCTGTGAAAGATCACTCAGTATTATAGACTCTAAGTCCATCCAGGTTGCTGTGAAGTTCATGATTTTATTCTCCTTTATGGCTTCATAATATTCCACTGTGTATATGTACCACATTTATTTATTTAGTCCTCTTTTGGTGGGCAGCATGGTTGGTTCCATTTTCTTGCAATTGTGAACAATGCTGCGATAAACATACGTGTGTAGGTATCCTTTTTATAGAGTGATTTGAGTTCTCCAAGATATATTCCCAGTAGGGGAATTGCAGGGTCAAATGGAAGGTCGATTTTTAGAACTTTTAGGAATCACCACACTGTTTTCCACAGAGGCTGTACTAGTTTGCATTCCCACCAACAGTGTAGACGTGTTCCCTTTTCATCATATCCTCTCCAACATCTGTTATTTTTTGAGTTATTGATGATGGCCATTTTGACTGGAGTTAGGTGGTATCTCAGTGTGGTTTTAATTTGCATCTCCATGATGACTAGTGAGACTGAACATTTTTTCATGTATCTGTTGTCTGCTCATATATCTTCTTTTGAGAAGTATTTATTTCCCACTTTGTAAAGTGGCTATTTGTTTTTTTCTTTTCAGCATGTTTGAGTTCCTTCTAGATCCTCAATGTTAGCGATTTGTCAGACATAGAGTTGGCAAATATATTTTCCATCTGTGAGCTGTCTCCCTGCTCTCTTGATGGTTTCTTTGAGTTTGTAGAAGCTTGTCAATTTGATATGGTCCCACTAGTCTATCTTATATCTTATGGTATGGGCACTTGGGGTTTTGATCAGGAATTGGTTGCCAGTTCCCATTTCCATAAGAGTGACTACTGCTCTTTCTAAGGTTTTTATAGTTTGAAGTTTTATGTTTAGGTCTTTGATCCATATAGAGTTGATTTTTGTGTACGGTGATAGACAGGGATCTTGTTTTAATCTTCTGTATGTGGTCAGCCAATTTTACCAGCACCATTTACTATATAGGATGTCCTCTTCCCAGTGGTTAGTGGTGGAAATTTTGTCGAAGATGAGTTGGTTGAGAAACTGAGGTTTTGCTTCTCGAATCTCTACCCTGTTCCATTGGTCTATATGCCTGTTCTTGTACCAATATCAGGCTGTTTTGATTATTGTAGCTTTATAATAAAGTATAAAATCTGAGAATGTGATACATCATACTTTTTTTCTGAGGATTGTTTTGGCTATTCATAGGCTGAGGTTTTACATTTAGGTCTCTGATTCATTTAGAGTTGATTTTTGTGTGTGGTGATAGATAGCATCCTGTTTCATTCTTCTGCATGTGGTCAGCCAGTTTTCCCAGCACCATTTACTGAATAGGTTCACCCTTCCCCAGTGGTTGGTGGTGGAGGCTTTGTCAAAGATGAGTTGGTTGAGAAATTGAGGTTTTGCTTCTGAAATCTCAGTTCTATTCCATTGGTCTCTACTCCTGTTCTTGCAAAAATACCAAGCTGTTTTGATTATTGTAGCATTATAATATAATTTAAAGTCTGGGAATGTGATACCTCCTGTTTTATTTTTGTTTTTCTTAGCATAATTTTGGTTATTCATGGTCATTTATATTTCCATATGAATTCCTGTTTTGTTGTTTCTAGGTCTGAGAAAAATGTTGCTGGTAATTTGATGAGTACTGCGTTTAATCTGTAAAATTGTTTTAGTTGGAATGGACATTTTAACAATGTTGATTCTTCCAATCCATGAGCATGGAATATTTTTCCACTTGTTTGTGTCATCTTTGATTTCTTTGAGCAGTATTTTGTAGTTTTCACTTAAAGGTCTTTAATGTCTCTGATTAGAAGATGCCAAGGTATTTCATTTTTTTTGTGGCTATTATGAATGGAATTGTAATTTTTATTTGTCTTTCTGTTTGTTTATTATTGGTGTATATAAATGTGATTGTCTTTGGCACATTTATTTTATACCCTGAGACTTTTCCAAAGTCCTTTATTAGTGTAAGGAGGTTTTGACAAAGTCTCTTGGGTTTTTAAGGTATAGAATCATGTCATCTGCCAAGAGGGATAACTTGATTTTCTCTTTTTATACTTGGATACACCTGATAGTCTTCTCTTCTTTGATCGATTTAGCTAGAACTTCCAAAACTATGTTGAGCAGGAGGGGTGAGAGTGGGCATCCTTGTCTTGTTCCAGTTTTCAGGAGAAATGGTTCCAATATCTTTCTGGTTAGCAGTATACTGGCTGTGGGTTTCTCATAGATGGCTATTACGATTTTGAGGTATGTACCATCTATGCCTAGATGTTTGAGGGTTTTTATCAAGAAGGGGTGCTGGCTTTTATCAAAAGCTTTTTCTGCATCTAATGATATAATCATGTGGTTTTTGTTTTTACATCTGTTGATGTATTAAATTACGTTTATGGTATTATGAATGTTGAACCAGCCTTGCATCCCAGAGATGAAGCCTATTTGGTCATGGTGAATGATTTTTGATATGTGTTGTTGAATCCGGTTTGCTAGGATCTTGTTGAAAATTTAGCACCAATGCTCATCAAGGATATTGGCCTGTAGTTCTCTTTCTTTGTTGGAAATTTACCTAGCATGGGTATCAATGTGATATTAGCTTCCTAAAATGATTTGGGAGAGTTCCGTCTTTCTCAATCTCCTGAAATACTTTCAATAGGATTGGTATCAGTTCCTCCCTGTATGTTTTGTAGAATTCTCCTGAAAAGTCACCTGGTCCAGGGTTTTTGTTTTTTTTTTTTTTTTTTGTAGGCAGTTTTGTTATGATATGTCAATTTCCTGGATTGTTATTGGTCTATTTAGGATCTTGGTTTCTTCTTCTTTCAACCTGGAGAGGTTGTGTGATGTCAGAAAGTCCTCCTTTTTTTTAGGTTTTCAAGTTTGTTTCCACACACATGTAGATAGTAGTGTCTGATAATCTTTTGCATTATTTCAGGGTCATTTCTGACTTCATCTTTTGTGTTTCTGATTGAGTTTATTTGGACTTTTGCTCTCTTTTTCTTGGTCAGTATAGTTAGGGGACCATCAATCTTGTTTATCATTTCAAAGAAACAGCTGTTTGTTTCATTACTTTTTGTATTATCTTTTTGTCATCTATGTCCTGGATTTGGGCTTTTGTTTTGGTGATCTGGATTCTTCTGCTGAATTTAGGGTTTTGGTGGTCTTGCTTTTCCAGCTTCCTTAGGAGACTTGTTAGACTGTTAACTTGTGATCTTTCCATTTTCTTCATGTGTGTTTGTAGAGATATGAATTCCCCTCTTACAACTGTTTTCATGGCATCCCAGAGGTTTTGATAAGATGTTTCTTCATTTTCATTTGTTTCCAGTTGTCTTTTAATCTCTGTTTTGATTTCTGTGCTGACTCAGGAGTTACTTAGTATCACACTGGTTAGTGTCCATGTCTTTGTGGGGTTTAGGGATACTGTGTTGGTGTTGATATTTATTTTTACTCCACTGTGGTCTGAGAAGTTGGATGGCAAAATTTGAATCTTATGAAATTTGTTTATGCTTGATTTATGACCAAGGATGTGGTCAATCTTAGAGTACTTTCTATGTGGTAATGAATAGAACATATAGTCTGTGGTCAATGTGTGGAGTGTTCTGTAGTTATCAATTAGGTTCATTTGGTCAAGAGTCACGTTGAGGTTCTGGATCTCCTTGCTGATTTTTTGGCTCGATGATCTGTCTAGGGTTGTGAGTAGGCTATTAAAGTCCCCAACTATGATAGTGTTAGAGTCAATATCTTTTTTAAGCTTGCCTAGAATATGCTTTATGAAAGTTGGTGACCCTTTAAGTCATTAAAAATTTTAAAAAGATACAGAAGTTCTCATATATAATGATAGAAGATTCAATTAATCAACAAGAAATATCCATCCTTAATATTTTCTTAAGTTAGCTCTCTTATAGTCTGGAGATGGTGTAAAATCTTAGGGATTGAATATCTTGGAAGGATTTTAATTCTCCATTGCTTATAAAATTTAGCTTAGCTGGGGAGGAAATTCTTAGTTGAAATTGCTTATCTTAGAGAGCTTGGAAAATGAAACTCCATTCTCTTTTAGATTGTAGTGTTTCTGTAGACATCTGCTACTATTCTAATTGGTCTTCCCCAGTAAGTAGTCTGACCTTTCTCTCTTGCTACCGTTAGGATTTTTTTCTTTCATACCTACTTTGTGTAAGCAAATTACCATGTGTCTAGGAGTTGGTCTTTTCATCTGATGTCTTGCAAGGGTTCTCTGAATCTCTTGTGTAGGGAAGTTTTCTTGGATAGTTAAAACCTCAAACTATAAGAACCTTAGAAAATGCAGAAGACATCCTTATGGAAATAGGAGCTAGCAACCAATTTCTGATCAAAACCGCAAATGACCATGCCATAAAAGATAGCATAGATAAATGGGACCTCAAAAAATTGAAAAGTTTCTGCAAAGCAAAAGAAACCGTCAAGAGAGTGGGGAGACAGCCCACAGAATGAAAAAAAAAATATTTGCCAACTGTATATCTGACAAGAGAACTGCAAGGAAGTCAAATGTGCTGAAAAATAAAAAACAAAACCCCATTACAAAATGGGCAAAAGATATGAATAGACACTTCTCAAAAGAAGACTTACAAGCTGCCAAAGATACATGAAAAAGTACACAACCTTACTAATCATTAAGGAAATTCAAATCATAACCACACTGAGATACCACTTAACTCCAGTCAGGATGACCTTGATCAATAACTCGAAAAACAACAAATGATGGAGAGAATGTGGGGAAAAGGAAACACTTCTACATGACTGGTGGGAGTGTAAATAGTACAATCTCGGGGAAAATAGTTTGTCAAGTCCTAAAACATTTAAAAATCAACCTTCCATATGACCTCACAATCCCCCTAATCTACAGAAATAAATACATGGCTCAGAATATCTGTAGATTCCAGTATTTTATGGACACAAGTTATCAAGACCCCTAAAGAGCATCATATACTGCTGCTGTTACATTTCTCTCCACCATTGATCACCTATAAGGTCTCTTTACCTCTGTACTCCTTAGAAATATATTTTTTGTTACTATAAAACCCACTTGTTTTTTTTGTTAGGCATCAGCAATTTTTACTTGGATCATGCCAGGGTAAGAGATTTCCAGTCCAGTGATTTGTGTTGGTTTGTTTGCAGAATTTCCATCTTTTTATCTAACATGTTTTATAAAAAAAAAAATTAAGGCTGTTGCTAAATTTCTTTGATGATAATTCCTAACATGATATTCTAAAACAATTATAATGGAAGGCATTCAAATAGTTTATTTGCCACACAAAAACACTAATGTCTGAATATACTAATATAAAAGGAACCAAAAATTGTTTTAGTTTATGTATATCTTATTCATATGACTGATAATTTGTTGTTTTACAATGTCAAGATATATCTGACTTGTATAAGAAAAATATATATATTTGTTATTCATATTTAGAATATCATACATCAAAATTTACATTTTTATTATCTAATTTTATTTCTATATATAGAATTTCTTTGTATTTAAGCATATAAATTTTGCAGTTTATCTTCTGTTCAATAATTTTACTAATATTAAACTGTCTTTGTGTTTGTGTTGTAGAATATTAGAATATTTACTAAAAATCTTTAGTATGTAAAGATTTCTTCATTGTCTAAAATGGAAGTTATTTGCTTTCCTTTTCTGTTGCTTTTGAAGAATCTTTTTTACGCTATACATTTTCAAGACTATATTTAGTCTACAAACCATCCAATTAAACTTGAAATATATGTATTCATAGAAATAATAAAAATCAAATAAACCAAGAAAGATATGCCTTTATGTGTAAAGAGATATATCTACTTAATTATCTATTGATCTGCCTGTCTGATTATGGAAAAGTAAGACTTTTCAAAATATTAGCTGGGAGAAAAGACAAATGATAAAATGGATTAAAAGACGCTCCCGAAGTCGGGTTGGGTGGCTCAGCCTGTAATCCCAGCACTTTGGGAGGCCAAGGTGAGTGAATTGCCTGAGCCTGCGGGTTCGTGACCCGCCTGGGCAGCTTGGGGAGACCTCATCTCCACAATAAGTCAAAAATTAGCTGGGCGTGGTCGCATGCGCCTGTAATTGCAGCTACTTGGAAGGCTGAGGTGGAAGGATCGCTGGAGCCCAGCAGGTCGAGGTTGCAGTGAAAAAAAAAAAAAGAAAGAAAGATGCTCCCGAATATGCTAAAGAAAAGAACAAAACAAAAAAAGATCTAAGTTATTATGATTCACCATGATCTGGCCCCTTTCTTCAAATGGTGTGAGTGACAAATTCATTGCAATGAGAATCTTGGTTCAAGGACAGAAAAGCATCAAGTGATTCCTATGTGATTTGTGAGTTCCTGAAAGATGGAAACAATCCTATAGTAGTTTGAACAATCTGTAATGGGGCTCAAGTCTAATGAGATAAAATATATTCAACTGACTTGAATCTGAGAACTGAATCTTATCTGCCTCTACTATCTATGTGTGAGACTGGCAGGAAAGAGTATCTCTATACGCTTGTTGATGATGCTACTATGCAGCCAATTTTGAAATTTGTGTTGCCCTGTGAAAAAAGACACCATCACTTTGTTTCATTGGGTTTGGTGTTAGGGAGCATATATACAGATGAATACTTTCTATCCACATTTCAAAAAGACGCCCATGAAACATATGAATGCTTGCCCTTTTAAGGTTAAAATTTATAATTAATTGGGAATTCACGGATACAGACTTTGGATAGCAAAAACTATTGCTCTGAATTCTCAGTCTTCACTACAGTTCCAAGACCAGCAAAATGGGCATCCATCTGGCTGATGAATGGGTTTAGCATGGTCAGAGGTGTCTACGTTAGCATCTCACAGTCTATTAGAGCTATAGATGCTGTATTAAATTTGACCATATATACTGAATGTTAAGAGATATGGTGATTCTAGAGAACTTTATTCTGCATTGCTTGGTACCAGTGACTTTGATAATGCAATGTTGGGGATATTGAGAGCATAACAACTTATGAATAACCCTTTACAAGGTCCTCATAGAAAGTACCTGGACCCCAATCTGTTTTTTACTCTTCAATGAACAATGAAGATCAGTTGTAAGACTCCAGATGTTATCACTACATAGTCATGCTTTATTCTTTCAGAATCTGGGTGGGGGGAAGAAGCTAAATAAATAAACACACTTGATAATTTATATCTCCAATTTACATTATCATCAATTATTCATATTGATAGAAAATACTGGAAAATTCTAGGGCAGGCTTTTATATTGAAATGTAGTTTTGGGTTCATAAAAATAATAAAAACCTGATGCCGAAATATAGAAAAACCCTCTTCTGGTAGTGGGGAGATTTTCATTAGACTCAATTCTACTTTCTGAGGGAATTCTTATTCCTTGTTCTCTAAATTCACCATCTAGGTTTCTCCTTATGATATAGATGATATAAAAGAAGAGTCTTCTTTGGGGTTGTACAGGTTTCATACCTCATGCAATATTGGTACATTTTGGAATTCAAGGGTTGAGTTTTGCAGTCTGTCTTCCCAAGAACACTTGAGAGAAAGGCATCACAAACTGCATGGCATAAATATGTGTATATGTATATAAACATATATATTTTAATCAATGCTTCCTTATCATCATTTTCAAATTATAATGCTTATTTCTAAGAAGCTAAGGGTAAAATAATAACTTTTTTCAACATCCTATGCAGCATTTACTTATGTTCCTTAATCATATTTTGTAATCATATTTCTTGTCTCAAGCTGGAGAAAAATGGTTTCCTTGTTCATAAGCCAAATGTCAATTGAATAGAGGAATGTTGTAATAGATCAGTAACATGAACTATAACAAATACACAATGAACGTATTAAAAAAGATCAAGCAGTGCCACTCTACAAAATTCTAATTTTAGCACTCAAATCATAGATGTGTCAGATATTCTGTCACTCTTTTAAAACTTTAGCTAAAAAGAGAACATAAAGAGATTTACAGTTATTTCAAGAAGTTCTGAAGTTGTAAAGGCCAAAATCTACAAAAAAATTGCTGGATATCACTCAGTAAAGAAAGAACATACTATGATAATAAAAATAACTAAAAGTAAATTGTAAAATAAGATAAAACAATTTTATTTTAAAATTCTGATTTTCTGATATATATAAAACAATGTGTAAACTCAAACATTTATGGGGTATTTGTGGAATTAGGTGTATATAAAATACATTAGAATTCTAATATATTTGCTCTGTTTGTAATTGCTCTCATGTTCCTTTGTGGTTTTCATTATAGCTCTATTGCTATTCAAGCAGCTAATTAACCTCTATTATTAGGTGCTTTCTCTACAAAAATATCCTGTGCTGTATATTTAATTTAATTACCTTTACTGAATACCAAAGTCACAAGGCTTATAAGATGAAAATGGCAAATTGCTATCTGTGGAGTAGAAAGCATATATTTGACATAGAGAAAGTACATATATTTCATTAAGGCATTATTATCTTAATTATTAAAAATAAATAAAAAGAAAGGCAGTTAAATTTAAAAAATCATTTTTAGCACTAATTATCTTTCTTATAAAACAAAATTCTAGAGAGAATAGAGTTAATTGATATATATCTAAAATCATTTATAGTCTGTAAATTCATCAAGACTCAGAATATATGCAGCATACATATTTGATTTCATGAAAAATGATAGAACTCGTTAATTTCGTTTTTAATGAATGATGCTTATTCATGATGTATAATAGTCAAATTTTTTAAATAACCTTCTCATTTAAAATACATGGAAACTCGGTGTTTATATGTGTTTATATGAACATTTTGATAATAATTATTGGTCAATAAAAATCATTTAGTAGCTCTCTAATAAATAGAATGTTTTGATTCATAAAGTTGTTCATGTAATTTTAAGATGGGCATTATTATTTTTCTGGAAAAATGGAATCAATACTTTGCTTCACAATGTGAAAGTTATATAACTTAAATGTATAAAGAAAATTTTAAATAATTTATTTGAAATATACTTGTAATAAAAATTCACTTTACTGGAGGAAAGTTTCATGCTTATATGTCTTTTTTCTTATAAAAAAACTCTGAGTACAATCTACAAAATTATTAAGTCACAGGTGGATCAATGAGCGCAGAAAGGAAATTCTTGGAGTAGCAAGTTGTGAGAGGATAAATTAGTGTTAGTGGTAGACACGTGGAACAAATAAGAAATGTCAACTGTGCAAAATATTTAAAAGTTAAAGCAAATTCAGTGTTCTCTCAGATGTAGGAGCTGAATGAGGCAGAAGTATAATGGGCGCTTCCGACCTAGTTTACACAAATAGGTAGAAGATGGTACCCGGTTTATTGGAGTGGCTACTAAGACTGTTTTATGAGAACACAAGTACAATTGGTAGACTGAATCTTGTACACCTTCATGACTATGTCTTCCAGACTTGGTGAACATAGTCATCGCATGGGATGCTTTTAATAAGCAGCAATCATTTTAAAAACTCACACATGTCTCTACTTTGATAATCACTGCCTAAACATGCTTAAATGTAAATAGTCGCATGTTTCATGAATGTAAAATTTCATGCATAGTGCTTATATATTAAAATCTGTAATTTTTTAGAATATTAACATATGAAAGAAGATAACCATGAAAGATCTATGGTAATAAAAATCATTTTACTAATAAGGAATTATAAATATTTACCTGAAATCTTACCTAATATATTCATTTTACGACCATACAGGATTTCTTTGTTTTTCAAAAGCTTTCCTCCACTGGTATTGTTGAATACTATGAACCATTTTGTATAAGTGTCTATCCAAGCAAAGATATGTGTGCTTTTTTTTTTCTGGTATGAATATTTTCTATTTTAACCCCTAAATCTTGTTTTTCTATATTTTTTCTCTCTTTCTCTCCTTTCTTCATTTATGTTTGAATTATTTTAATTTCTTATAACCTTATTCTTTCTATATTCTTACTAGTAAGCTCCTAAACTATTGTCTTCATCAATGAATTTTATGTAAGTTATTGTTTGGGGAATGTATGATTGTGTTTAAATTGACTTTTGTCTCATGTTTTATGTTAAGAGAATACCTGAGAGTTCGTTACCAATTATATGTGAAAATAATTTTATATATAATGAAATATACTTAATATTTTTTTTTGTTCAGCATGCAACAGTGTGTTGCTCATGAAGTAAAGATACTTCATGTTTGTATCCATAGGTTCACAAAAATGTTAATATCAGATCAAGTAAAAATCATAAGCCCATTAAATAAAAATCAGTAATTTGCGAATGTCAAAGAATATCTAGAATTTTACCTTCTTATCATATATGTATCTGTGTATGTGCATATGATTTTGTATGTATCACAGAATTGATACTTCTTAAAACGCTATGTAATCTATATAATATGTATAATAACATATTTTTAAAATGTCATAAATATATGTATGTATATATACCTATCTATTGACATTTAGAAGAAAACAGATTGGAGAGAATGCCATTTATTGAACATAATGTATGTAAATCTCTTTTTAAACTAACTAGTAAATGGTTAGGATGGCAGAGATTAGAGGCCATGTTATTGTCAATTTTTCATTCTTATTTAGCAGTGCAGTGGACAAAAGAGGTACACAGTAAGTATTATCTCCATCACAGTAAGGTATATGAGTAACATACTGATAGAGCTTTATACCAATATAATATTATATCATCAACATCAGCTTTGGATACAATTATTCTTATTGTTTCTTTTAAAATGTGGTCTAACTTTTGGCATACAGTTTTTCACATCTGTTTGGAAAAGTGAATTTTTAAATTAAACATATATAATGATCTATATGCTTTTATGTACCCCAAAATAATAGAATATTGATGTTATAAATACCTCACATGCCAATACTTCTGGATCAAAACATAACCTAACTGACATAATTTCTGAAAGATCTATGTAACTTTTTATGATTCTCATTAATAAACATGATGAAAATTCATTGGCATTGCAAATTCTTCATTGTAAAATGAAAGATTAGACCAAATAAAAATATAGTGCTAACTTTAAATCTCATGTTTTGAAAATAAACATTCCACTTCCATTTGTGAGGCAGAAAAAAAAATCTCAGAAGCATCATCATAAATGTGACTTCGCAGAAGTTAAAGTCATAAATTACTTTCATAACATTTTGGGGGCTAAAATATAGAAGCTAGGATTTGTAAAAGTTGGAAGTTTTTGTGTGACAAGAATTTCTGATTATTATTTAGTCATGAAGTATGTTGAAAGGGAAATAAAAAGTCTATTGTTTAGTTTTCACCCCAAATGGATATAAAAACTCTATTAATATGAAAATATATTTACAATGTAATGTTACATTTAAATAATTTAACCGAGCAAAACTCTACAATGGGAAGGGTATAGAAATTTCTTAACATTGAAAGCACAGATAATTATTTCTTATGCAAGATTCTCATTTCTTTACTCCAGTCACTTTGTATTACTGAGTACCTACATCTAACTACAAGCTATCCTTCTCATTCAGCATTTCCTGACAATAACCAATGAGGTTCATAAATGTCTAAAACATCGAACATCAACATCTATCATCAATATTAGAAAACCGTGAAAGGTGATTCTGAAATGTTTAAAGACTTACTTATGCACTTAATCATTATATGAATAGATAGATAGTAAAATGGTTTGTGTTTTGCTGGTTCTCAAAAACAGACATTTAATACCATTGTTTATGGAAAACACATATTTTACCAAAAACACAATTTCTATGCCTACAGCTTTAATAGAATTAAGAACTAATAAAGGGAAAAAAGTTATCTTTGGAGAAATGTCTATTAAAGTCTTTAGCCTAAAATTAATCAAGAAGTTAGATTTTTTAATATTAAGTTGTAAGAGTTTGTTGCATATTTTGGAAATTAACCCTTTAATGGCTTACAAATATTTTCTCATCCTGTAACTTGCCTTTCACTTTATTGATTGTTTTTTTTGCTGCACTTTTCATTTTGATGTAGTCTCGCTTGTCTATTTTTCTTTTTGTTTTCTGTTTTTAGTATTAAATTCATGAAATAATTGACAAGAGCAATGTTGTAAACCTTTTTGTATATTTTCTTCTATAATTTTTACAATTTTAGGTCCTATACTTAAGTCTTAAATCTATTTTGATTTAATTTTTGTGTATGCTTTAAGATAAGTTCCAATTTTATTCTTTTGCACATGGATACCAAGTTTTTCCAGCTCCAAAGGAAACATACAAAATGTCAACAGGTATATGAAACAAAGCTGAAAGTCACTAATCATCAGAGAAATGCAAATCAGAACCAAAATGAGATATCTCACATCTCCTAAGATGGCTATTACTAAAGACAGAAGACAGATGTTTGGAGTATGCGGGTAAATTAGAACACTTGCATGCTTTTAGTGGAAAAGCAAGACGGTATAGCTACAATGGAAAACATACAGTTGATCCTCCAAAAAAATAAAATAGGACAAATATATGATCTAGCAATACCACTTTTAGTTGCTAAACCAAAATAATCAAAATCAGTATCTTGAATAGATATTGCTGCTCCCATGTTCTTTGCAGCACTATTCATAATAGTCCAACAGTGGAGACAACCTAAATGCCCACTGACATATGAATGGATAAAGAAAAGGTGATAAATACATACGATTAAATACTGTTCAGATTTGAAAATCAATAAAAGCTTTGTTAGTGCAACAATATAGATGAACCTTGAAGACACTACATAAGTTAAATAAACAAGTGACTGAAGGGCAATTATTACATAATTTAACTTATATGAGGTAGCTAAAACAGTTAAAGAAGCAGACAGCAAAAGAATAGTTGCCAGGGGCAGTGAAGGTAGAGGTGAAAGACAAGTGCCAATCAATGGGTCTAAAGTTCACTTTTGCAAGATATAAGTTCCAGAGATCTGTTGTACTACATTATGCCTACAGTTAAAATATTGTAATGTATACTTAAAAGTCTTGAGAGAGTAAATCTATGCTAAGTGTTCTAAACCCAACAAAATAAAAATAATTTTAAAAATATACACAGTATTTTCCCACAAAATGGGAAAAAAAAAATTTGCCAACTGTATAACTGACAAAGTTCTAACATCTAGAATCTACAAGAAACTCAAATGCACTGAAAGGGAAAAAGCAAACAGCCCCATTAAAAAGTGAACAAAAAACATGAATAGACACTTCTCAAAAGAAGATATATGGGCAGCCAACAGACTCATGAAAAAGTGCTTACCCTCACTAATCATCAGATAAATGCAAATCAAAACCACATTGAGATACCACTTAACCTCAGTAAGAATGGCCATCATTAATAAAACAAACAACAACAGATGCAGGCAGGGTTGGGGAGAAAAAGGAATGCCTCCACATTGCTGGTGAGAATACAAACTAATGCAGTCAATTTGGAAGACAATGTGGCAGTTTCTGAAAGATCAAGAAAGTGACCTTCCATATGACTCAGCAATCCCCTTATTGGGAATATATTCGGAGGAACTCAAGCAAAGACCAAAGTACCATGTGTTCTCATAAGCAGACCTTGAACAATATTCATAATACTGTAGGAAAGAAATTGGCAGTAGTAGGAAACTGCCAGGTGAGGGAGGGTGGGATTGGCAGTTAAGGAAACTGCCAGAGGATGGAGGGGTACACATCATCAACAAGGGTTCCTGTAAAATGACATAATGAACATTTGTATACCTAACTTTGAATTGTACCCCACATCTTTAAAATAAAAAAATAAAAAAGGAATATATTTTATTGTATTTTATCAATTTTCACTTTAAAATATAAGAGCATAATTTAGATTTTATTTGGAAAATTCTATCCACATTCTTCTACTCAAAAAAAGTGTTGATCTATATTCACACATTTGTTCACCCTATTGAATTTAATTATCTTCTTTTCAATTTACATTAAAATATTATAGCAATTTGATAAGGAGAGAAATCTTCGAATAATTAGAGTCTAACATTTAAAAAAAGATGTTCTGTATCTATTGATTTAGGTCTTAATATAATGTTATAATATTGTAATTATTAAATATTTGTTGGGTTTTTTTTTTTTTTTTTTTTTGGAGTTGGAGTCTCATTCTGTCGTCCAGACTGGACTGCAGTGGCCGCTCCCGGCCACTGCAGCCTCGACCCTCTGGACTCCGGTGATCCTTCCGCCTCAGCCTTCCAAGGAGCTGGAACTACAGGCGCGCGCTACCACGCCCGGCTAGTTTTTGATTTATTGTGGAGATGAGGTCTTGCCAAGTTGCCCAGGCGGGTCTCGAACCCGTGGGCTCAGGCAATCCACTCACCTCAGCCTCCCAAAGGCGCAGGATTACAGGCTGAGTCACCAAGTCCGGCTGTTATTTATTTTAAAATTTTCTGTCAATTTTATTGTTATTTTAAACATCATTTTTCTCATTTTATCTTGCCATTAGGTTTTTCAGTTTAAAACGGACACTAATTTATATGCATTTGTTTAATTTCTTATAACATAACATTACTAACTTCCTTTTTAGTTCTAATAACTTTATTTCTGGTTAATTTTCTTGGAAATTTTAGGTTAAAATGTCAGAACTTTTGAAAGCAATGATATATTTACTTAAATTCTCTCTGCATCTCTCTCACCACACACACAGGTGCACACATATACACGTAAGTGTATATGTGTATGTGTATGTATAGAGGTATGCGTGTGTCTATACATATATATATCTTTATTTATTTTCCTTTTGTTTAAATAAGATAACAACAACCAATAAGAGTAATAAATGTTGTCAAATTTCTGATTTTTTAATGCTGTTCTGGTTATTTTTTGCCACATAAAAACTTACCCAAATCTAATAAGCTGGATGTGTAGCTCACACCTATAATCTCAGTAATGTGAAAGGCCAAGGTAGGAGAATTTCTGAGCCCAGGAGTCTGAGACAAGCTTAAGCAACATAGTTAGTTCTTGTCCCTTCAAAATCATTTAAAAATTTAAAAGTTTGCTAGGAGTGATGACCTGCACCTGTAGTCCCAGCTATGCTGGAGTCTGAGGCAGAAGAATCACTTGACCATAGGAAGTCAAAACTGTGGTGAACTGTGATAATGTCAATGCATTCCAGTCTGTGTGACAGAGTGAGACCCTGACTCAAATATGGGTTAAAACCCAAATCTTAATTGTTAAAAATGTTTTTTCTTTTTTTCCCCTTTTTTCTTTTTCTTCTTTTTTAAAATTTCTATTTATTTATTTACTTATTTATTTACTTATTTATTTATTTAAAATATGTGGGGTATAATTCAGGGTTAGGTATACATATGTTCAGTGCCCTTCCCTCACCCGATATATTCCCACTACTGCCAATCGCACATCACCCCCCCGGGGCAATTTTCCACTACTACCAATCTTTTTCTTATAGTATTATGATAATTTTTCAAGGTTCGCTTCTGAGTGAGAATATGTGGTTCTCAGTTTTTTGTTTCTGTGATAGATCACTCACTATTATAAACTCTAAGTCCATTCAGGTTGATGTGAAGTTCATGATTTTGTCCTTCTTTATGGCTGTGCAATATTCCATCATGTATGTGTATCACATTTTTTAAAATCCAGTCCTCTTTTGATGGGCAGCACAGTGGGTTCCATGTTCTTGTGATTGTGAACAATGCTGCAATAAACATACATGTGCAGGTATCTTTTTTATAGAGTGATTTGAGTTCATCTGGGTATTTTCCCAGTAGGGCGATTGTGGGGTCATATGGAAAGTTGATTTTTAGAACTTTTAGGAATTGCCACACTGATTTCCACAGTACTAATTTACACTCCCATCAATAGTGTATAAGTGTTCCCTTTTCGCCACATCTTCTGCAGCATCTGTTATTTTTTGAGTTATTGATGATAATATCCGAACTGGAGTCCCACCTAGAGAAATCAGACAAGAGAAGGAAATCAGGGTTATCCAAATAGAAAAAGAGAAATTCAAGTTATCCCTCTTTGCGGATGACAAGTAGCTATACCTTGAAAACCCAAGAGAATCTGTCAAAAACCTCCTTGCACTGATAAAGGACTTTGGCAAAGTCTCAGGGTATAAAATAAATGTGCAAAAGTCAGTCGCATTTCGATACACCAACAATAAATAGAACCCCAAATAAAAAGCACACTCCCTCCTGTTGGGAGCCGGCCACGGAGGCCCACTGAGCGTTAGGGATCAGGAAGGGCCATAGACCCCCAGACCACCAGGATGTGCTCGGGAGCTGTTGACCCATTCCCTCCCTCCTTTTCCATTTGGCACAAACTACCAAGAAAAGCTCCAGCTGGCTCTAACAGAAAACTCTGAGACTGGAATGTACACAGCTAACCTAGGAGTCTATTGTTCCCATTCCCCATGGCTTATGGTCTTTTGCTTTATCACAGTTTAAGTTTGGCTTTGAGTCACATTGAGGAGCCTTAGTACAGGTCACAGGTTCTCTTGATGCGACTTTTAGAAATTTATAGATATAGGTTTTAGAAAATAGTTTATATAGATTAAGAAAATTTAAGTAACCATTTTATTATAGAAGTATGGTTAGTTCAGTTTGATTTAGGGGGGGCCAGTGAAGTTTCAATTAGGGCAGCTGGTGCTAGGAGAGTGTAACCATAGCAGTAATTGTTTTAATAAAAACTAGTTTGAATTAGTACATAATAGTGGAAGTTAATAATTCACTATGGTGGTTTTGGGTTTAGACCTTGAGTGATGTTAATTCAAGATGATGTAGTTGTAATACAATTAAGGGCACGTAAGAAACTGGTTTGGGGAACATTAAGCTAGCATAAGATACAAAAAGACAATTTATGGTTGTTCTTCCTCATGGTCTTCCTTATGTATGAAAGAACATATGCTTGAGAGTGGGGGGTGTCCTTTGCGCACCTGGACCTATTCATGTGAAAGGCACATGTTACCTTTGTTTGCTGTGATGATGACTTTGCAGAGTTTGGGGATAAAAGTCCTGAGATTGCACCCATTAAACGGCTTCTGGTCACTTGAGCAGGAGTCCAGTCTCTTTCTTTCTTCCCTCTTCTCTTTCTCTTTATCTTTCCAGAATAATTGCCGATGCTGCCACACCTTCCAAGAGACCCCCTAAATCTCTCTGCAGGGGCTGGCCCCCCGCACCTTCCCATTCACAATAGCCACAAAAAAAATGAAATACCTTGACATCTTTCTAACCAGAGACAGGAAAGACCTTTACAATGAAAACTTCAAAACACTGCTCAAAGAAATCAAAGATGACACAAACAAATGGAAGAATACTCCATGCTCATGAATTAAAAGAATCAAGATTGTTAGGATGTCCGTCCTACTCAAGGCAATGTACAGATTTAATGCCATACCTATTAAATTACCAGCAGCATTCTCCTCAGACCGGAAATGACAATACAAGAATTCATATGGAAACATAAATGACCACAAATCGCCAAAACAATCCTCAACAATAAATAAAATAAATAAATAAATAAATAAATAAATGAGGTATCACACTTCCAGATTTTAAACTTCATTATAAAGCTACAATCATCAAATCAGCCTGGTATTGGCACAAGAACAAGCATATAGACCAATGGAAGAAGATAGAGATTCCAGAAGCAAAACTTCAATTTCTCAACCAACTCATCTTTGCCAAAGCCTCTACCACCAACCACTGGGGAGAGGAGAACCTATTCGTTAAATAAGGTGATGGGAAAACTGGCTGACCATATGCAAAAATTTAAACAAGACCCCTACCTATCACAATACATAAAAATCAACTCTAAACGAATCAAAGACCTAAATGTAAAGTCTCAAACTTAAGAACCTTAGAAAATGCAGGAGACACCCTTATGGAAATTGGAACTGGCAACCAATTCCTGATGAAAACCCCAAGTGCCCATGCCATAAGACATAAGTTAGACATATAGGACCTCATCAGACTGACAAGCTTCTGCAAAGTCAAATAAAACACCAAGAGAGCAGGGAAACAGCTCACAAACTGGAAAAAAATATTTGCCACTGTATGTCTGACAAAGGCCTAACATCTGGGATCTACAAGGAACTCAAACGTGCTAAAAAGAAAAAAACAAACAGCCCCATTAAAAATTGACAAAAGATATAAATAGACTCTTCTCAAAAGAAGACATATGAGCAGCCAACAGATACACACACAAAAATGCTCAACCTCACTAGTCATCAAAAATATTTCAAAAATATTTTACTACTTTTCCTAACCTCTATTAGAGTCAGAAATTCAAGTAGGCCCTGACTAGTTGTTTCCGTCTTGAGATCTTAATGTGGTTACAGTCAGATGTTGGCTGGCAGGTGTTGGAGTGGTGGTAGTGGTGAAGAGCATTTACCTGAATGCTGGTCAGATGTCTCTTATAGACTCTCCATGTGGTCACTCTGCCTGGACAAATTTGTTCTTCCTCTAGGAATAGCATCCTTAGAGCACTTAGATTGCTTATTTCTCAACCTGAAGTCTTCAGGAGTAAATATTACAGAGAGCAAGTAAGAAACTCTAGTACCTTTCATGATCTAGCCATGAAACCTAGATCATATCACTTCTTACATATGCTCTCGACTAATAAAAAGTCCATTCTCATTCATGGGAAGAAGAACCAACTCAATCTCTTGACTAGATGGTTGTCAAACAGTTGGTAGCCAGATGTTAAAATTATGACGTTTATTATTTCATGAGGCTTTTTTTCTTTTTTCTTTGAATAAACACTCTTGATATTGAGAATATGTTCCTCTATTTATAGTTTATCTGAATATTCTATTTATTTTAATTTAAATGAATTTTTTAAAATTCTGTAACTTCTATCGATATGATAAAGTACCCCTCCGTCCCACAAAAATAGTGTTGCTTGACTATTCTACTCTCACTGTGCAATTTTCTCTCAGACTCGGTCTGCTAACTCCTTCTTCTTTTCCTTCAAAAGTATAAATTCTCAGGCTCAACTCTCAGTCAATAATCGTGCTTCCTAGTTCCCTGCGACAAAAAAACTATCAGAAGGCATATGCAATATAATTTCGTCATGTAATGTGTCCTTATAAGCTCTACTCCCATATGTCTTTCCTCCAGTTACAATGGATGAATTTCTTCTTCTACTGCCTTTTCTCCTCTAATTCTGTACTAGATCCCATCATTTGTACCAATTCCAAGATTTTGCTTCTCCAATTAATTACATTCTTTTCCACATTATTCAATTTTATTTTCTACAGAATCCTTTCCATCAGAATAGAAATACACTAAATGTTTCATTTTAAAACGTAATACTACAAATCTGTATGTCTTTTACTTATCATCCTGATTCTCTTTACAAGAAAATACTTTGAAAATTTTTACTAAACTAAGGGTGATGTCTCTCTCTGAACCAATTTCCCCTCTGGGTATATAGATACAAGTATTTTTTTTCCACACAGTTCCACTGAAATTGCTTTAGTCTCAGTCAACAAGATGATGCTGAATTCAATAATTATTACTTAGTTCTCACCTTAGCTTACCTTACTGCAGCATCTGACACAATGATACACTCCTCAAAAGACTTCTTCCAGAATTTTGAATTCAAACATAGGTTTATTTCTCATCAACTTATTTTGTCTTGTGAGATATTAAAAATGTGCATGAGGTTCAATTTTAAGTTTTATAAGTTATTTTGGTTGAAAAACATTAAATATTAGGACAAAAGTATGCTTAATAACAAATTCATTTAAAACAAACCACTTCTATACATAAACCATAATGTAGTTCATATGCAGACTATATATACCATAGTAATAACTGTGTATACAGACTGATAATTTCTCCATATTTCTTTATCCTTCCAAAAAATTAATAAAAATGACTTAATATTATGCAAACAGAATGCCATATAAACACATATTTAAAACACGTGCACACATAAGCACATTTGTATTTGTTTAGTTTTTTCCCCACGTGAAATTTTTTTTTGTCAGAAGATGGTATCACATAAAAGACCTCCTCATAATGTAAATTGGGAAGCTTTTCATCAAGATCTCTAACCTTGACTAGTTTAATTAACATAGGAATTACCTGTTCTTAATGATAGCTAGGATTCTTTCATCTTACCTTACACTTGGGAAAAAAAGTATTAGGGGTAGTTCTGCAATCCATTTCTCCCTTTATCAGGACAACCAGGAAAAGTAAGAAAGATGATCTAGTCAATTCCCCTTATAAGATGCTAATGATATGTCTCCTGAAAACATATAATGCTATTTACTAGTGGAGAGTCCTTGTCGGACTTGTCTAGGTTAGATTATGCTAAACCTCCTCAGAGTCTACGGATTTATGGGACCTGGCTCCCTGGGATTTTCATGTAAGCTATGTAATTATTGGAGGAAAACAGGAGGTGTTTCATAAGTGAGATAGCTTCCTTTCTGTAAGTAAAGCCTGCATGCCTTACTCATAAACCTCATGCGTTAAGTCTGGGCCAGAAACCATTCAAACACTGCAGGAAAGGATCCAAGAGAAGGCATTAATGTCCTGGACCCTGTGCTCTTCTGTGGTTGCAATTTCTTGCATGCATATAATTTTTAAAATGCTTGAAATTGCTATGATTTATGACTCTTGTCAGATTTAAATGTCTAGCACTTTGCATGATATTGCCAGGCTTAATTTCAGTTTTAAACTTTGCAGAGTAGAAGAGTTTAACAATTTGTCCAAGACCAAGATAACATTTCCTGGATGCATATAAGCAGCAAATTATTAAGATTAATATTGTGTAGCCGGGCTTGGTGTCTCAGCCTGTAATCCCGCGCCTTTGGGAGGCTGAGGTGAGTGGATTGCCTGAGCCCGTGGGTTCAAGACCCGCCTGGGCAAGCAAGACCACATCTCTACAATAAATCAAAAAAATTAGCCAGGTGTGGTAGCGTGAGCCTGTAGTTACAGCTACTTGGAAGGCTGAGGCGGAAGGATCGCCAGAGCCCAGCAGGTCGAGGCTGCGGTGGCCGGGAGCGGTCACTGCACTCCAGTCTGGGCAACAGTGAGACTCCAACTAAAAAAATAAATAAATATTGTGAAATTCAAATTAAAAAAAGCCAATTTTGTATATAGTGAATGATTTTAAAGTTTTGAATGAATGAATGTTGAAGTAAAAACCAACCCCTGAAAACAAGAGTAAAATAAAATAGAAAAAAAATGATATCCTGGAGAATCCTATAGATTAACAAAAGATAAGAAGCAATTGATCCCAGTATAAATCAGTAGCAAGGTACTAAGGAGTATTTGCTACTTCATAACATTTATAATATACATTTTATGTAGAACATGCAGAAACAATCTAAGTAACACACAAAATATATATACTTTAATTCATAAAAAAGAACTAGTAAAAAATTTAAACAATGATATTTCAGTTTCTCCCTTTGTTGATTATGCATGAAAAGTCAGGCCACAGTAACTATACTTAATGAACAATCATTAATCACCAGTGGCAGACACTAGCAATAAAGGCAGAATACATGGGAAGAATTACAAACTGACTGTAAGAATTGCCTTGAAACTTCAAGTTCTTTGAAGTGTTGGAAAAGTTCATAAAGGCACCAGATGTAAAAAAGTAAAAATGTAACTTTAAAATGTGACCAATTCATAAAGAACATGTGTTTTCTCATTTATCCTTTTGGATGTCTTAAGCTCTTACTCTAGTGGATTCTCTGAATCTCTGGTGCAGAATGAATAACAGCTTTGAATTAGAGTCACAGTGAAGAAGTTAAATTTTTCTTCATATTATCTGCTTAAGGGCAGAGATTATATTATCTATTTTATATATTTACTCTAGTGCCCATCAGAATACCCAGAATTAAATAGAAGTTAAATAAAGGTTTGTAGCATGTACATGTGAGAAAATAAAAAGAAAGGGCAGAATGGCTACATTTAAAAGCTCATTTCTAAAATAATTTTTTTTTTTTTTTTTTTTGAGTTGGAGTCTCACTCTGTCGCCCAGACTGGAGTGCAGTGGCCGCTCCCGGCCACCGCAGCCTTGACCTGCTGGGCTTGGCGATCCTCCCGCCTCAGCCTTCCAAGTAGCCGGAATTACAGGCATGTGCTACCACGCCCGGCTGATTTTTTGATTTATTGCAGAGATGAGGTCTCGCTGCCCAGGCGGGTCTCGAACCCGTGGGCTCAGGCAATCCACTCACCTCAGCCTCCCAAAGGTACGGGATTACAGGCTGAGCCACCGAGCCCGGCTAGTAATAATTTTTTTTAAGAGTAGTTGTCATGTATCCACAAGGCAGTTGTATATTCTTGTTTAATGTTTTGTTTGGTTATCACTATGCCCATCACAGAATATTGCAAATTAACGTAAATCATGTTTTAATACTTATATAAATGCAAGAGAAATATTTTCCTGATTAAATCACAGTTTATAAGAGCATTGGAAGTTTTAATTCAACACGCTGATTCAAGTTAGCATAATATTTAATGGTATAGACTCAAATTACATAAGCCAATATATTGCTAATTAGGATTAGCAAAAAAAAGCCTTATACTCTAATACAATTCCAAAAAAACAAAAATCATAATGCTCAGGATAAAAAAACAAGTTATTAGTACATAGCCTTAGTAATCTGTGGCTATGGTTTTCATGAAATCAATGTACTGCAATATATAGCTTGGGAATAATCGTTCTCTTACTTTTAATTTTTTTAATTAATTTATATATTCAGTGGCAGGATCTTGCTGTATGACTCAGTCTGGTCTCCATCCTTGAACTCAAATGATCCTTCTTTCTCAGCCTTCCAATAGCTAGGACTACAGACATATCCACTGTGTCTGGTCTTTTACATTTCAATATTTTAAAATTTATAAAATACTTTTAAACTAAGAGAGATTTATATTGCATTTTTAATATAGCCAAGAAAAATATTTTTAAACTACATAGTCTAGGGAATACATATTAAATAAGGAAATTAAGCTCAAGATTCATTCAGTGCTTTCGTCACTTGTTAAATATATATTGAAAGTCACTGTAAGGAGGTTAAGAAAACATTTAGATACTTAAAATGAGTTCAAGTTGCTATCTGAAGCAAATGGCATCCCAAGAGACCAAAACTTTAGATATAAATGTTAAGCAAAATTTGTAATACTTATGGAATATATTAAAGGTTTTATGAATAGAATTTGGGTGAGTATAGGGAGTGGAAAGATAGTTGAGGCTGAGACAATGCTCGCTGAATACTAGGTACTCATTTTTATTGCTAGTCTTTGCAGGTGGGTCTGGGCATTGGAAAGGATTCTGGCCATTGGACTCTGCTACCTTTGAGATGTGTCATTTTTAACTTTTAAAATATATTTAAGAGATAAAAGTGCAGATCTCTTACATGGATATATTGCCTACTGATGAAACCTGGGATTTTGGTGTAGCCAACACCCAAATAGTGACCATTGTAGCCAATAGGTAATTTGTTAACTGTCACCCCCCTCTCCACTACCTACCCTTTGTAGTCTCCAATGTCTATTATTCCATTCTGTATGTCCTTGTGTATAAATTGTTTGAATCCCACTTATACGCGATTACATGTGGTATTTGATGGTTTCTGAGTAATTTCACTTGGGAAGATGTCCAGTTTCATCCATGTTGATGCAAAAGATATTATTTCATTTGTTTATATGGTTAAGTAATATTCCATGGTATGTGTGTACACATATAAATGTGGTATATGTATATGCATATATATAATCTTTAATATATTATCTTAATCTAATCATCCATTAATTATCATTTAAGTTGATTCTGTATGTTTGCTATTGTGAATAGTGCTGTGACAAGCAGATTTGTCACTTTTGCTTTAAAGTAGTTAAGAGCTGTGTGCATCTCAATTTATCTCTTTTCCAGTCACTGTGACATTGTAAGATATGATGTAACTCAGATGATGATATCGGATAATATGGTATCTTGGTAAGGAACATGAATTTCTAAATCACTAAGAACATGATGGTCCCATCAATCCCTGTCAGATATGTGTTAGCTAGAAATAAACTTATAATAAATATCTCTCTTATGAACAAATATGGAGAACTTTTTAACAAAAATCATCAAATATTATATATATAAATTACAACACAGTGAGAGTTTACTTCAGCTATGCATTGTTGATTTGTTAATTTAACACTTGGAAATCACTACATGTAATTCTCCACGTAAACAGAAAGAAAAAATAAAACCATTATCTTGATAGATGAAGAAAATAAAATTAAATATCACATGCAAATCATAATTCAAATACAACACCTCTAATTATACTGAATGTAAACGGAAACTTTCCTCCTCTAATTAAGACTATACAGAAAAAATTTTGTAGTTCTTGAACTTAATAGTGAAATGCTGAATTGTTGAAATTGTTTATTCCAAATAGCGAATGAAGTAAGGATGCCCACTATCATCCTTCTATTAAATGTTGTAATGGAAGATTGAGCAAGTAAATTGGGCAGCGAAAATAAACAGATGTCATAAAAGTTGGAAAGAATGAATATTCCCAGATGACACAGATGCCTAAGAAATAATAATAAAGGAATTACAGACAAACTAAAGGAAGTAAACATATTGCTAGCAATATCATTGGATAGAAAAAATTTACAAATACTATCAACAAACAGATAATATTTTAAAGTAGTACTGTTTATGATAGGACTAACATACATCAAAAGCTCATATACAATTTTAGCAAACTATAAAACATTAAATGGGGAAATATAGACTAAATTTATAATTTAAAAACTTTGAGAATAGTTTTCCCCAAATTTATCTACAGATTCACCACAATTTAAATTCAAGTCTATGTAGGATTTGTTTTTTTCTTTTCTAAACATTACAAGCTGAATCTAAAAGATACATAATATTTTAAAAGAAAAATCCTGAAGAAAAAAAAGAATAAAGCTAGAAGATAAAAGTACCAAAATGAGGACCTATAATAAGGCAGTTGTAACAAGGCAAATTTGTGTGGCATAGAGATATCGTGCCTTACAAATGAACCAATTGAACAGAATAGAGAGTAAAAACAGAGTCACACTTATGTTCACTGGATAATGACAACTGCAACATAGTGGCACAAGGTCTGGGGTAGGAGAGAGGAGGATGGGATAGGGAATAATATCCTTTTAAATAAGGGGCACTGAATGAATTGGATAAACATATATATATTATATATTATATATATATATATATATATATATATCCCTGTTTTCATAATGTCTAGTCCAAATGGCCTGTGGATGCAAAATTGAAATGCAAAAACATAACTTTTATTAGAATAAATAAGAAAATATGTTTGACTTTGGAGTATGTATGCAACATTAAATGGACACAAAAATGTAAACCATATGATAAAAATATGACACATTAAATTATAAAAAATAAGAAAAACAGACTATTAAGAAGACACTGATTAGAGAGAAAAAATGCAACTAAATTATGGGTTAAAAAATCCCAGATGTTTATTCAACAAAATTATGTATCCCAAACATATAATGAATTTCTATAACTCCATAAGAAAAAGGCAGATAGCACCATAGAAAAAAGTGGGCAAAATACTTGAAAAAAATCACAGCAAAATGAATTCAAATTTCTAATAAACATATGATTATGTGCTTTTCCAAGCAATAGAAGCCACAATGTAATTTCATTCCACTCTGCCAAAATGTCAACAACTAACCGACAAATCAATTAAACCACCAAGTGTGGATAAGGATAGAAAACAACTGAAACTTCCATTCACTTCTAATGGGAGTATATATTTACAAAACCACTTTGGAAAATGGTTTGGTCATATTGACTAAATGCACATTTGTGTAAGTTATAATACCGGACTTCCAGTCTGGTTCATTACAGACTCTACAGAAATGCATACATGTTTCACTAAAAGATTCCTGTCCACTTGATTTTTGCAGTGTTTATGATGATAGGCCAAATTGCAGAGTAACCTAACACTTATTCGTGGGAGAACAGATAAATACATTGGAGGGTATCATAGAGGATTAGGGATGAAATATTTACAGCTACATATCACCTTAGGGACATTTCTCACAAATATAATGTTAAGTGAGAAAAAAGGTACACAGTCAAACTAACCTATGCTTCTAAAAATAAAGATAATGATTATTGATAAGAGTTGTGACTAAAAGGGAGGTTTCTCCTTTGCTTGTAATGTTTTGATTTATTTTCTGGTTGAAGAATAGATTTGTTTAATATATGAAATGTTTTGTCTTGTACATTTATGATACAATATTCTTTCGTCCCCATCAAAACCAAATTCTTCAAATATTTCCCTCTTTTTCTAGCTTTTCATGCATTCCTCAATTTTTCAATCTATTCCAGTCTGTATTTAAATCTGTTGCTAAATCCAGCTGAAATGTTGTTGCCTTATCTCAGTTTATGTCTACTTCTGTATTAACTGGGTAATAATCAGTGTTGTTGGCTGTCCCTTTGTTTTTAAAAATTCTCTTAAATTTCCTTTCATTAAACTAGACTTATTTTGGTTTATTCTAATATCTTCTACTTGCTTATTAAATATAGGTGTTCATGACGATAGACATCTTCTAAATTTCTCTTCTTTTTTTTATAAATTGGAAAAGATAGTATATTTAGAAAGTAAATTAGAGAGAGAGAGAGAAAAAGGAGAGTCTCCTTCCCAAGGTAGAGGAGGGGGTCAAAACAAAGAAAACAAGGCAGCCATAGCTCAAAGAGCACATAGCCTAGCCAGTGCATAGCTGGCTATCTTTTTATCTTTATGATTCACATAGGTAACCCATATCCATATGCATGTGTCCTCTAAATTTTATCCTAAGCCCTAAACTCTAGTTCACTAAACCCAACGAACTACTCATAATTATCCTCTGGGTATACAAAAGTTATTTCAATCCTACCTAAATGTTTTCATGATGCTTCCACCAAACCTGTCTCTCGCCTAGTATTTAAAACCTCAAGGAATGGCCCAGTCATCCCACCATTCTCTGGACCAGAAATCAAGACTTTTTTTGACCTTACTATCTCTCATCTCTATTCCCAATCTATCCTTAAATTCATCAACTGAGCCTTCAAAATAACCTCATACTGATACTTTTCCCATTTACATTACTGTAATTATTCTAATTCAAACTTCAATTATCTTCGACTGAACCACTTTATTTCCTCTTCTGTTGTTCTTTCTGTCTCCACCTTTGATCCCTATTAATCCATCCCCTACAACACAGCCAAAATTATCTTATCAAAACACAAATCCAATCTAGTCTGTAATAATCTACCCAAATCCCTTCTATAAGGGTGAAATAGCTAAGATATAGTGACAGTCATCAGCAATAGCTGCTGCTTTCAGCACAGGGCTGGGTCCTTCATAGGAAATTATTCTTGGTCTAAACGAAGGACCTCACCATCCTCAGGAGCTTCTCCCAGGAAACAAATCCCATCCCAGAAAACAAGCCTTGACCAGTGACTGAGTGATACAATGCTGAATTTAGTATAACTCCGAAGGACCATGTCACATTCAGTTTCTAATAAATTAGGCTGTGACTTTCAGTTGGAATTGCTTGGCAACTCATCTTCTTCCTTTGCCTAGTCTTGTCTTCTTTTCTTTTACTTTTTCCATATAGACCTCTGTTTGTGGGTGCATTTCCAGAAAGTCATTCTAAGACACTCTCATTCTTCAAGATTAAAAAGCATCACATTGTTTTCATTGCTTTTAGTGAAAAAAGAAAAAACCAAATCTCTCAACTTGGTTTACTCTACATTTCATGGGTTTTCCCCTGCCTATATTGTTTACCCTAAACTCCAGTTTCATGCACAAAACTTCAGTTTTGTAAATCTAGATGGCCTGCCACAGAACAATGTTTGCATTTGCTATTCTCTCTGCCTGGAATGCCCCTCCTCCCTCTACACATTGATAACTTTTAATTCTTCAGATGTCAATTATTTCTTACAGGAAATCAATATCCATGGCTCCCTAGGCTAGCTCCCTTTCCACTCTTTTCTCTTCTTGCTACACCTCAATTGCATGCTATCCTAGGAGTCAGCAAACTCTGGCCCACAGGCAAAACCAGTGCATACCTGGTTTACTAAATACATTTTATTTTTTGTTTTTTTTAAAGCCATGTCTGTGGGTTTTACCCATAACTGCTTTCATGAGAATGACACAGTTGAGTAGTTGCTAGGTTCTATAGAAGATGCAGAACATTCAGACTAAAATATTTACCATGTGGCCTTTTACAAAAAATGTTTGCTCATCATTGTTCTTGTTCTAAACTGTACTATGTTTAAATATTATATACATTACAGGTGTATGTTTATAATATATATACAAAATGTACATTAATCAATATGAATTACTGTTGCAGTCTCTGGAACTGCACTGCCAGCCTGAGATTCATGCAGTGGTGTCTTGAGAAAAGACCATGGTGACCCCCAAGAACTTGGGGATATCAACAGCCATGGAGCCCCAGTGAATGTTACAGCTCACAGCTCTTTTAGTTACAGCTCTTTCTTGGAAAATCCCAAGTTCTTTTCTCACAACCAATAATTAGGAGCGTGGACACCGAAGAGTGAGTGAGATGGAGTTTATTAAGCAACAGGAAAGCTCTCTGCAGCAAGAGGGAAACTGAAAGTAGGTTGCCAGTCAAGAGGCTGAGCTCAGAGTTTTTATGGGCTTAAAATGTGTAAGTGTGTGCTGATGGGTTATCAAGGCACTCCCAACAATACACCAATCAGAAAGAGACATGATAGTGTAAAACACCAGTTGGGGAGAAGACTGAAAAAGGACCAATCAGGAAAAGGTGCACAAAAAGGGAGAAAGGGTTCAAAAAGGGAATAGATAGTCTCATTTAGGTCCATGGGTTTTTGTTTGGAACTTGCAGTTGAGTTTCTTCAGGCAAAATGGGGAAGTTTTTATGGAGCTACTCCTTAACTGTCTGGCTAACTAGTGTCTTTCTTTCTCCTCTCTCACTACTATATCCATACCATTGGGAAGATTTATGTTCATAGCTGTGAAATAGATCTGATAAAATATTATAAGTAAATACATAGAAATCCACGAGTAGTACATATGTGTCTTATTGAAGTGCAATAGTGTAAAACTGTATTAAACATGCGTAACACTCGAAAAGTAGTCTTCTTTTTAGTTATTTATCAATATGTTAAATAAAACTTATTATTATTGAGGTTGATTGTATGTTTAGAAACTAGTTATATGCTTTATTTGTAAGCTATCTTTTCACTTTCTATTTAATACTTTAGGATCTTGTGATTTTTCAAGTATTCATATGAGTCCTTATTGTTTTTAAAAGACTGATGTTTTGCTATATTTGTTGCAAATATTTTTTAAAGTTTGAATTGATTTTTAAAATGTTTACATACATATTTTACATTGTAATATGGATAATTGTAACATAATTATAAAAATACAAAGGAATATGGACATTATGTACACTTACAAAAGATTTCATTTGATTTAACCCCACATAACTGAAAGAATTATTGTTAACATAATGATCTTCTATACCTTTGCATATTTAAAAGAAAGAAATTTTATATTTTTATTTATGGATATTACATATAGGCTTTTGGGCCTTTATTTTGTTTGTCTTTGCATATTTTCTATATCGAGTATTTTGAGAACACTACAATTTTTACAAAAAGCTACTAGTAATAGCAATGTTAATTGCTGATAGTTATCAAATGGCCTACATGCATTAACACAGCTAATCTTCCCAAAAAACTTATGAGTGAGGAATACTGTGATCTGCACTTACAGATGTGAAAAGAAAGGAGGGTAGAGATGAAAAGTAATTTCCCAAGGTTAAAGGAGAAGCCAGGATTTGAACCTAGATCCCATTCTGAGTTATGGTAAATATTCGATCTTTATGTATATAATAACAAACACTTCTTTGGGGAAAAGAGAAAACACGAGGTTATCATGTAAATATTCGTATTATTTAGTTTTAAAACATTTTTATTAATATTGTTTAATTACCAATGTCTCTGAAACAGTCACTCATTAAAAGTCTTCCTTTTCTAAACAGAAACTGTCTTATACACAAATGGTCATTTCCAAGCTATTAAAGTGAATTTTTTAAAAATCCTTTTTCTATGCTGCAAGCAGAACGATGGACACAGGTCAAATTCCTCAGGCCAGGCTTTGGTGGCAGCCACTACTACCACATTAACCAACTGCACAAAATACATCCAACTCTTGGTCTGATAAATCTCACACCAGAGGCACTTCACACCTGAGGAAAAAGGTTGACATTCTTTTCTACCTTTTGGTGTTGTCACAGTGAGCAAGACAAGGGATCGAGTTGCATTACATGGAACTGGTAGGGTGGCTGTTTGGCAGTACTGTAGAGGTGATTCTCAACTCTGTTTTTGGAACAGTGACATCTGAGGTATAAGTATGTATCAATAAATCATTCATGCATTTTTTTAAAGCACTACAGTTGGATGTCTTCTCACTTCAATTTTATTTGTCTGGTTCAAACATAAATTGTCTTATAATTACCATTCTTGTTTTTCTTTTTAAATTTTTCTATTGTAAAGATGTGGGGTACAATTCAGGGTTACGTATGTAACTTGTCATTGTGCAGGTGAAGTTTGGGCCTCCCTTTGGCCCTCACTTCATTTGGTTTGGGATCAGGTACCCTTTCTAAAGTTAAGTGTCCACTCCCACTTCCCATGGAATTAATCGGCTACTGTCAATCTCTTTCATGTAATATGATGTTTAGGGTTCACTTATAAGTGAAAATATGTGGTACTCAGTTCTTTTTTTCTGTGATAATTCACTATGATAGATTCCAAATCAATCCAACTTGCTGCAAAGTTCATAATTTTGTCCTTATTTATGGCTGAAAAATATTCCATCATTTATATGAACCACATTTTTTTATCCAGTCCAGTATTGATGGGCTAAGGCATAGTTGGTTCCATCTTTTCAATATTATGACCAGTGCTGCAATAAACACGCATGTGCAGGTTATCTTTTTTGTAGAATGATTTGAGTCCCTCCAGGTATATTCCCAGAAGGGGGATTGCTGAATCATATGGAAAGTCAATTTCTAGTTCTATATATTGCCACACTGTTTTCCATAGAGGTTGAATTAGTTTTTACCCCCACCAGCAGTGTGAAAGCATTCCCTTTTCCATGCATCCTTACCAGCATCTATTGTTTTTTGTTTTATTAATTATGACCATTATTACTGGAGTTAGGTTATATCTCAATGTGGTTTTGATTTGCATTTCTTTGATAATTAGTGAGACTGAACATTTTTCATGTATCTGTAGGCTGTTGATATGTCTTCTTTTGAGAATGTCTATTCATATCTTTTGCCCAGTTAGCATAGCTTTTTTTTCCCTTTCAACACGTTTGAGTTTCTTGTAGATTCTGGATGTTAGGCCTTTGTCAGATGCACAGTTGGCAAATAATTTTTCCCATACTGTGGGCTGTCTCCCCAATCTCTTGATTGTTTCTTTTGCTTTGCAGAAGCCTTTTTTGTTGAATGAAGTCCCACTTGTCTATCTTATCTTTTATGACATGGGCTTTTGGAGATTTGACCAGGAATTGGTTTTCAGTTCTAATTTCTGTAAGGGTGTCTCCTGTATTTTCTAATATTCTTATAGTTAGAGATTTTAGATTTAGGTCTTGGATCCATTTAGAGTTGATTTTTGTGTATGGTGATAGGTAGGGGTCCTACTTCATTCTCCTGCTTTCTGGTCAGCCAGTTTTTTCTCACCATTTACTGAACAGGTTCTCCTCTCCCCAGTGGTTGTTGGTGGAGGCATTGTCGAAGATGAGTTGGTTGAGAAATGGAAGTTTTCCTGCCAGAATCTCTATCCTGTTCCATTCTTATACCAATACCAAGTTGTTTTGATTATTATTGCCCTATAATAAAGTTTAAAGTCTGGAAGTATAATACCTCCCACTTTGTTTCTTTCGCTGAGGATTGTTTTGGCTATTCATGGTCATTTATGCTTCTATATGAATTTTTGTATTATTTCTAGGTCTGAGAAGAATGATACTGTTAATTTAATGGACATTGCATTGAATCTGTAGATTGCCTATGGTTGTATGGACATCTTAACAATGTTGTTTCTTCCAATCTATAAGCATGGAATATTTTTCCATTTGTTTGTGTCTTTTCTGAACAGTGTTTTATAGTTTTCATTGAAAAAGTTCTTCATTTCTCTGAATAGGAAGATCCTGAGGTATTTCTTTCTTTTGTATGTGTGTGTGTGGCTATTGTGAATGTGTTGTGTTTTTTATTTGGTTCTCTGCCTGTTTGTTGTTGGTGTATAAGAATAAAACTATCTTTTGCACATTTATTTTGTACCCCAAGACTTTGTCAAAGTCCTTTACCTGTGCAAAGAGATTTTTGACAGATTATCTTGGAATTTTGAGGTACAGGATCATATCGTCAACAAAGAGGAATAACTTGACTTCCTCTTCTCCTATGTGGATACCCCTGATTTCCTTCTCTTGTCTGATTGCTCTAGCTAGGACATCTAACATTATGTTGAACAGAAGGGATGAGAGTGGACAGCCTTCTTTTGTTCCAGTTTTCAGGGGAAATGCTTTCAATTTCTGTCCCATTACAAATATGGTGGCTGTGGGTTTATCATACATGGCACTTACTATTTTGAGGTATGTTTCTTTTATGCCTAGGTGTTCAAGAGCTGTTAATGAAGAAGAGATGCTGAATTTTATCAAATGCCTTTTCTGCATCTAATGATATATTTTTACATCTGTTAATGTACTTAATTACATTTATGTATTGTGGATGTTGAACCAGCCCGGCATCCAGGAGATGAAGACTACTTGATCATGGAGCATGATTTTTTTATATGTTGTTGGTTCTAATTTGCTAGAATCTTATCGAGAATTTTTGCATCTATGTTCATCAGGGACATTGGCCTTAGTTTTCATTTTTGGTTGGATCTTTACCCAGTTTGGGTATCAGTGCTATGCTAGCTTCATAAAATGATTTGAGGAGAGTTATTCCTTTCTCACTTGCCTGGAATACTTTCAACTCCTCCTTGTATGTTTTGCAGCATTCTGCTGTGAAGTTGTCTGTTTCAGGACTTTTTGGTAAGTAGTTTTCTTATGACAGAGTCAACTTCGTGGGTTGTTATTGGTCTAATAAGGGTATCAATTTATTCTTGTTTCAACTTTGGAAAGTTGTGTGATGTCAGAAAGTCTTCCATTACAGTTAGGTTTTCAAGTTTGTTTCCATACAGGAGTGCATAATAATCTCTGATATTCTTTTCTATTTCTTCAGGGTCAGTTGTGACGTGATCTCTTGTATATCTGATTTCATTTAATTGAGGTTTTTCTCTCTTTTTCTTGGTCAATCTGGCCAGGGGTCCATCAATCTTGTTTATTCTTTGAAAGAGCCATCTTTTTGTTTCATTGATTTTTTTCCTATGGTATTTTGGTCTTCTATGCCCAGTATTTGGGCTTTTACTTTGGTGATTTGGATTCATTTGTTGAAGTTAGGATTTTGCTGGTCTTGCCTTTCCAGCTCCCTTGAGTGCTTTGTTAAGCTGTTAACTTGTGATGTTTCTATTTTCTTGATGTGTGTGTGTTGTGTAGAGTTATAAATTCCCTTCATATTACTGATTTCCTGGCATCCCAGAGGTTTTTGTAAGATGTGTCATTGTTTTATTTATTTTAAATAATCTTTTAATTTCTGTTTTTATTTCTGTGTTTCCCACATCATGCTGAGTGTCCATCACAGATGACGCTTAGCTTGACTGGGTAGGAAATTCTTGGATGAAATTGTTTAACTTTGAGAATATTAAAAACTGAGGACAATCACTTCTGGTCTATAGTGTTTCTGCAGATAAGTCTGGAGTGATTCTGACTGGTCTTCCCCAAAGGTAGTCTGAAATTTTTCCCTTGCTGCCTTTGTGTAGGCAAATTACTATCTGTATAGGGAGTTTTTTTTCTCATAAACTATCTTGCAGGGTTTCTTGGAATCTCTTGTAGTTGTATAGTCAGGTTTCTGGACGGGTGATAAATGTTTTCTTGAATTACCTTATGGAATGCTTGTTGCAAAGTGTTTCTGTTTCTCTTTCTGCTTCAGGTATACTGATAAGACATGGGTTGGGCTTCTTGATAAAGTTGCACATCTGTTGGAGTTTATTCTTCTTGTTATTTCATAATTTTGTAAATAAAAGATTGGGCTAATTTCATATTTTGTCCATCCAACTCAGATTATTTCTTGTCAATTCTGCTACCTATCTTGTCAGTTTGTTATTTATTTCTTGGATGGAACTCCTAATTTTATTATTTCTAAATAGGTTTTCTTGAGTCTGTCCAGCTCTGTTGCAATTTTATTGGGTTTTATCTCTTGCATTTCTTGATTTTTATTTATTCTGTATAATGATTTTCTGATCTCTGTAAGTACCTTCTGAGTACATTTTTCCTGTAACTGGTCTTTAGACCCTGTCACTTTTTTGGTACTTTGAACATTATCATTGATTTTTTTCATTGGTTTTTCTTCATTTGTAGAATTTCTCTTTCCTTTCTTTTTAATTCCATTGCTCAATGGGAAATGGGGAAGCAATCACTTCTGATATTTGTTCTACTTTCTGTCCTTCCTTGAACCAGGCCTCCAGGTTTGTTTATTTATGCAATTAGGTTGGGGTGGAGTGTTCTCTCTTTACATTTTTGAGTGCTTACTAAGGAATGGGGGAGGTGCCACATAGAGTCAGAACCTACAATGGGTCACACTGCTTGCTATCTGGTGAATGGATCAGCTGGGACTCATTCTCCATCTCCAAACAATATGACCTTTCAATAGATATGCTTGTGCAGCCCCTGAGTCCAAGATAGAATAAAAGACTGAAAAGAGAAAAGAAGAAAAGAGGGAAAGAAGAAGAAAGAAAATAAGAAAGCAAAACAAAAACAAAAAAGAGAAAAAAATAGGAGGAAATAAAGAGAAAAGCAAGCAACAAACAAACAAAACAAGTGAGACAAAAAGAGAGGGGGAAAAAAACAACAAACCGAAGCAAAACACAAAACACACTGGTAGAGAGTTCTCTGCTTCAGTATATCTCTTTGGGGTGCTCCCTCTCGTGGCAGGTTCTACAACTGCAGTTCTGTTACTGCAGGTTCTCTCTTTATCTGTTGAAACTTGAGCTGTTCTTCACACCCTGCTGCCTGCAATTGATAGTCAGTGCATACCCACAAAGGGGCTGAGGGAATAACTTTACTCAGCATCTTCCAGTCTCTTTCCCCTTTCTTGCCTCTCCCTGCATGATCACAGCTCCTAGAGCATCCAGTTCATGGTGGGGGATGGAGCCTCTGGCCTCTACCCTGTCCCCCAATCTCTTTTGTTGTTGCTGGGGGTGAGGGGAGTCAATTAAGCACTTCCCAGTTTCCCTTTCAGTCAGATACTCTGTATGCCTCTACCACTCAGCAACTTGTTTAGAGCAGGGGAGGGTGGATTGTCTGGGCTCCTTGTCTATTTTTAGCCATCAGGGTTTTTGCTGGGGGGCGGTGCTGGTGCTGAAGGCAGTGGCAGGAAGTTGAGGTTCAGGGTGGTTGTTCTCTGCCACTTCTTCAGGACTGTGGTTCTGGCTCCCTCGTTGTTCTCCCTCCATGGCCTTACTGCCAGTGTCTGGCCTGATGCTGCTGTGGAGGGGCAGGGCCTAGCAATGGCAGTCACTCCAATAGCTTCCTCCTGGAAAGGGCTTTGTTGATTTCAGAAAACGGCCCTCAGTTTCTGCAACCCAGGAAGTGATAAGGTTCAAACAGAACAGCTGTGGCACCCGGCACTTCACCAAGACAGCCCTGGCCACTTGCTCCCAAGTCCTCACCCACACACCCGCTTACACACAGACATACATACAAATTTGTCCTTACACTCACTCACTAACACAGGAACTCAAGCAGTAAGACTGGCTCCACTTCCGTTTTCGTGAAACTGCCCATTCTTGTTTTTCTATGCCACTTTTGAGGCACTCTTAGCTGATTTCATGAGTTTGTGCTCCAAAATAACGTGTTTTTTTTCCTGAACATTCTACAGGCTGTTGACATTTCAATTGCAGTTGGTGGGGTAAGAGGATATAAGGTAAAGAAAATTCTGCTTAGACTATGCATGATCCATGAAGGTGACACAATCTTGATCACAGAATGGGATTTTCTCACACTTTTTTTGGTTTGTGAGATAGTTTATTCTCTACATATGCACATGTGTTTTCTTAGCTGTTTCTGTTTGCTGTAAGCTAGCCTCATCTCTCTGCTGAAAATTCCACTGTGAGAATCTTGCTGGAAATTCACTACTACGACTCTTGAATGGATCACTTGAGCTGTTTATGGTTCCTTTCCTTCTTCCAGAGCCCAGGTAGCAAATAAGATTTTTTAATCTAGTTTCTTAGTCTGGGATTAAACTGTGCACTTAATATTTGCAAGTTTATTCATTTCTATACAAGTTATTTTCCAAAAGGGAAATATACAGAACTACTTCGTGAACTTCCATTTTCAATACATCAACCACAATGCTTGGTTTTCAGAATTCCCACTGATTCAACGAATTTACTTCATTGATTTTGAAGGAAGAGACTGGAGGCTAAGGATACCAATACATATTTTAAAATATATTTGAAATTATCAGCATATCTTTTTATCTGTGTCTTTTAAAAATCATTATCTTCAGTTTTTGTTTAGGTAAAAAAAAAACACACATCTTTTCTCCCTCATTATTAGATATTTTTGCAAAATGAAAGAAGGAGCACAATTTGTCTCATGCATGTTTTAGTTTGGTAAAATAAATCCACCTTGTCTGGGATTCCCCTTATATAAACTCTTGGCTAAAAAAAAAACTACTCCAAATTTAAACTAAAGCTCAAGAAGTAAAATTAAGTATTTTAGATTCTCATCCTTGAGGGCTCATAGATTCAAAAAAGATAATTTTCCATATTTGTAATGAGAGATTAGTCATTTACTGTGAGACAACTTTTCAACAGTGACAAAATGAGCATTATTTATTTAAGTCAGAGCATTAGTTACATTGATGTGCTGTGCAAGCCAAAAAATGACAGAAATTATAAACAGACTAAACTTGCTCTGATTTACTACTGACTGGAAGTTTCAAATACTCCCATAATGGGACTTTTCAATCTGAGAAGTACAATATGTCAAACAGGAAAGTTTGGTACTGAATGAAAATTTGTAATGCTAAAGGAAGAAAAGCAGGGGAATTGAAAGTCATTCATCATTGTAACACTTCCCTGTAGACTAAGCAGAGATAAAGGATTCTGTTCACCACAAGAATTTCCAGTATTTAAAAAGCTGTATCACATCTCTTCTACCACAATATTATATTGGAATGCATGAAGAGTTTGCATATATGAGTGATAGAGTCTACAAGTTTATGAAAAACAGTTTCTGTGACCACCGCAATTGAATTCTGCATTCTAAAGATGAATAACAAGTGAATATTTAAAAAAATGAAAACAGGCATTTAACCTGCAATTTATCTGTCTGACCACAATAAACTGGGTCAAGAGTAGGAAATAATTTTAACCCTGGTTAGCAAATGTATAAAGTACACATCATTTCTGTAGTAAATTGTGGTTTTAGCTTTCTTATTCTATGAATATATGTAATTTTTCTATTTTTAATTGATGTTTCAGTTTTCCACTAATTTTTTTTGTTGTATTAGTTAGGACTCAGAAGTCATTTTAAATTTTGGTCCTATTCAGTATAAACTCTTTGTTATGCAACCACACTCACGTTTGCTGTTCATACTTCAGCATCAGCAGTCCACAATTTATGAACTTTAAAATTTTGTGCACATCCTAAGGAAGATTTGTTCTTTGAGTATTGAAAAAAATACCCAAAATATTGTTTTAAAAACAACAGCTTTAGTATTTATAAAAGGTGGACTAAACCAATTTACCCTAAGAAGAAAAGTTTTTTCATGAATTGCTGTTCTTTTTTTTTTTGAGTCGGAGTCTCACTCTGTCGCCCAGACTGGAGTGAAGCGGCCGCTCCCGGCCAGCGCAGCCTCGACCTGCTGGGCTCCGGCGATCCTTCCGCCTCCGCCTCCGAGTAGCCGGAATTACAGGCATGCACTACCACGCCCTGCTGATTTTTTGGTTTATTGTAGAGATGAGGTCTCACCAAGTTGCCAGGGCGGGTCTTGAACCCGCAGGTTCAGGCAATCCACTCACCTCGGCCTCCCAAAGCGTGGGATTACAGGCTGAGCCACCGAGCCCGGCTGAATTGCTGTTCTGATAAATTTTATTGTAGAAAACATTTTGATGTGACTTGTAAGTGCATTTTGTTCTATGCTTTCTTCGATCTAGAGATTTTGCTTCTAAGCATATATAAGCTAGAATAGAAGTCTTAAATTGGTGTTCATATCCTTGGGATTGTGGGAAGACTCTCCAAAGTGTACAAAGGCAAAAGGATATATGTACAATACACATGCACATATATTTTCAGAAATCCAAACTTTCTATATAATCAGTTCTAAAACTTATGAGTATCTGCTAAAGAGTCAAGATTATTCTTTCTGTTACCCTCTGCTATTTATTTTCCTCCTTTTATATATTTCCATTACGTTTCAACAATAGATGTTACCTTTTTGGAAAAAAAGACACACTCCTGATCTATTTGGAGTCTTACCATGGTTCATTGCCAAGCCCCAAAGTGACTGTGCAAAGGTTGATTTCAGAAGAATGTATTTGAATGTTAACTCAGGTAACTAAAAAAAATTCTGTCTGTATATCCTTCCTTTTGAAAAGAAACTGAAGTTAAAGTAGTAACACTTAGTAAAGCTATGTTTTGTTCATGTTTTCTATGTGAGTGAAAATATTTCAAAGAAAACCAAATCTTCAAGATTCACTAGACAAAATGCAGAATCAAATTTTACCTGATATATTTCAGATCAGTGTGAATTGATATCATTAAATTTTCACCATGATAAATAACATACTTATTGAGTTTACCCAAGTTGTGCTATTACATCCGGCAACCACCAAGTTTTAGTTGTTTTCAGTATCCACCCCCACTCTCTCTCATTCTTGTCTCTCACTCTCTCATTCTCCCTTTCTCTCTCTTGACCCATTGACTGACTTGCTTCAGGTGACGCTACATACCACGTGCCTTCATTAGGTCAGATCCAGATTGAAGAAACACCTGCACTTGAAACAGATGCACTGAGGGATGAGGGAGAATGAAACTTTTCATTGCCCCTTAAAGCTTCTGACTGGCAGCAACTAATTGTACTGCCAATTTATCGGTAGTCTCAGCAAAATTCACAGCCAAATCTAAAACCAATGTCGTAGGAAAACATGGAAAGCCATATATCAGTAGGCAGGAATGTATAGTCCCTTATGGAGACAGCAGTGAGTAACTTGGAAAACTAATATGCTCTACCATCCTTTTTATTTTAAGTTGCTCAATAATTTTAGCTTAACTATTAACAGATAAAACAAGTATGTGCTAGCTGCAAGACAGACTGGTAATTAATATTACATATTTATCTTCCATGAAATAGGTAGGGAATTATGTGATCTTGTTTTTATTATGCATTATGAGATCTTGTTTTTATTAAGGTACTGATTATTCCCTAAAGCTAAAAATAAAAAAGCTGTTAATACATACTTACACATTTGCTAAAGAAAAACTATGCTTTAAGCATCTTGCTAGATTAAGCAACTGTAATTTTATTGATACATTACATTGTTTTATTACATATTATGATAAATATATGACTTAATTTTATTTTATGATACAATAAAATAGATACAAATTATAATTGTATGTTGTTAATTTTGACATTACTGCTTTATCTGACTACTGTCTAAAGACCTCATTTTCTCTGGGGTTTCGCTAAGTGTCTCTCGAACCAATGAGAAAACCTACTCAAGCTTAGTCATACATTACTTATTTCAGGCTAGATATCCCAGTATTCTACTAACATCTTGTGCAAAATGTAAGTGATTATTATTGTTTTTATCCCAGTCTCATAAGCACAGATATGTAATAATTTATATTATCTACTCTCTACCTATTGTCTTAAGAGGAAATTTCTCAAATTTCCCTGGGACAGACAATCTCCTCTTTTCTTTCTTTCTTTTTTTTGAATGGGAGTCTCACTTCATCGCCCAGGCTGGAGTGCAGAGCAACGCTCACAGCCACCCCAGCATTGACCTAATAGGCTCAGGCGATCCTTCTGCCTCAGCCTTCCAAGTAGCCCGAGCTACAGGAGCATGCTACCATGCCTGGCTAGTTTTTGATTTATTGTAGATATGAGGTCTCACCAAATTACCCAAGCTAGTCTCGAATCCCTGGGCTCAGGCAAATCTCTCGCCCTGGCCTCCCAAGGTGGTGGAATTACAGGCTTGAGCACCGCACCCAGCCTATCTTCTCTTTTCTTATCTAAGTATACAGTGTCTGGTTTGGGCTTTCCAAAAACACACTCCAAGACAAAGATTCTAGTAAAAGCTGTTTGTGTTTGTAGGCAAGAAGCACCTGTAGGAGAATGTGAAAGTGATTTAGTCAAGGGACACATCCAATAGCTGATGTGTAAACTTAAATAGCCATCACAGTAGGTACCTGAAGAATTGATAAAAATCTATTCAAAGACCATGAGAACAGCCTATAGTCTGGCAGGGTGACTTTTGTTAAATCTATGAAGTAAAGGAGGAAACTTGGGAGGAACCAAGGAGAACTACTCAAGAAGAGGGGCAGTGAAGCATCTTTTGTAATATCTAGGTTCTACTGAAAGATTCTAAGTAGGCATCTAAAAGAAGCAGGGATCAATTATTTCAGAACTGGTTATTAATTTCAAAGCAGGATTAGGGAAAGAAGGGATAGTGACTGTAGATGAGGGCACAACCAGTCTTTGCTTGTCCTTGGTAATTAGAAATTGCTTTTGTATCTTTTGTCAAAAATCAAATGGTTATATTTGTGGGGATCTCTTTCTGGACTCTGCTCCACTAATCTATCATTCTGCCTTTTCACCAATAACCCCACTGTCTTATTAATTAGGGTTTCTCAGTCTCAACACTGATTTCTAGGATGCATAATTCTTTGCTGTGGTGAGCTATCCTGTACTTGTATATTTAGCAGCATCCTTGGCCTCTATCCTCCAGATGCTAATTTCACCTCTCCAATTGTGACAACCAAAATCTTCTCCAGACAGTGCCAATAGTCTTCTGCAGAACAAGATCATCCTTCATTGAGAAACACTGTGTTAGAGTTTTTAAAATATTAATTATAGTTATTTAACTTCCTTTTTAAATAGTTCCAATATCTGGATTTTTTAAAAAAGAAAGTAGTCACTAAAAGAGGTAACTTTTTAGTTTCAGAGAATTTTGTTCCCTCTAGTGGAGAAACTTCAAGAAATATACAACCCATATCTCAAAATTATCGCCCCTTAGGGGCCAATAAACTGAAGTTATAGACCAACCCCTCTGAACTATTAGGCGAAGAGTGGCTGGGGGGGGTAATCGCTCCTGCCTACTCCCACATAGTCATCCCTATCTCCACATTTTAAAAGAATCCAGGCACAGAAATGCAAATACTCACAATCTGAAGTCTGTAAGAGACCACTGAAAATGTCAGTGAAATACTGACAGCATCTGTGGTGTGCATATATACACAAGTGTATATTGGGAATGTAAATTGATAGGATTCTTTTGAAAATGGTTTGCCACATTCAGCGCTGAATACTATATATCCTTCCTTTGGAAAATAAAATGAATACATATGTAATAAGAAAGAGGAAATGGAAGGCTCCATCCTATCCTCTTAAAAGGTGCATTTCTGAGAGTCCCACACAAATCTAATACTTAATAAATCTAATAAAATGAATACATATGTAATAAGCTGAATACATATCTACTCAAAAATCCATTAATTCTAACCCTAGTTATAGGAACAAAGAAATATGTATGTATGTGCACAAAAAATGTACAAGAATGTGCATTCAAAAACATAAGTTGAAAACAACCATAAAATTGATTTTTTAAAACTGGAATAAGCCGGGTTCGGTGGCTCAGCCTGTAATCTCGCACCTTTGGGAGGCTGAGGTGAGTGGATTGCCTGAGCCCGCGGGTTCGAGACCCGCCTTGGCAACTTGGCGAGACCTCATCTCTACAATAAATCAAAAATTAGCTGGGAAGGATCGCCAGAGCCCAGTAGGTCGAGGCTGCGGTGGCCGGGAGCAGCCACTGCACTCCAGTCTGGGCGACGGAGTGAAACTCCAACTCAAAAAAAAAAAAAAAAACTGTGGAATAATTATACATCAGAGCACTTTATTGCAATGCAAAAAACTGCTACATCCAACATGTATGAATCTTACAATGAGAACAGTGACTGAAAATGGCAAGGCAGAAAATAACATATACTGAATAATTTCTCACATATTTCAAAAGCAGGCAAAAATTATCAATAGGAATAATCAGATTACAGAGGGTGTGGGTAGTAACTAGAAAGAGACATGAATAGAAAACTTGAGGAATCCTTCCCCTCTTCTATTTCTAAATCTGTTTATGCCCACTTTGTGATAATTGAGTCGTGTACTTATATTTTGCACATTCTTCTGTAAGAAAAGTATACCAAAAGTTTCATCAGTGAATGCATTGCACTGATTTGACCAAACTCTTCATTTGTATAGATTTCATTGATTATAAATCTGTTAGAAGTATACATTTAATTTATTTTTTATCTCTAATGTTTCCAATAATAGGTGACCATTAATAAAAAGTATATGTGCCCTGTGAAACAAACCATTCCCTCAAAATACTGTATCAAGGTCTCAAGTTGCAGGAGATGCAGAGGTCATTTAATTTCACCCTCATGCCATTCTCTCATCTAGCTTTCATCAGTATTTACGTTCATTTTTGAATTCTGTATATTTAGCTTCTTTCTCTAAATTTTCATTGTTTATAAACTTGTGTGGGGACCATTTTCTTTTAGAACCACTCAAGTATCAATGATACACATGAGTGATTCTGACAAGTTGATCTTCAACCACCTGAAGGCTTTGGTACCTTGGATTCTTGCTAATAGTCTCGGAATGGACACAAATTGTTTCTTTGATGTTGGTTTATAGCAGGCAAAAATAGCTAGTAGCATTCCAATGTTCATTCTCTTCATCTTCATTTGTATAACTTTCCTGAAGATTCCACTGACCACATTGCTACTTAAAAAGAAAATAGCCGGGCTCGGTGGCTCAGGCTGTAATCTCGCGCCTTGGGAGGCTGAGGTGAGTGGACTGCCTGAGCCCGCAGGTTCGAGACCTGCCCAGGCAACTTGGCGAGACCTCGTCTCTACAATAAATCAAAAAATCAGCCGGGCGTGGTAGCGCATGCCTGTAATTCCAGCTACTTGGAAGGCTGAGGCAGAAGGATCGCGGAGCCCAGCAGGTCAAGGCTGTGGTGGCCGGGAGCGGCCACTACACTCCAGTCTGGGCGACAGTGAGACTCCAACTCAAAAAAAAAAGGAAAAAGAAAAAGAAAATATGCCTTGATGCCCAGAATTAAATATTATTTGTGATGAAAACAGGCATAGGGTTAAATCCCAACCAGTCCATAATAAATATTAGATTTGTATGGTGCCGGGAGCCACAATCACTCGTAAAAGTAAGGTAAAAGGGACCTGAAAACAGGAAAAACGCCGGCTGGGAGCAAGGCCCCAGTAAAATGTGACCATGACAGAGGCAAAGCCCCATGGATCCTGTTGACGGACCTTCCTTAACTTTGAAGGATTGCGTGCATAGGCTTGAGAATATTCCCTCTTTAACTGAGATAAGAGATGCGCAAATGGACCATGGCATTTGACAGCAAAAATTATACATGGGCATAATGGAGGTGAGATTGCAGCAAAAAGGGTGCCCCTTAGAATGTGCAAGGATGTGGAATTAGCAGTAAACCTATGTATAAAAATATAAAAAGGGCTCAACAGCAAAATATTTCCCCCCTGAAGGGACAAGGGAATGCAAATTTTGCAACCTTTAGCAAAAAAGGAAAAACAAGCACTTCCTCACACCCTTTATAAGTAACAACATTGACAGTTGTGACTGATGAGGAAGTGAGAAACTGAGACAGAGTGTCCCCACAAACAGGTGTTTTGGGAAAAACAAGTCACAGACATGCCTTTTGATTTAAGAAATATTATAGTTTAATTAGAAAGAAGGTTAAAATTAAAGTAAGGATTAGAATTAAATAGATAGCAGTTATAAATAAAAGATAAATGTTTATAATAGATGTAGGTATTAGTTAAATATAAGGAATAGGACATAATTGTTTTAAGGTAAACTTAAAATTATATACACTTAATGTAGGTTTAAAATTAAATATATTTAGGATTAGAAGTAAGATTAGTTTCATATATAAGTGTAGATTTAGACATGTTTCATTTAGAAACATAAAATGTAAAATAGGTGATAAGAAAATAGCAAGTAATATAGATAAGGCAATTAGAATTAAGAAAGTTAAATTTTTAAATTAATAGTATTAAGAATTCGTAATAGGTAAGATAAGGGTGGTTATATAAAAGAAAAAACAAGTCAATATATTGCCACTAAAAGTATATATAAGGGTAGAATTAAGAAAATAGATTAGTAAAGGAAAAGAAATAGAATAGGGAAGGGAAGAGATTCAGGTGACCTAGGGGTCACAGGACGTGGCTGATAAATTGGCAGCTGGTATTTTGTTACACCACCTGGTAGCAGGAAGAAACAAAATGAAACTTGTAAACGTCAACTTCACCATAAACAAAAGAAAAAAAACATGATGTAAACATTTAATGTGTAACATGGGATACATTTTGTGGGTAGAGGGGTCAGTAAAAAACTATATAAGCTTTAAGAATTGAATAAAAATTGGCAGAGTCTTGAGCTCTCCCCAGGAAGAGGATTCCTGTCGTTTCATCTTTTCTTTTTCGCCGCTTCCCGATTCTCCCCAGTCCGGCCCTGACTCGCTTGTTGGAGCTGGACTCTAGCAGGTGGCGCCCCTGAACAGGGACCTGATTGCGGGTAAGTATAATTTTTATGTCGTTTCGGAACGGACTTTGTCCTGAGGGTACTGCAGACCCCCTGTGAGTGAGTGCAGGTTAAGGATAGGACAAATAACCAGAACTTTTGAGATGTTATTGTGCCTCTAAGATGTTGAGAAGTAATCGTGTCAGAACTTTTGAGATGTTGTAGTGCCTCTTTGAAAAGAAGTTGAGAAGTTGTCGTGTCTCTTTAAGAGTAATCCAGAACTTGAGGAGATATTGTGCCTCTTTAAAAGAAGTGATTTGAGAAGTTAGCGTGTCTCTTTAAGAACTTGAGAAGTTGTCGTGCCTCCATAAGGAGTAAATATGGGCCATTCCGGTTCAAAAGCAAGAAAAGTTTATTTAAGAATTATGGGAAAGGCATTGCAGCATAAAGGGATTAAGGTTAGTAAAGACAAGTTAAATTTATTCTTAGATTTTGTTCAGAAAGTGAATCCTTGGTTTCCTGATGAGGGAACCTTGGATTTGGAAACTTGGGATCAGGTCGGAAAAAATATTAAAAGATGGTGTACCGCTAACAGAGGGTCCCAGTGCCTGAGGATGCTTATTCTTTATGGGATATGTTAAGGCAGGCTCTCATGACTAATCCTTGTTGCGGCACTTTTTCTCCAACTGAGACCACTGCTACCCTGTTGCTCAATAGAACTTCCTCTCGGCTTCTAAGATTATGCTAACTCGGGGGAGGAACGTCCGAGTCTGAGGAGGAAGAAGACCAAGGGGAACCCCGGACTTTCAGTCTTGAGGATCAGTTGTCGCCTGAAGACGAGGTAGATTTAAATGAGGAAGCTGCTAAATATAATAACCCAGGCTGGCCTCCTTTCACGTCACCTCCTGCTCCCTCGCTTTCCCTCATGCCTCCGGAAACAAGGCAAGAAAATATAAATCGGGATTTAGAGGAGCTATGCAGCAAGCGCATGAACAAGGAGAATTATTGCCCTGCTTTCCCGTTACCTTTGACGGGGAGGACCCGCGATGGGAAGCCCTACCCTTCAAACTGCTTCAAGAAATTAAAACGGCTTGTCATGATTACGGTCCCATTGCTCCTTATACACTTTCCCTGGTAGAAGGGCTCGGAGCACGGTGGTTGGCTCCTTATGATTGCTTCCAAGTTGCTAAGGCATGTTTAACTGGAGGACAATTTTGTTTATGGAAAATGGAGTATGAGGAAGCTGTCAAAACCAAAATGCTTCTGCAAAATTCACAACGGCGAGGGACATCTAGACCGGTAGTTCCTAAGGACACGTATATGGGAGAAGGACAGTGTTGGACTATGGGTGCACAGGCTAAGATGCATAAGGACGTATTACAGGCTGTGGGAGAAGTGGGCGTAGAGGCATGGCGTAAATTGCCTCCTCCCGATCAGAAGGTGCCAGGAATTGCCAATGTTAAGCAAAAGCCAGACGAGCCTTATGAGGATTTTATAGCTCGGCTGTCTGAAGCAGTAGCAAGGTTGGTGGTTAATAAGGCTGCAGAAGATCTAATAGTGAAACAGTTAGCTTTTGAAAATGCCTCTCCTCCATGCCAAGCTTTAATTAGACCTATCAGAAAGACGGGTGCTATCTCTGATTATATTAAAGCTTGTGCTGAATTGACACCCTCTTATATGCAGGGAGTGGCTACGGCCGCTGCGCTTAAAGGGCAAACAATTTCCCAGGTTTTACAAAAGCAGGATACAAAGACCGGGAGTTGTTTTACTCGTGGACAACCCGGCCATTTTGGCAGAAATTGCCCCTTTAAAAATGTCCAATCGCGACCTGCACAAAATAATACAAACTCACCGTCTACTGTTTGCAGGCGATGTGCCAAAGGGTTTCATTGGACTAAGGACTGCCGATCTAAATTTCATAAGAACGGTACTCTATTATTTCCCAGCCTTGATAATCAGGCTCAGCTGCAGGGAAACTGGCAGCGGGGCCGGTCTCAGGCCCCTCAAATAATCGGGACATCTCGGAACAATGGCAGTCAAAACCTAAACCTGAACTTCCAGAGTCCCTACTTTTTCCCGGCTCCGTCTGAAGGAGTTAATCCTCGGGGACTAAGACCTAATGCTTTGTGGCAAATGGATGTTACTCATATTGAATCTTTTGGCAAGAATACTTATGTACATGTTTATGTTGATACATATTCACATGTTATATGGGCCACTGCTCGCACTGGAGAAGCCTTTAAACATGTTCAACAACACTTATTTGCCTGTTTCGCCACTTTAGGAATGCCACGAGCTATTAAGACAGACAATGCTCCTGCTTATACTTCTAAAGCATTCCAAGATTTTTGTGTTATGTTTTCAATATCTCACTCCATGGGAATTCCTTATAATCCTCAGGGACAGGCTATAGTTGAAAGAGCACATCAGAATGTAAAACATCAAGTAACTAAATTACAAGAGGGAATTATAAATATGCCTCTCCACATCATATACTAAATCATGCTTTGTTTGTAATTAACCATTTAAATGTCAACGGAGAGGGCAAGTCAGCCTATTTTCGACATTTCGTTATAAATAAAAAACAACCCTTTCCGTTAGTTAAGTGGGAAGATTCACTTACTGGAAAATGGCAGGGTCCCGGTATTTCACTAATGTCCGGACGAGGCTTTACTTGTGTCTTCCTCTCAGAATGCTGACTCGCCAGTGTGGATGCCTGATCGACTCATTCGACGTCACGATGAGTCGCCCGTTCATCCGGCCCCAGCCACCGCCCCTGCCCAAGGTGACCAAGAGAAAGATGCCTCCTCCGGTTCCCTTGCCCTCACTGAAGAGTGTGTGAATACTCCAGCTCCTCCGAAAGCGAAAGAAGAGAGTTCTGCACCACTTATGAAAATACCGTGTGTGCTTTCATCTCCATCTGAATCAACATTGAAAGTTCCATCATCACCAAATTTCCCACCAGTTCCTCCTGAGCTTTTTGTTTCAGCCCCAAGTTCTTCAACACCGATGTCATTTGTTCCTGATCCTCCTGTGCTGACATCATTTGTTCCAGCTCCCTCCATGACTACGTCGTTCGCCAGGATGACTTTGAGGTCTTGGAAACACCGGCGCTCCAGAGGAACTCAGAATGCAACACCCCCCACCTGGAGCCAGCTGAAGGCGCTGACAGGGCAAGCAGAGGAACTGGTTTTGTCCCAAGGACACACTGTCAACTCTGGAACACTGTTTGTGGCTATGCTTGCTGTCATTGCGGCTCAGGTCTTGTCACCCCTACATGTCATGCTATTCCTTTGTTACAAAATAATGTAACCCCAAGCTATTGGGCCTATGCGCCTGACCCGCCTTTATTTCACCCCATAACTTGGGATGAGCCTACTATTAAGACTTTCACTAATAATAGTGACTTAATGGGAGGCGAAATTCTTCATTCATCACTACTAGAACGGTTAATGGCATTAATTATACTGGGGTAACAGGAACTCCCCCTATTTGTTTTTCTCCTTCTTTTTCTTCGTTTTCGAAATGTATTATTTTTTTGAGTCATGTTTTCATGCACTCTCCTCTGAAGAAAAATCTCTGCTGTTGTTCTGTTTCAACTTGAAACAAGTGTCTATTAATTTCATGAGAAAAATATTTTTAAGATACGATTTCCCAGCCAGTAATATAATACGACTGGTATTTTAGGCTTTATTTATATTCTTTCTTAAGTTTTGATTTTTTTAAGAATTTTATATTTTTCTGTTTCACTTATTCAACAATTTTATAGATATCATTTGAATTTTAAGGGTATTTTAAAATTTCCATTTCCACCTACTAATTTCAAGTATAAGAAATGAAAATTGCATCAAAATCCATACCAAATATACTTAATTGTAGTTATTTTATTTGGTCTTTACTATTTTCTTACAAATGTAATTTTATTCTGTTTCTATTATATATATATACATATATATATATTTTTTTTTTTTTTTTTTTTTTTTTTTGAGTTGGAGTCTCACTCCGTCGCCCAGACTGTAGTGCAGCGGCTGCTCCTGGCCACCACAGCCTCGACCCGCTGGGCTCCTACGATCCTTCCGCCTCAGCCTTCCGAGTAGCCAGAACTACAGGCGCACGCTACCACGCCCGGCTCATTTTGGATTTATTGTAGAGATGAGGTCTTGCCAAGTTGCCCAGGTGGGTCTCGACCCCACGGGCTCAGGCAATCCACTCACCTCAGTCTCTCAAAGGCGCAGGATTACAGGCTGAGCCACTGAACCCGTCTCTGTTTCAATATTTATACATGCTGTTTAATTTCATTCCCTTGAAGATTTGTTGATGATATTTAAACAAAGTTTTAAATTGTGATGACCTTCTTTTGTTTCTACTGTACTAGTGAATTATTTCACTGACTTCAGGTGGTAGTGAATGAAAACATAACAGATAATAAGAAATGCATTCTATTTAAGTGAAGAAAAAGCAGGGAATTCATGGAAAGTCTACTTCCTATCAGGAGTTTACCCATGAGATTTGGGAAAGTCAGTCACCTCTTAGCTTCGTCAAATACCTTTCCATTATGTCTGCCTGCAAAATCAGTATTAGATGGCCCTTCCAAAGATGAATTGCAGTAATGTGCTAACGACAGCCACTTCTGTACATTGTGTATATCGCTGAAATGCTCTCCTGTCAGCTATTAGGACATTTTTTTTTAAAGTTGGAATCTCATTTTGTCACACAGGCTGGAGTGCAGTAGCACGATCATGGAACACTTCACCTCAAACTCCTAGGATCAAGTGATCCTTCTTCCTCAGCCTCCTGTACAGCCACCATGCCTGGCTAACTTTTTTTTTTTTTAACATTTTTTTGTAGAGACCAGGTCTTGCTGTATTGTCTAAGCTTAGGATTTCTTAAGTTGCATAGAAAATGATGGTCATTTCCCTAGGCTCTGTCTTTAGGACAAACCTTGCTTAAACCTGTAAGCGTTGGTTCCAATGTAAGGTTATGTTTATGTATCTTCTAAAAACAAAACTGTGTGCAATGGAAAGAGAAAAAGAACGGTGAACTTAGGCTTAGCCCAATACATTCCATAAATATTCAATTTTATTTTTAAAAATTTGAATATGAAGTTAAACAAAAGAGAAAACATTCATTTTATTTATAGAAAACACAGCAAGAAATTAAAACCTTGTAGAAAACCTGTTTTAAAAAAACCACATTTTAGTTTAAATATATAAATGTACTCTAAGATTTTGAATAAGTATCAAAGGTATATTTTAAAATATATTTATATTTAATATACAATTCCACTGTTTGTTTTTCCCATTTGGAGTATATATTTCAATATTACAGGTGTGTGTGTGCGTGTGTGTGGGTGTATGCATGTATGCACTTGTGTGTGCATTTGCATCCATATATTTATAAAAATAAGTTCCATTTTAAATGAATAACATCACAATTTATACCAACGCTTCAGAAATGTTTAAGATTAGAGAAAATTGAGTATCAGTAAAGAAAAATAATTGCAGGCATTCCTCAGGCACATTGTGGGTTCAGTTCCAGACCACTACAATAAAGCAAATGTCATAATAAGGACAAGCACACAAATTATTTGGTTTCTCAGTGCTTATCAAAGTTATTTTTATACTACCCAGTTTATTAAATGTGCTTATTATAGTGAAAAAATGTGAATGCCTTAATTTATAAAATACTATATTGCTAAAAAATGCTAAAGATTATCTGAGTTTAGCACGTCATAATCTTTTTGCTAATGGAGGGTCTTGCCTCAATGTTGACAGCTGCTGACTGATCAAGGCTGTGGTTACTGAAAGTGCAGAGACACTCTGGCAATTTCTTAAAATAAGACAACAATGAAACTTGCTGCATTGATTGATTATTTTGCAAAAGATTTATTTGCTGTATGTGATGCTGTTTGATAGCATTTTATGCACTTTAGAACTTTTTTCAAAATTGAAGTCAAGTCTTCTCAAATTCTGCTGCTTCTGCTTTATTAACTGTGTGAATTATTCTAATTATTCTAATTCTATGATGTCACTTCAACAGTATTTACACAATCTTCACTAGGAGTAGATACCATCTCAAGAAATCACATTTTTGCTCATCTATAAGAAGCAACTCTTCATTCATTCAGCTTTTGACATGAGATTGCAGTAATATAGTCATATCTTCAGGCTCCACTTTAAATTCTAGTTTCCTTGCTATTATCATGCTGTAACCATCATGCTGTTAATATTGACATCTGACCTCCCTCCACAAATTAAAGAAGTTCTTAATGGCATCTAGAATGATGAATTCGGTCCAGGAGGTTTTAATTTATTTTCTTGAATCTCTCTGAGGAATCACTATCTACAGCAACTATAGCCTTATAAAATTCATTTCTTGAATAATAAGACTTGAAATTTAAAATCATTATTTCATCCATCAGCTGCAAAATGGATGTTGTGTTAACAAATATAAAAACAACCTTAATCACCTTATGCTTCTCCATCAGAGCTCTTGGGTTGCCAAGTACATTGTCAATGAACAGTGATATTTAAAATGATCTTTTTTTTTTCCTGAGCAGTAAATCTCAAGACAAGGCTTAAAATATTCAGTAAACTGTGCTGTACACAGATGTGTTGTCATCTAGGCTGTGTTGTTCCATTTATAGAGCACAAGCAAAGTAAATTTAATCCAATTCTTAAGAACTTCAGGACTTTCAGAATGTTAAATGAGAATTGGTTTTTTACAACCCTGAACAATTATTGTAATACTACAAGAAAGGGATTGGCAGTAGTGGGAAACTGTCAGGGGAAGGGGAGCACACCTGATCTCAAACCAGGTGAAGTGGGGACCAAAGTGAGGCCCAAACTTTACCTGTACAATGACCATTTGTGTACTCTTCCCTGAATTGTACCCTCCAACCTTAAAATAAAAATTATGAACAGCAAAAAAGACATAATATGTACTGGACATAACTATAAAACTATATTATATACATAATAGATATCATATAGGTATTATATATAATTTTATGCACAATAAAACATTTTATAATGCAGAAAAAGGATACTTGGTTTAACTTAATGTCACTAGCTGCCTTTAGGCTTTAATGAAACAGTCAGCCTATTCTTTGAAGCTTTGAAGACAAATATTTACTTCTCCTTTCCAAAAGTTCTAGACAGTATGTTCTTGCAACAGAAGGCTATGTCCTCTACACTGAAAATCTATTGTTTAGTGTAGCCATCTTCATGTCATCTTAACTAGATCTTCTAGATAACTTGCTGCAGCTTCTGCGTTAGCACTTGCTGCTTCATTTCATACTTTTACATTATGGAGATGACTTCTTTCCTTAAGTCTCATAAATCAACCGCTGCTAACTTCAAGTGCTTTCTTTATTTGTTTGTTCATTTTTTTGTTTATTTATTTATTTTTCTGTAGCTTCCTCACTTCTCTCAGCCTTCATGGGATTGAAGAGAATTAAACCTTGAATGTTGTGTATGGTTTGATCTTCAGTCCAGACTACTCAAACTTTCTCTGTATTCTTAATAAAGCTATTTTGTTTTATTACCACTCAGTGTGTTCTCTGGAATTACACTTGTAATCTCCCTCAACAACTCTTCCTGTGCATTTACAACCTGGATAAATGACAAAGTGCCTAGCTTTCAGCCTATCTTCGATTTCAACATGACTTTATCGCTAAACTTTAAACTTTATATCATTTCTGGTTTTTCTTTCTTAATTGAGGGATTTGTGATTCTTCTTTTTAGTTGAGAACTTTGACAACAATGCAGGATTGGCTTAATTTCAATATCGCAGCTGGGTTCGGTGGCTCAGCCTGTAATCCTGCGCTTTGGGAGGCTGAGGTGAGTGGATTGCCTGAGCCCACGGGTTCGAGACCCGCCTGGGCAGGCGAGACCTCATCTCTACAATAAATCAAAAAAAAAATTTAGCCAGGCGTGGCAGCGCGTGCCTGTAGTTCCAGCTACTCGGAAGGCTGAGGCGGAAGGATCGCCGGAGCCCAGCGGGTCGAGGCTGCGGTGGCTGGGAGCGGCCTCTGCACTCCAGTCTGGGCGACAGAGTGAGACTCCAACTCAAAAAAAAAAAAAATTCAATATTGCTGTGTCTCAGATAACAAGAAGGCCTAAAAGAGGAAGACTGAAGGGGGAGCAACTGGTAGGTGGACCATTTGGTAAACAAAACATTTATCGATTAAATTTGCCTTCTTATACAGGAATGGTTTATGGGACCCTGAAACAATTACAAGTGTAACATCTAAGATTATAGTTATCGGTGACATAACAAATAAAATATTAATGAAAAAGTTCAAAATATTATGAGAGTTACAAAAAATGTAACTGTAACAGGGAAACACAAAGGAAACACATTCTGCAGGGAAAAAAAAATGTTGCCTATAGACATACTTGATGCAGTTTTGCCACACATCTTCAATTTATAAAGCACATAATATCGCCGAGCTCAGTGGCTCAGCCTGTAATCCTGAGCCTTTGGAAGACTGAGGTGAGTGGATTGCCTGAGCCTGCGGGTTCGAGACCCGCCTGGGCAGCGAGACCTCATCTCTACAATAAATCAAAAAATCAGCCTGGCGTGGTGGCGCACGCCTGTAGTTCCGAATACTGGAAGGCTGAGGCGGAAGGATCGCCAGAGCCCAGCAGGTCGAGGCTGCTGTGGCTGGGAGCGGCCACTGCACTCCAGTCTGGGCGACAGAGTGAGACTCCAACTCAAAAAAAAAATCAGCCATGCGTGGTAGTGTGTGCCTGTATTTCCGGCTACTTGGAAGACTGAGGTGGAAGGATAGTCAGAGCCCAGCAGTTGAGGCTTGGTGGCCGGGAGCGGCCACTGCACTCCGGTCTGGGTGACTGAGTGAGACCCCAACTCAAAAAAAAAAAAGAATATAATATCATCAAAGTGCACTAAAGTGAAACACAATAAAATGAGATACGCCTCCATATCAGTAAAGATGGATTACATTTTGTTAACCCCAAATCTTAGTATTTCAAAATAATAAAGAACGTTCACTTTGATGTCATGTATGAGGGGGGACCCTTCAAAAAACAGAATTTGCATATAAAAATTGTGCATTTATTCTTACATGTTTAAACTTCAATCACCTTCAAAGTAATCTTCATTTGATGTAATAAACCTACTGAGATGCTTTTTTCCACTGCTCGAAACTGTTTTTGAACTCATGAGTTTCAATGCCTTTTAGTGCTTCTGCCATTTTTTGTTTCACCTCTTCAGCATAGACAAAATGTTTTCTTCCGGGAAAAAAAGTCACTTGGAAGAGATCAGATGAATAGTGAGGGTGAGGCAATCGGGTCATGGATGTTTAGTCAAAAATACTCAGCATGGTGTGGGCTGATGTGTTGTCATGGTAGAAGAACCAGTCGCCTGTTTGCCACAACTCAGGACATTTCTTCTGCAAATTGTAACTGTAAACTTATAAAAACTTCCAGATAAAAACTTGGCTGACCATTTGATCCAAAAAGAAACAGGCTACAAATATAGTACAAAGAACTCGTATTCCAAAAAAAATTTCCATTTTCTTTTTTTAGTTTCCCCCTTGTATACTAAAATTAAAACAATCCAGAGAATATTATCATGGTCATTGCAAATGGATGATATGCAAATTTGTGATTTGTTCTATATTGTTTGAAATATCACATTGTGCCTCATAAATATGTGAAATTATTATGTATCATTGAAAGTAATAATAAAAGCTAAAAAAAATAGGGAAAAACACATAGCCACTAAAGATTTATTTCTGGCTCACACTTACATGGAGTTCAGCTAATTTTATGTTTTATGCTGTACTCATTCTGGTATTCAGATCCTGGTGAATCCTTGTCTGAAAGTATAACCAATGATCATGAAGAAAAGAAAGCAAGGCCACTGCTAACCATGAACTGGTTATAGAAGATAGTGACGAAATAACCAATGAGGCTTCCAATTGCATTTTACTACAAGGTAAATCATGTACCAAACTTAATATCTAGGGAGATAAGAAGTACAATTTTACCTCATGCCTAGAAATAAAGAAAAATTGAATTTTTGTATATAATAGTAATTCTTATGACCATCCACCTTTCTTTTCTTTCTTTATAATTTATTTTATTTTATTATAAAGATGTGGGGTACAATTCAGGGTTAGGTACACAACGTTGATTATTCAAGTACCCTTGTTGATGAGGTATACCCCTCCCTGCCCTAGCAGTTTCCCTCAACTGCCAATCTCACCCCCCCTGACATATTCCCACTACTGCCAATCCCTTTCTTATAGTATTATAATAATTGTTCAAGGTCTGCTTATGAGTAAAAACATATGGTACTCTGTTCTTTGTTTCTGTGGTAGATCACTGAGTATGATCAACTCTAAATCCATCCAAGTTGCTTCAAAGCCTTATGTTTGTCTATCTTTATGGCTGATAAGATTCCATTGTGTATATGTACCACATTTTTGTATCCAGTCCTGCTTCAGTGGTCAACATGGTTGATTCCATGTTTTTGCTTTTGTGAATAGAGCTGAAACAAACAAACGTGTGCAGGTAACCTTTTTGTAGAATGATTTGAATTCTTTCGGGTATATTCCCAATAGGGAAATTGCTGAGTCATATGGAAGGTCAGTTTCTAGCTCTTTCAGAATGGATAGGAAGAATCAACATTGTTAAGATGTCCATCCTACCAAAGGCAGTCTACAGATTCAATGCAATATCCATTAAGTTACCAACATCATTCTTCTCAGACCTGGAAATGTCAATACAGGAATTCATATGGAAACATAAATGACCATGAATAGCCAAAACAATCCTTAGCAAAAGAAACAAAGCAGGTGGTAACAAACTTCCAGACTTCAAACTTTACTATAAGGCTATAGTAATCAAAACAGCCTGGCGTTGGTACAAGAACAGGTATATAGACCAATGGAACAGGATAGGGATTCCGGAAGCCTAGCCTCAATTTCTCAATCAACTCATCTTTGACAAAGCCTTCAACAACAACCACTGGGGAGAGGAGAACCTATTCAGTAAATGGTGCTGGGAAAACTGGCTGATCACTTGCAGAAGATTGAAACAGGACCCCTACCTATCACCATACACAAAAATTAACTCTAAATGGATCAAAGATCTAAACGTAAAACCTCAAACTATAAGAATTTTAGAAAATGCAGAAGACAACCTTATGGAAATTAGAACTGGTAACCAATTCCTATTCAGAATTCTAAATGCTCATACCTTAATAAATAAGATAGACAAGTGGGACCTCATCAAACTAACGAGCTTCTGCAAAGCAAAAGAAACCATCAAGAGAGCAGGGAGATATCCCATAGAATGGAAAAAAAAAATTAGCAACTGTATATCGACAAAGGCCTAACATCTAGGATCTAAAAAGAACTCAAATGTGCCGAAAGGAAAAAAACAAACAGCCCCGTTAAAAAGTAGGCAAAAGACATGGATAGGCATTTCTCAAAGAAGATATACAGACAGCCAACAGACACATGAAAAAGTGCTCAGCCTAACCACAGTAAGAATAGACATCATTAATAAAACAAACAACAACAGATGCTGGCAAGGATGCAGAGAAAAAGTAATGCTTCTACACTTCTGGTGGAAATGCAAACAAGTGCAACCTCTTTGGACTAATCACCTATCAATTAATCACACATTGTTAACTCTCCTTTCTAATTCAAAATATACTTATCTCCACAGATTAAAAAAAAAAACAACTTATAGCATTAAGCTAAACACCATGAATTTTTATGTAATGTGTGGCAGTTTTGATTTTAGAAAAGCTCCATTATAGGCCCAGATGTCATATCTTTGATATAGAGTGATATGAGTTAAAAAGTCAAGTTATAGAGATACACAATCACATACATACACAAGCACATTCACAACACCACGTATACCTATCTTGACTTTCAACATCCCTTTCTCATTGAGCTTTATCATTGCTAGTCTTTTTTTCTTTAGTTGAGAGACTTGTGATTCTTCTTTTACTCAAAAACTTTGAGTCCATTGTAGGATTGTTAATTGACCTGATATCAATATTGTTGTGTCTCAAAGAATAAGGAGGCCCTGAGAGAGAGAGAGTGATGGGGAAACATCTGATAGGTGAACCATTCAGAATACACACAACATTCATTGGTTAAGTTTGTTTTATCTATATGAGCATAGTTGAGTTTCATGCCCAATAAAAATGAGAAGTATAGAAATACAATAACAACAATAGAAACTGCCATTTAGAGGTAAGGGAAAGAACATCAAATTATCTGAAAAAAGTCAAGAAAACAATCCTATTTACCATAGTAAAAAAATATAAAATTTTCTAAACCTATGATGAGTTACATCTCAACAAATTTTTCATATTAAATTGAAAATGTCACAAGTTGAACCATCAGAAATTAGTATTTAGGAACAAATTTAACCATGGACCTGAAATATGTGTACAATAAAAACTATAAAACATCGAAAGACATTGAAGAGCACACAAATAAATATTATTTATTAATATTTATAAATATTAATAAATATTATATCATATTTGTGCATTAGAAGAATTAATGTTGTTAAAAATGTCCATACTATCCAAAGCAATTTGCAGATTCAATGCAATCTCTATCTGAATTCCAATAGCATTTTTCATAGAAATAGAAAAAAGTTATAAAAGTCATATGGAACCAGGATAGATTAAAAAAATAGGCAAAGCAGTTGTGAGCCCCCCAAAAGGCATACATTACCTGAGTTCAGATTACATCACAAACTATAGTAATTAAAACAGTTTGATACTGGCATAAAAACAGACACACAGATGAATGTAACACAATAGTGATTCCAGAAACTAACCCACACATATCCAGTCAATTAATCTTCAATAAAAGTGTCAAGAGTACAAAATGGAGAAAACATAGTGCCTATTAAATGGTGCTGGGAAAACTGACTAGTGACATGCAAAGAAGTAAATTAGACTCATGTTACACTGCATGCAAAAATCAACTAAAAATGTATTGGACTTTACTATAAGATTTGATAGTTAAAATCCAAATGAAAACATAGGGAAATGTTCCTTGATATTTACAATAATTTTTTTTGGATATGATAAAGCACAGGCAACAAAAGCAAAAAAAAATGTGAGATTACTTCAAACCAAAAGTTTTTTGCAGAGCAAAAGCCATAATCAGTAAAAGGAAAAGACAGCATAAGTTATGGGAGAAAGTATTAGCCAAAAATATATCCAATAAAGCATATAAAATATATAAGCATGTTGTGTATTTATCTTTACTCATTAGTGAAATAATAATATTAATATTAATAAGAATAATCTTATCTGAAAATTAGCAAAGGACCAAAGAAAATTTTTTCCAAAGAAAACCTTCAGAGTGTCAATGGGTGTATAGAAAGAGTCTCAATATTAGTAAACATTGAGAAAATGCAAATCAAAACCACAGAGAACAATCACCTCACAACTGTAAGGATGGCTTTTATCAAAAAGATGAAAGATAGCAAGTGTTGTTGAGGACATTGAGCAAAGGGAATTCTTATACACTGTTGGTGTGACTGTAAATTGGTATAACCATTATAAAAAATAGTATGAGGGGTTCTCAAAAAATTAAAAATAATACTACAATATGATCCAGAAATCTCTTCTGGGTATGTATACAAAGAAAATGAAATCAATATCAAGGCATACCTAGTCAACTATCCAATGCAGTATTATTCACAATACCCAAGATATGGACACAGACTAAGTGTTCATTGAGGGCTAAATCAAGAAAGAAAACATGAGACTGGGTGTGGTGGCTCATTCCAGAAATCCCAGCACCTTGAGAGACTAAGACGGGAGGATTATTTGACAAGAGTTTGAGACCAGACCAGGCAACATGGCAAGACCTCTGACTTTACAACTAAAAAAAAGGAAGAAGAAAAAAAGCCAGTCAGTGACATTTAAAATCTTGCCTATTGGCTCGACTCCAAGAAAAGGGCAGTGTTACACACTGACTTCTAAAAATTTTTCCTGGAAATTACACATATACTTCCATGGGTGTGTTCTTAACTAAAACATATTTCCTTGCTTTGGAAGTGGGCAAAGTAAAGTATACTTTGTTCCCAGAGACAGGACAGTTAGAATGCTTTGAGGACCCTAATTCTACATAAAATGTCAGGTCACATAGTTTCAAAAGCTAATTCACACACACATGCACACACATATAATTTCATGTTAAAAATAGGAAGATAATGCGTAAAATAAAATTAAGTTCGACTTCACAGCCAAAAAGTAGCCATTGCATAGGCATCAAAATCTATTTGTTTATTTTTTTCCTTCCTTTCAATAAATAGAATATGTATATGTAATTTTTAGAGAAATGCAGTAACAAAAAAGACCTGAAGAAGAAAGAATCCCATAGTGAAGATATTCATATAACATTCGGAAACTGATATTTTTTTCTAGTGAATTTGTTGAGTGTGATGTGAGGTGAAAGTGGACAAAATTCTAAGAATCTATGAAGTGAGCCTAGGCTGTTTATTATAAATGGTAGATAAATCATCAGAAATTTTGGTTCTTTTGTGCCTTGGAGAAATACAATTTTGAGTTAAGAAATGACCAAGAAGTCAGAACTTGGAGGAAAAGCACAAGTTCCTAATGATAATAGAAGTCTAGAAAAGTAAGTCTAATATTCTGTGGGTGCTCCTTTTGAGGCATTTTGTCAATTCTTATTATATATAATTACTAAGGATAACAATAAAAACTGTAAGACTGAAAGAGCAAGCCAAGTTTTCTCCAATCTTATGATACAGAGGAGCTAAAATTTGGGTGCAGAATCTGCAAGGGACAAAAGCTCTACTAAACACCGTAAGATATCAGCTCTAAATCCAGGCGGACTATTTAGGAGGAGCAGAGACAACCAAATATACCTTGCAGAAACTTCAAGGAAGCCTCGATCAAATCAGTTTTCGGATTGAATGAAGGTGATCTAATAACACTGTATTTCTACAGTAAGTTTCCGACATATGATCAAGTTTGGTTCTGAGAGTAGGTTTGTAAGTTCAATTTGTTCATAAGTCCAACAAAGTTAGCGGTGGTACCCAATTAACATAATAGGCTATAGCAGCTACATCACTGCTACTTTTGTACTTACTTCTGTTCATCCCGGGCTTGATTAAAGATACTGTACCTCTGTACTCAATATAGTACTGTACAATAAAGTAAATAAAGGCACAACCACTTGCAGAGGATGCATGCACGTAACAATATATGCCAGAAAATAATTTACATGATTGGACATGTAAACACATGTTTGAATCTTTGAAAGTTTTGAAACTTGAAGGTTCATATGTAGGGAACTTACTGTACAAATTGTAAAACAAAATTTTTCTTGAGGAAAATATTATCGATAAAATCAACAGCTTATGATTCAAAATGTCTGACTTCAGGTGAATAATACAAAGAATTCCAAGTAACAAGATCAAGAGTAAAAATAGACAATAAACAGAAACAAAATATTCATGTATTGGTGTCATAAAAGATGGAGATTAATTGTGCTTGATATAGTCGGGAAGATAAAAAGTGTGTATTCAGTAGATAAATAGACTTTAAAATTATGCATTTATATATACCTTTTAAAAACAGGAAATGGATATTTTAAGTTAAGAATTCAATAAATTGATTTGTCATGGCAAAAAAGATAATGGGAGGACTAAAAAAGAGATAATTTCATTTAAAAAGACTCCAAATAAAAAGAAATAAAAAATAATAGGAGAGCCAAAAACTTATCAAACAAATATCATAAACCCCTCACAGAAGTATATGTTGTCTCACAGTAGGAAAAAAAAAAGATGCTGTAGATAACAATATTCAAAGACAGAATGTGAAATTCCCCCAAATTTCAGGAAACAATAAAGTATAGATTGAAGAAATTCTGTGAGTCAAAACCGGATAAAATTTAAACATCAAACCCACATACTCACACTTTTAATATCTATTTGTAAAATTTCTGAAACTAAAGATTATAACTAAGAAAACAGCTATTTTAAAACATTAACTTTTCCTCTTCATGGCATTTGAATATCCAAGACCCCAATTTCTTTGCCAAAAAAAAAAAACTTTTCTATTCTTCAGCTACTCCTTTACACATTAAAATGTAAGTAAAATGTCACAGTAATAATTGTTCAAAAGAATTCATTTAGAATTGAAATGCCAATCATTCATTCAGTTTTTTTTCTTTGTTAAGATATCAAATGCTATGAACATTTATTCCCCGAGTTGAGTTTTATACACAGATGATAAGGTTCGAGACGCTCCCTCATCCCCTTAGTGAATGACTAAAATCACAGATAAAACCAAACTCTATGTGTTTTTTCCTACACATACATATATGCCTAAATCTAGTTTAATTTACAAAGTAGGTACAGTGGGCAATTAATCATAACTAATCATAAAATAGGACGCATAGCAATACACTTTAATAAAAGTTATACATGTGAATGTGATCTCTTTCTCAAAGTACCTTATTGCACTGTACACACTCTTCTTTTTGTGAACTGTTGATCTGATAACCCAGACAGCTACGAAATGACTAAAGGTCAGATAGCATACAGCATGGATACTGAACAAAGGCATAATTGACTTCTGAGAGGGGCTGAGCAAAATGCTAAAAGGTTTTTTTTTTTTATCATACTGCTCAGAAAGATACACAATTTAGAACTTAGAAAATGTTTATTTCTGGAACTTTTCATTTAATTATTTTCAGACCATCGCTGAAAGGTAACTGAAACCACAGAAAAGGAATAGGACATAAAGAGGGCTACTGGTATTTACTTTTTACCATCTTATACATAGTTTGATATGTATTTCAAAAACCTAGTTTATTGTTTACTAGAAGATAAAAAAACTATTAAGTTGACTTTCAGTTACAACAATTCCATTTTGCTTAATCATATATACAAGTTAATTGAAAACTCTGTAAAGAATAAATAAGTCAGTGATGGAAAATATTTTAATTTGTAGTCTTGGGGTAAACTTCAGTTGATTGTAAAGAAAAAAATTGCAAACAACTTGTGAATTAAATGCAAAATATCAAATAATGCTTATTTACACACATATAGAGTTTCTCATATTTTATCCTTAAGGTTGTATGTAAATAAAGATAAATATTTAAACCAAATAACATATGTAAATTTTTAAAATATGTAGCATTTTTGAAATTTAATATACCTCCGTTTAGTATAAAGATGATATGAACTTGACTTGTAGGAATATAGTGGAATACTGGTTAAAATATTACCTAATATACACTTATACATTAAGTAATATTATCTAAATCAATAAAAAACTATATTATAGAACTTTCTGTTATTCACATGAATGGCATAATAATTGTCAAAAACTCAATAATTCTGCATATTTCTTATTTTCTAATACTCTTAGTATATTGCCATGTTTTCACTACCTCAAAACAATATATCTAAAATAGCTTAGATTTATCCCTTAAGTAATGTTAATTATAGGCTGTTATGATATGTTCAATGACTGGTGATATGAACATGTATTTACCTTTACTTTTCCCCATATAATTAAGGTCCTAATTATAATCTTTCTTTCATAGAAATGCTATTAAAAGTCAAACTTCTAAAAGTTTAAATTTTGCATGCAAAAATAATTCCAAATATCTATAGAAAGGAACTATTTGCAAATTGGCAGAGTGATGAAAGAGTTGCAGAATGTGTTCATTCTCCTTCTCCAACTGCCATTGTGTGTGAGAGAGCCTGTGTGCTTTCCAAAATTTGTCTGGGCTGCCAGGCCTGCCAGACATGTTTGTTGAAATTTGGAAAGGAAGTCTACCATGTTCTCTGGTCTAGGCATGTGCATCAAGAAAGTTTAAAGAATACATTTTGATCTACTGCTACACATTTTAAGTTTCAGCAATAATGATTTCAAGAGAAAATTTAACTTTAAATTTAAAGTAACTAAATTTATATTTATTTGAATTTTAATATCAATTTCAAAATCATTTCCTCTTTTTGAAAATGTATTTGAAACTTAATATTATTTACTAATATTATTTTATCTTCAAGTCAAACATTTAATTACATTCTTGTGTTGAAATATTGTGTTTTGTAAAAGCAGTCTGCATGACGGATATGGCATAAAATACAGCTCTATGCTAAAATTACTAATAAACAAAACAAGTTATTTTAATTTTTAAAATTACTAATAATTTAATTTTTAAAATTACTAAAAAATAAAACACAACTTACTTTAATTTTTAAAGAGAAACTTCTCTTTTCTCCGCATCCTCACCAGCATCTATTGCTTTTTGTTTTATTAAAGATGGCCATTCTTACTGAAGTTAGATGGTATCTCAGCATGGTTTTGATTTGTCATTTTTCTGATGATTAATGAGACTGAGCATTTTTTTTTTTTTTTTGAGTTGGAGTCTCACTCTGTCACCCAGACTGGAGTGCAGTGGCCGCTCCCGGCCACTGCAGCCTCGACCTGCTGGGCTCAGGTGATCCTTCCGCCTCAGCCTTCCAAGTAGCTGGAATTACAGGCATGCGCTACCATGCCCGACTGATTTTTTTATTTATTGTAGAGATGAGGTCTCGCCTGCCCAAGCGGGTCTCGAACCCGTGGGCTCAGGCAATCCACTCACCTCAGCCTCCCAAAGGCGCGGGATTACAGGCTGAGCCACCGAGCCCGGCTTAGACTGAGCATTTTTTCATGTGTCTACTGGTTGCTCACATATCTTCTTTTGGTAAGTGTCCATTCATGTCTTTTGCCCACTTTTTATTGGGGCCTTTGTTTTGTTTTGTTTTGTTTCTTTTGTCACGTTTGAATTATTTGTAGATCTTGGATTTTTCTTTGTAAGATATGCAGTTGACAAATATTTTTTCCCCATTCTTTGGGCTGTTCTCCACTTTACCCTGTTGATGGTTTACTTTGCTTTGCAGATTTTCAGTTTAATGAGGTCTCAGGGTACAAAGTAAATATGCAAAAGTCGCATTCTTATATACCAACAACAAACAGGCCGAAAAACAAATAAAAAGCACAATCCCATTTACAATAGTCACAAAAAATAATGAAATACCTCAGCATCTTCCTAAACAGAAAAGTAAAAGATTCTTACAATGAAAACGACAAAACACTCCTTAATGAAATCAAAACTGACACAAATAAAAGGAAAAATATTCCATGCTCATGGATTGGAAGAATCATATTGTTAAGATGTACATCCTACCAAAGGCAGTCTACAGATTCAACTCAATACCCATTATGTTACCAACATCATTCTTCTCAGTCGTAGAAGCAACAATACTGAAATTCGTATGGAAGCATAATTGACCATGAATAGCCAAAACAATCCTTAGCAAAAGAAAGAATGTGGGAGGTATCACACTTCCATACTTCAAACTTTTTTATATGGCTACAATAATCAAAAAGCATGGTATTGGTACAAGAACAGGCATACAGGCAAATTGAACAGAATAGAGATGACAGAAGCAAATCCTCTATTTTTCAACCAACTCATCTTTGACAAAGCCTCCACCACCAACCACTGGGGAGAGGAGAGCCTATTCAGTAGATGGTGCTGGGAAAACCGGTTGACCACATGCAGAAGAAGGACGCAGAAACCCTACATATCACCAAACAAAAAATCACCACCAAATGGATCGAAGACCTAAATGTAAAACTTCAAATTTTAAGAATAAGTGAAAACACAGGTTACACCCTTATGGAAATCGGAACAGACAATCAATTCCTGATCAAAACCCCTAAAGCCCATGCCACAAGAGATATTTTAATTTTCAATAATAATATTTGTTTGCTATTTCTAAAATGCCCCATTGATTCTGAATAAATTAAGAAAATAAACTAGTTACCAATTCATTATATTCAATAAAATTAATCTCACAAAATACTTTGTTAAAAATCTTAGATAAGAATTATAGAAATAATTAAGCAGTTAGTCATATTTCCTATTTGGGTTGAGCCATAAAAAAGAAAAAATATGTAACAGAAAAAAATCTATGATTCTTGAGTGTTAAAAATTGTTTAACATTCTTCTTGCATTAAAAATAAAATGACTTGCATAAGAGAATTCTAAAGAAGGTCAAAATCATACATTTTAAGGAACTAAAACTAATTTTGACTTACACTGGATATTCAATCTGTACTTCATATACACATTTATATTTTCACTTCTACTTCAGCTTTGATATCAGCCCATTACCTTTAGCAAGAATGGTCACATTCATTAATTCAGCCAACTCACACAAAACCACTCACATTAAAAACTACCAAGACAAGCCGGGCTCGGTGGCTCAGCCTGTAATCCCGCGCCTTTGGGAGGCTGAGGTGAGTGGATTGCCTGAGCCTGCGGGTTCGAGACCCGCCTGGGCAGCGAGACCTCATCTCTACAATAAATCAAAAAATCAGCCGGGCGTGGTAGCGCATGCCTGTAATTCCGGCTGCTCGGAAGGCTGAGGCGGAAGGATCGCCGGAGCCCAGCAGGTGAGGCTGCGGTGGCCGGGAGCGGCCACTGCACTCCAGTCTGGACGGCAGAGTGAGACTCCAACTCAAAACAAACAAACAAACAAACAAACAAACCTACCAAGACAGAATTTGTTTATACCTTTAAAAAACTTAAAGGTATAAACCTTTAAATGGATAATTTAGACCACTAAGGAATAATCTTGGTTCTTCTGTTTTATCAACAAGGATAAATGTTTTAAAATAAATTTTTAAAAATAAATTTAATTGCTTAAGATAGATAGCCAGATGCAATAATAATTTGCTAAGTATCTAACTATTAACTATCTACCTATATATCATCTGCTCTATATTCCTCAGCTTATGGACACAGATAGCCCTTATCTAAAAATCCTTTGGTAATTGCGTATGTTGAATTGAATAGTGTCACCCAATGATGTGTCCCTTTCTCAGGTTGGCCTTAATCCAATAGCTGATCTAGGTGAAGTAAATATTGATTGGTTTCTTTTCCACTTTGGGACAACTTTGTAGTATCAACCTTGCTTCAGAGTCCCTTATAGAATCACTGAAGCTTTCATTGGAAATTTCATCTGAGTTCCAAGCAAACTCAAACTGAAACAGATGCCAAAACTTTGCACTATAGTCTCAAAATTAAAACATAATAATCCGGGTGCATAATAAATTATCAGCAATAATCTCAAATGACCAATTAAGAGTTATATGTGCCTGAGAAAAACAAAACAGAGCATGGTTTCTGTCTTATATTTTGCATGTTAGATTCACATTTTATTCTCACTATGCTAAACATTTTGTGGAAAAATTGTTAGGCAATACTACATAGAGTCGTGGTGTATATTTCTTCCTGAAAACCTCTAAAACTACTGCCAGAAAAGATACTGTAATGTTTTGATTAATTTTCTTATAACTTGAAAGCATTTTTTAGCATATTCCATCGCAATCAAATAATTCCTTTTAAAAATAACTTGAACAATGGCATAGTGACATTCAAGAGTGCTTCAGAAATAATGGCAAATTTTATTTTAGCAGTTTTATTATTGTAACTTTTGTCTGCGTATTGAAAATACTATTTGGCTGAGTCATTAAAATGGTGTCAAGTTTTTATTCTGACAAAAAGCTCTTCATGTCAGTTATGTAAAGAATTTACAAACTAAAACAGTTTTTAATAATAACTAATGAGTATTTAAGATTGCCTCTGACTAGATAATTTCAAGTTTTCTACTAAAAGTGCATCAGATATTATTATTTGTTAATGTAAACCAAATATATTTTGAACTGGTTAAATCTATATTATATAAGTAATAAATATGTATGTAAATTCTAGGAAACATATGGAGGGCCTTAATTTTTTTCACATCTTGCTAAATATGGGATATAAAAATTAGTAGAATGTAGTACTTGTCTTTAAGAATCTCACCAATTCAATAGGTGAAAATTCAAAAAACAGGTTGAGATTGAGTGAGATTTTTAACTTCCTATTTCCCCTCATTTTGAAGGCCTCCCTTAGTACAAGAGTACAAGAGCAGCTAGTAACCCTGAACATGGTGCTTTACAGCGTGCCTTTCTTGGGATAATTCTTTTACCTGGAGGAGGGACTAATTCCTAGTTGCTGAACCGATGACCGGCACAAATCACAGTGGAAACTTGTTTTCACCGGCAGGTGCCCTTGCGGCTCCTGTCGCATCCACGTCAGGCTTCTGCCTGCCTAGCTGTGGCACAGGCACAGGGAGCCTGACCTTGTGCTCTTGTGTCCCCACTCTTGCCCCCCAGGTCTTGGAGAACACCCACCCTGGTGCAGCTCCTAACTCTTTAGATATAGGGTGTACGTTTAATACAGCACCACAATAACAGACAAGTTGAAAGATTTTTACTTTCAAACCATTAGCAATGTGGAAGAAAACAGACTCTCACTATGCCAAAAGGAAAGTTTAGCTTGGGAACTGGGTCACTCAATACTGCTTTCCTTTTGTTTCCGAACAGATAGCTGTAAATTCACAACCCTGTGTCATAGTCTTATCCACAAGCCAGGTTCCCTCAATGACAGAGGCCACATAGCCCCTCGATGGTTCCATCATAAGTTGCTCACGTGAAAATTCCTTGTGATCTTCTAAATCTTAAGGATATATATCCCCACTATAAATCAGCCCTAAAACTGAGTTCTATTGACTCTCACCTTGTCAATGTCAATTGCCAGTTTATCTTCACACAAGGACAAGACCAGAAATAATTTCTCTCCCTACTCTGAGAGGAACGCACATTGACTTTTTCCCCTACTACCAGTTGCCACACGTACAACATAGATTTGCTGAGGCTAATCAGAGATTCACAAGAATTGGATCCACTGGGCTCACTGCCCACATTCTCGCCCTCCCCCCACCAATCTTCCCACAACTTGCTCTTTTCCTTCTAAATACTGAAATTACCAAAACCACATTTCAAGAAAGCACAGATCACAAATATACTTGTGACTTGAGTTTTTTTTACCAGAGACATCCTCAACCTTGGCTAAATAAACTTCTATCAGTTGAGACCTGCCTGTTACTTTTTGGTTAACAGCAGTGAAAGCTTAAAGAGTCATGAGAGCGGTTTTCCATGCTGGGTCTTTGGAAGCGGGAATGAAGAGCCAAGCAGAGAAAGAGAGAGAAGCATGTGGCCACCGGCAGTATATATACAGTAATAGGATGTGGGTGACCTTAAGTGTGGGACCAAATGCCTGAATGGTCCCTTTAAAGGAAATGTCACAAAATCTGAGCATCAAGTCCGTTAGGTTAACTCCGGTCACTAGCTTGAGCCACTTGGGTGTGGTGTAGAATTGGAAACTGTTTCAAGGGGACTCTGGTTTGTATCTGGTATGAGAAAGTTAAATGTGTGTTCAAAATGGATGCCAAGTCGATATAAAGTTATAAAAATCCACTACACTCTAGAGTCAAGCATTAAATTAGATTAGGGTAAAGTATAGACACTCTTTTGGTATAAAAATTGTAGTAAAGATGCTCAAAGGATTGCTAACTAGCACAGTATTAAAATATCTGATTATTTTGAGGTCTTGACCAGAGACAGAAACTGGAGGAAATGATGTAGCTAGAAAAGGACAGACAAATCAGTATTGATTATTTAAGTGGTCTCATTGGCACTTTAAAGAAGTGTAATTTTCATCTCACACCCAAACTAAATAAATGTTTTTTATGTCCTTCCATTTTCTTTGAATTTTAACTAATTTAAAGAAATTCTGCTGGGGACACTGAATGTATTCCCCTCATCCTACACATGATAATGGTTTAATAGTAGCATTATCAAACAATTCTGTAAGTTTTATCTATGTGGTTAATACAGGTGATAAGAAAACACATAAGAAACCCATGCAACTTGAAGTTTTAAGAAGGACACTAGAAGAGAAGAAAAATTAAAGCTGGACCTTCAAGGAAGACTCTCTTTTTCCTTATTGAGCAAGATGATAAATGTATGTCTCAGGCAGAAGCTCAAGCATAAACAAAGACAGGTCAGAAAATGCTTTCCTGAAATGCCAACTGTCAGGATTGTAAGAAAAATGTGTTATTCTAAGGCTAATGTAACTGGGAATGAAACTGAAATGGTAGTTTGGCGACATTATAAAGGGGCGATTTCTTTAATTACTTAGCCTTGGCAGGTTTGCTGAAGCCTGAACTACTCATCTCCGCCATTCTTATGTGGAGTTTCCTGTTTGGAGGCTGGTGTACAGTCAGGTCTGAAGGCAAATTGAGTTACCACAGGTATTGGATGAAATGAATGAGATTAAATAACTTCTCTGAGGCAACAAGTATAGAGCAAGGTCAAGGATTGGAGGAAACTTCAGAGTGATCCACTAACCATCATGGACATGTAGGCTGGATGTTCCTGGAGGCACTTGTATTCCAAAGGCCCAAGGAATACTGTACAATGGCCAGCATTATATTTATTGAGGGCTTGGGAGGAAAGGGCTAGAATCTTTGGAGATTACAGCTTTAGGAACAGCCCTGATTCTCCAACTTCACGTACTCCATCTGTCCCTTTGCAGCTTTCTGTGTGTATCATTTTTTCTATTCTCTATTGAAATTCTTCTAATTTTACCCTGGCTTTTAAATTTTTTTCCCATTTCTCTTTTATAGTTTTCTTTCCTAAAGAAAGGTATCTTATTTCATTGAATTTTACTTCATTTGAAATATTGGTCACAATCGTTGTCTCTTCTGCAGCAACAATTTCAAGTTTTACACGTCTCTCCCCTTCCTTCTCCTCCTTTCCCCCCCTTTTTTTCTCCTCCTCCTGCGTCTTATCTTTTAGCATGTCCTCATTGATGCTTCAACAGTCCCTTATTTATTCTTCATTATGGAGAAAGCTAGATTTTCATGCAACAGTATTTTTAACAAAATGTGTGTGAGGTTAGAAGGGCAAGAGAACATATCCAGATGGTTTTTACACCCCAAATATTATTGCTTTTTCTGCTGTCATAAAGGCAGAATGCTCCCTCCAAATATGGCTATTCGTGTGAGTTTTGTTTTTTTTTTTTTTGAGTTGGAGTCTCACTCTGTCGCCCAGACTGGAGTGCAGTGGCCGCTTCCGGCCACCGCAGCCTCGACCTGTTGGGCTCCAGCGATCCTTCCGCCTCAGCCTTCCCAGTAGCAGGAATTACAGGCAAGCGCTACCATGCCCAGCTGATTTTTGGATTTATTGTAGAGATGAGGTCTCACTGCCCAGGCCGGTCTCGAACCCGCGGGCTCAGGCAATCCACTCACCTTAGCCTCCCAAAGGCGCGGGATTACAGGCTGAGCCACCGAGCTCGGCCTCGTGTGAGTTTTTATGTAGCCTGCCCCCTATGTATTTTGCACAAGCAAACTATGCACAGAAGAGCTTTTGGCACCATATTTATTTACCTCAGGTTTTATATTGACTGCAAGCAAAATATACCATTTTTAAAGATCGAAAATGTCTTCACTTTCAGGAACTACATTTTTGGTAATATTTCCTGAAATTTGCTGCTGGTCTCTCTCACCACACGCCATCTTTTCTCTTTGCCCTCCATGCCACCTTTCCCTCGTAGTTGCTGTCATCAACCCTTAGATTGACTTTATTTTTAATTTTTATTTTCCTTTTTTTTCTATGGTGGTTTTCAGGAGGAAAGATGTATAGTCATATTTTCATTGAATGTTCTTTCTTAAAATGGTGTTGATTTAATCTGTTTATTCTGAGAATTGTAGGTTTAAATCTTTCACTGTGATTGTAGATGTGTTCATGCTTCTAACACTTTTAAAAATTGTTTTTGTTTATGTATTTGAGTCTACATTGTTGAAGCTACATAGAGATTCATGACTATCTTCTTTGAGTGATTTTAAGTCAGTTAATTAGTATTGTTATCTATATGCCAAATCATTAAGCAACACTTTTATTAAACCATTAAGGTTTTTTGACTGACCCTATTTTATTTTAGCTTGCCTTTGCCATGCCAGTACATATTTCTCATTTCTTTATTGTTAAAATATAGGTGACATTGTTAGCTAGTCATTTGAGTTATTTTATTTTTATTAAAATAATATGTTAGGGTTTATGTTAGCATATAATTTTTCTGTAACTTTTTGATTTTCTTATAATGATTCTTTTTTGCCTTATTTTCTTCTCTCTATCCCCATTGTGCTTATTAAAACTCAAATCTCTAAACACTGAGGTTTATGCATTCATCTAGCTCTTTCCAAGATGTTACAATTTTAACTTTCTTTTTCACTTCTTTCTTTCTGTTTGGTATAGAAAATAATCCTATTTACATTTGAACCTGAAAATATATATACATATTTAATTTCATTGTTATTTTTGTCAAGAATTTAATGGGTAGGAACCTGGATTCAGAAGTCCCTAAATAGAAGAAAGATGAGATAGATGAGATAGATGGAGGATGGATGGATGGATGGATGGATGGATGGATGGATGGATGGATGGATAATAGATTATAGAAGAGATAAACGATAGATCAAGTAGAAAGTATGATAGGAAAGACGACAACTTTCAGTCTATATTTTTAAAGACAGAAATAAATACATTTTATAAATTGTGAATGAATTTTGAAGCGTGTCATAGTCATAAATGATTTAAAAGTTAATTAACGGTAAAAATTAAATGCCGTATCATTCTACAAAGACGAATATTGCTATCTCAAATGAATCTTCTAGAATTTAAGATATTTTCTATAATATGATGCTGGGTGGAATCCTTCCTGTGACCAATGAGATCTAAAGCTGTAGCCAATATTTTTAAAATGGTCACACACAATTGAGCAAGCTGCCTCATTCAGATATTTCAAGATCATTAATCACCATCTTCCATCTTACTGCTTATGCCACTTTTGTGTAAAGAAGGCTGCAGTGGAAACATGGGAAAAAAAATCAGAGTTGGAAGAACTGAGCGGTGAGAAGAGCTACAACTCTTCTAAGCTAAGGCAACAATAAGCAAACAGGCTTAATTAGATATTAATCAATATCATAACCACCTTCGGATTTATTATTGGGAAAATATTTTATTAGATTCATTCGTGCTTAATATTAGCAATATCAACTATCAACCTCAACTGTAGGTGCATTTATGATCTTCCTATAATTTCTTTCTTTTTTTTTTTTGAGTTGGAGTCTTACTCCGTTGCCCAGACTGGAGTGCAGCGGCCGCTCTCGGCCACCACAGCCTCGACCTGCTGGGCTCCGGCGATCCTTCCGCCTCAGCCTTCCGAGTAGCCGGAATTACAGGCACGTGCTACCACGCCCGGCTGATTTTTTGATTTATTGTACAGATGAGGTCTCGCTGCCCAGGCGGGTCTCGAACCCGCGGGCTCAGGCAATCCACTCACCTCAGCCTCCCAAAGACGCGGGATTACAGGCTGAGCCACCGAGCCCGGCTGATCTTCCTATAATTTCTTATAGTTTACTTTAACAATCAGACATGATCCCCTCAGATCTTCTGGCTCCAAAGAATTCCTTTAAGTGCAAATGGTGAAGTAGGAGATGACAAGAACTTCTTAGGCATAAAAAACAGTCACTCCTTAGGGGACTTTTGCATATTTTTGTCTTCTTCATTAATATTTCTGAATTTTGCTCCGTTTCTCTACTCCAACAGAAATCTAAAGAAGGGCTCATACGTAATTTTAGCTAATACTCAACAACAGAATGCCCAGGTAATGACAACAAATGTTTTTAATTATATTTACTTTTTTATTTATAATGTTTTATGACGTTTCTATTTTTGCCTAGATGCAAAACAGCAACAAAAATCTTATCTGAACCAATCAATTTGATGCTTAAAACTTAATGTGCGTATTAGCCTTCTATTGCTGCCATAACAAATTATTAAGAAATAATGAAGCTGGGCTCGGTGGCTCAGCCTGTAATCCTGCGCTTTGGGAGGCTGAGGTGAGTGGATTGCCTGCGCCCGCGGGTTCGAGACCCGCCTGGGCAGCGAGACCTCATCTCTACAATAAATCAAAAAATCAGCTGGGCAGGGTAGCGCTGCGCCTGTAGTTCCAGCTACTCGGAAGGCTGAGGCAGAAGGATCGCCGGAGCCCAGCTGGTCGAGGCTGTGGTGGCCGGGAGCGGCCACTGTACTCCTGTCTGGGCTACAGAGTGAGACTCCAACTCAAAAAAAAAAAATTAAAATAAATAATGAAAATAAGTGCTTTTGGAAAAGTGTGTTTTCTGATATATTAGAAATATTGTTAATTTTAGAAACATTGTGTTGTTTTGTTTTAATTTAGTTATGTAGAATATTATGGCAATAGCTGCAAACTCCTTTCTCCTTGGAGACTGGATAAAATACATGACTTTTGGTCACACACTTTGGGGAACAGGCAACCCCAATAGGGACACATTTAGAATAAGGCCATACAGTTAAATGTACATCATGAATTAAAACTTAACACTATAGTATATACACATATATACATACATAAATACATACATACATATATACATACATTACTGTGCTGTGTAGATAAATCACCAGAAGGTGAACTGGAATACAAGCCCATTATTTTTTTCCTATTATCCATCCGTAACATATAAGCCCACCCACACCAAAATATATCAAGCCGTCTAGGCCAGGCTCAGTGGCTGTTGCCTGCAATCCCAACACTATGGGAGGCCAAGGTGAGAGGATTACTTGTGGACAGGAGTTCAACTCCAGCCTGAGAAACCTAACACAATTCTGTCTTCACAAAAAAGTTTTAAAAACAGCCAGGTATGGGAGTATGTGCCTGTAGTCCCAGTTACTGAAGAGGCTGAGATGAGACGATCACTGGACTCCAGAAGTTTGAGCCTGCAGTGAGCTATGGTTATGCCATCGCACTCCAGAATAAGCAGCAGAGTGAGATTTGTCTGGGGGAGAGATGGGGGAAGGGGAAGCAGGATTATTACATGTAATTAAATGGTTATTATGCCCGAGGCTGGGTACCAGGGTAGAGTGATTGGTACTCAAATAAAATAGACTAAAAAAGGAGAGAACAGTTTAAAAAAGCAAAGACTGTTGCCCACTTCAGAAATAAAGTTTAGTGAGACCATGTAGTATGGACTCAGAGCCTGGATTAAAGGTTACTTTATCAATAAATAGTTTAACGCTAGTTAAACATAAGAGAGGATCCACTCCCAATTTTTCGCCCATTGATACTAAGTGGGTCGGGCTATAAAACTTAAATCAGAAAGAACTATGCTTGTACTCTGATCAGAAGTGACCAGCCAACAGTATGAATACTTTTAGCTTTGTAACGGACTTTAACAAACACTCATTCCACAACTAAAGGAGCAGAATTTATACCTACAAACCAACTCTTATTTTCTTATTATAATGCAATTACTATTAATCCAGATAGAATTTTACTTAGAAGGTCTAATAATAGGACAGCTACCTCTGTAAGAAGATTGACTGCTGGAGTAGATTAAAAGCTTCCAGAGAAATCCTCTTCTCATTTATATTAGAGTGAGAAAATTTGATTTTTCTTCCAACAGAAATTGCTGTTTTATGCGGTTTGCATTTCTAAAGGGCATTCTAAAATATCGTTGACTTTATGCCGCTCAAATGTTACGAAGCATTTATTCAGCTTAATTTTATAGCTTACTTTCTGATGTTCTCAAATATTACTGTAACAAAAGTCTTTTATTAAAATGATATTATCAAATATTAGTCTATAAATCATGAGATTTCATCCAAATTATGCAGCTGTTAATTTTTATATGTGCCTATTTAGAGACTAATTTTATAAAATTTTGAGCACTTCATGTGTGTTACCTTTAGAATTCATACTTTTTAATATCCCCAAATCTTAAGTATTCTGTAGCCAAATAATCTTCATATGTATGTTATTATCACACTCAGATTTTTTTCTCCATACATTCAAATTTTAGAAATAAATAAAAAGTTTGGATGTGGTACCATAACACAGGACTTAATCAAAAAGTTTGACATGAAGACAACTCATAAGTAAATTAAGCAGATACCAAATAATTCTAAAATGGACATAAGGATATAGTTACAGTTTCTGACTGCCTTCTGTTCTATGTATTTTTATAATGCAATATACTATTTTGTAATAATAAGTATAATTATAAGTATGTTTATTTTGCTTTCCTCTTTTTAGTCAAGGTTGGATGGGGGTAGGGTTGAGTACTAAATAGTGTGTAAACAGTTGTCATGTTGAAGGATCTAGACAAAAAGCCTTGGAATTCACATTCCACAATTGAGTACCAAGCAGAAGAGGCTAGCTAGCCATTAGCTTCGCAGGAAACCTTGCACAACTTGGAGAGACTCATAGAGCAAATGGGTAGGGCAGGACGTTCAAGTTTGAAAATGAAACTTAATTATGTCTGCTGTTTCTTTATAGTTTTTCAATTTTTCAGAGATTATTGCTGTATTTTCAGTCTTTGGTAGATACTAGAATCTTAGTAAATTTTAACTGGTGAATAATACTTTCATTGTAGACATTATAAAAAGATTGAGTCTTGATAAATTATTATTTAAGCAGATGTTAACCATGATTAAAAAAAAAAACTATTTTGTTTAGGTGTGCTGTCCATACATGAGTAAATTATAGAGCTACTGGCAGCCCCTATGCAACTCTTGATATTCACATTACATTAGAAATCTGCTCCAGATGAGCAGAGAAAACACCAGGGCCCTCAGTAGAGTATACCCATATTAATTGTGATTCATATCAGTTCTTCAGCTCTGGCTACAAGTTCATCTGCTGGAGCATTGACTATTTCGCCATCATTCCACAGGACATTACACTGGTCCATTACCTTAATAGAATCATCCTTATGGAACTTTCAGAAGGGAATGACATACTTGGTAGTATTGTTACTGAAATGCCAGGGGTTCAGTTGAGGTCTAGTTGCTTGCTGCACGAAAACCAATCACTGAAACAAATGTTAATAGGGAAGAAGGCTTTTTATTGGATGATATCAGCCATGAATAAAGGGAGTTTCATTTTCAGATGTGTTTCCAAATCCCACTGAAGTCAGGGGCTTATATAGTTGGGGAGGAATGTAAAAAACAGCAAGTAGGGAGAGGTAAAGAAGAGTTGGTAAACAGAGAGGATCTGGTATTTTATTATCTGAATTCAGTGATCTGTTGAGTTTAAGTTCCTTGATACTATAGGCCTGAGGTTCAGTTTCCTAAGAAAGGCACTCAGACAAGACAAATGTTAAATTCCAAGCTTTAAATCCAGAAGGTAAATTTCGATGTGTGTGTATATATAAAATATGTATATATATAATTTATATATTGTATATATTATATATATAAACAACTGTTAATACTAAAGGAAAACTGGGCTGGTTTCAGTATCTTCATAAGATGCATTTCTAGGATAAAAAATTATATTTGGCTTGCTGCCAGAAACTAATGGAGACTATATGCATGATTATGAGGTGACATGTGATAATGAACTCCAAACTACCCATTATAAATTAGTAATAATCAAATCCACAAAGCTGTAGAGTAAGCCATTTCTAGTTTCCTTTCCTCATCATGTAAGTCTGGTCTATATATATATATACACACACATAGGATAAAAATGGGCCAACATCCAAAAAAGTTACACAGTTTGCTCACATTTCCACAGTGCCTATCAGTGCAATACTTCCGCTTTTTTTTTTTTTTTGAGTTGGAGTCTCACTCTGTCACCCAGACTGGAGTGCAGTGGCCGCTCCCAGCCACCGCAGCCTCGACCTGCTGGGCTCTGGTGATCCGATCCTTCTCCCTCAGTCTTTCGAGTAGCTGGAACTACAGGCACACGCTACCACACCCGGCTAATTTTTTGATTTATTGTAGAGATGAGGGCTCACCAAGTTGCCCAGGCAGGTCTCAAACCTGCAGGTTCAGGCAATCACTCACCTCAGTCTCCCAAGGCGCAGGATTACAGGCTGGCCACTGAGCCCGGCAGCGCAATACTTCTGTTCTTTCCTCAACCCACAGTTATGGTCTCTAAAGAGTGTGTTCACTATGATAGTTTAAGATGCAATGTAAACATTTTTTTTTCTTATTTTTTGATTCAGTATATCCAGTGGTGTTAAGTCTCTGTAGAAGGTCATATTTTTTTCCATGATGAATTTTTTTTGTCTTTATTGAGGCATAATTAACAAAATGTGTATATATTTATGGTATACAATGTGATGTTTTGATATGTGTTCATTATGAAATGATTGTCACAATCAAGCTAATTAGCATATATTCTTCACCTCCCATAGCTATTTTTTGTAGTGAGAACATTCAACATCTACTGTGATAAGTAATTTTTAAGTTTGCAATACATTATTACTAGCTATACTGAACAATAAATCTCTCGAACTTATTCATCCTGTCTAATTGAAACCTTGTATCTTCTGACCAACATCTCTTCATTCAGAAGGTCGTGTTTTCTGTTAGGCTTGAGATAGGTCTGAGAAAAAAAGTCATAGAGGAAATACCTATAGTTTTGAAGCAAATCCATGTCCTTTCAACAAGTAAAATGTAGCAATGGCCTTGCTTAACATGAATTTTCTCTCACTGATGCTGATCTATCCACTATCGCTGATGAATACCCAATATGTTAGAAGTAACAACTAAAAATGCCTAAAGAAAGAAAATGTCCATTGTCTTAAGACAATGGATTAGATGCAGCAATAACAAAATGATTGAACCTTAAGAAACCTCTTACTGTAATGTATATGAGACATAAAAAAAGAAAATTTACAGAAGCAGCACAAAAATATTCATACAAAATAATTATTCTCTCTTTGAAAGAGCATACTCTAAAAAACTTCATATTCAATACATAAGAATAGTTATTTTTAGATAATGAGAGAATAGTGGAGAACGGCTACAACATTGAGTTGAATGAATGAATGAGTTAAATATTAAAAATCAATCACAAATCTTGCAAGGACCTTAGTGATTAAAAGGTGCTGTGAACTTCGAAGAGTGTTTGTCTCGATTTGTGCATCTGATGTCTAAGAGAAATAAATACATAAGATAAAATTATTTAATAAAGAAAAAGGTCCAGTGTTACAATTAAATAGTAAACAAAAGGGGGAGTGGATAGGAGATGGCCTCACGGAGGTAAGCAGTATTCCATTTATGTAGGTCATGGTAACATTTAAATTTTATTTTCTATTTTTAATTTCATTGTGATAGATTGAAGTTTTTTTAAGCAGGTGAGGAATATCATCAGATTTAGTCCAGAGTGAAACAATCTGGTGACTATATAAAAACTAGACTTTAAGAGAACGAATGTTAAAAAAATCAAAAAGACAACCACAAAGAATCATTCGCTCCTCCTGTTGATATTCTCGTGGTTGGCACCAGGTTGTAGAACGTAGTAAGAAGTGAGTAAAAGTGATCCTGTCACATGCCAGACTAAGATATGCCCATTATGTTCAACAATTTCCCATTAAAGTCCAAAATCTTTGGAATGATATTTTAAGAACTTCAGGGTTTTGACTGTACCTACCACAGTTCACTAACTCTTCTAAACTGTTATCCTTTCTAGAAGAGATATTGCTTTTTCTCAAAGCTTCATGTCTTTTCACATATTTCTTTTTTAGCTTGGGAAAAACTCCCTTTTTCTTTTCTTGATCATGATTTCTCAGATTTAGTTAAAATTCATTTCCTCTGAGAATTCCTCTTAAATCGTCTTCAGATCATGAACACTGTAATTTAATTCCTGATCCTAATATTCCATTATGATTTTTTTTTTGGTAATAGCACTTTCCTATTAATGTCATTTTCATTGTGTGCAATTTTTGTCTAATTTTCTAACTAGCTTATATGATTAGCAAAGATATGACTATATCTTTATATAACCACTATATAACAGAGCACCTTAAATAAAAGAGTTTCAATATATACTTAATTTTGATTACTCAACCAGAAATAATGACCAGTACTATTGTTTTTCTTCTTCTATACTTCCACATGTCTCTTTTGGAGGTTTTCTATAAAGTAAAACAATATAAATGTGTAAATATGTTCAGACAGTCATTGATACTTGCTATAAAAATGGAATATAATAACCTAGTTGACTAAATAGTATATTCAAATATTTATTTTATGTACTCATTAAGAATAATATTTTTACCAACAGCTATTCACATCGTTTTTGTTAGGGATCATAGAAGATATAAAAAAAATTTCTATCCTAATGGTCTAGCACTTTGGGGGGTTGAGTAAACAAACAACTTAAAACAAAAAGTAGAGTCACTTTAAGATAATAATACAATCATGACGCAATTCCCACAAAAACCTAGAAATTAGAAGGAACACCATGTTTAACCATTTTTTTCTTATCTGTTACTTTGTTCTTTATTATAAAATTCAACAAAAAATATGAAGTGCTATACCAGTTAGGGTAGCACAAGCTGAATAGATATACAAGGAAGTCCAATAGTTTAATTCAGAAAATTGCTGTTTCTCACATAAATTTGAAATAGTAGTGGGTGTGAGTGCTCAAGTGGGAGTGAGGTTAGAAAGTTGACACACACTGGGCCCATAGAAGAGGATGCTGGAACATTGTCCAGCCACTTAGTGGGGATGGGAGGAAGCGAAGGATGAAGTAAGAGATGTTATGGCTCAGGACTGGAAATGGCGCACATCTTAACCAGAAAAACAAAGAGGTTCACCGGCTTGATGAATTATCCAGTTGCTGCCACAAATATATTTTGAGGGCACTGAAATAAGATTATTGTTAGCAAAATATGGGTAAATGAAGGATTTAGCAAATAGAAAGTCAGAGTCGAGTTGGAATTTTGTCCAACTTATAAGAAATAAGAGAAGTAACTCTGTGTATCATATATGGTCAACCACCAAGGAAAATATGTGTGAGAGAAAAGATACAAAAAATATTGTAAATTAAATGAATCTGATTATGCTTCTTTCCATCCAAAATAAGGCATTAGAAAAATATGGTTGGGTTGTTTCTATTTCTTCCCTTCTATTTTAGATATGACAAATTTTTGTGACACGCTACCCGAACTTAAAGGACATTCCAAATATAGGGTATTTCAAATGCCAATTTCATTACATCTACAGTTTCACGTCATAAATTTGATGACCTGATTGTATTATATAAAAACATAACAAAATGTATAAAATGATAAATGTTATAATAAATTATGAGACATTAATGGAAACTCTTCAAAGTTTAATTATTTGATATGCAAACCTCAGATGTTTTGTCTTGTATTTTTCCTTCTTTTTTCTGTCCCATTTTGAGTAATTTCTTGCCTTCCAGTTTACTGATTCTGTCCTCTTATGTCCAGTGTCTGCTTGTACACAAAACACTTCAATTCTGTTACCGTATATTTTCTAGCGTTTCCATTTTTTAAGCAATGTTGTTATACTAAAATGATCAATTTATTCATCCATGCTATCTATATTTCCATTGCTTCCTGAACAATTTTAATAGTTAAAGTTCTTTAAAATAATTCCAACTTCTCACTTGTTTCTCTCTCTATATCTATTGACTGTTTTCACTCTTATCTGTGGTATATTTACTTCTTTGCATTTCCCATATATTATTTTTATTGTATGTAACACGCTGTGTGAAAGAATCATAGAAATGGAAGTAAATGACATTTATTTCCAGAATGTTGCACATTGAGTCACTAGAGCTAGGTGAATCTAGTCTCTAGTTCAGAAGTGTCTAGGCTTTGTTGCAATTTTAGATAGTTTCAATTCATCATCTGCTTCAAAGGCTCAAAGGGTAAGATCAATTTTCCTTCAGAAGAGCTTGGGATCTGAGCACTGGTGAGGCTCTAGCGATCTCATTGTGATTTATAATCCAACCACCAGCATGTGAACTCCTGGGACATTTATTTCTATTTTATCGTTTGATTTTCATATTTTAGTGTCCCTGTGTGTCCTCTTTTCTATACTTCTGCCCTGGCATTCTGCACCTCAGGAGATTACTCTTCACTTGTTCTGACTTCAGCTTCTGAAAAAATCACTGCAAATGAACTTAGAAAATGTCCAGAGTGTCTTACAGGAATATATCTTTCTAAGCAATCTAGCCCTCCCCTGCTATAGAAGTATCACTGCAGTACATGTGGGGAAGTCTTGAGCTGTTTTGGAGATTTAACTTAGCTTTTCAGAAAGCCACTGCCTTGCACTTGGGGAAAACTTTATGCAAAACAGGAGGGTCTAGCCTAGCACTCTTGACCTGTGATTTGCTTCCTTGTGTACCTGTTGTAAGCCAATGGGAAAGTGTTGGTGGGTACATAGATCCATCTAGGGTTGAGATTGAGCAGTATACTTATTTGACATTTTGGCATGCATGCAAGCAACCATTATTGATCACCGTATGCGTTCTTATTTCTTTTTGTGATGGATGAAAGCAACCATGGTTTCTTCCTGTGTAGGAAGGTATTGCAATGAGATCTTTGGATCTTTAGCATCTGGAAGTTTTTAAATAATATGATTTCGTACTTATCCTAATTGTCGTACACCTCACATGAAATGGTCTTCCACATAATAAGATTTCTAAAGTTTATTTATTTGGCATTCATTTGTATTTTAAACAAGCTGAAAAAAAACTATGGACATTTAAAAAATATCACAAGAGGAATTTTGCTTAATTAAATGACCTCAAGATATCAAGTTAGCTAAATGAACCATACAAATTTAAAAATTAATAATTCTATAAGCATGGCTAAACAATATGAGTTTTTATATTTTAATATTTTTATTCCTTTAAAGGTAAGCTACAAAATTGAACTTGCCTTTCATCTATTTCTTCACAGTCTATTTAAAAGTGGCTATTAGACTGCTTTATTTTGTGAAATATCTGAAAATATCCATCTATTCATAGTTAGAAAAAAATGTTATTAACAGTAGACGACTGGATTTGAAACTGTTATCACCATGCCAATTATGAATTAATTGTACATTGAATATTTAAAGTGCAGGACACCAAAGTCTTTATATCTAAAAAACAGTTTTCTATCTTGGTATAAGTGCACATCTTCCTAAAATTAACAATAAAATATAATTATATTTATATTAATTTATGTGCCAAGATTTATATCTAGTGTTTTATCTTTTTTTGCCTAGCTCTATTATATAAAATTAGAACATTCATTATCATTTAAAATGAATGTTAATAATGAGCTTAAGTCCTTAGGGTCCAATAACCTTTAATAGTATCCTTTCTGCATTTCATGAAGTGTAAGCCTTAGGTTTCTGAAAAATATACACTTATCTACATTTTTACTCTCCACAACTGACATAAAGAGGAGACCCCTCACCTTGGGGATGAATTTAAATGAAGTTTAAATCCCACAGGTTGACTTTAGTATTCTCAGAATGTTTTGTCTATTCTAATGCAGAATCAGTTAGATTCAATCAAAGTGTCAGCAGACACTTTAAAATGACTTTAAATTAGATTTTTTTAAAATTTAGATGAGGTATATATCAAGGACGTGAATCTATGCTTGTGTCATATCACCATGTCATTTGAGTAAAATAAATATGCTTTTATGGAATTGTTGTGTACCTCCAAGATATATCACAGGACTCCACTCCATGCTCAAATTGACAACAGGCAAATTCCCATAAAAATACAGCTTTTAAAAAAAACAAAGCAAAAATTCTAGTCTGGGTAATTAACATCCTCAGTGACACTTAGAATCAATGTTTCAGTATAGAATTCATGTTTTCCAGTTTTTATTAACTTTTTTCAGTGAAGGAGACTGAAGGAGAAATGAAATATCTCAATATTGATAACAGAAACTAAAACCTAAAAAGAGAATGTAAACAATTATGTAGAAAAATATTACTTTTCTCATAATCTCTTTATGTTTTTTTATTTTAAAGATGTGGGGTACAATTCAGGGTTAGGTAAATGTTCTTTATGCAGATACCCTTGTTGATGAGGTGTGCCTCCCCCAACCCCCAGCAGATTTCACAACTGCCAAAGCTTTTCTTTTTTTAAATCACTCTTTTTTATTGTAAAGATGTGGGATACAATTCAGGGGTAAGTATACAAATGCTGATTATGCAGGTGCCCTCAGTGATGAGGGATGCCCCTCCCTCCCCTAGCAGTTTCCCTCAGCTGCCAATCCCACCCCCCTTCCTCTGACAGTTTCCCACTACTGCTGATCCCTTTCTTCCAATATTATAATTGTTCAAAGTCTGCTTATGAGTGAGAACATATGGTACTCTGTCCATTATTTCTGTGATAGATCACTGAGTATGATAGACCCTAAATACATCGAAGTTGCTGCGTAGTCTTTATGTTTGTCCTTCTTTATGGATGCATAATATTCCATTGTGTATAAGTACCACATTTTTTTAATACAGTTCAGCTTTGATGGGCAACTTGGTTGGTTCCATTTTTTGGTAATGAGAATAGAGCTACAACAAACATATGTATGAAGGTGTCTTTTTTGTAGAATGATTTTTCTTCCGGGTATATTCCCAATAGGGGAATTGCTCAGTCATATGGAAGGTCAATTTCTAGTTCTTTCAGAAATCACCACAGTGTCTTCCAAAGAGGTTGCACTAGTTTGGGTGTAGAAGTGTTCCTTTTTCTCCACATCCTCATCAGCATCTGTTGTTGTTTGTTTTATTAATGATGGCCATTCTTACGGGGGTTAGGTGGTATCTCAGTGTGGTTTGGATTTGCATTTCTCTGATGATGAGTGAGGTTGAGCACTTTTTCATGTCTGTTGGCTGCCCATATATGTTCTTTTGAGAAGTGTCTATTCATGTCTGTTGCCCACTGTTAGGCAAAAATGGGACTTTTTTTGTTTTTTTTTTCCTTTTGGCACATTTTAGTTCCTTGTAGATCTTAGATGTTAGGCCTTTGTCAGATACACAGTTGGCAAATATTTTTCCCATTCTGTGAGCAGTCTCCCTGCTCTCTCAATGGTTTCTTTTGCTTTGTAGAAGCTCGTTAGTTTGATGAGGTCCCACTTGTCTATCTCATTTCTTAAGTAATGGGCACTTAGGGTTCTGAATAGGAATTGGTTGCCAGTACCAATTTCCATAAGGTGATCATGTATTTTCTGAGATTCTTATAGTTTGAGGTTTTATGTTTATGTTTTTGATTCATTTAGAGTTAATTTTTGTGTATGGTGATAGGGAGGAGTCCTGTTTCAATGTTCTGCAGGTGATTAGCCAGTTTTCCCAGCATCATTTACTGAATAGGTTCTCCTCTCCCCAGTGGTTGTTGTTGGAGGCTTTGTCAAAGATGAGTTGGTTGAGGAATTGAGGCTAGGCTTCCGGAATCTCTATCCTGTTCCATTGATCTATATGCCTGTTCTTGTACCAATACCAGACTGTTTTTATTACTGTAGCCTTATAGTAAAATTTGAAGTCTGGAAGAGTGATACCTCCTGCTTTTTTTTTTTTTTTTTTTTTTTTGCTAAGGATTATTTTGGCTATTAGTGGCCATTTATCTTTCCATATGAATTTCTGTATTGTCATTTTCAGGTCTGAGAAGAATGATGTTAGTAACTTAATGGGTACTGCATTGAATCTGTAGATTGCCTTTGGTGGATGGACTTTTAAACAACGTTGATTCTTCCTATCCATGAGCATAGAATATTTTCCCATTTGTTTGTGTCTTCTTGGATTTCTCTGAGCAGTGTTTTGTAGTTCTCATTGTAAAGGTCTTTCACTTCTCTGATTAGGAAGAGGCCGAGATATTTCTTTCTTTCTTTTTTTTTTTTTTTTTTTGGTTATTGTGAATGGGATTGTGGTTTTAATTTGGATCTCTGCCTGTTGTTGGTGTATAGAAATGCAACTGTGTTTTGCACTTTTATTTTGCACCCTGAGACTTTGCCAGAGTCCTTTGTCAGGGTAAGCAGATTTTTGAAATATTCTCTTGGATTTCTGAGGTATAGGATCATATTATCAGCAAAGAAAGATAACTTGATTTCCTCTTTTCCTATTAGGGTATTCCTGATTTTCTTCTCTTGTCGAATTGCCCTTGCTAGGACTTCCAACACAATGTTGAACAAGAGGGGTGAGAGTGGGCAGCCTTGTCTTATTCTGGTTTTCAGGGGAAATGTTTCCAGTTTCTGTTCATTTAGCAATATGTCAGCAGTGGGTTTATCATAGATGGTACTTACTATTTTGAGGGATGTTCCTTCTATACTTAGGTGTTTGAAGATGCCTAGATGTTCAAGGGTTTTTATCACGAATGGATGCTGAATTTTATACAAACCTTTTTCTGTGTCTAATGATATAATCATGTGGTTCTTGTTTTTACTTCTGTTGATATATTTAATGACATTTTATGGTCTTGTGAATGTTGAAGCAGCCCTGCATCTTGGGAATGAAGCCTACTTGGTCATGGTGGATGATTTTTGAGATGTGTTTTTGTATCTGACTTGCTAGAATCTTGTTGAAGATTTTTGCATTTATGTTCATAAGGTATATTGCTCTGTAGTTCTCTTTTTTTGTTGGATCTTTACCCAGTTTGGGTATCAGGGTGATGTTAGCTTTATATAATGATTTGGGATGTTAGCTTCATATAATGAAGTTTGAGAGCAGGGAGAGAGTCCACAGATTGGGAAAAAATATTTGTCAACTGCATATCTGACAAAAAGTGTGACATCTAGGATATAGTGTTTTTCAATTGCTGGAATACTTTCAGTAGGATTGGTATCAGCTCCCCTTGTACATTTTGTAGAATTCTGCTGGAAAGCCATCCAGTCCAGGGTTTTTTTTTTTTTTTTTGTAGGTAGTTTTCGTATGACAGAGTCAATTTCTTGGGTTGTTATTGGTCTATTTAGTATCTCAGTGTCTTCTATTTCAACCTGGGGAGGTTGTGTGATATCAGAAAGTTCTCCATTTCATTTCAATCCTTTTCTTATAGTATTATGATAATTGTTCAAGGTCTGCTTATGAGTGAGAACATGTGATCATCAGTTCTTTCTTTCTGTGATAGATCACTCAGTATTATGTACTCTAAGTACATCCATGTTGCTGTGAAGTTCATAATTTTGTCCTTATTTATGTCTATGTAATATTCCATCGTGTATATGTACCACATCTTTTTATCCAGTACTCCTTCAGTAGGCAGCACAATTGTTTCTGTGTTTTTGCTATTGTGTACAATGGTGCAATAAACATGTGTGTGCAAGTATATTTTTCCTAGACTGATTTGAGATCCTCCATGTATATTCCCAGTCGGGGTATTGCAGAATCACACGGGAGGCCAATTTTTAGATCTTTCAGAAATTACCAAACTGCTTTTCTCATAGGTTGTATTAGTTACATGCCAATCAACAGCGTAGAAGTGTTTTCTTTTCCCTGCATCCTCTCCAGCATCTGTTGTTTTTTGAGTTATTGATGATGGCCATCCTGACTGGAGTTAGGTGATCTCTCAGTGTGGCTTTAATTTGCATTTCTTTGATGACAAGTGAGGCCGAGCATTTTTTCAAGTGTCTGTTGGCTGCTCGTCTGTCTTCTTTTGAGAAGTGTCTGTTCATGTCTTTTGCCACTTGTAATGGGGCTGTTTGTTTTTATCTTTTCAGCACATTCTTTGTAGATCCTAGATGTCACGCTTTTGTCAGACATACAGTTGACAAATACTTTTTCCCAGTCTGTGGACTGTCTCTCTTCTCTCAAACTTCATCATAGAGCTACAATAATCAAGTCAGCCTGGTACTGGTACAAGAACAGGCATAGAGAGCAATGGAACAGGATAGAGATTCCAGAAGCAAAACCTCAATTTCTCAACCAAATCATCTTCAACAAAGCCTCCAGCACCAACCACTTGGGAGAGGAGAACCAATTCAGTAAATAGTGCTGGGAAAACTGGCTGACCACATGCAGAGGATTAGAACAAGACTCTGCCTATCGCCATACACAAAAATCAACTCTAAATTGATCAAAGACCCAAACAAAAACCTCAAATTATAAGAACCTAGAAAATGCAGGAGGCACCCTTATGGAAATTGGAACTGGCAACTAATTCCTAATCAAAACCCCAAGTGCCCATGCCATGAGAGATTAGAGAGACAAGTGGGACCTCATCAAACTAACAAGCTTCTGCAAAGCCAAATAAATCATAATCTCTTTAGAAATTATATCACTTGATAGATAAGATTTATAGAATTTTAGTCATTTTAAAAATTTGGAAAATAACTCAGAATAACTTTCAAGATAAAAATCAAAACTTCTTTATCCTAATTTTCAAGACAGTTTCATTATTTATATTTTACTTTATTTTATTTCATTTGATTTCTGTATACATTTCAAATTAATGAGATCATCTCTTTTTCTCTATATATGATATGTATGGATGTATATAATTTTTTTACAATTCCTCTTTACTTAATGTTATCTTAAGAGCATTTCATTGTCATTTTTTTTTCCACAAAGGGTTTTGATGTTTGCAGAATCTTTGTTCAATTACTACACATTATTGTATTTTGGGAAAATTAGGTTATTTCCAGTTGCTATTTTTATATATGTAATAAGAAATATATTTTATAAATATAGTTCATATAATAAAATCATGTTTCTATAAATATATGTGATTGTATATTTATTCTTTCCATTGGAAATATTACTATAAATAAAGTTAGCAAGCCAAAACCATAGACTGGATATTTTTAACATTTATATTACTACTATTTACAAATACCTTTCTAAACAATTATACCAATTTATAACCTAATGCAGTTGTGATTGTGACTAACTCATTATTATCTTACCATTTTTGTCAGCACTTTTAAATATTTCATTAGTTTGTTTAAAAAATTGTATAGATTATTTACCATTGCAGAGATGTTAAAGAATTTATTTTTTATTTTGTTTCTTAACACTGCCTACACTTTTTGCTTCCAGATGCCTCATATGCCTTTAAAATGCAAACTCTAAAAAACAACACTATAGTATTAAACTTCCAAGGCTTTTCTTCTAAAAACATCATTAAGAATTGTATCTGCTTAGTTTTCTATTTTCTTATGACCTTTGTCTTTAATAGATTACAGCAGGTTCATGTGATAAATGAATGTATACTAATAGGGCAGAAAAATTTCCAAGTGAACTCTTGCATTCCAAAAGAAGAGGCCAGGTACGACAAAGAAAAACTACTTGTTCATTTGTCACAAGAACAAGATAGGTGTCCTGCCTGTCACTAAATGCTTCTGACCCTTGGGCTTCACCTAATCTTTTAAGACTCAGTTTCCTTATAATTTAAATAGTTATAATATCTCATCTACCTATATCAGAAGAAAATTATAATAAATTAGTTAGTCTCTAATATAACATTTTTTGTAAAGTTTAAAAGAAAACAACGAGTATATCACATTTTAGATAAAGGAATCTTTGAAAACTGTATGCCTGTTTACCTGTATATCTTAAGTATGAAAATGGATGAGTCCAAATGTGATTAACTTCTGTCTCTAGATAGAACATTTCTCAGAGATACTACTCTCAAACAATGGCAATGAAACAACTGCCAAACACAGTACCAGTCATGGGAATAGGACTGCGTAGAAATGGAAATGAAAAAATAATCATTTTATTTTTAAAAATCTGTGTACTACTAAAGCAATGCATTTGCAGAACTGAGAAGATGATTTCACATAGTGTGTTTTAAAGTTTAGGTTTTGGTTTTTTTTTTTTTTTTTTTTTTTGCTAAGTCTGGTTTTAATTTAATAGGCTTCCTTCCCAGAAAACAGTTGTAATTGATACGTATGTTTCTGAAAGCTACAACCTAAGGCCAAAAGACTTTACTCTGAAAGTGAACATGAAGAGCAAAACAAAAACAACTAAAAAACTCAGTAGTGTTAAGTGAATCACTCTACTTCCTAATACAAGATAACCAAAGCAGTTGATGGGTAAAAAAAATCTGATTCATCAACACTCATAGTTACATAAATTAGGAAATATTTGTGAAGTATATTTTTTCAATATGAAATAGTTTGGGTCATTGTCTATTTATTTTCGAGTTGGAGTCTTGCTCTGTTGCTTAGGCTGGAATGCAGGGGCATGCTCACAGTCATGCAGCCTTGACCTACTGGGCTCAGGTCAGTCTTCCAAGTGGCTGGTACTACAGGTGTGAACACTACACCCAGCTAATTTTTTTATTTATTGTAGAGACAAGGTCTCACCAAGTTACCCAGGCTGATCTCAAACCCCTGGGCTCAGCCAATCCTCTGGCCTTGGTCTCCCAAGGCGATGAGCCACCATGCCAGGGCTATTCACTCTTAAGAACTTTTAGAGTGGTTACATAAATGATGGAAATCAAATGTATATCTTATAAAATATTAGAGGAAAAATAAGACAAAGGAAACATGACCAATTTTACAAATGACAAGACTTGGAAAATAAATAGCAACAAAGCATAACAGAAAAAAATACTGAATAAAATAGCATGAATATGTCAAAATATATTGATAAACATGATGAATATGATTTAGCTGAAACATCTAATAAAAGTAGAGATTATTAAATTCAATTGAACTGATTCCAGATATATGCCAATTTTTTTTTTTTAATCTTAATGTCACAAAAAAATTGAAAAAAATTAAAGGAAGGCCAGAAAACACAGGTCATACTAACCAAGAACAGAAGAAATTAAAGAAGACAAATAAGGGAAGTATACATTGAAAAAATTAAGTAAGAATACAATTGTGAGGAAACAGCAAAGTTTTTTTAATAACATTTCAAAGAGAAGCATAAATTCACAATGATTATAAGAGACACTGGAATGCTTCTTTCAGACATTAACAGATTAAGAAAAATAAATGAGGACATAGAATATCAGAACAAGGGTAATTTGATCTGGAATGCTTTATACATAAACATATATGTGCACACATAAACTTATACACACACACAACACACACACACACACACACACACACACACACACACACACACGAGAGGGGACCCGAAGAAAAATAGAGTTATCTTTTTGGAGGGCAGGTTTCTTGTAGTACAGGCTTCCTCCACTAGGTAAGTGTTCTAGGAACCCATCAGCATCAGTACATCAGATAGTGTTATTATGAGAAGCTGCATTCAGCTTCAGTTAGTTTTTTTCTGTTGTTGTGTTTTGTTTTGTTTTTTGTTTTTTTGGAGATTCTTTCCATGCATTTGCCCATTTCATCACATGTGATTTACAAGTGCTCCTGCCCACACTGTGCTAAGTGTTCAGCAGGTTTTGGCCATGACTTACCCATCCTACTTACCCAATCTTGCTCCAGGTAACTTTTTTTTTGTTTCCCGGATGCAAAAAGTCCCCAAAGAAATCCATTTTGCTGATGTGGAAGAGGTGATACAAAAACAACAAAAACAAAAAGGCATCAAAATTGATGCGTTCAAAACTGTATTCAGCAGTGGAAAAAACATCTCCATAGATGCATTGCATCAAATGGATAGTATGCTGAAGATGACTGGAGTTCAAATATGTAAGAATAAATATACAATTTTTTATAAATAAATTACTGTTTTAGAGTGTCTTCTCACTTATGTATAAGTAGACATTGGATAGTCTCTTTTAAAAGTTTAAATATATGTGATTACTCTCTGATGCAATACCATTTTTAATATTAATACTAAATATTGTATATGTGTATTAACTATATTTCTGTCTATAAATCACCTTATTATATGTTCTATCCTTTAACACTAATCTAACAATAAGTTAAGAAAACATTTAATGTCACTTTGATAATAAAATTATAGCTTGAATTAAAGTTAAGTAGTCAATTACACACGTCGTCTTCTGGATATTGCCACTTCTACTCTTTACCATAATGGCCTTATCGTCTTTGTTACTTCCTTATGTGTCTTTCTGTTGAACAACTGAGGTCAAGTACCTAGGCATTTTTCCAGAGAATCATTTTCTGATGGGAATCATGGACACTTGAGAGGTAGCAAGTGCTGTAGCTCCCTATTTTTCATTATAGTTAGAAGCATTATTTTAAAAAATCTAATAGAGCTTTGCACTATACTTGAAGAAATGAATCACAGTCTTTAGGGAGCACGCTCATAAACTTTAAAATTGGAGAATAGTACCTTCCTGTCTTTCAGATGTACAAAGGACTGAAGATCAAATCTCTGGTTACAGAAATACGATGTCGCAGAAGCATGATACCACTGCATATGCAATTTCATCTTTTGAGAGTAAACTAGATCTTTTATTTTAACTGATTTAAGGTATCTAAAACTGGGTCATTGTAGTAGTATGTCATAGAGGTTTCATAACTTCCAACTATGCTCTGTTTCCCCAGCTAAGTTACCATAAGCTTTTGGCTATAGCATGCTTGCATGAGCCCGTGTAAGGAGACCTAGACTACTCTATGGCTTAGATAAGTTAAACCTTATTTTTTAGTTCATCGTTTTTAATAAATAATGGCTATCCCATGGGTGACTGCATTATCTTACTCCATAGGGGTTGTAAGGATAGTTGCAGACCTTGGTGAAGGATAGGCTAGACAATAAGAATAATAATAAATAAGAAACAAAAAGCCGGTGGTTAATACCTAAAGTTCGCTTTTAAAGAAGCCCTGATGAACACAGAAAAGAGATGTTAAGGTACTGATAGAGCTGCCTAAGAGAACTTTCTATTCTCATATGCAGGAAATATGTTTTTCTATCTGACCACTCTATTTTAACCTGTGCATGACATGTTGAGTCAAATTCCTGCTTTGTGGCCCACAGAAAGGTAAGAGTAGTCTTCTTGTGTCATACTACTCTAGCCAAAGAAAGCAAACTAATATGCTGGCTCATAAGGTCTTGCTTGGTTGGCTATTTGGCCTTATGTGGATGACAAATATTATTACCATCATCTCAATTACACCCACCTAAGAATGCATTCATGTCTGAATTTGTAAATCACGCTGTCTCCTATAGCCCTTCCTCTTCTTTGAAATCTAGACTAGCAGGTAGAAATGAGGTTCTGGAAAAATATTGAAGTGTTTGGAGCCCACCTTGGGATGCAGCTTATATTTATTCAATATAAACAATAAAATCACATTGTCTTCATAGAGAAAAAAGTCTAGGAGCGGAAGAGTTTCGTTTAGAAAGTTCCATATGTCATCATGACAGACATGAGTGATGTATGGAATTAAATTATGGTGGCTTCTATTACTACAGCACGGGTATGATTTGAGTGTTTCCCTTCCAAAATTCAGATTTTGCCAAGATGATAGTGAAAGAGGAGGTAGTCAGAAACCAGACAGACAGACAGACAGGGAGGGGCTTGGGGAGAAGCAGTACCTGTGGAAACGTCCTGCACCATCCCTGTTATATAACTCGCAATTGAAAATGCGGTTAATGTGGTTAAGAACATCCTCTTAAGGATGGATGTTTTGATCAAAAGGACTTTTTGCTATTTGGACGCAGGCGCAATAGCTTAACTAAGTGTCTTAACTTGACCTAAGCTTATTATAATATCATTAGCATGACACTAACATTGAGGTTTAACCACCTTCCTCAGTGGGTTTTTCTGTGGTACTTATGGATAATAATCAAGATGGAGTAACTTTGTTCAAGGGCACACAAGCTCAGTAGACGTTGGGACCAGGAATCAGTTAGGAGGTTGAGGGGTGGGTAAGATGCAAATGAGAGAAATGCCCCCAGAAGGGAGGAAAAAAAACTCAAAGAACTCCCACACTGCGGGTAACCCATTTGGGGGCCCCCTCTCTTCTTGACAGCTTTCTGCTGTTTAACAAACTACTCTTTCACTCATCCTTTGATGACCACGTCCCTTAATTTTCTTGGTGGTGAGACAAGAACTTGAGGATCTAAGCTGGCAGCGTAGTTGAAAATCCCTGCAACAATAATACTGAAAATGCTTTTAAGAAGTGTTCGAGCCGGGCTCGGTGGCTCAGTCTGTAATCCCGCGCCTTTGGGAGGCTGAGGTGAGTGGATTGCCTGAGTCCGTGGGTTCGAGACCCGCCTGGGCAGCGAGACCTCATCTCGACAATAAATCAAAAAATCAGCTGGACGTGGTAGCGCATGCCTGTAATTCTGGCTACTCGGAAGGCTGAGGCGGAAGGATCGCCGGAGCCCAGCAGGCGAGGCTGCGGTGGCCGGAAGCGGCCACTGCACTCCAGTCTGAGCGACAGAGTGAGACTCCAACTCAAAAAAAAAAAAAGAAGTGTTCATGCCATGAGTTTTCCTCCCTCATGAATGGAAATAGGTGCCGCTATCAAAGAGCTTGATGGAGTTAGTTGACCCTTTTTGACTCTTCCACCTTCTGTCATGTGAAGATATAGCATTTGTCCCCTTCAGAGGATGCAGCATTCAAAATGCTATATTGAAGGCAGACTGGAACTCACCAGACAATGAACCCACCAGCACCTTGATCTTAGACTTCCCAGTCTCCAGAATGGGGAGAAAATACTTTTCTGTTTCCCAGTTTGTGGTATTTTTGTTATAACAGCACAAAATGGATTAAATTAACAAGGATCAAGAAAAGGCTGATCAGGACCAAAAAACTGATCAAGTATCTTTCAGTGTCAAGGATATTTGTATCATACTGGACAAAGAAAATACAAACCTAGATATCTTTTTTAGACTTGGATCCTAAAACTCAGTCTCTTGTTATAAGTCTGTTTTATTGATAGGTACAAACTCACACAATTATTATAGTAAAATTATTTTTTCTGGGGATTAAATCAAATAGCAGAGGTTGGCTCCCAGCATAGTTACTGTTATATAATAGACATTAACTACATAAAAGGTCATTGTTATTAGACATCATTAACAAAAATGACAAGAAACTTACATTCTTTCTGAGTGTATGATTTTTCATTTCTTCATCAGTAAAACAGGTTAAAAAACACAATGAATTTTAATATGGTAAGTAATAAAAATATTATATTTAAAAACTCTACTTTGATTATTAGCACTTCAATTCCAAACCATCATCAAGAGACTTTAACTGCACCTACTTATCTAAATTTATATTATTTTCCTCCCAAATCAGAACACTGCAACACTGATTTTTTTTCTCTTCCACCAGGTTATTTCTAATCAGTGCTTTGATTCTGATATTTTATGCACCAAATATATATTTTTTCTCAACCTATGACTTGCTTCTGCTAGAACAGGTATCAACAATGTCTCAGAACACCCACTTCCTGCTGTCTTTTCTTTTTTTTCCGTCACAGTGTCTGATTTTGGGTCTTTATAATAATCAATAACATTTGTAAGGAAATTAGATATTTGGTTTTTGGACCTTCTTAAAATCCTAAATAGAAAAGTATTAACATGCCTAAATTACTAAATAGGAAAACTCCTAGCATATAAAATATCAGCAATAGTACTAATTCTATAAAGGCATTTTTTAAGTAGCATTTTTAAGAACTGTAGTCAAGGTAATGAAGAAGGTGTAATCTGAGATCTTGAAAGAAACTTCTTAACATGATCTGGCACATAGTTTAAAGAATCTAATTGTTTTAAGAAAAAAAGGTGATCAATGATGTCAACTTTTGTATAATGAAAGTAGAAAAGAACTCAGAAAGTCATTTGTCTATTGAAGAAAAGGCAGTATAAGAAAGAAGTTAAGGGTTTTTAAGAAGTGAAAACAAATGTTTCTATTACTGAAAAGTTTGGCAATAATGAAAGCAAAAATATAGAAAATTAATTTAAAGGAGGATGGACTATGAAAATGGAATAAACAAAACACAAGAACCATAATAGACATACTATTGAGTGTTTACAGTGTGTATGGCATAGGACTGCTTTATATGTATTTCATATGTACTCAATTTGTTTATACCAATAACTCTGTGAGATAGGTAGCATCACCATAACACATTTTAGACAGAAAAACAGAAATACAAACTGATTAACATTCTGTATCATGGTCAAAATGCCAATAAGAAATAGAGTCAGCAATTGGACACAGATCGATCACATAGCTGTAACCACTATTCCATGTTGTTTCTTAAAATCTAATAGGATAATGAACCAAGATGAATCAAGAACCTAACAGAGATTGGAGAGAATGACATATAAAGGAATATTTAAAATCTTATAAAATATACTTATTTTCAAAGGTTAAAAATACAAATATATACAAAGCATATCTTTTGTTCTAGCTATATATTAGATAATGAGGTAAGCCCTGGAAATACACTAATAGCAAAAGTAGACAGTGCCACAACAACATGTTTTTCCTCTGTCTCAAGAGAGAAGGAGAAGAGAATTAAGAGAGGGTTGACTTAATCTTAAATAGGTTCTTATTAGTTTATACTTTATTAGTTTGTATGATTTCTAGTCAAGGGTATCTTGCAGTATGTGGCTAGGGAACAAGAGAGTTGAGTGATTACCTAAAAATTGATGTTTCAATTAATGATGTGCCCTCATTAATACTGTCTGTGAAGCAGATAAGTTAACAAACCACAAACAAATGACTGATATTTTCATAAATAAGTTGTTTCTGATTAAATATGTTAAAAGAATCAAGGAAGTCTTGGTTTTGATGAAAATTTCTTAAATTAGAATGAAACATGCATTTTTTAACCAATCAATTAAGTAGATAAATGACTGAGTCAAGGTCACCTCTGAGTGTATTACATATGAGTCAGGATTTCAGTTCTGACTCCTACTTTTAAGATCTTCTGGACCATTAAGGATGCTCCAGATTTTTAAGTGAGGGAATTGAACTCGAAAGGCATTCTTAGTAGTTTAATTGTAATGTAGAGGTTGAAGACAATTTTGGTTTGATCTTTTAGTCACTTGTCCCCCAAGTTTTTGAAATATCAAAAGGTCTATCATATTTTGATTTTTCTGGTCACAGAAATACTCACTATGTACTGCCATAAAATATAAACTGATTATTTTTATTCTGTAGGCTTGTTCTAAATTTCAGAAATGATTACTTCTTGGAAAATTGTATTAGTCAAAAAATCATAATTAAGGATAAAAATCATAAAATTTTATAAATAATACAATAACAGTTAATTTTATCAAGATGTATGAAGATGACCCCATATAAGTTAAGCAGAAAATTAGCATTTTTGTCCATGAGAGGCTAGATCTTTTAGTTTAAGAACGAAGGTAAGTATATGGAAAAAACAAACATATAAAGTGATTAACAAAAATAAATTTAAGACAAAATAATTTTGTTGAATCATTAACTCAGTGAGTCCATTTTTCTCCTTTGAAGCTATGATTTAAAATTGTATGTGATAAAAAGCTACATTTGGGCAAGAAGAAAACCCATATTTTCCCCAAGAACCACATGAGGGATAGCTAAAAATCAAAGAGAAGCTGTTAGAACAGTAGTTGCTTTTAAAAAGAAGCAGTAGAAAAGGGCTGGTGGAAGAAAGATAATTTTAGAAACAACTCCCACTATACCTTTATTTCCTTAAATATAAATATACGCTTACTTATTTAACGTTCATTCTTATTCAAATAAAAGCTAAGATTAAGGTTGTGGCAGTTGGAAGGTGAAAGTTAGATTTGTAAGTGGGAAACTCTTCAAAAACAAGTTATTGAAGGGAGCACTCCCCAATGGAGATATGAAGAGTTTTTTGGATTCTCTCAGAAAAAACACATAATCCGTAAAAAGTATTTTTTTAAGCGACCGTATTAAGTACTTAGAAATTGCCCTTGAAATATGTAGCAATTACCCAAGCAAACCTACTAAATATCTATAAGAACGATGAGAGTCAGTGACATTGAATCCGAACCAGCTTCTTCCACATCCATCCCAAAACAGGTGTGTCTACCTAAGAAAAAAATGAGGATCCCTTTCACTTAACCCTCTGGTGCAGGGCTGTTCCAGGAAAGGCGAACCACCTGTATTCCTCATCTACCCCAACTCCTTGCAGAAGAAGCGCTGTTTCAGGCGAGATCATACACGAGTTCTAGCACACTTTTTCTGCAGCCAGCACCGCCTGTAGAATAGAAGCTCTGACCTAGGCGCTGCAGACTGAGAGTACTTGGTCCCAATCACCTGCTTCCAACTCACTTGTAGGACAGACGTTTCACAACTAGAATATAAAAAAAGGCCAGAGACTAACAAATTGTCCACATCTCTGCTTTTAACTTAGGGATATCATCATGAGAAAATCAGGTTACTGTCCTCATACCCACTTTCCAAGCAGTTGCACCAAGGTTCTGCCAGGGAAGAGCGAGTTCATAACTCTAGCATCCTGGTAGCTCTAGACCAATCAGTCAAAAGTTAGTGGAGCTTTAGCAGTTGGGTGTGGAACCAACAGAAGCAGGAAAATTAACAGAGAGATCTGGGAAAGAAACAAAAAAATACTGCTAAGAATACTGCCGCCGGGCTCGGTGGCTCAGTCTGTAATCCTGCACTTTGGGAGGCGAGGTGAGTGGATTGCCTGAGCCCGAGGGTTCGAGACCCTCCCGGGCAACTTGGCGAGACCTCATCTCTACAGTAAAAAATCAGAAAATCAGCCGGGCGTGGTAGCGCGCGCCTGTAATTCCGGCTACTCGGAAGGCTGAGGCGGAAGGAGCGCCGGAGCCAGCAGGTCGAGGCTGCGGTGACCGGTAGCTGCCGCTGCACTCCAGTCTGGGCCACAGAGTGAGACTCCAACTTGGAAAAAAAGAAAAAAGAAAAAAAAAAATACTGCCAAAATTCAATTGTACTTTTTTGCACTAGCAATTTATTTTAATAACATATAGCATAATAGGCCAGGCATGGTAGCTCACACCTGTAATCCCCGCATGTAGGGAGGCTGAAGCAAGAGGATTGCTTGAGCCTAGGAATTAGAGATCAGTCTAGGCAACATAGCGAGATCTCATCTTTATGAACAATTGTAAAACAATTATTCTCAGAAAGGGGATTGCTGGATCATATGGAAGGTCAAGCTCTAGTTCCTTTAGAAATCACCTCACTATTTTCTAGTTGGACTAGTTGGACTAGTTTGCATTCCCACCAACATTGTAGAAGCATCCTTTTTTTTCTGCACCCATGCCAGAATCTATTGTTTTTTTGATTTATTAATGATGGCCATCCTTACTTATGTCTTCTTTTGAGAACTATCTATTCATATCTTAAACTCACTCTTCCCTTTTGGTCTGTTTGAGTTCCTTGTAGATTATGAATGTTAGACTTTTGTCAGATACACAGTTAGCAAATATTTAAATTGTTCTACATCTACACATGCATGTTTACTGCAGCATTATTCACAACATAAAAAACATGGAACCAATAGTATTGCCAATAGAAAGTGAATTGAATAAAGAAAATGCAGTACATATACATAGTGGAATATCAGGCAGTCATAAAAAGGACAAAATTATGGACATTGCAGCAAATTGGAGACAATCATACTTAGTGATCTGTCACAGAAACAAAGAACCGAATATCACACATTCTCACTCATTTGTGGGAACAGGAATTAAGGAGGGGTCTGGTATCTCATTGTCTCATTGCAGTGATCTGGTGAGTTTCAGTTCCTTGATATTATGGGCCTCAGGGTCAGTTTCCAGAGAAAGAAATCAGATAAGACTAGTGTAGGTTTCAAGTTTTAAGACCAGAAGGGTAAATTTCTATGTTTTTTTTAAAAAACGTGTTATGGGGAAGTTGGACAAATTTCAGAACAACTAGATATACACAGGCAAAAGAATGAAGTTGGACCCCTTTTTAGCATAAATTAAAAAATTAGCTCAGAAGGATTTATAGAACTATAGGAAAAAGCTAAAATTATAAACTCTCAGAAGAAAACATAAGAATAAATAATAGCAATCTTGATTTTGGCAGTTTTCTTAGATATCAAATGCTCAGCTGACCAAAAGCAAGTGGATAAATCGAATTTCATTAAATTTTAAAACTTTTGAGCTATAAAAAAAGTGCAAGAGATAATCCAAAAAAATAGAAGAATATGTTTGAAAATCATATATCTGAGAAGGGTACTGTATTTGGAATAAAGAACTCTTACAATTCTATAAAAGACAACTCAATTAAAAAATGGGCAAGGAATCTGAATAGATTATTTCTGCAAAGGAGATGAACATGAATAATTTTAAACTCTCTTATATTGCTGGTAAATATGCAAAGTAGTACAGTCTCTTTGGACAGTTGGGCAGTTTCTCAAAAAGTAAAATCCAGTATTCCAGCAATTCCACTGCTAGTTGTATATTCAAGAGAAATGAAAACATGCAAGATAAAAGAAAACCAACATACACCCAAAAACTTGTACAAAAGTGTTTATAGCAGTATTATTTGCAATAGCAAAAATGTGCAAACAGTCTAAATATCCATCAACTAACAGAGTAAAATAAAAGTGATTCAATGGAATATTACTGAGCATACCAATGAATGAAATACGGAGGCATAAATGAAGCTTGGAAATATTATACTAAGTGAAAAAAACATAATAGACTACGATTTGTAATATTACATAAATATGAAAAGTCTAGAATAGGTAAATCAATAAATTCCTTAATAGTTGCCTAACACAAGAGATCAGGAAGCTGAGAAGGAATAAGTAGTGGTTTGTAATGTGTATGACCTTTTTCTTTTTTGCAACTGATGGTTGAACAACTCTATGAATATACTAAAAACTAACTTATTGCACAATTCAATTGTATGGTATGTGATATATACATCGAATAAAGCTATAATTAGAAAATCAAATGTGTTAGGATAAAGTCATACACATTTTCAATGAAGAAATTTATCGTAGAAAAATTCATTTCATTGTCATAATAGAATCAAATAAATTAAAATTATATAACATCATGAATATTTCTGCCATGTTTTAGACAGTTGTATTTTGAGGCTGTGAATGTAACATACAAATATCCCTGCAAAATTGGTGTTATAGTAAGTATTCACTTGTGCATAATCAATAATTTTTGAAATTTTCAAAAATTTATTTATATACACATAGGATACCTGTGACTGCAGTTAATGTGTTTTTTCATTGTAAATGGATTGTATTTGTTGTGAATGGAAATTATAAATTCCATATAAGTTATAAAATTTATATTAGAAAGGGATGCAGCCTCAGAGAAAAAAGAGAAGCTAAAATTGATTTTTCATTCATTGGTTTTGACTATGTAATGAAAGACAAATCCTCTTCTGCCAAAATGTATACTTCACGACATGAAACTACTACAATAAAAGGGACTGATAAGCTACTGGCAAATATGCATAAAATGTGATATATTTCTAAACAAAACAATCTTTGGAAGTCTTATAGACCAGTCAATGTTGTTTCAAAGATAAAGAGATAATTACATATGTCCCAAAAGCAAATAGAGCTAGGATATTAATATAAATTGCACTTTAATGTCTTGTTTTCTGCCCTATCCATATTAAGAATCTTAGAAAATAGAAGTGCTATTTTAATTTTAAATATCGTTACATTTTCTATATGAGTTAGTAATTTAACATACAGACTTGGGAATCAATTACTGTCTCATAACTGAATGAAATTACCAAACTAGTGAAGCTCTTCTAGTGAATACATATATACTTGGCAATTAAAAGTTCTTGAGAGCCGGTCTCGGTGGCTCAGCCTGTAATCCCGCGCCTTTGGGAGGCTGAGGTAAGTGGATTGCCTGAGCCCACAGGTTCGAGACCCGCCTGGGCAGCGAGACCTCATCTCTACAATAAATCAAACAATCAGCCGGGCATGGTAGTGCATGCCTGTAATTCCGGCTACTTGGAAGGCTGAGGCGGAAGGATCGCCGGAGCCCAGCAGTTCGAGGCTGTGGTGGCCAGGAGCGGCCACTGCACTCCAGTCTGGGTGACAGAGTGAGACTCCAACTCAAAAAAAAAAAGTTCTCGAGGGTAAAAAGTGAATGCAGATGTTCACAGTACCACTCTACATCTATAATGAACTGAATATATTGAACGTGGCAATATGTTATTGACAAATATATTATTACTGAAAATTATTTCTCTTAAAAAATTGTAAAATTATCTTGTTTAAGACTGTGTCTATTGATACAATGAAATTCACATGTAATGCAGTTATAGGACTTATAAGCTACATAAAAATTAAAATTGGTCAGATGCAGTGACTCACATCCATAATCCCAGCATTTTGGAAGGCCAAGGTGAGAGGATTGCCTGAGCCCATGGATTTGAGATCCGCCTGGGCAACTTGGCAAGACCTCATCTCTACAATAAATAAGTTAAAAAAAAAATTAAAATTATCTCCTCAAATTTTCAGATTAACTCTTGTCTGTCTCAATATCTTTACATATATATATGAACATATAGGTAGAAAATAAATATGTACATGTATACATATGTGTGAATGTTTATTACAGTTATTGGAGTGTGTCTTATTCATTTTGTTTATAGATCAGGCATTTATCACAGGCGACCTTCAAGAAAGATATTAAAGAGCCTAGCATAGTACACCAATCATTTCCTATATATCCATATGCACATTTTTTTCTTACTGAAGTTCTGTACATTTCATTGAATTCCTATCTGTTACAAAAATATTTAGAGTCATTGGGCATATGTTTAATCTATAAGATTGCCAAAAACCGTATTGGATTTTTGTTCAAAAGTATATATGCAACAAGTGGTTACAAACAAATTATAATACCCTTGATGATGGTCTATGCAGGTGGTAAAAAAGACGCTAGTCAGGTATTTAAAATTTTTTTTTCTCTAGAATTATCTTTAGATTTGTTAAACAAAAGAACACATGAAGGCAAGTTGGTTTCACAATGTATTTATTTACTTCCAGCCAAAATGAATAATAGTGAATATACCTTACATTGCCCCAGTGGCATTTAATTTCAAGACCCCACTATTGAAGATTTTATTTATATACTTATTATATAATATGCAGGAACTTAAGTTATGTGGAATGAAGAGAGGGAAAGAACAAAAGTGAGAAAGAAATGGAATCTCTAAAATATCAAAATGACTACAAATCTGAATATTAAAACTTGATGACAATGATTATTATGCTACTGGTTTTCATAAAGAAAACATCCTAAAATAATTAACTAATACTATTAGTGCTTATTAATTACCTGTCATTTTTTTCTAAATACCATATATTTGTTTATATGAGGGAGGACCCAGAAAACCTAGAATTTATTTATTAAAAATCATGTACTTATTCTTACATGTTTAAACTTCAGTCACCTTCAAAGTACTCTCCATTTCATGCACTACAACTATGTTTTGAACTTGTCAATTTTGATTCATTTTTGTATTTCTGTCATGTTTTGTTTCATCTCTTCCATATTGGCAAATGGTTTCCTTTTGAGACCTTTTTTAAAAAATTTGGAAAAACAACAACAAATAAAGGGAGTTTGGGGCAAAATCGGGGTAATAAGGAGTGTAGCGTACGGGGATTATGCCATTTCTCGCCAAAAGCTGCTGAATACTCAACATGGTGTGAACAGGTTGTTCTTGTGAATCACCCAACATGCAATAAGCAAAAGCGTTGAAATAATCTCCAAAAAAGCATTCACTGAAGCCTAACACAGCCTCTCATAACAACTCTAGCTTGCACACTGATGATGATGGGTTCCTAGAACACTTACCTAACGGGGTAAGCCTGTACTACAAGAGGTCTGCCCTCCAAAACATAATTCCAGTTTCTAGGGGGTCCCCCTCACATCTAACTATACCTATATTTATACTATAAATTAATTTATTTTTCACAACAATCTTCTGTTGTAGGTACAGCTATTATTTTTTTATTTTACAGATGAAATATTAGGGTTTTGAGATGTTGAGTGATTTGCTCAAGACCATACAGTATTGCTGGGCTTCAACCTTGGGTTATAAAGTTAAAGCATCTTTAATGTTAACATCTATGCTGTCATTGTCTCTCGATATTAAGCTATCGTAGCCAAAAATATTGAACCAGAGTAACTATGTATAGTTAGTTTCAGTAGACTCTGTAAGTATGTAATCAATTATTATAACTGTCTTCATTAAAATTAATAAATAGTTAATATCCATGAGAATTAGAGGTCGGGAATAAAATTAATCCCACAATTTTTTTCGTTGAACAAACATGAACAACAGTTAATTTTTAGCAACATACCATTGTTTCTTTTTAGATAGAAATAAGAAGTTATCTCTTAGAAATTAATACAAGCAAAACAAAATACTACTGTTATTTTAGTAAGAGTTTTCACTTGTCATTTACATTCCTCCAGATAAATTAATCTCTGTGTATAAATTTGAACACAGAGCATCACTGCGTTCTTACTGTCATGGAGTGAAACAATTAGTGACTATAAGCACCAGTAGCAAGGACATCAGAAACCCTGTCTGACTGCAGCTTTTAGTCATGTAATTGATGTTACTTTGTGACAACCTAATATTGGTCATCTTGCCTTCGGTGACGTTTCCTAGTGTGTTCTCAAGTAGATGTCACACAGTTAACCTATTTGAATGCTATGATTCAAATTTCAACAGCATGCACTGGCATAGATGGCCAGGTTCTGTAAGCCAGTTCAGTGCTAGTTGTTCCGTGTCTCTGTTCTACACAGTGGTAGGAATTTTTAATACAGTCCTAGGTTTAACATTACTTTTATGTGTTGATTCTTTATACACCAAAATAGCATAGGCTAGCTGTGTAAAATGTAAATGTGCTGCTCTTTGATGAGAATATTTTAATCAGCAACTTGCCTGAATTTTTATGTCCTTAGGCAAGAAGAATTCTAAAATATGTAGTAAAAGATCAAAGAAAATGTTCAATTGTAGCTGGAATTAATGTGTTGTAAAATTTGTGAGGTATGTTACAAGTTAAACCCAGAATAAGAAAAATCACATTATGCCTATTTCAGTTGTAAATATTCAGAATTCTATATTCATTTTTTATCGTTTCTTCTTCTGCATCTATCATATTCAGGGGAATTTTAGTAAATTTTACCTTTTCATAAATCTGGAATTATGCCCGATTTCTGTAATCCCATCACCACCACCTAATCCTATTTGATGTCAGTCTGTATTATGATTTTCATAGCAGAATCCATTTAGTAACTTCCTCAATAATTCTTACGAGCCCCCTTTAAACAGAGTATAGTCAGTTCTTCAGTCAACTTAATTCATGGCATTTTTCAGCCTTAAAAAAATTTTTTTTTAATTGTGTTTAAACTTTTAATCCTGCTGTTTTAGATACTTCAGAAGTTTTCTTGCCTTATTTTACCAATTTTATATTCTCTTATTTTCAAGCATAAGCCATTCATCTTAATTCTCTCAGACCAGCTTTCTCAATAGGATCATTTGTAATTCTCACTTCTATATCCACCATTTTTTTTACTTGTTTTACTCTTATCTAACCTCTCTTGAGTATTTTGATTATGTAAATTCTTACATTCCTAACCTTTTTTGTTTCAGGCTCCCTAAAAACTTGTGTTTATATAGGCCTTATATAATAATATTTATAATTGTAAAAGTTAAAAATTAGAACATTAATGCATTTAAACCAAACAATATTAACCTACTATATGTTTCATAAATAAAATAATTTTAGAAAAATAAATATACACTTTAAAAATAGTGAAATAAGTGTTGTTGTTTTATATTTGCACATCTTTAGCAGTGAAAAACAGATTTTCCTATCTACTTCTGCTTTTGGTCTGTTGTTGTTTTGAGTGAGTCTGTAAAGAAAATTTGTCTCATATATAAAGGCAGCGGGAAAAGAGAGAAACTTGCAGATCCCTTGAAAATTTTGGCACTGCTAGGGATCTTTGAATTATACTTGGAATCTGCTACTTGAAATTCCTGTTTAAGACCCATTCCCTCTTGCCTTGGTAGTTCTTTCTGAGTAATTAAGACATGAATTGATCCACAAATGTTTAATATTTTAACTTCCTCATAATATATGACTTGATCTTCTAAATTATACAGTATAGTTTATATTTCCATGTGAAGCAGGAGAATATATTGTTTCAGTACCAAGTTTCTCTAGCAAGATTTCTCAGGATCTATTCCAGTCCTTGCTAAACCGTTAACTAGCTATAAGGCAAGCTTCTTCACTTATGTATGCCTTAAATTGTTTGTCTGTTCAAGATAAATTATGATAGTACTTATGTTATAGAGTTGCTTTGTGATTTAAACTGCTACATCTGTGTATACGCAAATAAACACACCCAAACATATACATAACAGAATTTTTTTACTCTGTTTCTTATCTGTCTCTCCAGTATTGTAAGGAAATTACAGTATGCATTTCAGTAGTAAAGCACCAGTTGTATTATGATATAATTCATATTTGTAGTAATTTAAAAAATATTATATAAATCAGAAGTTAATATTTCTAGCATGCTAGATTTCGAAGACAGCCAGTATTCTGAGAAATAGTTTGCAAAAATATTTTTTAAAACTGTCATTTCTGCATAATTAGACACAATTAAGTAATTATCTATTTTAACTTAAAAGCAATCAAATAATTTCTTTTAATGGGTTTTTCATTAATGTAATCTACCCTTGCTGTAGATTTCTGTCATACACATCTGTCATATATGACCAGTTTCTAAGATAATTAAGAAATTGCCTAAAAAAATAATATTTAGACGGATTATGTACAAGTTAGAGACTATGTTATGTCACACTATACTTCAAATATTAAACTTTTAAAACAGCAAACAATTTCATCAAATCATTTAAACACAGAGTAACTTCAAAAATGCTGTTTTGGGAATTAAAACATTGTAAAATGAAATTTTGTAGATTTATTACCAAAGTTATGCTGAAATGGCTTTCTGGGTATCTTCTGCTTCCCTTCATAACACTCATACACATACATAGACACACGCACATTCCATAGTTCATGACCCTGTTTTAGTCCCAGGAAGCCTATTTAATTTGTATTATATACATGTCTTCCAAAGCCTCTGGGCTCTGGCTAGATTTCACCAATGGAAAGACCTAGCAGGATACTAGAGGATCTAAGGATAAAGAGGGAGAAGTATATGTTAAATTTTTCCTTCCCTGCAAAATCGCCATGGGTCAGCTGCATCCCTCCAATAAATTGCTTTCTATATTTCTTTGCTTGGCTGTAGTAACTGTTTTGTTCTTTTATCCTTTAGACAGTCTGCTATTAATATCTTTGGGAAAATATGTGTGATTGTCTTTCTTACCTTCAACTAGTTTGAGTAAAAAGCAAATGGCACACCTTGAGATTTCCACAAATTTACTTCAGGTTAAATAAGCTCCGTTTCTGACATACATAACCACTCTTTAATTTACACTTATTTAATTTACACTTATTAAAAAATAACAGAACAATGAATAAGCAAATATTTTCCTTCCCTGCAAAATCACCATGGACCAGCTGCATCCCTCCAATAAATTACTCTCCATACTTCTTTCACTTGGTTGTAGTAACTCTTTTTATTCTTTTATCCTTTAGACACTCTGCTGTTACAATGACTTATAGAAATGATAATATATAGTGTTTAAGAGGACCTGTAAAAATAGATTTCATAAACTTTTGCAAGGAGAGTGATAAAGATAGACAAATATTCTCTCCTAAATTCACAGTCACACACACACATAAACACACTGAGGAAGAGTCATTTGGCAAAAAATTGATTACAATATGTTTGTGATTTAGTAATCCAGTTAAAATTTTCAAGACTGTGAACAACTTGGTGAATAAATCCAGTTTGCATCATAATTTTATGTTGTTATCCATATGATAGTTATTCTAATATATGAATTTATCTCACTTTGATAGTGAAAGACAGTTTTTTCTTTGTTTTATAACAGAGAAATATTTGAAACAAAGCACTTATATATCTTTACCAGATGTGAAGAATTATATTTAAGCATATGTTCCTAGAAATCAATAGTTGTTGAACGTACTCATTTTCAAACTTGAAAAATATTGAAAAAATCATTTGTATTAAGGCAATACCAAATTATTTTCTTACAACAGTATTTATGCATATCAATTTCATGCAACCCATACTACACTAGGCTGTAAATAGTCTTATTATTTGATGAGGCTGGTTATATTTTATTGATAAAATATGGATTTTGGAAATTTGAGTTTGTTCCTGGATGAGTTAGCCACTGATAGGATTTGCTTATTTTCTATCGAACTGTTAGATTTTTTTTCTCATTTATTTATTTTCAGAGATATAGAAGGAGGGGATTGGGAATAGAGGACACCTGGACATAAGATATTTTCAAAATGTTTATCTCCTCACCCTGGTCTATGGAATGGAAGAGAGAAAGATGTGTTCATCTTTATCTTAAGCCAAATGAAAAGTACATGAAGAGCTTGATAAGTGAACTTCAGCATTTGGGATACGAAAACGTTAGTACTATCTCTCACTCAGAAAGACTATCAGTGACAAGGTGTGATTATGCTGTCACTGTTTTGTGTCAGCAAGAAAAGTAGAGGGATGAGATGAAAATAGTGTATTTTAAAGTTTGGTATGCCTGTGGGTGTATATGAGTATGAATGTGTGTTTGTTTAAGGTAAGAACTTGAAGAACAATCCCAGAATGAGTTTATCTTTAAAGAACTGGCTTAAGAGAGCTACACAAATGAGGCAACTTTACTTCAAACAAAATGTAGACCAAAAATACATTTGGTTCAGAGCATACGAGAAGCCTCTATAGTCAAGTGACTTTTATCTAGCTTCCAGTATTATCATAAAGATTTAAAAACAATGTCGACACAGCTGCAGAGCTACTTTATTTCTACATATCATTAATAAAACTTAATATTATGATAAAATCAAGTTTTATTGATAAATCAATATTTTAAATTAATATATACATCTTTATTTTAAAATCTCTGTATTGAATTCTACTATTTCACAATTAAAAATTGATAATTTCTTATAATTGATTGAAATCACAAAAATATATTTAATAAAATATCAATATATTTAAATAATTATATTGTGATTGATTATTTTATTATTATTTGTTAATTAATGTTATTATTTAATAAAATGGTGTGAATCTATAAAAGTACAAAAAAGTTTACCATTTTGAATGGGAGCTCCTTCCATCAAAGAAATGTTTATATTAAAATACTGGTTTTCTAAGTTTTATTATACTATACACTGAATTTTTTTAATTTTTATTTTTTTTGTTGTTTGAGTTGGAGTCTCACTCCCTCACCTAGGTGGCAATACAGTGGCACACTCACAGCCATCCCAGTGTCGACCTGCTGGGCTCTGGCGATCCTTCTGCCTCAGCCTTCCAAGTAGCCAGAACTGTAGGTGTGCACTACCATGCCCAGCTAATTATTGATTTATTGCAGAGATGAGGTCTCACCAAGTTGCCCTGGCTGGTCTCGAACCAGAAGGCTCAGGCAGTTCACTTGCCTAGGTCTCCCAAAGTGCTAGGATTACAGGCTGAGCCACCGAGCCTGGCCTATACATTGAATTTAAAATCATGTTTTATGGTCCCAAATAGAAAGAAAAAGCCTATCAGATATTTTTAAATTACAAAAATTTTTCAGGAGATTTGAGGAAAAGAGGGCACTTCTAAAGTCATGGCTTCAAGTCAGGTATTAAGACGACAACAACAACAACAAAAGTAGAAGAGTATTCCAATATTTCAGAATTTGGATAATTATTTTTGCCTCATTGTCATAAAAAGAAAGTCTAATTCATATATCTGAGAGTTTCTACCCAGCAGATCATGTTCTATCTTAAAAATGTTTGGTATGTAAAACTTGATGGTTCATAGCTCTAACTTTAGTTTAACTTTGGAATAAATGGCAAGTATAAACTATCCTGGAAATATATAGTTTGAATATACAAATCTTAAATATAAAGTCCAATGTAATTCTGACAAATTCACATATCTTACATTACCACAATGCAGAATAATAGAGAATTTTAACCGTGCCTCAGGTATCTCCCTCCTGCCTCTCCTCACTCATCAACTCCCAAAAGGAAAGCACTATTTGACCTTTATCAAGACAGATTAATTTTATTTGCTTTTGAATTTAATAAATTTGTCTTCGAATTTAAAATAATGTATGAATATGCAATAATGTATTTATACATTCTACAATGGAGGGACATTGGCTCGCTTCCAGCTTGGGAAATTTTGAATAATTTTGCAATGAAAATTGATGTATGCCTTCTAGTAAAGATTTTTATACATTTTTGGATTTATTGCTAAGAATGGAATTTCTGCATTTAGGTGTGATAAATTCAACTTAATTAGTTACATCTCAACACTATTCCAAAGTGGTTGTACTAATTAAGATTTCTCCCTCCTAAGAGTGTTTCAGAGTTTCAATTCCTCCAAATATTTTTAATAGATTTTAAAATATATTTTTAATTTTAGCCATTATAGAAAGCATGCAGACTATTTCATTTTAAATTTCATTTAAATTTCCATAATGAATAATTGTCCTTATAAACTTAGCTTATTCATAATGCATTTGGATATCTTATTTTGTTAGGTACTTTTAAGTTGTTAACAACTTAAAAATTATTTATGGGAACTCTTTTTTATGAATATATAGCTCTTATTTGATTGTATGTTTTCTGTCTTATATGTGACTTTTAAAATTTATTTTATTTTAATTTAAAGATGTGGAGTACAATTCAGGTTAGGTACACAAATGTTCATTATGCAAGTACCCTTGTTGATGAGGTGTGCCCTCCCTCCCCTGGCAGTTTCCTGCTACTGCCAATCCCTTTCTTATAGTATTATGATAATTGTTTAAGGTCTGCTTATGAGTGAGAACATATGGTTCTCTGTTCTTTGTTTCTATGATAGATCACTGAGTATGATAGACTCTAAATCCATCCAAGTTCCTGCAAAGTCCATATGTTTGTCCTTCTGTATGTCTGCGTAATATCTCCTTGTATATATATCCCACATTTTCTTTATCCATTCCAGCTTCAGTGGGCAGTGTGGTTGGTGTCATGCTTTTGCTATTGTGAATAGAACTGCAACAAACATGTGTGTGCAGGTATCTTTTTCATAAAATGACTTGAGTTCCTCCAGGTATATTTACAATAGGGAAATTGCTGGGTCATGTATTTCTCAACCAACTCATCTTTGACAAAGCCTCCAACAACAACCACTGGAGAAAGGAGAATCTATTCAGTAAATGGTGCTGGGAAAACTGGCTGATAACATGCAGAAGATTTAAATAGGACCTCTACCTTTTACCTCACAAAAATTAACTATAAATGGATCAAAGACCTAAACATAAAACCTCAAACTGTAAGAATCTTAGAAAACGCAGGAGACACCCAAGTGCTCATACTATTAGAGAAAAGATGGACAAGTGGGATCTCATCAAAATGACAAGTTTCTGCAAAGTAAAAAAAAAAAAATCAAGAGCGTGGAGAGACAGCCCACAGAACAGAAAAAAAAAACCATCTAGGATCTCCAAGGAACTCAAACTGTACAGAGGAAAAAGACAACAGCAACAAAAAGCAGCCCCATTAAAAAGTGGGCAAAGTACATGAATAGACACTTCTCAAAAGAAGATATATGGGCAGCCAACGAACACATAAAAAAGTGCTCATCATCAGAGAAAAGCAAATCATAACCACATTGAGATATCATCTAACCCCAGTAAGAATGATCATCATTAATAAAACAAACAACAGCGGATGCTGGCGAGGATGTGAAGAAACAGGAAAAAGGAACCTTTCTGCATTTCTGGTGGAAATGCAAACTAATGCAAACTCTTAGGAAGACAGTGTGGTGATTTCTGAAAAAACTAGAAATTGACCTTATATGTGACTTTTACAAAACTATTTTGTTGAGATATAGTTTGACATTTAAGACACACAATTAATTTGATGTGTCCTTTCAGTTATTTTTTAAAATTTCAGTTATTGAATAAATAACTGATTAATAAATAAGAACAAAGAAAGGAAAAGAGGCCCAAGCTGCATGTGGCACCCTGACTTGCAGCCTCCAGCTGTCTCACACTCTGCCTTCCCCAGCTGGACCCGGCTGCAGTAGAACCAGAGATCATCTGGAGCACCATGACCAGGGAAAGACCTGCATTGCCCAGCAAACCTCTGTTCAGTTCTATCCAGCACCAACATGAGATCTAAGACTTCATGTTTGTGTAGGGGAATAGTACATCATAAGGAGGTTGGTCAGCTTATGTGTCTGTATGATTGTATGTCCTAGTTTTTTTGTGTGTGTGTCATTGTTTTTTGTTGTTGTTTGTTTTTGTTTTTTTGTCTTAACCGAATCTGTCTTTAGGTCTATTTTTAATTGTTAACAGGTACCTTTGTCTGTTTTCCCTCTTACTCTTCTCTCCCTCAATCTTCCACTACCCCCCCATTCCATTTCTTCCCTTTTTCTTTTCTCATTTTACTTTCAGGGAGCAAGCCATTATTCCCACTAAATGGACAGATTACAAGACAGTGGGAAGTGAGTTCCAGTGCATCTATACACCTGTCAGTGGATACTGGGATCTGCAGATAGAATTTGAATCACATTGCCCCCCTCAAATAAATCTCAAAACTGCAAAAGGTGTAGCCCCCAACCTACAGTCCAGCAACAGAATTGAACAAAGTCAGAGGATTCACACAAAGAAGAATAGGAGATTGAGCAAACCGAAGAAAAAGCAATCCTACCATCCCTGACCAAGAGATTTAAAGAAGATGGGGAAAATAGAAAAAAGCAGGGAAGAAAATCTATACAAATGAAGAAAAAACAAAAGAAGAATATAGGTCTCACACAGACACCTGGGAGATCAGATAATGAGAAAACAGACTTGGGAATGCAAACAATGAATAGCCCCCAGAATGACTGGTCACATACTACAAACCCAGACATCAGGACATTAATAGAAGAATAAAAAGAATTGAGGAGACAAGAGGAAAGTAGGAAGAAATTAATAACTGAGGTAATAGCAGTAAAGAATACTGTGATAAAAATAAATAGCAAACTAACAAGCATGGAAAGCCGAATTAGTCAAGCAGAAGACAGAATCTCAGAACTTGAACACAAAAATATACAACTAAATCAACCTGTCAAAAACATAGAAAAGAAGCTTAAAAAGACAGAACAAAACATTTAAGAGATGAACAATTTCTTCAAGTGAATGAAACTAAGAGTAATTGGACTTCCTGAGGCAGAAACAGAGACAGAGACCACCCTGAAACAAACATTCCACAAAATTATTCAAGAAAACTTCCCTCACTTCATCAGTGATGTGAAAATTCAAACACAAGAGATTCAGAGAACCCCTGCAAGACAACAAATGAGGAGACCAACTCATAAGCACATAATAATTCACCTGAACAAAGTAGATATAAAAGAAATAATCCTAAAAGCAGCAAGAGAGAAAGGTAAGACTACCTACCAGGGAAGACTAATCAGAATAGCAGCAGATTTATTTACAGAAACACTTCAGGCTAGGAGAGTTTGGAGCCTAATATTCAAAGTTTTCAAAGATAAACAATTTCAACTGAGAATAACCTACCCATCCAAGCTAAGTTTCATCAGTGAGGAAGAATTAAAATATTTCCTAGACATCCATTCCCTAAGAACTTATGCTGCCTATAGACCACCCCTACAAGAAACTCTTAAGAAAGTATTAAACACAGAAGAAAAGGGAAAAGTACAACAATGTTCTTCACAAGAATATAGGGAAAAGATCGAAAACACACATAAACCACCCCAAACAAGTACAACAACAACTCTACAAGAACCTCAAGACAAAGATAAACTGTCACATTTCAATAATTAGCCTGAATGTGAATGGACTAAATACACACTGAAAAGACAAAGAATGGCAAAATGGATAAAATATCATGAGGCAACAATATATTTTCTCCAAGAGACTCATCTCACCAGAAAGGACACTCACAGACTCAAAGTAAGAGAATGGGAAACAAAATTTCAGGCAAATGGAACACAAAAGAAATCTGGAGTTGCAAACTTAATCTCAGAAAAAAATACCCTTTAAACTACCAAAAATTTTAAATGACAAAGAAGGTCACTATATAATGATAAAAGGTTCAATCCATCAACAAGAAATATCCATCTTAAACATATATGCACCTAACACAGGAGCACCAATGTTCATAAAGCAACTTCTAGGCAAACTTGAAAAAGAGATTGACTCTAACACTATCATAACTGGGGATTTTATTACCCACTCACAATCCTAGACAGATCATCAAGGCAAAAACAAAAAAACAGTAAGGAGACCCAGAACCTCAATGAGACTCTTCAACAAATGGACTTAATTGAAACCTACAGGACACTCCACCCAACAACCACAGAGTATACAGTCTACTCATCATCACATGGAATGTACTCCAAGATCGACCACATCATTGGCCATAAATCAAGCATAAACAAATTTCATAAGATTGGAATCTTGCCATGTACCTTCTCAGACCACAGTGGAATAAAAATAAATATCAACACCAACAAAGTTCTCCCAAGACCCACAAACACATGGACACTAAACAGTACGATGCTAAGCAACTTCTGGGTCAATGATGAAATCAAAATAGAGATTATAAGTACCTGAAAACAAATGAAAATAAACAAACATCTTCCCAAAACCACTGGGATGCCATGAAAGCAGTACTAAGAGGGGAATTCATATATTTACAAACATACATGAAGAAAATGGAAAGATCACAAGTCAACAGCCTAACAAGTCACCTAAGGAAGCTGGAAATGCAAGACCACCAAAACCCTAACTTCAGCAGAAGAATCCAGATCACCAAAATAAAAGCCCAAATCCAGGATATAGGACAAAAAGATAATACAAAAAATCAACAAAGCAAAAAGCTGGTTCCTTGAAATGATAAACAAAATAGATGGTCCCCTAGCCAGAATGACCAAGAAAAAGAGAGAAAGCCCAAATAAACTCAGTCAGAAACACAAAAGATGAAATCACAACTGACCCTGAAGAAATACAAAAGATTATCAGAGACTAATACATGCAATTGTGTGGAAACAAACTTGAAAACCTAAAGGAAATGGAGGACATTGTGACATCACTAAGTTGAAACAAGAGGAAACTGAGACCCTAAGTAGACCAATAACAATCAAGGAATATGATTATGTCATAAGAAAACTACCTACAAAAAAAAGTCCCGGACCAGATGATTTTCCGGCAGAATTCCACAAAACATACAAGGAGGAACTGATGCCAATCCTACTGAAAGTAATCCAGGTGATTGAGAAAGATGGAACTCTCCCCCAATCATTTTATGAAGCTAACATCACATCAATACCCAAACCAGGTAGCCCCAACAAAGAAAGAGAACTACCGGCCAATATCTTTGATGAACATAGATACTAAAATTCTCAACAAGATCCTAGCAAATGGATTCAGCAACACATCTCAAAAATCACCCATCACGACCAAGTAGGCTTCATCCCTGGGAGGCAAGGCTGGTTCAACATTCGTAAGACCATAAATGTAATTAAATACATCAAAAGATGCAAAAACAAACAAACAAAAAAACCACATGATTGTATCATTAGATGCAGAAAAAGCTTGTGATAAAATCCAGCACCACTTCTTGATAAAAACCCTCGAACATCTAGGCATATGTAGAACATACCTCAAAATAGTAAAAGCCATCTATGAGAAACCCATAGGCAACATATTCCTTAACAGACAATAATTGGAACAATTTCCCCTAAAAACTGGACCAAGAAAAGGATGCCCATTCTCACCCTTCCTGTTCAACATAGTTTTGGAAGTCCTGGCTAGAACAATCAGAGAAAAGAAGGCGATCAGGGGTATCCAAATAGGAAAAGAGGACGTCAAGATATCTTTCGTCACAGATGACATGATTGCGTACCTTGAAAACCCAAGAGAATCTGCCAAAAACCTTGCACTGATAAAGGACTTTAGCAAAGTCTCAGCATATAAAAATAAATGTACAAAAGACAATTGCATTTCTATCACCAATAATAAACAAACAGAAACCCAAATAAAAAGCACAATTCCATTTATAATAGCCACCAAAAAAATGAAATACCCTGGCATCTTTCCTAACAAGAGATGTAAAATAGCTTTACAATGAAAACTATATAAAGCTGCTCAAAGAAATCAAAGATGACATAAACAAGTGGAAAAATATCCCATGCTCATGGATTGGAAGAATCAACATTGTTAAGATATCCATTTTACCTAAGATTTAATGCAATACCTATCAAATTACCAACAACTTTCTTCTCAGACCTAGAAAACACAATACAGGAATTCATGTGGAAACTTAAACAACCAAGAATAGCCAAAACAATCCTAAGTAAAAACAAACAAACAAACAAAAACAAAACAAAAAAAAAGCAGGAGGAATCACACTCCCAGATTTTAAACTTTATTACAAAGCTACAGTAATCAGAACAGTCTGGTATTGGTACAAGAACAGACATATAGATCAATGGAATAGAATTGAGATTTCAGAAGCAAAACCTCAATTTCTCAATTAACTCATCTTTGACAAAGCCTCCACCACCCACTACTGGGGAGAGGAGAACTTATTCAGTAAATGGTGCTGGGAAAACTGGCTGACCACATGCAGAATATTAAAACAGGACCCCTACCTTACCCCATACACAAAAAAATAACTCTAAATGGATCACAGACCTAAATGTAAAACCTCTAACTGTAAGAACCTTGGAAAGTGTGGGAGACACTCTTATGGAAGTTGGAACTGGCAAATGAGTCCTAATCAAAATCCAAAGTGCCCATGCCATAAGAGATAAGATAGACAAGTGGGACCTCATTAAGCTGACAAGCTTCTGCTAAGCCAAAGAAACCATGAGGAGAACAGGGAGACAGCCCACAAACTGGGAAAAAATATTTGCCAACTCCATGTCCGACAAAGGCCTAACATCAAGGATATACAAGGATCTCAAACGTGCTGAAAAGAAAAAAAAAAAAAACAACAAGCCAGGCTCGGTGGCTCAGCCTATAATCCCAGCACTTTGAGAGGCTGAGGTGAGTGGATTGCTTGAGCCCGTGGGTCTGAGATCTGCCTAGGCAACTTGGAGAGACCTCATCTCTACAATAAGTCAAAAATTAGCCGGGCATGGTAGTGTGCCTGTAGTTTCAGTTACTTGGAAGGCTGAGGCAGAAGGATCACCAGAGCCCAACAGGTTGAGGCTGCGGCGGCCGGGAGCGGCCACTGCACTCCAGTCTGGGTAACAGAGTGAGACTCCAACTCAAAAAAAGAAAAAAGGAAAAAAAAAAACCAAGCAGACCTATTACAAAGTGGGCTAAAGATATGAGCAGACACTTTTTTAAAGACGACATAAGAGCAGCCAACAGGTATATGAAAAAATGTTCAGCCTCACTCGTCATCAAGAAAATGCAAATTAAAACTACACTGAGATACCACGTAACTCCTGTCAGAATGGCCATCATTAAAAACTCAGAAAATAACAGATGCTGGAGAGGATATGGCAAAAAAGGACGACTTCTACACTGTTGGTGGGAGTGCAAACTAGTTCAACCTCTGTGGAAATCACTGTGGCGATTCCTAAAAGTTATGAAAATCTACTTCCATAAGACTCTGCAATCCCCTACTAGGAATATATCTGGAAGAACTCAGGTCACTCTATAAAAAAGATACGTGCACATGTATGTTAATCATTACACTGTTCACAAGAGCAAGAACATGGAACCAACCGTGCTTCCCATCAAAAGAGAACTGGATAAAAAAATGTGGTACATTTACACAATGGAATACTATGCAGTCATAAAGGAGAACAAAATCATGACCTTCGCAGTAACCTGGATGGAATTAGAGTTTCTAATACTGAGTGATCTCTCACAGAAACAAAGAGCTGAGTATCGCATGTTCTCACTCATAAGTGGACCTTGAACAACTACCGTAATACTATAAGAAAAAGATTGAAAGTGGTGGGAAACTGCGGGGACGGGGGTGGGATGATGGGGAGGTGGGATTGTCAGTAGTCGATATCTGCCTGGGGAAGAGGGGGCACATTTCATCAATAAGTATGTATACCTAGCCCTGGATTGTACCCCACAATTTTAAATAAAAATTAAAAGAGGGAAAAATTTTCAGTTATTGAATAAATTTCAGAATTCTCATTGATTTTTTTATAATTTATAATTTTCAGTAATATTCTCTATTTGATGGATTGTCATTATACCCCTTTAAGCATGGTTTCATAGGTTCATAAGTTCGTTGAAGATATTTACAATGGTTGCTTTGAACTATTTGTCCCATAAGTTTGACATGTTGGCTTTCTTTCACGCAATGTTTTCTGTCTGCTTTTTTTTCATGTGATATGTCACACTTTTTACAATTGAGTTTCATAATTTTTTGTTGAAAGTTGGACATTTTATTGATGTGTTCTAATAACTGAATACTCATTCCAGTCACAATTTATGGGGCTTTTTATTGTTGCTTTTATTGCTGTTTGTTTTTTAATTTGTTTGGTGTCTCAACTTGACTGTTTTAGTAATGTATTTTCCAGACATTGTGAAGGTTCTGATGTTTCTCCTTAGATATGCCTTGGGTGTGGGCACAGTCCTCATGGCCTCTCTTTCATTTTTGCTTTCTTTGAACTCTCTGTTGAGTTCTGCTTTTATTGGCATCATACCAAGTAGTTAGACTTCACTAATCTTCAGCCAGTTGCCTTACTGTACAATCTGTGGCATAAATTGCTTTGTAGTCTAATCCAATTAAATCTGGGCTCCTTTGCATGGGTAGTTTTTGAGGTCATATTTGGAAGTCTTAACTTTGAGGTCCTGTTTTGAGAACTCTTTTTCACTTTCTCTTTTCTTGGCAAATTTCCTGGCCTATGGAGTAGCTTATTGTTCTGGTGGTACTTCCATCCTTCTCTGAATAAGGTACCATCAAGTCTCTCATGTTTTTGAGAGTCCTTTTTGGTTCAAACTACCTCACATTCTGTTCTAAATAGAAGTCAGTTCCTTTGATGAGAACTTTGAAACCCTCTATGGGTGGCCTGCATCTCTCCATAGGCATAACATCTCCTCTAGAGTCAACTTCTCTTGGAGGGGTATTCCTGATTATAAGGTAGTTGGGCTGGGCATGGTGGCTCAAGCCTGTAATCCCAGTGCTTTGGAAGACCGAGGAGAGAGGATTGCCGGAGTCAGGGGTTTGAGACCAGCCTGGGCAACTTGGTGAGACCTCACCTCTACAATAAATTAAAAAAAAAATTAGCTGGGCATGGTAGTGTGCTACTTGGAAGGCTGAAACGCAAGGTTCACCTTAGCCCAGAAGGTCAAAGATGGGGTGACTATGAGTGTGCCAATGCACTCCAGCTTGGGCGACACAATGAGACTCCAACTCAGAAGCAAAATGAGGTTCATAAGAAAATTGAGTGAGTACAGTAGAGTCTAATTTTCTCAGCTTGCCTTTCCCAACCTGGAAACTTCAACCTCCTAACAAGCTTAGTTGAGAATGGTGGTGTCACAGGACCATTTGCCATGTGTGGAGTAGACTCTTATTTAATGTGTGTGCTCGGTAGAAGATAGGAGCCCTAGACTTCTCAGTCTCATTTACCTAAAAATTTGCCTCTGTAACACATAGCTGTGAAGAATGATAACTGATGTATCTCTTGACTGAAGATAGGAGAAAAAGAGAGACTTATTTTCTTGGCTATACCTGCCTGGAGTGGAGTTTCTATCATGCTGAGCTGGAGGGGGATGGGAGAGTAAATTGTGTTCAACTACTACATATTCTAGCTGCTTTTCCCTTCTGATGTTTAGTAGACAAAATGGGTACATTTTTTCATTTGTTGTTTGCCTTTAGGGCAGTTTCTAATTTCCCTCTACATACATGTACCTGTGTACATGTATTTATTTAATAATTTAAATCAGCTATGGTTGTTTAACTGAGGAGTAGTTTAGAAACTTCTTCATGCTATCATTCTGGAGATGAACTTGAAATATGATATGTGATTAAATATATACAATCATTGAAAATCTCCATATAAAGCGTCAAACATACATATGTACATACACACATGCGTGCCAATATTTGCATCTGATTCATGCATATTTTCCAATAAGAAATCATTAGCCACTCTTCCAATGGAAATATGATATTCTATTCTTTTTGAGATAATTTTTCAAGTAAAACTTTTCTAGGAGGGTCACTCTCATGAACATTTGGCAAAAATTCATCAAATAATATACATAAACTACTCTTTAACAGTATTTATTTAAATACAGAGAGTTAAATTTATTTGTTTACTGAGATTATTACATCTATATTTATATTTGCTTTAATAGTAGTTTAAGTACAATACAAATCAACCATAAAGTACCTCTAATTGGTTTCTTATATAGCATTCTTTTTTTAAAGAATAATCTGCTGATAAGTAATGATAGAATAAAATTCATATACAAGAACATACTCCAAGTTTTCTCCCAGTTTGCAGCTCTCTTCAATAATGTGATGTCTCACTTCTGCTAATCCACTTGTGTCTGACTATGCTGATGCCATTTGCTGCTGTGATTGCCATTTCTGTCCAAAAAGCATGAGAGCTATCATTAATATAGCTTCATCAACAAATCTGAGCATTCACTATAAATTAAACACATCCAATTTCAAAGCAATTTCAGTAAACTCAAATACAATCTACCCTCCACTGGTAACATACATTAATAATTAGTCCTTAAAAGCTTTTGTTTCTTTCTTTGTTCTTTTTGTTTGTATCATATTTTTATATAAAAATATATAATATCACCTTTTAACTCTTTATTCCAAGGTGGAGGAGATTTTTGTATTTTTCTCAGAAATAAAAATGTACTGATATTTAAACGGAAAATGGATTCTCCATTGTAATATATAATGAGTTAATATATAAAAGAACATTATTTTCAAGTGATACTAGCTAAGATATATTACTCTTCACCAGTGTCACAAATAAAAGTGCTGCCATATCTACAAAAACTGGCAATTGCTATAATGAGAGAGGACAATAAAGTATGAGGAAAATTTAAAAAACAATTATTGAGTTGGAGTTTCACTCTGTCGCCCAGACTATGTCCAAACTGGAGTGTAGTGACACGCTCACAACCACCACAGCCTGGACCTGCTGGGCTCCGGCGATCCTTCTGCCTCAGCCTTCCAAGTAGCTGGAACTATAGGCACATGCCACCATGTCTGGCTAATTTTTTGATTTGTTATAGAAATGAGATCTCGCCAAGTTGCCTACACTGGTCTTGAACCAGTGGGCTCAGGCAATTCTCTCATCTCTGCCTCCCAAAATGCTGTGATTATAGGCGTGAGCCATCGTCCAGGCTGGCATACTCATGGCCATCCCTGCGTCGACCTGCTGGACTCCTGAGATCCTTCCGCCTTAGCCTTCCAAGTAGCCGCAACTAGAGGCGCCCCTACCATGCCGGCTAATTTTTTAAAAATTTGTTGTAGAGACGGGGTCTTGCCAAGTTGCCCAGGCTAGTCTAGGAAAAATATTTTTAAAAAACAGAAAACTACAAACTATTTTTTTAATTAAAACTCTCAAAGTATAAGGGATTCGTTTTTGCAAGTAGGTCAATTAGTCTATTTTATTTTAGTGCCCATTTAGTGCTTCACAGTAAATAGGGCAGCCCATTTCACAATGTTCTATAATGGGTAAACAATGGTATTTATAAGCTACTAGTGCCATTGTTGCAAGTGCTTACACAGAATGTAGCATAGTGTTGTGCAATAAGAGACAGACTTTTATTTCAGAATATGAATAAAAGTGACTTTGGCAGTAAATAAACAATAAAACCAAGCCCCTTTGACTAGCCAGTCACAGGAAATATAACAGTCCAGGAAAATTTTTCCAGGGTAAAAATTTACTGTAAGACAGTAAAAGTCATTACTTACTTTACATGACCTTTAAACTCCTATCTCCTCAATGCAGTGCTGCCTTTACTTGATCATTTAGATTTTTAAGCAGATATTGTTCATGCATATATTTTGAAAGGTAGTTTCTCAATTAGATTTAGTAATTTCCAGAATAATTATTTTAGTTCCCTGCTCTTTGAAGTTGGCACTTAAAAATGAAAAACAAAAAAAAAGTTTATCTTTTGGAAATTGAAAACATAAAGGAAAATATACACATGGCACTGGTAATTGAAATTATTTACATTAATATTGTTAGCAGTAAATTAACAGGAGCAAGTTAAAGCTTCCTTTGCATTCATTCAAAGTAGTAGAGGATTCTGAAATGCAACAAATTTATTTTCTTAAAATTAAAAATTAGTTTTAAATTGCTATGTTTTAGTCATGTAAAAACTTACCAGCATTAAATAACAGGTAATAAATAGTTTTGTTTAACAAAACTACTTCAATAATTATGTTATTTTTAAACAAAACAAGGTGATTTGACTATTAAAACTTTAGCTGAGCCATCTATGCATTAGATAAATGTCCTGAAATATATTTACTGTTAGTGTGTTGTAATATTTTTAATGTTGACAAAAATATGGAGAACTTTTGATTTAAGCCTGAGCAAAGCAAATGAAAAAATCCTCTCCGCAGAGTCCTGACAGAGGAAAATAAAATATTTTATTGATTTCATCTCTAATTCCATGAAAATTAGTTATCATTGCTTCAAATACTGAATTTTGGAGTAAGATAGCGTAAGGCAAGTTCCTTGAACATATTTTTAAAAACATATTAATTATAGCAAAATATAAACAAGGTTTTGCATATTGACATTAAAAGTAATTTCCTTTATACCAAATATATTTATGTAAGAATGATTTCTTCTTTTTTTTATTTTTTGAGTTGGAGTCTTACTCCCTCCCCCAGACTAGAGTGCAGTGGCACACTCCCGGCCACCACAGACTTGACCTGCTGGGCTCAGGCGATCCTTCCATTTCAACCTTCCAAGTAGCTGGAACTACAGGCATGTACTACCATGCCTGGCTAATTTTTGATTTATTGTAGAGATTAGGTCTCGCCAAGTTGCCCGGGCGGGTCTTGAGCCTGCGGGCTCAGGCAATCCACTCACCTCGGCCTTCCAAAGCACTAGGATGACAGGTTGAGCCACTGAGCCCGGCCTAGAATGATTTCTTTTAAACTGAATATATTGCACCATTTTGAAAAGTTAATTATTATGTTTAATAAAATATATTCTACATCTGCCAATTACAATGGTTTCAAGTGACTAGGAATAATTAAATTTCTCTTATTCTAAAATCAAACATCCAAGTGTTTTTTAGTTGTTTTCTGTATGATCTATTTATGAGCTCTCAGTTTCCTGCTTCACTTCTTTCTGAAATGTACTATAGATATTACCAATGAGTATCAGTAATCTCTTTCTCAGTTTCTAGCTCTGTTCACCTCTCTCACTATTTCACCACTCCTTCACCTCCAGTCTTTCTTAACACTTTATTATTATTTCTACCTGCTTACACTGGCAGTCACAGATGACAAAGTTTTTACCTATATTACTAAAGCATGCTTAGTTAGTTTCTGTACACGTTTGTAAAGTTAAATTCAGAGTTAGGATTTTATAAGGTTTTCATTTCTTCAACAACTTACATGTTGATTTTTTTTTCTCTGATAGGAAAATATATTTCACACCTAGTATGAAAATATTCTTAAAAAATGAGATCCACAGAACCCATGGGCACTTTTATCAGTTGTCACTCTAAAGTTGTACCAAACCAACAAAATGTTCTGCTCTTGTAATGTCTGAGAAGTTTAAATAGCAGATTTCCTTCTAGTCTCAGATGTCTCAGTAGAAACTTCAGAATTTCAAAAACAATCATAGTATATGCCTCCGAACTGCATATTTTTATTTAAATAAACACACAACTCCAAACTGTTCCTTACATATAATATTTATACAGACAAGTGAAATAAATAGCTATTTTATTATCTGTTAAAGAGTAGCTACTGAATGTCCAAAGGGGCCATTTTTTATTTCCTTTTCATTTTTTAAAGTTCCCCATTTTTGATCCAAGTGTTTTGGATTTAAGTCCGTGGTTTTAAATCTGTCCAGTTGAAGACAAGAAAAAGGAAAACTGTCAAAAAAATTAGAAGTAGGTATTTATAAGTCAGGACAAATTGGAAGAGTTTGACACATCAAATATAAGAATATCTAAGTCAATGGAAATCTGCAGGGTTAATTAAGGAAAGAGTTGCTCAACAATTAAAGGAGGAGAAGTGCAAAATTTTGTGAATTCAAGACATGATTTGAAGCAGAAGATCAGACAGTGAGAATGGAAAACCATTAGAAAAGATCTAGGTTATCAAATATATAGAACCAAGAGGAGCTGAAAGAATTTAAAGAGCTGCTGGTCTTGAGCTTCTAAGTAACCTGTGAGGAAAGAACATCCACTGTGCTTAAAGTGATTGAAAGAAGATGAAAGGTTTGAGGGAGTTTAAAAAAGTAATCGGTACTGTAAAAAACGTGAAAAGAAGCCAATTAAGGATAAATAAAAAAAGATTGCTGAGTAAGGCTGAATATCCAGCCAAGGTTAGAAATCATAAATTTTGATGAGGCAATTAATGCTATGAGATTTCTCTCTATTAAGCCTTGACTGCCCATAGGCGGGGATATTCACCTGATGAAGGGTCATTCGGTGGTAATTAGAGAATGCACAAAGGAAAGCATAAGTTGTTCAAAGGTAGGCTAATTTTAGTGTCATAAATTGTTCTTCAGACAATTTAGAGAGTCCTTAGTCTAGTACTAATAACTATGCATTTTTTAAACTGTCCGATTGTGTTTCCCATTTAACCTTAGCTCTTTTAAGGAGTAGGTAATACATCCCTCTTCTAGAAATGGCTACTCTGAGTTTTAAAAGGTTAATCAACATTCCAATGACACACAGTCACTAAGTGTCATGTCCTCATCCAACCTCAAGTTTGTTTAATTTATGTTCTCCTGTGCTTCTTGAGTCTTTGTAAGTTGACTTGATTTCAAAATTTAGGGCATACAGTGGAATGAGAAAGTGCATTCAGTTTGTGAAACTTCAACTAGTTATACAATTCTGATACATAGACTTGTCTGAATGTGTATGTTACTTCAATATGAAGCTTTGAAAAATGAATGAGACCGGGATTGAGTGAATCTGCCTAAGGGGTTCTGAAATAAATTGGTTATTTTTAGTGGCAGATATAATACATACCAATTTTTTCTTATATTATCAAAGTCTTTTCCAAAATTTCACTTCTTATTATTTAATTTTCTACTAGAAACTGAAGCTTTGTGGCAACCCTGTTTTGAAAATATCTATTTATTGGCACATTTTTTCCCAAAAGCATGTGCTCACTCTGTGTTTTGGTGTCACATTTTGGTAATTCTCCAAATACTTCAAACTTTTTCATTATTATTGTATCTGCTATGACTGTATGTGATCAGTGATCTTGATGTTACTATTGCGATTGTTTTGGGGCACCACACACTATGCCCATATAAGATGGCAGACTTAATAAATATTGTGTGTGTTCAGACTCAACCAAACTATCTCCCCTCAGGCCTCCCTATTCTTAGAGATACAGTATTGAAAGAAGGCCAGTTAATAAGCATAACAATGGCTTCTAAGTTTTTAAGGGAAAAGAAGAGTCACATATCTCTAGCTCTAAGTCAAAAGCTAGAAATGATTGAAGTTAGGGAGGAAGGCATGTTAAAATTCACAATAGGCTGAGATCTAGGCCTCTTGTGCCATGTACCAAGTTGTGAATGAAAAAAAAATGAAAGGAAATTCAAAGTGCACATCAGTGAATATAAGAATGACAGAAAAGTGAAATAGCCATATTGCTGATGTGCAGAATGTTTGAGTGGTCCAGATATAAGATCAAACCAGCCACAATATTCCCTAAGGCAAAAGCATAACCCAAAGCAAGGTGTCAACTCTCTTTAATTCTATGAAGGCTGAGAGAGGAAAGGAAGCTGTAGAAAAAAAAAAAAAACTTTTAGAAGCTCAAAGTTGATTCATGAGGTTTAAGAAAAGAAGCCATCTCTATAACATAAAAATGTATGGTGAAGCAGCAAGTACTGATATAGAAGTTACAGCAAGTTATCCAGAAGATCTAGCATAGATAATGGATGAAGATCTACACTGAACAACAGATTTTCCATGTTGACAATCAGTCATATATTAGAAGACACTATCAAGGACTTTCATAGCTAGAGAGGAGAAATCACTACCTGGCTTTAAAGCTTCAAAAGACAGGCTAACCTCATCTTTAGGTGATAATGCTGACTTTAAGTTGACTTTCAGTTTAATCCAATTCTCATTTTTCATTCTGAAAATTTAGACCTCCCTTAAGAATTATGCTAAATATATTCAGCCTATGCTCTATAAATAGAACAGAGCCTGGATTACAGCATATCTGTTTACAACATGCTTTACTTAATATTTTAAGCAAACTGTTGAGACCTACTGCTCAGAAAAAAAGAGATTGCTTCAAAATCTTACTGCTCATTGACAATGCACTTTGTTGCCCAAGAGCTCTGATGGAGATGTATAAGGTGACCAATGTGATTTTTATAGCTGCCAACACAACATCAATTTTGCATCCTATGGATCAATGAATAATTTTGAATTTTCAGCTTGTATTATTTAAGAAATACCTTTCATAAGGCTACAGTTGTCATAAGTAGTGATTCATGTGATAAAATTGGGAAAAGTAAATTAAAAATCTTCTAGACAGGATTTATCATTCTATATGCTATTAAGACCATTTGCGATTCATTGGTAGGAGGTCAAAATATCAACATTAAGAAGAGCTTGAAAGAATTGATTCCAACCCTCATGGATGACTTTGAGAGATTCAAGACTTTAGTGGAGGAAGCTACTGAAGGTATGATAACAGTAGCAAGAGAACTAGATTTGGAAGTGGAGCCTGAAGATATGATTGAATCAAAGTAATCTTATGATAAAACTTGACCAGACGAGGAGTTGCTTCTTTTTTTTTTCTTTTCTTTTTGAGGTGGAGTCTCACTCTGTCGCCCAGACTGAAGTGCAGCGGCCGCTCCCGGCCACCGCAGCCTCGACTTGCTGGGCTCCGGCGACCCTCCCGCCTCAGCCTTCCGAGTAGCCGGAACTACAGGCACGCGCTACCACGCCCGGCTGATTTTTTTGATTAATTGTAGAGATGAGGTCTCGCTGCCCAGGTGGGTCTCGAACCCGCGGGCTCAGGAAATCCACTCACCTCAGCCTCCCAAAGACGCAGGATTACACGCTAAGCCACCGAGCCTGGCAGGAGTTGCTTCTTATGGAGGAGCAAATAATATGGTTTTGTGATTTAAAATCTACTCTTGCTGAAGATACTGCAAACATTGCTGAAATAACAATAAAATATTTAGAATAGTTCATAAAAAGAAGGCAGGATATAAAAGAATTGTCTCCAAGTTTGAAAAAAAATTATTCTGTTTGTAAAATGCTATCAAACAGCAACATTTAATACGGAGAAATATTTTGTGAAGGGAAGAGTAGTTGATGGAGAAAACTTAATGGCTGTTTTATTTTAAGAAATTGGCACAGCCACACCACCCTTCATCAGCCCCCACCCTGACCAGTCAGCAATAATCAAAATGGAGGACAGATCTACACAAGCAAAAAGATTAAGACTCACTGATGGCTCAATATTCATTAGCTTTATTTAGCAACAAAGTATTTTTTATTAAGGGATGCACATTTTTTGGCCACAATGCTACTGAACACTTAACAAAAGTACAGTATAATGTAGACATAACTTTTATATGCACTAGGAAACAAAAAAAATTGTGTGACTTGCTTTATTGAAATAATTGCTCAATTTTGGTGGTCTGGATCCAAGTCCCCAGTATCTCTGAGATATAACTGTATATTCTATTGAGTTTTTATTATAGGCAGCATTGGTCTAAAAGCAACACAACTATCATTTTATTCAACTTTACAGTAATTCTAGGGTTTTGGTCCTATTATTCTCCCTTATTTTGCAGATGAAAATGACGTATTGGTTGGTGAGCAATATAGGTAACTAGATAAAATTTAAAGCTAAGTAGTTTGATTTCAGGCCCTATACTGAATGATTATTTAATAAAATTATGCTATGTAAAATCATAAATAATGATCAGCATAAATTATATAAAGAACAAATACATATTTTAGTCAGTAAGTGATCTATGGAAAAACAAAATAAAACAGAAGGAGACACCTTGGTCTAGGCTGAACTGAGAATGCTTTATCTTATTTCATAAATATTTTGCTACGAAAATGTATGTACACATTTTTGGTGTATATTTGTATTCATTTCTGCCTTTTATATACTTAAAGTAAAATTGCTGAGGCATAGTTAGCCATATCTTTGACCTTAGTGTATTTATAGAATTATGCTACATTATAAATTATTTGGCTAAGTTTGGAGTTTGCTAAGGTTTTCTGGTCCACACATTTTCTTTTTTTTTTTTAATCAGTATTTTTTATTATCGTTTTGTGGGGTACAGTTAAGGGTTAGGTGTACAATTACGTTTCATTCAGGCACCCTATTGATAAGAGGTGTTTTCCTAGTCCCAGATAGATATTAGCTATTGTTAATCCCATCCCCCTCCCCCCCATAATTTCCCAGTACCATCAGTTATTTTCTTATAGTATTACATTGGATGTTCAAGGTCCATTATATGAGTGAGAACATGTGATATTCTGATCTTTGTTTCTGTGAGAGGTCACTCAGTATTATAGACTCTAGTTCCATCCAGGTTGCTGCGAAATTCATGATTTTGTTCTTTTTCATGGCTGCGTAGTATTCCATCGTGTATATGTACCACATTTTTTTAATCCAGTCCTCTTTTGTTGGGCAGCATGGTTGTTTCCAGGTTCTTGCTATTGTGAACAACGCTGCGATAAACATACATGTGCAGGTATCTTTTTTATAGAGTGATTTGTGTTCTTCAGGGTATATTCCCAGTAGGGGGATTGCAGGGTCATATGGAAGGTCAACTTTTAGAGCTTTCAGGAATCGCCACACGCTTTCCACAGAGGTTGCACTAGCTTACACTCCCACCAACAGTTGGACCAAATGAACTTAATTGATACCTACAGAACACTCCATCCAAAGACCACAGAATACACATTCTACTCATCACCACATGGAACATATTCTAAGATTGACCACATACTCGGCCATAAATCAAGTATAAGCAAATTTAAAAGGACCGAAATTCTACCAAACACCTTCTTGGACCACAATGGAATAAAAATAAACATTGACACCAATAAAGTCCCCCCAAAACCCACAAAGACATGGACACTAAACAGCATGATGCTAAACAACTCCTGGGTCAACGACGAAATCAAAATAGGGATCAAAAGATACCTGGAAACAAATGAAAATGAAGAAACATCTTACTAAAATCTCTGGGATGCCCTGAAAGCTGTAGTAAGAGGGGAATTTATATCCCTACAAACACACATGAAGAAAATGGAAGGAACAGAAATTCACACATTTTCAATTAGCTATTTATTTACAATTTCACCATAGTGACTTGGCTGTGTTAGAATGCTAATAGCCATTAACATTCAAATAGCAACTGAAACATTCTCCCCAAATTGTCATATTTGTTGAGATCCTGGTGACAAAGGCCTCACCCACCAACCTTTTTTGAGTTGGGCTTTCACTCTGTCACCCAGGAGTACAGTGACAGATCACTTCTCACTACTGTTTTGACCTCCTAGGCTCAGGCGATCCTCCTGCCTTAGCCTACTGACTAGCTGCAACTATAGACGCACACCCCCATGCCTGGCTAATTTTCTTGATGTTTCATAGAGACAAGGTCTCACAATGCTGCATAGGTTGGTCTTGAATTATTGGGACCAAGCGATCCTCCTACCTCAGCCTTCCAAAATGCTGGGATTACAGGCGTGAGCCACTGCACCTTCTCCTTTTAATAATGTAAATAAATATAGTAATTTCACTTTTTGGATCAAAATGATAAGATAATAGTTTAGATTTGACTGCTGTGAATTTTAGATTTGATGGAAAACACCATGGTGTTAATCTGTTTTTATAAGCATGTTTTATATCAACACTATGCTAGCAGCAGAGGACACAGTATTGAACAAAATAGACTTATGGCTTTTCTCCAAAAACTTGAAGTTTACTTAAGTACAAAAGCATCTTTATTAAATATGCTATTTTTATCCATGTAGATAATCATATCAAACATTGCAAGAACGCAAATTATTGGGGATACAATATAGAACTTAGTGGAGACGGAGCAGGGTGATTAACTTGAAAGAATAATTCTCTGAAAAAAACTTTGCTCACATTTTCTATAAAATATATTTTAATTTTGAAAAAGCACTTGAAAGAAATGTTCGTAGATATCATCCAGTATAACCCCGTAATGTGTAGAGAAATAAAGGATACTGTAATAAAACCTACCCTGTCACATATTTCTTATATATGTATGCTTAGTTGGATGACGGAATTAAAAATAGATATGAAATCTGAAAGTTCTCCATTATTTCAACTCCATGTTGTGCTTATTTCAGAGATATTTACAAGACCTATTGAGTTATATCAGAACAACTGCCCCTGGACTAAATCGTCTCAAATTTCTGGTCTATTAAATTTCTGACTTGCTTTTTCAGGTACTTTCTCTCTCCCTTGCTGTTGGTGTATTCATTTTACTTTATTTCTCTCTTGGTTTACACTTGTCTGTAGAACACCATAATCTACCTCTAATTTTCTAATTCTGAGAGAGTCTGGAATCCATATCAAAGCTTTATTTACTTGTTTCTTCATTACATGAAGAAGTATTGAGTGACTTTCCCCAATAAGTACTATGCTAAATTCTGTTGGGTCAGAAATGAAAATACTCTGATATTCCTGAAGAAATTCATGGAATTCCAACCACAATTATTAATGTCAATTAAATAAATAACGTGAAATACAGATGGAAAAAGTTTAGCAAATGTGTAGATTGACATTAATGAATAATTTTAAATCAATATATTATTGTTAATAACAGAAATGCAAAAAGTATGTCATATTTATATCAATTTGATTTATATAAATAAATGAATTTTCATACAGTAAAAGTAGCCAAGTAACCAAAACCAAATGTATATATACATAAATATATATAAATCCAAAGAACAAATATATATCTAAGAAGGATTTATATGAACACTTTATAATACATATTTATTACATTAATAGGCCCTTCAGTAAACCTCCCTCAAGCTTGTTCCCAATCACCATCTTGTTGTCTTTATAACACCTTAAATTGGTATCAACTCTTTTTAAAAATTATATTAGTTGGAATTATGTAATTTCTATTATTTTATTTCTGTTGCATGTGATTATAAGTTTTTCTATTACTATAAACATTTTATGTACATACTTTTACTGCATACATGTATATATTTCTGATGAGTCATGGATATATATGTTTATAATTTTAGTATATTTATAGAAGCATGTTACATCATAAATCATTTGGCTGACTGAAGATTAATAAGATTTTCTAGTTCACTATTCTCCATGTAATAAAAAGAAAAAAGTAAAGAAAATCGTGTCCATACATTACAGTGTCTCCCACTTCTCATAGTTAAGAAGCCCCTATAAGCTAATAAAAATAGAATTAAAACCTTATTTAAGAAGAATTTATATGAACACTTTATAGTGCATTTAATTATTTGTCTGCCTGGTATTTTATAGTTATTCAGATATGTATTTGATCATTTTATTGAAGATGAATTCAATCATATGTTTTGCATTATATCATGTTTTTGCCATAGCTAATGTCTGGAGGCAAAGAATGATAGACATAGGAAAAATGATATTCCATATAAACAGCACCCTAGTTTTATTATAAAATATTTAGATCAATTTGTTTGTGTCTTCTTGGATTTATTTGTGCACTGTCTTGTATTTCTCATTGTAAAGGTCTTTCACAAAATATTCCATGCTCATGGATAAGAAGAATCAGCATTGTTAAGATGTCCATCCTACCAGAGGCAATCTTCAGATTTAACCCAATACCCTTTAAGTTACCAACATCATTCTTCTCAGACCTGGAAATGACAATACAAAAATTCATATGGAAACATAAATAATCACAAATAGCCAAAACAATCCTTAGCAAGAGAAACAAAGCAGGAGGTATAACTCTTCCAGACTTCAAACTTTACTATAAGGGTACAGTAGTCAAAACAGTCTGGTATTGGTACAAGAACAGGCATATAGACCAATGGAGCAGGATAGAGATTCCAGAAGCAAACTCTCAATTTCTCAACCAACTCATCTTTGACAAAGCCTCCAACAACAACCATTGAGAAGAGGAGAACCTGTTCAGTAAATGATGCTGGGAAAACTGGCTGACCACATGCAGAAGATTGAAACAGGACCCCTACCTCTCACCATACACAAAAAAACAACTCTAAATGGATCAAAGATCTAAACGTAAAACCTCAAACTATAGGAATCTTAGAAAATACAGGAGACATCCTTATGGAAATTGGAACTGGCAACCAATTCCTATTCAGAACCCTAAATGTCCACTTCAAGAAATAAGATAGACAAGTGGGACCTCATCAAACTAACAAGCTTTTGCAAAAAAAGAGAAACAATCAAGAGAGCAGGAGCCAGGCTTGGTGGCTCAGCCTGTAATCCCGTGCCTTTGGGAGGCTGAGGTGAGCAGATTGCCTGAGCCCACGGGTTCGAGACCCGCCTGGGCAGCGAGACCTCATCTCTACAGTAAATCAAAAAATCAGCCGGGTGTGGTAGTGCATGCCTGTAATTCCGGCTACTTGGAAGGCTGAGGCGGAAGGATCGCCGGAGCCCAGCAGGTCGAGGCTGCAGTGGCTGGGAGCAGCCACTGCACTCCAGTCTGGGCGACCGAGTGAGACTCCAACTCAAAAAAAAAAAAAAAAAAAAAAGAGAGCAGGGAGACTGCCCACAGAATGGGAAAAAAATATTTCCCAACTGTATATCTGACTAAGGCCTAACATCTAGTAGTTACAAGGAACTCAAACATGCCCAAAAGAATAAAAAACAAACAGTCCCATTTTTGCCCAACAGTGGGCAAAAGATGTGAATAGACACTTCTCAAAAGAAGACAGATGGGCAGACAACAGACATGAAAAAGTGCTCAGCCTCACTCATCATCAGAGAAATGCAAATCCAAACCACATTGAGATACCACCTAACCCCAGTAAGAATGACCATCATTAATAAAACAAACAACAACAGATGAGGAATGCAGAAAGAAAGGAGTGCTTATACTGCTGGTGGGAATGCAAATTAGTGCAACCTCTTTGGAAAACAGTGTGGTGATTTCTGAAAGAACTAGAAATTGACTTTCCATATGACCCAGCAATTCCTCTATTGGGAATATACCTGGAGGAACTCAAATCATTCTACAAAAAAGATAGCTGCACACATATGTTTGTGGCAGCTCTATTCACAATAGCAAAAACATGGAACCAACCATGTTGCCCATCGAAGTTGAACTGGATTTTAAAAAATGTGCTACAAGCCAGGCTCGGTGGCTCAGCCTGTAATCCCGCGCCTTTGGGAGGCTGAGGTGAGTGGATTGCCTGAGCCCGCGGGTTCGAGACCCGCCTGAGCAGCGAGACCTCATCTCTACAATAAATCAAAAAATCAGCCGGGCGTGGTAGCGCATGCCTGTAGTTCCAGCTACTTGGAAGGCTGAGGAGGAAGGATCGCCGGAGCCCAGCAGGTCGAGGTTGCGGTGGCCGGAAGCGGCCACTGCACTCCAGTCTGGGCGACAGAGTGAGACTCCAACTAAAAAAAAAAATGTGGTACATATAAAAAATGGAATATTATGCAGCCATAAAGAAGGACAAACATGGACTTCGCAGCAACTTGGATGGATTTAGAGTTGATGATACTTAGTGATCTACCACAGAAACAAAGAACAGAGTACCATATGTTTTCATCATAGCAGACCTTGAATAATTATTATAATACTATAAGAAAGGAATTGGCAAACTGGTAATCCCTAGTAGGAAATTGTCAGGGGAAGGGGGTTGGGTTGGCAGTTGAGGGAAACAGCTAGGGGAGGGAGGGGCATACCTCATCAACAAGGGTACCTGCATAATCAGTGTTTGCATACCTAACCCTGAATTGTACCCTACATCTTTATAATAAAAAAAATAAAAAAAAAATAAATTAGCTCTCATAGTATTCCCAGAATCAGAGAAAGAAAGTAGAGTCCATTCCTTTCCCCTTCTTCTTGCCTGGCCTCTCTCCGGAGTGGAAAAGTTCAGCTTGCCTCACATTATGCATAGGAGTCCTGCATTGCAGCTTGCAGAGGCACAAAGAAAAACAACAGCTACAGCTGAAGCTAGAAAGAAGTTGTAAGAAAGCAAAAAACGCAATTACGTAATCTGGACTCTAACCAGGAGAATGGAAGTCAATATATATACATTTTTTTCTACTTAAGTTCTAGACACTTTTGATGAACAAATGCTCCTTTTACTTTCGTTTTCCTTTCTTTGCTAAAACACAACCAATACTCTCCATTTAGTTCTCCAAAACAGTATTCCTCTAATTTAAAATAGAGAAGGTCAATCTTATATTTTCTAAAAAAGCAAAAGAAAAAAACATTTTCAAATTGAAATGATTCACACTATTTTTCCACATTAAAAAAAGCCTTAAAGTTGTTAAGTTGAATTAAGAGCCTGAGATTTTTCCCTTAGGTACCTCATTCTTAGGTTATGGTATGATTGAATATTTTACTGTTTCTTTTAACTAATAAAGAGTTTATGAATTAGAAACCTGTAAGAAAGATGGAGCAATCTTCAAAAATATTTTGATTGAATATATTCTATATTATAACTGGCTGGCTGGGGTGTATGTGTGTGTGTGTGTGTGTGTGTGTGTGTGTGTGTGGCTCATCAAGCTAGGAAGTATAGGAAAGTATTTTTCACTGTAGTTTTTGTGTTGTTAAAAAAGATTTAATGTGGAGGCAAGATGATTTTAAGAAAATTATTAGCTACAATGTCATTATCTTTAAAATAAAATTTTAAAAATTTGAATGTTATTGATGCTAAGATTGCTTGCAAATTTAAACAATTTCCTAGGAGAATAAAATTGATTTGCCTAGCAAGGTTTTTTTGTAGACAAAAATGTCAATGTTTATAACTTGTGAGAAGACATGACATTCACTACTTCACTTACTGTCATTGACTGTAATCAAACCCGACAGAAAAATGCTCACATTTTTCTGTTTGTGTTCTCATGTCTTTGACACAAATTCTTCCTAAACTTCTCCTCAAATATTGTCATGAAGTGTCATGCCTAGAAATACTAGTTATTTTATCTGTAATGTTTCTTCCTCAGCATGAAATTATTACTCTACATCTGCTGGCTCCATACCATGGAATCCATACTGGCTCAGTTATTCTTTGTAGTTAAACCTCAACTGTGTCCTATTTCTGATGACCAAAAGAATTCAAGCAATTCATGCACTTAGATCAACATTGTCCCCTTGTTTGACCTGACTCTTCATAAGGTCAGACCTATTAACTGATTTATTTTTATAGCTACTGACTAACCTGGAATCATTTCTCTTTGCTCATAAAATAAAAGCCCATTGCACAGGCTACTTAGATGATTTTTGCCCACCACACAGACTGAATTGAAAGAAATAATCATGTTTGATAGGATTATGTATCTTAGAACAGTTAAAAAGTATTCCGTTACTCAATAAATAACTGTATCTGTATCTGGTAGTGTGCTTATCCCCACTTTGTGGTTACCGTCTTTATAAATGAAATTACCTACTCAATTGCTCAAGCCTTAAATATGGTAGTTGTCTTTGACACTTTTCCCCCTTCCCTTCTAAACTTCGTCATCTCGGCTCCTGAAATACTTCTCACAACTTTCTAATTTATACTAATCCTCCTGTCATTTCTTCACATCTAAATTTAAATCACATCTTGTCTGAATTAACATCTCATAGGTCTTCTTGCATCCTTTTTCGTCATATATTGCATGATCATTCTCCTTAGAGTGTTCTAAAAGTGATGCTGCACTTTCTGTGGTATACATACCCCGACCTGACTGATCTCAAACTCACAATATGAAGATACAATTGGGAAGAGATATGGACCATTTATGAGCCAGTTTTAGCCTAAGCCAATTCCAACCACCGCAACAAGTTTAATGTCAGGAACCAACTTCAAGGAAGTCCATGACTTTGTCAGTGTGTCTCTAAATGAACTGATCCTTGTTGACTCTCCCACCTTATCTCTCTTTGCTTTCTATTCTGCATATACAGGAGATTCATTTAAGCTCTTACATTGAACTGTTTTTTATCCTTTTCAGATATTTTCATTGTGTTCTCTTACATTTGAATGAAAAATTTATCTACAATTCTGGAATTCTAGTCATGTCTAATAATTTCAGGTTAAAAATTAAAATATACAGCCGGGCTCAGTGGCTCAGCCTGTAATCCTGCGCTTTGGGAGGCTGAGGTGAGTGGATTGCCTGAGCCTGAGGGTTCGAGACCCACCTGGGCAACTTGGTGAGACCTCATCTCTACAATAAATCAAAAATTAGCCGGGCGTGGTAGCGCGTGCCTGTAGTTCCAGCTACTTGGAAGGCTGAGGTGGAACGATTGCTGGAGCCCAACAAGTCGAGGCTGCAGTGGCTGGGAGTGGCCATTGCACTCCAGTCTGGGCAACAGAGTGAGACTCCAATTCAAAAAAAAAAAAAAATTGAAATATATTTTCCTAGAAGTCTTTTCTGTTTATTTTTAAGATTAGGTCAGTGTTTTTTTCAGAAGTCTTTGTGGTCCTAGTTAACCAGTTTTCCTGGAAGCCACTTTTCATCGAAGATGAGTCTTAAACATCACCTGTTGTTCAAGTAGTTTATTCTGTCAGTGCTTCTACAAGATGGAAAGCAGGAGCATGGGACAGACAGTCAGGTGTCGATGCCCACCAGAATAGAAGGGTCTATGTCTGGAGGCTATTCTCAGAGTTGGTGAATTATTTCCGTATCTTACACCTATATTCAGTTCAGGTCAATTACCAGGTATTTCTTTCACAAAGAAAGTTTAAACTATTCTTGTAAAAATAACCTTTGTTTTTAGGTTCATGAAAGCTATATATCTAATGAGGTAATTTTGTCTCCTGAAAATCTCCGGGTCACCCCTGGAAATTTCCAGACCACTTCGTGTCTGGAAACAGTACTAAAAGTCACATAGTGTGAACCCAGCGAGATGATGGAGTTCACCTTATGTGTGTCATTAATCTTTTAGCCAAGAAATGTCTTTTATAGTATTCTACAGGCAGACATCTTCTCTATGCTCTTACAGTATTTGCAAATCATTATAATACCAACTAAGAATAATTATTTTTTATTATATTTATTTCTGTATTATATTTATTTATATTTATTTTGTCTAGGATATCAGGAGCCATCCTTTTATGTTAATAGCTGCTACTTCTTTGCTAAATATTGTGGCTATTACTCAATGTTAGGGAATAACTTTTGATGACTAAATGAATTATGCATATACACACACACGCACAAACATATACAAACACACACTATTATACAATTTGAATGCAAATAAAACACTTTTATTAAACTAAATTCTTACTAACCTAGTGGTTAACAGCTGAATACTCTAGTCAACTACCTAGTCAACTAAATGTAGTTAACAGCTGAATACTCTAGTCAACTATCTGATAGTCTACTAAATACCTAGTCAACTACATACAACAGTCAACTAGAAATATATATATATTTCTCCAAATATATTACAAAATACTTGAGAATAATAATTGATATAAGAATAACTAATGTTTAACAGAATGCTGTTTAAAGAAAACAGTTTTGAGAAGAGAGATATTTTCACTGCTTGAGTTCTTATTAAACATTTCTTACTTTGTAACTGTGGTACATTGGACAATCTCTCTGATACATAGCCTCACTCACAGTCTCGGATCAGTTTTGCCGTTACAATTGAGGTAATATCTGTAAATATGTCACTTTAGCTGTAGAGTGCTAAATATGCATTGCCATTATGCTCATCTTAATTTTAATAGCAGGACACAAAAACTCAACTGAAAATGCTACATTATATGTCAAATCAAAATTTAACAGAAACAAATACAGTACAATTAAATAACCATTATATGGTATTGTATATTGAAATAGCTACATATATATCATATATTTTATATGTTTTTAGATATTTAGGTAATCTCAGAATTTTTTGTTATGAATGATATATTTTCCTCATTATTATAATATTTTTAACCAAGTAAAAGATGTTCATTTTAAATATGCTTTTATTTTAAAATAGGCTTTTCTGGTCAGTACAGTACTAAAACTACAAAGTATTTACAACCATCAGTACTTATCTCCACTCTTCTCTTATCCTTCATTGACCTAATTTCAATAAAAGGAAAGGAAAAAAGTTCCTGTATCTTTAACATATTGTTACATCACCACAGCTCAGTAATTTATTTGGCCTTAACCTTTGCAAGCTGACCTTAGGTTGTTACAACCGTCCAGATTTTATATATTCAGTTTGAAGAAGACTTTTTCCCCCCAAAGGCAACTAGCTGTTAACAGCAAGAAGAGAAAAACAAGATTTATCTTATCCAGCTCTATCCAAAACAAGGTGCTATGCTTTCTGTGTATTCGATTTGACAAGTAAAGCCCTGGGCAGGCATGTAGCATCACTACTTGTCACCAGAAGGCAACAGAGTGGAAAAGACACAAGATAGTAAAGAAATAAGCAAGTGTAGCAGGCAACTAATTAAGATTAGGAGTACACAGTAGAAGATTTTCTAAATCCATGACACCCAATCCTGCCATATCTACCATAACACAAAACATATACAACTGCCATGCAACAAGCTCATCTTGGAAAATGTAAGCTTTTTTCATAAATTTTAAAGTAAAAATGTTATGAAATGAAAATCTGCCAGTGAGGCAAAAACACGTGATAACTCTGCCTTTGTTGTACAATTTGTCTCATTTAAAAAAAAATATTGATCTATTCCAAATTAGAAAAATCAAATATTTCTGTTTTCAATTTTAAAATAATTATCTTTTTTGCCAGTATATAATATGTATTTGTATAGCTATATATTCACTTTAATATATATGCATAATATGTGAAAGCCAAAATGTTATACCGAATCATGTGTAATCTAGCTATACACTGTTAGTTTTTTTTCCCATATGTTATTCTCCATGGAATTTTTCCACATTTTTTAGGGTTGTTTCTATCACTTTACTTTCTTCTTTTCATTCATTATTTTCTATTGGTCTAGAATTAGAGGAACCTTTTTATATATCAAGATCTTTTTACAGAATATATTGTGTGGAAAATTGGCATGCAGTAGTAATTATATGCAAGGTGATCTTTAAAATAAAGTATTAAAATTGTGCCAAACTTCTTTCTTTTTATATATTCTTTCTTCAGGCATTTTCTCTCATGTCTGAATGTATTCCCAAACCCAGTCACATCCTAATCTCTAGCCCTAATCTTCTATTACAAAAATTGACAAATGTTAAAAAGTAAACCTTCCACATTAGTTATTATATTTTCCATTTTTAAAATAAGTGATAAAATCATTCCTATGAATGATATCATGCTTAGCATGCAAAAGCAACCTCTTAACAAAGTTGAGCAATTTTAAGTTGAATGATCATACTCATTTTTCTTTTTCTGGAATTATGCTTCCAAAGGAATAATACAACTTGTTTTATTCTGGCACTTGTTATTCATAATGTCTTCATTATATTTCCATTTAAGATTGCCTTGAGTTTATGGAATTGTTCCTGTTACAACTCAAAAGTCACATCTAGCTATCAAATCAGGAATTAAAGGTATTTTAGAGTCACTTGAAGAAATTTTTCATGTCTTAAAGTTCATTTTCATATGTCAGTGTTAACTTGTGTCCATTTTTGATAGTGATTCCATTAATTTGAGTATATGTTGACAGTTTGTAGCCTGTGAACTAGCTGGTGACCATTTGTCATTATGTTTGTACTTTCTTTCAGTTCCATTATTTTTACCAGTTTTGCTCTGAAAGCCAAAAGGAAAAATCTGGCAGTGGATATTTCTTGTACTTTCCAAATAAGATACTTACTAGTAAAATAAATAAAACTGGTATAAAATGTCAGCCAATATCCCAATTTTTTCAGTACTAGTAATCACATTACTTTCCTCCTTCTTTGCTACCTCCAGGTTTCTGCTTTTTGCCAGATTATTAGCTATTTCAACTCCCATTGTCTAATGGAAAAACATCATCTTCATATTTTTGAGCAGTTCGTTATGTGTATGATTGAAATATTTTACCTTTAATTTTCACTGATAGAGATGACAGCAAAATAAGAAAATGGAGCCAATTGATTTCTACACATAAATCTTGTGAACTCAAAATATGCCATAGCTCTCTTTTCTTATTATTCCTTTAATGACATAAGGATCCTGAAATATCTTGCTCTGTTCAGTGTAATTCTTCTGTTAGTGCCTACTATAAGTACTGTTAGTTCACACTGTTGTAAACTAGTCTATTACATACATTTTAACAATGATCATTTCTGAGATAAGAAAGATTGAGTCATTGAATTCCTGGATTGCCAAAAAGATGTTCCTGGCTTGGATCTTGGATATTTTTAAAAGTGAGCAATTTTTCTAGATATATGAAAAAAGTTAAATAAATACCCCACTGTCATTAATATGAATACATCTGTATTAAATTTGAATTTAACATAATGTTATAAGAAAAGGAAAAATACTTATATTGAAGTTAATGTAATTTTATTAAATATGCAATTTTTCCACATGACATTCTAGAAGTTTATGTTAATATTTCTATTATGATAATTGAAAATATATGTAGGATGTTTAGTGAGATATATATCATAGTGCTTTTTTGTAGAAGATACTAAAATACATTTGTTCTAGTGCTTAAACTAAAGTTGTTGAAACATATGCCTGTTTGGCATAAATGTCTTCATTAACTGGTAAAGCAATTGTCTGTGTGCTCCAGAGCAAGTGCTCAGGAATACAGACAAATAAAACTTAAAGGTATGTATAATTAGTATTTCACAATTTTAGAAACAAATATGACAATATTCTACAATTATTTTTTGCTGTTACAACTTATCTACAATTTTCTTTCTTGAACTTGTTTTAAAGAACAATCATTACACTTACACTTTTCAATCCAGAGAAATAAGCCTATTAGTCATCATAAGTCAACAAAAGATGATCTATTCTACCATTTGTAGTTTTAGGATAATGTTTTGGAAAGACTCTAAAATAATCTTAGGAGAATTAACCTTTAAACATATCAGAGTTGGGCTCCGGTGGCTCAGTCCGTAATCTCAGAGCTTTGGGAGGCTGAGGTGAGTAGATTGCCTGAGCTCGCAGGTTTGAGAGCCGCCTGGACAACTTGGCAAGACCTCATCTCTACAGTAAATCAAAAAAATTAGCCAGGTGTGGTAGTGCATGCCCGTAGTTCCAGCTACTTGGAAGACTGAGGCGGAAGGATCACTGGAGCACAGCAGGTTGAGGCTGCGGTGGCTGGGAGCATGTCACTGCACTCCAGTCTGGGTGACAGAGTGAGACTCCAACTCAAAAAAAAAAAAAATTAGCATGTCAGAATGCTTCTCAGTAACATTTCCTTTGAATCCTGTGAAAATTCTTAAAAACAACAGGCAGTAATTTTCAAGAGTCCTTCTGTGATTCTCTTGCTTATTGCCATTGGCCACTTTCTTAAATGTAAGCATTCTACAACTCCAGTTATGTATTTTCTTTTTTTTTGTGAGGTTGAACTTTATTCAGGAAATTATACACATGGAAGATGGTCTGGGAGTTACTAGCTGGACAGGAAATAAATGTTTTCTATTGTAAAAGGTGCAGAAGTTATATCACATTTTACATAGTGTGGATAGTTATGTATTTTCTTTACCACATTTCTCATTGTCACTCTGCCTTGATTTTTTAATATTCATATTTATTCCAGTTCTTTTCTGTAAAAATATGTTGTCTTAACTATTCAACTATCGCACAAAATCCTCCTTCTACTTTTAAGTACTAACATGAGGCTATTACTTTTGCCCAAAGATACCTCTTCCATTTCAGGAGAGTTTATCCAGCCTCAGTCATAGCTCACGGGTCCCAGTAAAGTTGAATTGTCCCCATAATATATGTTCACTTAGAATCACATAATATGATCTTTATGAAATTAGGGTTTTTACAGTTATAATCAAGGCAGGGATCATAAAACGGAATGATCCATAATTAAGGAGAGTCCTATATCCAGTAAGAGATGCCCTCATAAGAGACAGAAAAGAACATCATAGTATCTGACTTCAACATGTAGTACAAAGCTATAGTTCCAATACACCAAAGTACTGGCATAAAAACAGACACACCGGGCTCGGTGGCTCAGCCTGTAATTCTGCGCCTTTGGGAGGCTGAGGTGAGTGGATTGCCTGAGCCCGTGGGTTCGAGACCTGCCTGGGCAGCGAGACCTCATCTCTACAATAAATCAAAAAATCAGCCGGGGGTGGTAGCGCATGACTGTAATTCCAGCTACTTGGAATGCTGAGGTGGAAGGATCGCCAGAGCCCAGCAGGCGAGGCTGCGGTGGCCGGGAGCAGCCACTGCACTCCAGTCTGGGCGACAGAGTGAGACTCCAACTCAAAAAACTAAAAAAATAAAAATAAAAATAAAAAAATAAAAACAGACACACAGACCAATGGAGGAGAATAAAGAGATCAGAAATTAATTTATACCATTAAGTTAATGATCAATTAATTTTTGGCATGTATGACAATTGAAAACACACAATGAAACAAGGACAGTCTCTTCAATAAGTAGTATTAGGACATCTGAATAACCACATGCAGAAATATAAAATTAGATTCTTAGTTCACACTATAGACAAAAGTTAACTGAAAGTGAATTAAAGACTTAAATGTCAGAAATGAAACTATAACTTCTAGAATAAAATATATTTAAAAATCTCTATGACATTGTTATGGGCTACAATTTTTTTTACATAAACCCCAAAGCACAGACAACAAAAACAAAAATATACAAATGAGATTGCATCCAACTAAAAAGCTCTGCACAATCCGGGCTTGGTGGCTCAGCCTGTAATCCCACACCTTTGGGAGGCTGAAGTGAGTGGATTGCCAGAGCCCACGGGTTCGAGACCCACCTGGGCAGTGAGACCTCATCTCTACAATAAAATTGAAAAAAAAATCATCCGGGCATGGTAGCGCATGCCTGTAATTCCGGCTACCTGGAAGGCTGAGGCGGAAGGATCGCCGGAGCCCAGCAGGTCAAGGCTGCAGTGGCCAGGAGCGGCCACTTCACTCCAGTCTGGGTGACAGAGTGAGACTCCAACTCAAAAAAAAAAAAAGCTCTGCACAGATTAGAAAATAATAAACAGGGTGAACAGACAAACTAAAGAATAGGTGAAAATATATTTGCATACCATACAACTAATAAGTGTTAACACAAAAAATATATAAGGAATTAATCATCTCAGTAGTAAGAAAATAAATAACCCAATTAAAAATGGACAGAGGAACTAAATAGACATTTTTCAAAAGAAGATATACGAATGCCCAAAAGGCTTATAAAAAAATGCTCAGCATCACTAATCATCAGGGATATGCAAATTAAAATGACAGTGAGGTATCATTCCACTATGATTGGAACAGTTATTATCAAAAAGACGAAAGATAACAAATGTGGAAAAAAAGGGGAGGAGAAAAGGGAACCCTTACGCACTATTGGTGAGAGTGTAAATTAGAACAATCATTATGGAAAACAGTAGAGAAGTTTATTAAAAAACTAAAAATAGCTGGGCTCCGTGGCTCAGCCTGTAATCCCGCGCCTTTGGGAGGCTGAGGTGAGTGGATTGCCTGAGCCCACGGGTTCGAGACCCGCCTGGGCAGTGAGACCTCATCTCTACAATAAATCAAAAAATCATCCAGGCGTGGTAGTGCACGCCTGTAGTTCCAGCTACTTAGAAGGCTGAGGCGGAAGGATCGCCGGAGCCCAGCAGGTCAAGGCTGCGGTGCCCGGGAGCAGCTACTGCACTCCAGTCTGGGCGACGGAATGAGACTCCAACTCAAAAAACAAAAAACAAAAAACTAAAAATAGAACAACCATATGATACATCACTACCAGTTATAATAGAAAAGAAAATGAAACCAGTATTTGAAGACATAGCTGCACTTTCGTGTTTAGCGTAATACTGTTTACAAAAGCCAAGATGTGGAATTTTTTTCTTTTTATCTTTTTTTAAAAATTTGGGTTAGATTTCAGGATTGGATATACAAGTGGTAATGTTTGCCTGGTTTGAGATCAGTTACCCTTCTTAATGTTCTATGCCCTCCCCAGCAGTTTCCAGCTACTGCGAATACCTTCCTTTTAGTATTATGGTAAATGTTCAGGGTTTTCTTATGAGTGAGAACATGTAGTATTCAGTTATTTGTTTCTGTGATAGATCACGGAGTATTATAGATTCTAAATCCATCTAAATTGCTGCAAAATCCATAATTTTGTCCTTTTATATGACTGCATAATATCCCATCATGTTGGGGACTTCCAGCAAGATGGCGATGGGACAATCTGGTCTATGAAACCCTCTGCAAAGGAGAATGCAGAGCGTCTCTGGCTCTCTTCCCGGGGGCTGCGGACCCCAACATCGCAGCCTGCTCTTCACATGGAGCTCGCCTGTTGCCACTGCTGGGGCATCACAGCAGTCTGGACAGCCACTGCAGCACAGGCACAGCAGCCGCCAGTGCCACCACAGCCTCCATGACGGCCATAGCACATCGTGCCACCCATGCCTGGGGCGATCCATGACTTCAGTCCTTGAAGCCCCTGCAGGCAAGATCTGCTGGGATCGCTGTGACCTCTCCTGTGACCGTGATGTCCAGCCTGCCATGGGTCTCCTCCCATGTGCCCTGAGGCAGGCTTCCATCTCCGGCCCCACCTGCTCTGGGGCGAGCAGCTGAGATAGCACCACCTGCCAGTGATTCAAGGTAACAACACCGAAATGGGAGAAACAAGATTGAAAAACAGACAGAGGTCAGAGTGGTGAACAGAGAGTGATCTGAACTGTCCTTCACAGCAGGCCAGGGGCAACTGACCCTAACTGTGAACTAATTTACCAGCTTGAAAAGAAAGCTAGAAATCAGAGCTGTAAGGACATTGGACTTAAACGAAAAGTCTCAGAGTGTGCTTGATTGGTTCTGTTAGTTTAATGACTTAATTCTATTCCTACTGTATTGTTCCTTTTTTTTCTTTTTTCCTCTTCATTTTCTTCTCCTTTCTCCTCTCTTTAAACCATATCTTTGTATAGAGGAACAGCACACTAATAAGGTGGTTGGTTATCTTGTATGTTAGCATCATTGTATGTTTTATTTTTTTTTTTTTTGTATGGAAGTTGGTTAGCCTGTAGCTGTGGTGTATTGTTTTCATCTGTTTCAGTATAGGTCTCTCTCTCCTTTTGTTGGTACACTCATTTGCTTCCCCCCTTACTCCTCTATCTCTCTACCCCTCTCTTCCCTCCACTGTCTGCTCCATTCTCTTCCTTCTTCTAACCACATTTTATTTCAGGGAGTAAACCTACAGCCCCACTGCACGGACAGATTCCAATGCAATGGGAAATGGGTCTCAGATTATCCATACACCTGTCGGCGAATACCAGGACCTGCAGATAGATTTTGCATAGCTCCGCCCTTAAGTAAATCTCAAAACTGCAAAAAGGACCACCCACAACCTACAGTGCAACTCCAGAATTGAACAAAGTAAGAAGGCATACATAAAGAATAGGAGATTAAACAAACAGAAGTAAAACCAATTCCTCTACCCCTGAATAACAGAATTAAAGAAGACGGTGACGTGGAGGAAAGGAAAAAGTAAGGAGGGGGAAAAAAACCGCACAAATGAAGAAAAACTCAAAGAAGAATATAGGTCTCCACAGACCCCTGGGAGATCAGACACTGAGAAAACAGGTTCTGGAACACAAACAATGAAGAGCCCCCAGAATGACTGGCCACACGTAACAAACCCAGACATCAAGACAATAATAGAGAGAATTTAAAAAATTGAGGAGAGACAAGAGGAAAATAGGAAGGAGCTGATGTCAGAAATAATAGCAGTAAAGAATACTGTGATGGAAATAAATAACAAACTAATAAGCATGGAAAGCAGAATTAGCCAAGCAGAAAAAAGAATCTCAGAGCTCGAAGACCAAAACATAGAACTAACCTAAACTGTCAAAAGCATAGAAAAGAAGCTCAAAAAGACAGAACAAAACCTTCAAAAGATGAATGATCACTTCAAGAGACCAAACCTAAGAGTAATTGGCCTTCCTGAGGCAGAAAGAGAAACAGAGGTCACACTGGAACAAACATTTCATGAAATCATTCAAGAAAACTTCCCTCATCTTATCAAGGATGAAAAACTTCAACCACAAGAGATTCAGAGAACTCCTGCAAGACAACAAATGAGAAGACCAACTCCCAGACATATAATAATTCATCTAAACAAAGTAGGTATAAAAGAAAAAATCCTAAAGCCTGTAAGAGAAAAGGGTCAGACTACATACCAGGGAAGATCAATTAGAATAGTAGCAGATTTATCTACAGAAACCCTCCAGGATAAGAGAGCTTGGAGCCCTATCTTCAAAGTTCTAAAAGATAAACAATTTCAACCGAGAATAACCTACCCAGCCAAGCTAAGCTTCATCAGTGAGGGAGAATTTAAATCTTTCCCAAATATCCAATCCTTAAGAACCTACGCTACCACCAGACCACCTCTACAAGAAACACTTAAGAAAGTATTTAACACAGAAGAAAAGGTAAAAAGAACAACAACGTTCTTCACAAGTACAGGCAAAAGATTAAAAACACATGATCCAACTCTAAAATCAAAAAAAGACAACACACAAACAGGAAGAAAAACAACTCTGTAGGAACATTATGATAGGGATCAACTCTCACATTTCAATAATTAGTTTGAATGTGAACAGACTAAATGCACCACTGAAAAGACATAGAATGGCAAAATGGATAAAATATCACCAGGCAACAATCTATTGCCTTCAAGAGAGTCACCTCACTAGAAAGGACACTCACAGACTCAAAGTAAAAGGATGGGAAACAAATTTTCAGGCAAATGGAACACAAAAGAAAGGTGGAGTCATGATCTTAATCTCAAACAAAATACCCTCTAAGCTATCAAAAATTAAAAAAGATACAGAAGGCCACTACATAATGACAAAATGTTCAATCCATCAGCAAAAAATATCCATCCTAAACATATATGCACCAAACATAGGAGCACCAACTTTCATAAAGCAGCTCCTAGGTAAACTAAAAACAGATATTGACTCCAATACCATCATAGCTGGGGACTTCAATACCCCACTCACAACCCTAGACAGATCATCAGGACAAAAAATCAGCAATGAGATCCGAAACCTCAATGTGACTCTTGATCAAGTGGACTTAACTGATACCTACAGAAACCTCCATCCAAAGACCACAGAATACACATTCTACTCATCACCACATGGAACATACTCTAAGATCGACCACATACTTGGCCATAAATCAAGCATAAGCAAATTTAAAAGGACTGAAATTTTACAATGCACCGTTTGGGACCACAGTGGAATAAAAATAAACATTAACACCAACAAGTTCCCCCCAAAACTCACAAAGACATGGACACTAAACAGCATGATGCTAAACAACTCCTGGGTCAATGATGAAATCAAAACAGAGATTAAAAGATACATGGAAACAAATGAAAATGCAGAAACATCTTACCAAAATCTCTGAGACGCTATGAAAGCTATAGTAAGAGGGGAATTTATATCCCTACAAACACACATGAAGAAAATGGAAGGATCACAAATTAACAGCCTAAGAAGCCACCTAAAAAAGCTGGAAAAGTAAGACCACAAAAACCCTAATTTCAGCAGAAGAATCCAGATCAGCAAAATAAAAGCCCAAATCCAGACAAAAGCCCAAATCCAGACAAAAGCCCAAATCCAAATAGAAGACAAAAAGATAATATAAAAAAAATCAATGAAACAAAAAGCTAGTTCTTCGAAAGGATAAACAAGATTGATGGTCCCCTAGCTAGACTGACCAAGAAAAAGAGAGAAAAAGCCCAAATAAACACAATCAGAAACACAAAAGATGAAGTCACATCTGATCCTGAAGAAATACAAAAGATCATTAGAGACAACTATGTACACTTGTATGTAAACAAACTTGAAAACCTCAAGGAAATGGAGGACTTTCTGTCATAACACAACCTGCCTAGGTTAAAACAAGAAGAAATCGAGACCTTAAATAGACCAATAACAATCAAGGAAATTGACTACATAATAAGAAAACTACCTGCAAAAAAAAAAAAAAAAAGCCCTGAACCAGATGGCTTTCCAGCAGAATTCTATAAGACATTTAATGAGGAGATTATACCAATCCTACTGAAGGTATTCCAGGAGACTGAGATAGACGGAACTTTCCCCAAATCATTTTACAAATCCAACATCACATTGATACCCAAGCCAGGTAAAGACCCAACAAGAAAGAGAACTACAGGCCAATATCTTTGATGAACATAGATGCTAAAATTCTCAACAAGATCCTAGCGAACTGGATTCAACAACACATCTCAAAAATCATCCATCATGACCAAGTAAGCTTCATCCCTGAGATGCAAGGCTGGTTCAACATTCATAAAACCATATATGTAATTAAATACATCAACAGATGTCAAAACAAAAACCACATGATTATATAATTAGATGCAGAAAAAGGTTTTGATAAAATCCAGCACCCTTCTTGATAAAAACCCTCGAACACCTAGGCATACAGTGAACATACTTCAAAATAGTAAAAGCCATCTACGAGAAACCCACAGCCAGCATACTCCTAAACAGACAAAAACTGGAACCATTTCCCCTGAAAACTAGAATAAGACAAGGATGCCTCCTCTCACCCCTCCCGTTCAATATGTTATTGGAAGTCCTGGCTCAAGCAATCAGAGAAGAGAAGGCAATCAGGGGTATTCAAATAGGAAAAGAGGAAGTCAAGCTATCTCTCTTTGTAGATGACATGATCGTGTACATTGAAAACCCAAGAGAATCTGTCAAAACCCTCCTTACACGGATAAAGGCCTTTGGCAAAGTCTCAGGATATAAAATAAATGTGCAAAAGACAATCACATTTCTTTACACCAAAAATAAACAAACAGAAACCCAAATAAAAACCACAATTCCATTCACAATAGCCACCAAAAAATGAAATACCTTGGCATCTTCCTAACCAGAAACGTGAAAGACCTTTACAATGAAAACTACAATAGACTGCTCAAAGAAATCAAAGATGACAGAAACAAGTGGAAAAATATCCCATGCTCATGGATTGGAGGAATCAACATTGTGAAGATGTCCATCTTACCTAAGGCAATCTACAAATTTAATGCAATACCCATCAAATTACCTGCAACATTCTTCTCAGACCTAGAAAAAAAACAGAGGAATTCATATTGAAACACAAATGACCAAGAATAGCCAGAACAATACTCAGCAAAAAAAAAAAGCAGGTGGTACCACATTACCAGACTTCAAACTTTACTATAAAGCTACAATAATCAAAACAGCCTGGTACTGGTACAGGAACAGACATATAGATCAATGGAATAGAATTGAGATTCCAGAAGCAAAACCTCAATTTCTCAACCAACTCATCTTCGACAAAGCCTCCACCACCTACCACTGGGGACAAGAGAACCTATTCAGTAAATGGTGCTGGGAAAACTGACTGACCACATGCAGAAGATTGAAACAGGATCCCTATCTATCCCCATGCACAAAGGTTAACTCCAAATGGATCAGAGACCTAAATGTAAAACCTCAAACCATAAGAACCTTAGAAAATGAAGGACATACCCTCATGGAAATTGGAACTGGCATCCAGTTCCTGAACAAAACCCGAAACCCATAGGCCATAAGAGATAAGATAGACAAGTGGGACCTCATTAAACTGACAAGCTTCTGCAAAGACAAAGAAACCATCAAGAGAGCAGGGAGACAGCCTACAGCCTGGGAAAAAGTATTTGCCAACTCCAGGTCTGACAAAGGCTTAACATCTTGGATCTACAAGGAACTCAAATGTGCTGAAAAGAAAAAAACAAACAACCCCATTATAAAATGGGCAAAAGATATGAACAGACACTTCATAAAGGAAGACATCCGAGCAGCCAACAGACACATGAAAAAATGTTCAACCTCACTAATCATCAGGGAGATGCAAATCAAAACCACACTGAGATACCACCTAACTCCAGTCAGAATGGCAATTATCAATAACAAAAAATAACAGCTGCTGGAGAGGGTGTGGTCAAAAGAGAACACTTTTACACTGTTGAGGGAGTGTAAACTAGTACAACCTCTGTGGAAAACAGTATGGCGATTCTTAAATCTCTAAATATTGACCTCCCATATGACCCCACATTTCCCCTACTGGGAATATACCCTGAAGAACTCAAATCACTCTATAAAAAAGATACCTGCACACGCATGTTTATCACAGCACTGTTCACAATAGCAAGAACCTGGAAGCAACCACGCTGCCCATCAAAAGAGGACTGGATTAAAAAAATGTGGGACATATACATGATGGAATACTACACAGCCATAAAAAAGAACAAAATCATGAATTTTGCAGCAACCTGGATGGAACTAGAATCTATAATACTGAGTGACCTCTCACAGAATCAAAGATCTGAGTATCACATGTTCTCACTCATATAGCGAACATTGAACATCCACCGTAATACTATAAAAAAAAGGACTGACAGTGGTGGGATACTATGGGGAGGAGGGGAAGGGAGATGTGATTAACGGTAGTAAATATCTGTCTGGGGACAGGGAGACACCTCTTATCAACAAGGGTGCCTGAATGAAGCATATTTATATACCTAACCCTTAACTGTACCCCACAATATCATAATAAAAAATATTGCTTAAAAATATATATATATCCTATCATGTTTATGTACCACCTTTTTAAATCTAATCCAGTTTCAATGAGCAACATGGATGAGTCTACATTTTTGTTATTGCAAACAGTGCTGCAATAAACATAGGTGCATAGGTGCACAGGTATCTTTTTTGTAGAGTGATTTAAGTTCCTCTGTCTATATTGCCAGAAGGGGGACTGCTGGATCGTATGGAAGGTCAATCTCTAGTTCTGTTAGGAATCGCCATACTGTTTTCCATAGAGGCTGGACTAGTTTGCAATCCCATCAACAGTGTATAATTGTTCCCTTTTCTCCACATCCTTGCCAGCACATGCTGTTTTTTGTCTTATTATTTATGGCCATTCTTTCTGGAGTTAGATGGTATCTCAATGTGGTTTTGATTTACATTTCTCATTAGTGAGGTTGAGAATTTTTTCTTGTGTCTGTTGGCTGCTTGTAGGTCTTCTTTTGAGAAGAGTCTAGTTATGTCTTTTACCCACTTTTTAATGGAGTTGTTTTGTTTTTTCCTCCCATAACAAGACAGAGCTGCTTACTCTCACTCCTCCTGTTCAACATAGTGTTGGAAGTCCTAGCTAGAGCAATCAGACAAGAGAGGGAAATCAGGGGTATCCAAACAGGAAAAGAGAAAATCATGTTATCCCTCTTTGCTGATGATATGATCCTATACCTTGAAAATCCAGGGGAATCTGTCAAAAATCTCCTTGTACTGTTAATGACTTGGAGTCCAAACTCTAAGTATGAAAAATAAACATGCAAAAGACAGTTGCATTCTTGTATACCAACAACAAACAGGCAGAGAATCAAATAAAAAACACAATCCCATTCACAATAGACAAAAAACAAAAAAATACCTCAGCATCTTCCTAACCAGAGAAGTGAAAGATCTTTGCAACAAAAACTACAAAATACTGCTCAAAGAAACCAAAGATGACAAAAACAAATGGAAAATACTCCATGCTCATGGATTGGAAGAATTCACATTGTTAAGATGTCCATCCTAACAAAGGCAATCTGCAGATTCAGGCAGTACCCATCAAGATGTGGAATTTATCTTTGTCCATCAACAGATGGATGGATAGAGAAAATGTAGTAAAATATATTCACAATGAAATACTATTCCACCTTGAAAGAACGGCAGCTTGTCTTTTGTGACAATATGAATGAAACTGAATGACATTATGTCAAGTTAAATAAGTCAGACACTGAAAAATATACTGCATGATTTCATTTACAAGTGAAAATTTTAAAACTGATCTCATAGAAGTAGAGAGTAGACTAGTTATTACCAGGGAATGGGAGGGGCCTAAGGGCATTGAGAAGATGATAGTCAACGGATATAAAATTTCAGTTAGATAGGAGAAATAAGTTTAAGTAATATATTATACATAGGGTGACTATAGTTTAAAACAGTGCATTGTAATTTTAATTACTAGGAGAAAATATTTTAAATATTTTCCCTACTAAAAAAATACAATGCATATAATAAAAATATTATAATACATATATAATCTTATATGGTTTGGGATTTTTCAAAGTAGTAAACTGGAAAAGGTATAGAAAAATGTTCCACCCTCACAGAAAACCCTACCTTCTTTTAGCCTTATGCAACACATCTATTCAACGTTCTGATCACAGGTGAATTCCTTCAACTACCTTTAACATTGTCTTCAACGCATTATCCCTTTGTGCTTTTCTTCTAAACTATGTTTCTCCTGGACAGGATCAACTACCCATGGTTTCTGCTATTTCTTATTCTCAAACTCTTGAACAGTTCACATAGTGGTGCAGAGAAAAACCAAACAAATGCGTTTTCCTTAACTCAGCTGGATTATTTAATACTTCTTAGTACCTGCACCACACACCAGATATTTTTATCTATTCCTGCGCTACACTTTTTTAGCTTGTGACCTGCTTTCTTCTTCACAGGGAAATATAATCAAACCCCCAAGCTTGCTCATGTCGATAAATAAACCTCAGCACTTGCTCTTACCTCATTTTTCTTCCCCAGCCTCAAAGGACGATATAGACTCTCATAGTCAAGATTAAATGTCCGTCTGAGCTTTTGATCTGATCCATGGTTGTCTTTGACCAGAAATTGCATGTTTAATTACTGGGTCCTCCTTCTTTTTGAAATTTCAATATCTATTGTTTCCATTTTTTTTTTTTTCCAAGTTGGAGTCTCACTCGGTCGCCCAGACTGGAGTGCAGTGGCCGCTCCCGGTCACCGCAGCCTCGACCTGCTGGGCTCCGGGGATCCTCCCGCCTCAGCCTTCTGAGTAGCCAGAATTACAGGCACACACTGCCACGCCCGGCTGATTTTTTGATTTATTGTAGAGATGAGGTCTCGCTGCCCAGGCAGGTCTTGAACCTGTGGGCTCAGGCAATCCACTGACCTCAGTCTCCCAAAGGCACGGGTTTACAGACTGAGCAACCAAGTCCAGTTATTGTTTCCATTTTTAAAAGTTATATCTCTCCTGTTGTTTCAGTTTGTTTTCTCTAGTTTCTCACAAGAATACAAAAACTAAACAAAGCAAAAACTCTTGACTTTGCAGCTCCTTTTAGCTATCAATCTCGCTCCTTAAAATACTATACAGTGAAGTTTTTCACTGCTACTCTTTTATATATTAATTGTACTTGTGCCTTTTATTACAATAAATTATTTTGACAAAGGTTTTGATGATTTCTTATTTGAGTTTTTCAGAAAATTTTGTATTTAAGTGTATATGTTTGATTATTGAAATCTATGATGCATGCTGACTCTCCTTCTAATTATTCTACGATGTCTTTTAAAATAATATACCTTTATATAATATTCAATTTTGATTGATATGTAAATTCTAGAGAAACTTAGGGTTGACAGCTATTTTCCATCAGCACTTTAAAGATATTACAGTATTCCATTATCTTCTGGCCATTATTAGTGTGAAATCTATTGTCAGTCAAATGGTTTCTTCTCTTTATGTCATAGCATGTTCCTTTTTTTGAGTGGAATTTTCTACCTTACGTAAGAGTAGTAAGAATTGTATAATGAACCCAATATACTAATTACTCAAGTTAAAAACTTATCAACACTTTTCCATTTAAAAATAAAAAAATCTCTATTTAAATATTTTTATCCTTTTTTTCCCTAGGTGTAGCCAACATATTTCAGATGGGTTTTCTTTATTTTACAAGTAGTTCAATATGTATCATAAATGCATCAGTCTTTAGTTTTGTTAGAATCTCAATGTCACTATCAAGGCTAATACAATAAATAATAAATGTTAGCATATTTTAATGCCTAGTCTGTATTCAAATTTTTTCAATTGGTTAAGATGTCTTTTTACAGTTGATGCATTCAAATAGGAACAAAAAAGACCTCTGATATGCATTTGTATGTTGTGTTTCTCAGAGTGTATTAATCTACACCAATTTCCTTATCTTTTTCTATTCCATGTATTTTCAAAGAATTTGAATTACTGAGATAGACAGTTTCCATATATATCTGATTGCTTTCTTACGGAGTTCATTACCTTGTTGCTCTTCTCACTTAAAACAAAGTTGTAGTCTCCCCTTAGACAAACTTTCACTCATTCACTGAAAAAAAATTTTTTAAATTGTAATTATGTCTAGAGAGTTGCTTAGCTAAGGCAATATATTTTGCAATTTATAGGCAATATTTTGTACTCCCATAGCATCACATTAATATGCACAAAACACATGTGGTGTACCTTAAGCAATGCTAAGTTTGATCAATAAGTTCAGGTGCTGTCAGCATCATTTAATTATTATAAAATTTCTTATCAAATTCTACTTGATTTTTGTACCATCTACTTATGATGATTGAATAGATCTATTAAATCTTTACAGGATTCATTTTTTTCTGTATTTATTATGCAGAAGAATACTTTCCTCCATTTACCTTTTGTTTATAGCAAATAATATATACTTAATCTTCCCTTATTTAATTTTCAGAGAAAAAATATTCCCTAGGATCCAAAAATGGGTTTTTTATACTCAAAATATTTCAGTAAATGTCCACCATTATTCATTTTAATGTTCAAGTTTTTCCATTCTCTGTTAGAAGCCCATCAAGGTTGCTCCTCTGTCCTTTTTGACATAATTCCAGTAGCTTTTCATTTTCTGATACACTAAGTTTCATAGGTTTGGTGTTCATTTTTTCAATTTGATATCGGAAATCTCCCTTTCCCATAACCCCCAAATTTATCTGTTTTAGGACTAAGTGGGATTGAGAAACCACAGTCTGGTTGCTTGGCATGAAAATTATTATTATAACAATATTTTCCAAGTATTTCCAGTGGAAACCTAAAAACTGCTCACATTTCTGGAGGCATAAGCAATTTGAATTTCAATATTATTGTGATTTACTTACACCTTAAATAATTTTGTTCTGATTTCATTTCTAATGCTAAAAATCTTGGTTCTTAAAAAAGTAGCGCTTTTTCTTTCTTGATTTATGCAAAAATATACATACAGTAGTTTCAAGAGGCAGTAATAATAATATCAATGTTATCTCACGTCAAAAAAGTTTAATATTTCTTTGCACATTTATTTGTACTTTGTACTAAAATTTATAATTAAGATGCATGTATATTAAAATCACTTGTTATAAATAGCTTTTCTTGAATAAATCTAGTCTATTTCACTTTGTATTCAAACTTTAGAATTTTTCTTTTTTCTGTACTATTTATTTCTAAATTATATAACATAGTTACATTCTTTTAAAGTAAAAACAATAAAAAGTAATGCATAGAAAACTTTTTCCTCTTTGTCCCCTCCATTCTATCTTATTACTATCCCCTTAATAGTAACCATTTCACTATATGTTTTTAAGTGTTGCTTTCTGAAATACAATTTATAGATATATATTTATATTTTTATATATATATATATATATATATTCATGATCTGTAGTCTATTATATATTTCCCTAAACCTACTTTAGCATAGCTACTAGAAATACTAGATGTATTAGAGAAACTAGATTTCTATGTCAAATAACTCTAATTTTATTTTCAGATTTCTTCTGTTTCACTGCATTTTTTTTCTTTTTTTTGAGTTGGAGTCCCACTCTGTCGCCCAGACTGGAGTACAGTGGCCACTCCTGGCCACCGCAGCCTCGACCTGCTGGGCTCCGGCAATCCTTCCGCCTCCGCCTTCCAGGTAGCTGGAATTACAGGCACGTGCTACCATGCCCAGCTGATTTTTTTATTTATTGTAGAGATGAGGTCTTGCCAAGTTGCCCAGGAGGGTGTTGAACCCGCAAGCTCAGGCAATCCACTCACCTCAGCCTCCCAAATCGTGGGATTACAGGCTTAGCCACCGAGCCCGGCTTCACTGCAATCTTAAATTCTGGATTATTTGTATAAACAGTCCTTGTTGGAACAGAATTTATTTACTGTAACTCAACAATATTATTATTTAAATACTATTCAGCAACTTGTATTTTCTTTCACGTTAACTTCTCTATTGAGATTTAGTTTAATTACCACATTTTTTTGTTTCTAGAACTTTTATATGGTACTTATTCAAATATGACTTTTTCAAAAAGTAATGTACTTTTTTTATAGTTAAGTCTAATTCTTCAATTATCTCTTAACATTTTAGCACACGTTTTAATGGATTATTGCAGGGGTCCCCCACCCTGGTACCAGTCTGTGGCCTATTAGGAACTGGGTCACACAGCAGGAGGTGAGCGTCTAGTCAGCAGGTGGAGCTACATCAGTATTTAGTCACTCCTGATCTCTCTCATTGTCACCCAAGCTCCATTTTCTGTCAGATCAGCCATGGCCTTATATTCTCATAGGAAAATGAACCCTATTGTGAGATTTGCATGTGATTGATCTAGGTTGTACACTCCTTATGAGAATCTAATGCCTGATGATCGAGATGGAACTGAGGTGGTGGTGCTAGCACTGGGGAGTAGCTTCAAGTACAGATTAACATTAGCAGAGAGATTTGACATCATGGAAAACATAAAAATCAATGACTTGCAGACTCATATCAAAATCCTGTCAGAGAGTAGCAAGTGAGTTGATGAACTTCAATTGTAATGCTGTGTCTGGTGGTAGGTTTTAAGTCATATCTGACAATTTAGTCTGCTTGTGTCCTGCCCATTATTTTATTTACCACTTTTGCCCATGCCTCTTTTTTTATGGTGAGTTGCACAATCATTTCATTATATAGTGCAATGTAACAATAGTCGAAATAAAGAGCACAATAAGTATATGGGCTTGAATCATCCCAAAATCCATCCCTCACCTTCAGTCTGTGGAAAAATTGTCCTCCACAAAACCGGTGCCTGATGGCAAAAAGTTTGGGAATTGCTGCCTTATTGAATTTAGAGATGGAAATAATGGCTTCCACACAGGGAATGGGCGGATAGATTCAGGATTAGCGCATCATGCCATGTGCACAAAATGTGTAGTCTCCTATAAGAAAATACCTATTTGGCCGAATGTGATGGCTCAAGTCTATAATCCCAGCACTTTGGGAGACTGAGGCAAGAGGATTTTCTGAACCTAAGGGTTCAAGACCAGCCTGGGCTACTTGGTGAGACCTTATCTCTACGATAAATTTTTAAAAAATTAGCTGGGTGTGGTAGCACACGCATGTAGTTCTGGTTACTTGGAAGACTGAGGTGGAAGGATCACCTGAGCTCAGCAAGTCGGCACTGGGGTGGCCGTGAGCCTGTTCCTGCACTCCAGCCTGGGCAACAGAGTGAGACTCTAACTCAAAAAAAAAAAAAAAAACCAAAACATATTTGACTACATAAACAACTGACTAAAAGCACTCTAAGTGGTTATTAAGCTTTATGACAATTCTGACTTAGGTCACATTCTAATTTCTGCTTCAAGGAGAAATTCCATGAAGTGGTTACATCTCAAAAAAGTCTAGATCCTTTCCTCAAATCTGTTGGGTTTATTGTTTTCCATCTTAATCCTGGCCTTAAGTGTAAAGGCTAATTTTTTTTCTCATTGAACCATCTCTTTTGATCCCGTGCAGCTGGCTAAAAAATGACTTCCCAAAAGATAGCCACATCCTAATTCCTGGACCTGTTGATGTTACCTTATATGGGAAAAACAAAAGTATTTCTGGATGGGGTTTAATCATATTGTGATGAGGAGACTATTCTGCATTGTATGTGCTGTACTTGAAAGAGATCACATCTCTCCTTATAGAAAGGCAGAAGAAGATTTTTAAATACACAGAAGAAAAGGTGATATAAAGACAGAGCAGAGAAGGATTTGCCATGAGGCAAATGACCACAAGGAGCTGGAGAAGGAAAGAAATACATTTCTTCTAGAGTCTCTGGAAGGAGTATGGCCCTGCTGACTCCTTGATTTAAGCCCAATGATACTAATTTCAGACTTCTGGCTTTCAAAACTGTAAGAGAATAAATATGTGTTTTTAACCTCCAAGTTTATGTTAATTTATTATAGCACAGAAAACATACTCCATGTGACAAGAATTGTATTCGGTCTCAGAATTCATGAAGAAAAAACACAACAGGCTTTTCTACCCAAAGCCCATGAGCCACATGATAATACCTCCATGTTATGATTAAAAATGTTCTACTCCCATGTTATCCACAGACACACCACATACTCCTGCCCTTTAGTAATTATTCATTTGCTGGTGAAAGAGCAAGGATTTTCCCTGACAAAGCACAGCTATTCTGTATAAGAAATATCTTGAATCTTCAGAAAATGTCTTAGAAATTGCTGGAAATTTCAAGAATTCAGAATTTTCTCCAAAGGCTTCTCCCTGAATATTCCTCTCATCCATTCCTTACCTTACTTGATTTTAGCCAGCCCCAACATTCTGATAAGTATTCCCAGTGTCCTAAAGACTTTCAAAAACATGCCCTGACCCATCTAAAAGAGTCGATAAATTTATATTTCCTCAAAACAAGTTCATGCTGCAGATAATGTTTGAGAGAAGCAAGACGATTTTTGGTAAGAATATATACTAATGTAGATAAACTAATCTACTCCACACACTTTCATTTTGTAAATTTGCCTTTAAAACTACTTTTTATATTTTACATTTAATGTGAATATTATAAAAGAAATATTTATGCTGCAGAAAAATATATTCATTAAGTTTTAGTGCTATTAGTTTGTCAGTTAAAGTTTCTTATTTACTGTCCTTATTCTATTCTATAGAAGATTATTCATTACTATTTGCTTGTAAAACAAAATATAATTTACCATAATTTAATAACTCTCCATTTTCAATTGTTATATTTTCATCCACAACACAGATGTGTATTATGCAGTACACAATTATTTGTCATTTCAAATGTACTTTCCCATATTTGATAAAACTAAATTGATTTTTTTCTTTTATATGATTACATTTTTAATGGACCACTGTCAGGGGGACTTTTGCACAGAAATGAAATTGTTTATGTCATGAATTTACCAGGCTCTGATTAAAAGGTTGACTTTTCAAATACAGTAATTAAGAAGTGTTGGTGATGAACATAAAGATATAAACAATAGACACTGAGGACTCCAAGAAGAGGAGATGGGGGTGAAGGCAAAGTTTGAAAAACTACTTGTTTAGTACTAGTTCACTATTTGGGCAACAGGTTCAATAGAAGTCCAAACCTCAGCATCACACAAGATATTCACGTAAAAAATCTAAACATATATCTCTGAATCTAAAATAAAATAGAAAAAGATGATAGTGAGCTTCAAGAAAAACTTAGGAAAAATCTTCTTTTTAAGTATTTGGTGAGATTTCATCTGTTCAACATGAGCTATTTTACTTTCTGAAAATCAATAATAAAATACTGATAACATAAGACAATAGTTATAAGGTTTAAAAATCCCTTCTAATTACTAGTATATGAAAGTAGAATGAGGCAAGATTAATTCTAGTACCTTTTTAACTCAGAAGAGCAATCTGGGGAAATACTTTAAAAGTATAGTAACTGACGGGTCTTTGACTAGAAAACAATTACCTGTCATTACAGATGCCATAAGGTATTGTCCCTGCAGCTTGAAAGGACATATTCATACATGATCATTATTATGCTTTAATTTTCCCCCTGAGTAAAAGCTTATTATTGAATATAAGTATATAATTAGAAACTTATAATTTAGAATCAAGATGTATGCTTCTAAAACACAAGTTTAATAGAATCATTTGAATATACTACCAGAAAAAGCTGATAATTCAAATTCATAATTATTATTATATTAACAATAACAACAACAACATCCTCCAAATACCTATACCAACCTCCAAAATATACATATATCATCTATTTATGAGCCTGAGGAAAATATGAGAACAAAGATAATCCAAAGTAGATAAACAAATACCTTTCTGCACTTTTTCCTTCCTCTAAATTCCACTGGGAATATGAAATAGGGAGTATGAAATAGGATGTCCACAAGATGGTGGACTAGGAAGTTCTAGCTTACTTTTTTCCACAAAATCATTAATTTAACAACTATCTACTAATGAAAATAGATTTGAGAACACTTCAGAGTACAGTCAAGAAGCTGCAGCACCCAGTGGAACACAAAAACTGAAGATAATTGCATAGAAAGGGGTAGGAAACATTTTACCTATGCTATTCTATCTTCTGGGTTGGCACCGCTCAGCACCCTTTGGCCACAAGTGTAAAGTAATTTCACTGTGCACCCCTTGCCAGCTTGCCTGAACACCCAAACATAAATCTAGTTACACAAAGTGGGTTGATTGCTTACAGCTAAGCATCAAGGTATAATGGAAGCCTAGAATTCATTGTGAACTGGTGACCCAAGGCTCAGGAAACCTACTCAGGATAGATGGAATCTCGTCTTCACAAGCCCAACCTGCTCCACAGCTGAGACACTCCAGAAAACAGTCATCCTGAATTTTATAGTCTGGGGCAACATGAAACTCCATGCTAAAGTTTTCTCCGACATCCTATTTCTAGGTAGGGACAGAAATAAAGACAGGACTATTCAAGTAAATTTCTTGTTATCTTAAGATCTTACATTTACAGCACATTTTATGGTTATCCTTTCAAACTAAAATCAAAAAAAGGAGAGAGATGGTCTTTTAGTTCATCTCCCTTATATATTCCTTGGCAAAGTTAATTCATTTTCTTTTTTTTTTTTTTTGAGTTGGAGTCTCACTCTGTCACCCAGACTGGAGTGCAGTGGCCGCTCCCGGCCACCGCAGCCTCGACCTGCTGGGCTCCGGCGATCCTTCCGCCTCAGCCTTCCGAGTAGCCAGAATTACAGGCATGCGCTACCACGTCCGGCTGATTTTTTGATTTATTGTAGAGATGAGGTCTTGCTGCCCAGGCGAGTCTCGAACCTGCGGGCTCAGGCAATCCACTCACCTCAGCCTTCCAAAGGCACGGGATAACAGGCTGAGCCATCGAGCCCGGCGTTAATTCATTTCCTTTGCTGACAAACCTCCAAGTACTTGGAAGCAGAGATTTGTCTTATTAGATCTATGCCACACCTTGACTGATAAAAGTCTTGAATTTACATCATTGTGCAATAGCCACAATATATGTCACTAGATCCAGGAGGGTCACTACTACAAGCAAGTTGATCAGGTCTGCCTGGAGCATGTCCTAGCCCAGGATCCTAGTGATCTAAGAAATAAATTGCTGAAGAAGTTAAAGAAGGATCTTTCTGGTAACCTCACTGACTATAGCTAGTTGGCCTTCCTCTCAATCTCCTGTATTTGTATTTCTATGATCACTGATATGCTTATTCGGGTACAGGAAGAGGTGTTGGAAATTTCTCACACTCCCTGCAGTTGGACTAAAAGAAAATCAAAAGCAATTCTGTTGTCTTAACAACCTTTCCAAGGGAGTTGAGTGATATCTACTGGGCTATCAAGGCAGTAGCAGTAGAGGAGTGTCTGCCATGGTCAGAAATGGGTCTCTCCTCCTCCTCCTCCTCCTCCTCCTCCACCTCCTCCGCCTCTTTTGCCTCCTTTTTCTTCTTCTTCACGGTGATTCCTACGTATGGTAGCAAGTATTACATAAAAGATATAAGTCCAAGGTCAGTTATAGCTCATGACAGGTCCCTAGAAAGCCAAGTGTAAAGCTATAGACTCCTGGCTCACTGGTGCCTCTGCTGCCATGTCTTTGAGGATAAAAGCAAGACAGGTTATTTTCCCACCTACATTTCTTCCTGGGTTCTCAAGTGTTTCCTATCTATGAGATATGTGTTTGGCTGTGTTGGTGCAGTGACTCAGTCTATATGTCACTGTTTCAAAGCTACTATATATCCAGGCACCCATTGCACTTTTTGCTTGACCCAGATCATTTTGATTTAGTCTTTTAGTACAGAAAGGGAGGCAGTGCTCTGTACAAACTTCACATGTCTTGTAACATTGTCCACACAACTGGAAGGATCAGATGCCCAAAGCCAGGAACCTAGCAACATGTAACTATTTGGTTCTGTCCCCCACCACTGCAGAATCCCATAGAAGAGTGGGGGAAGCATCACTTCTAGAATAGAATCAAGGGGTATTGTCTGGAATACTATGGTGGCCTAAATAAAACAACACAAAACACAATACTCTCAAGATGTGTACACCAAATAACAAAGGAAAAACAAAATGTTCAGGAACACTGAGACTGTAATGTCACAAGCCTGATTAAGCATCTGCTTAGAACACTTCCATCTCGAACAAGATCAGTGTTTCCCAATGCATACAGCAGTGCCATGTTTCCTTCCACTAGAATGCAGCATTTAATGTTCGTAGACACTTAGTTCTTTGACTATCACTCTAGTAGCAGGTCATCTTGATTTCCTACTTTTTAGTTGTTTTGAAAGTTCCCTGTTCATTGTTCAATGACTCCACTAACCTAAAGATGAAAAAGTGCACAGAATGTCTTTGGCATATAGACGGACAGAGTACATGGAAAATCCATTTTATTCCATTAATGCACTCATTGTAGTGTTTCCTTATCAGTAGAGGAAATTTCTTGGTCAAAGTGAAGATTCATGGAGCATCAGAAAACATGACTTAAGTTCCTCTCAAGTGCAGCCATAGTAGCCTCAGAATCCATATGAGTTACATATACTTGTCCCTTCCAGGCAGCTAGATATTGTTTTTGTGTGTTTGTTTTGAGTCGGAGTCTCACTCTGTGGCTCAGGCTGAAGTAGAATGGCACAATCACAGCTCATTGCAGCTGCCACCTACTGGACTCAGGTGATCATTTCACCTCAGCCTTCCCAGTAGCTGGGACTACAGGCCTGTGCCACCATGCCTGGGTAATTTTTCTTTTTTAAAGGTTTGTAGAGACGAAGTCTTGCTATATTGCCTAGGCTAGTGGCAATATCGGCTCAAACTCCTGGGCTCAAGCAATCCTCTCACCTCAGCATCCCAAAGTACTGAAATTACAGGTGTGAGCCACCACACCTGGCATAAGTGATTGTTATAGTCCTTGCCCCCACACTTGTCTGTGTCTGGTGTTAAAGAACACCCACACAAACAAGGTACATGAAGTGAGTTATTACTTACAGATAGGCAGCAAGAAACAATAAAAGTCTAAGTTTTATTATGAGCTGGTGCCGCAGGACTTCATAAATTTTCCCAGTGTAGATGGAGTCTCATCTCTTCATGTCCCACTTGCACCACAGCAAAAAAATCCGAGTTTTATACCCTGGGCAACAAGATACCTTGGGTCAAGGTCTTGGAGAACATCCTCTTTCTACTAGAGAACTGGAACAGAGCCTGCACTTTTGGGGGGCCATTTCTTTAATATCAGGATATTGTCTTCCCAGCACAAACTGTATTTATTATTGAGAACTACAAGTAAAAAATGAGAAAGAAATGGGTGGTCTAAATCCATCTGTTGAACTGAACTGTCCTGCATGCCAATTTTCCTAGGGGAGTAATAAGCGGGAAGATTCCAGTAGCTTTTGCCATCATATGATTGTCGTAGTCTGTTTTCTTTTGCCATAGCAGAATACCACAGACTGAGTAATTTATATAAAACAGAAATGCATTTGGCTCATGATTCTAGACACTTGGAAGTTCAAGAGCATGATGACAGCATGTCGTAAGGGTCATCCCATATTGGAAGGCATCACATGATGAGAAAGTGCATATGAGACAGAGAAAATAAGGTCAAAGATATTCTTTTATCAGCAGCCCACTCCCACAATCACTAACCTACTCTTGAAATAATGGTGTTGATCACATTATTTTTTCAACACATGAATGTTTGGGGGACACATTTAAACTTCAGCACTGGCCATAAAGAAATGTACATCTACAGGTTGACTGACAAATCATTCAAAATAATAATTTAAAAGTAGCTTTGCAGCCGGGCTCGGTGGCTCAGCCTGTAATCCGTGCCTTTAGGAGGCTAAGGTGAGTGGATTGCCTGAGCTCGCGGGTTCAAGACCCACCTGGGCAACTTGGCAAGACCTCATCTCTACAATAAATCAAAAAATCAGCCAGGTGTGGTAGTGCGCGCCTGTAATGACGGCTACTCGGAAGGCTGAGGCGGAAGGATTGTCAGAGCCCAGCAAGTCGAGGCTGCGGTGGCTGGGAGCGGCCACTGCACTCCAGTCTGGGCAACAGAGTGAGACTCCAGCTCAAAAAAATAGTAGCTTTGCTTGGCACAATGACTTGCACCTGTAATCCAAGCACTTTGGTAGGATGAGACAAGAGGATTTTCTGAGCCCAAGGGTTCGAGACCAGTCTGGGCAACTTGGTGTGCCCTCCTCTCTACAACAAATAAAAAAATTAACTGGTACCATTCACCTGTAGTTCTAGCTACTTGGAAGGTTGAGGTGGAAGGATCACCTGAATCCAGCAGGTAGAGGCTGCAGTAGCTGTGAGCCTGCCACTGCATTTCAGCCTGGGCGACAGTATGAAACGCTCACTCAAAAACAAACAAATAAAAGTAGCTAAGTAAAGTACAAAAGAACACACATAGACAACTCAACAGAATTAAAAAAAAAAAACAAAAAACTACATGAACAGAAGGAGATGCTCAAAGAGAGATAAAAATAATGATTTTTAAAAACCAGAATTATGGCGATAAAGAAAAAAATGACATAAAAATTTCAGTCAATGGCTTCAACAGCAGACTTGATAAGCAAAAGGATGGATCAGGGAAACACAAAATATTTAAAATTTATAATCAGGAGAAAATAAAAGAATGAAAAAGAATGAAAAAGAATGAAAAAGGCCAAGGGATTCATGGAAACCAAAGACGCATTGCAGGCGTGACACAGAGATAAAGGCACAGGAAGTTTTTTTTTTTTTAAATGATAACCAAAACTTCCCAAATCTGGGGAGAAAAATAGACATTGAGGTTCAAGAAGTCCAAATGACCACAAATACACTGAAAGTAAGGAGGCCTACTTTGATAAATATTAAAATTATTTTGTCAAAAGTCAAAGACAAAGAAAATATTCAAATGGAAAGAGAAAAGTGGTATATCACAAACAGAAACCGTCAACGGATTTTTTTAACAGAAACATTGCAGGCCAAGACAGGATTAGATGGTGTATTTAAAGTACTAAACAATAAACCCAGAAAATCTTTCAACTAAGAGTGCAATTCAGTAAAAGCAATCTTTAAAATGAAGACATCATTTTTTCCCACACAAACAAAAACTGAGTTGATCACCAATAGATGCGTCTTACAATAAATGTGAGAGAGTTCTTCAAAATGAAATAAATATATGCTAAACAGTAATACAAAAGCACAACTATCACTGGAAAAGGTGACTGTATGAAGAACAGAATAACATAATAATAATTGTAAATAAATTACTTTTAATCCTACTATAAAATTTAAAAGACAAAACAGTAAGAATAGCGACAGTAACAAAAATTTCTTTTGAATACATAATATAAAAAGAAGTAAATTCTAACTGCAAAAAACACAAATGTGTGTGGGAGAAGAGTAAAGAGTATTTGTATGTGATTGAAGTTGTAAGATATTTTATGTAAGTCTCATGATAACCAAAGGAAGAAATATACAATGTATCCAAAATATTAAAAGAATCTAAACAAATCACAACAAAAATCACCAGGTAACAAAGAAAGATGGTCTCAGAGAGGTACATAACAATGTCAAAACAGATTTAAAAAAACAATTACTAAATGACAATAGTTAATAGTAAGTTTTCACCTATTTACTTTAAAATTACCTTGATTTGATTAAGATCAAACATGGTGATTCAAGCTTGTAATCCCAGCACTCTGAAAGGAAGAGACAGGAGGATCAATTGAACCCAGTAGTTTGAGAAAAGATTGGACAATATAGCAAGACCTTGTCTAAAAAGAAAAAGAAGAAGAAGAAAGACACTTAAATATGTGGAAAGTCAAAAATAAAAAAGCTAAAGGAGAAAAATAAAAGTAAATTGATTAAACAATCCAATTAAAGAGAGTGACTGTATAAACAAATTAGAGTGTTTGAAAATATACGAGCAAATGGTACAAAAAGAAGTGATGTCTATATTTATATCAGACAAAATAGACTTTAAGGCAAAAACTGTAAAAAAGAGACAAAGTTGATCATATATAATAACAAAAAGATAAATTCTTCAAGGAGAAGTACATATGAACCCTACATCAGAGCATTCACATATATAGAGCAAATATTGAAAGAGCTATAGAGAAAAATTGGTAAATCTGAAGGAAGAATTTGACAGACATACAAAAATAACATTGCAGTAGACTTCAATACTCCACTTTCAAAAATAGAAAATACAAACAACATATTATTAAAGAAATAGCTGACTACACTAGACAATATGAATTTATGGGCATATACAAAACATTATACTCAACAAGAGAAGAAAACACATTCTTCCTAAGGATACTTGCAACATCCTTGAGCACAGATCACAAGTTAGATAAAAGAAAATGTCTTAGTGATTTTGAAAAGATAAAAATCATACTGAGTAGTCGGGCTCGGTGGCTCAGCCTGTAATCCCGCGCCTTTGGGAGACTGAGGTGAGTGGATTGCCTGAGCCCGCGGGTTCGAGACCCGCCTGGGCAGCGAGACCTCATCTCTACAATAAATCAAAAAATCAGCCGGGCGTGGTAGCGCATGCCTGTAATTCCAGCTACTCGGAAGGCTGAGGCAGAAGGATTGCCGGAGCCCAGCAGGTCGAGGCTGCAGTGAACGGGAGCAGCCACTGCACTCCAGTCTGGGTGACAGAGTGAGACTCCAACTCAAAAAAAAAAAAAAAAAAAAAATCATACTGAGTATCTTTTCTTATCACAATAGAACAAAACTAGAAATTGATAGCTGTAGTAAAACTAAAAAACTTACAAATACATGACAACTAAATAACACACCTTGAAAACTATTGTTATAGAGAAAATCAATATGAAGACCCAAACAAAAAGTCTTGAAACAAATGAAAACAGAAGCATAGCATATAAGATATAGCAGAAAGTAGTATTCCAGGAAAAATTTATAGTAATAAATGCATACATTAAAAAAGAAGAAGCCGGGCTCGGTGGCTCAGCCTGTAATCCCGCGCCTTTGGGAGGCTGAGGTGAGTGGATTGCCTGAGCCCGTGGTTTCGAGACCCGCCTAGGCAGCGAGACCTCATCTCTACAATAAATCAAAAAATCAGCCGGGCGTGGTGGCGCATGCCTATAATTCCGGCTACTTGGAAGGCTGAGGCGGAAGGATCGCCGGAGCCCAGCAGGTCGAGGCTGCGGTGGCCGGGAGCGGCCACTGCACTCCATTCTGGGTGACAGAGTGAGACTCCAACTCAAAAAAAAAAAAGAAGAAAGATTTCAAACATCCTAACTTTACAAACCAAGGGACAAGAAGAAGAAGAAAAAAACAAATCCCAGATTAACAGAACAAAGAAAATAAAACATATTAGAGCAGAAGTCAAATAGAGAATAAAAATATAAAATTAACAACATAAAATTTGGTTTTTGAAAAGATATATTGGAATACCCCTAGCTAGACAAAAAAGGAAGTGTAGGAGGAGAGAAAGGAGAGGAGGAAAGACTCAAATAAATAAAATCAGAAATGAAAGAAGAGACATTTTAATGGATACCTGAGAAACAAAAAGGATCATAAGGGATTATTATAAACAACTATATGTCAATAAATTGGATAGCCTGACAAATTTATACATTCCTAGAAACCTATACCTATGAAGATTTAGTCAAGAAAAATAGAAAGGCTGAACTGACAAATAATAAACAAGAAGTTTGATTCAGTAATTAAAAATCTCCCAACAGAGGAAGGCCTAGAACCTTATGGCTTCACCACTGAATTCTATCAGCAATCCAAAAAATAAGAGCAATACATTTTAAACTTCTCCAAAAAAATGTAATGAAAGAAAGCACATCCAAACTAATTTTATAAGGCCAGCATCACCATAATACCAATACAAAAGACATCGCAAGAAGATAAAACTAAAACCCAATATCTCTGATGAGACACATGCAAAACTCTACAATAAAGTACTAGCAAATTAAATTCAACAATATGTTAAAGAGATTACACACCATGACCAAATGAGATTTATTCCTGGGATTCAAGGATGGTTTAGGGCACACATATCAATCAATGTTCTATACTACATTAGCAGAGTGAGACACAAGCCAAATGAGCATCTCAGTAGATATGGAGATAGCATTTTATAAATTTAACACTGAGTCATGTTAAAAATTCTCAACAGTAGGTATATAAGGAACTTACCACAGCACAATAAAGGTTATGTATGAGAAGTTCACAACTAACTTTATAATCCATGAGGAAACTGAAAGTTTTTTCTTCGAGATTCAGTAAACACTAAAGATAATCACTCTCACCAATGCTATTTAACGTAGGACTTAAAGTCCTACCCACAGCAATTAGGCAACACCAAAAAATAAAATAAAATGAAAGATATCCAAATCAGAAGATCTTACCTTTCCAGAAGGTACGATCATATATAAATGAAATTCTAAATACTTATCAACAGAAACAAAAACCTACTAGAACTAAAAAATTATAAATTCATTAAAGTTGCAGTATAAAAAAATCAACATACAACAATTACTATGCTAAAAATGAGCTATCTGAAAAGCTAATAAAGTAAACACTCCCATTTTAAATAGCAATAAAAAGAATAAAATGCTTAGGAATAAACTTAACCAAAGAGGTAAAAGATTTGCACACTGAAAATCGAAAACAAATAATGAAGGAAAGTAATGATGAAGTGGGTAAATGAAAAGACTTTCAGTTTTCATGAACTGGTAAAACAAATATTGTTAAAATGTCCATACTACCCAATGCAACCTACAGATTCAATGCAATCTCTATCACTGTCAGTATATTCTTTACAAAATGTTAAAAAAAATCATAAAATTAATATGGAACCACAATGACACCAAATAGTTAATCTTGAACAAGAAACTAGAGACTTAACACTTCCTAATCTCAAAAAATGCTTACTAAGCACTGTAACCCAAAAAATGTGATATGAGCGGAAAGCATATATAATACTAACAAAACAGAAAAGAGAATTCAAATTAATTCACAAGTCTAAAGTAAACTAATCTTTGACAAGATTGCTAAGTATACAAAATGTAGAAAGGATGGTAAACAATGCTGGACTCCATATACACATGCAAAAGAAGAAAATTAGACTTTATTCCATATACAAACATCAACTCAAGGTGGATTAAAGACTTAAACAGAAGAACTGAAAATATAAAACTACAAGAAGAAAATCTAGAAAAAAACTTCTCAACACTGGTTTTGGAAATTTTTTTTGGATATAACACTAAAATCATAGACAACAAAAGAAAAAATTAAACAATTGTATTGGTATCAAACTAAATGGATTTTTCACAGCAAGGGAAATAACGTAGTAAAATGTGACTCACATAATGGGAGAAAATATTTTTAATCCATCTATTTAATAAGGATTAAATATCTAAAATATGTGAAGAACTTATATAACTCAATAACAAAAAAAGTGAGTGACCTTACTAAAAGTGAGTAAAAGACCTGTGTAGGCATTTCTCAAAAGAAGACATAAATGACTAATGACTATTTGAAAAGTAGTTCAACAGTACTGATTATAAGGGAAATGCAAATTCAAAATAAAATAAGACATTGCTTCTCACCTGTTAGAATGACTTTTATCAAAAAGGCAGAAGACAAGTATAATCATGATGTAAAGAAGGGGAGTTATTGCACACCATTGTCATGAATATGAATCAGTATGGTCATTATGGAAAACAGTATGGAAATTCCTCAAAAAATTAAAAACAGAACTACTATATTGTTCTTTAGAGTGGAAATAAAAAGATGAACAAAGGATTGAGTTCATGAAACATATGGTTTAGTGCCTTCCCGAGAGATGATTTTTCCCTTCAGTTCACAAGGCTAAAGGGGAGGGAAATAAAGAAACTAAAACCTTACAGGAAAATACTTTGTAGATGAGATACTGTAACCACACAGTGAGTGAGTTCTATTAGTAGTAAAGTCTAGTTGCTCAGTTGGAAGCAGGCTTCTGTACTGTGTAATGAAAGATTGTGGTGTACCATTTTATGAACAGTTTCTCAGGATAGATTGGCTTGACCAACACAGTAGGGATCCATGAGGACGCCAAAGGTGCCTTGACGCATGAGGCAGTTCCATTGTTGGTAGGTGAGGCTTCAAAGCACGAAGTTCTGCCACAGCCTGAGCTCTCAGCCTTCAGAGATGCGCCTAATCAAGAGTCACCAGGCAAAGGCGAAGCTCTCAAAGTGTCTACCACACTCTTCGTTTTCTATGTATTTTGAAGTACATAATTGAAGTCAGTTACTAACATATGAGGACTGATGAGGTGTGAAGAAATACTCCTAAGAAGAGTACCTGATGAGTGGGGAAATAGCTTCAAATCCTTACATACAGGGTCTGATAAGATTTCACATTCTCAAAGGGAGAGAGGAATACACTCAAATTTCTTATTACAGCAAAATATCTATCACTCATGTAGCTAATTATGTAACAACTTGGAATTATTTCAAAATTACATAATACATATCTAGCAATCTCAATTTGGTACATATTTAATGGAAATAAAATCAGTATGTTGAGGATACATCTACCCCTGTGTTCATTGAAAAAGTACTCCTAATAGTCAAGATATGGAAAAAAAAACTTCAATGTCTATCAACAAATGAATGAATTAAAAATATTATATGCCGGGCTTGGTGGCTCAGCCTGTAATCCCGTGCCTTTGGGAGGCTGAGGTGAGTGGATTGCCTGAGCCCGCGGGTTCAAGACCCGCCTGGGCAGCAAGACCTCCTCTCTACAATAAATCAAAAAATCAGCCGGGCGTGGTAGCGCATGCCTGTAATTCCGGCTACTCGGAAGACTGAGGCGAAAGGATCGCTGGAGCCCAAGCAGGTCGAGGCTGCGGTGGCCGGGAGCGGCCGCTTCACTCCAGTCTGGGCGACAGAGTGAGACTCCACCTCAAAAAAAAAAATATATATATATACATATCACATGGATATATATATATATATATATATGTCGAACATTAATACACACAATGGAATACTATCCAGCTATAAAAAATAATATATTGCCATTTTCAGCAACACAGATGGAGCTGGAGGTCGTTATACTTACTGAAATAGATGAAACCAACTAAGAACAGAAGGACAAATACCACATAATTTCCCTTGTATAAGACATCAAAAATCCAACTCATAGAAGCAGAGAATACATTGGTAGTAGCCAGAGGCAGTCGCAGGGAAGGGAACAGGGGAAGACATAGGTTAGAAGGTCCACAGTTTTAGTTATGCAGGTTGTGGCATAATAAAAAAAATATGTATTTGATCCCCATCCCATTTTCCTGGCACATAGTTTCTGACTCTCCCGGAGCCTCCAAAATTATGTCTTTTTGCATACTAATTAGATGACAGGCTGGGGTCTTAGAATAGCCCCAGGATGAAGGATGGCTGCCAGGGGAACAGACCGTATAATTGAAGGGTCGGAACTTTCAGCCTCACTCATGAATCTCATAAGAGGAGAGAAAAGCTAAAAGTTGAGTTGATTAATAATGACCAGTGATTTAATTAATCACATCTATGTGGTGAAGTCTTCATTAATACCCAAAGGACAAGGTTCAGAGAGCTTCTGAGTTGTTGAATATATGGAGGTCCAGGTAAGGTGGCAAGAAAAGCCTGACCAGAGAGGACATAGATGTCCATGCCCCTTCCTCCATACCTTGTCCTATGTTCCTCTTTATCTGGCTCTTCATTAGTATCCTTTGTAATAAGAGTCTTTATAATAAACTGGTAAACTTGATTTTTCCTTGAGGTCTGTGAGCTGCTTTAGAATAATAGCACCTGGGGAACTTCCAATTTATTGCTGGTTGGTCTCAAGCACAGGTGATAACCTGGAGCTTGCAACTGACTTTTCAGATAGGAGACAGTCTTGGACTTATCTCTTAACATATGGCATTTGTGCTAAAGCTCATTAGACTTAGAATTGCATGGAATTATAGGACACCCACTTATTGTATATTGGAGAATGGAAAAAGCCCTCTTGTATCTGATCACACAAGTCTTCTGTATTGAATGTAGAGTTGAAGAAAACAAATTGTTTTATTCTACTATATGCAAAGATGAGTAAGTTCTAAAGAGTCAATGTACAATGTGGTGACTATAGTCAACAATAACTGAATTGCTTACTTGAAATATGCTAAGAGAGTAGATCTAAAATGTTCCCACCACACACATACGTGGTAACGTGGTAATCAGAAGGGTGAGTGCTCACATTGAAAAGCACTCTTTCTATTGCTCCATCTATCATCTTCATACAACTACTGTGGTCAGGGTTCCAAAACTGTATGAGTCAGCATTTACATGATGATATGCGATTGACCACCAATATTGTAGAGTCCAGATGATTTATCATGGCCAGGGAACTAAAATCACCAGATTTTTATAGAATATCTTTAGCTTGAAAATAAAATTTCCCAACAATAATTAATCAAAGAAAAAAATACAAATTACATATACAAAGTATTATGTTGATTAAATATATTTTATCCCCAAAGAAGCTTTGATAAAATTTTTTTATTAATATAGAGGCTCTTGAAATGCCAAAGTAAACATTTTAAAAACACTGTATTTGAACCTAATTGCAGAAAAGCACAACAACAATTTAAATCATTGAACAGTGAGATTGAAGTAAACACATTTTGAATGTAAAGTGTAATAGATACAGAATAAGAAGTCTCAAATTTTGGCTTATAGTAGTTTCACAGTTACACAGTGAAACAAATTAAATATGCACCTAAAGGTAAAAAAAAAAAAAAAAAAAGAAAGAAAGTAACAACTCCAATAATAAAGAAAAACTATTAAAATTTTTTGAAAGGACAAAACAGCAAAAAATTACCAAACTCAAAAAATACCAAACTCTTTAAGGTAAACTCTTAAGTGAACATCTTTCATATTCATTTTCAATTTTCCCTGAGAAAAATGAAAATAATGGAACAATATCTTCATAGCTCTGAAAGAAAAAAAATGATTTGGAACATAGAGCTCTTTTTACCAAAAAAAAAAAAATTACTCAAGTTTAAGGACAAAATAAAAAAGTTTTCATAAATGCAAAAAAATACTGATAAATAGAAGGTATTCATATAAGAAAGTATTGACCAGCAAACAATATAAAATAATAATAAAAATAAATGTAATAACATTGTTTTTGAAACTAAGAGATGTACTGTTTAAAATATCCCAATAATTTCAGAATATATGAAAGATTACAAGGGAAAATGGGTACCATGAATGCAACTTGAGAGTAGGGAAAGAATTGATTTGTTCTCACAATTGGTAGAAAATAATAGTAGTTAAATATTTGTCTTAAAGCATGAGTTTAGCTTTATTGCCTCTTTACCATCCCAGAATTTTAGTAAAATGAAAAAGAGATTAAATTAACAAAATTATTGAGTCTATCCCAAGCCTGAGAACATGGAATGTGAAACACCAGCAGTCATTCTAGACACCTGTGGAGCGTGGAAAGAGCTATGTTGAAAAATGAAGAAGCAGATTCTCAAACTAAAACCTTCCAATAGAAGTCTGTGGTGGAGATGTGAGTGATTCTCACCATGACTCTGAAGAATGTCTAAGATCTCTGCAAAGTGCAGACATGAGCTTAGGCACAGTGATCAGGTAAAAGACGATTACATGCAATTACTTCCAATTTTGGCCCTGCCTGCACAAAAGACAGAAAGAAAATTGGAGCCCAGTGTTAAACCAGAAATGTGTTTTCTGAAAGAACTGAATAGCATGACTGAAGATGCTGGGGATTTTAGTTAAGATTGGTGCCTCTGAGCTGATTGGGATGAAGGAACTTTCACATCCTACTTATCACCTAAACTCTCTAAACTGAGACTTGCAGGTAGATACATTTTGCCCACTTGTAATCAACTTACTAATTCTTGATAAGGACTATGGAAACTTGTATGATAGCAGGGAAACCCACATTAATTACAAATATCAAAAAACTTTCATGAATGTAAATTGATAACCAAGAAAAAATAAAAATGATAGAAGTAGATAAAATAATCTCATATGTGACACAAATATTGTGAGGACTCTAAAATTATTTTGGAATAATTATACCTAGTGAATGTAATGGTTAATTTCATGTGTCAACTTGACTAATCCATAGGATGTCCAGATATCTGTTTAAACATTATTAGTTCTGGATGTGTAAGGAGAGGGTGCTTCTGGAAGAGATTAGCATTTGAACTGGCAAACTAAGTAATGCAGATGGTCCTCCACAACGTGTGGAGGCATTCAATCTATGAGGGTCTAAAAGATAGAGAAAGTTTGAATTCGCCCCCTCTGACTATTTGAACTGGAGCATTGGTGGGCTCCAACCCTCGGATTGGGATTTAAACAATCAGTCCTCCAGTTCTCATGCCTTTGAACTGGGCCTGAGACTTATACCAGTTGTTCTCCTGATTCTCAGGCCTTCTGACTTGAACTGAAACTATACCATAGGCTTTTCTAGATGTCCATCTTACAGAAAACAGATCTTAGGATTTTTCACTCTTCATAATCGTGTGAATCAATTCCTCACAATACATCTCTTTTTATATAGCTTGTGGTTTTTATTTTTCTAGAGGACTCTGACTAATACAGTGTTATTATAAAGAGCTTCAGGACAATAGTGTACTTCTAAGAAAATAAGTGTGCAAGAACAATAAATGAGTTCGGTTTTTTTTTGAGTCTGAATCTTACTCTGTTTTGTTTCCCAGGCTGGAGTGCAGGGGTATTCTCACTGCCATCATAGCCTCGACCTGTTGGGCTCAGGTGATCCTTCCACCTCAGTCTTCCAAGTAGCTGGAACTATAGGAGTGCGCCACCATGCCTGCTAATTTTTTAGTTTATTGTAGAGACAAGGTCTTGCCAAGTTGCCCAGGCTGATCTCGAACCCTTGGGCTCAGATAATCCTCTCACCTCTGCATCCTGAAGTGCTAGGATTACAGGCATGAGCAACCACACTTAGCCTAAATGAGTTTTTAAAAATTAAAAAATAAGATTAATGAAATAGTCTTATTTTTTAAAAATTAAAGATCTCCAACAACACAGAGATAAATGCTAAAAATAATTGAAAGAAGAGAGTAAAGCAAAAAAGCAGAGGTCCAAATCATTTATTCAAAGAAATAGTTAGGACATATTTAGTAATATGATAAAGGAGAATGTTTCAGAGCAGAAGGAAGAATAATTAGAAATTACAGAAATTTGGTAAAATATCTTACGCTATAAAAAGGTGTAAGAAAATAATTTGGATAATTTTTGTGACAAAGTATAAATATTGGTTTATTCATTTGAGAGATTATATAAAATTAAGGCAATTATAAATACTAGAAAAATAATCGATAGCTGAAGAAAGAATTCTTAGGAGAAATAGGAAGCAAGCTAAAATATTCTGTTATTTCTAACAAAGGATGGAATTAACAGAAGAAAATCTATGTCAATGAATTTTATAACATTCTCTGTTAAGTAGGGTGATATTTAGAAGTAGGATTACACTTTTATTTCTGGGAGTAAATATTAATTATCACAACATATAATCCTTTCTTATTTGTGGTTTCAAATTATAAACAAAATGTAAGATAATTAACAATAACTGAAAATATGTACAAATATAATAAACATAAAATAAAAACAATATTTAATCAATAGAAGCATGTAGATTGAAGAGAGAATGAAGTGAGAAAAACTTGTACATTATTTTTTTCTCATTGTACTGGGGACTCAAATGAGATAGTATTTATAGCAAAAATTATAATTACCAGTACACCTTTTGAAGCTATTTTATCTCAACCAGAATCAAAATAAATGCTTCTATGACTACTACTTTGAACATTGTTCTGAAAGACCTAACAATTATAATAAACTACAAAAAGCCAGTAGGAGATATAGTAGATTTAAAAAAAAAAAAAAGATAAGTACAAGTTACTTGAAAAAGATAAATTTCTATGTAGTAAATATAAAATAAGTCACATAAGAAGAACTAACAATGTTTAATTTTAGGGTATGTTACCTTTAAATTGGAAAATGAACAACAATTTTTATATCTACAGAGACTGTTACAAAATTGACTGTAAAAGTACTCAGTAGCATATATTGTAGCTTTTGTACTTGTATATATATATTTTCTTATGTGAGTTCATCAAAAAGCAAACTTTTTAAAAAACTGGCAGTGTTAAGATTCACTTTCCAATGAAATTCTGTGCTATGATGAGGATAAACTATTTCTACACTGTCTAATACACTATTTACTATTCACAGCTGGCTATGGAGAACCTGAAATGTGACTGCTTTAACTAAGAAGGCACAGTATTTAATTGTATTAATTTTTTTTTTTTTTTTTTTTTTTTTTTTTATAATCAGTATTTTTTATTATCGTTTTGTAGGGTACAGTTAAGGGTTAGGTGTACAATTACGTTTCATTCAGGCACCCTATTGATAAGAGGTGTTTTCCCAGTCCCAGATAGATATTAGCTACTGTTAATCCCATCCCCCCCCATAATTTCCCAGTACCATCAGTCATTTTCTTATAGTATTACATTGGATGTTCAAGGTCCATTATATGAGTGAAAACATGTGATATTCTGATTTTTGTTTCTGTGAGAGGTCACTCAGTATTATAGACTCTAGTTCCATCCAGGTAGCTGCGAAATCCATGATTTTGTTCTTTTTCATGGCTGCGTAGTATTCCATCGTGTATATGTACCACATTTTTTAATCCAGTCCTCTTTTGATGGGCAGCATGGTTGTTTCCAGGTTCTTGCTATTGTGAATAACGCTGCGATAAACATACGTGTACAGGTATCTTTTTTATAGAGTGATTTGTGTTCTTCAGGGTATATTCCCAGTAGGGGGATTGCAGAGTCATAAAGAAGGTCAATATTTAGAGCTTTCAGGAATCGCCACACTGCTTTCCACAGAGGTTGCACTAGCTTACACTCCCACCAACAGTGTAGAAGTGTTCCCTTTTCACCACAGCCTCTCCAGCAGCTGTTATTTTTTGAGTTGTTGATAATTGCCATTCTGACTGGAGTTAGGTGATATCTCAGTGTGGTTTTGATTTGCATCTCCCTGATGATTAGTGAGGTTGAGCATTTCTTCATGTGTTTGTTGGCTGCTCGAATGTCTTCTTTTGTGAAGTGTCTGTTCATATCTTTTGCCCATTTTATAATGGGGTTGCTTGTTTTCTTCTTTTCAGTACGTTTCAGTTCCTTGTAGATCCAGGATGTTAAGCCTTTGTCAGACCTAGAGTTTGCAAATACTTTTTCCCAGTCTGTAGGCTGTCTCCCTACTCTCTTGATGGTTTCTTTGGCTTTGCAGAAGCTTGTCAGTTTAATAAGGTCCCATTTGTCTATCTTCTCTCTTAAGTCCTGTGGGTTTGGGGTTTTGTACAGGAATTGGATGCCCGTTCCGATTTCCATGAGAGTATTTCCTTCCTTTTCTAATGTTCTTATGGTTTGAGGTTTTACATTTAGGTCTCTGATCCTTTTGGGATTTAAACCCTTTGTGCATGGGGATAGATAGGGGTCCTGTTTCAATCTTCTACATGTGGTCAACCAGTTTTCCCAGCACCATTTACTGAATAGGTTCTCCTCACCCCATTGGTAGGTGGTGGGGGCTTTGTCGAAGATGAGTTGGTTGAGGAATTGAGGTTTTGCTTCTGGAATCTCAATTCTGTTCCATTGATCTATATGCCTGTTCTTGTACCAATACCAAGCTGTTTTGATGATTGTAGCCTTATAGTAAAGTTTGAAGTCTGGTATTGTGATACCACCTGCTTTGTTTTTTTTGCTGAGGATTGTTCTGGCTATTCTTGGACGTTTGTGTTTCCATATGAATTCCTGTGTTGTTTTTTCTAGGTCAGAGAAGAATGTTATTGGTAATTTAATGGGTATTGCATTGAATTTGTAGATTGCCTTAGGTAAGATGGACATCTTCACAATGTTGATTCTTCCGATTCATGAGCATGGGATATTTTTCCACTTGTTCATGTCAGTTTTGATTTCTTTGAGCAGTGTTTTGTAATTTGCATTGTAAAGGTCTTTCACGTCTCTGGTTAGGAAGATGCCAAGGTATTTCATTTTTTTTGTGGCTATTGTGAATGGAATTGTGTTTTTTATTTGGGTTTCTGTTTGTTTATTATTGGTGTAGAGAAATGCGATTGTCTTTTGTACATTTATTTTGTATCCTGAGACTTTGCCAAAGGTCTTTATCAATGTAAGGAGGCCTTTAACAGATTCTCTTGGGTTTTCAAGGTACACCATCATATCATCTGCATAGAGAGATAACTTGACTTCCTCTTTTCCTATTTGAATACCTCTGATTGCCTCGTCTTCTCTGATTGCTCTAGCCAGGACTTCCAATACTATGTTGAACAGGGGGGGAGAGAGTGGGCATCCTTGTCTAGTTCCAGTTTTCAGGGGAATTGGTTCCAATTTTTGTCCATTTAGGAGTATGCAGGCTGTAGGTTTCTCGTAGATGGCTTTTATTATTTTGAGGTATGTTCCCCGTATGCCTAGATGTTCAAGGGTTTTTATCAAGAAGGGGTGCTGGATTTTATCAAAAGCTTTTTCTGCATCTAATGATATGATCATGTGGTTTTTGTTTTGACATCTGTTGATGTATTTAATTACATTTATGGTTTTACGAATGTTGAACCAGCCTTGCATGCCAGGAATGAAGCCTACTTGGTCATGGTGAATGATTTTTGAGATGTATTGTTGAATCCTGTTTGCTAGGATTTTGTTGAGAATTTTAGCATCTATGTTCATCAAAGATATTGGCCTGTAGTTCTCTTTCTTTGTTGGATCTTTACCTGGCTTGGGTATCAGTGTGATGTTGGCTTCATAAAATGATTTGGGGAGGGTTCCATCTTTTTCTATCGCCTGGAATACCTTCAGTAGGATTGGTATCAGCTCCTCCTTGAATGTCTTGTAGAATTCTGCTGGAAAGCCATCTGGACCAGGGCTTTTTTTTGTAGGAAGTTTTCTTATTACGTAGTCGATTTCCTTGATTGTAATTGGTCTATTTAGGGACTCAATTTCTTCTTGTTCCAACCTAGGTAGATTGTGTGATGTCAGAAAGTCCTCCATTTCCTTGTGGTTTTCAAGTTTGTTTCCATACAAGTGTACATAGTAGTCTCTAATGATCTTTTGTATTTCTTCAGGGTCAGATGTGACTTCATCTTTTGTGTTTCTGATTATGCTTATTTGTTTTTTTTCTCGTTTTTTCTTGGTCAGTCTAGCTGGGGGACCATCGATCTTGTTTATTCTTTCGAAGAACCAGCTTTTTGTTTCATTGATTTTTTCAATTATCTTTTTGTCTTCTATGTCCTGGATTTGGGCTTTTATTTTGGTGATCTGGATTCTTCTGCTGAAATTAGGGTTTTTGTGGTCTTGCTTTTCCAGCTTCTTTAGGTGGCTTGTTAGATTGTGAATTTCTGTTCCTTCCATTTTCTTCATGTGTGTTTGTAGGGATATAAATTCCCCTCTTACTACAGCTTTCAGGGCATCCCAGAGATTTTGGTAAGATGTTTCTTCATTTTCATTTGTTTCCAGGTATCTTTTGATCCCTGTTTTGATTTCGTCATTGACCCCGGAGTTGTTTAGCATCATGCTGTTTAGTGTCCATGTCTTTGTGGGTTTTGGGGGGACTTTGTTGTTGTCAATATTTATTTTTATTCCACTGTGGTCCGAGAAGGTGTTTGGTAGAATTTCGGTCCTTTTAAATTTGCTTATACTTGATTTATGGCCGAGTATGTGGTCGATCTTAGAATAAGTTCCATGTGGTGATGAGTAAAATGTGTATTCTGTGGTCTTTGGATGGAGTGTTCTGTAAGTATCAATTAAGTCCATTTGGTCCAAGGTCACATTGAGGTTCCAGATCTCCTTGCTGATTTTTTGTCCTGTTGATCTGTCTAGGGTTGTGAGTGGGGTATTAAAGTCCCCAGTTATGATAGTGGTAGAGTCAATATCTTTCTTTAGTTTTCCAAGAAGTTGCTTTAAGAAGGTTGGTGCACCTATGTTGGGTGCATATATGTTTAGGATAGATATTTCTTGTTGATAGATTGAACCTTTTATCATTATGTAGTGACCTTCTGTATCTTTTTTGATTTTTAATAGTTTGAAGGATATGTTGTCTGAAATTAAGATGGCTACTCCTCCTTTCTTTTGTATTCCGTTCGCCTGAAAGACTGTTTCCCATCCTCTTACCTTGAGTCTGTGGGTGTCCTTTCTAGTGAGGTGAGTCTCTTGAAGGCAATAGATTGTTGCCTGATGATATTTTATCCATTTTGCCAATCTATGTCTTTTCAGTGGTGCATTTAGTCCGTTCACATTTAGGCTAATAATTGAAATGCAAGAGTTGATCCCTGTCATAAAGTTCTTACAGAGTTGTTACTGTTTATTTGTTGTCTTTCTTTGGGTTTTGGAGTTGGTTCAGGTGTGTTTTTAATCTTTTGCCTGTACTCTTGTGAAGAATGCTGATGTTCTTTTTTCTTTTTCTTCTGTGTTCAGTACTTTCTTGAGTGTTTCTTGTAGCGGTGGTCTGGTGGCAGCGTAGGTTCTTAGGGATTGGATGTCTGGAAAAGATTTTAATTCTCCCTCACTAATGAAGCTTAGTTTAGCTGGGTAGGTTATTCTTGGTTGAAATTGTTTCTCTTTTAGTACTTTGAAGATAGGGCTCCAGGCTCTCCTGGCCTGAAGGGTTTCTGTGGATAAATCTGCTGCTATTCGGATTGGTTTTCCCTGGTAGGTGGTCTGGCCTTTTTCTCTTGCTGCCTTTAGGATTTTTCCTTTCATAGCTACTTTGTTTAGTCGAATTATTATGTGTCTGGGAGTTGGTCTTCTCGTTTGTTGTCTTACAGGGGTTCTCTGAATCTCTTGTGTTTGAATTTTTTCATCTTTACTGAGATGAGGGAAGTTTTCTTGAATGATTTCATGGAATGTTTGTTCCAGTGTGGCTTCTGTTTCTCTTTCTGCCTCAGGAAGCCCAATTATTCTCAGGTTTGGTCTCTTGAAGTGATCATTCATCTCTTGCAGGTTTTGTTCTGTCTTTTTGAGCTTCTTTTCTATGCTTTTGACAGTTTGGGTTAGTTCTGTGTTTTGGTCTTCGAGCTCTGAGATTCTTTCTTCTGCTTGGCTGATTCTGCTTTCCACGCTTATTAGTCTGTTGTTCATTTCCATCACAGTATTCTTTACTGCTGTCATTTCTGACATCAGCTCCTTCCTATTTTCCTCTTGTCTCTCCTCAATTTTTTTAATTCTCTCCATTAATGTCTTGATGTCTGGGTTTGTTGCATGTAGCCAGGCATTCTGGGGACTCTTCATTGTCTGTGTTCCAGAATCTGTTTTCTCATTGTCTGATCTCCCAGGGGTCTGTGTAAGCCCTATATTCTTCTTTTGGTTTTTCTTCATTTGTGCGGTTTTTCCACTTCCCTACTTCTTCCTTCCCTCCACGTCACCGTCTTCTTTAATTTTGTTTTTCAGGGGTAAAGGAACTGGTTTTACTTCTGTTCGTTCAATCTCCCATTCTTTATGTATGTCGTCTTACTTTGTTCAATTTTGAAGTTGCACTGTAGGTTGGAGGTGGTCCTTTTTGCAGTTTTGAGATGTATTTAAGGGGAGAGCTGTGATTCAAAATCTGTCTGCAGGTCCTGCTGTTCGCTGACAGGCGTGTGGATAATGTGGAACCCACTTCCCACTGCCCTGGAGTCTGTCCGTGCAGTGGGGCTGTAGGTTTACTCCCTGAAATAAAATGTGGTTAGCAGGGGGGAGAGAATGGAGCAGATAGTGGGTTGAAGAGGGGAGTGGAGAGATAGAGAAGTAAGGGAGGAAACTAACGAGTGTGCCAACAAATAGAGAGAGAGGTCTATACTAAAACAGCTAAAAATGATGGACCACAGCTACAGTCGAACCAACTCTCATACAACCACAAAAAAAACATATTGTGATGCTAACATACCGGCTATCCAACCACCTTATTGGTGTGTTGTTCCTCTATACAAAGACATGGTTTACAGACAGAAGAAAAGAGAAGAAAAGGAAAAGGAAAAGAGAAAAAAGGGGAACAATACTGTAGGAATAGAATTAAGTCATTAAACTAATAGAATCAATGAAGCACACTCTGAGACCTTTCGTTTAAGTCCAATGTCCTTTCAGGTCTGATTTCTAGTTTTCTTTTCAAGCTGGTGAATTAGTTTGCAGTTAGAGTCAATTGCCCCTGATCTGCTGTGAAGGACAGTTCAGTTCAACCTTCCTTCAGCAGTTTGGTCTATGTCTTTATCAGGCTTATTTCTCCCGTTTCGGTGTTGTTACCTTGAGTCGCCAGCAGGTGGTGCTATCTCATCTGCTCGCCCCAGAATGGGTGGGGCCCGGGCAGGAACAAGATGGCTGCCTGCCTCCGAGCAGGCAGCAGAAGCCCCACACGAGCCAGCAGCACAATCTCAGACACAGGAGATTTGGCAGAAATCCCTGCAGACCTTCCTTGAAGCCGACCTGTGTGGATCTCCTCTCAGGCCGGGCTGTGATGAGCTGTGCGGGCCGAGCGCCGGGGCGCCGGGAGCGCCCGGGGGGCCGGGAGCGCCGGGGCGCCGGGAGCGCCGGGGCGCCGGGAGCGCCCGGGGCGCCGGGAGCGCCGGGGCGCCGGGAGCGCCGGGGCGCCGGGAGCGCCGGGGGGCGGAGCCCGGGGGCGCCGGGGCCGGAGCCGGGAGCGCCGGGGCCGCGGGAGGCGGGAGCGCCGGGGCCGCGGGAGGCGGGAGCGCCGGGGCCGCGGGAGGCCTGTATTAATTTTTTGACTAAATTTAAATCCAAATAAACATATGTGACTGTGGCTATTGCATTGGATGATGAGGATATAGAATATTTTGGTATATATGTTTTTGATAAATATTTGTATGGTGAACTTTTTTAAATGTCAATTTTGCCCAATGTATTAACTAATTACTCACTTTTCTCCTATAAGTATAAAATTTATATCTTCATTGGAATAAGAAAATTTCCTTTTCTCAATTAATCTTTTATATAAAAACAGGTAATGGTACGTGGAAATTTTGCAAATGCTTGTTTCTCTTTTTGTTTTTTGTCTTTTGATCATTTAAGGAAAAAAAGAGATCAATCTAAGCAAGAGTAGTTAGTTCTGAATGATCAATAGAGAAATGGTGACAAATGTTATCAAGGAAGCTAAAGGGAAGCACAAGTGTATTTTTAGACAAAACTAGAAAATAAGAAACTCTGAAGGGCATTAATATTCACGTTTAAAGGTCACTGTCTGGCTTTAGACAATGACCCATTTATAAACACCAAATTTTCTCTTAAGACCATTCAGTCCTCACTTTGGCTATCTGACAACAGAATGATGCTTGAGTGATAAAATAAAATTATAGACATGAGAATGTATTTTTCCCACATATGAAACCACATGGGACTGAATTTTAACCACTGAACAGGTGTGAGCTCTTCCACATGATGTCAGAAAGTGATAACATTTTGAGGGCAAATTTGTCTGTCTTAGGAAGGCAACATTCACTGTGAACAGGAAGAGTGATACTGAATAAAAGATAGGAAATAAACAATATTCCATTTAGAAATAGCAAAAAAAATTAAAACCAGAAGCAGGTCAACCTTTTTCAATTAATTACTTATGTTTTTACCTTTATGTATCTTTCTCATTAGCAAGCATAATGGAAATAAATTGAATAACACCATATCTTTGAAATAGAAAGCTATGCACATCTGTAGGCATAAAGTACATAAATAATATTTAATATTTTAAAGAATTATTGCAGGTTAACAAGTACACTTTAATAGTCAAAAAAGATTTACATAAAAAGTCATCATCAACCATACATATAGAAAGAAAAACCTGTAGAGAATGTTAATGTTCCAATTATTGAGCCGAGGACTTAGGCTAAATGATTAAGCCACTATATATTTTGTCAGGTAACAGTTGTTCAGGCTGTTATTTATCAATGAAATAAACACAATATTACTATTAGATGACTGAATTTTCCAATGATGTCTTAGACATAAATGTCTAAAAAGATTGTAAGCCGGGCTCGGTGGCTCAGTCTGTAATCCCACGCCTTTGGGAGGCCGAGGTGAGTGGATTACCTGAGCCCGCGGGTTCGAGACCCGCCTGGGCAGCGAGACCTCATCTCTACAATAAATCAAAAAATCAGCCGGGCGTGGTAGCGCATGCCTGTAGTTCCGGCTACTTGGAAGGCTGAGGCGGAAGGATCGCCGGAGCCCAGCAGGTTGAGGCTGCGGTGGCCGGGAGCGGCCACTACACTCCAGTCTGGGCGACTGAGTGAGACTCTGACTCAAAAAAAAGAAAAAAAAAGATGTAAATTTATATAGTTCAGTTCTAAAATTTGAGAACTTTATCTTTATCTGCTTAAGACAATAAAAATATATTGGCTCCCAAATACTATGAATGAAATATTGACAACATTTATTATATTCTTCATAATGTTAGAAAAACACAAACAGGGAGAAACGTATGTGTGTGTGTGTGTGTGTGTGTGTGTGTGTGTGTGTGCGCGACATATCTAAAATTTTTATCATTTGTGAACAAAGATAGTCCCACCAAAGAAAGTGAGAAAAATCAAATGTTTCTAAATATATGAGACTATTGAAAGTAATTTATTTCGGAAAGCAAAGAATAGGAAGGTAACAAGAGAGACCTAAATATCAGCATGGAGATGACTATGTTTCAGAATAGAATACCTTTTGACAGGCAGCATTTTTTATTTTATCAATTCTATTATTATTCATGTGGCTGGCAAATACCATAATGATAATATAGAAATATTTTTAAGATAAATAATTATGACATTAAATGAAAATTATTACTTAAACCAAGCTGGTACTTCTCAATTTTTATTTTTTAAAATGAGCCTATGGTCTCTGACCACTCTTCCTTTTTAAACATCTGAGTCAGTCAAATATGCCCACTTGTATCTTTGAAAAATGTTTTCATCTTTTGCGCTGCCTTCTCTGTCCAAATTGTGCCAAATTTGGGGGTCTAATTTTCATCCCATGCCACCCATAACTTCTCACAATGACTTTACTAAGTGCTTATTGCACTTACTTGCACTTTGGAGTTACCATTTTACAATATTATAATATTTTCTTATCTCCTCAATTATACCACATGTCACTGAGGAAATATATTGTAATTATTAAGAGAATCAGATTGTAATTATAATTCTGCAACTGGTAGATACTGTATTTTTAGCAAGTGCAAATTCTCAGTTTCTCATTTATAAGATAAAAGTTAGTGTCTAGATGGCTTACTCAGTCAACATAACTGTCAACTACTGAGCATCACATTCCTTTCATACGTCCCAAACCTTTGTAACTGGAAGAAATGAAATTTCAGGTGTAGAAGGGACTTTGTAAATCATCTGATTTGATCTCTTTTGGCCTATTGCAACTGCAAAGCTAAAACCTGAATTCATATTACTGACTTATTTATATGTTCATCAAATACTTATTGAATACATTCTATACCAGAAATTGTGCTAAATTTTATAAAAATCAAGGTAAATAATCAAACGTTTAGGTTTGTACTGCAAAGTGAAATAAATTGAAAAAGTAGGTATATTACTATTATACATATTCTAGGCAGTAAAAACACTGACAGAACTATGAAGAGAATTGTTGAGATACAAAATGTAACTGAGGAAGTAAAAAAAAAATCATTTTGGAAACAGTGATACCTGAACTGAGTCATAAGAAATTTGTAGAATGTAGATTAAGAAGTGATGGAAACTAATATAAACTCAAGGAAAACATGGAAGCAAGACATAAAATAACATATGCAGTAACTATGAACAGTTGTTGCTAGTATATTAACTATTATACAGGAATGGCAATGAGAAAGTTGTTGGAGGACAGTTCATGTATAATCTGCAAACATACTATGTTTCTTAATGCTGTACACCGTTGAGCTATTACATTAGGTTTATTTGGATCATTAACTAAGCATGCAATTCTTGAACCCCATCTTGGAAACAGTGTACAAGAATCCCAGGAATTCATATCTGCAGGTGTACATATGTAACAATATGGGTATATAAGTTTTATGTATGTTAGAGTTTGTACACATTAGACTAAAGATAAAACTGAAAGATACCAAAGAAGAGGCAAAGATTGGAATCATGAAAATCAATCATTAGCCCAACTATGAATTAATGTTGCTGAGGAACTAGAGGAGCAGCTATAGCAACGGAGACTCAACGGAGACTGGAATATGAATGTACATGAAAAGAGGGAAAAAAAGAGTCAGTGAAGAATCCCATTCTACTATGTTTACAGACTCTTTTTTTTTATTGTGAAGTTGTGGGGTACAGTTAAGGGTTAGGTATACAATTGCGTTTCATTCAGGCACCCTGTTGATATAGGATGTTTCCCCATACCCAGACAGATATTTGCTACTGTTAATCCCATCTCCCTCCCCCCACTACAGTTTCCCAGTACGGTCAGTCATTTTCGTATAGTATTGCATTGGATGTTTAAGGTCGATTATATGAGTGAGAACATGTGATAGTCGGATCTTTGTTTCTGTGAGAGGTCACTCAGTATTATAGACTCTAGTTCCATCTAGGTTGCTGCAAAATTCATGATTTTTTTCTTTTTTACAGCTGCGTAGTATTCCATTGTGTATATGTACCATTTTTTTAATCCAGTTTACAGACTCTTATAAGGTCCTTGGCGATCATTAATTCAACTGAAATTAGCAACTGCAGAGAATCGTTTTATTCATACATAACATGTTTAGACAAGACCCTGAAAAAATAAGCATCAAGGAAAACTTTCCAAAGTGATTGCAAAATTCAAAAAAATAGCTTAGGTGAATTCTTTTAGGAACATGTCATGCTGTCCTTTGAAGCAAAACAGATTAAAGAAAACTAAGACAATAACGCATATTGTAGAGGACTCTGTAGCAGTTTAAGCAGACAATAAATCGAATGCTGAGCAAGTGTAATTCAGGGAGAAGAATGCCAGTTCGTTAGACCCAGGTAGGCAAGCAAGTGGGTCTTGATCTGTTGAAAGTCAATTAAATCTTTCAAAGATTAAGAAGGACAAGTAGTTAAGGTCTACTTAGTTAGACTTGAAGAACTCAATGTTGAAAAATACTCAAAGGAAAACAAATCATTATGTAAAAAAGATACTGCACTCACGTTCATCACATCACTAATCACAATAGCAAAGATATGGAATCAACCTGTCCATCAACAGATAATTAGATAAAGAAAATATGTTTATATATACCATAAAATACTACTCAACCAAAGAAAAGGTTGAAATCTTAAGTTCTACAATACTATAGATGGATCTGAAGGCCATTATCTCAAGTGGATAACTCAGAATCGAAAAGTCAAATACTAAATATTGTCACCCACAGGTAAAAGCTAAATAATTTGTACACATGGACATAGAGAGTGGAATAATACCCATTGGAAACTCAGAAGGTTGGGAGAAGGATGAAAGATGATACATTATTTAATGGGTACAATGTATAATAATTAGGTGAAAGTTACACTAAAACTAAGCCTTTACCACTACACAATATATCTATGTACCAAAACTGCGCTTGTATCTCCTAAACCTATACAAGTAAAAAAAAATGAAGGCAGAAGAAATTTTAATATAATAGAAAAGAGATGCTGATTGAAAAACAAAACGATGCTTACTCTAACAAAAAAAAAAAAAAAAAAAAGGCCGAAGACTGAAGAAAGATGTTAACAACAAAGCTTTAACCTCTGATGCTAGAATAGAGGCTACTTGCTCTTATATTTAATTCGCTATCCTTTGATGGATGTGAGTGGTTAAATTTCATAAAGGTTTGCATTCTATGAAAGTCAGAGTCCTAGGGTGTCAATGGAAACACTGGAAACTGGGTATGGTACATTAGTTCAGATGGGATCAAACAAAAATAACAGAAATTTATGCTGCTTACATTATGGATTCAAGAACTATCACTGATCTAGCTTCAAAAAAAAATTGTACTCTGTATGCAAATGCTGTAGAGTCGTCTATTACTACTTCCTCTTCTTCCTTCACTGACAAAACGAGATTAGTGAAAAATAAAGCTCAAAAGTGTTTTTCTTTTTTTTTTTTTTTTTTTTTTGAGTTGGAGTCTCACTCTGTCGCCCAGACTGGAGTGCAGTGGCCTCTCCCGGCCACCGCAGCCTCGACCCGCTGGGCCCCGGGCGATCCTTCCGCCTCAGCCTTCCGAGTAGCTGGAACTACAGGCGCGCGCCCACACCCCGGGTGATTTTTTGATTTATTGTAGAGATGAGGTCTCCTGCCCAGGTGGGTCTTGAACCCGCGGGCTCAGGCAATCCACTCACCTCAGCCTCCCAAAAGCGCGGGATTACAGGCTGAGCCACTGAGCCCGGCTCAAAAGTGTTTTTCTAGTCAGGAAAAAAAAAAATGCAGCTTGTATTTCTATCTGTGCATCCTGCATTCTATTCAACACAATCTGATTTTCCCAATAAAACTAAGGAAAGGTGGCAAGTTCAATAGTGACTCACAGTCTAGGAAAAGGAGAAGACAGAAGCCATAGTGATGGCGTTGAGATGATTGTGAAACAAAAATTATTTTCACTTACTTATATGACAGAAATATCCTCTGTGGAACATGTGTGTTTGATCTATTAAGAAGTAATCTCCAGCAGTAGGATAAGCATTAGATTTAAAGTTAGGATATTTGCCTTCTAACTCCAATTCTGGCTCAATTTTTTAATCTGTAAAATAGAGTGGTTTAAGTGACTTCTGATGCCCCGTTGAGTTCTAACATTTTATGAAACAGAATTCTTATTTAAAAACAATGGAATAAAGTTTTCTTATTTGTCTCTTTTATATCCCACAAGACACAACAATAACAACAACAACACAGATACATAGATGAGAGACAGATAAACAGATGATAGATAGATGACAGATGCTAGATGATAGGTAGGTAGATAGATACAGAGAAAGATGGATAGGGCATTTCCTCAACTTCAAACCATGACTGGCATTATATATTTGCCAATGCTCCAATGACTGTGAGCTCACAGTGCTATCTCTGACCATTAGTGTACTGGCTATAGATTATTTTATGTGGTAAGTGTCATCCACATAAAGTAGTTTTGATTAATGACAATGTCTTGAGCACAAGTTAATCTATGTTTTAGTTAAGAACATAATCACAAGTAAATCAACAACATAAATGTCTTAAAATTTATAAAAATAAAATAAAATGGAGAAAAGAATAAAATTAAGAGGCAGATGATGGAAACATCACACATGGCCATGTTCCAACTCAGAAAGAGAGCAAAAGTTCATAAAGAGAGTATAAATGGCAAAGGATCTCTTCAGAAAGCCATACGAGAATTAGAACACCTTAAGAATATAAAATTTCAATATCATCAGACACCCTAAGAAAGAAATCTAAGATAAATTACTGTTAAACAGCATTAAAAGTCAAATAATAGGTAATAAAACAAAAATAAAAATAATTGAGACAGTAACACAATGGTTAGTCTTTAGGGAAATCATACCAAGTACAATGGAGAATATAATTGTATAAGAAAGGTTATTGACTGGTTAATTATGTAGCTAATGTATGCTAATTACATACTAGTTTATTACATAAATCATACAAATGAGATTTAGCATAGTATTTCTGTATTATTTTTAAAATAGAAGAGACAAAATATTCAACTTTCCAGGAGAAAAAATATTTTTCTTACTTAAATAAATGAAGACTTTGATATAATGATGTCTCATTGTGTATCAGACAAAGTGAAAATGATCCAAATGAAGGTTGTGAATTTAATCATAAAGAAGATATCAAGTGTGGGTCTAGGCAAAAATAAGTAATGATAAATCAACTAAACATACGAAGTAAACTAGGCCTCAGATATAAGGAAAAGTTCTAACAAAAATCTGAGAAAAAGAATGGACCTAGAATGTCATAAATATGCAAATAATTTTTTAGATATGATGATAATAGATAGACATTTGTATCATACCAGAATGCAATAGAATGAAGTACACTATGATTATGAAAATTATATTTGAATCTCAATTAATGGTATAGGATCTGATTCAAAATAAAACAGAATCAAAAAATTCTGTAAAAAAGATTTCTTATATGCATTAAATATATTGCAAAAATAGGAAAAATACTAAAAGTCTCAGAGAAAACAGAATTTAAATACTATAAACTATCTATTTTAAAATTAACAGTAAGACTAACAAATGAGAAGATAGAAGTTTGAAGGGGGTGCTCAACTTCCTCATTTTTATTGCAAAAACTTGATTCATAGTCTAATTTAAAATACAAAATTTTGAATACAATGATACTATTCTCTTAATGTTTCGATTTTTGTTTCTTTATTGTGAAGAATATTTGTCCATTAACATATCTTAGGATAATGAACGTTTACTACAAACCCTCTAAGATTTTCTCCAGCTTTTGCAATTTGATCAAGATCCAATTAGATATAATAAATATATTGCACATAATTTACCAATTTCTTATTTTCTTTTTTTTCCAACTGACTATATTCCTAAACAAATATGTAAAAGTATATCCATCAGATGTTATTAGAGTTTTTTTAGGGAGGATATTGGTATTTTTGGTAATTACTCTTTTTTAAAAAAATTTGTCTCTAATTAAAAACCTCATTGTAATATAAAATTAACTATAGTTAACTACATCACTGTATTTTCACTTCAATTTAAGTAACACAGGAATACTGAATTTTCACCTTTCCCCTCAGCCTTTCTTGCATGTTAATATGCTTTATTTTTTTAATTTTTATTTTTAAAATGTGGGGTACAATTCAGGATTAGGTAGATAAGTGGTTACCGTACAGGTAAAGTTTGGACCTCCCTTTGGTCCCTGGTGCCAACATGCTTTAAAAATAATTTTTAAAAAAGATTTTTAGAGTGATCTATTACAATTCACACACAAACACACACACACACACACACACAAAACTTATTTCTTTAGAAATGAATGAGCCGATAAGGCAAATGGAAAAAAGAAACAAATACCTATAATACACCGAAGACAGCTGTGCAGATGAATTATTATGCTCAATACCTGTTGAAAGAGGTATCTGATTTAATTGTTTTGGGACAGATAAGCTGTTTGTTTTCTTTTTTTTCCTCTAAAAACTCTTGGAATGATAATTGTTTTTAGATTAGAAAATATAGTTTATTTAGAAAGTAAATTAGAGAGAGAGAGAGACACAGAGAGAAAGTGGGGATTCACCTCCCCAAGGGAGGGGCGGGGCCAAAGCTTAAGAAAACATGACCAGAAAGCTTTTAATGTACACATTAGCTCTCTATTTTAAGCCTTTTTCTGTAGACATTAATATGGCTATGGAGCTGAAGTGCATAGACTGAATGGAGTCCAACAGTCTACTTCAGGATAAGATGATCAAATCATGTGGCTGGAAATGTGAGGTTTGGTTTTCCAGTAACTGTTAATGCACTGAAATCCAATCAAGAGGGAAACCTAGGCAGGGCAGAAAAACTGTAAGGCTTCCAACCTCAATAGTATCCTGTCCCTCTATCAAAAACTAACAATGAAACAAAATACAAAGTCATACTTTCAGCAGGTATTATCCCCAAACAAAATAAAACATCATTAATTCTTTCTTTCTTTTAATTCTCTTGGTACTTGAGAAAAGGTTAGCCACAGTGACATTCTATAGAAACTATATATGGAGAAGTCACTCATCATTTGTTCTGCCCCTAGGACAAAGAAAACATATTAAATAAGAAGTTTTAAACGACTTAACATAAAAATTCTGATGCCATGTCAATTATAGCCTCATAATTTGTCTAAAGACTTGCCTCTCAAACCTCCTTCACTCACTGTCTGAGTAACTTATCAAGTAAGCGTATCTTGTTTTATTTGTTTCTCACTAAATCCCTTCAGTGTTTTTCAAACCTGTTAGTCTTGACAAGCCAAATTTCCTTAGCAAGGTGTTTGTCATTTTGACAGATAATCGATTAAGATCTGAAGCATCATATTTTCAACTAGTCACCTATTGCCAACTTAGATTCACAAAAAAAATTCACTGTGTTTCACATAAAAACAACGATCTAAACATTTCCAGTTTTTAAAAAGTTTTATACTAAAACTTTTACCTAACCCACTAATTTGTAGGCCAGCTGTCTTAAAACACTTGAGTTAGCAAAGACTCACATTACTTAAGCAACAAGAAATTGTGAAGAAGACAATAACAACAAAAAAATGCAGTACGTATCAGATATGACTCTTTTGTCTTATGCTTACAGCTAAATCTTCCCATTGCAAGATGGTATTTCTCTTCTGTTAAGGAATAGCAAACATAAAAAGAGTTTATCAAGGTAAAAACAGAGCGTTTTGCCCAATGTATAGAGAAGATCTAACTCCAAGTTATCATTTCACCTATTACCAGAGAGAGAAGCCTCATGCTAAGCCGGAGACACCTGAACTCATTTACTTTACTGATCACTTAACTTGTAGAGACCACCAACCTCAATTCAAACTTATTTTTGACACAAGGTTTAGGGTAAAGTGAAGAGAATCAGTAGCCTGCATTTCATCACTAAGAAGTAGGATATTTTCTCTACATTATCTGACCCTGTAAAATTTAATTACTTATCTCTAACATTCTGCATTTTGCATTTGGCCCACATTAATTGTTTGTAGTCGCCTGCACTTTCTCTTGTGTTTCTCTATTCTTCCTTCGCATTTTTTTTCTAATTTTTCTTACAATCTCTCTATTGTCACTTTGTCTCCATTAAATGATGTAGCTCTAAATTCCCAGAGCATTATGGAGTTCCCTGCATCATAATTAACTGTATCTATTTTATTAGACTCTGTGATCCTTGAAGCAAGTTATCATATCCCTGAAGTTATACATAGTAACTGGAGGCAGTGCCTATAACTTGATGAGAACACAATAAAATTTTAGAACTCTAGCATATTTGTGAAGTTAATAAATTACCATTTCTGACAATAAAAGACTTTTAAGGTATTTAATACAGATATGTTTATTCAATGCAATAACATTCAGAAAGTTCTAGATTCACAGACAATAGCTAATCAGTCAATACTGAATGAAGCATGATAGTTTAATATATTCTAATCTGTAGTCAAGAAAGAAAAGATAGAGTATAACCATTATGTTGAGATGTATTATCTAAGTAGATATCCACATCTAGTATGATTTATTGACAGTTTAAAAATATTTAAAATAAAAAAATCAAATAAAAAGGCTAATTTTATGTGACCCCTCAATAAAATTTAATAAATTTATCTCCCATTTTTATGACTAAAGTGGAAAACAGAGTAATGTAACCAAACAACAAAATTATATTTTTACTATTTTTGGTTGCTACCTATAAATAGTTCAGTAAGTGATGGAAAAAGAATGAGAACCTAGATACTTTAGAATTAAAAGAAAGGGCATGTAAAGATAATTGTAAATAAACACACCTTGATTTCTTATCCTGATCCACATCATTATATTTTAGTTTATGCGTTATTGGTAATAAGCATGTGATAAATTGCTGAAAATAGTGAATAAAAAAGAAAATGGAAATTTAAGCTTTCACTCACAATCTGTACTTTAAATATTTATTTGAGAATAAATTGTAAATGTATGAAATAATATGAAGACAAGAGGAAAAAATTTATTCATAAAACAATGACTGTGATATCATAAAAGTTGCATCTTGTACCACTTATTACCTTTGTCATGTTAGGCAATTTATTTAGGTTATAAAAGTCTAATATCTACCTCAAAATTTTGTAAGAATGAACACAATTATGTATGCAAAAGGCTAAGCAAGAAGGTTAACACACAGTTAACGTTCCAGTCATTTACTATAATTTACTGTGATTTTATTAAGGAATTATTTTTCACAACACACATTTTATTGGATAATCATATTTCCCATCAGCTTTCAAATATAATTCTGAAATGTATTCCCATGAACAAACAATGACATTGTAACAGATAAATTGCTTGCTTCAAAATGTTTTCCATAGCATGGAATGAGTTATTGGATATCCACTATTCTCTAGATAATTAATTAATAACATTAAATATTCCCAACACTGGCCTTGTAACTTCACAAAGTCCCATGAGTTAATTATACTATGTAGGTTTTGCTTCTTATGAAAACTGAATGCATTTTTAATATTAAGGTGTTCATTAGGTTAAAAGTTAATAAAAAACTAAATTTTTCCACTCTAAGTAGAATTTTTTCCCTATGGCTACTACATGAAAATTATATGTACTTTCTTAGTGTTTCATATTACAAAGCAAAGATAGTTATGCAAAAAAAGAACAATATTAAAACAATTTTTGACTTGAATTTTGGTAATCATATTCTTAAAATAATATACAAAATTGGAACAAAAAGTGAATCTTTGCATGTACACAGAAGAAGTACTACTTTCAGCAATGCTCAAGTAGCTTGTCTCAGACAAATCTTCCAGCCAAGAGCCAGAAAATCTGTGTAATTGTTTAAAATAGTAACTTGAAGCCTTTCAAGACCCGAAGTAACAAGATCCTGAACAGAGAAGCAGCAGAGAGGTAAACTTGGATTGCTCAAGTGTGATTCCCTCTAGACATTAAACAATGCACATGTGTTGGCGTGAGTGACAACAAGTTGAACAATGATTTTTTTTTTTTAAACTCTCAGAGGTGGGGCCATAAGAAAATTGAATGTAAGACCCATTAATGGGGAAAAGAGAAGATAAATACACTAGTCTTTCATTTTTGAGACCTGAAGGAATGTGCTGTAAAATAAAAATAAAGATAAAAATAAAAAAGATGATAACTTAGGAATGAACTAGCTCTCACAAAAATTGAAATCCCACCGAAGTTCAGCAAAATCTGACTGAATTATGGTAATTCACCCTTAACCTATACTGAACTCTAGAGACTGGAAACTGAAGACATCTATGTATGAGCGATTTTCCCAGGGTTTAGTAGCATAGATTATAAAGTTCAGGGTTTGCAAAAAGTGGAGCATTTGTCATGAATACACCAGGATTTCAGTTGCATAGAGACACACAAAATCAAATGAGATGTAGACCAACTTTCATAACGATGTGTAATCAACTTTACATAAGCTCAATTTGATATTGGATTAAGGTGTTATATTCCTAATTTAACTCCTTGTGATAAATAAAAGAAAATTATTCTATGAAAGCAGATAATCCAATGTGTTAAATTATTTCTAAAATATTTCCTAGAAATAATAATATTTCCTAGAATTGCTCACAATTCAATTTTTTAAAAAATTACACAGCATAGCAAGAAATGAAAAAAAAAATGATCATTATGATGATTATAATAAATAATAAAATAAAAAAGAAACTATTTCAGAGAAGATGAAAATTATGGAATTATAATGTATAGATTTTAAGATATGTGGAATTAGTATGTTTGGCAAAATATTGATAAGTTAAAAATTTTCATCATGGAAATTTATTCTATAAAACAAACTATCAGAAGATTTAAAAAATGAAAAACATGCTGTAGGTGAAATTAAAAATTAAAGAGTTAAAAATTAAAGAGTTAGATTGTATAATAGATGAGACACAGCAAAGGACAGGTGTAAAAAATGGTTAGAGTGATAAAACAAATGAAAATATCCAGAGAAAAGAGTATAGACAGAAAAGAGTTACCATAAACAAGTCTAACATATGTGTAACTGGAGTCTCAGCAGAAATGAGAAAAATAAGGTAAAAAATTTATTTGATGAAATAATAACTAAATATTTCCACCAAGTCACAGATTCCTGGAGTTGCAAACTTATTAAGTCATATAAAGAATCAAGAGGAAAGAAATGTATTCAAATATAATGACTTTCCCAAACTCATACACACACACAAGCATACACACAAAACACATTATTGTAAAACATAAAATAGAAAGAGAAAATTTAAAACCACTGTCTTAGTGGGGTCAGGCTTCCGTAACAAAATATATAGACTGGGTGGCTAAAAAAACATAAATTTATATTCTGAGTTCTAGCAGATAGGAAATTCAAGATTAGGGTGCCGGGTAGTTTGGTTTCCAATAAGAACTTTCTTCTTAGCTTATAGATGGCTTCTTTCTTGCTGTGTTCTCACATGGCAAAGAAACAGAAGAGAAACAAGAGAGGGGACAGAGATGAGGGGAAGAGGGAGGACAGGGAGAGGGAGAAGGATAGGGCAGGAGCAAAGGCAAGGGCTAAGAGGAGAGAGAGAGAGAGAGAGAGAGAGAGAGAGAGAGAGAGAGAGAGAGAGAGAGGAAGAGAGAAGAGAGAAAGCCCTCTTTCTCTTCTTATGAAACCATAACCCTACTGAAACTACATTTTCATTCATACTATTCTGCAATCTTCACTCCATGTGCTGCAAACCTTTCCAGCTTCAAGAAACAATTTTTGGCTGTGTTTTAGGAATGCTTCAAGTGTTTTTGTTAGAATATTAAATTCTGAGTCTTTGGTACACCAAACCAATAAACTCTTTATTTACATACCTTAAATCATATCTGTATTCATCTGCAAAAATTTCAATAGGAAAAATTTCTTGATGCAGACCCACACCCATATTTATTTCTAACTTTTCCCCCAATTTCTTCTATGGGCATTTAGCCGAGTTCTGGAGATCTTAACATTAAAAACAAAAGATTTCGTTCTATAACAGGACAGTACTTCTTCCTCAGGTAATAAAGAGATAATTGTATTTATTTATTTATTCACTGGAATAAAGAAAACCAATTACATTTCTACAAACAAGAAACCAAAATATAATAGAATAGAATGAGAAGTTCAAAGATTTACTTTCAATGACTTGTTTTAATGGCGTAGTAACTTACTTCATTGTATCACAATAGAGTAAATCATATAGTCACACGGCTATATAAATTCATAGCTGTAAATAATGTCTATATTTTCAATTTCTCAAGTCAACTTTTAGACAAAAAAATAAATACTTTATTAAAGTAGATATAACATGATTTTTTTTAAAAGATCTGCCGCTGCACAAACTTTCTTTCTTCTTTTTTTTTTTTTTTAATTATAAAGATGTGGGATATTGTTGTAACTGAGTCATGAGAAAATAGATTGCTCGCACAGTAAAAGATCAAATTATGATTCCTTTATCAGTCAATGGTCAAGAGGAGGGCTTGTACCACCAAAATCTCTCGACCCTGAGTGAAATTTTCAGGGGTATTTTTCTAGGCAAACTGAGGAATTACAAAGATAGAACATCTGGTTTTCTGTTAGGCAAGGGTAGGCAGGGGTACAATTCAGATAAGGAAGAGCACTGGGAGGGCACAGGGCTAGGGGGGTTGATTACATGCAAAATCTAAAAATGTTCCATCAGCCACACAGGGGTTTAAGCAAACAAAATGGAGTTCTATCACAAAATGGAGTTTTAACAATTTTGAAACTAAAATCATTAATATTAAACCTAAAACAATTCATTCCCCCCTTTTAGTTTTTCATAAGTCAAAGCATAGGCTTGTTCGTTTGTATAAAGCTATATGGTTTCAACATAGATGGCCAGAGCCAAAAGGCTGGCACCTGCATTAAATTAAGAAATTAATTTGGGTTCTAGGCACTCTAACATTTACCTGGAAAGGAGGGTTGGTGGTGATGGTGAACCAGTGCCAGACAGCTTAGTAGGTTTTCAGGCATCCATAAGGGGCCACCATTTGTGAGCCAAGTATTACTTCCTCTCTTTAGAAGAAAGTGCACTTTTTTTTTAATGGCTTTCAGGAGGTTAAGGCCTTTTAGGAAAACTATGTTTCCAGTGACCCCACAGATGGTACCCATAAGCAATGGACATCATTCCCTTATTAGGTTTGTTTTTACCAGGTTTCCAGTGGGTGCTTGGAATTTTGGTTACTATTTGCACCTGCCAATCGGGGTGCCTCTTTGGTCCTCTGGTTCTGCTGCCCTCTATGTTGGCAATAATGTGTTTTGGTTAAGAAAACTTATTTAGCACTTTAAACATTGAACTTTGTACATTTTAATGCATTAAACATTATAAACATAGCACTGCAAATATATTAGACACTGCAAACACTTCATTTTCCGTTTTAGCTGTTCGTGAGTGAAAGCACTGACTCATTTGTCATGGGAAAGGGATTACAGTGGAATTTTAAGTTTTAAAGTTTTGTCGTTGATATTTGTCTTTTAACAAAATGAACAATCCAATTTAATATTCAGGGTCCCATGAGTAAAGCAAGGAGAATAAGTATAATGGGTCCAGCCAGGCCGGCAACAAGAGTTGCTAGCCGCGGATTCCAATTAAATAGGGACTGGAACCAGGACTTACTATTTTTTAATTTTTTCTCCATTTTTGTATGCTATCTCGGACTTTTTGGAGAGTCTTTTTTTTTTTTTTTTTTTTGAGTTGGAGTCTCACTCTGTCACCCAGACTGGAGTGCAGTGGCCGCTCCCAGCCTCCGCAACCTCGACCCGCTGGGCTCCGGTGATCCTTCCGCCTCAGCCTTCCAAGTAGCTGGAACAACAGGCGCACGCTACCACGCCCGGCTAATTTTTTATTTATTGTAGAGATGAGGTCTCGCCAAGTTGCCCAGGCGGGTCTCGAACCTGCGGGTTCAGGCAGTCCACTCACCTCAGCCTCCCAAAGGCTCTGGATTACAGGCTGAGCCGCAGAGCCCGGCTTGGAGAGTCTTTTTAATGACTCCTGATTTGTTGCATAGAAGCAACCATTTTCTCTGAGAGCTGCACAGAGTCTCCCTTGGGATAGGAATAGTAAGTCTAGGCCTCTGTGATTTTGGAGGACCACTTGTGCCAGAGAGTCTACCTGGTTGTGGAATTGGTCTATAGTAGATTGAATATTTTCTAGGTCATCATTGGTGTATTATATAAAATTAGATTGACCTAGTTCTCCACGAACCAGAGCAACAGCTCCAATCTCAGCTATTCCAATTATGCTTATTCTGACTATGGCAGGTATCAGCAAAGGAACAGCATGTTTTTTATGAGCACCTGGAAAACCAAGGGGATTAAGTAAGAGGGCTCTCTCAGAGCCGCTATAAGCATATAGTTGAGACAGCACATAAGCAGAAATATTCATATGGAGTAAACCCAACCTTGTATGGGGTGCACCAGGCCCAGAGAAGGGCCAGAGGCTTACCCATTTTTTTACCAGTCTCTATTATTAATTTGGTAAAGTTTGTTTTTAAAGTTTGGTTCATGCGTTCTACCTGTCCAGAGCTCTGTGGTCGGTAAGTGCAGTGTAATTTCCAGTTAATATTTAGCACTTTACTAACCAGTTGAACTATGGATGAGGTAAAGGCAGGACCATTATCAGAGTCAACAGAGAGGGAGAGTCCAAACCTAGCAATAATTTCATTTAATAAAAACCTTGTAACAGTAAGTGCAGTTTCATTTTTTGTGGCAAAAGCTTCTACCCACCCAGAAAAAGTATCTACAAATACTAGCAAATAGTTGTACCCCACGTGGGAGGGTTTACTTCAGTAAAGTCTATCACCCATTTTTCTTCCGAGCTTAGTACTTGGACCCCCATGCCATCAGAAGGCCTTGGGCCTTGTTTCCCATTAACTCAGACACAGGCAGGGCACATTTCAGCTGCCGTGGCAGCCAGGCTTTTTAAGTCATTGATTTAGCAATTCAGTCATTTTAGTACCTCCCCGGTGGGTGATAGAATGTAGTTGCTTTACCAAGGTATGCACTAGGGCTTAAGGTATGAAAATCTTTTAGTTAACCCACCATCTCATGGTCTCCTTGTGAGCTCCTGCCAGGTCTGTTTGTTCTTCTTTTTCTTGGGTATAGGTGGGCTGTAGTGGGAGAGAAAGAACTGGAAAAGGTTTTAGTTAGCAGGATACAGTTAGGGGCTCAACCGGAAGCTTTGCTTCCTCTTGAGTTGCTTGGTCTGCCAGGCAATTTCCAATTGCTTCTGGAGTTTTTGATTTTTGGTGTCCCCTGCAATGAATGATGGCTACCTCTCTGGGAAGTCATATAATCTCTAGGAGGATTAGGATTTCTTATTTTTTTTTTATAGTCTCACCCTTTGCAGTGAGGTGTCCTCACTTCTTGTAAATCATGGCATGAACATAGAGGGTAGCAAAAGCACACCAGCTGTTGGTGAAGACGTTTACCCGTTTTCCTTTTCCCCAGCAAAGAGCCTGGTTTAAGGCATTTAGTTCAGCCTTTTGTGCAGATGTGCCATTTGGCAAGGATTGTGACCAGATTACATTGTAAGCCATGGTCACTGCTGCACCAGCCTTACAGACTCTATCTATTATCAGACTGCTGCCATTCGTGAACACATCTGCATCAACCTGGCTTAAGGGAGTGCCCCGAAGACCGGGGCAGCTGACTTGAGAGATGTCCAATACATCTTCACAGTTATGAACTGGTGTTTCTGGATTGTTATCAGGTAGTAAGGTTGTTGGGTTGAGGCTCTGGGTAGGAGAGAAAGTTAGTCTGGGCTGGTCACGTAGGAGGCTCTGATACTGAGTGACATGAGCATTTGACACCCAGTGCCCAGAGACTCCTTGGAGCAGAGTCTTGACAGCATGGGGAGCCGCTAAGACCAAATTTTCACCAAAGGTTAGTTTGCCTGCTTCTTTGACTAGCATAGCCGTGGAAGCAATAGCCCGTAGGCAGGAGGGCCAGCCAGAAGCCACTGGGCCCAGTCTTTTTAACAAATAGGCCACTGGTTGTGTCCAGGGTTTTAGAGTCTGAGTAAGAACCCCCATGGCAGTTCCCCATTGCTCATGAAAGAACAGGTGGAAGGGCTTGGTAACATCTGGGAGAGCCAAGGCTGGGGCTTGCGTGAGAGCTGCTTTTAATGGCTGGAAAGCTTTATCCTTGGTAACAGTCCATGACATGAGCTGATTCCCTGCAGTGGCACTATACAGATGTTTGGCAATTTCAGCAAAACCCAGAATCCATAATTGACAGTATCCCACTGCCCCTAGAAATTCTCATACCTGTTGCTTCAAAGTTGGGGTGGGGATCCGAAGAATGGCCTCCTTCTGGGCTGTGGACAGGGCTCATTTACCCTCTTTATCTGGTATGCCAAATGGGAGACTTCAGTCATGCAGAGTTGTGTCTTTTTAGCCAATACACAGTAGCCCAGGTCCTGGAGAAGCTGTAATAAAGCCTTGATGTCCTTTAGGCAAGAGACCAGGTCTGCTGCTGTGAGCAAAAGGTCATCTACATACTGCAGTAAAGTACATTCAGGATGAGCAACATGAAAACCTGACAAGTCTTGTTGCAAGGCTTCCCCAAACAGCACTGGGAAGTTTCTGAAACCTTGTGGCAGCTTGGTCCAAGTCAGCTGGCTGGTGTCCCCTGAATCTGGGTCTGTCCATTCCAAGGCAAAGATGGGTTGACTGACAGGGGACAAGGGAGTATAAAAGAAGGCATTTTTAAATTCCAACATAGTGTATATCTGATGTTGAGGAGGAAACAGACTGAGCAAGGTGTACGGGTTGGGAGCGGTAGGATGAATTGTTCCAACCCACTTATTAACTTCTCTTAAGTCCTGAATGGGCCTGTAGTCAGATATTCTTGGCATTTTGACTGGAATGGAGTGTTCCAAATGGACTTACAAGGTGTTAAAATGTTGGCAGCAACTCCTCCCCAGGCCTGTAAACTCATAGGGTATTGACATATGTGAACAGGGGTGGACAATGCCAACAGACTCACCATGACTGGGGGGTGATGCTTTGCCAATCGTGGCAGGTTCATCTTCACCCAGACTGAAGGAAACTCCTGCTGTAACTGTAGAAGTAGACTCGACATTCTCAGTGGGGGAATTAGGAGAAGTTAGAAGGTATTCTTCAGAAAGTGGGACAGTTAAAAGCATTTGGTAAGCAGTAGGAATAAACATGTCAGTTTTTCAGGTGAAAACACAATAGTTGTTCTTAATTTTCAAAGCAAATCCCTGCCCATGAGGGAGTATGGGCAGTCAGAGGCTATGAGGAATGAGTGAGTGACTCGTTTTGGTCCTAAGTCAACAGTCCAATTGGAAGTGAATTTATAATTTATAATCGCACCTGATGCCCCTTGAACTAAAATTTGTTTGTTGGACATGGGTCCTAATGGAGATTTTAGGACTGAAAGTTCTGTTCCAGTGTCCACTAAGAGTTGGACTGGGTGGCCCCCGATAGCTGCAGTTACCATGGGCTCTTGGGAACCTAAAGAGAAAATGTTCTGGCCCCTTCAGTCAAAGTCATTTTCAGCTTCCCCAATAGCAGGCAAAACCAGAACTGGCTTAGGGTTGCTTGCTTATGGTTTTTGTGGACAATCTTTTATCCAATGTCCAAATTCTTTGCAGTATGCACATTGATTTCTAGCCAATAGGGAACGTCCAGTTCCCTTTTGCCCCTTCCTGGTCTCCCCTCTCTTTTGTCATAGTGGCCTTGAATCAGGTTGGGAGGCTTGGAGGGCAGCTACCAATACTTTTGCCTGATGTCTGGCTGCTTTATCTGCCCCTTGTATTGCCAGTTTCTGTTTTTCAGCATCTCAGCTGTTAAAAAAGTTGCAGGCTACTTCAAGTAGCTGGGAAATATTTGTTCCTGCAAAGCCCTCAAGCTTTTGTGACTTTTTTTGGATGTCTGGAGCTGCCTGTGTTACAAATGCCAAATTGACACCTCAAGCATTCTCAGGGGCTGAGGGATTGAATGGGGTATTGGTACAAAAGTCCTCCTTAAGGCGTTCAGAAATACCCCTGGAGATTCCTTGGGATCCTGGAGAATCTCAGTAGTTTTAGAAAGATTGATAGGTTTTTGGGCAGTTCCCCTCAACCCAGCTAATAGAGTCCAATGATAGGTATTTAATGCCTGGGATCCTGCCAAAGTGTTAGGGTCCCAATCCAGATGAGAAGAGGGAAAAATTTCATTTAACATATCTTGATTTTCTTACTGTGTTCCTGCAGCTGAGGCTAGAAGAGACTTTCTGGCCTCAGTTATAATGCATTCTCGCTCTTCGGTGGTAAATAGGGCTAAGAGGAGCTGTTGGCAATCATCCCAGGTGGGACGATGAGTGCACATGACTGATTTCATCAAAGAAATTAAAGCCTGCGGCTTATTGGAAAATGCCAGATTTTTGTATTTCCAGTGGTATAAATCAGAAGTAGAAAAGGGAACATACACCAAGAAGGGTTGGTCAGGCTGATCTGCCCTTTCAAGAGGAGGGTCTTCCTGGAGGGGAAGAAGAGAGGCCAGGTCGGTCCAAGATTGGAGATGGGTAGCCAATGGCAGAGAAGGCAAAGGGGAGGTGAAAGAGGTGGTGGTAGGTGAGGAAACCTGAGGATTATACGGCAGAGGTTTAGAGTTAGAAGTAACTGAGTCCTCAAGAGAATCCTCATTGGAAGGGGGTAAAACAGGTTACAGCCCAATCGAGGTAGGGATTAAAGAAAATGGACAAGGAGAAATACCAGACAGCACAGGGTTACAATTCAGAGGCTTAGAAACAAGAACATGACTGGGAGTTCCAAGGGAACACGCCTTCAACCATGGTGGTGGATTTTGGATCAAAATTGACCATTGGCCAATATAGGGAAACTGGTAAGGATGACCAGGAGTCCCTGTAATGACCTGCCAAACAGATCGAGTTACTTTTACATCCAGTGACCCTGTAGAAGGCCATCCAACATTAAATGCAGGCCAGTCAATTTTACAGAGGGTCCAGAGTCTGCCTTTTGAAAAGCGGACACCATAGTCCTTAGCAAATCCACCAGAAAAGTTTTTTATCATGCAGTACAGGGGACTAGGGGCTGAGAAACCTGTGACCCCATGTTGTTAAATGAAAAGAATGAGCTAGAGAAATTCAAAAAAACAAGGAAAGGAAAAATAACCTGTGCCAAGTTAACAAAATAATTTAACATACATGCCAGGCAATTTTATATATATTCTTGACAACACAAGACAGGAATTCTAACAGTGTGGACAGATTGGGAGAAACAATATGTAGGAAAACAGTCAGAGTCATTTTATATTAGAAGATAGTGTAGACATAGGGTAGAACTGGCAAGTAATTTTTTTTTTTTTTTGAGTTGGAGTCTCACTCAGTCACCCAGACTGGAGTGCAGTGGCCACTCACAGCCACTGCAGCCTTGACCTGCTGGGCTCCGGTGATTCTTCCGCCTCAGCCTTCCAAGTAGCTGGAACTACAGGCGTGTGATACCACGCCCCGCTAATTTTTTTGATTTATTGTAGAAATGAGGTCTCTCCAAGTTGCCCGGGCGGGTCTCAAACCCTCGGGCTCAGGCAATTCACTCACCTCGGCCTCCCAAAGCGCGGGATTACAGGCTGAGCCACAGAGCCCAGCCCAGCAATTTTTAACTTTGGACAGCACTAGTTGTTCTGGGTCAAAAGGTGCTGCTTGTGGAGGGAGTTCCTGTCGGCAGTGACACCACTAGCTGTTTCCCTGCCTCTGATGTGTCTCAGTTTTTCCTCTTAGTGCTAAAAGCACTCAAAAGGGCCCCAGGGTACTGAGTGACCAGTCCTTATGTGTGCCTCCAGATGGGGCAGCCCTCAGGAACACTGAGAGGCACTTTCAGCTTCCAGGCGATCTGCTTCTAGGACTTTTTCCAACCCCCCAAACACCGTTTTCAGGATCTGGCATGGATTTAGTTCTTTTGAGCATCTGATCAAGCCTGGAGTCTTTTGTAGCCCACAGAGTCCTTTATGACTAGAGTGGGGAGGTCCCTATGAGGTCCTTACACATCACAGGAGTTGATCCCTGACACCTTCCCAAGTCCCTCAGTCACCTAAGTGGGTCTGTTTGCACAGGACGAAAGGAAGAATGTCTCTTATCTTCAATCCAGACCAAAGTCTGGATTCATAAGAGTAGAGTTCCCTATTTTCCTAGGGGCTTTTGCCGCCTACATAAATATTATAAAAACAAAAGGGAGACAGTAACATTTAGGAAAACAGAAAATGACATAAGGGAACATTTTCTAATAAATAAGAAAACAGAGATTGAAACTGTAATACCAAAGTAGACTTTAGATCAAAAAGGCATTAAATGAGACAAGGCACAATTATCCAAGAGAAACAGAAACACATCAACATAAGAAAACAAAGCAGCTGGCTTTTTAGCAAATTCACATGCAAACAATAGCACCAATGGGTCAGTTCAGCATTTCTCAGAGTGGCCCCATACAGCCTAGGTGAGAAAGCTTCCCTTACCCCCACCCCCGGCAATGAACTGTTAACAATTACAAATAGTTGTTATCAATTTGCTTAGAAACAAAACTTTCAATGGCAAATGACATTTAATTACAAAATAAACCCTTCCCAGATTCTGAAAGAAGGGATAAAAGACAGGAAGCTTAGCAAAAATCAGATACTGGATCAGAGCTCCAAAACCCAGTTGCAGAGCTCTGAAATTAAATACACATATGGAGCTACATCTCATTTCTACCAACATCTCAGGTCTTCAGAAAAGCCCAAGGGAGCCTTGTATAAATAGAGATGCTTACTGGGTAAGCAGTACAGAGCATAGATTCTTACCCCCTAGGAGAATGTGGATGGACTCAGGTTCTTTTGGAGGTGAGAGGAGCCAGTGGTTGTTCCTGCCCCCTCCAAGCCTGATGGAACGTCTCAGGGGGAACCTCCCCTATAATTTACCCATGAAGCTAGGGAGAGCTGGAGCAAGGTTGTCTCACGATCTTGGCGAATTTCAGTGGATGATCTCACTGGGTTCTCCAAATATTGTAGCTGAGTCATGAGAAAATAAATTGCCCGCACAGCAAAAGGTAAAATTATGAGTCCTTTATCAGCCAGCAGTCAAAAGGGGCGCCTGTACCACCAAACTCTCAATCGAGAGTGAAATTTTCGGGGGAGGGGGTGTTTATAGGCAAACTGAAGAATTACAGAGATAGAACATCTGATTTGGGAGCTAGGCAAGGGTAGGCAGAGGTACAACTCAGATAAGGGAGAGCACTGGGAGGGTACAGGGTTGTGGGTGTTGATTACACACAAACTCTAAAACTGTTGCATCAGCCACACAGGGTTTCAGCAAACAAAATGGAGTTCTATAACAAAATTGAGTTTTAATAATTTTGAAACTAAAATCATTAATATTAAACCTCAAACATTTTGAACACTACAAGCATATCAAACACTTCAGTGCAATCAGGGTTAGGTATACAAACGTTGATTATGCAGGTACCCTTGTTGATAAGGTGTGCTCCTCCCTCCCCTAGCAGTTTCCCTCAACTGCCAATCACACCCCCCTCCCCTGACAGTTTCCCACTACTGCCAATCCTTCTCTCATAGTATTATAATTGTTCAAGGTCCCCTTATAAGTGAGAACATATGGTACTGTGTTCTTTGTCTCTGTGATAGATCATTATGATCTACTCAAAATTCATTCAAGTTGCTGTGGAGTCCATATGTTTGTCCTTCTTTATGACTGCATAATATTTCATTATGTATGTGTACCACTTTTTTTTAATCCAGTTCAGTTTTGATGGGCAACATGGTTGGGCCATGTTTTTACTATTGGGATAGAACTGCAACAAGCATACATGTGCAGGTATCTTTTTTTGTAGAATGATTTGAGTTCCTCCGGGCATATTCCCAATAGGGGAATGGCTGGGTCATATGGAAGGTCAATTTCTAATTCTTTCAGAAATCACCACACTGTCTTCCCAAGAGGTTTGCATTCCCAGCAGCAGTGAAGAAGCGTTCCTTTTTCTCTGCATTCTCATCAGCATCTGTTATTGTTTGTTTTACTAATGATGGCCATTGTTACTGGAGTTAGGTGGTATCTCAATGTAGTTTTGATTTGCGTTTTTCTGATGATGAGTGAGGCTGAGCACTTGTTCATGTCTGTTGGCTGCCTGTATATCTTCTTTTGGGCAGTGTCTTTTGCACAGTTTTTAACGGGACAGTTTGTTGCTTTCAACTTAGGATGTTTGCTGCAGAAGTGTGCCATGTCCTCTCTTGCCCACTCGTTGTTCCACAAGCCCACCATTAACCTAGAATTCACTCCTTTATCTATCTCATCAACCCTCTTTTGTGCCCTCCATTGTTATCACTGTGAAAAGCTATTTTTCTCCAGGAAGTCTTCTCTCACCTAATTCCCAAAATCTAATAATTCACCTGTTTGTCCTTCCATATCATTCTGTACTTTCTTTATTATGGTATCTGCCACATCTAACTGGACATCTTTACTGCGAGAGTATCAAATGCTCGAAAGAGTATACCTGCTCTATCTTGCCATTGCTTTACCAGTGACCAGAAAGTCCACAGTGCTTGAAAGACACACAATAGACATATGCAAAGTAAAATAAAGCCATGATTGCATAGAAGAGATGCTGTGAAGGGAGACTTGAGAAATTTTGATCACTGAGGCAAGTGGCACATAAAGGGTCATTCAAATTATCAGGGTGTGTTCATCATAAAAAAGATTATTTCAAGTTTTCAAGTCATGTAACGATTAATTCACTTATCAAGCCATAGCTTTATTAACAGAAGTATTAAAAAGATGATTCAAAGATAGACAAGTTGAAATTGAGGTGGTAGAGGAATGCCTGGGGAAAAAAACCTAGACATTTAAAATGTATGAAAGGGGGTCACTGAATAACAGATTACTGATGGGCCAAGATATGTGCATTTTGGAATTATATAAATAATAGTAGCCGGGCTCGGTGGCTCAGCCTGTAATCCCGCGCCTTTGGGAGGCTGAGGTGAGTGAATTGCCTGAGCCGTGGGTTCGAGACCCGCCTGGGCAGCGAGACCTCATCTCTACAATAAATCAAAAAATCAGCCGGGCGTGGTAGCGCGCGCCTGTAATTCCAGCTACTCGGAAGGCTGAGGCGGAAGGATCGCCGGAGCCCAGCAGGTCGAGGCTGCGGTGGCCGGGAGTGGCCGCTGCACTCCAGTCTGGGCGACAGAGTGAGACTCCAACTCAAAAAAAAAAAATAATAATAATAATAATAATAGTAATGGCAACAATTACAAGAGAAGATGAGATTTCCACAAAAGTCACACAGAGAAAAATGAAAAACTATCCAATAAGTAACTCAATTTAGGGAATGTGCATTGTGCTTGTTTTGATTTTTTTATTTATTGTTTTTGTTAACAATATAATCGTTGCATCTAAATCAGACCGAGAAGAAAAAAGAGATAGTGGGAAAGGGGATTAGATTCTCTAATGGTTTGAGTAATGTATCTAAGTTAAAATATCAGTCACATGGGTAATAACTGGCAGAGCTGGTAGAGGAAGGCTGTTTGGCTTCAGTATTCTTGTTCCTAACCATCTCTCTTTTATTGAATCATTGGAAATTGAAAAGTAAGATGACGGACAGAATCTGGGAAAATGTTCACAATCAGAAGATAAATTCAGAGAAAAAATACATTTCACAAGAAGACTAAGAAATTATAGAGTGGTTAGGCAGGCTGAGATAGTAAAATATATGGTTTTTAATGAACAATCATCCACAATACCACAGAGAGGCTAGAAGTGGGAGGATTGAATAAAAAGTCAAAGTAGTTGGTAACAGTGCATCATGCTTATAATTCTAGCACTTTGAGAGGCTGAGGCAAGAGGATTGCTTGAGCCCAGGAGTTCAAGACCAACCTGGGCAACATAGCAAGATCCCATCTCTACCCCAAAAATTTTAAAATATTAGCCAGGTGTGGTGGTGCCTGGCTATAGATCCACCTACTCAGGAAGTCAAGGTACGAGGACTGCCTAGGAGGTCAAGGCTACAAGGAGTCATGATGCTAACACTGGACTCCAGCGTTGGCAACAGGGTAAGACCCTGACTCAAAAAAAAAAAAAAAAAAAAGAATTTTGCCCTATTTTTATTTGTTAACATCTGCACTTTAATTTTAAAAAATCTGACATAAAATTTTGTACATTAATTTAGAAAATATGTCTGCTAGTACATTAGCTATTCTTCCCATCCGTTCTGACTGAAATACTTAGTATTCACTAGCTTTTTTGTTTTTGTTTTGACATTTTGACTCAAACCCCAAGGGCATCACCATCTTGGCTGTTCTTTCATCTAGCTACTACAATGATAGCTGTCAGCTATTTAAAATTATTTTAATGACATAGCACTCTCTTTGCTGCCACTCAATTATGATAAGTAAGAAATGAAAATCTATTCTTTCCAGAAGACCAGTATAATTTTATTTTATAATTTTGTGCATATATTATCCCAATAAGGAAATTAAGAATGGCTAATTCATGCTGAGTTTTTTTTAACATTAATAACTGTAGTTTAATGCGTCAATAAGGCTTAAAAAGTCAAATTCCATGTTTATATCAGTATCTCAGAGAAAATTTGTAACATTGAACAATATATGTCAAACTAATGCTTCAGGGAAAATATTCTGCTTACATTGGCAACAATTTACAGGTTCAAGAGCTTATAGGCTCAAAACATGGAAGGATAAAAGTTGATGAGGAAAAGAAATGGTGATGGATTTGTCTCCATCTCTTTGTTACTGCTTAAGAAATAGTTGACCTGAAAGTCAGCTGACAGCAGGAAGAGGAGGAGTAGAATAAAGTGTGGAAACCAACATTTTTTAAATGTTTGAATTATTGACCTTCACTGAAAACTGAGAGACCATATATTGTAGAATATGAAGTGACTCAAGGGGAGTGAAACCCTACTAGGTAATGGAGCAGTCAGGATATATTAAATAAAACATGAGATCTAAATGAATTACCCAAATTAACTTTCCTGGAGGAGAGTAGGAAATCTTATGAAATACTCAAATTGGAATCAATTTATAATTTCACAGTTTTTTTATGCCACTATTTTCGTTCATACCAGAATCCAGAAAGTCTGCCATTCATTCACAATTATCAAGATGATATTTTCTCAGATCTAACCAATGTCCCCCTTCCTTTCTAACCTATATAACCCATTCTCAGTCCTCATCCTCTTCAACTTTTCTGGAGCATTAATTCATTTGACAGGATCTTGCATATTTATTGATTTCTTTTATGTCATTAGTTTTAAATCTTTGTCATGTTTACCTCCTATAATAACTCACTTCTATGCCTGCAGTTATTTTTTTCTAAGCCCATGTTACTGACTCTTCTTTCTCCTGAGGTTAAAAATAAATAAATAAATAAATAAAAGAGAATGGAAAAGCAGTTTTCTAGGCATTATTTTCAGTCCTTTTTTCTTCTTGCTTTACACAGTCACTTTGGACTATCTAAATCACACGACAGTTTCAAAGACCAGCTCCTCGACATGACTCTTAAATCTTCAATCCTCAACACATAAACCATTCACACTAAATCTTCCTTCGCCACTCCGTTTAGAGGAACTTACGGTTCTCTCTTTCTAGATTTCTCACTCTAATTGCTGCTCCCTTTACCACATTGATTTTCTACTCATTCTTTGAAATACAACATAAAAGTTACCTATTCTTTAAAGACTTCTGTTAATTCCAGAGGAAAAAGTAGTATTTCCAATTTCTCTATTCAAAGAGTGTATGACTGTGTCTAGTACCCACTGCCCTCTATTGTAATGTTTTAAAGTTGTGACTACCACATTACATTGTGAACTCCCTGAAAGAAGGACTTAAGTCTTAATCATTTGTATCCTCTCCATAGGATAGAGAACTGTGTTATTTGAACATAGAAAGTCCTTAATAAATGCAACTTGTTTATTTTTGAAAATAAAATCTTGAGTCTCCTTAAAACTTTATGGCCAACTATAAATAAACTGTTAAGATTTAGTGCTTCTAAACAGGGAATTGCAAGAAAAAATTAGCTGTATTTTCCTTTTTTTTTTTTTTTTGGAAGTATATTATATCTAATTTTAGGTACTTCTGTGAGATCTATATTTAGTGTTATCTCTGGAACTATTTTACTGCAGATGCTCTTCCTGTTGCACAGTAGAGTTATTTCTAACTCTGTAAGTGAAAATTGATTTTTTTCTTGCAAATTGAATAGAGGTTTAAATATACTAGAATAATTTCTTATTTAGACCTGAACTGAAGATATACCATTAATTTTAGTATCCCCAAATATACATTTGGTATATTGAATCTTTTTCTTTGTTTGTTAATCTTTAATCAGCCCACACACAAACTTCTTTTCTATATAATACAGACATTATATATGCCTTTCTCCAGAACTGCTCAAACTCTATCATCACCTCTCTCAGAAATGACAAAAGTCTATTTTTATTTACTTTTCTCCTTCAACTCTTTGTCCAACTTTGGAGGAATAGGGCTGCAAGGAAAATTAACTGGAAAGTTGTCTATAAAATATTTTAAATTGCTGAATGAAATTCCATGAATCCGATCCACTTTCAAATAACATATCAATTTTAACATAATCATGCTTTCTCAATAGTATCATTTAATGACATTTAAAAATTATTCAATTCAATGAATTGATTAAACAAGATTCACAGTTGCAAATCTATGAGATCTATTTCATGGCAACTTTTTTATAAAATAAGAAAGGAAAAATGTTAATATTTCACAAAGCTAAGCTTATTTTTAAAAATTGCTCTATGTTGACAAGTGTATCCCAAATGCCCCTGGCACTTAATTCATTTTTAGTAAACATCTGTGCAATGAACAAATGAATTATGGCATTTTGTGAGCTGACATTTCCTTATTTTATAAAATTATATTAGGTGATAACTTTTCTGCTTTAATATACTGTCTTAGCAAATTAAATTCATATTAATCCACCAAAGGATCTTTATTGGTTTATGAAATCCCAAAACACAGAAATTATAAGCTTAGAGGGCAATCTTCTTAGTATGGTAACAATAATGCTTAGAAGACTGTAGTTCCATCTCCTACCTCACCCATTTTACCCTTCCTCTGTCTCGAAAGAAATATCTAAGTGACTGAATATTTGTTTCTGCTGGTGCTGAGGTTGCTATAAAAAGTTATAGGCCAGGAAAACAAATTGAACTAGCCAAGTCAAAGTCACTTTAAAAATAAGACTAAAGAAAAAAAATAATTTGTGAATTCAGAAGTTCAAATATTGTCCCACAGTTGAGATTCAAGGTGAGGTCATAGAGCCAGATAAACTCAATGCTAAAGTAACAAAGATAGAACACAAGTCAGACGATTAGCTGGAAGCTGGGGAAGGAGACTTGCAGCAATTTTTCTTGAACATTAGAAAGCATTTCTGGCTTACATTTACGGACACTCTAGGTAAAAAATCGTTTAAAAGTTTTAAAGGATTGATCCCAGAGTATGAGAAAATAGTCCAGAAAAGGCTTCCAGTCTCCAGATTTGGTGTGACTGCCGTCGTATAAGAAGCTCTCCTGAATACGTACTTTTAAAATTTGAGTACAGATTGAAGAGATTATTGAAGATATTGTCATCCCAAGGGTCTAACAGAAGAGGCCTGGGACTTAGGGAAAACTGTGTGTCTCCAATGTAGCGTGTGACAGAGTAGCACTTATTTGGCTGTACTTGGAGAAGTATATACTGTGTAAAGTTTTGGAAAAATGTTTTATCTGCTTGTGAAATGTAACATATTCCTCTTACCATTCATACTATTTTCTCCTTTAATATTTTAAAATAATATGTACATGGCCAGGCACAGTAGCTCAAGCCTATAATCCCAGAACTTTGGGAGGCCGAGGTGAGAGGATTGCCTGAGCCCACGGGTTTGAACCCGCCTGGGCAACTTGGCAAGACCTCATCTTTAAAATAAATTTAAAAATTAGTCGGGCATGGTGGTGCGTGCCTGTAGTTCCAACTATTTGGAAGGCTGAGGTGAAAGGATCTCCTGAGCCCAGCAGGTTGAGACTGTGATGTCCATGAGCGTTCTACTGCACTCCAGCCTGTGTGACAGAGTAAGACTACAATACAAAAAATAAAAAAATAAAAAATAAAATAACAGGTACATGACTAATTATGCCAATCAGGGCACCATTAACATAGGAATATAAATTTAAGACTGAAGAAGGTACATTTCCTTAGTCTTTAGAAAATAAATCGCCAGAACTGCAATTAGAAAAATACAGTTAAGAGTATATACAGCCTTACTCAGGAAAGGTAAATGTAGTCAAAGAGATGGTATGAAAAAATAGAACCTATCTTTGTGCTTAATGGCATTTAAATAATTATTTTTTTATAATTATGTTTGAAATATGTTCTGGAGTATTGTAAGTTCTTTAGATGTAACAGAGAAACTCAGAGAGTCTTAAACATTTTGTAAGGTAATCCTCAACCTTCTTAAGTATATCTGTGAAACATTCCAATGTCTTATAGTCTCATACAATTATTTTGTGAAGTTCCTATAGTGAAAGTATGAATTGACTTTGTTAAGCCAAAATTTTACTCAGAATTTAGATTTTCTAAATATCAACAGGTAAACAAAAACCTGTGCTTACAAGTGAATGATCCCTGGTGACCAACCTTGCAGCTTTGGATACTTTATTGGTGTGTGTGTGTGTGTGTGTGTGTGTGTGTGTGTGTGTGTGTGTGTATTTCAACAAGTATTATTTTAGTATTGCATTTAGAAAATCACATAATTAATAATACTAAATTTACTTCTTATTAAATTATAAAATTATAACCAAATTGTGTTTTCTTAAATGCTTAACTTGGTAAAATTGGAATCTTACTTAACTATCATTGTAAGTCAACAAGTAGGTTACAATGCAATAGAGAAAGAAATATAAAATTTAAAACATATAGACTTATTAGCATAAAATATTGCTTGGCAGTAAGAATAATAAAGATTAATTTGGATTTTTCATTTAATTTTTTGTTGTTCATTAAGACAGTCCCCAACCACCATCTACACATAACCACAGCTTTAAATCTGTTGAAATTATAACAGTTGGCTTTTTGAGTTGCTTTCAGGAGTAAATTATATATAAAAGCACTGACCAGCTTAGCAAACATGAAGACATACAATAAATAAATATTATTATGAATGTCCGTAATGCTGCATAATATGTATGCATATATATGTACAGTCTGATAAATCAAGGAAAAATTCAAATTTGAATTTATTTTTATATTTTTTGATAGGACTTGTGATATTTTATAATGTGTTTAGTAATGTGTATGCATCTCTGTATGAGTTTTTTCAAAGCCACTTCTTTATTCTTATCCTTGGCATAGAGTTGATTCTCAATAAATGTGTATTTGAAAAAACTGACACTTTTGTTGAGTAAAATTTCTGTTGTTTCCCTTTGCTTCTCTTTTAGTATAAGAATTTTAGCTTTTGAATTCCTGCTTTTATTTTGAGAAGAAAACAAATTTGACATTCTACCTATGAAGCATGCCTAGTCTTTAACCTGCTGTTCTGGAAAGTTTAGTTAATTGAGGACATTGTATGTTTCAAACACTGCGTATTCAATAATTTAATAAGCTCTTGTAGTCCTGACATTTGAAGGTCTTGTAGGATAATGTAAATTGTATTGTATTCACAGTCAATATCACAACAACAATCAACTTCCTAATTTTTTTTTTTTTTCCTCCAGTTGGATTTGAAGCTTGGTGGGAAAAATAAAATTATCTCTCACTACCTGGCAGATCAATACTATTTTTTATTTGATTCATTTCTTAAATGTCTGGTGAGATCCAGATAATTGGTCAAAACTCTAGATGAATCATTCTTTATTTTTCTTTCTTTCATTGCGCACATTCAATTTGGCTTTGCCTTCAAAATATGTTTAGAATCTGACGACATTAAAAAAAAAAAAACTCAACTGCTACAGCACTGTCCAAATCACCTTTATCTCACACTTGGAACGTTGAAGGGACTTTCAGAAGGATCTCCCTGCCTCTGCCTTCCCACCTCACAAACCATTCCCAATACTACACTCACAGTAGTTATCTCAAAACACAAAGGGGAGAGGTCAAACCTCCGCTTGGAACCTTTTAATGCTTCCTCATTTCATTTAGCGTAAAACCCAAGTTGTTTGCAGCGGCTTACAAGACCCTACATTACCTGCAACATTCCCTCCTCCTTTCCTCTCTACTTGATGTCTGCTACAGGTTTTTACTTCACTTCATTCCAAACACACTGATCTCCTTGCTGATGCTAAAACATATTTATAGGTCTTTGCTTTACTTGTTATCTCCGCTGCACAACCTCCCCTATTTTGTAATGCCTGTTTTTTAAGACCTTATAAGCTCCGTATTGAGACCTTATTGGTATTTTTTCATTAGTATTTCTAATTAAAATGTAAACTCTACAGAACAGAGACGCCTTTACACATTGATATTGTATACATATTTTTGTTTTTAGATGCAATGGATACTTGTGCAGGCTTGTTACATAGAAATATTGCGTGATGGTGAGGTTTGGGCTCCTACTGAGTCTGTCACATAGGCAATGAGCTTAGTATTCAATGGGTAGTTTTTCAACTCTTTCGTCCCTCCCTACTTCCACTCTTTAGGAACACCTGTTGTTTGCCTTCTTATGCCCATGTGTATTTAGTGTTTAACTACCACTTATAAGTGAAAACATGTGGTATCCGGTTTTCTATTTCTGTGATAATTTGCTTAGGGTGATGGCATCTAGCTGCATCTATGTTGCCACAGAAAACAAGATTTTCTTCTTTTTATAACTGTATAGTATTCCATGGTGTATAAGTGCCAGATTTTCATTATCCAGTCCACTGTTGAAGGACATCTAGGTTGGTTCCATGTTTCTGCTATTGTGGATAGCACTGAAATAAACATGAGTACAGGTGCCTTTTTAGTAGAGTAATTTATGCTCCTTCTGGTATATGCCCATTTGGGAGTTGCTGAGTCCAGTGGTAAATCTATTTCTAGTTCTTTGAGAAGTCTGGAAACTGCTTTCCACAGAGGACATTACATTCCCTCCAACAACGCAAGAGAGTTTCCTTTGTCCACTACCTCACCAACATCTGTTGCTTTTTCACTTTTTAATAATCGCCATTCTGACTGTGTGTGGTGATATTTCATTTTGGTTTTATTTACATTTCTCTGATGATTAGTGATGTTAAACATTTTTTTTCATGTTTGTTGTTTGTGTGTCTCCTTTGAGAAGTATCTATTAATGTTCACCTTCACATTGTATATTTTTACAGAGATTTCTACAGACATATCTGTGGATGATTAGAATAGGGCTTGGAAAATATTAGGCTCTCATTAAGTTATTTTAGTATGAATGAATAAAAAAAGAATGAATGAGGAAATGATTTTGAAAAATGAAGTCCAGGAGTTACATTCAAACTTATGTATATTTAAATGGCATAGATGTTTGAACATTCATATAATCTTTATAATCTCAATAATCCTTACAGCTTTGAAGATGTCTTCATTCCTGCATATTATTGAATTTACATACCAGGTACATTTTAAAGGAAGTAATTTTTGAAATAAAAAATAGAATATACTTCCTGATTTGTCTGGAGAACTGCAAAGCTTCTGCTCATAAAATATATCAGGACAGAAGAGCCAGGGTAAGATATTATGCACACAAAAATTTAGGAAGAATGTTATTCAGAGGTGACGAAAAATGAAAAGTAGCTTATTATATTGGGGTGGATTTCATGAGCAGAATTTAAAATCCTGGAAAAAGACAGAAAACATAATTAAAGATAATTTATGCAGCATGTAAGATACCACTTCTAAGAATGTAATCTATACACTATTAAGTATCCACTACATCGTAGTTAACCAATGCCCGTATATAGGAAACTTTGGTAAATGGAATCTCAGAAATAGGTATAATAACAGGAAGATGATCATATTAATTGGGAAAAGAACTTGGACTTGTACATCCCATTATGTGACAGAGCACTGTGCAATGTGGACATGCCACAATAGAGGTGCACTATGGCGGTTGCTCAGTCAGACTCCTCCCCTTGCAAAAGCACACTTTTTCATACTGTGTCTATTTAAAACCATGTAGTTTTAAAACGTATACCCTAAAATTAATTTAACAATACCAACTAATTTAGAGTACCTTATGATTTCTCTAAGACCCATTTCTTTGAAAAAGACAACATTATTTTGGGGTGCTTGTCGCTTCAAAAGCCCACTCGCTGCTGGTCAACATATCAAGTAAAAACCTATAATAAGTGCCAATAATTATGCCTACTTATATTCAAAGCAATGAAAATGTCAACACATTAAACATCCTCAAAGATTACAACCTTTTCTGTACTCAAGAACACATATGACAGTTAATTTAATATCTAGCATAATGGAAAACTCCAGCAAGTCTAACAACTCCCTAATGGCCTCTTGCACAGCCACTTGATGGGGGAAAGAGAATGTATCAAATTTTTATTCCTATTAAAGCTCCAGAGAAATGGAGTTGCTTGTTTATAGCAAAACAATGCTTTAACAGTAGCACTTTAAATATATTGCCTGCCAGTTTTAATACTTATTATGACATAAGTGACTGATAAAAACAGGAAAAAATAATATCTTAAAGATAAAAAGAGATACAGCTTTGTCAAACTCCTTCTGAGACTCAGTTAAGAAAGCTGTCACAGCATTTTGAAGGAAAAAAAATTATTTTCTCTTCAAATAATGGAAAATAATAAAACAGATAAAAAGAAAAACACTATTATTTATTTGCTTTCAGACAATAAATCTAAACTGTTATGTAGTTGACATAATCACTCATCCCTCTATAGCATATATGTGAGAGCTAAGTAATCAAAGAAATGCAAAGATAAGCACATTCTTGTCATAGAACACACAAAAATGTCAAGAGGTAATTCCAGGGAAAGAGATGACAAGATAGAATTCTGTGCGTTTAATTTCCTCCTTCCTCCCTCGAACAAGATCATCAGACTTGACTATCATCCTTTTTTTCATCATCTTCTCTTACATTTCAGACTTGATTTTGCTCTTTGAAATGACTTCCTCTTCCTCTCTTCAGTAAAAATCATTGCCTCGCTGGGTTCAGTGGCTTAGCCTGTAATCCCAGTGCTTTGGGAGGCCAAGGTGAGTGGATTGCCCGAGCCCGCGGGTTCGAGACCCGCCCGGGCAACTTGGCGAGACCTCATCTCTACAATAAATCAAAAATTAGCTGGGCATGATAGCACGTGCCTGTAATTCCAGCTACTGAAAGTCTGAGATGGAAGGATCGGAGCCCAGCAAGTCGAGGCTGGAGTGGCTGAGAGCATGCCACTGCACTCCAGTCTGAGCGCCGGGAGTGAGACTTGAACTAAAAAAAAAAAAAAAAAAAAAGTTGCCTCAACTAAAAATGTACTCTAAACAAACATTTATTTTTTTAATACTTTTTAGTCTAAATTTAGAAAGAAAAAATAGCATAAAGTAATGACTTGCTATACACAAGTATTTTCCTATTACTATTTTTTTAAATATCAAGATATTTCTAAAAAAATGCAAACTAAAGGGAAAGGACCAAAGAGCATTGGCTTTAGAAGATGAATGTAGTGGCCGGGCTCGGTGGCTCAGCCTGTAAACCCGCGCTTTGGATGGCCGAGGTGAGTGATTGCCTGAGCCCACGGGTTCGAGACCCGCCTGGGCAACTTGGCGAGACCTCATCTCCACAATAAGTCAAAAAATCAGCGGGGCGTGGTAGCGCAATCCTGTAGTTCCAGCGACTCGAAGGCTGAGGCGGAAGGATCGCCGGAGCCCAGCGGGTCAAGGCTGCAGTGGCCCGGAGCAGCCGCTGCACTCCTGTCTGGGTGACAGCGTGAGACTCCAACTCAAAAAAAAAAAGTAGATGGATGTATAAGTAAGAGAAATGGGATTAAGATGTCAACAAATATAATGTTCCTATGGATAATTTTTAAAATGACTAAGATCTAATCAAGTGTTTTGGTTTACATTTTTAAGAATTGTGTAACTCAAAATAATTTTATGTCTCTTGAAAATCTTAATAATGCAGTTTTAAGAAATACGACACTGGCTCTGGAGAAATGTGGAAATATCATATAAATGCTCATTAGACATATTTCAAATGATAATGCTGATGTCCCTTACCAAGACACAGTTCCTTTTGTGACCTGCCTCCATCCAGCCGCATCTTTACTCTTACCTACTGTTTTGTTGTTGCTGTTATTGTTCAAGGGACATAGAATAGGTCAGAACTCCCTGCATGCAATACTCCTTTTCATATCTCTATGATTTTTTGTTAGTGCTCTGAAGAGAGATGATTTTTTTCCCATCCATTTCTTTACTGGAAAAAGAAAATTAGCCTTAAATAATCAAATCCAGTATCTTCTTAGAACTCCTTTTTCTGATCTCTGAGATGAGTTAAATGTCCTTCATTTACCATGGCAACCAAAACACAACATCGCCATATCACCACTCAAGCATACTGTGTAGAAACCACCTGTTTTCTGTGGTTTGCCTTTTCTACTAGACTGTAAGATCCTTAATCAGATGAACCTGGCTTCATTTACCTCTATCTTTTAGTGCCTTAAATATGTTCAAAAATATTTTTCATGAAGTAATGAGGTCATTATCGGAACTAGCATCCTTGGCAACTGTGGGATTAGCATTTAACTTATTGGTCCCCACAAACTATGAGATTAATTGTACACCATTATCAACATAAGAAAAGTGTTAAAAAGGAGTATATTCTCCTGCATCTTTGCTACGACTTCCTTTTGCCTTTGTTTATTCTAAAACAGAAGCAATTTAGCATGATGCTTTGCTGTCATGTGGTACATATTAGTTGATATTAAAGCCTGGGGATAGAAATAGGTGATCAGTCCTCTGAGAAAATTAATTAGTAAGATTATGTGGTTTACTTTCAACAGGAAAAGGTTCTTGGCTTTTTTTCCTTCGTCTTTTTTTCTTCTTGTTGTAAAGAAATTTCATAATACTTGTTCTGGTCAGCACAGAGGCATTCTTCATACTAATAAGGACATGCTGTGGAGGAGAGAGAGATAGGAGGGGGTGGTGGGAGGGAATGTGGGTAGGAGAGAGTGAGAGAAGAAAGATGGAAGGAAGGGAGCGAGGGAAGGGGGAGAAGAGAGGAGGGAAGGGGAGGGGAGGAGAGAGAAAGGGAAAAGGAGAAGGAGAGGGAGAAGGAGTGGTAAGGGAGGTAATTATAAAGAAATAAATTAGATCTTTCAAGCTGGAAATGTATCAAGTGCACAACTGTTGTATTTTCTCAGGGGGACCAAAACTCCCAGGAACCTCTTCCTACACTCTTGTCATAACAGACATAGACATATGATTAGGCGCAGACAGTTGTCAGAACTGGTGGAAACTAACCACAGGATTGAGTTGGTTGAGATCATGCTATTTCCTTAATACTTTGACAATATAGTTTCATTGAAATCAAATAAAATTTTTAATTTCAACAAATAATTAAAACAACACAAAAATACTGCAGGGTTGGGTATGCTTATGAACAGTTTAGAAGAAAGAATAATTTTTCTCTTACTAAGGATAAATTTTGTCTCTTAGTTCTAAATATTATCCGACTGTTTGACAAAAAAGTATCTTTTTTGCTCGTATCTTTTAGATGCTAGCAAAAATTTAAAGATATATATTATTTTAATTAAAGTCATATTTAAATATTCATTTTAATCATTGGCACTGAATATAAAATATAAAAATATAAGTTATAGTCTCATGGTATTCAGACACCATGTCAACCTTAATCATAACACTGTGTAAGCAAGTTTTTGCTTAGAACTTTTTAAAAATTTTTTGCACAGATAACAGAACTTCCAGTCATAAAATTGAAAACTTATGAAATTTTATATAATCTGGGAAATTCTCTTAGTTATGCCTCACTCTCTAAAATGTGTATTTGCTGTCCAATTCTGAAGTAAATAATATTAAACATTAATATTAATTTAGAGAGCGCTCTCTCTCTATAAATTACTTTCCAGATAAACTATAATTTCCAATCTAAAAACAAACAAACAAAAGTTTTCTTTACCTCTGAACTATAAAAACAGAAACAAAACCAACCCATGGAAGCTTGTTTATTTGTCTTAGAAAAATGTTCCATTAGTTGGAATACATACAAGGAATATCATCAATTATTAGCTATAAGTAAATTGTTAGAATTACTTTAAAGCATATTATTTTATCTGTTGATCAGAACATAGGATAGATTTCATTTAACACAAAAAAGCTACATAAAATAATAAGAATTATCACTACTTATGAGAATTGCAATACTTTTTAATTTTGGTGCAGTAATGTGTCTTAACATAAATTGTAAAAAGAAACATTTAAGGACATATAACGAACATGTATGTGAATAGAGTCTTTAAGATATTCTGGTTATTATTAATGCTTATCTTCTCTATTTTTATGCAAGTGATCTTTAGTCTGAGACTATTTTAGGAGAGAGTAAATGTATCTATTAATTATATGATTCATACTGTGACCTCAAGACTGAGATCACCAGATATTGCAGAGAAAAAAGTATTTTAAGCAAATCATGAAATATTTCAGACACAGACTTAGGAACAGGAGCTTCCAAATCTCATTACGCTCTATAATCAGCTGGAGTATCTGCGAAAACACAGATTACTGGGCCGTCTCTCCTTTCCCTCCCTCCTCCTTAGTTTTTGCTTCAGTAGTTCTGGGGTAGGGCCCAGGAGTTTTCATTTCTAATGACTTACCAGTGATGCTAGGATAAAGATCACACAGGAGGGCCCTCAAATCTAACTGTACAGCAAGTCATCGCTAAAACAGTTATCACCCTGAGCTCCTCATATAATTCATTGTTGAAAAAGCGCTGTTGCTTTTTGAAGTTCTCCAGGCGTTTCCAATAAGTCCTGAGAAAATAGTGCAAGCTTCAGGAGAGACATGAAACTTGAGTCAGACATTGACATAAAGATTGTGCCCCAAAACTTTAAAAAACTGGAGAAGGATATTTAATGATAGAAATTAAATGTACAGGGCATTCATATTTTATACCATATTTGCTTATGCTTTATCTTATTTAATTTTGATCTTTATAACAATTCAATAAATTAGACAAGTATTATAATTTTCTATTTTCAAAACAAAAAATCTAAAGCTCTTTCTTAATAGCTCCCAGTCACAACTCTAATACGCTTGGTGTCACAACTGAAATTCAAGCCTTCTGGCTGTAAATCAAGTGATTATGCCTGTACAGCAGATCCTTATTACATCCACAGGACACCATTCTGGCCAGAGTGTTCTCCATTGGCAGTAGTAAAAAAATTATATAGGTTATTTGGATGAAAGCAGATATCAGTAGAGTAGGACAAGAGTAGGAAATGCCTTCAAATCAAGTCAAGGAATTTGAAATTTGTAGCAATCAATACAAACAGTGTAAAACATTATACCATCACAAAAAGATATGCAAATCATACACATGTTATATGTTGCATCTTACTGCTTGGAATCCATATCATCTGTTGATGATAAAGAAGAGAGAGCCAGAAAAGTAGGGTGAGTCTGCAGACTGTGATGTGTAGATCTGATTCTGCTAAAGAAGATGGAAAGGAAGAGTTGGTGCAGAGAGTCTCAGACCGTAGTGTAGTTCCAAGTTTAGAAATTGTCCCACTGTATGGCTGTAAAATGAAAATAGAACATATTTCTCTGATTGCTATAATCATCCTCCTTACACACACTGACCCCCAAAATAAGAGGCTAGTGTGGTGGAGAAGAAAAAGAAGAGACACAACTGAACTCAGTGCCAATTTCAATTCCAAGATTATTTTTCTCCTGCTCTTTATTTTCCTATTTGGTGTTGAGGAAAAAGTGTGAGATCTCATGCCTGGATCACATGCTAGTTGCTAAGTTGTCTCCAGTGTGCTCTGTCTGGCCCAGCCCACATTGTGCTCTGTCTGGCCCAGTTCATTTGAGGCACTGAGAGCTATTGCTAAGGCAATAATCCCTCGAGAGGCATCCTGCCAGCATTTTCTGCAGCACATGAGTAGTGTTCTTGAGATTTCTGGTCATGTTATTTTGTTCATCAACTTCTTCACTCATCTATCACAGGTCCTGTGGTAACTGGTATTGACTCTCTGACTTTCTGGCCTACATAGCTGCCCTCTGGCCTTTAGTAAAAGACTGCTTTTCTGCAAGGTGGAAACATCCTCTGACAAGAATCTCAGTCAGATAAGATTGCATCTTTTTCCCCATCCTTTAATACATGTGCTAGATCATGTCCACTGAGAAGTAAGATTAGACACTCAAGAGGACTAGACACAGGATTAGGCATGCCAGAGTTTATTGGCGAAACCACCTGTTGATGATAAAGAAGAGAGCCAGAAAAGTAGGGTGAGTCTGCAGACTGTGATGTATAGATCTGATTCTGGTAAAGAAGAAGGAAAGGAAGAGTTAGTGCAGAGAGTCTCAGACTGAAGTGTAGTTCCAAAAACAATTCCGGCCAGGCAGATAAGAAGTCTTTGAGCCAAAGTTTCCAGTATCAGAGTTATGTGTCTCTCAGAAATGAATCTGCATTAGTACCATCATTATGTCTTTGGTTAGAAGCAGCCCAGGATGGTTGGTCTCTGTGTGAAAATGATGGAAGACCCAGAGCAGGCAGTAGCTATGACTTCCAGTAAACTTCACCATTCACAGCAGAAGAACTTCATGGTATATTTTCTTGGTCACCATGGTAAATGCTTTGTATAACAAAAATCGACTTCTCTACTCTGGTTTTGGAAAGAGTTACTCCAGAGAGACAGTTCACTATGTGCCCCAACCTTCCTTGCTTGTTCTTGCTAAGTATGTCAAATTGCAATACCTAACCATTGTTCAACCTTCAGAAGTCTCTGTATATAGTTATGTAGACAATCAAGTAGAGAAAGACAAGTACAGCATGACTACAGTATAATGGCTCACTCCCTGGAAAAAGAACTGACTTTTTGGCTATTTATTAAAAAGGTCTTTGGACCTGAGTTATTTAGCTGTAGCATAATGCACTCTTTGTGTAGCTTCATCTGGGCCTATTGTGTCATTGTGCAGAACTCAGAATGCCAGAAGGACAGATACAACTATAGTTATGACCCCACTGTGAGTAAAACACAGTCTTTCTTTAAAGTTCCACTACCTACTTTTCACACTTATGGAGTTATGACAGGTTAAGTCCTGCCATTGTCTCTGAGGTTGGAGCTCTGTTCTGACAGACATTGACACCAGGGAAAGGAGTAGAATAAGTCAATCCTAAGTGCTGTACTTGCTAATAAACAGAGGTGAGTCAAAGGATAGCATCCAAATGGTTACAGGTAGAATTGACATAAGCAGCCCAGTTGGTGCCATGACTTTTGCTTTTTCTCATATAGGAATGGGGACTGGGAAAATACCTTGAACCAACATTAGGAAGGGAAATACAAAACTGCTTATGTCAAAAGACTAGAGTGCATTTGCTTGATGTGTCCGGGTATTTAAACTGGGTAAGTCATGAAAGACCCTTATTCCCCCATGGAGACTGATCTCCCTCTGCTGGAAGAACTGAGAAGCTGAGTGGTTTCCCTGGAAGAAACTAGCCTTTAATCACCTCTACTATCCCATGCCAAACCATGGCGTCCTCAGTCTTTAAGGAGAAGGTATAATAAAGGTAGATCCAAAGTCCTTCCAACACAAGGAGACCAAAGACCTTAGACCCAGTGAGCATACGATGGGTGCAGGAAAAAAATTAGAGGGGTATAAACTTTTCTGGCTCTTTTGGATGACAATGCTCAAGTGGCCACCTTATCATATTCTCTTGGCTGGAGAGGGCCATGCATTTAATTTGCCATTTTTGGAAAAAGATTTATATGGAGAATGAAAATATCTTTATCTATATATCACATTTACTTTGTTGCTACAGGGCACTTGAAATTTCTTGTTATTGTGCCATTAGTTGGTGGGCTGAGATGTAGAATTGACAGTTCTCTTGTCAGGAGTGACTTGATGATATTATGATGATTGGCTGCAATAAAAATCAAGCGTTCAGGGATGATTCATTAATTCTGGGCCTTTAGAAATCATTCCTTTGTCAGGCCAGGGTTGCTACACATGCTAATTCAAAGTTATGAAAGAGCAAGGGAAAATCAGGAGACACCCAAGTAGATCAACTGAATTCCATACAATCATCTGTAAAAACAGCCCTGTCTTGTTGTAATGGTCAAGGTCAATCACCTTACCAAGATGGTTAAGCCTCTTTTTGACTGCTTGTCCTCAAACATAAGGAGTCAAAATTTCCTTGGTTTATGAAGAAATTCACAGGGTATCTTTAGCAGGACCTTTGCTCTGGTTGCTGGAAAGAGTTTGATCCAGGGCCTTTGATCTTACATAATCAAGAAATATGAGAACAAAAACAAATGCTGCAGAGGAGTTAGTGAAATGGGGTTACTTCAGTTTCTACCCCTCGGTTTCTGGAGTGATATGTATTCTTTCTACTGGAGACATAATATTTTATTTGTGAGGTTGGGGTATGGTCTTTGACATTATGGATATGCCTTAAGGTCTCTGTTGCTGACAGATTTGATCTTCAGGAGCAACAAATTTAATCAACCTGTATCAGTGAGAATTAACGCAGGTGGACCCATCATTACAACTACGGCCACTTTAGTTATGTGCCATCTTGCCAGTTTTCAGTGTGGTTAATGACAAAGGCTGGCTAATATCAAATAGCCAAGACATGGTGAATGTTTTCTCACGAGTGTTAAAATGTGATACAAAAAGTCTTCACACTTTATTTCCATTCCCATATGTCTATTCATATGCTGCTACTCCAGACCTCCTCATGTCTAATCTCTCAATTGAAATTACCATGGACTATTCATTAATCAATATATACTCTCACCTCAGGTTACATATCTTTCTAAAAATAGTGTTAAACCATTTGCATTGGTCATCACTCTGTCTAAAGGAAGATATTTTTTTCCTCATCACTGTCTTGCAAGGTCACTCCTGGACATTGCCATAATGCAACAATAGTCCATTTTCAACTAGCACTCACACACTAATTATCATAATCCAAGCTCAGGTCATTTTTTACCTCTTTCGTAGGGTAATAAGGTATCTTCCCCAAGCCTGGGAAAATGTTCTAAGGAAATTGTGGTGGGTATCATAAATGTCTTGGCTACTTGCTCTTGTGACTTACGTGTGCTCTCTGGTACTACTTCAGTTTAATGCTAGACTATCTTATTCCAGACTACTTCTGGTCCTGTTCAATTTCATTACTTGATATGTCTGCCATAATCCAACTCATCGTGAGCATTTCCAGATGAATGGTCACTTGGTGCTTACGATTAAGTATTCTTTCTCCTCTAGGACCTCGTAACACACCTGAAGCTGGTAGTCAAAAGATATATAATTCTCAACCTTGCTCCAGAATCTCAAGGGTCTGTGCTGTAATTCTTTTTCAGGGATTTGTTGTGAACTCCACATACAATTATTTCCCACTACCAATACTTTTGATACTGATAGTGCTGGCTTGCCAGATTGCATGGCCCACATATCAAGGCTATTTGCATCACAACCTTGATCAGTTACATAGCCCTTCCAAGCTTTTGATCCAAATTAGAGATAACATTTCAAGTCAATTAATTTGTGCACTGGAGCAATATTCCTTAGTATAATATAAGAATCCAAGGCAGTCTACTAGACATTGTGCTTATTTCTTTGTGGTAAAGAACTTAAGATGAGGTGATTTGTCTTTTACTTTGGAGAAGAGAAAGTGAAAAACTAGAGGGTGATCCTTAGACTGTCACACAAGTCTGAGCCTATGAAGGAGAGAAAGAAGGAAGGAGAATTGGGTGGAAGACACATCACAATGCAGTTCTGAGAATATTTTGGCCATGCACAAGTGGAGTTCTTGTGTCAAAGTTGCCTGTTAGAGGAATATGACATTTCACAGAAATTGACCCATTTTCATGGTCTCCAGAGACTCAATTCTGCTTTGTGCCACTTAGCCGCACAAGGAGCATGCATCAGACATGTATACAGATGCCACAAACTGGCTGCCAGGACTGATTTGCTGACATGCTATCAGCCCCCATGCTGGCATAAAGCCTGCATAGCAGGCTCTTCCCAAAGTTCCACACAGAAAGCAGGTTAAAACACCCTGCTTTTAACCCTTGAACCCACTTCAGTCCCCAGTCCTGCAGGGATCAGCACACCAGTATCTCACCAGCTTGACTCCTTCTCCTTCCACACAGTCTTCTGGGACTAGAAACGATCCGCTTTTTTATTTCTTTTGTTTATGGCTGGAGTTTTTAATGTTTCATACCAAATTGAATTTTTATTCAATTTAACAGCTTGGATTTATTACATTTTTATGGCCCAGTCAACAAAAAACTTCTTTATATGTCAATGGACAGTGAAAGAAATAAGAAAATATTTCGAAAAGCTTGATTTTTCAAGACTATTGTCTTGAAATAATACTCTAGCTATCCAAAGGTGAACCTATGTTTTTCCCTTCTTTCTCTTTATATATTCCTACAAATCCTTTTTATCCCAGAAGCAAATAGATGCCTCTGGCAGACTAAAGAATAATCCTAAACAAAGGGAACATGAAACAGAAAAATAAATAATTTTTAAAGAAATGTGATCTTCATTATGTTTTCCTGAAAATGACTGACAAGACAAAGCAAAGGAGTCTAACTATAAAATGACAAAGTGGTCTGACTGGGGAAAGCAGTCAGAGAAAGACAAATCACTCTAAGAGTTTATGGTTCAAAAGATTAAAGCTTGCAAATTTTAGCACCTATCTTGCTGTTGTGTAAGTTGGTCCCACTATCCTGTTAGTGACAGGATGGGTTTCAGGCCGTTAAACTCATGATAGAAGATGTTAGTGGGAGAATAATATTTCAGAAAACCACACACCCACGACACATACAAACTGCCTAACACATCCGGGGCCTGAATCCTGAGAATGGGTCTTCTCAGCTCATGTGTTTTCACGTGGAAGTTTTTTTTGCCCTGTGGAGTGATTCCTTTTCTGGGCTCTCTCTTTATTCTCCTGCATGTATCTAACTTTATGCTTATACATATTCCTTATTCTTCCATCCCTTTAATAGTTCTGCATTCTTTTTTCTGTTTCTAGTCCAGGGACTTTCCCCTGGCCCACTCATTAGGCTTGTAAATATTCAAAAATCAATAATATGAAAAATTGTCACCCGGTTCCACTGTTGGATAAATGTGAAGTGAAGCTTCAGATTCTAGGCACAGAGAAACAGAAAAGCCACTCACCTGGCCTGATTTCCAAGTGTAAAAAGGACTTATTTCTGATCTAAAAATAAAACGTCTCTACTATAACAAGGATAATTTTCTGGAAACTCTCCATTTTTTAGTGGAGGGTTGTAAAACTGTCTGGTGCAACACTTTTTGGGTTTTTTTTTCAATTCATTTGATTTTACTGAATATTGAAAATTTTTGATTGCACATATTTATGAGATACAAAGCAATGCTAGAATGTATGTATAAGTTTAGAATAATTGCATCTAGCTAATTACCATATCCATCATCTCAAATACTTATCATTTATTCCTCCTGTCTAACTGTATACACACACACACACACACACACACACACACACACGCGTGCGCGGATACCATTTAGTCTTTAAAAAAAGAGGGAAATTATTTCCTTCGCTAAAACAAGTGAATTTAGAGGGTATGCTAAGTGAAATAAGCCAGATGAAGAAAGAAAAATGCACATGTCCTCACTTATATGAAATCTAAAATAACTGAATTCATAGAAGCAGAGAGTAGAATGGTGGTCACCAGAGGCTGGGTGAAAGGGCAATGGAGACATGTTAGTCAAGGCAAGAAATGTAAATTTTCCTCTCCCACAGTATAAAGATCATCTCATCCAAGAAAAATATGAGTATTTGTCCGTTTCAGTGCATTTCTTAGAATTTTTTGCTTTGTTCTCCATGCTACTTGTTCATCAGAATGCTAAAAACTACCTCTAATCCAATGGTAAATTCTGGCCATAATCAGGAAATATGTATACCTCATAGCCCTGGAGGAGAAACATTCAAGGGGATCAATCTCTGTTGCAATTTCAAATCATTACTGACTTCCAAGCTCTGCTCTATGCCGTATCTCCCCTAGACACGTTCTTCATTCTTATGTCATTGTGCCTCCCAGCACTGGATTCCTGCACGCTTTTATTAGTGCCCCTTTAAGTTACCAGAACACATTCCCACTGCCTAAGTATAGGCTTTTTCACAAATACACTTGATAGTCAGTATTGTCTAGGCTTTGTCTTAGTATCGTCTCAGACTTTTTTTTCTAATTTGAATATATTGCTGCCATTTATTTGGGATGGGGATCTAAGCCACTGTCTTCACTGGCTATGGTATCTAAACTCCATTATAAGTATAGACAATTTGTATCTGTAAACTGGGTCTCTTTTCCAAATAGCAGTTTGACCTCAGGGATTAGATTCAGAATTGAATGTAGACCTGAACCTATTCATTTGAACATCTTCTATCATGAGCAACATGTTAGAAATTTTAGTACAGATGCTGTGGTAGCTAAAAGCTTTCCTATAGCCCAAGACTATTATTCTCTGGGACTTGGCTGAGCATGAGAAGAAAAATTGAACAACCAGGTGGCTTTGCCCTGGGCTTGGTATGGTAGCACACTTCATTCATTAGAGCTTAAGTTTGCTGCTCGTGACACTGTGGCAGAGCAGAGCTGAAGAGGCCACTTGGAGATTGAAATTGCTGCCTTGGCCTCATTAGTCAAAGTTTCACCACACAGAACACAAGCTTAGAAAGGATTCTTCACCATTTTTTCCCCCATGTTTACTTGTCAACAAATATTTTTGAGCCTATACATGACTTAAAACATCTTTCAAGGTCTTCTGGCAGATACACGAAAAGTATTTGACATTCAAAACCAAAAAGAAAGACATAGGTTTTTAATTTATACACATAAATATTAAGACACTCCTCTCATTCAACACTATCTCTGCCTTAAGAAATAAATGAGACATAATGAGAACACTTTCAACTCACTCTAACATATATCAAAACTGCTCTTGGATCTAATTTGTTTGAAGAATCTTAGACTATACAAAAACATAGAATAAATGTGATGCTGGATGCTTATGTGAAACATACCAGCAGCGATAAATAAATGACACTTAAAGAAGAGAACTGCATCATTAGAATGAACAATGGTGTTCCTTTTAAATTAGCATATCTGAATAGTTTTCCTCAAACACACTGAAAATATAGGTTCTGCTACAAGTGATATCCATCCTTCTCTTTAAAGCAAGAGCAGCACCCATGAGCACATACTAGGACCAACATTCCTGAATTTAAATTCTGACTCTGCCACGTTAAGGTAACATGACTACGAAAAAGTGTTTGTTTTGTGAATCAATTTTCTTCCGTAGCATAAGGAAATAATGATTGCATCTACGCAAGTGGCTGCCAAAAATTTGAACAAATTTATATAAGAAAACACATAAGCAAATATTAAGTACTTAATAACTGTTAGCTATTATTATCATAATTTTTTAAAAGAAATATTCATTTAAAAATGAAGTCATGCCAGGAGATTATATAGTGGGTTAATGACTGAATTGCTTTCCTCTCCGTAAGGGAGTTTTTGAGAAATATAAGCAGTTTAGAGGGTAGAAAGAATGGGGGAAGATTCTGAAATGAGGCAAGAAGGCAAATATTTAATTAACACTAAAATGTGTCAGACCTTTTGCATGCATTCACTGATTATGTCCTCAAACCAACCCTAGTAACTTGCCCAAGTTTGCACAGTCATAGCAGCAGAACAGAAATTTGAACACGTTCTCCTCTTGCAAGTGAATATGATGTTCTTGAACAAAAGCAAGAAAGAGGAGACAGAAAAATTCAGGTATTTTAACTATCAGCATAGCAAAAACTAATTTGACCAAGTCTACTACACAATAGTTCAAAGTTTCACTTTGTCCATATAGGCACTATTCACCTCTTTATTTCTGCCCATTGTCAATAAAAGCATAAATAGAATAAAACCTTTTGTGCTTAGATCATATTGTTTGTGTCAGTACTTTATAGTGTATGTTGACAAATTCTTTTGTTACATTCTGTTTCCAATAGTTCTTGAATAATTATTAATTGCAGAGTATGATATGTTAATATGGACCTTTCAGATACATTTAGTAAATTGGCCTTTTGAAAAGAGAGTGATGCTTCCTTAAAGTGCCTTTTCAGCTTTATCAAATGTACCAGCACATAACTTAAAATGTTAATGGAAATCTTGCCCTTTAATGTTAGGTAGTGACCTTTATTATAAATTAATTTATCTACAGTGTATATTTTTCAAAGTTAAAGGAAACAGATTAAAGTATTCTTCCAACGTTGAAAGATTAATAAATCTCAAATAAATATCTCTGAATATGGAATATAGTTCTTAATTTACTGTCTCCTCACATGTAACATACCCAGAAGGTGTGCTATTGACTTACCATTGTGTTTCTTGATAAGAAGCTTTATACAGTGTCTGCTTAACTTTTCCTCCTCAAATTAACAAGATAATATGAACATGCAGGTAAGCCATTGGCAAGGACTAAAGGAGAGCCACTTAAAATTAGAAAATGTATATAATTGTATTTTTTTCACAACCTTTCTGATTTTGAAATGACAGAAACTTCAATCTGGTTCTCTATGTAGATGGTGAGAGAAGCCTTGTCCCTTGTTTATCTCTCCAACCTCATTTGCTTCTATTGTCTCAAACAGACGTATACTTACAGTGCTGTCTTCGTAGATGTCTGACTCATATTTTAGTTTCTTGCTTAGGATGTTTTTTCTTCTTCTCTTACACATCTGATGAAGCCTATTCGATCTATGATATCATTTACATATTTATCCATTCAAAAATTATGTTTGAGTACTATTAGTGGGCATTATATTTAAGTTCTGGTAATACAGCAGCAAACAAGAGATAAAAAATCCTTTCTTAGCTGGACTCGGTGGCTCAGTCTGTAATCCCGCGCCTTTGGGAGGCTGAGGTGAGTGGATTGATTGAGCCCGCGGGTTCGAGACCCGCCTGGGCAGCGAGACCTCATCTTCTATAATAAATCAAAAAATCAGCCGGGCGTGGTAGCGCATGCCTGTAATTCCGGCTACTTGGAAGGCTGAGGCGGAAGGATCGCCGGAGCCCAGCAGGTCGAGGCTGCGGTGGCCGGGAGCGGCCGCTGCACTCCAGTCTGGGCGACAGAGTGAGACTCCAACTCAAAAAAAAAAATCCTTTCTCTTGTGAAGCTTATACCAGAGGTGTCAAAAAAAGTATATACATTTTAAGAGATTTGACCTATGTATTACTTTTCAAAGTTGAATTGAATTATGGTAGCAATGTGTAATCGCAGAAGTCAAATATGACTTGTGTTCAACTTTTGTTATTGCTATATATTTGAGTATTGCAATTTTAATACAATTATTTTTCCTTTCTTAAAATATGTTTACTGCACCCTTTATATATCATTATGAGAAAACAATATAAATAAACAAATGTATGAATCATCATATGGTGGTAAGTATTAAGAAAAAAATTTAAAAAGCAAAAGAGGACAGAGTGTCCTGGAGGTTTCAGGGAGGAGGAGATTGACAGTGAAATTTACAGCGGAGTACAGTGGAGTAGTCTGGGAAGAACTAAATGGGAAAGTGAGATTTGAGCACAGACCTAAAGAATGTAACTCGGCAAGGAAAGCATTGCAGATATCTGGGGGGAAAGGCATTCAGGGAGTAAGAACGGTACGTTAACTGCCTCAGTAAGGACATGTGTACTTGTGTTCAGGATATAGGAAGGACGCCAGGAAGATCATGGCAAAGTGAATAAAAAGGACATTGGAAGTGAAATGCAACTATAAAGAAGGAAGATGCAAATCATGTAGCCTCCTCAGTTACTGTAAGTACTTTTCTATTTGCTCTGAAAAAGCAATGAACCTATGTGGTGATCTGGTGAAGAGTTGCATGAACTGTTTGTTTTAATAGCATTTTTTTCCCCAGCTGCTGAATGGAAAATAGACTTTACGGGGATAAGTGCTGAAGTAGGGATATCAGAAACCCAGTTGAAAGATGATGATGGCTCAGTACAGGAAAATGCGGCAATGGGGAAATGGTAAGCAGTAGTCAGACTTTGAATGTAAGAACAACAAAATGTACTAGCAAATTGGATATAAATTATGAGATCAAGAGATCAATAAAAGATGAATCCAAACATTTTGAAGAGACTTGTACATATTGCAGTGAATTCAGTTTTACCTTACTGTATCTCCCATGCCAAGTCATTCTTCTCTGTATAAGCTAGAGCCTTATACTCCTCTCTAATAGTAACTGTGAGTATATTCTCTTAACATTGATTGTGCTAAATTTTTATTTACATTATCTCATTTATTATTACTACTGATACTTTGAAAAGAATACAATATTTTCACAATATAATATAGATATAATACAATATTTTATATATGAAGTTTTACTCACCCAATCATAGAGTTATAAATTGATCAGGAATTTGTCATTCCCAAAATGACACAACATATTTGAAGACAAAGACAGTGATGTATTAAATTCTGTATGGCTAGTACCTGGAAAAATTCCTTATTCAAAATTGCTGTGTTTTGAATGAAAGGATGAAATAAACCATTGATGAAATTTTCTAGATATTTCTGTATGACTAGTACCTGGAAAAATTCCTTATTCAAAATTCCTGTGTTTTGAATGAAAGGAAGAAATGAATCATTGAGGAAATTTTCTAAATAAAGTGATTGGAACAAGGACAAGATTTCTTATGACATCAAGTATATATCCTTATGTGAGCTACAAATCTATTTAAAGTTCTTTAATTAGCAATTTATGTTTATAATTTAATAGAAATTATAACTATAAACCCCCAATTAACAAAATGTAGAATCCTGTATATTTTTCTGTTTTTCCACTTTTTAATCAACTTACAGACACCTTGAATTTCCAATGCTTTATTTACTCACCTTCCCTCAGCAATTGAATTGTCATTTCAGCAGCTATGCAAGGTTCATATTCTAAAGATAATTGATGTAATATTTATGGATGTCTTTAAAATTATTGAGCTCCCCAGAAGGATTTACATATGGTAAAGCGTTAAAAATGTCAGGAGTTCATACATGAAGCCACTGCGAACAACTCTAAGATAGAAACTCCTTTCTCTAGGCTACCAGACGATCTCCTGCCTAGCAATATTGTATTTATATCATTGTTTTGTTACTGATTGCTCACAAGCTTGATTTTACTACTTATGGAAAATATTTGAAATCTTTGTCTTTGTATCCCAACACTAACATTATTCTTGGTATAACATATATACATAATCAATGTTGAATGTGTGTAAAAGAGATGCTATGCAAAACACTTAAGTTGTGAACGTCATTTGCGATAGTGTTAAATGGTGCTATTCTAGTTGTTAAAGGTCTGTTCTTTTCTTTTCAATTATCTCTTGCACAGAAAATCCCTAGTCTTAAACTATAACTTTCTATTTTACCATTTCAAATCAATTCAGCAAACATGTGCTAAATATCTCTTATTTTGGAAAATACAATAATGAAAAAGATGACCTTAAAATAGCTTGCAATCTAAGAACTAAACACAAATAATATTAAAATGTACTCAGAGTGTGGAAAGCATTATACAATGCAAAATATTGTATCAACATAAAAGATAAGGAGTATTTCGTCTAGGAGGCTTTCTGAAGGAATTCCATTGGGCGGGATCCATCTACTACATGTCATAGAACAGAAAAAGAAATATTTCAAATATATAAACAGTAAGTAAACAAAAATGGCAGAGAAATTCAATTCAGATGAGATATTAGAATATAAGCAGCTTCAACAGAAGAAACATGTTTGTACATATGTAAAAACATTGTACACATTGTACACACGCATGCTTGCATGTGTCTATGAATGATGAAATCAGTAAAACAGGCCATGGGCAAATATATATAATATAAATATTTATTTACATAAATTTTTCATAAATTTTATATACATGTATATTTATATATAAAATTACAGACAGTAATATTCCAAACTAGTATATGTATATATTGCACACAGTAAAATTTCTAGCTAGAATAATGGCAGTAGTGGTAGTGGGAACATTAATTAGCATACTCATGTTAGAAATGTCATGGAAATGAAACTCAAAGTCTCAATGTCTGAATATGGCCTGTTGCTTTGCCAGTAAAATAAGTAATCAAGAAATAAAAACAGAGAACAGATAAGAAGTCTGAGACTATAACTCTGTGTAAGAGGTACATGCGGGGGACAAAATACTATTTATGTTTTTGAAATTTCTTTTAATAACTATTGGTGTAACACTTTACATTATAAAATTTAATATTTAGTAAAGAGCATTATTAGTCAAAATAGTTCATTTTATAGACTCTTTTTCAATTACCTTTCTATTCTATTAAAATTTTAAAATTGTAAATACTAGGCATTTTAGAGCCTATGGTTGTTTACTGTAGTACTTCCTTCGTAGTTTATAGATCATTCTCTTACACTTGTCAATGAACTATGATTGACTCATATCATGTTTATTCATTTCACAATATATGCAAATATCTCCAGGTATAAATAAACTTTTTGAAGTCATAGAATCAATGACTGTCATGAAAGGCATGGGAAATCTATAGCCCCAGTAACCCTGTTCTGTATTAGTCTACTGTGCCTTATATCAGAACACTCATAAAACTGCATCATTTTCTTTCATTTTATTGCCACTTTGTGCTCCAGCCAATTAAAAAATACTTTAAATAATTCATGAGAGTTAAGGTATATATTATGACAGGTGTTTTTTTCTTTTATAACATTTTAGTAATGTGTCCCATAAGGTCCATTACTATAGCTCCAAAATAGCATTTAGTATGGTTTGTGCCAATGCCTTTGTATATTAAATTTGTAGTTTACACATACAATAAATGCTGAACTTTTTGCTTTGTAGGAGAAAATTGAGCAAGATAATCCAATGTACATTAAATATCTTTATGAATAGATCAATCATAAAGCTAAAAAGAACTTGGCAGTTAATGTAGTTTGTTTCTCTTTCTATAAACAAATTTTTACCTAGAGTAACTTACATGTTAAATAGTCAAGAATCCAAGATTTACTTATTTCTGTAGTAACATATTTTTATAACCACTCTGTGTCCTTACTCAAAGTATTTCATTTCATTTAACTTTTTTTTTAACAATTTCAATGACTTTACATTTACTAGTAAAAGAAAAAAGGAATCATCACTCTTATCCTCTACAATGAAACCCTCTTATTTCTGAACAGCAGTAATAAGAATCAATCAAGCATTGTTTTTACTTTACTATTTATATTTTCTTGTAATATGTACTTTTAAATCAGGTTATTCCAAAGTATTACTCAAAGAAAAATGGTTTAATGAGACTGTGTGTAGTTAAACAGACAACCTAATGACTTTACCTGAAGAGTTCTTTTTTAAAAATTATTTTAAAGATGTAGGATACAATTCAGGGTAAGGTATACAAATGTTTATTATGCAAGTACCCTTGTTGATAAGGTGTGCCTCTCCCTCCTCAGCAGTTTCTCTCAACTGCCAATCCCTTTCTTATAGTATTATGATAATTGTTCAGGTTCCGCTTATGAGTGAGAACATATGATACTCTGTTCTTCATTTCTGTGTTAGATCACTGAGTATTATCAACTCTAATTCCATCCAAGTTGCTGTGAAGTCCATATGTTTTGTCCTTTTTTATGGCTGCATAATATTCCATCGTGTATATGTACCACATTTTCTTTATCCAGTCCAGCTTCGATGGGCAGCGTGGTTGGTTCCATGTTTTGGCTATTGTGAATAGAGCTGCAACAAATGTGCATGTGCAGGTATCTTTATGGTAGAATGACTTGAAACAGGACGCCTACCTATCACCATACACAAAAATTAACCCAAAATGAATCAAAGACCTAAACGTAAAACCTCAAACTATAAGAATCTTAGAAAACGCAGGAGACACCCTTATGGAAATTGGAACTGGCAACCAATTACTGATCAAAACCCCAAGTGCCCATACTATAAGCGATAAGATAGACCAGTGGGACCTCATCAAACTGACAAGCTTCTGCAAAGCCAAAGAAACCATCAAAAGAGCAGGGAGACAGCCAACAGAATGGGAAAAAAATATTTGCCAATACTATATCTAATAAAGGCCTAACACCTAGGATGTACAAGTAACACAAATGTGCCGAAAGAAAAAAAAAAAACAAACAGCCCCATTAAAAAGTGGGCAAAAGACATGAATAGACACTTCTCAAATGAAGATATACAGGCAGCCAACATACACATGAAAAGGTGCTCAGCCTCATTCATCATCAGAGAAATGCAAATCAAAATCACATTGAGATACCACCTAACCCCAGTAAGAATGGCCATCATTAATAAAACAAACAAAAGATACTGGCAAGGATGTAGAGAATAAGAGTTCTTAATATTGTTGATTTAATCAAGAGGACAGTAGGAAGTACTTTTTTCAATGGAAAATCAGACTGTCCTCACTTTACAGTGTAATGGCATCTTTAAATGTGAACTTTTTAGTGTAAAACACAAATTTTCTTTCTAGTGTGTGTCTATCACTTCCTCACGTTATGGAGAAATTTTGTTAAACATAAAGAAAGGTTTTTTGCTCACTAATAGACTATTGAAAATATTTCATTGTGCCCTTAGCTATTAATTTTTATTGTTAAAGATTATTAGTAACTGTTTGTTGCTGTTGCTTTTATCACATAATTTTTTTGCACTCAGTTTTTTTTTTTTTCAATTTTCCAAAGCTTCTAAGGTGATTTGAGCTATGGATTTATAATTCCAAACAAAATTAGAAGTGAAACTTTGCACTTTTTTATATGTTATTATTTAAGTAAATTATTCTGAAAATATACAATGTTTTAGTTTGTTAAGAAATTATCTAATTATCTATACTGATTAAATTTATGACACATATAATTAAAATCAAACCTTTATTAAATTATGTCTTCATTCTAATTGGAAATACAATAAAAGAAACTTCTTAGGAAATGCAACATGAAATAATTACTTCTGACTGCAGTCCTTTGGTGAGTCATTCTATTTTCTGACCATCTTGACTGCTCCCTTTTCTGACAGCTACTAGGAAAGCAGGAAGATGTGAAACTTGTTATTTTCCCATCACCCACTGTGATAAACACATGTTTTATTCATTTGTTCCTTAGTTCTTCTGTGAAGCTGCTTAGGAAGATGCAATGACAAAAAGGGTATACAAAGTGTTATTGGAAAAGACATTTATTTGTTCTTGAAAAAATAGAATGCCATTTTTAAAAAATTGAATTAACTTTAATTAAAATTGATATGCTATTTTGTAATAGTTATGAGATTATCTTACTTGAACATTAGGGCATAAAATACACCAGAAAAATGACATGGGAACCACCAAAAGGTGATTATTATTTCATTTACTTTTCATAAAGTAATTTGATCAAAAGCTGAGAGAGGATAATATTTTATATTTATAAGCAGATGATTTTAAAAGAAAAAGTTAATATACAACTATTTTGAAAATAAAGATGTATATTTCTAAGGAGAACTAAAATGAGGATAAAACTTATGTAAAAATGGATTAGTCAATTTTGTTTATTGCCATTAAAAAGCAATAAATATGTTTGATCTATTGGGGAATCAGAATAAAATGTTTAGTAGTTAAATGTACTGAACATTTCACCACATGATTTATGTAACCTATTTAGTCTCTATAAAAATTATGAAGTATATATTATAACCCTCATTTTATGAATGTGGAAAAAAGAGTGTAAATATATTTCCTCAGGACGCATATCTAATAAGCAGAGATTCTTATATTTAAAACTTGGTATATTGCAGTATGGAATCATTTAATTTCCACCCGTATGTCAAGGAAAATCAAGGAAAAACCCGTATGTCAATAGTTTACATTATATCAATCACACAAGTACTTAGTATATTTTTAATGATTAAATGAATTAATGTATGTGTTAAATTAACAATTATTCATTGAACACACATGATATGATCAATGTTAGAGGCAAATCCTAACACTGGAACTGTAGGAAATGGCAAAGTTCATCATGGAGATACTGGTCATGAGAAAGTCAGGATCCTACTACTATTAGATTAAAACACAACTCATTGTTGATCTATTAGCACAAGTTAAGCAAACAAAAAAAAAAAAACAACTTGTATTTGTGCCAGTTGATATTTAACAATTATTTTCAGATATTTGCCATTATTTTTCAGACGAAGGGTGATCTGATCTACTTGGTGTTCATTAACAAGAAATTATTGATAACTTACAGATCTATACAAGAAAAATCCCTGAGGAAAAAACTGAGCAGATGGAAGTGAGAGATCTGTGTTGTAGTGGAATAAATTATTGTTCCTAAATCCTCTTTATTCAAGTTATTGTCACACATTTCTAGCCTTGTGTTCCCTGTTGGTCAGAGTCTCTATCCTTATCACTGGATTTTGGTCTTGGCTATGTGACTTTCACCAATGACATTGTAATGGATGAGATTTTAGTAGAAGCTGAAAAAAGCAAGTCTGAAGTTTACTTCTTGTGCTTGTGCACTAATCATTGCCTATAAGAAAACCACTCCCAAGGTAGTCAGTGCCTGAATATGGGTTACATGAAGATACTACATGCTCCAGGTACATACTCTTCCAAAGTGCAAAGGGAACATGAAGAGCAAATTCCAACTCAACCCAAAATTTGGAGCTTAGAATGCAGCCTATTCCAGCCAAGTTGCAACTGCCACACAGAACACTGAATATGAGATTAAATTATTATTGTTTGAAATCATTAATTTTTTATGTTACTGTGACAGTAACTAACTAATAAAAATGTTAATGATGCTTGAATTGCTATGTTTTAGCATAGTTTTAGGAACACACAGAGTTGAAGTTTAGGTAAAACATAGGACTGTTCAATGGTCATTTAATTTTTGGATATACAATGGAAAAAGACATGTTTTAATACCCCTAAAGAAACAATATAAAAAAATTAGACTCTGTGAGGATGAACTTGTGGGGATAAATGGATTTTCATTTCATATTGGATAAATATTTGCCTATGATAGAAACTATACTACTGCAAGAAAAAGAGGACTAAGACCCAGTCCACACAGAAGAATTTAAATTCAAATATAACTAAGATTCCAAGGATTATGTTCATAGATCTTTCTGAAATCATTTAGTAGAGTTTTTTAATAATCTCACATAACTTCTATACATCTGTAACTCCAGAGAGTTCACAGTGCAAATCAGCAACAACACCAAAATCTTGGATTCAGGGTTAGGAAAGGTAAGGCAGCAAATTTTTGACCACATATTGCCTCATTTTTTCCTTCATCACAATTTGTTGGACTAGAAATTGTTAGTTCTCACGCTGATTTTTAATTGCTCTTATTTTCCACAAAGCAATATTTCTTGGAAAAGTATTGGGCACAATTACTGCTTCTTTTCTTATCTCCCTCAGGTTTCTCACCTAGTTCCATAGATTCAACTATGACTTTATAACTATGGCTTTTCTTTTTTATCTAGCAGTCATTTAATCTGTCTACTTTCATTAGTTCTTCCATTGCTCAAATCTTCCTCTCCAGTTTTCTAGGGATTGTTCCTTTTATAAAAATATTTAAGCCAAATATTAATCTTTAATATGTTTGACTGTGGCCAAAAAATGTGTAGTCCTGTGTAATCTACTAGTAGAAATTTTATTCTTTCTAGTAAAACTTATTTCTTTGTTGCTATTACTCTCCCTCCTACTTAAACTACTGCTTTAGCTTTCTAACATGTAGTCTCTTGTGGCTAGGAAACATTACTATATTATCCTGACAGATGACTCATTCTAAAATTGTGTGACCCTCTAGAAAGGGATGATTTTCACTGTCTCTCAATAGTCTATCAAGGCAAGTACATCGACCATACCTTGGCATTCAACGTAATCTTTAATGATAATGTGCTTGAATATAAATTATCTTTGGTTAATCTTAATTTGACTCATTATTATAATACAATCTGTATTATCCAGATTTGGAAACTTTTTGATGTTGTTTATTTGATTTACAGTGGTCCTCCACTCCTTTCCATCTCTTGAGTTCTTTCCAATTTTTCAAAGTACTTCAAACATTATGCATTTTCTATATAGCTTTGCTTTTCCCTCTAATAGTGCAGACTAGCAAAGTGTTGCTTAATGTGGTGTCTCATGACTTTGAACAATAGCATTCATGATATCCAGACAGATATCTCATAGATAATTATGGCATACCTATAAAAACCAGAGAGACTGCTCTATCAATTAAACACACACACACACACACACACACACACACACACACACCACACACCACATTTGTTAGCATTGTGTCTCACATTGCTGTAGTTCATTGTAATATTTTAAATCAAAATAAATTTAAAATGTCACAGTAACTACAATTATAGGTAATATATTCTACTTGGAATTAAAAATAATGAAAATAATAGTTACTATATGAGGTTTTACTTTGTGCCTGGCACTGCTATAAATTGGAAAAACATTAAGAGTTTGTTTATGTTATTTAATCACTTTTTCCAGATGAGGAATCTGAGGCAGAGTAAAGTAAATGTATTTACCCTGGATTATATTGGCAGCACATGGTCATGGAGGGATACTATTGGATGCTATATAGACCTGCAGCCTAAGATATCCATTTTTCAGGACATAAGTGATGTGAAGTGATGCCAAGAAACACAAGCTAAAAGAAAAGGTGCTTGGTTGCCCAATTGTTATTTGTAATATTTCAAGAGATTAGAAGTTGTGAGCAAGTCTAATGAGGTGAAGTATATATGTATATATTTGAGACAATTCCAATCACTTTTGCTATGAATAAAATTATTTTATAAAAACCATACATTTATTTATGGTTTTAAGTTTGTTTTTTTTACTATGTGTAGCCTATGTGATCTAAAAAGCCTACAATATCAGCTGTTTGTTTTACTAGAGAAAATATGTGCTGTAGAATTAGAGCTAGGTAAAAAGATGCTGACTAATTTACAAACTACAATTTTGATGAGCTTCTGTTAACGACTTTTTCAGATAACAATAGCAATAATAACACTATAGATAACTCAGTGTGAGGATTAAAAATATGCATAACGAAAAAGATAAATAATAAGATATCAATAAAAGAATAGTATAAAGATGTGATTAACAGAGTGTTCTAGGAAGATAGATTATATACCCTCTAATCAAGTCACGTTACTTGTTTGCTATAATCCAGTGGAGGAGAAAAATATGGAAAGTCCTCATGGTTGTTGAAGGATTCAAGTGTTCCGATATACACTCAAAATGTCAGGACTTTGTTTTTTTTAATTGTCATTATTGCTACTCTCATCACTCAAAATTTAAGCCACTTAGGTCATGATTAAAAAAATAATGAAACAATTAATGTGGGAGGTACTTCATTCATAGATATTTATTTTTAAAAATGTATTTGCTTTGCTCTTGAAAGAAAATATAGTCCAAGGTTTCAAAGAGCTGACATCCTAATTTGTGATGATAAAAATATACATGAAAAAACAGATATCAGTCTAACAGATCTCATTCTTGTATGCAATATAACCTTAAAAAATAAGTCCTAAAGATTCATAATTAGGATAAGTAAGCATACTGCTTTGCCTGGGGCAGTAATGTTTATACCATTTCCCAGCATAATTATTAATAGTATCCTTTTTCAGTCTTAATATCATCTTAACTGGATAATAACTTCTGTGGTCCCAAGAAGGGTGTTGCCAAGGAAGGGTGATGCCAAGTCAAGTGGGAAACTACCTAACAAGTTAACTATGATCAATGGTCACCAAAAACTGTTATCTATAGTTATTTTATAGTTAGAATTGTTTATAATTTATAAAGAGAGACCTTTGTGACTCATATTTGAAGCTCGCAAAAGAAAAGAACAGTTGCCCAGAGGACCTAGAAAAAAGTTAGAGTGCTTCTGATAAGTGTCAGATCAACACACAAATGTGCAAAAATCTTACCAATGAGTCCTTGTGGTTATCAGTGACTACTGTATTATGGAGCAAGTAAAGGCTCTTCAATCCCAGAAGTAAATGGCAGTTGGATCATTTAATTCATTCTCACACAGTGTTTACACTTAGGACCCTTCTCTCATCCAGAAATTGGTCCACTCTCTCTCTTACTTTGGATCTTTGCCCCAAGTAATGACAGACACACACAGTTCCACTTGCAACATGACAAGAAAGTTCTGGAGATCAAGCATGTTCATATACTTATTGTACACAAGAAATATATTAATACATGAATGATCATGAGCAGAACTCCCTAAGGATCACAGTTTATCTTGAAACTAAAAAGATGTGACCACCAAAGAAGTGTTTCCACAGAAAGATTGCCTCTCTGAGGTGCACACATTTGTGCATATTGCACACATGCAGCATGAATTGGCCTTTTACATCTCATCACATTGACTTTTTGTAAATAATTGGATATTTCTGAACTTGTACACATCCAACATTTTTTCATACCAATTTAGATAATTTAATGAATTATACAAGGCTGAGATAAGCATTTGTTCTGTTTTTAAAAGTATATTGTGAAATAGTTATCTGCAACATCTATACCCTGTAATAGCTTGCTTGACATAATTAACTACATTTTGTAACATATCTTCCATCTGATCCTAGAAATAACCCTCTTGTGTAACCTTCTCGTAATTGCACCACACGCCCACATTCTTGTTCCCCTCGGTGCTTGGAAACTCCCTAGTTGCAAAATCTGTAGCTATCTGTACCCTTTTACAACCAAATATTCTGCCAAGAAAATGTAAATCAAACTGTATAGCTTATATAATTCCTGTTTTTATAAGCCCCTTGCTCACTTTGTTCAGGATCAAGAGATCTTTCTGGCATTAGCCACTCTCTACCACCAGCTATTAAAGGACTCATAATTTGGCTCTCTGCATGTTGGCATCTCCTTTCTCGCAATCTGGCTGTAATATTTGGAGGTCCCAGAAGGATATCGTCAACATCGGGAGGTGGCCTCACTCTGGTTCTCCCTGGTTCAGGGGAGAAGTTATAGGGGAGGCACCCCCTGAGTCATTCCAGGGCCCCATAACCTCTCATCTGGCTCAGAGGAGGAAGGAATGACTGCTGATTTCCTCTCGCCTCAAAAATTCCTGAGTTCATCTGCGTTTTCCTAGGAGGTAAGAATCTGTTTAATCTGTTTGTTCTGTATGTGGCCACAATTCTGTTAAGGAGGACGAAGCCTGACGAGGCTGCCCCTTACACTGTTTGTTGACCCAATACGTTGGTAGAACAGTGTCCCAGTTTAGTATCTGGTTTGTTGGGTACCAGCTTTGACTTCGGATTGCTTATGATGCTGGCCCCTTTCCTTCCTTGGCATTCTTGCTGGGCTCTTTGCTACAGGGCTTGCTTCTGCTGCACTTTCAGACTGATCATCAGATCAGAAACAGCTTCTGTTTTTTTTACTTATCTCTTTGTGGTTGGAGGACTGATCCTCATCAGGTGCCTCCTATGATTCATTTGTTTTAACAATATGGGGCAACAGGCTTCTCAACCCTCTAGTCCCTTGGACTGTAGGATTAAGCGAATTTTCTCCTTAAAATAACAGAGAGGGGAAGAAAGAAACAAGCTTCAGAAACCACACCTACCTCCCCCCCTTCTGAATTGCCTGCAGGTCAGATAAATTAATTTCACTGGCAGTGGTTTGTAATCAACTATAGTGCTTTTCACTGCCAAATTGCGAACAGATTTTAAAATCTCCTTTAGACACAAGGATAAATAATAGAATAACCTGGGTTTTACTCTTCAGATCAAACCTATTGTATAAAAAAAAATGAAACTGTTTTCTCTTGCCAATGTTTACCTGTTTTAAATTCTCAATTTAAACAACAACTTTCTTCAGACTTTGTCAAAGTGACTGTATTTCCTTGTTAAAGTACAACTATAAATAATTTACAAGGGAATATTTCTATGTACATTAATAAATTAAAGGCTTTAGCTAACCATACAGAACTGCTTTCACTTTTCCAGCATTGTTTCTGGGACAATAGCCTTTTCCATCATTATTTTCTTAATAATGTTTATCTGTGCTCTCGCTCAGTATTTTATTAAATCCAAATAGCATTTGGTTAAGGTCCCACAGTCACCTATTTATGCCCTTGGAAATAGGAAAAAACTCAAATTTCTCAAGCATGACCAATTCTCTGGACCTAGTCATCTTTCAGTCTCATTCTGACTCAGGCCCTCTTCTTCTACTTCCCCTCCATCCTCTCTGCCTCTGACTTCTAACCTCTGATCCCAAATGAACCTGGCTCCTCTCCTTCCCTTTCTGGAAGAGCCCCCTCTTTGGGGGGCAGTCAGATGGAGTGACCTTTCCTGGTGTATATTCCTTTTTCTTCTTCTAATTTGTACAATTAAGAACTCAAAAATTTGCCATTTTTGGAAAAACCTCAGGTTTTAACCTTCCTGGTGAAATCACATGCACACTCATCATCACACCTGGGATGATTGCCAACAGCTCCTTTTCCCGAGACAATTGCCAACAGCTCTTTTACCTGGGATAATTGCCAGCAGCTCCTTTTAACATTGTCTACCTCTGAGAAATGAGAACACATTAGAGCGGAGGCTAAAAAGTCTATTCTAGCCTCAACTGTGAGTACACAGAAAGAAAGTCAGGAAATGTTACATAAGGTATTTCCCTCTTCTTGCCCAAATTGGGACCCTAACACTTCAGCAGGTCTAGGGCATTAGATAGCTATTACTGGACTCTATTAGCTGGTCTGTGGGGGAGTGGCCCAGAAACCTATCAATCTTTCTAAAACTGCCAAAATACATCAGGGTCCCAAGGAGTCTCCAGGGGCATTTCTTGGATGCCTTCAGAAGACTTTTCAAACCTATGCCCCATTCAATCCCTTGGCCCCTGAGAATGCTCAAGCTATCAATTTGGCATTTGTGGCTCAGGCAGTTCCAGACATCCGGAAAAAGTTGCACAAACCTGAGGGCTTTGCAGGAATGAATATTTCTCAGCTACTTGAAGTAGCCCCAAAAAGGTTTTTAATAACCAGGGTTCTGAGAAACAGAAGCAGGCAACACAAAAGGCAGTTAAAGCAGTCAGAAGTCAGACGAGATTATTAATAGCTGCCCTCCAAGCTCCCAACCTGACTCAAAACCACCATGCCGAAGAAAAGGGGAAACTAAAAAAGAGCAAAAGGTGACTGAGCTCTCCCCATTAGCTAAGAATCAATGTGCATATTACATAAAATTTGGCTACTGGTAAAAGAATTGTCGTTGTCACCCAAAAGTAGATGACTGCAAGCCAGTCCTGGTGTTGGCCTCTAGTGGGGGAACTGAAAATGATTCTGACTGAAGAGACCAGGGCTCCTTTTCCTTAGGCCCCCAAGAACCCATGGTAACTGCTGCTATCGGGGATCACCTGGCCCAACTTTTAGTAGACTCTGGGGTGAAACTGTCAGTCCTAAAGTCACCATTGGAATCTATGTCCAACAAACAGATCTCAGTTCAGGGGGCAAAAGGAACAATTACCAACTGCTAATTCATTTCTAGCCAAACTGTTGATTTAGGACAGAAATGGGTCACCCTCTCATTCCTTATAGCTCCAGACTGCCCTTTCCCTCTCATGGGCAAGGATTTGCTTCAAAAGTTAAGGGCCACTATTGAGTTTCTGCCTGACAAAACTGAAATGTTTATTGCCACTGCCTATCAGATGCTCTTAACTGTTCTGCTTTCTGAAGAATACCTCTTAACTTCTAATTCTCCCACTGAGAATGTCTCATCAAGTTTACTTCTACAGTTACAGCAGAAATTTCCTTCAGTCTAGGCAGAGACCAACATGCCAGAATTGGTGAAACATCACCCTCCGATCATGTCGGACAAATCCTGACTCAGAGGACACCAGTCAGCTAACTTGGACATGGTTGTCATAAGGGTTCAAAAATTCCCCAACACTTTTCAGGGAAGCCTTTCAACAGGACTTATCAGGATTCTGTACCCTACACCCTGACTGTACTTTGCTCCAGTATATAAATAATCTCCTGCTTGCAGCGGCAGACTTGGACACTTGTTTAAAAGGCACTAAGGCTTTGTTGCAGCTTCTCCAGGACTTAGGCTACCATGTATCAGCTAAAGCATAGCTCTGCTCAATAGAAGTTTCCTATCTGGGAGGCGTGCTGAAAAAGTGTAAGTGAACCCTGACCTCAGCCTGAAAAGAAGTCATTCTCCAAATCCTCGTGCCTACCTTGTAAAAACAGATATGGTAATTCCTGGGGAGGCAGGATAATGCCAGCTGTGAATTCCAGAATTTGCTGAGGTTGCCAAGCCTCTATACATAGTCACAGCAAGGAATTACTCCCTAAAATGGACTGTTACTGAGAAGCAAGTGTTCCAGCAGCTAAAAGCAGCTCTCACTCAAGTCCCAACTTTAGTCCTCCCAGATGTTACCAAGCCTTTTCATTTGTTTATTCATGAATAGCAGGGAATTGCAAAAAGAGTTCTTACCCAGAACCTATGACCCTGGAGATGATTGGTGGCTTACTTGTCCAAAAAATTAAATCCAGTGACCTCTGGACGACCATCCTGTCTTTAGGCCATCATCACTACTGCTGCACCGGTTAAAAAAGCAGATAAGCTGACTTTCAGCCAAAACCTGGCTCTAACTGTCCCCTACACTGTTGAGACTCTGCTCTGGGAAGCCTCTGACTGCTGAATGTCAAACGCTCATATCACCCAGCCTAGACTTTCTCTCTCACTCACAGCCTCAACCCAGCAACTCTATTACCTGGTAATAATCCAGAAACACCAGTTCATGTGGAGACATATTGGACATCTCTCAAGTCAGCTGACCTAACCTTCAGGACACTCCCTTAAGCCAGGCTGATGCAGACCTGTTCATGGATGGGAGCAGTTTGGTAATAGGGGGAGTCCACAAGGCTGGAGCAGCAGTAACCACGGTTTGTGACATAATCTGGTCACAGTCTTTGCCCAAAGGTACATGGAAAAAATCTTAACCTTTTAAAGGCTATATGGCTCCCCAAAGAGGTATCCATCATTCATTGCAGGGGACACCAAAAGTCAGACACTCCAGAAGCAACTGGAAATTGTTTGGCAGACTGGGTGGCTTGAGAAGCAGCAGAGATTCCAGTCAAGTCTCTAACTATCCTGCTAACTGAAACTTTTTCAGTTTCTTCTCTCCCACAGCAGCCCAGCTACACCCAAAGAGAAGAAGAAGAAGCGGACCTGGCAGGTGCTCACAAACAGCCTACAGGATGGGGGGTTAAAGGCTTTAAAACTGTTTTGCCTGCAGCCCTTGGACATACCTTGGTAAAACAACTATATTCTATTACTCACTTAGAAGGTACTAGAATGACTGAGTTGTTAAATTGTTATTATCATATCAATGACTTAAAAAAGTCTAACAGTCACAGCAGTCAAAATGTGCCCTGCCTGTGCCCGAATCAATGCAAAACAAGGCTCAAGGTCATCAGATGGTATCAGGGTTCATGGACTAAGCCCTGGTGAAAAATGAAAAATTGTTTTTATTGAAATAAAGCCCCATCAGGCAGGGTACAGCTATCTACTGGTGTTTGTAGATACTTTTTCTGGACAGGTAAAAGCTTTTGCCACAAAAAATAAAACCATACTTACGGTTGCAAGGTTTTTGTTAAATGAAGTAATTCCTAGGTTTGAGCTCCCTGCCTTTATTGGCTCTAATAATGGTACTGCCTTTGCCTCATTCATAGTTCAGCTGGTCAGTAAAGCACTAAACATTGACTGGAAATTACATTGTCCATACCAACCACAAAGCTCTGGAAGGTAGAATGCATGAATCAAACTTTAAAAAGTACTTTAACCAAATTAATAATAAAGAGTGGTGCAAAATAAATAAGCCTTTTGCCTCTGACTCTTCTCTGGGCCAGATGCATCCCATACAAGACTGGGTTTATTCCATATGAAATCATGTTTGGAAGACAGCTTTCTTATGTTATCCTGGTTGTGGGATCCCATTCTTGAAAAAAATCACTAATAAGTCTCTGCTAAAGTATCTTCAGTCTCTACAACAGATCTAGGATATTGTCTATACCAACGCCCGTGCCGCTTTGCCAACTCCATCCTCCACACTGTGTCATCTGTTCTAGCCTGGGAACTTGGTCTACATCAAAAAGTCCCAGAGAGAAGGACAAACTTCAGTCTGGAAGGGACCCTATGAAGTCATCCTCACACTCCAATGGCACTCAAAGTTGGTGAAGTACCGGCTTGAATTAATCACTCGTGAGTCAAGAAAGCCAAAGAAAACAATGTTGCTCCACCCTGCTCAGACATTTGGACCACAAAAAGAGACCCTAAAAATCCTCTCAAAATCACCCTTCAAGCCTGCTATCCTATTCCAACCACTCCAAGAGCTGACCAACCAATGCACAGCTGAAATGTGAAATTCTGACTGCCTGGAATAGACTGTCTCACTGGTTAATAATTCCCTGAATGTAGTGTTATCATCTCTTAACCCTTGTCTTATTCATCCCACTTGCCCTGGCTTTAGGCATAGACCTAGTGTCTGTAGCCCCCCACAGAACGAAAATGTGGTGAAAAGTCTGTTAATATTATCCTATCTCATCCATAAAATGCATTACTACCCTACTATGTTCTGGTATTTCCTCTTAATTTGCTTTCTCCCTCTTAAAATAACATACCAAAGACTGATAAGTCAATGCATTGACTCATGAACAAATGAAAGGGAGAATGAAATATCTATCTGCAAAACCTATAGCCTGTAATAGCTTGCATGACATAAGTAACCCCATTTTGTAATACATCTTCCATCTTAACCTAGAAACAGTCCCATTGTGTAACCTTCCCGTAATCACACCACATACCCACATTCTTTTTCCCCTTCGGTACTTGGAAACTCCCTAGTTGCAAAATCTGTAGCTATCCATAACCTTTCACAACCAAATATTCTGCCAAGAAAATGTAAATCAAACTGTAAAGCTTATATAATTTCTGCCTTTATAAGCTCCCTGCTCACTTTGTTCAGGGTCAAGAGATCTTTCTGGCACTAGCCACTCTCAACCACCAGCTATTAAAGGACTCATAATTTGGCTCTCTGCATGTTCCCGTCTCCTTTCTCACAATCTGGCTATAAAAAATTGCTACTTATTTTGCATACATTATTCATTATTTTGCAATATCAATTATTGAACTCTTCATTTCCAAGAAAAAAAATTATATTTAGCAGCAACTTTTGAAAGTAAAGTCAACTAATAAAGGTTTTATTTAACATACCTTTGCCTCAGTATTCTGTATTTATAAAAAATATGGTAATACATGGACTTTATTTCCTGGTAAATTAATTAAACATATAGGTTTCAATTAAAATGGCACTTAATTACTGCACATGTATAGTACAAGCCATACACAAAATGAGAACAAATTTTCTTGTTTTAAATGCTATTCTTTCTTTTATAAACAATGAACTTTATGTTGTCCTCTTTCTAATAACTATAAGTACATTTTTAAAAAGTAGAGACAGAATTCTGAACCAGAAAACACAATCTACAGAGTAAGAATATACCAATTACCTTCTGAATTTAATTTTGTGAACCCTCATTATTATATTGCTCTCAATGTGACTTTTGGTGCTTGTGAAGAGCAAATAAAAATGTTATAATATATTGTAAGTCACTGAGTCTGAGACTTTGATCTGATTATACTGTCTACAGATCTTTAAAAGTTTGTCTGAACAAGATACAAATCTAATCAAATCTAATCTGTGCAAGGAATTATTGAGTTTTCCAAATCCATTAAGAATCTTAAAGGTCATTGGTTGTGAACTAAGGAATAGTTAATGGGCATGTGTTGTGAACTAAGGCAAATTTAGTAATTTAATTTTGCTTTTAAAATGAGCAGGTTAGTGCTGTCTTCAAAGACATTGCTTTAGATGTTAACTAAGAAAGCTACAATAATAAGCATCATTGTATTAAAAGAGTACTGCAGAACGATTAGTAAATCTTCAATCTTTCAACTGAAAATGGACAATTGTAAACATACAGAGGCTACCCTCAATGATACAGTCAATACTAACTGCAATGGAACAGTCTGTGCATTTGACAGGAACCCGCAGAAGAATGCAAGAGGAGCAACATTAGAATGCAAAATTTTTGTAAATATTTAGAAAGCATAATATTAACTTGAACAACATTGGGCATCATCTTAAAGTGAGATGACTACTGAAGTCTCATTTTGTATCTTTGCCATAAGGAAATGATGATAGAAACCTAACTTATTTTGATAATACATAATCATTAATATTTAATAATTAGCTGTGTGGGGGAAAGGCAAGAAGTTAAGTCTAACTTTCTAAATTGTTCTAAGAGAATGGTGGTATAACTCACTAAATAAGGGGGAAAAAATCATAGTATTAAGGACCTTGTGCTTATTTGTTTATAAATTGAATGATTATCAGTTAAAAAACTGAAAACAATGAAAATAGCTTTAAAAGTGTGTGTTTATATGTTTGTGTATAACATGTGAAAAGAGAAAACATTAATCATAACAGATTCTAGTATTAATGGAAATTGTTGAGATAATGTACTCTTTCATGGCAATATAACTATGTAGGGGTGTTTTAAAAACTAATGAAAACTTGTTATTTTTCTGCATTACACATCAAATTTCACGCTAGAGTACAGATGTCATACATAAAACGTGATCACATGATGATAGGCACATCATTATCTTATGTCCACTGTGCATATGTTGCTTATGAGTGGGATCCCACTACCCAGTACTGATCTTTTTAAGTATGAAATACATCAGAATTTTCCTGTTAGTTTTCAATGGAAGATATCAGGCTAATAAGAGTTGAGTTAAGCAGGAATATACAGAAACATAAATATATATTTTTAGGTCATCATATAATAAGAATGTTTTGTGACTCTAAATGTCTCAAAATAGAGGCATTTATGACAAGTGACTCAGCTTTCAATGAAACAGTTTATCTCACAATGTGATAAGCACATGTATGGTAGACTAAGGAAATAATATAGCACTTGTTGTGGTGAGATACTCCTGAAACCTGAGCCAAAAGGCAGTTGAGATAATGAACATGGACTCATAAAAACAGCAGAGAAACTGACAATGGCCCAGATACCTGCAGAAACTCTGCTCCCAAGAAATCTGAGATTGATTGGCAATCTGAGAAATCTTGATTGGCAGTGGCTGCTGAAAGTTCTGCCATTAAAAGGATAGTCCCTGCTGTGCTGGTCTGCTTTTCAAGGGAAATCTGTCAGTCAGTATGCTGGTATCCCAAGCTATTCACCACGATTTGTTTCCCCCTCTGTTATTAATTCATATGTGTGCACTGAATATATCTGTGTAATTGTTGGCATGCAAAAGCAGAGTCAGCACAACTAGACTAATTTAAACCTAACAAGACAGAAATTTCTCCTTCTCTGTTTTAGAACTTTTGTGTTGCTATAAATGGAAGGCTGAGTAATATAAATATAAATATAAAGAGTTTTAATTGGGCCATGGTTCTGCAAGTTGTACAAGAAGCATGGTGACAATAACTGCTTCTTGTGAGGTCTTCAGTCTGCTTCCGTTATAGCTGAAGTGTGAGAAAGAAGTTGCCAACAAGCAGAGAGTCAAATTTGAGTCCTTTATTAGCCAGTGGTCAAGAGCAAGCTAGTTCCATAAAGAACTTCCAAACCCAAACAGAGTGAGCAGGGGGTTTATAGAGGCAAAACCCATAAAAGCTGTACAGTTATGATTACATTTTTGGCAGAACATTTGGTTGCAAAAGGGTACAGATAGCTATGGAATTTGCAGTTAGGGAGTTTCCAAGTACCGAGGGGGAACAAGAATGTAGGCTTGTGATAATGGGAAGGTTATGCAGGGGGATTATCTCTGGGTTAAAATGGAGGATTTGTGGCAAAATGGAGTTACTTATGTCAAGCAAGCTATTACAAACTATTATAGGTTTTTTTTATGCTATTACATTCCCCCCCCTTTATTTGTTCATGAGTCAATGTGTTGACTCATCAGTCATAGGTATGTTATTGTAGTGGAGTTTTATATACATGAGTTTTACAGAATTAATCCATTGTTTGATGAAATGAATAAACAAATTTATTATGTAGGGCCCTATGAGCAAACCAAGTAGGAGAAGTATGAGGGGTCTAACTAGACCAGTAACAAGAGATGTTAGCTATGGGTTCCAAATGAACAAGGTTTGGATTCAAGATTTATTATTTTCCCTGTCTTTTTGTCATTTGTCCAAATTTTCTTGGGCCCTCTGGAGAGTGTCTTTAATAACCCCTGATTTGCTGGTATAGAAGCAACAAGTTTCCCTGAGAGCTACACAGAGTCCTCCTTGGGATAGGAAAAGTAAGTCTAGGCTTCTATGATTTTGGAGGACAACTTCAGCTAGGGATTCTACCTGGTCGTGTAGTTGTCCATGGCAACCTGTAGGTTTCCTAGGTCAGCATTGATTTCTTGTGCAAGGTTAGATAGACTTGGTTCTCCATGAACCAGAGCAGCAATGTCAATTGCAACTGTTTCAGGTATACTTAGCCCAACTAAGGCAGGTACTAGCAAGGGAACTGTGCATTTTATGAGAAATTGGAAGACCAGGGGGATTGAGGGGTCCTTTGGGACTGCTATAAGCATAAACCTGAGGTAGCATATGAACCATATATAAGGTAGGCTGATTGACTAACATTTTGGTAGTAGCACATTTTGTAAGGCCTGTAAAACTAGCTAACCAGGTGCTGGGAGGGGTCACATAGGCCAAGATTTGGTCATGGTTATGATGAGAGATGAGTTACAAATATCAGAGAATGGAGAAGCTGTTAGATTGAAACCAGGAGTTGTAAAGCAGGAGGCTTTACCAATTACATCTTCTACAATAATGTGGACCATTTCCGGAGAGCAGTTAGTTCTCTGGATGATAGGAGGATCAACTCCTAGGCCCACATAGTAAGAGGGTTTTGGCATTAAGCAAAGCCAGCAATCTGAGGCCAACTGGGGCATAGTGGCATTAAGCAGATGGTGCTTATTATTTAACAGGAAAAAGACTAGGGGGTTGATGTGCCAGGTTTGGAAGCAGTTGAGGTGAACTCAGGAGCTATTGAGGTGAACCTGGAGTAGTGACTTGGTTGGCAGAAGGCAAAGGCTGAGGTGGAGGCTGGTGGTAACTGAACAAGGGATCCTTTAGCTCTGCCAATGGCCCTATTGGTTTGGCCACAGTTTTGCAGGCAAGTGTGCACCATCAGATAGTGAATAAGGCACCACAGTCATAACCATTCATGTAGAGTCATATACTCCAGGTATTTCCTGTATTTCAAGAATAATGGAGAGGATTAGGAAACTTTATGTATATAGGTCATTCTGGGCCAGCATCCAACCAAAGGGTGATTTCAGATGTGTCATTAGATTCCCCCACTGTAAGTTCCAATGGTGACATATTTCCAGTCTGGGCAAAAGAAGTCATTTTCCTGATTACAACAGTGGTTAGTTGGGTTACTGGAGCAGAGATAAAAATTTACATTCTTTACATAATTGGGGGTTGGCCACTGTGAGCATGATTTAGTGTAGTAAGGATTTTGTCTACCGTACAGGCTTCCAGATAGACATTATTTTTCTATTTGCAGAAGATCAGGAATGTTCAACTTAAACTGGACCAAAGGTGAATTGTTTCCAGTTTTGGAAAGCTAGGACCTTTTCTGATGTAAAACAGGTTAAGAATAAGGTGGAGGCTGTACAATAAGCCATTCCAAAAGAGGGAGAACAGATTAAGAGGCAACATCAGAACATGGTAGGTCAGTGATACATCCTATGCATGAGAGATAGGATAATATTAACGGAGACTTTTCACCACATTTTCATTCTGTGGGGGCTACAGAGATTAGGCCTATGCCTGAAGCCAGTCCAAGTGGGATGAATAAGGCAAGGGTTAAGGGGTGATAACAATACATTTAGGGAATTATTAACCAGCAAAACAGTCTATTCTGAGCAGTCAGAATCTCATGTGTCAGCTGTGCATTGGTTGGTCAGCCTGTGGTGCAGCTGAAGCAGGATGGTGGGCTCAGGTGATTTTGTGAAAGTTTTCAGTGTCCCTGGCTGTTGTCCAGTTGGCTGAGCAGGTTGGTGGAGCAACATCATTTTCCTTGGCTCTTTTGACTCACAAGTGATGAATCCAAGCTGGTATTCTGTCAACCTTGAGAGCAGTTGGTGTTGTGATGATGACAATGAAGGGTCTCTTTCTGGCAGGGGTCAGTCTTTTTTTCTGGAACTTTTTGACAAAGACTAAGTCCCCAGCCTGCAATGGATGACAAGCCATGGAAGACAGAGTCAGCAAGACAGCACGGACATTGGAATGAACAGCAGCCTGGACCTGTTGGAGGGACTAGAGATGCTTTAACAGATATTAATTAGTACTTTCTTCAAGAATGGGATCCTGTAACTGGGGTAATAGAGGAGGGGGGGTCTCCCAAACATGATTTCATATGGGGTAAACCCAGCTTTGTATGGAGGGCATTGGGCCTGGAGAAGAGCCAAAGGCAAAAGGTTTATCCTTTTTTCACCAGTTTCTATTATTAATTTAGTTAAAGTGGTTTTTAGAGTTCGGTTCATGTGTTCTACCTATCCAGACCTCTGTGGTCAGTAAGCACAACGTAATTTCTAGTCAATGTTTAGTGCTTTACTAATCAGTTGAATTATGGATGAGGTAAAGGCAGGGCCATTATCAGAGCCAATAGAGAGAGGAGCCCAAATTTAGGAATAATTTCATTTAATAAAAACTTGGTAACTGTGAAAGCAGTTTCATTTCTTATGGCAAAAGTTTCTACTCATTCAGAAAAAGTATCTATGAATACTAACAGAAAGGTGTATTCTGCATGAGGGGGCTTTACCTCAATAAAGTCTATTTCCCATTTTTCTTCAGGGCTTAACCCTCGGGACCTGATACCATCCGATGGCCTTGGGCCTTGTTTTGCATTGACTTGGTCACAGGCAGGGCACATTTCAGCTGCCATGGCAGATAGGCTTTTTAAGTCACTGATATGATAATAACGATTTAAGAACTTAGTCAATTTAGTACCTCCCAAGTGGGTGATGGAATGTAGTTGTTTTATCAAGGTATAACTGATGGCTGCAGGCAAAATAATTTCAGAGTCTTTAGCCCACTATCCTATAGGCTGTTTGTGAGCCCCTGCCAGGTCTGCTTGTTCCTCTTCTTTCTGAATATAGTTGGGCTGTGTTGGTAGAGAAGGAACTGGAAAAGTTTTAGTTAGCATAATAGTTAGGGGCTCAACTGGAAGTTCAGCTGCTTCTCAAGCTGTCCATTCTGCCAGGCAGTTTCTGGTTGCTTCTGGAATGTGCAATTTTTGGTGTCCCCTGTAGTGGACGATGGCTATTTCCTTGTGGAGCCATATAGCTTCTAGAAGGGCTAAATTTCTTCTTTGTTCTTTGTGCTCTTACCCACCATGGTAAGAAGCCCTTGTTCCTTGTAGATCATGCTTGGACATGGAGAATAGTGGAAACATACCTGCTGTCAGTATAAATATTTATCTGCTTCCCAGTTCCCCAGTGTAGGACGTGGGTCAAAGCAATTAACTCAGCCTTTTGAGCTGATGTGCCATTGGGCAAGAATTGTGACCAGAGTGCATCATGAGCCATGGTTACCACCACACTAGCCTCTATTACCAGATTGTTGCCATTCATGCATAGGTCAGTATCAGCCTGGCTTAAAGGAGTGTCCCAAAGATCAGGTTGGCTGGTTGGAGAGATGTCCAATACATCCTCACAGTCATGAATTGGTGTTTCTGGATTGTCATCAGGCAGTAGTGTTGCTGGGTTGAGGCTCTGAGTGGGAGAGAAAGTTACTTGAGACTGGTCAGGTAGGAGATTCTGATGTTGGGTGATACAAGCATTTGACATCCAATGGCCAGAGGCTCCCTGGAATAAACAGCATGGGAAATTGTTAGGGCCAGGTTTTGGCTGAAAGTCAGTTTATCTGTTTCCTTAACCAGTACAGCTATAGTGGCAATGGCCTGAAGACAGGAAGGTCATCCAGAGACCTCTGGGTTCAATCTTTTGGAAAAATAAGGCACTGGTTGCCTCCAGTATCCTAGGATCTGGGTAAGAGCCCCCTTTGTGATTCCCTATTGTTCATGAATAAGCAAGTGGAAAGGCTTGATAACATCTGGGAGGGCTAAGGTTGGGGCTTGGGTAAGAGCCATCTTTAACTGCTGGAATGTTTGTTCCTCAGTAGCAGTCCATTTTAGGGGCTGATCCCCTGCTGTGACCGTGTATAGTGGCTTGGCAATTTCAGCATATCCTGGTATCCACAGCCAGCAGTACCCTGCCACCCCCAGGAATTCTCATACCTGTTTTTTTGAAGTTGGTGTGGGGATCTAGAGAATGGCTTCTTTCCAGGCTATGGTTAGGGTTCCTTACCTTTTTTTAAAGCCAATATCCCAGATAGGAGACTTTGGTCAAGCAGAGCGGTGCCTTTTTACCTGATACACGTTAGCCCAAGTCTTGAAGGAGGTGTAACAGAGCCTTAGTACCTTTTAAACGTGTCTAAGTCTGCCACCACATACAGGACATCTACATACTGGATTAAAGTACATTACAGGTGCAAGGCATTTAACCCTGATAAGTCCTGTTGCAAGGCCTCCCCTAAAAGAGTTGGGGAGTTTTTGAACCCTTGGAGCAGCCAGGTCCAAGTCAGCTGATTAGTGTCTCTCGAGTCAGGATCTGTCCATTCGAAAGCAAAGATGGGTTGACTGACAAGGGACAAAGGAATAGAGAAGAAAACATCTTTTAAATCCAGCATAGGGTACACCTGATGCTTCTGGGGAAGCAGGCTGAGCAATGTGTACAGGTTGAGAACAGTAGGATGAATTGTCTCTACCCACTTATTGACCTCCCTTAAGTCCTGAACTGGACAATAGTCAGAAGTTCATGGTTTTTGTACTGGCAAGAAAGGAGTGCTCCATGCCAACTTGCATAGTGTTAAAATATTAGCTGCTGAGAGTCTTTTAATGTATGGAGCAATTTCTTTTTGGGCCTGTAAACTCATAGGGTATTGACCAACATGAACAGGGGTGGCTGATGCCAACAGACTCACCACGATCGGAGGGTGATGCTTTGCCAATCCTGGTGGGTTGATCTCCACCTATACTAAAGGAAACTCCTGCTGTAATTGTAGAAGTAAGCATGATGAGACAGTCTCAGTTGGAGAATTAGAAGAAGTTAGAAGGTATTCTTCAGAAAGTGGAACAGTTAAAAGCATCTGATAGGCAGTGGGAGCAAACATTTCAGTTTTGTCAGGTGAAACACAATGGCAGCTCTTAACTTTCAAAGCAAATTCCAATCCATGAGAGGGAACAGGCAGTCCAGAGCTATGAGGAATGAGTAGGTGACCTGTTTTTGTCCTAAATCAACAGTTCAATTAGAAGTAAATTTTCTGTTGGTAATTGCCCCCATTGCCCCCTGAACTGAGATATGTTTGCTTGGCACAGGTTCCAGTGGTGACTTTAGAACTGACAGTTCCATCCACATGTCCAACAAATGTTGGACCGGGTAGACCCTGATAGCAACAGTTACCATGGGCTCTTTGGGATCTAAGGAAAAAGAACCCTGGCCTCCTCAGTCCATGTCATTTTCAGTTCCCCCTGCAGAGAGCAGAACAAGGACTGTGTTGGGGTTGTCTGATCTTGGGTGAAGGTGATATTCTTTTTCCAGTGACAAATGCTCTGAAAAATGCACTTTGGTTCTTAGTTAATGGGGGGGGTGCTCAGTTCCCTTTTTTTCTTTCTTAGTTTCCTCTTTTTTTCTGGTGTGGTGGTTTTGAATTAGATTGGGGAGTTTGGAGGGCAGCTACCAATATTCTTGCCTGATGTCTGACTGTTTTATCTGCCTCTTGCATTGCCTGTTTCTGCTTCTCAGCATCACGGCTATTAAACACCTTTTGGGTGTATCAAATAGCTGAGAAGTATTTATTCCTGCAAAGCTCTCGAGCTTTTGTAACTTTTTTCAGATATCTGGAGCCGCTTGAGTCACAAATGTCAAATTGATAGCGTGAGCATTCTTAGGGAGCCAAGGGATTGAATGGAATATAGGTATGAAAAACCTCCTAAAATTGTTTAAAAAATGGCCCCAGAGATTCCTTGGGACCCTGGAGAATTTTGGTAGTTTTGGAAAGATTGATAGGTTTCTGAGCCACTCCCCTCAAACCAGCTAATAGAGTCTGGTTATAGGTATCTAATGCCCTGATCCCTGCCAATGTGTTAGGGTCCCAATCTGGGCAAGAAGAGGGAAACATCTCATCTAACATGTCTTGACTTTTTTCCTGTATACCCACAGTTGTGGGTAGAATAGATTTTTTAGCCTCAGGTCTGATGCGCTCTTACTCCTCAGAGGTAGATAGAGTTAAAAGGAGCTTCTAGCAATCATCCCAGGTGGGGTGATGAGTGCACATGACTGATTCCATTAGAGAAATCAGAGCCTGTGGCTTCTCTGAAAATGGTGTATTTTGGTATTTCCAGTTATATAGATCAGAGGTGGAGAAAGGAACATACACCAGGAACGGATGTTTGTTCCTACATGTCTCCTGCAGAGGAAAAACTTCCCAGAGGGGAAGGAGAGGGACCAGATCAGTCTGAGATCAGAGACAGGTAGACAAAGGGGGAGAAGGCAAAAGGGAAGTGGAGGAGGTGACAGTAGGTGAAGAAGCCTGAGAATTATAAGGCAGAGGATTAGAGTTAGAGATAGTCAGGTTCTCAAGGGAATCTTCAGTAGAAGGTAAAACAAGATACAATCCAGTGGAAGTAGGAGTTAGGATGAATGAAAAGGAGGAACACAGGCCAGAGACTTAGAAACAAGGATGTGACTTGGGATTTGAAGGGAACATGCCTTCAACCATGGGGGTGGATTTTGAACCAAGTTTAACCATTGGTCAATATAGGAAAACTGGCCAGTGTGACCAGGAGTCTCTGTAATGACCTTCCAAGCAAACTCAGTGACATGAACTTCCAGAGGCCCTGTGAAGAGTCATCCAACTTTAAACAAAGGCCTGTCAACTTTACAGAGGGTCTAGAGCCCACCCTTTGAAAGGCACACACCATAATCCTCAGCAAATCCAACAGAGAAATTATTTTATCATGCAGTCCTGAGGACTGGAGGGTTTAGAAATCTGAGACCCCATGTTGCTAAAAACCAGTAAAGGCAAATCAAAACTAAAATCAGAAAACCAGTAAAGGCAAATCAACACTGAAATCAGAAACTGAACCGGGACTCTAATCAGCCAATGTCTTGGTTTAATGAACAGAGTCCAAGGGACAGTCTTGTCAGATGTGGCTCCCTTTATGGCCACAAACAAAACAGATTCTTACTTCTTAGGAGAGTACAGATGGACTCAGGCTCTTTTTGAGGTAATGGGAGGACAGCGGTTGTTCCAGCTCCCTCTGAACCAGATGAGATTTTATGGGGGCCTGGAATGTCTTCAGGGGGTGCCTCCCCTATAACTTCTCCACCAAGATGGGGAGAGCTGAAGCAAGGCCACCTTCCAAATCTCGTTGGGGCCTCCAAATGTTATAGGTTAAGTGTGAGAAAGAAGTTGCCAACACACAGAGAGTCAAATTTGAGTCCGTTATCAGCCTGTGGTCAAGAGTAGGTTAGTGCCATAAAGAACTCTTGACCCTGAACAGAGTGAGCAAGGAGTTTATGAAGGCAAAACCCACAAAAGCTGTGCAGATATGATTACATTTTTGGCGGAATATTTGGTTGCAAAAGGGTACAGATAGCTACGGAATTTGCAATTAGGGAGTTTCTAAGCACTGGAGAGAACAAAAATGTGGGCTTGTGATTATAGAGGGTTACATGGGGGCGGGGGTCATCTCTGGTTTAAGATGGCAAACAAGCTATTACAGTCTATTATAGGTTTTTTATGCTATTACATTTCCACTCATGGCAGATGGCAAAGGGGAGCTGGAATGTGCAGAGGTCACGTAGTGAGTAAGAAAGCAAGAGAAAGGGAGAAGGTACCAGATTCTTGTTAACAACCGGTTTTCTCAGGAACTAAGAGTAAGAACTCACTCATTCAAACAAGAATGGCACTAAACAGTTTATGAAGGAGCCACCCCCAAGATCCAAACACCTCTCACCAGACTCTATCTCCAACAATCCTGGAGATCAAATTCAACAGTAGACTTGGCAGGACCAAACAAGCCATATCCAAACTATAGCATTCTCCTATACTCAACTAAAGAACGTTCTACTTAAAAATAATCCCCTGCTCCCCAAAAATGTAAGTACCTAGGCTCTCTTTCTCCAGGAATAGATGAAAAATATTCTCAAAGACAGAGATGTGCATTTTTAAACACACTGTTTCTGCTTTACATAAACATTTAGCTAATTTATTATCTACAACAGGAAGTTAAGATAATCTTACTTCAAAAATAGCAATCTTTAATAAAATTGGAATCCTTTAATCTAAACATATTATATATCAAAGTTATGACATAAAATCATAATATAAGATGTAAAAAAGACAGCTGTATTTTAGTAAAAGAAAACAAAGTATACAACTGCATTTTGGAATAAAAAATGACATGTGAAAAAAAATCATTTGAATTAAAACTCTGCTGTTTCTTTTAAATATTATATTTTTAAAATTCTGCCCACAATGAAATAAAATTAATGTTCAAAAGGAGTCCTAAATTTCATCATAGATGATATAGTGATTAAATAATGTACAATTTGATACTTTATGTAAAATCATTTTGCTGCAACTGTACATTTTAGAAATGATTTTAGAGGAGTAGTTGAAATTGAGTTAGTTACCTGTTGCTTTCCCATGAGATAGGGTTGGGTTAAGTAGAAATATATGGAAATACAAGGATAAGTTTTTAAGTCACTCCCTTCTTCTTCTCTGCTATGCACAGTGATAAAAAATAATCACTGAATCTGAAAATTTATATAGACTATAGGAGGCATTTACAGTTAATTAAATGTACTACTTAACCTAAGCATATTAATTATTTTAGGAATACTATTATACAGTATATCTAATATGATAATCTATACTCTAAATGTAATATTTTATTTATTTATTTGGTTTTATAAATAAATCTTTTAAACATGCATGCAATCTATATTTAGTTGCAAATCCAGGTTTTCTTCATCAATAAAGAATCTTATAAAAATGAGATTAACTGTGTGGTATTTCATGTTACATACATTCCATATTATTCTTAGCAATTCCTTTATTATTGATTAAATAAATTAATAGTCAATCGATTTTAAATTTGATTAAGTTATTGATTAAATTAGTTAATAATTTAAAATATATTTTCCTAGTATAAGGAGTTTTGCAATGAACTCATTTGAATATGCCCTTTTAATTGTATGATTGTCAATTTCATAGTGGTAGAACTAAAGGGTTATTTTTTAAAGGAATAGAAAGGTGTGCAATGGCTGGATGTTCTGAAAATTTGCAGAAAAAAGCAAGGATACGGATCTGTAGGCAGATCAGTTAGAGCTAGCAGCAGGGCAGTTACTGTTGGTAGCAGTAGAAAGTCATGTAATAACTTTAATGAAAAAGGCAGAGCCTAAGTACTGTCATTAGAGTCAGAGATTAATCTAAGGCATCACAAGTTAACAAAGCACATGTAGTAAAGCCAAAGATTGAATTTTTTTTTTTTGAGTTGGAGTCTCACTCTGTCACCCAGACTGGAGTGCAGTGGCCGCTCCCGGCCACCGCAGCCTCGACCTGCTGGGCTCCGGCAATCCTCCCACCTCAGCCTTCCAAGTAGCTGGAACTACAGGTGCGCGTTACCATGCCTGGTTCATTTTTATTTATTGTAGAGATGAGGTCTCACCAAGTTGCCCAGGCAAGTCTCGAACCCACAGGCTCAGGCAATCCACTCACCTCAGCCAAAGATTGAATTTTTATTTGCTTCTAGTAGAGAAAATAAGAGTTTAAATAATGGTTGATTATAGGATATATATAGCAAGTAAATTGATTTTTATTTCCTTAAATGTTGAAAAACTATGCATTGACCATATAAATAGAAGTTAAAGCAATGTTTCTCCAGCTATAATGTGCCTGAAAATCTTCCAAAAGCCTCGTCAAAACCTCATATTCTTAGTACATGACTTTTGAAGCTCCTACTTGAATTATCTGGAAAAGGGGTTAGATAATGAGCTAAAAAGTTCTAAAGCAAATGGTTAAGAGGTCATAATCTAATAAAACACTGTGACAAAAATTTATAAAACATAATCAACTTTGTTGATAATTGCAAGTTATAGAAAATATAATTGACCAGAACAGTGCATAAAGATGTTTAAGCCTTGGCTATCCACCCAAAAGTACCCTCAAGATTATTTTAATTGAAGATTAAGGTAAAAAAAAACACAAAAAACCTCAGTCTCTTTATATATAGCATTACAAACACAAATATATGAAAGAACAAAATATTATCCAGGAATAGAAAAATCTTTCACATAAGTTCTTCAGTATTAGTTGTCAAGGTTACATGTTTATAAAATGGTATTGTTCTAACACAAGCTATACATCAGGATATCTTCTTTATTCATGTACTTGATAGTTCCTATTACTGGAAGGCTCTTGACCAGTTTTCAAGGTATGCTAAAATAAGTAAAAATATAGTCCGAAAAGATTTTCAAGAACAAGATTCGAACATGACACAGATGTTTGAATTCTCAGACAGAATTAACAACAACAACAACAACAAAAACTATGCTTTAACTTGTAAAGAGATTTGTTGGAGAAAGTAAGTAAAATTCTAGAACACATGGATGTAAGCAGTTACATTTTTATTATAACTAAGATTTTTTAAACACTGCAATAATTTATATACTTTTAAAGACTGATCTTTTAATAAAGTAATAGATGCTATTTAGTCATTTAGAATTCTCTTACACATCATAAAATGAATTTCGCCAAAACCATGTTCTATTCCACAATATCAATTGGTGTCATAATAGTCTTTAAAGAATACTTTTTTTTTGAGTTGGAGTCTCACTCTTGTCACCCAGGCTGGAGTGCAGTGGCACACTCATGGCCACCACAACCTCGACCTGCTGGGCTTAAGCTGTCCTTCTGACTCAGTCTTCCAAGTAGCTGGAACTACAGACGCAGGCCACCATGCCCAGTTAGCTTTTGTGATTTATTGTAGTGACGAGGTCTCATGAAATTGCCCAGGCTGGTCTTGAGCTCTAGGGCTCAGGCAACCCTCTTGCCTTGGGCTCCCAAAATGCTGGGATTACAGAATGAGCCACCACGCCAGGTCCAAGAATACTTAAGAATATTTTTTGTTTTTCACTCTCCCCAAATTAACCTAACAATCTGAGTATCATGTATTGTTACACTATAAAAGTAGGCATGGTATTCTAGGTAAAGTAAATATACTCTTCAGCAGAAAACACAAGAACCCCAACATTCTCTGTGAGCATAGGCAAGGCAAAGACCCTCTGACAATGCTGTATTAAAGGCTATTAACGAAATGATTTATCCTGCTGGCTACTTATTTACTTCTTAAATTTTTTGAAGTAAAGAATTACAAAAGTGTAACTAAAATGTGTATTAAGGTCATAGTTTAAAATATGCATTCATAGCCATTAAGTCATTGATTTTCACATAAGATATAATAATTATATCTCCATGTTAAGCATAATAATTATATACTTTGCCCATCAAAAATTTGTGACAAAAACTTGAAACATAAAATATGATCATTAAGCAGGTAGTCAATGACAGAATTGCTCTTAAGTGTTTCTTTGCTATTAAATTCAGAACATTAATAATGATTACATGGTACAGTAGAAAATAATAAATATATCACTTCCATTGTACCTGTTACTGCAAGCATTGGATAATAACAATGTCCTAAATTTAACAGTATACAAAAGACAAGGTAAAATATTTTACTTTAGGGTTGGTGTAAATCTGATGACATGAATTCAAAAACACTTAATTTCTGAAAATATAAATTTTTTTCTGAATATATTGGCAAAGGTATTGATCAAGATTATATTTGAGCATGTGCTAAATTTCTTGCAAGGAAACTATCGCTAGCAATATTTGTATCAAAAAAATGAAAACAGGTTAAAAAATTAGTTTCCTAAAATTTTGTGACAGATTACACTTCCTCTAAAAGAATTTGAAAGTTTAACTTGCATCAGGTCATTATCAAACTGGTTATTTTCAATCTTTTCAGTTGTTGCCAATTTTTAGTAAATAAAATGTAAACTATTTTTAGTAAATAAAATGTAAACTATTTTTAGAGTTTTTTTATTATTATTTTATTTATTTATTTATTTATTTATTTATTTTTGAGTCGGAGTCTCACTCGGTCGCCCAGACTGGAGTGCAGCGGCCGCTCCCGGCCACCGCAGCCTCGACCCGCTGGGCTCCGGCGATCCTTCCGCCTCAGCCTTCCGAGTAGCTGGAACTACAAGTGTGTGCTACCACGCCCGGTTGGAGTTTTATTTTTTAAATTATAATGAGGTTGTTTCCCTTTATTGGAATTTGAACATACATAAAATCAAAATTAAAAAAAATATATTAGGATGTATTATTATGTATTCTTCATGATAAAATATATTATTTTATTCTCTATTCACCATATCCTATCCAGCATCTGTTATTTTTTGAATTATTGATGATGGCCATCCTGATTGAAGTTAGGTGGTGTCCCATGTAGTTTTAATTTAAATTTCTTTTATGACTAGTGAGGCTGAGCACTTTTTTTCATGTATCTGTTGGCTGCTCATACGTCTTTTTTTGAGAAATGTCTATTCATATTTTTTGACCACTTTGTAATGGCGCTGTTTGCTTGTTTATTTGCTTTTCTTTTTTTGCGTGTTTGAGTTCCTTGTAGGTCCTAGACGTTAGGCCTGTGTCAGACATACAGTTGGCAAGTCTATTTTCCCAGTCTGTGGGTTGTCTTCTTGCTCCCTTGATGGTTTCTTTGGCTTTGCAGAAGCTTGTCAGTTTGATGAGGTCCCACTTATGAATCTTATCTCTTATGACATGGGCACTTGGGGTTTTTATCAGAAATTGGTTGCCAGTTCCAATTTCCATAAGGGTGTCTCCTGCATTTTCTAAAGTTCTTATAGTTTGAGGATTTATGTTTAGGTATTTGATCTATTTAAGATGATTTTTGTATATGGAGATAGGTAGGAGTCTTGTTTTAGTCTTCTGCATGTAGTCAGTCAGTTTTTCCAGCACCATTTACTGAGTAGGTTCTTCTCTCCCCAGTGATTGGTGGTGGAGGCTTTGTTGAAGATGTGTTGGCTCAGAAATTGAGATTTTGTTTTTGGAATCTCATTCCTGCTCCATTGGCCTATATTCCTGTTTTTGTACCTATACCAGGCTGCTTTGATTACTGTATTTTAAAATAAAGTTTAAAGTCTGGAGGTGTGATACCTCCTGTTTTTTGTTTTTGTTTTTGTTTTTCCTGGATTGTTTTGGCTATTCACGGTCATCGTTTATGTTTCCATATGAATTCCTGTATTGTGGTTTCCAAGTCTGAGAAGAATGCTGCTGGTAATCTGATGGGTATTGCAATAAATCTGTAGATTGTCTTAGGTAGAATGGACATCTTAACAATGTTGATTATTCCGGTACATGACCATGAAATATTTTTCCACTTTTTTTGTGTCAGCTTTGATTTCTTTGAGCAGTGTTTTGCAGTTTTCATTTAAAGGTCTTTCACATCTATGGTTAGGAAGATGCCCAGGTATTTCTTTTATTTTTAATTTTGTGTGTGTGTGTGTGGCTATTGTGAATGAGATTGTGCTTTTTATTTGGGTTTCTGTTTGTTTATTTTTGGTGTATAGAAATGTGATTGTCTTTTGCATATTTATTTTATGCCCTGAAATTTTGACAAAGTCCTTTATCAGTGCAAGGAGTTTTTTGATAAATTCTCTTGGATTTTTGAGGTATAGAATCATGCTGTCTGAAAGAGGGGTAACTTGACTTCCTCTTTTCCTTTTTGGATAGCCCTGATCTCCTTCTCTTGTCTGATTGCTCTAGGTTTGGGTATCAATGTGATGTTAGCTTCTGAAATGATTTGGGAAGAGTTCTATCTTTCTCAAACCCCTGGAATACTTTGAATAGTTTTGGTATCAGTTCCTCCTTGTATGTTTTGTAGAATTCTTCTGGAAAGCCATCTGGTCCAGAGCTTTTTTTTTTTTTTTTGTAGGTAATTTTCTTATTACAGTCAATTTCCTGAATTCTGAAGTCTGTATTCTCAGTGTCAGATCTCCCAGGGGTCTGTGTGAGACCCATATTCTTCTTTTGGTTTTTCTTCATTTGTGTAGATTTTCCTCCCCCTCAATTTTTTTCCCTCTTCTTTAATTCTGTTGTTCAGGGATGGGGGGTTGCTTTTACTTCTGTTTGCTCAGTCTATTATTCTTCCTTATGTGGATCCTCTGGCTTTGCTCAATTATGAAGCTGGACTGTGGGTTGGGGACTGTACTTTTGCAGTTTTGGCATTTAATTGGGGGGAGGGAGCTGTGATTCAGAATATATGTGCAGATCCCAGTATCCACTGTCAGATGTGTTGGCACCCTGGAACCCACTTACCACTGCCTTACAATCTATCCATGCAATGGCGGTATAGATTCGCTCCCTCAAGGCAAAATAATGCATGAAAAAGGAAAAAAATGGGAAAGGGAAGGAGGTGGGACAAGAGGAAGGTGGAGAGAGAGTAGAGTAAGAGGGAAAACAGACAGACGTACCAACTTACAAATGAAAAGAGGTACAAAGGCAGAAAAGAGTAAAAAAATCTAAAATGTACAGACTCACACAAACACACAAACCTACAAAAACCTCCCTATTTATGTACTCTTCCCATACACATAGAGGAAAGCTAAAAAAAATCAATAAAATAACAGAAACAAAGCTAGTACGATAACATTATCGAAAACAGAAATAAAGAACAAAAAATGAAATTCAAAGCAAACAAACAAAAATCAGCAAAACAAACAGACCAACCCCCCCCAAAACAAAAAAAGGAACCACATTTGCTCTGAGGTCATTCCTCTAATTCCAACTTTCTTACAGCTCTGATCTCCAGTCCCTTCCCTCTGCTCTCAGCTCTCAGTGCAGGCTGATAGGATTGCTCTCAGCTTGGATCAGATGTCCAAGTCTCGCTTTTGCAGAGACTCTCACAGTCTGACCTGTCCTGTCACCATCTTGCCAGAAGTCCTGGTCCTGGCTTTTTCTAAGCTAGAATTAAAAATAAAATGTGGGCAATATATTATTATACTAGTCTAACTCTTCTAAAGTTTTACTAGATTTTATTTTTACTATTTTATATCCATTCTATATTTTCTGAAATAGTATGTGATCTTTCAGCACTTTTAATATCTACATGTTAAGATATTTACATATTTTTAAACATTTTGCAACCTACATATCTTCTTAATATTTACTTAATCTTTATATAAACACTTGTTTAAAAATTACATTTTTCCTTTAAATTTTGTATTTTATTTAAGTAAAGAATGCAAATAAAAATAACTGTCTTTCATTAATAAATTTAGGGGTCTGGCTTGGTGGCTCAGCCTGTAATCCCAGCACTTGAGGAGGCCAAGGCAAGTGGATTGCCTGAGCCTGCAGGTTGGAAACCAGTCCAGGCTACTTGGTGAGACATCGTTTCTACAATCAGAATAAAAAAATTAGCTGAGTGTGGTAGCATGCCCATTTAATTCTGGCTACTTGGAAGACTGAGGTGGAAGAATCGGCTAGAGCCCAGTTTGTTCACTGGGGTGGCCATGAGTATGCCACTGCACTCCAATCTGGGCAAAAGACCTAGACTCCCACTCAAAAAAATTAAATTAAATAAATAAAATAGGATCCTATTTCACGATTATTTAATTTTTTTATCAATATAACTAGTTTTACTAAACAAATATCCTTATAGAGGTAATTTAATTTACTGTTTACAAGCAGTGCATCTGGCATTGAATTGCCTCTAGTAATGACCTTTATTAGTTGTGTGAATTTTGACGAGTAAATTTACCACTTTATGGTTCAGATTTCTCATCTGCACATTAGAATAATAACGGTAACCACAAAATAGGATTTTCATGAGAATTTTATTGAAAAATTCTGGTACATTAATAGAAAGTGGCTCTCAGCCTGTGGTCCTCAACACTAAATGTATTAAAAATTATCTGGGATTATTTTGAAAAATGTAAGTCCTATTTACCTCCTGAATCAGAGTTTCTGTGCAGGAAAGGGCAAGCAGTGACAGGGCACACCAGTATGCATATTTTCAAAAGTAACTTCCCATGTGATTCTCCTATACACTTGAATTTGAGAACTACTACCTCAAAAGAATTTCTATGAGAGTGTTAATTATTATCACCTACTGTTTACACAGCTTTATACTTGGCATGTTGGGATATAAATCAATATATAAGGTACAGACTGACCAAAACTTCTATTACTGGAAAACTCATAACCGGTGGTCAACAAAAATTACAAGGTATGCTAAAACAAGTATCCATATAGTCTGAAGAGATGTCAGAACCACACTCCACATGACACTGAGGTTGGAATTATTAGACAGAATTTTTTAAAAAATAAAGCTATTATTAATATGTGAACAAATTTTCTACTAATTTGGGAATTGGACTGTACTTGTCTTTCCTGCTCCCTTAGGTGCAACATGAGACTGTTTACTGGAGATCCCTCCTTTTCTTAATATGTGCATGCAATGCATGCATTTCCCTCTCAACACTGTTTGCATCATGTACCATAGGTTCTGGCATTTTTTTTGTTTGTTTGTTTTCATGTTTCTAGGAATCTTTTTATTTCTCCTTTGATTTCTGTGTTAACCAAAAATTAATTCAGAAACATGTTGTTTAATTTCCTTGTATTTGCTTGTTTTGGTGGGTTTCTGTTGGTGATGATGTTTATTTTTATTCCACTGTCATCTGAGTGGGTGTAATTTCAAACTTTTTAAGTTTTTTCACACTTGATTTATATCTGAGTATGTGGTTGATTCTGGAGTATGTTCCATGTGCTGATAAGAAAGTATAATCTGTGATTGTTGAATGAAGTGTTCCATAGATGTATATTATATCCAATTTTTTGCGTGTTGAGTTAAGGTTTTATATTTTCTTATTAGTTTTTACCTTGATAATCTATCTAAAGCTCTTAGCAGGGTATTAAAGTCTCCAAATATAACTGTATGGCTATTATGAACTCTGTTAGTTTAATTAGCATTTTTAAGAAATAGATCTGTGTGCTCTTATGTTTAGTGCATATGTATTCAAGATGGATATTTCTGGCTGGTGAATTAAGCCTTTTATCATGATGTAGAGCCTTTTAAAACATTTATTTGCTTAAAGTCTGTTTTGTCTGATATAAGAATAACTATTCCTGCTCTTTTGTGTTTTTCATTTTCTTGGAAGATCTTTCTCCAGCCCTTTAGTTTGAGCCTGTAGGTAAGATTTGCATTGAGATGGGTTTCCTGAAGACAGCAAGAAGGATGGGTCATGTTTCTTTATCTAATTTGCTACTCTAAGCCTTTTGAGTAGCACATTCACTTTGTTCATGCTTAAGTTTACTATTAACATGTGAAGATTTGTTCATGTCACATTGCTTTTAAGAGGCTGCTTTGCTTTGCAGTTTTTGTGGTTGACATTTATGTTCTTTAAACTTTGTGCTTGCCTATGCCTTTGTGCTTTTTTTTTCATTTGTGTGCTTAGAACTTTCTTAAGCATCTTCTGAGGGACTGGTCTGGAAGTTGCATATTCTCTTAGGAACTGGATGTCTGGGATAGATTTTAATTCTTATTAGTTGATTATGGTTAACTGGGTGGGCTGGGAAATTCTTGATTGGTGTTGCTTTTCTTCGAGAATAATAAAGATGGGGCACCAGTCCACTCTGGCTTGTAAAGCTTCCACTGAAAAATCTGCTGCTATTCTAATTAGTTTGTCCTGGTAAGTGGTTGTCCCTTCTCTCTAGCTGTCTTTGAGATTTTTTTTCTTGCATGTGAACCTTGGCAAGATAGAGTATTATGTGCCTTGGGAATGGTTTTTCTCATGTAATACCTCACAGAAGTTCTCTGAATCTCTTGTTTCTGCTGGACCACCTTTTCAGAGAGATAGGACAAATTTTCTTTGATGACATCTTGGAAGGCTTGTTTCAGGGTGCTCTAAGTCCTCCCCTCCCCAGAGGGATGACAATAAAGATTTGGTCTCATTATATAATCACTAATCTCATGTAGACTTTTCTCATTCTTCTTAAGCCATTTTTTCTTGTTTTTGTCAGTCTGGATTATTTCAATGGTTCAGTCTTTGGCTCAGAGAATCTTTCTTCTGTCTAGTCAATTCTGCTATTAGGCTTACTATTTTGTTTCAAAATTCTAGGAAAGAATTCTTTATTTCCAGTTCAGTTTGGTCATTTCTTACAATGACCAGCTCAGCTTTCACTTTCTGAACTGTTTTAGTGTCCTAGGTATTTTGTGTGTTTACTTTCTCATGAATCTTTTTTTAGTGTTTTTGCCATCTGTTTCTACTTAGGGAAGCTCTCTTTGTCCATCAATATAAGAAGCATGTAGGAGTGAAAGCTTGGGCTATCTATCTCTTGGAGAGAAGAAAAGCTGTCATTTTTATCCACCTTTTTGGCATCCAAAGGTGATATCTCAATTTAATATCAGGTTGCATCTAGGAGTGTTTGGGTCTTAAAACTGTCCACCCCCCAAGTCCCCAGATATGTCTAATAGACCTTAGCTTGGATTTTCAGGTCAATCCTCAAATCCCTATGTCCACTCCTCCATAAAGTTTTCTTTGCTAAGAGCTGCGTTTATCTGATGTGTTCAGTTGAGCCTTCAATCAAGATATGTGTAAGATATGTCTTTAATAATATGTTGTCTACAATGAACCTTTTTAAATATAATGGTTCAGATAGATTGCAAATTAAAAAGATGAAAAAAGATGCACCATGCTGTTATGAACTGAATTTTTGTGTCTTACAACATTTATAGGTTGAATTTATAGCCCTAAGTGTGATTGTGTCTGAAAATAGGGCCTAAAAGGAAGTAATTAAGGTTAAGTGAGACCACAAGAGTGGGACCCTAATTGGTGTTATTATGAAAGAGATATTTTTCACTTTCACTAAGGACAAGATATGTGAGGCAAAGCAAGAAAGTGGCCATTTAAAGCCTTTGGAGCCCTTATCAGAAAGTAAATTGGCCAACATCATCATAGACTTCTTGCCTTCAAAAGTGTGATAAAATAAACTTATGTTCCTTAAGTAGCCAGTTTGTGTTATTTTATTGTAGTGTCCTAAGCAGATTAAAACACGTGTACACACTAATTAAAATATATTAGTCAGACAAAGCAGATTTCAGGACAATAAAATGTATCGAGTATAAAGGGCATTACATGATAATAAAGGGATCAATTTTCTAAGAATATAAAACTACCTTTAGCATGTATACACCTAACAATAACACAACAAATACCTGAGACTAAAACTGATAGAACTGCAAGAAGTGAGTGTTGTCTGGGTAATGGTGTTTTCTTAGCTGTATTTTTAGTCACATACAATTTTTCAATAAGTAGTAAACAATATGAACTGTAAAGATAGATAATAATGTTTCAGCAAATAGTAAATTTGTTATCAAATATAATATTTGTTCCATCTGAAAATCTCCACAGTAGCATAAATTAAGAAACAATAAAAGTTGCAATACAAAAAGTCCACCTGAAATGACTTATATCACTAAAAATGCATAAGATTGTTCCCTGATAGGTTATGCTGAAATTACTGTGTGACATCGCTAGAGAATAATTCTTTATTAACTTCAAGACACACACTCTCTCTCTCTCTCTCTCTGTGTGTGTGTGTGTGTGTGTGTGTGTGTGTGTGTGTGTGTATACACATATGCCTATATATGTCAGTATAGTAATACTAATGAGCTGTTACTTTTAAAAATATATCCATGATTGCATCAAGATCCAAATCTAAGAAACATTAATTATAAGAAATGCAGAAAAATTTCAGAGTTAGTTTTAAGCTTTCTATACCTTTTTATTTGCAATATATTTTAATTTATGCTTATACATTTTAAAAAGTTTAATTTAAAAACACCTTTTGACTATTTATCCCTCTCTCTCTCTCCCACGAAAAAAAAATGTTTAAAAAGCAAAAACAACAACAACAAACATTCTTTTTCCTGACTTTCAGGATCTATTTGTTTTTCTTATACAAATAGAAATACCTTTTCCATACAAATAGAAACACCTTATACAAATAGAATACCTTTTGATATGGTAAATCTTGTTAGCATCCTTGATACTTATTTTTTGTGTCTTTGCTCATTATTCTTGTCATTAAAATAAAAGGCATTGACCTTGCAGGAGCTTCTGAGCAGACGAAGTGTCTCCTTCTTAGCAGGTGAGAAGGTTGGTAAGAATAGTGGGAAGGAGGGTGAAGAGGGAAAGATGGGTGGCACAATAGCAAAGTCACATGCAACTTTTTAATTATTTAAAATTGGGGGCAAGTTTAGTAATCATTTTACAAGAAAAGAAAATAAGGCACATTTTGTTGAGCTGGAGCCATAATGCCTCCTAACTTCTTCTCATACTATGAAAGAGGTTATATTTTGTGTTTTTATAAAGAAAATATGAATAATAACTTTTTACAAAGAAAATTATTCCAAAAGTTATTGCTGGGCTTCCATACCTATATGCAAATTATTCTAAACATGTTTGTGTGAGGCTGAGAGGGCAAGAAATAATGTCAAACAGCATACTTCCGAAGTATTTTATTTTATTCCAATCAATCAAATAATTCAACCCTTTTCTTCTTCCCTCTGACCATATTCAATACCCTTCTCTTCTTATTCTTTTTTTTTTTTTTGAGTTGGAATCTCACTCTGTCTCCCAGACTGGAGTGCAGCAGCCACTCCTGGCCACCGCAGCCTTGACCTGCTTGGCTCCGGCGATCCTTCCACCTCAGCCTTCCAAGTACCTGGAAATACAGGTGCGCGCTACCACGCCCAGCTAATTTTTTGATTTATTGTAGAGATGAGGTCTCGCCAAGTTGCCCAGGCGGGTCTCGAAACTGAGGGCTCAAGCAATCCACTCACCTCAGCCTCGCAAAGTGAGGGATTACAGGCTGAGCAACTGAGCCTGGCTTCTTCTTATTCTTACCTTAAATTACTTTCAATACATTTTCTGGCTTGTCAAACTTTAAATCTTGAAGGAAGAATTTAGATGTATTTGCTTACAAATAGCTCTGAAATAAATTCCTGTTTGTAGAATTCTATCATCTGTTTGTCCTCAATGTTCTGAGGTAAACTATGTCCTTAACATTACTTTCTAATTCTCTAATTCTGTAAATTGATAAAGAACATATGAAATTTTGGATTCAGGACACAGTATGCTAACTACAGCTTCGTACTATAGAATTATAATCCTGTAGTAATATTCTTCAGGGGAAGTTGTGTTGTTCAAAAGTTTTCTGGTATTTATTGGTGCTCTTACTAAATGCAGGGCCCATTTTCTTTTCCTGCTAGTCCGAAGTAGACCTATCTTCTGAATTTAACAACCACAGGGGAAAAGCATTTTTCTATTTACTCTTCACATCAGGAGAAACATGATAAGCTTTATTTACATCACATGCCTAACTCTAAATCAGATCCAATTCTAAACTGGAAGCCTTAGCACTCATTGAATATTTCTACTAATTGTGATCATCAAGGAATAATTTTATGCATCTACCTTTTTTATTTTATCATAACTCAAATGTTATATGTAAAATTATACATAAAAATAATAAATTACTATGGTTTTGCATTGTTCAATTAGGCCTTTGTTAATTGTGCTCTGTTTCCTTTGTCTTTATTTTTTATATTTTTTATATATTTTTTATTTTAAAGTTGTGGGGTACAGCTAAGGGTTAGGTATACAAATATTCATTGTGTAGGTACCCTTGTTGATGAGTGTGCCCCCCTTTTCCCAGACAAATATTGACTACCGTTAATCCCACCTCCCTCCCCCTCCCTTCCCCTTCCCAGTTTCGTACCACTATCAATCTTTTTCTTAGTATTACAGAAGTTGTTCAAGGTCCACTTATGAGTGAGAACATGTGATACTCAGATCTTTGTTTCTGTGAGAGGTCACTCAGTATTATAGACTCTAATTCCATTCAGGTTGCTACAAAGTTCATGATTTTGTTCTTTTTTACGGCTGTATCATATTCCATTGTGTAAATGGACCACATTTTTTAGATCCAATCCTCTTTTGATGGCCAGCATGGTTTGTTCCATGATCTTGCTGTTGTGAACAATGGTGTGATAAACATACGTGTACAGGTATCTTTTATAGAGAGTGATTTAAATTCTTCAAGGTATATTCCCAGTAGGGGGATTGTGGGGTCATATGGAAGGTCAATTTTTAGAGCTTTTAGGAATCACTACACTGATTTCCACAGAGGCTGCACTAGTTTACACTCCCACTAACAGTGTAGGAGTGTTCACTTTTTGCCACAACCTCTCCAGCATCTGTTATTTTTTGAGTTATTGATAAGGACCATTCTGACTGGAGTTATGTGGTATTTCAGTGTAGTTTTAATTTGCATCTCCTTGATGACGAGTGAGGTTAAACATTTCTTCATATATCTGTTGGCTGCTCATATGTCTTCTTTTGAGAAGTGTTTGTTCATGTCTTTTGCCCACTTTGTAATGGAGTTGTTTTTTTCTTTTCAGCACATTTGTGTTTCTTGTAGATCCTTGATGTTAGGCCTTTGTCAGACATGGAGTTGGCAAAGACTTTTCCCAGTCTGTGGGCTGTCTCCGTGCTCCCTTGTTGGTTTCTCTGACTTTGAAGAAGCTTGTCAGTTTAATGAGATCCCACTTGTCTATCTTATCTGTTGTGGCCTGGGCACTTCAGGTTTTACTCAGGAATTGGATGCCAGTTCCAACTCCATAAGGGTGTATCCTGCATTTTCTGAAGTTCTTATGGTTTGAGGTTTTACGTTTAGGTCTCTGATCCATTTAGAGTTAATTTTATGTATGGGGATTGATAGGGGTATTCTTTGAATCTTCTGCATGTGGTCATCCAGTTTTCCCAGCACCATTTACTGAATAGGTTCTCCTCTCCCCAGTGGTGGGTGGAGGAGGCTTTACCAAAGATGAGTTGGTTGAGAAATTGAGGTTTTGCTTCTGGAATCTCAATTCTATTCCATTGGTCTATATATCTGTTCTTGTACCAATACCAGGCTGTTTTGATTATTGTAGCTTATAGTAAAGTTTAAAGTCTGGTAGTGTAGGACCTTCTGCTTCATTTTGTTTGTTTGTTTGTTTTTTGAAGTTGGAGTCTCACTCTATCGCCCAGACTGGAGTGCAGTGGCCGCTTCCGCCACCGCAGCTTCGACCTGCTGGGCTCCGGCGATCCTTCCGCCTCAGCCTTCCGAGTAGCCGGAATTACAGGCGTGCGCTACCTGACCGGCTGATTTTTTGATTTATTGTAGAGATGAGGTCTCGCTGCCCAGGCGGGTCTCGAACCCGCGGGCTCAGGCAATCCACTCACCTCAGCCTCCCAAAGGCGCGGGATTACAGGCTGAGCCACCGAGCCCGGCTGTTTGTTTGTTTTTTACTGAGGAATGTTCTGGCTATTCTTGGTCATTTGTGTTTCCATATGAATTCCTGTATTGTTTTTTCCAGATCGGAGAAGAATATTGCTGGTAATTTCATGGGTATTGCATTAAATCTGTAGATTGCCTTAGGGAAGATGGACATCTTCACAATGTTGATTCTTCTAATCCATGAGCATGATATATTTTTCCACTTGTTTGTGTCATCATCTTTGATTTCTTTGCACAGTGTGTTGCAATTTTCATTGTAAAGGTCTTTCACGTCTCTGGTTAGGAAAATGCTGAGGTATTTCATTTTTTTTTGTGGTTATTGTGAGTGGGATTATGTTTTTATTTGGGTTTCTGTTTATTATTGGTGAAAAGAAATGCAATTGTCTTTTGCACATTTATTTTACACCCTGAGACTTTGCCAAAGTCCTTTATCAGTGAAAGGAGTTTTCTGACAGATTCTCTTGGGTTTTCAAGGTATATAATCATGTCGTCTACAAAGAGAGATAACTTGACTTTCTCTTTTCCCATTTGGATACCCCTGATCTCCTTCTCTTTTCTGATTGTTCTAGCCAGGACTTCCAATACTATATTGAACAGGAGGGGTGAGAGTGAGCATCCTTGCCTTGTTCCAGTTTTCAGGGGAAATGTTTCCAATTTTTGTCGGTTTAGGAGCATGCTGGCTGTGGGTTTCTTGTAGATGGCTTTTACTATTTGGAGGTATGTGCCTAGATATTCGAGGGTTTTTATCAAGAATGGGTGCTGGATTTGATCAAAAGATTTTTATGCATCTAATGATATAATCATGTGGTTATTATTTTGATGTCTATTGATGTATTTAATTACATTTATGTTCTTATGAATGTTGAACCAGCTTTGCATCCCAGGTGTGACGGCTACTTGGTCATGATGGATGATTTTTGAGATGTGTTGTTGAATCCGGTTTGCTAGGATCTTGTTGAGAATTTTAGCATCTATATTCATCAAAGATATTGGCCTACAGTTCTCTTTCTTTGTTGGGTCTTTACCTGGCTTGAGTATCAATGTGATGTTAGCTTCATAAAATGATTTGGGGAGAGTTCCATCTTTCTCAATCACATGGGATACTTTCAGTGGGATTGGTATCAGTTCCTCCTTAAATGTCTTATAGAATTCTGCTGGAAAGCCATCTGGTCCAGTGATTTTTTTTTGTAGGTAGTTTTCTTATTATAAGGTCAATTTCCTTGATTGTTATTGGTTTATTTAGAGTCTTGATTTCTTCCTGTTTCAACCTAGACAGGTTGTGTGATATCAGAAAGTTCTCCATTTCCTTAAGGTTTTCAAGTTTGTTTCCATACAAGTGTACATAGTAGTCTCTAATGATCTTTTGTATTTCTTCAGGGTCAGATGTCACTTCATCTTTTGTGTTTCTGATCATGTTTATTTGGACTTTTTCTCTCTTTTTCTTGCTCAGTCTAGCTAGGGGATCATCGATCTTGTTTATCCTTTCAAAGAACCAGCTTTTTGTTTTGTTGATATTCTGTATTATCTTTCTGTCTTCTATGTCTCGGATTTGGGCTTTTATTTTGGTTATCTGGATTCTTCTGCTGAAGTTAGGGTTTTGGTAGTCTTACTTTTCCAGCTTCCTTAGGTGACTTGTTAAACTGTTAATTTGTGATCCTTCCATTTTCTTCATATGCATTTGTAGAGATATGAAATCCCTCTTACTACAGCTTTCAGGGCATTCCAGAGATTTTGGTAAGATATTTCTTCATTTTCATTTGTTTCCAGGTATCTTTTGATCTCTGTTTCGATTTCATTACTGGCCCAGGAGTTGTTTAGCATCATGCTACTTAGTGTCCATGTCTTTGTGGGTTTTAGGGAAACCTTGTTGGTGTTGATGGTCATTTTTATTCCACTGTATTCCGAGAAGCTGCATGGCAAGATTTTGATCTTTCGAAATTTGTTTATGCTTGATTTATGGCCAAGTATGTGGTTGATCTTAGAGTATGTTCCATGCGGTGAAGAGTAGAATGTATATTCTGTGGTCATTGGGTGGAGTGTGCTGTAGGTATCAATTAAGCCTATTTGGTCAAGAGTCACATTGAGGTTCTGGATCTCATTGCTGTTTTTTTGACCTGATGATCTGTCTAGGGTTGTGAGTGGGTATTAAAGACCCCTGCTATGACAGTGTTAGAGTCAATATTGTTTTTGAGTTTACCTAGCAGCTGCTTTATGAAAGTTGGCACTCCTGTGTTGGGTGCATATATGTTTAGGATGGATATTTCTTATTGATGGATTGAACCTTTTATTATTATGTAGTGCCCTTCTGTATCTTTTTAAAATTTTTGATAGCTTAAAGGGTATTTTGTCAGAGTGAGAGCACGGCTCCTCCTTTCTTTTGTGCTCCATTCACCTGAAGTTTTGTTTCCAATCCTCATACTTTGAGTCTGTGAGTGTTCTTTCTAGTGAGATGAGTCTCTTGAAGGCAATATATTGTTGCCTGGTGATATTTTATCCATTTTGCCATTCCATGTCTTTTCAGTGGTACACTTAGTCTATTCACATTCAGGCTAATTATTGAAATGTGAGAGTTGATCCCTATCATGATTTTCTTATAGAGTTGTTGTTTTTGTTCCTGTTTGTTTGTTGTCTTTCTTTTGGTTTTGGGTTGGTTCATGTGTTTTTAATCTTTTCCCTGTACTCCTGTGAAGAATGTTGTTGTTCTTTCTTCCTTTTCTTCTGTGTTTAATAGTTTCTTAAGTGTTTCTTGTGGAGGGAGTCTGGTGGCAGTGTAAGTTCTTAGGGGTTGGATATCTGGGAAAGATTTTAATTCTCCCTCACTGATGAAGCTTGTCTTGGCTGGGTAGGGTGTACTTGGTTGAAATTGTTTATCTTTTAGAACTTTGAAGATAGGGCTCCAAGCTCTTCTAGCCTGAAGTGTTTCTGTAGATAAATCTGCTGCTATTCTAATTAGTCTTCCTTGGTAGCTAATGTGACCTTTTTCTCTTGCTGCGTTTAGAATTTTTTCTTTTATACCTACTTTGTTTAGGTGAATTATTATGTGTCTGAGAGTTGGACTTCTTATTTATTGTCTTGCAGGGGTCTCTGAATCTCTTGTGTTTGAATTTTCACATCACTCATGAGATGAGGAAAGTTTCTTGAATAATTCCATGGAATGTTTGCTCCAGGGTGGTCTCTGTCTCTCTTTCTGCCTCAGGAAGTCCAATTACTCTTAGCTTCAGTCTCTTGAAGTAATCACTCATCTTTTGAGGGCTTTATTCTGTCTTTTTAAGCTTCTTTTCTATGTTTTTGACAGTTTGGGTTAGTTCTTTATTTTGGCCCTCAAGTTTTGAGATTCTTTCTTCTGCCTGGCTAATTCTGCTTTCCATACTTATCAGTCTATTATTTATTTCATTCACAGTATTCTTTTTTTTTTTTTGAGTTGGAGTCTCGCTCTGTTGCCCAGACTAGAGTGCAGTGGCCACTCCCAGCCACTGCAGCCTTGACCTGCTGGGCTCTGGCGATTCATCTGCCTCAGCCTTCCAAGTAGCCAGAATTACAGGCATGCACTACCACACCCATCTGATTTTTTGATTTATTGTAGAGATGAGGTCTCGCCACCCAGGTAAGTCTCAAACCCGCAAGCTCAGGCAATCCACTCACCTCAGCCTCCCAAAGACGCGGGATTGCAGGCTGAGCCACTGAGCCTGGCTTCATTCACAGTATTCTTTACTACTTTATCTCAGTTATCAATTCCTTCCTAGTCTCCATCGTCTCTCCTCAATACTTTTAATCTCTGCATTAATGTCTTGATTTCTGTGTTTGTAGTTTGAGACCAGTCATTCTGGGCTCTTCATTGTTTACATTCTGAAGTCAGTTTTCTCCATGTCTGACCTCCTGGGGGTCTGTGAGAGACCCGTATTCTTCTTTTGGTTTTTCTTCATTTGTGTAGATTTTTCTCTCCCCCTTTCCCTCCCCTTCTTTAATTCTGCTTTTCATGGAAGGTGGGTTGCTTTTACTTCTTTTTGTTCAATCTCCTAGTCTTCCTTATGGGGGTCCTTTGGCTTTGTTCACTTTTGAGGCTGAACTGTGGGTTGAGGGCTGTACCTTTTGCAGTTTTGATGTTTAATTGAGGGAGAAGCTGTGATTCAGAATCTATCTTCAGATCCCAGTATCCACCAACAGGTTTATGGGCACCCTGGAACCCACTTCCCACTGCCTTACAATCTGTCCATGCAGTGGGGTTTAGGTTTGCTCCCTGGAACAAAAGGATGTAAGATAAAAGAAAATAATGGAAGGGTGGATCAAGAGGAATTTGGAGAAAGAGAAGAGTAAGAGGGAAAACAGACATACATACCAACTAATGAATGAAAAGAGACACAAGGCCAGAAAAGAGTAAAAAACAAACAATAAACAAAATTCCCTAAAGCATGTCAGTAAATCACACAAAGACAGTCCAGTAAAATCATGCCTTTTGATGTGTTTTTCCCCAAGACAAACAGGTAGTCTAAATCAAAACGCAAACAAAAGTGAACAAAACAAACAGCCAAAACAAAATAAAAATCAAAATAAGAAACCAGACTAGCTCTGGAGTCTTTCCTGAGTGTCTAAAGTCTCTTCAGCTCTGATCTCTAGCCCCTCCCCTTTGCTCTCATTACAAGCAGATAGACTTACTCATAGATTGGGTCAGTTCCCTTGACTTGCTGCCTTGCTGCCTGAGGACTGGGTTGTTTGTGTCTGATTCAGCGTAGGGGAGGGGCTTCTGTCTCCTGCTTTGGCAGGTTCCCTTAGAAACAAGGTGGAGGCTGCTCGGAGATGGGTGTGGCAATGTGAACCTCTGCCTGGAAAATGGTGGTGGTGGGCGCCTCCTCTTTCACCAATCCTTTCTCTCAACTCGTCCTTTCCCTCCACTCGTCTGGGTCTGTAGATGATCCACTATGATGGGCAATGGTGTGTGTCCGGCATCAGGCACTGGCAACCAACGATATGCTTGGGCACCATATTTGGTGTGCTGTCAGTGGCTTGGGGTGGAGGAAGGAGCCAGGAATTTCCGGGCAGAGCTGAGAGCCCCAGTGTCAGCAGCTGGTATCAAACAACAGTAGTCCCTTTGCGGAGGTCGTAGTGCAATGGAGGCTGTTTTCTGCATGGGACTGGCTATAGCAACCACCCCCTGTGTAGGCGGCAGCTGCGGGGGTGCGTGGAACTGCCTTCAAGAGTCACCTTAAATCAGAAAATCAGCCGAGCGTGGTAGTGCATGCCTGTAATTCCGGCTACTCGGAAGGCTGAGGCGGAAGGATCGCCGGAGCCCAGCAGGTCGAGGCTGTGGTGGCCGGGAGCGGTCGCTGCACTCCAGTCTGGGTGACAGAGTGAGACTCCAACTCAAAAAAAAAAAGAAAAAAAGAGTCACCTTTTGTGGAGATCATTAAAGTTCAGCTTGTCCCGTCACCATCTTGCTGAGTGCCCCTTCTTTGACTTTAAAGAAAATGAATTTCAGTCATGACCCACTTTTTACCCTATTTTTAATTGGTAGTGTAGTTTTAAAAATTAAATTATAGTCACAGAGTATCTGAAGTAGAATTCTAAATAATTTATGTTAACCTAATTATAGGTGGTTACAATCTTTTGCTTGTAACTTTCATTATTTTGGATTATAAGAAAAATGAGAAGAGCACCTTGATTATATGCTATAAAGATAGAGATATGTTCTTCCTATCATCTATTTCCTGTTTCTTTCTTTTGCCTTCTTTCCAAAGGAATGAAACACTGTTAATATGCAAGTATAAACGAAAAGAAATGGAAGTAAAAGTATATTTACTCAGCAGACTAATGTATCAAGAAATCCTCTAAATGTATTGATAAGCAAATCACAAAAATACTATATCCAGTAAATGTGAGAAAAATTTTCAGCCACATTCATTAAAATTATGTTTGCATGATCAATAATGATTTTTAATAGCAGTAATAAGTAGAGTGAGGATATTACAAAATTACCACTTTCATCCATAGCCTGAAGAATAGTATATAGATACAAATTCTTTTCATAATAAATTTAAAATATATACACCAAAACTTTTAAAAGTTATCATATTCATTTGCTTAATATTTTATTTTGTAAAAGCTTATCATGAGTAATTAATGCAAATATACTTGAATAATATTGTTTATGCTTATATATAATATATAACATAATAATATATTGCTTTAATACTTATATATTGTATAATACTTTTTATGTTTGCATACTATATAATAATATAATGCTTTCTTATGCTTATATTACTATAACACACACATGCAATATATTTATGCATATTCATGCAGAGGGAAAAAAGATGACACACTAGAAAGATGACATACTAGAAAGATGGTTGAATAAATTAGAATGCATCCCTAGATAGAACTGTCTGTAGCTATATACAAGAGATTTTTCTGACATTATTTACAAGAAAAACTATCAAGGTTAAATTTAGTTACCATTTTCAAATTACATACCACTGCAACATATTTTCTCAGTTAAAATTTATTTGTTTTTACATCTTTACCAAAAGAAAAATGGTAGAAAATACATATATATTTGTAACAATGGCTATCCCTAAACGATCAGCTGGATGCCTCTTACAAAATTAGTAGGCCGGACGTGGTGGCTCAGTCTGTAATCCCGGCATTTTGGGAGGCCAAGGCAAATGTGTTGCCTAAGCCCATAGGTTTGAGATCAGCCTGGGCAGCTTAGCACGACCTTGCCTCTATAATAAATCAAAAATTAGCTGGGATGGTAGAGGGTACCTGTAGTTCCAGCTACTTGAAAGACTGAAGCAGAAGGATCGCTGGAGGCCAGCAGGAGGTTACTGGGTTAGCCGTGAGTGTGCCACTGCACTCCAGCCTGGGCGACTGAGTGAGATCCAACTAAAAAAAAATAGTTATTCATTAAATCATAAGTTATAAAATGTTATAAGAACCATACACTAAAATTGTTAAATAAAGTTAATAAAGTATCTAGAGGCATGTAACAAGTGCAAAGTCTTGCCTTCTGAACATCTCGAACTTTTGTTTTAATTAATGACAACTCTATCAAATGTAGCCTTGATTAGTTTTTTAGCTTTTTAAAAATAATTTATTTAATAAAATCTCTCAGAATACATATGTAAGAATAGTATTACATTCCTTTAAAAGAATAACAGGGAAGCATTGTAGTACTATAATAAAGAGTTGGCTTTGTTTGTATGAAGGAGAATTAAAATTCTTTCTATGAACTCCAGTAATAGATTGAAACTTTCTTAGTTAGGGACTTTGTGTTTAATATTAAGACACAAGCAGAAACCTAATCTCCTATATTATTTGTAGGATCTAGAAAAGTATTGGGCAAAAAATAATGCAGAGATCCTATATACCATAGCTAGTATTTTGTTTCTGTTACAACAGTCTAGAAAACACTTTAATGTTTATTTTTCAAACCATGGTGTTCTTATTTCATATATTTTTACTTAACTAGCAAATAACTTGAAAATAAATACATATTTATAAAATAAAAATATGTTGCAGTGATAGCTTTGGCATTCTTGATATAATCTGAACATATTTAAAGAGATACAGGGAGATTTGAAACTATCTACAAAATGATAGTCCAAAGTTTCAAACATAAAGGTATATTTAATTTACAAATAAGATGGGATGTTTTATAACTACATTTCTAGTCTTCCAAAAATGATTACTGATTGAATTCTATACCTACAGAGATTTTATATGTGCTATATTTTAAAATGAACATATGGTAAGCTTTTATATTTCATTGATGTCAGTGGCTTAACTCAAGTTACAGAACTCTTCTAAAACTATTGATACTCTTACAAAATAAGGTTCATGTCTAGTAAATAGTTAATAGTATGGTTGTCTATAATTTTGTAGCAACAACATAATAACAAGGTAGCAAGATATGCTTCTCTCCTTGATCAATATGAACAAACTTTATTTACTATTAAATTTTTGTTTTAAAGTATAATTTTTTAAATAAAACACACACATATAAAATCTAATCCAGTAAAGGCAATATTGTTAGGAGAATATTTCTGATGCAATTTTGACAATTAATAATATATGTGAGATACAGATTTTCAATAGAAAATAATACAATAACATTTTCTTTAATATTCCTCTCTAAAACAAAAAGGGGAAAGAAAACAGAGAAGTAAACCTTCATATTTACTGATATTTTAAAGTGCTGTACATAATAAGTAATGTAAAGACTGAACCAAGTCTGAAGGATAGCAAGAGAAAACACCTGCATCAACAGATCCTGGAAAAAAGTCAGCATCAATTAGAACTCTGTAGCCAACACTAACCAGGCAGTTCTTCATGTCAAGAAACAAAATATACATGGCATTTCTTATCAGGTGGTTAAGAATAGAGATTCAAAAACCAAGGAAAGAAATACTTCAGGGAAAAATTTTAAAATGTGAGAAGGCAGATAAAATGAAAAAATAAAATAAAGTAGGAAAAAGAAAAAGAAAGGCAGGCAGGTAGCCTGGCTGGCCCACTACAAAATTAAAATTAGATTAAAAGTATCAAAAATATTGATGAACAGTGTTGAGAATGAAGTCTGAGACTATTAAGAATACTAAGCAAAATAAAAGTAAACTTTAGAAAAAGAAAAGAGTCACAGAGAAAATAGTATACTTGAAAGACAAAGCACATCTAAAAAGTTAAAAATGAAACGTTTCTGAAAGGAAGTGTACACACTTTAAAAAAATTAAAATAAAAAATAAATTTAAGACAAAATTCCAAAGACTATTGGATCTTAGTCATACGCAAAATATAAAAGTGTTGCAGTTTGATTTGAGTTATGCTATAGTTAAGGCACAAGACTTCAAAAGTAAAGTTACATCTTATATATAGGCAGAACATCATCTGAAAGGGGGGAAATTAGCCTCTCTTATGTTTTCTCACATCACACAGTAGAAGCATTGTCTCCAAATTCTTCAAGGCATCTTGTGTGTCCTAAGAAGTTTCTATTCAAGATTAGGCAAAATTGTATATTGATTTTAAATGGTGCAAAACAACATGGAAAATATCATATGTGCATAGTGTTCTACTTTTGCATAGTAAATGATGCATAGAAATTGTTTAAAGTTGATAAAATAAATAATATAATCATATAACTTTAAAATATAAACATAACAATTGGAAATATTGCAGAATCATAAAATATTACCCAAATTAGGAATATAAACAGTAGTGTAAGGAGACAAAAAATAGATTTTAATTTTATCTTTTTTAATAGCAGTACATTGGAAAGTAAAATCTTATAATGTTATGAACTTTCTAAAATTTGAAAGTTACTTCAGGAGCATTGACAAATTATCCTATAAATTTACAAAGATAAACAGCACAAGAATTGAACACAGTTTATAATTATTCTTGATACTACATAGAGAATGCCTACAAATGTACAAAAATAAGCTATATAGCTAAAATTATATCAACATAAGTTTAGATAACAAAAAATTACATAAAATATGACAGAATTGACATGTACTTTATATCAATAAATAGATGTGACAATCTTTCCATTCAAAAATCATTTTCAAAATGAGTCAATCAACAACCAAAGAGCAAAGTGCTGTTTAAGAATAATCTAGCCCAAGTAGTTTTTCTTCTTTGAAAAATTTTCCATGACTGGTCTTTCTGCCATGAATCTTCCTTCTTACTTTTTCTCACTAATAAACTTTGCTTAAAAAAAAAAAAAAGAAGAAGAAGAACGTTCTAGCCCAAATTGATGGACAGTGAAACTCAATAGTTTGAGACATGGCAGGTACAAGCGGAAAGCAAGAAAAGAAGGGTGAAAAGAAAGTGAAAGAGAAAAAGTGGGAAGAAAGAAGCTCAAAATCAATAGCAAACTAACTTGGTTTTGAGATCAAAATTACTGTGACCAAATAAATGAAATTTTTATTTCATAACTATATATTCTTCATCAAGGTCTGTCATAAATATGCATAGAAAAACAATAAACTATTGCTTCTAAGAAGCAAAAACTTGCTGGGCACGGTGGCTCACAGCTGTAATTCCAACACTTTGGGAGGCAAAGGCAAGAAAATTGCACAAACCCAGAGGTTCAAGGTCAGCCAAGGCAACTTTTTAAGACCTTGTCACTACAATAATTTTTTTAAAAAATAGTCAGGATTGGAGTCATGCAGCTGTAGTTGCAGCTACTTGGAAGGCAGAGACAAAAGAGTCACCTGAGCCCAGAGGGTTAAGGCTGCAGTGACCATGAGCATGCCACTGCACTGCACTTCAGCCTGGGTGACACAGTGAGATTCTGATTCAAAAATAAGTTTTAAAAAAGAAGCGAAAATATAAGAAAATAGACATTCTTCTCATTAAAGGGGCAGTTTTTTTCAGGTCTGCATTATATGATGAATACTCCAAATATTTAGAGTCTTTTTTCTCTCTAGATTTGAACTAGTCCCTTGGTTGCTGAAGCAATACACAAGTATAAGTTGAAAATACATATGTTTAATATATCCAAAGTAATCCTTGTTGCATTTAAGAACTCTTACATATGACAACACTTCTTAGAAATTAAAAGATGAGCAGGGCTCGGTGGCTCAGCCTGTAATCCCACGCCTTTGGGAGGCTGAGGTGAGTGGATTGCCTGAGCCCGCGGGTTCGAGACCCGCCTGGGCAGCAAGACCTCATCTCTACAGTAAATAAAAAAAAATCAGCCGGGTGTGGTAGCGCATACCTGTAATTCCGGCTACTTGGAAGGCTGAGGCGGAAGGATCGCCAGAGCCCAGCAAGTCGAGGCTGCGGTGGCCGGGAGCGGCCACTGCACTCCAGTCTGGGTGACAGAGTGAGACTCCAACTCAAAAAAAAAAAAAAGAAAGAAAGAAAGAAAGAAAGAAATTAAAAGACAGCTATGAATTAGCAATGTACATGAAAAGGTAAAATGACTTTCAGTCAAATGAAACTTTGATTAAAAACTTATAATAGTGTTAAAAAGAGGCAAATTCACAGCCAGATTCTACACTTTCAACCTATCCTACTTAAATTATTCTAAAAAATTGTGGAAAATGAATACCCTTCTAACTCATTCTATAAAGCCAATATCATCCTAATACCAAAATTTAGTCAAGATACAATGAAGAAAGAAAATTGTAGGCCAATATCTCTAGTGTACCCAGACTCAAAAACCCTCAACTAAAGAATAGCAAATCATACCCATGACAAATCAAAATGATCATTCATCATGATCAGGTGTGCTTTATTCCTAGAATTTAAGGCTGATTCAGCATATGCAAATCAATAAATGTTATCTACCACACAAATAGAATTAAAAACAAGAGGCATATAATTATCTCAATAGATGCAGAGAGAGCATTTGATAAAATTCAGCACTAATTCATGAAGAAAAAAAAACTCTCCACTAGTTAGGCATCAAAGTAATATACATTAAAATTTTTTAAACAAATAAATAATTACTCCTACTTATAGCATCTCAGAGGAGAGTAAATAAAAATGGATTTTTCAGCTGAAGATCATAGGAAATGAGTGGGACATTTAACTCCTTGACTACCCACCATTTATAAAGTCTTCTATACAGTGAGCAATCTAACCATAACTTGTTGGCACAAACGAGGGTTCAATTCTTATAGCATATTTTTGGTCACAAAAATATCACCAAACTTCTGTATAAAAATTTTTTAAAAATCTTCTAATGCTAAGCATTGAAATAAACGTGAGCAGTATACATTACAAAAGATTAATTTTAAAAAGATCATTATTTGTTCAATGGTTCCAGTTCAGGCTTATGGATGACTGGAGACTATCTCTACAGTTCAAGGCACAGGGTGGGAACTACCCTAGATAGGACACATTTAATCACAGAGTGTACTCACATGCTGAATCACACTCTGTCAGACTGGGATCATTTAGGCATGCCAATTTGCCAAAGGAACACAGCATGTGAGGCGGGGGAAACCAGAATACCCAGATAAAACCCATGTAGACATAAGACCATGCAAATTTTACACAGACAGTGATCTTGACTGGAAACTGATTTTTTTTTCCTTATCAACCTTATCGTAAGATGACACTGAATGAATGAAACAACACTGTTTGAGGATTGGCTATCTTTGAAACTCCTTTCAAAAAGAACACTTCTTTGTTTCCACTGAAAAAGATGCTTCACAATAGAAATTTCACTGTTTTCTCCCCCAAGAAAAAACACAATATCTTAAACAGTTTGGATTATGTTGTACTTCAATGTTAGTTTTTCTTCTAGTTCAGATTACAATGCTTTCTAAATAATCTGGAACACAAAAAGTATTTTGTAAAATTAACTACCTAAATCACTTAATGAAAAAAGTTAAGAAAAAAGGAAGGAGAGAATTAATAGTGTAGATGAAACACACACACACATATGAAAAATATACATTGCTACAACTGTGCTTATTTTTGAAACTGATCATATTTGTTTGTTTATTTTCTTATTTATTTTACTTAAAAAGTATATCTTTATTAAACAGAACAACCAAAACAAAGAAATAAAGTCAAATCTAGAAGCAATCATTTAACTTTTGTCTGTGCTTCAGTGCACTTCAATTGCTATTTTAATAGTGTCAAAAGGTGTCTATATATGTAATTTTTAAAAATACATTTTGCATTATATTTACGTAAGAACTTAGGACACTGCTTAGGATAAATATGTAATAGTCAGCATATTTTGGGACTGTAGGTTTTGAGATATCAAAAGAATGTTTCATTTCTATTTATGAGCAATGTGCTTCCTTTTTTATTTTAAAGATGTGAGGTACAATTCAGGGTTAGGTATACAAATGTTGATTATGCAGGCACCCTTGTTGATGGTGTGCCCCTCCCAGCAGTAGCAGTTTCCCTCAACTGCCAATCATACCTCCTTCCCTGACAGTTTCCAACTACTGCCAATCCCTTTCTTATAGTATTATGATAATTGTTCAAGATCAGCTTATGAGTGAGAACATATAGCACCTGTTCACATATGTTTGTTGGTCATATTTTAGTAAATATTCACAGCTTTTTTTCACTGTCTAGTTCCTTTTTCTTTTTTCTTAACATCTGACTGACCTTCAGCTGATTGGAGTTGTTTTATTAAGATAAAATAAATCTGGATTCTTGACAATTGAATCTTTAATGACAAAAATGAATCATCTATGACAAACCCATGACCAACATCTTACCAAATATACAGAAGTTGGAACCATTCTTTCTAGGTACTGTAATAAAACAAGGATGTCCACTTTCAATACTCTCATTTAACACAGTATTGGCAAAGCTAATCAGAGCAATCAGGCAAGAGAATGAAATTTTAAAAAAGGTATCCAAACAGGAAAAGGGGAAGTTAAATTATCCCTTTTTGCAAACAGTTTGAAACCTTTAAAATTCCACCAAAAAAACTCCTTGCCTGACAAGCAACTTCAGTAAAATCTCAGGACATAAAATCAACATCCTAAAATCAGTAGCATTTCTATATAACAACCCTCAAGCCAAGAACCAAATCAAGGATATGATACCATTTACAGTAGCTATAAAACAAACAATACCAAAAAATAAAAGCAGCTAGGAATATATCTAATGAAGGATGTGAAAGATCTCTACATAAAGAATGACAAAACACAGATAAAAGAAATCAAAGATGACACCAAATAGAATATAAATACATCCCATAGTCATTGTTGAAAGAATCAATCTTTAAAAACATCTATACTGCTCAAAACAATACTCAGATTCAATTCCTATACAAGCAAAAAAAGAGCCCAAGTAGCCAAAGCAACCTAAGCAAAAGCAACAAAGCTGAAGGCATTACATTACTGGACTTCAAATGTTACTACAAAGTAACACCAACCAAAACAGTACAGTACATAGGCATACAGACCAATGGAACTGAATAGAGATCCTGGAAATGAAGCCACTGACCTACAATCAGCTGAAATGGAAACACTGGAGAAAGGACACCCCAGTGGTGCTGAGAAAACTGGCTAACCATATGCAGAAGAATAAAACTGAACCCCTTTATCTCACCACATACTCAATTTTTGTAATTGACTCAAGATGGATTAAAGAGTTAAATATAAGACCTAAAAGTATTTTTAAAATCCTAAAAGAAAACTAAAGAAACAGTCTTCAGGACATCAGTCTAGGCAAAACAATTTTTTTTTGTTTTTTTGTGCGCCAAGTACTCAAAAGCAAATGTGTCAAACAGAGATTGACAAGCGGGACCTAATGAAACTAAAGAGCATCTGCACAACAAAAGATACTATCAACAGAGTAACTAGACAACCTACAGAATGAGAGAAAATATTTGCAAACTGTACATTCCACAAAGGGCTGCTATCCAGAATCTGTAAGGAACTGAAACAAATTAACAAGAAAAAAAAAAAAACTAAAAAGTGAGCAAAGGACATAAACAGACCTTAAAAGAAAACATACAAGTGGTCAACAAACATGAAAAAAAAATATGAACAACATCAGTAATCATCAGAAAATGCAATTCAAAATTACAATGAGATGCCACCTTAACCAGTCAGAACAGGTAACTGTTAATAGATTGTGGAGAAAAGGTAACCCTTATATATGTTGGTATGAATGCAAGCTAGCTCATCCCCTGTGGAGAGCAATTTAAAGATTTTTTAAAGAACTAAAAATAGATTAACCATTTGATCCAGCAATCACTACTGGATATATACCCACAAAGAAGCATAAATCAATCTACTAAAATAACACCTGTGTTTATTTATTTATTGTAGTGCTATTCATAATAGTGAAATCATGGAACCAACCTAACTGTTCAAGGGTGAATTGAATTTTAAAAAGTGATACATTATGGAATACTATGCAGCCATAAAGAATAAAATCATATCCTTTGCAGCAGTGTGGATATAGCTGGAGGCCATGATCTTAAGGAAAATAATACAGAATCAGAAAACCAAATACTTCGTGTTCTCACTTAACAAGAGGAAGCTAACACAAATACTGGGGACTACTACAGAGGGGCAGCGGGAGAGAGGCAAGGGTGGAAAAATTACCCATTGAGTACCACCCACACCATTTGGGTGATGCGCTTAATAGAAACCCAAACCTCACCATTACACATTATATACCCATTATACATTATATACCCATGTAACAAACCTACACATATACCCCTTGAGTATAAAATTAACTAACTTTTTAGAAAAAGAAAGCAGAAATTTATATATTGTGTGATTGGAAATTAGTATAAAGTTTGATCACTGGGGGCATAATTTGCTATTATTTTGCATACCTTTGACCCAGCAATCCACTTCAGTTTTTTTCATAAATGTGTATGCACAAAGATGAATGATATAAGCTTTTTGCATAATAGACTGTGAAGTACCTTAATGTCCATTTATAATATTAATAATATTCTAGCAATGAAGCATACTGTTATGTGGCTAATAAAAGGAATGGGTTAAATCAAAATATGCAGATATGAAAGAATTTAGAAGATATAAGAGAAAAACTGTTTGAAAAAGGCCTCTCATTTCCATGCATGCATCGTATATTTTGGGAGAAAAGAATATGGACAAATATGAGTACTTGTCTCTGTTATGGGCAACTGTGGATCTTGGGTGGGAAGATTTACTTTCATAACTTTCACCATTACTACTAGGGGTGTGTGTGTGTGTGTGTGTGTGTGTGTGTGTGTGTGTGTGTGTGTGTGTGTACACACAGATACACCTACATATATGGGGAAAATAAATCTTGTTTCAATTAATTTTATCAAGGTAAAAATATAATGCTATGGAAGGAGCTATGAATTATATTGAGTTATTCTGTTTGTGATCATATTTGAATATGAGTGTATGTGCTTATAATAAACTATTGACATATTACCATGGTATTAATGAAAGTTTAATTTATTTTAACTAATTACAAGGAATTCAGCTTAAAATCATAAAATGTTCTTCATACTATAAAATAATTTTTAAGTAGATTGATTTGAAGAGCCCTGATTATATTGTTTGTGCTAAAGCAGATCATAATCTGTTTTCTGAGACATTTCATACTAATTTGAAATGTAAAAAAGTTGTCATGTCCTTTTCCTAATTTTTGTATGTTTCCAATTTGAATGAATTTGGACAATATAATGTTTATTTTTGTACATTTTGAAACATAATTATTTTTTAAAAATTTGTTCCAATATATTAAGATTCTGGCTAATTTGAAATAGTAAAATAAGATTTTTTTATTCAAAGAGCATATTTCTAACCATCTAATTTTTTTATTCACATCTTCACTCTTTTATCAAAGGAATAAAAACCTGATCACTTAAAATAATTTCCAGTTGACAATAGCTTCTACTTTGTGAATGACAGGATATACAGACTTACCTCTAAAAGCAGAAATGGTGATAACAGGATACTTGAGAATGACTATTTGACAAAGAGACCAGACATGAAAAATGTTGAAAGTAGTCACAGAGTCAGCTTACTGCAAACTGCTTGACAAATGCTCATAACGATGGCTAGGACATTAAATACACCATTTAATTATTGATGACTGTATTTAGAAGTAACATTAAGTATAAAATATGTTATAACATAATAATTATTTTAAAGGATTTTAGTGTGTATAGAGATAAATATTAGCTGTGGTATTTACTTATATGCAATTCTTCCTAAATGGCTAACATAAAAAGGATACTATCAAAAATGTAGACGTTGAACCTCAAAGATGTAGCTTGTTTCCTCATAGACAAATAGAAATGTGCTTTAAAAGACTCAAAATTTAAATACTCAAAACAAAAGAAACTGAAGTGCTACAGTTATTTAAACAAAACTGTACAATGAAAGATGAATGCTAGGGCAAAAAATGTGGAGATCCTAAATTATGATAAAAAATCCTAAAAATAAAAGCAGCTCAAAGTAGAATATAAAAACACACTAATAAATTCTATTAGATTAGAAAAAACATATAGAATTTGAACAATACTTGTATTAAATTATAATACAATAGATTTGTTTTATCTAACAAAAAATTGTGCTGTAACTTTAAACATATAAGGATGTGTGTGTGTGTGTGTGTGTGTGTGTGTGTGGTGTGTGTGTGTGTTATAAAGCAAATAACTAAGGTTATCCACAAAATGGAATGGGTTTCCTAATGAGGTACATAATTCCACCATTTAGAAGTTTTCTTTCTTAAAAGATTTTTTCAATAACCAATGTTCTTGGAAATACTTTGAGAAGTTTTCCAACATAATTCTTTTGTATCTTTCATAAAGTGGATTCTTATAGAAATATTAAAACTAGTGTATAAGTTCTAAGTATGGTATTATTAGAAAATATACATTCATTTCAATACAATAATATATTAAGTATTAATTAATATTAGATTTAAAAGTCTGTCCATGACGTGTTATAACTCTAGCAAAGCAAATATAGTTTAAAAATTAGTTGTTCTTTGGAAGTAATTACTACTTGAAGTATATTCATCAGGTACCGATATTGTTCATTTTATTTTAATTATGAACATAACATGAAGGATTTCTTTAAAATAATTTTGAAAAAAGTATTGGATCAAAGGAAATATGCATACCAATTACTAGCGAAAATAAGATTGTCACCTATATGGATAAGTATACTCTATATTCAAGAATCATCACATTCCATTTGCATATTCTAGGATTGTTTTCTTTGACTTTTATTGATTTCTGGTGATGTTAATAATGTTTTCACATGTTTATTGACAATGTATAAATATTTTGTTTGAAATTTATTTGTATGTGTTTTGTTTTATCTATTGTGGATTTTTATTTCTAGATTGTGGTTTATCATTTTATCTTGTTATATTGTATAATTTTATAGTACGCTTTTGATAATTTAGTTAATTTCTGAATCTAGAAAATCTATTATGTTTAGCACTGATATTTCATCTTTGAATTGGAATACATGTTCTTTCTTCTACCCTAGTTACCATTCTTTTAGAGATTAGATATTATTTGGATAGAGCAAAGTCCACTGAATAGTAGACATGACAAGGAAGCTTATAATTTGTTCCAATTCTGAGCCATTATTGGAATAATCTCCTATAGGAAGGGTGATTGTAAATTATTATTTGTAAATTCAGAAAAATATAGACAATGTAAAAATGTCAATCAAGAAAAATTTAGCCCTGCCATTATTTGATGCAGGATAATAAACAACAGTGAGACAAATCATACCTTGTTAAACAGATCATATGTTTTAAGCAGTTGCAAGTTTGTGGTTTTTCGAATAGATCACATTCTTTTCTGGGCTCTCATTCATTTCACTTGAGAAAATTCTCTTGGGAGGGTGGGCATTACAACAAAATTGATCACCAAATTTCAGTGGATATAATGTTGTAAACATAACCTTTTCCAAGAATACTTGAGAAGTACACCTGATAAAAAGTCGCTGAAAACACCCCGATTTTCATGCTGAGGAAGTGTTTCAAGAGAAGGGAGAAATTACTCATCCCTGCCAATGTTATAACTTTGTGTCAGTTTTTCAGTCCAATATGGCCTAACAACTTATATAACCATATAGAATTGCCTCTAGAATGACTTTTCTTAAGGAAAATATATACTCTTTTCATAGATATCCATTGCTCAATATATTTAATAATATATTTAATCGATTTGGAAAAGCAATTTATGTTTCACATGATTACATTATTCCAACCACCCTTGTCTTTACAACCCTACAGAGTTTAAAACTTGAGAAGACATTTGCAGTGGAAGAACAGCTGATATTCAAACTTTTCTCAATAAAAAGATCAGAGGAGTATATGTATTTATATGATATGTAATTATAAAACTTTATGTACTGATAGGCACAGTAACATTTAATAATTAAGAAAAAAGGTTCCTCTTATCATACAATATTGCCATTACTCGATTGCAATGAAGCTGTTTTTATTTCCTTGAAATTAATAGTTAGCCAAAAGCATTATAGATAGAAATGTTCCTTAAATTTTTTTTTAAATTTTGAAGTAATAAAAAAAGATATAAAACGTCTGCTTTGGCTTAGAGGCTCACAGTGCTTTGTATCACATAGCACTTCTCTAGAAAAATCACAATCCGTTATTCAAAGAAAGGAAGACATGTTACATTTTTAAAGGTTAGGCCTAATCTAACTATTTGCTGAGAATACAGAGTAAGGAGAATGATAAATGTTTATCATCAATTTTCATGTATCTTGGAAAGATACAGTCCTGGAAGATTTTTTTTTTCTAGGATAAAAGTATTTAGTTTTCTAAGTAAACTCTGGAGCAAAGCAGAGACATTTAGAAGGAGGAATGTGATAGGCATCCAATTGGACTTACAGAGACAGAAGGAAAATCAGCATAGGGAAGGACAAAATGCATCTTATGGCAATTATCTGCAAAATGGCAGCAGCTGTTCAAGTATTTGAATGATTGGGATTCTGAAAAGTCCAGATAGGAACATATGGTATAGTTCATCACAAACTATTTAAAGCTGTTATTGTTCATGTTAAATCTTTATGTTATTCTCAGTGAAAGTTAATAAGTACATAAATTTTTTTCTGGTATATCATGAATGTGTGATGAGTCTAAGGTCCACAAACATTTAGCTGTGTAAGAGATAGATTGATTCATAATAGATCTAGGCAAATGTAAGTTTTATCCTTATGTAATGAAAATAAGCCTATAATTTATACTAAAGTTATGATATTTTTATGCCATATCTCTCTGTTTTGCAGAGCAGAAAAGTTTATTGCAGTTACTTTTTGATCACTCATGGAAAATTCAGTTAATAAGAAGATAAACCACTAAGCTTTTTAAAGACAATGAATACTTCACAGTCCGAAAAAAAATAGTAAGTGTCCATTAGCACCTTCCACTTATTTGTGTGGGTGTCTTATAATTTTAACATGGACAAAAGAAAGTGGTAATAGCAACATTTCAAAACACTGATTTTAAAGGATGGGGGTGACTTTATTTAAAAATCAGAACAAATACTCTCTTCTAGATCATAAAAACTTTTCTAACTTTTGGAAAAGAAAAATATATATGAGACAAAATTATCATTTATTAAAATAAAAAATTAAATCACAATGTAAATTTACAAGTCAAAATTAAGTTAAATTAATATGTATATATAATCTGACATAAGGGTCTCTACATAACTTATAGTATTTAAGAACCCTCTATCTAAACAATTAAAAGTATTTAAGGTAACATTTTACAATTTAGATAAAAATTATTGAAACTGTTTTATATACTCCAATATAGATCTTTTTTTGTTTGTTTTTCTACGTAAGTTTCAGTTAAAATATTAACCTGATCCGTTTGGATTGAAAAGTAGAAAGAAGAATTTTGAATAGAAAAATAGAATAATCACCATCTCTGAAGATTTTCTTTACTGACCTAATTTCTATGTGTAGAAATCCAAATTTTAAAAATTATTTGTATTCCAAAAAGAAAAACTAAGCAATGATTTTACTGTTGATACATTATAAAAATTGAATAATATGCAAAAAGAAACATGTAGGCCATGTGTATGGTTTAATAATTTAACTCTGACGATACTCTGATAGCAAATAATAATAATAATAATGCACTCCTCATTGAAAAGATTTATAGAATCTAATATTTAAAAAATAAATTTTAAAATTTCAAAACAAGGGAGTAACAAAAGGTGTGCTGAAACAAGCACAGGTTTTTGAGGGAAAAGACTCTGCATAGTTGAAGTCAGAGTTCAACATTTTACAGGCTGAGTGATTTCAGTGACTATTATTCTTTTTTGTTTTCAGATTTCAAGGATACAAAACGAGGAAAATAATAGTGTCTACCCCATTCGTTTATAAAATGAAAAAAAATCCAAATAATTTTTTAAACTCTAAAACACTTCTATCAAAACTGTTTGCAATCCAGAATCAAATAAGTAATTAAACCTCAATAAACTGAGTAACAGATGTGCAACTAATGGGCAATTAAATCTATAGCTATTTTACCTAAAGTAAAGGATGTTGATACAAGTTTTCTAAAGCCATACAAGTCTTTTAAAAAACACTAATATTCAGCATTTATTGAATATGTAGGACCTTCAGATTTAGAATAAGAACTATAGAATTTAATATATATGTATATATAAAATATGCATACATAATACATCCATATCAGTTCTCTCTTTTTCTACTTTATATCTTCTTGAGGCATAAAAGCACCCACAAAATTGCCTGAATCAAATCGGTAAGAAAACTGAACCAACAAGGCCATGTTACTGCAATTCCTGCTGAGTCACTGGGTCACTTATAAACAGTGGTAGCACAGATCACAGCTATGGCTTCCAGGTTTGACTCCTGAGTTCTTTCACTTCTGCATTTCAAAGTTTCACAGAGGTAGTTCTAGTAATTTTCATGTGTAAGAAATTCCTATAGAAAAAAATGGTTTTCTTTGTGAAAATTTGGAATTATTCACAGATAAATTACTTTCAATGAGCTAGACAGTCAATAAATAGAGTGACTCTTGATAGAAAAAGTTTCAATATCTTGTTTGACATAGTCAAACAAAATTTTAAATCAAATAAACTTGTTAAAAAAATGAACTTACCACTTTTTCTAAATTTATCTCTGGTCAAAGAAAAAAACTAATTTGTATTTTAAATCAGTTCATCTGTTGACATATATTTTTAAGCATTTACTTTAACAAAGATATAATTTCAATAAAATATCTAAATATTATATACATTTTATTTAAATATGTTTGAAGTCCATAATATCATATATACAAACATACATGATTTTTATGAGAATAAAGCAACCTAACAAGTAAGCAAAATCCTTTCAATTTATAAAATATAATGTTAGTGTTAATACTTCTATGAAATAAATAACATTTCCTCAATACTAAGAACTCTAGTTAACTCTGTAGGAGCCTGTGGGGCTAAAAGTTTTCTCTCTTTTCTACATTCATTCTCAGACTTGGAATTTTACACCACTCCTTCCAGACTCCTACTTGGGCATAAACAATAGCTAAGTGAGTAAGAATATCTGAACTGAACAAAGTACCCAGAGCTCTTGCTAAAGGAAGATCGCCATGACCCAGCTCTTTCCTTTTCAAAACTCAGTATCATCAGCATGAAGAAAACATGAGTCACATCAAGTATATGGATGACTTTTTAACATGCAGTTGACTCCCTCTTACTCCCTTATTAACAAAACTATCTCTGAAACTTTTCTGAAATCAAAGCTATCAGATTAGTTACTCTATCCACCTAAGGAGAATAATGAGGGAGGTAACTAAATGGATTTCTCCTTTGCACATGTCATCTTTCTTCCAGATTCAGTTCTTTCATGGTGACCATTAAATTTAAGAGACAAGCCTATAGTCAACCAGAGGAGGAAATTGTTGGAGTATTCAAGAAATTCCTAACCCACCTGAGAACAATATTGTCTCTTATTTTTATTGCATTCTGAAAGGCACTGGGCAAATGGACTATTTAAATGTTGAGAAATTTCTTGACCGTCTCCCCAGGAATTGGTGAAATAAATCAGGAGAAGACGCTAATCGACGTTATTCTAATGTTATACAGACATACCTCAAACACATTGTGGGTTCAGGTCCAGACAACACTAATAAAGAGAGTATCACAGTAAAGCTAGTCATACAAATGTTTAGTTTTCCCATACATACAAAAGTTATGTTTATACAATAGTCTCTTAAAAGGGCAATAGTATTTTGTCTTAAAAAACAAGATATATCTCTTACTTACATGATAAGTAAGTTTTTTTTTTTTTTTGGAGAAAAAATGCTAATGATCATCTGAACCTTCAGAGAGTCCTAATCTTTTTGCTGATGGAGGGTCTTGTCTCAATGCTGATGGCTGCTGACTGATTAGGGAAGTGGTTGCTGATGGTTGGAATGGATGTGGCAATTTCTTAAAATAAAACAACAGCGAAGTTTGTCACATTGATAAACTCTCCCTTTATTGAACAAATTCTCTGTAGCATCCTATGCTGTTTGGTAGCATTTTACCCAGAGTGGAACTTCTTTCAAAACTGGAGTTAATCTTCTCAAACCCCACCACTGCTTTATCAACTAATTTGACATAATAATCTATAGTATTTGTTATTTCAACTATGCTCACAGGATCTTCCCCAGGAGTAGATTACATCTCAAAAAAAAAACTTTTATTTTGCTCATCTATAAGAAGCAATTCTTCTTCTGGCATTTATCAAGAGATGGCAGCAATCAAGTCACATTTTCATGTTCAAGTCACACATCTCATATTAGTTCTCTCACTATTTCTACTATATCTGCAATTATCTCCTACACAGAAGTCTTAAACTCCTCAAAGTAATCCATGTGAGTTGAAATCAGCTTCCTTCAAGCTTCTGTTAATATTGATATTTCAAACTCATCCCATGAATCATGAACATTCCTAGTGGAATCTAGAATGATGAAAATTTTCCAGAAAATTTTCAGTTCATCTTGCCCAAACCCATAAAAGGAATACACTCTATGGCAGTTATATCCTTACAAAAAGTATTTTTTATTTTCTTTTTTTTTAATTTTAAATTCACGTGGCTCACATGAACAATTGTTGCAAAGGTATATTATGTGATATGATGTTGATTCTTCCAGTCCATGAATATGGAATCTTTTTCCATTTGTTTGTGTCATCTTCAATTTATTTCAGCAGTATTTTATAATTTTCCCCTGAAATGTTTCATCTCCTTAGTAAGATATATTCCTAGAAGTTATTTTTTATTTGTGTCTCTGTGTGTGTGTGTCTATTGTAAATAAATTTGTGTTCTTGATTTCAGTCTCAGCTTAAAAGTTATTGGTGTATAGATATGCTACTGATTTTTGAACATGATTTGATATCCAAAAATTTAACTGAAGTCACTCAACAGTGCTAGTAGTCTACAAAAGTTAATAAAAAATAAGATTTGAAATTTGGAATGACTCCTTGATCCATGTGATGTGTTATGTGCCATGAAAATGTTAATCTCCTTGTACCTTTTCATCAGAGCTCTTGGATTACTGGGTACATTATCAGTGGGCAGTAATATTTTTTAAAACACCTTTTCTTCACAAAAGATTTCAAGACTGGGCTTAAAAATTCACTAAATCATGCTGTAAATGCATGTGTTTTGTGATTTAATTTTTAGAGCACAAGCAGAACAAATTGTGTGTAATTCTTAAAGGCCCTTGGATTCTCAGAATGGTAAAGGAGCATTGCCTTCAACTTAAGGTTGCCGGCTGCGTTATTCTCTAATGAAACAGCAGGCTGCCCTTTGAAGTTTTAAAGTCAGGTATTCACTTCTCTCTAGCTATGTCTTAAAGGACATCTTCCAACATTTTTCAAGAAGTCTTCATTTGCATTTACAATTTGTTGCAAGCTTTTTGCCTCCCCTGGCTTTCAACATGGCTTCTTCACTAAATTTAATCATTTCTAGTTTTTGATATAAATTGAGAGATTTGAGACTTGATTTCACTCAAACACTTAGAGGTCACTGTAGGGTTATTAACTGGCCTAATTTCAATTTCATTGTGTCTTAGGGAATAGAGATATCTGAGGAGAAGGAAAAAATGTTGGAATGACTGGTCTGTGGATCAGTCAGGGCACACACAATATTTGTCTTTTAAGCTTGCCATCTTATGTGGGCATAATTTGTGGTGCCCCAACACAATAACTTCAAAGATCACTGATCACAGACCACCATAGCTGATATAATAATCATGAGAAAGTTTGAAATATTGTGTGAATTACCCTAATGTGACCCAAAGACAAGAAGTGAGCTAATACTACAGGAAAAAAATGACACCAATAGACTTGCTCAACCAAAATTACCATCAACCTTCGATTTGTAAAAAATGCAGTATCTGTAAGGCACAATAAGGTAAAGAACAAAAAAATGAGATATGCCTGTACTTCTGAATTCACTTACCCAAATTCTCTTCTTGATTTTTATTCATTCTATGTTATTCAACTTAGATTCCCAGACATGACAATGTAATGCAATGAGCAAATGCAATGATGCAAAATGTGGTGAGAATTCCATCTTCTAATTCTAGTTGACAGAGCAAATATTTTTTCGAACACTTTAAATGCAGCCAAACTGCATTAAGTTCTTGATCTTATTTAGTCACATTCTATAAAATATGCAGTTTTAGAATAGCCATTGATGTAAGCTAAATTAAAGAAATGAGATAAGCATTTATGATTTAAAGTAGGGTCAACAAAAGTTTTGGTCTCACTCATTTGTGACCATTTATTAAATGTGCATTCATTTGTAAAATACATTACATTTTATACAACTTCTCCTGTCTTTCTAGGAAATTCAACCACATCTTGACCAAACGTTAGATCAATAAAAAAATCAATCAAGTTCTGGGGCAGGATTTTGTTAACTTATATTTAGACAAATATATCATTCCAATTTTCTCCCTCCCAATAATCGGACACATGCTATTTAAAGATTTAGCTTTGGATTCCATTACTAAAGAGTACAAATTACAGAGCTTACTTGTATAAGATAGCGTAAGAAATTATGATAAAAATACTAGTCAACCCACCTATCTTAAAAAATTCTTATTTTACCTAGAAGATGTCATTTTAACATTTATTGTACAAAACAACATGTTACTATTTTACCAATAAAATGTAAAATTTAATATTGATATTTCTTTTGTTAAATATAAAGACCTCAGATATTAATTGTTAATAAAGATAACTGAGCTGTTTTGGTAACTACCATTGAAGTGACCTTATAATTAAAGGCTATATGAACATTCCTGAAGAATTAATATCCGACCAGAACAATTAATGTTCTTTACAATAAGTTTCTTGCTTTAGCACAATTAAAATACATATAGATATTACCTCATAACACTCATTGTAATAACCAGTTCACTGTCATAAGTCTAATGAGTGCCAGAACCACAAATTAGCTCTAGAATTATTGGGCTCAAGTTATACCAGTTTCATTTTATCAGTGTGCATTGTGGCAGCATAATTTAACTAATTTAAAATTATAAAACTATAAACAAACAACTTACTTTATTAACAGGCTACTGTAGAAATATACTACTTCTCTTTAACAACAAACTTAGAAATTACAAGTCATATGTCTGCCTTCTGCAGTTTTCTTTTTATACTCTGGCCAAGTATCAAGTGTGACTGAATTTCTAGTTTAGAGCCTGGCAAAATGATTACATAAAAGCTGAACAGGATAATTCCTACATTTATAATGCTAGACAAGTTAACTAGGAAGGGGATGAGTAGATATAGTCAAGGGGAAATAAAAACAAAGCCAGTTTTGTTTTAACTTTATAAGAATAATGTTAAATCTGAACTAAGTGTCTAGAGTAAATTACAAATAACATAAATACATTTGTGAAATCTCTCTCTCTCTCTCTCTCTTAGAGGTAAAATGGGACATTATATGCTCCATGCCCTTGTCAAAAATATCCTCTTTTTATTACACTGATTTCTCTCTTAGGGAAAAGCACTTGAAATACTTTTGTCTTAGAACAAAACTTATAAATTGTACCTGGTCGATGCATAATGTATACTATTCTATCCTGATATCAGGTCTATATTTAGATCACTGAGATGTGAATTAGAAGTCATTGTGTTCTCCACACACCAGGGAATCATTTTTTAATATTTTGCCTTTCTTCTCAAAACTTGAGATGAGAAGAAAACACTTTTTATTGTGCCCTTACCTTTCCATACCCTGGGATAGAAAATGCCACATAATTCTAGCAATTTTCTATTAAAGTCATTTGCTTTCTTCTAGTCACTTTATATGATATTTTAACCCTGCTACATATCTGTTAGTTACAGATGACAAAACACCACAATCCAAATGGATTTATATATAGGAAATGCATAGTAAATATTTTTGCTTATATATCTAAAAAGTCAGAGATAATGATATATTAGGAATTTGTGGTTGAAAAAATCTAAACTTGTATCAACAAAACTACATTTCTCTATTATGATCCTACAACTCTATGTTCTCCCTTTTATATTGTATGATCAAAACCCAAGCTGAAAAAATAAAGTATGCAAATACAAACTCCAAAATAGTTGTGGTTAATGTGCTCAAGAAAACAATAATAAATAATAACAGAACCACATAAAAAGGTATACATTTTTAATAAAAATTAAATTATAAGAAAGAGAATATAATTGACATTCTAAGACTGAAAAGTACAGTACCCAATATTCAGAACTCAATAGATGACATGAAACGCAGATTAGATGTAGTAGAAACAAGGTTACTGAACTTGAAGATGGTCAATGTGCAATATCAAAATAAAACACAGTTATTAAAAAAGAGAACACAGAAAGAAGTGTGTGAGTCATGTGAGACACATGGTCTAACATAAAATGTTTAATTGATATATCAGAATTAGAGGAGATAAAATATGATACAGAATCAAGAAGAGATAATAGGCAAAAATTTGAAAACTCTTGAGATTTTCAAGAAACTCAGAAGATTGCATAAAACATAGATACGATAACAAGGAAAAACACCAATATCAACTTCTAAAATATCACCATGACACATTTTATTCAAGTTATAAAAAACAAAAAAATGCATAATAGAACCCAGAGGAAAAATGTATATTAACTTTAAAGGAGCAATAGACTCACAGATGACTTTTCAACAAAAAGTGCAAAGACTGGAAAACAACTGAGATACATTTATGAAACATTAACAGGCAAAAAGGGAAATAAAACAATAACTTTTCAGGAATTATAAATCAAGAAAAACTTTTATTTATTTTGTTTTAACTAGAAAGATAATAGAGTTACTCAAGGAGAGAAAAACAGTCACTGAAAGTACAAGAGAAATTCAAGAATAAATCTGGACATTTTTTTTGAGCATTAATGTTTTGACTATGAAGATGAATCAGATATCACTAACACTTTACTGTCAAAATCTGAGACCAGAAGTCCCTTGTAAAAATGTACCAAAACAGCCGGGCTCAGTGGCTCAGCCTGTAATCCCGCGCCTTTGGGAGGCTGAGGTGAGTGGATTGCCTGAGCCCGGGGGTTTGAGACCTGCCTGGGCAGCGAGACCTCATCTCTACAATAAATCAAAAAATCAGCCGGGCGTGGTAGCGCGTGCCTGTAGTTCCGGCTACTCGGAAGGCTGAGGCGGAAGGATCGCCGGAGCCCAGCAGGTCGAGGCTGCGGTGGCCGGGAGCGGCCACTGCACTCCAGTCTGGGCGACAGAGTGAGACTCCAACTCAAAAAAAAAAAAAAAAAAGAAAGTACCAAAACACATCCCAGTGTTGAGACAAACTATGTTTGATTACTTTTTATCTTGTATAATTTATATCATTTATTCTTTATATTATTATTTAAAATAAGAAATTGACAATCACAGCATTTCTGTTAACACCAAACCATTGTCCTCATACATAGATGAAAAAATAAGGCAGAAAACTCATTTGAAAAATTATCAGTGTTTTATATGAAGCTACTAACTGACAGGATGAGAATTAAGATCTTCATTCTTCTGGTTAGTTACCTGATAATGACATAGATGATTGCTAGGTATAAACAAATTGTGTCCCTGTGATATCAGCATGCATTATGTATATTTTTCACAGTAAATTTATGTTTATCTTCTCAATTCATTTTGAACTGGTCTTATACTATGTTATAATACCAGAGAGGCCTTTGACTTGTTTATACTGATAGGAGGCTGAAGAATTGAGATTGAATCTCAGTTCAGAATCTTACACCAAAATTGCTTTGTCCTTTTTCAAAATCAGAGAATATAAGTAAAATGGAAATGGCTTAGAGAATGAGTGATTTGCATTATGTATCTAAGACACTCTGAATTATCTCATATAGTGTGACACTATATCTCTGCACGTACAACTTCATTATCTTTACCCTCTGATTTCATAGTTCTGCATGAACAGTGTCAAACAACTTTAGAGTTTATGTCAATATCAGAAGATTTCCAAGCAAAAGAAGATAGAATACTTATTCTTAATTGCTCTCTCAGTTGGTGTGTGATATCTCTTCTGAAAAAATGATAAGTATTTCCTTACAGAAACATGCAAACCATCATAACTTATGAATTCCCAAGTTTTTTAATTTCCCAAATATAAAAAAGTAAGTTCTTCCTTGTTGTTACTAGTCATTGTGTATATATGCATATTATCACTATACATCAAGGCTTTACAAAAGCAACTTTAATCAGAGGTGGGACAAGAAGGCCAACTGGAGATATTGACAACTGCCATTCTCAGCAAAGAATCCTAAAAGGAATAGTGAACCTAGTGTTTGAGGGTCAGCTTGGAAACCCAAATTGAGGTTTACTGAACACAGAATTCCAAGAATGTGAAGAACTGACAGCTCCAAGCCCAGCCACCAGCATAATCACTCTGACACAGATCAGGAGAGTATACTTGGAGAAGGAAGCAGTGAGTGTAGGGAAAGTCTCTTTACACAACTCCTGCAAGCTTCTACAGTTCTAACCAAGGAAAAGACAATAAAGGCCCTTCCCCTGCCTCTCTTTTCTTACCAGCCAGGCACAGATAGCTGCTCCGGATTCCAGACAGGCCCATCAGGAAGAATCTATCAGCTATAGTCACAGGGGGACTGGAGGATTCCAGCTCCTAATGAGCCCTGTCACCATAAGTCACCAAATCCTATGTAGAAAGGTTCTGCAGGGTTTACCCTGCAGGAGTGGTCTTCACCACCTTCTCCATCCAACTCCCAGCAGGGTTGTCACAGCCACTTTGGGGATGTTTCTATAGTGGCACTGGCACCCCTCCTAGCTCTAGTTCAGAATTGTGGGAATGGCTTGCCTTCAGGAGGCATCAATCACTGAAATTTTCACTCCCACAGAGTAGGGTGGGGACTAGGAGGATATGCATCTCTGCACAGTGTGGTTGACAGGCTTGATAAACTGTGGACAGAGGGAGAAATGCCAAGTATCTTCCAGCAAGGCAGTGGCCTTCCAAATATCTCTATATGAAAGAAGTAGACTCACCTAGATGAGAGGAGTCCAATTAGCAATCGCCCCAGAACACATCTGACAGAGTAAAGCCATGAGATTCCCCCCTTCTGGCTGTCTGTCAATCCTCCTAAAAAGAGGTACAAGCTGGGAAGGGAGACATCAGAGCTCCCAGCCAGCTAGGCACCTGGCACTCATGCCAGAGGGAGGTGAAAGCCACCGTCTGTAGGAAAGGTCTTTCCCCACTAATGCAAGTCTGCACTGGTGAGGCAGTGTCAGATGGTTTTTCCCCACCTCCCTGCCTCCCAGGCACCTTTGACCCTACCACAGGAGGACCAGAGGAGGATGTCAAGTAAGAAAATAAAAGTCTCCCCAATAACAACAATTTTACTCATAAAAAATAAGCAAAATATAAAAAGAAAATAGACTGCAGTCACTGATGAAGAACCAGTAGGGGCAGGGAAGAACCCAATGACTGTAACCAAAGCTTTATTGATTTGACACCCACAAAGGGGCTTCTCAGACACCAAGCATTGGATCCCATTTAGAATAACCTATCCCTGGTGACAGATATAGAATTCAGACGATAGATGGCAAAGAGACTTAATGAGATCCAGGAAGAAGTAGACGTGCAAAGTAACCAGTCCACAGAAAGAATACAGGAAACAAAAGCTGACATGACTATTCTAACAAAGAGCAATCTAAACTTCTAGAAATGAAGAATACTCTCTTGGAATTTAAAAAAACACAACAGCAAGTCTGAACAGCAGAATTTGCCAGGTAAATTGAAGATTAAATTAATCCAGTCTAACGAAAATAAGGAGAAAAGAATTTTTAAATATGAACAAAACTAAGAGAGGTCTGGGATTATGTAAAGAGAACAATTTTACATAAGACTGGTATCCTTGAGAGAGAATGGGAAACCGAGAAGACCCTAAAATGGGTCATCAGGATGTCATCTAAGAAAACTTTCTTATCTTGTTAAAGAGGCAGTTGTCCAGAAGCAAGAAATTCAGACCAAGTAGATCATTCCCAAGGCACATAATAACCAGACTTGAAAGATGAGCACGAAAGAAAAAAACCTAAAGACAGAGAGAAAGTTCAGACCACTTGCCAATGGATACCTCACTATTGTAGCAAATCTTAGCAGAATTGTTATAAGCTAGAAAGAAGTATGAAGCTATCTTTAACATTCTTTAAAAAAAAGAAACTTCATCCAAGAAACTAAACTTTATTGATGAAGGAGAATTAAAATTATTCCCATACATGCAATCCCTAAGATAATATGCCACCTCCAGACCAGCCTTCAGGAGCTGTATAACAAAGTTCTAATTACAACAATGAAAGAACAGTTCTATCCACAGCAAAAGCATAAGCACAGAGTTTACAGGTCATGCAGATCAACTATGTATCCTAAAATGGAAAGCAGCTTCATAACAACAATATGACAGGAACAAAACCCCTACATCTCAATAATTACCTTAAAAGTGAATGGACTGAATGTGCCACTCAAAAGATACAGAATGGAAAACTGGAAAAAAAGATGCATGATTCAGCCTTCTGCCTCCTTCAGGAAACAACTCACTGCAAATGATACCACAGGTTCAAGGTAAAGGGAGGAAAACGGAAAAGAAAAAAGATTAGGAGTAACTATTCTTATATCAGATAAAATGACTTTAAAGCAATAAAAGTTAAAAGGGACAACGAAGGACACTACATAATGATAAAGGTTTCAATTCACCAGGAAAAAATATCCAGCATGAAGTCATAAACGCTCAACATAAAAACATGCATTAAAAATAACTGCTAATTAATCAATGGAAGGACATAGTCTGCCATACAATAATAGTCAGAGATTTCAATATCCCAGTAACAACTTTAGACAGATAATTGAGACAAAAAACTAATCAGGAAATCTGAAATGTTAACTTGGCACTGAAACAGTTAGATCTAATAGGCATATACAGAACCTTCCACCTGACAACTACAGATATACATTCTTCTCATCAGCACACAGACCGATTACATCATAGGATATAAATCAAGCATGAACAAGTTTCAAGTGGTTCAAATCATACTGAGCATCTTCTCAGATCATAGTGGAATAGAAATAAATATCATCACCTACAAAAGACACATATACATGGAAAGATTAACCAAGGCTTCTGAGCGACTTTGGAATTAACATAGAAATAAAGACAAATAAAAATATCCCTAGAAACAAGTGAAAACAAAAACACAACATACCAAAACCTATAGGAAACCATAAAATCAGTGCTAAGAGAAAAGTTATAGCATTGCATGCACACATCAAGAAAACAGAGAGATTTCAAGTAAGCAGCCTATCATCACACCTAAGGGATCTGGAAAGAGAACAATATAATCTCAGAACTTGTAAAATAATAAAAATTATCAAAATAAAATTCAAAACTTAATGAAATAGAGACCAAAATTTATCCTGTCAAAAAGCTGGTTCTTTGAAAGGATAAATAAGATTGATAGATCTCCTAACCAGATTATCAAAAAAGAGATCGAATTTGAATAAGCAGAATCAGAAACAAAAGACTTGAGAGGTGATGTTACAACTGACTTTATTTTTATCTTTTGTATTTCTCAATACAAAAGATTATCAGAGATTAATATGAACATTTGTATGGGAGTAAGCTAGAGAATCCAGAGGAAGTGAAGAAATTTCTGACTGCTAACGATTTCTCAAGATTGAAAAAAAGAAGAAATTGAAAACTTAAACAGATTATTCACAATCCAAAAAACTGATTCAGTAATAAGGAACCTCCCTGCCAACAAGATCTATGGACCAGATGGTTTCTCAGCTGAATTCTACCAGATGTACAAGGAAGAGCTGATATCAATCCTACTAAAGTTTTCCAAGCAATGGAGAAAGATATCCTCTCTAGCACATTCTAAAAAAACCAATGTCATCCTGATATCAAAAAATAGCAAAGACCCAACAAGAAAAGAAAACTTCAGGACAATTTTCTGAGAGATGAAAAATTCTCAACAAGATACTAGCAAATTGTGTGCAGTAACACATCATAAGGATAATTCATCATGACAAGGTAGACTTCAACCCATAAATGCAAGACTGGTTGAACATATGCAAATTAATAAGTATAACCTACTACATAAACAGAGTAAAACCAAGAATCACATGATTGTCTCAATACACACAGGAAAAGTTTTTGAAAAATCTGATAGCCCTTCTTGATAAAAAAAACTGTCAGACACACAGACATCAAAGGAATCTTACTCAAAATTAAAAGAGCTGTCTCTGACAAACCTGTAACAACATCATACTTAACAGGCAGAAGCTGGAATCATTCTCCTAAGAACTGAAACAAGACAAGAATGTCCACTCTCATCACTCCTATTGTTAAAGCCAGATAGAGAGAAAGGAACTGCCAACATGCAGAGTGTGTCATATTGTGAGTCCTTTATTTAGGTTGGTGACCAAGAGAGGCTATTGCCATAAAAGCTCTCAGCCCCAAACAGAGTGAGTAGAGGGTATATAAAGACAAAAATCACATAAGCTGTACAGTTTGATTTACATTTTCTTGGCAAAACATTAGATGCAGAATTTGCAACTAGGGAATTTCCAAGTATTGAGGGGAACGGGAATCTTGGTGTGTGGTGAAGATTACATAAGGGGATCATTTCTGGGTTAAGATGGAAGAGCAATTACAAAATGTCAAGCAAACTATTACAAGCTATTATAGGTTTTGCAGATGGATATTTCATCCCCCCTTTTAGTTGTTCATGAGTCAATGCATTGACTCATCCATCATAAGTATATTATTATACTGGGGTTTCATAGACATAAGTTTTACAGAACTGATTCATTGCTTGACGAGACTAATAATTCAATTTATTATGCAGGGCCCAATAGGCAAACTAAGGAGAAGTATGAGGGGTTCAACTAGACCAGTAACAAGAGTTGTTAGCAATGGGTTCCAGTCAAATAAGGATTGGAACCAGGATTTATATTTGTTCCCTTTTTGTTGTTGTTGTTTGTCCAAATTTTCTTGAACCCTCTGGAGGGTATTTTTAATAACCCCTGATTTGTTGGCTTAGAAGCAACAAGCTTCTCTGAGGGCTACATAGAGTCCTCCTTGGGATAGGAAAAGTTAGTCTAGGCCTTTACAATTTTGGAAGACAACTTCAGCCAGGGATTCTACCTGTTCATGGAGTTGATCCATGGCAGATTGTAGGTTACCTGGGTCAGCACTAGTGTCTTGGGCAAGGTTAGATAGACCCAGTTCTCCATGAACCAATGCAGCATTGCCAATTGCAGCCATTCCTGCTATACTTAACCTAACTAAGGCAGGTACTAACAAGGGAACAGTGCATTTTGAATTAGCAATTGGAAGACCAGGGGGATGGAGTAGAAGTGCTCCTTCAGGACTGCTATAAGCATAAACCTGAAGTAGCACATGAGCAGTAATATATAAAATAGGCTGATTAATTAACCTTTTGGTAGTACCACATTTTGTAAGGCCCATAGAACTAACTAACCAGGTGTTGGCAGGGGCCACGTAGGCCATGGATTCGGCCATGGTTAGCATGAGGGATAAGTTATAAATATCAGAGAAAAAGAGAAGTTATTAGATTGAAACCTGGGGTTACAAGGCAGGAGACTTTACCAGTTGCATCACCTAGAGTAATGTGAACCATTTCTAGAGAATATTTACTTTTGTCTGCATAGCTGATGATAGGAGTTTCAACTCCTAGGCCCACAGAGTATGGGGGTTTTGATTTTAAGCACAGCCAGCAAATGAGGCCAACTGGGGCATAGTGGCATTAAGCAGATGGTGCATATTTGTTGACACAGGAAAAAGACTAGGGGGTTGGCGGGGCCAGTTTTGGAAGTGGTTGAGATGAACTCAGGAGCTGTTGAGATGAACCGAGGGTAGTGTCTTGGTTGGCAGAAGGCAGAGGCTGTGGTGGAGGCTAGTGGTAACTGAACAAGGGGTTTTTCAGCTCTTGCAATGGCCTTATTGGTTTAGTCATGGCTTTGTAGGCAAATGTGCACCATTGGGTAGTGAATAAGTTGCCATGGTCATAACCATTCATGTAAAGTCTTATACCCCAGGTATTTCCTGTACTCCAGGAAGAAAGGAGATGATTAATAACCTTTATGTATATAGGCGGTTGGGGCTGGCATTTGACCAAAGGGTGATTTCAGATGTGTCTTTAACCTCCCCCACTATAAGTTGCAGTGGTGACACATATCCAATCTGGGCAAAAGAAGTCATTTTCCTATTACAACTGTGGTCAGTGGGGTTATAGAGGCAGAGATAAAAAGTCTACACCACTTACATAATTGGGGGTTGCCCACTGTATACATGATTCAGTGTAGTAAGGGTTTTGTCTACCATACAGGTTTCCAGATAGACATTCTTTTTCTATTTGTAGCAGGTCAGGAAGGTTTACCTTAAACTGGACCAGAGGTGAACCGTGGGCCCAGTTTTGAATAGCTAGGACCTCTCCTGCTGAGAATGAGATTAGGAAGAAAGAGTACCAGATGTCTTTAGACTCTCCAAGTAAAATAAACCAAGTTAAACTTTTTGTGAGCACAGTAGTGCAGTAACACATTCTACACATAGAAGATAAGATAGCGTTAACAGGGACTTTTTGCCACATATTCAGTCTGTGGTTGCCAGTGCTATGCCTAAACCCAGGGTAATTGGGATAAATAAGGTGAGAGTTAAGTGGTGATAACAACACATTCAGATAATTATTAACCAGTAAAAACAGTCTATTTTGGGCTGTTGGAATCTCATGTTTCAGCTATGCATTAGTTGGTCAGCCCATGGTGTGGCTGAAGCAGGATAGTAGGCTGGGAAGGTACTTTTGAGAGAGTTTTTAGGATCCCTGACTGTTGTCCAGTTGACTGAGCAGGCTGGTGTAGCAACGTCATCTTTGGCTTTTTGAATTCAGGCCAGTATTCCATCAAACTTGAGTGCTGTCGGGGTGATGAGGATGATGATGAAGGGTCATTTCCAGGTGGGGGTCAGTCTGTTTTTCTGGAGTTTTTTGATAAAGACCAAGTTCCCAGGCTGGAACAGATGACAAGACATAGTAGAAAGAGTCAGCCAGACAATCTGGACATTGGAGTGGACAGTCACCTGGACCTTTTGGAGAGACTGGAGATATTTTAACAGAGACTGATTGGTAATTTTTTAAGGAAAGGGTACATTGGAATGGGTTAATATGAGTTATACTTGAGAAGTCTGGGTTTGTAAAAGGACAAAGTTGACAAGGTTACTTTTTACTTAGAGTGTATTTTTCTAGGACACGGCCTCTATTTTTATTATTGTGATAAGGTTTAGGCGCAAAATAAAAACGGCTTCTTGCTTTTGATCTGTCCTTTTATTTTCCATTTCTGCTCTTGGAAATATTTTTATGATTCTGGGAACCAAGGCAAAGATCAATCTTCTGTAATTGCCTCCTGCTGAGATGGGCCATAGAGATGTCCCCTACCTATTTATTTCTAAGGGCACATATATGAAACAGTGGGACCTTAACTGAATATTATTTGGATGTAATAAAATACCAAGTGAGAGTACAGGCAAAAATTATTAGGGAAACAATACTGAAAAAGGCCATTGTCCCAGAGACAATGCTGGAAAAGTGAAAGTAATTCCATCTAAAACCTTTAATTTATCAATGTAAATTGAAATATATGTTTTGTAAATTATCTATAGTAATACTTTAATAAGGAAATATAATCCTTTTTTTTTTTTTTTTTTTTAGATAACCAGTTATTTTATTATAGTCAAAAATTCAAGCCGGGCTTGGTGGCTCAGCCTGTAATCCTGTGCCTTTGGGAGGCTGAGGTGAGTGGATTGCCTGAGCCCTCGGGTTTGAGACCTGCCTGGGCAGTGAGACCTTATCTCTACAATAAATCAAAAAAATCAGCTGGGCGTGGTAGTGCATGCCTGTAATTCCGGCTACTTGGAAGGCTGAGGCAGAAGGATCGCCAGAGCCCAGCAGGTCGAGGCTGCAGTGGGCAGGAGCGTCCAATGCACTCCAGTCTGGGTGACAGAGTGAGACTCCGACTCAAAAAAAAAGAATAAATTGCACACATTAATGTGTTGTCTATAAATAATTTTATTAGTTTCCTAAGTTAGAATGGCAGTTGCTGCTAGGGTCCAAAGGCAAGATGGTCACCCTTTTGTTGTATTGCCCAATTGCTTAGATAAGTATATTTCTGCCTTTATATCTGGACCATACTTTTGTCCTAGCAACTCTGAGGCTATTTTTCTCCTCTCTGATGTGTAGAGGAGTAAAATTCTTTTGGATAAAGCTATGTGATTTCAGCATGGATGGCCAGGACCAAAAGGCTGGCAACTGTGTTAAATTAAAAATTAATTTGGGTTCCAGCACCTGGTTTATCTGGGGGAGTTGTTGGGGTGATGGTGAGCCAGTGCCAGGCAATTTAGCAGGTTTGCAGGCCTCCATAGATGGCCATTATTTGTGAGCCAACTGTTTTCTCCGTTCTTCAGAAGAGAGTGCACCTGCTTCCCAGTGGCTTATTGGTCTATACAGTAGACAAGGTTCAGGAGGTTAGGACTCTTTGGGAAAGCTATGCTTCCAGTGCCCCTATAGGCTGCATCCATGAGCAAGGGACACTATCCCTTAGCAGGTTTGTTTTTACCAGGTCTTTGATGGGCACCTGAAATTTTGGTGGCTAATTGTGACTGCCAATTGGGGTGCCTCTTTGGCCATCTGGTTCTCCTGCCCTTCATGTTGGCCCTGTTTTGTTTTGGCTAAAAAAACCTGAAAAGTTCATTTTTTAATAGGTTGTACAAATGAAACTTTTTAACCATTTCTCTGTTTGTGGCAGTCTGATGAAAAGCCCTTTAGAGTGAACAGACCACATGGATATGTAATGATCTGTCCCTACTTATTTATAATAATGAACAGGCAAAGTGTTTAATCCTTTAAAAATTACTAAATCGTAGTTTTAGTTGCAAGGCACAAACTGTCCGCACCTTACTAGAACCAAAATGCAGCAACTAGGTGAGCGTGATCAGTTCTCATTTTCACTGTGCTCACATACAATACACAGTACCTTATCTATCTGGCATGTACTAGGCATAGGCCAGTTTTTAAACTTGATCATATCATGGAGGGTGTTTAGCATTTAAAGCTTTACCTGTTTTATAAGAGGGTGCTAATTAGGCACAACAGGTGATTTATCTGATGTTTTTTGTTTTTTGGTTTTTTTTATAAAATACAACCTTAGCAAGCCTGATATAACAAATAGTGGTGTTATTTAACATTAAAATGTTGACACATGGTAAAGTTGAAAACAAAATTTATTAGAGGACTTGCAAGTTTGGGTAGAAAAACAAATTAAAATTGCAATTAATTGTTTGCAATTACAAATGACTGTTAGCAAATTTACACTGTCTTTTAAGTCATAACAACAGTGAGAACAGAGAAAAATATTATAGCCATCTTGATTATATACCAAGATTTTTTTTCTTCATAAATTTCCCTTCGTGATTCCTATCTTGATTTTCACATACCATTGATGGTGACATGCTTGGACTATATTGTCCCTGTATTTTATAGCTCCTTTTTTTAAATGAAAGCAACCAGACACTTAATGGACCTTTAAAATAATTTTGAAATTTTTTAAAATCACATGAAGAGTTTAGCCATAAGCATTGTTTTATTCATATTTTTTATTTGTTGATTGCAGCTTGCTTAATTATTTATGAAAGCTATCTCCTGACCAATCAGTTTTTAGCGGTTTATTGATAATTCAGAAGGTTTAGCAATTTGGAATCAACAATTTTAAATTAGTCATATTTATAACAAAGCACTTATATAAATAGAGATTATCCTGGTCTTGGCTAGACTTGCAATTTGATAACATTTGATGAAATATATGTTGACAGTTTTCAAGATTTTTTACATTATTATTAATTGTTAAAGTCATATGCATTTTATGAGTACTCATTTACTTGAAAGCCAATTTGGTAACATGCTGGACAAAATATATAAGAGGTATACATGTAAATATAATTAAACAAATCTAGATTTAATAACCTTCTTTTAAAAAAAGTCAGTCATGAAACAGAAACAAGTTCAGTATTATTATTTAGATATGCAAATTTAAATTATATTTCTGACAAAATTGGAACCAGCTTGCATGGCTAAACTTTGTCCCAATATGCAGTTCAATAAAAACTGTGCAGGTTTAAATGATGTTTGCATTTTTAGTTAGAAGTGGCTGAACTATATGAGCAATACCAATGGAAAAGGGAGAAAGAAAGACAAAAACAAACTTAGAGAAAACTTTAAAAAATCAAAATCAGAGATCTGAAATGAGAAAACAGAATTTTGGCTACAAACAGAACAAACAAAACAAATACAACCTGAGTAACATGAACATCCAGAGACCTTGTAGAGGGCCATCCAACATTACCAATCGATTTTGCAGAGTCCGGAATTTGCCCTTTGAGAGACGTATTCTGTAATTCTCTGTGAATTGGACAGAGAAGTTTCTTAACATACAACAGAGGACTTGTTAGCTTGGAGACCTTAGACGCCATATTGTTAAAAATCAGTAAATCACAGTGTGCACCTGATGAAAAGTAGACCTCCAATTACAAAAAGATAAGCCCAAAGGCTAATAAAAGTTTATAGCCTAAATGTCAAACTCAAGGTGTAGCAGAAGCAAGCCCTGTAGCAAAGAGCACTGCAAGGATGCAGAGAACAGAAAAGGGCCAACGTCATGAGCAATCAGAAGTCAAAGCAGGTACCCAAACAGAAACAAGATACTAAACCGAGATACCATGTTCAACCGACGTCATAAGCAATCAGAAGTCAAAGCAGGTACCCAAACAGAACCGGATGCTAAACTGAGACACTGATACCAATGTCTTGGGTCAACAAACAGTCTAAGGAGCAGCCTCATCAGGCTCTGCCCTCCTTAACAGAGTTGTGGCTACATACAGATTAAACACAATCTTACCTCCTATGAGAATGCAGGTGGACTCAGGAATTTTGAGGCAATGGGAAGCTAGTAGTCATTCCAACTCCCTCTGAGCCAGATGAGAGGTTTTGGGATTCTGTAATGTCCCAGGTGGTGCCTCCCCTACACCTTCCCCACCGAACCAGGGAGAGCTGGAGAGAGGCCACCTCTTGAGGTTGGCGACTATTCTCTGTGGGGCCTCAAAATGTTATAGCTGGATAGTGAGAAAGGAGCCACCAACATGCAGAGAGGGTCAAATTGTGAGTCTTTTGTTTAGGCTGGCGATTGAGGGAGGCTATTGCCATAAAAGATCTCAGCCCTGAGCACAGTGAGTAGAGGGTGTATAAAGACAAAAATTACAGAAGCTGTACAGTTTGATTTACATTTTCTTGGCAGTTAGATTAGATACAGAATTTGCAACTAGGGAGTTTCCAAGCATGGACGGGAACAGTAATGTGGGTGTGTGGTGTGAGTATGAGAAGGTTACATAAGGGGGTCATTTCTGGGTTAAGATGGAAGATTCATCACAAAATGGAGTTCCTTATGCCAAGCAAGCTATCACAGGCTATTATAGGTTTTGCAGATAGATATTTCACTATTTAACATAATACTGAAAGTCCTAACCAGAGAAATCAGGCAAGAGAAAGAAATTAGAGTTATCCAAACAGAAAAAGAGAAAGTTAAACAATCTCTTTTCACAGATGGTATGATTACATACCTGGAAAACCCTGAGGAATATTCCAACAGTCTCCTGTCACTGGTAAATAACATGCAATGTGCAAATTCAGTTGCATTCCTATACACCAAAAACAAGCAGACTAAGTACCAAATAAAAACCACTATTCCATTCTCTATAGCCACAAAAATAAAGATATATCTATTCATCTAACCAAAGAAGTGAAAGATTTTTACAAAGAGAACTATAAAACTCTACTCAAAGAAATCAAAGATGACACAAACAAATGGAAAAACATTTCATGCTCATGGATTGGAAAAATCAGTGTCATCATTCTCCCCAAAGCAATCTACAGATTCAACTCAATCCCTATCAAACTACCAGAAACAGTTTTCACAGACCTAGAAAATACAGTACTTAAATTCATATGGAAGCAAAAAAAAAGAGTCTTAATAGCTAATGCAGTCCTCAGTAAAAAACAAACAAACAAACAAACAAAGTTGGTGGTGTCACACTTCCAGACTTCAAACTTTACAAGACTACAGTAACAAAAACAATATGGTACTGGAACAAAAATAGATAAGTAGACCAGTAGAATAGGATAGAAAACCCAGAAATAAAACCATAGACTTTCAACCAACTCATCTTCAGCAAAATCAACAAAAACAAACATTGGGGAAAGGAAACCATATTTAGCAAAACTAATTAACCACATGCAAAAGAATGAAATTGGACTGATATCTATCATTATACACAAAATTAACACAAAATGGATTAAGTACTTTAATGTGAGACCTCGAACTATAAGAATCTTAGAAGAAAACCTAAGGCATACTCTGTACATCAGCCTAGGCAATGAATTCATGAACAAGTCCTCAAAAGCAAATGCAGAAAAATTTAATGTTGAGACATATGACCTTATCAAGCTAAAAAGTTTTTGCACAGCAAAAGAAACTGGCAAGAGAATAAAGTGACAACTCACAGAACAGGAAAAAATATTTGCAATCTATGCATCTGACAAAGGCTTAATATTCAGGATTTATAAGTAATTTAAACAAACACAAGAAAAAATAACACCATTAGAAAGTGGGCAAATGATATAACAAACATTTCTCAAAGGAAGATATCCAAGCACCAGACATATGAAAAAACGCTCAGCTTCACTAATCCGCAAAACTACAATGTGATCCCATCTCACACCAGTCAGGATGGGTATCAGCAAAAGTCAAAAAACAATATGTTATGGCAAAACTGCAGAAGAAAATAATTCTTCTATACTTTTGATGGTAATGTAAGCTAATTCAACCTCTGTGAAGAACAGTCTGTAAATATATTCAAAGAACTAAAAAGAGAACCACCACTTGATCCAGCAACTCCATTCCTTTGGGAATATACCCAAAGGAACACAAATCACTCTAAATTAAAAAAAAAAAAAAAGAGAGAGAGAAAGCAAAAAACACCTACACATGTATATTTGTTGCAACACTATTCAAAATTGTAAAAACATGGCTCCAACCCAGTTGCTCAATGATGATGAACAGGATAAAGAAAATGTGGCACATATATACAATGGAATACTACACATACATAAAGCACAACAAAATCATGTCCTTTACAGCAATAGGGATGCAGTTGGAGCCCATCATCCTAAATGAACTATCACATAGAAACAAAGTGGGCACTAAACATTGGGAACATGGTTACAATAATGTAAACAGTAGACTCTGATTATTGCTGAAGGAAGGAGGGAGGGAGAGGAATAAGGGATTCCAAATCCCTCATTGGGTACCTTCTTCTCCATTGGGTGGAGGAGGGTCTGTCAGAAGCCCAAACCTTGCCTTCATGCAATATACTTATGTAGAAAACCCTCACATGTACTCTATGACTCTAAAATCAATCAATCAATCAATAAATAAATCAGGTCTTAATCTATGTTCCATAATCTACTATTCTGTTTGTAAAGAGTAAGCCCTTAATAAATGTTAGTTTAGTGAATGTTTTAAAAAATAAACTTTTACTACTAAATTAAAATGTGTCAAGTTTAGAATGGAGATTGTCTTTGCTAAATGGGAATTCTACCATTTAGCAAAGATTTAGTGAGCAGGTAGCAGAGATAATATTTTAACTACTGAGAAGTTATTATAATGACTAGTAGCATGAGGGGTAAATATCTAACTAATAAAACACTACAATAATAGTGTAAATATGCAAACCCTTTGACTCCTTTGTGGCAAAGAAGTTGTAGAACTTTAAATTGATCTTCCCAGGGATAAAAGAATAATTGCAGCCAACAAACATATAGACTAGGTTATTTTTTCAAACTTCTATGTGTTACTTTAATTTTCTAGGTTTCTTTGTCAGTACCTGATGACCTTGAACTCAGTCTTTTTGAAACTGATATTATGCTTTCACATTTTTTCAAATTTGGTAACCATATTTCAAGCAATTTTTCTCTGACTGGCACATAGACACATTTTCAGCATTTTCCCATGCTTTACACATATGCTATCAAGCTGGAATATTACTTTTCATTTTGCTATTAACATATTGTTTCACAAACAAGACATTACCTCACATTATTGGATCATTCATTTCTTCCAATATAAAAAGCACATTAAGAAAAACATGTAAAAACTATTTCATATAAATATATTAAGGAAACACTATACTTGCTATCTATCAGGAGATAAAAGGCAAATTTGACACTTTGGAAGTCATATCCCTAACATGAATGAAATATCCATATGGTTAAAAAGACATGAACTCAAACACTGCCAAAAATTTTAGATGAAATATAAATATTTCAAGAAGTAGTATATATATAGTTGACAAAGTTTATAAGACAAAGATAAAATAATTTTAATTTGGATTGTCTAATAGCAAGTAGATTCAAAGTTAGTACTGCATATAATGTAAAAAATAAGAAAACTAAAATATATTTTAAAACAATTTTTCCTGAAACTCTGTATTGTCTATAGAATCAATAGCTTAGAGATTGATAATACCAGGCAATGATGAAGGTCATGACTCTTCCAGGAGTAGAAACCCCAGACATTACCAGTCCCACCCCCCTTCCCCTGACATCACTCAGTAGGAAATTAGAGTGGCATTTCATTACCATCAGCTGAGTGAAGTAGCCTAGGCTGCTTCTGTTTTCTCCACTGACTCTACAGTGGAGGAGGGCTTATTAGTAGCCAGTGGAGATGAAAATCCTGGATCTCTTGGTCTTCTCTGACATCAAACTACTGAGAGTATTGGGTACCTTGGTATAGCCTTGTGAGGATTGCAGTCTGGGCTCACTATCCGGACTTTGACAACATGAAGGGGGTGAACCCACTGTTTCTTCTATGCTGTTTGGCTGAAGTAGATCTGTTATTGTTTAATTTTATTCTGTCTCTCTAGGCTGTTCCTTCCTTAAACAGTGAGAGTAGATTTTCTTGAGCCTTTTTTTTTTATTTTCTAGTGCCTCTTTGTGTTTCTATATTACTGACTTCTTCTGTAACAAAATTGACATATATTAGACTAAAGGAAACCCAGGTAACTCACCACCATATCATTCCTCAGGTCCTAAGGCCTGTGGCTGGTCTGCCTACTTTTATCTACCTGAAAACTCTCTGAAGAGTTTTCTTGTTTGTTTTATAATTTCCAGGTCTTTCAGTTGCACTTAGTAGGTAGGAAGAATTGGGGACATTACATTACTTCAACTTCTCAGAAGTAGAAACCCCAGACACTCAATTTTATTTTTGTGGAGATAAAATATGTGTGTGTGTGTGTGTGTGTGTGTGTGTGTGTGTGTGTGTGTGTGTGTGTGTGTAGTAAACAGAGACAATAATGTTAAAGTTATTATTTCTTTTTAAAATTAATTAATTAATTATTATAAAGATGTGGGATAGGGGTACAGTTCAGGGCTAGGTTACAAACATTGATCCTGCAGGTACCCTTGTTGATGAGGCATGCCCCTCCCTCCCCTAGCAACTTCCCCCAACTACCAGTCCCAACCCCCTTCCCCTGACAGTTTTCCGCTACTGACCATCGCCTTCCCACAGCTTTATAATTATTCAAGGTCACCTTATGAGTGAGAACATATGGAACTCAGTACTTTGTTTCTGTGATAAATCACTGAGTATGAGCGACTCCAAATCCATCCAATTTGTTGCAAAGTCCATATATTTGTCCTTCTTTATGGCTGCATAATATTCCATCGTGTATATGTATCACATTTTTTTTATCCAGTCCAGCTTCAATGGGCAACATGGTTGGCTCCATGTTTTTGCTATTGTGAATAGAGCTGCAACAAATATATGTGTGCAGGTATCTTTTTTGTAGAATGATTTGAGTTCCTCCAGGTGTATTCCCAATAGGAGAATTGCTGGGTCATATGGAAGGTCGATTTCTAGTTCCTTTGGAAATCGCCACACTATCTTGTATTATTAGTCTGCATTTCCACCAGCAGTGTAGCAGTGTTCCTTTTTCTCCACATCCTCGCCAGCATCTGTTGTTGTTTGTTTTATTAATGATGGCCATTCGTACAGCAGTTAGGGAGTATCTCAATGTTGTTTTGATTGCATTTCTCTAGTGATGAGTGAGGCTGAGCACTTTTTGATATATCTGTTGGTTGCCTGTATATCTTCTTTTGAGAAGTGTCTATTCATGTCTTTTGGTCACTTTTTAAAGGGGCTGTTTGTTTTTTTCCTTTTGGCGGGTTTGAGTTCCTGTATATCCTAGATGTTAGGCCTTTGTCAGATATACAGTTGGCAAATATTTATTCCCATTCTGTGGGCTGCTTCCCTGCTCTCTTGATGGTTTCTTTGGCTTTGCAGAAGCTTGTCAGTTTAATGAGGTCCCATTTGTCTATCTTATCTCTTATGGCCTGGGCACTTCAGGTTTTGGTCAGGGATCGGTTGCCGCTTCCAACTGCCATAAGAGTGTTTCCTGCATTTTTTTAAGGTTCTTACAGTTTGAGGTTTTATAATCAGGTCTTTGATCCATTTAGAGTTAATTTTTGTGTATGGTATAGGTAGGGGTCCTGTTTTAATCTTCTGCATGTGTTCAGCCAGTTTCCCCAGCACCATTTACTGAATAGGCTTTCCTCTCCCCAGTGGTTGTTATTGGAGGCTTTGTCAAAGATGAGTTAGTTAAGGACCTGAGGCATTGCTTCCAGAATCTCTATCCTGTTCTGGTCAGGTGCCTGTTCTTATATCAATACCAGGCTGTTTTGATTACTATAACCTTATAGTAAAGTTTGTACCTCCTGCTTTGTTTTTTTGCGAAGTATTGTTTTTGACTATTCATGGTCATTTATGTTTCCACATAAATTTCTGTATTGCCATTTCCAGGTCTGAGAAGAATGATATTGGTAACTTAATGGGTATTGCATTGAATATGTAGATTGCCTTTGGAAGGATGGACATCTTAACAATGTTGATTCTTCCTATCCATGAGCATGGGATATTTTTCCATTTGTTTGTCTCTTCTTGGATTTCTTTTGTAGTTCTCATTGTAAAGATCTTTCACTTGTGTGGTTAGGAAGATGCTGAGGTATTTCATTTATTTTGGTGGCTATTGTAATGGGATTGTGCTTTTTATTTGGGTCTCTGCCTGCTTGTTATTGGTGTAGAGAAATGCAACAGTCTTTTGCACATTTATTTTGTACCCTAAGAACTTCCCAAAGTCCTTTTTCAGTGCAAGCATGTTTTTGACAGATTACTTGGATTTTCAAGGTATAGGATCATATAATCAGTGAAAAGGGATAACTTGACTTCCTCTTTTCCTATTCAGATACCCCAATTTCCTTCTCCTGTTTAATTGTCTGAGCTAGGACTTCCAACATAATGTTCAACAAGAGGGATGAGAGTGGAAAACCTTCAGGGGAAATGATTGTAGTTTCTGACCATTTAGCAGTATGCTAGCTGTAGGTTTGTCATAGACAGCACTTACTATTTTGAGGTATGTTCCTCCTACACCTAGATATTTGAGGATTTTTTATCAAGAAGGGATGCTGGATTTTAGCAAAAGCTTTTCTGCATCTAGTGAGATAATCATGTGGTTCTTGCTTTTACATCTGTTGATGCATTTAATGACATTTATTGTTTTGTGAATGTTGAACCAGCTCTGCATCCTGGGGATTAAGCCTAATTGGTCATGGTGGATGATTTTTGAGGTATGTTTTTGGATCCAATTTGCTAGAATCTTGTTTATGTTTTTGCTTCCATGTTCATAGGGGATATTGGCCTGTAGTTCTCTTTCTTTGTTAGATCTTTACCCGGTTTGGATATCAGTGTAATGTAAGTTTCATAAAATGATTTGGGGAGAATTCCATCTTTCTCAATTGCCTGGAATACTTTCAATAGGATTGGTATCAGCTCCTCCTTGTACGTTTTGTAGAATTCTGCTGGAAAGCCATCTGGTCCAGGGCCAAAGACATGAACACTAAACAGCATGATGCTGAACAACGACTGGGTCAACACTGAAATAAAAGAAGAAAATGAAAGATTCCTGGAAACAAATGAAAATGAAGAAACATCTTACCATTTTCATATGACAGAGTCAATTTCCTGGGTTGTTATGGGACTATTTAGTGTCTGAATGTCTTCTTGTTTTAACCTAGGGAGGTTGTGTGATGTCAGAAAGTCCTCCATTTCATCTAGGTTTTCAAGTTTGTTTCCATATAGGTGTACATAGTAATCTCTGATAATTCTTTGTTTTTCATTGGGGTCAGTTGTGATTTGACCTTTTGTATTTCTGATTGTGTTTATTTGGACTTTTTCTCTCTTTTTCTTGGTCATTATGGTTAGGGGCCCATCAATGTTTTTAATTCTTTCAAAGAACCAACATTTTATTTTGTTGATGTTTTGTATGATAATTTTGTCCTCTATGTCCTGTATTTGGGCTCTTATTTTGTGATTTGGATTCTTCTGCTAAAGTTGGGGTTTTGGTGGCCTTCTCTTTCTAGCTACTTTAGGTGATTTGTTAGGCTTTTCACTTGTGATCTTTCCATTTTCTTGATGTGTGCTCATAGAGATATGAATTCCCCTCTTAAAATTGATTTCATGGTATCTCAGTGGTTTTGGTAAGATGTTTCTTCATTTTCATTTGTTTCCAGGAATCTTTCAATTTCTTCTTTGATTTCAGTGTTGACCCAGTCACTGTTCAGTATCATGCTGTTTAGTGTCCACGTCTTTGTGGGCTTTGGGGAAATGTTATTGGTTTTAATGTTTATTTTTATTCCACTGTGGTCTGAGAATGTGTATGGCAAGATTTCAACCTTCTGGAATTTGTTTATGCTTGATTTATGGCCAAGAATGTGATCAATCTTGGAGTATGTTCCATGTGGTGATGAGTAGAATGTATACTCTGTGGTTGTTGGGTGAAACAATCTGTAGGTATCAACTAATTACATTTGGTCAAGTGTAAAGTTTAGGTTCTGGATATCCTTGTTGATTGTTTGCCTTGATGATCTATCTAGAGCTATCAGTGAGATATTTAAGTGTTAGAGTCAATATTTTTTTCAGTTTATTATGTAATTGTTTTTCAATGTATTGTGTAATTGTTTTGTAAATCCTGGTGCTCCTGTGTTGGGTGCATATATGTTTAGGATGAATATTTCTTGTTGATGGATTGAACCTTTTATCATTATGTAGTGTCCTTTTGTATCTTTTTAAGTTTTGGGTAGCTTAAAGGTTATTTTCCTGATATTAAGATTGCAACTCCTGCCTTCTTTTGTGATCCACTGGCCTGGAAACTCGTTTTCCATCCTTTAACTTTGAGTCTGTGTGCGTACCTTGTAGTGAGATGAGTCTCCTAGATGCAGCAAATAATGGGGTAATGGTTTCTTATCCAGCTCACCATTCTATGTGTTTTCAGTGGTGCATTTAGTCCATTCACATTCAGGTTAATTATTGAAATGTGGCAGTTTTTGCCTGTTATGAGGTTCTTACAGAGTTGTTGTTCCTGTTTATCTGTTGTCTTCCCTTTGGTTTGGGGGTTGATTCATGTGTGTTTTCCATCTTTTCCCTGTATCTTGTGAAGAACAAGATCTTTTCTCCTTTTCTTCTGTGTTTAATACTTTCTTAAGAATTTTTTGTAGAGGTGGTCTGGAGGCTGTATAGGTTCTTAGGGATTGGATGTCAGGGAAAGATTTTAATTCTCCCTCACTGATGAAGCTTAGCTTGGCTGGGTAGGTTAGTCTTGGTTGAAATTGTTTTTCTTTGAGAACTTTGAAGATTGGGCTCCAAGCTCTCCTAGCTTGATAGGTTTATGAATATAAAACTGCTGTTATTCTAATTGGTCTTCTCTGGTAGGTAGTCTGACCTTTTTCTCTTGCTGCCTTTAGGATTTTTTCTTCTATACCTACTTTGTTTAGGCGAATTATTATGTGTCTGGGAGTTGGTATTCTCATTTGTTGTCTTGCAGGGGTTCTCTGAATCTCTTGTGTTTGAATTTTTGCATCACTGATGAGATGAGGAAAGTTTTCTTGAATGATTTTATGAAATGTTTATTCCAGTGTGATCTCTGTCTCTTTTTCTACCTCAGGAAGGCCAATTACTCTTAAGTTCGGTCTGTTGAAGTAATCGTTCATCTCTTGAAGATTTTGTTCTGTCTTTTTAAGCTTCTTTTCTATGTTTTTGACAGTTTGGGTTAGTTATGTATTTTGGTCTTCAAGCTCTGAGATTCTTTCTTCTGCTTGGCTAATTCTGCTTTCCATGCTTAATAGTTTGTTATTAATTTCCATCACAGTATTCTTTACTGCTGTTATTTCTGTTATCAGCTCCTTCCTATTTTCCTCTTGTCTCTCCTCAATTTTTTTAATTCTCTCTATTAATGTCTTGATGTTTGAGTTTGTTGCATGTGACCAGTCATTCTGGGGGCTCTTCATTGTTGGTGTTCCAAAGTCTGTTTTCTCAGTGTCTGACCTCCCAGGGGTCTGTTTGTGAACTATATTCTTCTTTGGTTTTTCTTCCCTACTTCTTTTGTGTGCAGATTTTTCTTCCCTACTTTTTCCTTCCCTCCCCTTCCCATCTTCTTTAATTCTGTTATTCAGGGGTGGAGGGGTTGCTTTTATTTATGATTGTTCAATCTCCTATTCTTCCTTATGTATATCCTCTTGCTTTGTTCAATTCTGGAGTTGGAGTGTAGGCTGGGGGTGGTCCTTTTTGCAGTTTTGAGATTTAATTAAGGAGGGAGCTGTGATTCAAAATCTATCTGCGGTTCCCAGTATCTGCTGACAGGTGTATGGATAATCTGAAACCTACTTCCCACTGCCTTGGAATCTGTCCATGCAGTGGTGTTGTAGGTTTACTCCCTGAAAGCAAAATGAGGTTAACAAATGGAAGAGAATGGAGCTGGCAGTGGGGGAAAAAGGGAGTTGGAGAGAGATAGGAGTACGAGGGAAAACAACAAGTGTACTGACTTACAAATGAAAAGAGACACAAAGACTGAAACAAGTAAAAAGAAAAACAATAACGACTACAAACTAACCAACAACCATATGAAAAAACTAAAACCCACCATGATGCTCACATACAAATAGCCAACCTCCTTATTGGTGTGCTATTCCTCTATATCAAGATGGGGTTTACAGAGAAAAAAAAAAAACAAAAAAACAAAACGAACAAAACAAAACAAAAAAAAAGGAACAGAATAAAGTCGGTAAACTAACATAACCAACCAAGCATACTCTGAGACTTGTCCTTTAAGTCCAATGTCCTTTCAGATTTGATTTCTAGCTATCTTTGCAGGCTGGTAGATTTTTCACAGTTAGGGTCAGTTGCCCCTGGCCTGCTGTGAAGGGTAGTTCAGATCTGGGCTCCCTGCCCTGTCTACCACTCAGATCTAACCTGTGTCTATTTATCAAGGGGAAGGAGCTTCTGTCTTTCCCATTTTGATATTGTTACCTTGGATCCCCAGCAGGTGGTGTCATCTCACCGCTCCAGTTGATCTTTATCAGTAGTAGCTGGAGACTGCAAGCCAATGCAAGCTAGTGGGGCAGAAGTCGGAGGCCACCCAGGATGGGAGGAAGCAGGCAATAGTAGTGGTGGTGGCGGCTGTTGCCTCATGGTGCATGGAAGGAGTTCCACAATCCTGGCTCCAGGTGAGGGGTAGGACATGGCAATGGCAACAGTGGAGGCAATTTCAGTAGATCATGCTTGCAGGGGCTTCCCGGTACAGAGCAGTGGGTTGCCTCAGGCATGGGTGGAGCGATGACCGCTGTGGTGGCATCCACAGCTGTGGCGACGGCTTAGACCACTGAGGTGGTTGAGCAGCGACCACGGTCGAGCTCTTTGTGAAGAGTAGGCTGCCGACAATGGGAGCTGCAGCCCCCCAGAGTCTTTATGTGTGTTCTCTTTCATGAAGGGTCTCACGGGCCAAGCTGCCCATTGCCATCTTGCTGGAAATCCTAAAGTTATTATTTCTACTTTCACTATCCTGGTTCTGCTAATATGGAAAAAAATTATTAGTGAAAAATACACACCTTATGTCATCTTGACACAATCATTCTATTTACCTACTTGCATGAGCTATTTTGTGTTATAGAAATGTGTGGCTACAGAAAATACTTTTTTCTTTTTTTCGATACACTAGTTTGGTACTTGCTTTAAATTCAGTACTTCCCATTTCCAAGGAGAATTAAAAATTATAGCTGGGCTCGGTGGCTCTGCCTGTAATCCCGTGCCTTTGGGAGGCTGCGGTGAGTAGATTGCCTGAGCCCGCAGGTTTGAGACCCGCCCGGGCAACTTGGTGAGACTTCATCTCTACAACAAATAAAAAATTAGCCAGGCGTGGTAGTGCACACCTGTAGTTCCAGTTACTTGGAAGACTGAGGTGGAAGGACCGCTGGAGCCCAGCAGGTCAAGGCTGCGGTGGCCAGGAGCAGCCGCTGCACTCCAGTCTGGGTGACAGAGTGAGACTCCACCTCAAAATAATAATAATAATAATAATTTTTATAAATGGAAATATGATTAAGGCTGTATCATGTATTACTCTTATAATAAATTTTAAAACAGAATACCCTTCAGCAATTTTCTCTTACATAGATTAACAATTATATTCTTGGCTAAATGTCCCTAATTCTGTATCTTCCAAATATGATAAACATTTTGAGCTCTTGGAATATGCGTAGTTATTTCCCACTTTGGAGTCTTTGAATATGGTTTTCCCTATACTTAAAATGCTATCTACCTCAGATTCCAGCTTACCCATATTTATGTTGATTAGTTTTACTCATCCATTCAATATCAGGTAAACCAGAAACATCTCATGGAAGCCATCATGGTCTTTAAGATTAGATCGGTCATGTTTATACCTATCAACATGTTTTTTAAAAATTTCTTGCAATACATTTTATTTGATATTACAAAGCCCAGATTACTCAAAAGACTATAAGCACCATAAAAGAAGAGGTCAGATATCTCTGATTAATTATAATTGAGTTATCAGCATAGACTACATAGCCAGAGATACCTATTAAACGATTAAGGTAAAAAAAATTAAAAATGACAAAATAATTCAACTTTCATACATTCTGTCTTTCTCATATGCAAGAGTGATATTAAATATGGAAGTAAATATAAAGATATGAAGAAGTGATGTGAAATAAAGCGAAACATGGTGGATTGAATACACTTAGTTATCTCCATCATTATTTCCTTCTAAAATCTTACTAAATTTCAGTAAAGAGATAATAAAAGATATAGCCAAAGATTTAAAAAATAAGAAAGCAAAAGAAATGAAATGAGATGTAATAGAAGAAAATAAATGTATTCTAAAAAATTTTGGAAACTGAAAAACAGATGAAGTAATAGTAAAAACAATGGTGATAACATGAAATTTGAGTTAGCATGTGCATACCAAGACATGAACTCTTCAGCCAATGTCCTTCGCCCTCTCAGAATGATCCAAGTAAAACAACAAGAACAACAAAAAAAGCTACAAGTCTTTGGCATTCTCCAAAGACATGGTCAATTCCCAGCAATGCCAACATTATAGATTCTCATTATAAAATGTTAATGTAAAAGCAAAGAATGACAAATATTTATGAAAAGGCTTTATGATAATAAGTCAAGGCCAAAAACAATCATCTTTTTCAAGTTAGGGTAAATAAAAAATTTTGAGTTAAAATTATACACACAGATAAATAGAGATATGTACATGCATACAGATATTCATTTTCTCAAAAAATAAGATATATTATTTTATGGAGAAGGCTGCTAAAAAGAATATTCAGATAATTAGAATTGTGAAGTGCTCTAGAGAGCAAAAATATGATAGCAAAATAAAAAATTCTTAAAAGGCAGAAAAAATTTAAGAAAATCTGAGAGGTAGAATATATACACTAACTAAACAATGTAAAATCAGTAGAAATAATAAGAGATTTAAATAATTACTCCAAAAGATCCACTATCCAAATAAAAGGAATTTAAACAAAAAGAAAAAAAATGAAATTGGAGAGAACTGTCAAAAAAATTACCATATTATTTTTGAGATATCAATGTTAAGACTCAAATTATTTTTACTTAAATTTCATGTCTTCCCCATGATTTCTGCTGTTACGTCATGTACATTTTTACTTTTGGACCTCTTTTCTGAAAAATTTATGTACTTCATTGAAGTTTTTAGTTTTAAAGTAATTACCAGATTATAGCAAACGTACATCCCTGGAAACAGTAGTGAACTTAAAGGACAATCAAATTTTAAAAAATAAAAGTAGAAAGGAAAAGTTGAATTCTATATTCAAATGAACATAAAAAGATGAGACAATTTTTAACTAAAATTATCAAAACTAAATGTCATGTAAGAAGTGCACTGGAATAATAATGTTCTAAATAGCTCTGCTACTATAATATTCATACAATAATCATACTGTAAAAGCATATTAACACTTCCCAAATAACACTAAAAAGAATTAATAAGAGAAGTTGAAAAAGAAAAGAAAGGCTCATCTTTTAAAATAAGAAATAAACATATAAATTCTAAAAATAAAAAAAAACTGGTGAAATGCTACATTAAAAAGTTCCTCAAAAGTGTTAAACATGTTAAAAGTATCATGTAAGGAGAGGGAACTACTATTCAAGAATGACTAGACAGTGAACTGCTATTTTTGTCATTAGCCTAGCAATAGCTACAGTCTAAATTGTGTTTATATTATCTTTTTAAATAAATAAAACGTAAAGGACATATATCTAAAGAGAAACAAAGATAGATTCTAAATTCAAAGTTACTCTTTATAGTTTTTTCAGAAATAATTTTTCATGTTAAAGTGTTGTCCATATTTTCACCATCACATTAACTTGGTCTGAATGTGAGCTCTTTTAGAGACTAGTGCAAAGCTGTGCAAGTACTGTAAATGGCAGTGATTATGAATTTTTTCCCCACTGGATTTAAGTATTTTGAGAAAACAAAGCTTATGTAATAATTGTTCTCAAAGGTAAGTAGCATTTTAATTTGTGACCATAATTTCGCAGCTTTAAATAGAGTTAGAAGTATGGCTAAAATCTAGACAGAGTATTCAGAAATACTTACCTATAAAAGCATATAAATTGTATATTAGGTGTATTTATTTATAGATATGTGATAACTGACATTTTTTTGGCATACCAGAAGGTAAGATGAAAAGTTATTTCTGGAATGGGGAGTGCTTTACTTAAGCTTTAATACTTATTAGAAATAATACATATGTTGCAATAAAAGCTGAAAGGCACAAAATCTATTATATTACCAATATTTATGGAAACAATATATATACAATAACATGTTCAGTAGTAAGTGTTCTTCACATTATTATGGAAATGTTCAGTCAAAAATGCTAAATAACTCATGCAAGGAGATGAGAGTTATGTAGTATTATTCTTAATGCAAAGCCTACCCTTGGTTAGAAGTAAAGCAGTAAAGTAGGATTGGCTTTAAGAAATGCTCTGGTTGTTAAAATAAGTGACTTAGATATGAGTTTGAAGTAGCTTGAGACAGTCTCTGGAATCAGTTTGCAAAATACAGACATTTAATTCTGCTGTCTTTGCTAAAGGGCAGTCCGGAGAAAGCTAGGAAATAATTTAAATGCTGCTTCAGAGCCACCAAAGTGGTTGAGTCAATTTTTAGTTTTAGAGAAGCAGATTTTGCATGTAAACAGGAGGTGCCAAAAAATGTCTATACATTTGAAGTAAGATGTTCGCTCAAAAGATGGCATAAATCAAATGAATTCTAGTGTCACTATGCGACAAGCAGGACAGTCGAGTAAAATGATGGAAGCATGGTTGATCGTTATACTGCACATTGCTACCAAAATTCAATTCAACTTTGAAAAATAATACATGGATAACATCTCTTAAAATGTGTATACACATTTATACATATAGATAGATACAGATATAGATAGAGTATCACTTGTATTTGTTCATTCTATTAGCCATTCCTTAGAATTGCTGAATCTACACCATTGTCTGATACAAAAACAAAACAAAAAAAAAGATGAATAATTCATGTTTCCTGACGCCACACAACCTTAATAAATTCATCAACTTAGGAGGGCAAAAAGACAAGATCTGAAGGAATTTACTAACTTAAGCATGCAAAAGACAAGCCCTTATTCATGAACTTAAGAAGGCAAAAAGACAGATGACAAAAATCACTGTGTAGTTTTAATAGGAGGAATTCACAACATACCATGAAAGTATGAAAAAATGATTTAATACCAAATAATAGTGAATAATCAGCACTAAATAAGTGGTCTAAAAAAATTAAGATAGCCCTGATTTTTAAAGAGAAGATTCTATATATACACACACAAATGTAGAAAAATGAAAATCTACCAGGCACGTGAGCACTCCAGTGTATTATGTGAGCAGAATCTCAGGGCTGAGGGTTTTGTCTGTGTATTTTTGTACAAGTAGCAGAAGAAATTAATGGTTTACTCTTGCCCATAGAGTTCAATGCTTAGGAAGTGGATGAGAACAAGAAAGGAAATCAGTTCACAGAGGTCTTCAAATTCAAGGCTAATTTTTCTTTTATCCTATGGGCATCTGCAGGGAAGTAAATTCTAGAAGCAACAGAGAAATTAATTTTGAGCACCACAAAATAAGCACAGAGAGCAATAGATGTGAGCTACATCACTAAGTGCTAAGGATGGAGAGGACGGGGCAATTTAAGAAAGCTCTGAAGGACTAGGTAGTTGGTCAGAAGTAAAAGAGAATGAGATAGCAAGATAACATTCAACTGCTTGACTTAGTCACACTACTAGCAGAGAAAAATAATAATAAAATATGTTTAAAATACAAAGATTGTGAACTTAGTTTTGAATATATTAAGTTCAAGTTTTCTGTAAGAGTTTTTCAGCAGCCAGTTGGAACTCAGGAGAATGGAATAAGCAAGAGATATATCCGTTTACAAGTAAAAAAGCATACACCTTATAAGTTAAAACTGTAAAGAATGGATAAACTTTCATGTTGGGCAAACTGTGGAGAAAAGAAAGGTTTTTAGAAGATAAGAAGAGATACTCTATTGAAAAGGAATAAATAGGCCGGGCTCGGTGGCTCAGTCTGTAATCCCAGCACTTTGGGAGTCCCAGGTGAGTGGATTGCCTGGGCCTGAGGGTTCGAGACCCGCCTGGGTAACTTGGCGAGACCTCATCTCTACAATAAACCAAAAATTAGCCAGGCTTGGTAGCGCGCACCTGTAGTTCCAGATACTTGGAAGGCTGAGGCAGAAGAATCGCCGGAGCCCAGCAGGTCGAGGCTGCGGTGGCCGCCAATGCACTCCAGTCTGGGCGACAGAGCGAGACTCCAACTCAAAAAAAAAAAAAAAAAGAGAAAAGGAATAAATAATCAGGAAAATATGAGTAGAATTAGAAGGTGAAATGTTGCAGACAACAAAGGAAATTTTTAAGTAGAAAAGTGTGATCACTGTTCAGTAGCAAAGGATTTGAAAATTGTTTAATGTCAGCCGGGCTTGGTGGCTCAGCCTGTAACCCCGCGCCTTTGGGAGGCTGAGATGAGTGGATTGCCTGAGCCCGCGGGTTCGAGACCCGCCTGGGCAGTGAGACCTCATCTCTGCAATAAATCAAAAAATCAGCCGGGCGTGGTAGCGCCTGCCTGTAATTCCGCTACTCGGAAGGCTGAGGCGGAAGGATCGCCGGAGCCCAGCGGGTCGAGGCTGCGGTGGCCGAGAGCGGCCGCTGCACTCCAGTCTGGGCGACAGAGTGAGACTCCGACTCAAAAAAAAGAGGAAATTGCTTAATGTCTTTAACAATTAAAAGCTCAATTTTAGCATAAATGAGAGTTATTTACATAAACATGTGACAGTAGAAGCCAGGTTACATGTTATCTCTAGAAAATTTTATATGCATGTTACTGAAATTTAGTGTCCACTTTACATAATGCCTCATTGATAAAATTTAGAGCCTTCAATAGTCTTACAGTAACTATGAACATCTCTTTTTATTAAATAGAAGCTGTAGGTTGTAGTGGGTGTCAACAAATATGATGGGTTGAGTTTTTACTATACTGTTAGCTAACAAGTTAGGTCTGCCATAATTGCATGGAAGATAGAAAATATTTGCCACTCTCCAATCAGAGACAAAGATCTGCACTATTCTCACAGCAAGCAGTGGCTAGATTTTAAGCTTTTGTACCCGTTCCCAGAGCCTCAATAAGATGCATTGTAGGAGAACTGCAAGCTCAGAGACACAGACCTTTATATTGGAGAGTAATCCTGCCTGATTGCTGATTTCTCGCTGAGGGAGATGTTATTTTTATTATATTGGCTAGGAAACGAACCCATCCTTTGCTTTGGCAGGAGGTATCATCTCTATATTTCAAGGCCATTTGTTATAAAATTATCCTTAAAAGGGTAGTCTAGAACAAAGGCAGCAACTGTCTTTGCTCACAAGTTGTACCAAAATGCAAAAGATCATGAAGAATTTTTGTTCAACAATATTCATTTCTTGTATCTTCTCTGACTTGGTTTGCAGTGAACTTTCCCAATAATATGCCACAACATTGACCACTCTAATTAACCTGAACAAAAAATTGTAGAAACAAATCTCATTTATGGTACATTATACAGCATAAAACTAAGACAACTCCAATAGAATCCAAGCAACAACAGGAAGTCAGTCTGAAGTAGTGACCTCAACCATGCCTCCAATGGTCCTGAACACAAATGCCAAATTTTGCACAAATGACTTAAAACTTTAGGGTTTCAAAATTCAGATGGATTTCTCCAGAAGTTTTGATATTTTCCTTTACATTGACTTGAGACATTTAAGTTCTGCAGGATGCATTACAGATGTACACACTGAATATTGTACCACAAGGAAAAAGCCTAAGATGATTCTATCATCCAGAGCTACCCTGGTCAATGGCTTGAGGACTACTTGAAAATCTTCTTAGGCTGAGGTGGTGTCATTGATCATTTCTGTTAAGACGGGGAACAAGCTAAGATTTTACATAGTATTCAACTGTCATGTCTCTTTAGCCTCTCCGACTATAACACCACTTTTCAGTCTTTCCTTGCTTATCATGACCTTGAAATATTCAGAGTACTGTTTGGTTATAATTTAGAGTGCTTTTGAATTTGATATTTTTATAGCTATATTAAAGTTATTCATTACTAGGTAGAATACCACAAAATGCAGTGTCTTTCTCAGTGCTTGATATCAGTGAGAACGTGGTGTTAAGTCTTTCTTTTGGTAATGCTAAATTTGATCACTTGGTTAAGATGTAAAATGTCAGCTTTCTCCACTGTATAGTTGCTATTATTCCCTTTGCAATTAACAAATATCATCTGGATGAAGATGTTATGAGAATACGCACCTATTTTGTTTATCCTCTAACTTTTGCTCCCTATTATAATGCATAGTGTTGAATCTTTCCTGAAGGAAATTTTGCTGTTTAGTGCTAAAGACAGTTTTATATTTTCTTCATTCTTTATATATTTATTCATTGGAATTCTTTTCTAAAGAAAAAATTGTCTCTTCTCCCCATTCATTTATATAATTCAGTTATTTATTTTTATGAATATGCAGTCATGAATATTTATTGTATATTTTGGGATATAGTCTGATAATATCTATTATTAATTTTTTTTTTTTTTCCTGAGTTGGAGTCTCACTCTGTCGCCCAGACTGGAGTGCAGTGGCCGCTCCCAGCCACCACAGCCTTGACCTGCTGGGCTCCGGCGATCCTTCCGCCTCAGCCTTCTGAGTAGCCAGAATTACAGGCGCGGACTACCACGCCCGGCTAATTTTATTTTATTTTATTTTTATTTTATTTTATTGTAGAGATGAGGTCTTGCCTGCCCAGGCGGGTCTCGAACCCACGGGCTCAGGCAATCCACTCACCTCAGCCTCCCAAAGGTGCGGGATTACAGGCTGAGCCACTGTATTAATTTTAATGTCACCAAAATTATTCTAGATTTGACTTTCAAGGGTACTTACTGATTAATTCTTGTATCCTTTGACATATGTCAATACTTTTTATTTCTTCCTATCTTTTGTTTACTCTTTCCTACTTCTTATTCTGAGTCATAAAATTTGATAACATTAAAGCATACCTTCAACAGCTATGTGGATTTAGCCATTCAAATAATATTCTTCTTTGATGGCAGTTATTGGTTCTGGGATGAGAACTTAACCCAATTTTTCCCAATTTAAGAAAATGAGCCGGGCTCGGTGGCTCAGCCTGTAATCCCAGCACTGTGGGAGGCCAAGGTGAGTGGATTGCCTGAGTCCGTGGATTCGAGACCCACCCGGGCAACTTGGCGAGACCTCATCTCTACAATACATCAAAAAATTAGCCAGGTGTGGTAGCCCATGCCTGTGAGACCAGCATATCAAAGCTGCAGTGGGCGGGAGTGGCCAAGCACTCCAGTCTGGGTGACAGAGTGAGACTCCAACTCAAAAAAAAAAGAAGGAAAGAAAATGAAATGTGTAATCTCTCTCTGATTTCTCAAAAGACATCCTCTAAATTCCCTTAGAAGACATAATGTTAATATATGATATGTGAAAGCACTGCAGATACTAACCTAGTCTCAAAGGAAAATTTTAAGCACCCTAAATGAGGAAACATTTCTTCTATGAAGTCTGATGATTTAACTGAAAGATAAAAGGCAAAATATTCAGATGTGGGATTTTTAGAGCCCCTGATGAGATCTAGGTCTTCTCTAAAGTCATTAAAAGTATTTCATAGTGGAGTCAGATTGGGATTAATGCTTCTTTGTTGTTTGTAATGAAAACTATTTTCTGAAATCGAATCATTCATCTATACAGCTGCCATTTTGATGACCAGTTACGAAAGAATGCACTAACCCTGGAATATTGTTTTTATAATACCCATTTTGCAGGTAACTTATCTGCTCTATGCACCTTCCATGATCATTAATCATGATCCAATTATTTTATTATATTTCTCCCCTAAACATGCAATTAAATAGTAGATCTTTTCCTCTACTGTGGTTCACTTCCATGCTATAGCTGATCAACGGATAACTTTTAGAATAAATTTTAATAGCTCTGTATTATTATTAGTATTATTATTATATCTAGGAGCAGAATCATGTATATGCAAATAGGCAATTGGTAACAGGAGATAAACTTCAATTGAATCTCTTTTCTGGTTTATAACTGTATATGTTTCTAACACATTCTTCAATTCTATCCATACCTAGGCTTTCAGTTAATCAAGTGAGGCGGTAAGAAATTCATGGCACAAAGTTTTACTTCCCCATCGTTTAATTATACAGAAGGCAGCAAACCCATTAATATGAGCTAGCTTGACTTAAATGTTCTTAATTCTTTGAAAACTCCTTGACCGTTAAATATCAACGCATCTCTGCAAGGAATTGTGTTTGTTCACTCAGAAGCTTCAGTCACTCACTCGTTTGCACTGTTGCCCAATTTATCACTTTTCATTGTTTATTTGCATTGAAACTGACTGAAAAGTGCCAAGTCATCATTCTTTTTAACCTCTGAATTCATATTAGATACAATCATCTTGCCTACTAGGGCTTTAATAAATAAGACAATAGCCAAATGTTTAACATTCTGACTCCTGTTACTATTGTCTATGCAGGTCTTCTTTATCTTCATCAAGCTTTTCCTAATCATATGATATAACAAACTAGAGAACATAGTGGCAAAGACCCACAAATACACCATAGCAGGACTGATATTTTTATCAAGAGAATGAGAACAATAAAGCATTGTGAAATATAACTTTACCCATAAAAAACAATCCAGAACATATCATGACTTTTCCAGGAGGACCTGGGAAACTCTAGTGGCAAAGACCCACAAATACACCAGAGCAGGACTGATATTGTTATATCAGATAAGCCTAAGGAAAATCAATTTTCCTTTGTAACTTTTACCAGCAGCATTCTCCAAATGCTTTACCACTTTCTCACTTCATTCAGGTGATGAGAAAATGATATTTTCTGTTTGAGCCAATTCCACAAAACAACAATCACCTTACTTCTTTCAAAATGTTTAGCTTTGATTCAGTTTTCAGCTGCTCTGAATTCTTGACGCTGTGATGACATTGAACTCAGAGGTTTTTAGGTTTTCTATCCAAGTTAAGTGTTTGGAAAAATGGTTCAATAATATAAAGATGATTTTTTTTATGTTGATCTATCCCTTATCTTGTAAAAAACAATTTTTTCCTGGCACTTTGAGCATGAGAAACATCATACTGTTAGATAATGATAACATTTTATGTGCCAGCAAATTGAAATTTTTACAGAACATTTTGTTGTAGATTTTCATCAAATGATATAACTCCATTTTTTCCTAAAACCTTAATTAGGATTATAAATAAGATCTTGGTTTTGTAATGTAATTATAATAACCAGGAAATGACACATTGGTAGTTTTTTGTTTGTTCTACCCTGATAACATTTCAAAATAATGTAAGTATATCAGCATGTGTGTCCAAAATGATTTGATATGCTCCCTCACTTTAATGGCCTTAAATCTATTTCAGTGAAATTGCATTTAGTATAGGTCTTAACAAACTATAATTTTTTCACATGTTTATATAAAAATAAGACTTATTTTTCTCCATTGTGATTAATAAAAAGTAGAAATAGCACTTCAATTATCAATGTATCATTGATTCAGCAAATCATTTTCATCAATGGTGATTTGGTTATAGCAGGTACCTGTATTCATATACTCAGGAAACTGCATAAATATCTTCATCTAACGAGAGTGTTATTTTGCTTAGTTAAGTCAATACACCTTCTTTAAATTCAAATAATGCTCTGGAAAACATCATATTATAAAAATATAAATTAAAGACATTTTACAATTTTAGTTTTATTACATTTAAGACTATGTCTTATTTTAAGCAGTGGTATGAAGGAATATGAAATAAGCAGTAAGCTATACAAAAAAGTGAGATTTATTATTATGATAATATAGAAACTTGGCCTCAGCAAGTTTGAACACCTAACTGTTAATGAAAGCACCAGATATCTATATGACATCATTTATAATTTCCTAAGTCATTGGGGTGTACACAAGAAGTGATATTCATAAGACAATCATGAGCAATGGGCAAGCATCTTTATCTCAGTGTATATTTGTGGTAATTTTAATTGGATTTTAGAAGGAAAGTGGTGGATGGCTCAACTTACCAACATTTGTTTCCTCGTAGGAGTTGGAAAGGTGAACCTGAATGGTGTGCGCTCAGTGTTCCTTGTCAGGACATGCTTTGTGATTTTTCTTTGTGCTCTGTACTGACCAGGTTAACAGTAAAAGACTGCAAGTAGGGAAGCTACCTCTCTTCTGGAAATAGTAAAGAATGTTTATTTAAATTTTATTTGAGAAGACAAAAGTTTCTTAGTATGTAAGATCAAACTGACTCCTCCATATAACAATGGAATGGACATAAACCCACACGTGGATTCTATAAGCGTGATTTCTCTGGTTTCTTAATTAAAACAAAAGTAGTTTGTTTTTAAAGCTTTGCAAGACTTTTACTTAAAATTACGTTAGTTGATTTTTGATAGAATATTATCCTCTATAATTTTACAGAACAATCTTGTCTTATGTTCATAGAAGATGGTTATTAAAATATTTTCTTATAACCTTTTTTAGCTTGCGTACTATAACATATTTTCATCATAAAATGGGTTAAAATATTGCATTTTTTTATTATAAAAATGTGGGGTACAATTCAGGGCTAGATATACAAAAAAATTAATAATAGACAAGGTAGAAGTTTTTAAAACTGACAAATAAAAATTGTATATATTTTAAAAATGTTGAAGTTCTTTTTGTTTTTTATAACAATTACATTGAGACTTCTTTAATTATTCCAAAATGACTTTACCTACTTTTACAGTTTTATTAATGGGTTATAAGAAGTTGAACCAATTTGGATATGTGTATGTAAGTGTATGTGTGCATATTGTGTGATGTCGATGAAAGTAAGTAACTATTCTTCACATAAAAATGTTTATGTGATCATTATAAATTATTCAAGCAATAGTGATCAGTATAGCAAGAAAGGGAAAAAAAAATCCGAAATCCAATCATGTAAAATAATTGAAATTATTGTTTAGTGAAAATATTCAGGTATCTGTCAATAAACGCATAATGATAAATAGCATATAATAGGCTGACAAAATAGCTTTTTGGAAAAGTATGCTAATATTCACAAACTATGACTTTATTACACTTTGCTTTAAAATAAGAAAATAATGAAAATGAAATTAATTCCCCTATATGCACGATTGCTTTTAATGGTTCAAATTTCCCAAAGTTACTCTACCTGGCTTTTGTTGCCAGAATTTAGAGAGTCTATTATATTCTTTGACATATAGTATGTTTTGAAAACTTGCATGATACAAAAGACTTTCTAGGAAAATATCAAATACTACAAAAATGACATTAAAAGAGATAAAAAATGTAACTATTCACATGTAAAATTTTGATAATTAATTTACCTAACAACCTATCCATCTAAAAATTAATTACAGGATAAATGATAAAATAATATTATCAGTTAATCAAAAGACAGATTACACCAGTTCTAAGTAAACAATTTCATAATTTAATGAAAATAAGAAAACCATGAGAGTAACGAAACTCGCACAATATTGATTCCCTAAATCAAGGAGTACGAAATAATAACAGCTGCATGCCATTTCACTTTTCTAGAAATACAAAAATATGAATTAAATCACAAAAAAACGGATTCCAGTTGTAGTAGACAAGATTAATATACCAATAAATACCAGTCAGCTACTTTAGACCAAAAAAGGCTCTATGAAAAATCTCATAGAGACAGAAATTACCTTTAATAAATACCAGCAGTTATTACTTAAAAATGCTTTAACAAACAATAGTAGATTGATATATATTTTAATGTATTTAAATATTATTTGTGTATTTATATTAAAAGTATATATCATATGTTTAAACAAAAAGTTTTGCTTAAATGATAATAAAATTCAACACTACTTCAAAAATGTTAACTTTAAGTGTGATACATAGGTATATATGTATATATATATATTTTTTGATTTTTTAAATTTATTTTTTATTTTTTTTGAGTTGGAGTCTCACTCCATCGCCCAGACTGGAGTGCAGTGACTGCTCCCAGCCACCACAGCCCTGACCTGCTGGGCTCCAGTGATCCTTCTGCCTCAGCCTTCCAAGCAGCTGGGACTACAGGTGCGCGCTACCACACCCGGCCAATTTTTGATTTATTGTAGAGATGAGGTCTCACCAAGTTGCCCAGGCAGGTCTCGAATCCGTGGGCTCAGGCAATTCACTCACCTCGGCCTCCCAGCGGGATTACAGGATGAGCCACCGAGCCCGGCCAGGTGCATATATTTAAAGAATGTATAGCTATATAAGATGCATATAGATGTTGTTATATAAACCTATCTATTCTCATAAAAACATAAGAAAATGGTAATACATTTATTCTTTCTTGACCTTTTCATATGGTAGAAATAATTGGACTTTATTATGTCATCAGATTGAAAACTAATATAAAAACAGTGAATTACTGATATACATGTCACAATGAAAACAAAGCTTAGACATATACTCAATAAATATGTAGATAACTCTTATTTGAAGAAAATTTTGAAAGTTTATATTTAAACATGTGCATATGCAAAATTATATTTTGTTTTGAAAAAGGTCAATATTACGAAAATGCGAATTTGACTGAAATTCATATATAAACTTCATGTAATCACAATAAATATGCCCATATATTTTTATTTGTTTTGTTTTGTGTTATACTTCTATTAGTTGGTTCTGAATTTTCTAGGATAACAACAATAAGCATAAAAAAAACTAGAAAAAAAAATTTAGAGAGAATAATTATACTATGCAATAAATCTGCTTTTATAAAAAATGTATTATTAAATTATAGTAAAATAAACAGTTTAGAACTGGAATATAAAGAAATGAATGGAATAGATTAGCACAGATATAGATCAAAATACACATGCAAATTTATAATATATGAAAGTATGCTATATATAGTATGTGGTGCTTCTTTTCAGAGACAAGTAATGGTTTGACAAATTGACATAGTGATAGAAAATAGAAAGAATAAAGATAAGACAAGTTAGTCTTAATAACAAAGTAAATTTCAAATATTCCAACATTTTAGCATACACAAAGAAAAATTATGTAAGTCTTGGAAAAAGTCAAGTCTTTATTTTCAATTTTTGCTTTAAAAATTTTAATATTTATAATATGGCAGTAGAAATAAATTACAGGAAACTACAAAATCATTACAGAAATTGTTAAGAACTAGAGGAAGTTTAAAATGTCCAATTAAAAAAAATTAAACAAACAAAAATAAATCCACATTACAAAGCAGATTAAAAAGTTAGTCTCATTCATGAGAAAAAGAATAATAACACAATAATAAAATGAACAATGAGCATAGCATACACCAGAAACATGTAAATAAACAGTAAATTTATAAGCGAAGACAGCTTGGATCATATGAATAGCATTTAGTCCTAAACTACAATATCAAGTCTTTTTGTCAACTATTAGATTCTACAAGATATTTTACAATGTCCACCATAGAATCTTCTTTTATAAAATCCTGGTGTGCACTTAAAAATTAGTGTAGATTCTTATCAAGTCAGTTTTAAATCATCACTTATTTAAAATGCATGTACTCTTTTAACCAATTCAACTACTAGACTTGTGGTACATATTAGCAAAAACATTTGAAGATGCAATATTCATAATTGCAATATTCCCCAAATGGAAGCCACTTATGTAATGGAGCACAACTGAAATCAACTACTACAAAGCTCTTAGTAAGAAGGAGAGCTCAGTAACCCTGGCTATGCTTCCTCTCTAAGTCCACATGGAATAAACAGCCAGTCCTGCAGATGCCACCTCTGTCAGCTAGAATGCAACCACTCTTCTCCCTCTCCACTCCCACATCACAAGGCAAGCCTTCCATCTACGCGTCAGCCAGAGTAACTTTTTTAAAGAAAATCAATTCATATTCTCCTACTGAAACTTTTCCAATAGCTCTATATACATGAACCTAACTCCTAGACGTCCTGTTATCCCCAAGGCCTAACACAGCCTAGCTTCAGCTTCTGTTTCCTGTAATGCCCACTAGATTAGATGAGAGTATGGCATTATTTGGTTTCTTATTCTATAGGCAATTGCTGATATGTAGTTGTTGTTCCACAAAAAATGTATAGAACTGATAAAATTTAGTGTCTTCTGTGACCATATGCACCAGATAAAATCACCCGTTTCTCAGTATACACGAAACGAATTTCCCTCTTGGGTCTTTTTATTTTCTGTGACTTCTGCCTAGAAAGAAATTTGTATATCTGATTCTGTCTTATACATTAGCAATAAGTTTAAATGCATCATCTTAGAGAGGCCTTTCTTAAAAACTCAATTAAAAGTAGTTCCAAGCCAACTGACTGCATCACATCATACAAGTTTACCAACTGTATATAATTTGTCAATTTTTGGCGCTTTTTTTTTTTTGTGGAGCTTAGTGTTAGGATGCTGCTTTTGTGGTATGCTAATTTAAGGTTCTTAAACTGTCCTTTTAAAGGTGACCTTAATTTATTCAGTCACTCATCTATTCATTTACAAAAAAAGTATTTATTGAGCAACTATAATATAACATATTATTCTGATTCTTAAAGCACATGATGAAACATGATGTCTCTATTTTGGGGCTTATGTTCTAAAGTACAAAGACAGGTAATAAACAATTTTTAAAAGTTAATGCAATTAAGAGCCTTAAGATAAATTTCACATTGAGCCTTATCCTTTTAAAATGCTGCTGTGAAGCTTAAGTTAGACTGCTAGAGGAATCTAGCAAACAATCATCATGGATTGCTAGACTTGAAAGTGAAGCATCTTAGACTAACTGTCCTCAGTGGAGATGCCAGATAATTGTAGTCACATACTTGACTCTAGGTGAGACTGTCTGGAAAAACACCTGGCTGGGCCCAGCCCAAACTGATAATCCAGAGAATCATGAGTAAATAAAACACATTATTCAAGCCACTAAGTCTTGAGGTGATTTTTTTACATAGCAAATATTCATACAACAGGAGACAGGAGGATATACAGACCTATACAACTTAAAATTTGGTTAATCTGTTTTACACTCTACAATCTTGTCCAGGAAGCTATAATGATACTCTGGGTATATAAACCATTCTTCTATACTGTTAAATGACTACTTATTGTTCAAGGTACCAAATTTATAGAGAAGAATTTTTATAGCAGTATGTTCTCCTAAACTAACGGTTTCTAAAACAAAATCAGTTGCATGTCATAAGCCTGAAAAGAAAGGCACGATACACCTTTTTTGTTTGTTTGTTTTTTGAAAGAGAGAGAGAGAAAATACTCAAGTGAGCTCCACATTACCAGCAATATGAAACTTGGCTCATCCTCCAGAATGATAAATGATGTTGATTGCCTCACTCTCCCTTAAATTCTTTTTAAAAAGGGATAGAAAGACTGAGTTTGATCTTCTAGCCCAATTCTTTAATTCACAAAAATAAGAGGGAGAAAAGAAAGAAACATACAGCAAGTTAAAGTATTCCCTGCTGCTTCCCCAATGACAGTCGTAATCTTCTCATTCTCTTGAGACTGAAAAACTCTGGTTTTACAACTGCCAGGTGTTAGGGTTTTATTGGAAGTATCATTTAAACTAATTGTTTTCTCTCACTGAAATTTCTAGATGTGCCAGATTCACATTCATCCAGACCCACAAAGCAGGAGATTTTGTGGTAGCAGCAGGAACTTTCTTGGGCTAATTAAAATAGGACCTTAATTATATTTGCACTTATGGTCCCTTAAGAGTAGAACTTGTTGCTTTTCCTTTTTTGGCAAACCGATTAGTCTTCTCCAGCACATAGGTACATATGTAGGTACTTATATATTATATTATTTATCATGTATTGTAAGCATAAGTATTTAAACAAAAATATTCCCTAAATATAGCGGCATAAATAGAAGTTTCTTTCTTACAAAATAATGCGTATGTGAATGGCTCAGAGGTGATAGAGTCTTTTCTGCCTTTTTAAACTTGCAATTCATGAGAAAAGACTTATGACTTGAACCAGTTTGGTATTAGAAGAGAGTGTTAGAAAGTGGTAAGAATCTGGACACAATTTGAAAAAGTTTTAAATAGCATCACCTCAAGAACTGGATGTAAGATGCAAGAAAAAGAAAAAAAAAGTCAAAGAAAATTGGAAGGATGGAGTTTCCATTTGTGAAATTTAAAAAATAAAATGTTATGTTTTGTGGAGAGATTAATAAAAAGTTTATTTTTGGACAAGTAAGGATTCCAATGTCTATTATACATCTGAGTGGAGATGCCACACAAGATATATGCACCTGAAGTTCAGGGTAGAAAGGGAGCTGAAAATAACTTGGTGAATTTTCAGAATACAGGTGGTTCTTCGGGCCTGGAAATGGGATTTAAATACCAAGTATATGAAAATAAATAAACAGCAGAAGAGTAAAGAACTAGGCTTGGGGTTCTTTATTGTTAAAAAGAGAGATGAAGAAACATTAGTTTTAAAAAAGCCTAATGACTTTGAAGGATGGCCCACATAATGAAGTATGATGAGCCTAAGTGAAAAAACAAGTTTGAAATAAGGAAGAATGACTAAGTGCTGCAATAATTTAAGTTAAAAGACACTTAATAAATGGTCTCACCAGCTCAAGAGTGTAAGTGGAGTTTCCCAAAGGCAACATGATGTGTCATATTTCAACAGATTGAACATGGAAGCAGATGTGAAAATCCACCCTTTTTAAGCAAGACATTAATGGCATTTGAAAAAAAAAAGTAAAACAATGCAATCAATATCCAGAATAGTGTTAATATCAACATCAAAAAATCAATATCAAATACAGTAGATATAATTTACATGAGCAGAAGCTCTTTGGTGCTTCAATAATTTTTAAGGATGGAAAGAAGTCCTAAGATGAAAAATCTGATTGCTGCCCAACGACAAAATTGAACCCTCCACTTAGTGATCCATGCACAAGCATACAGAGATACATTTTTGCAGTAAAAAAAAAATTTTTAAATATGTAACTGTCATCAAAAGTTGAATCAATATGTAAATTGTGGTATATTCATAAAGTGAAATATTATGAAGTTAAGCAGATTATAAATGCAGTAAACAATCAGTCTGAGTCTCACACAAAAAGGTGAGTGAAAAACTCAGTCTTAAAATAATGTTTACTCTGTGATTCCAGTTGCAAAAAATTCAAAATCATTCTAAATTAAGTTACCAGGTTAAGGGATTCAAAGATAAAGGAAAAAACATACTACAAAAAAACCAAGCAAAGGACGGCTATATAAAAATAAAAGCATGTTAGAATATTTTGTGGATAAGAAGAGGTGACTGGAAATGAATACAGGTGGTTTGGAGGTGTTTCTAATGTTCCACTTAATAATTTGTGTAGCTCACACAAATGTTTGTGAAAATTTCTAATTTAAATTGGCAACGTTGGTAATAATAATTAACTTAATATGGGAATATATTAAATTATATATTTAAATTTTAAAATATATATTAAATATATATGAAATTATATTATTTAAATAATAAATGTAAAAAGAAACAAGAGTAGTATACCATCAGAGCTAAAACAACTTTCATTGCTGTTTTGATACTTAGAAAAATGTTAGAAATGTGAAGTACAGTCATATACCACATAATGACAATTCAAGTCAGCAACAGACCCCATATACAATGCTGGCTTATCCTGTGAATTTACCATGTAGCTGAAAAATCTCCATTGTCTAGTTTCATGTAGCTATGGCAACATAGAAGTGCAAGGCATTACTTTTTCTGTTTAGATATACAAAAACCATTGTGTTACAATTGCTTACAGCATTCAGTGTAAAATGATGTACAAGTTTACAGCACAGGATCAATAGGCTAGACCACATAGCCTAGGTATGTAGTAGGCTATACCACCTAGATTTATGTAATGACACTATATGATGTTCTCACAATGACAAAATCACCTAATAACGTTTGCTCAGAATGTGTCCTTTTCATCAAGTGAGGTATGACTGTATATGGTGAGACAGCACGATACCAGAAAGTAAGTAACACATAAGAGTGAGAATTGCAGAGAGAAGTGTCAGATGCTGAGGTGTTTTCACTCTTTAGCAGAGCCTCCTCCCAAACCTTTCTAATCTCACGACCATGGAATTTACATGAAAAAATATATAAATTCAAAAATTTAGCAAACACACTTATTTGCCAGAGGCACATAAATTTCTCTTTTGAAAAAAGATCTTTCATGTCAAGGAGTAAATCAGAATTTGAACTGCATTCACAAGAAATCACAAAGTTCTTGAATAAAATGTGTTAATATTTAGAACATGTGGTAGTACTTACATAGAAATCTCAGATGTAGATATAGTATATCAAATATTGTAAAATGTAAAAATATTTTTATTAGTGTTAAGAGAAAAAAACTGCTTTGATTCTTTAACTTTCTTCTTAACAAATTTATTTTATTTTGATTTTTATTCCTCTGGTTAAGCATTTAATAAGATCATAATGCCATAAAACTCCATTTATGGGGATTGTTAACGCTTTGTGTGTACAGTGAGCTTGAACTTTGTCTTCCTCTCTCTTTAGAAAATATTAGTAAATTAGCCATGAGTGTCAGAATGAAATACACTGTGAGGATAGCATGAATATCTGTGAGGCAAAGGATGATTTCTGTGATAGTTAGGTAACACATAGATTTTAAAAGAGGCAATATTCCAAATAATGACATTCTATCATTAGAGACAATAGATATTATATCCCAGCATTAATTTGATTTATTCAAAATAGGCATGAATTAGCATCATCTGAGCTCTAAATCTTAAAAAAGAATAGAAATCATTTAAATTAAATTGTCATACTCTAGCTGTCTCAATTAAGTGTTAAGAAGGAATATGTCATTATTCTGACACACAAAACTTATTTCCACTGCCTTCTTGAAATATTTGCATTCTGAACACCTGCCTTTTTACTCCTAAAAAACTATTTTCATTACTATTTTAAGTCACTGCCTGTAAGATATTCCAATTGTAGATATCTGGCTCATGTTAATCTTCTAAATCTTATCTTTTAGAGTCTTAATCAGCAAGTCTTGGGAATATAACCAGAAGAACTCTAATCATTCGATAAAAACGATACCTGCAGCATTGTTCACAATAGCAAGAACATGGAACCAACCATGCTGCCCATCAAAAGCGGACTGGCTTTTTAAAAACATGGTACATATTACACAGCCATAGAGAAGAACAAAATCATGAACTTCACAGCAACCTGGAAGGACTTAGAGTCTATAATACCAAGTGATCTTTCACAGAAACAAAGAACTGAGTATCACATGTTCTCACTCATAAGTGGACCTTGAACAACTATCATAATACTCTGAGAAAAGGATTAGCAGTAGTGGGAAACTGCAGCGGGGAGTGGGGAACGGAGAGGTGGGATTGGCAGTAGTGGAAATCTGCCTGGCGAAGGAGGACACACCTCACCAGCAAGGGTACCTGCATAATGAATATTTGTATAACTAGCCCTGAATTGTACCCTACAGCTTTAAAATAAAAAATTTAAAAGATAAAAAAGCAAGTCTTATAATTCTTCAAAATGACTGATTTTACCATTAATTATTGCCATCAGAATTTTCAATGGAAGAAATTTAGAAATGTTAAATGTTAAATCAACTCTGCTTTTTAAAATAGCAGTCTGAGTTTAAACTATTAGTCGTCATACAGCTATGTAGCAGAATTTGAATCAGAAATGTTATACCTGGTACCTTGAACCAAGTAAGATAATAAGTCTCACTTTATTTTAAAATGTCTAGGTAACTGTAGTTTCAGTATCATGATGAGAGTTAGATATAATCAGAATGAAAATAAGAATCTTTGTCAAATCCAGAAAAGAGCCTGTAATGCATTATTTATAAATAAATTATCTCATTATTGATTAGAAAGACATTGTTTCTTTAAAACACTATATAAAAATTCAATTCATATAAGCATTAAACATTTCATATAAAACATCCACAAAAAATTAATTGATACAAGCTGATTTTCTTTAAGTCCTAATTCAGTCAGGGAAACAATACCTATAGCTATAATTTTATGACAAATTATTCTCTATACTGACTAAGAGTGCTGAGATAGGCAGGACAAAGAGCCTAACTTCAGGAGCTTACATCTTAATAAATCTATTATTTTTGCAAGAAACATAACTAAAAGCCAACAATATAGTTAATACTTACTAATCTAAAGTAAATGAATAAGCAGGCTATTAAAACTTCTCTAATCATATTTAAAACACACCCCTATGTAAAGGGTAAGCAAGAACACTGCATAGAGAAATGCCTTTTATTTATTCTTGCTGTATATATTTAAACAGAGCTTAGTTTTTTATTAACAGAATAATTAAGTTAGCTTGAAAAAAAGATTATTTGGGGTTTTTGGTTTTTTAAAAAAAATTAGATTAAATTTCCTATTAAATGCCTCTACTGCTAGCTTCTTAAAGGCTTTGTCAACTCTAAATACCCTGATTATCTTTGTCTTATTAAACAGGGTCCTATTAATCAGAGAAGATAAAAAGATTTAACTGAAAGTAGAAGAAGTACTACATTATTGGTTAGTGTAAAAATCCTTCATTCTTAGAGAAAGTGGTCAATGTAATTTAAAGATATTTGATGTACTGTGTCAGAGTTTGTCAGATTATTAATTCAATTAAGTAGAGAGAGTTAATTTCTTAAAATGAAGTTTCAAAAACTGATGCCTCTTTAAATTATGGCACATAATAAAACAGTGACTCAGCTTTATCACCACAAAAATATTAGGCAGTTTGCACCAACACCTATTTTTTAGACTATGTTTACTATTAAAGAAAATAGTAAATTTTGTCATTGGATTGAGATGGTCTGTTTCATCCTTGACTTTAAGTCATACAAATATGTTTCTAATCATTGGCCTAATTTTAAAATTATAATTAGAAATATTACATTTCCATAATATTTTTTCAAAAGTTATTTTGTAAAAGAAATGTCTAAGGGTATAGGGGAATATAAACTTTCTCTTTAAAATTTAAATAAGATCAAATGAGTAACAAATGAGTTTAGCTATGATTAAAACTTGTGTACACATTTAATAATTAACTAGAATGTTTTAATAAGAAATTAATGAGTGTTGCTTTGTCAGCCTAATGCATAGAATACTAATATACAGGGCTAAATTATTCTATAAATGACTAAAAACACTAGCGTGAAATGCATACAGAACACAAGAAAGATACACATTCACACTAGAATCATACATATACACACCCATTTTCTAGTCTCTAAATACCAAAAGTCACTAAACCAACCCAAATCTCACAGGCACAAAAAAGAATATGACTAGCTCTGGAACAGGTGTTTTCTTGAAACACCCTGTTTAAATTTCTGAACTTGGTAATTATTTTAAAATTCTCAGTTTGGTCTCCTTTGACACTAATTGTCAAATGTTTTAGAACTTTGCATAAAACTCATAACTCATAGGCACATTTTTTAAAGGACCCAGCTGGTAGATTACAAATAAGGACTACTTTTCTAAATGGCTTTGCTGTGGAACACTGGTTATGCTTGCTATTACTTACACTCTCCCTGGTTATACAGTTTATTTAATAAAAACAATTATCTAAAATTTACATATTTGTGTTTTATAAAAGGGAAATGGCACATACATTTTATAAGAGAAAGTTAATCTCTGTAAAGATCTATATGATGATTATAAAAGCAACTAGCTGCACCACAATTTTATTTCTCTTTTGTTTTCCTTTTTCTTGCTTTTTTTTCTCAGTTTCTTCTTCATCCTATCTATTTGTTTTTCATATTCTTCCTTTTCTGACTGCAATAAAATAACCCAAAATAAAAATAAATTTTTCAGACTCGTTTACTAGAACAATCTTTCATTTTGACTGGGGACAAAATAACATAGTATCTCCAGAATCAATAAGTATAAAATAATAACATTTGGACATTGGAAACTAAAAAAAAAAAAATCAGTCCATCATACAGCTTTACTTTCTCATTTTCCAAACATACATTTGTTTCACATAGATATATCTTTTACCACAGTGAATATAAACAGAAAAGTATTGGTATTCAGGGTAAGTAAGGAAAAACATAGTAATATATCTTAGCAATAACCAGAAAATATATTAGTTATCTACTGGAATACCATCTCAAAACGTAGTGACTAAAACCAGCATCATTGTTTTCCCACAGATTTGTAAATCAGGAATTCAAGAGTGGCCTAGATGGGTGGTCCTGGCTAAGGCACTCTCTGAGACTGCAACCAAGATGGGAACCAGGTTTGTAGTCATCTCATGGCTCAACTGAGAAAAGATCCACTTCCAAGCTAATTTATATCCAGACTGCAAGCTCTCTCTGGTTGTTTGTTGGAGACATTTGTTCCTTGTCACATTGAGGCTACTCACTAAATAGCAGCTTATTTGTCCCAGTGCTAGCAATCTGAAATAGTGAGGCATACAGTCTACTCAGATGCAAACGACTTGGTGCTTTCATCATTTAATTTATTTAAAAGATATGTGAAATCTTCTGCAGTGCTCGATTCATTATGAGCCAATAGGTCCAACTTGAATTCCAGAAGGCTGGGGTCATTTAGAACCATTTTGGAGGCAGCCTACCACCAAAAAATATAAAAATAAAAATAAAGAAAAATAGCAAATGCTATAGTTTATTGAGGTTTTACAGCTATATCATTCAGGGTTATCCAGAGAAACAAAACCAGTAAGATAGAGAAAGATGATAGAAAGAGAGATAGATAGACAGATAGAGGGATTAATTATGAGCGATTGGCTGATGTGATTATAAAGGCTAATAACTCTTATTATCTTCTGTCTGTAAACTGGGATCCAGGAGAGTCAGTGGTATGGTGACTATCAAAGGCCAAAAACCTAAGAACCTTGGAAGCCGGTAAGTCCGAGTCCAAGTTGGAATTCAAAGGCCTGAGAACCAGGGGCATTAATGTCCAAAGGGCGGGAGGATAAACGTTCCCGTCCAAGAAAGCAATCCTTTATGGTTTTTGTTCTATTCTGGCCCTCAATAAATTGGGTTAAGATCACACACACTGAAGAAGGTGATTTTAACTCAGGCAGCAGACTCAAATGCTAGTTTCAGAAACATGCTAAAGAATACATAAAAATAATGTCTTAGCCGAACACAGTGACTCACGCCTGAAATCTCATTTTGGGAAGTGCAAACAAGAGGATTTCCTTAACCCAGGGGTTCAAGACTAGCCTGGGCAACTTGGCAAGACCTCGTCTCTACAATAAATTAAAAACTCTGCAGGGTGTGGTGGTGTGCGTCTGTAGTTCCAGCTACTTGGAAGGCTGAGGCGGAAGGATTGCCTAAGCCCAGCAGGTCGAGGCGGTGGTGGTCGTGAGGATGTCACTGCACTCCAGCCTGGGCAACAGAGTGAGACTCTGACTCAATAATAACAACAACAACAACAACAACAACAATAATAATAATAATAATGTCTTACCAGCTATTTGGGCATCACTTAACCTATTCAAATGACACTTAAAATTAATCATCACAACTATGTTTCAGAAACTTTTCAGGTACTTTATGTGTATTAATCTATTTAGTCCCCCCAACAATCTAATATTGATATTTGTTGTGCCCATTTTTTCAGATAAGAAAACTTAAAATGGGCCAAGCATGGTGGCTTAGCTTGTAATTCCAGCACTTTGGGTGGCCGAGGCGAGAAGATTGCCTGAGCCTGGGGGATTTGAGACCAACCCGAGCAACTTAGTGAGACCTTGTCTCGAAAGTAAATCACAAAAACTAGCTGGGCATGGAGGCGTGCATCTGTAATTCCAGCAATTTAGAAGGCTGAGGCAGAAGGATCTCTGGAGCCCAGCAAATTGAGGCTGCGGTGGCCGTGAGCATGCCACTGTACTCCGGGTTGGGCAACAAAAGTAAGACTCCAACTCAAAAGAAAAAAAAGAAAAGAAAAGAAAAAAATGGCTATAAAAATTAAATGAGCCGGGTTCGGTGGCTCAGCCTGTAATCCCGCGCCTTTGGGAGGCTGAGGTGAGTAGATTGCCTGAGCCCGCGGGTTCGAGACCCGCCTGGGCAGGCGAGACCTCATCTCTACAATAAATAATAAAAAAAAATCAGTCGGGCGTGGTAGCGCCTGCCTGTAGTTCCAGCTACTCGGAAAGCTGAGGCGGAAGGATCGCCGGAGCCCAGCAGGTCGAGGCTGCGGTGGCCGGGAGCGGCCGCTGCACTCCAGTCTGGGCGACAGAGTGAGACTCCAACTCAAAAAAAAAATAAATAAATGATATAAGACAGCAATAAAAACAACTAACACAGACAAAGCTTCAGGTATACCAGAAATTAACTATATATTAACCGGGAATTTTATGGAGTGTATGATCCAAATCATTTCATGAGAAAATAGAACCAAAGAGAGGGAAAAATATATAATTCTGTTGAGGAGAAAGATACCTATTTTAGGGCTGGACATGTGACTGAAACAAGAAGGGCAAAACCAGAGGAAGACACTGCAGTGAAGGAACCCCAGAATCCATGTTAAAATTTCTATGTATTATAGGCTAATTTCTGAATTATGCAACTCTGTAGGGTTAGACTACAAGAAACTCCAGAAGGAATACTTGAGCTATTACCTCTCGTGTGAAAAGAAAATTTCTATTCAGGAAAGAATATTATTCTATAGCACTTCTACAATTTTTCATATTCAAAAGCAAAGTCAAAAGACTTAAAACCAATAGAAAAAAGAGGCAGTAGAAACAAATTCACAGATAGTTCAGATTTGAAATCTAGTTGACAGGTACTTTAAAATAATTATTATCTGTATGTATAAGCATGCAAAATATATATAAATTTATACAGTAAATTTTATATAATAAATATAATATAACAAAATAAACTATATAATAAAACAAATAATCAATTCAAAAGAAACAAATATATAATTTTAAACTTGACTTCAATATATATTAAGAAAATTTAACATAATGTAAAGGAGAAAACTCTCAATAATCTTAAGATTGTAAACACACCTATCCAGTAACTTACAGAACAAAAATCAAAAATAAGTAAGATCATATAGTAATTAAACACATTTAGATACTGACTTATATTACACATATAGTTTACTACAACCAAAGACAATAGAGTACATACTCTTTCTAAGTAAAGATCAAACATTTCTCAAGTTTGTTCATATGTCTATATGTAAATCAAATCTCCACGCATGTTTCTTACAGCGTTAGTCACAGTAGCAAAAACATGGAACGAGCTGTGCCACCCATCAAAAGAGGACTGGATAAAAAAAAAAATGTGGCACATACACATGATGGAATATTATACTTCCATAAAGAAGGACAATTATGAATTTCGCAACAACTTGGATGGACTTAGAATCTACAATACTGAGTGATCTATTACAGAAGCAAAGAACTGAGTACCATATGTTCTCACTCATAAGTGCACCTTGAAAATTATCATAATACTATAAAAAAGGGATCGGCAACAGTGGGAAACCATCAGGGGACATGGGTGTGGAATTGGCAGTAGTGAGAAACTGCTAGGGGAGAGGAGGGCACCCCTTATCAACAAGGGTACCTGCATAATGAACATTTGTATCCCTAGTCCTGAATTGTACCCCACATCTTTAAGATAAAAGATTTTAAAAAATCAAATATCAAGAACTTCAAATATTTGAAATCATACAAAGTATTATAGAACAACAATTAAATTAAAGTAAAAATCAATTATAGAAAGATACATGAAAGATTCTTAAATTTTTGAAAATTAGGCAATACCTTTTAAATATAAAATACCAAATAAAACTCAAAATGTATTAAACTAAATTTTGAACTGTCAACAAATGAAAGCACACTTGTGAGGCACAGTTAATGTGGCATGTGAAAGGAAATAAATAACTCTGAGTACACATTTAAAAGAAGAAAAGCTTGAAATACAATTGCTATTCTAGTTCTACAACTATATTGAAAATCACCCCAAACACAGAGGCTTAAAGCAAAAAATCATTTTATTTTGCTCACAAAACTTTGGTTAGATATGTGAGATGGGCTTAGCTTAATATATGCTGCTTCACATATCATTAACAGAGGCCACTCAGTGTGATTTTGCAGTAATTTGTCTGATGTGAAAGACTGACATATTTAGTCACTTATTTGTTGACTTGATAAGAAAGACTGAAAGACTGAACTCAACTGAGCTGCTCCCCTTATGTTGTTCCAGGTCTCTTCCACATCATAATCTCTCTGGCAGGATGGCAAGACTTCTTACATAGTGCTTCAAAGATCCAAGAGTGAGTATTCAAATAAAAGAAAACGGTCAGGTCTCTTAATACTTGTGTTCTTAAACTGACACGGTGCTACTTCTATTGCATTCTATTGGTCAAAAATGTATTAATTCAAAGAGAGAGGAAATACATTCCACCTCCTGAGGGCAAAGTGACAGCATAATATTTCAGAGGGTAGGGCAATAGTCACTGAAACCATTTTTGTAAGCAATCTAACATAGCATACTTCCTTAATATACACATACTCATTTGACAAATTAGACTGGGCTGCCTCCAGTATAAAAAAAAACCCAAGAGTACCTGATCCAGTGTGAGAGACTAAGTGGAACAGTTATAAATTTTCCCAGCTGAAGCAATCATAGACCAACCAGCTTCTACACTAACCCACCAGCTTGAGAGATATGTATATATGTACGCAGGCCCAGCCAAAGTCAGCCCAGAGGAAGCTAGATCGTCAAAATGACTGAGCTGGGCTATAGACTCAGAGCAATAAAAAATTTTCCTTGTTTCTTTTAGCTCTGTGTGGAGACTTTTAAGTACCGTTGTTAGAGCAGTTGACCACCACTTAAAATGTATTAAGAGGAAATTTGCAATAATTATGGAAAGCACGAAAATATAGATCCATACTTTGATTAAAGTAAACTACTGGCCAAGAAGGCGTTACTCCATTCCTCTTCAGTAATCCCTATGACAACTAAACATTGCTGAGCATAATTCAACAAACAAGTGTAGAAAAACTTTGTAAGGTGAGGAGGACAGCCTAGGGACTTTAGGACTAAGGCCATGACATGGCAATGAGTTCTACAGGTTTTCTTTTTTCTCCTCACGTATCCCATGCAAAGCCCTGGAGTGCTGGAAAGTTGGAACTGCCATTAGGCGCATAAAAAAAACCCTAGATAAGATTGCTTCTTTAGTATAAGAGTCAGAAGAAGGGTGGGCTAACAGAAAAAAATAAATACACACACACACACCACACACACACACACACACACACACGCACATACGCACACACACTCACACACTCTCTCTCACTTATAATATCTGTCCTACTCTCATCAAACACTAAAGACAAAATTGTCTCTCATTTATCCTGAGTTGTCAACAGGGCTAAAAGGGCAGTTGAACTTTCACTTGAGCATGGACCTATACAATATACCTAAAAAAGTGTAACCTTATAAAAAGGAAGTTTAGATAGGATCCTGAGACTCATAATGCAATATGACTAAAAATCCCTTATCAGACCAAAAAGAAAAATTACAACTTGAATAAGAAAAGAATACAGACTACAAAACTGAGATGACTCAGCTATTGGAATTATCTAACAAATATCTTAAAATATTAATCAGAAATATGCCTCAACAAGTAGTTTCAACTATTCTTGAAACAAATAAAAAATACAGAAAATCTCAGCAAAGAAATTGAAGATATTCTCAAATGCCAAATAATTTTTAGAATATCACAATAAATTTCTTAAATAAAAAATGTCACTGAATGGGATTATTAGTGGATTAGTAATGAAACAAATCAATAGAAATTACCCAGTATAACAAAAGAGAGAAAAAGTGAAAAAAATTAAATAAAATATATAATATATGGTTGGTGGTGAGCCAATAGTCTACTACCAATTAGTATTGGGTCAAGTAATTGCACAGTATTCTCAGAGAAAGCTACTGTGATATGAATGAAGTCTGAAGTGCTAAGTATTAGGTTCACTAATATGTATTATATCTTACAGTAGAGTTAAATAACTGTGGTTGTCACTGCATTTTCTATTTTAGACGGCATTAGAGCTTTGAGGATAATATTATGTGAATTCTTTCTGTAAACTATGTTTCCATGGTAAGATGTATGTGGTCTTTTAAAAGTAGCCATCTATAAGAGATGAATTATAAAAAAAGAATGTCTTTAATCATTAATTTTATCTCAATATATTTTATAAAAGGCCAATCAATACTTAAACTTGTTTTAAACACAATGATAATGAAAACAAATGCCTGAAGGTGAAGAGATGAAACTAAGAAATAAAAAGTATTACCTAAAAACCAAGGAAGGAATGAAGGAAGGAAGGAAGGCTGGAAGGAGGGAAAGAGACAGGTAGAGAGGGAGACTGGAGGAAGAGAAGGAGAGAGGCAGGCAGGGAGCGAGGGAAGGAAGGAAGGAAGTGAGAGAAGAAGGAAGAAAAGAAAGAAAATGCACACATCTGAACTGAGAGACTTCTGTTTTTCACACTTGGTTCATCTTTCTCAAGAGACAGGGAAGTTGTTGGAGGGCAAGACAAATCACAAAGTGGGAAAAGAGAATTTTAGAGACAGTAAAAGGTAATTATATAATATTTTAAAAATCAATTTAGCTATAACACAATTAAAATATATATGCACCAGAGTATCCAAATATATAGAGTCAATATTATTAGCTCTGAAATAACCAGCAGACTGCAATACAATGATCGTAGAAGACTTCAACACACCACTTTCTGCAACGAAGAAATCACCTGGCATAAAATCAGCAAAGTAACATCAGAGTAAATCTTTATTATAGAACAATGGACCTAAAAGACATTTATAGAACATCCCACTCAATGCAAAGGCATGGAGAATGGTGTAATGGACACAAGACTCAGAAGGAGGGAGGGAAAGGGTGCTCACGTAGGGGTGGTGGGTTCTCCTAAAGCCCAGGCCAAAAACTATTTGTATCCCCTAAGGTTATTAAACTAATAACAGATCATTCCATACAATAGCTCTAGAATAAACATTTTCCTCAAAAGCACATAAAATGTTCCCCAGGATGCAGCATATGTTAGGCCACAAAAGTCTTAAGAAATTAAAAAAATTCAAAACTGTATCAAGTATCTTTTCAGATCACAATGACCAAAAAGCAAACTAGAAATACATAAGAGGAACTTTTTTATTTGAAAGATGTGGGGTTCAATTCAGGGTTAGGTACACAAATGGTCATTGTACAGGCAAAGTTTAGACCTCACTTTGTTCCCCACTTCACCTGGTTTGAGATCAGGTACCCTTATTGATGAAGTGTTTCTTGTAGTATTATTATGATAATTTAATTGTTCAGGGTCCACTTATGAGTGAGAACATGTGGTACTCAGTTCTTTGTTTCTGTGATAGGTCACTGAGTATTATCAACTCTAAACCCAACCAAATTGTTGCAAAGTTCATAATTTTGTCCTTCTTTATGGCCATGTTTATGTACCATCATATATATGTACCAAACTTTTTCTATCCAGTCCATTTCCAATGGGCAGCACATTTGGTTCTGTGTTTTTGCTATTGTGGATAATGCTGCAATAAACACACATGTACAGGTATCTTTTTCATAGAGTGATTTGAGTTCCTCTGTGTATATTCCTAGAAATGAAACTCTAATAAAAATTCCAATGAGATTCTTCTAAGAAATATAAAAAGTAAATCCTAAAATTTGTATGGAAACACACACACTGAAAATAAGCAAAGAAATTCCAAGCAAAAAGAACAAAGCTAGAGAAATCACACTACACGTTTTAAAATATTCTGCCAACCTCCAGTCATCAGAACAACATGGTACTGGCATAAAAAGAGTCATAAACGACTGGAACAGAATAGAGAACCTAAGAAATGAATTCACTTATTTACACCAACTGATTTATGACAAAAGCACCAAGAACATTCATGGGGGGGGAGGCAGTCTCTTTGACAAACGGTGATGGGAAAACTAGATATCCATTTGCAAAAAGAATAAAATTAGACCTATATCTCTCCCCATATACAAAAATCAACCCCCCAAAATGTATTGAAGATTTAAATATAAGACCAGAAACTATAAAACTAATAGAAGAAAACATTGGGGAAACACTTTAGGACATTGATCTGAGCAAAGATTTTATGAATACATCCTCAAAAGCATCGACCTTAAAAGCAAAAATAGGCAAATGAGACTATACTAAAATTTTTAAAAGTAGTTTGTAGAGCAAAGAAAACAATCAGCACTGAAGAGATAACCTGAAGATTGAGAAAATGTTTGCGAACTATTCATCAGGCAAGAGATTAATATACTTGGAACTCAAACAACTCAATAGTAAAATAATAGTCATAATAACAATAAGCTTAAATTGACAAATAAACTGATAAACATATATCAAAAGAGGACGTACAAATGGCCAACAGGAATATGAAAAAAATGTTTGACATTACTGATCACCAGGGAAATACAAATCAAAACCATATTGAGATATCACCTCAGCTCAGTTAGAATGGCTATTCTCAAAAAGACAGAAAATAATAAATGCTGGTGAGGATGCAGAGAGCCGGGAATTTTTTAACACTGTTAGTGGGAATGTGAGTATAGCCATTACAGAAATGTTATAAAGGTTTCTTAAAAAACTAAAAATGATACTTAAATCATACTACTAAGGAAAGAAAATTAGTATGTTGAAGAGATATCTATTTGTACTCTCGTGGTTATTGCAGCACTATTTACAATAGTCAGTGTATGATGTCAAACTAAGTGTCTGTAAACAGATGAATGGATACAGAAAATGTAATATAGATGTATACACAATGACTCTCTATACATCTACAGAAGAGAATACAATCCTGTCATTTGTGACAACTTAGATGAGCTTGAGGACATCATGTTAAGTGAAATAACATGCAAAGAACAATAAATATACTTTTTCTCTCTCACATGTAGAAGCTAAAAAGGGAGATTTCATAAATGTATAGAGTAGAATTGTGGTTATAAAAGACTGGAGAAGCCGGGCTTGGTGGCTCAGCCTGTAATTCCACACCTTTGGGAGGCTAAGGTGAGTGGATTGCCTGAGCCCACGGGTTCGAGACCCGCCTGGGCAACTTGGCAAGACCTCATCTCTACAATAAATCAAAAATTAGCTGGGCATGGTAGTGCGTGCCTGTAGTTACAGCTACTTGGAAGGCTGAGGCGTAAGGATCGCCGGAGCCTAGGAGGTCAAGGCTGCGATGGCCGGGAGCGGCCACTGCACTCCAGTCTGGGTGACAGAGTGAGACTCCAACTCAAAAAAAAAAAGAAAGACTGAAGAGGGGAGGGGAGGGGGAAGGTGGGACAGGGAAAGGTTGATAAAGATACAAAATTACAGCCAGATAGGAGGAATAAGGTGACTACAGTTAACAGCAATGTGTTGTATATTTTAAAATATATAGATGAGGAGATTTTTTAATGTTTCCAAATCATACAAAAAATAATAAATGCATGAGGTGATGATTTGCTAATTGTTGTGATTTGATCAATATATATTGTACATATATACTGAACTATCACACTGTATCCCATATAATTATATCTACATACACACAAAAAAACCCTCTGGACTGAGAGCCTTCTGTTCTTTACATTTAATTCATCTTTCTTAGCTCCAAGGGGAATGCTGTAGAGCAAAATAAAGCTTAAATTAGTTGGAAGGATGGGTTCAAAAAAACTGAAGAGGGCTAAAAAAATTTAAATATATGCAGGATCAAAATTTTAAAACTCATGTACACCTAAGTTTTAAGTCAAACCTGCCATCTCTCTCTATTCATTCCTTTAAAGGTGACTTCAAGAAAAATGTGCAATCACAAACTTCAATTCACCTTGTAGGACACTGTTATTATTCAAAAACTCTGGATTTTTTGCTCAGACAAGAATAACATGACACTCTTCATACTCATTATTGTAAACTTTTAACAGTAAACCAATAGTGGACCAATTTGTTTCATGTCTTCCAATGAAGAGTTTAGGAAAAGCACTCTAGTTGCAAGAGAGGTAATCTTTGTGGCAGGGAAACAAAGAGTAGTTTATTCATTGCAAAGCTGCATTTTATTGAACAAACACTTTTATACATATATATTCTACATATTTTTGGTGCCTTTAGAATGCTGATGAAGAATAAGGGCTCAGAAGAATCTTCTCTCAAGCCCAAATTTACCCCTACAAAATATTGCAGTTTCAATTTGCACCTATTCTAGGAAGAGATAACACCTAGGCTTAACTAAGTTCTAATATCAGAATGAGCAATAAAGATTTTGACAGGATGTGGTCTAAGTAAGTGGCTGATTTAAAGGAACAAAAAAGTAAACTTTTTTTAAATGGGACGTCTCTGTTGCCCAGACTGAAAAACAGTTGCACAGTTATAGCTTACTGCAGCCTCAACCTTCTGGACACAGGTGATTTTTTTGCCTCAGCCTCCCTAATAGTTGAGATCACAGGTATGCACCACCATGTCCAATATTTTTTAAAAGTTTTTGTAGAGATGTGATCTCACTATGTTGCCCAAGTTGATCTTGAACTCTTGGGGTAAAGCAGTTCTCTTACCTTGGCCTCACAAAATTCTAGGGTTGCAAGAGTGAAACACCAAGCCTGACCATAGACATGTTTGACTCACCTCTTAAGAGTTTTATAATCTTATTTTAAAATGGTTTCAACTAGTATCTTTTTTCTGGTATTGAAGATTATAATATCAGTGTATTACCATATAAGGTGTAAAACTTATAAAGAATATGCTGGGTAAAGGATCTACTGGGCCTCATGCTCCATTTATCGTCCCATTCTCAACTGTGTGTCTAGGCTCAAGGAACAAATTTTATATCTTGGCATGACATTTACAGGTAATTTTCAGCATTTCTGGATACCATTGAAATTAAACTTTGACTTATCTAAACATGCACTATTCTCTTTTGATGATGACGAAGAAGTTGGGTCTGCTATATAAATGTAGGTCAGAAATAAGAATAGAATGTTCTCTAGAACTCAGAAGTATGGGTCTGGACTAGATGGCTGTGAAATATCCACGTCTATGAGCAGTTGTTTAGGTTACTCTCTGTGCTATGCAATTATTTCCAATTGCTTATTACCAAGGGTTCCATTAAATCCTGTAAACCTTTACAGCTAGATCTCAAGACTACTGTGTGTGATTAAGAGTCCACTACACATGTTAAAAAGCAAAAAAGCATAGATGGTAAATGGTCCTTTCTCCACTTGTGGTAAAGACAAAGAAAAGCTGTGATCAGTAGCCCAGAGCCAATCAGTACTCAGAGATGAAGGGAGCAGAGACAATGACAGTGAAGACTGACAGATTTTCCAGGGGTCAAATTATGGGTGACTCTTAGAGCTTTATTAGGACATATAGAGGCTAGGACTTAATTTCTTATACACAAGTTCATGAAACCTAAGAATACCAACTTTATACTGCAAAGATAGCTGGACATTGGACATTTGTAAAAGTTAAATGGTTGATTAGAATAAGCAGATTTTATAAAGTGAAGAAAACTTTAGAGGCACATTAGAGTTTTAAAAAATTGATATATGTAGAAGATGAAAAAAAATACTTAGAAGACCAAGTGTAAGTATCCTATTAAAACTAAACAGAATCATTAAAATCATTACTTGATAACTTTAAATACTCAATTACTTGCATTACTATAGTTAAGAAAAATACAAGATGTCTAAAGAAGGTAAAAATAAATCATTTTATTACTTTGTTAAAAATTTTTAATAGAAATTTTCAAAAATAAAACAGAATTAGAGAAAGACATAATGTTCAATTATTTATCACTGAGTTGAAACTAATCAGTTTTTAACCAATCTGCTCCATTTATTCAGGCATAACTTTTTATCATAAGCATGTAGGAAAAAAATCCTGAACACCTTATCATATCATCCATAAATATTTTACCATGGCTCTTTAATATTAAGTTTTTTAAAATCTTCCTTATAACCTTAGTACCCTATTATTTAAAAAAAAATTAAAATAAGACACTCAGCAAGATGGTGACAGGACAAGCTGAACTGTGTCGACCTCAACAAAAGGTGACTCCTGAAGGCAGTTTCACACACCCTGCAGCTGGTTCCTACATGGGGGGTGGCTGCTATAGCCAGTCCCATGCAGAAAACAGCCTCCGTCACCCTACAGCCTCCACAAGGGACTACTGCTGTTTGCTATCAGCTGTTGCCACTGTGGCTCTCAGCTCTGCCCAGAAATTCCCGGCTCCCTCCTCCACTCCAAGCCACTGGCAGCACACCAAATATGGCGCCCAGGCATATCGTTGGTTGCCAGTGCCTGATGCCAGACACACACCATTGCCCATCATAGTGGATCATCTACAGACCCAGACGAGTGGAGGAAAAGGACGAGTTGAGAGAAAGGATTGGTGAAAGAGGATGAGCCCACCACCACCATTTTCCAGGCAGAGATTCACATTGCCACACCCATCTCCGAGCAGCCTCCACCTTGTTTCTAAGGCAACCTGCCAAAGCAGGAGACAGAAGCCCCTCCCCTACGCTGAATCAGACACAAACAACCCAGTCCTCAGGCAGCAAGGCAGCAAGTCAAGGGAACTGACCCAATCTATGAGTAAGTCTATCTGCTTGTAATGAGAGCAAAGGGGAGGGGCTAGAGATCGGAACTGAAGAGACTTTAGACACTCAGGAAAGACTCCAGAGCTAGTCTGGTTTCTTATTTTGATTTTTATTTTGTTTTGACTGTTTGTTTTGTTCACTTTTGTTTGTGTTTTGATTTAGACTACCTGTTTGTCTTGGGGAAAAACACATCAAAAGTCATGATTTTACTGGACGGTCTTTGTGTAATTACTGGTATGTTTAAGGGAATTTTGTTTGTGTGTTTGTTTTTTACACTTTTCAGGCCTGTGTCTCTTTTTATTCATTAGTTGGTATGTATGTTTCTTCTCCCTCTTATTCTTCTCTCTCTCCAAGTTCCTCTTGAGCACCCCTTCTTCCATTATTTTTCTTTTTCTTACTCTTTTTGTTCCAGGGATCAAACCTAAACCACACTGCATGGGCAGATTGTAAGGCAGTGAGAAGTGGGTTCCAGTGTGACCACAAACCTGTTGGTGTATACTGGGATCTGCAGATAGATTCTGAATCACAGCTTCCCCCTCAATTAAACCTAAAAACTGCAAAAGGTACAGCCCCCAACCCACAGTCCAGCCTCAAAAGTGAACAAAGTCAAAGGATCCTCATAAGGAAGAACAGGAGATTGAACAAAAAGTAAAAGCAACTCCATCTTCCATGAAAAACAGAATTAAAGAAGGAGAGAGAAAAACCTACACAAATGAAGAAAAACCAAAAGAAGAATATAGGTCTCTCACAGACACCCTGGGAGGTCAGACAATAAGAAAACTGACTTCAGAATACAAACAATGAAGAGCCCCCCCCAAAAAAATGACTGATTTCAAACTACAAACACAGATATCAAGACATTAATGGAGAAATTAAAAAGAATTGAGGAGAGAAAAGAGAAAACTAGAAAGGAATTGATAACTGAGATAAAGTAGTAAAGGATACTGTGAATGAAATAAATAACAAACTGATAAGCATGAAAAGCAGAATTAGTCAGGCAGAAGAAAGAATCTCAGAGCTTGAAGACCAAAATAAATGAAATAACCCAAATTGTCAAAAACATAGAAAAGAAGTTTAAAAAGACAGAACAAAGTCCTTAAAACAGTGATTACTTCAAGAGACTGAACTTAAGAGTAATTGGACTTCCTGAGGCAGAAAGAGAGACAGAGACATCCCTGGAGCAAACATTACATGGAATTATTCAAGAAAAATTCCCTCATCTCATGAGTGATGTGAAAATTCAAACACAAGAGATTCAGAGACCCCCTGCAAGACAACAAATGAGAGAACCAACTCCCAGACACATAATAATTCACGTAAACAAAGTAGGTATAAAAGAAAAAATCCTAAAGGCAGCAAGACAAAAAGGTGAGATTAGTTACCATGGATGACCAATTAGAATAGCAGCAGATTTATCTACAGAAACCCTTCAGACTAGAAGAGCATGGAACCCTATCTTAAAAGTTCTAAAAGATAAACAATTTCAACCAAGAATAGCCTACCCAGCCAAGCTAAGTTTCATCTGAGGGAGAATTAAAATCTTTCCCAGATATCCAATCCCTAAGAACTTACAATGCCACCAGACCACTTCTAAAAGAAACACTTAAGAAAGTATTAAACACAGAAGAAATGGAAAAAAGAACAGCAATGTTCTTCACAAGAGTACAGGAAAAAGATTAAAAACACACATGAACCAACCCCAAAACCAAAAGAAAGACAACAAACAAACAGGAACAGCAACAACAACTCTATAAGAACCATATGATAGGGATCAACTCTCACATTTCATTAATTAGCCTGAAGGTGACTGAACTAAAGGCACCACTGAAAAGACATAGAATGGCAAAATGGATAAAATATCACCAGGCAGCAATATATTGCCTCCAAGAGACCCATCTCACTAGAAAAGACACTCAAAGACTCAAAGTAAGAGGGATGGGAAACAAAATTTCAGGATAACAGAGGAGAAAAGAAAGGAGACGTCATGCTCTTAATCTCAGAAGAAATACCCTTTAAGTTATTAAAAACTAAAAAAGATATAGAAGGACACTACATAATGATAGAAGGTTCAATTCACCAACAAGAAACAAACGTCCTAAACATATATGCACCCAAAATAGGAGCACCCAACTTTCATAATGCAGCTTCTAGGTAAACTAAAAAAGATATTGACTCTAAAACTGTCATAGCTGGGGACTTTAAAACCCCACTCACAACCCTAGACAAATCATCAGTACAAAAAATCAGCAACAAGATCCTGAAACTCAATGTTACTCTTGAACAAATGAATTTAATTGATACTTACAGAACACTCCACCCAACGACCACAGAATTTACATTCTACTTGTCACCAAATGGAACATACTCTAAGATCAACCACATACTTGGCCATAAATAAGCATAAACAAATTTCAAAAGATCAAAATCTTGCCATGCACCTTTTTGGGACACAGTGGAAAAAAAATGAACATAAACACCAACAAGTTTCCCCCAAACCCCACAAAGACGTGGACACCAAACAACATGATGCTAAACAACCCCTGGGTCAATGATGAAATCAAAAGAGATTAAAAGATACCTGGAAAAAAATGAAAATGAAGAAACATCTTACCAAACTCTCTGGGATGCCATGAAAACTGTAGTAAGAGGGGAATTCATATCTCTACAAATGCACATGAAGAAAATGAAAAGAATCACAAATTAACACCCTAACAAGTCACCTAAGGAAACTGGAAAAGCAAAACCACCGAACTCCTAACTTCAGCAGAAGAATCCAGAAAACCAAAATAAAAGCCCAAAGTCGGGATATAGAAGACAAAAAGATAATCCAAAAAATCAATGAAACTAAAAGCTGGTTCTTTGAAAGGATAAACAAGATCGATGTTCTCCTAATTAGACTGACCAAGAAAAAGAGAGAGAAAGCCCAAATAAACATGATCAGAAACACAAAAGATGAAGTCACATCTGACCCTGAAGAAATACAAAAGATCATCAGAGACTACTATGTACACTTGTATGGAAAAAAAACTTGAAAGCCTTAAGGAAATGGAGGACTTTCTGACATCACACAACCTGCTTAGGATGAAACAAGAAGAAATTGAGACCCTAAATAGACCAATAAAAATCAAGGAAATTAACTATGTAATAAGAAAACTACCTACCCAAAAAAAAAAAAAAAAAAAGCCCTGGACCAGATGACTTTCCAGCAGAATTCTATATGACATTTAAGGTGGAACTGATACCAATCCCACTGAAAGTATTCCAGGTGATTGAGAAAGATGGAACTCTCCCCAAATCATTTCATGAAGCTAACATCACATTGATACCCAAGCCAGGTAAAGACCCAACAAAGAAAGAGAACTACAGGCCAATATCTTTGAGGAACATAGATGCTAAAATTCTCAACAAGATCCTAGCAAACCGGATTCAACAACACATCTCAAAAATCATCAATCATGACCTAGTAGGCTTCATTCCTGGGACACAAGTCTGGTTCAACATTCGTAAGACCATAAATGTAATTAAATACATCAATAGACAACAAAACAAAAACCCCATGATTATATCATTAGATGCAGAAAAAGCTTTTGGTAAAATCCAGCACCGCTTCTTGATAAAAACCCTTGAACATCTAGGCATATGTGGAACATACCTCCAAATAGTAAAAGCCATCTATGAGAAACCCACAGCCAGCATATCCCAAACAGACAAAACTTGGAACCATTTTCCCTGAAAACTGGAACAAGACAAGGATGCCCACTCTCACCCCTCTTGTTTAATATAGTATTGGAAGTTGTTGTAAGAGCAATCAGGAAAGAGAAGGCAATCAGGGGTATCAAAATAAGAAAAGAGGAAATCAAGTTATCTCTCTTTGCAGACAACATGATAGTATACCTGGAAAATCCAAGAGAATCTGTCAAAAGCCTCCTTGCACTGATGAAGGACTTTGGCAAAATCTCAGGGTATAAAATAAATGTGCAAAAGACAATTGCATTTCTTTACACCAATAATAAGCAAACAGAAACCCAAATAAAAAGCACAATCCCATTCACAATAGCTACAAACAAAATGAAATACCTTGGCATCATCCTAACCAGAGATGTGGAAGACCTTTACAATGAAAACAAACAAACACTGCTCAAAGAAATCAAAGATGACACAAATAAGTGGAAAAATATCCCATGCTCATGGATTGGAAGAATCAACATTGTGAAGATGTCCATCTTCCCTAAGGCAATCTACAGATTTGATGCAATACCCATCAAATTACTAGCAACATTCTTCTCAGATCTAGAAAAAACAATACAGGAATTTTATATGGAAACACAAATGACCAAGAATAGCCAGACCAATCCTCAGCCAAAACAAAGCAAGAGGTATCACACTACCAGACTTTAAACTTTACCATAAAACTATAATAATCCAAACAGCCTGGTATTGGTACAAGAACAGACATATAGACCAATGGAATAGAATTGAGATTCCAGAAGCAAAACCTCAATTTCTCAACCAACTCATCTTCGACAAAGCCTCCACCACCTACCACTGGGGAGAGGAGAACCTATTCAGTAAATGGTCCTGGGAAAACTGGCTGACCACATGCAGAAGACTCAAACGAGACCCCTATCTATCCCCATAAACCAAAATTAACTCTAAATGAATCAGAGACATAAATGTAAAACCTCAAACCATAAGAACTTTAGAAAATGCAGGACACACCCTTATGGAAGTTGGAACTGGCATCCAATTCCTTAGCAAAACCTGAAGTGCACAGGCCATAAGAGATAAGATAGACAAGTGGAACCTCATTAAACTGACAAGCTTCTGCAGGCAAAGAAACCATCAAGAGAGCAGGGAGACAGCCCACAGACTGGGAAAAAGTATTTGCCAACTCCATGTCTGAAAACAACCCAAAATCTAGGATGTACAAGGAACTCAAATGTGCTGAAAAAATAAATAAATAAATAAACAACTCCATTACAAAGTGGGCAAAAGACCTGAACAGACACTTCTCAAAAGAAGACATATGAGTGGTCAACAAGTACATGAAGAAGTGTTCAAACCTCACTAGCTATCAAGGAGATGCAAATTAAAACTCCACTGAGATACCACCTAACTCCAGTCAGAATGGCCATTATCAATAACAAAAAATAACAGATGCTGGAGAGCATGTGGCAAAAAGGGAACACTTCTTCACTGCTGGTGGGACTGTAAACCTAGTACAGCCTCTGTGGAAATCAGTGTGGCGATTCCTAAAAGCTCTAAAAATCGACCCTCCATATGACCCCACAATCCCCCTTCTTGGAATATACCCTAAAGAACTCAAGTCACTCTATAAAAAAATAACTGCACATGTATTTTTATCGCAGCATTGTTCACAACAGGAAGATCATGGAACCAACCATGCTGTCCATCAAAAGAGGACTGGATTAAAAAATTGTGGTACATATACACAATGGAATATTATGCAGCCATAAAAAAAGAACAAAATCATGAACTTCGCAGCAACCTGGATGGAATTAGAGTTTATAATACTAAGTGATCTCTCACAGAAACAAAAATCTGAGCATCATATGTTCTCACTCATAAGTGGACCTTGAACAACTACCATAATACTATAAGAAAATGATTGACAGTGGCGGGAAGCTATGGGGGGGGAACAGAGAAGGGAAGGGAGGTGGGATTATTAACAATAGTCAATATATGTCTGCAGAAAGGGGGAGCACACCTCATCAACAAGGGTACCCGCACAATGAATATTTGTATACCTAACCCTTAACTGTACCCCACAACTTTAAAATAAAAAATATTTATTAATAAATAAATAAATATATAATAAAATATTAAAAGTTTAAAAATTAAGGTAATTGCTTGATATCATTTAATTATCATATCATACTTCTCCAAATGTGTCAAAATGTATTTCCATAGTTAGTACATTTAAATGAGGTTCCAAAGAAAACAGCTTTTTATTTTTATTTTGCCTAAGACTCTTTTTTCTATAAGAATCGTACTTGCCGTTTGTTTGTTTTAAATCTCAAAAAACTAATGTATTGAGAAACCAGAACATTCACCCCAGGTAATACTTCTACTACAGTTTTTGTGATTGGTTTCCAACAGAGTTCTATAATTTTCTCTAACCATTTTCATGAAAGTTGGTAGTTAAATCTAAAGGCTTGAATACGTATATACAATTTTTATTTATAAATTTAAAACATTAATAAATTAATTTAAATAATTCAAAAAATTAGCCAGGCATGGTAGTGTGCGCCTGTAGTTCCAGCTACTTGGAAGGCTGAGACGGAAGGATCGCTGGAGCCCAGCAGGTTGAGGCTGCGGTGGCCGGGAGCGGCCGCTGCACTCCAGTCTGGGCGACAGAGTGAGACTCCAACTCAAAAAAATTAATTAATTAATTAATTAAGATTACAAAGCTCTACTAATATGTTACTTTTAAAATAGCTTGATTAATAATTATAATAATCTGATGCTTTATTTATTCAAATATTTATTTTAAATATGTTTAATATTTGCTTTCATGTTAGTGATTTAATTTTAAAAAACTTAAGTGAGCAAATATGCTTGAGAATATATAAGAAAAATGTGTTTAAAATGTAACATTATGACAGATTCACAACCACATAGTTAAAAATAAAATATTTTAATAACTTTTAATGCAATATTTAATAGATTTTGTTAAATTCCAAATTATGTACATTTAATGTGACATATTCCTACAGATTTTGTTTCAGGAAGCTAAAGAAACTAAAACTGAAAAAGATTATGTCCATCTATTCTATAATTTCTTAAAAAATAATAATAATTTCTTAAAAAAGAATACTTTGTCTTCTGGCTAAAATTGATTTATAACCCCCACATCAGTTAATATGGCAGTTTTGCAACCAATGGTGACATGTAGTTACCAATGACAAAACATGGCCTAGGCAATAAGATACGAAAACCAAAAAATTACACGAGTGCTAATTCAATCATTGCTCATTCTAATTAGTTTAATAAATTTTACTATGTCTTGAAATAATTTATGAATAATAATTTCTGTGATATAAAATATATTTATTTAGTGTATAGAAATGGTGATAAAACTTCTAATGAATTTTAAATTTATAAAATGTTCTAATGTGTTTGGTAATTGTAAAGTAGAATGAGTTTATTTTTGCTTAAATGAGAAAAGTATTTTCATTATTCTTCAGAAAACCACTAAGAAAGAAAAAGATTTATAAAATATCAATATTTATAGCTAGAAATGCTATCTATTTATTTATTTATTTAAAAGATATAAGGCAAAATTCAAGATTAAGTATACAGATGTTCATTGTACAGATAACATTTTGGCCTGACTTTGGTACCCACTTTGCCTGGTTTAAATCAGGTACCCTTATTAATGAAGTGTCCCTTCCCCTCCCCCGGCAGTATCTCACTACTGTCAATCCCTTTCTTACAGTGTTGTGATAATTGTTCAGGGTCCACTTAGGAGTGAGAATACCACTTAGGAGTGAGAATACCTGGAACTCAGTTCTTTGTTTCTATGATAGACCACTGAGTATTATGGACTCTAAATCCATCCATATTGCTGCGAAGCTCATAATTTAATCTTTCTTTAGGGCTGCATAATAGTCCATGGTGTGTATGTATCACTTTCTTTTATTCTAGTCTAATTTTGAGGGCAGCACAATTGGTACCATGCTTTTGCTGCTGTGAATAATGCTGCAGTAAACATGCATTCATAGGTATCTTTTTTGTAGAATGACTTGAGTTTCTCGGAGCACATTCCCAAATGGGGGATTGCTGGGTCATATGGAAGGTCAATGTTTCAATCTTTTAGGAATTGCCACACTATTTTCTACAGAGGATGTACTAGTTTACACTCCCACCAACAGTGTAGAAGTGTTATTTTTCCCTGCATCCTTCCAGCATCTGTTGGTTTTGAGTTATTGATGATGACCATCTTGGCTAAAGTTGGGTGGTATCTCAGTGTGGTTTTAATTTGCTTTTCTTTAATGATTAGTGAGACGAGGCAATTTTATTTTGTCCATTGTCTGATTGTATGTCTTCTTTTGTGATATGTTTATCTATATCTTTTGCCCATTTTTTATTTTTCTTTTATTTATTTATTTATTTTTGAGTTGGAGTCTCACTCTGTTGCCCAGACTGGAGTGCAGTGGCTGCTCCCGGCCACCGCAGCCTCAACATGCTGGGCTCTGGCGATCCTTCCGCCTCAGCCTTCCAAGTAGCTGGAACTCCAGGCGTGCGCTACCACGCCCGGCTGATTTTTGATTTATTGTAGAGATGAGGTCTCGCCAAGTTGCCCAGGTGGGTCTCGAACCCACGGGCTCAGGCAATCCACTCACCTCAGCCTCTGCCCACTTTTTAATAGGGTTGTTTGTTTTTTTCTTTTGGCACATTTGAGTTCCCTATAGATTCTAGATGTTGCATCTCTGTCAGAAATACAGTTGGTAAATCTTTTTTCCCATTCTATGGATTGTCTTCCTGCTCTCTTGATGTATTTTTTGGATTTGCAGAAGCTTTTCAGTTTGATGAGGTCCCGCTTGTCTATCTTTTCTCTTATGGCATGGGCATTTGGGATTTTGATCAGGAATTGATTGCCAGCTCCATTTTCCTTAAGACTGTCTCCTGTGTTTTCTAAGGTTCTTATAGTTTGAGGTTTTACATTTAGGTCTTTGATCCATTCAGAGTTTACTTTTGTGTATGGTAATAAATAGGTGTTTTGTTTTAAGCTTCTGCATGTTGTCAGCCAGCTTTCCCAGCACCATTTACTGAAAAAGTTCTCCTCTTCCCAGTGGTTGTTAGTGGAGGTTTTGTCAAAGATGAGTTAGTTGAGAAATTAAGGTTTTGCTTCTGGAATCTCTATCCTGTTCCATTGGTCTATATGCCTGTTCTTGCATCCATACCAGGCTGGTTTGATTATTGTAGCCTTATAATAAAGTTTAAAGTCTGGAAGTGTGATACCTCCCAATTTGTTTCTGTTGTTGATGATTGCTTTGGCTATTCATGGTCCTTTATGTTTCCATTTGGTTTTCTGTGCTGTTGTTTCCTGTTCTGAGAAGAAATATGTTGGTAATTTAATGGGTATAGCATTAAATCTGTAGATTGTCTTGAGTAGGATGGACACCTTAACAATGTTGATCCTTCCAGTCCATGAGCATGGAATATTTTTCCATTTGTGTCTTCTTGGATTTCTTTGAGCAGTGTGTTGGGACCCACAATCACTAGTAAAAGTAAGGTAAAAGGGACCTGAAAACAGGAAAAATGCTGGCTGGGAGCAAGGCCCCAGTAAAATGTGGCCATGATGGAGGCAAAGCCCCATGGATCCTATTGACGGACCTTCCCTAACTTTGAAGGATTGCATGCATAGGCTTGAGGATGTTCCCTCTTTAACTGAGATAATAGATGCACAAATGGATGATGGCATTTGACAGCAAAAATTATACTTGGGCATAATGGAGGTGAGATTGCAGCAAAAGGGGTGCCCCTTAGGGTGTGTAAGGATGTTTTTCAGTAACAGCAGGAGGCCGAGAAAAACGAGTCGACCACTTCCTCATAAACAACAGACCCCAGCTGAGAGCTGGTGGAAAACAACCGTTTGAGATAAAAAATAGGTTAAGATATTTTAGGATTAAATAAGTAGTTTGATGAAGATAGAATTTAGAATATTAATAATAAGATAGTAAGGTAAGATAAACTAATAAGATAAGAGATACATAATAGTATAAGTGATAGTTAAGAAAATATAGGGATATAAGGATAGAAATAAGATTAATAGAAATAAATATATAGTAGCAAGTAAATTAAATAAGACTTAGGGTTAAGGTTTAGCTTTATAGGGTAAGGATATTATAGGCCTATAATAGTAAATAGTTATAAGAAAGTTAGGAAGAAAACCAGGATCTTCATAAATGTTTGACTTAAGAAAAACACCATCTGTGGTTGAAATTGTTAAAAGTCAACCTTATTGTAAGTGCAAAAAGGATGTACATGGGCGTTTGGTTAGCAACATAAGATATATCTGTGGGTACAGGGCTGAGTGGAAAACCTATATAAGCTTGTGAAAAATAAATAAAAATTGACAGAGTCTTGAGCTCTTCCCAGGAAGAGGATTCCTGTCATTTTCGTCTTTTCTTTTTCGCCACTTCCCGATTCCCCATCTCAAGCCCTGACTCTCTCCTGGAGCTGGACTCCAGCAGCAGTGTTTTGTAGTTTTTGTTGTAAAGGACTTTCACTTCTCTAGTTAGGAAGATGCCAAGGTAATTCATGTTTTTATTGTTGTTGCTATTATGAGTGGTATTGTGCTTTTTATTTGGTTCTTTGCCTGTTTGTTGTTGGTGTATATGAACATGACTACCTTTTGTACATTTTTGTACACTGAGACTTTGACAAATTCCTTTTGTAGTGCAAAATGGTTTTTGACAGATTTTTTTGGAGGTATAGAATCATATCATCAGCAAAGTGGAATGACTTGACTTCCTTTTTTCTTTTGGATTCCCCTGATTCCCTTATCTTGTCTGATTGCTCTAGCTAAAACTTCCAATATTACGTTGAACAGAAGGAGTGAGAGTGGGCAGCCTTGTATTGTTCCAGTTTTCAGGGGAAATGTTTTCAATTTCCGTCCATTTAGCAATTTGTTGGCTGTGGGTTTATCATAGTTAGGTCCTACTATTTTGTGGTATGTTCCCTCTATGCCTACATATTCAAGGTTTTTTATGAAGAAGTGATACTGGATTTATCAAAAGCTTTTTTCCCATCTAATTATATAATCAGTTGATTCCTATTTTTACATCTGTTGAAGAATTTAATTACATTTGTGTTCTTGCAGATGTTGAATCAACCCTTCATCCCAGGGTTGAAACCTACTTGGTCATGATGGATGGATTTTTAGATGTGCTGTTGGATGCAATTTGCTTGAATCTTGTTGAGAATTTTTGCATCTATATTCATCAGAGATATTGACCCCTAATTCTCTTTCTTTGTTGGATCTTTACCCAGTTTGGATATCAGTATGATGTTAGCTTCATAGAATGATTTAGAGAGAATTCTGCCTTTCACAATTCCCTGGGTAATTTTCAATAGGATTGGTATCAGCTCCTCCTTGCATATTTTGTAGTACTCTGCTGGAAAGCCATCTGGTCCAGGATCTTATTTTGTAGGTAGTTTTCTTTTTGATGGAGTTGATTTCCTGGGTTGTTATTGGTCTATTTAATGTCTCCATTTTTTCTTGTTTCAACCTTGGGAGGTTGTGTGATATCAGAAAGTCCTCCATTTCATTTTGGTTTTTGAGTTTGTTTCCATACAGATGTCCATAGTAATCTCTAATCATTGTTTGTATTTCTTCTGAGTCTGTTGTGATTTGATCTTTTTCATTTTTGATTGTGTTTATTTATGCTTTTTCTCTCTTTTTCTTGGTCATTCTATGTATCTGTTGATCTTGTTTATGCTTTCAAAAAACCAGCTTGTTGTTTCATTTATTTTTTTCTATGACATTTTAGTCTTCTATATCCTGTATTCAGGTTTTTACTTTGGTGACCTGTATTCTTTTGCTGAAGTTAGGATTTTGGTAATCTTGCTTTTCCAGCTCCCTCAGGTGATTTCCTAGGAGGTTAACTTGTGGTCTTTCCATTTTCTTGATGTGTGTTTATAAAAAAATAAATTCCCCTCTCAGTACTACTTTCATGGCATCCCAGAGGTTTGGTAAGGTGTGTGTTTATTTTCATTTGATTTCAGAAATCTTTTAATTTCTGCTTTGATTTCCATATTGACTAAACATCATCATGCGGGTCTTTGTGGGTTTTACCAGAGCTTTTATCAGTGTTGATAAAATTTCTTATGAATTTTATATTTATAAAATGGCCTAATATATTTGTTTGGTGATTTCAAGGTAGAATGAGTTTATTTTTGCTTAAATGAGAAAAGTAATTTTTTTTATTCTTCAAAAGACTACTAAGAAATAGCAAAAGTTATAAATGTCAACATTTATAGTAAGAAACACTTTTAAAGTAATTCAAAATAAAAATTAATTCTGAGGGATTCTGATAATACAGTAAAGAAAGCCAAGAGTCAAAAATATTTTTTAAAAATTGCAATGGTACATAAAGACTGTAATTTTAAATTCTGTATTTTACATTAAGAAAGATTATTTTGTATTGCTATTTTCTTTTTAAAAAATAAAACTTTAAACTTTAGCCTAGTAAAAGGACTTAAAACCCAATGAAAGAAATAGAGGTTCAAAATATCAATTAGCACATTTAGTACCTAACATCTGCTTTCAATATGACATTTCCCACTATTGTATACAGAAATTTAGGATAAAGTACTGATTTTAGGTCTCAGGGAATATATATATCTAATGAACCATGAAAGGAGTTATGTCAGAATGTCTCAAGAGTCAAAATAAATGGAATTATTGCATGACCTAATAGCATGCAATTTGTGTATATTAAAATCAAATGCTGTATTTGTTTGAAAAGACAACAAATATACAAATATCCATGAGTTCATAATAATAATGTTTATTTTAGGGTAATTTTATTGGCCTAGGTATCCTAAAAATTAAATAAGGAACAAAAAAACAGGTTAAAAGAGAAAGAGAGAGAGAGAAAGGTCTAATAAAGAAAAGTTGTCAGAGTCCACATCTAGGTTTGGAGATTTGGGTGGAAAATGCAAGTACTGACAATTTCGCAAACTCATCCTGGAAGAAGTGCTACATACCTCATTGCTGAATATCACTATGATCACCTTTGAAGTACTCCCCTTGGGAGACTGTGCACTGATGCCAGCACACAGTCCACCCTTGAAAGCAATTTTAGAACTCTTTCTGCAATGGTCATCAGAGCTGTCATTGTATTATCCTTGAAGTCTTGAATGTCATCAAACTTTCCTCCTTTTAATATTTCCTTTAGCTTTAGGTAAAGAAAAAAGTCTCTGGGGAGCCAGATCAGGTGAGTAGGGAGGGTGTTTCAACACAGTGATTTGTTTACTGGCTAAAAACTCCCTCACAGACAGCGCTGTGCAAACGGGCACATTGTTGTGATGCAGAGCTCTTTTGTGACTATTTTTTGCACACTCCTTTCTCATGCCAAGATTTTCGGTTACAATTTTCCTAACTGTTTCTGTATTGGTGTTTAGTTAGTCTGCTCTGCTTTTCACAGTCAGCTGATGATTGTGGCACACAATTCAATACATTTTTGCAATGTTTTCCTCAGTTGTGCTAATTACTGGGCATCCTGACTTTTCTTCATCAGAAAACACTTAGTGCATTCTCTCCCCTCAGAAAACATTTCGTGCATTTGTACACTGTTTTCTTCATGGCATCATCCCCCATAAACTTGGGCTAACATTTTCCTGATTTCATTTCTACTCTTACCATGTTTAACAAGATATTAAATGTTTGTTTGTTGCTCTAGTTCAAACTTTGATATTCTTGCAATAATAGCTCTGACGACCATTCCAGAAAAAGAGTGCGAAATTGCTTTGACAGCAGACTAGATGCTGGCATCAGTGCATAGCTTCCCAATGGGAGTACCTCAAAGGTGACTGTAGCGATATTCAGCAATGTGGTAAGTAGCACTTTTTCTAGGAAGAGTTCACAAATTTAACTGTCAGTCCTCATAATTATCAGGTATGACATATTATTTTTAAATATGTGCAGATGTGCTAATCAGGCTAATTAACATATATGTTTTCTCACATACTGTTTTTTGTGGTGAGAACATTTAAAATCTCTCTCACCAATTTTCAATATAGTACTTTATTAATCATTGTTATCATGTTGTACAATAGATTTATGGAACTTATGTCTCATATTTAATTCAAACTTTTGTATTCTTTGACCAACATCTCCCCAACACTTTCAACTCCAAGTAACCCAGTGTAACCACCATTCTACTCTCTATGAGTCCAATTTTTCTAGACTCCACATAGAATTGAGACCATGCAGTGTTTATCTTTCTGTGTCTGGCTTATTTCACTTAACTTGCTGTTCTCCAGGTTCACCTTTGTTGTTATAATGATAGGATTTCTTTCTTTTCTAATGCTGAATAGTATAACATTGTGTGTATAGTCAGAGTTTTTTAATCTTATACTTCAGCTTTTATGTCTGATTATCACTCAAGATAAACTTTATCTTGATAATCACTCAAGATAAACTTTAGAAACATTTTCTTTAGTTTCAAAACAAATTCAATTGTGACAATATTATATCACTACTTTAGTTTATAATATTCTGTTTTTCTTGCCACTTATATAATATTTTTATCCATTTGTGCAAATCTCAGTAAATGGTGACATTCAGGCAAACGCTACAAAATTCTTGTTATATTTCTTCAATGTATTTTAAAGCAGTACGTTGCTTGTGTGATTAGGTCGTTTTTCCATTATATACTCTAACTAGTATTACTGGTACATTTTTTAAAAGTTAATAAACTTTATACAGCTTTACATGGATACATTACCAATATTTTTATGATATAATACTATTTTATTTAGGAATTATAATCAATGCTATTAAGAGGCTGAGAAGCAACAGTGAATCAAAGAAGGTAAAATTTGGTTTTTTTTTTTTCATTCCAAGTCTATAGAATGTAGTTGAGGGTTTACATAATAGCTCAATGGTTTTCATTAAGAATTAGGCGTCTATCTTTTTCCTCAGTCCTTATCATGTCACTTGTAGCCTCATGTTTCTGTCTGCGTGGCCCAAAATGAGTTACTGAAGATCCATCTATAATATATCTTTCCAGGCATTCAGTGTAAGGATAAATGTGAACATCCCAGTTCCCCGGACCACTCCCATTTCCACTTTTATGGCATCATCCACAAAGTATCTAAAGGTTCAACTTATTTCTTATGTGTCAGTTAAGAGTTACACAACCAAATTTACTTGTGATGATTACTGGGTTTTGTCTTTTACCTAGCTATGTTGCACTCCAAGAAGGATAGTATTAGTCTGAAAAAAGTAAAAGAGTGGTAAGTAGACAAATAGCTCTTTCTTTCATGTAAATTTTTCAGGTATTTTGTAATATTATTATTGAATCTTAATGTATTGATTTTTTGCTATTCTTTTTAATATTCTTAACTTACATATCATAAGAGATTATAAAATGAAAACAATAACAATGGTAAACTAATGATAAAATAATTATAGTGTTTTTTAGTAGACACATTTGCCAGACCTGTCTACTAAATTGAGAGCTTTAAAATGACAAATAGAGAATATGCCTAACAACCTTACCTTTAAATATAAATTACATAATGTCATGTAATTTGAAGCCTAAATGTTTCTAACTGTAGTTTTTCTTTTATTGTTAATTTTATAATGTAAAAATTTATATTTTACTTTACCTTGCTTTACTTTGTCTGAAGTTAATATTGTTATGCTAGTTTTCATTATGTTTCTCTTAATTTAATTAAACTATTTTAATCAGCATATTATCTTTTTATTGTGATTTAGTATCTCATATTATTTAAATTTTTAAGTCAAAAATAGTTTGTCCATTCAGCAAATATCTAATATATACCAGGAATTAGTTATTTAAAACAACTTTTAATTCAATCTGATATTATTTATCATCTAGTGATAAATTGAAATTGTTTATATTTATGACTGATACAATTTTTTTCTGTTATCTTGCTTTGTGTCTTTAGTTTTATTTTAATTATTCATCCTATGGATGTGTGTTCTTTATTTTCCACTGATTTTAAAGTAATGTCTCCTTTTTTATTGTACCAACAATTATTATTACATTAATAAAAACATTAAACCTGCATTTTCTATCTAATGATCAAGAATGAAAGAATATGATTTTTCTCACTGGGTAAAAGCATTTCTTCTCTGTTTTTGAATGTAAGAATAAAGGGATTACTTGATTAAATTGAGGACACAAAGTATACCTACAAAGACAGCTTCTCTCATCTACAGAATGCTCTTCCCTGAGAAAGTGGGGAAAAAATAAAGCACATACTGAGAACTAAGTAAGCACAAGATGGATGGGTGGAGATAGAAGACTCCAGATAGAAGACAATCATTTCACCAACTACTGAGAGCCCCAGGAATTCCCAGAACTAAGACATGAAACCCATCTTTCAATTTCCCAAACTATTAAACAGTTTTCATTTTGGCTGACCAGTATTCCAGATGCCAAGTTGAAGGAACCCAAAGTTACATGGCAAGAACTACCACCCCTCCTTAAGAAAACAAGATAATTAGAAATTCTCCGTCCAGCAAGGTGATATTTGCCCGTAACTCAGGAGGACAGCTTGAGGCCAGGAGTTCGAGAGTGTAGTAAGCCATGATTACCACCCTGGACAATATAATAAAATCCTGTCTCCAAAATATAAAAATAGAAGAAAAGCTAAATAAAATTTAAAAGTAAAATTTCCTCTCACTGAATATGTCCACTAGACCCCAAGCATCAGTCAGATAAGATGATAACAGAATCAAAGGCTGTGCATTCTGGCTATGTGACCTTGGGGAAGTTGCTTATACCTTCTGGTTCATCATCTTCACATATAAAATGAGGTCAAAATGAATATAATAACACTCTCAGATCCCTGGGGTATTATGAGGTTTAAATGAGTTAAAATATGTGAAGAGCTTATGTAAAATACGTGAAAATATTAGAACCGCCACTAGCACACAGCGAGCAGTATATTTGGTAAATAGTTTTTAAAAATATACCTGCTGCAAGACCTTGAATCCTAAAGGAAAGATTTAGTATTGTGGGATCCTTTGGATAACTTTAAAGGATACCCTCAGAGTCAAGACAATGTGGATATCTTGAGAAGAAGACAGTACCTGCGGTCGAATGTTTCTATGCCTTCTCTCCTTGGTTCCTTTTTGAGCCTGGTTCTCCAAGTTGTTTTGTAGATCAGGGGTCCCTAGCTCCCTAGCCGCGGACCAGTACCAGTTCATGGCCTTTTGGAAACCGGGCCATACAGCGGGAGGAGAGAGACTGGTGAGCAGAGCTCCACTTCCTGTCAGATATGCAGCCTCACTAGATTCTCACAAGAGTCCAGCCTGAATTCTATTGTGAACTGTGCATACCAGGGATCTAGATTGTGCACTGCTTAAAATGATACACCTCCCCACCCCTGGGGGGTCACTGCCTTAAATCCTCTGAGCTACTAAATACCTACCAAAAGTTTTCGTTTCTGCTTCAATTATACTGTTTCTCCTTTTGCAAAATAGTTCCCTTATTTGTACTAAGCATTCTGTTACATGCTTCTCAGTACATTCTGCAGACAATCTCAGTTAAAATCTAAGGATTACAATTTATTGGCTAGATTGTAAATTTCATGAAAGGAGGCTATAGTGTCAGGTCTATTTCCTGTGGTATTTCTAATATTCAATGTAGTTGCTGAGACAAACACATAATAATTGTGTATTGTATTAGATGGAGACAGGGAAGTAGGAGAATGAACGAATATGGGGTTTGATGAACAAAATAAAGAAAAGGCAATCTAGTGCCAGTTATTCCCTATGGAAAATGTTGAGCTAAAATGTATATTTTATCTCCTACTGTAATGATGAAGGGTCGAGTTTGGTGAGACGTTTGAATAAGAATTTCTATTTTTAAAATATCCTCGAAGAGTTTCAACGTGCTCACCGGCATACAAAGAAGCCTCAGAGTGCAAATGCAAATTAAATGTCACTTAACCTTGCAATAGGAATCTGAATGTCCTTTGTGAATTGTGATAGCTTCCCAAAAATCTGCTATTCTAAAGGACAAATTGCAACCTTTAGCAGACATCACTAGGGAATACTTGGTACACCATGAACACACAGTTATCTGTGGTGCATTAGAGATCAATTATTGTCACAAACACATAAAAAGTAAACAGAATAATATGGGGCCCTTGGGATTTTATTGATTTCAGTTTAATTTTTCAAAATTTAGACTGGCAGTCTGAATATAATAGTAGAAAGAGAAGTTTGGCTGATGAGTTTGTTCACTGTGCTTTGCAGGAGTTCAGCAATTCTTTTTCAAAAATGTTTTGAATAGGCCAGTGCAATTGAACCATTTGCATTGACTCTGAGGTAAAGGAAATGACTTTCAATTTCCTTCAAATCATTGAACCTTCAAAGAAACAAAAAAGGCATAAAATAAGAAAATTACTGGACTTTTATCAAAAGCAAGGGTCCTACTACATTTCAGTTATAATTTATTTCAACTTCATTCACAATCCATAGATAAAGTTGAATTCCACACTTCCACACTTAGCTATGAAGGGACCCCCCCACCTTTTATAATGAACCTGGGCTTTCAGCAGCTGATGCTGTCGCTTCCACACACTTTTACCACAACATACTCAAATCTCTTCACTTATTCTGATTTCTTTTCCTTGAGCTATGGAGTGGGAGAGGGGAGACCTATTTAGAAACTAATTACAAATTCCCCATCTTTTTCCACTTTCCCAGCTCTTTTTCTTCAAAGACACCCTCTTACTGATGCATCCTCAGTCTTCATCCCCTCTCTCTTTATCTTTTCACATTCACAGGCCTCCTCTGACGCGCATAACCTTTTTTTGCCATTTTCATATTTATTACTCATTTATTTAATATTACCTTCACAATAATAATGAGTAAATTGTCTTAGTCAAATACATTTCTACAATGCCTATTTAAGTTCCCCAAATGCATATTACTATGATAATCCTACCCTATGAAGTCATTACCTCTGATTGTCATCAACAGCTTACAAAATCCAAAGAGCATCTTAGCATCTCTCATTATTTTTCTGTAGTGTTTACATTTGGATCAGTTTCTTTTAAAAATGTATTCCTCCTAGAATGGCAAGATTGTGTACTATTCTGAATTTTCTAGCACTGACAATTTTCTCTCTCTGCCTCTTTATTATATTCCTCCTTCTGGAGCATAAAATGTGATTCTCAAAAGAGTCAACCTTATGAGAAGCACATGGGAAACTTTTCCAGATTATGCATATTCTTAACTTAGATATTCTGATATAACTGCCTTATCCTTCAGGTGTCCAACATAACTTTGTTGAAAAAAATTCTTGCTCAACTCAGTATTACTAATGGGAGCATGCAAGGGTTTTTAGATGAATTATGCAATGTAAAGACAGGTTGAAAATTAAGATGAAGTTAAAGAAACATGAGAGAAGCATATTGAAAACCTCAATGTCATTAATTGTATGAACGTAAAGCACTTTCACTTATTTTCTGTGATTTTCTCCAATTGTACTGTTAAATCTGCTTTCTCTCCCTACTTGCAGATATTTGCTTCCATTATTCTTTCTGTGTCAGGCTTATTTCTTGGAAAGAGTCCATAACTCCTTGGTATGTTTCTCTTATATATGTCTCAAAGAAACCTCTGTCTCCATTGTTTATCAAGCTAACAAGCCAAGAATTTGAAGTACAGATGTAATTTTTGTTGGTTTTATGCATCTTCTTTCTCATAGATGGTATGTTGAAATGATGAGTAAAAATAAATCACACATTTTTCATTAGCTTTTTTTAAGCTCCAAATTGATTATCAAGTTGGTTTACACTGAAGGATAATGATGACATCTTTGTAGCAGGTGTTATGTTCACAGGGCACAGATGTGAGGTCTCTTCAGGGTCCAGAGGTAGTAATACTCCAATGCAGAATTCCTTGAATTTGGATACATAGCTTTCACTCATTCTCTTTCTATCATTTTCGGCATCTGCTTTTAGCGATGTGCTCAAATCTGAAGTCATTCATTGTTCAGACACTGGAGAAGATGTGTAAATAGCAAGCCAGTATGGTAGCTTAAATGGAATGATAAAAGTTACAGTTTTTCTGTATGACTTTATTTTTTGTTTTTGGATTCTACATATAAGTGATGTCATACAATATTTGTCTTCCTATGTCTGACTTTTTTTTATCCTTTAACCTACACATTCCTATTTCTTCTCTCTTTTGGCCTATTTTCTGTGCTAAGCACGGTTTCATTGTGTATCTGTGTATATTTGAACCTTTATATTTATATATATATGTGTATATATATATATATATATATATATGTATATTACACATATAAGTGATACAATGTAATATGTTTTTATTCCTGGCTAATTTCATTCACCATATATGTCCTCTAGGTTCAACCATGTTGTTGCATATGCCTTTCTTTCTTTCTTTTTAAAGGTTGAATGATATTCTATTATAATTAGATACCACATTTTCTTAATCCATTGGTTAACTGATAGACATGTCGGTTCCTCCCATATCTAGGCAGTTGTGATTAATGCTGTGATGCATGGGAGTGCAGATATCAATACAAGGTAATAATTTCATCTCCTTTGAATATATACTCACAAGGACTGCTACATTGCATGATAGTTTTATTTTTAATTTCTTTAAGATCCTCTATATTATTTTCATAACAGCTGTACCAATGTACATTTTCACCAACACTGTTGTAGGTTTCCTTTTTCTCCACAACCTTATTACCCTTTGTTATATTTTATCTTATTTGTCATCCTTAGGGGTTGAGGTATAGTCTTATAGTACTTTTTTTATTTCCTTGATTAATGATGTTTAGCACATTTTCATATACTTGTTAGCCACTTTTATGTCTTCTTTGGAGAAATGTATGACCAGGTGTTTAAAAATCATTTTTAATAGGGCTTTATGCTCTGCTATTGAGTTGCTAGAGTTCTATATAAATTAGAGATATTAACTTTTTATCAGGTATGTGCTTTGCAAATACTTTTTCTAGTCCATAGGTTTTGTTCTATTTTATTTGCTGAGCAGAAGTGTTTTAGTTTAAAGTAGTCACATTTATTTACTTTGTTTTTGTACCTTGAGCTTATGGTGTGATATCCAAATAATTATTGGCAATACCAATGTTAAGAAGTTTCTTCCCAATATTTTCTACCAGGAATTTTATGGATTCTGGTTCTAATTTAGGTCATTTATCTATTTTTGTGTTGATTTTATGTATGGTATAAAACAATTTCAGGTTTTTTTGTGTGTGGGAATTCAGTTTTTCTAGTATCATTTATTGAAGACACTGTCTTTTTCCCATGGTGTTCTCCTGGTATCCTCATCAAAAACTAGTTGACTATATATGTTTAGATGTATTTCTGTGTTTTCTACTGGGTTATGTTTCTGTTTTTATGCCAGTACTATACTGTTTTGATTACTATAGCTTTGCAATATACCTTGATACTGTAGATTCACTTCCAGACCACTGCAGTAAGGTTAATAACACAATAAAATGAATCTACAATTTTTTTTGGTTTCCAATAAATATAAAGTTATGTTCACACTATACTGCATCTATTAAGTGTACAACAGCACTATGTCTAAAAAAAGCAATCCATGTAGCTTAATTAAAAATACTTTATTGCTGAGAATTGCTAACAATTATGTGAGTCTTCAGTGAGTCATAATATTTCTGATGGTAGAGGGTCATACCTCAATCTTGATATCTGCTGAATGATTGGGATGATGGCTGCTGAAGGTTTGAGGGGCTGTACCAGAGACACCAGTGAGTTTGCCACATCAGTTGACTCTTGCATTCACATATGATTACTATGCAGCTCTCAATGCAACTTGATGGCATTTACCCACAGTAGAACTTCCAAACTTGAAGTCAAGCTTCTCAAAACCTGCTGGTGCTTATCAAGTAAGTTGGTGCTAATATTCAAATGTCTATATTACCATTTCAACAATGTTCACAGTATCTTAAAAAGGAATAGATTCTATCTTTATTTCAACTGAAGAAAGAAATCAGTTTCATTATTCATTCGTTATTATCAAAGCAACTGCTCATCCTTTCAACTTTTATTATAAGATTGCAGCAATTTAGTCCCGTCTTCAGGGTCTATTTCCCATTCCACTTCTCTTGCTATTTCCACTACGTTTGCAGTGACTTCCTCCACTGATGTTGTGAACCACTCAAAGTCATCCATGAAGATTGAAATCAACTTGCTTCAAACTTCTATGCTGATATTTTGACTTCCTTCCATGAGTTGCAAGTGTTCTTAATAACATCTAGAATGGTGTTATTTCCAGAATGTTGGCCAGGCATGGTGGCTCGTGCCTATAATCCCAGTAATTTGGGAGGCCTAGATGTGAGATTGCCTGAGCCCATGGATTCGAGACCAGCCTGGGCAACATGGTGAGACTTCATCTCAACACTATATCAAAAATTTAGCTGGGCATGGTGGTGCATGCCTGTAGTTCCAGCTACTTGGAAGGCTGATGTGAAAGGATCACCTGAGCCCAGCAGGTCGAGGCTTTGGTGGCATGAGCGTGCCACTACATTTCAGCCTGGGCAACAGAGTGAGACTCCGACTCAAAAACATTCCATATTTTTAGCTATCACATATGAGCAAGAATATGTATTTGCCTCTCTGTACAGTAATGACCTTTAGTTCCATCTATATTGTTGCAAATGATAGCATTTTATTTTATGGATGGATGATATTCGTGTGTGTGTGTGTGTGTGTGTGTGTGTGTGTGTGTGTGTGTGTGTGTATACCACATTTTCTTTATTCATTCATTCATATATTGATGGAAAATTAGGTTAATTTTATATTTTGGTTATTGTGAAGTGCAGACATCATTTTGATATACTGATTTTTAAAAAATATATACCCAGTAATGGAATTGCTAGATCACAAGGTAATACTATTTTTAGTTAATTTTAGGAAACTCCATATGCCCCTCCATAGTGGCTGTTCTAATTTAAATTTCCCGCAAGGGTACAAGAGTTCCCTTTCTCTAAATTTTCTCCAGTAACTGTTACTGCCTGTCTTTTTAAAATAAGTCATTTTAACTTGTTAGATAATATCTTATTATGAGTTTGCTTTGCATTTATCTGATATTGGTGATGTTGAGCATTTTTTCATATGCCCATTGGCCATTTGCATGTCTATTTGACAAATGTCTTTTCAGATCTTTTGCCTATTTTCCAATATTATTGTTATTAACTTGGGTGTTCTGAGCTTCTTATATATATTCTGGCTATTAAGTTCTTGTCAAATGAATAGTTTGCAAATATTTTCTCCTGCTCTGTATGCTGTCTCTTCCCTTTGAAAAAGCCTTTTGGTTGACATAATTCCATGTGTCTATTTAGGCTTTGTTAACTGTGCTTTTCAGGTCTTAAACACACATAAATATCTTTGTTTAGGCCAATGTCCTGGAGCATTTCCCCAGTGTTTTACTGTAGTAGATTTACAGTTTAGTTCCAGGTCTTGGATTGAAATCTTTAATCCATTTTTATTTGATTTTTGTTGTATGGCGAAATTTAAGGGTTTAGTTTGATTATTCTGTATATTGTTCAGTTTTCCCAACAACATTTATTAAAGAGATTGTCTATTATATTTTTTTGACTTTTTGGTTGAAAATGAGTTCGTTTTAAATATATAGATTTATGTTTGATTTTCTACTCTATTCCATTGATACCTCTCTGTTTTTATGTTAGTACTGTGCTGTTTTGGTTTTGAAGCTTTGTAGTAATTTTTGTTGGGGAGTGTGATGTCTCCAGCTTTGCTCCTTTTGTTCAGGATTTCTTTGGTCAGTCAAAGTCTTTTGTGGTTCCATATAGATTTTAGAATTATCTTCCCATTTCTTTGAGAAATATCATTAATATTTTGATTAGGATTGCATTTAATTATAAATTTCTTTTGGTAATATTGTCACTTTAACAATATTAATTTTCCCATATGTGGGCATAGAAAACTTTCTTTCTTTTTGTGTCTTTTTCAATTTCTTTCATCAAAATTTTACCGTTTTCTTATAGATCTTTCACTTATTTAGTTAGAAGAGTTCCTAGGTATTTTATATTTTTGTAGCTGTTATAAATATAATTGTTTTCTTGATTTCTTTTCAGATTGTTTACTCTAGACATATATAAATTATAAATGCTACTGATTTGTGTATGTTGATTTCGTACCTCCAGAACTTTACTGAACGTATTTATCAGTCCTAAAAGTATTTTGGTGGTCTTTAGGTTACTCTAGATTTAAGACCATGTCATCTACAAACAAGGTTGATTTGATTTCTTCCTTTCCAATTTCAATGTCCTTTATTTATTTTTCCTGTGTAATTGCTGTGACTATGACATCCAGTGTCATGTTGCATAAAAGTCATGAAAGTGAGCCACCTAGGCTTTTTCCAAGTCTTTAGATGAAAGGCTTTCAATTTATCACTATTCAGTATGACCTCAGTGTCATTTTGTCATATATGGCCTTTATCATTTTGAAGTATGTTTTCTCTTTAAGTAAATTAATTAAGATTTATTATAAAGTGATGTTAAATATTATCAAATGGTTTTTTGCACTTATTGAAATAACCATATTTCATTTTAGTTCTTGATTCTGTTAATACAATATACCACATTTACTAATTTGTGTATATTGAACCATTCTTGCTTTCCTGTAATAAATCTCACTTGATCATGATGAATAATCTTTTCAATATGCTATTGAATTTGAATTGCTAATATTCTGTTGAGAATTTTTACATCTATGTTCATCAGTGATATTGGCCTGCAGTTTCTTTTTTGTTGTGTCCTTGTTAGGAATTTTGGTATCAGGGTAAAGCTGAAATCAGAATGAATTTTGAATATTTCAATTTATATAGAGTTTGAGTAGAATTGGTATTAATTCTTTAAATGTTTGTTAGAATCAACAGTGAAACCAACAGATCCTGAGCTTTTCTTTGATGAGAAGCTTGTATTTATGGCTTTGATCTCGTTACTAATTATTGATTTGTTGAGGTTTTCTGTTTTTTCATAATTCAGTCTTGGAAGATTGCACGTGTCCAGATAGTTATCCAATTCTTCTAGGTTTTCAGTTTGGTGGTGTACAGTTTTTATAATAGTCTCGAACGATTCTACATATTTCTAAGATCTCAATTATGTGATCTTTATTCATTTCTGATTTTCTTTATTTGACTATTCTCTGTCTCTTCTTAGACTAGATCGAGTTTTATCAATGTTGTTTATCTTTTCCAAAAAGCAACTTTTAGTTTTGTGATCTTCTGTATTGTTTTTTAGCCTCAGCTTCTTTTATTTCTGCTCTGATTTTTATGATTTCTTCTATGAATTTTAGGAATAGTTTGCTCTTATTTCTTTGAGATGTATTATTAGGATTGTTGTTAAGTCTTTCTACATTTTTAATGTAGGTGCTTATTGCTAAACTTCCCTCTTAGTACTGCCTTTGCTATAGCTCATGTATTTTGGCATGTTGTATTACCATTTCCATTTGTATTAGGAAATTTTCAATTTTCTTCTTAATTTTTTCATTGACTCATTTGTCATTCAGGAGCATGTTGTTTAATATTCATGTATTAGTATAATTACCAAAGTTCCTCTAGCTATTCATTTCTAATTTTATTACTTTATGATCAGAAAAGGCATTTGATGTAATTTTTATTTTTAAAAATTGTTCTGTCTTGTTTTGTTCCTGCATATATGGTCTATTCTAGAGGATGTTCCATGTGCTGATGATAAGGATGTGCAATCTATAGCAGTTGATTGAAATGTTCAGTAAATGTCAGGTCTATTAGATCTAGTGTGTAGTTTAACTTCTCTGTTTCTTTATTGATTTTCTGTCTGAATGATCTGCCCATTACTAAGAGTGAAGTGTTAAAGTCCCCTACTATTATTGTATTGCAGTCTATGTATCATTTTAGATCCACTAATGTTTGCTTTATATACTTGACAGCGTCAATGTTGGGTACATAGAGATTTATAACTGTTACATCCTCTTTTTGAATTGTCCCCCTTATCATTATTTTGTAACCTTATTTGTATTTCTCTGTTTTTAAAATTTTAGATCTGTAGCCTGTTTTATCTGATGTAAGTTACACCCACTCTTGCTCTTTCTTGATTTCTTGTTGGATGGAATATCTTTTTTCACCCATTCAGTTTCAGTCTATTTGTGTTTCTATAGGTAAAATGAGTTTCTTGAAGGCAGCATGTAGTTGGATCATCTTTCTTTATCCATTCAGCAACTCTAGGCTTTTAATTGAAGAATTAAGACCATTTATATTGTTATTATTAATATATTATGACTTACTGTTACCTGCATTCTTTTAAGACTTCTCTCTTCCTTTCTTGCTCTCTTTCTTTGCGCTTAGTTTTCTCTTGCAGTATGTTTTAATTTGTTGCTTTTTATTTTTAATGAATTTATTATAGGTTTTTGCATTGTGGTTACCATAAGGCTAATAAAAACATTTCATAGATATAAGAGATAATTTAAAGAATGAAAATGTATCTTAGTTTAAAAATTTAAAATTAGATTACAAAGGTTAAAAAATATAAAATCTACACTTTAAATCCATACCTCCCACATTTTGACTTAGTTGTTTTAACTTACATACTTTGTTAGCTATCTCCCAACAGATTGCTAATATTGTTTCTGATATATTTGTCTCTTAGGTCTTATACTAGAATTATAAGTGGCTTGCACACCACAATTTTAATAATAGAATATTCTAGGTTTGTCCATGTATTTATATTTACCATTGTGCTTATCCTTTGGAAAGTTTTCTTTTTGTACATTACTATTTTATTTCTTTCAGACTGAAGAATTCACTTTAGCATTTGCAGTAGGAGCCTGGTGATGGTAAATTGTCTCAATTTTCTTTTGTCTTGAAAATCTATATCTCTCGTGATGTTTGAAGGATAATTTTGCTGGATACAATATTACTTAATATAAGTTTTTCTTTTTTTCTTTGAACACATTGAAAATGTTCTACTCCCTCCTGGCCCATATAGTTTCCACTAAGAAGTCTGTTGCCAACATTTGAATAAGCTGTAAGCATAATAATGCTTTTTTTTTTAGTTGGAGTCTCACTCTGTCGCCCAGACTGGAGTGCAGTGTCCGCTCCCGGCCACCTCAGCCTCGACCTGCTGGGCTCCGGCCATCCTTCCGCCTCAGCCTTCGGAGTAGCCGGAATTACAGGCTCACGCTACCACACCCAGCTAATTTTTTGATTTATTGTAGAGATGAGGTCTTGCCTGCCCAGGCAGGTCTTGAACCCGTGGGCTCAGGCAATGCACTCTCCTCAGTCTCTCAAAGGCGTGGGATTACAGGCTGAGCCACCAAGCCCAGCTAATAATATATTTTAAAGCATTTATAAATACTAAATAGCACATAAATATAAAATCAATTTTGGTTATTACCATAGTTTTAAAATTTAAGGCATTTGAAGAATGCTTAAACACAAAAAGTTAGAATATTGGAATAATTGGCTGGCAATATTTAAGTGTAATAGCAATCCAATACATCAATTTCTATAATAAAACAACTTGCCAAAATAAATAAAATCATTAAGCATGGTATGTTAATTATCAATTTCTGTATCTATAAAAATGTTATTACATAACTTTGCAGCTTATTGCAATAGACTTTTCTTCTTGTAATTTCTGTGGGTCAGAATTCTAGGAGTAGTATCTGGGTGGTTCTGACTAAGCAAATCTCATGAGTATGCAGTTGAGATGTTGCAGTAATTTGAAAGCTTGACTGGCATGTAAGGATTTGCTTTCAACATGGTTCATTTATAAGGTTTTTATCAGGAGACTTCAATTCCTTGCCATTTGGGCCTTTGTGTAAGGATTTGTGAATGTTCTTACAACATGACCACTTTCTCTTCCCACTGCCACAGGTATAAAAGGAAGAGCCATAAGAAGGCTGTAATGTCTTTTATGACCTCCCCACATGAGTAATATATTGTCACTTCTGCCACATTCTATTTTCTAGAAGCAAATCACAAATTTCATCTTTCACTTAGGTGAAAGAGAATTGAGCTCCACTTCCTGAAAATAACAATATCAAAAATTTTGTGTGTATACTTTAAAGACACCTCAAAATTTGGTCCCAATATCACAATTATACAATAAAATTAGATCTCATGGATTTTATAGAAAATTATTTAATTTTGTTATCATAAATTCCTTACTAACAGTACTGTGTAAATGATCCTTTATCTTCATGTGTTTACAATGGGAGCAATATCACTTTAAAAAACATGGAAACTGCTCTAGGAATAAGTAAAAGATATTTATTATTTTATGTATAAAACACAGATATACGTATAGTACATAAACAGATATATTACATAATATGTTTGTGGTATTAAAATATCATGAAGTGGTGATCAGAAAATTTATGCCTAAAAGAGCTCCACGATGGTGAAATATTAAGAATAAACAATTTATCTTCTTTCTATTTTAGCAAGACAACCAGAAGGAATGAAGAATTGACTTGCCTAACTGTTGAAATATTTTCTCTAGAGATGTAGAACATAGTTTCTCAACTATTGTTAAGCAGGCACAAATGGATATTTTAAATCTTATAGATGAATAATTAAAAGGCAATTATCATATTATCTGGTTAATTGATTCAACACCTTTTCCACACATTCACACATAGCATCAATTCATACACATGCACACGTAATTAAGATGACATTTGAAGAATGACCAAGAGCTTCATATGTGTTATTACAAGATTATCAGTCAGTCTGGGGAGAATTCGAAGAGGCACAAATTATGTACACTACTGGGCTAGCTATTATTATTATTACTACTTTTGTATTCAAATACAATAAATTTTATATTAAATTATAAGACAAGTATTTGATCAGAAGTTTTCAGCTTAATGATGCACAGCTCTAGGTCGCCTCTGTGTTAGTCAATTCTTCTAGCAATGAGTTTAGAACAATAACAAAAACAACTATGTGAGTGTGTGTGTGTGCATGTGTGTGTATAATTTGCTTAGCATTAACTTATTAAAATTCCTGGCTTTCTTTTAATTGTCAGGGGTTCTTCTTCAAGAAGCAATATCTGAGCATGATAATTATCTATTATGTCAGTATCTATTTTTAGTGTCTCTCCAAATCTTATTTTTAACATTTCTCAAATGTATACACTGTGGAATAGTGACTTAAGAATTGCTACGTGGAGTTAGGCAAGTCAGAGTTTTAGAACCACCTCTATCTCTTTCTACGTATGTGACTTTTATTCACAGCCAATATTATTGAATATCTACTATGTGATACATACTGTTTTTGAGAGAAGCAGTGTAACATAAAACAAGGCAGTGTTCTACTTTCATGGAGTCTGCACTTGAATACCCCAAATTATCTAAATTTTTTAGTTTTCAGTGCCTCCTTTTACAAAATGCACCGTAGCAATAATGTTTTTGCTTAAATTAAATATAATTTCTGCACTGAGCTTAGCCTATCCTCCATTAGATAACATTTACTCAATTTATGATTTATATTTTGCAGATTATAGGACCCATCTCACTAATTTCCTTAATCAGAAGATTTTCCAAAATTGTGTTTCTTTATTAAAAATGTCTTTTGAATGAACTCAGTGGCTCAGACTGCAATCCCAGCAGTTTGGGAGGTCGAGGCGAGTGGATTGCCTGAGTATGAGTGTTCAAGACCAACCCGGGGAACTTGGCAAGACCTCATCTTTATAATAAATCAAAAAAATTAGCTGGGCTTGGTAGCTCGCGCCTCTAGTTCTGGCTACTTGGAAGACTGAGGTGGAAGGATCTCTGGAGCCCAGCAGGTTGACACTGGGATGGCTGTGAGTGTGCCACTGCACTCTAGCCTGAGCGATGGAGTGAGACCACAGCTCAAAAAAAAGTTTGTATTTTAGTTTTGATTTTGAAACTGAATTTTATTCTGCTTTATTGATCTATAATTAATGGTGAGCCTGCTAAGAGAAATAACTTTCTTCTATCATCTCTCACCAACTTCTTTCCTTGAAACACAATGTCTTAAACAACCAAAAATGTTTGCTAAGCCAGTTAGTTAAATAACAAGTTGTCAAGTAAAATAAAACATTATTATGTCCTTATTAATTTAGTTTTTAGCTAATTCTCTTTAGCAAGAAAATATTATTTTACAAACTCCATTTGGGAGCTCAATTCAATCACAGATCTATGCTGTCTAGAAGGCATATTCTTAGTTCATTTCTGCTGTTTCAACAAAATATCACAGACAGCGTTTTTTATAAAGAAAATAAATTTCTTTTTTCATTTCTGGAAGCTGAACAGTCGAAGATCAAGAGGCTGGCGTCTGGTGATGGTCTTCTTGTGGTGTCATAAAAGAGCACAAGACATCATATGGTGAAAGAGCAAGAACATGCATGTAACTTCAGGTTTCTCTTCTTCTTTTTCTTGTAAAGCCACCAGTCCTATAAGACCCCACCTTAATTACCTTATTTAATTCTAATTACCTCCCAAAGGCCTCACCTCCAAGCAACATATGAATTTGAGAATTAAGTTTACAACAAACGAAATTTAGGGAACACATTCAAATCACAGCAACATTAGAAAAAGCCATTAGGTGGCTTTTTAAGTTACTACTAATAATAGAGTCTAATGAAAAGATTCAAAGTAGTTCATTTAGAATAAATTTAAAGTAAATCAGAGAGAATTATTAATATCAATAGTAGATATTGAATAGAAATACGTGCACACTAAACAACTGATTTTATTATGCAGGGTACAGAAATTATGTTTGGCAGCATATTACGGAAATTCTAAAGACTTAAAAAATGCGTACAAGTTAATTTCTTCTACATACTATGAAGCCCAGTGGTAGGTATTAAAAGCTGCATTGTAGACTCCAGAGTTACTTAAGGAGCTCAGTTTATTTATTTATTATTAATTTTTTAAAATATATTTTAAAGATAAGGGGTACAATTCAGGATTAGGTACACAAGTGGTCATTGTACAGGTGAAGTTTGAGCCTCCCATTGGTCCTCACGTGTCCTGGTTTGGGATCATATACCCTTATTGATGTTATGTCCCTCTTCCTCCCTCTCTTCCCTGATAGTGGACCCATTACTGTCAGTCTCTTTCTCGTAGTATTATGATAAATGTTCAGGATCCACTTATGAGTGAGAATATATAGTACTCAGTTCTTTGCTCCTGTGACAGATCACTGAGTGTGATAGATTCTAAATCCATTTAGGTTGCTCTGAAGTTCATAATTTTGACCTTCTGTATGACTGTGTAATATTCCATCATGTATGTGTACCACATTTTAAAAATCCAGTCCACTTCTGATGGGCAGAACAGTTTGTTTCATGTTTTACCTATTGTGTATAGTGCTGCAGTAAAAGTGTGTGCTCAGGTGTCTTTTTCTGTGGAATGAATTGAGTTTCTCCAGGTATATTCCCAGAGGGATATTATGGTATCCTATGGAAGATAGATTTTTGAACCTTTTAGAAATCGTCATAATGTGTTTCACAGAAGTTGTACTAATTTGCACTCCCACCAACATTGTAGAAATATTTCCTTTTCTCTGCATCTTCTCCAGCATCTGCTGTTTTTTAAGATATTGATTATGCGCATCCTGACTGGAGTTAGATGATATCTCAGAGTGATTTTGATTTGCATTTGATGATTAATGAGCATGAGCATTTTTTTCATGTATCTGTTGAGTGCTTTGCATGACTTCTTTTGAGAAATGCCCATTTATATCTTATGCCCACTTTTTAATAAAGCTGTTATTATTATTATTTTTTTTTCCTTTTGGCAGGTTTGAGTTCCTTGTACATCCTGGATGTTAGGCCTTTGTCAGCTATGTAGAAGGCATATATTTTTTTCCACCATTCTGTGGGCAGTTCCACTCTCTCGATGGTTTCTTTTGCTTTGCAGAAACTTCAGTTTGATGAGGTCACCGTTGTTTATCTTATCTCTTATGGCATGGGTTGTTGATGTTTTGATCTGGAATTGGTTGCCTATTCCAATTTCAGTAAGGGTATATTCCTGCATTTTCTAAAATTTTTATGGTTTGAGACTTTACATTTAGGTCTTTAATCCTTTTGGAGTTGATTTTGGAGTATGGTGACAGGCAGGGCACCATTTCACTCTTCTGCATGTAATAAGTCGGTTTTTCCAGCACCATTTACTGCACAGGTTCTCCTCTTCCCAGGAGCTCAGTTTGTCTTTATTTATGGCCATCCTTAGCTCAGATCACCTATGGTCAAAGTACCACTTGGCCCAATATGGGATCTGAAGCACTAAGCCATCACCTATAAAACATATGTAAGAAAAGAGGAAACATGGAAGAGAGATGTATCTGGTTGTTGAGTGGAAACATTTTATAAAGGTTTTCTAGAAATTCTGACAACTAACGTTCACAAGTAATCCTTATCTCATAGAGAAGCTGGATATTGCCACCCTAAATGAAATCAAATTTTACTTTGTAAAGGTAAAACAGATACTGGGTAATCAAGTAGATCTTTTCTGTAACAGGTTTTTTTGTTTAGAGGGGATTCATAATTTAGTTAAAACTAGCTTAAGTAAGCAACTTATTCAGATAAAATGAAAATATTGCAACAGGACACATTTTAAAATTTAAAAGTTTAGACTTGCAGACCCAGTATATTATACAGCTCAACTCTTAAATATTCTAGCAGCAAGTGTAGCCTTTGCTGCAAGCTTTGCCAATAGTTTATATAACTACTCATTATGTAGCTTGATTCAAGTTTTCTAACAGTAGTGTCAATTTTCACACCACTGAAGCCTAACAGTGTAATGACAATAGCTTAAGTGATAAAAATCAGGTAATCATTTAATATTTACATTGTAACAACATAAAGCAAATAGAGCAAAGACATGCCACAAACCCAAAGGCAAGAAAAGTTGACATTATATATTCAGAATTTTAAAATTATCATTACATTATATCACCATTATAAAAAAGAAAGATATGGTAAGAGTGGAAAACTATGTTCCTTACCATATCTGTCTAAAATGACATGGCTCCTTTTTTGAGGCAAAATATCAAGAAACAGCTATGGTTACCATGGTAACTATATTAAAAATAAAAAGAAAATGTGGAATGTTTTCAAGTGATAAGTACATTTAAAATGGTCACATCCGCTCACTGAAGAATCAAATATAACTTGAAGCTTAAGCTTAATATTGCAAGAAATGTGTCATAGGATGAATTGTAAACTCTAAATAGTCTCATCTTTCCTAAGAGAAATTAATTTTACTACAGGATGAGTTTGAAATGTATTGTAATAATGGTAAAAAAATTAATACACATGTGCTGATTTTGAATATTTTACTAAAACAGTATCTCCAAGAAGTGAAATAATTTATCATAAATAGCATACTTGAAACTGCACTGCTTTTATCAATTTTAATTCATTTGGGGTAATTATTAATGTGTTCACTGTAGACATGTCTGTCTTAATAGTTAAACAATAAACATTGCTTTCAATGCCTGCACCTCCAGTTTTCCCATCTCAATTCATGGGAACAACTATTTCCCTAGATGCATAAGGCCAAAACACTAAGTGCCCGCCTTAACAAGTTTATTCCACCAAAATATATGGTGAATTCCATCACTGTGCTCTTTTTGTCTACCATTGTGATGCAAGATAACACTGGATCTTCTCTGGAGTAAGGCACTATCCTCCTAAATGATCTTGCTACTTGTGTTCTCATCTTTTCACAGTCTAGCGTCCACAAAGTAACTTGATCAATCTTTATAGCTGCAAATTAAATTCTGCCACTTTTTGCTTTAAAATTTCTCATGGTTTCCCTTTGCACTTGGAATTCAATACAGATTTCTTATTTTTGTCTGCAAAACCCTATATGACCTCGCTGTTATCTTTCAGTGGAATTTATTCCCTTATAGGCCATTATGATCTAGCAAAATTAGCTTCATTTTGCCTCTGAGCCCCAAGTGAGTTCTGCAAATAGACCTTTGCACTGTGGACCTCTGTGACCTGGAAGATTTCAACCCCTTCAACTGAGTCCTTCACACTGCTTACTTTTTTGGTACTTTTCGATTAAAATTCCTCAAAGAGGCCTTTCCTGTCCTATCCATAAAATAACAACTTACTGTCATTTAGCCACATGGTCTTTCCTGTTTACATTTATAATAATAATATTGCTATGTGCAATGACCCTGTTTGTTTAATTATTTTTTAAAACTTATGTAATTGTTTCTATGTTTATTTGAATGTAAGCTCTCTCGAAGTTGGCCACTTTTCCTACTGTGCTTCTAATGCTTGATTAGTGCCTGGCATTCAGTAAGAATTCAATACACATTTTTAACAATAGGCTTTATTAAAAATTTAATTAAAAAAGAATGATAGGACCCACGAGAAAATGGCAAGTTTTATAGTAATTGTAATATACAACAGCAAATTTATTTTAAAATGTTAACATATATATCAAACTACATATAGTTGTGGGAGGCAGATATTAGTCTATGCATTTTTTTCTTAGCAAATTATTAATGACAAGTTATAAATTCCTAAGCTAAGAAAGAATTCTGCTAGGACAATGGCACATGATTTAAAGTCATCAGGAAAATAAATACACATTGTAAGGTGAAACTTGGAGAAGGAATTTGAAATTTCCCAGATATGTGCTGTAGCAAGCCCTCAGAAAACTGGCTCAGTCTGTAATCCCGCACCTTGGGAGGCTGAGGTGAGTGAATTGCCTGAGCCCGCAGGTTCGAGACCCACATGAGCAACTTGGCAAGACCTCATCTCTACAACAAATCAAAAAATCAGCCCGGCGTGGTAGTGCATGCCTGTAATTCCGGCTACTCGGAAGGCTGAGGCGGAAGGATCTCCAGAGCCCAGCAGGTCGAGGCTGCGGTGACTGAGAGGGGCCACTGTACTCCAGTCTGGGCGACAGAGTGAGACTTCAACTCAAAATAAATAAATAAATAAATATAAAAATAAAAATAAAAAAGAAAACTAGCAGAACTTAGTGAGCCAGAAGAAGAAGGAAGCTTAAAAGAAAAAAAAAATTAATAGGAGAAAGAAACAATAGAGCAACAACTTAAAAGAAAAAAGCCCTTTACGATTTTCTGAAGCCATCAGCAGCTTTAAAGACACAGTCATTTGTTTAAAATGTTTTTAATGAAAATTTAAAGGTAAATAAACATAATATAAAATAAAATGAATAATAAATCCAAAGCCAAAATTAAAACAAAAACAACAATGAGAAAAAAATCTTCCAGAAAGTAGAGCAGAATAAGTATAGGACTTGAAAGCACATACGTTTACTGAAAGCACCTTACAACTACACACACAAAAAAATTGGATGAAATAATATGATCTTATTCTCTTTCTTCTACCTCAGGATCAGATCTCAATACACCATTACTTTTTTTAATCTATTTTTTCTTTAACTTCACACCTTTAATTTTTTATTATCCTCCAAAACCATTCACTAAATCAATTTCTTGGCCAAAATACAAGTCATGGCTCTACCATATTCTAGATGAATGACACCAGATAAATTATTTGACTTATCTGATAATTTTTTCATGAATAGAAGGGAAATAATACCTCTATCCCATATGGTTTTCTTTTTAATTGTCTTATTTCTCAAATGTATTGATCTAAGATCTTCTACATCTTTAAAAATTTGATAGCAACAAACACTTTTTTTATGTGAGATGTATCTATTACCATATTGAAATTTGAAAAAATATGTATGTACTAATTTACTTGAAACAACAATAATAAACCTGGTATGTGCTATTTTATGACAAATGACTACATTAAAAGATAAAAATTGGTGAGAAGACTGGCATTGAGCTACAGTTTTGTAAGTCTTTTTAATGTTTAGCTTAATAGAAGACAGTTGAATTCTTTTATCTGCATTTAACATGTTGCCTCTTAAATATCACATTTTGAAGAATATGTCATGAAGTATATGAAGAAATTGTTGTCACAATATTTAAAAGAGTATTTTAATTGTAATTTTAAATAATTTTAGAAATTTTTGACATTATAGCAAAAGGCATTGATTGGTAATTTCTTAAAGAAAAGAAATGATAAAATTGGCTTCTTCAAAATTTTAAAAACATATTCTTTAAGATTCATCATGAATAAGATGAATCTAGTATGATAAAATGTTTTCAAATCGTAATCATTCATTGCTAAGACATATAAATATGTTAAAAGTTGTCAGAAACTCTAAGAAATATACAACAAAAAACAATAGGCAGTGATTTGGTAAATTCTTAACCAGAATGATATAAGATGGAGCCCGAGGTCGAGGCTGCGGTGCCGGGAGCGGCATGCACTCCAGTCTGGGTGACAGAGTGAGACTCCAACTCGAAAAAAAAAAAAAAAAAGATTCATCATGAATAAGATGAAATCTATGATATAGATGAGAAAATGTTTTCAAATCGTTCAATCATTCATCTGCTAAAGACATATAAAATATGTTAAAAGTTGTCAGAACTCAATAAGAAATAGTACCAACAAATAAACAATAGGCAGTGATTTGGATAAATTCTTAACCAGATATGATATACAGATGGAAAATAGACATGGAAAGATACTCACCATCAATAGTCACCAACAATATGTAAACTTAAAGCATAATTTGAGCCATCCCTAAACAACTACTGCAATACCTAAACTTGAAAATAATTATAACAAGTATTGGTGAAAATGCAGAGGAATTGGAACTCATTGTTAATAAGAATGAAAAATTATACAATTTCTTTGCAAAACAATTTGGTGGCAGTTTCTTAAAATGTTAAGCATACATCTACCATGTGACCCAGTCATTCCACTTCTAGCTATTTACCCAGGAAAAATGAAAGCATGTATCCGATCAAATCATGTATACAAATTTTCATAACAGCTTTATTTATAATAGCATTTTAAGATAATCAGGTACCCAACAAAAGTACATGAATAAACTGTAGTCTATTCATACAATGGAATAGTACTCAGCAATAATTTCAAAGAAAATGTTGATGCACGCAATGATATGGATTGATATAAAAATAATTATGCAGTACAAGAAAAGGTAAAAACACATACTATTTGATTATTTTTATGTAATACTGTAAAAAATACAAAGTAAATTATACAGAAACAAGTCATTAGTTGCCATGGGATAGGCAGAGAGACAGGTATCACGGGAACGTGAGCACGAGGCTAATAAATTTGTTCATTATCTTGATTGCCATGATGGCATACATATTTAAAAACTTATTAAGCTGCATGCCCTAAATATATGCAGTTTATGATATGTCAATTAAATCACAACAGACATACTTAAAAATAGCTGTATATTCACAAATCTCTAAATGTAATAGAATCTAATAATGTTCACTTTCATTAAGGACATTCTTAAGTGAAACTAGATTTTTTTTTTAATCAGTCAGTGTGTGGCAGCAAAGAATACAATGACTACTAATGCACGCCAGTGTATTATGCTAAGGCACCAAAAGTTCCCCCCCCTACTGCTTTAGCACCATTAGAGCAAATGTTAACAGAGTTGTTCTAGAAGAAATCCAGAGATTAAAAATTACTCAATATTTGATTATTTCAGAAGTCCTTTTTGTTGGTGCTGTTGAGCATTCTCTCTCTCTCTCTCTCTCTCTCTCTCTCTCTCTCCACACACACACACACACACACACACACACACACACACACACACACATTTCAATGACAATTCGGGACCGATACTGAGTGAAGCCAACAAAACAGCAAGTCTAGCCTCGTTTGTAAATCCATCCATAGAGCACGTATTAAATTACTATTTGAAACTAAAGCTTTAATTTGACAAGTTACCATATTACTGAAAAGGGGCAGTGCAATGATTTGCCTTACCTATTTTTCATTCAGCAGACTTGCAGATGCATCGGCTACACGATGCATTATTAGTCTCTCGGCTACTGTGTTGCTTTTCCAGCTAGTAACAACTTACCCTGTGAGATGCTTCTCTGGCTTCTTCCTTTCTGATTGAAAATGTGTAACCAAATAATTGTTGGTTATTTAAGGGCTTACCACAACTACACCTAAAAAAATTACTGTTCCTGCTCTGGACAGTAATTCAGCAACTTGTCCAATGACTGGAAAGGAGGATCTGCAACCATCTGACTTGGTCTCCATTCATGATGTCTCTCCCTCTAAACCCCATTAAGGACTGGTAGAGGCAGAGTAAGCCCTAGAGCCCAGGTCTTGGTGGTCATTAAGATGTTAAATCTTGTGCTGAAAATTCCTGGTGATTTAATCAATCAAGAGTAATTTCTAGGTAAACAAATAAAAAGGTCTTTGTTGAAAAAATTAAAATAAAAAAATAAAATAAAATACTGAATGACTGGACTTTATGTGAATTGAAACTTGACTAGTAGCATATACTATTATACTATTAAAAGATGTTTCATTGCATGACATGATCTTGTCAATTATTAATATTTGCAAAGACAAGGTAAGCTCTATTTTTTTAATAAATTTGCTTCTCATTTGAAGTATTTCACAGTTTCTCCTTCCATGTATCAGAGAATTATTTGGTATATTCAGTTCATTTTTTTGTCCCTGATATGTTTAGATGTTTGTGATACATTGAGAATGTAATTTTATAATATTTTATTAAGCTAATGATTCCCTAATGAATTTTACATTTTATTAAGTAATTGCTGAATCCCAAAGCAATGAGTTTTAGATACGATGCTTTAAATTTTTTGAAAAAGAACGAAATATTTTTGTAAAATAAGGTAACAAGAAAATTTTTGGAATTTTAAAATAATAATGTAACGATAATGATATTACAGAGATTGCTGCAGGTATAATCAAATGATGACAGGTAGGTAGGGAGATTGATGAGACATAATAGGTAGATAGATGATAGATTGATTGAAATACCAATAATGAACTGAATTACTCTCTGAAAAGCATATAGTTATACCCTAAACCTACCAACTTAAAATGTTTCAAAAGTATAGGTTTATATAAGCACGTATTTCACTTATAATTAGAACAATGTAATCACATGTCAAGTACCATCTGAAAAACTCCACAGTATACGTGGAAAAGCTAAGAGCTAAAGAGGCATATAACAGCTTTATATTGCTATGAAAATATTTTTAACCTTACATAAGTTCTGAAAGGAACTTTGAGACACTATGAGCTCTGAAGCAACATAGTAAGAGTCACCTTAGATTTTAAAAAAGAAAAAAAAAAAAGAAAAGCAGAATAATGATGACTTGCTTTTAAAGTGTTTATTTGGAGTGATCTTGAGTGATATGCTTTCCAGGAGATGGGGATTAAGCAGAAGAAGTTGACCAATACTAAGGCTGTAAATGAAGCATTTCCGTTATTATGGGGAGCACTGAAACTGAGATGACACTGTTGAATTCTCCTGAATTGAAAGAAAAAAGCCATGACCCTGCATCTCCATGTCAACTAATTATTGGCCGTGCAAGGAACATAAACTTGGTTGAGGAAGTTCCCTGTATCCGAGAGGTTTGAGTGTTGAGCTGGCAATATTGCCATCATGAAGTACCTAAAGAGCATATCTAAGCAAATAATGGTGATTGATGGTGACTGTGTGTGTGTGTGTGAGAGAGAGAGAGAGAGAGAGAGAGAGAGAGAGAGAGAGAGAGAGAGAAACAGAGAGAGAGAGACAGAGAGAGAGGGAAAGAGATTGAGATCCAGCGCATAGACTAAGCAGGTATGGCACGGTGCCATATGAGAAAGGTGAGAAATAAAATATATTCAGTTTACTGAGAAAAAAATGTAAAAAATATGGAACCATTCCTAAAGACAAATATTGAAATGTAGCAGAAGAAGGTCCATACTGGATCAGTTTTCCATGGATATATGTTTAGTCAACTCATCTATTTTGAGGTCCACTTCTCCCTCCAGTGTCACTTTACTTTCGAATATCAAATGTGAATACTTAGACAATAGACTGTGTAGGCTAGTTTTTTTTGTTTTAGTTTGGTTTTTCTTTTTATATTCACCCCCTTTTGATGACTACCACTCATTAGTGTAGTCCAGGCTGTGAATGGCTCTGATTTATTCATTATAATCCTCCTGCTCTCTTTTTTTCTAGAAATCTTTTAAATTATTTTCTTAAAAATACTTTTTTACTTTTTCTCTTCCAACGAAAACAGTCATTTCCTTTTGTGTTTGTTTACTGTCATTATACAGGTTAAAAAAATGGAAAGTAAATGTGTTTATACAAGTCATCAACTTAATGGATTATCAATTTAGTTACATTTCCATCTCATCATGTAAATTGCAAATATAAATTGCAAAAAAAGATGAAAGAATAATTTTAGGTGACTCTATATATGTTTATGAAAATATTTTCGTATGATTTTTAAAAATAGACTGATTTGGGGGTCTTGAGGGAAATTATTAACCAATTTTAAGTGTGTAGTATATGAGTTATGTATGACATCCTATCAGCACATTAAATTTTAATCTGCTTTCTCTATTTTCTCAATGCAAATGATATAGGTCATCTTCCAAAACAGATGAAAAACAAATTTAAGATTATATATGCCAATAGAAGTATATGCAATTTATACTTTACTAATTCAGAAAACAAAACAATTTTGAGATATTTTAAGAAAAACAGGTCAGAGTGAATGAAAGGAGCTATCCCATGAAGGAGGAGTAGGTTTTAATTAAGAAAATTGAAGAATTTATAAGAGGACAGAAGAAAAAGGAAGCTAAGTCATTGTTGTTCAGCAAATATATCTTTAACAAATGAAAGACTATTTTCAATTATAAAAATGGTTTAGAGTTAAATGGGATCAATGAAGAGAATTTAACACTTTTGATAGGAAGGCAGAATGGTCTCTGGAAACCTGGTTTAGAAGAAAATGCATCTTTCTTTCATGTATCCATTTTATTGTATTACACAAAGTCATATTTATAATTACTTACATAAAAGCTTTTTGTTAAATTGTCTATTTCATGTTATTTATCGTTTTAGAATGAGCCTTGTATCATTATTTTCATAAATTTTTATTTAACATACCATATGAAATAAAGTTTGCCTATCCTTGGAAGATACTGTAATACTTCCTGAGGAAAAATCTTGGATCACATCTACCATATTTATGTTTGCCTTCACAAAGTTTTGCAGAAATATGACAAGTCTTCTTTCATACATTCCTGGAATTTAGTATGAGAGAGGACATATGACAAATATGTCCTTATTTTAAAATACCTAGGTATTATCTGCCAAGAAGGAAACTTTTGAAGTGAAAGTGATAAAATTTGTAGAACAAAATCTTTTAAGGTAACTATTTCATGAACAAATATTTTCTTCAAAAAGAAATTCCATGGAGAATTTTTTGTCTGGCAACAATTAAAGAGGCAAAAAAGAGACTATTTGAGAATAAGAATACACAGCAGTGATAAAATATTTCAATGTCTATACCACACAAATAATTAAGGTAGATAAAGAGCACAAAATATAGAAAATCTGTTGATTTTTGAACAAAATGTAAAATTTTAAAATAATTTATATAATTACTTATTAGAAATAATCTGCCTTATCAAAAGAAACTCGGACTTTCGCAATTATGAAATTAGAGGCAATATGAAAATGGATTTATAGTTGACAATAATTAATAATGAATACTACTTGAATTTATAAAGTCTTTTCAGTATCTATGTGGTATATATAGTGTGTATATATATATATTTATATATAGTATGCCCTCTATATATGTGCATGTATATATAGTCAATTTGTACACATATAAGTATTGAAGGTTTTATTTTGAAGTCACACCTACTGTGGTACTTTGGATCATCAGCAGGGATGGATAAAGATACATACAGCAGGGACTGTAGACTGGAGTGTCTATAAATGACCTCCCTAGCATAGTATCCACTTTAGAAGCTGAGTAGTGAAGCTTTGTCATATACACTCTTCAGCTTCCACATTGTTTGCTAGAATACTCCAGTCAACAGCTCATGTTCTCAGCAAGCGTGGTAAGAGCCAGGCATGTTAATTAATAAAACAAGCCACCTGAAATTGAATATTTTAGCTCTACGCATTTTAACCCAGTTGTTCCAGCCATGTGAGGTTATTCATGTCTTCCAGCTGAGGTCCCAGACGCTTTGAAGGTGAGAAGAGCTGTCTGCCCTGTCCTTTTTCTGAATCTCTTACTCAGAGAATCCATAATAATAAAAGGGCTTAGACCTCTTGATTTAGGGGGAGCCTGTTACACAGTGATAAATACTAGAAACATTAGAATGCAGCCACATGGAGTGACACCAATCATTGTAATGTAACATTATCTCTCATAGAAGAATATACACAACTTAGAATTACAGAGAGTCAATATATTTGCAAATAAAGTGCTTGCATAAAGTCATAAAAGACTATCCCAGCCAGGCTCGGTGGCTCAGCCTGTAATCCCACGCCTTTGGGAGGCTGAGGTGAGTGGATTGCCTGAGCCGCGGGTTCGAGACCCGCCTGGGCAGCGAGATCTCCTCTCTACAATAAATCAAAAAACCAGCCGGGCGTGGTAGCGCATGCCTGTAATTCCGGTTACTCGGAAGGCTGAGGCGGAAGGATCGCCGGAGCCCAGCAGGTCGAGGCTGCGGTGGCCGGAGCGGCCACTGCACTCCAGTCTGGGCGACAGAGTGAGACGGCTAATTTTTGATTTATTGTAGAGATGAGGTCTCGCCAAGTTGCCCAGGCGGGTCTTGAACTCACGGGCTCAGGCAATCCACTCACCTCAGCTCCCAAAGCGTGGGATTACAGGCTGAGCCACCAAGCCCGGCCTGCATTTTTAATAAAGACATTTTTAATAAACTAAAATGCAAAATTACAACAGTAAATACATGAGCAGATTTGATTTAATAAATCAATTACTTAATATGTAAATTTTGTGAGTTCAATTGAGACATGGGACATTTCTCAGTTAAGTCAAATATTTTTCTAGAAATTACAGACAGGGGATTGGAAGTTTTATGGTAATTGTGTGATAATAATTTACAAATAATACTGTTTTGTTCAAATTTATGTTAAAGAATGTTAATAAACAGACTATTGAGACCAACACCGTTCTTTTGGGAAAAGTTTCAATTTCAGGATTGCTTATGAAGAAGAAAAACACCTCTCAAAATCTATCTTTACATTCCTAAATATATAAAATGTATAAAATCATTTGCTATCTAGGGTGAACTGAAGATCCAGAATCATTTGCCTTGTCATCTAAATTTTGACAGAAATGCAGTTGCTTAAAACAAAGACTGACATTGGCAAATGAGAACAGGAGGATTTGGGCTTGCCAATTCAACGCAGGCAATAAAACATATACTTCCACATAAATAACTTATTTTAAAAGTTCCAGAATGCTAAACATGTGACTTTTTCTAAATAATACTATTCTGTAAAATGACTTTATTTTCAAAAATATACTAGATAAATATTACAACAACAACAAAAAACACTCTTTATGTAGTGCTGCAAATGACACTGATACTTTAATAACCAAAATAATAGTTCTGGTACATAAAAAAATCTTGCTAAGAATTCGAAAGGTGAAATATGCATCTAAAATTACTTGAAAAATAAATACCCAAGTATTGTGTACTTATTTTTATTGAAAATCCCATTAAAGAAACATGCACAGTGAATAAATAAAGATGGTTCCCTAGGGATATGTTGGTATCATTTTTTCTGCATATAAATCACTTCCTGGTGTGAGGTTCTAGCTCCACATCAAAGAGCATGGAGCCGAGTAAAGTATAACTGTGGAAGTCACAGTCAGGGTCATTTTTCCAGATGGTGGTTAAATTGTTCTACTTTTAACTTGAAGTTACTTTATTTTATTCTGTTATACTTTCCTTCTTAAAAGAAAGATCAGGAAAATTTCAAAAAAGGATTATCTTTTCAATACATCAAAACCAAAAATGCACAGTGCCTAAGCTAAAGTTTAAGGACTGTACTGTGTTTAAACTGTATATTTTTTTTATTCTTATTTTCTCAGTCTCACATTACTGCTTATGGATCATTTCCTATAACATTTCTCAAAATTTTCACACATTTTACCTTTTTCTCCTAGTTTTTCTTTATAGTAGAACTTTCCCTTATAGTCAGGCATATGTCAGACTATACAGAGAAAACTTTTCTTGTGGCATTCAAGAGTCTCACGACCCATTAGAAAAATATTTGATCAAATTTAAGCCTGTAGCTAGGATTTGGTAAAGACCACAGTAAGAAACCTAAAGAAAGGAAACAGAGAAAGGAAAAATATAGTTAAATTGCAAAGCAAACTAGAAGTTAGTAGGATAGATTTAAGGTGGAAATAAGAAGAAATTGGTATAAAACTGTACAATCAAGAAAATACATGCTTTTTTATTATTTAATCCTATTTTTGCAACTCATCACAATGAATTTTTATTGAGGTATAATCTATACACAATAGCATGTTTCCATTATTTGTGGAGTTTTATGAGTTTTGATAAATATGTATACCTATATTACCCAATAAAGGTAAAGAAGATTTTAATCACCCCACCTTTTTAGCATTGTCTTTTAATGTACTGTTTGTTTCTTTTTTCCTAAAGTAGACAAACTCTTCACTCAAAGGAAATATATCTTTCCAATAATTGTTCCCTAGCACTGAGCATAGTGCCTAGATCTAAGACACAAATCCTTATAAGTGGCATTATTGACTAGTATGAGGGATACCAAACAAAAGACAGATGGCACAGAGGAGAACAGAACAATGAATTTAGTAGAAAGGGTACGAGCTGAGATGGAACATACTATATGAAAATATAAGCCATTTACCTACAATAAAAATTGTCATTAATTTTAGGTAGTATGTGATTAATTATAAACATTTCTTGCTATAGCTTCTCATGTAGACTTCTTTAGCCCTAGAATCAATGATTTAATTAGGTTTTTATGTTAATCAAGGAAAATGTTCATTGCAAGTGACAGAGAAAGTTATATTTTAAATAAATATAAAAAGATAATTATTAGCAAATGTATCTTTAAAAAACTGTAAACCATAGAAATGACCAGAACAAATGACTCAAAAGTGAATAGGATATTTTTTCTCTATATTATCTTCCTTTATTTCATATATCACCAAACTCTTATCTTTACTCAGTGTGGAAGGGATATGACTAGTAGAATATCAGGGATTATTCTCTAAACTCTATGGTACTAAAGACAAAGGTGTCTCCTTTATTCTGTCTCAGTTTGAAATACATTAAGGACATGAACTGAATGAACTGATTAAAATTACTAAAATTAAAAAATAATTTTTACAAATATGTTAGCAGCTTATAATTTTTATTAGAAAATCATGACCAAAAGAAGAAAGAATACTTCTTCAAAAATATGGTCCGTTAAGTTAAATTAGGGTTATGACAATATTAAGATGCTCAGAAATAATTTTTATCTCACTAGAATATAAATTATTTTGAGAGTATTCACAGTCATTATTGTAACTCCAGAGGATATAATGCCTTTTCCTTAGTGGAGAAAGCACTCTGCACTTGAGGAGAATTAAAAAAAAAAAAGATATGTCATAGCATAGCCAGAATAACATTCTTTTATATATATTATATATATGAAGAATTATATATATATATGAAGAATTCCTCTAGAAATTCACATGGAATCAAAAGAGATGGTTGCTCAGTCTCAACAATGCATACTAACAGGAAATCAGGAAAAATTACAGAGCAGATTTTGTGGGTTCTAAGGAAAAAAAACAACAACCAAGGTGACCTCAATGAGGGTAACCACTTTGCACTGAAAATACACAGTCAATCCAGGCATGGTACCAAACGGTTTAAATAATGGTGGAGTAGGAGTCACAGCATTTTCAACTCATGGCATTAAGAGTTTTCCTATTTATTCACAGATTGTGAAATTTGTCAGAGTAATGACTCCCAGTGAATCTTCCTATATCTACTGAATCTTTACCTTATGTTTCATCTGCACATAGATCCTGAGTTTGGACAAAAACAGAAAACTAGAAAACTTTGCATTGGGGCTTACCCTCTAACAACACGCCCAACATGTGAACAAGTCCAGGCTAATAAGCTGTAGATGTTTTGCTCTGTTAACAGCTAGCATCAGCTACCTAATATGCAGATGAGGCCATCTCAGTCCATCTAGCCTCAAATGAGCCACCACACGACTGCAGCCACAATGAAAGCCTCCTGTAGACAGAAACAGTAGAAATTTACAGTTGGGTCCAGCTCAAATTGTTGATTCATAGAATGATAAAAAAAAATTGTTCATGTTTTAAGTTACTAATTTTTGGTATGTGTGTATTTGTGTTACATGTATGTATAATTGTGAATGTACATAAGAATTAGAAATAGTAACGGAGTGCTAGTATGACAAAAAGTTAAGACATGTGACTTAGCTTTGAGGTAAGTCAGTACATGGATGCTGGAAGAAAAGTGAGAAGATACTAGATGAGAAAAGAAGTGAGGAGGCCTAACGCCGAGGTTTGAGGAATTGTGAACTGTTATTGCTCCTATAAAAACTGACAAGTTGCACCTGGAGCTGAGGTATTGCCTACCATGTTTGTACAGAGGCAGAATAATTGGCCAACATGAGCCCAGCAGTAGGACCCTGGAAGATAGTAACGCTACCTAATGAACTGGTGGCTTTGGCTAAAGACATTCTGGAAGTATTTACAAAAGCTTAATTTGGCTTATATTAGTTGTGTATGATGAGCCATGAGAACAAAGAAAAGGGATGAAAAACAAATGCTTATTATTTTAAGAATGACAAAAAGGAAAGCTGGAGTTGTGTTTGGCTGATTTGGAAAATAAAGCTTTTCATTTTCAGTTTCTCGACTTGGCAAAAAATGCTAAACAGCTTTATTGAGGTATAATTGATATACAAATAACTGCATATATTTAAAAGACACATATTGATGAGTTTGGACATATGCATATGCCTATGATACCATCAGCACAAACAAAATCATAAAGGTAACTTTACCTACAAAAGTTCCTTATTTTCTCCCTTTTTTGTTATTAAAAATAGTATGAAATCTACATTCTTTTTTAATTTTAAAGATGCAGGGTACAAATCAGGATTGGGTATAGAGGTGGTTTATGTCCAGGTGAAGTTTGGGCCTCCCGTTGGTCCTCATTTTACTGGGATTAGGATCAGATGTTATGTGTCCACCATCCCTTCCTTCCTGGCAGTGTCCCGCTACTGCCAATCCCTTTCTTGAGGGATTATGCTAGATGTTCAGGATCCATTTATGAGTGAAAACAAGTGGTACTCAGTTCTTTGCTTCTGTGTTAGGTCACTGAGTATGATGGACTCTAAATCCAACCATGTTGCTGCTAAAAAATGTTAAATGCACAATATTGTATGATAACTACAGGCAATATGCTGTACAACAGATCTCTAGAACATTTAAGTGGCCTCAAGGTAAAGATCAAAGCAAGAGCATAGTAGTAAGACCTTTTCTTCAGACCTCAGAAAAAGTTAAGGCTATGCCTTATAGATCTTCTCAGCTCAACAAAATGGTTTTTACAAATCAATTGAATATTGTCACACATTAGCATGGCATTCTTTAAAAAGAAAGATTTATCATAATATAAATTATAAATGTGACTTTTGGAGCATGGAACAAACTCTCTCGAATATCATTAAAAAACTAGCCAAGTTATTTAAAGTGTCCTACTAAAAATAGTACCAGTTTTGACTCTCAGGGACTGAGGAAATTCAAAATCAAATGAGGCCTCTTGGTCCCATTTTTGAAATGCATGCTCAAATCAAGAGGAATGTTTTTCTACAAACAACCATGCCATGAAAAAGGAAAGAGGCCGGGCTCGGTGGCTCAGCCTGTAATCCCGCACCTTTGGGAGGCTGAGGTGAGTGGATTGCCTGAGCCCGCGGGTTCGAGACCCGCCTGGGCAGGCGAGACCTCATCTCTACAATAAATCAAAAAATTAGCCGGGCGTGGTAGCGCATGCCTATAATTCTGGCTACTCGGAAGGCTGAGGCGGAGGGATCGCCGTAGTCCAGCTGGTCGAGGCTGCGGTGGCCGGGAGTGGCCACTGCAGTCCAGTCTGGGCGACAGAGTGAGACTCCAACTCAAAAAAAAAAGAAAAAGGAAAGAAAATTCAAAGAAGTAGAGCCAAGAACTACAAAGACTTCTGGGCTAAGAAACTACTCCAAGGGAACAAATCTGGGGCATAATCAAAGACCATTCACTTAACCTAGAATAGAGAGGCCAGAAATATTCACCTATATCTCAGGATTTCTCTGGACCACTTACTACTCTGTCTCTCCTGATCTTTTTCTTTATGAATAGACGTATGCATTAGTGTTCTATTGCTACATTACAAATTGCCACAAACTACTTACACCAACTAAATGCATTCTCTTACAATGTCTGTAAAATAGAAGCCTGGGTGGCAGATAACTGAGTGCTCTCCTCAGAGTGTCACCAGGTCAAATTCAGGATGTTGTCCACGGGCTGTGATTTCTGCTGAGGCTCAAATATCATTTCTAAGGTCACTGTTTGTTGACAAAATTTAGTTTCTTGTTATCATAGAATAACAGACCTCATGCCTGGAGATAAACCACCATGTCCTGCAACATGATCCACTTTGCAAACTGGCTGGTTGCTTTCTACTAGGCCAGCAGGAGCACATCTATCGGATACTTCACATTCCTTTAAAAGTCTCACTTATTTAGGTTAGAGCTGCTCAGGATAATTGTCCTTCTGTTTTACTCAAAGTCAACCGATCAGTAACTTAATAATAAGAGATGTAACATCATAGTTACAGGCTCCATCCACAGTTAAAGAAAGGGAATTATTTAGGGCATGCATATCAGAAGATGGACCTTGGGGACCATCTTAGAATTCCGCCTTCCTCACAGTGTGAGATCATTGTATGGCCATATGTGGGTTAGATAACTTATCTTCATTTCATAGGTTTTTGAATAAAGAATATCTATAACAGAAGCACCTTATCCACACCTAGACTTCATACACAGAATTTTGTATCTTGAGCCTGATGTGATGATTAGATAAGGCTTTAAGTATCTTCGAAGGGAATTAATATGTATTTCACATACCAGTTTGTAAATCACTGGTTCCAGGGAAACATGTGCAGAATTGTTGCAACAATACCTTTTCAAACGGCATCATGCTTTTCTGCATCTATGCACTTGGAAGTTTCCTTCACTTTTACTCTGGATTTGCCTTGCCTTGAACATCAGACATCAGCAAATGTCATGCAGAGACTTGCAAAGTGCTTGTGTTTTAGTCTAAAAATCAAATAACTATAAACTTGTTTAACTCTTGGTAATGGATTCGTTTTCCACAGTGCTATGGTTTAGTGAATCTTAATCATTTACCTCATTTGTATCCTAATATTAAGTAAATAAGAATTTTATAGGCAATGGGAGACATATTCCTTTCACGTTAGATGAGAATAATAATATAAAAAAGAAAATTTTTTAATGAACTTTGTACTATTGGATTGATTTTAATATGTATCTGTTTTTTTAATACATATATACATACATATAGATGCATAATATTAAATGAAATAAGTAAATCATAGAAAAACAAATATTGCATACTCTCACTTGTATATGGGAGATTAAAAAATTGTTGATCTTATGGAGCCAGAGAGTAGAGTGATGGTTACCAGAGGTGGGAATAGTGTGTGTGCTGGGGTGGGCAACAGTAAAGTGAAGTAGGTTATAGGGTACAAATGGGTAGAGGGAAGAAACAAGTTCTAATGTTCAATTGCACAGTAAGGTGACTAGTTAATAACAATGAACGTAATTGTGAATACATTCCTTGGCTTCTTCACAAAATATTTCAACATTTGATCTCAATGATAATAATAGCAAAAACATATTTCTATTCAAAGCACCTCATTCAAAATAATTTAATCCCAAATCAACCCTAACAATCGGTGTTATTTCCTTAACTGTAAAGATGAGGAAACTGAGACACAGTAACTTTGTAAAATCATGCAGCCAGTTAATGGTAGAACTGGGATTTGGGCCAAGTAAATCTCATCCCTAATGTCAGGCTCTTATCCATTATACTGTTCAGCTTTCAATAATTGTAATAATGATGTACTGATACCTTCCAAAAATATACATGCTACATTTTTTCTAAAAACTCTGGGTAAGTAATTATCTGTACATTTCAAAACTTAACTACCAGTACTCATTTATGTATCATGACCTATTTTTTTCTCTAACTATTATGCATTTTAGAAATCCATTAAAGTTATTCTCTCCCATCTTAAAAAAATGAAAAAAATGATCTACTAATAAGCAAAGGTTTCTTTTGTTTTACTACATCCATGTCCACCTCATACTTATTAACTGAACTGTGCAATGTCCCAAATTTGATGTAGTCAAAAGATGTTTTCATTGAATTGAATAATTAACATAAGCTCAATAGTAACAATATATATAAACCAATAGTTTAAAACAGCAATTGTATGCTCTTCCATAAAATGTTGAAAACTTCTAAAAACATTTTAATGCCAACTTTGAACAGTTTAATTGTATGTCAGATAAACAAAGCTTTAAGATAACCAACATAATTGTTCTACCAATATCTTTATATAAAATATTCTGAAAATATATTGCTTAATATTGATCTTTGGATCACTGACACTGAAACATCAAAAATGTATACCTATATATGCATATTATATAAAAGATACACTAGCAGTATGTAACTGTCAATCTAAGTTAAAACAATTATAAGCCAATGAACAACAACTAAAAGAGCATCTTTACTTTTGCTTTTTTCTTCTTAAAGCATTTTTAATTGTTGATAATTGTACATACTTATAAGGTACATGTGATATTTTGATACATTCATATGACATGTAATAATCAAATCAGGGTATTTGGGATATCCGTTACCTTAAAAATGTATCATTTCTTAGTGTTGTAAACACTTCAAATCCTCTCTTCTAGCTGTTTTGAAATATGCAACATATTGCTGTTAATAGTATTCATTTAATGGAATTGTTGCAATTGTCCCTAGTGTATCTTCCTTTCTCTTCATCCTAATACGTTATCCACACTCTTCCGTGCCTGGTCTTTCTAAAACATTACTCTGAACACAAATCCCCAGTTTTGAAACCTTCAATAGCTCCATAATACCTTCAACCTGAAATCTAGTCTCCTTAGCGTGACAGGCAAGACCCAGTCTAGGCTTCGCCCCACCAACTTTCCCAATCTCAACTCCCTGTGATTCTGAAAGCTCTTTAGGTTCGTCACTAGCATAACTACTTAGAATATTCTTGCATGCTTTCAAATCTACGCCTTTACCAAAGAATTATTTTCTGGTAATATCATAGGGTTCAAGCTCATGTTTTATTAAGAAAGAAGGCTTTCAAGAAATTCAACATTGACAACAAAATATTTGATCACTAAAAACACCAGAAATGCAGAATTCTTTTTCACAAAGGAACACTAGAGGTAACTAGCATGACCTTTAGAGGGCCATGCTAACTCTAGTTAGTAATACACAATAATATAGCCTTTTTGGAAAAATATACAAAACTTTGTAATAAAGTCACAATTGAAAATTCTATATAATGTTTAAAGTTATTGCTGATAGAGTAAAACAAAATGCTTACCCTCACTAAACACATTTTTTCCATCAAATTATAAAAAGATAATTTTAAAATTCCAAATAATTACATTCATTTAATTTTTATAGTGCTCATAAGCATTTCATAATAAATAATATAAATATTGTTTATATTGCTAATGTATTATATTAAATGCCATTAACATAATGTCATGCTATTTAAATTTATTTCTGCTGAGATGTTTCTTTTTATTATTTGAAATTTTGAGAACTATAGTAATATAATATTCAATAAAATTAAAATGAACAATAGTTAATAGTTCTACCCCTAGAATAAAAATTAGCAGAATTTATTTTAATTGTATGCATGGTCAGCATGTTTTAAAGTGTGCATATACACAAATCAACACATATAGAGTTTACTTTCTTGTTTTAGTATTTAACAATATATCATATAGTGCAAAAGTCACTTTGGGGGAACCATTTCTTCCACTGAGCACAGATTTCGCATAACTTAAAAATTAAAACAAAAACCGTTTGAAAACATTGGTGAGCTGTTGAGACAATAGGACTTATACAGAAAAAAATGCAAACAAATAAAAGCCAGGCTAACATACTGCAGCAACATCTTCCAGGCGAGTCTCAGTTTCTAGGTGTGGGCTGGACAAATTTCTACTAACAGGTATAACACTTAGCAAACTCTTGGCAATTTTACACAGCTGGAAAGAAAAAAAATACAGAGAGACGTGAAGGATGAGGATTCCAATGAAAAGAAAGAGAACTAAGCTCAACATTACACCAGATTTTCTACCAAAATTTTGTTGTTCTTAAGCAGTGTAGGGTAGGAGACTGAGAACCCAGGCAGAAATTTTCTAGAGTAGCATAGTGTTTGGAAGCCTTTGAGGTGTTGCAAGACAGTGACCGGAGTCCAGCCTGCTAGGCTGCTCAATCTCCGATAAATATAATTTTTCAATTAAAAAATTGGGAGAACTGGGCCACGAAATCAGAGATTAACCAGAAGAAAACAGAAATTATCTGACGCTGCAAATCAGGTTCAAGTCAGCTCAGTCACTGCTTCATCCATTTTGCAAAGAAAAATGTGATCTCTCTATAGAGAAATTTATATAATCTAGTACCTTCATAAATTTTAGTCATGATGACTGGCCTTTAAATCTAAATTTTATATTCTGTGTCCAGTTATGTGTCACTTTACAATGGAGATACATTCTGAGAAATGGGTTGTTAAATAATTTTGTCATTGTACAAATGCCACAGAGTGTACTTACACAAACCTGGCTGAGATAGACTACTACCCACCTAGGCTATAAGGTATAACTTACTGCTCTTAAGCTACAAACCTGTACAGAATGTTATTGTACTGAATACTGTAGGCAATTTTAATGCAGTGGTAACATTTAGATATATATCTAAACATAAAAAGGTACAGTTAAAATATAATATAAAAGATAAAAATTGGCGTACTTGTACAGGGCGCATACCAGGAATGGAGAATGCAGCAATAGAAGTTACTCTGGGTAAGTCAGCAAGTAAGTGGTGCGTGAATAAGGCCTAGGACATTACTAGACACTACTGTAAACTTTCTAAACACTGCACACTTAGGTTACAATAAACATAAAAATATTTTTCTTCTTTCAATAATAGTCAGCTTATGGCAACTTTTCCACTTTATAAATATTTTATTTTAACTTTTGGATTCCTTTTAATAACAATTAGATTAAAACACAAACACATATACAGAAATTCCAAAATATTTTATTTCATTATAGGCTTATTCTATAAGCTTTTTTCTATTTTTATTTTATTTTGTTTTTACTATTAAAACTTTCTTGTTAAAAACGAAGATACAAACACACACTAGCCTAGGTTACACAAGGTCAAGATCATCAATACATCATTACGAAACAGGAAATTTCAGTTCCATTATACTTACTGGGTCATCATCGTGTATGTGGTCCATTGTTAACTGAAACAGTTTTAAGGCACATGACTATGTAGTGTATGCATACATACACACAAGCATTTCAAAAAGATGGCTTTCAAATAGCAAATATAATATGGTAATGTGTTTAACTTTACCAATCATCAAGGAAATGCAAATTAAAACCACATCAAAATGTTACTCAAACCAAAATGGCTACAAAGAAAAGGTCAAATATTTGTTGAAAATATGGACTACCTAAGACTTTTATGTACCAATGGGAAAATGTTAAACCAGGATAACCAAAATTATTTGGCTGTATATACTAAAGCCAATAAAATGACAACAAGTCCACTCCTAGACATAAACCTAACAGAAATGATTACACATATCGAATGAAACACTGAATCTGTATTAACATCATATAGACTGTATTTTAATAAACATGTGAATGTTTATTATTGTCACACACCATAACAGGGATGACTCACAAGCCATATTCATGTAAAAGGTTAGATATATGAGTGTATACTGTATAATTTCATTTGTTTAAAGTTCAGTTTTACAACCATGGGAGAAGAGGTAAAGGTGGTAGCATTGCTTTTGAGAAGAGATTATAAAGAAGGCCACACAGGACCAATATCTTGAATTCAGTTAATTCATTTTATATCACATGAATCCCCATCACATCTTAGAATCGCATTTTTTTCAATTTATTATTATGTAGGTCTCTAAAAATGTCAGGTCTAGGAAGATTTTTAGGTAAGTCTTGTTTGCATTAGTATGTTCACTGTGTGAAAAATTACAGACCTGTAAGTTATGATTTGTGCATTTTTCTGTATTTTACTAGAATAATTTTTAAGATTATATTATACATATTTTTGAAGGAAAATGTATTAAATTAAAAGTGATAAGATTTTTAAAAATCAGTATATTTTTTCTCTTCACATCACGACTATCTTCAAGATGTACTCAAGACATATTAAAGATATAAATGTAAAATAAAATTATTAAAAATCTATCCTAGAAAGAATATTTATAAACTCCTAATATAACAAAGTTCTTAGTATAAATTTTAAAAATGAAAGAAACACAAATCATCGAGGAAAAAATTAAAATAGTTCTTGAAAAAATAATAAAGTACATAAAAATTGGAAATATTGAAGTATATATGGAACTGAAGAGAGCTATAGAGGTACGACCAAATATTTGAATATAATATTCAATATTATATTCATATAATATTCATATTCACAGTAAATATTCATATTCATATTCACAGTAAAATAAAAAAATAGAAACTTGTATCAAGTGAAATGCTTCTTACATTCAAATTACACATTTAAAAATATTTTCGTGAAGAAGAACATTGCAAAATACTTATTTAATCATGACATAACTAATTATTTGAGTATCTAAATGTGCTGGACACTGTGGTCCAAATTAGATACTATAAGGTAGTGATCAAATGGGATATGTTCCTTACCACCAAATAATTTATTTTTTACTGCCAACATTAAGAGTGTAAGCAACTACATAAATATATAGTTGACAAACATGTGAAATAAAAGGAGATGATATCACAGAAGAGAGTTGTGGGGTTTGTGCGGAGTTCCTTGTAGCTTCCTCCTCTCAGTCTTTCTGCTGGATCCTCTCCTATCCCAGACTGTCCACACGGCATGCCTTACGGGTTAGTCCTAGAAATTCTTCCCTTCACTCCTACACTATTATTTGTCTGAAATCAAAATAAGTCAATTACTGGTACAAAAACCTATTACATCAAATGCCATATATAGAACTTACTGAAATCAAAATTTGTCTCTAGTTTTCATATATCCCCAAACAGACTCATATTTTCACTAAGCATTGATATTTCAAACAGAAACCTTGTTATGTCATCCCCGTCATGTCCTACTCCCAAATTCTTTATTATATGTTGATTCTAATCACAGTTACTCAGGCCAAAAACCTCGGAAGCATCCTGACTACTCTTTCTTATATGCCAGATAAAAACAGCAGGATACCTTGTCTTCTGCCTTTAAAATATAGCCTAGGTCTGATCACTTGTCAGCAATTCCACTGTTGCTCTCTTAATCCAAGGCACCATCATTGCTTATCTGACTATGCAGGAGCCCCATAGGTGTCCCTCATAACAACGTGCAGTCTTGCAGTTTATTCCCCCAATAATCTATTCTTTATACTACAATCTAAATAATCATTTCAAAGTGCAGGTTGCCTGGTGTCTCCTCACTGCTTACAATCCTCCAAAAATTACACTCCATATAAAATCAGGAATCAGGACAGTTTTCATGCTTTATATTCTGCCTCGACACTGGGAAGATGTCACCTTTTAACAACTCTACATTAATTAATTTAGAGAGAAGTGTGAATATTTGTAATTCCGTCACAATGAATAGGTTTTTTTACATAGGCAGTCACTAAATAATTATTTTTGATGATGTTTCATGGTATACATCTTGTTGAGTCAGTTTCTATGTTTCTGTAAAGTAAAATTTATAAAATCTTCAATTTCCTTCTGTAATTAGACAGTATATTTCCAAATAAAATAAATGACTTTGACTACTTTTAGAAAGTTAATCGTTTTCTATACAGGTCCATATATTTGTTTTCTTACTTATATCACATTTTAGAATCTTATTATTAGGAAATGCTTCAACTAGAAAAAAGGTTAAAGGAAGTTGCTTTATGAGAATAACCATCTAAATTAGTAATATGGAGTTAGTTTATATATACTCTGAAAGAAAGAAAACAATCATCTTTATATCTATATTATACACCGAGTTTCAGAAAGGTAATCCAGTTACTAAGAATTCAACAGCCTATATGACATTAAAAGGAAATGATCATGCAATTACTGGCTTTATGTTCTTATTTTTTTCCTGAGGAAAGTCAATAAAACAATAATGGAAGTATGCTTCTAACTTTATTGGTTTTAATATGAACATTTTGCTTAATTGCTAATATTGTTTAAACATGTATCTCTTTTATCTTAAAGCACTGCTACCTACATCCTGCTTTTGTTCAAATAAGGGACTGATTCCATTTAATTATCTTAAATATGATAATAAATGAAAACTAAATTATTGTTCCTCTACAGTCTCTGGTCTTCTCTCACATATATCCTCTATAATCCACATCCACCTTTTTTTTTTTAACTGTTAATATGCTTCAAGAAAAATTACACTTGTTCTCCTTGATGTGGAGGTGGACCTTTTTTTTTTTTTTTTTAATCCCTGTAAGTGCATGACTGATGATAAGGCTTGGTTCTACTTTAGCCCCACCGCAGTTTTTCCTGGGTTTGCAGCTAGCCACTAGCTGCCTAATCTGTGCTTCTCCCCAAGCCCATGGGAGGCCATCTGGATACAAAAACTTTCAGTTTTCAAAAATGAAACTTTGTAGGAATTAAAGATAGTGGTTGTTAATTCATTACTGGTCAAATATAATTGTTTCCCAATTTCTGCCTAGTATAGCTAGGTCTTTTCCTTATTCTTATGTATTTTGTGAACTAGGTGTTTTACCCCTCAAAATATGCTGCAGAAATACAAAATCTAAGAGAGTAAGAAAAAAATGAGCCAGACCTGTTTGCAGTAAAGGAAGACAAGGAGAGGAATGGAGACCATAACGAAGGAGAAGGACTCTCCTTTGTTCCTGCAGATCTAATATTTAAAAACTGACTGGTGCTTTAATTTTATCTTAGTCTTCATTTTGGAACAAAATTGCTAGAATGAGTAGCTCTGTGTCTGGCGATATGACTGGGTCCCTTCAGTAAAATGAAGTTTCTCCTTCTTGCTCTAATTAATGACCAGATCTAAATAACCTCCTCGTCTACTTCCCTACATTTTACATCTACAAAATTTGGAGAGGAACCAAAATAATTTGCTGTAACCCTACAGATCTTGGACTCTGAGTACCAGAACCCTCCCTCAGGAATCTAAATCAAACTTCACCCCTTACAATTCCTGATGGTATATGGATATACTTATTTTAGATTTTTCTTTAATACTAGTTTGGCAAATGACTGGCACGTTCTATCACAAATTTTCCTTGACAATAATGAAGCTGAAGATAATACTGAACTCTCAATCCCAGCAAGTCTGTTATGGCAATGAAGGATACTGATTTAAAACGACTGACATCCTGAGACATGAGCTGGAGAAACTGGGGTAGATAAACATAAAAATCTTGAAATTCCAGACTTCCTTCACTCACAGGCTCTGTAGAAATGTACACTCTCCTGCCGTTCTAGACAAAATGCCTCAGAATATATTTCTGCCTCACTTTCTGGTCATAGGTCAACAATAGGATTGTCACAAATGACCTGATAAAGAAAGTTCTATGTCAGGCAAAAGAGAAATGATGCTACATTTTCAAATACCTTCAGGAATTAGTCCACATGTACTGACAGAAACTGGGAGATAATGTATCTAGTAGGAGCTAGAAGAGGAGAAGCAAGACACAAATTTGGTGAATTTTGTAACCATGGGAGCAGTTTCCTATGATAAGAGAATATAAACACCCTGGTAAGAATTCCAGGGAACATTGTCAACACACTACTAGTAAATTCCTAGGAAACTTGGAGAAAGCAATAGTCCACACTAAGTAAAGCAGAAATAATAGAAATATTGTAGCAAATTGAAGACATGTTCAAAACACTTTGAAATTTTAACTTGTTATACTGGATATACCACGTAACATTAAGACCCTACCAGTTGACTATGATTTGCAGGATGTCCCTGAAGACACCTGGGTGAATAGGGTACTGGCATTATTGAGAAGCAAAGCAGAGGATGTTGTTTATAGGCTACTAGACAGAAAAGTCTATTATAGACCATCCAGCTAGCAAAGGATATGGAATAAAGGAGGCAATAATGATAGTGTTTAACCATCAGAAACAAGTTGTCTGCACTTATGGCAAGGACTATGAAGATCTGAGCTGCAGGTGGCTGAACTTTTAGAGATCTCTGGAGATAAATAGTCTATGGCTTCCCTAGAGACAGGATAAATAAGCAATTAACAAAGGAATTGCTTCATTTGTACACAAAAAAGAAACCAGACAATTGATAGTTCAATTTAAAGTCACAAACTTTACACCAATTCAGATCTGAACCAGTTTTCACTCCCTGAATTGACTGATTAAAAGGATGATCAGGTCTCCAGAGAAAAGAGCCTTTCAAAGTCATGACCAATAAATATAATGATTCCTTCTAACCTTTCTCCAAGGGACTTATTGCTATTTACAACAGGGATTATGTACATTGGAAATGACTTTGGCTCTGCCAAAATGTCTGTAAGATTCCTAAGGGGCAATGTTTCCATGAAGCTACACAACAAATGTGCAACTAAACATAAATAGCTGCAACTGCTTCCCAGTCACTTTTGTTCCCTTGTTCAAGGAATCACTAATCTTCTCAGAAATTGTATAGAATGTGAGAAAGTTACTGAAAAAATGTGAAATGTCTGAGAGTTTTACTTTGTTTTCAAAATAAATAACTACCCTGACAAAGTTTCATAATTCTGGCAAAGGACATGAGACTCTTGGGTCAGATACGAAGTACTTTGTTACTCAGGGCACAGTATTAGAAACTTCCAATATTTTAAATGAGAGTGTTTGCAAGGCTGCCTAATCTGTGCCCTGAAAGGACATGTTATTTTTATTATAATTCTCAGGAAATCCATGAGTCTTGTGCCCTAGAATGAGACACTACATCTTCCAATACTGCTTATTACATGAATATACCCCAAAAGATAGTCCAAACAACACACCATGATGCAAGTCATGCAGAAATGAATACAGACTTGTGGAGAATTATCTCCCAATAATGCCCAGTCTTCATATCTGTACCACTTAGGTACATTTTCTCACAAGTGTACCTGTTGCTAGCCACTCTGTTTGAATAATCTGACTGACAGGGGCTGAGGTCAAATCAAGTCTATCTGTTTTAAGCAGCATTTAACTAAAGCTACTATCAGTAGGACTCATGACAGCAAAATACACTATGATTTCAGGCTTGTGCCCCTCATTCCCAACTGAATAAACCCCATAAAGCTATGAATGTCTACCCTAGAAAACCAGTTGACATTCTTCTTCAGTTTTTGTGTTGACTTTTCTATTCAAGAAAACCATTAATTCACGTACAGCACAATATAGTAAAAATTGCCAAGACTGTAAGAAGGACAATTCAGTCCATTCTGTCTAAGGCAGATGGCTTCCAGGACCAAGACAGTATTTCTTTAAACACTTGAAGGAGCATTACAACTAACCCTAAGGTGCAAATCACTACTTTGGGGGGATGGAGATGCAAATTCCTGGCTTCCAATATAAGGCACACAATCCCAATGGCACACAAGAGACTCCTGGAAAGAAAAGGCTGTTTACAATTGTTGGGGCCCCCAAGAACTACTATTCTCAGTCATTTCATGAAGAAGACAAATGTCACTTGGTTGTTGGCATGGACAAAGAGAACAGATCGAACTGACTTCTTTTAAGTAGTACCTACAAAAACTAAAACCAGACTCAAAAATTTAAAGTGAACTAGGAACCTTAGAATTTACAAGCTAGCAGGAGAAGTACTGTAAATTGGAAACACTGTCAACTTTTGCCTCACAGGCCAAATTTGGGGGATCTCAACAGAATCTTTTTGGTTTTTTGTTGTGGTTATTATTATGGAAAAAACTAACTTTTATGTCTCTATCGCATATAGCATGAATTGCTATTGACTATCAAGTAACTCACTTGAAATTAGTCTGTTTAAAAGTCATATTTTAAAATTAACACAAATACTTATTTTCTATGTATATTATCCAGTAATTAAAATGACAACTTGAGAAATATTAAAACTCTGATGCAATTGAGTGATGTTTGACTGATCACAAACAGCGTATTCATTTTTTAAAAATGAAATTCTAATTAGTGTTGGCTTCCTGTCAAAATCAGTAATTAAGAAAGTTGTCAAAGTCAATCCTATTATTCATCTTGATAATGAAATTATTTAAACATCAAACATGAATGTTCTATTAACATGAAGAGCATAATTGTTGTTAACATTGCTCACAGGGCTTAATGAATATATCACATCAGCTGCATTATCTGCTAAATACCTGCACACAGATGCTTGTGATCAAGAACTTGCAAAGTTTCTTAAGTATGAGACAGATTATTTTACAAGATATTTAACTATCTTGAATTGGTACATGCCAAATTTGTGGGCAAATTTGATTCCATTTTTTTAAAACTTGAAAGTGCTAAAAATGCTTTTATAATCTTCAAAATAAACTCCACTTATTTATTCAATTTTATGACATTTAGCATATATATTCATGACACCATTATTCATTACCAGACATACCCATTACCCCTGAGTGTTTTCTCTTGCCTATTCAAATGCTCCTTTCAACTTTTCTCTATTCATGTGTCCAGGCAACACTGTTGGCTTTTTCTCACTATACATTTGTTTGCATTTTCTAGGTTGTATGAATATACTCATAGAGCACATTTTTCTGGCTTTTTTTTTAAAAACTCACCTTAATTATTTTGAGATTCTCAGATTCATCTATGTCGTGTTATATATCAGTAGTTAACTTTTTTTTATTGCTGAGTAGTACTCCATTTTATAGTGCTGTAAAATGATTTGTTTATCCATTCACATTTTTCTAGACACTGAGTTGCTTTTAGGTTTTATTTTTATACTACTGTAAATAAAAATGTCATGAACATATATATTCATGTACCAATCTTTTTTATAAACATGTTTTTATTTATCTTGGATAAATATCTAGAGGTGAAATACCTGAATTATATGGTGAACTTATATTTACATATAGTAAACTAAATTTACAATAGTATATTTTCATTTCTCTTTCTATCTACCTTTATGTTGTTATTGTAATACATTTTCCTTCCTAGAATACAGAATTCCAGAATATATTATCTGCAGCCTGTAGTTATTTACTTTTAAATTAAATTTATTTAATATGAAAAATTATATACATGTATATAGGGGTATAGGGATATGTGTGTGTGTGTGTGTGTGTGTGTGTGTGTGTGTGTGTGTGTGTGTGTATAGATAGATATAGATACAGATATATACATCTTGCTATTTCTGGTTCACTTCATCTCATTATATATATCAAGACTGTCATCTGTCAGTATTTTCTTTCAGCCTGAAGGACTTTAGCATTTCTTAGAATGTGGCTCTCCTGGTGATAATTTCAGTTTTTGCATTTTTAAAAAAACAATTCTGTTTCAAGTTTAAAAGATCTTTTGGTGGGCACAGAATTCTAGATTGATTGCTTTTTTTCAGTATTTTAAGGGAATTGCTCTACTGCTTCCTTGCTTTCATTGTTTCTGACAAGTGATACGTCCTTCTACCTTTTGTTCCTTTCTATGTAGCATGTCCTTTTGCCTTTATTTTTAATTTCTCCTTGTGTATAAGCTAAACTATGTCCTACAAAATTGATATAACTGCACACGCATGTTTGTTGCAGCTCTATTCACAATAGCAAAAACATAGAACCTACATGCTGTCCTTTGAAGCTGGACTGGATTAAAAAAAATGTGGTGCATATACACAATGGAATATTATGCAGCCATAAAAAAGGACAGAATATATGGACTTCACAGCAACTTGGATGAATTTACTGTCCATCATACTCAGTGATCTATCACAGAAACAAAGAACAGAGTACCATATGTTCTCACTCATAAGCAGACATTGAACAATTATCATAATACTATAAGAAAGGAATTGGCAATAGTGGGAAACTGACAGGAGAGAAGGGGCAGGATTGGTAGTTGAGGAAAACTGCCAGGGTGAGGAGGGGCACATCTCATCAACAAAGGTACCTGCATAATGAACATTTGTATACCTAACCCTGAATTGTACCCCGCATCTTTAAAATGAAAACAAATAAAAAAATAAAAATTTTTAGAAAGGAGAAGAAATTTGGAAGCAGACATGCACAGAGGAGAAAGCATGTAAAGACACAAGATGGCAACCTATAAGACAAGAGAAAAAGACCTCAGAATAAAATTAGGTCTGCTGACACCTTGACTTCAGAGTTATAACCTCCAGAATTATGAAGAAATACATTTCTATTGCTTAAGTCACCCAGTCTGTGATACTTTGTTGTGGCAGCCCTATAGCAGTTTACTAATAGAACTTGTTTTTAGTTATTTAAAATTTCTCCTTCATTTTAAGGAAGTTATTTTGATGGAACTGGGTATAGTTCATGCCTTTTGCTTAGTATTCATTGGAATTCTAATGACTCGGTTTATAGTTTGCAATAGACTTGGAAAAATTTTGGCCATTACATCTTCATTTATTTATTTATTTATTTAATTTATTTATTTTGCTTACCTCTCCCTCCATCTCTTCTACTTCAAATACATGCATATTATAGTTCTTTCATTGTCCCACAGTTCGCTGATAATCTGTTTATTTATTTCTTTTGGTACTTAGCTCTCTGTGTTTCATATGATATTTTTATTGTTATGCATTCTTTACTATTTTTTCTTTCATAACATCTAAATAGCCATTACTCCCATCTATTAAATTTTTATCACTGACATTGTATTTTTTAATCACTAGAAGTTTGATTTGGATTTTTAAAAATATATGTTTTTATGTCTCTATTTAATATTTTCAATCTTCCATCTGGTTTTATGAACATAAAAAATGCAGATAGCCGGGCTCGGTGGCTCAGCCTGTAATCCCGCGCCTTTGGGAGGCTGAGGTGAGTGGATTGCCTGAGCCCGCGGGTTCGAGATCCGCCTGGGCAGTGAGACCTCATCTCAACAATAAATCAAAAAATCAGCCGGGCGTGGTAGCGCATGCCTGTAATTCCAGCTACTTGGAAGGCTGAGGCGGAAGGATTGCCGGAGCCCAGCAGGTCGAGGCTGCGGTGGCCGGGAGCGGCCACTGCACTCCAGTCTGCGTGACAGAGTGAGACTCCAACTCAAAAAAAAAAAAAAAAAATGCAGATAGTGTATGCATACACACACATTGCTTTAAAAAAATTTCCTTTGCGAATTCTAAAATCATGGTCAGTTCTGAATTGATTTCAATTTACTGAATTTTTTTTCCTCATGATTTGTAGTGTTCGTCTTCTTATTTTATAAAATATTTTACCTTTCTTCTAATGCCTGAAATCACTTAATTCAATGTTATAACATTGTAAATTTTTGTGTTAGATACTTTATGTTTCTGTAAATATCTTGAGGTTTTCCAATGAATGGCTTCAAATTACTTCAAAACAAAATTATCTTATTATGTCTTGTTTTAAAGATTGTTTTAGTAAGGTCTAGGGCAGCATTTAGTCTTGGTCTAAACACTCCCCACTGCTAAGGCAAGATCTGTCTATGTACTCTGCTGATTCACAATTTATGAGAGTGTCTAGTTTGGATGATAAATATAGGCCCTGTGTTTAACCTTGTACAAGAGCTGGATGCTGTTTACTTTGACCTTTCATGTGACTTTTTTTCTATCTTTAGGTAGTGTTACCTCATCAGTATTCTACTCACTATCCCAAGGGGTCTGAAGGTTTCTGTAGGTTTTTTCTACGAACCCTTTTGCATTCCACTTCTCTGCCTTTGAACTTTATCTGCTGTGGATTTCCTCAATTCCCAGCTCCAATGCTTCAACTTAGCCAGCCAGGCATCATGGCCTAGAAAACCTCTTAAGGCAGTGAGCTGAGGAGTTGTTCACCTGGCCTTTGTTTGTTCATTGTCTATCAAGAATCACTCCCTTTTATTGTTTAACGTTCAATGGCTTGAAAACCACTATGCCATAAAATTAACTTTATTTTTAATTATTTTAATCAGGAGAATAAATCTGGTCCCTGTTTCCCTATCTTGGCTAGAATTAGGATTTCTGAAAATGCTTGCTGTTAACAATATCAAAAAATTATTTTGCAGTTCACGATAAACCATGCATGTTTTTAGATATAGATTAGAAAAATATTTAAAGAGATTCTCTTAAATAATGATGGTCTTTAATGAGTCTTTTTAACAGTCTCTATAAAATATGATGATGAACATATAACCTTTAAAAATTAGCCCTTATAGAAAGACGTGTTACTTTTAACAAACAACAGATGGCAGGAATTCTTAGTGTGTATAAGTATATTTTAGAAACTGATTTGAACTTGAACAATAAACATGGTTCTAAAAAAAAGTAGCACAAAAACGTGGTCATGAAATATAATTATCTACTCTCAGCAAAGAGTTTCCCAATTTTTATAACATCTTCATTGCTATACACATATGTAAGGGTAGCTTAGATTGTTCAATGTATGCTAGAAAATATGCATGTGAGTTCCTGCAGTAACTAACTCAGCCACACTAAAGTCAAAAAGGGGCATTCCACTGGTAGAAGCAAAAACAATAGTAAAGCTAAAAAATATTACCCTAATAAAGTTTATGTCATGCTTAACCTAGTCTGTGGAAAATAGACAGCAGCAGAAGTCATTCATTTTATTATTTAAAAAACACAAATTTTAACAACCTTATATGTTATTTTTAAAAATCTACCCAATTTGTACTTTTTCATAAAAGGAGCTATGAATGTCAAAAGAGAGGAATGGTAACTCTGAATTCTTGCTTTTCTGTTTACTAGCTAAGCAAAATTAAGAAAACTGCATTTCTGAACTTGATTTTTTTCTCAATTTTAAAATGAAGCTATAACAGATTTTATAAGGTAAATGAGAGAATATATACAAGATACTAAGCACAGAATGCATATATGTAGATTTTGAGCAAATTTTTTATGTTTTTAAATGATGGAAAGAAATTAACTGAAATCCCACAAGAATGAATCAGAAATAATAAGTTTTTAAAGACAGAATTCAATAAAAGACTTCCAGTCTGGAAAGGATGATGCAGACCTTTAGTTTCATAATCTGTCTTGCTAATTACAACTATAAACCTTGAAAAAGACACAAGATAAAACCAAAGGAGAATGCTTAAAGATGGCAAGAAAAAGCCCAGCTGGTTTGGAACCCCACTACTTGAGAAACTCCACATTAGCAGAGCACCTTGTTATTCTCCCAGCAAACAGATGAGGCCCACTCAGGCCTCTCAAATTCTGACCTAGCAAGAGATGGCAGCAAGAAAAATCATTTTTCTGCCTGATTAAGTGGAAAATCTTCTATAAACCTCAGAAAAGCATGCCACTGGAAAGGGGCAATCCAAAAATAAGTCCAAAGAAGTATTTTATTTTGCTGTCAGACATGATGTTCCCTTTTCTATCAAGCAATTCTGAGGTGGGTAGGAAGCACTGATGAATGAGACCTGATTACAGCATACAGAATAGTCAATGAGCCTGTCCTTATGAGCCAAGAATCTCCTTCCTCACTTAGAGATACTGGAAAGAACCTGTGATCCAGTGCCAGCAAGTGGTTCTGTCAAGGAAGCCTCTTTCCTCTTTGTGCTCAAGAATATCCTCCCCTGCCTGGAAAAACCTAACCGGGTAGCAGAGCAAGGAGTAGGAGTGCAATTGCAACAAACAAAATGATCCAACCTCTTTGTCGTTACAGGCCTGAAGGTCTCCTCATGTGCTCAGAAGACATGGGGAAGCCAGAGAGCACTGCCAGAGGGACCTGTCTCCATATCCCTCCCCACTTAGAAACACCTAGCAGCCTAACCAGGGAAATACCTCTGTCTTCCTAGGCATTATAAGCGGGAACCAGGAAAAGCAACAGCTGCAACAGATAAACTAAGCAGACCAAAATAACACTGCCAAGACTAAAAATTAACCTGCCATCAGAATACTTCACAGCAAAGGAGGCCAATACCTACGTACTAACCAAAATAGAGTGACTTCCTACTAAACAAAAGACTTAAATAGGACCCAGAGTCGCTTAACATAATAACAAAATCTAGGATGCAATAAACAATCATGCATTGTACCCAATAATAAAAAAATCACAACTTGAATGAGAAATTAAAATTAACTAATACCAATAATATGAATTAAATGTTGAAATTATCTGATCACAATTTTAAATCAATTATAATAAAAATACTTCAACATTTGATTGCATGTTTCCTTTACATAATTTTTTAAAAATAGAAAATCTTAGCAAAGAAATACATTATAAAAAAGTAAACAAATGAACAAGTCTTTTACTTCCTTGGTTTTTATTTCTAAGTAGTTTATTCTTTTTGATGCTATTATCATCTAGATTTTCTTAATTTCTTATTCTGAAACTTCATCGTTAGTTTATGGAAATGCAACTTATTTTTGTATAATGACATTGTATCCTGAAAATTTATTGAATTTGTTTATTCTCTTTTAGGGTTTTGTATATAAGATTATATAATCTACAAACAGATAATTTTACTTATTTCTTTCCAATTTGAATGCTTCTTATTTCATTTTCATGCTGAATTGCTCTGACTAGGATTTCAGTACCAGATTGAATAGAAGTAGAGAGAGTAGGCATTCTTGTTTTGTTTTTCGTCTTAGAATAAAAGTTTTCAGTTGTCACTGTTGAGTTTGATATTGTCTGCAGGCTGACGTAGGTGGACTTTTTTATTTTGAGGTACATTTCTTCCATACCTACATTGTGGGGCATTTTTATTATCAAAGGTGTTGATGAAAAAATTTAAAGTTATCAACAAATGGAAAGCATCTTGTGTTCATGGATTGTAAAATTTAATATTGTTAAAACTTGCAAACTTACCCAAAGGGATCTACATAATGCAATATCTCCTTCAAATCCCAAGGGTGTTTTTAATAGATACAGGGAAAAAGTCAAAATGTATATAAAACTACAAAGACCCAGAACAGCTAAAGTAATCTTGACAAAGAGCAAAGTGGAGGCATCACACTTTTTAATTTTAAAATATATTACAAAGCTACAATAATCTAAATGGTATGATATTTACACAAAATAAACATATGACCAATGGAACATAAAGTACTCAGAAACAAGACAATATATGTACTTATTTCTGAGCCTAAATATATATATGTATATATGCATACATATACATTCATATACATATGCATATATATGCGTATAGATTCATATACATATGCATATATACATTCAACTCTTCTTTACCAAGGCTGTAAAGAATATGCCATGGGAAAAAAACAATCTTTTCAAAATTCATGCTGGGAAAACTGGATGCATGCATGCAAAATATTGAAAATCAACATGTATCTGACACTATACAAAATAATCAACTCAAAGTGGATTAAGGACTTAAATGTTAGACTTGAAGCTATATAATTTCTAGGAAATAACATAAGGGAAGCTTCTTGACGTTGGTCATGAACATAATAGCAAGATAACAGATTTTTTAAATGATCTAAAGACCAGACCTGAATAGACATTTCTCCACAGAAAAGCACACAAATTTCAATGATTCATATGAAAATGTGCTCATCACTACTCATCTGGGAAATGCAAATCAAACTCATGCTATCAACCTACATCTGTTAGATGTCAACTACCAAAACGAAAAGTAAGTAAACAACAAGTGTTATGAAGTATGTGGAGAAATTGTAACCTTTATGCATTGTTGATAGAATGTAAAATGGTACAGTCACTATGGAAAACAATATGGAGATTTTTGAAAAAAATATAGTAATAGAACTACCATAACCTGTGATCTCATATTTCTGGCTATTTATCCAAAAATAATTGAAATCAGGATCCTGAAGAAATATCTATATTTCCTCGTTCATTGTAGGATTATTCACACTAGCCAAGATATAAAAGCAACTCAAATGTTCTTCAACAGATGCCTGGATGAAGAAAGTGTCGTATTGACAATGAAATATTTTCCATCCATAAAAATGAAAAAAAAAATGCTGTGTGAGACAACATAGATGAAACTGGAGGACATTATGTTAAGTAAAATAAGCAAGTCTCAAAACGACAAAAACTTTATGATTCCACTTATATGAGATACCCAAAGTAGTCAAACTCAGAGGAACTGAGAATACAATGGTATTTTTCAGAATGCAGGGAAAGGGGGAAATACAAAGTTGTTGTTTAATGTGTATAACATTTTAATTATGCAAGATGAATTTTAGAGATTTGTAGTGCAACATATTAGAAGAGATGTCGTGCAACATAGTGCCTATCGTTATTATGGTACCATGCACTTTAAGCTTTGTCAAGAGGCTAAATCTCATCTTGTGTTCTTATTTAAAAAAATAGCATCATAAGAAAACTTTTGGAGCTGGGCTCGGTGGCTCAGCCTGTAATCCCAAGCCTTTGGGAGGCTGAGGTGAGTGGATTGCCTGAGCCCGCGGGTTCGAGACCCGCCTGGGCAGCAAGACCTCATCTCTACAATAAATCAAAAAATCAGCTGGGCGTGGTAACGCATGCCTGTAATTCTGGCTACTCGGAAGGCTGAGGCGGAAGGATCGCCGGAGCCCAGAGGGTGAGGCTGCGGTGGCCGGGAGCGGCCACTGCACTCCAGTCTGGGCGACAGAGTGAGACTCCAACTCAAAAAAAAAAAAAGAAAAGAAAACTTTTGGAAGTAATAGATATATTTATTATATTGATTATGGTTAGTATTACAAATGTATGCCTATGTCCAAACTCATCATATTGTAAATATTAAACATATGTAGCTTTCTTGTCTATCTATTGTGCGATAATAAAGTTGTTCTAAAAGAAAACATAAAGGAAACAAGATCTTGATAATATTTTTTTAAAAAATAATATATTTTAAATAATGTTATAAAAAATAAAATGGAAGTTATAGATTTAAAAATACTCCTAAAAAGTAAAATCAGGAGATTTTTTAGCAGAGTGGAGATGATTGAGAATAAAAATTAGTGAACTAAGGACAGAGAAATATTGTTCTTTCATTCTGAAAAAAAAAACCCCAGAAATAGGAAGGGATAAAAAAAATGAAAGGAGCATTAGGGTTCAGAGACTGATAAAAGCTCCAACATTGGTATCATGTCATTGGAGTTCCACAAGGAGAGGAGGAAGAGAATTGGCCGAAAGATATTTGAGCAAGTAATAGCAGAAAATTTCCCAAATTTGGCAAAAGATACAAATGTACAGTTCCATGAAGATGAGCAAACTAAAAACAAAAAAAATTCAAAAAATTCATATGAAGACAAACTTTTTTATTATAAAGATGTGGGGTGCAATTCAGGGTTAGGTATATATAAACATTGATTATGAAGGTAATGTTTGTTGTTGATGAGGTATGCCCCTCCCTCCCTAGCAGTTTCCCTCAACTGCCAATCCCACCTCTCCTCCCCCGACAGTTTCCCACTACTGCCAATCCCTTTCATATAGTATAACTGTTCAAGGTCCATTTATAAGTGAGAACATATGGGACTCTGTTCTTTGTTTCTGTGATAGATCACTGAGTATTATCAACTCTAAATCCATCCAAGTTGCTATGAAGTCCATATGTTTTTCCTTCTTTATGGCTGCATAATATTCCATCGTGTATATGTACCACATTTTTTAAATCCTGTCCAGTTTTGATGGGCAACATGGTTGGTTCATGTTTTTGCTATTGTGAATAGAGTTGCAACAAACATACATGTGCAGGTATCTTTTCTGTAGAATGATTTCAGTTCCTCTGGGTATATTTCTAACAGGGAATTGCTGGGTCATATGGAAGGTCAATTTCTAGTTCTTTTAGAAATCACCATACTGTCTTCCAAAGAGGTTGCACTAGTTTACACATCCACCAACAGTGTAGAAGCACTCTTTTTTCTCCACATCCTCATCAGCATCTGTTGTTGTTTGTTTTATTAATGATGGCCATTCTTACTGGGTTTAGGTGGTATCTCAATGTGGTTTTGATTTCCATTTCTTGGATGATGAGTGAGGCTGAGCACGTTTTCATGTATCTGTTGGTTGCCAGCATTTCTTCTTTTCAGAAGTTTCTATTCATGTTTTGGTCCACTTTTTAATGGGGCTATATGTTTTTTCCTTTCGGTACGTTTGAGTTCCTTGTAGATCCTAGATATTAGACCTTTGTCAGATAAACAGTTGGCAGATATATTTTTCCCATTTTGTGGGCTGCCACTCTGCTCTCTTAATGGTTTCTTTTGCTTTGCAGAAGCTTGCTAGTTTGATAAGGTCCCATATGTCTATGTTATTTCTTAAGGTACGGGCATTTAGAGTTCTGAATAGGAACTGGTAGCCAATTCCAATTTCCATAAGGTTGTCTCCCATGTTTTCTAAGGTTCTTATAGTTTGAGGTTTTACATTTAGGTCTTTGATCCATTTAGAGTTATATTTTGTGTATGGTGATAGGTAGGGGTCCTGTTTCAATATTCTGCATGTGATCAGCCAGTTTTCCCAGCACCATTTTCCCATTTACTGAATAGGTTCTCCTCTCCCCAGCCTCCTGTTGGAGGCTCTGCCAAAGATGAGTTGGCTGAGGAATTGAGGCTTCACTTCTGGAATCTCTATCCTGTTCCATTGGTCTATATGCCTGTTCTTGTACCAATACCAGGTTGTTTTGATTACTGTAGCCTTATAGTAAAGTTTGAAGTCTGGAAGTGTAATACCTCCTGCTTTGTTTCCTTTGCTAAGGATTGTTTTGGCTAATCGTGGTCGTTCATGTTTCCATATGAATTTCTGTATTGTCATTTTCAGGTCTGAGAAGAATGATGTTGGTAACACAATGGATATTGTGTTGAATCTGTAGATCGCCTTTGATAGGATGGACATTTTAACAATGTTGATTCTTTCTATCCATGAGCATGGAATATTTTCCCATTTGTTTGTGTCTTCTTTGATTTCTTTTAGCAGTGTTTTGTAGTTCTCATTTAAAGGCCTTTCACATCTCTGGTTAGGAAAATGCCAAGGTATTTTATATTTTTTGTGGCTAACATGGATGTGATTGTGTTTTTAATTTGGGTGTCTGCCTGCTTGTTGTTGGTGTATAGAAATACAACTGTCTTTTGTACATTTATTTTGTACCCTGAAACTTTGCCAAAGTCCTTTATCACTGCAAGCAGGTTTTTGACAGGTTCATTTGGATTTTCAAGGTATAGGATCATATCATCAGCAAAGAGGAATAACTTGACTTCCTCTTTTCCTATTTGGATACACCTGATTTCCTCCTCTTTTCTGATTGCCCTAGCTTGGACTTCCAACACAATGTTGAACAAGAGGGGTGAGAGTGGGCAGCCTTGTCTTGTTCCAGTTTTCAGGGGAAATGTTTTCTGTTTCTGTACATTTAGCAATATGTTAACTGTGAGTTTATTGTAAATGGCACCATTTTAAGGTATGTTTCTTCTGTACCTAGGTTTTTGAGGGTTTTTATCAAGAAGGGATGCTGGCTTTTATTGAAAGCTTTTTCTGCACCTAATGATAAATCATGTGGTTCTTTTTTTTTTTACATCTTTGATGTATTTAATTATATTTATGATCTTGGAAATATTGAACCAGCTCTGCTTCTTGGGAATGAAGCCTACTTGGTCATGGTGGTCGATTTTTGTGATGTGTTTTTGGATCCAATTTGCCAGAAACTTGTTGAGGATTTTTGCATCTATGTTTATAAGGAATATTAGCCTGTAGTTCTCTTTTCTGTCAGATCTTTACCCGGTTTGGGTATCAGGGTGATGTTAGCTTCACAAAATGATTTGGGGAGAATTCCATCTTTCTCAAATGCCTGGAATACTTTCTATAAGATTGGTATCAGCTCTTCCTTGTACATTTTGTAGAATTCTGCTGGAACTCTATCCGGTCCAGGGCTTTTTTTTCTTTTTGTAAGAAGTTTTTGTATGATAGAATCAATTTTCTGGGTTGCTATTGGTTTATGTATTATCTCAATGTCTTCTTGTTTCAACCTGGAAAGGTTGTGTGATGTCAGAAAGTCCTCCATTTCATTTAGGTTATCAAGTTCGTTTCCATATAGGTGTATATAGTAATCTCTGATAATTTTTTGTATTTCTTTGGGGTCAGTTGTGATTTGATCTTTTGTATTTCTGATTGTGTTTATTTGGGCATTTTCTCTCTTTTTATTGATCATTCTGGCTAGGGAGTTCATCAATATTAATTCTTTCAAAGAACAAGCTTTTTATTGTTGATGATTTCTATGATATTTTTGTCTTCTGTGTCCTGTATTTGGGCTCTTATTTTGGTGATTTGGATTATTCTGCTGAAGTTGGGGCTTTAGTGGTCTTTTTTTCCAGTCCCTTTAGAAGATTTGTTAGGCTCTCCACTTATGATCTTTCCATTTTCTTGATGTGTGCACGTAGAGATATAAATTCTCCTTTTAGAACTGTTTTCATGGCATCCCAGAGTTTTTGGTAAGATGTTTCTTCATTTTCCTTTGTTTCCAGGAATCTTGTAATTTCTGCTTTGATTTCAGTGTTGACCCAGCATCATGCTGGGTTGTTCAGCATCATGCTGTTAGTGTCCATGTCTTTGTGGGCTTTGGGGAAATTTTGTTGGTGTTGATATTTATTTTTACTCCACTGTGGATTGTGCATGGCAAGATTTAAACCTTACGGAATTTGTTTATGCTTGATTTATGGCCAAGGATGTGATTGATCGTGGAGTACGTTCCATGTGGTAATGAGTAGAATGTATATTGTGTGGTTGTTGGGTGGAATAATCTGTAAGTATCTATTAAGTCCATTTGGTGGAGTGTCAAGCTTAGGTTCTGAATCTCCTTGTTGATTTTTTGCCTCGATGCTGTTAGTGGGGTATTCAAGTCCCCTGCTATAATAGTGTTAGAGTCAATACCTTTTTTTAGTTTACTTAGTAGTTGCTTTATAAATGCTGGCGTTCCTGTGTTGGGTGCATATATGTTTAGGATGAATATTTCTTGCTGATGGATTGAACTTTTTGTCATTATGTAGTATCTTTTTTCATCTTTTTAAAATTTTGATAGCTTAAAGGTTGTTTTGTCTGATATTAAGATCACAACTCCTGGCTTCTTTTGTGATCCATTTGCCTGGAAACTCATTTTCCATCCTTTAACTTTGAGTCTGTGTGCATCCCTTGTAGTGAGATAAGTCTCCTAGATACAGCAAATAATTGGGTCATGGTTTCTTATCTAGTTTGTCATTCTGTGTCTTTTCAGTAGTGCCATTAGTTCAGTCACATTCAGGCTGATTATTGAAACATGATTTTTTTATCCCTGTCTTGAAGTACTTATAAAGTTTTTTTCTTTGTTTGCTTTTTTCTTTTGGCTTTGCAGGTTGATGTATGTGTGTGTTTCCAAGTTTCCTGTTCTGTATTCTCTGTTTATTCTGTGATCTGCTGTTCTAGGGAAGTGTGTGGTCTTTCTTTTTTTTTCTTTCTTCTGTGCTTACCATTTTAAGTGTTTGCTTTAGAACTGGTCTGGAAACAGCATAATCTCTTAGGGATTGGATGTCTGGGAAAGATTTAATTCTCCATCACTGATGAAGCTGAGCTTGACTGGATAGGATATTCTTGTTTGAAACTGTTTATCTCTGAGAACTTTGAATACAGGTTTCCAGTTACTTCTTGCTTGTAGTGTTTCTGCTGTTATGTCTGCTGCTATTCTGATTAGTTTTCCCCGGTAGGTAGTTTGACCTTTCTTTCTTGTTGCCTTTAGGGTTTTTTCCTTTGTGACTACTTTGTGTAGGCAAATTACTACATGTCTAGGGGTTGGTCTTCTTATAAGATGTCTTGTGGGCATTCTTTGTATCTCTTGTACTTGGCTGGTCACATCTCTGGGGAGATGGGTACGTTTTCTTGGATTATCTCCTGGAATACTTGCTCCAAGTTGTCCTCCATTCCTCTTTCTTCTTCTGGAATATGAATCAGGTGTAGGTTTGACTTCTTGATTTAATCACACATCTCTTGTTGGCTTTGTTCTTTCTTTCTGAGTCATCTTTCTATGTTTTTCACAGATCGTAATTCCATGTTCTTGTCTTGGTTCTGAGATTCTTTCTACAGCCAGATTAATTCTGCTTTCCATGCTTGTTATCTTGTTATTTATTTCCTGGATGAAATTTTTCTTGCCAGAATCTCCGTTACAAGTTCTTTCAGTGTTGCATTTTGTCTTTCTTGAGTCTTATTCACTCTTTCCATCCATTCCCTAATCCTGTCATATATTGGGGCCAGTTGTTGATGACTTCCATTGTCTGGGCACCATGGTGTGATTTTTCAGGAGTTTTCTCTTTGTTACACTTGAAATTGCCTGTAGTCTTCCTTTGCTTTTTCCTTATTTGTAACACATCTTTTGTTTTTCTCTTTAGTTCTGTTATTCAGTGTCAGTGGGAGAGAACTTCCCTTCTGATGCTTGCTCTGTTCTCTATTCTTCCCTGATCCAGGCTCTGGATTTGTTCTATTTTGAAATAAGATAGTGGATGGGAAGCTTTGCTGTCTCTTATAGTTTTTGAAATTCAAATAAAGTAGGGGATAGGGCACTAGGATTCAGAAATTACTTGCAAAATGCAATGTTCACTGATTGCAGGATGTGTTCCTTGAGACCCACTCCCCACCTCTCTATATGATGATACAAAGCAGAAACCAATGCAAAAAACAACTGAACATACACACACACAGACATGCACACACCCCCCAAAACAAACTGGAATAACAACAAAGCGAAACAAAACAACAACAACAACAAAAAAAACAAAACAAGAAAACTAAATACACACACACATGCCTAGCACAAAGTGAATAGAGAAGACAGATAGAATGGAAATTTTTTTTAAAAAAAGGAATTCAGGTCGCACCCTCACACATGTAATGACACATACCTTAAACTATAAAAAGAAAATAAAAAAACCCAGAAGAACAAAAGAGCAAAAACAAACCAACAACAACAAAATTGAAAGATGAACACCGAATCATTCACATACATGCATAAACAGAAAATGACAAATATAAGAAGAAATAGTAAAAGAAAAGAAAAAAATTGGGGAGGATGCATCTCAAACCCTCACATACACATTCATGCACAAATGAAAAACATATATATATATATTTATTATTATTATTATTATTATTTGAGTTGGAGTCTCACTCTGTCGCCCAGACTGGAGTGCAGTGGCCGCTCCCGGCCACCACAGCCTCGAACTGCTGGGCTCCGGCGATCCTTCCGCCTCAGCCTTCCAAGTAGCCGGAATTACAGGCATGTGCTACCACGCCCGGCTGATTTTGATTTATTGTAGAGATGAGGTCTCGCTGCCTAGGCAGGTCTCGAACCCGCGGGCTCAGGCAATCCACTCACCTCAGCCTCCCAAAGGCATGGGATTACAGGCTGAGCCATGGAGCCTGGCTGAAAAATATTTTTTAAAATAGATGAACTAACAAACAGTCAAAAAAATTAAATATAAAAGCCTGCCCTCTTCTGGCAAGCTCTGTAATTGTTCTGCTAATCAGGTCTCCCCTGCAGAGCCACCTCTTTCGCTCTCTCCTCAGTGTCAGGAACAGGGAAGGAGGAGGGGCAGTGGAGGTGGGTGGGGCTGCAGCCCTCCCTTCCCACTCTGGTATGGTCAGGGAGATCTCCGGTGGGGAGGTGTGGGCTTGTCGCTTCCCCAGACAACCATACTTTTAAAAACTGAAGGCAAACAAAAACAGCCAGAAAGACCACTTTACTCACCGAAAAATATCAATTAGAATGGCAGCAAAATTCTCATCTGTCACCTTGGAGGCCAAAGGCTGCCACTGGTAAATTCTGCAACAACCAGTGACACTATCTTTCAGTAATGAAAAGGCAATGGAAGCATTCTCTCGTTAAGGAAATATAAAAGAATGTGACTAGAAGCAAAACTTTAAAATAATCTAATTTTAAAGATCGGCTAAATGATGCTCTTCAAAAGGAAAGATAAGTTAAAGAAATTAACTTAGAGTATTAAAAGAAGGAAAAGGACAATGAAAAGAATAGAAATATGAGCTGGGCTCTGTGGCTCAGCCTGTAATCACGCGCTTTGGGAGGCTGAGGTGAGTGGATTGCCTGAGTCCGCGGGTTGGAGACCCTCTTGGGCAGGGAGACCTCATCTCTACAATAAATCAAAAAATCAGCCGGGAGTGGTCGCACGCGCCTGTAATTCCGGCTACTCGGAAGGCTGAGGCGGAAGGATCGCCGGAGCCCAGCAGGTGGAGGCTGCGGTGGCCGGGAGCGGCCACTGCACTCCAGTCTGGCCGACAGAGTGAGACCCCAACTCAAAAAAAAAAAAAAAAAGAATAGAAATATGAATATATATAATTGTTTATGGATTGTACTTTTGGAGTATATAGAAATATCTTCCTAACTGTGACACAGTAATATCACCCTCATGGTTCATACTATTTACAGATTTATAGATCACAGTTAGATCTTATTTTATTTTATCTGAGGTTTTTCTTTGCATAAGGTACACATTAGAAATTCAGATTTATTTCCATTTATTTTTCTCAATGCCATCTAACTACAATGTTTTTATATTCTTAGTTTTATGACTGGTCTATGCAAATTCTGTTGTATGTGGTACATTTATCTTGGATTTGGCAGCCTTGTCAGCCAAGCTGGAGAAAGATATCCATAACCTGTCTCTAAAGTCATTACAACTGTAGGTTCAGGAAATAACACGAGAGCAACTGCCAGAGGACTACGAAAAGTTAATAGCAAGCAGACTGTGGAGGAAAGTAAAATATAAAATAATGACCCATGAAGTTTCCAGTTTCACAGCTCTTTTCCTCACTGTACTGACATGAAGGTATGACTGTCCCAGAACTGCATCAGGGATGAACACAGAAAAACTGAAAGAAATCCTCCTTCTTCTCTCCAAAAGACTGAAAAAGCGGTTATGTGAGCCAGAGAATATGGGGGCGGGGATCACATTCCTAACTTTTTTTTAATCCTTTTGTTCTCATTTGTTTCTGCCTTCTGAGGTTACTCCATTGGAAGATCTTCATGGCAGTACTCTGGCTTCTGATCCACTTATTGCTAGAACTTCTCTTTGTATTTTCCCATCCCAGGCTACCTGTTTTAATGATTCAAAGTCATATTTTACAATCCTTCAGTGTCCAAATTATAGATCACTTGTGTCCTCATTACCAAATTCTAAGTATAGTCTCTGGCTATGCATATTCTATTTAATAATATATATTATATCCCCTGGTCTAACTCCACGTTTCAACCCATATTGTACATCTTTAACCAACAACCAATAACACTAACCAAAATATAGTGATAATCCAAATAATATTACTCCTGCTAGTAAATATTTTTATAGCTTTATGTGTTTCGTACAAATTGTTGTAAACTTTCAAAGATGCAAATGTGCATCCGCATGTCCAATCATGTAAGTTAGTTCATGTTTCTAGCATACTTTTCAAAGTGCTGTACTGTAAGGTTAAAAATGTTTCCTGTATCTTTTATGTTTGTTTGATTTTTATATATTGTTTGTGTGGAAAGTATTCTAAACCTATGATATTACAGTACTATATAGCTTGTTTGTTTGTTGAGTACCTCGGTTAACTTTGTTTGCCTTGCAAACAAATTGGACTAACGAACATGGTCTCAGAACAGAACTTGTTAGTATGGAGGGGACTTACTGTATAGACTTCAGAAAGAAATTAGATTGAAATTTTGAGGAAAACGCTAAAATAGAAATTTGTTCTATAGAATGTGATACTTTGAACTTTAATGGTCAGAGTCCTGATGCAAAACAGAGAAAATATGAAGTTTTCATGAAAAATTGATTTTATTTTATGCCAGTCTACTTAGAACTCATTTTCATTAGTTAAAGATATCTGTACTTCTCATGAAAGATGTTTGGACTATACAACAGTTGCTCTACTAATTTTTCACATCTTTATTTCAACACCTGCTCTAATAACTGCATAATGATAAGCCATTTTAAATTTATCTCCCTTCTTCTGAGTGCTCTTAAAAATATCTGTATGAACAGTTTTCCACTTTTAACACTGAAACACTTAAGATTCAAGGGTTAATAGAAATTTTCAATATGGTGATGAGGACCTATGCCACTAAGTGAGAGGATGTGTTGGCAAGAAGGGTAAGGGAAGTGGCAGAGGAAGAGTGAATGTGGAGATTTTGGAATGTGCAACAGGGTTATACCTTGGAAGGGCTCTGTAACAGCAGTAGGCGTTTCCTGAGTCTAATCATACCTCATGGTCACAACCAAAACAATGTTCTCTCTAGACTGAGTGGTTTCCAAGATTGATCATCACCATATCACTTAATAAAAAAATAATTTATATCTATTACATAAGTAAAATCTATCTCAGAAATTGAGATGTCAAACTTAAAAAGAAGAAATTGATAGTGAGAGAAATAAGGTTATTACAGGAAAGTGATAGAAAATGAGAACAGAAGAGCCTGTGTTCGATCTAGTGTCCATGATTCTTTATACCGAAAGTATTCATGGTATGCATAGTATCAGTAAAAAACAGAAGGAAAAAAAAAGAGAGTTAAAATAAACCAGCCATGGGAAGGCATTGTAAAATCTTGGTATTTTTTTACTTAGGCATGCCATTTTGTCAGGCTGAATAATAGGCTGTGCCATTAAAACATGTCCTGGAATTATGGCAGGTCTTGGGGGGATTGGTTTGGTAGGCAGTGGCTGACTTTGCAACTCAAGTGTTCAGAAGTTCACAAATCTCAGTTTCAGATTAGTTCAAGCAAGATATAGAGGCAGACATTAATAAATAGAAAAAAAAAGACAATAACACAAGTAACACATCCTTAGAGACTCAAATATAGATAACCTCTAATTTGTTTAATCTGTGCTGGAGAGAGGACTACCAGATAGGATAATGAAAGAAGATGACACAGTGGTTTTCAAAGCAAACACCAAGTTCTAAAAACACAGAAGGGGAACGACTCCTTAGAGAACAATAGAGAAGTCCATTGCTTAACACGGTGGCCTCATACAGAATTACAATCTATCTAGAAACGTGATTACATACCAGAATTTTCCACTGCAAATTTCCAAAACCATTAGTTGTATAGGATGTTAATAGATGCTGTATAAAATTTTCTAATTCTTGCTGATATGAAGAAATAAATACTCAATATGCAGTCACTCAATAATTCTTACTTCTGCATCCTCTGCTTAGCAGAACCACCATTTTCTATTCAGATTGCACATCTCTGTTTTATCCATAGACAGAGAACAGGGTAAACATTACCCTCACTTTGTGAGTTTCTCTTCTCTGATGGATTGCAGTCCTGTTCTGCCTGGATAATAATTACTTCATATATTTTGTCCAGTTCCCGGTGACAAAAACTCCATTATGACTGAAGATAGATTTTAATTCAATTGCTTTTAAGTTATTTTCTAAATTAATACAAGGCTATATAAGAATGAGTTTCATATACCATGTCCAGAGATACACTGTTAAGATTTTTTTTGGGGGGGGGGTTTGCATCTGTGTGAAATTTATTTCTACAAAATTTTCATAATGAAACATTCTTAAGGTATGAATGGTATTTATTTACACTATTTTTGTAGGCCACAAAAATGCTGTATATTTTAGTAAATACATATCAAGATAAAATTCAATACATCAAGGATTATCTTTAAGTTGCTCAGCAACATGATTCATCTGAATACTTAATTTCCTTATTTTTGTGCATTATTTTGTTCTTAGTGTGTTAAAGTTCTCCTTCTAAGATTAATTAACGTGACACACAACCATTTAGTCATGTTTCTGTCAGTTAAAAATATCAGTATAAAAGACTCTATAAGGTGTCTAAAACATTCATATGTGTATAAAATGTCTTGTATTTAAAGTGCTCTAGCTTATATAGTTGAATTGATGGGCTGTTCAGATTTTTTTCCCCTAGTTTTACAATTCTGCTATTTTACTTGAAATGGATATTCACCTTTATATGAAACTGTTTGCTGACTCTAATGACATTCCTGAGAATTATAAAAAATTTCCTTCAGAAACTAGCAAATTTCTCATAAAAAATAGCATTATATCATATTGGGGAATATTCATTCTTGTAGGAGCTATAGAAATATTGTATTTGCACAGAAAATTCACTTAGCTTACCTAGTGCAACATTGTATTAGAGTCATACCTGATTAGGTTTACCATTTGTCCAGTTTGATATTGCTCCAGGAACTGTGGATTATGAAGCGTAGAAATGACAAAAATACAAAAGTTATATACTAACTGTTAGAAGTATAAAGTTCAGTCGTTTCTTTAAGAGAAAATAGAAATAATATGTAATATTTTAAGCTTTTAGATATAGAAAATATTTAGTGACATTTTACATTATTTTTTTCAGTTTGTCATCCATAAATCTTCTAAAATCAATTTTAAATCCTCTATCTTATTTCACTTTTGTGAAGGTTTTGGGGCATTAATTTCTTCCTCAATTGGCATTCAGTTCTCACATATCAAGGAAAAATAAAATATGACTTCAAGTTATATAATATATAAGTACTGTTTTACATTTTGAAATTTGAAGTATTTTCAAAATGTTCTTTATTCATCATATACTTAATTCAATTCTTATCAGAAGCAAAAACAACCTAAGAATCTTGATACTTAAGACTGAGACTATGCAAGTGCATGACATTAGAATATTTTTATGCTTTATTGATATCAAAAAAGATGTGTGAATCATAAAAACAATTTAAACAATTACAGCTAAATAATAAAGAGTATCTCTTGCAATAAAACCTACCCTAAGAATATGTTTCCTCTTGATAAAATTTCCTATTTATTAATTGAAGATATTTCTAATTAAAAACATCAGACTTAATCCTCTTCTTCCAAAACATGAATCTTCTGTCTTTGAAGATGAGTAATAACTACAGCAGTTGTTTTGATTGATAAACATCCAAGGACTGATTTCCTAAATAATTTTATACACACATTTCAAATAATAATACACATCTCTACATGGTAGAAATGCAAGCCTATGAGATAATTTATAATGGTCCAATTTGTACAGGTGTCAACACCATAAAAATGTTACCATCTGTGCTTCAGTGGCTTCAGACATATGCAGCTGTATAAAAGAGATGGAACCATTCTTTTTTTCTCTTCTCCATTCAGTTATTTAGATTTGTTTTCACAATCTTACTTCATCATAAGAATCATGGGATGCTTGGAAAAAAATTAGAAATTGCTGAAACCACCCAAACTTAATGAAAGAGACTGTACAGGAGAGGAGCTATGGGGTCTGTTAAACAAGTTCTACATGTGATTCTTGTGCTCATGTAAATTTGAAGATAAAAATAATTGAAAAAAGTACAGTTATTGGACCAGTAGTATTAGCATCACTTGAGACTAAGTAAAACTGCCAAATTTGGAGGTCACACACTAAACCTACACATAACCTAACCTACAAAATTAGAAACTCTGGGTTACGGCTTAGTTTTAATTAGCCCACCAAGTGTTTTTGATGTACAATAAAATTTGAGAACCACTGATATGATTAAACTAAACAAGTGTGAACCACTATGATATACTCATTGGCTTCTATGTGATGGCATGTGCTGCTACTCTAGGAATACACCTTGAATTATTTGACAGGTTTTCATTGCAATGCAAGTGATTTTTCAGTTCCTGAAATTCATATGGTCCCTTGCTTTGCTTTAGTCAATCTCACGAAAATAGAATGCTTTTCCTGTTAAAACAGGAATAAATTCTAATTTATTTATCTCAATAGAAATAGTGGTACTCTTCTCTTTATGCACTCAAGATACTTCACAAAATGAATTACGCTCAAGGATCTATAATATCTATTTTCAATTTTCTATAAGATTATATAATATTGTGTGTGTGTGTGTGTGTGTGTGTGTGTGTACACTTAAGGCTCTCTAGGTTTCAACAATGTCACTAAATTGTTAATATTACTTATAATGAAGATTTAATCAGTATACATAGCTTAGAAACAATGCTCTTTCAATTTTCTCAACATATTTTGATTGTGTGTTTTGTAACTCATATTAGGGTCATCTGACAGATGGGGTATCAGATTTTTAAACCAATTGAACTTTACCTTTAAGGAGAGAACTATAATGGGCCTTTTTAAAAGGTGTAGTTTCAAGTATTCTATAGTGATTTATTTAGGAATTGAGTTAGAGTGTCTTAGTTTATTCAGTTTTCTATAACAGAATACCATAAAACTTAGTGGCTTATGTACAACAGAACTCTATTTTTTACAGTTCTGGAAATTGGGGAGTAAGTCTAAGATAAAAGGAGCTCTTGTCTGGTGAGGCCCCATTTTCTTTTAGGCAGCCATCTTCTTGCTCTAGCATCACATGGTTGAAGATGTGAAAGGTCCTTGGAGAAGGACACTAGTCCCATTCATGAGGGCTCTGCCACCATGACCTAATCACTTCCCAAATGCCCCCATCTAATACCATCACCCTGTGGCTGAATATATGAATTTTAGAAGAACATAAACATTCAGACTACAGCAAGGTTAGTGCCATGGTCAATATCAGAGTACATGTCAGAGAGAGAAGTTTGTGATTTTAGATTAATCCCATTTCTGATTTCACTTTCCCGAAGAAGTACATATTCAGTTAGCATGAAGAAATATTATCAGCTCCAGGAAGAATAACTTGTTTTCTGACTACAGGAATAGGCAATACCTAACCAGAAAAGATCTCAGGGTTGTTAAAACCATGTCTGCTTTTATGGCACTGTAGAAAGATACTAATACTTTCATTGTACTACTAACTCCAGTCAAACTCTGTACCAGTTCTAGTATCCAAAAGCAGCTATGCAATTAAATACCTCTTGTCACATTTACTGATATGAAAGCTGCTACTAACAAGCCAGACATTAGGAAAAGTGATTCGTAGAATCTCCCATACACAGCTTGAGGCAACAGACATCTTGATCCTTGTGCCTGCTAATTAGTTTAAGTTAGGGTCCAGTTTAGCACCATACACAAACTGGGATGGCCATTGATTCCATAGAACTTGATTTGTTTCTATTGTTGTATTCTTATCCTCTGTTTCATTTTTTTATCTTCTTTTGTACTTTTCCTATCTCTCAATAGAAAATATACATTGTTTAACATGAATAATGCCCAAATTATATTATAAAAGAGATTTTAATATTTAAGTTTCTTCAGCTACTTATTTTATATTTGCTACACTAAAAAGAAATAAAAGCTATGGTTTTTCTTCTCCCAGAATGAAAGCAAAGCTGCTTTCTGGATAAAGTACATAAGCATTTTATAATTGTTTTTTCATATATGCTGCAGGTTATATACACCATAACTATATTCTAGAATACTGAGTTGACAAAAAGCATTAATGTGATGGTTTCTTCCACAGCATTAACGTTGAGGATTATGAAGTGGTCCAAGTAAGGTTAATTAATAACTCTCTGGTAAACTTTTTACAGCTTGGAAGCTACCTCCAGGTACACTGTGGTTATTTGCGCATAATTAGACATTTGACCAAATGAAAACCTGGTTAAAGAGAACATCCTTGTGTAATTAATCTAATTATGAGCCCAGGTTTCAGAGTCAAACCTGAGTGTTTAAATCTTTGTTCTACCATGTAAGAAGTTGGGCAAATTGGGCAGCTTACTTAATCTCTCTAACCTCTACATTATTAAAGCACAATTATTTTAAAAGTATATGTCATTATATTATTTTTATGTCCTTCCACATTTTCAATAACATTTTATAAATAAAATTAAATTATATATTTGCATAAAATATATTTTAATACTGTATATTGGTTAAAATTACTTACATAAATACCAATTACCTATCCATCTACTTTTACATGACTCTATTCATCCTTCTTTTCATCTGAAACAGTTGGGTTTATTTTTATTGTCAGTTACTTTCTGGGACAAAAACTCTAAATGTATTTTGGTGCTTTCACACACTTGATTGTACTTTTTTCCTGAAAAATAATAGTTTTAAGTCTCTCCCTTTCTGACTTTTGGTTGAATAATTCTACTCTGGCTATTAAATGTGACATTTCACATTCTGAGTAAAGTTTTTATTATATAGAGACAACTCGTGCTTTTGTCTGCATAGTAGATTTTTATTTCCTATTTTTTATTTTGATAAAAATAGTTTCTAAAGACCAAGTCTTATGTTTCAAATGTAAAATTTGTAAAATGTGTCTCAAAAATGGTTGTACAGTTTTTCCTTCCATCCAGAGAGTTAGACTCTGATAAGATGTATGTATCTGTCAACTCATCAGATTTATGTATCTGTCGACACATTCTATGTCTATTATCAAGCAAAGTTGCAATCTTGAGTGACTGGACTGTCCTATTATGATTAATAGCAATTTAAGTCTATTTAGCCTTTGTACATAAAGCATGAAAAGGCTATTCATTTATGTGATTAGCAGGTGGAAGGACATAACATTTATGAAGCATCTATTCAAACCAAGCTATGTGCATCATGGGAATATAAAATTGTCTAAAATACCAGTCTTCCTAAAAAGACACAGTAAGCTATAGAGTAACACATAAATATAGTATTCTAAGAAGCAGCAGTACATTGGTTAAGTGTAAGGGATTTTAAGCAAAGAAATCTAAGCACGAATCCCAATTGTATAATTTATTAATCATGAGATTTAAAAAAGTTACAGAACGTCTGGAATTCTTATTCTTCTCTTTTGTCAAAAGAAAATAAAAAGATCTGCCTCAATTTTCATAATTTTGGCTATGAATATAAAGTGCCACAGTGATAAAATGTTATGAAGAGTCTATGAACATATTCATAAAAAGCAAATGTAGAATGGTAAAACTTGAGGAATAACTGAAATAATATGTTTCAAGCTTTTATATCAAACATTGGCAAAGTCTAAAAAATATCATTAAATTAAATAAAGATTTGGGAACGATTGATGGCAAAAACATATTAATAAACCTTAAATGTATGTAGTAAATATATATAGAAGTCTTCACTAACAATAAATACAGGGTGCTTCCCCTGTGGAAAGATTTGAAGGTCCCTTGGAAGGTGGGGCAGTGTCGGCGATTATTCTGGAGAGAGGGGAGAAAGAAAGAGACTGGACTCCTGCTCAGGTGACCAGAAGCCATTTAATGGATGTAATATCAGGGCTTTTATCCCCAAACTCTGCAAAGTTATCATCACAGGAACTCTTGCTGCTATGGTTACACAAAAGGTAGCATGTGCCTTTCACATGAACAGGTCCACATGCACACAAGGACATCCCCCACTCTCAAGCAGATGTATTTTTCAAACATGAAGAAAAACATGAAGTTCTTATCCAGTTTCTATGTACCCTTAATTGTTTATAGCTAGATAACATCATTCAATACTTACACCCAAAACCAACATAATGATATATTGCCTTTTACTAGTCTATGCTAATTCAAACTGGTTTCTATAAAACAGTTGGTGCTATGGTTACTCTCTCCTAGCACCAGCTGGCCTAATACAAACTTCACTACCCTCCCAAATCAAACTAAACTAACCACACTTCTATAATAAAATGGTTACTTAATTTTTCTTAAACTATTTTCTTAAAACCTATATCTATAAATTTCTAAAGGTCACATCAAGAGAACCTATGACCTGCACTAAGGTTCCTCAAAGTGACTAAAAGCCAAACTTAAATTGTGATAAAGCAAAAGACCAAAGCCGTGGAGAATGGGAACAGTAGACTCCTAGGTTAGCTGTGTTCGTTCCAGTCTCAGAGTTTTCTGTTAGAGCCAGCTAAAGCTTTTCTTGGTAGTTTGTGCCAAATGGAAAAGGAGGGAGGGAATGGGTCAACAGCTCCCGAACACATCCTAGTGGTCTTGGGGTCTATGGCCCTTCCTGATCCCTAACACTCAGTGGGCCTCCGTGTCTGGCTTCCAACAAATAAACACTTAAATAGCTTGATGGTGAATATCTCTCTTCGGAGGACGTTTTTATGCATTATTTCCAAAGATGAGTTATAAATAAATGATTTTTTTTACTCCTTTGTTCATTACATAAAATATTTTAATTTTAATGTTTTAACTAAAAAAAAAAAAAGATGGCTAATGAGAGCAGACTATGAACTTCACAATAGCAACTAAAGGTTAATTTAAGTATGGTATAGAGATACATTCTGGTAAGCTGAATGAATCATGTATTTTTATTTTATTTTTTTAAACATATTTTTTATTTTAAAATTGTGGGATACAGTTAAGGGTTAGGTTTACAAATATTCATCGTTCAGGCACCCTTGTTGATAAGGGATGTCTCCCCATTCCCAGACAGATTAGTCCCATCTCCCTTCCCCTCCCTACCCCTCCAACAGTTTCCCACCACTGTCAATCCTTCTCATCTAGTGTTATGATAGGTGTTCAAGGTCCACTATATAAGTGAGAACATGTGATACTCAGATCTTTGTTGCTGTGAGAGATCACTCAGTATTATAGATTCTAGTTCCATCCAGGTTGCTGCGAAATTCATGATTTTGTTCTTTTTTATGGCTGTGTAGTATTCCATCGTGTGTATGTACCACATTTTTTTAATCCAGTTCACACATGATGGACAGCATGGTTGGTTCCAGGTCCTTGGTATTGTGAACAATGCTGCGATAAACATACATGTGCAGGTATCTTTTTTATAGAGTGATTTGAGTTCTTCAGGGTATATTCCCAGTAGGGGGATTGCAGGTATATGGGAGGTCAATATATAGAGCTTTTAGGAATCGCAACACTGCTTTCCACAGAGGTTGCACTAGTTTATACTCCCACCAACAGTGTAGCAGTGTTCCGTTTTCACCACATCCTCTCCAGCAGCTGTTATTTTTTGTTATTGATAATTGCCATTCTGACTGGAGTTAGGTGGCATCTCCTTGATGATTAGTGAGGTTGAATATTTCTTCATGTGTCTGTTGACCGCTCAAATGTCTTCTTTTGAGAAGTGTCTGTTCATATCTTTTGCCCACTTTGTAATGGGGTTTTTTGTTTTTTTTCTTTTCAGCATGTTTGAGTTCCTTGTAGACCCATGATGTTAGGCCTTTGTCTGACCTGGAGTTGGCAAATACATTTTCCCAGTCTGTGGGCCGTCTCCCTGCTCTCTTGATTGTTCCTTTGGCTTTGTGGAAGTTTGTCAGTTTAATGAGGTCCCACTTGTCTATCTTATCTCTTATGGCCTGTGCATTTTGGGTAATGCTCAGGAATTGGATGCAAGTTCCAATTTCCATAAGGGTGTGTCCTGCATTTTCTAAGGTTCTTAAGGTTTGAGGTTTTACATTTAGGTCTCTGATCCATTTACAGATAATTTTTGTGTATGGGGATAGATAGGGGTCCTGTTTGAATCTTCTGCATGTGGTCAGCCAGTTTTCCCAGCACCATTTACTGAATAGGTTCTCCTCTCCCCAGTGGTAGGTGGTGGAGGCTTTGTCAAAGATGAGTTGGTTGAGAATTGAGGTTTTGCTTCTGGAATCTCAATTCTATCCATTGGTATATTTGCCTGTTCCTGTACCAATACCAAGCTGTTTTGATATTGTAGCTTTATAGTAAAGTTTGAAGTCTGGTAATGTGATACCTCCTGTTTTGTTTTTTGCTTTTTGGTTTTCGTTTTTTGCTGAGGATTATTCTGGTTATTCTTGGTCATTTGTGTTTCTGTATTGTTTTTTCTAGGTCTGAGAAAAATGTTGCAGGTAATTTGATGGGTATTGCATTAAATCTGTAGATTGCCTTAGGTAGGATGGACATCTTCACAATGTTGATTCCTCCAATCCATGAGCTTGGGATATTTTTCCACTTGTTTTTGTCATCTTTGATTTCTTTGAGCAGTATTTTGCAGTTTTCATTGTAAAGGTCTTTCACATTTCTGGTTAGGAGGATACCAAGGTATTTCTTTTTTCTGTGTGTGTGTGGCTATTGTGAATGCAATTGTGCTTTTTATTTGGGTTTCTGTTTGTTTATTATTGGTATAAAAAGTGTGATTGTCTTTTGCACATTTATTTTATACCCTGAGATTTTGCCAAAGTCCTTTATCAGTTTAAGGAGGTTTTTGACAGATTCCCTTGGGTTTTTAAGGTACACAATCATGTCATCTGCAAAGAGAGAAAACTTGACTTCCTCTTTTCCTATTTGGATACTCCTGATTGCCTTCTCTTCTCTGATTGCTCTAGATAGGACTTCTAAAACTGTATTGAACAGGAGGTGTGAGAGTGGGCATCCTTCTCTTGTTCCAATTTTCAGGGGAAATGGTTCCAATTTGTTCATTTAGGAGTATGCTGGCTGTGGGTTTCTCATAGATGGCTTTTACTATTTTGAGGTAGGTATGTTCCATGTATGCCTAGATGTTCGAGGTTTTTTATCAAGAAGGGGTGCTGGATTTTATCAAAAGCTTTTTCTGCATCTAATGATATGATCGTGTGGTTTTTGTATTGATATCTGTTGATGTATTAATTACATTTATGGTTTTATGAATGTTGAATCAGCCTTGCATCCCAGGGATGAAGCCTACTTCATGAAGGATGATTTTTGACATGTGTTGCTGAATCCGGTTTGCTAGGATCTTGTTGAGAATTTTAGCATCAATGTTCATCAAAGATATTGACCTGTAGTTCTCTTTCTTTGTTCGTCTTTACCTGGCTTGGGTATCAATGTGATGTTGGCTTCATAAAATGATTTGGGGAGAGAACCAGCGTTTTGTTTCATTGATTTTTTGTATTATTTTTTTGTCTTCTCTGTCCTGGATTTGTGCTTTCATTTTGGTGATCTGGATTCTTCTGCTGAAGTTAGGGTTTTGGTGGTCTTGCTTTTCCATCTTCTTTAGGTGGCTTGTTAGACTGTTAATTTGTGATCCTTCCATTTTCTTCATGTGCATCTGTAGAGATATGAATTCCCCTCTTACTACAGGTTTCATGTCATCCCAGAGATTTTGTTATGATGTTTCTTCATTTTCATTTGTTTCCAGATATCTTTTTAATCTCTGTTTTGATTTCAACATTGACCTAGAAGTTGTTTAGCATCATGTTGTTTAGTGTCCATGTCCTTGTGGGTTTTGGGGAACTTTGTTGGAGTTGATGTTTATTTTTATTCCACTGTGGTCTAAGAAGGTGCATTGTAAAATTTCTATCTTTTAAAATTTGCTTATGCTTGATTTATGGCCAAGTGTGTGGTCGATCTTAGAGTATGGTCCATGTAGTAATGAGCAGATATGTAATGAGTATATTTTGTGGTCATTGGATGGAGTGTTCTGGAGGTATCAATTAAGTCCATTTCATCAAGAGTCACATTGAGGTTCTGGATCTCATTGCTGATTTTTTGTCCTGATGATCTGTCTAGGGTTGTGAGTGGGGTATTGAAGTCCCCAGCTATGATAGTGTTAGAGTTGATATCTTTTTTGAGTTTACGTAGAAGCTGCTTTATGAAAGTTGGTGCCACTATGTTGGGTGCCTATATGTTCAAGATGGATATTTTTTGTTGAAGGATTGAAACTTTTATCATTATGTAGTGGCCTTCTGTATCTTTTTAAATTTTTGATAGCTTAAAGGGTATTTTGTCTGAAATTAAGATCGCAACTCCTCCTTTCATTTGTGTTCTGCTCTACTGAAAGTTTGCTTTCCACCCTCTTACTTTGAGTCTGTGAGTGTCCTTTCTAGTGAGGTGAGTCTCTTGAAGGCAATAGATTGTTGCCTGATGATATTTTATCCATTTTGCCATTCTATGTCTTTTCAGTGGTGCATTTAGTTCATTCACATTTAGGCTAATTATTGAAATGCAAGAGTTGATCCCTGTCATAAGGTTCTTACAAAGTTGTTGTTCCTGTTTGTTGTCTTTCTTTTTAAACTTTTGCCTGTACTCTTGTAAAGAAAGTTGTTGTTCTTTTTTTCCTTTTCTTCCATGTTCATTACTTCCTTAAGTGCTTCTTGTAGAGGTGGTCTGGTGGCAGTGTATTTTCTTAGGGATTGGATATCTGGGAAAGATTTAAATTCTCCCTCACTGATGAAGCTTAGTTTGGCTGAGTAGGGTATTCTTGGTTGAAATTGTTTATCTTTTAGAACTTTGAAGATAGGGCTCCATGCTCTCCTAGCCCGGAGGGTTTCTGTAGATAAATTTTCTGCTATTCTAATTGGTCTTCCCTGGTAGGTAGTCTGACCTTTTTCTCACTGCCTTTAGGATTTTTTCTTTTATAGTTACTTTTTTTTAGGCATATTATTATGTGTCTGGGAGTCAGTCTTCTCATTTGTTGTCTTGTAGGGGTTCTCTGAATCTCTTGTGTTTGAATTTTTACATCACTGAGGAGATGAGGGAAGTTTTCTTGAATGATTTCATGAAATGTTTGTTCCAGTGTGGTCTCTGACTCTCTCTCTGCCTCAGGAAGGCCAATTACTCTTAGATTGGGTCTCTTGAAGTAATCATTCATCTCTTGAAGGTTTTGTTCTTTCTTTTTAAGCTTCTTTTCTATGTTTTTGACAGTTTGGGTTAGTTCTGTGTTTTGGTCTTCAAGCTCTGAGATTATTTCTTCTGCTTTGCTAATTCTGCTTTCCATGCTTATTAGTTTATTTATTTCCATCACAGTATTCTTTACTGCTGTTATTTCTGTCGTCACCTCCTTCCTATTTTCCTCTTCTCTCTTCTCAATTTTTTTTATTCTCTGTATTAATGTCTTGATGTTTGGGTTTGTTGCATATGACCAGTCATTCTGGCAGTTCTTCATTGTTGTGTTCTGAAGTCTGTTTTCTCAGTGTCTGACCTCCCAGGAGTCTGTGTGAGCCTTATATTCTTCTTTTGGTTTTTCTTCATTTGTGTAGATTTTTCCTTCCTACTTTTCCCTTCCCTCCACTTCCCTGTCTTCTTTAATTCTGTTATTCAGGGGTGGAAGGGTTGCTTTTACTTCTGTTTCTTCAATCTCCTATTCTTCCTAATGTATTTCCTTTTGTTTTGCTCAGTTCTGGAGTTGGACTGTAGGTTGAGGGCAGTCCTTGAATCATGTATTAGTGTGTCTTCATCAATTGAATGTCTTATTTATTAAATTGTATATTTGTGATTATCCCAGGGAAGTGAGCCTTATACAGTAAAGGTGAAGAGCTCCAGTAGTGCAGCTTACTTTCAACAAGATTTACTTTGTGCATAATGCTAATATCTAGGTGTGGAGGCCAATCAATTTTCAAGGCAATAAATAATAGTAGGGTAACTCTCCTAAACTGGTGCTGATTGATTCACATGCTTTTTATTGCTGTCTTAGGGTGTTCTGAATAAATAATTCTACTTAACTATTGCTAAGGTAAAGGCACACAAATACATGTATGGATCTGATTATTGTGGTGCAATCTATTTAAAGTCTTATTATGCATTGGTATATATAGTTTCTAATAAAAAATGTTCTGGAAACTGCCTACAAATTTAGCAAAAATTATGGGAATTCACATGCAATGTAATAAAATTTAATCTTTGACAATTGTTATGTAAAACTTTAAAAATAGACTAGAGAAATAAAATGCTCAAGTTAACAATGATAATTGACAAAGACAGTCTAATATCTAGTATAGTTCAACCAACTTTAAAAATGTTAATAAAAAAGACAGAAATCAACTTTAACAAAATATTAATTGTAGCTATCTCCAGTTGGTAATATGGCATCCTTATTATATTATCATTATTTTGTTTATGTCCAAGGTGTTAATGTTAATACTTAAGCATGTTAACCTAAGACTTCATAAAAAGTAGTTACTACAGCTTTTTAAGACAAATGTGGTTTGGAATGCCTTAAAGATTGCAGAATTTTCTTATATTATTAAAAACTCACACTTACTGTAAAAGGTAGATGCCAATAAGTTGTTGGCTGGAAAAAAAAAAGCCAGAAATACACTGAGCTGTTAGATTTTAATTTTGTAATAAATCAGAGAATTCAAAATAAAGAATATAAGAACCAGGTAGTAACATCTTTCTCATTTTATGAAAAAGGAGGTAAGTAGAGTAAAGAAAATAAAGGGAAAAAAGGCTGCAGGCCTCATACATCTTACTGAATTGTCTGTGAGTTGCATATAATTAGATGAAATTTCAAATGTTAACCATTACCTTCAGAAGAAATTCTGAAATATTACCTGTATTTACTAATTTGATCTGATGACAAGGTTAAGGACTGTATTTATAATATGCTATTCTGATCAACAGGGGAAAAAATCTCTTAAAATTATCAGGAAAATTGGATCCAGAAAAAGATGGCAGTGTAGCCACTTGTCCCTGTGTGAGTGAGTGTATGGACATATTCGCATGCATATCTTTGAGTAAGTGGGAGCCTGAGTAGCTGACTGAATGGGAACTAGAAACTGGCCAGGGCCTTCCTTGTGAAGTAGTTGCTGCTTGCAGCTATTCTGCTTGGACCCTAGTGCCTCTGAGGATGCAGAAGCTGGGCACCAATTTTTAAAATCAACAAACCTTTTCCCAAGGAGAAGCTGCTGGGAGTAATGGCCATTACCAGACTAACTACTGAAACATCAGGTCAGACACTAGCAGCAAGGGCTGCAAAGGGAACACAGCAAGGGAGCCAGAGGCAGAGTCAACTGGAGAAGACAAAACAGAAACCCTGCCACCATCTTGAAAACTGCACAAGAAAGTGCTCTCACTTGCTCACCGTGGAGCAACAGACTCACTTTCTGTGACAGCCAGGTTAACTACTTATGGGTTGACTGTGACCCAGGGGGAATATCCACAAAGCACAAACGTGGAGGGTCAGGATAAGTGTGGACTCTTGGGTGCCCCTACCCCTAACCTGATCTAGACTCAAACCAAAGGGCTCAGCCAGAAAAGGACAAGGAAGACCCAAGAGAGATCATCAATGAGACCTGGGCTCCTTTTCCCCAACAATCCTCTGAAATTGAGACCCACACTGCTGGGGTATGACAGATAGGAATGAACCCAGGTGGAGCCTAGGTGGGAGCCATGATAGGACTCTACTCTGGGATAACCTGGCTGGGGTGCCAGTTGCCAATACTTAGGGAGAAGACAACCCCATACCTGTCCACCAGAGAGGATCTCTACTGCCCCCTTCTCCCCTACTGGACTGCATTCCAGGGAGATAGTGAATGACCCTACACCAAAGATGTGACCATCCAAACACAAGAGATTCAGAGAACCCCCACAAGACATTGAATGAGAAGACCCACCCCTAGTCACAGTAATTTGTCTACACAAGTTTGTATAAAAGAAAAAAATCCTAAAGACAGCAAGAGAGAAAGGTCAGACTACCTCCAGGGGAAGACCAACCAGAATAGCAGCAGACTTATCGGCAGAAACACTACATGTTAGAAGGAACTGGAGTTCAATTTTCAAAGTCCCCAAAGATAAATTTCAACCAAGAACTTCCTACCCAGTCATCAGTGATGGAGAATTAATATATTTTTCATAGAGGTTGGATTAGTTTGCACTCCTGCCAACAATGTAAGGTGTCCCCTTTTCTCCACATCCTCACCAGCATTCGTTGTTTTTTATTTTATTAATGATGACCATATTTACTGCTGTTAGGAGGCATCTCAGTGTGGTTTTGACTTGCATTTCTTTGATGATTAGTGAGGCTGAGCATTTTTTCATGTGTCTGTTGGCTGCCCATATATATTCTTTTGAGAAGAGTCTATTTATGTCTTTTGTCCAGTTTTTAATGTAAGTTTTTGTTTTTGTTTTTTCCCTTTTGACACATTTTGAGTTTCTTGTAGATCCTGGATGTTAGGTCTTTGTCAGATATATAGTTAGCAGATTTTTTTTCCCAGTCTGTGGGCTCTCTCCCCACTCTCTTGATGGTTTCTTTTGCTTTGCAGTTTTTCAGTTTGATGAGGTATCACTTGTCTTTCTTATCTCTTATGACAAGGGCATCCAGGGTTTTGATAAGGAATTGATTGCCAGTTCCTATTTCTATAAGGGAGTCTCCTGCATTTTCTAAGATTCTTATAACTTTAGGTTTCACATTTATGTCTTTGATCAATTTGGAGTTGATTTTAGTGTATAGTGATAGGCAGGAGTCCTGGTTCCTACGTCTTCATGTGATCAACCAGTTTTCCCAGCACTGTTTACTGAATAGGTTCTCCTCTCCCCAGCGGTTGTTGGTAGAGGGTTTGTTAAAGATGAGTTGGTTGGGAAATTTAAGTTTTGCTTCTGGAATCTCTTTTCTGTTCCCTTAGTCTATATGCTTGTTCCTGTACCAATATCAAGTGATTTTAATTATGGCAGCCTTATAGTAGAGTCTGGGAGTGTGATCCTCCCACTTTGTTTCTTTTGCTGAAGATTGTTTTGACTATTCATAGTTATTATTGTTTCCATATAAATTTCTGTATTTTTGTTTCCAAGTCTGGGAAAAATGATGATGGCAATTTAATGGGTATTGCATTGAATCTGTAGATTGTCTTGGGTAGGATGGATATTCTAACAATGTTGATTATCCCAATCCATGAGCATGGAACATTTTTCCATTTGTTTGTGTCTTCTTTGATTTACTTGAGCAGTGTTTTGTAGTTTTCATTGTAAACATCTTTTACTCCTCTGATTGGGAAGAGGTCAAGTTATTTCTTTTTGAGTGTGTGGCTATTGTGAATGGGATTGTGCTTTTTATTTGGTTCTCTGCCTGTTTGTTTTTGCTGTATAAAAATGTGACTGTCTTTTGCATGTTGATTTTATAACCTGAGAATTTACCAAAGTCCTTTATCAGTTCAGGGAGTTTTTGTTTTGTTTTGTTTTGTTTTGTTTTTGACAGATTCTCTTGGGTATTTCCAGGTATTGGATCATATCATCTGCAAAGAAGATTAGCTTAACTTCCCCTTTTTCTAATTTGGATGCCTCAGATTTTCTTGTCTGATTGCTCTGACAAGGACTACACAATGTTAAATAGGAGGAGCAAGACTGGGTTGCCATGTTTTGTTTCAGTTTTCAGGGGAAATGCTTCTAATTTCTATCCATTTAGCAATGTGTTGGCTGTGGGTTTGTTGTTGATGGCTTTTACTATTTTGAGGTATGTTACTTCTATATCTAGATGTTCAAGGATTTTTTAATCAAGAATGGATGTTAGATTTCATCCAGAGCCTTTTCTGCATCTAATGATATAACCATGTAGTTCTTGTCTTTATATATATATTGATGTTTTTAATTACATTCATGGTCTTGCAAATGTTAAACTAGTCCTGCATCCTAGGGATAAATCCTACTTGATCATGGTGGATAATTTTTGAGATGTATTGTTGGATCTGATTTGCTAAAATCTTGCTGAGAATTTTTGCATGTGTGTTCATCAGGGATATTGGCCTGTAGTTCTCTTTCTTTGTGGGTCTTTGCCTGGTTTGGATATTAATGTGATGTTAGATTCATAAAATTAAGGACTTCACAGCACCATGGATGGATTTAGAGTCTATCATACTCAGTGATCTATCACAGAAAGATCTGTGTATCACATGTTCTCACTCATAAATGAACCCTGAACATAATACTACAAAAAAGGAATTGGCAGTATCAGGACACTTCCAGGGGAGAAGGGGGCATATACCATCAGTAAGAGCACCTGATCCTAATTTAGGTGAAGTGAGGTCCAGTGGGAGACCCAAAACTTCAACTTTACCTAAAATACTTTGTGCAGTTTTGACTTTTATCCCTACAACTTTAAAATAAAATAAAAAAAAATTTTTTTAAAGATAATTTTCAGGAAAACAACATGTACACAATTTAAGCAATGTATCAAACATTGAAAAGATACAGTATTGAAATAGTAGTAATAGAAAGAGCAATAAAAGATGTTTAACTGATATAGAACTTTTAATAAAACTAATACAACTCTACTAAAAACACTGCATATATTAACATATTCCATCATTCCAATTTTGTGAAGTAAATTTATTATTATCCTCATTTTGCAGATGAGCAAACTGAAGCATGCAGAAAGTAAGAAATGATATCAGGTGAGTTATGTAGCCAGAATTCAAACCTAGCTATCTAGCTCCAGGGTTCATTGTGCCAGATTGTCACTTTGCTGTCTCATCAACTACACACCACATCTCAAGATCTCTTCCACAACTGAGAAGTTAGCTTTTTGGAACACTTTCAAGCCAGAGTAACAAGAAAAGGACATTAATTGCTTCCATGGAGAGACTTTTTCATCTTGACCAGAAAACTCTGAGGGACACACAGGTATCTGCCCTCCAGGAGAAGATTTTTATTCCTTATTGTTCCATAGCATGAGAGTAGCTTTTAAGAGTGAAAGAACACATTAACTGCTTATTAAATTTGAGAGGAGTCTATGTGAATCTAGACTTATCATAATCCCTTAATTGAAAGAATAGATGGCTGTTAATCCTAACTAATTCATTGTACTGAAGCACAACATGAATGTAAGAGTTATTTTTTAACAATCCTGCCTTGAATCACAAACTACTATGCCCTACAGATTATCAAATCATTGCGACACTTTGCTTCTGCAGAGCTTAATTTTAGCTTACAAATATTTGCTTAGCTTCTATTTTATTTAGTTTCTGTTGTATTAAATGATGCATTATATTGACTGAGTCCAATATGAAGTTTAACCTCATGGTTGACTCTCTTTTGCTGAACTGATGCATAAAGCAGCCTTGCTCCAAAACCACTTTACTCTTTGTGAGCATTATCTGTTCTACAGAACCAAATATGTTCAGTGATGTTAGAATACATTTTATCTATAGGACAAATCACTTTATTTGTATCTTCTGTCAAAATTACTTTGTTATTAACACTATTATTTATTTTTATTTTAAAAATTAACCAGTAGATATCACAGAACAACACTACAAATTTTATTTTTTTAAAAAAATCAAACATGTAATTAAAATTAAAAGAATAGCTAAAAGAATTAGCAGATTGGAGGAAAAAAGTGAAAGCAATTCTGAAAAAGAGTCACTATTTTACTCATCTAGAATGGTCAAAATACTTTTAAAATTGATGTGTAAAAATAAGGATTTGAATATAGTATTTAAAGTCATGATGGCAACCAGTAAAAAAATTTTCATAAGTTGTCTAATATTGAGAGGGAAGAAAGTTGAGATACTATGAGATAATTTTTTTTTAACTTTTGTAAAGCAGTTTAGAAGAATCTGTCTAAAAATGCAATTAAAAACAAAAAGCTTGACATTTCCTACTATGGTAGCATCAGGAGTAACAAAATCAAATTTAAAAATGATAAAAAATTATCATGTGTGAAATCATGGACTTAAGATGCTAATGCTTTCCACTTAATTGCTAAAGTTTTTCACTTTATTACACTTTCACACAGTTTGACTTTTTATCTAGTGCACATATTATTTTTAAAATCTAATCATTTTGATAAAGTCATTCCAAGAACATAAATTAGTATGTACTTTTTAAAAGTCAAAACCATTATAGTAATTGTGCTACCAAGTGGAGTGTTGTACCAGATTTTTTTCAGTAGTATGCTGTTGATTCTATTCTTGAGAAAGTTTCTGTTGTCACTAAATAAACATATGTAGAAAAGAAGGTGATATTTATTTGCGTATATTTTTGCATTTAAAAGTCAACACTTTATTTCATTAAAAACAGTATAAATCTATCAGTTGGATTTCACTTTGAAAAAGATCTATTATACATTTATAAAATGTGGGGCACTGAAAAAATAATCATATTTTATTGGAAAATTAGTGACATCAGCAGGAAGGGTTAGTGGTTGACTATAACTGCCAACAAAATATGCCCTTTTATGCACAAGTAAGTTAAGTGTGTCTCGGTTTGGGAAAGAAAACGAGCATGCAAAATTAAGCTAATGTGCTTTTGAATAAGAGCAGCTCCCTTTAATATCAGAAATAGATGCTTGTACTATTCTGGAAACCAGATTATTTTCTCTCATTTAATTTCTTTGTTGTTGTTTTCCTTTGACACCAGTTCACTGAACTACAAAATAACTATCATTTATGAAGCCCCTGCAGTCAAGATGAAATGGGTAGTCATCTTGCTTTTCATTAGTAATTTCCATAAAAGCTTTTTTGGTACAATAAATTAATGTGCTTTTTCAATGTGCTACTGTCAACAGGATCAGAATTTGTTATTCTTAACATATTTTAATCGTGTTTTCTAGCTGCAGTGTCTATTTTCTAAATACACTATTTTTTATGAGTTTTTCCATTAAAATAGTAATGATGGTACTACATAAAATAAAAGTTAGAATGTTTGAGATATATTATATAAAGGTAAGGCAGCATTTGATGATTTTAGATGTGTGCTAATTTTTCCACAATGTATGTCCTCCCTTTCACAGAGCCCTTCCAGACTGACCATTCATAAGAGAAACTGACAATATAGACCAGCACCTCATCTCCACAAACTGGTATTTTCCCCCTCCACACTTCATTATTCATTTGGTAAAGAAACACTATTATCTTTGCATATTTTATTTTACTGCTTCTTCATATTCAAGGCCAGCTAAAAATAGGTAATTACATTATCTCAGTTTGTTGGGAATATTTGAATGAATTTTTAGTAATTCTTCAGGTTTTATAGGCATATTAGTAAAGAAACCAGATTGCTATTTTGTTAAAAATAAACCTTGATATGAATCACAGAGACCATAAACAAACAAATAAAACTCTTTTATTAAATTTGAAACAAAAGTATTGTACAAAAGTTAATAGTCATCTTTGCGAAATTCAGGGTTATCTCTTCATATTCGAATTTTGAATTAGAAGTGCAGGCAAACCTTTTCTAGAGCTAAAAAAATTGGGCAGAGTTTTAATACATATTTTCTAACTGTGGACCAGTACTGGTTCTGCCTCTCTTTGTTCCTTGTCCATTTCGGATCACCTCCCTCTTCTCTATAAGCTACTCTCAATGACCCTACACAAACTAACAATGCATAAAAACTTTCTCAATATTACAACCAGGCTCCATTTTTAAATATATATTATATGTTTCTGTAGAATGTTATCCATTTGTGCAAAACCCTTTATCCCTAACTTCAGCTGTGCTTCAGCTTTATCTATTTTTATTTTAACTTTGATCAACTCATGATTGCAATGCATTTTATTAGCCCTCATTAGGTTAATAAAGTTTCTTACACAGTACCTATAAATCTTGCTCCCCCAAAATGGCATTGCTTCTTTAAATTTATTCCATTTAGAAAATGAAAAGTATTCAGTATGTTCTTGTTCAATATCCTGTCCATTCACTTTACAAATGTACCTGTGTATTTCTACAAACTTCTTTTTGCCCTTTCTTCAATAATTCCATGATGAATGTCGTTTATATTGTTACTTTTCATGCTATCTTTCCTTTTTTCTTCCAGATTCTTGCTCTCTTCATGCCCTTCCTCTTGTGGATCTTCAAAGCTATTAATTCTTTACTGGCTCCGTTCCCAATGCCTATACATAATCTCAAGTCTTTCTCAAATTAAAAAGAAATAAGCAGCAAAATTTAATGCAAAAGCAACTCATAATATTTTGACTGTGTCTTCCACATCTCCTACCATATCCCTATCCAAACAGTCATTATACATTTTTGACCCTGCTTCCTCTTTTTGAATATATCTCGCCTTCATCCATCTATTGTATTCATCCTTCAACTAATTCATTGACAAATCCAGTGGCTCTCCTTAAAATCTGAACTTTTTCCAACTGTGCTGTTAAAATTTTCTACCTTAAAACTTTCTTGCTGGGCTCGGTGGCTTAGCCTGTAATCCCGGACTTTGGGAGACCGGGGTGAGTGGATTGCCTGAACCTGTGGGTTTGAGACCCACCTGGGCAACTTGGCGAGACCTCATCTCTACAATAAATCAAAATGAGCTGGGCGTGGTAGCGCGCGCCTGTCGTTCCAGGTAGTTGGAAGGCTGAGGCGGCAGGCTCGCTGGAGCCCAGCAGGTTGAGGCTGCGGTGGCCGGGAGCGGCCACTGCACTCTAGTCTGGGTGAGAAAGTGAGACTCCAACTCAAAAAACACACAAAACAACCAAGAAACTTTTTTTTCTGTGGCCTCATTGGCATGATAAACACTCTCTACTTTTCCTCCAATTCTCTGACTATCCTTTCTTTACTTCACTACCTCCATCCTTCCCTTAAATATCTAGGGAACTCTTGGGTTAATTTTCCTTTCCCTCTGCTCTTCTCACCTAAGGCAAACTCTGTTTGATTTTAACCACTTTAATATCTGTAAGGCATGTGAAGGAACATTTATCATCATGAATCTGCTAAGTAAAATCTAGATATGAATTAAACTACTTCATGTTATGTATGCGTCAGTTATTTCACATTGTCAAGAAAGCTGCTATGTATTAGAGCCAAGATACCCCTTCAAAAATTAAGAAACTAATTGTGGATTCTAAACTGGCCTCTAATATTTGTGTTTCCTGGAATAAATAAACTGCGTAATCCCACTGAATTTGACTGGGAAGTGTAAATATGAGACATTATGTCCATAGTTAATTATATGGCAAAAAGGAGATTAACCTGAGTGGGCCTGAGCTAATGAAGTGAGGCCTTTCTAAATGGAATGTATTCTCGTTGTTTTAAGATGTCAGATATTTTCTCCTCTTAATGCCCTAAAAGAATGCATTAGTCATGTTGTGAACTGTCTATAAGACCATGAAGAAATGAAATACAGGTGGACCCTAGAAGCTAAAAGCAGTTCTTGGCTGACAGCTGGAAAGGAAGTAGAGAACTTTGGTCATATTACTTTAAGGAACTGAATTCTGCCAACCACCTGAATGAACTTGGAAGAGAATCCCAATTATTATTTAAGAACAGAGATTGATCAGCAACTTGATTGCAGTTATGGAAAACTGAGGAAATGATCCAGCTAAGCCGTGCCCAGACTACTAACCCATGTCAACTGTTTTGTTCTAACGCCCTACGTTTATGGCAATTTGTTGCACACCCATAGAAAATGACTGCACTAATTGACAGGCTCTGAAGCCCTAGACCATAAACCCAGCCTACATTTCCTATTGGAAATCTATCCAATAGAATTTTTTGTGATAATGGAACAGTCTTATATATGAGCTATACAGTACAGTAGTCACTAACTATACGTGGCTAGCATTTGAAATACTAAGCAAAACTGAATTTTTAACTACATTTATTTTTAATGGCCACAAATGGCTAGTGACTACTGTACTAGACAGGACGTTTAGAGTGTGATATGGTTGCATTTACCCCTTCCTTTTATATATGACGAAAATATACATTTTTCTCCAGCCACTATATAGCAAAGAAGGAGCTCCCAGTCTCAGAAATTTGGTGTGTGAAAACACACCACAGATATCAAAGACAGAGCAAGAAGGCAAAACAGCATCTTATACTCAACTGCTTACATAGCAGCTCAGCTGGTCTGCCTCCTGCTGATTTGAGCAGAGAGAATAAACAAAGGAATGCTGATAGAGTGAATAGAATAATGATAGAACGGGATATAGAAGCATTTGTATTCCCACAGTTGGGCCCACCAATGAATGTGTTTTGGGCCAACTGGAAAGGAACTGAGGCATATTATTGAAACCTTGCACAACATTAGGACTTGCCAAGCCACAATACACCAAGAACAGGAGGCTATAGGGTGCACCACCAGCAAATGCTTCATATGTCAGGAACAGCATGGTTTTACTCTGGATTGGATAATGTCATGTAATAATAACTGTTCCATGATTGAGTAACAATAATTTTTTCAGTAGGAGGCAGAGAACACAAAACATGGCAAAAGTTATCAGCAGTAACAGAGAAGTAGGCACTCATGGTAGCCTGGAGGAGATGATGTTTGGTCATTTTTGCAGTATGGACAGCGTTATATTTATTTCTGCTCTGCCATGATTATGGAAAGGTCTTGTTTTTATCTCACTCTATCATTGTCACAGAATGACTTTGCCTGATATTGGTGTTCTGTGAAATGGTTTTGTTCAGCAGGAGAACGTTATGGCCTAGCTGTTAGTGCAAGGTCAGCTCTCAGCTGACAGCTGAGGGGCTAGATTTTTTCCTCTCTCAAAGGCAATAATTGGATAAAAATAAAACCATTTGGGATTTGTACATCACTTATTTCAGACGGGTTAGTAAACTGGTAATGTGCTGATGGTACACATTTTTCACGTCTGCCTAGGCCTCTCACCCAAACTTCTGACTCATACACCCAGCTGTGCCCTTCAAATCTTCAGTTAGATGTCCCAACACACTTCAAAATCAGCGTGTACAAAGTGTTCTCAAGATCTATGCTTCCAAACTGTTTCTTTTCCTGTATTATATCTATCTCCAGCAGAGGTACCAATCTATGTCAAGCAAGAATCCCCTCTCATCCTTCACAAAAATCCCTCAACTTGTGGAACAAATCATTAGCTACGTTTAGCCGATTTTAACTCCTAAAGAATTTTGACTCTATTCTACCTTTTAAAAACTATTGAGGTATGTTCAGGAAAATTATATTTAAATGTGTAAATACCTGCATTTATAAAAGGACAACACTGTTTCTTAGCTATTTTATGTTAAGCAAAGATTTTTTAACATTTGTTTTATTCATCTAGTGAATGCCTTGGGTGGCTGTGAGCAGAGCTGACTTTATGGGAGTACAGCCTGTGCAGTAACACATTGCCCTGTGCTTAGAGGGGCCCATACTTTGTTTAATGTTCTATTGTTGCCATATTTAAATTCTTTTTTTTTTTTTTGAGGTGGAGTTTCACTCCATCACCTAGGCTGGAGTGCAGTGGCATGCTCATGGCCACCCCAGAAATGGCATGCTAGGCTCAGGGGATCCTTTCGCCTCATCCTTCCAAGTAGCTGGAACTACAGATGCATGCTACCATGCCCGGCTCCTTTTTTGATTTACTGTAGATGAGGTCTTGCTAAATTGCTCAGGTTGTTCTTGAATTCATGGTCTCAGGCAATCCCCTCACCTCGGCCTCCCATAGGGCTGGGATTACAGGCTTGAGTCACCGCGCCTGGCCTTAAAGTCTTAATAACTCTTTAACAAAGGGTTCCACACTGACATTTTGCACTCTACTCTGTATACTACATAGCTTGTTCTGGCTATGAGAAGGGGTCTCACAGGCCTCCAACTAAGGAAAATTTAGACTGGAGAAGGACTTGATCACTATGCTCTGATATCTGTTGCCACATTATCTCTGAGGCCTTGCTCTGGGTATATTGATACTGCTCCCAGCAAGTATCAAATGAGGCAGAGATAATAAGCAAGCTCTATCCTTGGGATAGAGTATACTCACAAATGTTGGCCTTGGATCACACTCCCTGACAGCCTTGACAAAGCTGTGCTAGATGCCACAGCAGATTTAGTCATTTCCACTCATCCTCCTCTTCCTTTCACAACACTCCAGATTAGTCTTACAGCATGATCTAGAAACTTTCTCATCCTTCACTGGATTCCTCCCTATTTTCTCTCACAAAAACATTTCCCCTAGGGGTAGGGAAAAAAAATCTTGTACATTTTGTGCCTTCTTGGTGTTGGCTTTGCCGAGGTTCTGGCGTAAAATGGTGAATATTAATATCATCCTCATAAGTTTGTTCTTGGCATTATAATGAGAATATTATATTAATCTATTAAAAAGGCACCAGGCATATACTTAATATACATAAATGTAGCTATTACTAATAATATATTAATAGTCATTGTAACACTTTCAGGGCTGAGATGTATATTTCTAGGACATTCTAACAAGTCATCTGCTTATTATCTTATTTTCCTCAAACTATCCTCCATTAACTTCCAGAATAATCAGTCTGAATAGCCAACTGACACATGTTACTGTTTTAGAAACTTTCAGTGATTTTTCACAGTCTTTATGTTGAATAAAATTATGTCAGGGGATTTGAATATTACTTGACATTTTGCCTGAGGAATCACTTTATAGTCTACAGCTCATGTTCCTTAGTTTGTCATAAAACGGCTCTTTGTGACTACATATCAGCCTGTTCTTGTTTTTCACCATTGCTAGATCTCACTTGAGCAACATCAAATTGCTTGCTCTACTTACCATTTTTTTTCTAGACTCCATAACTTTCACAAGATATGCCCTCTTGTGGCATACATTCTACTTCTCTTCTTAGGGCATATCTCTATTAGTGAGTCCTTTTGTTGATTATAGCTCAGTTAAGTGGTTCTCTCAAAACCATATTAATAAAATTTCCAGTATTGTATTTAGTTATTTCTTTTTTTATTTGTCTATGTGCTCATTTTAAAATGACATAAACTTCAGGCTGCATATTTGTTAAATTCATCCATGAGTCTTTGCATCTCCTTGTCTGACAGACTCCAGCATGGAGAGTGGAGGATTGGTACATCATTTATAAAGAAAAGAATAAATTAACAACTACATCAAAACTACATCAAAATTTAAGTTATTTCTGGTATAATGAATAAAAGTTTTGGAATCCCTTGCCTTTTGCTTAAATAACTGTTTTTTGTTTTGGTTTTTACATGTAGGACCAGGTCATCCACAAACAGAAAATTTGGTTTCTTTCTTTCTGATTTTTAGGTCCTTTATTTCTTTTTCTTGCCTAATTGCTCTGCCTATCCCTTGTAGAACCATGTTATAGAAGTGTGAGGATAGATATTTTTGCCTTGTTCCTGAACTTAGAGGAAAAGTTTTCAAGTTTTCACCATTGAGGATGATGCTTGCTGTGGATTTGTCATACATAGCCTTTATTATGTTGAAGTGCATTTCTTCTAAACTTAGCTTGTTGAGTTTTTTAATCATGAAAAGGTATGGAATTTTGTGAAATTCTATTTCTGCATTTATTGATATGATCTTTTTTTAATCTTTCATTCTGTTATTAGACATTTATTTGCGTATGTTGAACCACTCTAAAGAGGCCTGAAAAAACTGTTTGAACTAATAATGAATTCAGTAAGGTTTCAGGACTCAAATAAACATACAAAAATCAGTTTGCATTTCAATACATTAAAAACAAATCTTCTGAAAAAAATTAAGAAAACAATCTCATTTATAATAGCATATAAAAATAATAAAATATTTGCAAATAAATTTAGCCAAGGAAGTGAAAGACTTGTACACTGATAACTACAAAACTTTGATGAAATAATTTAAAGGCACAAATAAATAGGAAAAGCTTTATTTTCTTGGATTGGAAGACAATATCAATAAAGTGTCCATACTACCCAAAGTAATCTACAGATTCAATGCTATTATTTTTTACAGAAAAAAAATGTATTCAATGGCATTTTTTTACAGAAATATAAAAAAATTCTAAAATTTATATGGACCCACAAAAGACCGACATTAGCAAAAGTATCCCTCAGAAAGAATAACAAAATTGGAGCCATCACGTTTCTGATTTCAAAATGCATTATAAATCCACAGTAGTTAAAACAGTATGGCACTGGCATGAAGACAAACATATAGGTCAACGAAACAAGAATGGAGAGCTCAGAAATAAATTCACACATGTATGGTCAACTGACTTTTGACATGAGTTAAAGTGTTTTCTATTGTTCTTATATTCATCTATATGACTTTGCATTCATAGACAATCTCCTCAACAAATGTTATTAGGAAAAGTAGATATCCACATGGAAACAAAATTTGACTCATATTTTACACCATACACAAAACCAACTCAAAATGCAGTAAGACCTGAAATTGTAACATTTTAAAAGAGAACATATGAGAAGGACTCAATTGTTTTCCTTGGCAATGATTTTCTGCATATAACACCAAAAACACAAACAACAGAAGCAGAAATAGACAAATGGAATTTCACTTAACTTAAGAAGTTTCTGCAGGCAAAGGAAGCAAGCAATAAAGTAAAAAAGCAGCCTAAACAACAGGAGAGGTTTTAACCCACCGTATAGCTGATAGAAAGTTCAATCCCAAAATACAGAATAAATTTCTCTAGCTTTTGTTCAATTTTACAGTAAAATAGAACAAAACAAAATTGATTAAAAGAAAATGAGGGCATGGTGGCTCAAGCCTATAGCAGCACTTTGGAGACCGAAGTGAGGGGATAGCCTGAGCCCACAGGTTTGAGAACAGCCTGGGCAACTTGGTGAGACCTCATCTCTACAATAAATCAAAAAATTTAGCTGGGCATGGTAACATGCACTTGTAGTTCTGGCTACTTGGAAGACTGAAGCGGAAGGATTGCCTGAGCCCAGCAGGTCGATGCTGGGGTGGCAATGAGTGTGCCACTGCACTCCACAGCCTGGGCAATGGAGTGAGAGTCCAAATTAAAAAAAAAAAAGATAATGAAAGACTCCAAAAAATGAAAAGTGATGTGATTACTATGTTAATAAATCAGATATATGTATAGGATTATGATTTGCAAATAAAAATATTAGATATTATCAATATCTTAAAATGTTATTAATATAATATTAGTAAAATAAAAATCTTAAAAATTTAGTATAAATAGTGGAAAGAGGACCCAAAATAAAAATGCAGACTAAAAAAAATGGTGAAGGAAGGTGAAATGAGTGGCCAGCAAATGTATAAAAAGATGTACAACATCACCAATTATTTGGAAAATACAAATCAAAGCTATAAGAAATACTACCTCATATCTGCTGTAATGACCAATAAAAAAAAGATAATGAGGATGTAGAGAAATTGTAACTCTTGTGCACTGTTAGTGGAAATGTAAAATGGTGCAGCAACTATAGAAAACAGTGTGGAATTTCCTAAAAAATATAAGACGGGACTCCCTAAAATGCCAGTATTATTTTTGGAGGGTGACTCCCTTGTAATATGCTTTCCCCACTAGGTAAGTGTTCCAGAAACCCATCAGCATCAGTGATGTGAGAGGCTGCATTCAGCTTCAGTGAATTTTTAAGATTCTTTCAACATGATAACCCATTTCATAATGAATGATTTAGGAGTACCCCTGCCCACACTGCGCTGAGTGTTCAGTAGTTTTTGACCCAAAACAGCATGACTTTCACGCTCCACACTCCCTATTTACCTGATCTTCCCCATGTATGAGATTTTTTTTTCTTTTGTTTTCCCAGATCAAAACATTCCTCAAAGAGAAATGTTTTGCCAATGTGGAAGAGAAACAAGAAACAGCAGAAGCACTAAAAGGCAGTGCAATTGATGAGTTCAAAAACTGTTCTGAGCAGTGGAAAAAGTGTCTTGACAGGTGTATTGCATCAAATGGAGGGTACTTTCAAGGTGACAAGTTTAAACATTTAAGAATAAATACACAATTTTTGATAAATAAATTCTGGTTTGGGAGGGCCCTCCTTGTATATGCAATGATTTTTATTATTCAGCCTTAAAAAAGAAAATCCTGCCAAGTATGAAAACATGAATGAACTTGGAGGACATTATACAAAGTGAGATACGCCAGTTACAGTAGGATGAATATCGCATTCCCTTTCTGTATATGAGGTATCTGTAATAGCCAAACTCACAGAAGCACAGAATACAATAGTGGTTGCCAGGTACTATATAGTGAAAATGTGAAGTTGCTCAATGAGTATAAGGTTATATTTATATATAAGCTCTAGAGATCTTATCTACAGCATGTGACATTGTGCACTTTAAAACTTGTCAAGAGAGTAAATATATTGTTTTTTTCCTTTTTTTACACAAAAAGGGAATGCAGGAAAGTTTGGGAGGTGTGGACAGTTTATTATCTTGATTGGGATAATGAGTTCATGGATGTTTGCCTGTGTTCAAGCTTATCGCACTGTACATATTAAATGTGTGATTTGTATAATCAATTATACCTCAATAAAACTGATAAGGATGGCCATCATTAATAAATAAAAAGACAATATAGGCAGTAGAGCCTGGTACAAGTGCAGAGAAAAGGGGGCACTTTACACTGGTGGTGGGGGTGCAAGCTAGTTCAACCTCTTAAGATAGTGTGGCGATAGTTAAGGGAACTAGAAATTGACCTTCCATATGATCCAGCAACCTCCAACCTCCTGAAGGAACACAAATCATTCTACAGAAATATGCCTGCACATGCGTGTTCATTGCCTCACTGTTCAAAATAGCAAAAACATGGAACCAACCATACTGCCCATTGAAAGTAGAATGGATAAAGAAAATGTGGTTACATATACGTGATAGAAAACTAGGTAGTCATAAAGAAAGACAAAATCATGGACTTCTCAGCAAATTGGGAGGAATTAGAGACAATCGTTCTTAGCAATCTATCACAGAAACAAGGAACTGAATACCAGCTGTTCTTACTCATAAGTGGGAACTGAACATTACTCATAATAGCATAAGGAATGAATCAGCAGTTGCAGGACACTGCCAGGGGAGGAAAGAAGGATGGGGGCACATAAAAAATATAAAGGGTACCTGACCCTTAACCAGGTGAAGTGAGGACCAGTTGAAGGCCCAAACCTCACCTGCACATAGATTATTTATGTACTTAATCCTGATTTGCATACCCACATCTTTTTTTTAAATTGTGGGTTACAATTAAGGTTTAGGTATACAAATATTCATTGTGCAGTAACCCTTGTTGATGAAGTATGCACTCCCCCTCCCCAGGCAGATATTGACTACCGTTAATCCCACCTCCCTGCCCCTCCCTGCCCCCACACGTAGTTTCCCGCCACCGTCAATCCTTTTCATATAGTATTGCAGTAGTTGTTCAAGGTCTGCTTATGAGTGAGAACATATCATACTCAGATCTTTGTTTCTGTGAAAGATCACTCAGTATTATAAACTCTAATTCCATCCAGGTTGCTGTGATATTCATGATTTTGTTCTTCTTTATGGCTGCGTAATATTCCATTGTGTATATATGAATCACATTTTTAAAATCCAGTTCTCTTTTTATGGATGGGACGTTTGGTTCCATGATCTTGCTATTGTGAACAATGCTGTGATAAGCATATATGGGCAAGTATCATTTTTATAGAGTGATTTGAGTTCTTCTGGGTATATTCCTAGCAGGAGGATTGTGAGGTCATATGAAAGGTCGATCTTTAGAACTTTCAGGAATTGCCACACTGATTTCCACTGAGGTTTTACTTGTTTACACTCCCACCAACAGTGTAGAATTGATCCTTTTTGCCACATCCTCTCCAGCATCTGTTATTTTTTGAGTTATTGATGATGGCCATTCTGACTGGAGTTAGGTGGTATCTCAATGTAGTTTTAATTTGCATCTCCTTGATGACTAGTGAGCCTGAACATTTTTTCATGTATCTTTTGGCTGCTCATATGTCTTCTTTTGAGAGGTATCTATTCATAGCTTTGGTCCACTTTGAAATGGGACTGTATGTTTTTGTTTTTGTTTTTGTTTTCTTTTCAGCATGTTTGAGTTCCTTGTAGATCCTTGATGTTAAGCCTTTGTCAGACATGGAGTTGGCAAATATTCCCAGTCTGTGGGCTGTCTCCCTGCTCTCTTGATGGTTTCTTTGGTTTTGCAGAAGCTTATCAGTTTAATGAGGTCCCACTTCTCTGTCTTATCTCTTATGGCCTGTGCATTTGGGTTTTGCTCAGAAATTGGTTGCCATTTCCAACTTCCATAAGGGTGTCACCTGCATTTTTCTAAGGCTTTTATGGTTTGAGGTTTTAGTTTTCTGATCCATTTAGAGTTAATTTTTTGTGTATGGGGATAGATAGGGGTCCTGTTTGAATCTTCTGCATGTGGTCAGTCAATTTTCCAGCACCATTTACTGAATAGGTTCTCATCTCCCCAGTGGGTGGTGGAGACTTTGTTGAAGATAAATTGGTTGAGAAATTGAGGTTTTGCTTGTGAAATCTCAATTCTATTTCATTGGTCAATATGCCTGTATCTGTCCCGCACCAGGTTGTTTTGATTATTGTAGCTTTATAGTAAAGTTTAAAGTCTGGGGGCAATACCTCCCGCTTTTTTTTTTTTTTCCTGAGGATTGTTCTGGCTGTTCTTGGTTGTTTATGTTTCCATATGAATTCCTGTATTGTTTTTTCTAGATCTGAGAAGAAAGTTGCTGGTAATTTGATGGGTACTGCATTAAATCGATAGATTGCCTTAGGTAAGATGGATATCTTAACAATGTTGATTCTTTCAATCCATGAGCATGGGATATTTTTCCAGTTGTTTGTGTCATCCTTGATTTCTTTGTTCTTTTCATTGTAAAGGTCTTTCATGTCTCTGGTTAGAAAGATGCCAAGGTATTTCATTTTTTTGTGGCTATTGTGAATGGGATTGTGATTTTTATTTGAGTTTCTGTCTGTTTATTATTGGTGTATAGAAATCCATTGCCTTTTGCACATTTTTTATATCCTTATTTTGCCAAAGTCCTTTATCAGTGAAAGGAGGTTTTTGACAGATTCTTGGGTTTTCAAGGTATGCAATCATGTCATCTGCAAAGAGAGATAGCTTGACTTCCTCTTTTCCTATTTGGATATCCCTGATTGCCTTCTCTTTTCTGATTGCTCTAGCCAGGATTTCCAAAACTATATTGAACAGGAGGGGTGAGAGTGGGCATCCTTGGTTTGTTCCAGTTTTCAGGAGAAATAGTTCCAATTTTTGTCTGTTTAGGAGTATGCTGGCTGTGGGTTTCTCATAGATGGATTTTATTATTTTGAGGTATGTTCCAGCAATTCTTAGGTGTTCAAGGGTTTTTATCAAGAAGCGGTACTGGATTTTATCAAAAGCTTTTTCTGCATCTAATGATATAATCGTCATTGTTTTGACATCTGTTGATGTATTTAATTACATCTACCGTCTTACAAATGTTGAACCGGTCTTGCATCCCAGGGATGATGGATGATTTTTGAGATGTGTTGTTGAATCTGGTTTGCTAGGATCTTGAGAATTTTAGCATCTATGTTCATCAAAGATAGTGGCCTGTAGTTCTCTTTCTTTGTTGGATCTTTATCTGGCTTGGGTATCAATGTGATGTTAGCTTCATAAAATAATTTGGGGAGAGTTCCATCTTTCTCAATCGCCTTGAATACTTTCAGTGGGATTGATATCTGTTCCTCCTTATATGCCTTATAGAATTCTGCTGGAAAGCCATCTGGTCTAGGGCTTTTTTCTTGTAGGAAGTTTTCTTATTATGTAGTCGATTTCCTCGATTGTTATTGGTCTATTTAGGGTCTCAATTTCTTCTTGTTTTAACCTAGGCAGGCTGTGCAATGTCAGAAAGTCCTCCATTTCCTTAAGATTTTCATGTTTGTTGCCATACAAGTGTACAGAGTAGACTCCAATGAGCTTCTGTATTTCTTCAGGGTCAGATGTGATTTCATCTTTTGTGTTTCTGATTGTGTTTATTTGTGCTTTTTCTCTCTTTTTCTTTCAGTCTAGCTAGGGGACCATCGATCTTGTTTATTCTTTCAAAGAACCAGTTTTTTTTTGTTGTTGATTATTTGTATTATCTTTCTGTCTTCTATGTCCCGGATTTGGGCTTTTTTGGTGGTCTGGATTCTTCTGCTAAAGTTAGGTTTTTGGTGGTCTTGCTTTTCCAGCTTCCTTAGGTGACTTCTTAGGCTATTAATTTGTGATCCTTCCATGTTCTTCATGTGCATTTGTAGAGATATGACTTCCCCTCTTACTACATTTTTCATGGCATCCCAAAGGTTGTGGTAAGAAGTTTCTTCATATTCATTTTTTTCCAGGTATCTTTTAATCTCTGTTTTGATTTCCTTGTTGACCCAGGAGTTGCTTAGCATCATGCTGCTTAGTGCCCATGTCTCTGTGGGTTTGGGGGGGCGGGTGCCATGTTGGTGTTGATATTTATTTTTATTCCACCGTGGTCTGAGAAAGTGCATGGCAAAATTTCAATCTTTGAAATTTGTTTATGCTTGATTTTTGGCCAAGGATATGGTGGATCTTAAAGTACATTTCATGTTGTGATGAACAGACTATATATTCTGTGGTTGTTGGGTGGAGTGTTCTGTAGGTATTAATTAAGTCCATTTGGTCAAGTCACATTGAGGTTCCCAATCTCTTTGCTGATATTTTTCCTGATGATCTGTATAGGGTTGTGAGTGGGGTAGTAAAGTCCCCAGCTTGATAATGTTAGGGTAGATCTCTTTTTTGAGTTTACCTAGAAGCTGTTTTATTAGAGTTGGTGCTCTTATGTTAGGTGCATATAAGTTTAGGGTGAATATTTCTTGTTGATGGATTGAACCTTTTATCATTATATAGTGACCTTCTGTATCTTTTTAAATTTTTGATAGCTTAGAGTATTTTGTCTGAGTTTAAGATTGCAATTCCTCCTTCTGTGTTCCCTTTGCCTGAAATTTTGCTTTCCATCCTGTTACTTTCAGTCTGTATGTGTCCTTTCTAATAAGATGAGTCTCTTGGAGGCAATATAATATAAAAGGATATTTTATCCATTTTGCCATTCTATGGCTTTTCAGTGGTGCATTTAGTCCATTCACATTCAGGCTAATTATTGAAATGTGAAAGTTGATCCCTGTCATGAGGTTCTTATAGAGTTATTGTTGTTCCTGTTTGTTTGTTGTCTTTCTTTTGGTTTGGGGGTTGGTTCACGTGTGTTTTTTAACTTTTTCCTGTACCCTTGTGAAGAACATTGTTGTTCTTTCTTCCTTTTCTTCTGTGTTTAATACTTTCTTAAGTGTTTCTTGTAGAGATGATCTAGAGGCAGCATAAGTTCTTAGGGATTGGATATCTGGGAAAGATTTTAATTTTCCCTCACTGATGAAGCTTAGCTTGACTGGGTAAGTTATTCTTGATTGAAATTGTTTATCTTTGAGAACTTTGAAGATTGGGCCCCAAGCTCTCCTAGTCTGAAGGGTTTCTGTAGATAAATCTGCTGCTCTTCTAATTGGTTTTCCATGGTAGGTAGTCTGACCTTTTTCTCTTGCTACCTTTAGGATTTTTTTTTATACCTACTATGTTTTGGCAAATTATTGTGTGTCTGGGAGTTGATCTCATTTGTTTTTGCAGGGGTTTTCTGAATCCCTGTGTTTGAATTTTTCCATCACTGAAGAGATGAGGGAAGTTTTCTCAAATAATTTCATGGAATGTTTATTCCAGGGTGGTATCTGTCTCTTTTTACCTCAGGAAGTCCAATTACTCTTAGGTTCGGTCTCTTGAAGTAATTGCTCATCTCTTGAAGGTTTCGTTCTGTCTTTCTAAGCTTCTTTCCTGTGGTTTTGACAGTTTGGGTTAGTTCTATATTTTGGTCCTCCAGTTCTGAGATTCTTTCTTCTGCTTGGCTAATTCTGCTTTCCTTGCTTATCAGTTTGTTATTTATTTCATTCACAGTTTTCTTTACTGCTGTTATTTCAGTTATCAACTCCTTCCTATTTTCCTTGTCTCTCTTCAATTCATTTTAATCTCTCTATTAATGTCTTGATATCTGGGTTTGTAGTATGAGACCAGTCGTTCTGGGGTATCTTCATCGATTGCATTCCAAAGTCTGTTTTTTCAGTGTCTGACATCCCAGGAGTCTGTGAGAGACCCATATTCTTCTTTTGGTTTTTCTTCATTTGTGTAGATTTTCCTCCCTTCCCCCTTCTTTAATTCTGTTTTTCAGGGATGGAGGGGTTGCTTTTACTTCTTTTTGTTCAATCTCTTGTTCTTCCTTATGAGGATCCTCTGGCTTTGTTCACTTCTGAGGCTGGACTGTGGGTTGGGGGCTGTACTTTTTGCAGTTTTGAGATTTAATTGAGGGGGAAGCTGTGATTCAGAACCTGTCTGCAGATCCCAGTATCCACTGATGGGTGTATGGGCACCCTGGAACCCACTTCCCACTTCTTTATAATCTGTCCATGCAGTGGAGGTTTAGGTTTGCTCCCTGGAACAAAACAAGGTAAGAAAAAGGAAAATAAGTTGGGCTCAGTGGCTCAGCCTGTAATCCTGTGCCTTTGGGAGGCTGAGGTGAGTGGATTGCCTGAGCCCGCAGGTTCGAGACCCACCTGGGCAACTTGGTGAGACCTCATCTCTATAATAAATCAAAAATTACCTGGGTGTGGTAGCACGTGCCTGTAGTTCCAGCTACTCGGAAGGCTGAGGCAGAAGGATTGCCGGAGCCCAGCAGATTGAGGCTGCAGTGGCTGGGAGCAGCCACTGCACTACAGTCTGGGTGACAGAGTGAGACTCCAACTCAAAAAAAAAAAGAAAGAAAGAAAAAGGAAAATAATGGAAGAAGGGGCGGGTCAAGAGGAAGTTGGAGAGAGAGAAGAGTAAGAGGGCAAACAGACAGACATACCAACTAATGAATAAAAAGAAACACAAAGCCAGAAAAAAGTAAAAAGCAAACAAACAAAATTCCCTAAAGCATACTGGTAATCACACAAAAACAGATCGATTAAATGATTCCTTTTGATGTATTCTCCTCCTACACAAATAGGGAGTCTAAATTATAAAGCAAACAAAAGTGAACAAAACACAGTCAAAACAATAAGATAAAAAATCAAAACAAGAAACCAGACTAGCTGAGGTCTCTCCTGAATGTCTAAAGTCCCTTCAGCTCTTATATCTAGCCCCAACCCTCTGCTCTCATTGCAGGCAGATTGAGTTACCCATAGCTTAGGTCAGTTCCCCTGGCTTGCTGCCTGACAAGTCTGCCACCCAGACCTGAGTTGTCTGTGTCTGATTCACCATAGGGGAAGGGCTTCTGTCTCCTGGTTTGGCAAGATTACCTTAGGTAACAAGGTGGCGACTGAGAGGAGCTAGGCTGGGCAATGCAAATATCTGCTTGGAAAATGACTGTGGTGAGTGGCTCCTCACCAGGCATGGACTCCTCTTGATTTTCCCCAATCCTCTCTCTCCACTCGGCTGGGACCCAGTTGATCCACTATGACATGTAATGACGGTGTGTGTCTGGCATCAGGCACTGGGAACCTGTGAGATAGCCAGATGCTGCAATGTGGCATCCCCGTGGGCAGTGTGGGGTGGGGGATGAGCTGGGAATTCCGTTGGACTGGAGCTGAGAGCCACAGTGGCTGCAGCAGCTCAGCACCTGGTAGCAACCGCAGCAGTCATCCCTTGTGGAGGAAGTAGCGATGGTGGTGGCAGTTTGCTGCGTGGTGGCGGGGACACATGGAACTGCCTCCAGCAGCCACCCTTTGTGGAGATCTCACAGTCTGACTTGTCCTGTCACCATCTTGCTAAGTCACCCACATTTTAAAAATACAATAAAGTATTTAAAAATAGCTCTCTTAAGTAGGATGACTCTTCGTTTTATGTGTATCTAATTTTATGTAAATACAAACGTCAAATATCTTAGTGAATAGGGGTATGAACTGTCATAAAATTGTTCTTTGAAATAAAAACAGTCAGAACATATCTTAAGAAAAATCCTACTTTTCCAATGAATATGATTTCTAAGCAATCTCATGGCTGGAATCTTTGGGAAATTTCAAAATTATCTTTTTATTGTTGATTTAATTCACTTTGTATGTATTTCTGTATTCAAGTTTAATTTTATTTGCATGAACTTGAACATGCAACAGAGTTCTACTAGAATGATCCTCATTTTATGAGCATTTTTTCTAATAATGTAGATAATATAAACATCGTTTATAACTGCTGTCCAAAATTCACAGAATAAAATATGTCTATTTTTGTTTGTTTGTTTGTTTGGGTTTTTTTTGAGTTGGAGTCTCACTCTGTCTCCCAGACTGGAGTGCAGTGGCCGCTCCCAGCCACCGCAGCCTTGACCTGCTGGGCTCCGGCGATCCTTCCTCCTCAGCCTTCCAAGTAGCCGGAATTACAGGCATGTGCTACCACACCCAGCTGATTTTTTGATTTATTGTAGAGATGAGGTCTCACTGCCCAGGTGGGTCTCAAACCCATGGGCTCAGGCAATCCACTCACCTCAGCCTCCCAAACGCGCGGGATTACAGGCTGAGCCACCGAACCCGGCTTAAAATATGTCTATTAAAGAACACTATTTCTCAGAAGGAGGATAAGTTGGACCACATTAGTTTCTTTTGATCTTAATAGAAGTTACTGATAACCAAATGTAATCACTTGCAATTCACATTTATTTCATAGCTATCATTTTCATAGAAACATATCTAGGAAGAGTTTCCAAATGACAAATACAGCTAACCTTGGAATCTGATAAAATAGAATATATAGTCTGTGATCTTTAATTTTTTCCCAGAAAATTTGAAGATTTTTATCTCTAATTTATATTATTTAATAAAATATCACCCAAGTAAAGGAAATGCTAGTCTATAAACTATAAAGTTCAAGACGTAGGTAACACCAGGAACAATGATTATAAATTGATATTATGAGAATATACTTTATTTTCTAAGTATTTAGCATTGCAATGCTCTATCTTCACTGTATAATTACTTGATTTCCCATGAGTGATGTATTTGCACAACTGCATTGGCATACATATTGTATTCAGTTCCTTTTCTGATTAAAAGCATTTAATTTGGAAGGTGATTGAAGGGAGAGATTGTCAGTTCAGACCACATATTAGAAAGAACATAATTCAATCCAAAGGATCGAAATTTTATCTTATATATGTTATCTCAATAGCAACTGAGTAAATTACCTATAATTCTACTAAAATCATTTTTGAGACTAGCCTTTTATTATTTGAGTGCAATACAAACGTGAAATGTAGTCATGATCCATTTCTCATCTTTGCTTGTATGAGAAACAAAAATATTTTTGCTGAATGAATCGGTCTGTGTATACCTTATATATTCCCTCAGCCCAAAATAACCTTGAGTTTTAAGACTGAGTGCCTGTTCTGAACTGTCTCATGCTATGCCATAATTACATCATTTATAAAAACCAGACTTATTATATTATTCCTAAAATCTACATTATATTCTGTAAGCAAAATACTGCTGTTGCAAAATGATGGGTTTTTTGAGTGACTACGAAGCCCCATTTGGGGGAAATAATCTTTGCACATTATGATGAACAAGAATCTAGCTGAAAATAAATAAACAACAAACCTCTAATCTTCTCTCATAGAACAACAAGGAAATAATAAAGGAAAATCCCTTTTACTACTATTACATAATTCAAGATGTATGACTAACATACCAATGTACATTTAAATCCCCAAATAATGCTAATATTCTAGGGTTTTTGTGGTTTTTAAATAAAATATGTGATATATAAATATATATAGCATTGAATTCCATTTTTATTTTAGAGTTTTAGGGTACATGTGAGGATTTACTACATCTGCATGCAGATGAGGTTTGGACTTCAAGTGTGATAACTTTACTCCTGATAGTGGATCTGGTACTCAGTTTCTGTGTGCCCCTTATTCCTTCTCCCTCCCTAGATTCTTTAGGCATTGTGTTCTAAGCTGCAAGATAAGTAGGATTTGTACATTAAAAGAATTATTTTAAAATTAGAAGTGGTTCATTTTTGCATGTCAGAAACTCGTTTTAGCAGATATAATTTCATTGAATTATTTCTGGAAAAAATTTATATATATAAAACTTTTATAGTCTACATGCTAGAAGGTACCAAAAAAATTATTCCCAGCATCATTTAGCCTTGTCAGAAACCTTGGAGTATATAAACTTGAACATCCATAAAAAGGAATGTGCTGTGATGACTTATAGTCATAACATCATATTTTAAAATTATAACATCATATAGAATTTTCCCCTTTATTCAAGATTGTTATTGTCAACAAATGAAACACCATAAAAAATTGTTGTACATGGGATCTTACTTGATATTAGATTTAAATGTTGGGTGTTAATATAATTGCCCAACAGTGGACTGGATAAAGAAAATGTGGTACATATATACCAGGGAGTACTATGCATACATAAAAAAGAACAAAATCATATCATTTGCAACAATATAGATTCAGCTGAAGACCATCATTCTAAGTGAATTATCACAGAAACAGGAAACTGAATATCGCATATTCTCTCTCATAAGTGAGAACTAAACACTTGTACACATGGGCACAAGGATGGGAACAACAGACACTGAGGACTACCAAAGTAGGGAGAGAAAATAAAGACTGAAAAACCATCCATTGTTGGTACCATGCTCACCATCAGGGTGGAGGTGAGTGAAGGGGGGCAGTAGGCAGGGTTGTGAGAAGCCCAAACCTCATCATTTCACAATATACTTATGTAACACATTTTCATACATGCCTTTTGAATCTAAAATAAAATAAAATGTAAAAATAAAATTATGAGCTGTTTTAGCATCCTAATGGTCTGCGTTAAAATGCAAAACTTTTTTTATTTTCAAAACCTGTTTTAGATAACACTACTGTTATAAACAATCATTGATCACATATATGAGTCTACAGAAAATGTTGTAAATGTTATTTTATACTTGAAAATTTAAGTATTAAAAGCATTATATGTATATTTTTATGTTATAAAAATAAAATTATTGCCATCACACAATGGATAGATTGAATAGATTTTTTTTTTTGAATTTTTTTCAACATATGTTGTATCCAAAATTCAATTAGCAATGCAAAATGTCTATAACTGGAAATAAACTAAGGGAAAATACTCAATAATATATAAGCAAAAAAAATCAAAATGCACTCTAAGCTGCAAATAAATTTCACTCAAATAATTAACAAGTATAAACTTTAAGATTTCTAATTTGGTGAGTTATATTTTTTAAAAATTTATTCCAACTATCCCAAGACTCTGAAATGTATACAAAGATTAGAGATTTTAAAGAAGGACCACTTTGAGAGTCTGTCATTCTATAATAAGTGCTTGACGTAGCCTACAGCTTAGGTAAATATCAAACAGTATGATTATGAACTTTCACTTAACCCATGATTAGATATCTTGTAAGCATAAAATAAGCAAGTGCATACACACACACACACACACACACAGACACACACACACACACACACACACACACACAGCAGCAGCAGCAAGGGTATGTGAGCGAGCTAGGCTGATATTGCTCTAGCAAATAAAACTTTTTTGATAACAACCTAAAAAATTTGTAGACATATTTAAAAATGTATCTCTCAAGATTTAATCTAGAGGTATAAAGAAACAGAGATGTGCTACAAGACTTGAGGTGCATTTCTCATAGGGTTAACTGTCAATTTAGAAAGAGATAGCTGAAAGGGTAAGAATCAGAGGAGAGAAATTTATAGTCCTCTGGGATTAAAAAAGTTGAGAATCCTGGCCTGCCAAAATATATGTTGATGAATTGGTAATCTTTCTAACCAGACTCTGAGTCTGGACACCAACAGACAAAGCTACAGCTTCAGGGTTAGTCAAAATCAGACATGCCATACAGAAAGTCAGTCCATCTTTGGATAATTTCAATCTTTATATGTGGATTAAGGTGGTCCAGTTCTTTCAGAATCAGAATGAAAACAAAAGTTTCTCTTGAAAGAGATAACACCACTTGATGCCTCTATTTATTTATAAAATTTGACATGCAGTATGAAAAAAAAAAAAGATTATCATGTAAAGTTAAGAGAAATAACAGAGAATAGAAATAGATTCATAGGGAATCCAAACAACGAAGTTTCCCAATATAGATTTTAAAATGTCAGTTCAGAAATATAAAAGACAGAATTATAATCTTGGCCATGGAATGAAAATAAACCAATTTGAAGGTGGAACTACAGCTTAATGTATGGATCTAATAGCCAACTAATCACAGCTGAATAAAATTGTTAAACTGGTAAATAAGTGGAAGAACATAATTAGACTAACATACAGAGATATAGACAAAAATGAGATAAAAACATGAAAGCAAGAGGAAGAGGTCTAGAGGATACACTGCAATCATCTCAAAAAGGATGGTTGTACCAGATCAAGAGGAAAGAAAGTGGGAGAAGTAGTTTTTGAAGACAGATCTTATACCTTTTCAAAACTGATATAACAAATCAAACAACATAGATATATATGATTGTTTGAAACTGAAAAGCTGCTATCTTAAAATTAATAATCATTAAACACTCTCTAGAGATTTTGATTATATTCTCTCATGATGCAAATGTAATGGAAGACACAAGTATTTTGTATGAGGTGATGTGTTTGGGCTTTAGAATTAGACTACAAAATAAGCAAAGTTTGTAGGAGTCTTCTTCCATGTGTCTATTTTATATGAAAACTTAATTTGTTCAGTATCCATTTGGAAAAGAAAAATGAGGTCCTTCCTCTTCATTTTGAATTTCAAAATTATTAATATTAGTCTTGTAAGCTAAGGTGACTCTGTCTACAAATATACAACCATTAGGGATAATGAGAAGTCTAATTGAATCCTTAATATAAGGGACAGATGAAACAGTGTTGGTACTAGGTTTGTTTTTTGTTTGTTTGTTTTTTGAGTTGGACTCTTACTCTGTCACCCAGACTTGAGTGCAGTGGCCGCTCCCGGTCACTGCAACCTCAACCTGCTGGGCTCTGGTGATCCTTCCACCTCAGCCTTCCATATAGCTGGAACTACAGGCATGCGCTACCATGCCTGGCTAATTTTTTGATTTATTGTAGAGATGAGGTCTTGCCAATTGCTCAGGCAGGTCTCGAACCCACGGGCTCAGGCAATCCACTCACCTCAGCCTCCCAAGGAGCGGGATTACAGGCTGAGCCACTGAGCCTGGCTTTTTTTTTTAATTGTTGGAACAAACTTAGAAATTTAAAGCAATACAACTTGGAGAGATGACAAGATGGTGGTGGAGCCAGTTGGACAATCCAAATCCCCGTGTGAATGAGTGCATGGGAAATTTTGCATACCTATCTATAAGTGGGTGTGTAAGTGGCTGACTGAGTAAGGACTTGGGAGCAAGTGGTAAGGATTCTCCTGACAGATGTTCACAGGTAAGCCCTTCTGCTGTCTCCTATAGCTGTAGTCGCATTCACAATCTCCCCGATGCACAGCCCAGAGAAGGAAGAGGGGTCAATGGGGGTTGTTGGGCTTCAGTCCTCCCCTACCACTCTCATATGGTCAGGGGGATTCCCTCCAGTAGTGAGTTATGGGATTGTACTATCCTCAGGTACTAGTGCAGAGGAGGAGGGGTTCCCCAGCCAGGCTTATCCTGGAATAGAATCAACAAAGAATACATAGCAACTGCAAAATTCAAAACACACATACATCAACCCAAAAGTAAAAAGAAACCAAACAAATGAAGATAAAGTTTTATAGGAAGCTCATGACAAGGATAAACACAAACATTTCAATAACCAGCCCGAACACGAAAGGACTAAATACAACACTGAAAATGCACAAAATTGCAAACTGGATTTAAAAAATGACCCAATAATTTGCTACATCCAGGAAACTCATCTCACCACAAGAGATGCACCCAGACTCAAAGTTAAAGGATGGAAAACAAATTTCCAGATGCACAGGTCACAAAAGAAGGCAGGAGTCACAATCTTAATTACAAACAAAGCAATATTTAAACCTTCAAAAATTTTAAAAAGATATGGAAGGGCACTACATGATAAAAGTAAAATCCATCAATAAGAAATATCCTTCCTAAACATATATGCACCCAAAACTGGAGCCCCGGTATTTATAAAACAACTACTAAGTAAACTAAAAAAAAAGATATTGACTCTACCAATATTATAACTGGGGACTTAAACCCTACTAACAACCCTAAAAAGATCACAAAGGCAAAAAATCAACAAAGAGATCTGGAACCGCAACTTGACACTTGACCAAATGGACTTAAAAGATACCTACAGGACACTCCACCCAACAACCACAGAATATATGTTCTACTCATCACCATATGGAACATACTCCAAGACTGATCACATCCTTGACCATAAATCAAAGATAATCAAATGTAGTAAGATCAAAATACCACCTTGCACCTTCTCAGACCACAGTGTAATAAAAATAAATGTCAACACCAACAAAATTCTCCCTAAACCCACTGAGACATGGACACTAAACAGCATGGTGCTGAATGATTCCTGGGTCAACACAGAAATCAAAACAAATTTAAAAATCTGGAAAAAAATAAAAGAAAAGAAACATTTCACAAAAACTTCTGGGATGCCATGAAAACAGTTCTAAGAGAGGCATTTACATTTCTATGAACACACATCAAGAAAATGGAAAGATCACAAGTTAAGAGCCTAACAAATCACCCAAGGAGGCTGAAAAGACAAAACCACCAAAACCCTAACTTTAGCAGAAGAATCCAGATTACCAAAGTAAAAGCCCAAATTCAGGGCATAGAAGAAACAAATATCATAGAAAAAAATCAACAAAACAAAAAGCTGGTTCTTTGAAAGGATAAAAAAGATTGATGGACCCCTTGTCAGAATGACCAAGAAGAAGAGAGAAAAAGCCCAAACAAACACAATCAGAAATGCAGATCAAGTCACAATTGACAGTGAACAAACAAGCAGAGAACCAAATAAAAAGCATAATCCCATTCACAATAGCCACATACAGAAAGAGAAATACATCAGCATTTTCCTAACTGGAGAAATGAAAGAACTTTACAATGAAAACTACAAAACACTGCTCAAGGAAATCCAAGAAGACACAAACCAATGGAAAAATCATCCATGCTCATGGAAAACAAGAATCAACACTGGTTTTTTTTGTTTGTTTTTTTTTTTTTGGTTTTTTTTTTTTTGAGTTGGAGTCTCACTCTGTCGCCCAGACTGGAGTGCAGTGGCCGCTTCCGGCCACCGCAGCCTCGACCTGCTGGGCTCCGGCGATCCTTCCGCCTCAGCCTTCCAAGTAGCCGGAATTACAAGCGTGCGCTACCACGCCCGGCTGGTTTTTTGATTTATTGTAGAGATGAGGTCTCGCTGCCCAGGCGGGTCTCGAACCCACGGGCTCAGGCAATCCACTCACCTCAGCCTCCCAAAGGCGCGGGATTACAGGCTGAGCCACCGAGCCCCGCAAATCAACACTGTTAAGACTTCCATCCTATCAAAAGCATTCTACAGATTAAACTCAATACCCATTAAATTACCAACATCAATCTTCTCAAAACATAAATTAATTTAAAAACATCAAGGACCATGAATAGCCAAAACAATACTTGATAAAAGAAACAAAGCAGGAGGCGTCATACTAACAGACTTTAAACTTCACTATAAGCCGACAATAATCAAAACAACCTTGTATTGGCACAAGAACAGGCATATAGACCAATAGAACAGGATAGAGATTTCAGAAGTAAAATATCAATTTCTCAACCAACTCATCTGTGACAAACCCTCCACCATCACTGGACAGAGAAGAACCTATTCAGTAAATGGTTCTGGGAAAACTGGCTGACCACATGCTGAAGACCAAAACAGGACCCCTACCTACCACCATACTCAAAAATCAACTCTAAATGGATCAAAGTCCTAAATATAAAACCTCAAACAATAAGACTCTTAGAAAACACAGGAGATACCCTTATGAAAATCTGAGCAGGCAATCAATTCCTGATGAAAACCTCAGATGTCCATGATACAAGAGATAAAATAGTCAAGTGGGACCTCATTAAACTAAAAAGCTTCTGCAAAGCAAGAGAGTGGGGAGACAGCCCACAATGGGAAAAAAATATTTTCCAACTGTATATCTGGCAAAAGTTCAAAAAAAACTCAAATGTGCTGAAAGGAAAAAAAAACAAACAGCCTCATTAAAAAGAGAGTAAAATACATGAATAGACACTTCTCAAAAGAAGATATATGGGTAGCCAACAGACACTTGAAAAAAATTCTCACCTTCACTAACCATCAGAGAAATACAAATCAAAACCACATTGAGATACCACCTAACTCCAGTAAGAATGACTATAAAAACAAAAAACAACAGATGGTTGTAAGAATGCAGCAAAAAGAGAATGCTTCTACATTGCTGGTGAGAATTCAATCTAGTTCAACGTCTATGGAAAATAGTGCAGCAATTTTTAAAAGAAATAGGAATTTACCCTGCTTATGATCCAGTAATCTCCCTACTGGCAATATATCCAGAGGAACTCAAATCATTCTACCAAAAAAAGAACCCTGCACATGTATGTTTATTGCAGCACTAATCACAATAACAGAAACATGGAACCAATCATGCTGGTCATCAAAATTGGACTGGATAAAAAAAAAATGTGGTACATATACACAATAGAATATTATGCAACCATAAAGAATGACAAACATTTGGACTTCACAGCAACTGGATTGTATTTAGGGTCTTTAATACTCAATGATCTATTACAGAAACAAAGAACTAGATATCACACATTCTTACTCATAAATGGACCCAAGACCTTTAGTATAATACTATAAGAAAGGGATTGTCAGTAATGGGATACTGCCCGGGGTGGGGGGGCACAACATCAATAAGCATAACTGGTCTCAAACTGGGTGAATTGGGGATCAAAGTGAGACCCACACTTTACCTGTACCATGACCACTTGCATATCTAATCCTGGTCTGTACTCCAATCTTTAAAATAAATTATAATGATAATAAAAATAATAATAAAATAAAATAAATTATCATCTCAGTTTCTGTGGATTCCCATCTGCCTCAGTTTAACTGAGCCCTCCGTTTAGGGTCTTATAAGTCTGAAATCAAGGTATCAGCCTGCTGCATTCTCATCTGTCACTAGAGACAGATGCACTTCCATTTTTATTCAGGTTACTGAGAGAATGTGTCATGAAACTAAGACTTTCCAAATTTGGTTGTCATTCTTCTGGAGCACACCATGTGAGCTAAACCTTCATCTGATTTATTATACATCAGAACCAATATACAATATGCTGATATGACTTGTCATTCTATCAAAGTAAACTTTGCATTTGCACAGAATCTGCACATAAGAATATTTTTATTAGAGTGACTAACCGAAATCTCTGTTTTAATAGAATCAGAAGTGACACCTGGTATGTGTTGGTGGCAATCAATTACAGTACTTTTCAGAAATGTGTTTTAGTAGTTAGGATAAAAAATTTTTAAATGACATGCAAGAAAAATATTTCACCATTTTCTAATTATTTAAATTGCAATCTTTGAAGCTAGATTTCAAACAGCATAATCATGCTTTATGCATGGCTATTTAACATTACAAGATACACTGGAGTAGCTAATGATAAAACAAAGATGTTTTTAGCAAAGTCAGTATACATTAAGACATTTAAAATAACAAAATATTTTATTTGTGTTGTGAAAACTACTCAATACATTAACTCAATAGTTTTTCTGAGAAACCAAAAAAACACCTGAGGAGAGCCTACTGTTGAAAGCAGCCATAACTGAATTTTGCAAAATGAATCACAAAAGATAAAAAAATAAAATAATGTACAAAAAAGAGTAAGGTATAAAAAAAGGTCAGAGTTGAACTGGTTGGTAATACTTTTATCACTGGTATTCTTGACTAACCAAGAATTGTCTCAAGATAAACAAATACAAACAAACAACATGATGCCAAAGAAAACAAACTCCAGGTCAAGGCTAAAACTTTTAGAAAAATTAATAGATACGGTAACATGCACATGAAAAATTCATTTGTAACAGGAAAATCTAAAAGATATGTGTGAAATAGTTATTTTTCACATATAGATAGAAGATAATTATTTTTAAACTTCTAACTACCCGAAAATTTCCTCAAGAGAATAAGATAGAATCCTATACTTAAGTAATGTCAAATTATTCAGTATAAATATTTTAATACATAGCTTTGATTTTTGAAATTTAATACCCTTAGGATGTTAGGTATTTCTTAATCTTAATTGTGACTTAGATTTATATTAGGCTGATTACACATAGAAATTTTATGGGTCATAATTTCCAAAGAAAAAAATACATGGTTGCTCTTTTAAATCTATATTTGCATTAAAACGTTAAAAATTGCCAGTACTTTTGAAATGACATTTACTAAATGGTTCCTTAATCTGATCAAAGTAATTATCAATAATAATTATTCTTTAACTGTGGAGGAGCTGTCATAATTCATATGTAGGTCAGCATAGGCATAATATTATTTTCTTAACCACCCCAATTCTCTGAGTAAAAGAGGCTAAGCAATGTCATAATGGTAAGTTTTAGGACTAAAAAAGTGTTCGTAAACACATGAGAAATTGAAATTGTCAGTAAGTTTCAAGGAACATTCTGGCATGTGCAATGGTCCTAGATGGGGTTTGAAGTCCAGCTTAAATATATTTGGGAGACGCCATAGTATACGAACTTTTGAGTGTGTATTAGAAATGATAATAGCCTACAAATGCACTTAAGTAAAGATATCTAGATTTTTAAATGTCTCTATTGATGATCCATGGTTAATTGGGAGTGTATAAAGATTTAAAGTTGGTCATAAAATGGTATGAAAAAATTTTAAATCAATAACCTGCATTTAGCCAGGCTCGGTGGCTCAGCCTGTAATCCCGCGCCTTTGGGAGGCTGAGGTGAGTGGACTGCCTGAGCCCGCGGGTTCGAGACCCGCCTGGGCAGCGAGACCTCATCTCTACAATAAATCAAAAATCAGCCGGGCATGGTGGCGCATGCCTATAATTCCAGCTACTTGGAAGGCTGAGGCGGAAGGATCGCCGGAGCCCAGCAGGTCAAGGCTGCGGCGGCCGGGAGCGGCCGCTGCACTCCAGTCTGGGCGACAGAGTGAGACTCCAACTCAAAAAAAAAAAAAAAAAATAATAATAATAATAATAAATAACCTGCATTGTACCCTTGATTTTACACTTCTTGACTTTCTTGTTTATTTCTCATTGTAAAAAAGAGAAACTTTACTTACAATCCACTTCTACCTCAATTTGAATGACGAGAACAATTATCACCTTATAATCACACTTGCACTAAAGAGATCTCAAAGGGTGTGGAAAATATACTACAATACACTTCTGATCCCCTCTCAAAAGTTAGAGTCTTGACAGTATTTGCCCTTTTTTTGTGAATCATCTTAAGATAGAAATATGAGAATAAATATATTTCTAATTCCTGCATTACAGCTTAAATAAAATTTTGACAAATTAGAATGTATAGTGACTACCTCTAAAAGATTATTTTATTTATTATTATTATTTTTGAGTTGGAGTCTCACTCTGTCGCCCAGACTGGAGTGCAGCGGCCGCTCCCGGCCACCGCAGCCTCGACCTGCTGGGCTCCGGCGATCCTTCGGCCTCAGCCTTACGAGTAGCCGGAATTACAGGCATGCACTACCACGCCCGGCTGATTTTTTTGATTTATTGTCGAGATGAGGTCTCGCTGCCCAGGCGGGTCTCGAACCCGCGGGCTCAGGCAATCCACTCACCTCAGCCTCCCAAGGCGCGGGATTACAGGCTGAGCCACTGAGCCCGGGTCTAAAAGACTATTGACAAAAAAATCATGAAGTCTGCTTTACAAAATAGCAATACTAGAAAAAATATGTGTACGCTATCATATGGCAATACGTTCTGTGGAAAGAAAATACCCAGAACAAATATAAACTAACAAACAAGAACTTCTGTTTTCACCACATGCATTACATTACTCTTTTGCTTAAAGAAGGAGATAAGAAGAAATGATGTGAAATTTTTTAAAAAAATTAATGTATGTTAAACTGCTTTCATATCCAATCTTAGTGTTGTCATGATTATTATTATATAAAAGTGAGTGTTCTGTGATAGGTGAAAATGTCCGGGAGATTTTTATTTTGAAAGATAAATAGAATTTTGGGAACAGAATGAGAAGAAAAGAGGACATGTGTGTTGAAACGGAAGCAAAAAAACTTCAAGGAATAGCAAATAGGTATGGCCTATATACACAATGGGAATTAACACCAGGATAGTGTGCTAGTTTAATACATTTTAATTGATTTGTAAATAAAAGAGCAAATACATAAAACAACTAGAATTCAATAGTTGTAAATATAAAGTTTCATTTACTGAATACTAATATAATATAACCTATCTATTTATACACTAACCAAATATTTATTGAATACCTACCATGTGTCAGAATCTGACTTACAACGTAGGCCAGGTAGGTATCCTTTCAGATTCATGGTGTACATTTAGACACATGTAATCCTTATTTTAAAAAGAAAAAAAATTATAGCTAATTCATACACTGGACTAATTAGAAAACAGCTCAGGACTGTAAGTGGATAAACATGGGTTTGTATATCAGCAGGTGGAGTCCACAGTTTCTGCCTGTAACCATTCTGCATTGCCTCCATGTTTGCCTTCCTTATCAAAAACTGATAATCCTGTGTATTTAGATTATGAAATGAATATTTTTTCATTTAATTTAAATCTTTCTTCCCTGAGATCTGTTTTATCATTTAGTGAACTCTTTTGACTTGTGCATCATTTACATTTTTTCTAGTTACAGAAGCATTTTGCTGGCTGCGATGAATCACAAGTCATTTTTTTCTGCTTTGCTCAATACCCATTTCTTGTGATAAAACACACAACCTTATTTCAATAATAATAAGAAGATTCTCTTATCTCATGTATCACTGGAGAATTCTTTAATACTCATAAACTGTTTGCATTACACATTCCAATCTGTATCTGAATATCAAGTTTTGTCATCCGTGTTTTGTGAGAAGGGCATTGTTTGCTTTAAGAATTCCATCCTCAATGATGTCTTCTGGTCTAACACTACAAGGTGTCCGGCTGATGAAATCAGAACGAAAAATATTCTGTTTGTGAGTTCCTGCAACTGCTTTCTCTGTTTGTTAGTTATGTAGGCCCAGATATGATAAGCAGAATGATAGTTTGATTCAGCTAGATTTTCTTAAGTATAATATTTCCACATATTTACTCATTATTTATAGCTCACTCAAGCAAAACTAATAAAAAACACTGGCATTGATTTTGGTGTAATAAAATAATTATGTGACATTGAATAATATAAACAAATCGTTTATAAGCAGCAATGAACTTTATACTTTATGCATACCTTTTTTAAACAGTAAAAATTGTGGCAGCATTCAAAATTCACCTAAAATATATCGCATATGGAAGTAAACAAAGAAATCATAATTATGTTGCAAGTTGGTTATACCTTATTGGTTTAAATTGATTAACAGACATTAAGACAAATTTCATTTATTAAAATTAAGAAGTTATATTTTATTTGTCTCCCCCAAAGTTATTTCATAGGCTTTGAAAAAATATCTTACTCTTCAAGAAATTAGAAAAGTGGTTGCTACATTCAAAGTGCTGTTAGATTTGGAATTCAGTTCTATTTATTTTGACAAGAAGTTTCTTTTCATTTAAAATTAATTCTGTTAACTCCATCCAGGTACATAAGATAAAAGTATATTTATAATTTGAAATTTCACATCATGAAAATATTACTTCTAAATATAAGCACTCTTCTAGATATAAAGCAACATTGAGCAGGTGAAAACTACTATCAAATGGCATTATTGAATGAAAGAATTTTCAGATGAAGGGGAAGAACACAGCTCTAAAACTCCAAATAATGTCAATCTCCATAACAGCAAATAATTTGCCTTTTGAAGTCACAAAAATACAATTAATCATATTAAACATCAAAAACGCAAATTAAGGCTTTTTTTAAAAGATGCTCCCTTGTGTGAAAAAACAGATAATAGTTGTGCATTACTTGAGTAACTAATACGTGTTCTAATTTATCTCTTGTATATTGTATGCATACAAAATTTCTTTGTTAGTTGATGGAATTCAAATGGGGACTCTTAAATATAAGAATGCTGCAATTATTAAAAAATCAATTGCTACACTGACTCAATCCGTTGAAAATCATGTTAAAACCTTAAAGTAAATAAATCTATTTTGTTTAACTTATATTAGATGAGTTTATATTACTTTAACATGGTCTGTTACACAGGTACATTGGTCTGTCTGGATGTAGGTTTATCCCCAACAAAGTCCATTAAATTCAGTCACAGCATGGTGCCTGAGCACAGGGCTTCATATTTTTGGTTGTTAGGTATTAATGCACCATAAAAATAATACTAAGCCTAAAATGTAAGTACTATGAGATTGCCTAAATAAAGATGAAATCAATCATCAAAGTAAGAAAGATAAGAGTAAAACTTCAATATTCAGAACTTATCTTTAAAATATTTGAAATTCTTTAAAGCACAGTTGTGGTGCCATTTCCACCAGTAAGACTTTTAACCAAACTGGGTCAGTTTTCCTTCTGTGCAATTGCATAATATGTGGACTCCTACCATCATAATATTTATTCACACAGTATTGTAACTGTCTGTTTAGTGTTTGCATCTTTTTGTTAGACTACAAAAATCTCAGATGGTTTTCATGTTATTCTTTAGCACAGTCAAAGCGTCAATTAACCTGTCCTTCTTTAGAGATGTTTTCCCTGACCTCCTTGATTAAGAGGTGCCAGCCTGTTACAATCACTCTGAAAGAAGCTTATATCTTTTTTGTTTGCTTGTTTAAGCACATATACTAATTATAAGTATTAAATTTTTATGTTTATGCTTTCTGTTTTCTGTCATCCTATGTAATATTCACTGCTTTATGCTCAGTAACTAGCACAACACTGGGCAGTCAGTGCTCAACAAGTATTTGTGTCATCAGTCACTCACTACACATTCAATAAAGGCTAATTAAATGTATCAGTGATTTTCTAAAATTTTTTGCATTAAGGTTTTTATTTGAATGCATATGTAGTACTATAAATTACATAATTATATAATATATGTATATAACAAGCATATAAGCATATATATTTATACATTTGATGTATGTATATTTATAAATTATATAAAATTCATATAAATATATATGCACTTATATCGAACAAATCACAAGTCAATAATAAAATGACAAATAATCTAATTAAAAATAAAAATACTAAGAGACATTTCATTAAAAAGATATTCAAAAATGGCTCATAAATATATGAAAAGTTGCTTTCAAGGAAAAGAAAATTAAAAACTATAATAAGAGACTGGCTAAAAGAAAACAGATTTGTTAAACATAAAGTGATTTTCTACACTAAAAATGTGTGTAAAGATGAAGAAACTGCAATTCATGCATCACTGGTAGTAGTGTAAGAACATATTATAGTTTTTGAGCAACTGTTTAGAAATTTTTAATTAAACACAATTCTAATTTATGACTCAGTAATTCTTCCTTTCTTTTGTTTATATCTGAGATAAATGAGTGCATATTCCAATAAAAATACTTATAGGAGAATTTTCATAATGGCATTATTTAAATAGTAAAAAAGGAAACAAATTAAGCACTATTAACAGACAAATTGATTCGCAAACTGCAGTGTAGTCACATAATTGAATAAATAAAATTTTAAAAATATATTTTGCTGCTACACACAAAAATGATTGAATCTCAAAAACATTGTGTTGAATAGAAGACTCCGAACATTCAAATGAAACTAAGTATGTATAATTCTACTTTCGCAAAGTTCAAAAACAGATAAAACAAATCCATGCTTTAGAAATTTAAAAGATGACTACCTCTGTGATGGGAATGAGGTTTATAAATTTGGAATATTCATGAGGGACATGCATACTACTAAAAAATATTTGATATTTTGGTCTAGATGATGGTTACCATGATATGTGCACATGTAAAAAATATTTAATACATGTAGTTATAGCTTAAATAATGCACTTTATTACATGTATCTTATTCCTCCAAAACAAAAAAAGGTAAGAAAAAATCTGATGGAGTAAGACAAGATTTTCCCTGCCAGATAATGACTTGTGCTGGTAACTGAACTATAGCTATAAAAAATAGAAATAAATCAATGAAACACAAGAGTAAGTAGAGAAATAGCCCCATTCCTGGATACATATTTTGCCTGTTCAATAAGTAGCATTTCCAATCATTTAGGAAATAGAATTTTCAACTAATGGTACTGCACAACTGATTCTTCATATCAAAAAGGAGGAAGGGAAGAAGGGAAGGAAGGAAGGAAGGAAGGAAGGAAGGAAGGAAGGAAGGAAGGAAGGAAGGAAGGAGTGAGGATGAATCCCTGCCTCAGATCCTAGAAAGAAACTATTATCTAGCAGATATAGACTTAATGTAGAAAAAAACTTTATAGGTTTTAGAATAAAGTATGAAAGATTATATTTTTCATCTTAAAATCTATTTATATGGTGTTTATCATAGGGCATTGTGTACTGCTAAACACATAAAGTTTATATTGATATACTCATGCACTCTTCACAACAAACTTATGAGAAAGATACTGCTCTTTTCCTCATTTTACAAGTGAAACAATCAGGCATAGTTTGTGTATTTATTTACTACTGCTGACGAATCACAAACACAACACTAATTTATTATCTCAGTTTAACACAACACATTTATTATCTCAGTTTCTGTATGTTGGAAGTCAACACACTTTAGCTGGGCTTTCTGCTCTGGGACACACAAGACTGAAATCAGTGTGTTGTTTGGCTTTGTATTCATCTGGAGACTTTAGTAGGAACAATCTGTTTTCAGATCCTGTCAGGTTGTTGGACAATTTCCTTGAGGATGTCAGACCGAGTTGGCTGGGAACCACTTCCAGGTCCTTGTCCCAGGAACTTCTCATAGACGTTCTCATACTTCCAATCTGAAATATCTGAAATAAGGAACCCTCCACAGGCATAGGCTTAGTTGCACTTCCATACTCTTTTCCAGGAAGGATCCAATCCATTTGAAGAACTGAAGAACTCACCTGATTAGTTCAGCCCTGTGCACAAACCATTGCCTGTTGAGTAAAGTAAACTGATTGGTAACCTCTCCCATGTATAATATCTCATCATATTCACAGGTTTGGGGAACACATTGGGAAGGGATACAAAATGTGTACTTCAAGGGCAGAAATTTGGGGAAGGACATCTTAAATGTCTGCTTACCACAAAGAATTTAGACAACTTACCTAAGATTACTCAGCTAGCATAGGATAGAGTGAGGTTTCAAACCCTGTTTAACTTAGAGTTCTCAAACATTGCATTATTTTCTGTTTCATAAAGGATGCAACATGCCAAATCTATATAGCAAGGAATTCTTTATGCAAAACAAGAAACACACAAACTATAATGGAAAATAGTAATAAATTTTACTACTTTAAAGTTTTACTGTTTTAGAAAAGATGTATTAGAGTCAGAAAGAAAAACTACACTGTGGAAAATATATCTGCAACAATATTAATGAGAATATTCAAGAAAGAGAGAAGAAATATGCTCGTGTATATCTGTATATATAACTATATAATTATATGTTTATTTTTAAGAATAAAAATGACAAAAATTGTGAATTAGTATGTCACAAAAAATAAATCAAAATGGCAAGCAACCATGGTTCCTTTTCTCTCTGTGCCTGGTTTCTTTTACCTAGAATTATGTCCTCAAGTTTATACGTTGCAGTAAATGATGACTTTCTGCTTTTTTTAAATGCTGAAATATATGTACTACAGATTAAAATATAATTTGTTGATGGACACTTAAATTGATTCCCAATCTCTGCCATTTTTGTGACTAGTGCTGCAATGAACATGAAAGTGGAGACATCCTTTCAGCATGCTGATTTTCAATTCTTTGGATATATACTATGAAGTGGGACTATTGAATCAGATGGTAACTCTATTCTTAATTTTTTTGAGGAATATTTATACTGTTTTCCAAAATGACTGTACTAATTTACCAAACCACCAACAATGTATAATGGTTCTATTTTTTTCAAAACTTTGCCCACACTTGTTATCTTTCATTGGTTGATAATGGGCCATCTAACAATTGTAAAGCGCGATCTCATTATGGATTTAATTTGCATTTCTCTGATGATTAAAGATGTTGAGTGCATACATACACACGCGTGCCATTTGCATATCTTCTTTTGAGAAATTTGGATTCTTGCTCCTTTTTGAAAAGTAATGTTATTTTCTTATTGAGTAGTTCGAGTTCCTTGTATATTTTAGATCTTAGCCCCTTATATGATGTGAGATTTAAAAATATTTTCTGCCAGTCTGTGGGATGCCTCTTCATTCTTTTAATGGTTTCCTTTTCAGTACACTTTATTGCTAGAAACAATCCCCTTGGCTATTTTTCCTCTTGCTGCCTATGCCTTGAGAGTCATAACCAAGAAATCACTGCCCAAACCAAAGTCCTGAAGTTTTCCCCTATTTTCTCCTAGTAGCATTACATTATCGAGTCTTATGTATGTCTTTAATTCATTTTTAGTTGATTATTATATAATGGGTGAGATAAAGGTCCATTGTTATTCCTGTTACTCTGATATTCAAGTGATTATCTAGTTTTCTCAACATTATTTATTGAAGAGACCATCTTTCCACATTATGTGTCCTTGGCACCTTTAACAAAGTCAATTAAATGCTGTTGTGTGGGTTTACTTCTGGCCTCTGTTTTATTCCATTGATGTTTCTGTTTTTATGCAAGTACTACACATTTTGGCTATAACTTTGTAATACATTTTGAAATTCAGTAGAATAATTCCTACAACTTTGTTCTTGTTAGTTCAGGTAGCTTGGGTTCTTCCTTGGTTTCATACACATTTTAGGATTTTTTTTTTTCTCATCAGAATTTCGTTAAACATTGCATTGAATCTGTGGATTTCTTTATATGATATGGATATTTTAACCATATTCTCTCATTTCATGAATATGGGATATCTTTTCATTTATCTGTTTTTTTTCTCATTTATTTCATCATTGTTTTATAGTTTTAACTATTTGAAACCTTCATTTCCTTGGTTAAATTTATTTGTATTTTTTTTCAATGCTACTGTGAATGGAATGGATTTTTTAAAAAAACTATTTTTCCGTATGATTCATTGCTGGGTATAGAAACACCACTTATTTTAGTTAGTTTGGTTTGTATTCTGAAACTTTACTAAATTCCTTTATCAGTTCTAACAGGATTTTGGTGGAGTCTTTAGGATTGATACATATGATCAAGTCATCAGCAAACAGATAAATCCACTTCTCTTATTTGAATGATTTTTATTAATTTTTCTTGCCTAATAGATCTTGCCAGAACTTTCATTGCTGTGCCAGCAGAAAAGGTGAATGTGGGCACTCTGTTTCTTAATTTTAGAGAAAAAAAAATCTTTTAGTTTTTGACTGATGAGTATGGTAAGTGTGGGCTTGCATTATATGATCTTTATTACACCGAGGAACTCTCCTTCTGTACTCAACTTGTTGAGAATATCTTGAAAGGATGTTAAATTTTGTCAACTTTTTTTTATGTCTGTGAGATGATCACAAGTACTGTTTCACCTTTTTTTCTGGAAAAAAAAACAATGACAAACTAAATTAAGGAATTGGTTATTTTAACTGATTTACAATATTTGTCAAATAAAGGCAAACTATATCCTGATTAATAATTTTTTATTTAAAAAAATGCGTATTGAAGCCTAGCGTGGCAACCAAGAATGGCAATGCATACTAATTATATTATTTCTGAAATAATGGCCAAAATACACCTAGCCAACAGCAATTATCACCAAAAAAATTAAATTATCAGTGACTGGGAATTAATAAAATAATGCATATACCCAACTTTAGATACTTAATTTCTTAATAAATGAAGATTATTTTTCTAAAATAAAATTTGGTCCATAATCATTACTATTCTTAATAGATTTACTCTCATATAAGGAAAATACAAGTTTGCACAGCACTAAGTTAAAAATGGTCTTGAGCATTTTCTTTACCTCAAAAATCTAGATCTAAACACGTTTTTCCTGAATGAATATCTCTGAATAATTACATATCTCTGATGACCATTCTATACTTTCTCGGTGTTAATATACATGATTTTCCCTTATAAGGAATCACATATCATTAAATATGTATAAATTAGCTCAGTGTGAATTCTAACACTTCTATGATCCCTATCTCCAAAAAATATTCGATTCACATAATGAATAAATTATATACATATATATAATTGTTTTAGTAATTGCATTTGGAACAGTTTCTATAATGATTATTTTTGTAATGATTAAACAGGGACCACTAAAATGGTTGTAAGATATAGTTTTATTGAATTCCAAAATATTTTCCAGTTTATATGTGAGACCATTTGAACAAAGAGAAAAATAAATAAACTAATGCTGCTAGTAGGTATTACATTTTTAGGAAGGATAACCGTAAGAACCAGCAATGAAAATGTTTCAAGAAGATTTAGCATGTACATGGAGCTAACAAAAGACAGACAATTTATTATTTAGTCAAGCTGTATAAAACTTATTCAATCTACATGTATATACAAATAGCTTTATGTCAAAAGAGTGTTTTGAGTTTTTGTTACTCCATTATACATTTAACTACAGAATGTAAAATAAGAAAACTTAAAATAAGAAATATGAGTAACAAATTTTTATAATTTCAAAATACTTTCTATCTATTTTTAAAATGTAAAAGGGTGTCTGCAGCTTATTGTGTGTTTGGTGATGAAGATGACTTCTACTGCGAAACATATAAGGTTAAGTTCTGATAGTAGAGTGAGATTTAGGACATAAATATGTAAACTAACCTCGCAGAACTCATAGGTGATCTCCATTCAGAAGTAATTAAGCAAAATATAAAGAAGAAAAAAGTAACAGTAAAGTGAAACAAAAGCTGCATTCTTGATCAGAGGTTATAAATGAATATACATTCTCCTAGTAACTATAAATGCAAACACTAAAAAAAAGGAGAGAGTTTTTAAAAAGCAGCAGTATAACTCTGCCTGACAGAATTCTCAATCAACTTTTTAGAGCACACAGAAGAGAAAAAGTTGAAAAAGAAATTGAGTGATAGAACAGACATAATAAAACATATAGAACTTGAAAAACAGAAAAACAAAACTTTAGTGACAATTTTTTCAATAAAAAGTGGACAAAATAAAAACAATATGGTATCAGTAACACTACAAAGATAATACCTGAGATTTTGCCAGATAAAACATAAAACAAGATGAACCATATATTTTATAACAACATTTAAATATTGCATTTAAACATTTAAACATAGCATTACCAAAAGTTTTGGACACTAGTTTCAATTTTAAAGATCATCAAAAAATATTATTTAAATGTATTTAAAATATACATGCAAATGTAAAAAGATTATATATATATTATATTATGTATGATATAATATAATATATATAATTATATATTATGTAGCAGTCAATGACCACTAGTGCAATTTCCAGGAAAGAGTTAATAGAGAATTTATGAAATAAATTATGATTTTGTATGCATATATTTTATACATATGAGGAAAATACTTAACTAGTGTAATTAATTTAAACTGAGAGCTGCAATCATATTGGAATTCTTCAGGAAAAAAGTATATGCTCATAAGTATGGTTTCTGGGGCAAGATTCCCTGTATATAATTCTAGCCCTATTCCCTTATTAAATGTTTGGTTTTGTACATATGGCTTAAACATTATACACCCTAATTTCCTCATTTATAGAAAAAGTTTATTAGTAGTGTATTTCTTGTTTTTCAACAGGAATATATATTCAAAATTTAACTTTTTTCAGGATTTGTATAATGTATATAAATGTAACAAAATTAATTTTTAAAAATATGTATTTGATGGAATTAGGCAATACTCAACTTATGTGCTCTATAGTTTTAATAAGTCACAGCTAAGAGAAACAATAGAAGCAATTTGTTAAAAAAGTAAAGAAAAGAAACAAAATAGAGGGTAAGAATGATTCAAATAAGAAAAAAAGCAGCAAAAATACACATACTAAAGATGCAGGGATAACCCTCATGTGCAAAATATTAAGTCATTTGTAATAAAAGATGTAGAAACTATGTAGATTTCTCTTTATAATTTGAGAGAAGTCAAGGCATCCAGCTATTGTAAAAGCAAACAGAATCAGCAATTTTTTAAAGATATCATTTGCTTTTGTGGCATCAGTTGAGTAGAAACAGTATGGTTGTGTACACCAGATAGACTAGAAGAAATTACTCTTTCTCTGAAGGAAACTTGAAATATGACTGACCCAGGAAAATTTACCCAGTAAAACATGAGCACAAACAGGAAGTGTTACAGCACAGTTAGAAAGATATAAAAGAAAAAGAAGAAAACAGAAAATTATACTTTCTTGAAAAACACTCACCAAAAAAAAATTATCAGAAAGAAAATATGATTAATAAAAATTATGATAAATATAATTTATCAAAATAAATATGTATTTAAAGATCACAAAATAGAATGACAAGAATGGCAAGAGACAGTAAAAAACAAAAAAAATTGCATTGAAAGAAATAAGGTAGTAAATACAGTGAAGATAAATACATCAAAAGAAATGAGAGGAAAAAAATTTTGCTCTGTAAATAAAAGGAAGAGGCACAAAAAATAAAAATAGAAGAAAGAAAGAGAATGAAAAAACTAAAGAAACAAAGGAAAGAAAAAGAAGGAAGGAAGGAGTAAAAAAATACAAAAAATAGAGAAAGGTCAAAGGAAGAAAAAGGAATAAATAAATGTTTTTATGTCTGCTGATACAGCATCCATTCTGAAGTCCATGGAACAAGGTGTCATTTTACTTTCAAGTCTTATTATTTAAGAAGAATTTTTGATAACATTATAGTTCCCAAAGAGAGCAATGGATGGATCATGGAAAAATAAATTGAAAACCTTCTTTAAAGGATTCAGCATTCTATATGCCATTAAGAACATTTGTGATTCATGAGGGAGGGAGGAGTTCAAAATGTCAACATTAACAGAAGATTGGAAGAAGCTGATTTTAACACCATAAATGACTTTAAGGGGTTCAAGACTTCAGTTGAGGAAGTCATTGCAGATGTGGTAGAAATAATAGCACTAGAAATTAGATGTTGAACTCAAAGATGTGACTGAATTGTTGCAATTCCATGATATAAATTGAATGGATAAGGGTTAGGGTTAGGGTTAGGGTTAGGGTTAGGGTTAGGCGTTGGGGCTGGGGCTGGGGTAAGGGTTGCGGTTAGGGTTAGGAGTTGCTTCCATAAACAAAGAAAGAAAGTGGTCTCAAGATGGAATATACTTCGAGTGAAGATGCTGTGAACATTTACTTGAAAAGAAAGGATTTAGTATAGTATATAAACTTAACTGATAAAGCAGCAGCAGGATTTGAGAGAACTGACTCAAATCTGGATCTATTTTACGGATAGCAAATGTTATCAAACAGCATCACATGCTACAAATAAATCTATTATGAAAGGTAGAGTCGATTGATGCAGCAAACTTCCTTGTTGTCTGATTTTCAGAAATTTTCACAGCTACCCAACACCAACCTTCAGCAAACACTGCCTGTTCAGTTGGCAGTCATCAAAATCAAGACCTTCCACCTGCTAAAAGATTATAATGTACTGAAGGCTCAGACAGTCATTAGCATCCTTAAGCAATAAGATTTTTATTTTAGCAATAAAATTTAATTTTAATTTAAAGGATATATTTTATTTTTTGCATACAATGCTATAACACTTAATGGACTACTGTATAGTATAAACATAATTTTTATATGCACCTGAAAACCAGAAATCTTGTGTGACTCTCCATCTTGCAATATTTGCTTTGTTGTGGTGATCTGGAACCAAACCAGCAATATTTCTGAGGTATAGCTATATTTAACTCTAGAAATAAGACTAAATCAAGGATGAAATTTAAAATTATCAAGAATAAATATGTTAATGTCTTCATATTGTAGACATAGAACAAGTAATAAAATTTAAAAGAAGAAAAATAATACTTTGATTACCTATGAGAATTTAGACAAAAAGAATGTTTTTTAAGCTAACAAAGCACTGATAAAAATAATAGCACAAATTAGAATTTTAGAAGGTAAATTAAAACTAGAAATAAATATACACTGATTTAATAATTGGTCATTTGGAGAACAAATAGATAATTGGCTTAAGAAGGAGAGGACTAAGTGGATCATTAGGAAAGACTTTTTACAAAGCCGTAAAAAAGATAAAAAACAATATGATGATAAATATGACAATGTCTGTCATATAGACAAATGTAAAGGACTTAACTTCTGTATTTGAAAGCAAGAGATAAAATTATTCCGTTTGAATCACAAAGCTAAACCAATTCTTCTCTGTAAATATGATAATACCCCCTTTAGTCACGATTTCACTTTCCACAGTTTCAGTTACCTTTGGTCAACTGCTGTCTGAAAATATTGAATGGGGAATTCCAGAAACAAACAATTCATAAGTTTTAACTTATGTGCTGTCCTAGATGGTGTGATATTTTATGCCACCTTGCCTTCCACTCCCAGGACAGGAATTCTTCCTTTGTTCAGCATATTCACACCCCATAGCTACTTAGTAATTGTCTCGCTTCCCAGAACAATTGTTGTGGTACTACAGTGTCTGTGTTCAAGTAATCCTTTTTATTTTACTTATTTTCTCTATTGAATTGTTAGTTATTACTCATCTTCTACTGTGCCTAATTTATAAATTCTACTTTATCACGGGTATGTATAGAAAAAGAAACATAGCATATATAGGTTTCAGCTGTGGTTTTAGACATCCAATAGGTATATTGGAACACATCCCCTAAGGCAGAATACTAGAAGTAAGAATGATTGAAAAATTTTTTTTTAATGAGCAAAGTAGGACTAGGCCAATATAAACACAGGAAAAATAGGTGTAGTTTAATGTGAAATTAGCCACGTCTTCCCTATTTTCTAGAAAGAGACATATCTTTTGCAATGTGAATTTGAAGCTACTCCCATCAAGTCGATTTCCTTTTCCTTATATTTGAAATGGACTTTAGACATGTTAAAAACAAAAGAATATGGCAAAAGTTGATGCAATGCTAGCTCCAATATATTAGAACATTCATTGTAGAGATGTATGAGTCTTAGAACACTTCACACTGTCTAGTGAGTTGATCTGTTGGACTGTGAGGAACCCTAGGGAGCAGATGCAAGGCATAAGACTACCACTTGAAGTGACTTCCACTTGAAGCGCTCCTACACCAGCCATACCAAGGAAAGCTGGCCCCTGAAGGCAGAAACATGAAAGAGGCCATCTAAAACCAGCTCAAATTACCTATGCACAGACTCTCGCCATAAATAAAGATTGATATGGTTTATTATGCAAGAATGGAAAATGGATGTCAGAGGACATTACTTTATATTAGAACAAGTGTGATTTCAGTAAAAATATAAATTGACATCAACAATGACAGTATATGATGCCCAAGTTATTCAAAATGAAAATATTAGCAAAAAACAATTTTTAAAAAATCTCACTCATGAATTTGAAAGAGACAAACAGGTTACTGGTAAGAGATACTAAAGACTTCGTTCATGAATAATGAATACAACAAAAACAAGAAGTGGGAGTAGTAATGAATATAACTAACATTAAATTAATATTAAAATCTAGAACCTGAAAATATATCATATCTTTTTAGATTTCCATTAAACATTTATAAAAATTGTCTTTACATTAAAGCACAAAGTATGTATCTCAATAATTCTAAAAAATTAGGAATAATGGAAGCATTTTCTGATCACTGCTCAATTAAATTAAAACTTGACTATATTGGAAGGGAAAAATTCCTTCCACATATAAATTTAAAAGGAAAAAAGAATCATTTTTGGGATAATTTTTTTAAAAGAAAAAAAAACCACAAAAATGTGTATTTCACAAATCTCATATCTAAATTAAAAAGACTTAAATAAATTTTCAAAGAATAGAAGAAGATATTCTTAAGTAGTAATTCCCCCCAAATGTCTTAGGCTCAGTGATCACCAAGGTTTTATAACGGGAGATGTAAATGGGATAGATGGGAGACAAATGTGGGAGAAAGAGTTTCTATTTGTAGATCTGTTCATACTTCTAACCTTTTCCACTAGTGCAGTATGTTAACCATTATATACACACTATTTATAAACTATCAAAAATAAATTAAGGGCAAAATTAATCACCTACATTATTGTATGATGAGGTTAAATTAGCAATCAATGTATTAAATCTGTTCCTGGCATAAAAGAGTTTAGTAAATATTAGCTGCATATCATGTATGCATATATGTATGTAGGTATGTATTTAAAGTCAGAAATTTTGTTGAGATAGCTTTACCCAGTTCATTTAACAAAATAGCTAGACTCATATATAATACATTACTTTGAATTTGGTAGTTTTCATTCAATGACAAATCAAAGTCAGTAGTGTCCTAAAGGTGTGTGCTTACTAATAAAATTAAGGAACGTATAAATCCACACATTCACTGATTTTAAAAAAAGTACACATTTGTGTATTCTCATGAAATACACAGTGTTATATAATAATAGGCGGACACTAAAATTACAAATCAGTTACCTGTATATCAATTAATAATACATTATTTCTCTTGAAATTCATCCAAATTACTAAAATCAGTTTAAAATATGCAATGTACAATATGTTGAAATTGTCATGCAGTGGCTGATTAATTTTGAGAATTAACCAAGGCGAACCAAACCATAAATAGCATCATGGAAAACAGAGATTTCTGCATTATCTTAATTGGTGTTTACCTAGAAAGAAGTTAATAAAATGTTTTAATTATTTGCTTCCTAAAAAGCTTAGATTAAAAAATTATTCTTAAACATTTCTGACAACAATTTTTAAAATGATTTTTATATTATCTTCAACTCTGAAAATATGAGGTTTGCTGTCACCTTCATTCTTGCACAGTAAACTAAGTATTTATGTGAAAGCAATTTCAACTTTAGTTTAATCATAGAGAATTTCATATAACTCTGAGGGAAAAAATGCAAGTCAGCAGTTAGCTCTGGTGTTGTTGATTCTTGATCTACAACAAGAGCAAAGTTACTGAACAGATTCAGAAAAATATTTGTTAAGAGCAGTCACTCTGGGACAGCAATGATTGTCTATAAAGAAAGAATGATTTTTCTCTAGGAAGTCTCTGGACACAGCTATTCTGTGATATAAGTCCAATAATATTGCAATATTTAATACAGTAAAAAATTGTATGAGTTTTATAGATTTTTGTTATTTTAAACATCAATAATCTAAGACTCCACATTGTTTTATTATCTACTTTGCAAATATAGCAATTGCAACCAATTTCAGGTGATAAAATACATTTAGAAAGATAAGGTACAAATATTCCAAGTTATTGGCACAAAAGCAGTTATATTCTTCCAGTCATAATCATATCACAGTAAGTAAATAAATAAATATTTATCTAAAGGGGCATTTTTATTTTCTTAAGAGTTCTAGTAGTTTTCTAAGAAAGTATCACTGAAACTGAGTACCTATCAGACTTTCAAGTAAAGTACAGTGGGGCTCATTTATTTCGAGTCATTTATTGAATTTTGTTTACTTATTTCATATGCCTCAACAGTGAGTTTCTAAGTAAAGCTGTCATTTCTAAATTATATGTTGCTACTTTATTCCTACCTCCACCTCACTTTATCATGATGTTAATACAGAACTTTAAAACCAGAGAATAATTGCTTTTTCTAAATTATAGGGAGAAGAAAGGGAACATTTTGATAAAATTAAGTCAAGCAGGGAGGGAGCGCTCATTTCAAGGCAGGTCTATAAAAGTGTCTTTTCTAGATCTAGGCATATACATTGATTTGAGAGAATGGAGTGGCTTTGCTGTGGTAATTAAGTTAACTCCTCTTAAAATTCTTAGATCTGTGGTTTTAATCTGAGTTTTTAGTTTGTAAAACATACTATCTTATCAGAAATTTGAGCAATGTCAAGGAATTATAGTGGGAATTTTTGTAAGGCAACATGTAGACCATTCATCTTAATAAATTCAAAAAACATATCAGAAAACAAAGTTTATCATCATTAATTTATATAATTTTGCCAAATATCAATAAAATTATCAAATATGCATGGATTATATATGCTTTGTAACCCACCATGTAAAAGAAAAATTGTCAGATTTTTCTCTCTAAAGACCTCCAAGGTCCTGTTGCCACTGAGAATATAGAAGATAAGGGCTGCTTTAAATTACATTTGAAAGTGTCGCATTTAATAAGGGAAACTTTTTCAAAAGTAGTTTGAGGCCCGGCAGTGTCTCACAACTGTAATCCCTTTGGGAGGCTAAAGCAAGAGATCACATCAACCCAGGAATTTAATAACATCCTAGGCAGCATAACAAGACCTAATCTCTACAAATAATGAAAAAAACTGGGCAAGCATGGTGGCACTCCTGTAGTCCCAGGTACTCAGGAGACTAAGGCAAAACAAATGCCTGAACCTAGGAAGTTATGGTTATGGTGAGTCATGATTGTGCCACTGCAGTCCAGCCTGGGTGACAAAATGAGACACTGACTCAAAACAAAAAGAAAAGAAAAAAGAGTTTGAGTTTTATGCTAGTGAAAAACTGATTTCTATAAAGCAAGAGATCTGGAACCTCAACTTGATGCTCGACCAGAAGGACTTAATAGATATTTACAGAAGACTACACCCAATAACCACAGAATATACATTCTACTCATCAACACATGTAACATACAGCAAGATTGATCACATCCTTGGCCATAAATCAAGCATAAACACATTTCATAAGATCAAAATACCTCCATGAATCTTCTCAGACAATAGTGAAAAAATAAATATCAACACCAACAAAATTCCCCCAATACCCACAAAGACATGGACACTCAACAGCAAAATGCTGAACAACTCCTGGATCCACACAGATATCAAAACATAAATTGAAAGATTCCTGGAAATAAATGAAAAAGAAGAAGCATCTTACCAAATCAAAGGAATTTCGTGAAAACAGTTCTAAGAGGGGAAATTTTTAGCTCTACAAACACACATCAAGAAAATGGAAAAATGAGCTTATAGCCTGACAACTAATCTAAAGAAGCTGGAAAGACAGGATCATCAAAACCCTAACTTCAGCAAAAGATTCCACATCACCAAAGAAAAAGCCCAAATATGGGACAAAGAAGACAAAAATATATAGAAAAAAATCAGCAAAACAAAAAACTGGTTATTTGAAAGGATAAACAAGATTGATGGATACCCTAGACTAAATTTCCAAGAAAAAGAGGGAAAAGACCAAATAAACACAATCAGAAATGAAACAAAGCACAACTGACCCCAAAGAAATACAAAAGATTATTAGAGATGACTATGCACATCTGAATGGATACAAACTTGATAACCTAAATGAAATGGAATACTTTGTGATATCAAACAACCTCTAAAGGTTGAAACAAGAAGACATTGAGACACTAAGTAGACCAACAACAACCCAGGAAATTGACTCTATCATAAGAAAAATACCACCACCAACAACAAAACGGACCAGATGATTTTCCAGTGGAATTCTACAAAACATACAAGGAGATGATACAAATCCTATTGAAAGTATTGCAGGCAATTGAGAAAGATGGAATTATCCCCAAATCATTTTATGAAGTTAAAATCACAGATAGTCAAACCAGGTAAAGAAGAGAACTACCAGCCAATATTCCTGATGAACATAGAGGCAAACATTCTCAACAAGATTCTAGCAAATTTTATCCAACAACACATTTCAAAATCATGCATCATGACAAAGTAGGCTTCATCCCTGGGATGCAGGGCTGGTTCAATATCCACAAGACCATAAATGTAATTAAATACATCAACAGATGTATTTAACACCTAATTATTATTAGATGCAGAAAAAGCTTTTCATAAAATCTAGCATCCCTTCTTGATAAAAGCACCTAGGCATAGAAAGAACATACCTCAAAATAGTAAGCTCCATCTACGGTTAACTCACAGTCAGCATATGGCTAAGTGAATGAAAACTGAAAGCATTTTTTCCTGAAAACCAGAACAAAATAAGGCTGTCCACTCTCATGCCTCCTGATAAACTTTTTGTTGGAAGTCCTAGTTAGAGCAATTGGAAAAGAGAAGGAAATGAGGACAACCCAAATTGAAAAAGTTGAGTTACCCTTCTTTGCTAATGCTATGATCCTATACCTTGAAAATCCAAAGGAATCTGTCAAAAACTATCTTGCTCTGATAAAGGACTTTGGTAAAGTCTCAGGGTGCAAAACAAATGAGAAAAAGATAGTTTCTTATATACCTACATCAAACAAGCAGTGAACCAAACAAAAAGAACAATCCCATTCACAAAAAACAAAAAATGAAAAACCCTCAGCACCTTTCTAACCAGAGAAGTGAAAGACCTTCACAACAAAAACTACAAAACAGTGCTCATAGAAATCCAAGAAGCCACAAACAAGTGGAAAAATATTCTGTGCTCATGGATAGGAGGAATCAACATTGTTAAGATGTCCATCCTACCAAAGGCAATCTACAATACCCATTAAATTACCATCATCATTCTTCTCAGACCTGGATATGACAACACAGAAATTCATATGGAAACATAAAAGGCCATGAATAGCAAAATCAGTCTTCAGCAAAAGAAACAAAGTGGGAGGTATCATCTTATGGACATTAAATTTTACATTAAGGCTACAATAATCAAAACAACCTGTTATATAGACCGATGGAACAGGATAGAGATTCTGGATGCAAAACCTCAATTTCTCAATAAACTCTTCTTTGACAAAGCCTCTACCAACAACCACTGGAAAGAGGAAAATCTATTCAATAAATGGTACTGAGAAAATTGACCACATGCAGAAGATTGAAACAAGACCCCTATCTTGTCATTGTACACAAAATCCAACTCTAACTGAATCAAAGATCTTATAAAACCTCAAACTACAAGAATCTTTTAAAAAATTCAGGAGACATCCTTATGAGAATCGGAATAGGCAAGCAATTCCTGATCAATACCAAGTGCCCATGCCATAAGAAATAAAATAGATGAGTGGAACATGCCATAAGAAATAAAATAGACAAGTGGAACCTCATTAAACCTAGTAACTTCTGCAAAGCCAAAGAAACTATCAAGAGAGTGGAAAGACAGCACACAGAATGGGAAAAAATATTTGCCAGCTGTATGTCTGCAAAGACCTAATATCCAGGATCTACAAGGAACTCAAACGTGCTGAAAGGTAAACAACAACTCATTAAAAAGTGGGCAAAAAAGCCGGGTGAATGGAATGCCTGAGCCGGTGGGTGCGAGACCCACCTGGGCAATTTGGAGAGACCTCATCTCTACAATAAATCAAAATGAGCCAGGCATGATAGCGCCTGCCTGTAGTTCCAGCTACTTGGAAGGCTGAGGCGGAAGGATCGCGGAGCCCAGCAGGCCGAGGCTGCCATGGCCAGGAGCGGCCACTGCACTCCAGTCTGGGCGACAGAGTGAGATTCCAACTCAAAAACAACAACAAAAAAAGTGGGCAAAAGACATGAATAGACACTTCTCAAAAGAAGATAAAAGGTCAGCCAACAGACATGAAAATTGCTCAGCCTCACTAATTTTCAGAGAAATCAAAATCAAAATCACTTGAGAAACCGACTAATCCCAGTAAGAATGGCCATCACAGCAGTTCGGATGTACTTAAAGTCTATAATACTGAATGATCTATCACAGAAACAAAGAACTATCACATGTTCTCACTCATAAACAGACCTTAAACAATTATAATACTGTAAGAAAAGGACTGACAGCAGTGGGAAACAGCCAGGGCAGGGGGTGCCAAGATTGGCAGTATTGGGAATCTGCCAGGAGATGGGAGGCACACCTCATCAGTGAGGGTACCAGCATAAGGAATATTTGTATACCTTACCCTGAATTGTACCCCACATCTTTAAAATACAAAATCTAAAATTAAAAAAATAGATATATAAAGGAAAAGAAAGTATTCACTTCACAGATTTGAGTTTGTTGGTCATTTTCTCTTGGCGAACCCGTGTATCTTGGCAGCTTCATGAATAATTGATTCCATCATTGACTCAGGTAGTGGAGTTGGTTTCAACTTCAAAAAATCCAAGGTAAGACAAGTTTAATTTTGCTATTTTGGATTAAGAACAACTTGAGTTTTTATGGCTTTCTACTCTTCAGGTGCACTTAGCATAATATCACAGAAGGATCACAAACAGATAAAAAGGAGCTACAATTTGTTATACAGTGAAAATATCACAGGCATAGCACAATGTTTAAAAATTAACATTCAATAAATGTTTGCTTTACAAATTAAAAGACGACTTCACCAAGCACTCACTAAATACTGATCTCTAAACACATGCATAATCTAAAAATAATTCTAATTCCCTATTGGTTATACCATAATTTGACAATATTTATTTTTTTGGAAGGGGTTTGTCTTTTGCTTGTGGGAGAAATTAAGTAAAAATTCATGAGATTTACATCGGCGAAGTCTATTCCAGTTTCCCAGAAAGAAAAAAGAGTTAGAGATTCTACATCATTTTATTTAGGAATAAATATTAGGGGGTTGAAAAGAGTTTAATTTTTGATGGGTCCCAGAAGTAAATAAGTGAACATAATAGTGACATGAAACATTCCAAAGTTTATATCTTACTTTAATGTTAGGATTGTTCTTAAATAGGTGTTATCAATTTTCAGGGCAAAATAAAATGATATGAATGCACATTTTTCAGATTTTAAACTAAAAAACCATTTAAAGTGGACAGTTGAGAGTTATAAAATAATATCCAAATTACCAATAAATTGAATTAGCATGTGAAAGGAAAGGCAGCAATAAACCCTCCAGATACTATGATAAATGTGGATTTGTTTGATATAAATTAATTTTTTTAAATGTAAGGAAGAAAATGGTAATTTGTAGTACTCACAGTATGACAAAATAAAGTGTCAAAAAGTGCTTTTGGTGCATCATACCTAAAAATATCAAGCCCTTGAGATCAGCATTATTTTTATAATAATACTGCAATGATTCTCTTTTGTTTTTCATCATAGTATTATTGATTTGTCTTATCTTCCTTTCTGTTTTGATGAGTTTTATGAGGAATGTGTAAATCTTGTTAATGTTTTCAAAGAACACACTCTTAGGTTTGCTATATTTCTCTGCTTTCTATCTGATTCTTAAAAATCTATTTCTGAGCCGGGCTCGGTGGCTCAGCCTGTAATTCCAGCACTTTGGGAGGCTGAAGTAAGTGGATTTCCTGAGCCCACGGGTTCAAGACCCGCCGGGGCAGCTTAGCAAGACCTCATCTCCACAATAAATCAAAAATTAGCGGAGCATGGTAGCGCGCGCCTGAGGTTCCTGCTACTTGGAAGGCTGAGGCGGAAGAATCACCAGAACCCAGCTGGTCGAGGCTGCGGTGGCCCGGAGCGTGCCACTGCACTCTAGTCTGGTTGACAAAGTGAGACCCCAACTCAAAAAAAAAAATCGATTTCTGGTTTATCTGTATTATTTACTTCTTTTCATGTATTTGAGTTCATTTTGCTCTTCTTTTACTAGCTTCTTAATGTAGGACCTTAGACCACTGGCTTTATAAACAAAGAGAATATTTAAAAATATTCGTTTATGAACTGCTTTCTTTGCCTGTATTCAATGAATTTTGATATTTTTTAGTGTGGTTTTTTGCCATTCACTTAAAAAAATAGTTTCTAATAGCACTTCCTATTTTATCTTTGACTCATACATTATTTAAATATGTGTAGTTTAATCTCCAGAATATTTGGATTTTCTTAGATATTATATTGTTGTTAATTTCTAATTTAATTTTGTTTTGGGTCAGAAAATAGACATAGGTTTTCAATCCTTTTAAATTCATGGAGATCTGTTTTATGACCAAGCATGCAGTCTGTCTTCACAAATATACAATATGACTGTCCCAAACAAATAAGCTGTGGGAATTCACTAGACAGACTTCTAAGAAACGCTAAAGGAGTAGTACTCCAAGTCAAAAAAAGTATGCTATAAACATGAATGCATATGAAATATAAAACCCACTGTAAGAATAAACATATAGTCAAATTTAGAATACTCTAATACTGTAGCACTGGCATTAGAGTAAAGAGAAAAAAGACAAAAACATTCAAAATAACCAAAGCTTTAATAATTTGGTAATGAATACATGACATGTAAATGAAGTAAATTGCAACAGTAACAAATTGCGGAGGGACAATAAGTTAAAAATGCAGAGATTTTGTATACAAAGTTAGGTTGTTATCTACTTAAAATAAACTATTATAGCTATATTTAATTTAAGCCTAATGGTAACTACAAAGCAATATCCTGTACTAGATACACAACAGATTAAGAGAAAGGAATCACAATGTATCATTACAAAAAAAATTACAAAGGAAGTCAACAAGAAAGAATGGAACAAAAAACAAAAAAATGGGAGCAGTAAATTTTTACCTATTAATTACTTTATAAACTGGTTAAATTTTCCTATCACAGGACATAAATTGAGATAAAACATTTGACAATAACAAAGGTCATCATTCATTCATTCATGAAAAAAAAAAAAAAACTTCTAAACAAAGGCCTGAGAACTTGGGGAAAGGGGGCGCTGGTATAATTACTAGAATCCTATGACTGGAAAGCCTGTTGTTCTCATGTCCGAGAGTAAAAGGAGAAAAATGTCCCAGCGGTAGGGGAGAGAGAGAAGAAATCATTTTCTCTCCTTTTTGGGTCTATCTTTGCTCCCAGTCGATTGGATGGTGCCAGCCCTCATTGAGGTGTAAACGCCCCTACCCAGTTTACTGATTCACACATCAATCTTTTCCAGAAACACTCACAGACATACCCAGAAGCAATATTTTACCAGTTGTCTATGTATCCTTATTTTTTTCAGGGATCATTTTATTTTTATCTTTATTTTTTGTGTTGGAGCCTCACTCTGTCATCCAGGCTGGAGTGCAGTGGCACACTCATGGCCACCGCAGCCCCGGCCTGCTAGGCTCAGGTGATCCTCTCCCCTCAGCCTTCCAAGTAGCTGAAACTACAGGAACGCCCTATGTATTCTTTAATCCAGCCAAGTCAACTCTTAAAATTAACTATTACGGCCATCAAGAGAAGCCATGCAGCACCTCATTTTGCTGAGAGATTTTTCCACCCAAACGCTCTAGGTTACTGCCCTTGAACTCTGCCTTCCACAGAGCCCTAGGGCATGAACACAATACAGCCAAATTATTTGGCACTTTGTAACAAAGACGGTCTTTCCTCCAGTTGCCAATAAGATATTTCTCATTTCTGTCTAAGATCTCATCAGAGTGACATTTACTGTCCATATTCCTAACTACATTCTGGTCATGACCACTTAGGTTATTTCTAAGTGTTCTCTCTGCAGGTTTCCTCTTCTGAGCTTTTCCAGAATCACCCCTTTTGCTTTATCCCCTACAATGTATGTTTTTTTGAGCATACACTTCTGAACTCTCTCAGTCTCAATCTGTTACCCAGTTCCAAAGCCACTTCCACATTTTTAAATGTATTTTTTGTAGTAACACCCTACTTCCTGGTACCACTCTTTGTTTTATTCTATTCATGCTATTATAGCAAAAAAACCACAGAGTGAGTAATTCACAAATAACAGATTTATTTTTCACAGCTCTGGAGGCTGGAAAGTTCAAGATCAAGGCACCAATTGCCGAAGGCCCAGTCTCTGCTTGTAAAAATGGTGCCTTGTTTCAGCATCACTCAGAGGAGAAGACTATGTCTCACATGGCACATGAGACAGAATGACAAACAAAAGCCTAGTACCTAGTTCCTTCCAGTCTTTTGACATTGCAGTCATCATTCATGAGAGTACAGCCTTACAACTTAATCACTTCCCAAATGGCCCTACCTCCCAACATCACCAGTAGGGATTAAGCTTCAACACAAAAATTTTGGATGGGACACATCTAACCATTGCAAGAACTGAATAGGCTTTTTTTTTATGTATAGGAAGTCATACAAATGGCCAACATCTATACAAAAAAGTGCTCTGCATCACTAATAATCAGGGAAATGCAAATTGAAACCACAATGTTATATCTCCTTATACCCATTAAAATAGCCATTATGAAAAAGCAAATTAGTAGGTCAAAAATGGTGGGGAGTGGGGTGAAAGGGAGGAAATTAGAAAATGCTGGTCAAAGGGCATTATTTAGGAATGAACAAATTATAGCTCTCCAGTGTAGACCATGGTGACTATAGTTAATAACAGTGTATTATATACTTGAAATTTGTTAAGAAGGTACATTTTGTGCTCCCACTAAACACACTATGTAAAGAAATAAACATGTTAATTAGACTGTGGTATTTGGTTCACTATGTATATGCATATCAAACCATTTCATTGTGTATAATTTTTATTAAAAAATGCAAATATGTTAAAAATTGCAGTTGTCTAATAATTCCAACTTCGGGACCACTGTGTGTTGACAAATATATTAATTTTTCCCTTAGAATGTGTCACATAATTCTAATTATTTATGTCAAAAAAATTTAGTTGTATTTTGGATACTGTAAACTTGATGCTATATAGACTCCTATTTAGTAGGATATATTCAAAGTTAGAGTCAGAATATAAATACTGCTTCCCCTTGTGTGTGGCAGCTTGAATTTCAGCTCAATTCTCAATGTGTTTTCTCTGTTGGTTTGTATCTGTCATTTACATGCATGGTTCCCTAAGTCTACATTATGCCTAGCATCTGTCCGTTGCATGAGTATCTCAGTAGTTAGACTGAGCCTCAGGGGTCATGCACCGAATCAGGAAATACCCTTTTCCATCGTTCTCCCTTTGTGGAATCACATCATGCTCACCTAAGAAGTATCCACAGAGGGCAATCACAACTGGTTTGGATATGCTTTTTTCTCATTTTTGTCATATTCCAATGACATTTTGTGCTTTCTTTAGTTTTCCAAATGTACTTTCCTCTCATTAAAAAAATTTCTCTTTACACAACCTACATTTTGATAAGAATCGCTTTAGAGAGTTTGGGCTTCCTAAACATGAAGCCGTGTAGTTCAGAGAAAACTAAACTCCAGGGCTTCGGGCCCTTCATTATTTCATTATAATTTTACAATAAAAATCATACAATTGTTGACTCAGATCACAATTAGAAACTTCAGACTTTCTGGCTCCGTGGCTTAGAATTTTCAAAACATAAATAAATGAGAATATTTTATTGTAGAAACTCAGCTATTAGAAATTTCAAGCTTCGGTGTTCCCTTTGATTAGACAACAACTTCTTATTTGGTAAAAGTCCAGAGAGACAAACCCACTAGCCGGCAGAGCTCTTTGAATTATTAATTAAATGAAAGCCTGTTTTTCCATGATACTCAGACATATTTTTTATTTGAATGAAATAAATAAAATAAATGTTTTATTCTTATATTGAAATAAGAATTTATAGAAAAAAAATTGGCTTTATTACATTGTTAGTAGTATATTTTCCTTTCTCCCAAACAAGTAGAAATTGAGTAGAATGACACAAACAGAAGTGGGTTAGGTTCTTGGAAATTACTTAAATATATATTAAAAGCTAATGATAAATAAGTGTCTAGCTCACATACATCCTGATTAGGAGTATTTTGAAATTCAATTGTTGTCATGGCTTGAATTATACTTAAAAAAAAACAAAAACAAAAAGAAAGATACAGCTGTATGGTAAAGTTTTAATCTCCAGTACACCAGAATGTTAGCTTATTTGTAGATAGGGTTTTTTCAGAGGTAATTAAGATAAAATGAGGTCACAGGAAGAATCTAAGCTGTTATATCCACTATCTTTATGAAAGAGGAAATTTGTACACAAAGGTATACACACAGATAGAATACGACTTAAAAATGAAGGCTGAGATTGGGATCACACATCAATAAGTCAAGGAAAGCCAACCATTGCCAGCAAACTCCCAGAATCTAAGAGAAAGATGTGAAACAGTTTCTCCTTCACAGCCTCAGAAGGAACCATACTTGCTCACACCTCGATGTCAGACTTCCAGCCTCAAGAAGGATACAAGTGAGACAACAAATTTCTGTCTTTTGAGACATTCATCTTGTGGTACCTTGTTACTAGTCATAGGAAACTAATGTAGGAGGCCAAGGACCTTGACTTTTTCTAGATTAAAATGTGTTGCTATTAATAACTATTTATTTTCTTTATGACATTAATAGTTATATTTTAGGAATAAAGGAACACTTCAAAAGTTAGAAACATCTCATTCACTTTAGATATTCTTTTATTTGCAACTATTATCCTATTTCTATTTTTAAAGTGTTTTATGAAAATAGTGTTGTTTTCATTAAAAAAAAGATAATTGCTCCATTCCATCATCACATTCTAGGAAAAATAAAATGACATGTGCTATAAATTATAAATTTTTATACATAATATGTTCAATTTAAGAGTATGAGATTCAATGTACTATAAAATAAATGAAGATAAAAGTTATCTGAATGAGATGCGGGGAAGTCAATATGTGGGTTTTTTGTTTATTTGTTTTTTCCCTTAAAATTTTTTATTTTAAAACTGTGGGGTACAGTTCTGGGTTAGGTATACAGATATTCATTGTGCAGGTGCCCTTGTGGATGAGGTATGCCCCACCTGCCCCACCTCCCTGCCCCCACACCCCCACAGTTTCCCACTACTGTCAATCCTTTCCTTACACTATTATGATAGCTGTTCAAGGTCCACTTATGAGTAATAACATGTGATACTCAGTTCTTTGTTTTTGTGAAAGATCACTCAGTATTATAAACTGTAAATCCATTCAGGTTGCAATGAAGTTCATGATTCTGTTCTTCTTTAAGGCTGTGTAATATTCCACTGTGTATATGTCCCACATTTTTTAATCCAGTCCTATTTAGATGGGCAGAATGGTTGCTTCCATGTTCTTGCTATTATGAACAATGCTGTGATAAACATATGTGTGCAGGTGTCTTTTTTATAGAGCGATTTGAGTTCTTTTGGGTATATTAGTAGGGAGATTGTGGGGTCATATGGAAGGTCGATTTTTAAAACTTTTAGGAATTGTCACACTGTTTTCCACAGAGTCTTTACTATTTTACAATCCCACCAACAGTGTAGAAGTGTTCCCTTTTCCCGCATCACCACATCCTCTCCAGGATCTGTAATTTTTTGAGTTATTGATAGCCATTCTGACTGAAGTTCAGTGGTATCTCAGTGTAGTTTTAATTTGCATTTCTTTGATGACTAGTGAGGCAGAAATATTTTTCGTCTATCTGTTGACTGTTCATATGTCTTCTTTAGAGAACTGTCTATTCATATCTTTTGCCCACTTTGTAATGGGGCTGTTTGTTTTTTACTTTTTTGTCAAGTTTGAGTTCCTTATAGATCCTAGATGTTAGGCCTTTGGCAGACATTGAGTTGGCAGATATTTTTTCCCGGTCTGTGGACTGTCTCCCTGCTCTCCTGAAGATTTCTTTGGCTTTGCAGAAGCTTGTCAGTTTGATGAGGTCCCACTTGTCTATCTTATCACTTATGGCATGGGCACTTGGGTTTTGATCAGGAATTAGTTGCCAGTTCCCATTTCCATAAGAGTGTCTCCTGCATTTTCTAAGGTTCTTATAGTTTGATGTTTTACGTTTAGGTCTCTGACTCATTTAGAGTTGATTTTTGTGTATGGGGATAGGTAGAGGTCCTGTTTCAATCTTCTGCATGTGGTCAGCCAGTTTTCCTAGCACCATTTACTGAATATCCTCTCCCCAGTGGTTAGTGGCGGAGGCTTTGTCAAAGATGAATTGGTTGAGAAATTGAGGTTTGGCTTCTAGAATGTCAATTTTATTCCATTGATCAATATTCCTGTTCTTATACCAATACCAGGTTGTTTTGATTATTGTAGCTTTACAATAAAGTTTAAAGTCTGGGAGTACGATACCTCCTGCTTTATTTTATTTTTTGCTGAGGATTATTTTGGCTGTTCATGGTCATTTATGTTTCCATATGAATTCCTGTTTTGTTGTTTCTAGGTCTGAGAATGTTGCTGGTAATTTGAGGGGTATTGCATTAAATCTGTAGATCGCCTTAGGTAGAATGGGCATTTTAATGATTCTTCCAATCCATGAGCATGGAATATTTTTCCACTTGTTTGTGTCATCTTTGATTTCTTTGAGCAGTGTTTTGTAGTTTTCATTGTAAAGGTCTTTCACGTCTCTGGTTAGGAAGATGCCAAGGTATTTCTTTCTATTTGTGGCTATTGTGAATGGGATTGAGCTTTTCATTTGGGTTTCTGTTATTTTATTGGTGTATAGAAATGCGATTGTCTTTTGCACATTTACTTATTTATTTTTATTTTATTTTATTTTTATTTTTTTGAGTTGGAGTCTCACTCTGTCGCCCAGATTGGAGTGCAGTAGCTGCTCCCGGCTACCGCAGCCTCGACCTGCTGGGCTCCGGCAATCCTTCCGCCTCAGCCTTCCAAGCAGCTGGAACTACAGGCATGCGCTACCATGCCCCACTAATTTTTTGATTTATTGTAGAGATGAGATCTCGCTTCCCAGGCGGGTCTCGAACCCGCGGGCTCAGGCAATCCACTCACCTCAGCCTCCCAAAGGCGTGGGATTACAGGCTAAGCCACCGAGTCTGGCAACACATTTATTTTATATCCTTGAGCATTTGCCAAAGTCCTTTATCAATGCAAGGAGGTTTTTGAAGATTCTCTTCGGTTTTGGAGGTATAGAATCATGTTGTCTGCAAAGAGGGATAATATGATTGCCTCCTTTCCTTATTGGATACACTCAATCGCCTTCTCTTCTTGGATTGCTCTAGCTAGATCTTCCAAAACTGTGTTGAACAGGAGGGGTAAGAGTGGGCATCCTTGTCTTGTTCCAGTTTTCAGGGGAAATGGTTTCAATTTCTGCCTGTTTAGCAATATGCTGGCTGTGGGTTTCTCATAGGTGGCGCTTATGTTCCATCTATGCCTAGGTGTTCGAATGCTTTTATCAAGAAGGCATACTGGATTTTATCAAAAACTTTTCTGCATCTAATGATATAATCATCTGATTTTTGTTTTGACATCTGTTGATGTATTTAATTACATTTATGGTCTTATGAATGTTGAACCAGCTTTGAATCCCAGGGATGAAGCCTACTTGGTTGTGGTGAATGACTTTTGTTTTGTGTTGTTGAATCTGGTGTGCTAGGATCTCGTTGAGAATTTTAGCATCTATGTTCATCAAGGAAATTGACCTGTAGTTCTCTTTCTTTGTTGGATCTTTACCTGGCTTGAGTATCAATGTGATGTTTACTTCATAAAATGATTTGGGGAGAGTTCCATATTTCTCAATTGCTTGGAATGCTTTTCAATAGATTTGGTATCAGTTTTTCCTTGCATGTTTTATAGAAATCTGCTGGAAAGCAATCTGGTCCAGGCCTTTTTTTGTAGGTAGTTTTCTTATGACATAGTCAATTTTCTAGATTGTTATTGGTCTATTTAGTGTCCTGATTTCTTCCTTTTTCAACGTGGGGAGGTTGTGTGATGTCAGATATTCCTCCATTTCCTTTAGGTTTTCAAGTTTGTTTCCATACAAGTGTACATAGTAGCCTCTGTATCTTTTGTATTTCTTCAGGATCAGTTGAGACTTCATCTTTTGTGTTTCTGATTTTTAATTGGGCTTTTTCTCTCTTTTTCTTGGTCAGTCTGGCTGGGGGACCATCAATCTTGTTTATCCTTTCAAAGAACCAGCTTTATGTTTCACTGATTTTTGTATTATCTTTTTTCTTCTATGTCCTGGATTTAGGCTTTTATTTTGGTGATCTGGATTCTTCTACTGGTTAGGGTTTTCATGGTCTTGCTTTTCCAGCTTCCTTAGGTGACTTGTTAGGCTGTTAACTTGTGATCTTTCCATTTCCTTCATGTGTGTTTGTAGAGATTTGAATTCCCCTCTTACTACTGTTTTCATGGCATCCCAGAGGCTTGGGTAAGATGTTTCTTCATTTTCATTTTTTTCCAGGTATCTTTTAATCTCTGTTTTGATTTCCATGTTGACCCATGAGTTTCTTAGCATCATACTGTTTAGTATTCATGTCTTTGTTGGTTTGGGGTGAACTTTGTTGGTGTTGATATTTATTTTTATTGCAATGTGGTCTGAGAAGGTGCATGGCAAAATTTCAATCGTCTGAAATTTGTTTATGGTTGATTTACAACCAAGGATGTGGTCAATCTTAGAGTATGTTTCATATGGTGATGAGTAGAATGTATATTCTGTGGTCATTGGGTGATGTGCTCTGTGGGTATTGATTAAGTCCATTTGGTCAAGAGTCACAGTGAAGTTCCAGATCTCCTTGCTGTTTTTTGCCTTGATGATCTATCTAGGGTTGTGAGTGGGGTATTAACGTCCCCAACTATGATAGTGTTAGAGTCAATATCTTTTTTAAGTTTGCCTAGAAGCTGCTTTATGAAAGTTTGTGCTCCTATGTGGGGTGCATATATGTTTAGGATGGATATTTCTTGTTGATGGATTGAATCTTTTATCATTATAAAGTAACCTTCTGTATCTTTTTAAAATTTACTAACTTAGAGGTTATTTTGTCTGATATTAAGATCTCAACTCCTGCTATCTTTTGTGTTTCATTCACCTGAAATTTTGCTTCCCATCCCCTTACTTGAGTCTATGAGTGTCCTTTCTAATGAGATGAGTCTCTTGGAGGCAATATATTGTTGCATGGTGGTATTTTATCCATTTTGCCATTCTGTCTTTTCAGTGGTGCATTTAGTCCATTCATATTCAGGCTAATTATTGAAATGTGAGAGTTTATCACTGTCATGAGGTTCTTATACTGTTGTTCCTGTTGGATTGTTGACTTTCTTTTGATTTTTGTGTTGATTCATGTGTGTTTTCTATCTTTTTCCTACACTCTTGTGAAGAACACTGTTGTTCTTTTTTCCCTTTCTTCTGTGTTTAATACTTTCTTAAGTGTTTCTTGTAGAGCTGGTCTAAAAGCAGTGTAAGTATTTAGGGATTGAATGTCTGGGAAAGATTTTAATTCTCCCTCGCTGATGAAGCTTAGCTCAGCTGGGTAGGTTATTCTTAGTTGAAATCATTTATCTTTGAGAACTTTGAAGATTGGGCTCCTAGTTTTTCTAACCTGAAGTGTTTCTGCAGATAATATGCTGCTATTTTAATTGGTCTTCCCTGGTGGGTAGTCTTTTTTCTCTTGCAGCCTTTAGGATTTTTTCTTTATACCTACTTTGTTTTGGTGAATAATTATTACAGCTAGGAGTTGGTCTCATTTGTTGTCTTGTAGGGGCTCTCTGAATCTACTGTGTTTGAGTGGTCACATCACTGATGAGGTAAGGGAAGTTTCTCTGAATAATTTCATGGCATGTCAGTTCCAAGGTGGTGTCTGTCTCTCTCTTTCTCTCTGCCTCAGGAAGTCCAATTACTCTTAGGTTTGGCCTCTTGAAATAATCGCTCATCTCTTGAAGGATTTGTTCTATCTTTTTAAGCTTCTTTTCTATGCTTTCGTCAGTTTGGGTTTGTTCTACATTTTGGCCCTCAAGCTCTGAGATTTTTTTGCTCTGCTTGGCTAATTCTGCTTTCAATGCTTATCAGTTTGTTATTTATTTCATGCACAGTATTTTTTACTGCTGTTATATCAGTTATAAACTCCTTCACATTTTCCTTTTGTCTCTCCTCAATTCTACTTATTCTCTCTACCAACATCTTGATATCTGGGTTTGTAGTTTGAGACTAGTCTTTCTAGAGGCTCTTCATTGTTTGTGTTCTGAAGTCTATTTTCCCAGTGTCTGACCTCACAGAGGTCTTTATGAGACCCATATTCTCCATTTGGGTTTTCTTCATTTATGTAGGTTTTCCTCCCCACCCCCAACATTTTTCTCCTCCTCTTTAATTCTGTTGTGCAGGAATGGTGAGGGTGCTTTTACTTCTGTCTGCCCAGTCTCCTATTCTTCCTTATGAGGATCCCCTGGCTGTGTTCAATTCTGAAGCTGAACTGTGGGTTCAGAGCTGTACTTTTTGCAGTTTTGAGATTTATTTGGGGATTGAGCTGTGATTCAAAAATCTATCTGTGGATCCCAGTACTCACCAACAGGTGTATGGGCACCCGGGAACCCATTTCCCCTTGCTTTACAATGTGTCCATGCAGTGGGTGCATAGGTTGGCTCCCTGAAAGCAAAATGAAGTAAGACAAAGGAAAAAAATGGAAAAAGGTAAGAGAGGGGACAAGAGGAATCTGGAGAGAGGAAAACAGATAGATGTACCAACTAACAAATGAAAAGAGACACAAAGACAGAAAAGAGTAAAAAATCTAAAACATACAGATAATCAAAAAAACACACAGTCCAACAAAAACCTCCCTATTTATGTACTCTTCCCAGATGCAAACAGGATGTCTAAATAAAAGGAAAAAATTTCAGTAAAGTAACAGAAACAAAGCAAGTACAAAAATGTTATCAAAAACAAAAAAGAGAAAAATAATAAAACAAAAAGCAACCAAAAAAGAGCAAAACAGACAAAAATAAAAACAAGGAACCAAACTTGCTCTTTGGGCATTTCTGTAAGTCCAATGTCCTTTCAGCTCTGATCTCTAGCTCTAAGCACAGGCTGATGTGCTCACTGCTTGGGTCGGATGCCCCAGGCATACTGTGGGAGGAGGGTGGATCAGATCTGGACTCACCCAGCTTGCTGCCTATCAAGTCTGCCACTCAGATCTGACCTGTGTTTGATCCAGCATGGGTGAGGGGCTTCTGTCATTCCCAGTTTGATGAAATTTCTTAGGTCCCAAGTTGGAGGCTGGGCAGAGCTGGGCGAGCCTGGGTGGGCAATGCAGGTCTCTGCCTGGTCCTGGGGCAGAGAAAATGGCTGGTGTCAGCATTCCCTCACCAGCCATGGGGCTCTGGCTCTCCCTGATCCTCTCTCCCCACTGATCAGAACTGGGGCTCCAGCTGCTTTGCTATAACAGGTGACGGTGTGGGTCAGGTGCCAGGTGATGAGGATCAGCTGGTTTGGGCAGGCTCTTCTCAGGAGAGTCCCATAAACAGCAGACGGTCTTGTGTGCCCATGCTCCAATCTCAGGGCAGTGGGGGCTTGCAGTCACCCTCTGAGGGCAGTCCCCAGGGCATGAACCAGAGTCTCCCCTCAGACGGACTTTCACTCTCCCACCAGCGCATGCCTACTCACACAGAGATTCTTTATGGACACTTACTTTTGCAGAGAGTCTCACAGTCCGTCCTGTCTGGTCGCCATCTTAAGCTCCTCCCCCAATATGTGGTGTCATACCATTAAGCTAAAATCAGTTACACAGTGTTTACTCAACACAAGGAATACTACATATAAAAAGAGGGAGAGTTAGTCAAAAAATTGATACACACTTGCAGGATGATCTTCAGAGGATTACTAAAATAGAGGCATATCCTTTACTTATTGATGCCATGCTTTTACTGTCATCTTCATCCTAGGAATGGACATAAATAATTTAATCAACATTAAGTATTACTGCTGTGTGTTTTAAAACATTTTTCTGGCTCAGAATGTTTAGCAATAAGGTCCATATACAGTCCTACTACCATCAGCAAGCATATAAAAAACTTTTATTGGAAATCTAATCATTAATTTGTACTTTGCTTTAGCCATTACCACTTAAAAATTAAGAATTCAGTTAATAGATACTTCTATTATGTTTTGCCCCCTAACAGAAAACTTTTGCTGTTTAAATCTAGCAACCTGCTTAGGCAGATGTGTTTGTTCAATTTTCAGAATAGATAGCAGCTGCCCAAATTAAAAAATAATAGATATGGGTAATTTTATATAGCAAACATGAAAGTTGCTTTCCCAACCTTATTTTCTGCCAAGCAGCTGGGCAGACATAAGGCACACTAACCTGATTGGTGGCAATTCATTACCATGTGTATTCAAGTTAGTACTGATTCAGAAGCTTATACCATACCTCTAAAAATGCTACAGATGTACCTTTCAAAACGTGGGTGACAATTCCTTCAATATTTCACTATAGAAAAGAAATATGTACTTTTCAAAGATGTATGCTGCATGGGAGTATAACATTCTGCCTATGATGATTTGAGCCCCTACGATTCATCCTTCTTACTAATCACAACTATAACATTTGGTTAAATTACTTGAAGACCCTGAAAAGTAAACATGAGCAGACAGTTGATAGACATGACCATCTTCACAACCAGCAAAGCAATCCAGTCACAGGTGAGTTTCCCACTTTTATTACTGTTTCTTATTTTCTTGGGGCTTTGGGTGAGGGGTAAACAACAATTACACAGTGGCTTAACACTTGCAGCTAACTTTGATAGATAATCTAGACCTTTCTGTCCAAGAGAACAATGAAAAAAAGGCAGGATATGTTACAACACTGTACGTGAAATAAATCCTACCGGAGGAAGACACTGAAAAAAGAATCCAGCATTCCTGTGCAGAAACCTGTAAGATTCCCAACTTGATGTGTGAATTGCACATGCTTTGCTCAGACATAGACACAAATCAGTGTAGCAAACACCTTGAGTGGTGAACTGGTGTTTGAACCATCTGCAAAACCTCAGGCTATCTCCTAAATCTAATGCACATGCATGAGACATGCCTAAATTGGCATTGCCTAAGTCTTTGGGAACTGAACCAAGATTTGAACGAACACACAAAGATTATTCTTATTTACAAATTAGGAGATAAGTGAGATAAAGAGTCATTTATTTGTTCTCAAGGTGTTTTGTTTTTATTCTGTGTTGAAATAACAACAGGAGGAACAACAGGACACATATAAGGAACAGAAAAGCTAAGAGAGATACAACGAGGTGCGGACACACAGGAGTGCTAATGGTTGAAATGGCACAAGAGGTTGGAGAGTGGTCCTCCAAGCTTTCTAGGTTTGAGTACAAGAATGTGTCCTCCTGTGGTTAAGGACAGGGTAGAAAGGCAGAGACTCCCAGATACATGCATTCAGGTGTAGGTTCTCTGTGCCTGCTGAAATCTGCTTGTCTCTTTCTATTCAATTCCTACTTGGTTCAGGGGAAAATTACACTGCTGAAAATTTAATAAAAACACAATTAATATCAGAAATAAATAGCTCATTACCAGTAACAAAAATTCAGTGTCACAGGGAAGTTTATCAGTACATAAAATTTATTTTATTTTTATGTTAATTTTTGATTTTGCAAAAATGTACTATGTTTAGAATTATTTCTTTACAAATTTTAGATATATCATATATTTTTGCATAAATATGGAATAAGATCACTTCAGTAACTTACAAGTTGACTTTTTTCTTTACTCTTTTATTGCAATTTTGAGAATTGGTGTGTGTGTATGTGTGTGTGTGTGTGTGTGTGTGTGTGTGTGTGTGTGTGTGTGTGTGTATGTGTGTGTGTGTGTGTGTGTGTGTGTCTGTTTTTCCCTGACATTAATTATTTGGGTTATGTTGGCAACACATCAGTAACAACATTCAAACACAGATGGATAAACATCCAGAAAAATGGGAAAATGTAAAGATGTCCAGGTGATTAATATATTTTAATCTTCAAAATTATCTGTATATTATCAATATAAAATTTTAAATAATTAACAAATAATTTATTTTAAAATTATAAAAATGTTTTAAGGGGAAGAAATGAACAAGAATAAAAAACACAAAACACAAACTAGATGTCAGCTCCATTAAAAGATACACGTTTGTCTTCAAATTATGTTATCAACAGCCCTAGTAACAGTTGTTCCTGGCTCAGAATAGGCCCATAATAAATATTTTATGAATAGAACCTTGAAAGGTTTTGCTATGGTTTGTGTTCCCCAAATATTATCTGTTGGAACTTCACCCCAATATGGCAGTATTAAAAGGTACGGTCTTTAAGAGGAGATTGAATTATAAGGACTCTGTCCTCATGGGAGGATTAATCCATTGATGGATTAATGAATGAATAGGCTAATAGGTTAAAGGGTTATCATAGGAGTAGAATTGGTTTAAAAGGATAATAGAGACTAAAGAAAATTTTAGTTGCACTCTCTAAAACAGAGATATCCTTTTCTGTAAGACTGCTAGTGAAGATGACTGAGTTAACCTAATCTGTTAAAGGAGCTGGATCTGGGCTTCTGTTTACTTAATGTAATTTATTTCACCACTGACTCCAAACAAATTTAGAGCTAATGCATTAGAGCCTTCAGCAAAGTTCAATATCTAGGTGCTCTCAGCTTTCCTGCTCTGTCTTCAGATTTCAGCTGGCCCAGAGAGCCTACACCTGAATGTATACATTTGGGAGTCTTTGGTCTGTCCTCCTGCCTGCCCTTAACCACAGAAGACCACATTCTTGTACGCAGACCTAGAAAGCCTGGAGGACCACTCTCCAGGCTCTTGTGCCATTTCAACCATCAGTGATCCTGCATGCCTGCACCTCATGTTGTATCTCTCTCAGTTCTCTTGTCCCTTCATCAGTCTCCAGCAGTCACACTCATTACACAGAGTACCTAAGAGATTTTTCTAATTTCTTCTATCTGCCCTTAGAGTTCAACAGAAAACTCTTGCTCCTCTAACTCAAATCTTTTTCTCAGCATTCCTGGGATGCCAGCTGTAGCAGTCTCTGCCATGTACTCTCCTGGTGCCTGGTGTGCCTCAGAAGTTTTCTCTCACTGCTGCCCTGCCCTCAGCAGGCCCAGTGTGACTGCACATCAAGAGAGGACACTAAGAGCTCTCCTGCTCTTAAGCCTGTCTAGGTAGCCACTACCATGAGGGCTGGAATACCCAAGGAAGGAAGAACTCCTTGCTCTGTCCCCAGTATTCAACCTGAACATTGATGAAGACCTCTGGGACTGAGTCAGTGGTTGAGTGTAGACTGTATGGTCAGTGACCCCTATAGATTCTAAGTCATCACGCCAGCTCTCACTAAGATTTCAAAATTCTTCCAAAATTTCTGTTTGTTTGCTTGTTTTTCTTGCCTCATCAATGGAGTCTTTTTTCTATCTTCCTCTGTTTTACCATGGTTAAAAGCAGCTTTAGATCTTTTATCTCCTAGAAGGGTTTCTCGTTTACTTGATTTTGTTTATACTTTTTAGTGGCATGAGCTCGCTGAGGGATCTTAAGAATCTGTGGTTTTTATAAGTTATTTTGGTAGGCACAAGAGAGAAATCTTCTCTTGTATTTTCTTCTTCCTTTGCGTAAGCAAAATCATTCAAAGTAGAGGACAGTTTTTAAACACCAAGTCAATGAATATATTTTACACAAATATAAAAGACTTGTTTAAGATTAGGAAAGTATTTCTGTGCCACCAAAATTAAGCAGAGACTTTGCGACATAAACTGTTTTGAACATGTATTTGCTGATTTTTATTTCTTGGAGAGATCTAAACTTTCATATGCTGAAATAAACCTTTATAGTTATAAGTTTCTAGGTTCTGTCCATTACTATGAGACTATTTGTAAAGCCTCTGAGCTAAAGATGCTTTTATATTACCTTTTAATTAGGACTATAAGCATGGAAGTATTTTACAACCTTCTTAAGAAATTCTAAGTAATGTACTTAACAGTTCTGGAAAGCATGTATCACAGATTATGAAAAATGCTAGTGATTTTTTAATCTATTTTTTATAAGTTGCTTCAAAAATCAGACCTAAAAGCATCTGGAAGCAAAATTTCAGCAGGAAAAAATTATGAATCACCAGCCTGGTGATTCTACATATAAAATTGGAATTTTAAATATTTCTAATGTTAGAAATTAGAAACAGGACAGTTATATTTATCTAATTTTGAAATTAATATGTCAGAAGTTTGCATTATCTAATGTTGGCTTTGGATTATTTCTGCTGGCCACTGGTTGAATATAATAGTCAAAATTCAAACAGTGCTTTCAATGTTCTAGATGATTCTAATCACTTAACTTAGAATAATTTCTAATGTCAGTTCACAAAACAATCCACTGAGGCAAGTACTGTTATTATTTTACCTATGTGGAAGTTGAAAAACAAAAATTTAATAATGACCAAGTTTACACAATTAGTAAAGACAGAATCAGTGACTCTAGCTCCAGAGAGTGTTTTCCCATTTTGTTTGATTGTCTCAAATTGGAGAGCAAAATTATAGAATAAAACTAAACTTCTAAATTATAGCTTAAAACAATGTAATTTTATATTTTCATTTTTTATGTTTAAATTCATGGTTACACCACTATAAACAAATATATATGGAAAAATAATTATTGATTTTCTTTAAATTCATGTTATAGTTATATAGTTAATATTAATCACAATGACTATAATAAAGGGATTCTTCTATCTATTTTGCACTGTTTTATAATTACTAAATTTACTTGAAATCAAATAATTTTAATTTACTTTTCCACAAAGTCGTACTTAGGTTCCACTTAAATACAATAACAGACAAAAAACTGTGAACGTAAAGCCAAATATTTATGCAAAAAATTTATTATCTTCTTTTTTCAGTGGAATTGGAAATTTTCCATAATCTTACTCAGATGTGCAATGATGTGGTAGTTTATTTTTGTAAGTAACCTAATTCCACTTTGTACATTTATCATATCTCAGTTTCTTCTAGTTTTGATGTATATTCTTAATATTCTCATTTAAAGAAATACAAAGATAAGAAAATGGGGATCAGAATCTGCCCTCCCTTTTACTCTTTTCACAATTTGAGTCTCATAGTGTATTGAACTGGGCTGTGGCACAGCTATTCTGTTCTCAAGGAGAGTGCTAGCTGTTGTACCCTGAGGTGTGTAAGAGTATTCCCCAAAAATTAAATTAAATTAAATTAAATTAAAAAATAAATAAAATAAAGAGTATTCTTATCCCTGAGAATTCTATTGATTTCTGTTTCTAAAGTTTGTAGCTGAGAAACTCTGTCTGTTCTTGTTAGTCTGCTTCAGTCTTAGCATTTCTAAGGTTCTCTGTGATCTGATGGTGACTTACTAATCAAGACAGCCTCCTCTGAAGTATTTGATTACAAGGACTTTTTTGTGGTCCCTTTGGCAACACACAGGGAAAGTTTTCAGCCAGATTCTCAGTAATAGTCAATAGTCTGTTCTATTTCACAATAAAGTAGCAGAAACGTCTCAATCCTTTCAGTGCTTCAAGGAAATGTTTAAGGTTAGTCTAAATGATCATTTCCCTTCACTACAGATGTCTTCAGTACCTCAACACACTGTGTTTGTGCCAAAATTCTCCCCATATGATCATCCTCTCCCAGGGTCCAATAGAGAAAGTGTGATAAAACACTTCTGCATGTAGTTTTTTCCTTCAGTCTATCTAAGATCTAGCCATGGAAGATTCTAGTTGCTAAAGACTAGAAAATTAATGACATGGGTCACCTCCTGTCTCTCCTAGTTCTAACTCCTCTCTTCTTCCCATACCCTACAATATTGAAGAGCTATTCAATTGTTCCTACTTTTCTGGCAAAATATCCACTTAGTGTGCCCTAATTCCTGGTCCATCGTAATCTTTTCCCAGATTATAGCAAACTTAAATGCTTTTTTGCGCATGGTTTTATATTTTCTAGGGGGGAAAAATGTGTATAGTTTTACTAATGTCAAACGTCGTTTGTCTATACAGATTTCAGGCTCTAAATACTGAATTTTGTACTCTCTAACTATCCAATAATCATCCAGTAATTCCTTAGAGGCACAAGGATGTCTCTAAAAGTAAAAAAAATTATGAGTCCCCTATGCAAAAAACTAAAAACAATAATTTTTAAAACTTCAATAATTTTCCAAAATATTATTTCTTCTAAACTCTTTTTTAAAAATATGTTGTTGTTTTTATTTTTGCTGAAATAACAGCTTTCTACATTGTATTCCTAGTATTTTCTAAGACAAGAAATTAAATTAACAAAAATGTATGAGCAACTTTAATGATAATTTATCTAGCAAGCCTTATTCAACAATGAATAAGCCATAGATGCCATCATCACTAAGGCTCAACCAAATAACATTTTCATCTTTATTATAGTAGAAGAAGATATTTTGCCAAAAGTAAATTAATATAAAGAGAGTTTTTAAATAAAAATTAATTAATTTTACTTCAGTTAGTAAGGTTGAAATAAATATCACATGAGTTAAGTCACTTATCATCAGAATCATTCTTTTTGATACTTTTACACTGGCCCCAAATATAGTAATATAAACATTTAGCTATGACAAATAAATCAGTCTAGTCTTTATCCGTGTCCACCAATCCATTTTTAATATGGTTGAATGGCATTACTATGGTTCAGGAACTGTACTATGTGGAAAACTGTGAGTAAGCAGTTAGCAAGTGAAGTAAGTTACAGAAAGTGATTGATTTGAAAATCCAGAGCTTATTATCAGATATTTATTAGGAACCAGTCATTTGCCAAGCATTCTTCTACAAGCTGACAAAATAATTAAACAAATAGAGTTGGACCATGAAGAACTCTGTGGTAATACGTATACAGTAAAGTAACTTTACCTCATTCTAGGGAACTTACTGAATTTCTACATTGATTGAATTAAAGATGCAACAATTCTTGTTGCCCTGAAAGTATTTAACATACTAGAAATAACTTTCTATATCCATATCAATACATATAACTATAATATATTATTTTTAATACTCCATTGTATGTCATAGAATAATTATACCACAGTTTATTTAACTATTCCCATATCAAGAGGTAGCTAGGTTTCTACAAAGCCAGGATCATTTACAGATTACAAAACCTTTCTTAGACCATTTAATTACAAATGGATTTAATTCATTTCATGGGATTATATCGTTACAATGTCTTTGAAAGAGAAATAAACTTTGTGCTAACTGCCCAAAATATTAGTTTCCTGGTGACAGTATAGAGGGCTTATAAACAGTCACAGAATAAAATTAGGAACACTGAGCTGTATGTAAATTGATATATGAAAAAATATTATTTTCGTACATATTTGAGCAATGTACAAAAAGCTCTTCAATTCACTTTGAGAATTTTAAAAGATTTAAGAAATTTTTCTAAAATTACTGCTAAAATAAGATGCTGCTCTATTTACTAATTCATTTCTTCTATGTGAAACTCCTCATAGCTTTAACCAAAAAATTTCTTTCTTCTGAAAAAGATTTAACACATTAAACACATTCTGAAAGAATATTATTCTTATCATGCTTCAATTAAAAGTAAACCTGGAAAGTTGTATCAAATGTAGCCTAAAATATTACTTGCATTATCTTAAATTTAGACTAATAAAACAAAACTGTTCTTAATATGTATCTGAGAGAATACAGTGTGTCAGCTATCCACTGCTATTATTTCAGGGAAATGTAATTAAATTGGGTATAAACTCTTCCTGCTACCATTGACTCATTCTAATTAACACACACGTACCCTGAAGAATCAAAAAAACACTGTGGCTGAGTTCATCTTCTCATTAAGAGGATTATTTGCTTCAAACTGAGTCAAGAGTTGTGTTCTTTAATCTCTAAAGAAAAAAAATATGCTATCAAAATGATTTAGTATGAAGGATTCAAATTTTAATTTAAAATGAATACATGGGGCCACAAGTGAACCAAATACAAAAGTATTACAATGAACTGTCTGGACAGGAAGATTGATGAGGATTCTAATTCATCTTTTCTATTAAAAAACTGGTAGCAAGTGGTAGCTTAATATACCTCTTTCTTTTGATATAAGTTAAAAGCAAAGAAATCCAAATTGCCTGTAATAACCTTTGATGAAAAATATCATTCTTATTCAGTATATTATAAATAAGACACAATGTATCCTGAAAGTAAAGCAATTTAGCTAAAATTAAAAGATAAAAGGGATAACATGATTTTTGAAGTTATCAGTCTATAATTTCAATAATAATATGGATAAGTAAACAGTACATTTCAATTTAAATATGATGTGAACAATATTTTATTTATAAGTACAATAGGGAAAAGTGATTAACATATGGAAACACAACACTAAATATGTATGCATATGCACAATTTATATATCACCGCTTATCAATGGCAAGAATGGCAAAGTTACTTTGAAACTCTGTGAATGTTTCAGTATTAGACCAGGTTTGAATTTATTGGTCGCCAATAGTTTACCATATCAAATGAGATTAAATCTAAATTATTTTCCATTTCCTATACAAGTATTTTTACTTTACAGATTAGGTGGTTAAAGTTGACTCCTTTCTAGAAATTGAAGGCAGATTTGGGGATATGAAAATATTTAGTTCGAATATTTAGGTAGCTCCATTACCTAGTAGTTGTGTACGTGCATTTCTATTAGCTAACCTCCAGTATCTTCATCTATATTGAGGACAAATAGAACTCTATTTATAATGCTGTTCATTATAAAAGTATTAAAAAATTATTGAGTATCAACAATGTGTATAACACCACTCACTCTTTGTAGTCATTCTATATCAAGACAATTTTTAAAGGCATGATTAGTCCCCTTCCAACTCTTTATGGATGAAACTTTCCCAAAGACACATAGCAAGGAAGCAGCAAAGCCAAACTCTGAATCTGAGATTTACTTTTTCTTCCAAAGCCCTCTAAACCATTAGCAAAGTAAGAAAGTATGAAATTTTCTTGATGTACAGGAGGAGTTTGACTCATGGTAGTTATATTTTTTCTTTCACTTTACAAATTTATTATGGCATTTCTTCATTAAAAGTAATGGCAAGCCATTGTAGCAAAGGGTCATATGATAGAAAACAATTGATTCTGTTAAACTTATAAAAGTCTGAAGCTGCCTCACACTAAAAGAGTGATTATATTTGATTGCTGATTTGGGGACCTTTCTATTAGCTTTGCCATTCTTTCTAGTCAACTACACAGATCTTATTGCAAAATATATGACGATTCAGATAGTTGTTTTACCTGTGTTGGTACAAAATATAAATCCATAGGAGATTATGTTTCATTAAGAAATATATATTTTCAAAGGCTATTATTCAAGTTTAAAGTAGATTAAAATATTTTAAAATGCTATATACCATTTTTTACATTGTTATGCAGATCACAAAACAATTAGAAAATATTCAAAATGTCAGTTGTAAGAAATCCAGTTGTCAAAGCATATATTTCATGTAAATTCTATGATTGATATTTGGCAATAGAGCATGTATATAGTTTAATATGGTAGCAATTATCATTATGAAATTTTTTTGGTAAAAAGTATCGTTTAGTCCCAAGGTGCTTATAATGGCCACAAGACGTGGATATATCAGTGATTGAGCATGTATTAGTTCATTTTGTGTTGTTTTAAAGAAATACCTAAAACTGGGTAATTTATATAGGAAAAAGATTTATTTTGGCTCATGGTTCTGCAGATGGTACAAGAAACACAGAGCTGGCATCTGTCTCTGGTGAGACCTCAGGAAACGTTCAATAATGGTTGAAGGGGAAGGGAACCTGGAGTGTCACATGCAAGAGCAGCAGCAAGAGAGAGAAGGGAGGCGTCAGTTCTCACCACCAGGACTCCTGTGAACTAATCAAGCAAGAACTCGCTCATTATCACAAGAATAGCACAAAACCATTCGTGAGTGATCCTCCTCTGTGACGCAAACACCTCTCCCTATGCCCTGCGCTCAACATTGTGGATCCCATTTTAGCATGAGATTTGAAGGGAATGAATATCTGTTGGGAGCCGGCCTTGGAGGTCCACCTGATTGACAGGGTCCGGGTGGGCCGAAGACCCCGGGCCGCAGGGCGAGCCCAGGAAGCTGAGGCCCTTCTGTCCTTCACCTTTGCTGTTTGATACCGCCGAAGAATTCTGTGCAGTCGTGGAAGAAGAAAATGGCATGTTTATGTGAAGTGCTCACAGCTAACCTGGAAACATCATGGTTTATTTTTCCATTTTTCCCACTATGCCACTTGGCCTTTTCTAACATATGCAAGGGTTAAACTCTGAAGCACATCAAGAATGCTTTATTTCACTTGGTTATAAGTTACTAGACATTGCTTAAGTAATAAATGATATGAGTATATCCACTCCATATTTGATTTAGAACTATGCAGTTTAGTGTTTAGACATAAGGATTTTTAGAAGCACAAGTTTATAATAGGTTCATTATGAATTCATTATAAGTTCTAACACTTACTAGGAGTTATGTAGGTGACTTATAACACTGTTTTCACTGACTTAGGATAAAGATTAATGTTAAGGTTTTTACTTAATTCTATAGTTAAAACTATAAAATTAATACTCTAAGTTAACATTTATAGAGTAGGTTTTCACTAAACTCATAATATAATAATTAGACACTTTTATGACAGATCAGCTAAAACAGAAAGTAACCTTGAAGGGCCTGGGAAACATTACTAAAAGCTTCTTTTGAGTTCTCTTTAGAAACAAGCACTGCAAGATAAGAGAAAAGTAACGAGGACATCTGGACAAGGGAGGCGATCACAGGACTCTGAAGAACACAAGAGCCTAAGATGAGAATATTCCTGACACACAAAGAAATATACACTTAAAGAAACTTTCTTGAAACATTTGTAATTTGGGACATTGGACTGAGAGTGTCATTGTTGGCTTTATGAATAGGACTTGTCTAATGCCTGTGAGATTCCTGGCTTATTTGCTACTAAAGCCACTGGGAATCTTGGTTTGTTTGCTACTAAGACCACTAGCTGGTAACTTTTAAAAGATATGTATATGAAAGAATTTTCTTTGTCTTGCCCCTTCAAAAATGGTATAAAAGCTCTGTATTAACTAGCATTAAATTGTTATCTGTTCAAGAAGCAGGTGTCCGGTATATGATCGTCGTCGTCGCCTATCTGTCTCTCCTTCAACATATCTCACGACCCTTGTGGGGCGGGACCCCGCAAATATCCAAACTATATCACACAGAAAATTGTGATTAGAGACAGAATCATGTAGACCAGTATGACCGAAAACCTAGACAAAAGTGCAATAAGCTAAGTTTCAGTGATATATGCAGGTACAGACATGAAAATTTTATTGATCCTATTAAGATCTTTTACTAGTTTATTTGTTCGATTGTTCTATTTCAAGTAGCTATACAATCTAGATCTCAATAAATATTTACTAAATGAATTAATTTATTGAAGAATTACCTATTGAGTACCTACTATAGCAAATGATTACAGATATGAATGAAACACAATAGCTGTCCTATTAGAAGTGTTTCAGAAACAGAACTCTACACTGTCTGGAAAGAATGTCATTCTGTACTACTGAGGGAATCACAGATCACAAAACTGAGTAGAGCTTGCTTTTCTAGAATTTGCGGTCTTCTCTGACTTCACAAGTCTAGAAGTGTATGTTCCTGGGGAAAAAGGTATAGCAAAATCAAGGAAATGAGTCATAGGCTAAGATATCATGACAGAAAAAAAATCCCACACACTTCCCAAACCCCACTAGTCGCCTTAAAATACAGAGATTTTCAGATGTCTTGACAGTAGTCAATAATCAAGGGCTCTAATACAAAGAAAAGGAAACACAACCATGGCTTCTGTTTATTGGACACTGATTTTGGTCCCAGAAAGAGTGAGAAATTTGAAACATAGAAATAGTCAAGAGATTATTGTGATAACTAGTGTAAAGCTAATCAATGAGATGAAAAAGAATATATAGATGCAATAAATCTTATGCACTGATGTTTTAAAAGCCGTGAAAAATATGTAGAGTATAGGCCAAAGGCGAAAGCCCATGGAATAGCAATAAGCACAAGATAAGTTGTTCCCCATCATTTTTCATTATAGTAATAAATATTAAAACAATTACCAGATGCCTCTAAGCACCAAATTAAATGAATAAAATGAAAAAGGATTTTAACGAAAATATGGAATAACTTGAATTCTCATAGTACTGCTTGTGAACATGTAAAATGACAAAACCTTTTTGGAAAATTCTATGGGAATAACTTTTCAATTTAAAACTACTTTATACCCCAGTAATTCTTTATTTATACATTTGTCTTAAACACCTAAATAAAGATATATGTGGTTTGCACAAAAATATTTGCATCAGAATGTGCATAGCAACTTTAATCATAATAGTGTAAAACTTGAAAGATCCAGGTATCCATCAACCAATAGGAAAATGAATAAATAAATTCATACAGTAATATATTATACTGCAATAAAAAGAAAACAAAATGAAGCCTGGCATAACATAAATGTAGCTCAAAAAATATCCATTTGCTCAAAATAATCCAGATATGAGAAGTACATAATCTATGATTTTATTTAAATAAAATTCAAGAACAGATGGAACAAATTTATAATAATGATAAAAATCATAGTAGTGGTTAAATCAGGAGAAAGGGTAACTGATTGAAAACAGGCAAAAAGAAAAAAGAAAAAAGAAATCCTGCTAAGGTAATAAAAATTCTCTTTATTTGAAACTGATAAGAGCTATTTACAATTTGAAAATAATTTCAGCAATAAACTTTGCCAGGGTACTATCTCTAGAGTGGTCTGGATAGAAGTCAGGGTACAGTAATTTAGAAGTGAATGGTAGAGCCGGGCTCAGTGGCTCAGCCTGTAATCCTGCGCCTTTGGGAGGTTGAGGTGAGTGGATCGCCTGAACCCGCGGGTTCGAGACCCACCAGGGCAGCGAGACCTCACCTCTACAATAAATCAAAAAATCAGCCGGGCGTGGTAGCGTGCGCCTGGAGTTCCGGCTACTCGGAAGGCTGAGGCGGAAGGATCGCTGGAGCCCAGCGGGTCGAGGCTGCGGTGGCCAGGAGCGGCCGCTGCACTCCAGTCTGGACGACAGAGTAAGACTCCAACTCAAAAAAAAAAAAAGTGAATGGTAAGTTATATTCATGAATTCACTCCTTGTTTTTGAACACATGTTATTGAAGAACATTGTTTAAGCACTAAGAATACAATGACCAAGAATCTGCCCTCACAGAATTTACATTCCGGTAGAAATAGACACATAAAATAATGAATAAACAAATAGGTTAATGAATGGATGAAATAACATACTGGGATGAGTGCTATGTATTAGCCAGTGTTATGAAGAGAAGCAGAGCCAATAGCAAGCATATATATGTTACATATTTGTTGTTGTTGTTTTGTTTTTCTATGAGAATTGACTCAGATGATTGTGGAGGGTGAGAAGTTCCACCATTTGCCATCTGCAAGGTGGATGCTCATGAAAGCCAGCGATGCAATTCAGAAGCTAGAAGTCACAACTTAGGAAAAAAGAGAATGTGCCCTCTCTCGCCTTTATGCTCTGCCCTGGCCCTCAATGAATTTTATGATTCATGCCCATGGCAAATCTTTATTCAGTCTACTGATACAAATGCTAATCCTTCAGGGAAAGCCCTAACAGACACACCCAGAAATAATGTTTTGCCAGCTATCTTGGAAACCTTAAGTTTGATCAAGTTGGCACATACTATTAACCATGACATGCTATAAAAAAAAATTGATTGGACAGAAGCTACAGAAAAAATTACAAAACTGGAGGAAAAAAAGGCTTTTAGACAGCGACTTGTACTTCTGTAAATCAGTTAGCTATTGTAGACCACATTTTCTCATTTTTAAATTGAAATCCAGAATATTTCTAAATTCTCCTTCTATTCTAAAGTCTTGAGTTTTAGTCTATTATATTGCAAAATTCATCCTTTCTCATGATTTTTAAGATTTTCTATATGTCCTAGAGACTATTTTATGTTGCTAAAAATAAATTATTTTTATTTCTGTTATTATAAATCATGAAACTGAATTCTAAATCATATTTGCTAAAAAAGATCATAATGAGTATATATAACAATATTGTCCTGTTCCATTTTTGAATGTCTAAGAAATAATAAAACTTTACTGTATGTGTGTTCATAAATAGAAACAGAGTTCTAGAAGGGTCTATTATATCCTCTGCCATTTGATGTAAATGATGAGTCCATGTAGTCACTATATTCTCACAATTAGCATTATTATACCAAAAAAATACTAGACAATAAGATGGTCATATTCATTAGGGATGCATAGAAAGTTTTTGTTGTTATTTTAGTAAATGACTAAAATAAGCATACTGTTGTGAGAATAAAAAACATCAGCAATTTTGTCATAATTTTCTTTGAAGAGTGTTTCGAGTTTTGAAAATAATAATCTTCTTAATCACAACTGAGTTACAAACACAATTTTGCACGTGGTGTTGCCACACTAAAATGGAATAAAATGTTAATTATTGCAAATTAGTTCATGGTTAACACAATAAAGTAGAAGGAACTGGCAACAGTATAGCAATAATTGAATCTTTGTTTAAAATCTTAAAATCTTTCATGTTAACACTATACTTTCTTTACTTAATCTAACTTTAAGTTCTAGTTCTCATTTGAGCTTGAAAATTAGTGGACTTGGTAAAATCAGTGCATAGATCTTAATAATAAAGGATATTTTAATACAAATATGCATACTTTGTCTGTGTGACCTATCAGCTAGACTATTACAATTGAGTTGGACAGCCCCAATAGCTTCCTAATTAATACATTAGACCAGAATTTTGTTATCTTCTTTCTCTGAATGCCTGTATGGACATGTGTTTATATAGCTGCTTGCCAATATTTTACAAAGAAGTGGCCAAATTGAACAAAGCATTATGGTGCATTAAATGTGTTTACATGAACTCATCTGAGAATTTCCATAAACAATGATATTGAATAAAAATAAAGAATATTTGCAAGCAAGGGATTATAAATATGGTTGAATTTGCTAACTTGTTCATGATTAGAATAATTGTTTTAGAACAAACATAAATAGCTACAATTTGCATTTAACATACAAATATTGATTATTGGGTATGTTCTAGTGTTTCCTCTTTCTCTAGTTAACTAACAATAATGCTTCCAAAAGTATATAAAGGAACACCTAACATATCTTTTTTCCCACAGAACCAGGCACTTTGGAAGAAAATGTTTAATGACTGAAGACAATTTTCTGACTGCAAAATTTTCTGAAATACATTAAAGATATGAATAAAAATCAGAACCACATGCTCCAAAAGTGGTTTAATATCAGTGATATCCTTTCTTTTTTTGATTGAGATATCTTATAAAAAATAGCCTCCACCCCACTTCATATCATTTTTCCCTTCTCCTCTCTACCTCCTTTCAGCAAAATACAAATTGAAATAAATTATTTTATTCCATTGTAATAATATTTTCTACAAAAGCTAAAATTTAAAACCAATTTTCACAATGATTGGCTATGTCTCTTGGCCACACAGCCATCTTTTAAAAGATTGAAGTAAATTGCAAATATGCCAGTCAATTAAAGAGTAAATTTCAATTCTACTCAAACAATAAATTTTGATAGAAGACTTTTCATGATTAGAATAAGAAAAGGATATTTTTGAATTTGTCTTTGACCTGGCAATGCACACATTATCTTTGATACTCAATTAATTCTAAAATTTACTTTGATAGAATGCATTATGAAAATGCTTTCTCGTGAATTTATCAATAAGTGGAAACCATGACCCCATTGTGATTGCTCCTATTTTCCTGCATAGCCTTGTATAAGGTAATATAAAAATTTGCAATATTCCTTGAGGTGAATTCAAGTCACACCAATTTCCTCACACTTTAAATAGCACTCTTAAATAGATGTCATAGGAAGATCTATGTCTCTGAAATAAGCCAGGATAGGATAAGAAATACACTTATTAATATTAAGATTGCCAAGACAATTTTCTTTAGTAGAATCTTCAGGCTTTCTGCTTTTATTCTGTTGTCCAAGTAATTTAGACTTTGACACGTTTTGCATCCTGTAGAAGACTTAAAAAACAAGAGCAACATTCATTCACCAAATGTTTAATAAGTGTTTATAAGTGCTAATAATTGTGATTATGACAAGTACTAAGGAACTTGGCTTCCATGAAGCTTACCTAGAAAATTGCAAGACAAGATATAGTAAAATAAAGAAAGTGGGCTGTAAAAAATGACTGTAAAGAAAACAATCATAGTAACAAAAGAGATCACAGATTTGCAAGCTATTTAAAGAGTGAAAAGTCAATCTGTGCTGGCAATATCTTAGATGAGAACTTAGGACAAAAAAAAGAGCATGTTTCTGAGAGAGAGAAAGGGTGTGTAATGTCCTAAACTGGAAAACCAGTGAAAAATTGAGTTCCCTTTTAGAAATAATAATTTTGAGTTTATGAAATATTCAAGTGAGGATGTTGCAAGCAGTTGGATACAAAGATCTGGAGTTCAGCAAATATGTCTGTGCTTGATATAGATGTTTCAGAGTCATTACCTTACAGGTTATTTAAGAACTTGGAGCAGGATGATGTATGACCATATGATGGAAGATACAAACCAAAATTTAGTAATCTGATTGTGAAAAAAAGGAGTAAAAAGAATCTGTCAAAGTGTGACTAGTGAAGAAAAAACAATGAAAGATAAAGGATAGGAGTATTTCAAGAATGAAAGAGTATTGATTTTGGCAAAAGTTACTACTAGGTAAACTCTTGGATACAAGAAAATAAAATGTTTAATTGGATTGGGCAACAAGACTGTGGTGAGTTTACATTTGTATTGAAGCGAGTTGAAGAATTCATTTAAACTTGCATTTCTAGATTCCCTGCCTGACATTCTTACAGAAAACAACTTTTAAAAAATCTGCAAGAATGCCGTGCTCGGTGGCTCAACCTGTTTTCTCAGCACTTTGGGAGGCCAAGGTGAGTGGATTGCCTAAGCCCACGGATTCGAGACCCACCTGGGCAACTTGGCAAGACCTCATCTCTACAATAAATCAAAAATCAGCTGGGCATGGTAGTGTGCGCCTGTAGTTCCAGCTACTTGGAAGGCTGAGGCGGAAGGATCGCCGGAGCCTGGCAGGTCAAGGCTGCGGTGGCTGGGATCGGCCGCTGCACTCCAGTCTGAGGGACAGAGTGAGACTCCGACTCAAAAAAAAAATCTGAAAGAGAATTATATACAAATTGCATACTAGCATCTCAATTTTTAAAAAATAAAATGTACCTAACTTCAGTCAGAATGGCCATCATCAATAACTCGAAAAAGAAAAAAACAGCAACAGATGTTGGAGAGGATGTGGGTAACAGAGACTGCGTCTACACTGATGGTGACTGTGTAAACTAATAAAACCTCTGTGGAAAACAGTGTGGCAATTCCTAAAAGATCTAAAAATGAACCTTCCATTTGACCACCTATCCTCCTTCTGGGAATATATCCAGAGGAACTCAAATCATTCTATAAAAAAGATACCTGCACACATGTTTACATCAGCACTATTCACAGTAGCAAAAATATGGAATCAACTGTGCTGCCCATTGAAACTAGACTGGATAAAAAAAATGTGGCATATATACATGATGTACTATTACATAGCCATAAAGGACAAAATTATGGACTTCGCAGCAATTTGGATAGATTTAGAGTCTATCATATTTAGTGATCTATCACGGAAACAAAGAACTGAGTACCACATGTTCTCACTCATAAGTGGACCCTGAACATTAACCATAATACTGTAAGAAAGGATTCAAGCAGTGAGAGAAGTAATAGCTAGAAAAATCTAGGCAGACAGACAGACAAAAGGGTCCTCCAGTAAACAAAGTAGCAACCTCCTGCAGGTCTCTTGGACTGATACACTGGCATCTATAAACAAGCTCCCCAAGTCTTGCAGGCTAGGACAAGAAATCACTCACTGTCAAGATTGAAAAACAGCCAATCAACTCACTGCTATGTGCTAACCAATCAGCTCACTCTTAGACCCCTACCTCCAGCCAATCGGTTCTTAATACTGACCAATCAGCACAGCTAGTGCCAACCAATCAGCTCACAGTTAGTACTAGTCAATCGACTTGGTCTTAGGGCTATATAAGCACCATTAAATGCCTCTGTCAAGGACCTCTTAATCCTGAATGTCCATGGAATTGCTTTCTTCCCTAGAAGTTTCACTCATGGGATTGAGCAAAATAATTATTAATTTTGATGCTTATTCTTATCATCATTAATCCTAGCTTTCTATTATAGCTATTATACCTCCTTTCCTTCTTCATTATATACTTGGCTCAACAGGGCAATTATTCAAACAGTTGGATATGTCCACAGGTGGGGCCTTTTCTAACTGTTTCCCTGATAGCTCTACCATTGTCTCTTGAGCAGAGAGGAAATCTCAGTGGTTTCTGGTATGAATTTACTGCCTTAAGAGAAACAATGAAACTCAACCAGAAAACTCCCCGAGGTGTAAAGGATTCAGTTAAGGTTGGAGAAGTGGCAGAGATGTGGGAAAATTCTCCTCTCTGTTTTTAGTCCATAGGACTATTCTGGGTAGGATGACTTTCCCCTGAGGCAATATTGTCATACAATTGTGTTCTACCTAAATAGGACATCACTAGGGATATGGGGACCATGGTTTCTAGCCTCTAATGGGTTCCTTTCCAAAACTGGACAGTGTAATGCAATAACTGAAAAACATCTGCTATACTAGACAGAGTATACAACTATGAATACATCAAATTGTCAGGATCTTGTTAATTGTGTTGACACCTGTTATCATATCACCAGCCCCTTTGTCTACCTTGTTCTAATGTGTCAGCACACTGGAACTGTTATAGCCCAATATTTGTAAATCTCCATATTATGACACCCTTCTGGGAAATATCTCCTCTAAACTTTTCCAGAGCACAATCTGTTCTTATAACCCTAACCATCATGTCTGTAGAACCTGTATATACAATGGAATGGTCTTTGGGAGAACACCAAACAAGTACAGTTAGGGTTCTCTGAAGAGTACTACCCTCATGACTATTTCTGTGACCCTAATGACCAAAGGAAACTAAGATCACTGGAGTTTTCTTCCCATTTGGAATCATTGGAGCAACTTTCTTAACTGGAACTGGGTATTACATTTTATGTGGTCAGGGATTATACTTTGTTCTATCTTAGATGGAAAGGTACTTTCACAATAGTGCCCACTGCTCCTAAGGTGATGAACCTCAATCAAATTCAAATGGCTTCTTCTGGGCATATTCTGAATTTAGGATCTTTCCTGGAACAATCCCTACAGTGACAATGCAATTGCAGAAATTTAGGACCTCTGTCTAGCTCTAACATGCTCAGCTATAATATGCATAATCTAGAAGGACATAGTCTGGACCACCCAACTCTAAAAAGACCTGGAGTAGGACATTCATTGCCAGAGGATTCTTTTGGTTTCTCAAGATATCCCTATTGGAAAAACCTATATTAAATCTCACCCTCAGGATACAGCAAAGTTGGAAAACCATGGTCACTGTTACTAAAAATCAACAAACATCTATGAACTTGTTAGCTATTGTGGTCTTACAAAACTTTCAAGTGCTGTATATGCTTACAGCAGAATGTGGAGGAACATATGCATTATTAAATGAAACTTGTTTCTGGATTAATACTTCCTCCTAGGTATAAGAAAACTTACAGGTCATAAAAAGTAATATTAAAACAATTGATTCTTTATGAAAACAAGTGGTTTCAAGACCCATTGTTTACGATCTTTTTTATCTTCTCTAGGGATTACCAGTATATAGACATGGGTTTTCCCTCAATATCTCCTTTTGTTGTATTGCTTGTATTTGGTTCATGTATAGTTAACCTCCTTGTTAAGTTTGTTTCTTCTCACCTAGAGGTCATCAAACTCCAGATGGTGATGCAAATGGAAACTCATATGGAAGCTTACTACTGAAGACTCTTAGATCACCCTCCAGAGGATCTGTAGCTGACATCCCCATATGATATCTGTGAACAGCAGGAAGTAGCCAAACCAGTCATCATCCTTACTTACTTCCTACTCATAAGGTTACTACTCCAGTGGGTGTAATGAGAGAGGAGACAGTTAGAGAAAACTAGGCAGACAGACAGGGTGGGTCCCCCAGTAACAAAGTAGCAAACTTCCTGCATACCTTTCTGACTGATATGCTCACATCAGTAAATAAGCTCCCTATAAGCCCTAAAGACCAGGGCAAGAAAATACTCACTGCTGGGTTTGAAAAACAACCAATCAGCTCACCAGTAAGTGCCAACCAATCAATTCACTTATTAAGGCCCTCTCTCCAGCTGATTGGTTTTTAGTTCTGACCAAACAGCACAGCTAGTGCCAACTGAACAGCTCACAGCTAGTACTAGCCAATCAGCTCAGTCTTTGGGTTATATAAGCAATAGCTTTCAGGTCCAAATTGGCAATTCCCTTGGGCCTCCTCTCACTCTAGGTGCTTTTCTATCCTCTCAATAAATCCTGCTTTTCCACCTTCTGGTCATCCATGTCCCTCATTCCTCCTGGGTGCAAGAAAAGAACCAAGACCTGAAGACCTCTAGAAGACTGTCAGAGCAGAAGAGTCACACACCCCCTAAGGCTGGTTTGCCAGCCAATGGAGATAGCTGAATGGGAGAGGTGCGAGCAGAAAACAAGAATCTAAAGCTGAGATACTTCTGGGGCTGGCCCACTGAATCAGCAACACTTTCAGGGCTTGGCTTGCCAGACCCAAAACCAACACTCCCGGGGCTTGGTTTTCCAGCCCATTAGAGCTAACACTCTTTCAGGTAAGGCTTACTGACCCATTGAGTTGACCAGATAAAATTCGTATCAGTAGTAGCAGGACACTGCCAGGGTAGGAAGACACATGTCCAGGGTAGCAGGACACTGCCAGGGTAGGAGGACACATGACATCAATAAGGTTACCTGATCTCCAACCAGGTGACACAGGGACCAAAAGGAGGTCCAAAGTTTTCCTGTACAATGACTACTTATGTACCTAATCTTGAATTTTACTCCACATCTTTAAAATAAATAAAATAATTTTAAAAATAATAAAATTAAACAGATGGAAAACAGTATGTATTTGTGAGGTTGTGTAGCAACTGGAACTCTCCTGCAACACTAATGAAAGTGAATTGGTTTAACCACTTCAGAAACTGACAATAAACTGATAATAAAAGTTGAGCATGTGCATGACCTGTAGCCCAATAATTCTGCTTCTAGGTCATGCCCATCAAAAATGCACACATAAGTTCACCAAAAGATATGTACAAAGGGCAACACTATTTGAAATAGCCACAAACTAGACACTATGCAAATGCCCATCAGAAATAGAATAGAATTATACACATAAATTATTCACCAACCACAGAAATGAATGGAGCATAACCACAGCAAACAAAACAGAAGAATATGTTAAAATAATAAAAAATGAAAATATTCAGAAATAAAGGAGTCACACAATAGGCAAAATTGACCTACAGTATAGCTGTAAGAAAACTACTTCCCTTAGGAGAAGATTGGATAGTGCCCACCATAGTGTAGAAAGAGGATTCTGTAGTGCCAATAATGCTTTAAAAAAAAAAAATCTGGGTACTGATTATAAACATGAATTCAGTTTTGTAAAATTCAGCTTTCTATACATTTATTTGCACTTTTTTATGAGCATAGAATACTTTCATATAAGAATTTTAAATGTAAACAGAACCAGATGTGCAAATAATTTCAATAGTGATATTTTCAGACACAGAGAATTAAGATATTTCAATGTGCTTAAATAAGTCAAAATTTAAAATATGAGTAACAGACAAGAAACTGTCACAAATAACTAAGCTGATTTTAAAGTGCCAACTAAAACTTCTAGAAATATTTTTTTTTAACTGAATATTATGAAGGAATTACAAAATAAGCAACTAGAGGAATAAAATTTAACTGCACATTTGATTTGGTATTGGATACAGAACACTTGGCAAAAGAGGAACCAAACATAGTAAATAATAACTTTAATATTACTAACATGCAAAGAGTAAAAATATTGCAGCAAGTTTCACCCAGAAATAGTTCATTAAAGGTAATATTAGAGGATATGCTTCAGATAGAAAAAATGTGACTTTAGATAGGTCTGATATATTAAATGATTTGAACTAAAAGTGATTAAAATTCATAAACTATACCTTCAAACTGATAACTTGACAAGAAAAAAATTACCAGCCACCAATCTTTCCCATAGAATAATCATACAGTAAAAAGCATCTATATCATCACACACTGATCAAGAAAAAAATTTTAAAAGGAATATTAAATAATATTCGGAATGAAAAAGATGCATGACTACATCAGTTGAAGAGATTAAAAAGATAAGAGTTTTTGTACAAACTTGAGGAAAATAAATTTGAATAATTTAACGAGACAACAATTGCCAAATACAACTCATCAAATGGGAAACAGAAAATGATAGACTGCATATTCTTATTAGTTTAAAATAATTTAAATTATTTATCAAAAATCTCACAAAGTGTTTTATCTGGTGAATTTGCACTAAGCATTCAGTGAAAAAAATAATTCCAACCTTACACATCACTTTTAGAGAATAGAAAAGGAGCTCTGAAATTCATTTTATGTGGCCAATAAAACCTTGAAACTGAAACAAGAATAGTATAGATTAAGAAATTACGGCAACCCCTTTGGGTCCCCTCCCACTGTGGGAGCTTTTCTACCTGCTCAATAAATCCTACTTTATCAAAAAAAAAAAAAAAAAAGAACAGAAAAAGAAAAAACACTACAACTATCAGTTTCTTACTAACACTAGATATGGAAAATGCAAAATAAAATATGTCTGAATTCATCAAAATTAATAAAGACCAATTCATCTGACCAGTCTGAATTTTTTCACATTGATTTATCATCAGACAAGCAGTGTAATCTACTTACATTAGCATATCAAAGCAACAGAACAAAAATTGCATCAACCCACTATTTGATCAAATGAAATTTGGATAAAATGGAAGTTGGCTCCTGTCTCACATTCTAACAGAATTAAGAACCTTTAAAACTAAAAAAAAAAAAAAAAAAAAAAAAAAAGGAAGGGAAATTTAGTAAACAAATTATATGTATATATTAGGCATATGAGATACAAAAATGCCAAGAGGATTTAATGATGAACATTGAAGGTGCTTCTTTGAAGGAAGAAACATTATTAACCTTGTTCTAAAAATTTTTGGTCAAGGGAAAGGAAAAGTTAACTAAAAGGATTGGAAAGAATGACATAAGCAGTCATTATTATGACACAGTATGAATGTTTAAGTAAAAATCACAAGTAATATACAAATACGTATTAGAATTAATGAATTAGCTAGTTACTGAGATACATAAACAGTATTACATATTCAGTTGCACTTCTGTACATTAACGTTGTACACTACAAAAAAATGCATAAATATGTGACATATTTATAAGTGGGGGGAAGCCCCTTGAAAAACCAGAATTTATTGATTTAAAACTGTGTATTTATTCTTACATGTTTAAACTTCAGTCACCATCAAAGTACTCTCCATTAGCTGAAATACACCCATAAAGATGCTTTTTCCACTGCTCAAATCTGTTTGTGAACTCCAATTTTGATGCCTTTTAGTGCTTCTGCTGTTTTTTTGTTTGTTTTGCTTTGTTTTTTACCTTCCACATTGGCAAAATGTTCTCTTTGAGGATTTTTTGATTCAGGGAAACAAAAAAAAAATCACCTGGGGGGAGATTGGGGAAGCGTAGGGCACAGGGATCATGCTACTTTTGGTGAAAAACTGCTGAACACTCAGAGAGGTGTGGACAGATGTACTTGTAACTCACCCCATCATGAAACGGGCAAATGCACTGAAAAAATTTCCAAAGACATTCGCTGAAGATGAATACAGTCTCTCACAACACTTACTGGTACACTAATAATGGGTTCCTAGAATATTTACCAAGACGGGGAAGTCTATATTACAAGGGACTCACCTTCCAAAAAGATAATTCTGGGTTGTTTGGTGAGTCCCTCCTAGTATATATTCAAGTAAGGCAGGAGTAGAATAGCATGATCATGGTCACTGTAGCCTCGAACACCTGGGCTCAGGTGATTCTTCCACCTCAGCCTCCTGAGTATTCTTATAAATAATGGTAGACAACATTTTAATCACTAACTCTCTCCAACTGAATATAGTGCAATGGCATTTAATATGTGTAAAAGTTTCATATTTGTGTATTTGGAAAAATAAGATAATCGATATAAATCTTAAATTTATATAGAGTAATAAAGAGCCAAGGACATCCAAGACAGACAGCCTACGTGGGGAAATTTACCTTACCAAATATCAAGATTTATAATAAAGCTGGGATAAAACAGTGCAATGTTGATTCAGCAATATAAAAATATAAACTACTAAGAGAGAATAAAAATGTCATAATGAAATCCACATTGATGGAAACTTGATTTATGATCCAACTTGCATTATTGAAGTTTGAAAACTTTTGTAACTTTCACTAATTGGTGCTAAAACTATTGGCTATTCATATGGAAAAAATATGGAATCAGACTTCTATCTCACATTCTAACAAAAATCAATCCGATTTAATTAAATCTTTAAATGTGTAAAAAATACTCTACTTTTATGATATAATATTAAAGAATATATTTATAAAATTGGTATAGAAAAATACTTTTTGATAAAGCAGAATATTGTAGGGGAGGGTGATTAACGCCTGTAATCCCAGCACTTTGGGAGACTGCGAGAGGATTGCTTGAGGCCAGTGGTTCCAAATCAGGCTGGGCAACTGGGAGGGACCTCGTCTTTACAATTAAAAACAAATTAGTTGGGGGTGGTGGCACGGCACCTGCAGTCCCAGCTACTAGGAAGACGGAGGCAAAGGGATTGCCTAAGTCCTGTAGTTCGAGCCTGCAGTAGCCATGATAGTGCCACTGCACTCCACTCCAGCCTGGGCAATAGAGTGAGACCCTGACTGGAAAAAAAATGTCTTAAAGCACAAAAATTAAGAAAAAGATCAAATTAAGAAAAAGATACTATATTAGAATTAAGAATTCATATTGATTAAATAACTCTCAAGGACATGAAAACAGAAACATTAAACTGGAATAAGATATATGAAACATAATTAATATGGAATTAATTTAATAATTGTCTTTAATATAGAAAAATTGCAAATTTAATATTGATCTAACTTTAATATATAAAGAATTACAAATCAATATAAAGCTGTACAATCCAATATACTAGTAGAGAAATAATTTAATAATTATCATTTTCTTTGCAGAACAGTATGGGAAACACTTTGTTTGTATCTTCTGACTTGATTTTCAAAACAACTCTTTGTGTAGGCTATTACTCACATGGTAAATTTTAAAAATTGTGATTTAGGTCCAGACATGTAATTTTACTCATAAAGAAGATAGGAGAGAAAAATATTTTTTAAAAGGTAATAACAATAAAAGATGAAAGAGGAAGATTTCTGTATAAAGGCAATTTCTTTATCAGATAACCAACAACCATTGAGAATATTCATTGAGGCAAGAATAATGTTGGATGTTTTCTGTATTGTAGCTAATTTAAACTATAGTTCTCTGGCATAACTATGGGTATGCCTTTCACAAGATGGTTCAGCTAATAATTCCCTGTTTACAAGGAATCAGTGTAACATTGACGTTATTAACAACACACAAGTATCACTTATCTCAACATGGAGATGGGACCAAAATAAAGCTTAGGTCTTAGCAGTGGATTTACCAGAATATCAAACATTTACATTTCATTTCCTTTGGCAGGTAGGATTTTTTTTTGAATAATCTGATTAAGTGATAAAGACAAACTTCAGACTTTAGCCCTTTTTGCTATTTACAAGATATTACTGAGATTTACCTCTAAAGTTCTCATTTAAGTACAGTTTCTAAGCAATATTAATCTGTAGCTATAACATACTCAAAACAATTTCAATTTTTTATTACATTAAATATACCGATCTCATAGTTATGAGCATGGAGTACATACTTATTTTGGTATTTCATTTTTAAATTGCTTAGCTTGAAATGGAAAGGGACAAGATCTGAAAAGTGGGACAGAGAGAGAAGTGTCCGGACTTCATATGGCAGGTAAATGTTGAACCTAGCTGTCACCATTATGCTTTGCTTGAATTATCACTTCTTGGAAGGTTTCTGTACTCTTTGTAATTCCCAAATCCCTGTTGCATTTGACTCTACTCTGTGCTATTACAAAATCAGCACAATATCTTGAGTTAGAACAAAAGAGATACACTAATGTGAACTGACTTGTTACTATATTTCATCCAAAATTCAAGTATATGGTCACCAGAATTGCTTAGTCTAGAACTTTATAACTAATGTGCAAAATAAGGAAAATGTGTTCTTTACAAAATATCAACTGGTATGGCATTCTTGTGCAGAATTTTGACTGCCAAGCTAGTCAATTCATTCTTTAAATTAAATATTGCATTTATATTTGAGTGATCCTGTTTTGTAAGTATCAACAATCATCAGTTACACAAATTTGATCATTATATATTATATAATTGTATAAAAATATCACATATACCTCAAAAATATGTACTATTATGTATTCATAAAATTTTATTTTTTTAATTTTAAAAAATAATTAAAAGTTGCATGAAAAACCAAAAATAAAAATTGTTATGTATATTTTTAAATGTCAACAATGAATTTGTCAATCACTTTAAATTCAATGTAGTTTAATTTTATAGTCTTTACCTCTTAACTAAAAAATATTTAATTTAAATACTCTAATAGTTAAGAAAATTCTCTAGGGTTTTGCTTGAAAGAAGCAGCCTAAACTTTGCAGAGTGAATTCAGACCAAAAGGTCAACACGTTTTTAGCCTATCATCCAAAAATCCTATGACATTTCAAAGTAATACCACTGTAAACCTAACTAGGACATAAAAATAACATAGGCAATTTCTTTGCTGAGTCTAAATTTAAGCTGAAGATTATATAAATATGCTATTATTACATAAATTAATTATATAGTTATCATAATCTCAAGATTTTGTATATATAAATATATAAATTATATGGTCTAAGCTAATGCTACATTTGGTTTTCCATATATTTATATATACCTAGTCTATACTTCATATTTTTTCTGCAACCATTTTGGGTAACTGCTACATTTCAAAAATTTGAGGATGATGAAAAGAGAATTAAACCTAGAACCGACTGTCTGCTTCATTAAAGCTTCCCAGTATGGGTGGAGGAAATACAATTTCAAAACAAAGCAATAGGAGCAATAGTTAATCCATTCATAGCATATTAATACTACTACAGGTTATGGGAAACTAAGTGCCTAGAAGGTTCTGAAAAGTTTCACAGAAAAGTAATATTTGGGTTATGCGAAGATCTCCTAGAATAATAGAAAGAAAAGGCATTGCTAGCAGAGGGACTGTCGTCTCAAAGCCATCTTGAAAAGAGGTGTCAGATTTGACAATATTGGACATTTATAATCAAAGAAAGAGATGAATGACAACAGCTGGAGGTCATAGGAGTACCATACTGATATCAATCAAGAAACGAAGAATGAAAAGAACACAAATAGTTTACAGTTAAAACAGGATCCAGCAAAGACTTAGTTCAAGATAGTAAGAGAGCACATCTGTAGGCAGAACGAAAGAAAACAACCAGAATTTACTTGAACAATTAGAGGTGATATTAATGAGAAATAGAACAAAGATATGATAAGTGGAATGAGTCAGAAGTGAAATAGCTTTATCATGATATCGTAAAAATTACATGGCATAATGTAGATAAAGTGCCTTTAAAAGCACCTAGCATGTTTGTAGGGTTCCTGTACAATATTTGGAACTGCCTCTCCCCTGAAAGAATGCATAGTGCAATCAGAGATAGTGCCATTGAAAGTTCAGTACAATAGTGTAAGTGCGAAGTTTGTGACATATATAGGGCATTATGTGAACACAAAAGCAGGACATCAAACTGCATGTTTTACTCAGAAAAGAGGCCCATGAGGAAATAATTTTTGAGCTGTCTTAAAATATATGTAGTCAATGAAGCAAAAAGGAACAAAATTCCATGAAGAAAAGTCAGTATATATAAAGAAATAGATTTGGGAGGAAAAAAAATAAGTTTCCTGTTGCTGGTATATTGGATGTGTGGCCCAGAGTTGTCAAAAAAAAGCCTGGAGAGAGAAATAGCAAGATGCCAAAGGCTTGGACATGCTGTGCTAAGCCAGGGCTTTATCAGGTAACTAATGGAAAAATTGAATGCTTTTAAAATCTGATGTGTCCAGGCTCCTAGTTCAGAAATATCACACTGCAAAAAGTGTGGAAATTTTCGATGGGATAAGAAAGGAGGTGAGGAGAAAATTTACAAATGCTTGACTTTTGATGGTTATTCATATTTTCACTAACCTGATGTTTGACTAGTACTTTCGAAATTAAAAAAGTGAATTGTGTTGCTCATTCAGAGACACATTCCAAACAAACTTAATCCAAAATTTCAGATGAGAAAACTCTGACTTAAAAAGCAAGTAGTACAATTAACCTTGGTAATTCTTAGTAATTAAAGATTCTAGTAAAAGTAACAATACCTATTAAATATGAAGTACATATTTCTTGTCAGATACTGAGTGAGGAATTGGAAATAAATTAATGCACATAGCAAAGGCTATTCCTGTTTTTAAGCACAAATCGTCTTATTGTCCAAACCTCTGACTTTCCAGGTAGTTGTACCAAAACCCAGCACTGCTCAATAGAAAAATAATTACTGCTACTTTACAAATGAGCAGATTGAGACATATGTACACATTAATTCCTAAAACAATTTAGTGACAAGATGAACCAAAATTATCTCTGTTAATTTTCAGTTTGGCACACATAGATTCTTTTTAAAAATTATCCCAAGAAAAAAAGTCATCAAAAAAGTAAAAAGACAACACATGAAAGGGGAGAAACATTTTGTAAATCTGGTAAGCGTTTGCACTTAGAACATATACGCATAATACATACAACTCATACGATTCAATAATAATTTTAAAAATCCCTGCCCTCCTGTCTACCTGATCTTCAAACTTAGACAACTTTTAGGAACCAGTCTTAGCTTTTTCCCCATTTTACAGAGTAATGAATCCTCCTCCCCCAAAGATTGTTCGATGCTTTCAAGTGTATTCCTGTCTTAGACCATTTTGTGCTGCTTTAACAGAATAACACAGAAGATAATTTATAAATAACAAAATTTATACACACACAGTTCTGGAAGCTGGCAAATCGCAAATCCCAAATCCCATCTGTTAAGGACCGTGTTGCTGCACCGTTGCATGCTGGAAGGCAGAATGTGGAAGGCAGAGGAACAAAGGAAAAACAAGAGGAAGAGCAAGGGCTGGACTGCCCTTTTGTTAATGAACCCAATCCCATGTAAACAGTTTTAATCCATTCATAAGAATGTGGCACTCATGGTCTAATTACTTGATAGTTCTGCCTCTTTGTACTGCTACAATGACAATTAAATTTCAACATGAGATTTGCAGAGGACATTCAAGCCATAGTAAGACCCAATGCTAACTGACCCCTAAACAACATTGCTGGCCCCAAACTCTCTTCTGAAGTCAACACTAAGCAGTCAGGTAATTCCTGAATATCTACTGAAGATCACATTGGAACTTCAAACTTAAAGAAAATTCAATTCTCTGAAATGTGTCTTTTGTAATGGTCCGTATCTCATTTAGAAAAGGGCGCCATCATCTACCCACCTACGAAAGTCAGTCTTGAGAGTCATCCTTAAATGATGCTCTGCCTCACTCACTCTTCAATGTTCCTTACATCACCAATTCATAATATGCCAGCTTCTCACTATACTGCCACCAATGTTTCTGCTTGTGTTGTTGAAAGAGCCTCCTCACTCTTTTTTCTGTTTATTTATATATCCCAAGCACCTTGTATAATGTCTGGTACGTAGTAGGCACTTTATAGATGATTATTGAATGAAAAAAATATTTAATCTATCCATTTATAGTCAACTACACTGCTATTAAACTAGTTCAAAACATCATTCCTTTTCTTCTAGAATTCTGAACTAAATTGTTACCCTCATTGTAATTCCAGTCTTCAATTTTCTTTTCTTCTACATTCCATTATCCAAGTTTTGGACAGATTGTATCGGGTTGATGCATAAGTTTGTAGCTTTTGGGGGTGGCTTATGCATGGAATGCAAATGTTGCATGATGGTTGACTAGTCACAGTTCATATTTGTCAATTCTTGGGTTGACTGACATAGCATTATGGTTTAAAACATTTAAATAGTATTCAGCAAAGCCCGGTGTTCTTTCCAAACATGAATCACTCGGGTCAAAGTGGCCCTCTTTGAAATGACAAAAAGCATTTTTCTGCTATGCTTTCTCCGATGACTTTCTCTCCATACACAGCACAAATGCTTCACACTGCCTCTACTGCCCTTACTCCTCCGTTAAACCCAAACAGAAGAATTGTCAGAGTGCTCTTTTATTCCACTAGACACTCCTTTAGCTCGCAAATAGCACTTACTTTCTTCAAATCTGCAAAATGCAAGGTGTATTCACAAGCACAACATTGTCACTCCAAATGACAAATGATAAATGATAAACTCCCAATACCAGTGCTGCCATGCCAAAAACATACACTATGAACTTCTGACCAGCATAATAGTTTAAAATGCAAATACAAAAATTCATCTCTACTGCTCTTTTTTTAAAAAGTCCATATTGTGAGCATGGCCTGTAAAATCCTGTATGATTGGCCCCCAGTTTTTTATATGTGGTTATTTCATGCCAATCTTTCCGTTCTACAGAAGCCCTAGCTATAGTAAATGTCTTTAATGTCCCAAAATGCCCCCCCCCCCCCAAGGTGAGTCATTTTTCTTCTCTCTTTTCTGCAAGGTTAGTTTAAATATGTCTTTCAGAATTTATACTAATTTCAACTTCATCAGAGAAGACTTTCCATATCCCATAAATAAAGTCAAATTATCCTGCTTTATTTGCCAAAGGTATCTGGGTTTCAGATTAAGATTTAGTACATTTCATCAATAGATTGTTATTTACTGTAGATTATTATTAAGAAAACAGGAAGATGTGTAGTTAGTATACCATATTGTCTCTAGTGACTCTCATAGTTACTAGAAAAATAGGAGGAACTCAATAATCATTGAATGAGTGATGTATCTGGTCAAACCCGATATTTAGAATGGATAGATCTGATTTGTTTTCCAACTGTGCCACTTACAATCTGTAGGAGTAATGTGACCTAAATAACTCCAATTTTCTCATCTATAAAAAGGAATAACAATACTATTATAATTAGAAAATTTCAGATGGCATGTAAAAAGGTGTCTGCTACAAAGAAAACAACTATTATATTAATGTATAAATGTTACTTTCAGCAATTTGCCAAAAAGGCACCAAATCCTCATTTATAAATGAACATGAAATTATCCATTGCATAGTTATACTGTGAGAATTAATGTTGATAATGTGTAAAGTGAGATTGAGATGAATGGTGTTCAATAAATGCTATCTATCATTAACAACAGGAGACATAAGAGCAGAATTAGAATACGTTTGTATAAAGGGATATGAAGAGTTGCATGCACTCCTCACTAGTCTAGAAATGACCATTTTTAGTTAATTCTGAAATGTATACTGTGCATGTGTGTGTGCACATCTATAAAAAAATTCAAGGACTTAAATGCGACTTTTACTGAATCACACCCAGTGCTTGAGATGCCTATTTTCCAATGAATTGAAACGACTTTTCCCAACTGAAAATGTATAACACTATCCAGACATTTGCATTCTATTTACATAGATAATTCAATTCTTCACCAATAAAACGTTTACTTCTAGTTTGAATAAGATGTAGCTGATCCGGCCTAATCAATGATTAGTGTTCCCTTTAGAGCCAACTATTCAACAAAACCCTCAAGCCTAAGAGAATTTTGTCATGTGTGATTGTTTATATTGAAATCTCACACACATAGCATAAAGGAGATAAATGCACTTATAAGTTGAAATATACATCTTTAAATAAAACCTTTAAAATTTAATTTGTAAAGCCTAGAAAATATAAATTGAAACTTTGCAATGAAAGGGTGGCTTTTCCCTTCGTTTTTGCTATGCTACAACTATGTAGTGCTTTTATAAAATGTTTTTAGAACGGCCCATGATTGATTACAACACATATTCTATACAATTCATTAGATGCTTAAATAGAGCACATAGTCAGTGAGTTCTAAGTATAAATCAAAGACCTACTCATATAAGAAATTCATGTATAGAATGCATGCAGACTACAAATAGGACTTATTTGTATATGCTAAGGACGACACTACACATACTAAGAAAATTATAATTTTAAAGAGTTCAAAAGGCAGGGAAAGCCAGTGTGAGATGCAGAACATAACTTCCAGATGAAGTTCTTAAAAAAAAAGGAATATATATAAGATTTATCCTGCAAAGTTAGCAATGACGTCTTGAACAATTTTATTAGATAACAGTTCTCCTCTTGCTGAACACTTTCTCTCTATATAAGAGTTTCTGTAGAGATCTGTGAAGTAATAATAATCATGCTTCTGTTTCATTTGCTCCTCAGACAGATGCTGCACATTTGGGAAGGGGGGCATATATCTTTATAAGCCTCACAGGGAGATTGAAGACCAATATATTTTTTAAAACTATGAACATGTACCATTCCAATATTAATTATTTTTGCATCGTATGTTGTCCCTTACTTCAAATTGCATGAAAGATTTTTTGAATATTTTTTAGTCACAGCACAGTGTATAATTGTTCACAGTGCCATGTTCACAACATCATAGTCTTCTGCTCAGTATCAGTTCATTCATTCTTTCACCCAATGATGAATTATTAACTTTCTATGCCAAATTCTGTGCTGAACCTCAAGAATGTTGGTGTTTCCTTCCACCAAATTCAAGATGTTTATGATGGAAGTATTCGCAGGTGATTTAATAGCACAAAGAAAAGATAAAAATCAAAGTGAGTGGCTGTAGAGGAGTTGTTGACATTTTAACTAAATTTTGAAGGATGAAGTGCCTAAAAAGGAGAAAAAAGGAGACAAAACAATATGACATGGAAGGGCAGCTGCCACGTTTCCCTTTATTTTCCCCCATGGTGGTTTTGTACTTATTCCTGCCTCAGTATAAGGAAGGAAGCTCTCACTATCTTTTAACACTACTGGAATGATGTTTTCCCCTTCATACTCTTCCTCGTAATTTATGGCTTGTGATAAATTTTATTTCTACAGGGAAAGGATGCCTTACTTCACAGACTGCATCAAGCACCCTTGTTACGTATACGTTATAATCCTTCCTTACTTTATCTATTATATTTGTAATTATTTGACATGTTTCTAATCTTCCTTATTAAATTGCAAACTTCTTGTAGAAACAGGCTAAGATTTTTCATTCTATGCTTTACCTCCACTTCCCAGCTAAATTCTTTGGCTAGTGATATGTTCTCGTTTAATGATTTACGAATGAGAAAAAAACGAACCTTTTAGTACTAAGCAAAAGAGTAAATAAATTATTGATAGGAAAAAAGGATGTGTAAGGCAGTAGAGTAACAGCTGAGAGAACTTCACGGTGCACAAACTTCCGAATATGAAAATCTGAGGGGTATGGTGAAAACTGTGTATGAATTAAATTTATTAATTAAAAATCGAATCATATATGTGCTCATACTTGTCTTTTAGAATGGACATATTGTTGGCAGGAGTGTAGAGATGGGAAGTAATAAAAACTAGGAACAAGAGGGTACCAGTTCATTGATATGGATCTGAAATAAGAAAGCGGCCATGGCAATGGAAAGTAGAGGATGAGTGATTTTGAAAAATAGATTGTAAGGGAAGGAAGCAAAAGGAAGCAGAATTTGTTTTAGGCTTGTGCACTGAAGCAGAGGTTGGTTACAAAAAGAAGAAATATAGGTCAAGAAACATACTGGGCAAGAAAAATGATAAATTCAGCTTTCCACACTATAACTACAAAGAATTGAGGTCCAACTTGGCATGAATGGCAATGATAAGGCTAGAGTATTAGAAAGTGTATATACAGTGGGTAGTTAAAGCCAGATTTCACCACTATAAGATCTATTCATAGCTGGGCTCGGTGGCTCTCCCTGTAATCCCGCGCCTTTTGGGAGGCTGAGGTGAGTGGATGGCCTGAGCCCGTGGGTTCGAGACCCGCCTGGGCAGGCGAGACCTCATCTCTACAATAAATCAAAAAAAATCAGCCGGGCATGGTAGCGCGCGCCTGTAATTCCGGCTACTGGGAAGGCTGAGGCGGAAGGATCGCCGGAGCCCAGCGGGTCGAGGCTGCGGTGGCCGGGAGCGGCCGCTGCACTCCAGTCTGGGCGACAGAGTGAGACTCCAACTCAAAAAAAAAAAAAAATCTATTCATGTAACAAAATTACACTTGTACCTCATAAATTTATACAAAGAAAAATAAAACATTTTAAAAATTGAAAAAATAAGAAAAAGCCAAGAGCAAGAAGCAGGCCAAAGACTGAACTTTAGGGTGCATCGTATTTTAAGAATTGAGTTCTGTAGTTGCAACACATTCAAGTAAGAGAAGGAAGGATAGAAATTAATTGAGAACATGCTAAAAGAAACAAAAGAAAGAAATAATTTTAATGAGAAAAAATGTTGAATGCTAGTAATAATAAAAATAAGGTAATATCAAAGCACTAGTATCTCTCAAACAATACTATAATCTTTTTCACTTTTCCTGGACTGCTTCTTCTACTATTTATTTACTCATCCATATAATATGAATTTGTTGGGAGTCCATTATTAACAAGGTGTTTTGTGGTGAGAATCAAAAAGAAAAAAAAATTCCGTCTTTATACATTCTGGTCAGGAGTTCGCCTGTGGACCATATACGCATAGGACAACTGTTAATTTAGCACATCACTTAATTTCTTTCTTTTTTCCATTATTTTTTTCATTATTTTATGTCCGTTTAATGGACATATTGTTTAGTGGTTGAGATTAGGTCTCAGGTTGTGCATTCCCCAGATAGTGAATATTGTACCAAATAGGCAATTTCTGAATCCTAACCATCTTTCCACCAGCTCCCTTTATTGATGTCCCCAGTGTCTATCATTTGCATCTTTGGGTCATTTAGCTCCCCAAAATAAGTGAGAACATGCAGTATTTGACTTTCTGGTTCTGAGTCAGTTCACTTAGGATGATGCTCTTCAGAACAGCACTTAATTTTTATTCATGTATTATCTATGATGACAGAAGACAGTTTTAAAAATTAAATGTCCTCTATTATTTTCCAAAATGATCTCTCAAGCTGAGACTGTAGTATAAAATTATTTCTGAGACTGTTCTTCTGCCTTTTTTCAAACCAATGGCTCTTAAAATAGTTGCTAACTAAAATCATTTGCTTAATTGGATGATGAAAACACTGAAATAGGACCAAGTGCTAAGACTCAACAGTTTCTTTTTTGTCAACCAATATTCTCTAGGCATTGTTGTTCAACCTGCTTGGCTTTAGTTAATTATGAATTAATTCAATATATTTGAAGGCTACTTTCACAATGATGTCTAATCTGTCCTGCTTCTATGTAAGTAGACAAAGAAGGGGGGGGAGGGGAAGGGAGATGGGATTAACAGTAGTAAATATCTGTCTGGGGATGGGGAGACAACTCTTACCAACAAGGGTGCCTGAACGAAGCATATTTGTATACCTAACCCTTAACTGTACCCCACAATATCATAATAAAAAATATTGATTATTAAAAAAAAAGAAAAGCTTTAACAGTAGTTCCACAAATCTGCTAGACAAGCAGACACAAAAAGTGACCATCTAGAAGATGTGAGGCTATAAGAGGAAATTTTTTTATGTTTCTGTATAGTTAGGGCTTCTTAGGAAAATCTTCCTGAAATATGAGACTTGAGCAAAAAACAAGCCTGGAAGTCAGTTGTGATTGAAAGTGAGAAATCCAGAGAGACTTATTTCCCAGGGAGACTATGTTTACACTGCAAATGGGATAAGGCCTAAAATCATAAAGACAATCCCTGTATTATAAACTAAAGACAAGCGCATTTTCTCCAATTAGAAATTTATTTACATTCCCAAGTGAAAGATCAAAATCCTTCATGTACATCTCCAGGAACACTCTCTCTAACAACAAAAACAACATCAATTTTTATTTTTTATTTTTATTTTTTCAAACAGTTTATTTAGAAAGTAAATTAGAGACAGGGAGAGAGGAAGAGACAGGGGTTTCACCTCCCCAAAGGAGAGGGGGCCAAAGCTAAGAAAACATGGTGGCTGTAGCTCAAAGAACTACATGGACACACCAGAGTTTAACAAAGCAATGGCCAACAACAATTTTTAATGAACTGGGTGAGATAGTTGCCGCTCTGTTCTGTATAATCAACAATTTTCACTTTGAGGTCTCTTAACTATGATAGAATCCACTATTGTAGCATCACATCTGACTCTCATTGCACCACCCCAGCCAAAAAAAATTGAGCAAATGGGTGTTGGTGCAGTTATTATTTGTCATAAGTACATAGTAATTTTTTCCACTCCAGAAATCTCATGTTGGCATTCAGTATATTAAATATAAATATGAAACTTTTAACAAGAAGACATTACATACATCATTTTGGGAAGTGGTGTTAAAACATAGTACAATTTGTGCTATTTCAAATATCACACATTGATGTAGAAATCACCAACCATTTTAAAGGAAATAGGTCAGTTTTCCCAAAGGTTCAATGTAGACAATTCCAGATTAGGAACTATCATATTTTGAAAGTAGAACAAATCATCTCTCCTTATACTACTTTAACTGTGTTCCAACTCTTCCACCTGTTACTTTATTTTGGTGACCTTTCTTACTGAGTAGTTGGCTTAAACTTTCAAGAGTAAAGAAAAAGCATCTATAGAAAGAATCTGTGACTACACAGATTCATATTGAAAATTGAGTTTCAATCTTAAGAATAAGTAGATTATATTCACGTCACCACAATCCTCTTTCTGCTCATCCCGAAGAGTAAGGTAACAAATGGGACAATTTTGTTTTCTTTTTAAATTTTTTTGTAATTTCCTATGTGTTTATAAACTATTGAAGTCAAATAGTAACTTATTAAAACAAGACTAAGTTGACAAATTTAAAATGAGGTCGTTGACTGGACACCGTGGCTCACGCCTATGATCCCAGCACTTTGGGAGACTGAAGCAGGAGAATTGCTTGAGCCCAGGAGTTCAAGAACAGCCTGGACAATATAGTGAGACAACGTCTCCTGGAAAGAAGGAAGGAAGGAAGGAAGGAAGGAAGGAAGGAAGGAAGGAAGGAAGGAAGCAAGGAACGAAGGGATGGAAGAGATAGCCAATGTGGTGGTATGTGCCTCTTGTCCCAGCTATTCAGAAGACCGAGGTGGAAGGATAGCTTGAGCCCAGGATGTTGAGGCTACAGTGAGCTGTGATTGTTCCACTGTACTCCAACCTGGATGACAGAGTGAGACTCTAACTCAAAATAAACTAAATAAGATAAAAATAAAATAAAATGGTTATATTTGTTTGCCTTTTTCTATTCATTTATAATGATGGTTACTAACTCAAAATAAAATAAGATAAAAAATAAAAAAGTGGTTATATTTGTTTGTCTTTTAAAAAAAAATCTGCAATTTCTTACTCTATGAAGAAAGGGAAGCCATATCTTTGATGAAGAAAGAGTCACATGAGACAAAATTCTTGCCTTCTCTCAGTATACAGCTGCTTCTGAATCCTTAAAGGAGAGACTCTAAACACCTAATGATTGTGCTCTGTGCCATACCGATTCTGAGCTCTTCTACACAATTTATCTGGCTCTACTAGAACTTAAACAGTGTAGAAGCATAAAATGCCTCTAAAAATCTGAAAATAAAACTACAGATTCCATTCAATGGGATATTTATTTCCATTACAAACTTGAGCATTAAAGAAACCAATTTTTGCAGTTTTCACAACATAGCGATTTTTTTCTCCCAAAACTTGTCTTTGGAAAAGTAAAGCCTTTATTAAAATAAGTGTAGAACTAGGAAATATTTTTAAAGCAGTATTTGGAGTACAAATACTCTAAAAATCAAAAAGATTTTCATATTCTCTGACTTACTATTTCACTCTGTTCTCTCTCTCTCTCTCTCTCTCTGTCTTTTCATTCTTTTACCATCAATTCTCTCATCTCTCTTTCTCTCTCTTTCTGTATGTGTCTATGGGTATATGTAAAAGATGACAAATGAAAAATTAAAAAAAATTCCTATAGCTAACTGCCAAAGAAACTCTGCTTATGGTTCAATTTTAGAAGGTTGAGTCTAGACTTCTTTGAGAAGCTGTCTAATCTTGCCAGAAGTACTCTTAAAATGTACACATGATCAATGTCTCTTCATTTATAATGATGGGCACTCTTTACTAGACAGTATACTCTGATGACTCATAATAAACATTTTGTCTTAACCAAAAGAAACGGCTTAGTTTCCATGTGATAGTTCAAACAGAAAAATTTCATTATGGTTGAGCTTCTCAGGTAAAATAGCTAGCAGGTGAGAATATACTGTAGCTATTTTGGTGCTTTGAGTCACACTTTGATCCATCTTGCCCATAAAACAAGAAAACAAGTCAATAAAAATAAATTTAAGTCATGTACTATGTCATATTACTATTTTATAATACTATGACCACTAAAGGAAAAGTATATTTTTTGACTCTGTATTATATAAATCTCTGACAAGAGTTCATTAAATATGAAATATTCAACTGTATAAATTAGAAAACATGAAAAAGGGAACACATCAGAAGATACAAATGCAAATTTTCAGTCAGTCTGATCCTCGTAAAGCAAGTCAGCAGACAGTCTGTTGGGTGTGATTTGCTAGATTAAGTTCAGGGATGCTCTGTCTTCGCCTCCAGGGCCATTACTGACACTGATGCATTTTCAGGGCAGAAGGAAGGTCAGATAACTGAAATACTCTGCTCTCTGGGTAGTTTTTATAGCCACAAAGTCAGTCTGTGCTGGATGTTTGCAATGACATGTCTGCCTGGACTTGCTACCAAAGCTCCATGGATTAGATTTCAGAGTTCTGGTCTTAGCATACAGATATCAAGCAGGATTTTTTCTTTGTCGACTTGTACGGGATACATTTGTAGAAAGGACATAATGTTGATATTACATTATACTGCCTCTTTTCCAGTTAGTTTGCTTGGGACAGGCCTGTAAGAACTCTTCTTGAAAACTATGAAATTAAGTATTAATATTCTCTTTGTTTATCCTGACAATAACAGTAAAGAATGGTTATAGTTCAGTTGTAGTTTATTAAAATTTAAGGACCAGTCACAAAATACTGAAAATCATGCTAATATGTCTTTTTAAAAATCCCGCTTGATATCTGTATTTTGTGACCGGGCCTTAAATTTGAATAAACTACAACTGAACTACAGTCATTCTTTACTATCATTGCCAGGATAAACAAAGAGAATATTAATTTTATAGTTTTCAAGAAGAGTTCATACAGGCCTGTCCCAAGCAAACTAACTGGAAAAGAGGCAGCATAATGTAATATCAACATTATGTCCTTTCTACAAATGTATCCTATACAAGTAGACAAAGAAATACAGACAAGAATGAGCATTACAAGGTTTACTTAAAAATAAATACATATTCATATAAAGACAAGATATTATATTTGTGATATATTATGAACTTCACAGCACTTTGAATGTACTTAGACTCTATCATACTGAGTGACCTATCGTAGAAACAAAGAACTGAGTACCACGTGTTCTCATTCATAAGTAGACTTTGAACAATCATCACAATATTATAAGAAAGAGATTGGCAGTGTTGGGAAACTGCCAGAGGAGTGGGAGCACACCTCATGAACAAAGGTACCTGCATAATGAAATTTTGTATGCCTAACCCTGAATTGTATCCCACATTATAAAGGAAAAAAAAAAACTTTAAAAAAGTGCTACTTATTATATGACACTACTGCTACAAAATTAAATACACACATTCATGCACACACCCAGAGGCCTAAAAGAATATACACAAAACTGGTAACAGCGTATACCTCTAGAGAGATGATATGTGCTTTAATTTATACCACACTTAAGTAAAATAATGGTGAGAAATATAGTGTAACCATATTGCTCAAATTCTAGTTATTAAATTGAGTACTTATGACTGCATAATACTTATTTTATAAAATATATTATATTTTATATGTTAACAAATTTAAAACTGCAAAGTCATCTAGAACTCAGAGTAACATTTTACTAGGCAATGAATAAAACTGCCTTGTTTTAATACAGTCAACTTTAGGTCTAGGACAACCATTAACCAGCTATTCAGCTAAGTGAGTCATAAACTGCAGAATCCTCTGTTTTCTCAAATAAGTGTGCTATGGTAGAAACACTTGAGGGTCTTTTTTACTCTAGAATCAACAAGTCCAAGTACTTCATTAACAATCTTCATAAACTAAGAAATATCCTGTAATGTGGGCATTAAGTAGAAACAATGAAATAATCCTAGATTAACCTTGTTCCTCTTTCAATTGGTAACACTAATAAAAATTTTAAAAATGAACACTATAATTTTTAATGTACTGTTTAAATGAAATACAGTATTTTATTATGCTAACAACTAGGAATGTAGGCAGCATAGTCAAACAAGCCCTTAAGTTCATATCTATACATAAGTCCCCCCAAAAGGATTTAATTTTGCAGTTTCTTCCTTCTTTTTTCTTTATAGTAACCAAAATAAATAAAAGTATAGGCTTTGGAAAGAAAAGTATAAGAAGGGATTTGCCTGGTGTAAGATTATCTCCAACTCAAAAAATCAAATGCATATTTTGATGAAATACTGCTAAAAGAGTATTTTCTGAAGACAGAAATAACTTGCTTTTCATTCCTAATGCTTGATTTAGCAAGACTATTAAATAATTTCATTTATTGTATATATTTGACTTGTCTTGCAAGGTCGAAATGATGTTGAACTATTCGTTTTTGTTTTTTTAATTTTAAACTCCTACATAATGATCTGCATCATGCAAGATACTTTCATTGTCGCTTTCTTTTTAGTGCTAATCTCCATTAGCTACAGAGGATGGCATAGAATCCATTTTATCAAGCAATTTTGATGAAGCTATAGCCCTACGAAAAACTCAAATACAGTCCTTGCCGTGTTCTGTAGTTTTAGCCACAATATTTACACCATCCGCATTTTGTTTCATTGTATAGCTCTTTCTCTGTGACATAAAGAGGTGCAAAGCATCCATTACCCTCAGACCAGGTCTTAAGTTGTCTTCCTTTTAGAAGTTCTGAAGGAAATCCTGAAAACTTTGCCAAGATATGAAAAGTTTAAATGACAAAAATACATGTATATGTATCCAACAGGCAGCAAAAAGATTCTACAATGCTGACTTGATTTAAGTGTGTATGTTAGATATTATCTCTTCATTCCAGAGGCTATGAAATAATCTGGTGAAAAACATACAGTTTTCATGTCAGATATTGCAATGTTATAGTCTTTGTTATTACTATTAACATGGGAGTTTTGTTTTCCACTTCTACTACTATAGCCTGGCATGAGAAGCTAAACAAACGAAGGCATGAGTATCAAAGACTATGTGCTTTGTCTAAGAAAAGTGTTCTAGTTACTTGATGCCACTAGTAAACCAAATAATAGCATGTGCCATTTTAAAGTAAAAGAATATTTTTTTTTAAATCACCGGATGTACTCTACTATTAGGAATACAATTCAAAAAGACAAAAAAAATGAAACAAACCAGAAATAGCTCAATCTTTTTATACTTAGTCTTCTGGGACAAAATGGACCCATTTGCAGTCAAGCAAAGCAGTAGTGTACATGCTGATGCGAAAATGCATGCAGATGCCACATGGGTGCATTAACCCCCCCACCACCCCTTGGCATAGTTGATGTAGCCATGCCCTTAGGGATCCTTATAAGACCCATCTGTTCAATCAAGCATTTGCTTAATTGTATCAAATGCCTGGCAAATGCAATGTCAGTTACTAGATAATAGATATGTAAATGCTGTTTGTGTTCTTGTAAATATGCCCAGGGGCTTTACAATAAACACATCACATTTCTAAAAAAATATTTTTCTGTTGGGATAAAATGATAGCCTTGCTGGCAGCAACAGTTCTCCCCCATGATAGCACAAACTATTATAATATTCAATATTTTATTGCATAATAGTATTATTTAGAGATTTGGGCTACTCATTGATTTTCTGATTATCTTGATCTCCACACTTGTAATTAGGTATGGTCTTATAAGAGGAACAAGCAGTATACTCATGCTTCCTCATTACACACATCCCAAACATATACTAAGTAACATAATTCAGTGAGGCGCACATAGCCTGTAGAGCAAGCTTAAGCTGAGCACCTATCTCACTATACACTGAGTATGAAACTTTTGGGCATTCATCAATACGTAGGCCTCAGTTCTCTCTTGTGGTTTGGTCCCGTAATGTTATGAAGAATTTGAAATATAGAAGCACTAAGTACCTTAGTCCTTCAATAGATACCTATTCCTTTTTCTTCTTCACATATTCTATTTCACATACTCCTTTTTCTTCTTCACGTACTCATCTATTTGCAAGATCTCAGGTTACATGATCAGAGAAATTAGACTACCTCTTGCTTTAAGCTGTTGGTGACACTAACTGACAAGTGTTGAGAATTAAGTTCTTAATACTCCCTTTCCCTCTGTGATGCAAAACTATTATCAGTGACACATTTGACAACTCTGAGGGAAATTGATGCCAAAATGTTTTCAGGAGTTGTTAGATTGACAGTTCAGAAACAGAGTAGTCCTCTCCAGGTTTTATGACAGGAAATCCGTATAGCTTCTTTTCTCCACTTTTAAAATATCCTTTAAGAATCTTTCTCTTTTACTTTAGACATAGATAGAAAATCTTAAGCCCATATAGAGCATAAAATACCTAAGTGGGGCTTGGCAATCTCTTCAGGTGTTATGAAATACATCAATTTTGATACTGGCAGCTCATCTGCTATAAATAATATTTTTTGCCAATTTTTATTTCCTTCACACTGACCACATTACTTCCATACTCCTTAGATGTGGAACACAAATGTTGTTTAAGAAGAGCAAATTTTCATATAAATCAATAATTCACCTGAGGAAGAAAGAAATTACAATTTCTTCCTTTTTAAGGGTCAATAGTTTAGATTATACAGGAGGGAGGACTAAAAAAAGTTGGAATTTATTTATAAAAGACTGTGTATTTATTCTTACATGTTTAAACCTTAGCCACCTTCAAAGGACTCTTCCTTTGATGAAATACACCTATTGAGATGCTTTTTCCACTGTTCAAAACAGTTTTTGAACGCATGTTTTGATGCCTTTTAAATGTGCTTCTGCCATTTTTTTGTTTCCTTTCTTCCACAGCAGCAAAACATCTTACTTTGAGGATTTTTTTTTTCATTCAGGGAACCAAAATAAAAGGTGCTAGGGGAAAGATAGGGTGCTCAGGGAAGGTAGGGCGCAAGGGTCAGTCTTTGGTTAAAAACTGCTGAACATTCAGCACAATGTGAAAAGGTGCATTCTTAAATCACCCATCATGAAATGGACAAACATATTCAAAGAATCTCCAGGCCAGAGGAGGTGGCTCACAAACTGTAATTCCAGCACTTTGAAGATGGAAGCGAGTGGACTGAAGAGCCAAGGATTTCGAGATCAGCCTGGACAATTTGGTGAGACCTTGTCTCTACAATAAATCAAGAAAAATTAGACGAGTGTGGTGGTACATGCCTATAGCTCCAGCTACTTGGAAGGCTGAGGCAGAGGGATCAACTGAGCCTAGCAGATCAAGGCTGTGGTGGCCGTGAGCATGCCACTGCTCTCAAGCCTGAGCAACACAGTGAGATTCCAACACAAAAAAAAAAAAAAATCAACAAAAATTCACTGAAATTGAATACAGTCTTTCACAACAGTGTTCAATGCTGACTGGTACACTGACACAGATGGATTCATAATGCACGAGGCCTGTTCTACGAGAGGCCCACCTTTCAAAAAACAATGACTTTTTTTGGAGCTCCTCCTTGTATGTTAGGTTGAAATGGCATAGCCCATCTTCAGCAGTAAAACTAGACACTAAGTGTCCCTAGACAGGGAGTCCCCATAAAGTAGGAAGAATCTAAACAAGGTCAATGACAATTAGACGGGCTGCTTCAGGAAATAGCTTCCTCTTGGTGCTGGGCTTCTCTCTTTCTCTAAGGTTATCACTCCAGATCCCCTTCATAAGCAATGATTATGTGTGTGACTAAACAAATAATCTTATATATAAATTCTTAATAGCATGGCTTGGTGGAAGACAATGATACATAAGCTTAACGTTGAAAATAATTTTTCTTTTTTTTAAGCCTTCTGTCCCATGAGAAACCACTGCTAAACTAGTAATGTCATCACCAAAGCTGTGGTGAGGTCTGACATGAAATAGGGTGACTGTCTGTCGATAACAGAAACCATCAGTTTCAGCACCTTGGCAGCAATAATACAGAGACTGGCAACAATGAGCAGGGAGTGTTCCAACATGGCAGCCTGCCAGTCACTGTGGCTCCCAGTCTGCATGTGCCAGCACCATGCAGTAGCTCCTCAGAGAGCAAGGTGACCTTGATTCCATATGGGAGTGGCGGGACATGACTCAACTGACACCCAGCAGTGAGGCAAGGAGCCAGCTGCTTGATGTTCTCACATCAGTGCTGGAGATGGTGCTGGTGACCAAATGTGAAAAATAGTATAAAATTTGGATTAAAAAATGCATCTTCCAGATTTGGAAGCAGCATCAGTAGAAAACTCAGATCCCTGGCTTCTGGTAGTGGTTGTGAATCATTCTCTCAAAAGGCATTCATGTTACAATGCCAAGGAAAAGTGACCAACATCCACATTATAAACTTTTTGCAGGGTGAGACTTACCCTATGAAAGATGTATTTCTAGTTCTACAATGGAGTTTGGGGGTTGGGTTAATTTCATTATTCTAAAAGATTATTGAATCAGGATTAAGTCACACTTTCAGTTTCAAATAATTGTGAGGAGTAGCTTATGTTGGTTACCTAGTATTTCAGAAAAAAGGGTGAAGTTAGAAATCTAACTGTTCTTCTGGTCCCACTTGGGATTACTCCTGTCACCTGGGATTATATTCAGCAATTTGACTGGAACTGGAAGAGCCAAAATGACCTCACTCTATCTGGAGTCACGTGAGTGTGTTTTGACAACACTCCTAGATTATTAGAAGCTTTTATTCTGGATAAGAATGTTTACTTGACACCACCTCATGTCTCTGAGAAGTCTTAACAAAAGGTTTTATAGACACCCCTTTTAGTCCTAGGATAAGAGACTATTTTATTTTCTAACCAAAGAAACATTGGTTCCCATCATTTCCCCCAAACTCTGCTAATTGTACAATTCTATTTTTAGATCATCTCTTTCTTCTTTCTGATCAGATGATACCAAAAGAAGCCAACTGGCATTTTCAACACTCTAAAAGCTACCATAAACAGATCCAATAGTTCTCACAAGCAGCCATCTTCCAAATTGCCCCAGGCAACATTTTGGCCAATTTTTCTGCCACCATGTAAGACACATTGCCTTTTCTCCACCTCTGATGGCTTTGCTTGTTTGTTTTTTCTAATTTGCAGTAACAACCTCCTTCTAGATTCTTCCTATCATTAATTTCCAAATTCAGTGTTACATGTTTTAGGTTTTTCAAATTTATTATTACAGTACCATGCCACTTGCATGTACCCATTTCTACACATTGCATTTAAAAAAGGATTCACAAACTTAGTAGTGTAAAACAATAATAACACATTATTTCTCAAGATTTAATTGTGTGTTTCTTTCATTGGCCTTTCCTGGGGCCACTCATGTGATTCAGTCATCTAAAAGCCTTGGCTAGATCTAAGGTCATAGGTCTCTGGCCTTGGCTTTGATGGTTGGAATGAGTGTGATACTGGGCCTTGTTCGCCACATGGTTTTTTTTATTCCAGGCATTATCACAGTGAAGATAGAAGCTTTCACATTTGTGTATCACTCTGTGAGTATGGAAAGTTTATAATGATATGTGTGGGAACACTCTCTGTCAAAGGAGTCAGCAGTCAGAAAAAAAAAAAATAGCAGCATGTCACAAAAGAAAGTGAGGACAAGCTGTGACCTGTCAGACACCTCTGCTTTAGTCCCTCGTTGCATCTGACCTACACAAACTTCAGAGAGTAATATATACTGCTTCAGTTCTGCTGTCCAAGTCACATGCAAGTTTTTATTTAGCCAACTATAATCTGGAACCATTCTTAAAAGGGAACTCTGGGAAATAGAGATTACAGCTTAATCATGTTGAAACGATTAAAACCACTGTATGTTCTTGTTCAAATATATTTAGTTTTTCTGAGTCTCACGTCCCTCAACTAAAAAAAATTAGAATATTACTGTAGTAAGGTCATAGCAAGAAACAGATGAAATACTCAAAGGTAGAGGATCTGATACAGGTACTACTTGTCAAAGTTGGACAGAATTTAAGGAATCATGAAGGGTTGTGAAGATACTAATTGTCAAAGTTGGACAGAGTTTAGGCAATCAGGAAGGACTGTGAAGAAACCAGAAAATAACAACAGTAGTAAAGTATTTTCACTCCCTGTTGAAGGGGCAAAAAGAGATAACAACATTAAAGAAGACTAAATATAAATAGCTTAGGGCCATGAGGAAAAGGGCCACCCAATAGGAGTTTTAAACAGATTGCAGCAGCACTCTCAGAACTATAGCCAGGCAGACAATGAGCAAAAAGAACTCTTGTTATCCAATCTTCCAACTTCCATTGTCTAAATCCAATCAAAAGTGTTCAAGGATCTTGGATGATGCAGTCTCTACAGGTTATATTTTCTTGGAGAAAAGCAAAAGGCACAGAAGGGCAAGAAATGAATATAAGCAAGAAAACAAGAAAAAAATGGGCACCATCTATCTTTTTTTTCCTATTCAGTGGATATGTGGCAGATACGGGACCTTGGTCTTATGGGACCTTGCATGGAAATAGAGGTGAAGGAGTTAAAGCCTTAATAAGAAATATGTTGGCAGGTCCAATTAGATACTTCTGCATGAAATCAAGGTGATCTGAAGATTCTGTCAGATAATGATAGAAAGTCAAAGGACAATTACATATATCTCTGTAAAAGGAGAGGTCAGGAATGCCCTCTCATTTCTCAGCATGGGTTCTAAGTAGAGAGAAAAATAGTAAAAAAAATTTCCTTTAGAACTCCTAAGAAATTTTTATTCAAGAAATTATGTGCAGAACTCATCTTATTTGTGTGACCTGTAAAATTTTGAGGATAATGTTTTATAAATTGATTTTTTTTGGGGGGGGGTTGGAGTCTCACTCTGTCACCCAGACTGGAGTGCAGTGGCCGCTCCCGGCCACCACGGCCTCAGCCTGCTGGGCTCCGGCGATCCTTCCGCCTCAGCCTTCTGAGTAGCTGGAGCTACAGGCGCGTGCTACCACGCCCAGCTGATTTTTTTATTTATTGTAGAGATGAGGTCTCGCCAAGTTGCCCAGGTGGGTCTCGAACCTGCGGGCTCAGGCAATCCACTCACCTCAGCCTCCCAAAGGCACACGATTACAGGCTGAGCCACCGAGCCTGGCTATAAATTGATTTTACATTGATGTTTCTCCACAGAAGTCTACCCATATCCCTGCTGGATGAACTCATCTTAAACTCAAGATTCAAAATGATCTAAAAAAATTAAGGTCCAAGAAGCATGAATCCACAATCACAGTAACTTCAGGTAGTAGGAAAGAGGCTGTTATGAGCAAGAATCCACATGGAGAGCAGTTGGAAGGTTTTGATTCTATGGAATCAAAACTGCAGGCTGTAGATACTGAAATTACTAGCTATAGGCTTGAAAAATAAGTAAAATACATTTATTAGATGCAAACATAAAAAAAGAACAAGTATTACAAAGAAAAAAGCTTATATTTAAATTAGCCAGGTCGATTAAAAAAAAGAATTATATAGAGGAAAAACTATAATTAAAATGCAAATTGAAATAATTGTTCAGTCAGAAGACTAGGACATCACTTAGGTGAGCTGGAAGATTGATGCAGTAAATAAATATAGGGAACTATATGAGAGGAAAACACTTCAAAGTTGTAGAGGAAAGACTTAATGTAAGCTCATAGGAGTCTGAGGAAACAGCAGAGAAGGGAAGAGTACATTACTAAAAGTACAATGGCTGAAATATTTTTTAAAATGATTTAAAATGCCATTTTTAGATTCACGAAGCTCTAACACACACCTAGATGCACAGTAATGAAAACCAAAAACCAAAGGAAGAACTTAAATGCATCTATAGAGAAAGAACACTCAAAAAATAAAAGACAACAAACATTTAGAAATCTAAACATAATGAGATATTATCTTCAATGAGTTGAGAGAATGGGATATACTATCAACTTAGAATTCTACAATGAGAAAAGTTGTCTTTCAAAAATAAAAGCAAAATAAAAATGTTTTAGGAGAATTAAATCCGTGAGACCTTACTACTAACTGATCGACACTAAAGGAACTCCTTATAAATAACACGTCAGGTAGAGAAGCAAAATGACCCCCATATAGAAAGTCTATAATAAAAGAAAGAATCATTAAACAATGAAAATGTTAAATATGAATGTTCAAAATACTAAACAAATAGCAGTAATGTCTTTGTAGCATAAAGCCAAGTTAAAGCAAAAGTACTAAATACTATATGAAAGAAAATGGAAACTTATCATGAGGGTAAAATATAGATTAAATATTTACAGTGTTAAGTAAAATGCTTACATTTAAATCACATTGAAAATACTAAAAACTAAGTGTATATTTTCATACTAGTAATAGGAAAAAAATAATATGGAAGAGAAATCCAGACAACCCAAAAGAAGAGAAGAGAAGAAAAAGAATGAGAAGCAAAGAATGAGGAGATGAGAAGAGGAAGGTTAAATGGATAGTAGCAAATAGCTCAACAGAAATAGGTCCAAATATGTTGAAATAGCAAACAGTAGAAATAGATGTAATTATTCAGTTAAGACATTAACAAAACAAAACCCAGCTATACTGTGTTTACAACAGCAGCATCTAAAATATGTTATCACGGTCAACCCCTTCGGGTCCCCTCCCACTGTGGGAGCTTTTCTGTTTGCTCAATAAATCCTGCTTTCAAAAAAAAAAAATAGCTATCATGATAGATCAAGCAGAAAAAGAACTATTAATTATATAGTAAGTTTAAACAGCACACACATTTAGTAAAGATGGGGGTAACCCCTTTGGGTCCCCTCCCACTGTGAGGAGCTTCTCTGTCCTCAATAAATTCTGCTTTCTCACTCCGGCGTCCCTCATTCTTCCTGGGCGAGACAAGAACTTCAACCTTGAAGAGTTGCAACCTGAAGAGCTGCAGAAGATTGTCCTGAGACGATGCCTTCCTACTAAAAAGAATTAATATGACTAAAAAAAAAAATTAAAAAAAAGATGAAGCATGCATTTAATAAAAATTAAAACAATATTAATTTTATAATTTGGCAGTAAATATATTTAATTCTGAAAGTTGCTCCACAGATCAGTGGGACTATGGGGGACTTACAGTTTTCTTCAAACTTGTTTGTATTTGCCAAATTTTTCTACAGATATACTTAGAAAACAAGGAAATAAAATAGTCATCTCACTTTGGAAATGTACTAGTTTTTTAGAGAATGTTATTTCCTTTTCCTGTGCTTAAGGGAGTTTAAATTACTAGTTAGAATATAGTTTATTTTGGGTGTCAAAATAACCAGTTTTTTTTAATACTTAAAAAAAATAATAGGAAAGAAGCAAAGTGGTATTAAGCTAAAAAAAAACACTCAAACTTGGTAATATTTTGAAATTGTGAAGTGGGGTGTAAGCTTTTTAATAAAAGTGAAAAGATTAGGCAAGTGAAAGGGATAAAAAGAATACGGAACAAAATAGGAGTTATGTATTGATCTATTAGTATGTGCCATAAATTTTATTATGATACTTAATTTCATTTGACAATGCTCTAAGGTGTATTATATAATTATCCCCATACTGCAAATGAAGAAATCACTGAGATCTATAGTTTCCAGTAAACTAGTTAGCGTTTAAGCAAGAACATGTAATCTAAGGAAAAAAAATCACCTGCTGTGAGGTTCATTGCAACTGTAAGACACCATCTTCTTGTAGTGACAAGAAAAATAGCATAAAATTATGTCAACAGTATGACAGTCTCCTACATAACATTAGAATACACATTAAAAAGCATTTTGTGCTCCAGAACTTTTTCAAACTGTAGAAGTGCTTCTCTTCTTCTCACTCCAAGGTGTTACCTTCTAATCCTAATCCCGTGTCTATAAAATGTCTTTCATTTTTTTCTTTCTAATTAATAAACTGACAATAATTAATGAAAGCCTAAGAGATGGGGGGGCTATTTGTTAGAAACATGAGAAGTATTTTGACAAAGCTTATTAAAATAATTATTTCACACACAAGTCCACAAATCCTTAGTGAAGCTCAATCTAAAATTATAGGTTGCAATTACTCTACCTCTAAATTTATACTTCTACATCTAGACCTATGTTTTCTACTCCAGGGAAATTGTGAAATCATGATTTACATTTCACTCAAATTTCTCATTTGTTTGAGAATCATAGCACCTGAACATTATTTTCAAGGCAGCAAGTAGCAAATGATAATGCAGAGTCAAAAGAGAAAAACTATGGAAAAAAATTTTACCACTAGTAAGCCTAAGCTAATTGAGAATAATGGAAATAACAATTTTATATACAGAATCTTTCTATGAGTCTCATCACATTTTACGATTCAGTATTTATTGGGGGAAGGTCAAAGACCCAGGGAGAAAATCAGGCATATGATCCCCCATTACTAATTATATTATAAAGCAGTCCATATGAATTATGCTGTGCTTGTCAGACATCAGACTCCTAGAAAGGATCACTGGCCCCTGAACTATAGAGCTGTTCATGTTTTATGAGAGAAATTTCAACCCCAATTCTGGTGAGAAGATGGGCAGGGATCTAACAGTAACATGACTCACCCCAATTCTGGTGAGAAGATGGGCTGGGATCTAACAGTAATACGACTTATTCTACTATTATATATCTCCTGAGAGAGCACAAAAACTTCTGCCTTAGGTCGCTTTTGCTAGATGCAGAGCCTGAAACATGGATTCTTGAGCAAATGATTTATGGGGAGACTGATCACCATTGAATCCAGTACAACAGTAATAGAATTTAACTGAGAAATAAACTAGGTAAAGAAGTAAGTTCAGTTGAAGTCTAACTTAAGCCTTATCTAATGTGTAATGCAGTAACTGCACATCTAAGAGGACTTGTGCATATTTACCTATTCCAAAGAAGTCACCTGGAACTCCAGCAGGAAAAGACATTGGTTTATTAGAACTTATGGGACACACTAAAGGCAGCAGGTTAGTGAAGAACCTGGACCTTGGGACTGTATAGCAAGCGGTTTTATAATCAAAGCAATCAAATTAATCATTCAAATTCCTATCCAGTGTGTATAATTACATTGATTAAGAGTGACAAATATATTGTTTCAGTTTGGCTTGGTCAACTTATCCCTTGACTCACCACTAGGAACATGCATACCCTTCAGAGACTAGCCTTGGCCAGAGGCTACTCCCTAAGAGAAGGGACAGAAAGAAGCCAGGTGTAGGGGGAAACAGTCTATGTCCAGACAATAGCTCATAAACAGGAATGCTGGGATTTGACTGATGCCGCAGAGTTGTCCTAACTTGAGATACAGGCCTGATCATTTACAGTCAGTTTCCATCAGAAACTTGCTATTAGCTACCTCTGAGAGGTCTTTACCACTCTAATATTTTTCTGGGTGAATCATTCCCTCTAGTCAAGGTCAATTCTCGGGAGAAGAATGCTGCAGTGAACTATTGACAGCCAACATTCAAACAGCAGAAACCTGAAGACTACAGACTGGTAAAAGAGATCTGGCTGGGCTTGGTGGCTCAGACTGTAATCCCAGCACTTTGGGAGGCTGAGGTGAATGGACTGCCTGAGGCTGAGGGTTTGAGACCCGCCTGGGCAACTTGGGGAGACCTCATCTCTACAATAAATCAAAAATTAGCAGGGCATGGTAGCACATGCCTGTAATTCCAGCTACTCAGAAGGCTGAGGCGGAAGGATCACCGGAACCCAGCAGGTCAAGGCTACGGTGGCCGGGAGCGGCCACTGCACTCCAGTCTGGGTGACAGAGTGAGACTCCAACTCAAAAAAAAAAAAAAAAGAGAGAGATCTGAGTGGGGCAACAGCAGTGTCTACTATACTCTCCCATTGCCTAATAATAGAGTCCCAGGAGCTCTTTAGAGGCCACCCCATTGCACGTTCTTCAGTATCCTCATTGAATATGTTGTAGGAACATAATTTTGAGGTCTACACATTTTCATCCTTTAGATTGTTCATATTCTCCCCTAATATTGTTTCTATCTTATGCGCTATTTAGAAGAACTGTATCGGTCATCTTTTCAATATCCACATAGCAGAGTCAAAATAGTATTTTCTGCAGAGATAAAGATAAAGAATTTCGTCAGATTCTAAAGGACTGTGTCAGTTCAAGTCCTCAGAGAAGCAGATATCAAAATGGTCTTAGCAGAGTAAGAGCTTTTGGAGAAAGTGCCTGCTAAATATAAAGGGGAACAAGCAGGAATAGAGAGGGCAAACATTCAAACCATTGAGCAGCCTACTTGTGAAATAGAAGAAGTAAAGATGGGTTGGACAGGAAAATCTTCATACTTGAGTGCATTTCTAAGTAATTTTCAGCCAGGATGGTGGGAGGTTCTCAAGCTCACTGGTAGATTTAAAGAAAACAAAAAAAAAAAGGATGCCCAGACAACAACAAATAACTTTTAGTATCAGTTTTTTTTACACCACCTATCCCAGCTAATTTATTACTATTATTATTATTGTATTATTTGTAAAGATAAGGTCTCACTGTGTTGCCCAGGCTGGTCTTGAACTCCTGGGCGCAAATGATCCTGCTACCTCAGCCTCCCAAAGTGCTGAGATTACAGGCGTGAGCCACTGTGCCCAGCCAGTAGTATAAGTATTTTATAAAATTGTATATACTTACACAAAACAATTACAAATTGTTGATATAAAATTCAAATTTAGTTGGGTTTAATCTGCATTTTATCTGGCAACCCTTATTTTAGGAATTCTGTCAGGAATGAACTAGCCCTAGTACCCCCACTGTGCTCAGTCATTGCCAGAGAACAACCAATGTAAGTGAAGCCTTGATGCAAACACTATAATTGAGGCAGTAGATGAGACTGTCAGTCAACCATGCTCCTCACAATAGGTTATACTGAAGGAGATTTGAGCAACATAATTCCATAGTCTTATAGACAATACACAGAAAATCTAGGAGCATTTAGACACATTTCCTAAAGTTTGGTGACTTTTAATGGTCTAGTGCTAGACTCTTGCCTGAAAAACAGAGTTCAAGGGGTGGCTGACTACCAGCTAATGGTCGAGTCAAGACAGATTTGGTTGCTTTGAATAACTGCACTTCCAGAGTCTGTTCTGACAAAGATTGTGTGAGTATTTTATTTGTGCCAAGTGTAAGTCAGAGAGAGAAAGATTCCAGTGTAGGGTAATACTTCCATCATTTTTGACATTGTCCATCAAAGATAACTACAATGAGTAGACTTGGAAAGGAGACTTAGTGATATCACCTATCAACAAAAAGTCAGAGATGAATTATTTGAATCAAAATGTGTAAGTGAGAGGCTCCAGGAATTAGGTACAAACAACCACCAAATCTCAGTAGTTTATAGTAAGAAAATGTATTTCTTGTTCCTTTAATAATGGCTATACAGCTCTTCATCTGCGGCTTGGTTGGATTCTGGGGCTCCAGCTATCTTTTCATTTCAGAATCCAGATTTCATAAGGAAAAATATTGAGGGTATGCAGCTCTCATGACAAACAACAGATCCTTGAGGGTCTGGACTGTAGCACACATGCTCCACGAAGCCTCCACTCAGAATTGCCACTTCTGTCTTTTGCAAAGTTCAAAGCAAACTGTATGGACAAGCCTAACGCTATTGGGATGAAGTGCTTACTGGAAGTACTAGGAAGTCACATAGCAAAGGACACAGACAAATTGTCCTATCTCAACAAAGACATTTATTTTGGAAGTGTAATGAGTTGAATTGTGTCTCCCACCTCCAATAATATATTTTGGAGTTATAACTCACTACCTCATAATATGGTCTTATTTGAAAGCAGGATTTTTAGAGATATTATCAATTAAAATGAGGTCATTAGTGAGTGCTCTAATTCCATATGACTGTGTCCCTATAAAAAAGTGAAAATTTAGATACTGAGAAACACACACACATGAATGCCAAGTGAAAATGAATATCTTCACAGGCAGAGATCAGAATAATGTGTCTACAAGTCCGGGAAAGTCAATGGTTGTCAAAAAATCACCAGAAGCTTGGAGAGAAGCCTAGAACAGATTGTCCCTCTCAGTGCCTATGAAGAAGCCAATCCTGCAGAAACCTTGATCTCAGACTTCTAGTATCAAAAACACTGAGAGAATACATTTCTGTTGTTTAAATTACCAAGTTTGTTATACTTTGTTACAGCAGCCTTAGAACACCAGTACAGGAATAATAATCTGAAATGTGCTAAGTACAGAAAGTGACCAAGCCAAATCATCACTGCTGTCCACGGTAAAAGAATCTTTCCTAGTTTTCTTCTTCTCGTTTCTCTTAACATAGCAATCTTTAAGGGGTCAGTTAACACCAGCACTCCTCACTCCTCCTCTTTTAATCTGGGCCTAGAGAAAGCTTCTAATTTATGTGAGTCCAAATTTTGACAACATATAAGAATGGGCAATTCCATTACTGCATTAAGTCCATGTTTTGTCACAAAATGACCAGAAGTCTTCATAATACCTGATAGATGGCGTGTCATAGGCACTGATGAAGGGTCTCATTCAGGACCACAGAAAAAATTTAGGCTTCAGAGCAGTTTTAAAGAGACAATGGGGAAACCAAAGTTAAGTAGCTGTAATTATATTGAAGAGTTGTGATTGAAAAAACACACACAAATTTTACAAATAAAAAAACTCAAACGTGGAGATTGTAAATTAGTTGCTTAAGGTCAAACAGCTAATAATAAGTGGCAGAGCTGAGACTATATCCAGATTCTTCCCGTCTCTGTTTCATTTCCACTAAACTCTGCTGACTCATCGTGTAGACAACAGAGTTATGTTTAGACTACCTTGTTTTTCAGATAGCCACACTGGAAAACAGTTGGGCAGTTCTTCAAAATGATAAACCATATGACCCAGCAATTTTACTTTTTGTTATATATTCAAGATAAATAAAAACGTATATTCACACAAAAACGTATACACAACTCTTCATAGCTACATTTTTCATAATAGCCAAAAGAGTGAAAACAATCCAAATGTCCATCAACTAATGAACAGACAAACACAATATGGTATACCACACAATGGAATATTATTCAGCATTAAAAAGGAGTAAAGTACTAAGACATGCTGCAACATCCATGAAAGCATTACACTAACTAAAACAGAAGATTACAATTGACTACGTATTATATGATTCCATCTATATGAAATGTCCAGAATAAGCAAATCTTTTTAAAATTTGTTTGTTTGTTTGAGATGGTGGTCTCCTTTGTCACTTATGCTGAAATATAGGGGCACGATCAGAGCTCACTGCAGCCGCAATCTCCTGGGTTCAGGTAATCCACAGGCATGAGCCACAATGTTTGGCTGTTTCATTTGTTTTCCCTGAGACATGGTCTCACTATTTTGCCTAGTCTGATCTTGAATTTCTGGACTCAAGCAATCCTCCCACCTCCACCTCCCAAAGTGCTGGGATTACAGGAGTGAGTCACTGTACCCAGCCCAGAATAAGTAAATTTATAGATTCAGAAAATAGATTAGAAACTGCCTATGATGGAAGGAGATATGTGCAATAAGAAGTGACTTCGAATACATAGGTTCTTTGGGGGGAGATTAAAACATTCTGAATTTACTGGTGATGGTTACACAACTCTGTCAAAATACTCAAAACCATTGAATTGTATAATTTAAACGGGTGAATTTTATAGTGTATGAAATGTCTCAGTAAATATGTAAAAGTGCCTTTTTAGTCTAACACAAGCTTATTCTATAGCATTCTTGTCATCAAATATAAGGAAATATTGGGACTGTTTACTAATTTAAATCTTCCCACAATGTTCTTTTTTGGTCTGCAACTTGGGCAAAACCTTAGAGCATACTCAGTGGAAAGTATGCCATTTTTCTCAAAGATTTGCCATACTACAAATACCAAAAGGGAAGCTTTTCAGGATGCAAGTGCATTGAGCTTTTCATACCAAAACCAAAGTATTTTCACCACTCTAAGATATTTTAATGAACCCGAATTTATATCTTGCCCTCATATATTCATGTCTCATGACAGTCCTGAGCAGCCTCACCCCCGGTAGATATCATTTATGAATTAAAACTTAAAATGTGGTACCTAAGCATTATAAGAAATAATGGCCTTTAGATACCCAAAGGAGACTTGGAAGGTATTCTAAAATCAATAGAGTTAATGTAAATAATATTACTGACAAGATATTACAAAGATATTTTTGCCTTCAGTCTCTTTGACCTTAATATGCCTCTAGGCGGCACTGATTACCTTTATCGGTGAAATTTTTGCTTCTCTTGATTCTATTTTATACTAACATTTTGTAAAAAAACCACAATGTTCTCTGCATTTCCTTTCATTTTTCCTTCCATCAATTCTCCTAAACCCATGAAAATTAGAACCTTCTAATATAGAAATCTTTGAGAGAGCTCTTTCTCCCTCTTGTCTCTCTCTCTTTTCTCCCTCTCTGATGCATGATCTTTCTTTAAGCAAGAAGTACTAAGAACCTAACAAAAGAAAAACAATAGTTGAAAACAAAGCACAACATAAGAAAGAGAAAATGTAATTTGCAATGTGGTAAATAGTAAAAATAATTAAATGAATACAAAAAATTTCAAAATAATATTTCATACTGATACTGTTTGAGAAGAATATAGTAAATGGAAGCATCATGGTTTGGGGGTTGTAACATGAGCTTTTACCCCTAAAAGGCCTGGAGCTAAAGTCTTAACCTGTCACTCTAAATACTTTACCTCAGAAAACTTGATGCCTTCTTTAAACTTCAGTAATCTCATGTAATATGTTGATAAATATTAGACTTCTGTGAGCATGTGTTGGTGCTGGTTTAAATTAAGTGATATTTCTGTTCCCAGAATTTATAACAAGAACTAACAGTTGAAAACAAAAGGAGCCGGACTCGGTGGCTCAGCCTGTAATCCCGCGCCTTTGGGAGGCTGAGGTGAGTGGATTGCCAGAGCCCGCGGGTTCGAGACCCGCCTTGGCAACTTGGCGAGACCTCGTCTCCATAATAAATCAAAAAATCAGCCGGGCATGGTAGCGCGCGCCTGTAGTTCCGGCTACTCGGAAGGCTGAGGCGGGAGGATCACTGGAGCCCAGCAGGTCGAGGCTGCGGTGGCCGGGAGCGGCCGCTGCACTCCAGTCTGGGCGACAGAGTGAGACTCCAACTCAAAAAATAAATAAATAAAAAAGAAAGAAAGAAAGAAAACAAAAGGAATTAAGAAATGCATTCTACATCTAGTGACTCTTTTAGCCTTGGACACAGTCTCTATTTCACAGGGTTTTTTGAGATATATTATTTGAGAAGAACTAGCACAATAACATTTATCCCTGACATACACACACACACACACACACACACACTCTCTCTCTCTCTCTCTCTCTCTCTCTCTCTCTCTCTCTCTCTCTCACACCACCCCACAAACGCTAAGTCATAGTGCTATGATAATTTCTGAAAGTAGAATATCTGCGTCAGTGGATGTGTTTGTTCAGATGCCAGGAGCTGCTAAAACATGGAGAACGTGGCAGCAAAGACATGGGGGAGCAGAGAGGCCTGGTATGCCCGCCAGAGACCTGGTTACAATGTGTGTTTTCATATGAGTCCAGTACACAGTGCAGAAGGCGTCTGAGAACTAAGATCACTCGAGCACTCTCTAAGGAACTAACACATGCACTCCTGCTCCCTAAAACAATGCCTTCCCAAATTCCCATTTGTCCAGCTCTACTGGGGCTCTCAAATAGAGTTTTGCACTGTGTTTGTAATTTTTACTTTAAATTATTTACTCTTTATGTTGTTACAGGAAAGGATGATTTCATTATTAACATATCTTATATCTGGATATAGTTTGCATGTATGAAAACTACCCATTTCTGAGGTTCACTTTGACTTATATTACTTTTTAAAATGGTATATTGTTGTAGTAGTTTATCAGTAGATTATCTCTATATTAGTTTCCTACTGATTAACAAATTGCCATAAAATTTGTGGCATACAATATCACGAATTTATTATCTTATAGCTCTGGTGACCAAAAGTCTGAAATCAGTTTTACTGGACTAAAGTCAAGATACAAGTATTGGCAGGATTGGTTCTTTCTGGAGTCTTGAGAAATAATGTTTCCTTGACTATTTTAGCTTCTTGGAACAGCCCACATCCTTGGGCTCGTAGCACCCTTCTTCTGTCTTTAAGCCCGCAGTAGAGCATCTTCACATTTCTTTCTCTCTGTCCTTTTGCCTCCTTGTTATCCCATCTTCTATCTGACACTGACTTCTGCATCTCTCTTATAAGGACCCTTTTGATTACATTAAATCCATCCAGAGTATCAGGATAATTTCCCTACCTCAAGATTCTTAACATCACACCTGCAAAATCATTTTGCCAGGTAAGGTTTCATTTTCAGACATTCCAGTGATTAGACTGTGGCCACAAACTGGGATCATTATTTAGCCTACCCCACATTGATTTCCTAGGTAGCCTCTGCTCTAATTTGAAGCTAGAAATAACTTGACCTCTTTCTTTAAATTAATGTTTGGTTTCTTAGTCTTGTCCGACTGACTTGAATAAATCAGACCAGTAAAATATACAATAACTGTAGCAATAATGGGCATACTGTGACTGTAATGATAGTGGACATTCTGTGAGTTTGATATTAAAAACCTGCATCCAGTATATTTACACTAAGTTGGATGCTGCAACTGAGGCAGATAGCAAGAAGAGAGATATAATCCATATTAAGCACGAGTATATTACAACCAGTTTTCTTCAGTGCTTTTGACAAAAAAAGTTTGAATCATAATGTACGTACTATCAACAGCTATAAAATGGTCATATAATTTATGTCAGTGTATTTATTTCATGATAATTATGACATTTTTCTATTACAACATTTTGAGTTTCCTCGAGTCAATCTTACTTAGCATATTTTTGAATTCTGAGTGTTCATATTTTAGTATTATTGCATAATACACATTGAGATTGGTCATTAGTTGCATGTGTATTTGTGTGTATGTGTGTGTGCTTGTGTGTGTGTGTATGTGTCGATCAATAAAAAAAGCTTTAGATTTCTTACCTTTTCGATATTCTAGAGCAATAGAAAAGAACTAGCATTTTATATTTTTTAAAGATGGCTACAATTTCTTTTGAAAATCGACCAGTGCTTTTTAGGAGTAGCTCTTTGAAAAGTTTCTGTTTTTATCCCATGTTAATCAGTTCACTTAGTCATCTTTGATGTGGTCAAGTATATTCTATTTCTATATGATTTTTTTCTAGAAAAGTATTCATTTCATTTATATTTATTTTCTTATATTTGCACGAAATTGTTCAAAATAGACTATTTTTATTAAATGTGATGAAATTTAGAATTACTAAAAATAAAATGTTTCTCCTGATCCTTGCAAAAACATTTAACCAAAACTATCCATAAGGAAGCAGTGTCTTATAATATAGGGAAAATTTTACAAGAAAACTAATCTGGTTTCCTCAAAATGTCAATATCAACAATAGGCACTCTTTTCTATATTTAGGAAGAACACTTGTTCTCGAATAAAGGAAACAATGGACATGACTGAGCACCAAATGCAATGTATAACTGCTGATTTTATTCCAGAACCAAAAACAAGCAAGTAACCACAAAATGCCATAAAGAACAAAAGTGCAGGGGAGCCAGCGTAGTGGCTCAAGCCTGTAATCACAGTGCTTTGGAAGGCCATGGCAGAAGGATTACTTGCGACAAATTCAAAAATAGCTTGGGCAACGTAGAACTTGTCTGTATAAAAAATAAATAACAACAAAAAATTTAGATTGGTGTGGTGGTGTGCACTTACAGTCCCAGTTACTTGAGAGGCTGAGACTGTAGACTCGAGCCCAAAAGTTGGAGGTTGCAGTTAGCTGTGATCACACTCCTACTCTCCAACTTGGGTAACAGAGCAAACTCCTATGTCTAATTTTTTTTTATTTTAATAGATAAAGTACAGTCAAGTAAATAGCATGTGGATGCTATGTCAAGTGAATATACTGAATCAAAGTGAAATTTATGGTAAATGATAGTAATATAGTAAGAATTGTCTTAGATGACACAAGCTGTAGTTTTTAGTAGGAGAAGAGTCATGATAACTGTTAATTACGTTTAAACATAGATTCACTGATGAAAGAGAAACAACACAAGCCAGATTATGAACCACTGGTAAATTTTAGATGAAAAGTATATGTTTTTGTATATTATTCTTTTGTTACTTCTGTGGTCTAAAAAATTTTCAAATAAAAGTTGGCAAAAAACATTCTCCTTATGGTAGGATACAAAGAAACCCTCTTCTGAAAATTAATGACATTTACCATTTCTTATTTTGCATAGGTTTATACTCTTTCTATTGTGTTTGCTAAGTAGTGGTTTATCTCTTTTCTTTAATCTTCTGAAAAATCAGCTTTTAATTTTTTTGAATGGAGCTGTGTCTCTGTTTTCTTTCTATTTTGTACTATTAATTCCTTTTCTTATGTACTTTGGCTGCCTTTGGTTTTTATTTTGCTTAATTTTTGAATCCTAAACCATTTTTTTAAAAGTTTATGTATATTTTTTTGTGGCTATACAGTTTCCTTTATTATTGCTTTTCTTGTTATCTTAGATTTTTATATTTTTAATTGATTTCTAAAAATTCAGCAATGTCATGTATGTTTTCCCTATGACCTATGATCTAATCACCACTCTGGCTGGATTTGGACTTAGGCACAAAATTTGTCCAGATTGGGTGTTTGTACAAAGAGAATATATCCCTTCTTTTGGATACATACTGCCCAATAGCACTCAAGAATTTAGGCTGAATTTCAGCCCCACTTTATCATGATGGCTGATTCACTTTGTGCGGAGTACAGACTGAAAAGTTTTCTATCATGGTTTTGATTTAACATCATGTTACATTCTGAATAATCTCTAATTTCCTTAACTGCAAACAAGGTAGACTTTCGGCTTATGTGTAAAAATCACCAAGAAGGATGAAGGTGATAGAAATGAGGAAGACAGAATATGAATCCTTAGGACCAAGAATGGCCAAGGAGTCTAGGTGTTCACATAGAAAAAGCATAAACCTAAAGTCATATGGATTCAATCAGAAATGAGAGGCAAATGATAAAAATTACCCAGTGAGCTAAATATTCCATGTAATAAAATTAAGATTTCATTTACCTGGAATTCAGAAAATACTTTGTTGAAAATTGTGCAGCTGTGTATGCTTTTTGAACTCATTTGCAAATAATTTTTTCCTTAAACAACACTATTTCAATGTTTATCACATGGTAGAGGTATAATAAATATTTATTGATGCATTGCTATATTAGTAAATTGCAATCGGTGCTACCTTAAAATTTAGTTAAGGTTTTCAAATTATCTTCAATCTTTCTTGATGTCACATCACCACCAATGACTTATTTCTTCTGTGTATTTTATTAATTTGTTTGTTTGTTTAGAGATGGTTTACAATGGTATTCAGGTTGAAGGGCCTATTCACGGGTGTGATCATGACACATGACAGTGTGGAAATCCTGAGATGAAGTGATCCTTTCAGCTTATCCTCCTCGCGAATGGGTTCCAGGTACAAAATACCACACCTGGCCTAATATTTTAATTATTGGAGTTGTGAAGTAAATTTTACTTTTACCCAAAAGACCTTGGTTTTTATATGTATCTACTCTTTTAAATGAAATTTAGAATTATTTTATCAAATAAAACAAAAGCTCTCTAGACTATTAATGAGGATTGAGTGACATTTATGTATTACTGTGGAGGATAACTATATATCTAAACATTGAATTTTACTCTCTAACAATTTAGCATGTATATGTATTTTACTTACATCATATTTTTGTACAAATTTATGCTATTTGCAAAAATCTTTGCTTTAAGTCATATTGTATGCACTCATATATATTTGTACACAAATGCATAAAAACCCCTCTATGCACATGCAGTCTTGCTGGCCAACACTCAAGATGCCCCTGTGCAGATTTGTGGCATTCTCTTGTTCTTGCTTCTACTGCCCTAGAAAGTTCAATTTCCCCTCCCTTTCTTCCTTCCTTCCCTCCTTCCTTCCTTCCTTCCTTCCTTCCTTCCTTCCTTCCTTCCTTCCTTCCTTCCTTCCCCTGCAGATCACTGATCTCCAGGCTTCGTCTCTTTGTGGCTCTAAGTAGAAACTCAGGGTGGTTATGCAGCACCCAAGAATATGGAAGTTCCCTTCTCTCACTGATCATGCGTCTGTGTTGCCTGTCGTACAATGCCTGTTACTTCATACATCTTGTTTCGTTTCACACCTGTCTGCTAGGAGAGTAAGCTCAGTGTTCGTGGTTCTGCTGTGGCATGAATTGGAAATCCTCATATTGTTTTCATTTTCATTTTATAAGCACCAAATGAGATTAAATGCCCCCTCATAGTAAGTTATGAATTATTATAATAAACTGAACACTTGTTTACCTACTGTCTAATTTAGGAAGGAAAATTAATCTTTTAGACTGCCTGTAGAACACATTCCATCTCTCTGCCTGCTCTTTGTTTCACATATAACCCGTCTCCTGAAGGTCACGCCTCTGCTTCTCCTTTCTCCTTCTCCTCGGCCTCATCCATCTTTTGTGGTTCTCCCTCAAGCTTCCTAGGTCGCCTTTTCCTCATCTCCTAGTCTTTCTCTTTCTTCTTTTTTGATAATTTTCTCCAACATTATTTTGAATTTTTTTCTACTCGTGTGATCATTTGCTACTTCGTTAGCTATAACACTGACATATATGTTAAATGTTCTTCCTTACCTACAAGAAAATTCAAATAAGTAAATCATCCAAGAAATGTACTTAATTTTCCAAAATCTAGAATTAAAGTAGAAAGTTTTACATTGCAATTCCTGTGTGATTATTTTTACTTTCACTCACAACTTTTAATCAGTATGTGTGAAATGTCATCTACTTACTGCTATGTCTCTATGTTTGTATCCTCTTAAATTCATGCCCAATGTGATGGTATTAGGTGGTGGAGTCTTTGGGAAGTGAGTGCTTATGAATGGGATTTAATCAAAGAGAACAGAGACCTTTTCCCTTTCGGTGATGCAAGGGCACAGCTAGAAGATGTCATTCTGTGATTTAGAAGACAGACCTCATCAAATTCAATTACACTTTATACTTACACCCTGATCTCAGATTTTCAGACTCCAGAACTGTGAGAAATACGTTTCTATCATTTAAAAACCACCCTGTCTATGGAAATTTGTTACAGCACTTCTAAAGAAATAAGACAATTACTCAAATTCAACATTTAGTATGGCACATCATATTAAACTATAGCAGAATAATAAAATGCAAAAATAATTTTTAAAAATTTGGTGAGAAATTTATGACTTCTTGTTTTGAATAATACCTAATTTGCTAAACAATTTTTTAAAAAAGAAGAAAAAACTGTAGGATATACATGACAAAAGCTTTTCTAAGAAGGTTTTCTTTTTTATTATTAGGAATTTTGACCCCTCTACTAAATCTGTAAACAATCATAAATTATAGCACATTCTCTCAGAACACTTAAATATGCATGTATGTCATGTTTGTAGGTCAAAACTCTTCCTTTTAGATAATTAATCTAGCATCTTCAGCCTCTACACTAAATTGCTAGATAAGTTGTTTTTTATCAAATATTATTTTTTTTACTGAGAGACCTTAGAGAATGGAATTTTATCTTCTTTTTTCTTCATAAATCTTTTTGAAAAATAAACCATGGAGAACTCTATATTATATTATTTTAGGTATAATAAGGCTGTTTTGTTCGCTCAAAAGATAAATTTTTTTTAGTACATTGCAACTATTGCTTAAATGCATTTCCGCCAATTTTTGACTATTCTATTTTGTCTTCTTCTTCAGATAACCAGCAATCCAGCTTTAGAATTTATACCTCAATTTCAAAACAAAGATAATTCATGTCATGGACTTTTAACTGGGATTTTCATTCACTTATCATTTATTTTATTTTATTTATTTTTTACCCCTCTGAAGCTAGTGCTGTGCCTTTTACAAGTTACAGCATCTCAAAAAATTTATTGTTTTTTAAAATTTAACTCAGCTCGTTGCTATTAATATCTGATTATAATCTATTTATTTGGATCTGTTTTCTGTATGTCTATGTTATTTGTTTGTTTGCTTGGTTTTGAGTTGACTTATAGTACTTTTGAATTCGGGAAACATGAATAATGCTGAGAGAATTGAAGGTTTTATTAAAAATGGTTCTAGGAAAAAAATCAGTTCTCTAAATAATCTTTCACCACTGATAATCTAGAATGCTGTGACTTTTATCTGTTATGTATGCCATTGTTTTTGTTTGTTTGTTTGTTTGTTTGTTTTTTTGATTTATTGTAGAGATGAGGTCTCGCTGCCCAGGCAGGTCTCGAACCCGTGGGCTCGGGCAATCCACTCACCTCAGCCTCCCAAAGGCGCAGGATTACAGATTGGTAGTGTATAGTAATGACTACTATGAGCCACACATTTTAGATATTTTCCTAAAAAGCTCTTTTGTTTTGTGTGTGTGTCTGTGTGTTTGTTTTGGTGAGGAAGGCAAAAAGAAGGTGAAAGTTCTGGATACTAAAAAAATAAAACTAAAGAGAAAAGTACTCCAAAATAGTAAAGAAAAATGTGTTTTAAAATCTTTTTTTTTATTTTAGTCAGGGTACCCACAGAAATAAATGGCACACCAGAAAGGAATAAATTTATGTGGAAAATTAAGGTCGGAATGGGTTAGAATTTTTACTGGTCTACTAGGACTACCAATACAATGTATCACCGACTAAGTGGATTAAGCAACATAAATTTATTTTACTACTGTTCTGTAGGCTACAAGTCTGAGAGCAAAATGTTGACAAAGTTGGTTTATTTTGACCATGAGGATCTATTCCTGACATCGTTCCTTGACTTGTTGATGACTATCTTCTCCTTGCTCTTCAAAATGTCTCTTCTTTGTACATTAACCAGACTTGAGTCACTCTTAAGTATAGTAATAATGTCAAGCACTGCCATATTCCAGCTAGCTGAGGAAGAAACTAAGGGTATAGTTGAGTTTTGTCCTCTGATCTTCTCTCGATATCTACAAAGCCTGACCAGATACATAGAAGAGGCAACTAGTTAGACATCTTAGAGTCTGGCCCTCCAAGGTACAGAACAATTAGAAGAAGGGTATATTTGAGTTGGCCAAAGGAGAATATGTAGCACATTCCACCTCAGAAAATAACTCAGGTCAGAGACAGGGGAAGAAGTAAAGAACAGTTTTATAATTGGACCTTATGGAATGCCTTATGAATATACTAATAAACATATAGTCATTTTCACAGTATCATATTCTGAAAAGCCTTCCTAAAGACTAGGGGATTATAGTGTGAAAATCAAATAGGAGTCACAATTATTCATGAGAGTTCTTTTGCCTCTTATTAATGTTGGGATTTAAAAAAAGGTTGTGATCCACCATTGTGGGTGAGTTTGTTTTGAATGATCTTATGGCACAATTTACAATCTCTTTGACATGATTAAAGAATATATCTATAAACTGCTACCCAATACCTGCCACAAGATTTCAATTTCTAAAATTCTAGTATTGAAGAATTACTTTATATTAGAAAATTACATATATCTATTATAATCCTTAGATTTGAAGTAAAAGGAAATTTAGGCAAAATTAAATTTAGCAGCATTTATATGGGGAAAAAAAAAAGATTCATGCATTAGGCAACACAGAACCAGAAGAGGTTCAGAGAGCTTCACCCAGGAGCTGAAACTTGGCTGACTATGATAAGCTGAAATATAACTATTTATTACAAAAAATATACTCTGTTAGAATGTAGTTTGTTATACAGAAAACAGCCTCAATTAAAATCCTCCTCCCTACTTTAACGAAGGCAACCACAATTTAGAAAGATTAAAGGTAATATCTCAACAAAATAAATAATAATTATAGAATAGGCTGAGAAGACAAGATTTCTAGCTCCTTGTTCAGTGGTTTATATTTTGATTGCTTTATATTATTTTTTAATCACTGTTAATTTTACTACCCAAAGACCCATGCCAGTAAAAAAAAAACAATGACTTGATAAGGCAGTTTTGTTATACAATAGTTTCTATTATTTTCAGAACAAAATTGCAGTATCCCTGAGGTAAAGACTGTGTGTTCCTTATTCATTATTATATCTCTTGCACTAAGCAGAGTGCCTGACATATCTTATGAAAAAATAGATAATTCTTGAATAACAACATCACTTAAAACCTGATTTATCCATGAGGCAGAAGTTTCAAGTTTGTAATGAGATCAACAAGAATGAAAAAAGGAAAAAAAGTATTTAAAATATGTCATAACTAAATCTAAAAACAAGTCATATAAAAACTATATATATATTACAATGTTAGCTTCACAATTCCAGTTTTTCTGAATTAAAAATACTTCGATAACACTTTCACATATGTGTGAACATATCCCTGTCTCCAATAATTGTATTAAATTATAGTGTAATGTCTTCCTGTCTTCCCATTCTTTGCTATATTTGGAAATGTGGCTACAGAGTAATGAATTACATAGTCTACACAGTAGCTTACACTTTACAGAATGCTCTTTAATAAAAACTTTTGAGACTTCTTAAGTAAATCAATGTAAATAATGAAGAAATTTCAAGAGATTAATTTACTGGGATATGTTAAATCTTAAAGCGAGGTCTAGGCTAGGTCCCCCCATCTCAGTTTATCACCAAGCAAGTAAGCAATCTCAATAAAAACAAATCACTGCATGTTTCATTTTGTGTGAGTGACCCAATTTTCCATAATGTTTTTATTGTCACAGTTGGGAACTGTACAGACTAATTCATTTCAATTTATTAGAATCATTTTGACCGCTATTCTACCCACAAGGACCATGGCAAATGCTTTCTGTGTACACACAAAGTTTGATTTCAGCTAGCAGCTGTTCGTTATAAAGGAAATGCTTCCAATGTGCTTTATTCCAACACAAAACTATTTATCAACCAGTAAGGTTGTTTTTTGTAGACTTCAGTATATTTTTTTTTTCATTTTCAATTGTTTCTTGGTTACTTTATCTAATTAATTATCTCAAAATATTTCTTTAGTAATTGATTTCAGTAACATAATAAAATTGTTTTATTTGACCCAAGTTCTGAGTGGTAATAAAACAGACAAAGCTTCTAAAATAGATTCAATTACCCGGGCAGGCTCTTTCTTATGAACACTTCACCTTCATGTGAATCTGCCCCTTTCGTGGGAAAGCTGAAGCCACTGCTACTGAAACAAGTATTTGTATTTTAAACCTTTAATTCTTATCTGCTGAGATTATGTTAACTTTTTTATAATCGCAGTTTTGATGGAAAGCCTCTCACCACCACAGAAACACTTCAAAGCACCCATTAGGCCTAAAAATGAGTATAAGTAGGATAAAATTTATTCTCAGCTTCTTCTCTCCTGGTACATATATGCTTAATCTCTGTCCTCATTAATGCCTGTCCTGGAAGGGAATTTTTTCCTGCACAAAATTATGGGAGTGGTGTGGAGATAGAGCCTTTCATCCAGGGTTGAGGTAAAGAATACATGTCCCCAGGCTTTCCAACTGGGATATGAATAATATATTTCACCTAAGCAATCATGTAAGTAGTTGTTAAGGTTTATGATTCATGATGGATTTTCCCAGACACATTCTCAAATATTACATATTTAAATATTACATATATTTTTCTCCAGGAAAATTTGTTCCAAGTTTCTAACAGCTCCTTCAAAATATGTTTGGACCTTGTATTTAGTGATTGAGGAGAACATATTGTGTTTAGGTTTCTTAAAAAAGCTTATTTGGTAAATTATATATCTATGAATAAAGATTGATAAGTTTTCTATTGATTTCCTACATTCCCTTAATCTTTACATTCCATATACTTATAAACCAAATCCATCAAAAACTATAATGAAAAAAGTAATTTCTCTCACTATCTGCCTTTCTAATATCTTGTAAATCCTTCCTGAGTTCCTTAATATATTATCCAAAAAATGCAAATAAAGTTATTTGTCACTTTATTTAAACAACCCATATACATTATTATACACATCACTTACCAGTTTGGCTTGTGTGTGTGTATGTGTGTGTGTGTGTGTGTGTGTGTGTGTGTGTGTGTGTGTGTGTGTGTAGGAGGAGTCATATATGTGTTATGGTCTTTTCCAATTTTTTGCAAATTCAACCATTTCTGCATTGAATAAACCTGTACATGTCACTTCTTAGACACACAAGCATTGCTTAAATGTAAATTCTTGTTAGCTCTAAAATGAATTACTGAGGTCAAGAATATATGTATTTGTAAGTTTTTTAAGAAAGTGTCTAATTGCCCTCAATAGAGGTTTTCAATTTACAGCCTGCTGACACTCTATGAAGGTTTCTCTCTCCAACAGAGGTGTTGCCAAATAACTGGGTTTGTACCCATCTGATAGGTGAAATATGATTGTTGATTATATTGTTCTTTGTGTTGATAATGATGATGATAAATAGCAAAATAACAATTTTATAACTGAAGAAATAGGAAATGGTGATGTATTCTTCAGTATATGTTTCTCATATATATTTGTAAGAAATATTGCATTGCTTTAGCAGGACAAAGAAAAAAATGAGAAAATTTTTTGAATAGAAGAGATCAAGCATTTGGCTGTTTTACAGATACTATTTAATTTGATTCTCACACAAACCTTTATAGTATGTATTGTTATTTGCATTTTATAGATAGGATTAGGAGAGGTCAACTAGTTGCCTCAGATTACACAGACCTTGAACTGATTTGTATTAGATTGGTGCAAAAGTAACTGCAGTTTTTGCATTTGTTGAAATTTTCCCTTTGGTATTGGAATACATTCTTAAATGAATGTGATTATGTTATACATCATCTTAATGTACACTTCCCACTTTGTTTTTTGTTATTACTTGCTGTTTGGTTTATATTTATTTTAGACTACAGAAATGATAGACAAAAAGCAAACGAGCGATTTTCTTATTTGAGTTCAAAATGGGTTGTAAAGCAGCAGAGACAACTTGCAACATCAACAACGCATTTGGCCCAGGAACTGCTAATAAATGTACAATACAGTAGGTTCATGAAGTTTTGTAAAGGAGACCAGACCTTTGAAGATGAGCCATAGTGGATCACCACTAGAAGTTTACAAAGGACAACTGAGAGCAACCATCGAAGCTGATCCTCTTACAAGAGAAGTTGATGCAGAACTCAAAGTTGATGCAGAACTCAAAATAACCCATTCTATGTTTGACATTCGAAGCAAATTGGAAAGGTGAAAAAGCTTGCTAACTGGGTGTCTTATGAGCTGACAGAAATTCCAAAATATTGTTTTGAAGTGTCATCTTCTCTTATTCTATACAACAACGAACCATTTCTCAATCCGATTCTGACGTAAGACAAAAAGTGGATTTTATATGACATTTGGCGATGACTAGTTCAGTGGTTGCACCGAGAAGAAGCTCCAAAGCACTTCCTAAAGCCAAACTTACACCAAGGAAAGTTTCTGGTCACTGGTGGTCTCCTGCCAGGTTGATCCACTACAGCTTTCTGAATCCTGGCAAAATCATCACATCTGAGAAGTATGCTCAGCAAATTGATGAGATGCACCAAAAACTGTAACACCTGCAACTGGCATTGGTCAACGGAAAGGGCCCAATTCTTCTCCACGACACTCACTCAACCTCACGTTGCACAACCAATGCTTCAAAAGTTGAATGAATTGGCTACAAAGTTTTACTTTATCCAACATATTCACCTGAACACGTGCCAATCGACTACCACTTCTTCAAGCATCTTGACTTCTTGCAGAATAGATGCTTCTGCAACCAGTGGATTTTTATGCTACAGGAATTAACTTTTTTCTTTGTCAAAAATGTGTTGATTGTAATGGTTTCTATCTTAATTAATAGAGATGTGTTTGAGCCTCATTATGATGATATAAAACACAGTCCGAAACCTCAACTTTTATACTAACCTAATACTGTTGTTATGACTGCAAAGCATATTCATTGCATTAAAACATGATTCTGAAGGGTAGAAGGGCATTGTTTTTATACCATAGTATATACTTGGTTATAGTAATAGCATTTGGAAATGCATATTTTATTTGACAGTATTTATGTCATGTGTTTTCCTCTCAAAATAACTTATAGTGCAGAAATGCTTCCATATGCTAGAAGTTTGTTGTGAGCTTTTGATGAGGAAGAAAGAATGTCCTGTGGCTTGCGTGCTTATAATCACTCAGTTACAGCATGTATAAATTTAGAAACGGTGTTACCGAAGAGTTAATGCCAAACAACATTCCATTCCTGCTGACCTCATGTGACTGATAAAGTTATGCATGCGATGCAGGATTGTCACAAAATAATGTATTTTTAAAACTGTATACATTATATATGTAAATGAAATTTGCAAATTAATATTTAAATTTCTGAATTTAGATACTTTAAATTCTAAACTCAATAGATGACTGACTTTATTTTCTTATACCATAAACTTTTTTACTTGATAGTTATGTGACATTTGAAAATTGTAACTAAAATCACTTGGGATAAGTTTTCTATCTATAACGTGGTATATCTGTACACAAATCTAGGATTGTTTTTAAAGTTCAGTAAATAATGTAAGTAAACTATTTAACTCAGTAACTTTTTTCAGCAAGTATTCATTATGATAAGCAGTAGTAGCAGTATCACGTGGCTTCACATAACAAAAGTGCTCTGAACTGACAGGAGACAGAGGTTGATATCCATCGTGGCTCTATCCACCCCTCACCAATATTACACTTAGAGAAGCCACTTTTATTTGAGCTCAAATTCCTCCTGTATAAATAAATGTTTGCCAAGATCTCCATCAGAAGAATAATTAAAGGCAGTTTACAAATTTCCAACTCCATAGACTTTAGGTAGGTATATTCTTCTCTACCCTGTCTTTTGTGAAAAGGACAACAGTGTGTTCCATGTCTCTCATTTATTTGGTGTTAAGTGGCTTGCTAAACCCAATATTCATTCACTCTCAGAAGCATTAACAGAAGGTTAGATTTACAGACTAAATGTCTAAATCAAAAGACAAGAAGATGACCATTAGCGAGAATGTTTCTGATTCCTTAGTCCTTCTTTTCTAGAAAAGTAAGCGCCTTCTGGACAAAAGTATATACTTTCTTCTTGCAAGATACATTTCTCTATTTATTGTTCAGAGTATAATTACTTGATGCAATGAAAGACTTTATGTAGAAACTTGTCTGATAGTTTATAAATGGTTTGGAAAAAACTATAGATGTAAGCATCTAATTTTAAATTTATTGTTCAGTACTCAAAAATCCAAAATTTACATTTTCAGATTAGTACTTTTACAAAGATCTTTCAATAAAAGAAATAGTCCCAAAGTAGTTTGTATCCTCTTTTTCTTTTTCATGGATCTGTTTCTGTTGAACTTTGCAGAGCCACAGTGTCAGAAAAGAACTTTCCAAAATATTTTGTTAAAAAGATATTCCTGCAAATTATGATTATGATGTCTCTTATTTGAATTTTATAAAATAAACAACATGGTGTTCTCTCTCATAAACACTTATGGGCCAAGTATCAGGTATACTACATTCAGAGCTCTAAGCTAGGTTCTATAAGGAAAATAAAATTATAGGGTATTGTTTATAGAATTGAACACATTATAATCCAGTCATAGCATATACATAATAAGAAAACTACTAAAATAGAAGTATGTGACAATTGTTAACTGGAGATATCAAAATAAAAATCAATAGGACTATGAGATATGAAAAATGAGCTTCTTGTAACTTTCAGATAAGTAATTTTTAGAAAAAATAAAAATTAACTGTGGTAGCACACATTGGCGTTTTTCAAACAGGATATAGATATTGCATAGTATAGAACTGTGATAGCTTCATTTTCTTCTCCTATTTTGTTTTTAAATTTAGGTGTTAAATTTTTGTGTGTCATGACTTTTGTCCTCTGTATTTTATTTAAACAAATATGTTAATTGTTATGCCGGTATTATTTTTAAAATTTCCATTAAAATCATAAACAGACTAAGGATGGTGACTGTAATTTGTTTTTGGACATTTTCCCAAATAAAATAAGACAATTCTTAGAAATAAGGGAAGAAACCTGCAATTATTTGCAGTTTTGTAGGCTTCTATCCTAGAAAATTCAGTAGAGAAAAGAAAAATTGATCAATGAATAAAATAAAGCTTACTAATTAGAAAAAATGGATATATTTTTTAAATTATTTATGCTAGCATAAACAAATTGATTAAATGTTTTGAAAATTCCCTCTTATAAAACAGAAAATGTGAATACACAGGTATCATCTTTGTAAGAAACGTGCTCATACATATTTCAGGTACACTTAAATCTGCTTTAGAACTCTAGTTTTGTAACTTAGCTGAAGAAATAAAAATCCACTGAGAAAAATGGATAAGTTGATTTAACAGAAGTGGTGAAAATCACCAGGAAACCAGGTGTTGCCAGAGGTCATGGCATCTTTGTTAAAAGATCACAAAACGTTGTTGGAAAATAAAAAGAAGATTAGTTCAATGGCTTAAATCTACTTCTCCCTTGACCCCATGTTGTTTATTACCCTGAATTGAAAATAAGGTACAACCTTAAATGACTAGAGTTAAATGTCCAGATTACTTTTGTGAATTCTAGCATTGGAGGTTTCTGAGAATTCCCAGCGAATTTTGAAACAAGCAGACCAGAAATCTGGGTGGTATGAGAAATGAAGCCTGAAATTGTGAAGTGGAAACACTCCAGACATCAGTGCATGCCATGGAAGTATGCCTTTAACATGAGCTAGACTGGTGGTTGATAACTTTCCTGACAACTATTGAGTAGCTGCCAAGATTATAGATGTGCAAATGGGTTAAATTGAAGCAGAGAAATGTTAATATAAAGAGTTACTTATCTAGCTCTTCTTATAAAAAAAGGAACTGCATTTGTTTAGGGATTAGGGAAAATTGTACAGGAAAGAAAAAATGAGTTACATTTTAGTAGTAAAATTAGTAAATTGTATTCAATTCTAGTTAGATTTATTCATTCATTCATTCTTTCTTTCTTCCCTTTGTTGATGTGTGCAGGAGCCACACTATTTACCTGTCTCTTAATAGACCTTTTTTTACTTAGGGTGAGATTCAGGTGTGTGCAACAGAAACCCATGTAATTGAGTAATAGACTCTGACTCAGAAAAGAGGTGGCTGTAACAATCTATAATATAGACAATTCAGGATACAAAGTCAAATAATAAAGTCTATCCATTCTACAGTGACCACATTCTTTTCTACCCTTTTCTTTATGCTATTGTATAACTATTTTATGGCACAGTATCTGTATTACACATGAGATGAGATGAAACTTATACAAACTCATTGATTTTTTTTGACTAACAGCAAGCAAAATAACTTGAAGAGAAGAGATCTGAGACTTAACAAGCCTCTCTTAACTTCACTGTTTCTATTCTGGTCTCATAATCTCTTTCTAACTTTATTTCTTTCCACTTTCCCAACATCTGCTTCATTTACAGTTCCCTTCACTTTTCCACAAACACCCCAAGATCTATTCTACCTTAGTGAATTTAATCACAAATATTCTCCCGCAGAAAACTTTTACTCTCTGAATTTGTTTAGCTTTTTATTGTATTTAGTTAGTTTGTTAGCTGTTGGTTATTTTACTTTTTAAAACACACATTATTTTACATTTTCTGTGAGTTGTCTTGGCATAACTTTATGGTTTATTCTGTTTTAGGGCCTCTCACAAAACTGCAATCAAGTTAGCCAGGGACAGAGTCTCATTTAGAAATTTTGACAGGGAAAGTATCTGCTGCTGCTAGCCTACTTCAGTTTCTTGGGGGTTTTGGACATGAGCCCTTGACAGCTGTTAGCTAGAGTTATTCTCAGTTCCTTCCATGCAGACATCTCCAACATGGTTACTCACTTTATCAAAGTGTACAAGCTCATATAAGTGGAATCATGCAGTATTTGTCCTTCCGTGATTGGCTTATTTTATGTGATTGGCATAATGTCTTCTAAAGACATCCATGTTGTTGTAGATGACAGGACTAATTCCTTTAAGCCTGAATAATATTCCATTTTGTGTGTGCGTGTGTGTGTGTGTGCGCGTGTGTGTGTGTGTGTGTGTGTGTGTGTGTGTGTGTGTGTGTACCACATTTTCTTAAACCGTTCATCTGTCAGTTGACACAAGTTGGTTCCTTATCTTGGCTATTGTGAACAATGCTGCTTCAAGTTACCTGAGATTATAGATATCTCTTTGAGGTAGTAATTTTATTTCCTTTGGATAAATAACCAAAGGTTAAGTTACAAGATTATATAGTAACTGTTTTAAATTTTTGAGGGAGCTCCATACTGATTATCATAGCTAACACACCTTTTTATGTCACCAACGATGTGCGTCGGTTCCAATTTCTCCAGGTTCTTGTCAACATTTGCTATCTTTCTTTTTTAAGTCATTCTGAGGTGGGTGGTGATACTATGGTAGTTTGATTTGTATTTCTCTAGTTATTAGGGATATACTGAGCATTTTTTCGCATACCTGTTCGCCTTTTGTATGTTTTCGTTGGAAAAGTGTCTGTGAGTCCTTTGCCCATTTTTTGTCAATTTAATAATTTAAATTTTTTTCCATTTTGTTATACTAAGATGACAGCAATAATACCAAATATGCCTATCTCACAGCAAATGCTGTGACTACAGTAAATACTGTTCACATACTGGATGCAAAATTTACCAAAAAGTTTTAAATAATAATTGATTGAAAGGGAGTAAAAAAATGAGAAGAGGGAAAGGAAGAAGTATGAGACTACAAAGAAAGTGGGGTGAAAAAGGAAACCAAGACAAAGAAGACAAGGGGGAATTAGAAGGCAGATAAGAAAGAGAAAAACCAAGGGAAAGGAAAAAATAACATTATTTTCTTATGAAGGTACTACATTATATCTTTACAAAAAAATTAAAATGAGGTTGGGTGCAGTGGCTCAGCCTGTAATCTCAGCACTTGGGGAATCCGAGGCGAGAGGACTGCCTGAACCCGGGGGTTTGAGACCAACCTGGGCAACTTGGCAAGAATGAATCAAAAAATTGTTTCCAGCTACACGGAAGGCTGAAGCGGAAGAATCGCCTGAGCCCAGCAGGTCGAGGCTGCGGTGGCCATGAGTGTGCCATTGCACTCAGGCTTGGGTGACAAGAGTGAGATTCCAACTGCTTTGGAGTTGTGCTTACGAAACTCAGCACATATTAAATCACATTTCTGGACTTCAAGTGAAAAAAAATAAAAACCAGTTTCGATATATGTAAACTGGTTTAGCATCGCTTAGTCATTCAAGTTGTCGAATCATCAGAAAGTGAACCACAGGATAAATATGTCTGCTTCTGATTCTTTTTTTTTTTTTTTTTCTTTTCTTTTGAGTCGGAGTCTCACTCCGTCGCCCAGACGGGAGTGCCGCGGCCGCTCCCGGCCACCGCAGCCTCGACCCGCGGGCTCCGGCGACCCTTCCGCCTCAGCCTTCCGAGTAGCCGGAACTCCAGGCGCGCGCTACCACGCCCGGCTGATTTTTTCATTAACTGTAGAGACGAGGTCTCGCCAACTTGCCCGGGCGGGTCTTGAACCCTCGGGCTCAGGCAATCCACTCACCTCGGCCTCCCAAAGGCGCGGGATTACAGGCTGAGCCACCGAGTCCCGCTGCTTCTGATTCTTTAAACGTAGCCCATTGTGCACTATATTTTATGCATCGTATTACTTTAAAAAGCTAATAAAACAGGACTTTTGGTTTGAAATATACATTCATTGTGATACGCAGACGTCTAAATGTGTTTCCTCAAATTTCCTTCAGTTCATTTAGTCAAACACTAATCTTTGAAAGGCAAGCTGGAGTGCAACATGGCGAAAAGGAAGGCAAGAGAAAGAAAGTAGTCCTCGTGCTCTTTTTAACAATCGGTTACCATGTGAACTAATAGAATAAGAACTCTGATTACCATGTGGATGACATCAAATTCTCCAAGAGAAATCCAGCTCCATGACTCAAACACCTTCAGGGTCTCACCTCCAACATGAGTTTGGAGAGGACAAGAGTCCCAATTATACTAATGGGTTTTATAATAGGGAGAGTATCTTGTATTATCTAGATAAACACAACTTAACTGCTCAGTTCTTAAAGCTGAGAACTTTATCCAGTTGGAGTCAGAAATGTGCCATAGAGAAAAACAGAGATGGGGCTAAAGAAAAAATATCAGAAATAAGCAAAGCGTGACAGGAACCAAGTGCACAGTTACTGGCTCTAAATTGTGAGGACTTTTTTGTAAAGCCCAGAAAGACGTCTCTAGGCGCTCGTGGAGATTATTAGAATGAACACGAGCAACCTGTAGGAGACTATTTAACATTCAACAAGGAAACCAAGAACTGTCTCAGAACTGCAAGGAGCTGAATTCTGCCAACAAACTGAATGAACTTGGAGGTAAATTTTTTACAGAGTTTCTCATAGGGAAAGTAGCCCTGCAGATACCTTGATTTTAGCACTGTGAGACCCATGCTGGACTTCTCATATTCATAACAAGGATAATAAATTTGCATTGTTTTGAGTCTCTAAATCTGTGATAATTTGTTAAGGCAGGCTTAGGAAAGTAAGTGATTTTTTTTCACTTGAAGTACAGAAATGTAATTTAATAATAATAATAAGCGGGTCTTGAACCCTCGGGCTCAGGCAATCCACTCACCTCAGCCTCCCAAAGGCGCGGGATTACAGGCTGAGACACCGAGCCCGGCTAGATAAATTCTTTTGATGTGAACAACATGCCACTTGCCATGTAGCTGTTAGATTCATGAGTTAATTGAAAAAATCTATTGTGTGAGACGATTCAGCTGCTTCTTCTTAGTAATGTATGTAAGACTGAGATATTTCTTTTCATTATTCCATTTTCCTTCTGGTCTGTAAAACATTTTTATTTACATTATTAAGTTTGATTTTTTTTATTTTTTATTTTTTTTGAGTGGAGTCTCACTCTGTTACCCAGACTGGAGTGCAGTGGCCGCTCGCAGCCTCGACCTGCTGGGATCCAGCGATCCTTCCACCTCAGCCTTCCAAGTAGCTGAAACTACAGGCATGCACTACCACGCCCGGCTCATTTTTGATTTATTGTAGAGATGAGGTCTCACCATGTTGCCCAGGCGGGTCTCGAACCCGCAGGCTCAGGCAATCCACTCACCTCAGCCTCCCAAAGGCGCGGGATTACAGGCTGAGCCACCGAGCCCAGCTAAGCTTGATTTTTAATCGATAAAAATAAAACAACAAAACAAACAATGTCTTGAGTTCATAACCTTTACTGTATGTAGCCTTTCTAAGTCCAAAAGACTACTGTTTGCACTTTTTTATTTATTTATTTTTTATTATGGAGTTGTGAGGTACAGTTAAGGGTTAGGTATACAATTGCGTTTCATTCAGGCACCCTGTTGATATGGGGTTTTTCCCCTTTCCCAGAGAGATATTTGCTACTGTTAATCCCATCTCCCTCCCCCCACCATAGTTTCCCAGTAGGGTCAGTCATTTTAGTATAGTATTGCATTGGATGTTTAAGGTCCATTATATGAGTGAGAACATGTGATACTCGGATCTTTGTTTCTGTGAGAGGTCACTCAGTATTATAGACTCTAGTTCCATCCAGGTTGCTGCAAAATTCATGATTTTGTTCTTTTTTATGGCTGCGTAGTATTCCATCGTGTGTATGTACCACATTTTTTTAATCCAGTCCTCTTTTGATGGGCAGCATGGTTGTTTCCAGGTTCTTGCTATTGTGAACAATGCTGCGATAAACATACGTGTGCAGGTATCTTTTTTATAGAGTGATTTGTGTTCTTCAGGATATATTCCCAGTAGGGGGATTGCGGGGTCATATGGGAGGTTGGTATTTAGAGCTTTTAGGAATCGCCACACTGCTTTCCACAGAGGGTGCACTAGTTTACACTCCCACCAACAGTGTAGAAGTGTGCCCTTTTCACCGCACCTTCTCCAGCAGCTGTTATTTTTTGACTTGTTGATAATTGCCATTCTGACTGGGGTTAGGTGGTATCTCAGTGTGGTTTTGACTTGCATCTCCCTGATGATTAGTGAGATTGAACATTTCTTCATGTGTTTGTTGGCTGCTCGGATGTCTTCCTTTGTGAAGTGTCTGTTCATATCTTTTGCCCATTTTATAATGGGATTGTTTGTTTTTTCTTTTCTGCACGTTTGAGTTCCTTGTAGATCCAGGATGTTAAGCCTTTATCGGACCTGGAGTTTGTAAATACTTTTTCCCAGTCTGTAGGCTGTCTCCCTGCTCTCTTGATGGTTTCTTTGGCTTTGCAGAAGCTTGTCAGTTTAATAAGGTCCCACTTGTCTATTTTCTGTCTTATGAGCTGTGGGTTTGGGGTTTTGTTCAGGAATTGGATGCCAGTTCCGATTTCCATGAGGGTATTTCCTTCATTTTCTAAGGTTCTTATGGTTTGAGGTTTTATATTTAGGTCTCTGATCCATTTGGAATTAATCTTTGTGTATGGGGATAGATAGGGGTCCTGTTTCAATCTTCTGCATGTGGTTAGCCAGTTTTCCCAGCACCATTTATTGAATAGGTTCTCCTCTCCCCAGTGGTAGGTGGTGGAGGCTTTGTCAAAGATGAGTTGGTTGAGAAATTGAGGTTTTGCTTCTGGAATCTCAATTCTATTCCATTGATCTATATGCCTGTTCCTATACCAATACCAAGCTGTTTTGATGATTGTAGCTTTATAGTAAAATTTGAAGTCTGGTAATGTGATACCACCTGCTTTGGTTTTTTTGCTGAGGATTGTTCTGGCTATTCTTGGACGTTTGTGTTTCCATATGAAATCCTGCATTGTTTTTTCTAGGTCTGAGAAGAATGTTGCTGGTAATTTGATGGGTATTGCATTGAATTTGTAGATTGCCTTAGGTAAGATGGACATCTTCACAATGTTGATTCTTCCAATCCATGAGCATGGGATATTTTTCCACTTGTTTGTGTCAACTTTGATTTCTTTGAGCAGTATTCTGTAGTTTTCCTTGTAAAGGTCTTTCACGTCTCTGGTGAGAAGATGCCAAGGTATTTCATTTTTTTTGTGGCTATTGTGAATGGAATTGTGTTTTTTATTGGGTTTCTGTTTGTTTATTATTGGTGTAGAGAAATCCCGTTGTCTTTTGTACATTTATTTTGTATCCTGAGACTTTGCCAAAGGCCTTTATCAGTGTAAGGAGGTTTTTGACAGATTCTCTTGGGTTTTCAAGGTATACAATCATGTCATCTGCAAAGAGAGATAACTTGACTTCCTCTTTTCCTATTTGTATACCCCTGATTGTCTTCTGTTCTCTGATTGCTCGAGCCAGGACTTCCAATACTATGTTGAACAGGAGGGGTGAGAGTGGGCATCCTTGTCTTGTTCCAGTTTTCAGGGGAAATGGTTCTAATTTTTGTCCATTTAGGAGTATGCTCACTGTGGGTTTCTCATAGATGGCTTTTACTATTTTGAGGTATGTTTCCCATATGCCTAGATGTTCAAGGGTTTTTGTCAAGAATGGGTGCTGGATTTTATCAAAAGCTTTTTCTGCATCTAATGATATAATCATGTGGTTTTTGTTTTGACATCTGTTGAAGTATTTAATTACATTTATTGACTTGTGAATGTTGAACCAGCCTTGCATCCCAGGAATGAAGCCTACTTGGTCATGATGGATGATTTTTGAGATGTATTGCTGAATCCGGTTTGCTAGGATCTTGTTGAGAATTTTAACATCTATGTTCATCAAAGATATTGGCCTGTAGTTCTCTTTCTTTGCTGGATCTTTACCTGGCTTGGGTATCAATGTGATGTTGGCTTCGTAAAATGATTTGGGGAGTGTTCCATCTTTTTCAATCACCTGGAATACCTTCAGTAAGATTGGTATCAGCTCCTCCTTAAATGTCTTGTAGAATTCTGCTGGAAAGCCATCTGGTCCAGGGTTTTTTTTTGTAGGAAGTTTTCTTATTACGTAGTCGATTTCCTTGATTGTTATTGGTTTATTTAGGGTCTCAATTTCTTCTTGTTCTAACTTAGGTAGGTTGTGTGATGTCAGAAAGTCCTCCATTTCCTTAAGGTTTTCAAGTTTGTTTCCATACAAGTGTACGTAGTAGTCTCTAATGATCTTTTGTATTTCTTCAGGGTCAGATGTGACTTCATCTTTTGTGTTTCTGATTGTGCTTATTTGGTTTTTTTCTCGTTTTTTCTTGGTCAGTCTAGCTAGGGGACCATCGATCTTGTTTATTCTTTCAAAGAACCAGCTTTTTGTTTCATTGATTTTTTTTATTATCTTTTTGTCTTCTATGTCCTGGATTTGGGCTTTTATTTTGGTGATCTGGATTCTTCTGCTGAAATTAGGGTTTTTGTGGTCTTGCTTTTCCAGCTTCTTTAGGTGGCTTGTTAGGTTGTTGATTTCTGTTCCTTCCATTTTCCTCATGTGTGTTTGTAGGGATATAAATTCCCCTCTTATTACAGCTTTTAAGGCATCCCAGAGATTTTGGTAAGATGCTTCTTCATTTTCATTTGTTTCCAGGTATCTTTTGATCTCTGTTTTGATGTCATCATTGACCCAGGAGTTGTTTAGCATCATGCTGTTTAGTGTCCATGTCTTTGTGTGTTTTGGGGGACTTTGTTGGTGTCAATGTTTATTTTTATTCCACTGTGGTCCGAGAAGGTGCATGGTAGAATTTCAGTCCTTTTAAATTTGCTTATACTTGATTTGTGTCCAATTATGTGGTCGATCTTAGAATATGTTCCATGCGGTGATGAGTAGAATGTGTATTCCGTGGTCTTTGGATGGAGTGTTCTATAGGTATCAGCTAAGTCCATTTGGTCCAGAGTCTCATTGAGGTTCTGGATCTCCTTGATGATTTTTTGTCCTGATGATCTGTCTAGGGTTGTGAGTGGTGTATTAAAGTCCCCAGTTATTATGGTGTTAGAGTCAATGTCTTTCTTTAGTTTTCCTAGAAGTTGCTTTATGAATGTTGGCGCACCTATGTTGGGTGCATATATGTTTAGGATAGATATTTCTTGTTGATGGAGTGAACCTTTTATCATTATGTAGTGTCCCTCTGTATCTTTTTAAATTTTTGATAGCGTAAATGGTATTTTGTCTGAAATTAGGATCGCGACTCCTCCTTTCTTTTGTGTTCCATTCACCTGAAAATTTGTTTCCCATCCTCTTACTTTGAGTCTGTGTATGTCCTTTCTAGTGAGATGGGTCTCTTGAAGGCAGTATATTGTTGCCTGGTGATATTTTATCCATTTTGTCATTCTATGTCTTTTCAGTGGCGTGTTTAGTCCATTCACATTCAGACTAATTATTGAAATGTGAGTGTTCATCCCTGTCATGGAGTTCTTATTGAGTTGTTGTTCTTCCACTTGGTTTTTTCTTTTCTTTTCTTTTCTTTTGTCTTTCTTTTGGTTTGGGGGTTGGATCGTGTATATTTTATTCTTTTCCCTGTACTCTTGTGAAGAACGTTGTTCTTTTTTCCTTTTCTTCTGTGTTTAGTACTTTCTTAAGTGTTTCATGTAGAGATGGTTTGATGGCAACATAAGTTCTTAGGGTTTGGATATCTGGGAAAGATTTTAATTCTCCCTCACTGATGAAGCTTAGCTTGGCCAGGTAGGTTATTCTTGGTTGAAATTGTTTATCTTTTAGGACTTTGAAGATAGGGCTCCAAGCTCTCCTAGCCTGCAGGGTTTCTGCAGATAAATCTGCTGCTATTCTGATTGGTCTTCCATGGTAGGTGATCTGGCCTTTTTCTCTTGCTGCCTTTAGGATTTTTTCTTTTGTGCGTACTTTATTTAGGCGAATTATTATGTGTCTAGGAGTTGGTCTTCTCATTTGTTGTCTTGTGGGGGTTCTCTGAATCTCTTGTGTTTGAATTTTTGCATCACTGATTAGATAAGGGAAGTTTTCTTGAATGATCTCATGGGAAGTTTGTTCCAATGTGGTCTTTGTTTCTCTTTCTGTCTCAGGGAGTCCGATTATTCTTAGGTTAGGCCTCTTGAGGTAATCACTCATCTCTTGAAGGTTTTGTTCTGCCTTTTTTAGCTTATTTTTTGTGTTTTTAAGAGTTTGGGTTATTTCTATATTTTGGTCCTCAAGCTCTGAGATTCTTTCTTCTGCTTGGGTAATTCTGCTTTCCATGCTTATCAATTTGTTATTTATTTCATTCACAGTGTTCTTTATTACTGTTATCTCAGATATCAGCTCCTTCCTAGTTTCTTCTTGTGTCTCCTCAATTCTTTTTAATCTCTCCATTATTGTTTTGATATCTACAATTGCAGTTTGAGACCCTTCATTCTGGGGGCTTTTCATTGTTTGCATTCCAAAGTCAGTTTTCTCAGTGTCTGCTCTCCCAGGCGTATGGGAGAGACCCATACTCTTCTTTTGGTTTTTCTTCATTTCTGTAGATTTTTCTCTCTCTCCCCCTTTCCCTCTCCCTCTTCATTCTGTTTTTAGAGGGAAGGTGGGGTTGCTTTTATTTCTCTTCTGCAATGACCTGTTCTTCCTTATGAGGGTCTTCTGGCTTTGTTCACTTTTCCCTCTGCTTTACAGTCTGTCTATTCAGCAGTATGCAGTCTTGGTCCCTTGGCCTCCCAAAGCACTGGGATTACAGGCTGAGCCACTAAGCCTGGCCTGTTCAGCAGTTTTTGACCAAAAACCGCCACGGAGACCTGTAGTTCCAGCTACTCAGAAGGCCGAGGCAAAAGCATCACCGGAGCCCAGCAGGTGAAGCTGCAGTTGTCAGGAGTGGCCACTGCACTCCAGTCTGAGCAACAGAGTGGGACTCCAACTGCTCGGCGAGTCGGGGCAGGTCCGAGCCCCTGGGAGAGCCGACACCCATGCACAACTGACTGGGCCGCGAGAACCCGGGCGGCGCCGAGCCTTGCCCTGACCAAGCTCAGGAGCCACCTTCACCGCCGCCATGACTTAGGTGGAGGGGGAAAGGCTTGTTTGCACTTTTGATTTAACAGTTTGTAGATGACTTGAGTTATTTTTAGTCTTCCCTCTTTCCCCATGAAAATCACCCAAACACTATAAAATTCAGAAAAAAAAATTACAGCTAAAGTAAATCTGATTTCATGAAACATTCTGATAGAATTGATTTTCTTCACTTGAAGTCCAGGAATGTAATTTAATAACTGCTTAGTTTTCTATGAATGCCTTAATAAAGTATCACAGATTTAGTGACTCAAAATAACACAAATTTATATAACATGTGATTCCTATAAACAAAATCTTCTATGTGTTGCATGAAAAATATTAAATTTTCCTATATTATTTTAACAAAAATTGAGTTTCCTTATACCAAACAATTCTTGGTGTAGGGGTTGCAACAAAGAAAAATATCATGTGAAGTCCATGGAGAATGACAATAAAAATAAAGAAGTGAGCAATGTGTAGTGAATGGTGTTACTGTTTTTGTTACAGAGTTTAGAGAAGAAGGTTACAGGCATGAGAATAAACTGAGGAAGTGAATTATGGAGATATCTGGGGGTAAAAGTTTCAGCCACCAGAACCCCTTGTGATTGGCTTGTTTGAGATACAGCAATGGACAGAAGGCATCTGCCTAAGACATCTGCCTAAGATAATGTAAGCTGAGGTAGAAGTTAATGGTTACAATAGAGTGGTAGATCAACGTAGTCAAATATTTTTGAGGCTAAAGTAAGTTGTAAACTGAAGATAGAACTTTGAATATGGCAATGACTAAAGTTCTGAAGTGGAGAGGGAATACAGAAATAGAGTGAAAAGACTAAGGATGACTACAATGAAAATAGTACTTGGTATCTCCGTGTGTGTGTGTGTGTGTGTGTGTGTGTGTGTGTGTGTGTGTGTGTATCAGAAGCTTGTTAGGAATTAGATGGTAACAATGAACTGGATGGCAATGATAAACAAGGAAAGTCTCTAAAAGCCTTAGGCTAAGGAATTTATGGAAAGTGAAAAGATTGTTCAAAGAAGGAACTAAAAATATAATAAAATGCTTCTAGAAAGCCCTTTGGGAGTTTAGAGATATTAGAGAAAGGTGTGGAATCAGGTCAATTTGTGAGGTGAATAGAGCCATTTGAGAATAGAAGTCCATGTAGAGAAAAATTACCTGGGAAACTTGTATTTTTGCAATGATTAAAGGAACCAGGATTATTCAGCATTGTTTTCCTAAACCAGATTATGCTTTCAGTGGACAATGAGTTCCAATTCTTACTTGGGACTAGGCTAGCTTTCTGTACTGCTATGATTGGAATTCCTAGTGAGAATGGATGGGGCATTCATCAAGGAGTTTGGCTAGCCCTGCTGAGAGTAATGAAACCAGCTGGAGGTCTTTGCTATGACTTTTCTAAGAGCAAATGTGTGTGTGTGTGTGTGTGTGTGTGTGTGTGTGTGTGTGTGTGTGTGTGTCTTTATTCAGCAAATATAATTTGTGTATTCTCCATGTGCTGGATTCTGTGTTGGGTGTTGGAGATATAAGGAGGAGCCAAACTGACAAAATTTCTTTCACTTTAGAGTTATTTAATTGAGCTTCAATGTGGCCTAGATAGATTTCAGGTCAAATCCCTAAACAATAAGTTTTTACTTTAAAATGTTGCAATTTCGAATTTATTCTCACTTTAAATTAATCTTGGTGAATACATTCCCAAAATAACATCTTGTAACTGAATGAATAGAGCCATATGGGGATAAAAGTACAGGAGTTGAAAAATTACCAGCAAAAATTGGACTTTTTGTGATGATTGAGATAACCAGAATTATTCACTTTATCATCCTAGACCGGATTATTGTTTCAGTAGACAATGAGTTCCAAATCCTACTTGAGACTGGTTTCTCTGACTGAGTGCCAAACACTTAGGCACTCATTTGTTTCTCCCCAAATTGTACATATTTAACATAAAGCCAGTGTCTTAAAGTTTGTGAGATGTTGCTTCATGCTTATGATTTCTCCTAACACTGTTTCTTAATAATCTATAAAATTCTTGCAAATAAGAAATTCTGTTGGATTAAAACAAGAATAAAATCCTGTTTAGAGATTTTGATTTACAAATAAAAAGACACTCATTTGACTTTTCTGTAACTCTTGCGAGAAAGCTAATTCAACAGTTTAAATATTCCCTCCAGGTACTAATCCTTAATAAACTGATTCAAGAGTCTTCCTATTTGACATGATACCCTTGCAAAAAGATGATTGCTTAATTTAGGCAAACTTAATGGCCATCTTGCCTACAGTTTCCAAAAACATTTCAAAATATTAAACTTATCTTGATTCTTTGTAAAAATAACAAAATGATTCTGAGTATTAATTTTTGTGCGTGCGTGTTGGAGTCTCACTTCGTATCCCAGGTGGTAGTGCAGTGGCACAATCACGGCCACTCCAGCGTCAGATCTGCTTAGCTCCAGCGATCCTTCTGCCTCAGCCTTCCAGTAGATGGAAATACAGGTGCGTGTTACCACTCCCAGCTAATTTTTTGATTTAATGTAGAGACAAGGTTTCGTCAAGTTGTCCTGGCTAGTCTTGAACCAGCGGGCTGAGGCAATCCACTCATCTAGGCTTCCCAGAGTTCTGGGATTACAAACTGAGCCACCAAACCTAGCCCTGAGTTCTAATTTTGAGGCTTCCCATCAGGCTTGCAGGGGTATTTGGAGTTGAATGAGGACTAACATTTATTATTCTTAATTACAAATGATATGTCTACAACCGTAAATAAAACAAAAATATAATTACTTGTTTTAAATAATTAAGGGATGCTTTTCTCTACAAAGTTTGAATTTTTATTGTAGGTCATTGTTATTGAGAATTGAAAAATAAAAATAACAAAAGAGTAAATCAAATCATTCATAATATTGAACATATCAGAATTTTGTAAAGAAAAAAACTTAAAGCTATTTCAACACTTGTTTTTCTTTTTATTTTGTTCTTTAAAAGTGAGAAAGAACTGGGGCTTTCAACATGTAAAATATACATGGAAAGGATTCAGAAGACATTTGTAGAAAATTGGATCTGATCCAAACCACAATGACCTCAATTGAAATTGAAAAATTCACTGACTGATTGCAGAAGTGGGAGGTTAAAATATGGAAATTACACTTGATAGACACAATGACACAATTTTAACTAATAATGAGAGCACTAAAAGCTGTGAAATAGGAAAGTGATGGCCTGTAAAAAAAAGTAAGGAGCATGCAGCATACAGGGATTTTTTTTTTTCTGGAAAGATGGATTTTTTTTTTTATTGTTTGGAAAAATTAATTAAAATTGTCCTAATTTAATTACTTACTAAAGATCAATGTTGTTTACTATTGCAAAATGTAAAACTTTCAAAATATTTGAAAATGACTTTGTCAATTAAAATCTAGGCATATAAGATTTAAAAACTTCTCTTTTTAGAAAACTACATTGTTCAATACATGAGTGAAGAATATAAAAGAATTTATGTTCACAAGTTTACGTTAGCACTATTTGAAAATCTTCAATGTTACATATTCTCCTCTATTTGTGATGTGGAAGTGAGCTCCATTTTAGAGTAACTCTTTGAAGTCAATAGCAAAATCTTACCCAACTCCTGATTTAACACCCTACATATCACTGACAATTTTTTGTGTTTGATGTGATGACTGTTCCACTTTCTCTACTTGACCTTTATATGCATACCTTCCTGAGAGTTCAAACTTCATCCAGAACGTTTCTGTATTTCTTCTCTCTCAAGATGGTCTCATTCTGTCTCGTTGATTTTAATGCTCTTCGTTTCAGTCTCTCTCATATACCATGGTCTATAACAGTTTATTACCAAATCTTTACATGGAAGTCAAATAGATATCTCACAGATGTTCGTCCCAAGACAGAATCATAGTTTTTGTTAGTTTGTCATGTGTTCTAATTTCCAAACCTGCTAGCTCCCACAATTTACCCTTGCAGTAAACAAAACCATCATCCAAACTTTAGGACAAAAACTAGGTCACCCTTTATATTCTTCTTTCTCTCACACCCCACAGCCTATTCATTAATATATCATATCAGCTTTATCTCCAAAAACTGTATATAAAATTAAAATCATTACATCTCTTCCTAGTTCAGTACAGTGTGGATTGCTGATCTTTAAATAGAAATACAATAAATTTGTTAAGCACAAGGATCTCCCTAAAGATTTAAAAGCAGAACTTTTGTGCCACTCATACATACAAAAACATGTATGCCAATGGGGGAACTACAAAACAAATATTACAGTATATAGCATAATGTGTTAGCATAAACTTGTGATCATGATGCTACAGAAACATTTTTTTAAAGGGCAAGATTTTCTAGCTTAGGACAGGCTAAAAAACATTCAGGAAAGAGAAAATACTGAAAAAAAATGAGAGAGTGGAAATAGCACCCAATTTGATTGATAAAGGGTAGGATTCACTTTTCTCATTTAAAATATATTTATTAAGTATCTACTGTAGAGTAAGCTCTTTTCTAGGCCCTAAGGATGTAAGATATGTTGGGTCCCTGCTCTCATAGGGGTTATATTCTAGAGGTGGAATAAATAAATTAATCAACTGAAAAATACATTCAGATACTGGTGAGTGCTACAAGGAAAATAAAATGAAGTGTAATAATAGTGTCTTAAAACAAAAGGTCTCTATAAAACTGACACTTAATTGGAACCAGAAAGGTAGAAATGAGCCAGTCATGTGCAAATCTGAAGGAAGATTAGAGAGAAAGGAATGAATGGCACTGGGGAGAAAGGAATGGCAATTTTGAAGGCACTAAGGCATGAATAAAACAATTAGTTCAGGGTTGTAATGAATGTCATTGTGCTTGAGAATAGTGAACCAAGAACAGAATGGTGCAGGATGAAGTCTGAAAGTGGGAAGATGAAGTCTATGAATAATGCAGACGTATAGGTCATGGTTTTCAGTTGACTCTAACTAAACGTCATAAGAAACCTTTGCATGATTACAACATCATTTGTTTTATATTTAAAAATTTAGGTAAGGCTGCAGCTTATGACATTGTGACTCTGAAACAATATCTTCTTTACTAGGGATCCCTTGGTTAGGACATTATTTTTCTGTGGCAAGGGAAAAAAGAGCAATAGCACAAACCACAAAATGCTTTAAAGAAGCCCCCACTCAGAGATATGTATCACTTAAATTCACGTTCTAATAGCCAAAGCAAGTCATAAAGCCAAGTCTAAAGAACAGAATGGGGCAGATAATTTTCTCCTAGGAGAGGCAATAAATAATTTGAAACAATAAACCAATCCTTGTTGTGAAAAACTTTAGAAGTTAAACACAGATGGCTAATCAGAGATTTAAAGTGGAGGAAACGAGCCCAGTTGCAAGTAGTCTAGAAGAATATGACTTGACTGAATGACATTCGAGGAAATGGAGAGAAGTAGATCTGGAATATGCTATGAAGGCCATGCTAATAGGATTTGATGACTGATTGGATAAGGGTATGATGATGAGGAAAAGAGAATAATCAAGGATGCCCCTAATGTTTTTAAGTAAAAAAAGTTGAAGATGCTCTTGGTTTTTGAGTTTTAGCACCACCTAAGTAGTATTGAAACATTTCATATAAATATAGCTACTCTTATTATCTTGTCACATCTTATAATTTAAGTTTTCTCCATTTCCAATAACAACAGATTACACAAATATCACTTTTATTCAGATATTTAGCAATAATTAGGAAAGAGATAAATATTTTAGATAAATAAAGAGCAAAGGTTACCATAGTATATTTGTTTAATTAATAGCCAAAAAATGAACACACCAAAAGAAATATGAATGAAAATTTATTTTAAGATCTCTATCATTTAAACAAGTTTTACCTCCCATACACGCCTTGTCTCAATCCTTGTCTCAAAATATTTTCTTTTGCTACAACAAATCACCACAGACTGAGTAATTTATATTAAAAAGAGATTTATTTAGATCATGTTATATGGCCTAGAAATTCCAAAAGCATGGTATTAGCATCTGGTGAAGGTCTTCTTGCTGCATCATAATGTGTTCAAAAGCATCACGTGGTGAAAATTTAAGAGCAAGAGAGCCAGAGAGAACTCACTTTTATAACAGAGTCACCTCTACAATCATGAACCCACTCCTATACCTTTTTCCATATATGAAGGCAAAGATTTTTCAACTATGACATTTTGGGGAACACAATCAAATGATAGAAGCTCCACTCCCCAAATTAAAATGAAGCTCCTAACTTACCAGACATATATTTTCAAAGTTTAAAAAATAATAATGCTAAAAGTCACTTTTGGCAAAGATGTAGTAAAAAAATATTTCAGATAATAATGTACAAAGTATAAATTGTTTCAATATTCTGGAATAGCATCTGACAGTATATATTGATGGTTGTGAAACATATCTTGTATTTTATTCAATGGTATCTATTCCTATGACTCTATTCTAGTGCTATAATTAGAACTTTGAGTAAGATTTTATGAACAAAATTTTTCTTGTAGCACTATATCAAATATTGAAGGTCACACTCTCAATACCTCATTTAACTCTCTTTACTTTCTAAAGGTTACTCTCCAAATATTATTACATTAATAATGAGGACTTTAATATATAAATCAAATGCCATCTAATAATAATATAGAATAATTATAATATGGAATATTTAGCTATATGGCTAACTTTAAGAAAAATTATTTTGACATGTTAATTTAAAATTATGGTTTATTAGATCAACAGATCTCAACTCTGTTTTTAATAAAATTTTAATAAAAATTTATATACAAATTAGTCAAAACCATATCTACAGGGTAGCTCAGAGTACAAGCTCTAGCCTCAGCTTTCTTGTATTAAAATATTTTCCCATTCCTTACAGCATGGTCTTGGGCAAGTTACATTTTGGCTCTCAGATTACATATTTGAAAAATCCAGAATAATAATATAATCTCCCTGTAGGTTGTTATGAGTATTTATTGAATTCTTACAAATAGATCTCTTAGAAAAGTGTGCTATATAGTTTATAAAATATTAGTTTTTATTTTATTTATATAATATCAAAGTGTGATTTAACAAAATCTGGACTGAAATACACATTTTAGTACATAAATGATAGAAGCCTTAATTTCTTCTATTTTTATTTATTTTCCACATTTTCATAAATGAGCAAATACAGTCATGTCACTTAACAAGAATACATCCTTAAAAATGCACCTTTAAGTAATTTTCAGTGTGTCACACAAACCTAGATGGGTTAGCCTACTACACACCTAAGTTACATGGTATAGCCTATTGCCCCTAGGCTATAAACCTGTTCAGTATTTTACTGTAATGAACACTGTGGACAACTATAAGACAATGGTAAGTATTTGTGTATATAAACATACATATATAGAAAAGGAATGGAAAAAATACAATGCAAGAGATTAAAAAATGATATGCCTTTACAGAAAGGGTAATTACCATGAATGGAGCACACAGGATTGGAAGTTGTTCTGGGTGAATCAGTGAGTGGTGAGTGAATGCGAAGACCTATTCCATACTCTAATGTAGACTTTATAAACACTGAACATTTAGGGCACACTAAATTTGAATAAAATATTTTCTTTCTTCAATACTAAGTTAACCTTACTACTTGACTACCATCATATATACAGTTCATCACTGACTAAAATACCATTATGCAGTTCCTGACTGTATTATTTTCTTAAGACTAAATATGAAATATGTTTTTTAAAAGGTATAAGTGAATGCCAAGACTACCTGTCAGAATATGTTTAATCTTCAGCTTGAATACAAGGCTCATATTGTAAGGACTCACTTGACTATGGAGATATAATGATATACAGCAAGAAAAATATCAACTTGAAAATGGGAGGTATCCTCCAGATCACAGGCCATATCTCCATTTTAATTGTTTTCCAGTAAAGTTGATTTTTAAATATCAGGGTACTCCACCTGATATCAGGGTGGAATATTTTTAAATATCAGGGTACTCCACAATCACCTGATGCATTATTCTACCTGGCTACCATAACAAAATACCAGACTAGGTGGTTTAAACAACAAAAATGTATTTCTCATAGTTCTGGGCCATCCAAGACCAAGACATCGGCAATGTATGTTTCATTCTGTGACCTCTTCTCTGGGCTTATAGACAGCTGCCATCTTACTCTGAGTGCACATAACCTCTTCTTTATGCAGCGCAAGGGTGAAGAAAGAATTGCAGAGAGCTCTCTGATGTCTCTTCTTCTCAGGATACTAATTCATATAGGGGGTCAAACTCTCATAACTTCATCTAACTTTCATTACTTTCTAAAGGCCAATTTCCAAATATAATTACATTAACAATTAGGGCTTTAATGTATATGTAAACTTGGGGGAACACAAATATCCAGTTATCATCTGAAAAGTGCACATGCCTCATGCAGTTCTGGTTGGGTCTCTGCTACATTTGGGCCATACTTGAGAAATGGGAATACTTTGCAGCACTACCCATAAATCATTCAGACATGACAATCATTCCTGTTCAGGGTGTTACTGATTCTTCTTGGTATTACTGAAAACATGCATGGAGGTTTTTTTCTTTTCTGAGAGCTGTTGGGACCCACGGACTTCTTTCATTCCCCTCCTGCAAAATCTTTCAAGTACATCTCCAAAACATGGTGTCTATCTTATACATTAATTTTCTCTGTTTCTCAAATATGTCTAAGACAAGATTTTGGAGGTAGTCTATATATTTTTTTCAATCATGCTACATACTCTCTCCTGATGGTATTAGCTCAGGAGACACTGCCAGCTAAAATAAATGAAAAGAAAATTTAAAATATATGGAGGAAAAAAACTAAATGTAAATATTAACATCTTAAAATAAAGGAATATAATGTTTCTATTGGACTTAGTGCTAAGGAAATATTTCGTACTTTAGTGCGATGTTTGAAAAAAATGATTGTGTCAGAAGTTAGAGTGCAATTAGTGGAGATTTGAAGGAGACGAGACATAATGGAAACATCAAGACTGAAAAAATATGACTGAAGAAAAATAGAAGTGCAGAGTGCTAAACGGAGGAAAATAAGATGTTCATTGAAAAAATTCTTAAAGTACAACAAAATTATATTATTTGTCAATATTGTACATAGACAATATATTTTCCATATCAAAAATCATACATTATACGATTTGTACAACTATCAAAACCTCCTTCTTTGCTTTTTGTTTGTTTGGTTTTTTGTGTTGTGTTTTTTTTTTTCTTTTTTTTCGCTGAGGATTGTTTTGACTATTCTTGGTTGCTTATGTTTCCATATGAATTCTTGTTTTTTCTAGGTCTGAGAAAGTTGCTGGTAATTTGAAGGATATTGCTTTAAGTCTGTAGATTTCCTTAGGTAAAATGGACATCTTAATAATGTTGATTCTTCCAATACATGAGCATGGAATATTTTTCCACTTGTGTGTCATCTCTGATTTCTTAGAGCAATGTTTTGTAGTTTTCATTGTAAAGGTCTTTTACATCTCTGGTTAGGAAGATGCCACGTTATTTCATTTTTTTTTCTTCTTGAGGCTACTGTAAATGGAATTGTGCTTTTTATTTGGATTTCTCTTTATTTATTATTGGTGTATACAAATATGATTGTCTTCTGTACATTTATTTTATACCCTGAGATTTTGCCAAAGTCCTTTATCAGTGCAAGGAGGTTTTTGGCAGAGTTTCTTGGGTTTTCAAGGTATACAATCATGTCATCTGCAAAGAAAGATATCCTGACTTCCTCTTTTTCTATTTGGATACCCCTGATCACCTTCTCTTCTCTGACTGCTATAGCTAGGACTTCCAAAACCATGAGGAATAGGAGGGGTGAGAGTAGGCATCCTTGTCTTGTTCCAGTTTTCAGGGGAAATGGTTCCAATTTTTGTCTGTTTAGGAGTATGCTGACTGTGGGCTTCTCATAGATGGCTTTTACTATTTTGAGGTATGTTCCACCTATGCCTAGATGTTCATGGGTTTTTATCAAGAATGGGTGCTAGATTTCATCAAAAGCTTTTTCTGTATCTAATGATATGATCATGTGGTTTTTGTTTTGACGTTTACTGGTGTATTTAATTACATTTATGGTCTCATGAATGTTGAATCAGGCTTGTATCCTGGGGATGAAGCCTACTTGGTCGTGATGGATGATTTTTGAGATGTGATGTTGAATCTGGTTTGCTAGGATCTAGTTGAGAATTTTCTCATCTATGTTCATCAAAGATATTGGCCTGTAGTGCTCTTTTCTTTGTTGGGTCTTCACCTGGCTTGGATATCAATGTGATATTAGCTTCACAAAATGATTTGGGGAGAGTTCCAACTTTCTCAATCACCCAGAATACTTTCAATAAGATTGGTATCAGTTCCTTTTTGTATGTTTTGTAGAATTCTGCTTGAAAGTCATCTGGTCCAGGCCTTTTTTTGTAGATCGTTTTCTTTTTTTGTTGTTTTTGGTTTTTTTTTGAGTGGGAGTCTCACTCTGTCGCCCAGACTGGAGTGCAGCGGCTGCTCCTGGCCACTGCAGCCTCGCCTGCTGGGCTCCGGCGATCCTTCCGCCTCAGCCTTCCGAGTAGCCGGAGTTACAGGCATGCACTACCACGCCTGGCTGATTTTTTTTGTTTTGTTTTGTTTTTAATTTATTGTAGAGATGAGGTCTCGCCTGCCCAGGTGGGTCTCGAACCCGCGGGCTCAGACATTCCACTCACCTCAGCCTCCCTAATGTAGATAGTTTTCTTATGACATAATCAATTTTCTTGTTGATATTGGTCTATTTAGGGTCTCAGTTTCTTCTTGGTTCCACCTAGGGAGGTTGTGTGATGTCAGAAAGTCCTCCATTTTTTTTCATTTGCTTCCATACAAATGTTTGTTTCAAATTTGCTTCCATACAATTGTACATAGTAGTCTCTGATAGTCTTTTGTATTTCTTCAGGGTCAGTTGTGACTTCATCTTTTGTGTTTCTGATTGAGTTTATTTGGACTTTCTCTCTCCTTTTCTGGGTCAGTCTGGCTAGGGGATCATCTATCTTATTTATTCTTTCAAATAACCAGCTTTTTGTTTCATTGATTAAGAATTTTCTTAATCTAAGGTGGAAGCAATGCCTCTGCTTCTTTTAAAATCCAGAGTTAATTAATTTTGTAAACCATAGAGTTAATTTACATATCTTGAGGGATTAATTTACACCCTTCCCCATTCCCAATCAACATGAATCAGTTTAGAAATTGTCACAATTGCTTTCTGCTAAACTTTGGGGTTCTGGGAGAGAAGAATACACTTTAATTTTTCTGTGGGACAAGTAAGCTTGATCAAGTGTATAACTACAGTGAATAGCTAGCAGTCCCATAATTTCAGCAACTTGGTAATTGTGAGAAATTTTAAGGGGTGTGGTGCATTTTCTGATTCATTGTTTTGTCCCCAGGGAATTCATTCATTCACTTGTGAATTAATTTTGTGTAATAAATGAAAATAAGGGGATACCGTTTAAATTTGTGTGTCATAAAACACATTCCTAAAACTGACATATTTTAATAAAATTGAATACTGAGACCATTAGGGCTTTATTTAATGTGTTCATAATAAATATATGAAAGTAACAAGTTAAAAACCTTAAGCAAGTGTAGTATTAAAAGATACATAATACAATTGAGACTATAATCATTATGACTGAATTTTTTAACGTTGGAAATATAAGCAAGATAAATCTGCTTTTCTCCTGGGTCTAGTAATATTTCTAAGAGGTCTTATAATTTAAAAAATTGTCATAAGCAGAATGAAAAGCAACAGGTAAATTTATTAATATCTACCTCTTTTAGAAATCACAGGAAGAGGTTATAAAAGCTAACATAAATCTTTAGCAAAACTGGTTTTCAGTGAATAGTCGTGTAAAATAGAGCCCATACAATTAAAACTCAATGTGCTAAATTGGTCAGTTCAATTTGTTATAACTCTAAGAACCAAGTATTTCCCTCAGTTGCAATGCTTCTGCTTAATCTTACCTGAAGAAAACATTCTGTAAGGAAAATTAGAATCAACTGAGAAAAAAACCAAATCCATGCTATAGAATAAAATATAGTAAACAGCAAACATTAGTAGATATTAGTATATTTGGAGATTAGAGATAAATATACAATTAGTCAAAATATTGACTGAGTTTAAATAAATGATTGAATAATAATTTCTTTTTCAAAAGGCAATGAAGTCATGATTAACAGGGTACACGCATCACTGGTTACCTGGTCTTTTTTTTACATTTTTACGATTAATGGCTCTAAAAGGCAGACACAACTGATATTTAAATGTGTATTTTCCACTGCTTGTTAGCACTTTGTTTGATGGATGAGTAGGAAGAGATTCATAATTTTATGATTAAAGGGAGTTTCTCCACTATCTCCAGTTTGACTCATTATCAGTATTTGTTATGCCTCCCTTTCATTAACATAAAAATGAACAATTATTAGAAGCTTTTAGTAAATGCATCTCTTAAGTAAATATATTTTTAAAATCTTAACGAAGACAGTCATGGTGGCTCAAACCTTAATCCCAGCACTTTGGGAGGCTAAGGCACCAGGATCACTTGAGGCCAGGAGTTTGAGACAAACCTGAACAACAAAGCAAGACCTTAGTTCTACAAAAAAAATAAATTAGCCAGGCATAGTGACCCATGCCAATAGTCCTAGCTACTTGGGAGGCTGATGTGGAAGGATCGCCTGAATCCAGAAGGTCAAGGCTGTGTTATGCGGTAACTGTGCCATTGCTCTCCAGTCTGGTGACAGAGTATTATTTAATAATAGATTTTTTTAAAAAAATTTTAATGAAAAATAACAGGTAATTTGAATTTTTTTTCCGAAGGAAAACTTATCCTGATCTCATTTTTCTCTTCAGTAAGACCACCCAATTTTAACTATGTTTTAATACTATCTAAACAGACAGAGTAGAAACAGATCTGCCGTGACCTCAATAAAATTTTGCACCACCAGTTTAATTGTGTATTCATGTAACACTGGAAATTCAAGATTAAGCAACCTGAATGCTATATTTTCCAGACACATGTTTTGTAAAACAATTAGAATGAAATAATAAAATGAACGTTGCACTAATTCTTACTGTATGCTGCAAGCTCATCCCCACTTGCCTTTCTCAATATCTCAATAACCCTAATAAATTAAAAGTCCATGTAGGTTTTGAAGCTGTAATTTTTTTCCACATTGAGGTTTCTTATTGCCTGTAAGAGTCATGCCCTTCCTAATTTAAGGATATTCCCCTTTACTCATACACTTTCTTACTTTCACCACTAATTCCTCAAATTGAAGTCTTTACCCTGCTAAATATATTTAACTGTTTGTTATGTTAACAATGCAGTTTGTTTTAATGTACAAATTTATGTATGGAAATTATTTTTTACAACTACTCTTTGTTAAAATAGGACATATTTAACATTTAGCACTTGAGAAATCCAAGCCTTGAGATGATTGTAAACTTTCTACATCTACATTAAAAGGAAACTACAGGACAAGATCAAGCTAGAATATAGTTCCAGAATTCTGTCAATCATTTATCTGAAATTCTCAGATTAGTGGTTACTCTAAGAAGCTTATAATTTCTCTCTATAAATCATAAGATATTTTAAATAAAAGAAATTGAGACAAAATTAAAGATTCCTTGTTTCACTCTCTTCATTCGCTGGTAAACTTTGAGTAATTCATATCAGCCACCCCTATTTCTCAGTCTCCATTTCTTAATGCTCTGTAATTCGACTCTCAGTAATCTTCTCTAACTGCTGCCATGAAGGCTCCATTGATCTTGTACTTCCTAAAACTAAAAGCTTTTCTTCACTCATTCATCCTGCTCTCTGTGCAGTGCTTAGCACATTCAGTCTTTTTAAAAAAAGTCTCTCTACTTTTAGCTTCCATGGGACTAGACCCCTACACTATATTAACTTTCCTCCTTCATTATTCGTCATCTCCCCTCTTCCACCACTGGTCCCTTACACTCCTTAAATATGAATGTGCTGCAAATCTGTTTTTGTCCATGTCTTAATTTATATCTCTTCTTCAGAGATCTGAACAAATTTTGTAGCTTCACCTTTATTTCTGTTCATATGGCATAACCATGCAAACGAACATGCTCAGATCCATACACTTTTGCCTATATAAACCTCCATGCATGTTTATATAAGCATGCACATATATTACCACATATGTATGTGGGTATGCCATTTATGTGATATGTGTGCATGTGAATATGCATGCATGCTTCCATGAGGAGAATCATAGAACATAATAAATAGATAACTCTGATGTTTCTTCTGAGCCTAATTATCTAGCAACCTATTTTTATATATACATTTCTCGAGCTCTGTCACTTCAAATACTACATATTTAAAATGACATTAATTATAACACCTCTTGTAAAATGCCTTGTCTCATCTTTTAGTTGTATTTAACTCTTCTTTCATGGAGCCAAATATTTTATAGCAGTATTCCCTTCTTCACATTCTAATCTAAGTTTTGATAAACGTATGCCAGTTGTATTCAAAACTTCTGACTCAGGTTATGTAGACCCTTGTTAGTGGGCATTTTTTCTCCCTATTCCTATGTAAAATATAATATTTAAAATATTCTGAAAATAATTGTACAAACTGAAATAAATATTAAGCAGGCACGTTAAATTTGAAGGAGTCGGTTTCTCTATTCAACCCCCAAACTTTTGTAAGTTCACCACTTTCATAAAAACTGAAGTAACAAGGCAGTTTTTGTTTGTTTATTTTTCTTTCATGACTCTGTCACATGTAACCTTAGCAGGAGTGATACATCTTGACTTCCCTCCAGCTGTTAGGTAGTGGACATAAAATACAGGTTTTTGAAATCTGCAACATTGTCTGCAATAATTAAAATATGTATATGGCTATGTGCTTGGTTCATTAAATATTTTGAAATTATCTGCTTACATATTATAGACATAATGGAAAAAAGAAACAAAAAAGAAACATTTTATATACATTGCAAACCCTTTTCTAAGGGTCTGATTTTTTTCCTTCCTCGCCTCGTTTACTTACAAAGAGTCGCTGTCTTCTGCAGGGAAGAAAATTTACATTAATTTCTGGATTATAATCACATCTGTGACTAATGCATTTACCTTAATTTGAGAACGGGCCTTCTATTAATATGTCACCAAATAGCTTTTTCCGTTTTGATAAATATTCAAAATCATGTGATAATGAACACAAAACATATTGCTCAACTCAAAGCTCTCATTTCGTATGTTAGAGGAGATTAAACTTAACCAAGTTAACAGACTTTCATGTTCTGTAGACAGCAGTATAAAAACAAAATAACAATAATATAACTAGAGAAATATGACATGTATGATTAATTACTGTCACACATTTAATTTAGACTGCCACACTATTAAGAGAGGTCATGATTGATATGACAATCACATTTAAAAAGTAACACAATAAATAGCCTTTAAATGTGGTCTTAAATTATGACTAGATAGTAGGAGTAAAATCAATATTGGATGGAATAAATTCAGTCAGCATGAACTGATCTGCTTGAGCAACTTCAGGAAACCTAACTTTTATTCTCCTCTCTTAGTTTTTCTAATTGTGTCCCCCTTATATTATTAAGTCAATTTAATATCTCTATGGGGGGATATCCAACATTTATTATTATTATTACTATCATTATTATCAGATGTCCTTCTCCCTTCTAAATCCTTTTTTCTTTCATCTTTTACTGTTCTTTTGCCAACTATATATGAAATTGAAGACTGTATAGAAAGAAGAATGCCAGTGTCATTCTAAAGGAAATTTTTTAATACTATTTCTTTCTTTACATAGAACCAATCTCATTTTTAAAGATAAATCATACTTGCATGGGATTATCAGCCTACCTCAACTCCATGGACAAGAGAAATTATTTTAACAATTATTAGGTGGAAAATCAAAAAGTGCACATTAAGAATTATATGTATAATAACAAAAATTGTTGATTGAAGTTGAAAAATCACAGCAAACCTTAATATAATACTTGCTGCAATGGCTGTTTATCCCAAGGGATATTTATTTAAATGTTTTAAATAATGCATAGTTCTTATCTAATTAAAACTCAATTAATTCAGATGAACATATAACATTTTTATAAATAAAATAAAAATTCACATATTTTAGCAATTCTACATAGAATTTTGTAGTACATACACCATTATTATACTATGGAAACATTAAATGTGAAATAGTAATTGTTGAGTGTAGATTGCAAGAAATGAAGAGTAAAAGGCAAATGATGTTTATTAAATAAGCAAATACTACAAGGAGATGGTTACTTAATTTTATCTGGGCAATAATCCATGAAATTAAAACTTTAGTAAATGTAGTTGTTAGTGTACAAGTGAAAGAATAGTAAATTCAGATACAATTTTTCGTTAAAGGTTTTAAATCATTTTTTTATTCCGCTATATAGTCAAGAAAACACCAACTCAACATTATTGTTATTAAAATGATTAGCTGCTTTTTACTTACTTAAAAACTGAAGCTATATACATAATATACTAAAGAATAATTAAAGGAACATGTTATAAATGTTCAAATGTGCAAAAGCAAGATAGACTAAAGAAAATTAATTACAATTATTCTCCTACTTACTATTCTGCTTTAAATGGAAAAAGAAGTTGCTTATAAAACATTAAAATTCCATTATCATCTACTACAAAGCCATGAGTTTTCATATTTAAAATGAAGTCTATTTATAAAATAACATGTCAGTAGCTATTCGGCATCAAAAGTAGAAGCTATTCCTAGTTATATGAAATTGACATTCTTGACCATTTAAAAAATACTGCATAGGCCTCAAAAAAAGATTGCATTCAAATAAAAAGACATAAACCTGATTTGTGGAAGTAAATATTTTTGTATGATATATGAAAGTAGCTCAGGAAAACATGAATTTTATACTCATTGGTATTCAAAGACATTTAATTGTAGAGTATATACAAATTTTTTATAGAACTTAAGTTACTTATAAATAGAAACTTATGCTGGTTATTTAAGTTTTGCTTTAAAGTTTGTATCTATTCCACTGTTAGTTTCCAGTTCTAAGTTAATGCCCATAGAAAGTAGCATTATTGCCTCAAAACTTTCTGAAATCATACACAATATTTTCTGTGTAGGTTATGAAATATTTCATATTAAGCCTCATATCCAACTTTTAAAAATTTTTAATAATGCAAGTTCCTGAGATTTATCTGTACAAAGCAAGAATACCTGGAAACAATGATATGGCAAAGCTGTCTGATGTTCTGAAACTTAATGTGTTGTAAAGCAAACTGCATACCATGTAAGACTGTAATTGTAAAGTTTAGCCAATTATTTAGATGTCTCCTCAATATGAACTGTATTACGTGGCTATAATTTGTATTCAAGTTAATCACAATTAAATTATTTTGTAATTGTGAAAACAATTTTACAAGTATTATTTTTCTATAAATGAATATGTTTATTGATTTCTCATTGGCTTTAAGTCAGTTACAACATTTACTTTCCAAAATGTTTAAATAGCATCTTTTTAAGGTTATAATATGCATATGAATAAAGTTTGCACTATATGAATAAAGGATTTAAATGTAATTTTTATTAAAGAAAAATTAGATAATTTTCCATTTTTAAAAAATTTTAAAATACTAAGGGCATATCAGATAAGTAGAAAATGTTATCACAACCTTGGGATTAAAACTGATGACATCTTCAAAAGAACAACATTACTGACTCTGTGATTCACCAATGTTACTCATTTTGCACAATGCGGACAGTATCAGAAATTGGTACTTTATAAGATAATATATGGTATTCCATGGTGCATTTTCCCTAGTGAGGAAAATTATAAGCAACATTATAAGCAAATCTCTAATAATGTTGACAATGTTTTAATTTTAAAATAACTGCTGATAATTTATTTCAATAACGACAGTCTTCCTTATTAAATAAAATGGAAAATTTGAGATAGCCTAAGATTCACAAAGTATCTTTCAATTTTTAAACACAAATGAAAATTCTCTGCAATAGCCACTGACTTTTCAGGGAAAATCAATTACCATTTCCATATTTCTTTTCAATTGACTCTGACACTCCATGCTTGGAGATCCCCTCCAATAGTAAACATTCTGGATACTTCAGCAACTTAGTCCCTGGATAACCACAAGTTTTTATTTTTAAATCTTCTTTTCAGCAATTCCACGGCACTAAAGTTAATGGCTTGCTAAACCCTTGAATACCATTAAAAGCAGGCATCTGCACATTTGTCTTTTAGCTTTGTGTCTGTTCTACTTTCCATTCTTCCTTAAACAGTTCTATAAAGGCTCAGTGGGGAACTGTTTCCAATAGGCTCAATCAAGTGTTCATAGCCACTGGTCTCTCTAGCAGCAGATTCAATGAATTTATTTAGGCAAAAGTAGGCCCTGAAACACGTGATGACTTTTTAATTTATTTAATGGCAAAACAAAAAACAAATCAAAAAGACTAAACAGACCCTTGTATTTTCTTACAAATGTAACATCCACCAGATAGTTCTTAATAAAATCTTTAAAAAATCAAAACTTTGCAACTTTATAAACAAGGAAAAAATTCCATGATATCCCCTTCATATAAAAATTGCAAAATCATGCTCTCTGTAGCCTATATATTTCCCTTTCTTTTGAAATTCAAGTTATGACAACAACAAATATTCTGCATTATATTTAAAAGTAATAAGCTTCTTAAATTTTTGATGATATTGTGTAACAGAATTATTCAAATTTTAAAAAGAGGGATTTTCCCAAACAGGATAAATAAACTAATATAAGTCAAAGCTTTTTTCATAAAATATCAGCATTACTCATTTAAAAAAATCAATAATGGATTTCATGTTTCTAGGAAATTTTCCTATCAACATTTTTATTTGAAGGAGTACCTGTAAACCATTCCATATACAAACACATACACAGAACTGTGATGATATTCTTTATATGGTAAATAATATTGACGTACACACATATTAAAACATATAAACATGAAGGTACTACCATAGAAGCTTAATTTCAGTTAAAAGCAGACCAGACAAGGTAGTTCATTGTGTTTTATATCATTATTATAAAATAAACTGGTGTCAATGAATCACGGAAAAATGACTTCAATGGGACCCAACATTGAGATAAGAGTTTTTAAAACAAATACCATGTTATTTTCACAGATATCTTCTCTTGAATGTTGGGTGCATAACTAATGAAACCAATTCGGATGCAGGATGTGCAGTACTGATAAACTGTAAGAAACCATTCATCTCATCAGCCTTGATGCAAAAATCATCTGCCATAGGAAAAGACCAAATCAAGACTGTTCCTTAGCTCTATGAATGGCTTAATCACTTTATAAATGACAGGAGAGAGACGAATGCAGATCAAGAAGAAGAGCGAACACACGATCAATCTCAAATGTCATTCATCAAAAGGATTTGGTTCGTCATTGCTTTATTAAATTTTGTCAATCTCCTCCATACTTGAAAAGAGAAAATAAACAAGAGATAAAACTTGATCTCAAGATTCCATAACAACAACTCTCACTGAAAATGTCATCTTAAACTTTGGAACCTGGATATAATTTTGTTTATTGCTTCTGATTTGAATTCTTGATTAAAATTTATTTTATCAATGTGTTAATTTACAAATATATCTCATTAATAATTAAAATATACTCCCTAATGATGGCATCTATAATTTGTTTAAATCATAGAAACAAGAAATGAATATTAAAATATACTCTCATTGTATATATAGAACAGGGTGGTTTTAAGTACATTATCATCACACTATGCATCTGAGAGGAATATGTTGATGACAAAATTATAATGATATATCCAACTGTCAATCGATCTGACCTAGCAAGGTGCTTCTGTTTGTCGTAACTAAAACCTCTGAGGATAAAGATGAAGCTTCAGATGGTAATGGTGTTCAAATTCTCTATAGCCACCAAAAAGCAGATATTTCCATATAACCAAGCATTTGCCTTGGGTAAAGAAATTCCATGTACTTTTAAAATGAAATACTTTATTTTATACCAACATATTATTTGATTATATAAATGGTAGCAAGCAGGCTTTCCAAAAGAATATTTAAATATTGCAATTAATTGCAGGCAAGACTTTTCTTTAAAACAAATCAAACAATTGCTTTCTTGATTACAAAGAGCAATTGATTTCATTTTAGAGTTCATAGGCTGCCAATGGAAGCATGGGCATGGTTAAGCAAATAATGACTTGGATTCTCCTTTCATATGATTTACATCACATTTGAAATAAGCTTCATTTAGGGAAGACAAAGACTTCCTATTGTTTGAATAAAGTTTGTAATCTTCTGCATTACATCACAACCACTATTATTCCCCTTACAAAGACTTGAGAGTAGACAGGATAACGCAGACTAGCTAACTAGAACAAGAATTGAACCTAGAAAGAACTAGGGATAAATAAAATGTTCAAGAATGCACAATAACTCTAAAATTCCCTGAATAAATGGGAAATGTAGTAATCATTTTCTTGTATAAACTTTTACTTCTACCGTTAGAATATGAGATATGAACATTTAAGACTATGCTTGTCTATTAAGATGTTGCTTGCTTCTTTTGTCACTGAGACGGGACAGGTACTCTTTATGTTTGAAATACATTATTAGAATTATCTGCTAAACTTGTATTAAGTGTAACCCATTAATGACTAAATCAAAATTGTGATCTGTTAATATTTTCTGGCTGTCATTGTAATTAAAACCGCCAACCTACTTGATTCTAACATTAAAATGAGATTTATTTTTCAATTTGGACAGGCTTTCCTCTTCTAAAATAAAATAACTGTGTGTCTAATTTATATTATGTACCATGTAGGAAGGAAGTACTCTGTGTTCTATTCAATCACAGTTTTTTGTTTATTTGTTTTTGTTTTGTGTGTTTTGTTTTTACTCTAAGGGCCAGCAAGATTATTTTAATTATTCCACTGAAAAGTATTTGAAAGTATTCATATAGTTATAAAACACTTGTCTATATATTCTAAACTATTCTTATCTTGTGTAAATATGACTAAAACCACTAAGATATTTTCATCTGAAAATTGCTTTTAAAAATTTAAAATGAAACATACTCAGTTACTTGCTTTGGATTTCTGTATCAAATACTTTGTAGAAACAAAAAAAACTTTTTTTTGAATACTTTTTAACTTTATAATATGACTGATCAGAATCAAATAAGAAAGTTTTAAAGAGGGCAAACTAGACATCTAACCAAGTGAGTCCATTCCAAATCTCAGAGACATTTCAGAATTATAGACATTAGTGCTGCCGGGCTGGCGATATTCCAACTTGGGTAATGGTGTTAAGCTTACCCAGATCCCCCGTGTGGTTTCATTTGACTATGGTAGACTTCTTTTGCTGTCCCAAACTGCTGTATTGTGATTTTATATACCAGAAACAGCTGCTATGTTCACTGATGGGAAAAGTAAAAGAACTGAGTAAACAACCTGTATCAGTGTATCAAATATTATGGAATCCTTTCAAAGGATTTTAGATATGATTGTTTCAGATGTCAAAAATTATATGGAACAATATTTATTTTTCATTTTAATTATTCACACTGCATCTTACATAGTTTCTCGAGATTAAAAATAAAATAAACATCTGAAAAATGTAATCAAGAATATATTCAAATAAGCAAAATTAGAAATAAAAAGTAAAATTTAATAACAAGTAGGTATGAGGCAACATATGAAATAATGGACAATTTCACATAACTCTAGTATTTATAAATTGATAAAGAATTAATTTTAACAATATAAAATTAAGCAAAAAGTGCTTAAAAGTAGAAATGTAGTAGAAGATTGAACTTAGAGAAATAAATGTTGTTAAAGAATATTCTCTCTTTCCAGAGTGTCCAACCCATGCACATACAAGCATACACACACACCTTCCATAAAAAGATGACCAGAAATGGACAGATTTAGTATATTAGATCAGACTTGAAAAGCAAATTATAGCAATGCTATAATCATGTAAAATTTCCTAAGACATTAGAAAATTATTAGATGTGATAAAGGAATAATTTTAACAATGAAATTTGGTAAATCTGATACAAATATTAAAAACAAACTTTTGGCGAGACACCATTGCTCACGCCTGTAAGCCCAATACTTTGAGTTTATCAGCCTGGGTGACACAGCAAGACCTCGTCTCTACAAAAAAAGTAAAATAAAGTAGCCAGATGTAGTGTGCACCTGTAGTCACAGCTATTCAGAAGAATAAGGCAGAAAGATCTCCTGAGTCCGGAAGGTTGAGACTGAGATGAGTGGTGATGCCCCTCTACTCTAGCTTGGGATACAGAGTGTGATCCCAATTCAAAATAAATCAAAATAAAGCAAACAACAATAAACTTCTGACTGAATCTTTATGAACATAAAACAATATCCTAACATACTGAGTATACCAGTGCATTATGATAAAACCCATGTCCAATATTTACTCTCAAGAAATAGTAACTTTTATTTCTCTGTCTTCTATATTTCTTTCTTAAAATCTCAGTCTTTCATCTTAAAAGCTTTTCTCAGATGTCTTGAATTCAATGGATATCTTCCATTTAGGGCAGCAATGAAGATCTTAAAGCACAGAACTGGGGTGTTTTGATTTATTGACTTTACTATAAAGTGATACTGCTGAGTCATCCCAAAGGGGGGGTGGTGTAGGCCTTGAAGAACAATATGTTTGTCTTTTTTTTCTTTGGAGCTTGTTAGAATTTTCTTCTGAAAAATCTGTCAATTTACTTCCCGGAAAGTATAAACTTAGCAACCATCATTCTGGAAGCCTAATGATGAAAAGGAAATAAATGATATACTCTGCAGTATGTAGAATGTACTTAATTTTCCTTTTTAGTATGGTACCACTGTTTAGTACCTACAATCCAGTCACTTGCATCAGCTTCTCTTGAAAATAAACATCTAGTCTTCTGCTAACACATGTGTGTGACTGTTTGTGAGTGAGAGTGTGTGTGTGTGTGTGTGTGTGTGTGTGTGTGTGTGTGTGTGTGTGTATGTGTAAAAGATGGATAATCCCAGTGTCTAGCAATTTACCAAGTAAAGCTTCAACTGATATTTTAGTGTTTATAAACATACCTACCCCTAACTTTGAAAGGACCTGGACTCATCACTTCTGAGTATCTGGTTAATTTTTAAAGCATATATGTCAGATGTCTTGAATTGCTTACTTTATTTCAAATTTCTCTAGTTTTATAAGTCAGTTAAAATTTATGTTTGGAATTCCATAGTTCAAGAATCTGTTGTTAATTTCTCCTTTTTAATTTATTTGTCTTTTTATATTTGATTTTAATTTCTTTTTAAAAATCTATTAGTGTTATTTTAGTGTTTCTTCCAAAGAGGATTGAGAGTCACCCCTTGTGAAACCACATAATTAGATTATGGTTGCCCTTATTGCACATATGTACCTCAAATTATATTGAAAATCTGATGTTATTGACCAAACACTATACAGTCTAATCATTTTAAACTCTCTGGTTACTAGACAATTGCAAATAAATTATTAAAATTTGTGTAAACAATAGTATTTCTATTAAAAAATGGTCACCAAGAAGGCAAATGTAGAAATCACCAAAAATCTATCCCTCCACTGATACAATGATTGAAGTGGGAAATCTATCAAAATCAACTTTTTTAGAACATTATAATATAATGACAGACTTCCAGAAACCAGGGAAATGTTTAATGAAAAAAGAAACTGCTAAATTTTGGCTGAGAATGTCATGGCATTTTATTTATCTACCATCCTTCATTATTTAGTTGAAGGTGGCCATAAAGATGGTAGTCTGTGTTTCTTGTAAAGTTCTCTAATGCCAAAGAGAGGAATAAAGACCTATCCTTCAATAATTATTATTGTGCAATTTGACCTGACTGGTGGACACTGTAGGAAATCTGCTCAGTTCCCCTTTTGGAACTTTCTCAGGGTTAGAGTGACTTTGTGGTAGCATTTGTCAAAAGTATTTAAAGTTATATATTACCTACTGCTACCTGAAGCAACATACAACAGGCACAGTTAGTAACAAAGAAACCTAAGAAGGACTAGTATGGAGAAGGAAATACTTTGGAAATAAAGGTTTTGCAGAGCTTTTTAAATATACCATGGACTCATGAAGATTACACACATTCTTAAGACAAAATGCATGGTCAAAAAAATACCCAAGAAGAGAATAAGCCTTTATGCTTGAGTAATCTTTAGGCTTTGGTTAAACAAGAATTAAAAGTAAGAGAATTTCAAACGTTCTGGCTAAGCATTGAAGAAGAGTGAATAAATATTTGAAGAAATAATGGTTGAAAACTTCTCAAATTTGATGAAAGGCACAAATCTACATATTCAAGAAGCTCAGTAAAATCCAAATACGATGAAGTAAAAAATATTCACACCAAGACATTACAATCAAACTTTGAAAGAACCTTGAAAGCCACAAGAGAAAAATGATTTTCCATGCACAAAAGGGATTCAACAAAATTAGTCAATTTCTCATCCAAAATCATGAAGGCTAGAAGGTGAAGGGATTCCATATTTAAAGTGCTTAGAGAAAAAAAATCAACCAAGTCCACATCCAGTAAAACTAACCTACAAAAATGGAAGGGTAATAAAGTCATTCTCAGATAAACAAAAGCAGAAGAAAGTGTCAGGAACAGACCATCCTTACAAGAAATGTTAAAGGGATTCTTCAAGGTAAAATGAAAGAGCATTTGACAGTAACCTCAGGCTACATGAAAAAATTAGAGAAAACAAGTAAAGTAAATCCAAAGATAAAATGTACTATTATGGTATTGTTGACTTATGATACCTCTTCTTATGTTATTTAAAAGAAACATAAATAAAAAATGATTATGTCTATGTTAATGAGCACAGAATATATAAAGATGTAATTTGTGACAAAGCAACATAAAGGGGAAAGGGCAAAGATACATAGAACCAGAGATTGTGTTCTCAAATTAAAGTGAGTATTAATTGAAACTAGTCTCATAAATTTAAGATGCCAAGTGTAATTTCTGACATAAAAAGTATAGAAAAAATGAGAAGAGAATCTAAATGGTGCCCTACAAAAAGTTGATTAAACACAAAAATGGCAGTAATGGGGAGAAAAAGGAGCAAAAACACGCTACATATATAGGAGGCAAAAGTGAAATGACAGAACTCTGTCCTTATCAGTAATTATATGTAAACGTTTTCTATGACCTATAACCCATTTCTGATCAATTAGACAGAAAAGTCTGTAGGGTAATGCTCCTGAGGAAGTATCCATTGTTCCTAAGAAATAGATAAAAACAATCTTAGCCTCATCTTCCTAGGATGTTTCTTTATCAAGATACAAAGCCTGGAATTGCTATTGCCATTCCAAACCTCTTCTCAGGACAAAGTAAACAAAACATGGGATGTGAACTACTTCTGATGTAAAAGAATACAACTTCTTGTCCTTGAGTCAAGATTGCTGCTGTAAGTATCCCAAAAGATATAATTAAATTGCAGATTTGAATACAAAAAAACCTAAACGAAGGACCTGAAATGTGCGAGAAGACTATGAGTCAGGAAGCTCTGTACTGAATAAAGAAGGTAATCAAAAATGCAAGAAGCCTTGAGAGATGTTTTCAAAAGTGACTATACAAAATACAGTTTAGTTGAGATCCATATATATTGAATCAAAATAAGAGGAATATTTTTTATCATTTGTTATGCTCCTTGTTTTTTAATATCCCATATTTTCTCTTTTTTAAAGATAAAGCTATATTCTGTATGTTATGAGATAACAAAAGCCTACAAAAGCAAATTTGACTGAACTGAAACACAGTAAATTAATACAGTATCTCCAAGTGTGATTTCTGTTCCTATCTCTTCTGATAAAACCCCCTGAGAACGTTTTCATGCTGACTTGAATGAAATTTACAATGTGTCAGTGAATGTGAATATACAATAATGATATAAACTTCTATGAAAATCCACACACAAAATTTGAATTGAGAGTTTGCATAGCCTGTCTTCAATATGCTTAACAGTGAGGCATGCAAATATATTTTCTAAAGAAACTATGAGTCTGAATGATTTCCATTTTTACAAAATTAACATAGAACCACTGGAATGATGCTTCTACTGTAAATCTGTGAAAGAAAATTTCTTAAAACAGAGAAATCATTTTTTAAGAAAAAAAAAGATATTTCAAAATAGTGCACCATTGCCTAAATCATCATTTTCATGAATGTCTAATTCTGTTTCAGTGAAAACACAATCCCAGTGTACATTTTCTGCTTAAGTATGATAAATCATAGAGACTCATTATCAGTTTTCATTTTAATGTAAAAACTGATTCAGCATCTTTGGTAAAAAGATACTATATACTAAACCAAAATCAATTGAATTTATAAGACAATTTCTCTCCGAATTTAAATACCCTTGTAAGTTGGTATTTATTAAAAAAACTAATAATGAAACATACACAAATATTAAAATAACAGTGAAAATGGCTTCATATCATTTTTTATCTCTACTTTTATAATAAATTATAGTTACTAAAATTTTAGTTCTAAATGAAAAAGTTGATGCTGGCACAAGTGCAAGTTTTAAATAGGTGTATTTGCCAACTTTTATATTGACTTGAAAGTTTTACTGCTTTGTCTGTAAAGTGATTGGAATAAAATTAAATTTCAGCTGTGTTTCATTCCATTGTCTTTACCCAAATACAGATACCCATGACTTCATTATTAGGTTCAATATGTTAAATGACTATTAAAAGAACAGCTTTAAAACAAACAAAAATGTGGAAATTCAGAGCAGAAGTTAATGCAACCTGGATACAGAAAAGCACACATCATAAATGTAGTAAATCCTTTCACTGTTCTGCTCCAATGAAGCCTAAAATGCTAAGAAATAAGAACTGAATTATTTAAATATTAAATTCCATTGATATTCTGAACCTCCATAGTTTGTTAATTAAATATTAATTTATTTTAAGAAAGTCTGCTAATAAAAAACAGTTAAAATTTTCATAGTTATTCCACCATGCTGATTTCCACAGAATTAATATCCTATGCTGAAAAAGTTTTTAAATTAATGCACAATTCTTTATAATAGAATTTTCACTATTAGCTAGTTTAGACAGGTTATCTGCTTTAGCTCTTATGAAAAATGAAGGGTTTCAAATTTTCTGTCTTGTCACAATAGTCCCATTATCTGTGGGCTTTACAAAGCTAAATACTTGGCATCTCAATATGTCTATGAACCAATTTTGCAGTACCATTGAAAATCATAGAAGTTTCAATGAATGATAAGATCATTTTAATGAGAAATATTCAATATTATTTTGATATGAAAATTAAATTTTTTTAACCTCAAATTATGAAGAATGAGAAACATTGAAAAATAAATATGATTTTCAGGTAACTATTACTAGTTTGTAATTTACAGCATCCTGTAAATTTAAACTATGTTACAAATAGCCCTTGGTATTTAATGTATTCAATCTCTTTGACTTTTCTTTTAGTGCTACTGAACATCACATCTTTTTACCATTTTAACTAACACCATATAAATTATGATTAAATTATTTCAAAGAGTGAAACCAAACAAACACACATGGTCATGTTAGCCTCATCTATGTATAAGCAACATATAGTGTTAAACAGAAAAGCTAAATGCAGACATATGACAGAGATGCAGTAAATGAAATATACAAAAACACATATGTAACACAGTGTTTCCAGATCATATTAGGATAATCTAACAGAGAAGTGGTTCAGTATAACAAGGAGAGTCATTTTTGAGTCCAGAAAAACTATCTGTCGTATAGGGCTGGCTTGAGGGAGAGAGTAGTGCAATCTGACCATGACCATTCCTTTTACTGGGTTCTCTTAATATTGAGTCCTGGAGGTTTCTCTGCTTCTGCTTGGAATTCTGGCATATTTAGAGAGCTATTCGTCAGATCTCATGCAGCACCAGAGATAGTTGCTCTCCCCACCAATCATAGCAACGATCTTTTATAATGTGCAGGACATTGGGTAGAGTACTCAGAAGGGCACTGCCTCAGCAATGAAGCTAAATTAGCCCTAGACAAAATGTTGCTCTGATGTGGTCAAAGAACACTTATGAAAAGCTTCAAGAGACTAAAGTATTTACAAATAACTTAACTGCATCTCAGAACAAACTCAAAGCAATTCAAGGTTCTTCTTGCACCCACCTAGGTAAAATTGACAATTTCTGACATCCAATTAAAAAACTAAAAGAAATTTTAAAAAGCAAGTAAATAATCCTCAACAAAATTCTATGAGAACATCATAACCTTGATTACAAAAACAGACCAAAAGGCATTAAAAAAAGACATTAGATCAAAACCATAGTTCAATGCTTGATAAAATGTCACCCATAAAATCTAAAAATATATGAAAACAGAGATACTACAATGACTAAGCTGTATTTATTTCAGGACTGTAAGTTTGCTCTAACTTTAAAAATCAACTGACATTATACACCATATTTAGAAAAAGTAATCATGATAAGATGGTTAAATAAAGCTATTATATAAATTATTATAATTATATATCATATTCTCAGTTAGATAAAGAAAGCCATGGCTTATACCTTGTATAACTGGTTATATAATCTGGTTTGACTATTTGAAAGTATTAAGGAATTGTTAAAAGTTTTGCCTCAGCTTCTCTAAAACAACTTTCTCACACATTTTATCATTCATAATCCAAAACTTAAGTACATTTTGTTCAACAAAAAAATACCCTGGGAGTTATTCCTGGATGTGTCAATAGTCACATTAATTGTAAATTGTCAAATATCTCAATTAAATGGTGGAGATTGAGTAAAAATTCAAGAGCCATCCTTGTGATACTGTCTGCACAAAGCCCACATTAATGTGAAAATATAATTATGTTAAAAGTATAAGGATAGAAGAAAATATACCATGCTACAAGTGTTGTTATATTAACATCAGACACATATTGCAAAACAAAGAAAGTTATGTGAATTTAAAAGTAGCAGGACATGTAATCCCCAATTTTTTCCAGCTAATAATGGAGGTCATAATATATGAAGCAAAAAGTGATGGAACAGAAAAGAGAAATAGACAAATCAGCAATTATATTTATAAATTTGTTAAACAAATAGAATATAAGGTTAAACTACATTATCAACCAACTGAAACCAATTGACATTTATAGGACACAACACCAGACAATATAACAGGATACGCCTTTTTCAAGCATCAAGGGATATCTGCCAAGGTAGTTCACTAGGGACCTAAAACAAGTCTCACAAAACTTACAAAAATTCAAGTCTTATATAGTATGTCTTCTCACAACATTGAAATTAAATTAGAAGTAAAGATTAAAATGCTACCTAAAAAGATGCACAGATACTTGGAAACTAATAACATACTTTTAAATAATATTTGTGGCAAAGAAAAAAATCAAAAGTCAAATTATAAGGTATTTAGAGCTGAATGAAAATAAAAGCAGCAGAGAAAGTTTGTTAGTTGCTTGTAAAGTAGTATTTAGAGAAAATTTAATAGAATTAAATGTTTGTATTGGTAAAAAACATAGATCTCAATTCAATAATTATAGCTTTCACCTTTAGCTTTTAGACTTCATCTTATTTTGCTTTTCAAAATAAGCAAAATAAGAAATAAGATTTTAAAAATAAGTGATATAGACAAAAAGGGAAAAATAAATTAACAAAAGGTGGTCCTTTGAGAAGTCAATACAATTAATATCCTCTAGTGCAACTAATCAGGAAAACAAATTGAACTATTAATATTAGAAATAACAGAAGTTTTATCACCACAGATTAAAATCTTACAGTGTTATATCTATAAAGAAAATTTATGAATAAATTTTGTCAGCAAATTCAACTTCTTAGAAGAATTGGACAAATTCCTTGAAAAATACAAACAACCAAAAATCATTCAAGAATAAATAGATGGAATGAGTATTTCATATGTGTTACAGAAATTGAATCTGTAAAGATTTCCACAAATAAAACTCAAGACCCATATTGAGTAGGAGTCTCACTCTCTCACCCCGGCTGGCATGCAGGGACACAATCCTGACACACCAGAGTCTTGAACTTCTACCTCAGCCTCCAGATAACTGGGACCATAGGCACAGACCATCACACGTAGCTAATATTTTGATTTTGTAGGTATGAAGTCTAGTTATGTTTCTTAAACTGGTATCAAAACCCCGGGCTCAAGCAATCCTAATGCCTCAGCCTCCCAAAGCGCTGGGATTTCAGGCGTGGGCCACCAACCTGGCTTCAGTCAAATTTTTAAAGAAATAATAAAATTCCAGAAAGACCATGGCAGAAAACTGAAGAGGAGTAAATAATTCTCAACTCAATCTATGAGAACATCATAATCTTGGTTACAAACACAGACCAATACATTAAAAAAAGACGATAGTTTAAGCCTATTGTCCAATGCTTGATAAAATGTCACACATAAAACCCAACAATATATTAAAACGATACTATGATTAAGTTGTATTTATTTCAAGACTGTAACTGTAATCTGTAACTGTAATCTGTAATCTGTAACTGTAATCTGTAATCTGTAACTGTAAACTGTAGCTGTAATCTGTAACTGTAATCTAACTTTAAAAATCTGACGTTATACACCATATTTGACAAAATTAAACATTTATTCCTGATAAAACCTGTCAGCAAACTAGATAAATAATACCCTTAATTCAGATAAAGATAAGCCTACAATTTATATTACACATAATGCTGAAAGGCAAATATTTTGGCCAAAAAATCAAGATTGCTCTTACCACTTAAGTTCATCATTATTCTGGAGGTAAGAGCCAGTGCAAAAAGGTAAATAAAGCTTATAGAAGGCAAACAAACAGAAAAGTAAAAATCTTTTAAAAGGAAACAATTGTATTTGCTGAAATAAAATAAAAACTACTAAAAACTAATAAAAGTAATGCGTTTGTTTAACAAAACTGTAGAATACAAAATTAATATTTAAATTAATTTTATTTATATATACTATAACTAAGGGGCAAGATGTTCTCAGAACCGGTCACAGTGTATGTCTCTGCATTGGTGGGGTGAGCATAAAAATGAATCTGCATGCATGTGTGTGTCCCAGTGTGTGAACGAATGTTCACGAATGCAGGGGAGACATGGGAACAAGTACCCAGGACTCCCCTGCAGAAGCAGCTGCAACTTATCACTGCTCTGAATTTTGTGCCCCCAGAATTTTGTGCCCCCAGCAGGAGGAAAATCCACCATTCTCAGGCATCTCTTGGGAAAAAGTGGCAGAGATCAGCCTCTGGGCACCTGGCACCTGGCTCAATTACCATCTGCACAAACAGGTTAGGCACTGTGGAGAAAGCACAGGGAGGAGATTCAGAGATAAGTCCTGCGAGGGGAAAGGGAGGGAAAGATGTCAGCTGGCACCATTTTCTCAGTCCCAGAATGCAGGCAGAGACATCCTTTGGCTCACTCAGTACTGAGAAGCCTGCATCCTGTGACTTAGGGGTGATCGCTGCACCCCTCTGTGCTCAATCACGGTTGACCAGGGAGGATACTACAGGTGTAAGACACTGAAGATAGCAACAGGCTTGGAAACCCAACGCCCCACCCTAAACTGACCCATTCACAAACACGTGCATTCAGAGTGGGAGACGAGAGACACATGAGGAGAGGTGAGTCTAGTTCAAATCCAACCCCCTTCCCCCAGAAGTCCATGGGGTATATGACCCACATAGAGAGCCACCTGATCACCCTGCACAGGGCAGAAGGGAGGGTCTAGAGACCAAAGCCTGCTCCCTCTCCCAATGAGCCAAAGCGGTGGTGCTCTGATTGTGCCAGTAAAGAAGGAAACTGACGTTCCAGAAACGGAAGCAAGAGGGAGCAAGAGGGAGCTCAAGACACAAAAGTTTTGTCTTCACCCCCTGTCGGGGTGCCAGCCCCAACCAAGGGTAGGGCTAGGATCCGCACCAGAGAATCTGGATGGCGACGCTAAACACTAACTTGCCTATATAATACGAATATAGGCTCTCCTTTCCTTGGAGCCGCAGTTCCCCATAACTGTAAAAACACCAATATACACAATATACAGTAATATCTCTACAAAAACTAAATCACTCTTTACGGCGATAATGAGTCGTGCAGTCCGTCAGCGACACTATACAACTAATCTGCTTGCCTATCAACCCGCACACTCCGGGGGGCCTGTAGCACCCTAAGGCAAGGTTCGTCCTGAAACTAGATGAATGAACAAACGGGGAAACATATATATATAACAATTGCCGGAGTCAGGTCCCTGGGTTCAGGCTCCAAAGCTGTCGGGGTGGCCAGCCCCCACTTAAGGGGGTAGGGTTAGGACCGCAACGGTGGATCAAGATGGAGAGAAGAAACAACTCTGAGGCAGTTCTTCTGGGAACAGTCTGATCAGGACTGAAGCCAAATTTTATTTGGACTCCTTCCAACTTATATACCTTTTTCTATACCCTCCATCAGTATGATAATCACTTGTTGGGGGCATACAAATTCTTGTGCAAATTACGCATCACAAGACCATCACAAGACCATCACGAGACTTGCAAGTTCCAAGCAAACAATTTCAATTCCATGATGCATGACGTGTTTCACAAAACTTACATTAAATTCACAGGTGTACAATTTCAGTACAGATTGTTCAAAGTGTTTTCCATAATGTTCAATAAATCATTCACACTATACTTTTTGTTCCATACCCTGATTAATACAAAACTTTTTTAAGTTAAATCCAAGTTTACTGACTCCTAATATTTTTAACGATTAATATTATCAACTTAACACTATACTATAATCTATAAGTTTACTTAAATGACTCAGTTATTCTACTAATCTATTATGGTTTAACATAGTGTCCTGTAATTCTATAATGATTAAAACTTATTCTTAAATTATAAAACCTTACCATGACTTAAATGAATTTCCTATGTCTAAACTTTAATTTTTTTTAATGATTGACCTTTAATACTATGCTATATCCTATTAAGCTAATACCTTATCATTAATTCTTTTATAAATCGTATAGTAACTATTATATTTGAATAATGTAGCCAAAAGAAACAAAACAGCAAGCATAAATTTACTCAAATATACTCTAAAATATGTGTATATGTATATATTTTATCCTAACAAGTCTACTCTAGAATTCAAATAGTAGCTGTCACACTCTTGAATAAGGAAATGCATGGCCACAGGGCCTCGGGCTGAGGCAAACAGAAGCAAACAGAGTTTCGGTATGAAACAAAAGCAACAAAAGCAAGGAAATGCATAGCCTGTAAAAAAACAAAAGCAATCGTTCTGCCTGGCTAGGGGCAGGGCAATATAACTATTATGGTAATTTAGTTTCTAATCCTAGCTCTAGGGGAAACTGCTTTCGGGAACAAGAACTGACTCACCAGTCTACCAGGGAATAGAAGTTTGAAAATATCTAGAAAGAAGTAAGTTTTACTGCCATGTATGCACACTGGTCACTAATCACACGCCAATATTATAGGTATAACTGATATCCTATGTCAGAGGTGATCTTCCAGATGGGCCTTTACAGGCCTCAGCCATGTAGCTATAGATGTTGGCTCCCAACAACCCCCCCTTTTCACTCACCCTCTACAGACGTATCTTTGTGTATGTGTGTTCTGATTTGATTCTCTTCCCTTTTTTTACCTATGGGTATATTTGAGGGTGTCTGCCTTCATTTCTGTTTTTTGTTGTTGTGTTGTTTTTGTTATGTTCTTTTCTTTGTTTATCCATTCATTTGCTTTCTTCTTCCTTCTTTCTCTCTCTGTTGTTCTTCTTTTTCTTATTCTGGCATGCCCAGAGCCCAGTCACCAGATACTGCAGTCTGCAAGTAGCTTCTGAAGCTTATCTCCCGCCATTACACCTTAATCAAACTCAATACTACAAATAGACAACACAGTCCTCCACACCCACACACAGTCCAGCATCAAAACTGAACAAATCCAGAGGTTCTATCTAAGGAAGAATAAGAGGTTGAGCAAACAGGAGTGACAGCTACCCCTCCTCCGCCCAAGCCACTGAGCAATGAAATTAAGGGGAGGAAAATAAGGGGGTAGAATTCCATCACAAATGAAGAACAATGAACGGAAGAACACAGGTACCCTCCAGAACCCTGGAAAGGCAACACCTGAGAATACAGACTTTGGAACTCAAACAACAAAGAGCCCCCAGAATGACTCATTTCAGACCATAAATCTAGCCAAGGGATTGATGGAGATAATGAATAAAAATAAAAATCACAAAAGGCAGGAAGAAAAAAAGAAAGAGATGATAACAGAGATGATGGCAATAAAGAGCACAATAAATAAAAATAAACTGACAAGCATGGAAAGAAGAATTAATCAAGAAGAAAAAAATCTCAAAGCTTGAAGAGTGAAGTATGTAGCCAACACAAATGGTTAAAAACATACAAAAGAGCTTAAAAAGACAAATCAAAGCCTGTAGGAAATGTGCAATTATATTAAGAGGCTGAACTTATGCCTGAATGGCATTCCTGAGGCAGAAAGGGAGACAGAGAACACCTTGGAACAAACATTCCATAAGATGATCCAGGAAAACGTCCCTCATTTCATCAGAGAAAAGACCATCCAAACACAAGAAATTCAAAGAACCCCTGCAAGGCATCAAATTAAAAGATCAATTCCCAGACACATTGTGTAATTCATTTACACAATGTAGTTATGAAAGAAAAAAAAATCCTAAAAGGAGTGAGAGATAAAGGTCAGACTACCCACCAGGGAAGACCAACTAGAATAGCAGCAGATTTGTCTATAGACACACTATAAACTAGAAGAGATTGAACTCCAATCTTCAAAGTTCTCAAAGATAAACAATTTCTAACAAGAATTTCCTACCCAGGTAAGCTAAGCTTCATCAGCGATGGAAAATTAAAGTCCTTCCCAGATATCCAATCCCTAAGAGATTATTCTGCTTTCAGACCAGCTCTACAGGAGATGCTAAAGAAAGTATTAAGCACAGAAGAAAGAAAAATAAATAAATAACAATCACACACTACCCAGGAGAACAGAAAAACACAGAATCGACAGGGAATACATTGTGACTGCAAACCTGAAAATACACACATACATCAACCCAAAAGTGAAAAGAAAACAAATAAGATAGCAAAAAAACTTTATAAGAGCCTCATGACAGGGATAAACTCATATTTCAATATTCAGCCTGAATGTGAATAGACTAAATGAACCACTGAAAAGAACCACATGATTATGTCATTAGATGCAGAAATTACTTTCAACAAAATCCAGTCTCCATTCTTGGTTTTAAAAAAAACCTTGAACACCTAGGTATAAAGGGAACATATCTCAAAATAGTAAAATCCATCTATGATAAACCCACAGCCAACATGTTACTAAATAGACGGAAATTGGAAGCATTTCCCCTGGCAACCAAAACAAGACTAGGCTGCCCACTCTCACTTCTCCTGTTCAATATAGTGTTGGGAGTAATAGCTAGAGCAATCAGACAGGGGAAGGATATCAGGAGTACCCAAATAGAAAAAAAGAAGTTAAGTTATCCCTCTTTGTGGACAATATGATCCTTTACCAGGAAAACCCAGGAGAATCTGACAACAACTTCCTTGCCTTACTTTGGCAAAGTCTCAGGGCATAAAATCAATGTGCAAAGGATAGTTACTTTTTTTTTTAATAGTCATGTCTTTAAACAACAACAACAAGCAGGGAGAAAACCAAGTAAAAAGCACTGTCTTCTTCAAAATAGACACACAAAAAATGAAATACCTTGGCATCTTCCTGAGCAGAGAGTGAAATGACAACAAAAATGACAGAACAGTGCTCAAAGAAACCAAAGACACAAATAAATATTTCATGCTCATGGATTGGAAGAGCCACCATTGTTAAGATGCCCATCCTATCCAAGGGAATCTACAGCTCCAATGAAATACCCATTAAATTACCATCATTATTCTTCTCAGACCTGAAAGCAATACAGAAATTCATATGGAAACAAAAATGACCACAAACAGCCAAAACAATCCTTGCAAAAGAAACAAAGCAGGAAGTATCACACTTCCAATCTTTAAACTTTATTATATGACTACAACATTCAAAATACTTGGTATTTTACAAGAACAGGTACATAGGCCAATGGCACAGGCTAGAGATTCCAGAAGCAAAATCACAATTTCTCAACCCACTCATCTTCGACAAAGCCTCCACCACCAACCACTGGGGAGAGGAGAACCTATTCAGTAAATGGTTGGGAAAACTGGCTGACCACATGCAAAAGAATAATATATGACCCCCTACCAATCACCATATACAAAAAAAAAAAACTCTAGATGGATCAAAAACCTAAACATAAAACCTCTAACTATAAGCATCTAGGAAACACAGAAGACACCCTTAAAGAAATTGGAATAGGCAACCAGTTCCTGATCAAAACTTTACATGTCCATGCCATGAGAGATAAGACAGACAATGGGATATCATTAGAATGAGAAGCTTCGGCAAAACAAAAGAAATTATCAAGAGAGCAGGGAGACAGCCCACAGAATGAGAAAAATTATTTGCCAACTGTATAACCAACAAAGGCCTAACATCCAGGATCTACAAGGAACTCAAACATACCAAAAGGAAAAAAACAAACAGCCCCATCAAAAAGTGGGCAAAAGATATGAACAGATACTTCTCAAAAGAAGACATATGACTAGTCAACAGACACATGAAAAAATGCTCAGCCTTACTACATTAGAGAAATGCAAATCAAAATCATGCTGAGATATCACCTAACTCCAGTAAGAATGGCCATCATTAATAAACAAAAAACATTAGATGCTAGTGAGGATGCAGAGAAAAGGGAGCATTTCTACTGTTAGGAATGCAAACTAGTTCAACCTCTATGGAAAACAGTGCAATGATTTCCAAAAGAACTAGAAATTGACCTTCCATACAACCCAGTAATCCCCCTTCCAGGAATATACCTGGAGGAAATAAAATCATATTACAAAAAAGATACCTGCACAGGCATGTTTACTGAAGCACCATTCACAATAGTAAAAGCATGGAATCAACCCTGCTGTCCATTGAAACTTGCCTGGATAACAAAATGATACAATGGAATATTATGTAGCAATAAAGAAGGAAAAAAACTATGAACGTCGCAGCAACTTGGATGGATTTGTAGTCTATCATACTCAGTGATCAATCACAGAAACAAAGAACTGAGTACCACATGTTGTCACTCATAAGTGGATCCTGAAAATACTACAAGAAAAAGATTGGCAGTAGTGGAACACTGCTGGGAGTGGGGAGGCACATAAAATCAATAAGGGCACCTGATCCTAATTCAGACCCAGTGAAGACCAATGAGAGACCCAGTTCACCGTACGTAGTCCACTTATGTATACAATACTGACTTGTACTCCACATCTTTAAAATTTTTTAAAAAATGGAAAAAATAAAGTGAAAAACTGGAAGATTTAAAAATTTAAAAAGATAAAGTATTATTTGAATATTTACATAGCATATGAAAGTCATAAAAATACAAATGCCATAAAAATAAATACAAAAAATGATTTCTGAGACCGATACATTGATCACTACAAAACATTTTTGAGAGGACATTTAAAAGACCTAGAAAGGATGTAAAATGATATAATCACTTTGGTAAATAGTTTTGCAGTTTCCTGAAAGTTAAAGCATGTACCAACTATATGATTTGGTCATTTCACTCTTAGGTAATTACCCAAGAAAATGGAAAGTGTATGTCCATACAAATATTGTACACAAATGCCCATAGCAGTTCTAGTTGTAATATTCCTAAACTAAAAAGAAAGAACACTAGTTCCACAAGCTAGTAGTAGGATAAATTTCAGCATATCTATGCATTGAGATATTACTAAGAAAAAAACTGTTCATATATGACCAAAAAAGTGAATCTTAAATATGCTGAATGAAAAAAAGCCAGATACACTTCAAAAAGTGTATAGTGTATGTTTCTACTTAGGTAAAAATCTAGAAAATACAATTTAATCTATTATGACGTATGGCAGATTGTAGGTGCTTAAGAGTAAGTCATAGTGTAGAATAGGAGTGAGGGACTACAGAATAGTTTTAGGAAACTTTTGGGGGTTATACATTAATCATTTTAACTGATGATAATTTCATGGTGTATGCACGTTAAAAATTCATTAAATTATGCACTTGAATATTTGTACAAAAAATAAGTGTTTATGAAAAATTGTGTATTTGTTCTTGCATGTTTAAACTTCAGTCACTTAAGAATATTCTGTGTTTGATGCAATACACTAATTGAGATGCTTTTGCTGCTGCTCAAAAGTTTTTGGACTGGCCTATTTTGTTGCCTTTTAGTGCTTCTGCTATTTTTTGCTTCACTTCCTCCACATTGGCAAACAGGTTCCCTTTTAAGATCTTTCTTAATCCAGGAAAACAAACAAAAGACACTCAGAAAAAAGACCAGGTGAATAGGGAAGGTGGAGCATGGAGGTCATTACATTTTTGGTCAAAGACTGCTGAACACTCAAAACTGTGTGGGCAGGTATGCTCGTAAATCACCCACCATGAAATGGGCAAACACATTGAAAGAATCTCCAAAAAAATTTCACTGAAGCTGAAAGCAGACTCTCATAACAATGCTAGCTGGTACACTGATGCCAATGGGTTCCTAGAATACTTACCTAACAGGGGAAGCCTGTTCAACAATGGTTCACTCTCAGAAAGATAATCCCAGGTTTTTTGGTTGCCCCGCTTTATAGTTTATTTATTTTTTAATATTTCAGTAGGAGGAGATTACATTCAGCTATCAGATTTTTCTCTTATGGAAAGAAGATTTTGATCCCACTTTTTTTCTTAGTTATTTATTTTTTTTAAAGAGTGTAACCTAAATTTTGAATATAGAGAGAAAAAATTAAATTGAGAAAAATGTAATAATATATGTCAACTAGATTGATACAAACATTCTGTACATTTTTTATAGAATATCTTTAGTATCATGAAAATTAATTTTTTTGTAAAATGAATGTTACTTTTTTATACTACCAGGTTTTTTATAATGCTATGATTTCACTTTTTTATATTGCACTATTCATAGAAGAGAAAAATTTTAAAAGCTGTAAAAGTACTAGAAAAATGTGAAATAATATAACATAATCTTGGGGGAGGGAGGCAAAGAAAACATTAATTCTTATGCAAACATCCAAAAGTTTTAAAAGAAACATTTGACCACATTGTAATTAAATCTCAGAGCTAAAACCCTTAGAAATTTATTTTTGGGCAACCCCTTCAGGTACCCTCTCATTGTGGGAACTTTTCTCACCTCTCAATAAATACTGCTTTCTCACTTAAAAGAAAAAAGAATGAAAAGAAATTTATTTTAAGTAGTATAAAATAAGAATCTAAAATCTTTTTCTATAATTAAAATTATCATCTAATAAGTTATCATATGTACTTGATTCTATTTTTAAAACTTTATTATTTAATCAAATGTGTTCATATTTATAACAATTGAAATGCTTTGATAATATAATTTATAAATTTAATTACATCTGGTGTGCTGAAAAAATGTATATACATTTTAAGTATGACGTTCATTCAAAAGTTGATATTAATCAGATGAATGCAAGAATCAACATGCAACAGGCAGGACAGTCATAGAAAATGGTGGAAGCATGATTGAGCAAATGTCATACTATTGCTACTATAATTGAATTCAACTTCTAAAAGTAACACATAAATAACATCTTGAAGTACCTGTAAAACTTATAAGTAACCCCACATTGTAAAAGATGTTCTATATTAGCTGTTTTAAAACTGCTTTAACCTAAAAATGATCCCCGACATAGCTTTTTAGTACTCAGAGGTGGTAATTTCCCTTTAGTTAAGGATCTATACCCTTGGTTCTCATAACTAGGAGCCTACACCCCATTACTAGGAGCCTACACCGTTGGTTTCCCCAAATATTGGAAACTCCCTAACCACAAGTTCTGCATTTGTTTGTATACATTTGCACATTTTGCTGTTTGGTTTTAATGGTTTTTAATGTTCATACTGTTCACGCTGTATGCCATGTAACTTACTGTACCTCATGTTTGCACACCATGCTATGTAGCCTATTCAGCAGTTTTTGCCTATAAAAACTTTGTCCCCACTTCATTCAGGGCTGAGAGTTTTAAGAGGCATGAGTCCCTTCTCGGTCACCGGCTTTCAATAAAGGACTCATAATCTGACTCAGTTGACAATGTTATTCTTGCACGCCGGAGACAACACTCTCTTAAAAAGTTTACACATATTTTTGGCACCCCTTTTATTTATATGAAAATTCATATTAATTAAAGTTACATTTCAACCATTGTTCTTTTTCAAATGATTTCTTAGCATTTTGTTTACCTTACACATTTTAATTTTCAAGTTTAAAAAACAGCCCACCACATCTTCCTAACAAGAGAAGTGAAAGACCTTTACAATGAGAATTACAAAACACTGCTCAAAGAAATCCAAGAAGACACAAACAGGTGGAAAAATATCCCATGCTCATGGATAGGAAGAATCAAAATTGCTAAGATGTCCAGCCTACCAAAGGCAATCTACAGATTCAACACAATATCCATTAAGTTACCAACATCATTCTTATCAGACCAGGAAATGACAATACAGAAATTTATATGGAAAAATAAATGACCACGAATAGCCAAAACAATCCTTAGCAAAATAAGTAAATATATATATATTTATCCTTTACGGCTGCATAATATTCCACTGTGTATATGTACCACATTTTTTAATCCAGTCCAGCTTCAATGGGCAACAAAATTGGTCCCTTTACATTATTGTTGCACTTTATATAATATCGGCACCCCAGATGTAATTAAACAAAGCAGGAGGTGTCACACTTCTAGACTTCAAACTTTATTATAAGCTTACAGTAATCAAAGCAGCCTGGTATTAATACAAGAACATAGACCAATGGAACAAGATAGAGATTCCAGAAGCAAAGCCTCAATTCCTCAACCAACTCATCTTTGACAAAGCCCCCAACAACCACTGGGGAGAGGAGAACCTATTCAGTAAATGGCGCTGGGAAAACTGGCTGAACACATGCAGAAGATTGAAACAGTACCCCTACCTGTCACCATACAAAAAAAAAAACAAAAAAACAAATAAAACCTCTAAATGGATCAAAGACCTAAATGTAAAACCTCAAACTATAATAATCTGAGAAAGTGCAGGAGACATCCTTATGGAAATTGGAACTGGGAACCAATTCCTATTCAGACCCCTAAAGGCCAATACCTTAAGAAATCAGATAGACAAGTGGGACCACATCAAATTAACAAACTTCTGCAAAGCAAAAGAAACCATCAAAAGAGCAGGGAGACAGCACACAGAATGGGAAAAAATATTTGCCAACTCTATATCTGACAAAGATCTAACATCTAGGATCTACAAGGAACTCAAACACGCTGAAAAGGAAAAAATGAATAACCCCTTTATACGTGGGTAAAAGACATGAATAGACACTCTCAAAAGAAGATATACGGTTAGTCAACAGACACATGAAAAAGTGCTCAGACTCACTCATCATCAGAGATATTCAAATCAAAACCACATTGAGATACCACCTAATCCCTGTGAGAGTGGTCATCATTAATAAAACAAACAACAGATGTTGGCGAGGTTGTGGAGAAAAAGGAATGCTTCTACACTGCTGGTGGGAGTGCAGACTAGTACAACCTCTTTGGAAGACAATGTGGCGATTTCTGACCCAGCAATGCTCCTGTTGGGATATACCCAAAGGAACTCAAATTATTCGATGAAAAAGATACCTGCACACATGTTTGTTGCAGCTCTATTCACAATAGCAAAAACATGGAATCAACCATGTTGTCCATCGAAGCTGGACTGGATTAAAAAAAAATGTGATACATATACACAATGGACAATTATGCAGCCATAAAGGACAGATATATGAACTTCGCAGCAAATTGGATGGATTTGGGGTCTATCATACTCAGTGATTTATCACATAAACAAAGAATTGAGTTCCATATGTTCTCACTCATAAGGTGACCTTGAACAATTATAATGCTATAAGAAAGTGATTGGCAGTAGTGGAAAACTGTCAGGAGAGGGGGATGGGACTGGCAGTTGAAGGAAACTGCTAGGGGAGGGAGGGGCATACCTCATCAACGAAGGTACCTGCATGATCAATGTTTGTATACCTAACCCTGAATGGTACCCCACATCTTTAAAATAAATTAATTAATTAAAATTAAAAATAGCACTTATTTGAATTGTATTAACTTTTTATTCATTAACTAATTAGGAAGAATTGACATATTTAAAATGCTTTATTTTTCTAGTTTGGAGCATCAAAAATTAAAAAAAGCTTTTACTTTTTGCAATTAGTTAAGCAAATAAGGCTTCATATTGTTACCACCTCACAGATAACTTTAAATAGCATTAGCAAATGTGCTTGCATATCATATTTAATAAACTAATGGCTTTTGGCAACTTCCCCAAATTAAATTTATTACTAACCCCCCAAAAGACAACTTATCAACAAAGAATAGTTATATAGTTCCTATGCAAAAAAAAGAGTACCAAAGAGGAGTTCTAAAGTGCTATTTTAAAAATAGTATTACTTTATTATTTTTTTTTGTACTAAATTCTCCATAGGAAAGTACTTTGTAGACAGAAGCTCTTTTATGTCACTATATATTTACTGGAATGTTTGTGGAGAAAAACAAAATTGGTCCCTATACATTATTGTTGCACTTTATGTAATATCTTTGCATCTCCCACAACACCTAGCATAGTAATATAAATACTATCATGTAACTCAAGACTATTTCTTTAAGCACAAAACACACAGAAATTTCTGTGATTTTTTTTCCCCAAAAATATGTGAACCTCAAGTAACCATATAGATTGATAAAGTAAGCATAAACTCTTCTCTGAAAATCACCTCCTGGGAAAATAGACAAACCATAGCTAACAACAGTTGCATAAGCAAAATGTGCAACTCTGAAAGAATATTGTGGCTAATATCCTCTAAAGGCTGAGAAAAGCAATTGCTGAGAGACTGATCAAGTGACATTTCCCTACTTGAAGAAATATGAAAAAAAGTACTTTAAAAGCTAAACATTAAGTTATGAAACTTCAATACTGTTCCTTATTTCCCCCAGTGATTCCAGTATTTGTTTCTACCAGTGCTAGCAAAGGTTATTTTTTTCTTTCTTCTGACCTGCAATATCTCTAGCCATATTGTACAGTGTCTTTTCACTGTCACTCAACACACAGAAGCAGATGTCACTTGCTCCCATTCCTCACCTTTCATTGTTATGGTAGATTTTTTAGTTATTCTTTGAATGGGCCCAAACCAATTTCATTCTCTCAGACCTTCCTTTATGAACATTCAGAGACTAAAATAAGAAAGGGCATGGTATAAGGGAACAGAAAGTAAGGTATCATTCTGAAATGTGAGGTAAATAATACCTTGTGAAAGAGATAGGTAAAGCTTAGGGAAACATTTACTCTAGTGCTTCCAAGAAAAAGAGAAAGCCATCTAATATATATTATCCAGATAAACTTTCAAAACAAACAAAAAAAAGAATCAAGAATTGTGAGCAGAGCCATTAGTGGTTGGAGCCATCCCAATCCATTTCTTTTTCTTTCACAATAATAGAGTTATAACTAAGTATATAGTTTAGCTAAATTAGACATAATCCAGTTTCTCTTTCAGTTAATGGTGGTGAAATCATTCTCAACAGTAATATGTGAGTGCAAATGATGCTAATAACATCTGAGTAACTATCTTACCTGACTTTTTTTTCTCATACTAGAACATGATGGAGTATTGGCCCAGCTTTGGCTTGACATATGAGAAAAATATATTTTGACATTAAAAACGGAATGGAACCTAGGAGTCAGAATGAATTCATTAGGGAAAACCTTTGTCAGCCTGAATAACTGCACTCTAAACTGGTTTTGTGAGAAGAACTACATTTTTATATTACTTAAGCAAGTATATTTTGGAGTCTCTATTTTAGCAGCTTAGTCTTTACTTCATCTAAAACAGAGGTTTACATATAAAACTGACATATGCTTAAAATATGAAAAAAATGTTACATTCAATTACAATGAGGATAACCTAAGATGTCTTATACTCCATGTGCTGAGTGGGGCTTTTTTTTCATTAAAAGGTAGCTAAAGAAGAAAACAAAAGGATTGAACATGAAAAAATCTTGCAACATATATAAAGAAAAATAAATTTTAAAAGATTCAATACCAAAAACTAAAGAAAAATCTTGAATCATTTGTATGTTATGAGAAAAGTATGCAATACAAAGTTGGACTATAAGAAATAAAATAAAATATGAAAAACAGGAGAATAAAGACTAGAGTAATCATTTATAGCATTAAAGGTTATTTTTAGTAGGAAAAGAAATAACTAATAAGAGTAACAAGGTAAATTAGATGAGAATACGTACTTGTAAAACACAACATTAATAACTGGTGGAAGACAGGGATACCAGTGATAACTTGAAAAATATCTGAATCCCAAAGTCCTAAAGAAGGTATAACATTCAAATTAATGTAGAAGTATTCAAAAACATGTTGTTGTTTATGGCATTTCCTCACAGAAAAAAATCTGCAATAATTGTACATATGTATAGAAGAAACCATATATATTTGCAATGTTGGAAATGTTATATGTATGTATTGGGCCTGGTCAAATGACATTGCACATAGAGGTCCTCCAAGCAGACTCTGAATAGTTGGGTAGCCTAGGAGGCTCCACATAACTAAGTAATAAATAAAAACAAAATCTTACAGAATATAATGTAACATATTGAAACTTGTGGGATACAGCAAAATCACTAGTAAGAGGGATGTTTACAGTAACAGATGCCAATATTAAAAAGTAGAGGCCAGGCTTGGTGGTTCAGCCTATAATCCCAGCACTTTGGGAGGCTGAGATGAGTGGACTGCCTAAGCCCATGGGTTCAAGACCCACCTGGGCAACTTGGCGAGACCTCATCTCTACAATAAATCAAAAATTAGCCAGGCATGGTAGCGCATGCCTGTAGTTCCAGCTACTTGGAAGGCTGAGGTGGAAGGATCACCGGAGCCCAGCAGGTCAAGGTTACAGTGCCCACTCCTGGCCAATCTCCACTCCACTCCAGTCTGGGTGACAGAGTGAGACTCCAACTCAAAAAACAAAAAAAAGTAGAAAGATTTCAAATAAACAACTTAATTTTGTGACTCAAGGAACTAGAAAAGCAAGAACATGCCAAACTAAAAATAGTAGAAGGAAAGACATAATAAATAAAATTGAGACAGAAAAAAATTCTAAGATCAAAAAAAACAAAAAGTGTTTTCTGAAAATATAAATAAAATTGGCAAACAATTAGCTAGACTTACTAAGAAAAAGAGAGAATATGCCCTAATAAGTAAAATCAGAAATGAAAAAAGGAGTCATTACAACAGATACCACAGAAATACAAAGAATCATAAAGACTTTTAGAACAGAAAACCTGAAAGTAATGAACAAATTCCAAACCAAATAAAACCCACCAAGATTAAACCTAGAAGAAATGGAAAATCTTAACAGGTCAATACTAAGAAAATCAAATTAACAGTAAGAAGTCTCTCATTTAAAAAAAACATATGGTTTCACTGATGAATTCTACAAAACTTTGAAAGACTATCTGATAGAAATTATTCTTAAATATCCCCCTAAAAAATAAAGAGAGAAAATTTTCAAACTAATTTTACAGGCCAGCATTACCCTATCAAAACCAAAGACTCAACAACAAATAAATAAAATGACAAGTCAATTTTTGTGACAAAGATGCAAAAATCTTGGAAAAAATTTCTAGAAAATAGAATCCAAGAACAGATTTAAAGTACTATGCACTATAATAAAGTGGATTTTAGCCCAATGATTCAAGAAAGTTTCAACATATGCAAATCAATAAATGTAATATATCACATCAAGAGAATGAAAGATAAAAGTAATGGAATCATCTCACTACATGCAGAACAAGCATTTTATAAAATTCAAAATATTTGTCTCTGTATTTATTTAATGATAAAAAAGTCTCAACAAAATTAGATAAAGGAGTGTGCCTCGATACAATAAAGACTATACAATAAAGCCAACAACTTACATTAAACCGAATAGTGAAAAGTTGAAGACTTTTCTACTAAGAATTTGAACAAGACAAAGATAGCCACTTTCATCACTTGCATTTAGCACAGTGCTGGAATTCCTAATTAGAGAAATTAAGCAACAGAAACAAAGAACATTCATATTGGAAGAGAGGAAGTTGAATTGTATCTCTGTGCAGATGGCTCAATCTTATATACAGAAAAATCTAGACTCCATCAAGAAACTGATGTATTGGCAGTAGTGGGAAACTGCCAGGGGATAGAGGGGCATACCTCATCAACAAAGGTAACTGCATAATAAACATTTGTATACCTAAGCCTGAGTTGTACCCCATATCTTTAAAATAAAGAGAAAAAAAAGAAACATATGGAACAGATAAATGAATTCAGTATAGTTTCAGGGTCCAAAATTAAAACAAAATATTACTAGTGATTCTCTACACTAACAATAAACCAAAGAAGAAATGAGGAAATCAAGTCCATTTTAATAAGATAAACGAATAATAACAGAAAATATAATCAAGGAGGTAAAAGATTTTTATATTGAAAAACATAATATTGAAGATAGAAATTGTAAATGACACAAATAAATGTAAAGGATCCTGTGTTTATGTATTAAAATAATTAATATTGCCAAAATTATTTTACTACCTGAAGCAACCTTCAGATTCAATGCAATCACTCTCAAAATACCACTAAAATTTGTATGGAATGGTCAAAAGCCCAAATAGTCTAAGCAATCCTGAGCAAAAAGAATAAAACTGAAGGCATCACACTACCTGACTTTAAGATACACTACAAAGCTATAGTAACCAAAACATTAATCAATAAAACAGAATAGAGAAACCAGAAATAAATCTACATATTTATTATCAACCAAGTTTTTACAAAAGTGCTAAGAACAAGCATTAGGAAGAATCTTCAATAAACAATATTTAAAAACTGGAAATTCCTATGCAGAACAATAAAAGTAGACTACTATCTCAAAACATATACAAAACAAATCAACTCAAAATAGATTAAGGACTCAAATGCAATATATGAAACTATAAAACTATTAGAAAAAAATAGGGAAAAGACTTTAAGACATTGGCCTCTAGGTCTCCTCCCACTGTGGAAGCTTTTTTATCTTCTCAATAAATCCTGCTTTCTCGCTTAAAAAACAACAACAACAACAAAAAACCTTGGCCTTGGCAAAGGTTTCATGAATAAGACCTGAAAAGTATAGGCAACAAAAGCAAAAATAGGCAGTAGGATTACAGCAAGCTAAAAAGCTGCTGTACAAAAAACAAACAACCAAACAAAAAAACAAACAAACAAAAAAAACAAGTCAAGAGAAAATACTTGAAAATTATTCATCTGGAAAGGGATTAATATTTAGTATGTATACACAGTTCAAAAAACAATAGAAAAAAAGATCTGATTACAGTTGAGTTGATGAACTAAATAGATATTTTTCAAAAGACATACAAATGCCAATAAGTATATTTTAAAATGTTCAGCAGTGCTAATCATCAGGGAAATACAAAATGAAAATGAAACCACAGTGAAATATCATCTCATTCCAGTTAGAATGACTACTATCAAAAAGATAAGAGATAAAAAAATGCTAGTGAGGATACAAAGGAAAGTGAACTCTTCTACATTGTATGGAAATTTAAATTGGAACAGCTACTATGAAAAACAGTATAGAGTTTCCTCAAAAAATTAAAAAACAATAATGATTCAGCAATCTCACTTATTGGCTATCTATCCCCCAAAAAAGAAAGTGAGTATGATGAAGCAATAATCTGCATCCCATATTTATTTCAGCACCATTCACAATGATCAAAGTATGAAATCAACCTAAGTGGCCATCAATGAATGGATACAGAAATACTTTAGATATAGATACAGTGATAGAGATTGAAATAGAGACATACACATATGTACATATATAATAGAATATTATTCAGTCATGAAAAGAATAAAATCTTGTCATTTGTAGCCACATGGATGAGCTAAGTGAAATAAGTTGGGCACAGTAAGAAAAATATTGCATGTTCTCAATAATAAGTGGTAGGTAAAAAAGTTGAACTTAAAGAAGTACAGAGTAGAATAGTGTTTGCTATAGGCTAAGTAGGGTAAGATGGAGAGTTTGGTAAATACATACAATAGTACAGCTAGATAGGAGTTCTAGTTCTAGTGTTCTACAACACTGAAGGGTGACTACAGCTAACAACACTGTATTGTATATTTCCAAATAGCTAATAGAATTTGGAGTGCTCCCAGTGCAAAAATTAATAATGTTTGAGGTGATGGCTATGCTAATTACCCTGATTTGATTATTACACTTTGTATACATGGATCAAAATATTGTATTGCATAAATATGTACAATTATTTGATACATGTATGTATCGATTAAAAATAAAATACACCAAATAAATACTTGCATTCTATTATTGTCCTGAATAGATAGTAAGCAATCAGTGAGTAATTTTGAATGAATAAATAAATAAATGATAACGACCACATTAATGAATAGAGGAACACTTAGTAAAGAAATATGAGTCCACAGATTCATTATTGGAGTGAGGTGGCATAAATGCAAAGCTCTCACTTCAGATTATAAAAAATATTATTTAGAATACTGTAGCAGAGACTCCAGGCAGATCAACCTGCTTCTTCTTTCTGAAAACACACCTAGACTATATCATTTTTGAAGTTTTATGTGGATAAAAATAGTTATAGGCAATAGACTTTGAAATGACATGATGACTATAACTTTAAACACCTTCCACTTGTGTTCTTCTATACTTTCTTTTTCCTATTTGACATAAGGAAGGACTGCAAGATTAGAATATTTGTGTCTAAGACAGAGAAACCCTGTGTTTTTCAATAAGCCCTTGCAGAAAAATCAACCTTGCGTCAAGAACACCGTTGTAGCTGAAAAATGACACCTTAAATAGTCCATGTACTAATCCCATGAACATAAAAATCCTACCTTATATAGCAAAAATGACTTTGTAGATATGATTAGGTTAAGGATCATGACATGGTGAGATTAGCCTGGGTTGTCCAGGTGGGTTCAAGGTAATCATAACGGTCCTTGTAAGACAGGCACAAGAGGAAACACAGACAGAAAATGGAAGGTGGTATGATGATGAAAACAGAGGGAGAACAAGCAATGTGATTTGAAACCCTGATTCAAGGAATGGGGACAGCCCCTAGAAGATAGAAAAGGCAAGGATTACTTTCTCTTCCAGAGCCTCCAGAAGAAACAAACACTGCTGACACTGATTTTATTCTTTAGACTCATTTTGGACTTTTGACCTCTAAAATTGTAAGAGCATAAATTTATATCATTTCAACAGTTTGTGGTAATTTGTGACTTTGGCAACATGGGCTCCTTGTTAACTATGCCAGGATTGACAAAGGGACTAGAGATGAAGTTAGATGGAGATACAGTGAAAGGGAGTATGAAAGGAAGTAGAGTCAGCAAATACAAATAACTCATAAAAAGTAGGGAATAGCTGAAGGTTAAAAAAGTACATTATAAGTTGGTGAATACTGGAGCATTTATGGACTCTGAGGACAGCCATTTAATTAAGAGGAAAAAAAAATGATGCGGGGGAAACTGAAAATAATTGCAGGAGTAGTCTCTGAAAATAAGAAAAGCATATTTTGCTTGAATAAAACAAGGATATGCTGGCCTTTGATAAGAAAAGGGAAACGTTTTACCTTAAGACCATGAGAGAAAATAGATTCAGGTACTTATACAGATTTGGTGATGGCAAGGGAAAGTCTTTAAATATAAGAGGCTCTATTTTCCCAATAAAGGAAAGTTCATCAGCTGGGATTACAAAAACATATAGAGTAGGAATTTGTTGAGTTATGAAAGAATATGATTTGTAAGGAAAGTTTATAGAGAAGTTCAGTCCTGTTTTAAATTTAGTCCTGATGATTATGCATTTGTAATGACATCAATATGACTGAGTGTTTTGTTTTTCTCCAACAATATTTAGAAACAAGTTTCAAGCAAAGAAAACGTGGAGGTTTCAGTTTATATAGGATTGTTGATTACGGAAGAGAAAAGACACTGACAGTAGGTAGGAATGGGTAGTAAAGTAACAATGATAACATTGGTAAATTCATCCACAGTGTTCAAAGAGGGCCTGAGCTGGAGTTGAAGATGCAGAGGAGAAAAAAATGAATAAACAATAGTAGCTGATACAATTTGTTTTTAAACATTTTCTCCTGGTAAAAAAGTCTAAATAACAAGGAATACTTTAAGGGTAATTTTGCACTTCCATTCTGAGAACTTGAAGATAACAAGTAAGAGCAAGAGCCATGGAACTACAGCATACAGTTGACCCTGGAACAATACAGGAGTTAGGGACACCCTGTGTAGTAAAAAATTCTTGTATAACTTTGACTCTCCCAATACTTAACTAAAAATAGCCTACTATTGATTGGAAACTGTCAATAGCACAGTCGATAAACACATATTTTGTATGTTATATGTATTATACCTTTATTCTTTCAGTAAAGTAAGAAAGAAAAAATGTTATCTAAAAATCATAAGAAAATATATTTACTATTATTAAATAGGAATGTATCATCATAAAAGTCTTCATCCTTTTTGTCTTCACAATGTGTAGTCTGAGGAAACGAAAAAGAAGGGATTGGTCTTGCTGACTTAAGGGTGGCAGAAGCAGAAGAAAATTCATCTACAGGTGGATCCATGCAGTTCAAACCCATGTTGTTCAAGGGTCAACAGTATTATAATTTGGCTGCATTTTATATTTCTTAAAAGGTAGAGTTACTTGTACATGAATCATATGGCCATGTCAAGATGGTTACAAATGTAATAAATGTCCAACAGATCTATTATACTAACACTCGTAACCTTGATAAATTTGCCAGTGATAGTTTTTTGCCTTTTAATATGAGAAATCTTACTTTTTTACTTATCCAGAAAATATCCATTAACTAAGTTCATACAACATAAATATAAAATCAGAATTTAAAATTTTTAATTATTGCAAAAGTACAAGATGACTGATAATCAAAGTATTCTCTTCTTAAAGAAACACTGACACTGGCCAGTAAATGGGGAAAAAGTGTTTTTATAGTTTTACCATAGTGACAAGTATAGACTGGTAAAATGAATGGTGCTGCTAACCATTTATTTAGATAAATTGAGATAACGCATTGTCTCCATCTCAAAAAAGAAATGTTCTTGACAAAGGAATTAAAGCTTTGAGTCATTCACTGACTTGAACTCCCTGACCTTATGTAACTACCTGATCGTCAGGTAACTGCCCAGCCATCCCCGATACATCACTTGTGGAGTATTCAAAAGAAGTATCAATTCCTCAGCGTGTGTCTCTGTGTGTGTGCACATCCATTTCAAGCAAATACTGACACTAACTGCTGCCCATTTTATTTGTAGAAAGTGGATACACATGATAGGTCTCTGTAATAAGTTCTATTCATGACTCTCCTAAGGAAATACTGGCCAAGATATGATGACAAAAGGGAGACTGAGTGAGGTGGAGAGGAGAGGAGAGGATAGAAGAATGGTATGTATTTAAAATACAATAAATTGCTAATTTATTCTGTTACAAAAATCATAGATAAAACCAATAAATAAAAAGTATACTTCTAGGGAATTTTTAAAATAGAAGTATGTTAACTTACTATTTCCATGAAACTAAGGGAATTTGCTTATTGTTACTCTATTACATTAATTTTCTTCTTTATTTACTTTTTGGTTTTGGGGGGGTTGTTTTTTTTGAGTTGGAGTCTCACTCTGTCGCCCAGGAGTGCAGTGGCTTTTAACGTAATTTTTACCACTATAAATAAGTCAAAAGTGGTATACTAAGTCAGATATATTATCACATAGTAAGGAAAGAAGGTAAGGGAATATGTAAGGAAAAACGTAAGAAGATAGTTAATAAGAAAGGGTAAAATAGGTCATCTGAGCACTCTTATACCACAGTACTGGCAAAGTGGATATAGATAAATAAAATAGTCTGTACATACATATATGTCGTATAAGTGTGTGTGTGCATGTGTGTGTGTGTATATATAAATATGTTTCCATATACATACATTTAAATACATATATTTATATATATGATAAGTTCCTTCTTTCACTTGCATTACAAATGTATGTCTATGTTTTCCCAGAGGTTTCTATTTAACTCACAATATTTAAGGAAGTATTGAAATTGTACACATATATTTGTAAATCTCAAATCAGTGTGCTTAGTGTGAACATGCATCCCTGAGGTGGTATACCTGATCAGTGTGATGATCTCAATTTCATGAAGATACTCCTGCTGTCATCCTTTGCAGAGTTTTATTTCCTTTTTTGTCCTGATTTTTATTTTGTGTGTATGTGTTGGAATCTCTGTCACCCAGACTGGAGTGCAATGGCATGCTCCCAGCCACCGCAGCCTCGACCTGCTGGGCTCCGGCAATCCTTCCGCCTCAGCCTTCCAAGTAGCTGGAACTACAGGCACGCGCTACTATGCCTGGCTGATTTTTTGATTTATTGTAGAGATTAGGTCTCGAACCCACGGGCTCAAATGATTCACTTACCTCAGCCTCCCAAGGTGTGGGATTACAGACTGAGCCACTGAGCCCAGTCTGTCCTGATTATTGCTTGAACTTTGGTTGTATAACTCATCCTATCTTTCTCCATCATCATTACTAATACTGGAAATAGCTCTAGGATATTCAGGCTATATGACAAACCAAAAGGCAGCTTCCTGTCTGCCATCAACTAAGCTGATCAAATTTCAGATCTTCTTCAGATAACCCCACCTAAATTTAGCTAAACATAAAACTCCTGAAAAGTCACATTTAGTTAGAAGGTAGATAGCTTGATAAGATTCTTGAAGAATTTTGAAAATGGGTCAAGACTGAACAGTGTATTTCAATTTTAACCATATACACAAATCATAAGGAGGAAATAGATTATACGAAAAAGAAATGTTGAAGAATAATGTGTGGATACATATGAAAACAATTACTCTTTAAAATGTATTGAAGAAGAAAAATGTGTATCATGTATAAACAGGTTCTAGAAAAAAGAAATACAAAGAAATACAGAAAAAAATAAATCAAAGAATACAATCAGACCTTAGCTTGCTCAACATTACCTATTAAATCTTGGAATTAATAAAATAGTAGCAATACATTTAATGAAAATCTCTTACAAAAAGAAGTTCTATGCTATAATTTGAAAAAGGACCCTAAGGTTATATTTAAAGCTATGATCAGAAACAGAAGTTTTGATAGATCAAAGTAACATCTTCTATTTCATGTCTCTCTACAGAACAATTAAGGATTCTGTTATTAGCCATCTGCTAGGTTATGGTCTTTATTTCAAATGAAACAAAAAAAGAATGGGACATACCATTCCATGATTGTATTTCAGCACCACATGCAGAAGAATTGTTGTGTTAAAAGTACAGTTTTTTGTCATAAAGTCTTAGCATTGGCTTTCAAATGAGCTGATAAATTGTGTATACACTTAGACAAGGTAATGGGTCAACCAGAAAATCTCTCATTAGATAAGGTTATTATAGTTATGAGGTTATGATAGTTGTAAATAAAAGGAGTGCCAATTAAAATATTCAAATAGTTAAAACTAAGAACTTGGCTTTCACAGCAATACATTATAAAGGGTTTTCTTTCTTCTTAATTGTCAACAAAATTGGAAAAAAATACAGGTTAGGCATTTAAGCTTCAAAAAAGTCTCATTCTGTCTTAATTGGAACATGAACTACTAGTGGGAGAAGATTGTTCATAATTTTTGGAAATACAAGAAAATTTTTTCAGTGACAACCTTTACAGAATGTTCTATGAAAACTGACTCCTACTTTAATCAAAATATTTTTAACTAATAATATACTATATGCCTTGGGGGATAGGAAAAATAAACGAATCCAAGAAGAAATCTATCATGTATTTTTTATTAATAGATTGTTCAGAGAAACACTAATATACAGAAAAGAAGAAAATACTTAAATAAAAATACATTGAAATAGCTATCTGCAAAACCTATAATAGTTTGCTTGACATAAATAACTCCATTTTGTAACAGACCTTCCATCTTAACCTAGAAATAGCCCTCTTAAGTAACCTTTCTGTAATCACACCACACACACACATTCTTGTTCCCCTTGGAGCTTGGAAACTCCCTAGTTGTAAAATCTGTAGCTATCTGTACCTTTTTGCCACCAAATATTCTGCCAAGAAAATGTGAAACAAACTGTACAGCTTATGTAATTTCTGCCTTTATAAACCCCCTGCTCATTCTCTTTGGGGTCAAGAGATCTTTTTGGCACTAGCCACTCTCTACTGCCAGCTATTAAAGGACTCATAATTTGACCCTCAACGTGTTGGTGTCTCCTTTTCTGCACTCCAGTTATAACATTTGGAGACCCCAGAGAGATTAGTCAACCTTGGGAGGCAGCCTTGCTCCAGCTTTCCCAGGCTTGGTGGAGGAGGTATAGGGGAGGAGCCCCCTGAGATATTCCAGGGCCCCATAAACTTTCATCTGGCTCAGAGGCAGTAGGAATGACTGCCAGCTTCCCTTTGCCTCAAAATTCCTGAGTCCATCTGTGTTCTCCTAGGAGGTAAGAATCTTTCTAATCTGTTTATTCTGTATGTGGGCCACAATGCTGTCGAGGAGGAAGGAGCCTAATGAGGTCACTCCTTAGACTCTGCTTGTTGACCCAAGATGTTAGTAGAACAGTGCCTCAGTTTAGTTTCTGTTTGGTTACCAGCTTTGACTTCTGATTGCCTGTGATGTTTCAATATCCCTGTCATCCTTGGCCCTTTTCCTTTCTTTGTGTTCTTGCTGTGCTCTTTGCTATAGGACTTGCTTCTGTTGCACCTTTGAATAGGTTATCATATCAGAAAATTCTTCTGGCCCTTATTTGCCTTCTCATTGTTGGAGGTCTGATCCTCATCAGGTGATTTGCTGGCTTTGACAATATGAGACACTGGGTATCCAAACCTTCCAGCCCCTTGGAGTGTATGATAAGGAACTTTTCTGTTGGGTTCATGGAGGATTACAGTGTCCATCACTCAAAAGACAGACTCCAGACCCTCTGTGAAAATGATGGGCCTGTGTTTAATGTAGGCTGGCCCTCTACCAAGTCTCTGGATGATCATGTCATTACGTCTGTTTAGAAGGTCATTACAGGAACTCCTGGTCACCTTGACCAGTTTCACTATATCAACCAATGGTTAAGTTTGGTTGAAAATCCACTCCCATGGTTAAAGTCATCTTCCCTTGAAAACTCCAGTCACATCCTTGTTTCTATACCTCAGGTTTGTGCCCCTCCTTTACCATTTTCCCAAACTCCTACCTCTACTGTGTTGTATACTGTTTTACTCCCCTCGACTGAAGATCCTCTCGAGGACCTGGTCATCTCTACTTCTAGTCCCCCACCATATAATCCTCAGGCTTCTTCACCCAACTTCATTTCCTCTACATCCCCTTTACTACACCCATCCAGGACTGGGCCAGGGTCTCAGCTGGGGATGGTGCCTGAGGGTCCCTGCCACTCCACTTCCACTTTGCCCTCTCCACCTTTGGCCATCTGTCCCTGATCTTGGACTGATCTGGCTTTCCTTCATCTCCTCTGGGAATTTTCCCTTCCCCAGGGGTCAGATTGGACCAAGCAGCCTTTCTTGGTTTATATTCCTTTTTCCACCTCTGATTTATATAATTCGACATACCAAAACCCACTGTTTACAGATAAACCGTAAGCTCTAACCTCCTTAATGGAGTCAGTCGTGCAAACCCATCAGTCTACCTGAGATGTTTGCCAGCAGCTCCTCCTGACTTTGTTTACCTCTGAGGAATGGGAATGTATCAGGGCAGAAGTGAAAAAATCTGTCCTGGCTTCAGCTGCTGGTAGAAAAACAGGAAATACTCAATGAAGTTTTGCCTTCCTCACATACAGATTGGGACTCTAACACTTCTGCAGGGTCCAAAGTATTAGACACATCACCAGACTCTATTGGTTAGTTTAAAGGGAGCAGCTCAGAAACCTATTTATCTTTCTAAAACTACCAAGATTATTCAAGACCCTGAGGAGTCACCGGGAGCATTTCTTGAACATCTTCAGGAGGTGTTTCATACCTACACCCTGTTTGACTCCTCAGCACTGGGAAAACCTGGGCTATCAATTTGGTTTTTGTGGCAGAGGCGGCTCCCAACATCCAAAGAAAGTTACAGAAACTTGAGGGTTTTTCAGGAATGAACATTTCTCAGATACTCGAAGTAGCCTAAAAGGTTTTTTTTGACAACTGTGATGCCAAGAAACAGAAACAGAAAGCCCAGAGTGCAGACAGGTCAACAAGACAGCAAAGAAAAATATTAGTTGCTACTATCCAGGTCTCCTAACCTGGTTCAAGGCTGGCATGTAAAACAAAGAGAGAAACTAAAAAGGAACAAAGAGATACTGAGTGCATCTGGCTAGCCAAAAATCAATGTGCATATTGCAAAGAACTGGGTCACTGGGTCAAAGAGTGCCCTTGTCCAAATGCAGAGGGCCCTATGTCAGTTCTGGTCCTGCCTTCTGCTGGTCAAACTGAAAATGACTAGGACTGAGGAGGCCAGGGCTCTTTTTTCTTAGGCTCCCAAGAGCCCATGGTAACCACAGCTATCGAGGGGCCACCTAGTCCAACTTTTTGTGGACACTGTGGTGGAACTGTCAGTCCTAAAGTCACCAGTAAGACCTATGTCCAAAAAGCAGATTTCTGTTCAAGGGGCAGCAGGCACAATCACAAACTGCAAGTTCACTTCCAACTGGATGGTTGATTTAGGTCAAAAATGGGTTACCCACTCATTTCTGATAGTCCCTGACTGCCCATACTCTCTCATGGGCCAAGATTTGCTCCAGAAACTAAGAGAAACTATTGTGTTTTAACCTGAGGAAACGAAAATGTATGTTCCTACCAACGTTGCCTATCAAATGCTATTAACTCTCCCACTTTCTGAAGAATATCTCTTAGCTTCTTTTGATTCTCCCACTGAAAATGTCTCATCACATTTGCTTCTACAGTTATAGCAGAAATTTCCTTCAGTCTGGGCAGAGTACAACCCACCAGGATTGGCAAAGCATCACTCTTTGGTTGTGGTAAGTTTGTTGGCATCAGTCACTCCGGTTCATGCTCATCAATACTCCATGAGTTTACAGGCCAGGAAAGGAATTATTCCTCACATTAAAAGACTTTTAGCAGCTAACATTCTAATACCTTGTCAATCTGCTTGGAACACTCTGGTTTTACCAGTCAGAAAGCCAGGAACATCTGACTATTGGCCTGTTCAGGACTTAAGAGAAATCAATAAATGGGTTGACATAATCCATCCTACTGTTTCCAACCCACACACATTGCTCAGCTTGCTTCCCCTTGAACATTGGGTGTACATTGTATTGGATTTAAAGGATGCTTTTTTCTCTATTCCCCTAGCTCCAGTCAGTCAACCCATCTTTGCTTTTGAATGGACAGATCCTGACTCAGGAGACACCAGTCAGCTAACTTGGACCCAGTTGCCACAGGGGTTCAAGAATGCCCTGACTCTTTTTGGGGAAGACTTACAACAGGACTTATCGGGGTTCCATGTCCAGCACCCTGAGTGTACTCTGTTTCAATATGTAGATGACCTCTTTCTCATGGCAGCAGACTTGGACACTCGTTTAAAAGGTACCAAGTTTCTGTTACAGCTCCTTCAAGACCTGGGCTTCCGTGTGTCACCTAAGAAGGCACAGTTCTGCTCCACTGAAGTCTCCTATTTGGGATACTAGTTAAATAAGGGTAAGTGAATCCTAACCTTGGCCTGGAAAGAAGCCATCCTCCAAATTCCCACACCAACAATGAAAAAACAGGTACGAAAATTCCTGGGAGGTGGGGGTATTACCGGTTATGGATGCCAGGGTTTACTGAAATTGCCAAGCCTCTATACACAGCTACTGCAGGGGACCAGACCCTAGAATGGACTGATACTGAGGAACAAGTGTTCCAGCTGTTGAAAACAGCTCTTACCCAAGCCCCAACTTTAACCCTCCCAGATGTCACCAAGCCTTTTCACTTGTTCATTCATGAACAGCAGAGAATTGCAAAAAGTGTTCTTACTCAAACCCTAGGACCACGGAGGCAACCAGTGGCTTACTTGTCAAAAAGACTGGACCCAGTGGCCTCTGGCTGGCCCTCTTGCCTTTGGGCCATTGCAGCTATGGCCATACTAGTTAAGAAAGCAAACAAGCCGGGCTCGGTGGCTCAGCCTGTAATCCCGCGCCTTTGGGAGGCTGAGGTGAGTGAATTGCCTGAGCCTGCGGGTTCGAGACCCACCTGGGCAGTGAGACCTCATCTCTACAAAATCAAAAAAAATCAGCCGGGCGTGGTAGCGCATGCCTGTAATTCCGGCTACTCGGAAGGCTGAGGTGGAAGAATCGCTGGAGCCCAGCTGGTCGAGGCTGTGGTGGCCGGGAGCGGCCACTGCACTCCAGTCTGGGCGACCGAGTGAGACTCCAACTCAAAAAAAAAAAAAAAGAAAGCAAATAAATTAACTTTTGGCCCAAACCTGGACTTAACTCTTCCCCACGCTGTTGAAAATCTACTCTGAGTAGCCTCTGGCCGATGGATGTCAAATACCTGCCTCACCCAATGTCAAAGTCTTTTACTTGACCAGCCTAGACTAACTTTCTCTCCTACTCAGTGTCTCAGTCCAGCTACTCTGCTACCCAATAATAATCCAGAAATGCTAGTTCATAACTGTGAAGACATATTGGACATCTCTCAGATCAGCCACCCCGATCTTCGGGACACTCCTTTAAGCCAGGCTGATGCTGACTTGTTCACAGACGGCAGCAGTCTGATAGTAGGAGGAGTCTGCAAGTCTGGTGCAGCAGTAACCATGGCTCATGACATAATCTGGTCACAGTCTTCGCCCAATGGTACATCGGTTCAAAAGGTTGAGTTAATTGCTTTAACTCAGGCCCTGTGCTGGGAAACAGGAAAACAGGTAAACATTTTCACTGACAGTTGGTATGCTTTTGCTACTCTCCATGTCCATCCCATGATCTACAGGGACTGAGGACTTCTTACTGTGGTGGGTAAGACTATAAAAAACAAGGAAGAAATAGCCCCTTTAGAGGCTCTATGGCTCCCGAAGGAGGTAGCTGTCATTCATTGCAGGGGACACCAAAAATCGGACACTCCAGAAGCAACCAGAAATCTCCTGGCAGATCAAGCAGCTAGAAAGGCAGCAGAACTTTCAATTGAGCTCCTGACTATCCTATTAACTAAAACTTTTCCAGTTCCTTCTCTCCCACAGAAACCCAACTATACACAAAGAGATAAGAAGAAGCAGATCTGGCAGGAGTTCACAATAAGTTTGATGGTTGGTGGGTTAAGAACTCTAGAATTATTTTGCCTGCAGCCCTTGCACATACGTTAGTAAACCAATTTCATTCCACCACCCGTTTGGGAGGTACCAGAATGGCTAGACTATTAAATCACTTTTATCATATTAATGATTTAAAAAGCCAGACCGCCTCAGCAGCTGATATGTGTCCTGCTTATCCCCATGTCAACCCAAAAGGAGGACCAAAGCCTCCAAAAGGAATCAGGTCTCATGGAGTAAGCCCTGGTGAAAAATGGGAAATACACTGTACTGAAATAAAACCCCCTCAGGCAGCGTACAACTATCTACTGGTATTTGTGGATACTTTTTCTGGATGGGTAGAAGCCTTTTCCACAAAAAATGAAACTGCACTTATGGTTGCAAGGTTTTTGTTAAATGAACTCATTCCTAGGTTTGGGCTCCCCCTCTCTATTGGCTCTGATAATGATCCTGCCTTTACCTCATTCATATTTCAGTTGGTTACTAAAGAACTAAACATTGACTGAAAATTAATTGTGCTTACCAACCACCAAAGCTCTGCACAGGTGGAATGCATGAACCAAACTTTAAAAAGTACTTTGACCAAATAAATAATAGAGACTAATGAAAAATGGATAAGCCTTTTGTCTCTGGTCCTTCCCCAGGCCAGATGCAACCCATATAAGGCAGGGTTTACTCCATATGAAATCATGTTTGGGAGACCCCCTCCTCTGTTACCCTGGTTGTGGGATCCCATTCTTGAAGACATCACTAATCAGTCTCTGTAAAAGTATATCCAGTCTCTGCAACAGGTCCAGGATATTGTCCACACCAAATTCATGCCGCTTTGCCAACCCCGTCATTCATTCCAGCCTAAGAACTTGGTCTGTGTCCAGAAGTTCCAGAAAGAAGGACTAACCCCACCTGGAAGGAACCCTATGAAGCTATCCTCACCACCCCAGTGGCATTCAAGGTTGGCAGAGTACTGGCTTGGATTCATCACTCACAAGTCGAGGAATCCAAAGGAGATGATGTTGCTCCACCCTGCTCAGACATTTGTGCTGCAAAGAGAAACTCTAAAAATCCTCTCAAGATCACCCTTCCAGCCTTCTGTCCTGCTTCAACCACCCCACAGTCTGACCAGCCAACTCTCAGCTGAAACGTGAGAATTTGCCTGAAAGAGACTGTTTTTACTGGTCAATAATTCCCTGAATGTATTGTTATCACCCCTAACCCTTGCCTTATTCATTCCACTTGCCTTAGCTTTTAGGCATAGGCCTAGTCTCTGTAACCTCCACAGAATGAAAATATGGCAAAAAATCTCTGTTAATATTATCCAATCTCTCATGTGTAGCATATATTACTGCCCTACTATGTTCTGGTGTTGCCTTAATCTGTTTTCTCCCTCTTGGAATGGCTTACCATACTGCCTATACCTTTTCTTTAACCTCTTTCACATCAGGAACAGTCCTAGAAATCCAAAACTGGATCCATAGCTCACCTTTGGTGCAGTTTAAAGTAAACCTTCCCAACATGGTACAAATAGAAAAAGAATGTCTATCTGGAAAATTGTTCAGAATAATCAATTTATTGCCTAGACAAAACCCTTACTACACTGAATCATGCACACAGTGGGCAACCCCTTATTTTATAAGGTACATGGACTTTTACCTCTGCCCCAGTGACCCCACTGACTGAAAATTTGCTCAGGAAAATGACTTCTTTTGCCTAGACTGGAAATGCGTCACCAGTGCAACTTATAGTGGGGGCCTAATGACACCTCTGAAATCACCCTTCGGCCAACTGCTGGCCCAGAACAACCTATAATATAAAAACTACTAATCTGTTCCATTATTCTTGGACTACAGGAAAAACCTGGGGAATACAACTCTACATGGATGGTTATGACCAGGGCACATTATTCACTAGCTGATGGCACACACTTGCCTACAAAATCGTGGCCAAACCCATAGGGCCATTGGCAGAACTGAAGGACTCCTTGTTCAGTTACCACCAGCCTCCTCCTCTGTCTCTACCTTCTGCCAACCAAACCACTACCCTGGATTTACCACGATGGCTCCCGAGTTCACCTTGACTTCTTCCAAACCTGGCCTGCCAACTCCCTAATCTTTTTCCTATGTTAACTAATATGCACCATCTGCTTAATGCTACTATGCCCCAGTTGGCCTCAGATTGCTGGCTTTCCTTAAAGCCCAAACCCCCTTACTATGTGGGTCTAGGAGTTGAAATTCCTACTGTCTGGAGAACTAACTGTACTCCGGAAATGGTTCACATTACTCTAGGAGATGTAACTGGTAAAGTCTCCTGCCTTATAACTCCAGATTTCAATCTAACGTTCTCTGATATTTGTAACCAATCTCTCACCACAACCATGGCAGACTCCATGGCTTATGTGACTCCTGCCAAAACCTGGTTGGCCAGTCCCACATGCCTTACAAAATGTGCTACTACCAAAAAGTTAATTAATCAGCCCACCTTATATATTACTGTTCATGTGTTATCTCAGATTTATGTTTATAGTAGTCCCAAAGGAGGCCACATAATTAATCCCCCTGGTCTTCCAATTGTTCATTCAAAATGCACTGTTCCCTTGTTGGCACCTGTCTTAGTTGGGCTAAGTGTAGCAAGAAAGGCTGCAAGCAGCACTTCTGGCCCATGGAGAATTGGGTCTATCTAACTTTGCCCAAGAAATTGATGCTGACCTAGGGAACCTACAATTTGTCATGGACCAACTCCGTGACCAGGTAGAATCACAGTTGAAGTTGTCCTCCCAAATCATAGAGGCCTAGACTTACTTTTTCTATCCCAAGGGGAACTCCATGTAGCCCTTGGAGAAGCTTGTTGCTTCTATGCCAACAAATCAGGGGTTATTAAGGATACCTTCCAGAGGATCTGAGAAAATTTGGACAAACGACAAAAAAGAAAGGGAAAATAATAAATCCTGGTTCCAATCCCTGTTCAATTAGAACCCATGGGTAACAACTCTTGTTACTAGTCTGGTTGGATGCCTTGTACTTCTTTTCCTCAGTTTGCTTATAGGGCCCTGCATAATAAATCGGTTTATTCATTTCATCAAACAACAAATCAGTTCTGTAGAACTCATGGATATGAGTACCCACTACAATGGTATACCCATGACTGATGAGTTAACACATTGACTCATGAACAAAAAAAGGGGGGAATAAAATATCTATCTGCAAAACCTATAATAGGCTGTAATAGCTTGCTTGACATAACTTCATTTTGTAACAGAGCTTCCATCTTAACCTAGAAATAGCTCCCTTATGTAACCTTCCCATAATCACACCACACACCCACATTCTTGTTCCTCTCGGTGTTTGGAAACTCCTTAGTTGCAAAATCCATAGTTATCTGTACCTTTTCACAACCAAATGTTTTGCCAAGAAAATGTAAATCAAACTGTACAGCTTATGTAATTTCGGCTTTTATATGCCCCCTGCTCACTCTGTTCAGAGTTGAGAAATCCTTTCGGCACTAGACACTCTCAACTGCCATTTATTTAAAGGACTCATAATTTGACCCTCAACATGTTGGTGTCTCCTTTCTCGCACTCTGGCTATAACAATATAACAACATTTGGTCAAATAACAGAAGTATTTATTAATCTTATGTTCTCTTGCCCGGTGCACTTTGAAATCAGAACCAGCTGTTTCATAAGCTTTAACCTTTCCAACAGGTTTAATAAAGAGCTCTGAATGGAAAACTCTGTGAACAGGTAAGGCACTTACTTCAAAATTATTTATTTGAAGCTGTCTCCCTATTCCAATTATTAAGGTAAATGACTAAAATAAAAGTTGATTCTTAAATTCATTTAAATAGTAGAAGAATACAAATGTGTTTTACTTATGCTTAAATTCAATTGATTTTGTTGTGCAAAACATCTTTGTATGCTCACTTTTTAATGCAGAAATGTAGAATAAAAATACTTTCATGGTATTCCAATAAATGAGACTTCTGTATAGTTCACATTATTACTAAAAGCCAACCTACATTTTATAAAAGGATTTAGAAATAACTGAGAAAGAAGCATGCACATGTACATAGAGCCTCTGATTTAAATGGAAAACAGCTTCTCCTTGCTTGTCTTTAGCAGTTGAGCTCAGTTTCTCAAGGGATATATAAAATCGGTCCTAGAGACAGAAAGTGTGTGCAATACTGACATAAAAAGCAGACCTTATCTTGAATTGTATAGCACACCCACAGTCTGTGGCAGATAACCACCAAGTGTCCTTTAGAAAAGGCCTCCACACACTTTGTATATACACTAGCCAATTAGTATTATGTAAAGGAAGCACAACATGAAGTTCAAGGAGGGCAAATTTGGAAAAGTATGTCTTTTTCCTTTTTTAAAGTAGCATCTTTCACCTTTGTTTAAAAGTTAAAAAAGACTCAATAAAATCATATTTATTAAAGATGCCTGCACAGGCATGTTTGCTGCAGCTCTATTTGCAATGGTAAAAACATGGAATAAACCATGCTGCCCTTCGAAGCTGGACTGGATAAAAAATGTGGTACATATGCACAATGGAATATTATGCAGCCATAAAGAAAGGCAAACACATGGACTTTGCAGCAACTTGGACGATTTAGTCAATTATACTCAGTGATCTATCACAGAAACAAAGAACAGAGTACCATATGTTTTCACTCATAAGTGAATCTTGAACAATTATCCTTATTCTGTAAGAAAGAGTTTGGCAGACTGGGGAAACTGCCAGGGGTGGGGGCAGGGGCGGGATTGGCAGTTGAGAGAAACTGCCAGGGAAGGCAGGGGCACACCTCATCAACAAGGGTACCTGCATAATGAACATCTGTACACCTAACCCTGAATTGTACCCCATATCTTTAAAAGAAGAAAGAAAAACAAATCATATTTATTAATCTTTGACATTTTACTTAGTGGAGATATATACTGTGTCCATTCTGAAGAGCATTTCTCCCTTTTTAGTATTCTTTCAATCTAGTTTATATCTCCCTCTCTCTCTTTTCTTTTATTCTGTCTTCTTATCTTATCATCCTGGCTTTAAAATGGTTTCTCCCTTTTTCTTTTCCTTCTGACCTTTTAAAAAAATTTCCTCTTTCATTATTTTTTACTGATAAAAGTGTTTTGAAATAAGCAAATTTAAAATTCATGCTCCAAAATTGTATCTTTTTAATATAACTTATTTACTAAAGGTTTACTACTTTCTTTTTTAAAAAGTAACATTCACATATAGTTAGGATAATCAGACTAATACCAGGAGATAAAATGAGAGAGAGAAAAAGAGAAGAAGAGACAGAAGTATTTAGGAAAGTAGGATTATGGGGAAAAATTGAGGGAAACTATAATAGAATATGGGAGTAATTTTAATGCTACTCATATTGTACCATATAGTTATCTACTGTGAGTGATAATTCATGGAAAACTGTGTGTGTGTGTGTGTGTGTGTGTGTGTGTGTGTGTGTGTATTACCATGGTAAGATCATGAACTATACAGTCATAAAGATTTTGCACCAGAGAACTTTGAGCAAGTTAGCAGTTATTCTAAGTCTTAGAACTCCTTCAGACAATAAGGACATTAATTTTTTTAATTGTCTTTTGCTTTATTATGCTTTACAGACATTGCACTTTTTACAGTATCACATTTTATAATGTGCCACATTTTTGGTAATTCTCACATCATTTCACTTTTGTTTGTTTCAGTTTTAGTCTTACTTTAGATTCAAGGGACACATGTGCACATTTGTCACATGGGTATATTGTGTGACGGTGAGGTTTGGGCTTCTATTGAGCTCCTCAACCAAATTGTGAGCATGCTTCCCAATAGGTAGTTTTTCAATCTTTGATCTTTTCCCTCCTTTCTCCCTTTAGAAGTCTCCAGTGTATGTTTTTCCCATCCTTATGCCCATCAGTACCCAGTGTTTAGCTCCCATTATAAGTGAGAATATATGGTATTTGGTTTTCAGATTCTGTGTTAATTCATTTATAATAACAGACTCCTGCTGCATCCATGTTGCTGCAAAGAAAATGATTTCATTTATTTTTATGGCTATGTGGTATTCTATAGTATATACATACCACATTTTCTTTATCCAGTCCACCACTGAGGGGCATCTAGGTTGGTTCCATGTTTTTGCTATTGTAAATAGTGCTGCAATAAACATATGAGTGCAGATACAGATGTGCTTTTAGTAGAAGGATTTATGCTCCTTTAAGTATATACCCAGTAGTGAGATTGCTGGTTCAAATAGTAAATCTATTTTCAGTTCTCTGGAAATCTCCGAACAGCTTTCCCCAGGGGCTAATTTAGATTCTATTTCCATCAACAGTGTATGAATTTTCCTTTTTCTCTGTAACCTCAGCAACGTCTGTTGTTTTCTGACTTTTTAAAAATAGCTATTCTGACCGTGTGACATGGTATGTCATTGTGGTTTTGATCTGCATTTTCCTCTAGATTAGTGACATGGAGCATTTTTTTCATGTTTGTTGGATGTTTGTATGCTTCTTTTGAGAACTGTCTGTTCATATATTTTCCCACTTTTTAAAGGTGATATTTGTTTTTGTTATTGCTATGTTTAAGTGCCTTAGAGACTCTGGATATTAGTCCTTTGTTTGCAAATATTTTCTCCCATTCTATAGGTTGTTTATTCTGTTGAAGTTTCTTTTGCTGTGCCAAGGTTCTTCAGTTTAATTAGATCCTACTTGTCAATTTTTGGTTTTGCTTCATTTGCTTTTGAGGATTTGGTCATAAATTTATTGCCTAAGACAGTGTCTAGAAGAGGGTTTCCTAGGCTTTCTTCTAGGGTTTTTTGCAGTTTCATGTCTTATAATTAAGTCTTTAGTCCATCTTGAGTTGTTTTTGTGTATGGTGAGAGGAAGGAGTCCAGGTTCATTCTTCTGCACATGGTTAGCCAACTTTCCCAATACCACTTACTGAATTAGAGTGTGCTTTCCTCGATGCTTTTTGTCCTCTTTGACAAAGATCATTTGGTTGTAGTTCAGTGGCTTTATTTCTGAGTCTGTTCCATTGGTCTACGACTATTTTTGTACCAGTACCAGGTTGTTGTGGTTGCTGTAGTAAAGGTTTAAGTTTGGTAATGTGATGCCTCTGGCTTTGTTTTTTTTGCTTAGGATAGATTTGGCAATTTGGACTCATTTTGCTTCCATATGAATTTTATTGTTTTTCTCTAAATCTGTAAAAAATGATGCAGTTTTATAGGAATAGCATTGAATCTGTAGACTGCTCTGGGCAGAATGGCTGTTTTAACTATATTTTCTTCCATTCCTCTTTGATTTCCTTTGGCAGTGTTTTATAGTTCTTGTTATAGAATTTTTTTCATCTCCTTATTTAGATGTTTTCATAGATATTTTATTTTATTTATGTGGGTATTATAAATGGGAATGAGTTATTGATTTGGTTCTCAGCTTGAACTTCATCGGTGTATACAAATGCTACTAATTTTTGAATCTTGACTTTGTATCCCAAGACTTTACTGAAGTCACATATCAAGTCTAGGAGTGTTTTGGTGAAATCTTTATGGTTTTCTAAATAATCACATCAGAGGATACTAATACTTGCTGCTCAGGTTGTTGTCATGGTATTTAAATAATGCCATATATTTAGTTGTTGGCTTAGCATAAAACCTGGTAAACATTTGACTGTGGCAGAAACTTCTACCTGATCCTCAAAATCCATGTTCTCTCCTCCTTCAGATTAGAGAAAAACCACAACTGCCAGCTGCCCTTGAACACAGAAGATCAATGTAATAGAATTTTTGTGCATGAATTGTGAACAGAAGAGATGTGCACTGTTACCAGCACTGGCCAATAAATACTTACATATATTTTTCTCTTTTCTCTTTCTACTTCTGATGGTGATGGAGCTAGACTTTGCAATCCTATGTGAAATATAAAATAGACTCCATCTGCGTGTATTCCTGAATGACTGTATGTAGCAAACACCCCTCTACTTAACCTGGTCCAAGAGTTTTAATGTTCTCTTCAGCTAAATTTTAGATAACACTGTTTTTGTCTATAGGTCCCTGACCACTTTTATCTTAAAGCATTTACTTTACAAATCTTGCAGTTCTAACTTTTATCGACCCCATTGAAATGTATATAAATCTTCTTCCAGCTTCCTACTAGTTTTATGACCTAAAAATCTCTTCCCCAAATCTCTTTCTGGGAACTACCTCTTTGAAATATAAAAATGGAAGAGTTGGGATCCCAATATCTCAGTCTCTGTGGGAGGGTAGGAGCCTAACTTCACGGTGGGGGTGGGGCTGGCAATTAGAAAACACAGATGGCCTAATCACAGAGAACATTTTCAGACACAAGAATAAGTCTATGTACTTAACACATTCCAGTAAAGCAACCTCTCCACTAACAATCATCAGTACTTTTTCACCAGCTTACCCCGGCATTAAAAAAAAACTCCTTACCATTTATTTCACAGGAATAAATTTTAATCTCTCCCTAACATTGAAATAGTTTTGAATATTCTTTGACTGTTTAAATTTTCTCTGACAATTTTTACTTTGACACCTTCAATCAACCTGTTTTGATTGTTATATGAGAAATAACATCTATTGTGTTTGAGTTATTCTAAATATTGGGAGACTATAGACAATACAGAAAGTGGAAACTTGAATTGGGATGCTACAATAATAACAATCTGAAATGCATAAATAGAGCTATTGAGAGAGTTGAGAGGTAACTAGTAGAGCACTGATGTGTCCAAAACAATAGGTAAAATTCTGATGTCTGAATGCAGACCAATTACTAACTTTGGGATTACTTTAAAAAGAGCCAGAATGTTATGTGCTCTGTTTATTCCTTGCTTCTTGTATCCAGGTATTACACTAAAGAGATGAGCTAGTTAACTCATCTAAAAGGGTTGTTAGTTTGACATCAGAGATGCAAGTGATGAGAGTCCAGAATTTTAGATTTTTTTTTTTTTTTTTTTTTGAGTCGGAGTCTCACTCTGTCTCCCAGACTGGAGTGCAGTGGCCGCTCCCGGCCACCGCAGCCTTGACCTGCTGGGCTCCGGCGATCCTTCCACCTCAGCCTTCCGAGTAGCCGGAATTACAGGCGTGCGCTACCACACCCGGCTGATTTTTGATTTATTGTAGAGATGAGGTTTTATTGCCCAGGCGGGTCTCGAACCTGCGGGCTCAGGCAATCCACTCACCTCAGCCTCCCAAAGGCGCGGGATTACAGGCTGAGCCACCAAGCCCGGCTCAGAATTTTAGAATTTTTAAGTTGAAATATTAACTACTTCTATAATTCAAGAACTTGCTATTCTTATTTGCTATAAGACTGGAAAAGCATTTGAATGAGAAATAAACTCTGACTTTATAGTTTATCAAAGGAATGCATCCCGGGTCACAGCCTATTATTCAAATAACCTCAAGGACCATTTAGTTAGACAAAATGAATTTTATTTTTCATTTTTTAAATTTTTTTTATTTTAAAATTGTGTGGTACAATTCAGGGTTAGGTATACAAATAATTGTGCAGGTACCCTTGTTGAAGTGGGCCCCCTTCCCCAGGCAGATTTCCACTTCTGTCAATCCCAACTCTCTGCAACCCCACCCCCTGCAGTTTCCCGCTACTGTCAATACTTTTCATACAGTATAACGATAGTTGTTCAAGGTCCACTTATGAGTGAGAGCACTTATAGTGATACTCAGTTCTTTGTTTCTGTGAAAGATCACTTAGGCTGGGCTCGGTGGCTCGGCCTGTAATTCCGCGCTTTGGGAGGCTGAGGAGAGTGGATTGCCTGAGGCCGTGGGTTCGAGACCACCTGGGCAACTAGGCAAGACCTTATCTCTACAATTAAAAAAAAAAAAAAAAAAACCTAGCTGGGCATGGTAGCACGGTCCTGTAGTTCCGGCTACGCGGAAGGCCGAGGCAGAAGGATCGCCGGAGCCCAGCGGGTCGAGGCTGCGGTGGCTGGGAGCGGCCTCTGCACTCCAGCCTGGGCGACGGAGTGAGACTCTGACTCAAAAAAAAAAAAAAAGAAAGAAAGATCACTCAGTATTATAGACTCTAATTCCATCCAAGTTGCTGTGAAGTTCATGATTTTGTTCTTCTTTATGGCTGCATAATATTCCATTGTGTATATGTACCATATTTTTTTATCCAGTCCTCTTTTGATGGGCAGTCCAGTTGGTTCCATGTTCTTAACAGCCCCATTACTAAGTGAACAAAAGATATGAAGAGACAGTTCTCAAAAGACATGAGCAGTCAACAGATACACGAAAAAATGTTCAGCCTCACTAGTTAGTCATCATGGAGTTGCAAATTAAAACTACATTGAGATACCACCTAACTCCTGTCAGAATAGTCACCATCAGTAACTCAAAAAATAACAGATGGTGGAGAGGATGTGGCGAATAGGGAAAACTTCTACACTGTTGGTGGGAGTGTAAACTAGTGCAACCTTGTGGAAATCAGTGTGGCGATTCCTAAAAGTTCTAAAAATCGACCTTCCATATGATCCCACAATCCCCCTACTAGGAATATACCTGAAAGAACTCAAATCACTCTATAAAAAAGGTGCCTGTACACGTATATTGCAGCAATGAAAAAATGAATTTTAAAAACTGTGAAAGAAGAAATTAAAAAAGAGAAACAATGAAAGGGAAGGTTGGAAGGCTCCTAAGAAGGCAGAAAGGTGGCAAGAAGGAAGGGTGGGAGAGAGACAGGACAAATAGGGAGAGAGAGAGGGAAGAAAGGAAGATGGAAAGAAGGTAGCAAGAAGGGAGGGAGGGGAGGAGGAAGGGAAGGAGGGAGGTGGAAAGGAAAGAGCTTCTTTTGCATGTTCTTGGAGTCAAGTTACCAGAAGTTATATACTAACATTGGGCAAACCATAGGGGCATGTTGATAAGGGCCAGAATTTCATGTGTGCAAACACGATTGGTACTAAAGAAGGGTTCAGGGCTTTTGAACTAAGTTTTTGTCCTAACCCTGCTGGTGTTCTTGGGAATTCACTTAATTTTATTTGGCTCAATTTCCACATGTGCAATGAATGTTAGAATCGATCATTTGCCGGGCGAGGTGGTACAAGCCCCAGCACTTTGAGAGGCCGAAACAAGAGGGTTGAGCCCAGGTTTCGAGACCAGCCCAGGCAACTTGGAGAGTTCATCTCTATAATAAATCAAAAAATTAGTTGGATGTGGTAGCATATGCCTGTAGTGCTAGCTACCTGGAAGGCTGAAGTGAAAGGTTCACCCGAACCCAGCAGGCGGAGGCTGCAGTGGCTGTGATCATCCACTGCACTCCAGCCAGGGTGACAGAGTGAGAGTGCAAATTTTTTGTAAAAATTGATCACTTAATCTCCCTTTATGTTATTTTTTCTACAAAATATGATGAAGCAATCAGACTCACGTGTTATGATCAAATATTTTAATCCAGTTTATTTGAAATTAAAAGACCTCTGCTCACTGACAGGCCACTTCAGCCAGCAGAGAAAGCATTCCAGTTCACAAAGCATGTAGAGCTCTTCATGGAGCTAAGGAAATAAGTAATACACAGGCATGCCAGCACCTAAATAGAAAGGCATATTCCATACTATTTTTTAAAAATTAGAATTTCTTTAAAGCAGACTGGTACAGCAATATATTTTTCCTTTGTAGAAGAACCAGTAAGAACAAATAGTATTTCTTTGATCATTATAGCATGATTATTTGTATACAGACCTTTGCAATTGATTGGAATAGTGCTAAATTTCAAAGAGCAGCAATCTAGTTCTTACAGAGCTGAGTGACCTAGATATTAATAAGGATATACATACTAATGATGATGAACCAGCTGTCCATGGAAAAACTGATTTAGAGCGTATTCAGTTTTATCATTCTGACAAGTCACATGGGAAAACATACCATATTCGTTCCTTTTCCTTGTGCTAGAGTCAAAATAGAATTTCATTTAAAGATAAGGAGCCAATATCATGGCATTTTACATTCTCATCTTTATGACCTACTTATTTTTAATACTTACTGTTAAGAGATGAACATTCTTCAATGTCAGATAGGAGTGGTTTTATTTCTCTCTCTACTTCTGTTTTAGTGATTTTTTTTGAACTAAAGATTTCTCTCTTTAGTGCATTTTAAATCATGATTCTTTTATTTTTCATTTAAAAATGTTTTGAAAGGGACTTTTTTTGATATTTTCTGATTTCTCATTTAGTATGACTTCATTATATTTAGACTCATTTAATAGTGTGTCATTCAATTCTAATTAGTGGTAGATTAATTTCTAATTGGAAATAGATAGCAGTAATAAATGCCTCTGTGTGTAATATTTTAAATGACCGTAATAACGTTTTGATCAGAAAAACTATTCTTAACCCATCTTTTTAATGTCCTCTATGACTGGCAACGAAACTAAAAGTGATAGACATTAGCAGACTACATTAAAACACAGAGATCAGAGGAAAAGAGACATAAGCCAAGTTAAAATTTTATACATCACTTTCTTTAGAAAATACTACAGTATCAGCACTAATATTACATATAACAAAGTCCAGGTAAAACTGAATTTTATACTGTGTTAATACTTTTAACTTTCATTTTCTTAGTACTTTCAACTGTCCACTGTCTTTCTACAGGGTGCAATGTTCTCAAGGGCTTATACTCCTTCCTTAAAGAGATGGCTCTCTACTATTTGTTCTACAAAGCATCCATGTAGCATACCTACTACAAGTAACACAGGTATAGAATTTACTGGAATAAAACTTACAAGCAGAGAAGTAGAACATGTGTGGCCCCTTAAGTTCCCATTATCCTACTGATCTAACAACATGCCCAACAATTCTGTAGAGAAAGGGCTCAAATTCATAATGTTCTATGTATTTACAGGAACAGGTGTGCATGATAGGGAGGGAGATGGCTGAACATTCATGCTACAAAAGAGCAATAGGAAATGGCCTTGTTCACAATGTGGAGCAGCTGTGGAATCCAATAGCTGGAATTAGCCTAAGTTTTGTTTAGCTAATTCACCCTGCTGAGCCAGCTCTTGGCTAACACAGCAAATGGGGGATGGGAACCAGCCTCCAAGGCCATCAGATTGGTTTTTTTATATCCTCAGGCTTCAAAACTCTGCTAGAGAAGTCATGTCAATAATTCTTGTGCACTGAAACACTGCGAGATTGTTACCTTACACAAGTAATGAAATAATTATAGTCATAATAATATTTATAATATCAATAAAAAACAAATGTTTATTGAATCCTTACTATTTTCCCAAACACTATTTTACCAAACACTATGCTAAGTATGTTAAAGGCATTCAATTATTCAATTAAATTCTTAAAAGAATCTCATGAGATAAGTATTATTAGGCATAAACTAGGTGGATATTAAAAGGGTGCATTAGTAAATTAGAATTGAATTTAAGATGGGGAATTTATAAACACGTATTCTGGATGAGAAGACATTAGCGTAGAATATACACCTTTGTGGTTTAACCAAATCATAGAAATTCTGATTACATTTTTACTCCTGTGAAGAGGCACAGATCAGCTCTGGAAGTAAAGGTATGAAGAACAAATTTCTGTGTCCTGAAGATTAAACAGAGAGATGGCAGCCCTCATAAATTAACCACAGCTGACTTAAGCAGATATTCACTGGAGGGAAAGCACAAAACAATATAAAATAAGCAGACTCTTCTTCAATTTTCATCAGCTCTCTTCTGAAAATACATAATTCATGCATCTATCAGGTCACTTTCTTGTCAGCATCAAAAAGGGAAGCTGGGAAGAAAGGCCATTTTCATACTAATCAGTCAAGAATATTTACATTACAGCCCACTGCTGTTCTTTAAATGTGCACATTCGCTGCAAAAGCCTAAATGTCTTGTGAGTTATTAAAGAATCGAGACTGAATTGGAACATTGGCATTTTTGAGAGTAGACTGTAAAAAATTACCATTCAATTCCCTTTACCCTTTTCTCCCTTTAACAGCCTGAGGTCTCTCTAATAGGCCTTTGATTCCTGTATTCTTTTGCCACATTTGCAGTAACCACTTTGGAATCCCAAAGCTGAGAGCAGTCACCCTCATTTGCCCTTCTCTTATCCAGTAACAGATCGCTACTTAATCCCCATCTATTTTTAAAAGGAGTTCACCAAGATGTTTTAGATGGAAGAAAAGAATACTAAACACTCTAATTGCCCTAAAAGTGCTATTTCCATTGTCAGTTTTCAACTTAGAAGTACAGGAAAGACCTCAAAGCCTTGAACTGAGATAGATACAGCATCGTGATCAGCTATTCAACAAATGCTTGGTTTTCATATGTACATAAAATCGTACGGTCCTGCACGGCAAATAACAACATGAGGTAAGAACAGGAATCTGAGTCCTTTATTCTCTTCTCTAAGATCCCAATTCAAAGAAACACAAAAAAATCAGTGAAACATACTTATTCAATCGACAGCCTCTTTTTTTATTGACACTATGAGGTGGTCCTTTTGCAGCCTAGTTTCATTTATTCTGCATGCTTTGGGAACAGCACTCCTCCCAACTGCTTTGGAAAACGATGCCATAGTTTTTTGTTTTTGTTTTTGTTTTGTTTTTCTTTTTTTTTGAGTTGGAGTCTCACTCTGTCGCCCAGACTGGAGTGCAGTGGCCGCTCCCGGCCACGGCAGCCTCGACCTGCCGGGCTCCGGCGATCCTTCCGCCTCGGCCTTCCAAGTAGCTGGAACTACAGGTAGGCGCTACCATAGCCCAGCTGATTTTTGGATTTATTGTAGAGATGAGGTCTCGCTGCCCAGGTGGGTCTCGAACCCGCGGGCTCAGGCAATCCACTCACCTCAGCCTCCCAAAGGCGCGGGACTACAGGCTGAGCCACCGAGCCCGGCTGATGCCATAGTTTAATAGATGTTATTAGCACAGAAAAACTTTCCTGATGCTGTGGCTAAATTTTTCTTTTCTTAATTGTGTACCATTATACCTAACTATGTTTACTGGTATGGTGCTAATTATGCGCCCTTCTTCCTGTTAACACCCTTCAGATATTAGCAGCAGTTATGTCCCTCATTAATTTTTGCTAAGAAGGCTATGTATATTTAATTTTGTATTATTTTCCAAATTTATGTCAAGTTTTTCTCCTCTTTCAAGATGTTTCACTCCCCTACGTGCATAATGCTTCTGTACTTTAAAGGGTATATAGTTTTTACACTTCTGATCACTTTAGCCCCCAGTTTTAGTGGTGATTGGTGTCACTTTTTTTTTTCACTTTTTTACCTAATCGCCAGCAAAATTTTGTCTGTGTTTTCACAATCTTTCTACAATTTACCCTTGCCTCCTCTCACCTGCAACTGGATTGTCTTAATATCCTTTTTAGAGAAAGTGCCCTCCTAAACTCTATTTAACCCTCTTTGTCTAAGTGTATATTTTTATGCTCTGAGTCTTTTTTTGCTCTCCTGTCTGTTTCCAGTTTGAGGTGCAGATGAGGCAATCTTGTCTGACATGGTTTGTTACTACCTATACAGGTACGATCTAAGAGTGCTTGCTGTCAAGTCCAGGCCTAACACCTGAGGTCCTGAGGTTTCCCCGTTGGTCCCTAGCCTCAGAGGCCACAAGGTTCCCCTGGTACCTGTGCATGCCATGCATGCAGAGTAGCATATAAGTTAGTGCTCCAAGGGACAAAAGAAAGACAAGTAGCAGCAGGAGCTGACAAATCATCTCCTAGTCTGCTCTCTACCAACACTCGCCCCTCGGAATAAACAGCAGGTTTCCTGTGCCACTTGGTGAAGGCCCACTCAGTAACATACCTTCACCTGGCTGCCCTTCTCACTCATCCCTGCTTCCCTAATCATACCATATAAGAAAATATTAGCTTCAGGTAAGTTTCAAGCATTAACTTCAACTTCCTGATGAGCTCAGGACCAGACAAATATTTGCTATCCTTCAAAAAAAACTACCTCAGGAAAAAATAATCACTGATTCCATTTCATAATTCTCTACTTGTATCTTTCATCTTTCTTTAGACAATTCAATCATTCAAAAAATTGGACACTGTGCAATGTAAAAGAGAAATAAGAGAAAAATGATTTTAAAAAAGACAATATGAAGAGAGAAAGCAGTAAGGAAAATGAAATTCATTTTTGTCTGTGTTTTCATTTAATTTTCCCAACAATGTTAAAAATTCGTATGTTTATACCTATTTTAGCACAAACTTAGAAAGTCTAAAATTTGAGTGTGTGCCAGACACTCCCTTCTCTTCAAGAAAATAAAAGATTCCTCATACAAAACATGGACAATCTGTATAAGTTACCTTTACTTCATAACAAATAACTTGAAAACAAAGCAGATTAAAGTAAACATTTTATTATCTCACTACTTTTATGGGTCAGGAATCTGGGCACAGCTTACCCAGGTCTCGCTGTTTCAGGATCTCTCAATCAAGATGTCAGCTGAGCTGTAGTCATTTCAGGCTCAACTAGGGAAAGATCTGCTTCCAAGTTCACTTGGTTTTGGTAGGATTAAGTTCTTAATAGAATATTGAGTTGAGAGTCTCAGTTCTCTACTGACTGTTAGCCAGAAACTGTCCTCAGGTCTATGATACCTGGGCTTTTCCAACATGTCAGCCTGTTTTCTTCAAGTGTGCATGCTGAGAAGGCAATACGGAATGTCTGCCTGCAATATGGAAGTTACCATCTTTTGTAACCTAATCATGGAAGTGACATCCATCAGAGCTGCTGCACACCATTGGCTAGAAACAAACTACTCAAGAGGAGTAGATAATATAAAGCCATGAATACCCAGAATAGAAACCATTGGGGCTATCATAGAAGTTTTCCAATTATGCAATTCAATTTAGTAAACAAAACATATAGCAAAATTAAAAATAAAGATATGAGATAGTTCTAAAGTGCGAATTATAGATTATAGGCTACAATGTCTAACATGACTTTTAGTTATACATTTTTCTTGAGTCCATGGCTTCAGTTCTTCCTGCAAACCATGCCTCTTTTCTAGAGTCAGCATACTCCCATTTCTAATAATTGCAAAAATAAAAATAAAAAAATTTTTTAAAAAGGTCGTGTAGGAATACTGAAGTATTTGACCTCAGGTTGGAAAGTTTAGGTCTGAGTCATTTAAGGCATATGGAGGTCTCTGTAAATTCTTTAAGGATTCAATTTTTAATTATTGGTATAGTCTCAAGAGAGCTACATAGTAGACTGCTTGCAAAGAATAGTCTTTGGCTTGCTGTAGCCACTAAAATGCAGAGGAAGTGACAATGAACTTGATCTTAGATGACCCACAGAATTCTAAGCATCTACAGTCTTTATTGGAACTCTGACACCCATGAGAATGAGCCCAAGTTTGTCTGCTGAAGAATGAAAGGCCATGTGGAACAGAGTCAAGTCTATACAGTTGCTGAGGTGAGACACCTTACAAGTAATCCAGCCCGGCTAAGAACAATAAAGTCATGTAGCTGATCCTCTTCAACTGATCAGACACATGAATGATTCTCTCAGAACAACCTACATCACTAGAACAGCCTGACCAACTGGTAGACTCATGAGAGATAGTGATTGTTCTAAGCCACTACTAGTTAGGGTATGACCTATTATATAGTTATATTTAAATAGCAATCAGCAAAGTAGTTATTTAGAAAGTCAACAGAAAGAAAACCTGCAGTCAAGTCATTAGTAGAAGAATAATAGTATAAGGTGATAAGGCCCTGAGCTACACTTAGGTTATCCAAAATTTCAGAGAGGCCAGGTTATGATGTCACTGGATTTGGGGGGAACCAGAGATTTATAATTTAATGGAAGTTTTTTCCAAATACATAATTCAGAGAGATTGTCTTATTTTTCTAGCCTCTGTTTATATTTTAAATAAGTAATTTTACATACTAAAAAGCAATTGTATTTTTGAAAAGAAAACATGAAAGTAATTTTAAAGTAAAATCCCAAACTAGATATAGTTCTCACAAAATTGGTATATTGTCTCCATGATGTATAGGAAAGATACCCTCACTTGGTATGTGATCCGTTTTCTTTGTTTTTGTCAGGTCAAGAAAATGAGCAGATAGGGAAAGAGAAACAGGAGAGGGACAGCTCCGCAGCAACACAATTTTATTCCAAGGAGGAAAACTGCAGAGTGAGATCCCAACTGAGACAAAAGCCCACCATCACTTACAGGCTAGAGTAGTTATAGGACTTGGGGGAAATTTTGTGGTTGGTGTTGCTGGGGGGTAACTAAGGCTTGTGGTTAAGTAAGTTGGGAGGAAGCATTGCGGTTGGGCTAGGTGTTACATAACAGCAGGATATTTTGCAGTTTTGGCCTAGTTGGTAATTATCTATAGCAGCGTAGCTAGCAAAATGACGTTAATCAGGCTAACAGTTTTCATATAGTAAGACTTATATTTGAAAGATGAAACTATCCAACGTGCACTTGAAAATGAGAATGGTCCTAGAATTAGCTTCAAATGTGGAAGAAATCTGAAGGATCATTTAATTTAATGAGTTTCTGTTAACTAGATCCCCAGATGATATTTCCCCAGTCCATATGAGAACTAACAGAGGCTATCTTATCTGGGTTTGGCTCTAAATGTTAGTTCTTCCTCATACTTAGCCAAAATCCATCTCCTCATACTTGCTGTTCATTGAACCTTGTTCTGCCCTCCAATACTGCAGCAGAATAAATGTAATTCCTTTTCTCTGTAGCAATTTTATAATCATCTGAAGACATCTAATGCAGGCCTTCTCCTAAAAGTATTCTTCTTTTGAAGATTAATGATCCACAAGCCCACTTTCTTTCTTATCTCATATTTGACTAGGTTTAAACATCCTAAGTATCCTAGAAGATTTACAATAATTAAAATAAAACTAAAAATATTTTAACATAGCATCTATAATTCAAAGCATTCATCTAGTTAGTACAGAACTCCACTTAACTAAAACCTTATATATTTTTTAATATGTAGCCCCATCATACCCTCCTTACTGCCTATGTCTGTAAAATTTATACTGGAAAATCAGGTGCAGCATTCTATATGTATATTTATCTGTATCTATAGCTATACTTATTTTATGACTTTCTGTAAACTACTTTCCAAAGGCTACCTATTCAACCAATATTTTCAATCTCTCTTTGCTTCTAATCACAGACTTTCTTTTAGGATGCCTAAGTCACTGAATAAACGTTGGTTAGTGCAAAGACTGTGAAGGAGACTTACAAAAAGTCTCCAGAACTCTCCATCCAGGTTGTCACTGATTCATCAGTAAGCACTTTGGGTACAGTTTATCACCTATTATGAACCCACCTAACTGCAGCAGCTCTCCTCATTTATCTCAATCTCATCCTGAAGGATGCTGTGCTAGATTTGATATACACCATATCTACAATACTTCTATGATAGTCTCTTGCCCAATATGAAAAAATCATAAGAATGACAGGTTTCAGTTTGTTCTTCATGCCTATTACAGAAACTGAAACTCTATTAAATGTTACAGTCAACTGTGCAACTTTGAATAATAGAATCATTTTTAAATTATTTAAAACTTTTAATGCTTTGTTGGAATATTTTAGTATATACATTTTAAGTGACTTTTTATTAAATTATTAATCATATGTCCTCATTGCTATCTTTTTCTTTTTAGCTTGTTCTATGATTCAACTACTCTGGGAAACTTTATTCTCATTAATGTTCTTACTCTGTCCATTGTGGCCCTCTCTACTAAATGCTCTGAATCATTTTACTTGTAGATGGCTTAAGTTGAAGTAGAAACAGCTGAGAAACCAAATTAATCATCCACAATCCTTAAATAAGATAAAAAGCAAAAATGTAGAGTAATGGGAATGGCTTTGTAGAAATTGTGATAGAATAGAAATCAATACAAATCAATAGACAAATCACATTTGTCTACATTTCAGTGTTATGAACTAGGACCTGTGGAGAATACAAAATATACAAGTGCTGTTTTCTAAGGAAAAATAATACATAATCACGTGAAGAGAGATTTTTTTTTTAAATGTTTAAATAACAGCACCAATTATAAAAGAGATGTCACAAGGCAGAACATGATTCATTGCCAGATGAATTATTCAGACAATAAATTTTACAGGTGCTCAGGAAAGGGAGTGCTCACTTCATCCTGGGGTGGTCATGTCCATGAAGCTAAATGTGAGCTGGTATTGAAACTGGATGAATGGATAGACTTTAGACAAGAAGAGAGCCGAGGAGAGGACACTTAGGGAATCTGGCACAGTGTCAGTAAAAGTATTTGCCGGAATGACTGGAGGGTTAGGCAAACTTTTTTGGAAGAGTTTTTAGAAACTGTCAGAAAGATAGGAGAGCAGTCAGTAAGTTATCGGAGAAGCTGGTGACATATTTTTGGAAAGAAGATTGAGAAAGCTATTTAGAGAGACGTGAGGATTTGTGAAACGACGTGGAATGGGAGCAAGCAGAAAACATGAGCTGGGGTAAGTATGTCTGGTCATCAGCGTAGTTTGGAGCAGTAGAAGATGAGAGATTGGAAGATTAAATACAGGCATAGGATGCCACTGGGGTGCCATTAAAAATGTCCAAGGATTCTTTTACATGTCATTCCTTATTTTTTTAAATGATGTAAAAAATAAAGATTGAATGGGAATCACATATTTTCCTAACTTGTATGGTTATTTATAGCGATAGACACGTAAGATGGGATAGACTATCACTTGTGCGTCTGATATTATAGGTTCCCCTCCCATGAAGCCAGTTAGTGAGAAATCTGTTCTAACAGCCCAGAGCTAGCAAGGTTTCCTCTTCCCCAGACCACACAAGAAAAAAACAGGAGTAAGTAGAGGAGTCAAAGTCAGTCACCAGTAGTGGTGAGGACCAAGAAAATATGTCAAATCTAGGGCACATCGCAAAGCAAGGAAAGACATGAGAACTGGGAGATCAGTCACCAACAAAGCACATTCGTGTTCAAGAGAAAATTCTGGAATATGTGCGGTGGTCCATGACTGGCTTTCATGTTGCCACAAAGATGTTTTTAAAGAACCATGAATGGGAGGATAGTGTTGCCAGAGTGGTAATAAATCTTCTCCGTTTTGAGTTCAGATAATACCCTGCTGGATCACAGTGTGCCCACAACTCACTGTTACGCCCTGTACATAGCTTCATTCACATTGCCTGAGATTGTTCCTGACATTCTCACCCAGCTGCTTTCCTTTCTTTGATTTCTCATGTGCACAAATGTTTTGGGAGGCCTAAACCAACCTCTCTTCTAATTGCTCCACCCTTCAAGAAACTCTACCTCCTTAAAGCTTCTTGCACAATTTATGTACATATCACAACTTTGGCACTTATTCTAAACTACCTTATATTCTTAATGAAGCAAAAATAAAGGTTGAATGGGGGATTTTACCGTTTCCTTACTCATTTGGCTATTTGGGTTATAGTTTTGGGTACCTAGGATGAAACAGACTATTATCTGTGTGTCTAACATTATGATTATGCACACACACACACACACACACACACACACCACTTTTAACGTATAGTAACTGCAAATATCTATGAAAATGTCATGTGTAGAGGTATAGGTTTCAAATAAAATGTATATATTCAATAGTTTTTCTTCACCTCACTTCAGTAGCTCAATTATAAATATTTATGTAATGAGGTAGGTAAACCATAATTAAGTGCTCATGAAATCACTTCCTTTACCTAGTGTTCTCTAAAATTACACTCTTGTTGGTCTTTCCCTAAGCTATTCTGTAAACATATTTTAGTTACTAGATTCCAACTAAGAAAATAGGCAGGATTTCAATCAAGATTCTTAGAATGTCTCCCACTGATGAGTAAATTACTGGAGAGGACAACAACAATTAAATTCCCTACAGTGTATGGAAGTTACAAGTCAAAAAATGATTTCAAATTGCTACTAAAAGACTTTGTATGAAAAGCTCCTGTCATATTCTTTTTGGGCTGCTATAATAAACTACTACAGATTAGGTGGCTTATAAACAACATAAATTTTTTTTCCCCAGAGTTCTGAACAATGGCTAGTCCAAGATCAATGTGGTAGAAGATTCAGTGTCTGGTGAAGGCTCATTTCCTATTAATGGATGATCATCTTTTTTCTATGTCCTCACATGGTTGGAGGAGAAAGGGACTTCTCTGGAATTTCGTTTTTATAATAGCACTAATCTCATTCGTGAAGTCTCCATCCTCATGACCCAATCACCTCTTAAAGGCTCCACCTCCTAATACCATCACTTTGGGGGTTAGCATATCAACATATCAACTTTGGGGAGATAAACATTCATTCCATCATAGCTCTATAAATCTATATAATAGATTATTTAAACTATGTGTTTCTCATAATGAGACATGTATTACGTATTTTTCAAAACATAGGCATATACCCATTTTTCAGTAGGACTGTTGTTCTAAATAATAAGAAAATGTGCATAAAATTTGAACAAATGAAAGCCATATGTTAAAATTGATAACTAAAAGAGACAAAATTGTTCTGACACATAGTCAACTTGAAATTTTCCTCTTTCAATGTCTTTGGTGTAGAATAGATGGGGTACATTTGACAGGATGCCGGAGAACTGCCGCTTATCATTTAAATTAACATATTTCTGCATTACATAGAACACTAAAAGAAGGTGATTATTTAAATGGTAGAGGTAATGTAATTGTCATGTAGATGATATATCCAATTAGCTAAATTATTTTATAACCAGTAAGCAAAATTAGACTTTTGTTTAATATTTGTGGAGGCAATATATTACCAGAAGAAACACTAAATCTGAAGATAATAAAAATAAATGTCTATTAGAAGTTTATTATATAATGCTGAAACATGATAAAGGATATTTTTGAAATATTTAATAACAAAGTATTTTCAGATGTAAAAATAATTTTGGTCACAAATTGGGCTACTTTTCACTGTAATAGTATGGAAAAGATAAAAAGTACTGTGAATGTTCAAAATATAATTATACAAATATATTAAGTCAGACAAACACATTTATATTAATAATTATAGATTCTGACAGAAGAATGACTATTCCTCATTAGACTTGAATTTTCCTACTTATAAAATCATGGTAAAATATTTGCTTTTTCTTCCTGTCAAGATTTCTGTAGAAATCAAAAGAAATATTTTAAAGTGTTTTTATACATGCAGTGCATTTATTTTATCATTAATAATTTTTACACATTACAATAAGTTTCTGTCAATGTTATTATAGAGTAAAAGCCTCCATTTCTCTATGTGCTCTCACTGTCTTTTTTCTTTTCCCTGGAAATTTTTATTTCAGTTATCACTCCTCTTGGCCCTGAGGATAACACAGTAACAAGTCCTTTGTGATGGTTAATTTTGTGCCAGTTTGACTGGGTTAAGGGAAACCCTGACAGCTGATAAAACATTCTGGGTGTGTCTGTGACAGTGTTTCCAGAAGAGAAGACCTGCTCTTACCAATCCCTTGCCAATCTGTTATATCAGGAGGGTCCCTGGTTCTCAGGTCTTTGTGTTAGACTGAATTAGATCACTGCCTTTCCCAGTTCTCTCATACAGTACATAAAGGGATGTCTCAGCCTCCCTACTTGAGTGAGCCAATTCCCATAATAAATATCCTCTTATTTATCTATGTACAAACATGTATATCCTATTGGTTCTATTTCTCTGGAGGACACTGATGAATGCATCTTCTTTAAACATCTCTCAAAAAAGAAAAGAAGTAAGCTCTTCATCAAAATGTATGCTTTTCTTTCCACACTGAAGCACTGTCACTAAGAGGGAGCTGCCTAGTTGGAAGTTATGTTTTGTAGCCTCTCTTGCATTCACATATGGCCCTGTTCAGGGTAAGGACTGGGGTGAAGCAGGCATGGGACCTGATGCAAAATTTGAGAATGCACTTTTTCTCAGGGTCTTGCAACTGCTAACTTCGCACTTAAATCAAGTGCATCCTCAAATTCTGTGCCCTAGTCTCACTTGCCTCACATGTTCTCACCATAGAATGTGTTGAGATATCACCTAACTCCAGTAAGAATGGCCATCATGAATAAAACCAAAAACAACAGATGCTGGTGAGGATCCAGAGAAAAGGGAATGCTTCTACATTGTTGGTAAGAATGCAAACTAGTTGAACCTCTATAGAAAACAGTATGGTAATTCATAAAAGAACTAGAAGTCGACCTTCCATAAGATGCAGCAATCCCCCTTCTGGGAATATACCCGGAGGAACTTAAATCACGCAACAAAAAGTGGGTGTGCCTCTCCCCAGTTTTCCACAGTGGTAGTACCTTTTTACATCCCCACCAGCAGTGTGAGAGTTCTAGTTTCTCCACATCCTGACAACACTTAGTACAATCTTTTTTTTTAATTTATTTTATTTTAAAGATGTGGGATATAATTCAGGATTAGGTATACAAGTTGTCATTGTACAGGTAAAGTTTGGGCCTCCCTTTGGTCCCTACTTCATCTGGTTTGAGATCAGGTACCCTTATTAGTGTTATGTGGCCCCCACCCCTTCCTCTTCTGGCAGTTTCCAGCTACTGCCAATCCCTTTCTTATACTATTATGGTAAATGTTCAGGGTTCGCTTATGAGTGAGAATATATGGTACTCAGTTCTTTGTTTCTGTAATAAACCACGGATAATTATAGAATCTAAATCCATCCACGTTGCTGAGCAGTCCATAATTATATTCTTCTTTGTGGCTGCATGATATTCCATCATGTATATGTACCACATTTTTTATCCAGTCCACTTTTGATGGGCAGCATGGTTGCTTCCATGGTTTTGCTATTGTAAATAGTGCTGCAGTAAACATGCCTGTGCAGGTATCTTCTTTGTAGAGGTGATTTAAGTTTCTCCAGGTACACTCCCAAAAGGGGGATTGCTGGCTCCTATGGAAGGTCCACTTCTAGTTCTTTTATGAATTGTCACACTGTTTCCCACAGAGGTTCGACTAGTTTGCATTCTTACCAACAGTGTAGAAGCATTTCCTTTTCTTGGCATCCTCACTAGCATCTGATGCTCTTGATTATATTAATGATGGTCATGCTTACTGAAGTTAGGTAATATCTCAATGTAATTTTGATATGCATTTCTCAAATGATTAGTGAGGTTGAGCATTTTTTTTCCATGTATCTGTTGGCTGCTCGTATGTCTTCTTTTGAGATGTGTCTATTCATGTCCTTTGCCCACTTTTTAATGGGGCTGGTTGGTTTTTTCCTTTTGACTTGTTAGAGTTCCTCGTAGATCATGGATGTCAGGCCTTTGTCAGATATACAGTTGGCAAATATTTTTTCCCATTCTGTGAGCAATCTCTCTGCTCTCTTGATGGTTTCTTTTGCTTTGCAGAAGCTTTCAGTTTAATAATGGCCTGCCTGCCTATCTTATCTCTTCTGGTGTGGTCTTTTGGGGTTTGGATCAGGAATTGGTTGCCTATTCCAATTTCCATAAGGGTGTCTCCTGCATTTTCAAAGTTTTTTGAAGTTTGGGGGTTTCACATTTAGGTCTTTGATACACATATTTGTGTATGCTGATAGGTAGGAGTTCTGTTTCATTCTTCTGCTTGTGGTCAGCCAGTTTTCTCAGCACCATTTACTGATTAGGCTCTCCTCTCCCCAGTGGTTGTTTGCAGGCTTTGTTGACTGTGAGTTTGTTGAGAAATTGAGGTTTTTGTTTCTAGAATCTCTATCCTGTTCCATTGGTCTATATGCCTGCTCTTGTACCAATACCAGGCTGTTTTGATTATTGTAACCTTATAATAAAGTTTAATGTCTGGAAGGAAAATACTTCCCACTTTATTTCTTTTGCTAAGGATTGTTTTGGCTATTCGTGGTCACTTATGTTTCTAAATGAATTTCTATATTGCTGTTTCTAGGCCTGAGAAGAATGATATTGGTAATTTAATGGGTTATAGCACTGGATCTGTGTATTGCCTTTGGTAGAATGGACATCTTAACAATGTTGATTCTTCCTATCTATGACCTTGGACTGTTTTTCCATTTGTTTGTGTCATCTTTGACTTCTTTGAGAAATGTTTTGCAGCTTTTTTTGTAAAGATCTTTCATTTCACTGGTTAGGAAGATGCCTAGGTATTTCATTTTTATGCGGCTATTGTGAATGAGATTGTGCTTTTTATTTGGTTATCTGCATGTTCGTTGTTGGTGTATAAGAATGTGACTATATTTTGTAGGTTGATTTTGTACCCTGAGACTTGGCCAAATTCCTTTATCAGTGCAAGGAGATTTTTGACAGATTCTCTTGGATTTCTCAAGTTATAGGATCATATTGCCAGCAAAGAGGGATAACTTGACTTCTTTTCCTATGATACATCTGATTGCCTTCTCTTGTCTGATTTCTCCAGCTTCTAACACTATGTTGAACAGGAGGGGTGAGAGTTGGCAGCCCTTGTCTTGTTCGAGTTTTCAGGGAAAATGCTTCCAATTTCTGTCTATTTAGCAATAAATTGGCTGTGGGCTTATCATAGATGGGTCTTACGATGTACATGCCCTCTATGCTTAGGTGTTCAAGGGCTTTTAATCAAGAAGGGATGCTGGATTTTGTCAAAAGCTTTTTCTGCCTCTAATGATATAATCATATGATTCTTGTTTTTACATCTGTTGATGTATTTAATTACATTTATGGTTTTGCGAATGTTGAACCAGCACTGCATCTCAGGGATGAAGCCTACCTGGTCACGGTGGACGATTTTTGTGATGTGCTTTTGGATCCAATTTGCTACAATGTTGTTGAGAATTTTTCCATCGATGTTCATCAGGGATGTTGGCTTCAGTTCTCTTTCTCTGTTGGATCTTTCCCCTAATTGGGTATTAGTGTGAAGCTAGCTAAATAAAAAGATTTGGGGAAAGTTCCATCTTTCCAAATTGCCTGGAATACTTTGAATATGTTTGGTATCAGCTCCTCCTTGTATGTTTTGCAGAATTCTGTTGGAAATCCTGCTTGTGCGGGGCTTTTTTATAGGTAGTTTTCTTATCAGAGAGTCAATTTCCTGGGTTGTTATTGGTCTATTTAGGATCTCAAGTTCTTCTTTTTTCTGACCTTGGAGGTTGTGTAATATTAGAAATTTCTCCATTTCATTTAGGTTATCAAGTTTGTTTTCATACTGGTGTACATAAAAAATCTATGATAATCTTTTTTTTTCTTTGAGGTCAGTTGTGACTTGATCTTTTGCATTTCTGATTGTGTTTATGTAGGCTTTTTCTCTCTTTTTCTTGGTCATTCTGGCAAGGGGTCCATCAATCATTTATCCTTGCAAAGAACAAGCTTTTTGTTTTGATTTTTTTTTTTTTGTATTATTTTTGTCTTCTATGTCCCATATTTGAGCTTTTACTTTGGTGATCTGGATTCTTCTTCTGAACTTAGGACTTTGGTAGTCTTGCCTTTCTATCTACCTTAGGTGATTTGTTAGGCTGTCAACTTGTTCTCTTTCTTTTTAATTTTTAAAATTCTCTTTAACTTTTTAAAGATGTGGGGCAAAATTCAGGGCTCGGTATACAAACATTGATTTGTAGACACACTTGTTGATGAGGTGTGCCCCTCCTATCCCTAACAGTTTTCCTCAACTGCCAATCCCACACCCCTACCCCTGGCAGTTTCCAACTACTGCCAATCCCTTTCTTATAGTATGATAATTGTTCAAGGTTCAATTATGTGAGAACATATGGTACTCTGTTCTCTATTTCTGTGATAGATCGCTGAGTATGATCGACTCCAAATCCATCCAAGTTGCTGCAAAGTCCATATGTTTGTCTTTCTTTATGGCTTCATAATATTCCATTGTGTATATGTACATTATTTTATACAGTCCAGCTTCGATGGGCAACATGGTTGGTTCCATGTTTTTGCTATTGTGAACAGAGCTACAACAAACATACATGTGTAGGTATCTTTTTTGTAGAATGATTTGAGTTCCTCAGGGTATATTCCCAATAGGGGAATTGCTAGGTCATATGGAAGGTCAATTTTTTGTTCTTTCAGAAACCGCCACACTGTCTTCCAAAGAGGCTGCACTAGTATGCATTCCCGCCAGCAGTATGGAAGCATTTCTTTTTCTCCGCATCCTTGCCACTATTTGTTGTTGGTTTTATTAAAGATGGTCATTCTTACTGGGGTTAGGTGGTATCTCAATGTGGTTTTAATTTGCATTTCTCTGTTGATGAGTGAGGCTGTGCACTTTTTCGTGTGTCTGTTGGCTCCCAGTAGATCTCCTTTTGAGAAGATTCTATTCAAGTCTTTTGCCCACTTTTTAATGGGGTGGGTTGTTTGTTTTTTTTCTTTTTAGCGCATTTGACCTCCTTGTAGATCCTAAAAGTTAGGCTTTTGTCAAATATACAGTTGGCAAATATTTTTCCCATTCTGTGAGCTGTCTCCCTGCTCTCTTGATGGTTTCTTTTGCTTAGCAGAAGCTCATCAGTTTGATGAGGTCCCACATGTCTATCTTATTTCTTATGATATGGGCACTTAGGGATCTGATCAGGAATTGGTTACCAGTTACAATTTCCATAAGGGTGTCTCCTGAATTTTTAAGATTCTTATAGTTTGAGGTTTTATGTTTAGGTCTTTGACCCATTTAGAGTTGATTTTTGTATATGGTGATAGGTAAGGGTACTGTTTCAATCTTCTGCATGTGATCAGCCAGTTTTCCCATCACCATTTACTGAATATGTTCTCCTCTCCCCAGTGATTGTTGTTGGAGACTTTGTCAAAGATGAGTTGGTTGAGAAATTGAGACTTTGCTTCTGGAATCTCTATCCTGTTCCATTGGTCTATGTACCTGTTCTTGTACCAATACCAGGCTGTTTTGATTACTGTAGGCTTATAGTAAAGTTTGAAGTCTGCAAGTGTGCTACCTCCTGCTTTGTTTCTTTTGCTAAGGATTGTTTTGGCTATTCATGGTCCTTTAGGTTTCCACATGAATTTCTGTATTGTCATTTCCAGGTCTGAGAAGAATAATGTTGGTAATTTAATGGGTATTGTGTTGAAGCTGTATATTGCCTTTGGTAGGATGGGCATTTTAACAGCGTTGATTCTTCCAATCCATAAGCATGGAACATTTTTCCGTTTGTGTCTTGGATTTCTTTGGGCTGTGATTTGTAGTTCTCATTGTAAAGGTCTTTCACTCTGGATAGGAAGATGCCGAGGTATTTCATTTTTTTGTGGCTATTGTAAATAGGATTGTGCTTTCTATTTGGGTCTCAGCCTGCTTGTTGGTGTATAGGAATGCAACTATTTTTCACATAGTTTTGTACCCTGTTTTCTCTTTCTTTTTTCTTGATGTGTGTTTGCAGAGATATAAATTCCCCTCCTAGTACTATTTTCATGGTATCCCAGATGTTTTGTAAGATGTTTCTTCATTTTCATTTGTTTCCAGGATTCTTTTAATTTTTGTTTTAATTTCTGTGTTGACACAGAACTCATTCAGCAACAAGCTGTCTATGTCTTTGTAGGTTTGGAGGAAATTTTGTTGGTGTTGATATTCATTTTTATTCCACTCTGGTCTAAGAAGGTGCATGGCAGTATTTAAATCTTGTGAAATTTGTTTATGCTGATTTATGGCCAAGGATATGATCAATCTTGGAGTATGTTTTATGTGGTGAAGAACAGAATGTATATTCTGTGGTTGTTGGATGTAGTGTTCTGCAGTATCTACTAAGTCCTTTTGGTCAAACCACAAGTTGAGGGTCTGGATCTCTTGCTTATCTATCTAGATCTATCTAATATCTGGAGTATTTAAGTCCTCAGTTATGATAGTGTTAGAGTCATCTTTTTTTCATTTTCTTAGTAGCTGCTTTATAAAACCTTGTGCTACTCGTTGGATGCATATATGTTTAGAATGGTTATTTTTTATTGGATCAAAACTTTTATCAGTATGTAGTGTCCATTTGTATCTTTTAAAATTTTTGATAGCTTAAAGGTTGTTTTGTCTGTTATTAAGATCACAACTCCTGCCTTCTTTTGTGATCTTTTCACCTGAAAAATTGTTTTCCATCCTCTGAGTCTGTGAACATCCTTTGTGGTGAGATGAGTTGCCTAGAGACAGTAAATTGCTGGGTCATATGTTTTTATTCAGCTTGCCGTTCTATGTCTTTTCAGTGTTGCATTCAGTCCATTCACATTCAGGCTGCTTATAGAAATGTGAGTTTGTCCCTGACATAGTGTTCTTATAAGGCTGTTTTGTTTTCAGTTAGCTTTGGTGTTCACATGTGTTTCATTTTTGTGGGTATGCTGTGTGTTCTACTGCTTCTTTGTTTATGATCTTGTGAAGTATATGGTCAGTCTTTTGTTTCTTCTTTTGACTGTGCACAGCACTTTTTAAGCATCTCCTGTAGAGCTGGTCTCAAAGCAGTGTATTCTCTTAGGAATTGGATGTCTAGGAATCATTTTATTTCTCCATCACTGATGAAGTTTAGCTTGACTGGGTAGGAAATTCTTGGTTGAATTTGTTTGTCTTTGAGAACATTAAAGATTGAAGTCCAATTCCTTCTGGCCTGTAGTGCTTCTGCAGATAAGTCTGCAGCAATTCTGATGATTCCATCAGTATATAGTCTGAACTATATACTATATGCCGCTTTTAGGATTTTTTTCTTTTATATCTACTTTGTGTAGGCAAATTACTATGCGCCTAGGGGTTGGTTTTCTCATATGATATCTTGCAGAGGTTTTTCTGGATCTCTTGTTCTTGTATAGTCACTCTGGCCAGATGAGGGAAATATCTTGAATGACTCCATAGAATGTTTGTTCCAAGATGTTTTCCATTTCTCTTTCTATTTCAGGTATTTCAATCAGATGTAGGTTTGTTTTCTTGATAAAACTGCACATCTCTTGGAGAGTTTCTCCTTTCTTCTTTTTTTTTTTCCTATATTTTTAATAGATTGGGTTAATTCCTTATTTTGGTCTTCCAGCTCTGAGATTATTTCTTCTGCTTGATCAATTTTGCTTCCCATGCTTGTCAGTTTGTTATTTCTTGGATGAAGTTCTTTATTTCTGTTGTTCTAAGTACACTTCCTTGAGCCTGTCTAGCTCTGTTGTAATTTTATTAAGATTTAGCCCTTGCATTTTTTGATTTTCATCCATTCTAGCCAATGATCTTCTGATCCCCATAAGAATCTTCTTGGTACTATTGTTCTGGGAGATAGTCATTGTTTGTACCCCAGTAGCTATTCTTTCTAGTACTGAATTTTTGCTGGAACTCTGATAGTTACTGACAGTTTTTCTTTGGTTTTTCTGCATTTGTAGCAGTTCTCATCTTTCTCTTTAATTCTGTTGCTTAGTGGAAAATAGAGAGGCAGTCATGTTTGATATTTGCTCTACTTTTTGTCCTTCCTTTGAGCTGAGGCTCCAAATTTGTTCATTTATGAAGTAGAGCTGGAGGTGGGGCTTTGTGTTGTCTCTCTACAATTTTGTGCACTTACTGGCGGGGGGGGCGGGGGAGGCTGCAAGGATTCTGAACCTACTGGCAGGTCATAATGTGTGCTATCTGGTGAATGGGCCAGCGGGACTCACTCTTTGTCTCTGCACAATATGTCCTTACAGTGGGTATGCTTCTATAGTCCCTGAATCCAAGACAAGTATAAGAGGGAAAAGAGAGATAAAAGAGAAAGGAGGAGAAAGAGAGAGAAAGAGGAAAGAAAAAATAGAAAAATTAAAAAAGAAAGAAATGAGAAAGAACAAAGAAAGAGAAATAGGAGGAAAGAGAAAATCAACCAGCAAACACAAAATAATCAGATAAACCAATACTCCCCTCCAAGAAAAAAACAAAACAAAAGTTGATAAAGAAGTCTCATCTTGAGTATGTCTCTTTGGGGGAGGGCTCCCTCTTACAATGGGTTCTATGACTGCAGGGTTTTTGCTTCAACTTCCCTATTTGCTGTTAGAACGTCAGATGTTAGGATCTTCACTCTCTGCTGCCTGAAAATGCAAGGAGGCTGAAATGACACAATATCTCTCGGGATTTCACCCCCTCTTTCCTCTCCCAGCCTTGTCACAGCTCCCAGGGCATCCAGTTCACGGCAGGGGAATGAGACCTCCCAATCTCTTTCTTTTGCTGCTATGGTGGGAGGATCAGGCACTCATCAACCTCCTTCTCAGGTCGTTCTGCTCTCTGTGTCTATTGCCCAGCAGCTGAAGGAGGGTGAAAGGCCTGAGGTTCACATCTGCCATTATCCATCAGGAGGTGTGCACTGGGGTAATGTTCTTTGAGATTGCAAAGGATAGCCCCAGTGCAACACAGAGATACCTACCGCCTTGTCTCAAGATGCAGTTCTGCTGTTCCACAGAGGCTACCCTGAAGCACTTCTCTGATGAGGTGTTAGTCTAGTCAGTTTCTCTGCTGACTGCTGTTCCTATTACCAGTGGGGTCAATAACTCCCTCTCCAGCAGTCTCCAGATCTCGGGACCAGTGCAAGGCTCTGGAACCCAGTCTAGGCTCAGGGTGGCTTCTCCCTGCTGTTTCCTTGGGACTCTGCTTCCGGATCCCCTCACTGCACTCTCTCCATGGTCCTCTCTGCCAGCATTCAGCCTGGCACTGTGGTGTTAGGGTCAGCAACTACTCCAGCTGTTCTCCCTGGGAAAAGCTCTGCTGATTTTAGAAAAGTGCTCGGCTTCTGTGCTCTGGGAAGTGTTAGGGTCCAAGCAGAACAGCTGTGACACCAGCAGCTTCACCAGGAGGGCCCCGGCCACTTGCTCTTGAGTCCTCACTCAGTTTTTCACATTCCCGCTTACACACAGAAACACACACAGAATTGTCCACACAATCACTCACACATACGGTGACTTGTGCAGTCTGACTGGTTATGCCACTGTCTTCACAGATATACCAATACAGCCTTTTTAATTTTAGCTATTCTAATAGCCGTGTAGTAGTATCTCATTATGGTTTTAATTTGCATTTCTCTAGTGACTAATGATATTGAGCAACATCCCATGTGCTTATTTGCCTTCTGTATATCTTCTTTGTTATTCAAGGTCTTTGCCCGTTTTATTTTATTGTGCTATTTTATTTTTATAGAGCTTTAAGAGTTTTTCACATATATTATGGATACAAGACCTTTATCAAGTACATAATATGCAAGTATATTCTTCTAGTCTTTGACTTTTTTTCATTCCCTTAATAGTCTTTGCAGAGCAAATATTTTTAATTTTAATAAAGCTTAATTTATCACATTGTGATTCTATAGATCATTTATTTGGTGTTATACCTAACAAATCTTCATCTAGTCTAAGTTTACAAAGGTTTTCTACAATGTATTCTTCTAGAATTTTTATTTTAGATTTTATATTCATATGTATAATCTGTTTTAAGTTAATGTTTATATGATGTATATTGTATATGAAACAATTTTTTTGCATATGAATTTCTAATTGTTCCAGTACCATTTGTCAGAAAAACTATCTTTCCTCAATTGAGTTGCTTTTATACCTGCATTCAAATCAGTTATCTTTATATGCATGGGGCTAGTTTATGGGCTTTCTTCTGTTCCATTGATCTATGTGTCTATAGTTAGGCCAATATCCACCACACTGTCTTAATTGCTGTAACTATTCAGGGTTTCTTGATTTTTAGGGAGTATTAATCCTCCACTTTTGTACTTTTAAAAGTTATTTTGGTCCTTGTGGATTTTTTAGACATTTTCATAAAAATTTTAGGATCAATTTGTCAATTTCTTATAAAAGCTAACAAATTTTGATTTAGATTCTTTGTAATCTATTGATCAATTTGGAAAGAATTGACATCTTAACAATATTGTTTTTTGACCCATGAACACCAACCATTTATTTAGGTATGCATTCTTTTTAAGACTATGCCTAGAATGTACCTTTTTCCTTAATTATTTTATAGTATTTTATAGTATGCAAACTTAGGTCTCTCTTTACGCCAATAATTTTTTTAAATAATTTATTTTTTAATTATAGCTTATCTCTATGGGTTTCATTTTTGTCTCCCTGAAACTCCCAGCATTTATATCATGTATTTTGAACTATGTCTCTCCCCCATATCTCCCTTATGACCTGGACTCCTGAAATGTCATGCTAAACTTTGACATACTCCTTTCACATAATTTTCCAGGTCACTGATTTGGGCCTTAAGAATGACTTTTTATTGTTGTTGCTATTAATTTGAACATTATATTTGCTATTTCTAGGAAGTCTTTTTTTTCTGTTTTATTTGTTTTGCATTTTTAGATCTTATTCTCTTATATCCCTTCCAGTAAGACTGCTTTGTTAGGGGAGACTTTATCTAAGAAGTTTCTTCTTTATCTGTCCCTTCAAGTGTGTTATTTTATTTTGTGTTCTCATTAGGTTTTATGTCTAGCTTCTGGAGCTATCTAAGCAAGAGCATTCTGATAAAAAGCACACACTGTAGGCTCTGCCCTTGAGGACTTCAAGTCTAGTAGCAAGCAGAGTGCCACTCTCTGAGTGGGGCACCAGAAAGAATCCATTTCTACTTCCATGTCTCTTGGAATTTTCCTAAACTCTGTGAGGGAGACACCCAGCTGATTCTTACCTCTAGAGGCAAGAAAGGGCAGACTAATTGTCTTATTTATTCTTTTTGCCTTCTTTCTCTTTTTCTCTGGGTCAGGATTTCAAAGATTTTCACATTTTTGTCAGTTTTAAAATAGCCAGTACTTTGTTTTATTTACCTATAATTTTTTCCCCTCTACTTTTGTTTCAATTTTCTTTCTTTTTTTTTTTTTGAGTTGGAGTCTCACTCTGTCGCCCAGACTGGAGTGCAGTGGCCGCTTCCGGCCACCACAACCTCGACCTGCTGGGCTCCGGCGATCCTTCCGCCTCAGCCTTCTGAGTAGCCGGAATTACGGGTGCGCGCTACCACGCCCGGCTGATTTTTTTTATTTATTGTAGAGATGAGGTCTCGCTGCCCAGGCGGGTCTCGAACCCGCGGTCTCAGGCAATCCACTCACCTCAGCCTCCCAAAGGTGCGGGATTACAGGCTGAGCCACCGAGCCCGGCTCAATTTTCATCTGACAGGAGAACTTCTTTTAGTATTTTTCCCCAAATGCTTGGCAAAAATTTTCAACCTATACATTTCTAAACTATCTTACATTTGTTTCCCTCATGATAGAGTTTCAACAATTTAACTTTTTACACATGTAATACTTTCAAAACATCTTCTGGTTTCGAATGTTGCAAATTAAAAACCCACAGCTGAGGTAATACTATTTTATTTTTTTTTATTTTTCTGTTTTTTATTTTAAAGATGTGAGATGGAAGTCCGGATTGGGTACATAAATGGTCTATGTACAGGTGAAGTTTGGGCCTTCAATAATTCTATTTTCTAATGTAATATGCTCCATTATTCTTAAAATATGATCAAAAGTCAGAAAATTTACAAGAATATTTTTGTGTCCATTTCTGCATTTAGTTCTATCTAATAAGAACTTTTATTCTAATGGGTTACCTCAAAAATATTTTCTTTATATTCTTTTACTAATTTCTTGACTTATTATTTAGGTTAATCTTCTAGGGTATATCTCAAAGAATCTATTTTTTTACTTAATAATGAGAGAATGATAATGGGACAGGTTGGACTGTGAAAGTCTCCATGAAAATAAGTGTCTATAAAGACTTTACCTTTTCCCCAGGTGGCTACTGCTGCCACCACTGCCAGCCTACTCCTTGACCAGCCACACAAGCCTGCAGGCTGGAAGACCCCAGTGCAATGCACTGCTTGGACACCACTTCTCCACTGGGGGTGGCCTTAATTTCCAGACCTATGGAACTCCAGGCTCTGTTGCCAGCTGCACCACCCTGCCCTACCCAGAGCTGCCCTGCACCATGCTGACCTGAAGCACCTGGCAGTCTTGTACTCCACCTCCCCTGGCTTGGCTTCCAGCTGCAGCAGGACCAGAGATCAACTGGAGCCCTGAGACCAGGAAGAGACCTGCATTGCCCCTCTCAACTCCACCCAACTCTGTCCAGTCTCCAACTTGGGACCTAAGGTAATTGTAGCAAACTGGGAGAGACAGAATCCCCTCCTCCATGCTAGATTGGACACAGAGAGGTCAGATCTGTGTAGCAGACTTGACAGGCAGCAAGTCGACTGAGTCTAGATCTGATCCACCCTCTTTTCACAGACCTTGGGCATCTGACCCTAGCTGTGAGCAACCCTACCAGCCTGCAAAGAGAGCTAGAGATCAGAGCTGAAAAGGATATTGGACTTATAGGAATGATCTCAGAGAGAGCCTGTGTCCCTGTCTATATATAATTTTATTTTTATTCTTTGTTTGTTTTACTAATTTTTTTCTCCATCTTTTCTCTTGTCTTACTATTATTGATAATGTTTTCATGCTTGCTTTGTTTTTGTTATTTTACTGATTTTTTAATCATTTTATTTTATTTTTTTCTTTGACTTCCTGTTTGTGTAGGAGAATAATACATCAATAGGGAAGTTGGTTGGCCTGTGTGTTTCTAAGATTGTAGGTTTTAGTTTTTTTACTCTTTTCTGTCTTTGTGTCTCTTTTCATTTGTTAGTTGGTACGTTTGTCTGTTTTCCCTCTTACTCTTCTCCCTCTCCACCTCCGTCTTCCACCCCTTCCTTCCCTGTTCCGATCTCTTCCTTTCTCTTACTTCATTTTGCCTTCAGGAAGTAAACAGACACTCCCACTGCATGGAAAGATTGCAAGGCAGTGGGAATTGGGGTGCAGAGTACCCAACACCTGTCAGCGGATACTGGGATCTACAGATAGATTTTGAATCACAACTCCCCCTTTAATTAAATCTCAAAACTGCAAAAGAGTATAGCCCCCAACTCACAGTCCAGCATCAGAATTGAACAAAGTTAGAGGATTCACATAAGGAAGAGTAGGAGATTGAGCAAACAGAAGTAAATGCAACCCTGCCATCCCTGAACAACAGAATTTAAGAAGAGGGACGGGGAAGGAAAAAACGGGAAGGAAAATCTACACATATGAAGAAAAACCAAAAGAAGAAAATAGGTCTCACACAGACCCCTGGGAGGTCAGACACTGAGAAAACAGACTTCAGAATGTAAACAATGAAGAACCCCAGTATGACTGGTCACATACTACAAACCCAGACATCAAGACATTAATAGAGAGAATAAAAAGAATTGAGGAGACAAGAGGAAAATAGGAAGGAGTTAATAGAGATAACAGCAGTAAAGAATATTGTGATTGAAATAAATAACAAACTAATAAGCATGGAAAGCAGAATTAGCTAAGCAGAAGAAAGAATCTCAGAGCTTAAGGACCAAAATATAGAACAAAACCCAAACTGTCAAAAATGTAGAAGAGAAACTTAAAAAGACAGAGAAAAACCTTCAAGAGATGAGTGATTAATTAAAGAGGCAGAACCTAAAAGTAATTGGACTTCTTGAAACAGAAAGAGAGACAGAGATGACCCTGAAACAAACTTTCCATGAAATTATTCAAGGAAACTTCCCTCATCTCATCAGTGATATGAAAATTCAAACAAAAGAGATTCAGAAAACCCCTGCAAGACAACAAATGAAAAGACCAACTCCCAGACACATAATAATTTACCTAAACAAAGTAGGTATAAAAGAAAAATCCTAAAGGCAACAAGAAATAAAAGTCAAACTATCTACAGGGATGACCAATTAGAATAGCAGCAGATTTATCTACAGAAGCACTTCAGACTGGGAGAGCTTGGAGCCCAATCTTCAAAGTTCTCAAAGATAATCATTTTTAACCAAGAATAACCTATCCAGGAAAGTTAAACTTCATCACTGAGGGAGAACTAAAATCGCTCCCAAACAATCCCTAAGAACTTACACTGCCTCTAGACCACCTCTACAAGAAACACAAGTATTAAACACAGAAGAAAAGGAAAAAAGAACGACAACGTTCTTCACAAGAGTGCAGGAAAAAGATTGAAAACACACATGAATCAACCCAAAAATTAAAAGAAAGACAAGAAACAAACAAGTACAATAACAACCATATAAGAACCTCATGACAGGGACAAACTCACATTTCAATAATGCGTCAGAATATGAATAGACTAAGTGCACCAGTGAAAAGACATAGAATGACAAAATGGATAAAATATCATGAGGCACCAATATATTGTCTCCAAGAGACTCATCTCATCAGAGAAGACACTCACAGACTCATAGTAAGGGGATGGGAAGCAAAATTTCAGGCATACGGAACACAGAAGAAAGCAGGAGTTGCAATCATAATTTAGACAAAATACCCTTTAAGTTATCAAAAATTAAAAAGGATACAGAAGGTCACGACATAATGAAAAAAGGTTCAATCCATCAACAAGAATGATCCATCCTAAACATATATGTACCCAACACAGGAGCACAAACTTTCATAAAGCAGTTACCAGGCAAACTTAAAAAAGATATTGACACACTATCATAGCTGGGAACTTTAATACCCCACTCACAACCCTGGACAGATCACAGGACAAAAAAATCTGCAAGTAGATCTAGAACCTCAGTGTGACTCTTGACCAAATGGACTTAATTGATACCTACAGAACACTCCACGCAACAACCATAGAATATACATTCTTCTCATCACCGCATGGAACATACTCTAAGATTGACTATATCCTTGGCCATAAATCAATCATTAAACAAATTTCAGACAATTGAAATTTTGCCATGTACCTTCTCAGACCTCAGTGGAATAAAAATAAATATCAACACAAAGAAAAGTTCTCTCAAAACCCACAATGACATGTACACTAAACAGAATGGTGCTAAGTAACTCCTGGGTCAACATGGAAATCAAAACAGAGATTAAAAGATACTTGGAAACAAATGAAAATGAAGAAATATCTGACCAAAATCTCTGGGATGCCATGAAAGCAGTAGTAACAGGGGAATTCAAATCTCTAAAAACACACAGGAAGAAAATGGAAAGATCACAAGTTAACAGCCTAACAAGTCACCTAAGGAATTTGGAAAAGGAAGAAGATCAAAATCCTAATTTCAGCAGAAGAATCCAGATCACCAAACTAAAAGCCCAAATCTGGAACACAGAAGACAAAAAGATAACCCCAAAAAATCAACAAAACAAAAAGCTGCTTCTTTGAAAGGATAAATGAGATTGATTGTCCCCTAGCTAGACTGACCAAGAAAAAAAGAGAGGGAAAAGCCCAAATAAACACGATCAGAAACACAAAAGATGAAGTCACAACTGATCCTGAAGAAATACAAAAGATTATAGGATATTACTATGTACACTTGTATGGAAACAAACTTGAAAATGTAAAGGAAATGGAGGACTTTCTGGTATCAAACAATCTCCCTGGGTTGAAACAAGAAGAAATTGAGATCCTAAATAGACTAATAATAATTCAGGAAATTGACTATGTCATAAGAAAACTACCTTTAAAAAAAGCCTTGGACAGATGGCTTTCCAGCAGAATTCTAGAAAACATACAAGTAGAATCTGATGCCAATCCTGTTGAAAGTATTCCAAGCACTTGAGAAAGATGGAACTCTCCCCAAATATTTTAGAAAGCTAACATCACATTGATACCCAAGTCAGGTAAAAACACAACAAAGTTAGAGAACTACAATATCCTTGATGAACACAGATGCTAAAATTCTCAACAAGATCCTAGCAAACTGGATTTAAAAACACATCTCAAAAATCATCCCCTACAACTAAGTAGGCTTCATCCTTGCAATGCAAGGCTGGTTCAACATTCATAAGATCATAAACATAATTAAATACATCAACAGATGTAAAAACACAAACCACATGATTATATCATTAGATGCAGAAAAAGCTGTTGATAAAATCCAGCACCCCTTCCTGATAAAAACTCTTGAACATCTAGGCATAGGTGGAGCATACCTCAAAATTGTAAGAGCCATCTATGAGAAACCAACAGCCATACTGCTAAACAGACAGAAATTGGAATCATTTCCTCTGAAAACTGGAACAAGACAAGGATGCCCACTCTCACCCCTCCTGTTGAACATGGTTTTGGAAGTCTTAGATACAGCAAATAGAAAAGAAACAGCAATCAGGGGTATCCAAATAGGAAAAGAGGAAGACAATTTATCTCTCTTTGCAGACAACATGATTCTACATCTTGAAAACCCAAGAGAATCTGTCAAAAACTTCCTTGCACTAAAAAAAAAAAAAAAAACTTTGTCAAAGTCTCAGGGTATAACATAAATGTACAAAAGACAATCACATTTCTCTACACCAATAATAAACAGAAACCCAAATAAAAAGCACAATTCCATTCACAATAGCCACAAATGAAATAGTGTGACATCTTCCTAACCAGAGATGTGAAAGACCTTTACAATGAAAATTAGAGAACACTGCTCAAAGAAAACAAAGATGACACAAACAAGTTGAAAAATATCCCATGCTCATGGATTGGAAGAGTCAACATTGTAAAGATGTCCATCTTACCTAAGGCAATCTACAGATTAATGCAATGCCCACCAAATTACCAGCAACATTCTTCTTAGACCTAGAAACAACAATACAGGAATTCATATGGAAACATAAATGACCAAGAAGAGCCAAAAAATCCTCAGCAAAAAAACAAAAACATAAACAAATAAACCCAGGAGGTATCACACATCCAGACTTTAAACTTTATTATAAAGCTACAATAATCAAAACAAGCTGGTATTGATACAAGAACAGGCATATAAACCATTAGAATAGAATTGAGATTCCAGAAGTAAAACCTCAATTTCTCAACCAACCACTGGGAGGACGACAACCTATTCAGTAAATGGTGCTGGGAAAACAGGCTGACCACATGAAGAAGATTGAAACAGAATCCCTACCTATCCCCATGCACAAAATTTAACTCTAAATGGATCAGAGACCTAAACATAAAGCCTGAAACTATAAAACCTTGGAAAATGCAGGAGACACCCTTATGGAACTTGGTACTGGCAACCAATTCCTGAGCAAAACCCCAAATCCTAGTCCATAAGAGATAAGATATACAAGTGGGGCCTCATCAAACTGACAGAGCCAAAGAAACCATCAAGAGAGCAGGGCTACAGCCCACAGACTAGGAAAACATATTTGCCAACTCCATGTCTGACAAAAACCTAACATCTGGGATCTACAAGGAACTCAAACGTGCTGAAAAGAAAAAAGCAAACAGCCGCATTACAAAGTGGGCAAAAGATATAAATCGTACCTCTCAAAAGAAGACGTACGAGTGGCCAACAGATACATGAAGAAATGCTTAGCCTCACTAGTCATCAAGGAGATGCAAATTGAAACTACACTGAGATACCACCTAACTCCAGTCAGAATGGCCATCATCAATAACTCAAAAAATAACAGATGCTGAAGAGGATGTGGTGAAAAGGGAACACTTCTACACTGTTAGTGGGAGTGTAAACTAGTACAATCTTGTGGAAATCAGTGTGGTGATTCCTAAAAGTTCTAAAAATCGACCTTCCATATGACCCCGCAATCCCCCTCCTGGGAATATACCCTGAAGAACTCAAATCACTCTATAAAAAAGATACCTGCACACACATGTTTATCGCAGCCTTGTTCACAATGACAGGAGCATGGAACCAACCGTGCTGCCCATCAAAAAAGGACTGGATTAAAAAACATGTGGTGCATATACACAATGGAATATTATGCAGCCATAAAAAAGAACAAAATCATGAACTTTGCAGCAACCTGGATGGAATTAGAGTCTATAATACTGAGTGATCTTTCACAGAAACAGAGAACTGAGCATCACATGCTCTCACTCATAAGTGGACCATGAACATCTACCATAAAACTATAAGAAATAGGATTGACAGTAGCAGGAAACTGCAAGGGAGAGGTAGAGGGGGCGGGGAGGTGGGATTGACAGTAGGTGAAATATGCCTGGGGAAGGAGGGGCACACCTCATCAACAATGGTAACTGCATAATGAATACTTGTAAACATAACCCTGAATTGTACCCCACAATTTTAAAATTAGAAAATCTAAAAGTTAAACATATAAATAAAGAAAGAAAAACTTTATCTGTGTATGGGGGGGGGCGGTGAGGGAATATGTAGAAAAAAAAAGATAACTCTTGATGTTGATCTTCTAAATGTCCATATAGTTTGCTGTCATGTTTCCACCAAATTTATAGGTTCAGTTAATTATTCCCTTTTATTTATTGCACTTTTGTATCACTGGCTGTACCAGACCCTCTCTTGTTTAATTAATTAATTTATTTTTATTTTTGGTCCTCCTTTCTGTTCCTATTTTTTGTACCACTCTTACTCCTTTGCCCCTTCATACAAGTAGTCTAAATTTTTTGTGTGTGTTCCTTTTCTTCACTCAGTTACTCTATTTTGAGCTGTTCAATAAAGTTTAATGGAGATACTTTAGCTCAATCAATGCTAGTTCAAGGATGTTCATGGAAGTCAGTTGATGACATTAATGAAAAATAGAACTAAGTAGTTTAACAAATAGTAACTATTCTTGAGAAAATGCATTTGAAATTGCAAGTTTTTTTCTTTGTCCTTGTAAAACATAGGGTTTTATGTATATTGTTTTTGTGTATATTTAACATGCAAAATGCTATTTGTACTATAGACCTTACTATCTTTCTTCTTTCTAAAGTATTATATTTTAAAGATATATTCAGGTTATTCTGTGTATCCAGTCATTTGTTTCCAAAGTATCTACAAAAATTTGCTTACCAACACCACCAAAGATAGATGCCTGTGTTACCTCCAACTTCATACTTCTTTTTTTTTTAATTATAGGAAGTGGCACTTTATTACGTTGGCCACCCCAGCGGGCCAAGTGTTTAATCGAGCACCCCAGAATAGAAGAAGTGGGGTCTTATACCCTTGTTTAGGTAAGGGAGGGGGTTCGTGTTGAGTGATTACATATTTTCTTTGGAATCTTACAAGGTTGTATTCAGCAAAATCAGATTTTTCAAAGAATAAATGGTTTCCAGGAACTGCAGTCATGTAAACTGTCAACTTCAGAAGGGGGGTTTTAGATAAGACTCTTTTCCATTTCCATGAAATGGCCAGTCTCTGGGCCATTTGGCCTTTCTTAAACAAAACCTGCCCGGTTGCGCCTGGCAGGTCTTTAAAGTTGCAACTTGCCTTTCAAAAGGAAATACCTCTAACTGCTACCACCCCCTTTCTGCCACTGGGCTAGTGGGAGTCATTCCCGGTGATTGCCATGAGGTCAACTGCTGATCCCAAAGCAGCTACATGCGTTTATTCACTCAATTATACAAGAAATATACTTGAACATTTGCCGCATCCTGCCACAATAAGACATGATCCCAACAATAGGATTAAAGATCTAATAATGTATTTAAATCCTTCCAGAACATGTTTTTAAACCAACTGCCAATTTTTATGCCATGCCATTTTTGTACTGGGACATGGACAAGCTTTTTAATATAAGAAAGAACAGAAATACTAGTGAGTCCTTTTTCCAACATGTTCAAGTCAGTCCTACAGCAAATAAAATAACAAAAAAGACTGACAAAGCAAAACAGTAAGGTCTGCTAAATTCTCAAGCTGAATTCTCAAGCTTCTGCTGTGACTAAGGACAATGCCACGTGCAGATTAAAACAAGACCCCCACCTATCACCATAAACAAAAAACTCTAAATGAATCAAAGAGCTAAATGTAAAACCTCAAACTATAAGAGCCTTAGAAAATGCAAGGGACACCCTTATGCAAATTGGAAGTGGCAACCAATTCCTGATCAAAACACTAATTGCCCATGCCATAGGAGATAAGATAGACCAGTGGACCTCATCAAACTGACAAGCTTCTGTAAAGCCAAAGAAACTATCAGGAGAGGAGGGGGACCGTCCACAGAATAGGAAAAAATATTTGCTAAAAAATATGTCTGACAAAGACCTAACATCTAGGATATATAAGGAACTCAATCGTACCAAAAAAGAAAAAAACAAGCTGCCCCATTACAAGTGGGCAAAAGAGATGTATAAACACTTCTAAAAAGAAGACATATGAGCAACCAATAGATACATGAAAAATGCTCAGCCTCACTAGTTATCAAATAAATGCAAATTAGAACTACACAGAGGTACCAAGTAACTTTATTCAGGATGGTCATCATCAATAACTTAAAAAACAACAGATGCTGAAGAGGATGGGGGAAAATGGAACACCTACACTGTTGCCTGGTGTAAACTAATACAACCTCTGTGGGAAAGAGTTTGACAACTCCAGAAAGATCTAAAAATTGACCTTCCATATGACCCTGCAATCTTCCTACTGAGAATATACCCCTGGATGAACTCAAATCATTCTATGAAAAGACACCTGCACATGCATGTTTATTGCAGAATTATTTGCAACAGCAAAAACATGAAACCAACAGTGCTGCCCATCAAAAGAGGACTGGATAAAAAAAGTGTGGTACATATACATGGTGGAATATTACACAGTCATAAAGAAGGACAAAATTATGTATTTCACAGCAACTTGGATGGACTTCGAGTCTGTAATACTGAGTGATCTATTGCAGAAACAAAGAATTGAGTATCACATGTTCTCACTCATAAGCAGACCTTGAACAATTATCATAATACTGCAATAAAAAGATTGACAGTAACAGGAAACTGCCTGGAGGGGAGTGGGATTGGCAGTAGTGGGAATCTACTACTAGTAGTGGGGGAGGAGGGACACACCTCTTCAACAAATGAACATCTGTACGCCTAACCCTGAATTATACCCCAAATCTTTAAAATAAATAATTTAAATAAATAAATAAATAAATAAAGCCTCTCAAGAGTTACCTGCATAGAGCTGTGTGAGAATTTCTCTTGGTTGTGCAGCCAGTAGCAAGATTTGTGGTTAGAGCATACTGTATACTTAATTTGACTCAGCTCTGATCAATAACTTTCCAGATTAACTTTTTTAGTCTACATACCCAATAGAATACACGAAGATTACTAATTTTAACATATTTTCCAACATTTGACATTAGTCTGCTTTCTAACTTTTACCAATAGGACAAGTGTAAAGTAATATACCATTGTTGATATAACTTGCAATTCTTTAAATACATATGAATTCGAGCATTCCTTCACATTTAGAAATGTGGTTTTCTACTCTATATATTATCTCTTTATAACATTTGTTCATACTTCTGACTGATATAAAATTTCAAAAAAAGTGATGAAAGGAAATACCTGCATGAAGTAGACCACACACCTAAAATGTATATTTACATTAGGTTTTATTCCTATAGTTCTTCCTGTAGAGCTGTTTTGTTAGTGGCTTTCTCTAAGAAGCGATTTCTCTATCTGCTTCATCAGGTATGTTTTGACTTTATTTTTTCTGATCACTAGGTTTTAGGTGTCGCCTGCCAAAACCCTCTATGCATTCTGTTGAGAGGTGTACACTGGGGCTCTTTGCCCTTGAGGGCTGCAGGGATTAAGTTCTAGGTCCTAAAAGAAGATTAAAGATTGAGGAGAGTAATTGTACAATGCCTCCTGGCAATCAACCTAAAGAAAAAGATAAAAATTACATTTAGGAAAAAAAGTTTCATTTTATAACTGAGATTGAAAGTCAGAAAGAAATTTTTATTCTAATGAATATGTAAGCATGTGAATATAGGTGCCAGTTTTTGCTATCTAGATGAATGGCCTCAGATCATCCTAAAATTTTTTGCTACAGAGTTAACAGAAAAGGCAAATTAAAAAAGATTATTTGTATATGGTACCTAAGGTTGTGGCATGATTGATTTGTACTTTTTATGTTTAAATTTGTTTCTAACCAAAAACCCACTATTAAATACTCTCAAATGAATTTTATTTGGCCTGTTTAAATGTCATTAGTCATACATTTCTCTAAAAACAAATGAAAAAAAATTATCAGAATTACTCCAACAGAGAAACAAGCTTTTCTTAGTCCTTTCACTTTTTACACCTTCCCATTTCCTTTTAGTTTATTTTGTGACTCTTCTTTAGGAGAAATAAGAAATTTTTTTTTAGTATACAAATGTTTTTGTGTGTGTGTTTGTGTGTGTGCTCTCTCTTTCTTCTTTTTTTTTGAACCAAGGAACTTTCTCCTAAACAAAACTTCAACTATTACTTCAAGTATTATGAAACAAGCATTTGAGCTAAATTTAACATATTGAAAAAAACAATGCTTAACAATAAGAAAACAAGCAAGCCGGGCTCGTGGCTCAGCCTGTAATCCCGCACCTTTGGGAGGCTGAGGTGAGTGGATTGCCTGAGCCCACGGGTTCGAGACCCGCCTGGGCAGCGAGACCTCATCTCTACAATAAATCAAAAAACCAGCCGGGCGTGGTAGTGCATGCCTGTAATTCCAGCTACACGGAAGGTTGAGGCGGAAGGATCGCCGGAGCCCAGCAGGTCGAGGCTGCGGTGGCCGGGAGCGGCCACTGCACTCCAGTCTGGGCGACAGAGTGAGACTCCAACTCAAAAAAAAAGAAAACAAGCAACCCAATTAAAAAATAAGCCCAAGACTTTAACAGATACTTCAACATAGAATATATGCAGAAAACAAATAAGCATATGAAAAGAGGCACATAATCATACATGATCAGGGAAATGCAAATTAATGCAACAGTGAGATATCATTACACATTTATTAGAATGGCCAAAATTCAAAACATTGACAGTACCAAATGCTGACAATAATACGGAGCAATAGGAACCTGCATTTCTTGCTGGTGAGAATGCAAAATGGCACAGTCATTTTGAGAGACAGTATGGCAAATTCTTACAAAACTAAATATACATATACCATACAACCAAGCAATTGCACTTCTTGGCATTTACCCAAAGGAGCTGAAAACTTGTGTTCACACAAAAACCTGCACAAGGTATTTATAGTAGCTTTTTTCATAATTGCCAAAGCTTAGGAGTGACCACAATGTCATTCAGTAGGTGAGTGGATAAATAAGCCGTGGTACATCCAGGCATTGGAATATTATTCAGTGGTAAAAAGAAAGGATCTAGCAAGTAATGAAAAACCCAGACAAAACTTAAAATGCATATTACTAAGTTAAAGATGTCAACTTGAAAAGACATTGTATTGTATGTTTCCAACTATATGACATTCTGGAAAAGATAAAACTAAGGAGATGGGATTATTAGGACATTGAAAATACTCTATAGGAGATTATAATTGTGAGTGTATATCATTCATATGTTTGTCCAGATCCACAGAATGTACAACATCAAGAGTGAACCCGAATGTAAACTATGAACTTTGAGTGATAATATATTCTGGACACAAGTCATTTATCGGATACATGATTTTAAAATATTTTCTCTCATTTTTATCTTGTTTTTCATTATGTTAAAAGCACCTTTCAAAAAGTAGTTCTTAGTTTTGATCAAGTTCAATTTATCTTTCTTTTTCTTTTCTTTTTTTTTTTTTTTTTTTGAGTTGGAGTCTCACTCCGTCGCCCAGACTGGAGTGCAGCGGCCGCTCCCGGCCACCGCAGCCTCCGCCTGCCGGGCCCGGCGATCCTTCCGCCTCAGCTTTCCCAGTAGCCGGAATTACAGGCACGCGCTACCACGCCCGGCTAATTTTTTGATTTATTGTAGAGATGAGGTCTTGCTGCCCAGGCGGGTCTCGAATCCGTGGGCTCAGGCAACCCACTCACTTCAGCCGCCCAAAGGCGCGGGATTTCAGGCTGAGCCACCAAGCCCGGCTTCAATTTATCTTTTTAACAAATAAATCATACTTTTAGTGTCATGTCTAAGAAATACTCCCCTAACACATGGTCACAAAGATTTTCTCCGATGTTTTCTTCTATAAATTGTTAGTTTTAGGTTTTACATTTAAGTCTTTGATTTATTAATCCTCATTAGGGTGCAAGATATCAGTCAAGATGTTCAATTGCTTTCATTCAATTTATTTAAAAACGAACAACTATTTCTCCCTTGAGCAGTTAATGCATCTTTGTCAAAAATCAATTGACTACATATGTGTAGGTCTACTTCAGATCTCAAATATATTATATAGAGCTACACATTTTCCCTGTCTCTAAAACTATAATGTCTTGAATACTATATTAGAAACCAGAAACTATGGGTTGTCTAATTTTGTTCTGTTTCAAAATTGTTGCTGCTGTCTTGTTTTCTTTGACTTTTCGTACGTATTTTAGATCCAACTTGCCTGTCCCTACAAAAAGTATTAATGGGTTTTATAATTGTAAATGTACAGGCATTATTTCTTGCTTATTTCTATCAGTGACAGAGAGCAGAATGTTGAAGTCTACAAGTAAAATTCTGGTTTCATTTATTTCTACTTTAAGTTAAATCAGTTTTGAATTAAGGTGTTTGAAGCACATTTTTAGGTATATATGCATTTATGAGTTTATATCATCTTAGAAATTGATCCTTTTATCATTATGCATGTGTAATGTAATCATATAATATGTATTATGTGTCTGTATGTCATATGTAATGTATGTAATATGTAATACAATAACTATGTAATGTTTTTATCATTATGTAATTGACTCTTTATCATTGTGTTATGTCCCACATTATTCTTTATTAGTCTTAATATTACTTGGTCTATTTGATTATTCCTGTAATATTACTTGATTACTTGAATTTTACTGTGTCAAACATTATTGGAGCTTCCCCAAGTTTGTTTTGAATAGTATTTTCATGGATTACTCTTTTCTGTCTTTTTATCTTTACTCTATTTATGCTTTCGTATATACAGTGATTTTCTTATAAAATCAGTTGTCTTTTACTCTTTTAGAAAATCTCACAATTCTTTTAACTGGTGTGTTTAAACCTTTTAAATTTGGTATAATTTTCAAGTCATTGGATAAACTTTCTAATTTTTCTCTTTGCTCGTATTCTATTTTTGTATTTTTTCTTTCCATTAAATATAACTTACAATTCTGCTTTATTCACACTACTGGATAAAGCAGAATTGTAAGTTATATTTATGCTCTTTCTTGCTCAGAATTGTATGGATTTTATGCTCTCCCAAAAATTTATTGATTACCAGCTTTATTCTCCTGCATATGGCTGGCTAATTTTCCCAGCACCATTTATTGAAGAGGGTGTTCTTTCCCCCATTGTTTACTTTTGACTTTGTTGGAGATTAATTGATTGCAGGTGAGTGACTTTATTTCTGGGTTCTTGATCCTGTTCCATTGGCATATGTGTCTATTTTTGTGCCAGGATGATTCTGTTTTGGTTACTGTAGCCTTATGGAAAAGTTTTCTGGACCCCCCACCTCTCATCATATATAAAAATTAAGTCAAGTTAAATTAAAGACAACTGTAAGACTTCAAACTATAAAATCCCAGAATAAAACTTAGGATACACTCTTCTGAACACTGGCCTAGAAAATGAATTTTTGATCAAGTCCTCAGAAGCACATGCAGCAAAAACAAAAGTTGACAATTAGAACCCAATTAAACTAAGGAAATGCTGCACAGCAAAAGAAGTTACAACAGAGGAAATAATACACAAAACAGGAGAAAATATTTGCAAACTATACATTAAACAAAGGACTAATATCAGAATCTATAAGGAATTTAAACAAACTGAGAAGATGGAAAACAGCCCCATCAAAAAGTAGGGAAAAGACATGAACAAATACTTCTCAAAAGAAGACATAGAAGCATTCAGCAATACTCAGTGATCTATCACAGAAACAAAAAACTGAGTACGCATGTTCTCATAAGCAGACCTTGAACAAATATCATAATACTACAGGAAAAGAATTGGCAGTAGATGGAAGCTGCCAGGGGAGAAGGGGCAGGACTGGCCGTAGTGGGAAACTGCTAGGGGAGGGAAGGGCACATCTCATCAACAAGGGTACCTGCATCATGAAAATATGTATACTTAACCTTAATTGTACCCCACATCTTCAAAATTAAACATTAAAAAAAGAAAAAAAGCATGAAAAAATGTTCAGCATCACTAATCATCAGTTACGTGGAAATCAAAATCACAATGACATACCATCTCACACCAGTCAGAATTGCTGGCAAGGTTGCAAAGCAAGGGGAATGTTCATACACTGTTGGTGGAAATGCGAGCTAGTTCACTCCAGTGGAAAGCAGTTTGAAGACTTCTCAGAGAACTCAGAAGAATTACCACTTGACCCAGTTAATCTCATTACTGGGTATATACCCAAAGGAAATTTAATTGTTCTCCTAAAATGGTACCTGCACTAGTATATTTACTGCAGCTCTATGCACAGTAGCAAAGACATGGCACCAACTTGAATGTCCATTTTTAATGATAGATTGGATTTTTAACATGTGGTACATATACATCATAGAATACTATGCAAAAGAATGAAATTATGTCTTTTGCAGCAACACAGATGCAACTGGAGGCCATTGTTCTAAGCAAATTAACCCAGAAACTAAAAACCAAATACCATATGTTCTCACTTATAAGTGAAAGCTAAATACTAGGTAGACACAGAAATAAATATGAAAACAACAGACACTGGGGACTTCTTAAAGGGAACTCCTAAATAAGGTGAAAAACTATCTATTTGGTACAATGTTCTCTATTTGGGTGATGGGTTCAACAGGAGCCCAAAGCATGCAATATACCCATGTAACAAACATACACATGTACCCCGTGAATTCAAAAATAAAAGCTAATCAATTAATTAAATTTTTAAAATATTGGTGATTGCCGTAGGTTTTGTAGTCTATATCTTTAGCTCATAAGTATACACTGCAAATAATATATGTTTCACTGGTTATATAAAAACTTAAAAGATTATACTTACAATTCTTCTTTTCTATCCTTAATGCTAGTTTTGTAAACATATCTTACCTTCTATTTGCTGTTAACACACAAGACACTTTGTGTTTACAGCAAGTTTATGTTATAAAGCAATTACATATTTTATTTTTTTAATGTATACTTACCTTCATTTATTTTATTTCCAGTACTCTTCATTCCTTTGTGTAAGCCCAAGTGTCTCTCCGCTATTATATTCTTTCTGCTTGGAAAACTTTCTTTAACATTTATTGAAATACAGATCTGGTTAAATACTCTCCGTTTTTCTTTTCTGAAAAAAATGCATTCCTTTTTTATTAAAAGTTGTCTTCACTGGGTATGGAATTATTAGTTGACAGGTATATTATATATGTTTTTCACTACTTTAAATGTGTCATTGTATTGTTTTCAGGCTTGAGGAATTTCTGGAAAAAAAAGTGTGCTATTTTTTTCTCCTCTTCATGAGGAATTTCTTTTCCTCAGGCTGCCTTAAGATTTTTATCTTTGTCTTGATATATTTTTAAGTTCAAACATTATGCATCATGGGTATGTATGTGCATGTGTGTGTGTGTGCTATGCTTTGGTTTGGTTTGGTTTGGCTTTTATTCACCTTTTTCAGATTATAGTTTATAACTACAAATTTTGAAATTTCTCTACCATTTCTTCTTCAAATATTTCTCCTGACCAGTTTACTTTCTTTTCTTTCTAGGATTCTATGCATACCTATGTTCAACTGTTTAATATTGTCCCATAACTCTTGAATGCGCCATTTTTTCTTTTTTTCTTCTTGTATTTCAGTTTGAGTAATTTTTTCTGATTAATTTTCAAGTTCACCAATTATTCCTTGGTTGTTTCAAGTTGTCAAATTAACCTATTCTCCCTAATACTGTTTTTCATTTTCTAGCATTTCCTTTTATTCTTTCATATATTCTTCATCTCTTTAATGAAATTACTCACCTGATCATGTATGCCATCCACTTCTCCTGCAGACATGTTTTTATTAGGCAATGTAACTGTAATATTTATTTTAACTTTTCTGTTTGATAAATTTCGTCATCTGTGTTATATCTGGGTCTAGTTGTGTCCATTTCCTTTGTTTCTTATTGGGTTTCTTTTTTTCTTGATTTTTTTTTTTTTATGACAAGTTTGTTATTGAAAGCAAGAAGTTATATATAAGGAAGTAGAAACTAAGGCAATTTTATATATATATATTTATACATATATAAAATGTCTAAAGATGGACTGTTTTGGAGGGTGGGATAGGTCTTTAAAGTAACAGTTGAATCAATCTAGTCAGAAATTGAACTAGATTTTAGATTTGTTTCTATGATTACACTCAAAGAACCAGAAAGGACTTCTTTCTATGTTATTGCCTCTCTTCTTGTCCCTTCTCTTGCAGACAATTGTAACTTGTTACACAAACTTAGGACTCTACTGAGAAAGAAGAGACGTGTTCAGTTTTACTAATTAAGCCTCAGTCTGAAGACTGTGTCCATGGATCTTGGGAATGGGGCTGCTCAGTGGTCCTTACCTTCAGCTGTAGGTCTAGGTCCAGCACAAATGCCACACTAACAGTAGTAGAGGACTTCTTAATCTTCCCTTTTCTTAGCAGGAAATGGTTTTCACTAGTGCCCAAAGGACAAGAATGTTTTTGGCCCTTCCTTAAGCAGTTTAAAGACTTCGTTCTTCAGAAAAGCTAGGTAGGATCTAGGTGAGATTTCCTGCCTATGCAAACCTAGCCTTCACCTTGAGGGAGGCTTTCTCGGAAATTTGCCAGTCTTTTTTGTGAATATCTCATGAGGTCTGAAGAAAATAACTCAGGTTTCACACAAATTCTCCTAGTGTCTTCGGCCTTAAGAATTTTGTATTTTCTTAGCCAATATTTGGCTTGCAATATATGGTAAAGATTTAGCTGAATGTTTCTTACCAATGTCCAACAGCATCTGCCTCATTTAAACAAGCAGTTGTTTTCTATTTCTTCTAAGTAATGCCTATCTTTTCTTAGATTCAGAATAAATTGGTTGTCTTATTATATATTCAAGAAAAATTGTGAGTTTTCAGATATTTCTTCTTGTTGCTTTAAAATTATAATGTAATTTTCAACTTCCAGCATCCTAAAAGGAAGCCAAAAGTCTGATCCATTTCTTGATCACTATAGCCACAGTATATGCTCTAAAACATATCTAATTGTTCTTCCTGATTAAAATCCTTCTAAGATTTCTCATTGACTTTAGGATTAAAAGATAACTTCTTAACTTGACCTATAGTCTCAGATATTACAAATTATTCTTTTGTGTATTGCAATCTACCTTACTAATATATTATATTAATTTACTGTTTATCACTCAAATTATACATCCTTTCCTATATCTCACTTGTATTTATTGTTTCTTCTACTTCAGAACTGACCTACTGCTACCAAGAGTTTACTCTGCATGATTATTAGATGATAAACCCTTTCGACATTTTTACAGAACATGGCATCACTTATTTTAATCTGAAAATTCAGATCATTTCAGGACAGATCTTTCCCACCACTCCACCCCTATATCTTAATTTTGTGCTTATTCTCTTTGTACTGTTCTTTTTTCCCCCTATGTTTCTCTCAGAAATTGATAGTCTTTGCCTTGCTATTTGTCTTTATCTTTTATATCAGAAGTTATGTTTGTTTCCTCTCTTCTTATGTTTGTTGATGACTTCAGTAAAATTATGTTTTATAGATATATCATGAAATATATTTTTAAATTTCTAAGTTACTTGATATACTTCAGGGTATATAATGCCATTACAGAACCATAATATATACAGTATAATATGTTACCAAATTAGAGAATGTGCCTTGAAATATATGTCACAAGGATTAATATAAATTCAAAACCAAATTACTAATTCTAAAATATATTGTATTATTATGCTGTGATTCAGAGGTAATGACCATGTTCAGTGTGTCTTTCAGGCTTTAATTTATTATAAGAAGTAAGTATTTCCAAATGAACAAAATGTAACAAACAATTGGTTTAGCTTCTATATATTTTAAAATCTTTTAAGATACTGTATATTTTTCTTATATATAAAATGTTCATTTGTAGATAGAGTCATGTTTCTCTGCTGTAGACATTCTACATAGGCTGCTTGAAACTATTAAAATTCAAGAAATCATTTATGAATCTTAGGACTATTAGCTCAGCCTTGAACCAAATAGTTATACTAAGGTGAAAAGAAAATGCTTTTCCCTGCCTTTTCCTTGGTTTAAAATTTCAATTAGTTTTCAATATATTTTTAGTCTTTCTTCCACTAACTGATCACAAGTCAAAGGAAACACATGTGTACTTCTTACAATCCTTTTGACCAATGTGTTTGGAAAGGTGTTAAACTCACAGAATATGCAGAGGATTATTCCAGGCATAAAGATGCAACAGGAAAAGGTGTGAGTAATGTGGGCTCTAGAAGGCATGGACCAGAGTGTGAAATTCCTTCTGTATAAACTGTGACACGAGGGAAACTACACTTATGGAGCTTCGTTTTCTCCATCTATTAAATGGGCATAGTACTAACTATATCAAAATGCTGTTCAAGTTAAACTTAAAAAATATCATCCATTGTAAAGCTCTTACTATGGTACTAATAAATTTGCCATAGATTTTACCTACTACTATTATTATCAGCTACTTTTGTTATTATATTAAAAAGATAATTTTATCAGAGTAAGAATATCATAAGTTGTATTACAGATGAATGTTCTTTAAATCATGGGAGTCTAGTTATAAATTATTTATAAACATACTCATACTTCTAAAAACTTTTCTTAAAAGCAATTCTATGTGTGTTGTCAGAGGAAAATTGCACCAGTGAAGGTAAACAGAAAAAGAAGACTTTATTCAAGGCTATTAAAATCTGGGTCAAGACTTGCAATAGGGAAGAGTAACTTCTATTGAAACAAAAGGTAGAAGAGCTTTAACCACTAGAATGAGCTAGTAGAAAAGTATTGGAGGATATTAGTGAGGAGGATGGTTAAAGTAATGATGCTTTGTGCTAAATTGGCACTTATCAAAGTCAGGGTTCTGTCTACCCCCCAACCTGGGAGAAAGGGTTTACTTTATTAATCCTATCTTCCTTGATGATTACATTTCAAAGGAATAGCTCTAAGATCCTTGAGTAAGACATTTCAGGGTTGCAAAATTGGTAGAAAATTTACATCTCAAAGGAGCAGGGAATGTATGAACAACTGAAAATTTTTTCAAGAAAATGCTCTAAGAAAAGTGAGATTGGGCCTATAGCCAGAAAAAAACCTATCTAAAATTTAATCTGAGAGGGATATTAAGGATGTCTTGGTCAATAATAAATACAATGATCCACCACAAATACTCCACCATTCAAACTATTGTGTCTTTGCTTATTAAAGTTACATTTAAGATCCTGAAATGGAAGTTGTGTTAGCTATTGCTATGTAACCAATCACTCAAGCTCAGTGTCTTGAAATAACAATTTATTCTTCCTCAAGTTCAGCTGATCTATAATGGACGAATGCTGTGAATTCTACTGGAGATTAGGTTGAGGGAACAAAGCTTTCACATAGATGATGAGCTCTTGTGTGTATTCGGGTTTCATCTTATATCATGTCTCCTGATGCCCCTTTGAACAAAGCAAGTCATGTGCTGATCTTCAAGTCAAGGATAACAGAAGTAGAATCTAAGTGTTATAGGGATTCTGTGTCTGTTACCTTTGTTCTGTTATGGGTCCTTGCCTTCAACCCAAAAAAAAAGAATTTCAGAGCAAGTTGAACATAGCGAGTCAGCAAGTTTTTTAAAAATGGAAGCAGCAGAATAGCACATGCTTTAGAGCAAAGTGCAGGAGAATACAAGGAAGTGGCCTGTTGGGGGGAACTTTGACTTATGGGTTTTTTGAGCTATAATAATGAAGGGTGAAATATTCTATCAAAAGGGTAAATTTTTCTAAGAGATGGATGAGCAATTCCTAAAATTAGGGTGCCACTCAATTTTTCACTATAAATGGGGAGTAAGAAATATCATCATCATTTAGAATGCCAATGAGTGTATAATGAAGATAAAGGTTTAAGCAAGTTAACCAAATCAACTTGGCTAATTGGGCATAAGCCCAGGGGATTACACAACTGTGTCCTGTCTGATGATTTGCTCTCAACCACAAACATTCTGAGTAGCCTGCAGCGGGTATGTTCGGTGAGTTATTTTAATTGGTTTTCTTTTTTTAACTTCTGGCAAACCTGAAATTGGAGCAGTCTCTGCAAGTTTCCACAGATTTCTGATTTTTCTTAGTGTTTTACAGCCCCGATATTTCCCAACTCCAACCTGCCTCCTGTGTCATAACTACAATGTAGGAGAGGAATGAAGTGACTACTGTCTACATAGTAAATCAATTATAAATTTTTTCTGTTTTCCCATGTCTAGCCAGATTCATTCAGAATTGATAGCTATATAATGGTTTCTCATATTTTTATAAAAATGTAAAACGAATTAATAGCCTGATTGATTAACTCATCTTTTCATTTTCTAATTATTTATTAATCTCTTAGCATGTGACTGGTACTGCTTTAGTCGCTGAGCATAAAATGATGCGCAAAATCAGATATGTATTGTGTCCTTATTGAGAATACAACTTAGTGGTCAAAACAAACAAGAATCATGCAAAAATATATAACATTTTTACTGTGAGTAGTGCCATGACAGAAAAATACCTGGTTCTATGATGGCTTAAAATACAGGAACTTAATCCAGTCAGAGATTAAAAAAGAATCTTTCCTGAGTATGAGACAATTTAATTGATATTTAAGAAATAAGAGGAGTACACAATGTGATGGGAAAATCATTGCATAAACTTAAAGAGAAATAAGCATTCTAGACAAAAGAGAGTATAGGCAAAGCCTAAGTGTAGCCCTTTACAAGAAGCAAAAGAAGTACAGTAGAACTGGAAAAGAGAAAGTATGTGGGATATAATTCTACTTTAGACTAGTGCTATTTAATAAAAATATTATGCCAGAGATTTATCTTAATTTAAAATTTTTATTAGCTATGTTAAAAAGTAAAATTTGTTTTAATAATATATTTTGTTTAACCTAATAGTGCTAAAATATTACCATTTTAACATGTAATCAGTAAAAAATATTAAGAGTATATTTTATCTACTTTTTTCATACAAAGTTTCTGAAATTTGGTATGTATTTTTCATGGATAGCAAATCTCAATTTAGACTAGCCCAACATCAATAACCACATATGGGCTAGTAGTCACCATGTCAGACAGGACAGGTGTAGATAGTGACCTTTATCCTAGTAACAGTGATATGACTCTAAATATATTAAGTCTGGTCTGTGTGGGCATGGGAATGGTGTTTAGATAATTAGATTTGTATTATGAATAGACCAGTGTCTGCCATGGGAATAAACTAAACAGATTTAAGAGATATATAGGTGATAAAAATTGAGCTTTAATGAATTAAACATGCGGGTGTAACACAGATACCCTTTAATTTCCTGAACTATTTAACAGAAACAATAGCAGATTGTCAGACATGGAAAAGGATGAAAATGGGTTCTTTTTGACACTGTTTGAACTACTTTTAAAACATTTGAAAGGAGAGAAGAAACAAGTGGCTGCTTGTACCAATTTGGGATTTAAGAGAACAGTGAGCTAGAGATATTTAATGTCACTTCTCAATGACTAGTAAGTCATAGGCATTCATAAAGTTGCCTTAGGAAAAAAGGAAAGAATAAGAGGTGGAAAAAAAAGTTGATTTAAAAAGAGTTTAAGTATCTTGTATTGTTTTCTTAGTCTTCAACTGCTTAATTGGAAGCATTCTCTAGAGTTAGCATTCTCATTAAATCTCCTAGGATGGAAGAACATAATGCCAACATGCAGGACCCTGGAATGCCCTTCTGTTTCCTCACTTAATGGGGAAATACTGAGCATTTAGCATATGGCTGCATCCTCTATTTCTTTCAAGAGTGAGTGCTCAAAAACAGTCTCAAAGTACTCGGAAACAAATACAGAATAAATCTCATAGCTAAGTGCAATTTGGGGCCAGGTTAGGAAGACAAATAAACAAAAGGGGATTGAAAACAACGAAATTAAGAAAAATCATAGCTTTTAATGAAAAGTTCACAATAAATTAAGATATTGAAGCTGGGCTCGGTGGCTCAGCCTGTAATCCCGCGCCTTGGGAGGCTGAGGTGAGTGGATTGCCTGACCCCGCAGGTTTGAGACCCGCCTGGGCAACTTGGCGAGACCTCATCTCTATAATAAATCAAAAATGAGCCGGGCATGGTAGCGCGCGCCTGTAGTTCCAGCGACTTGGAAGGCTGAGGCGGAAGGATCACCGGAGCCCAGCGGGTCGAGGCTGCAGTGGCCGGGAGCGGCCACTGCCCTCCAGCCTGGGTGACAGAGTGAGACTCCAACTCAAAAAAAAGAAAAAAATTGTTAATATTAAAGTATAAATGAGGATGTTTATGCTTGTATTTTTTGGCTGAGTACAACATATGAGTGGAACTCAAGCTGCTTAATCTCCTCAAACGTGACGTATTTAATTCTTTTAAAATTATAAATTTTGATGTGTCCTAAAACTTGCCGAATGTAACAAAAACTACAAGGAACAGGACTGTCTAGATCCCTTTCCTTTCCCTAGCCTACAAGACTTCATCTTCCCATAAGATGCTTTAGAGAAATACCCTTAAGTTTGTACACGCTAAACTCAGTGTTGGCATATCACCCAACCACCACTGTGAAACGTTTACCCTTGCCATGGTCCTTATTTTCCGTCATCAGTTTTCCTTTAGAAAAAAGCTACATGAAATGCGGGGGTCCATCCCCACAAGGGTCGTGAGATTTCCTGAAGGAGAGACGGATAGGTGAAAGACAAAGATAGCATACTCGGACACCTGCTTCCTGAACAGCTGACAATTTAATGTTAGTTAACGCAGAGCTTTTATACCATTCGTAAAGGGGCAAGACAAAGAAAATTCCTTCACGTACATATCCTCTACAAGTTACCACCATCTAGTGGTCTTAGCAACAAACAAGCCAAGAACCCTATAAACATTCAGGCAATGAGTCTTATTCATAAGGCCAAAGATGATAGCTTTAGTCCAAAGTCCCGAATTATAGTCCTTGAAATGTCTCAAGTTAGTTTCTAAGTGTACATTTCTTCATGTGTCAGGAGTTTTCCCATCTTAGGCTTTTATGTCCTTCAGAGTGTTGTAATTGCCTCCCTTGTCCAGATGTCTTTGTTACTTTTCTTCTTATCCTGCAGTGATTGTTTCTAAAGAGAACTCAAAAGAAGCTTTTAGTAATGTTTCCCAGGCCCCTCAAGGTTGCTTTCTGTCTTTAGCTGATCTATCATAAAAGTGTCTGATTAGTATATTATGAGTTCAGTGAAAACCCACACTATAAATGTTAACTTAGAGTTTTAACTATTGAATTAAGTAAAAACCTTAACGATTAATCTTTATCCTAAGTCAGTGAAAACAGTGTTATAAATCACCTACATAACTCCTAGATAAGTGTTAGAACTTATAATGAATTCATAATGAACTTACTATAAACTTGTGCTTCTAAAAAACCTTATGTCTAAACACTAAACTGCATAATCCTAAATCAAATGAGTGAATACACTTATATCATTTATTACTTAAGCAATATCTAGTAACTTATAACCAAGTGAAAGAAACCATTCTTGATGTGCTTCAGAGTTTAACCCTTGCATATGTTAGAAAAGGCCAAGCGGCATAGTGGGAAAATGGAAAAGTGAACCATGACATTTCCAGGTTAGCTGTGAGCACTTCACATAAACATGCCATCTTCTTCTTCCAGGACTGCACAGAATTTCTTCAGCCGCACCAACAGCAAGGATGGAAGACAGAAGGGCCTCAGCTGCCCGGACTCGCCTTGTGGCCAGGGGTCCTCAGCACACCTGGACCTCGTCAATCAGGCGGGCCTCCAAGGCTGGCTCACAACAATGAAACCTTACCTAAACTAATTTCTCAATAAATGAATTGTATTAGTTCACATAATTAAAAAGTCTCACTACAGTGCTGATTGTACCCAAAGTTCCATCAGTGGCTCAACAAATATTATCAGGACATCTGATTTTTCTTTGTTTCTTATCCTGAAAGTCTCATTTTCATATCTGCTCTTGCTAAATGGGTGAGATGTTTTTGCAGAGAATATTCATCTGTCCTTAACAGAAAGAAGTTAAGTCTTTTCCAGATGACAGGAGAAATACAGTAGGCTTTCTTGTCAGTGTGAAAGATTCATTGGCATTCTGAAACTTACAGGAAGACAGCTAAAATCCATCTTATTATAATTTTCCAATTCATAAAATCTTGTCCTTAGACATTTCACAATGCTATAAATAGGATATATAAGATACCATGACTTTATGACCTGCAATGTGGACATATTTTAGCTTCTTATTAGAATACCTTCATTTGCTTCTTCAAGCATAGTATAGAAGAATTAACAGTTCATTGTTATAAGTCTAGCACAGTGATACATGTGAGAAAAGATAAAAATTTAATCACATGATTACTCAGATTAGCATAGACTATGTAGCAGTTATATATTTCCATAACTAATCTTATCAGTTATAATCAGATATACCTTTTCTCATAATTCTATCCCTTTGGAAAAGAAAAACCTTAAGCTTACCAATTAATATCTCAGCATCTTCACACTTAAATATTTAGTCATGAGTCAGCCAATTCAAAGTTCAAATAATTTTCAGTGCTCTTTTAAGTGGTTGGTATTATAAAAGTCTTCTTTTTATAAATACTTTTTCTAACTTGCTTCCTATCTCCCTCAGGTGGCATCTGAATACTTGCGAGGAGGGTCACTTATGTGACCTCAAGTGATAGTGGTAGGAAAGAGTGGGCCTTGAATTTTTGAATTCTTGGGTGTCTTCTGGAAACTCATTGGCGGCAGTTAAATTGGTTATTGTTTAGTTCCCAAAATAGTGACAATGTATTAAGGTCTCACTTTATGCTCCTTTAGGTGTGAGCTTGTGACTTTCATTACAAAGTCAAGCAAGCAAGGAATCTTCTTTGTCCTAACCCCAGTACCTTTATAGCTGCTCAGTGCTGCATGGGGAAATTCTGCACCGCTATTTAACATATGCAGGTCATGAGAAGGCGGGAAAACCATCTCAGTTTCATCCACCTGAACACCACTGTTATGTTGCCAGACTCAGGTTGGCATAGGGCACATTTGTGGCATTTTCTCAGTCTACAGTAAAGGGAACAGTCATCTTTTTCCTTCCAATTTGCCTTCAAGCTAGCCTTGCGTTCCATCTTTCATCTGAAGAACTTTCGCTTGCAGGTGCATCCTGTGCACAACTTTATCCATTCCTGATTCCCTTCAACATTGTCAATTTACCCTTTGCCTGAATTCATCTAGGTGAAAAGCAATAAGCTCTCAACCTATTTTTCTCCAGCAAAGATTTCTGTCTTATCTTATTCCCCCTTTTTTTAAGTCAAGTTCAGCTTTAGTGGTGATAAGGTCAAACTTCTCATACTGAAATAAACTTTGGCTACTCAGTTTAACTTTCTTCATAATATAATAGAAAGAAGAGAAACTCCCTTCTTTCTTCCCCCAAGAAATACAATATATTTCATCCATCCATACATATCTATCACGTGCATACACATACTTATATTCTCATTTAATATTCCTTACTTGCTTTGAAATTACTATTCTAATTTTATACATGAGAAGCAGAAAGTTTAAGAATCTTGCCCAAGTTCCCCCACAGTTGACATAAAGCTGGAATTCTGAAATTCAGCCCAAAGTTAATATCAAAGTTGACATCCTTCTCACTTTAAAATATAGACCATTCCAAAGAAAATGACTAATTTATTCAGTGTCATTTTCTCTCAACAACTTTGGGAAGACTAGTTTGAAGACATCTTAGCTAGGAATGAGTTTTGATTCAAGGTACAGAGGCAGAGGTCACATTGAAAGGTTTGCATTCTTGTGTAAACATCAGTGAGTGGATGCCTTGAAATGGGCACTGACTTACTCAAAATGACTTGGGAGTCTAATAATGACTGACCCTGCATCACCAGGTAATGAGCTTTTCCAGTTGTGTGTAGAATTTTGTTCAGTCTACTTCACATTTAGGCTTTTTCCTCCTAAGCCAGTGCTTTTCAAATTACTATAATTCTCAAATAACCTTCATGATTTTTACAATATCCTGATCTTTTATTAGTATTTAATTAATATTTGCATTCAATTAAAATTTTTATATTTGAACAAATTTATTTTAAGACAAACTAAATATTACTATTACAAAGGGAAAACTGGTAGCACTTCAAATAAATAGAAGATAACTATTAAATAAATATGCTGAAAAGTAATGTTATTGCATTTCAAAAAATTAAAAATGAAACTTGAGTAAAAAAGCAGTTTCTTAAAGGAAAATAAGTTTTTCAATAAGAAAAATGAAGCTGATTATAATCAGCAACGATTCATATTTGTTTGCATATTTTTCGTTTTATTAAAGATACAGAAGATAGTTCTATATTACTAAGCTTATTTTATTTTTAAATTTTGTTGTGAGCCAATCGTCTAACCTAGAAGAGTTGCTGCATTTGAGTCACAAATCTAATCTTTTCGCAATCTTTTCCTGCACTCCTATTGTTCCCACTTACCAAATCACGGAAGTCTTTATAACTCTGCACCAGAGCCTGTTGAATGCCTGAGTCCATGGATAAAGTGAGGCTCTCTTAGTGGGCATGGCTTTCACAGACCAGGTCATACAAACACACCATTAGATGCCACCTGACCAGTGCTACCCTGCTGCACTCCATGACCATATGCAGGAGTAAGGTGAGGCTTACAGAATAGATTCTCAATTAGACAAGAAACATAGGCCTGATTTAGCCAGGAGGATGGTATATGTAAGTAACAAGTCCTAGTGCTTGAGTCTTGTGATCACCCGAAGAAGCTGACTCTCAACCAAACATATTCACTTATGGGAACATCTAACTCTCTTTCCTCATAACACTAGACCCTGTAATCTCTGCAGTTGGACAAGATCATGAACAAAAGTCTTGGGTTCATAAGGCATGCACTGTAGAGAGATGAATGCCAGAGGCACTGGACTTCCCCTTCTTCTTTCAGTTGTTTCCTACCCTTATTTCATAGCAGAGAAGAGGGAATGTATTGAGGTTGAGAACGTGCTTCCGTGTGCCCTTTTGATAACGTCCATGAAATACTCGTGAAGTTGGCGGAGGTTCAGAAAAGGTAGAAGGATGCATCTGAGTTCAATGATTGTGTGTGGGGGGAGTAGTAAGCTGTAGAATGTCCCTCCCTTAAGCTACTAAGCAAAGGAAAAAAATGGCCTAACATATATCCAAAACTTATAGCCACAGTCTTTAATGTTGCCTCTCCAATCCTACTATCCTTCTCTTCCCCCAATTAGTGATCTCGTCCTAGCATGGCATTGTAGCTACCACTACACAGTCTGGTAGGTAATATTGACTCCATCTCAACCTCTAGGATGTCAGACCTTTTGTGAACTCTCTCTCGATCACCCATTAGTGACTTTCCCATCAATAATTCTTGCGTGGATCACCAAAAAATCATGTTATTCCCAAACATGTATGTAGCACTATTAAACTAGAGTTGTTTATCATACTGCACAAAATTGTTTTATTTATTAGCAGTGCAGATCCCAAACTAAATCTCAATGACTAAAATTGTATACTTACGGACAATTAGTATTTTTCTTGTGGAGATGTGCGTATATGCATGTGCAAGGTGGGGACAGATGTGTTTTTGGACATGTATGTTTGTATAACTAAATTGGTTCCCCCTCAATCAGGAAGGGTGTTTATTTTGTACCTCACAGTCATTATATCATTGATGTTAAAGGGAACCATATTTATCATAAGAAATCTCTCTGCTGTACCTCATAGTCATGGTATCATAGATGTTAAAGGGAGCCACAATTGGCATAACAAAGCTCACTCTGGAGTATTCCTTTGGTCATAGAGTACTGAAACAGGTAGCGAATGGCTTGTGACATGAGTGTAGTTGCCCAATGTTCATGTCTGTACCACACTTTCCATCCCTAAAGGATGAACAAGGTCCTGAAAGTAGACAGTAGTTGTTGTTAGAATGGCAATAGAGTTTTCAAGGTAGTTCTGAGAATCTTTTTGCCTTTAGAGTGCTATATAGCTGCTCTGGCTATTTTTAAAAAAAATTTTCAAACAGAATTTATGATCTGTGTTCTCTTCTAGGTTAATTGGGTTAACTCTTACACTTAATTTACCTTTATTCCCTGTGTTTAAGTTGATATAGTCTCTTTGATGGTTATATATTTATAAACAAAGAAATAGATCTGTGTGGAACTGCTCAATTGTACTCGAGCCTAACTTCTAGTATAAGGTTGGTAATTTAGAAAAGAAATCCCTCAAAACCATTCAGGATTGTCATACATTTTAATAATTGACTGAACTCTTAGAAGTCATAGAGAGTGAGATTGTGCACATGAGATTATACACAGTGGCAATTGAACTGTTGATAAATTTTTTAATAAACTTTTGATTCACTCTTTAGAATACATTTATTTCTATTAGGCCTCAGTGAAAAATTGCCCCAATATATCATTTTAATGAATTTCTGACTATAATTTTATATATGCTGTTTATTATGAATTTAATATATATGATGCAATATAAATGTAATATAGAAATTCAATTTTTAGTGTAATTGTGAGGTAAGTGAAAACCACTAAATTCCTGAACTATCCACAGAGCAAACTGTTCTAGCACTTTATTTTTCTTAGCTTTCATTTGTAGGAGTTAAATAAGCAGCAAGTGAATTGTGAATACACTTTTAAACAAATTTTTGATTTAGCATTTAAAATATTGCACTTACCTGAGTAAAAGAACAAAAATTTGGCATTATACAAAGACTTTATGAATAGTCTATTTTTTATTACCAGTATATAAAAATGTATACCAAGATATCTATACAGACAAAAATCAACCCTCATTACACATCATTATCTACTCCTACCCACTACAACCATGGGATTTTCTGAGCAACATAATCTACTCAGCTAACCTCTCTTTTACCAACAACAGGACTTCTGTGTTGTGAAGCAACAAAAACAAACAGGCTATGACACCAAGAATGAAAGACCAAAGCAACTTGGCAATTGAATTCCAAAATATGACCAATTGGATCACAAACTGTGACAGGATCTTGATCAGAGGAGAGGTAGGATATATAAGCTATTTAGTCTTTGGCATGGTCAAGGAGGAAGAAGCAGCCTCCATGAAATACGGGAAAGAGAAAAAAATTTAAAATTCATGAGTGTAGGGTAGCCTGAAAGGTCATAATATTGTGAGCCCAGATACAAGAGATGTCATTCCCCAGCCTGCTCCTAGCATGTCCCTTTTGCTCATGAGAAAGACGAGGCAAGACAGAAGGCTTGAGATTGCTGCTGCCCCCCATGGCACAAAAATTCAAAATCCCCAACACTTCGTGGATCATTCTTGTATGCCACTGGGAGAGAGGCAAATATATATACACACTATTTGAGAAATCCGTACATCTGTCAACTGGTCAATGGAAAAATAAATCGCACTAAACCCATGCAGCATAACACTTATTCAGCAATCAAAAAGAAAGAGCTACTGATGTATTCAAATACATGGATGAATCTCAAAAAACATTATGCCAAACGGAAACAAAACTAGAAGCAAAGTCCCACCTACCTTATCATTCTATTTATAAGATCATAGAAAAGGAAAAACTAAGAAGATAAATCATATCTACAGGGGTAGGGAATGGAAGGATAGTTTGACCTCAAAGGGGTACAAAGGACTTTCTTGGAGTGTATGAGATAGTCTATATTTTGACTGTGGCAGTTACATAAACTTATACATTTGTCAGATTTTATTGACCTGTGCACTTAAGAAGGGTGAAACTTTTATTTTGTGTACATTAGACCTCATAAAACTAAATGATACAAGAAGAAGTGTATGGGAACAAAGAAGAAAAATGTCTTTTAGACAAGAAATGAGCAAAACAAATCTAATGTGAAATCAAGGCATGCTGCAATGCTTCAGCTAGTCCACAGAGGTGTTAGGAATACTGAGAGAATTTGAAAATGTGAGAAGAGGACAAGACATAAAAAAACCTTAGACACCACACTGAAGAACTTGGACGTGTATTTATGGCAACAGAATTATAAGCAAAGAAGTGTAAAATAATCAGAATTGTAGGATTATCATTCAGATTACAGTATGGGGAATAGACAGAATCGGGAATCAATACTGGAGTCATAAAGATTAGTATAGCAAAGTATCTGATGACTTTCAGGTCCCACCCTTCCATTTTCCCCTTTTCCCTCATATCCGGGGAAGCTGATAGGAAAGCTCATGTTCATTCTTTTGGTGTCAACCAGAAGCTCAATTTATACAAGCACCCAGGACAATATAACCTAGTCAGTCTCCATTCTCCATTCTCTATAGCTATTTTTGTTTTCCATTTAATTTATCTTTATTTTTATAGATGTAAAGGATACAAGTGAAGTTTTGTTACATGGATATATTGTCTAGTAAAGTCTGGGCTTTTAATGTATCCACAACCTGAACAGTATACATTGTACCTAATAGTTCCCATCGGGCTCAGTGGCTCAGCCTGTAATCCCGCACCTTTGGGAGGCTGAGGTGAGTGGATTGCCTGAGCCCGTGGGTTCGAGCCACCTGGGCAGCGAGATCTCATCTCTACAATAAATCAAAAAATCAGCTGGGCGTGGTAGCGTGGTAGGGTGTGCCTGTAATTCCGGCTACTCGGAAGGCTGAGATGGAAGGATCACGGGAGCCCAGCAGGTCGAGGCTGCGGTGGCTGGGAGCGGCCACTGCACTCCAGTCTGGGCTACAGAGTGAGACTCCGTCCCAAAAAAAAATAGTTCCCTCACCCCTCTCCCACCATTCCACCTTTTGAACTTCTGTTTTTCCACTCTGAATGTACATGGGTACACACTGTTTAGCTCATACTTTTAAGTGCGAACATGTGGTATTTGATTTCATGTTTCTCCTTTGTTTCACTTCAGGATAATGACTTGCAGTTTTATAAATGTTGTTGCAACATGGATAAATAATAAAAATATAGCGGGAGTATACACACACCTTGGAATACTACAAAGCCATAAAAAAAATAGAATTATGTTTTTTGTAGCAACAAAATAGATAAAACTGAAAAACATGATTTTATTCTTTTTTATGATTTTGTTGTATTCCATGGTGTGTGTGTGTTGTGTGTGTGTGTGTGTGTGTGTGTGTGTGTGCGCACTCACTATATTTTTCTTATCTAATCATTCATTGATGGACACTTGGGAACCTGCTCTGCTCTGCTTAGAAAACCTCAATATGTGAGTTACAGCCTTTTTCATATCCTTTGATTCATGTATATGTATAATACTTTCAAATTGCTTTATTTTACTAAATCTTCTTAAGTTCAGAAACTGTTACTGTGGAATTCTGTGTCCAAAAATGTCTACAACTAACAAGTTTTTAATAACTGTTTTTAATAAATATTTTTATTAACTTACTACTTGACATGATACCTACCTTATACTAGGAATGTAATAAATATTTCTTAAATTTTATTTGATTTCTAAAAGCATAAAATAGAATGAGGTTAGTTTGTTTCTTTTAGAATAACATTTATTTCAATATTCAAAAGGGTTTATACATCACAGTCAAATACAGAAAACCAAGTTTGATTATCTTTTAATTAACAGTGATTCTTTGTCTGACTGTTATTCATATGAGTCTTAAAGAAATCCATGTCAAATTTCTTTAAATTTCAACACCAAATCTTTGGGCTGTAACTCTCAGCCCAGAGATATATATAAACCTCTTAAAATCAGCCCCTTGCAACATTCTGAGACAAAAACTGACTTGGGAGGAATAATTCACACTTCTGACCCAGGAACAAGATAAATCTGCTTTCTTAAAAGCAATCAGTTTGGCCATAAAATGGTCATTTTTTTATGGGTGTCTTTACTTCTTCATGCCAATAGATCATTGTCTAAAATGTCAAAATATGCTGTTTTTCAAATAGTGTGTTCACTAATTATTTTGTGATTCCATATAACATTTTCTGCTACCTTTTTTTACCCAGACACAAATCTAATTAGTACATATTCTTGAGAGGTCTAAAGTAAGGAACTTTATTAAACATTTTCAAACTTCTTCCTGAGCTGGTAGAAGAGTGAGCCAAGTGAATTTCAAGTGACATTAAAAATAATCACAGCAAAAGGCTTGGGAAAAGGAGATGACATAGTAAGCTTTAAATATGCATATTCCTACCACATACTAATCATACTTGCAAAACTTGTAGAATTGCTTATTTGGTATCATTACTTGCTTGAACTACTTACTACATTCTTGAGGATAATTAGTCCCTAGTAACACAATTTCCACATATTCTTCTATTTAAAGAAGAATAAGTAGAATATAACTTCATATACGGAGTTAGAACTTAAAGAAAAATATCTCTGTAACAGCTAAGAAACAGAGATGCAGCATTATTGCTGTATTACACAATTATGTTTATATTATTATTATAAAATAACCTAGCAGTAAAAAACACGTAAACAATTGATCACTAAAATAAAATCGTGTTTGACTTTAATGGCTCAAAAGATGGTTTAAAAATTCTAAATAACAACAGATCTTTTGGTCATAATTAAGGATACTGATGTCTCTGATGGCTCATAGCATCAGTTTGTCCACTAGCCCATCAGTTTGGTTGGGTTCCTTTAAGCCTCTTTCTATTAGAGTAATAAGTTTACATTCTTGAGATAAAACAAATTTCTTGGTCAGGTGCAGTGGCTCACAGACGTAATCCCAGCATTTGGGGAAGAGGAGTGGGAAAATTCCTTGAGTTCCAGAATTCTAGACCAACATCAGCAACATAAGATCCAGCCACTACAAAAAAAAATTGAAAATTAGCTGGACATGGTAGTTGCACACCTGTAATCTTACCTACTTGGGAGGCTGAGGAGGGAGAATCTCTTGAACCTAGGACTTGATGTTTGCCGTGATCTATGTTCACACCACAGCACTCCAATCTGAGTGAAACAGCAAGACCCTGACTCTTAAAAAGAAAAAAGAGCAATAGAGAGAGAGAGAGAGATTTCTATTTTCACCTAGTGATGCATTTCCCCCACTAACATGTATTTTCAATTATTTTAATTTGACGTAACCCATAAAATTTGATAAATGGTAAGTTTCATACTGAATGTTAACCTGTGAACACGTCCCCTACACTCAGAGAAGTATCTCACAGAAGCAACTGCAGAATTCTCTAAAAATAAAATAACAGGATAATTAAACATTAATGAAACCTGAAATAATATGTTCAGATGTTGGAAAGGCTTTGGGAGTTGTGAAAGAGAAAGCATAGGTGAATAACAATGAATATTTAATATTTGTCTTCAACAAATATAATTGGGTCTGAACAACATTATGGATTTACAATAAATTCCTTAAAAGTAAGTAGAAAGCCAAAGCTGTAGCTCACAGTGTTTAAAAGCGCATCAATAAATCAGAAGTTTTTCTTAAAAATGTCTCAGAGTCAAAAGTACTTAGTCATATTGATTATTATTTCCTCTTTCACTATCTTCTTATATTTTAAAAGGATATACAAGTATAAAAGAGAAACAAAGGATTAATTAAAATACTTGGCCACTTATTCAGAAAGGTATCGCTTCATTATTGCATTTTATTTTCCAACTTAATTCTATTTTTATTATCTTTTGCAACTTTCTCTAATAGCTAATGTTAATGAGGTCATTGAACTATAATCTGTTTATTTTTTACACTTTTTCTTTCTTTCTTATGTCTTTATTTATTTTTGGTAGTTCACATAGCCTTGTTTTACTAAGCACTTTAAGTCTAAATATTGTTTGAAACAGAGGTGTCAGGTGAGATGTTCTTCTCATTTACTCTATAATGAACACAGACATTTGTTCCTCCTGCCCAGCAGTAGGCAGACTTCTAATTCTTTGTCATCCACAATGTTTTTTTTCTTTTTCTTTCTCAATCCTCAAAACTTTCACATTGATTCGTCCGGTAACATCCATTCCCATCTCAGAATAAGTGGTCTTCTGAATCAGATCGTCATCTCTTATCTAATACACTCATGGAAGTGTAAGTTAAATTGTGTAATAGAAATAAATAATGTGCTACTTTTTACCAATGACATCTAAAGAGTAAGAAGAACAAAAATTTTAACTAAAAAAATTAATTATACATTTAATTGACAATTTTTAGAAATCAGTGAACCAAGGAGATGAGTGAGTTTTAGATATTTTTAATGGGATGAGGGGAGAAGAGGTGAACATGAAGTTCAGGCTGTATGATGATTCTGACAACATGCGCAGTATTCAGTCCCCAGTTAAGTTAATCTACTAGAAATAAACATGTCCTTCAATTGTTTTTGTTGTATAATTTTTCTGTATAATACAATAACGACTCACATTACCATTCCCATGACAGAGTATCCTATATACCAGTAATGTGAGCCAATTTTGTTTGTCTCGGTAATGTTCTTCCCTTAAAAAAATAAAAATCAGTCTGTCAAAAGTTCTATATTTCAATAATATAGATTGATACAGATCTCTCCATAATAAAATGGCCTATACGAGGGGGAACACTCAAAAAACTACTTTTTGGAGGACAAGCCCTTGTAGTACTCTTGGAATTTGTTCTTCCAGATCAAACATTCAATCAAAATATATATCTAGAAGTTTGTAGAAGATTACCTCATGACTTGCAGAAGAAACATTCCACGTTGTAGCAAACAGGTGACACACCATGACACAATTGCCCACAATGCTTTGAGTGTTCAGCAAGTTTTGACCCAAAACAGCGTGATTTTTGTGTCCCACCCTTCCTATTCACCTGATCTTGCCCCCAGAGATTTTTTTTCTTGTTTCCCCAGGTGAAAAATGTCCTCAAAGGGAAACATTTTGCCAGTGTGGAAGGAGTGAAAGAAAAAACGGCAGGAGCACTAAAAGGTATCAGATTGATGATACCGCAAAAACTTTGAGTAGTGGAAAACATCATCTCGATAGGTGTATTGAACTAGTTAGAGTACTTTGAAGATGACTGATGTTTAAGCATGTAAGCATAAATACACAATTTTTAATAAATAAATTCCTGGTTTGGGGGAGATGCCCCTCATACAGTTGCAGTAGCATCTTTAAAATGCCTTTCTCATTATAGCTATAGAACTTTAATTTTTGTAGTATATTATAAACTTAAATTCAGTTCCTTAAACTGAGGTAGATTAAAACATTTCAAAAATTAAAATTTGCAAGAAGCTATCAACCCTTCGATTGATAGCTCAATCAAATCAAAATTCATTAGCACACCAAGCCTCCTTTATTATCCATGTCATATATTACCATGTGTAAATATAAGTCTTATGTTAGACATCAAAAGTTTCAACAAATCTCTCAAAAAAGATTGAACTCACATGAATAATAACAAATTCAATGTCAATGTCTGCAGATTTTTTCAAAATTTTTAAACATGCTACCAATTCAGGATGGCTAACTTTAGGCATGTTTCTATGAATGGCATTTTTTCCATATAGTTTCCCAGAGGTAACTTTATTTTCATAAATACTTTATAATCAAGTAAGATATTACACATTCTTTTGGATGCAATTAATTAATGTCTGGATGGCATTAGCTCTCTGAAAACTCTGGGACATCATTTATGAAATTATCACAATCCAAAATTATCACAATCCATCATTCACATTTTAGTGAAAGGAGAATATCAGTGTGCTTCTGAATGTCTCTTACTAATCTAGGAAGTCAATTATTTGGAAGAATGCTCTAGAAATTTAAACATACAACTTCAGCACCACCAAATATATTTTTTCAGAAAAATAAAAACGCCACTCAGATCAAAACTGAACTTTTAAATATAAAATCTTTAGCAATAAAAAGTAATCACTGGCATGCTTACCTCAACTAGTCATAAAAAGACATGGGGATTTATGAAAATATGTAAGAGCACTAAGGATTACTAGAATCTGACATCTTCCCACATATTCTATTTTTCTACATTTTAATTTCCTATACAGTATAATCATAAGTTACAGAAAATTTTTGCAAAATTAGAGCTTAGAATTTAGGGAACACTCGTCAAATTATCATGGAATATAATGCACTATACCTCTGTGTATTATTTTCATGATTCTGTAGCAATAATGAGTTTAAATATTATGAATGGAGATTTTTATGACATTAACATCACTTTGAAAGACTGTCAGTTAATCTAGTCCTCTCTGAAACTATATAAGCAACCAAGATTTTAAAAACTATTTTTATGCTGTAAAATAAGATGATCTAAATTAAAATAATTAGATAAAATACTTTTAATTTTAAGAAATATAATTCTGAGAATTAAAAATTTTATTACTAAATGTTTCTAAACTGCAAACTAAATAGATATAGTAATGTCTAGTGCTATCACAGCCATCCTATAATAGAGATGACTTGACATATGTCTAGTTAATAATTTAATCAATTTGTAAAGCTTGCTTGTCATTCAAGCTGAAAACACAAAGATAGCCAGTATTTCTGACCCATAAGTTAAAGCAGAAATAAATGTTATATGAGTGTCCATATACTTAATGTCAACCATAGCCTAAGTAAACATGCAGAGAACAACCTTGAGACAGACCATAAATTAAAAATAAGATGCTCATGGCTACTTCTGAATTTTCCTCTTATTTGTATGAAAGTCATGGGCAAAACCTACTTTTTTAGGGTAATTATAATCATAAAATTTTAAAAACATGGGAAAGCCCTTAAGAAATGTTAGAAATGCCACACAAGGTAAGGCATTACTATTTGTATTATGTGATTAAAATCTGTTGAATGAACACCAAAGTAACTGCACTTATGCACTTTGGAAATAAAAGTTGACACAGAATTTATGCAAAAACAAATCACCCTCATTTGCACATAATTCTATCAGTGTCCACATCTCTCAATTAAAAGTAAAATAATTTATAGTTTAGAGTGATCTATAGATTTGCTGTAATCACATTTTTGCATTCTTTCAGATTATTGATTAGTATTCACATTTGCAAACAGAATTCAATTGTACCATTTAAGCAGAAATATCCCTATGAAAATCTATTAAGTAGATTTTAAAATGTCTGAGAGAATTTAGAATCTCTGAGCCAGATAATTGGACTTGTATACTAACAGCCATAAATACCAGCTTGCCTCATGTCCAGACACAATGTATAATTGTTCAATAAAATGCTACAGGTCTACCTCTGCTATTCAAGGCCTACAGTGCTTAAAACTGGATAACAGTAATGTACCAAAGCTGCTCCAGTAAAATGGGATGTTACAGCCATCATTCCTCCAGAAGATCAGATTGCCCCTTGTGTAACTCAGTCATGTTACTTGCTTATCCTTAATGCATGCTAAGCAAGTCAATCTGCAGTATCTGCTACACTTGGTCTAGCTAGGAGCACAATTCCTTTTTTTCCTTTGGTATTTATTTACCTCCATCTGTGTGCCAAATACGTGCTAGACGGTGTTGAAGACATTTGAATCACCCAAGATCCATGCCCATGACAGTTCTACAGCCTAATGAGGGGCAATATGCTATAACTAAAGACCAAAGGAAAACTTTACATGAAAGTGAATCGCAAAAGGCAGAAAATATAGATAATACATGCCCGTTGGCCCCCCTGCTCCATGATCTGTGCATCCACAGGGTCTACGACCCCAATGTCAACCAATCATAGATCGAAAATATTTGGACAAAATAAGAATAATACAACCATAGAAATAATACAAATAAAGATACAGTATGCCAAAAATTCACATTGTATTAAGTATTACAAGTAATCTAGAAATTATTTAAAGTATATGGGAGGTTGTGCTTATGTTAAATACAAACACTATGTGATTATATAAGGGATTTGAATATCCAGGGATTTGGGTATTTGCAGGGAGTCCTGGAACCAAGCCTTCAAGAATACTGAGGTATTACAGGGAGAGAAGGATTAAACACATTTCTACAACACTTAGTACCTCACTTGCTAAAATTATTGAATATATTTTTGAAATATAGGCAGACGTACTTTTAATATTAACAGTAACCAATTTTAATCACTGACATTTTGTATTTGTGTATTGTACGATAGGCATCAACTAGGAGTATTTCATAGGATTTAATTAGAAATATAATTAAACAAGGTACTTAATATTTCATACTTTATTATGTGACACTTTTTAAAGACACTCAACTTTTTTAAAGCGCAATTCCAAGCCGGCCTCGGTGGCTCGGCCTGTAATCCCGCACCTTTGGGAGCCTGAGTTGAGTGGATTGCCTGAGCCCGCGGGTTGGGGACCCGCCTGGGCAACGAGACTTCATCTCTACAATAAAAAAAAAAAAAAAAAAAAAAAATCAGCCAGGCGTGGTAGCGCGTGCCTGTAATTCCGGCTACTCCGAAGGCTGAGGCGGAAGGATCGCTGGAGCCCAGCAGGTCGAGGCTGCGGTGGCCAGGAGCGGCCGCTGAACTCCAGTCTGGGCAACAGAGTGAGATTCCGACTCAAAAAAAAAAGTGCAATTCCAAAAAAAAAAAAATCACAATAAAAAAATTTTAAAAGTACAATTTTAAAAGTAAAAATCTTTCAACATACTTTGTTTTTAAAGATGGAAAGTTATGATACCAAATGAGAAATATTTAGAGTAAGCTCACCAGTAAGCAAATGCAATAACAAAGAAAAATAACCTAGCAATCATGTTACAAACTCATATTTAACATGTGATAATATATTTCTATATAGAGAAATACAATTTGCTGACATAATATACCTCCAATATTGCAAAGACACAAAAAAATGCTCTTGTAAGGTGGTCAATATGATTTTAATGAGCTATCAAATCCAGAGTATTTGTAATGAATGGAATGTTCTGATTAAAAGTTGAAGTTTGGGTAAAGGAGGAAGAAAAGGAGGTAAAATAGAAGGAAGAGAAGCTTTCTGAAGTCCAAAATAATGAGACATGAATTTTTAGTTACTTTTGTTTCTTCTGTTCTCCATCCAGATATACTTTAATTCATTCTCCTCTAAATAAAAGATCTCCCAGGGCACCATGTTGTAACAAGTTGAATAAAACTTTCCCTTTCAGTTCATTCTCTGCTCCAATACCCAATGCAGTTAGTCGAAATATCTTTTACATCTCCTGGAAAAATCTGATATTCAGTGATTTGCAAAGTGAGACAAACTTTTTTTTTAAGTATATTGTTCTCCCTTGTGTTTTTTTCCTGACACATAGCCTGATTTTTTTTTTTTTGTCTTTCCTGACAAAAGCAGAATTACAGACTCATTTAGGATTTTTTTAAACTTTATTCCCCATTTCAGACAAAACTACCACTCCACTTTGTAGATGTGTGAATGCATGAAGTATTTTATATGCCAATTAATCACAGTATAATGTTTTCAGAGACTATGAATGGTCTTTGCCTTTCAAATTCCTAATGAGTCAAAATACATGAAAACATAGCTATAGTTTTTAAGAATCATGATGATCTTAAATTGGTTAGGAAGGTATATCCCTAATTCAAATATATTACCTGTGAATTTAGATCCTGCTAAATCATAGTTCTTACATAAATAGCATTGTTCTCATATCAACCTTACATAAATAGCACAATAGTATTATTAGGGGACAGCAAGATGCTTCGTAGGAAATCTGTTATGAAAGATTTCAATCAAGATTGTATCTAAAAGAAAGTCAGGAAATATAAAATAATATGCCTAAGTTAAAATCTTTTTTGTGAAGATTTTAAATTCCAAGTAAGTAGAACAAATATATGCACATTTATACAATTTTAAAATCTGAATTCAAATTTTTTTTGTTAAGGATTTTTAAGAGACAAAGAGTTTATTGTCCCCATTCAATTTCTTAAATAGTCAACAGTTGCCTTCATCATTATTTTTAGGCTTCTGTTCTCTACAATGGCAGACATGGTATGGTTTTCCTTATACAAAGTAGAATGGTGACTAAGCAACATAGTATAATACTAGAAGCAGTGACCCTAAAAGACAGGCCATGGTTTCCCTGTCTCAAGGACTAAATTCTCTCTTTTAGTGTAACATTTTAAAATTGCATAAGAACTATCATGCTCTTAGTTCCAGAAAACCAATACTAACTTGAGTTATGAAGCTAATTTAAAAAAACTTATCAGCCATGCTTGGTGGCTCAGCCTGTAATCCCACGCTTTGGGAGGCTGAGGTGAGTGGATTGCCTGAGCTCACGTTGCCCGGGCAACTTGGCAAGACCTCATCTCTACAATAAATAAAAAATTAGCCGGGCATGGTGGTGCACGCCTGTAGTTCCAGCTACGTGGAAGGCTGAGGCAGAAGGATCGCCAGAGTCTGGGAGGTCGAGGCTGCGGTGACCGGGAGCGGCCACTGCACTCCAGTCTGGGCGACTGAGTGAGACTCCAACTCAAAACAAAAACAAAAACAAAAACAACTTATTAACTTCCTTACAGTCATTGTACTACATATCAGGCACTATTTTGTTGCTGGAAATAAAAACATTTAAAATTTTTCAAATTATCAATTTATAATTTATTCATAAATTATAAAGAATAGTTTTATATTTTTATTTTATCCCAAAGTTCAAAGGAGCTATTCAAATTAACCAAGTTTATACATTAAAAGACATAAGCCACCTCACTCTTTGTGAATGAGACTGAGGATCTACAGAGCATCTATCATTAAGGATGAGAACACAAATAGGAAAGCATAAAAAGGCCACTCTGCCAGAATATAAACCTTTCTCTTGAATCCAGTTCTAGCAGATCATAATGATTCCCTCTGCTTCCAGTTCTGCGTTCTCACCATGTTAAGCAGAAAGTTTCTTAACACTGGGTATTCCCTGACTGAAGAGCTGTTGGAAGGACAGGAAAACCAACCTCAAGGCAAATCCCTAATTTCTTTTTCTAATTTGATCTTATTATAGAATGTAAACTGAGTCACCTTTTCCCCAGGCCCCATTGCCCTCAACACCCAAATGTGATTGATGACATCATAAACGATGAACATTTAAGACTTTCTCATACAAGTCTCCAAGTAGAAGACAAAGGAGGATCTTTGGGAGTGCAGAACAAAGAACTTCACCAGCAGAGAATAATTTTTAAAACAATAATTTTTGTATAATTATTGAACATGCGTGATTTACTTGACAATATTATGTGATAAACACAAAGAAAACAAAAACAAAAGACACAATCCATGAACTGAAGGAATTCATTGTCTCTTGAAGGAGATAGACAAATCATCTAGTAATTCTTTCAAGTGGAATAAATGCTATAAAAGATGCCATTGCCAGGTATTAAAATGATACCGAAAATACTTATTTATTCCTATGAATGTCTTTGTTTGCATATTTTTTAGCAATCTGACTGATATTGAATTACCTGAACTTGACTATCACTCATCCAAGGTATAATTGTCATTTCCGTGAAAGGCTTTTCATGCCATTCACTAAATCTCACCTAGCCCTCCCCTTCTGCCTTAACCCACGTGGACCTACTGCTTATCACAAGTCTCTTTTTATTGCTTTGGAATATGGCAGCAACCAGGTCATGAATCTGAGGCTAGGAAGACAGCTGAGAAAAAATCTTCTACATGGGGCAGTCCACAATGAGTGTGACCAGGAGATATTAACAGTGCAGTCTGTGGATAGCACAAAGGAGTATTTTTAGGATCAGATACATAGGAGGAGGAGAAAGTTTGTTAAGATATAACTTCGTTTGCTTTGAAATATGCCCCGATAACGTGTTCTTATTGTGTTGTTTGTAATTATAATATTTTTAAATGCAAGACTGCTGATACAAAATCTTCAGCTACGTATATTTTTAGAGGCAAGAACATTTTTCGCTAACCACTTTTTGCTAGAATTCCCGTTAAAAATCACCATTAAATTTGAAATGTGGACAAGAGTGGTGGCGAATTCCCATAATCCAGCAATTTGAGAAGTTGAGGCAAGAGGATTGCCTAAATTCAGAAGTTGGAGACTAGCCTGAACAACATGGCGAGACCTCGTCTCCACAATAAATCAAAATAGCCAGTGTGGAGTCATGCGCCTATAGTCCTAGCTACCAGGAAGGTTGAGACAAGGATCGTCTGATTCCACCAGCAGGTGGAGGCTGGCGTAGCTGTGATAGTGCTTCTGCACTCCCGCCTGGGGGGTAGAGACCCCAACTCAAAAAAAAAAAATTTCTGAGATAATAATACATTATCAAATAATTATCTTTATTTGACTAGTCCCTAAATCGCCTCAAAGGATCATAAGGAATGGAGGGAAGAGCCTAGATACCTAGAGAGTATCCTAAGCAGGTATTTCACCGGGGGGGGGGGGGGGGGGGAAGTGTCAAAAAGGAAACGGAAAAATTGGAGCTCAAGCATTTGAAGTTTAAAAGATCCGGCAGTATGCAAAGACAGAGAGAAGGAGGATATTTTTGGCCACAAAATAATCTGACTTCAATTTTATGTATCATATTATAATCACTTCATAAAGAGGTTTGGATAAGAGCCAGATCATGAAGCATTTAGCAGAATGATTTTGCATACAGTGAGCACTATTTAAAAAGTCTCACTAATTAATTAACTCTAATCTTTTCTCCATTGCCCCTTTCTTCTTTTGTCCCTTCCATTGGTGGAAAGATATCTCAAGGAAATGACCTTTGGATCACCAACACAATTTTGAAGATAAATATCAGAGCTCAATTTTTTTTATTTTTGTTTAAAGTGGTTTTTCAGCCTTAATTATAAATGCTTATCGTTTCCTGTCATTCCTCCTATTGACATAGGTTAGATTTTAAGTTCAGAAGACTTGCAAAATATTTTAACATATGAAAAATACTTGTATAAGAACTTGTTTACTTCTTCAAATTTAATTTTAGCTTCTATGGTAATATCAAGGATTAGCTATGTGAAGTGCTTCTAAGTGCAGCAAGCTTGTTATAAATATTTCCTAAAGGATAGAAGCAGAAATACTAAAATGAATTTAAGCCAAGAATTACAAAGACAGGGCCTTTATGTGCTGATTACTGGTGAGTAAAAGCATATTCACCTCAGTTCATTACAAAAAAAAGTTTCTTGATATTGGTTTCAGAATTTTTTCTGAATATCAAAAGAATAAAATTAAGAAAATGAATAACTTGATGCAAATATATATTTTATTTTTCTGTATCTTGAAATCAAGATATAAAATCATTTAGGAGATATTTTGATAAAGGTAAACTTTTAGGCCAGAATTCCCTGATAAAAAAAGAAAAGCATCAATTTCAATTTACAAAAAGCCAGTGAGGTGTGAAATGTGTCTTTCACCCAGAAGTCTCCATTTCCTTGGCACAGAGCTCACTAAGCATCATATATTTTGCATCACCTCAGTAAAACAATAAAATGTGTGTGTGTTCTCACTTTAAAATTATCCAGCCATGACTACAATTGTGAAGCTTCAGTGACTTTATTTTCACTTTGAAAATTTTCTTAAATTCAGTCCAGGTGTTTTCATTTGGCGGTTTCTTTTTAGTTATATACCTAACCATAAATCAGTGGAAAATGCTACTTTAAGAGAGAAAATGGTATGAATATCTCACATATTTACTCAGCAGCCAGATGACAGGTCTGGTAATTTCATTGGTATTTACTGTATATTCTTCTGCAAGAGACAAAATAAATTTGTTTTCTCCATTCAGTATAATTTAGTTTTATAAGAATGCAGTCTGATGAAATGTCACAGCACAATTTATGGCAAAAAAAAAGTATACAGGATGGTAAACGTTTCCTAATTTGAGTGGATTAACTCTCATATAACTCATATAACAAGGTAAAATCAAGAAAAGATTAAAAGAGGGAACTATTCAGATTTCCAAATTGTTGGTGAATAAGAAAAAAATCAACTTATTATGCTTTTTCATATCATAAAAAATGATGCTGCAGAATGAGAATGTTCTTGCAAATTAGAAAGCCTAGGTTTGGATGGCAGTTCCACCATTGCCATCTAGAAGACCTTGGGAAAATCGTATAACTTCAATAAAATTCAATTTCATTATTTGCAAAATATTAAAGCATCTATTTTTAAGACTATCTGTTTTATGTTTTAAAGATAGTATAAAGCTTAAATTATTTTCCAGCACCACAACCTGACACATAATAGGCTTCATATATAATATGTAAATATGAATATCATACCTCTAATCTTTTCTGATTCTACCTCATTTTTTTCCCTTTCTATTTAAGTGGTCTACATCCATACCTTCAGAATCAAGGTTAATAGCTGAATACAGGAAACGAATTGGACCCTGTTTATGTTTTGTGTCTTCTCCAATTGGTTTTTCTCTAAGAAATCTCTAGTGAAATATAGTCACTTATTCCTGCCAATGAGCTTGGGTCTTAAAAGTATAGTTGGTGAGACCTCACCTTACAATAAATCAAGATGAGCCGGGTGTGGTAACGCACGCCTGTAGTTCCAGCTACTTGGAAGGCTGAGGTGGAAGGATCGCCAGAGCCCAGCAGATCGAGGCTGCGGTGGCCGGGAGCGGCTGCTGCACTCCAGTCTGGGTGACAGAGTGAGACTCCAACTCAAAAAAAAAAAAAAAAGTATGCTTGTTAGTTACATACACATTTTTATAAACCCTGACAATTATCTAGACTTACCTAGAATGGCGTTTAACAGTAGAAGATATAAATCTTCATTTAAGCAAAAGAGTAGTAAATCAATAAATAATTCATTAAATAATAAATTAATTGATTGCTAAATTAGAAAATTAATCATGGCATTGTCTTTGTGTGTGTGTGTGTGTGTGAGGGTTTTTTTTAACATATTTTTTATTATAAAATTGTTGGGTACAGTTAAGGGTTAGACATACAAATGTGCATCATTCAGGCACCCTTGTTAATAAGGGGTGTCTCCCCATCCCCAGACAGATATTGACTACCATTAGTCCCACCTCCCTTCCCCTCCCTACCCTCCCCCAGAGTTTCCCACCACTGTCAGTCCTTTTCTTATAGTATTATGGTACATGTTCAAGGTCCACTACATGAGTGAGAACATGTTGATACTCAGATCTTTGTTTCTGGGAAAGATCACTCAGTACTACAAATTCTAGTTCCATCCAGGTTGCTGCGAAATTCATGATTTTGTTCTTTTTTATGGCTGCATAGTATTCCATTGTGTATATGTACCACATTTTTTAAATCCAGTCCTCTTTTGATGGACAGCATGGTTGGTTCCAGGTTCTTGCTATTGTGAACAATGCTGCAATAAACATTCGTGTGCAGGTATCTTTTTGATAGAGTGATTTGAGTTCTTCAGGGTATATTTCCAGTAGGGGGATTGCAGGATCATATGGGAGGTCGATATTTAGAGCTTTTAGGAATCGCCATATTGCTTTCCACAGACATTGCACTAGTTTACACTCCCACCAACAGTGTAGAAGTGTTCCCTTTTCCCCAAACCCTCTCCAGCAACTGTTGTTTTTTTGAGTTATTGATAATCGCCATCCTGACTGGAGTTAGGTGGTATCTGTGGTTTTAATTTGCATCTCCTTGATGATTAATGCGGTTGAACATTTCTTCATGTGTCTGTTGGCTGCTCGGATGTCTTCCTTTGAGAAGTGTCTGTTCATATCTTTTGCCCACTTTGTAATGGGGTTTTTTGTTTTTTTCTTTTCAGCACGTTTGAGTTCCTTATAGATCCAAGGTGTTAATCTTTTGTCGGACCTGGAGTTGGTGAATACTTTTTCCCAGTCTGTGGGCTGTCTCCCTGCTCTCTTGATGGTTTCTTTGGCTTTGCAGAAGCTTGTCAGTTTAATGAGGTCTATCTTATCTCTTGTGGCCTGTGAGTTTTGGGTATTGTTCAAGAATTGGATGCCAGTTCCAATTTCCATAAGGGTATGTCCTGCATTTTCTAAGGTTCTTATGGTTTGAGGTTTTACATTTAGGTTTCTTACCCATTTAGAACTAATTTTTGTCTATGGGGTAGATAGGGGTCTTGTTTGAGTCTTCTGCATGTGGTCAGGCAATTTTTCCAGCACCATTTACTGAACAGGTTCTCCTCTCCCCAGTGGTGGGTGATGGAGGCTTTGTCGAAGATGAATTGGTTGAGAAATTGAGGTTTAGCTTCTGGAATCTCAATTCTATTCCATTGGTCTATATGCCTGTTCTTGTACCAATACCAAGCTGTTTTGATTATTGTAGCTTTATAGTAAAGTTTGAAGTCTGGTAATGTGATACTGCCTGCTTTGTTTTTTTTTTTTGCTGAGGATTGTTCTGGCTATTCTTGGTCGTTTGTGTTTCCATATGAATTCCTGTATTGTTTTTTCTAGGTCTGAGAAGAATGTTGCTGTCAATTTGATGGGCATTGCATTAAATCTGTACATTGCCTTAGGTAGGATGGACATCTTCACAATGTTGATTCTTCCAACCCATGTGCATGGGATATTTTTCCACTTGTTTGTGTCATCTTTGATTTCTTTGAGCAGTGTTTTGTAGTTTTCATTGTAAAGGTCTTTCACATCCCTGGTTAGGAAGATGCCAAGGTATTTCTTTGTGTGTGTGTGTGTGGCTATTGTGAATGGAATTGTACTTTTTATTTTGGGTTTCTGTTTATTACTGATGTAAAGAAATGCGATTGTCTTTTGTACATTTATTTTGTATCCTGAGACTTTGCCAAAGGCCTTTATCAGTGTAAGGAGGTTTTTGACAGATTCTCTTGGGTTTTCAAGGTATACAGTCATGTCATCTGCAAAGAGAGATAACTTGACTTCCTCTTTTCTTATTTGGATACCCCTGATTGCCTTCTCTTCTCTGATTGCTCGAGCCAGGACTTCCAATACTATGTTGAACAGTAGGGGTGAGAGTGGGCATCCTTGTCTTGTTCCAGTTTTCAGGGAAATGGTTCTAATTTTTGTCCATTTAGGAGTATGCTCGCTGTGGGTTTCTCCTAGATGGCTTTTACTATTTTGAGGTATGTTCCCCGTATGCCTAGATGTTCAAGGGTTTTTATCAAGAAGGGGCGCTGGATTTTATCAAAAGCTTTTTCTGCATCTAATGATATAATCATGTGGTTTTTGTTTTGACATCTATTGATGTATTTAATAACATTTATGGTTTTACGAATGTTGAACCAGCCTTGCATCCCAGATATGAAGCCTACTTGGTCATGATGGATGATTTTTGAGATGTGTTGTTGAATCCGGTTTGTAGGATCTTGTTGAGAATTTTAGCATCTATGTTCATCAAAGATATTGGCCTGTAGTTCTCTTTCTTTGTTGGGTCTTTACCTGGTTTGGGTATCAATGTGATGTTAGCTTTGTAAAATGATTTGGGGAGAGTTCCATCTTTCTCAATCGCCTGGAATACCTTCAGTAGGACTGGTATCAGTTCCTCCTTAAATGTCTTATAGAATTCTGCTGGAAAGCCATCTGGAACAGGACTTTTTTTGTAGGTGATTTTATTATTACGTAGTCAATTTCCTTGACTGTTATTGGTCTATTTAGGATCTCAATTTCTTCTTGTATCAACCTAGTCAGGTGGTGTGATGTCAGAAAATCCTCCACTTCCTTAAGGTTTTCAAGTTTGTTTCCATACAAGTGTACATAGTAGTCTCTAATGATCTTTTGTATTTCTTCAGGGTCAGATGTGACCTCATCTTTTGTGTTTTTGATTGTACTTATGTGGGCTTTTTCCCTCTTTTTCTTGGTTGGTCTAGCTAAGGAACCATCGATCTTGTTTATCCTTTTGAAGAAGCAGCTTTTTGTTTCACTGATTTTTTGTATTATCTTTTTGTCTTCTATATCCTTCATTTGGGCTTTTATTTTGGTGATCTGGATTCTTCTGCTGAAATTAGGATTTTGGTGGTCCAGCATCTTTAGGTGGCTTGTTAGGTATTAATTTGTGATCCTTCCATTTTCTTCATGTGCATTTGTAGGGATATAAATTCCACTCTTACTACAGCTTTCATGGCATCCGAGAGATTTTGGTAAGATATTTCTTCATTTTCATTTGTTTCCAGGTATCTTTTAATCTCTGTTTTGATTTCATCATTGACCCAGGAGTTGTTTAGCATCATGCTGTTTAGTGTCCATGTTTTGTGGGTTTTAGGAGGACCTTGTTGGTGTTGATGTTTATTTATTTATTTATTTATTTTAAAGATGGCCTCAATTTATCTATCCCAGGTATATGCCCTGAACACACTTTTTTTTTTTTTTTTTTTTTTGAGTGGGAGTCTCACTCTATCACCCAGACTGGAGTGCAGTGGCCACTTCCGGCCACCGCAGCCTCGACCTGCTGGGCTCCGGCGATCCTTCCACCTCAGCCTTCCGAGTAGCCAGAATTACAGGCATGCGCTACCACGCCTGGCTGATTTTCTGATTTATTGTAGAGATGAGGTCTCACCTGCCCAGGCAGGTCTCGAACCCGCGGGCTCAGACAATCCACTCACTTCAGCCTCCCAAAGGCGTGGGATTACAGGCTGAGCCACTGAGCCCGGCTGATGTTTATTTTTATTCCACTGTGGTCTGAGAAGGAACTTGGTAAAATTTCAGTTCTTTTAAATTTGCTTATACTTGATTTATGACCAAGTATGTGGTCAACCTTACAGTACGTTCCATGTGGTGATGAGTAGAATGTATATTCTGTGGTTTTGGATGGAGTGTTCTGTAGGTATCAGTTAAGTCCATTTGTTCATGAGTCACATTGAGGTTTCGGATCTCGTTGCTGATTTTTTGTCTTGATGATCTGTATACGGTTGTGAGTGGGGTGTTGAAGTCCCCAGCTATGATGGTGTTGGAGCCGATATCTTTTTTCAGTTTACCTAGAAGCTGCTTTATGAAAGTTGGTGCTCCTATGTTGGGTGCATATAGGTTTAAGATGGATATTTCTTGTTGATGGATTGAACCTTTTATCATTATGTAGTGGCCTTCTGTATCTTTTTTAATTTTAATAGCTTGAAGGGTATTTTGTCTGAAATTAAGATTGCTACTCCTCCATTGTTTTGTGTTCCGTTCGCCTGAAAGTTTGTTTCCCATCCTCTTATTTTTATTCCATGAGTGTCCTTTCTAGTAAGGTGAATCTCTTGAAGGCAATAGATTGTTGCCTGGTGATATTTTATCCATTTTGCCATTCTATGTCTTTTCAGTGGTGCATTCTTTTCACATTTAGGCTAATTATTGAAATGCAAGAGATGATCCCTGTCATAAGGTTCTTACAGAGTTGTTGTTCCTATTTTTTTGTTGTTTTTCTTTTGGTTTTGGAGTTGGTTCATGTGTGTTTTTAATCTTTTGCCTGTATTCTTGTGAAGAATGCTGTTCTTTTTTCTTTTTCTTCTGTGTTCAGTACTTTCTTAAGTGTTTCTTATAGAGGTGGTCAGGTGGCAGCGTAGGTTCTTAGGGATTGGATATCTGGAAAAGATTTCAATCCTCCCTCACTAATGAAGCTTAGCTTGGCTGGATAGGTTATTCTTGGTTGAAATTGTTTATCTTTTAGAACTTTGAAGATAGGGCTACAGGCTCTGCTAGCCTGAAGGGTTTCTGTAGATAAATCTGCTGCTATTCTGATTGGTCTTCCATGGTAGGTAGTCTGGACTTTTTCTCTTGCTGCCTTTAGGATTTTTTCTTTTATAGCTACTTTGTTTAGGTGGATTATTATGTGTCTGGGAGTTGGTCTTCTCATTTGTTGTCTTGCAGGGGTTCTCTGAATCTCTTGTGCTTGAATTTTTGCATCACTAACGAGATGAGGGAAGTTTTCTTGAATGATTTCATGAAATGTTTGTTCCAGTGTGACCTCTGACTCTCTCTCTCTGCCTCAGGAAGGCCAATTACTCTTAGATTGGGTCTCTTGAAGTAATCATTCATCTCCTGAAGGTTTTGTTCTGACTTTTTAAGCTTCTTTTCTATGTTTTTGACAGTTTGGGTTGGTTCTGTGTTTTGGTCTTCAAGTTCTGAGATTCTTTCTTCTGCTTGGCTAATTCTGCTTTCCATGCTTATTAGTTATTTATTTCCATAACAGTATTTTTTACTGCTGTTATTTCTGTCATCAGCTGCCTCCTATTTTCCTCTTGTCTCTCCTCAATTTTTTAAATTCTCTCTATTAATGCCTTGATGTCTGGGTTTGTTGTTTGCGACCAGTCATTCTGGGGGCTCCTAATTGTTTGTGTTCTGAAGTCTGTTTTCTCAGTGTCTGACCTCCCAGGGGTCTGTGTGAGCCCTATATTCTTCTTTTGGTTTTTCTTCATTTGTGCAAGTTTTCCTCCCTACTTTTCCCTTCCCTCCACTTCCCCATCTTCTTTAATTCTGTTATTCAGGGGTGGAGGGGTTTCTTTTACTTCTCTTTGTTCAATCTCCTATTCTTCCTAATATATTTCCTCTAGCTTTGTTCAGTTCTGGAGCTGGACTGTAGGTTAAGGGCAGTCCTTTTTATAGTTTTGGGATTTAATTAAGGGGGGAGCTGTGGTTCAAGATCTCTCTGCAGATCCCAGTATCTACCAACAGGTGTATGGGTAGTCTGAAACCCACTTCCCACTGCCTTGGAGTCTTTCTCTGCAGTGGGGTTGTAGGTTTACTCCCTTGGACCCCCAGAAGGTGGTGTTATCTCATGGCTGCAGTCCAGAAGGGAATGAGCTGGTTATAGATCTGTAACTTGCCACGGCAATTTCTCCATACACGGGGGGAGTTCCACAGGCCTGTCTCTGGGTTAGGGGCATGGTGTGGCAGTGGCAGTAGCAACTGGGCAGTGGCGATTTCAGAAGATCCTGCTTGCGGTGGCTTCACAGTCTGAAGTCGAGTGTCGCTTCATGCATAAGCTGGGAATGACCACAGCAGCGGCATCCACGACTGCAGGAGCAGCCCGGACCACCATGATATCTGAGTAGCAACGGTGGGTGATGGTGATGGCTGAGCTCCCTGTGAAGAGCAGACTGCAGAAGATGGGATTCACAGACAGTCTCACAGACCATTCTGCCCCTTCGCCATCTTGCCAGAAGTCCGTTGTCTGTTACTAATGGATATTAGTCAAGAAATTGAGACACATTAAATAATATATTTGAGAAAAGAGGAGATAGGAAAGAAATCAAAGTCATGAATTATGCATACAATTATCCTAGGAGATAAGATTTTCAGGATGAGAACACTTAGTTAATAGAGAACATACAAGTAATAGTTATTATTTTAATTATCTTCATATCATGAAAGGAACATTGGATTAGTGCTAGAATGGTTTGAGACTGGTTGAATTCCTCTATTATTGACATACGAACTTGGTCAATTCTTTAGATATTTATAACCTAAATTTTATCACATATAAAATAGAAATAATCTATTGTTCTGTGAACCTCATGGAGTTGCTATATAATTTGAGTTAATACATATAAAAAGAATATGAAAAGTTATTTACAAATATTAAGCTTTGTATAATTATAAGTAATTATATTATTCATATCAGTGATGTTGAATATTTTTCCCAAAGCAGAGACGGAGTGTTTTGTCACTTACTAGTGGACTGTCACAAATGGAAGCATTACATAATGGAACAAGAATGAGCACAGTCTAAAAGACCCTCCACTAACAATTCTATGTGCAAGTCATATAATTTCATTTTCTTATTTGTGAGTTAGAGATTATCATCATTATTTAATAAGGTTGTAAATTGCAATTGAAATACCACTTATTAATGGTCTAAGAATTATAAAGCATATAGAACATTCTCTTTCTATCTTCACATGTTTTGCTCTTCAATTAACTTTAAAATGGGAGCCAGCTTCATGCAAAATAATGCTCTTCACCTTCAGTGACCCAAATATTTCTTCACCCCAGTTGAACAACCTATCATGCTACCCCTGGATCTTGACCTTTTGGTAATCACTGACTCCCTGCATTCAAGAGTCTATTTAGTCATCACTCAACATTTATCGAATACCTATTATGAGCCAAGCACAAAAATGCCTAAAATATCTCTTGCCCTTGATGTTCTCTTAATAAAATCAGAGAGGTACCCTGAATGTTCTAGATTTAGAGGGAGAGTCAAATCAAAACTAGATCTTTAGAGAATGACATGAGAAAATGGCATCATTCACATGAGATCAAATCTCTTCTGATCTACTTACCTAGCATTCATTCATAACAACCAAATAACAGTCTAGCCTATATTTCTTTACACTTTTGATGAGTTTTAGTATGTCTTAGGTCATATTTTAACTAAACTTATTCCTACTATTGGAAAAATCTGTTTTGATCAACTAAGTAAAAGAATGACACAGGTATAGAAATTTCAAATCATATTTACATGTGCATTAATGATAATCAATGCAGCTCTTCTCAATCATCAGAAAGAAGGAAACAAGTATAGCAGAGAAAACATACTCTAACATCGATAATGCATGTTAGAGACAGATTTTGATTATTTCAATTTTGTAATGGTGTGAGTAACTTGCTGAAATTAGAAAAATATACTGACTTCACTATTTTTTATACACGGGACACAGGTAAGAAAAATTTTAATATAGTATCTTTTAAAAAAATCATTAACATGTCTATACCTTTGGTCCTTACATGTATTACCAACTTAAATGGCAAATTTTAGAAAATTTTTATAATTACGTGAGAGACATATGGAAAAGGGAACATTTAAGTGTGAGTCTTTCAAGGACTTATTACACTAGAAAAGCTGCACCTTAATGAATAAAATGTGAGGAATTAGAGGTGGATCTCAAGTGACAGAATGATTTAAGAGAATACTAAACTGCTTTAAAGCTTCATAAACTGAATAATAGCAAAACACAGGTGTTGCGAATTTCAAGAAAACGAATCTAAGGTTGTGTGAATAAAATCTAGCATAAAAAGATGCATAAAGAGTTAACTTCTCATTTTATTTAGAAAGATAACCATAGAATTCAAACTCTGGTATAGACTTATTAAAGGACTATTATGTTAATTCCCTTGTATGTATATTAGATTTTGATTTAATTGATACAAAAGATTAGGTCTCAAAAGAATATTAGTAAATATTAAACCGAGCATATTAAGGAAAGAGTTAAATGCAATGTCTGATAATATAGATGCTTAAAAATAATTCATCTTTACCTGCACATATATGGAGAGACACAGAAAGTAATATATATGAACCTATATAGTTTAACATGTACATGTAAGTGCAAAAATTCAAAAAAAGGACTTATGATCAAATACTATTATTTTCAAAATATTCAGCATAAGTCCAATGAAATTTTGAGATGAGCAACATATTCCTCAAATAAATTATTTTGCTTTGTTTTTTCATTACCTTCCTAATTTTAATATTGAAAGAGTATGTAAACTAGAAATACACATTCTTGCTCATTTAATTCTCTTATTACAAAAAAATTAAAATATGATTTGATTTCAAATATAGTTTCACAAAACTGAAACTACAAGCACATCAAGAAAAGATAGAATACTTCTATGAAATATAAAAATGTTAGAATAGATAGCTTAATACAGATGCAATTAACAAAATAACTCTTCTGGAATCTGTACCCATAGGGATTCTTTCATTTGCTCACTTTTGTTTTTCTTGTGTTTTTCTTTTCTTTCTTTTTTCTTCAATAAGTTCTCTCTGAGATCAAAGTATTGGTAGTAGTCACGACATTTTAGTTACAGTTGTTCACAGAATTCAGGAAAGATTCTGACCTTATTTCTCTACATGAAATTCAACCCAGTAGCAAAATTTATATTTTTTTAAATGAGAAATCATTTAGGATTATAAAAATAACAATTCAAATTTCAGTGGATTATATATAAAAAAGAAATCATTGCTAAATGTAAGGATTTTCTTCTTCCTCTCCAAGTTGAAAAGTTGGTTTACAGATCATCATTCATGCATGGAGGTGGCAGTGACGATGAGGCTCATGTCATTTGCAATTGTTTCCATAGGACCAACAGTACTTGTAGTTCATATTCTTGGTATCTGGTGTTGGTGCTGATAGATGGAAATCACTTCTGTAATCACAAAATAAGGCTTCTTACAGATCTTTTAAAATAGCCCTCACATGTTTTAGCTATGCCTATGTATAAATGCACACATCTAGTTTGTCTATTTCCTACTCCTGCCAACTTCTCCATTACTTGGGCACATAGATATGTTAATCTCTAATCCACAATATTCTCAAATTCCAAAGAAACTTCTAGAATTGTGTTTCCAACTTCTTTTTTATTTCCGTTATGTCATGTCATGTCATGTCATGTCATGTCATGTCATGTTTGCTCTTGTGCCTCCAAACTCTAGACAGAAAACAAAATCTGAGTCTGACACTCCCTCATTCCCCTCAGTTTAAATGATTTCCCTTTTCCCCCATTTCTTCACTTGTTTTGCCAGCTCACTCCACAAATTACCAGAGTCAGGGAAATCAGTTAAAAAAGATCGTCTACCTGCTGGCTTCTCTAAAAATTATCTTCTAAATCCCTTCTTCTCTTCCAACCTGAGAGTCAGCTATGCCTTATCCTGTGTTGTGGCCAAAGGGTACAACTTTCTCCCGTTTTCCTAGAGTCCCCGATCTTTCTACTCTCACATGGTTGTGATTTTTTAGTTTTTTTGAAGTATAATGGAAGTACACAAAAGCACACATTTTCAAAGTAGACAATGTAATTTTTTTTGTTTGAGTTGGTCTCACTGTTGCCCAGGCTGGAATACAGTGACACATCATGGCTCACCACAGCCTTGACCCTCTGGGCTCAGGTGATCCTTTCACCTCAGCCTCCCAAGTGCTGGGACTACAGGCACACACTACTACCATGCCTGGCTAACTTTTTTATTTTTTGTAAATTTCACACTATGTTGCTTAGGTTGGCCTCAAACTCCTGGGCTCAAGCAATCCTTCCACCATGGCCTCCCAAAGTATTGGGATTACAGGCGATTGTGCCTGGCCATAATCAGTTTTAACACATTTTTGCACCTATGATACAATCAAGTGGTGGTGGGTTTTCTTTTCAGGCAATCCAACAATAATCTAGCCTCTTTATTTCACTGGCCAATATGAGAGTTATTTTGAAAAGGAGAATAAAATCCTTCACCAAATGTCTCAACTTTCAAAATATTAACTCTCAATGCATCATCCCATTTAAGCTGTGTGAAAACATTTCCAGAAAATTATTAAAGTAAACTTTTAAATTGCTTGGGTCTTATCCTTTGGACAAATAATAATTAAAACTTTATTCAAAATAAATTGCACAATTGAATTCACGTTCTTGGTGTAATCACGCTCATCTGTCTTTTATTATCCACATCAAAGGAATACAAGGGAGTAACTTCCCCCAAAATGGAATTTATTTATAGAAATTGTTTATTTCTTCCTACATTTCCTCATGAGGACTTTTTTCATCTGAGGAAACAAACAAACAAAAATCCGAGGTTGAGGTCAGGTGAATAGAGAGGTTGGGACAGGGCTCATGCCATTTTGGGTCAAAAACTGCTGAACACTCAGCATGGTGTGGCAGGTGTGCCCATAAATCACCCATCACGAAATGGGCATACTCACTGAAAGATTCTCCCAGAAAATAATTCACTGAAGCCAAAGGCAGCCCCTCACAGCAACGCTCGCTGGTACATTGATGCCGATGGGTTCCTAGAAACTTAAAAGGCAGGGAAAGCCTGTACTACAAAGAGCCTGCCCTCCAAAAGATAATTCCAGTTTTGAGGAAATCCTCCCTCATATGTTTAAGGAAACAAATCTCAACGACTTTATAGTCAAAGATAATTATAACAAAATAGTTCAACAGGTTTCTTCTGAACAGATTTATTTCACAGTCTACTCTACAAAGGTAAAGTACAAGTTCTTCATGCTCAGAATTAGGGATATTTACTCTTGTTTTAGTTCTCCTACTGAAGTCATCATGCTTTCAGAAAATTAACACTGTTTTCCCCAAATAGTGCTACTATGATTCTGAACTATGAGTATATTTGGTTAAAGAGGATAATGTACTAAGGATAATTCAGAAATGTATTATAATTTTTGTTTATAATTTCTAAGACCACAACTACTACTTTTAAGTATGTTAACAACTTTTAAAAATATTTTTCAACTTCAAAAATCCTTTGTTCAATGGAAAGAAATATATATAGTCTCATCAGAATTAACCAGAGTAAAGTTAATTGTCTAAATCTTGAATTTGTTTTCATTTTACTGAAGCTACTGTTTTGGAGACTGTAAATCAAAAAAGCAGAAATGCTGTTAATGACCAGTTTATTTCTGGTCACTAAATTTTTTACAGAAAATTGGGAATGAGTTCTTCGAACATTAAAAATTGACACTAGTAGCTCGGTGGCTCAGCCTGTAATCCCGTGCTTTGGGAGGGTGAGGTGAGTGGATTGCCTGAGCCCGCGGGTTCGAGACCCACCTGGGCATCTTGGCAAGACCTCATCCCTACAATAAATCAAAAATTAGCCGGGCGTTGTAGCGCGCACCTGTAGTTCCAGCTACGCGGAAGGCTGAGGCGGAAGGATCGCCCGAGCCCAGTGGGTCGAGGCTGCCGTGGCCGGGAGCAGCCACTGCACTCCAGTCTGGGTGATGGAGTGAGACTCCGACTCAAAAAAAAAAAAATTGACACTAGTTCTGGGAAAATATTATTAACTTTAAAATGCCAATTTTTTGATACATATACAGTTTTCAAGTTTTTATAGCGTCTCATAAATTGTTTTGTCTGTTCTTACTCATTTCCAAAAAGAAACGCAATTATTTAAACTATTTAGTGTTCTTTAAGCATTTCTTAGCTAGTAAAATTCTCCAGACAGCTACTGCTTGACCACTACTTTTAAATGTCTGCAACTGGCATTGAATATTATTATCAATATTGAGTATGATAGACGAATGATCGATAGATCAGACACAGCTCACAGCGCTATTCCTGGTGAGCCATGAAAATAGTGGTGATGGCGACTGATGATCACGATGATGATGATAGCCCCCATCTATCTAATGCTGACAGTATTTCAAGAGTTTTGCATTTGTCTTATTTCATTTTAACCGCCACTTAATGAATTAGTCTTATTCCACCTGTCTTACGAACACAACAAATAAGGCACCAGAGTATGTGTCTTGTTTGGTTTGTATGTAGTCGAGCCAGAATTTAAATTTAGGCCTCCCGGATTCCAGATATTTGTTGTTCTGTTATTGGTCATGCTCTGCATCATCTTTCTGTTATCTGCTGCAGTAGTGTTTTGGGGGATTGAAATAATCAAAATTCATTAATATATTAACTCAAAACAAAACGAACTCTCCAAATTTGTGTTTTTACTTAAAAGAAATTTTTTGATAGTCAATTTTAAGAGTCATCCTCGCCAGTTTCCAGTGTTTACATAAATAATTTCCACTGAACACTTTTTTTCTTCCCAGCATGTCATCTTATATATCCAAATTCTGTCTATTTGGAATGCCGGTGGATATGCCTTAAAACATGACGGGCTTCACATTTGGAGCATACATGTCACCACGTGTCACTAACAGCATAACCATTTTCTCCTGGCTACAGAAAGTACTATTGGGAGCATCCAGTAAAATACATTTGGCACATTTTATTCGTTAGAATTGAAGGTCACATGAGAGATCAAATACTTGTGAAGGGAACACAAAATTCCCGGCTGTCTTTTAGAATGAAAAATTTTTTTGTTCAGATGAACCTAATAAGGAAAATTTTATACTAGAAAGTATTTCTATTTTCTTTTCTCACACAAAACATCTGTGCTTCCAAATGAATGAAGGTCAACCTAAAATAAACCGGAATTATTTTTTGAAACGCAGGCCCCTTGTAGCAGGAACCCATTGGCATCAGCGTACCAGCTAGCATTGTTGTAAGAGGCTGCGTTCGGCTTCAGTGAATTTTTTTTCTTTTTGAGATTCTTTCAGAGTGTTTGCCTATTTCATGCTGAGTGATCTACAAGCACATGCCCACACCATTCAGCACTTTTTTTTAAATCAAAAACAGCATGATGCCTGCGCCCTACTCTTCCTATTCACCAGATCTCGCCCCAAATGACTTCTTTTTGTTTGTTTCTCCAGATGAAAAAAAATTTTCAAAGGGAAATTTTTTACTAATATGTAAGTGTTGAAACATAAAACATCAGAAACACTAAAAAGCATCAAAATTGGGTTCAAAAGTTGTTTTCAGCAGTGGAAAAAGTCTCAATAGATGTATTTCATCAAGCGGAGGGTACTTTGAAGATGACTGATGTTTAAATATGTAAGAATACACATTTTTTATAAATTCCTGATTTTTTGTGTCCCCCCTTATATGCATAAGAAACTTTTCTCCTGTTCATTTTAAAATGCTAAGATCGAATAAAAGAAAAAACTTATAACAGAGACTTTGCAAAAGAAATGACTGATTGCCACAAGCCAGCTTCTCTCGCAGTAAAGTAATAAAAGAGAAAGTCTTTCCCCAGAATTTGTAGAAGTAAAAACTGCATCTTTCTCATATGGATCATGAGAAAATGAGGGCCAGAAAAAGAGAGTGAGAAATAATAGGCTAGCTTAGCATTATCTTACAACACTTTTCAAATGGCTGGCTTGAGGAACAAACACGCAAACCCAGCCCAAAAGAAAGAAGCTGGAGGTATCCTAGCAAATGTCCCGAGGCAAAGGGACATGTTTTAAGTGACCAGTCAGAGGAACTTATCCAATGCAATTGTCCCAAAGGAACTGCAGATTGGAGATCTTCATCCAAGGAATTTTTTATATAGACAATGGGAAGAGAAAAGAAAAATAAAAAAATACTCATCATAGCCAGAGTAAACTAATAGACTGTTTTGTTAATGAAGACCATTTCTTACCTCTTGTATCCCTCCTTTCCCTTATTTTAAGTCCCAGACAAGTCTTATGCATGAAGACAGAAATGTTAGACAGGGACACGGATAGGAAATCTACTTTTGTTAACTTTTTCAGCAGATCTTCCAGCCTACAACAGGCCCGTTTGGGAGAGGAAAGCAGCTTTCACTCTAAATGAAGTAAGAATTGTGTTCTTCCACTGGACTGTGTGAGAATTAATTTACTGGAAATTTTTTATAGAAGGAGAAGCAATCACAGAATTGTTGATTACCTGTGAGGGATCTTCCCCACTCCCCCAACTCCCATCCTCCAACCCCTCACAAAATCATTGGGTCTGGCCAAAGTACAGAAAAAACAGCCATCAAGTGGGTTAAAATGATCCAAAAGAAAATGAATGGAAGTATTTTCTACTCATACACCACAATCCTGCTGGTTTTCACTTTCAATTCTTGAAATCTCTAGAATACTCTCAAAGCACTTTATATTGTACTTTTTCATGAGTTTATTGTCATAGAACATTTAGGGGAATTTCTTCCTAGACAGAGATAACTGTTTGTTTTTGTTTTTGTTTTTTTTTTGAGTCGGAGTCTCACTCTGTCGCCCAGACCGGAGTGCAGCGGCCGCTCCCGGCCACCGCAGCCTCGACCCGCTGGGCTCCGGCGATCCTTCCGCCTCAGCCTTCCGAGTAGCCGGAACTACAGGCGCGTGCCCGGCTGATTTTTTGATTTATTGTAGAGATCTGGGACTAACTCTGTTTTACCTGTATCTTGGCCATTTCCTATTTTATATCGCCCAGGTGCTAAAGCTGCTATATAGAAAAGTACCTTGAAAAACAGGCAATGCAAATTGACTAACATTGATCATGTGCTTCCAATTAATGATCTACAGAGCTTCTATGTTATGTTCAGGGAACTGTCAGAGAATGGAGGAGAGCCTCTCCCTTGAAATCAGAAAAGAGATTTTAAAAATCTTGAGTTTTATGGGTCTTATGTTAGGTTTGTCATTTCACATGACATTAGCACCAAATCCTTATCTGTGAACTGAAAAGATGCACACTAGCTAAGATTATAGAAACCACATTAAGATATGATTTTTCACTGAAAATTACTGCCCACGTTGGGAAGAATTGACTGAGCTCCTTTAAGTCAATTTTTAAACTTTTTTTTTTTAGGAAAAAAATACTATAAGTAATAATGAATATAATTTTGATATATAGTCAATCAAGAAACGTTTATGTTTTTCTCCCCTTTTCATCTAAAAGTTAATCATTAATGTTTAATTAAGAAGATTAATTCAAAAATATTTCTCAAGCACTTATTGAGAATAAAAAGTAAAATGAGAATATTCTTACTTAAGAATTTTTTATCCAAATTTGCTTACAGTTCGAGCATGGTGGCTCACACCTGTAATCCCAGCACTCTGGGAGGTTGAGGCAAGAGGATTGCTTAAGCTCAGGAGTTTCAGACTAGCCTAAACAACATAGCAAGACCACGTCTCTACAAAAAAAAAATCAAAGAATTACCTAGGTGTGGTGGTGCATGCCTGTAGTCTCAGCTACCTGGGAGGCTGAGGTGAAAGAATGATCTGAGCCCGGAAGATACAGGCTGTGTTGAGCCATGATCAATCTACTGCATTCCAACCTGGGTGACAGAATGAGACACCCAACTAAAAAAAAAAAAAAAAAAAAAAAAATTCTTAGTTATACAACTTATCTCATTGTTTTAGGATAGAATACAATTATGTACTTAGAGAATCATCTATCTAGAATGATAGCGGTAGATCAAGTGACAGATCAAGTAATCTTTTAGTCAACAAAATGTACTCGAGTACCTTTATTCAGGAACTCTATGTACATGAGGTTTATCACTAATTAATTCTGCAACTTTGAAAATCAGGAAATGTTGCTATGACACTTGTTTTATTTATTCTATTTTTATAAGATTTTTCAGATTCTCTAGAAGTAAGAAAACAATTATATGACTCTCAAATTAAGATGGATATATTCAATCTTGTCTACTTCATAAAGCTCATAAGATTTTCAAACAAGAAAGTACGTGTAAATAACTTATAAAGTATAACGTGACTTAAAAATGCTAGTAAAGACTCGATTTTTGATAACATACTTGCATGAATTATTTTGCTAATCCTCACAATAAGCAGATCAAATGTGTAATTTTACAATTTCACAGAGGAATACAGAACTAGACAAAGGTCATATAAACAGTAAGTAGTTGTCAAGTAGTCAATAACCGTAAGTTCCTTAACTATCACAGAAGAATAGTGATGGGAAAAGTGCTATACTTAAAATTTGAAAGTACAGTAATTATGAATTTAAAATTTATAAAACTGTATTACTGTTGAAGTTTAGAAGATGTTTTCCCCTTCATACAGTCAGATCTATTGCTTTAAAGTGCCACTTAAGTGATACAAATGAAAATGATTGTTCCATCCATTAGATGGACAAACAACTAATTTTATAATTTCCAAATCTGTAATCTAAAATACAAAATGTCATTGTATCTGCAGAAAAAGAATTAAGGATTGATTGACAATAAATTTTATATTGAAGAATGTGAATTAAGGTTAAATCTACTACTTTTGCAATTTTGAGTCTAGTGTGACTTGGAGGCTGTCAAAACAAATCACATGAAATTAGGAACTGACAATAAATCCAGGAAGATGCATTTTATTGTTGTTGTTCCTAGGTATTACCCTGATGTAGACAGATTTCTCTGGAAAATCTTTTTGTTTCTGTTTGTTTGTTTTTATTTTTCTAATGCCGAGGTTATTATCCAGAATGGAAACACAAACATAGTAAAAGAAAAAATTCTCTCATTACATAAAAGTTTTTTTTTATAGAATTATATGTATCTAATAAGTTGTTGCCATACTTTTTCATACTTACTTTGGCAATTTTTACAAAATCTTCTAATGATTCTTCTGTAAATTAGTAAATCGATCTGCCCAATAAAACTTTATAAAAGATTTTGCAAATTGCTTGACAAAATTCTTTCATTTCTCTTCCTTACCATTTGCACTGCCTACAAGCAAACTCAACTTCAAAAGGTGCTCACAATTTCAGAAAGAGCAAAAAGATTATATTTCCCATCTTGATAAGGAGTTCACAGGCTTGCAAGAACTGAAGAGCTGAGAACAAAGTCCTGCTGTTTTGAAAATTGTGTATGAATTCCAAACACAGTGTGCCACCTGATCTTGTCTGCTGTATTTTGCATAGCTCTGTATAATCCATGAGTTCATTTTGTAACCCTTTCTTTCACATTACTCTACAACAGACATTATTATCATGCATTTTTATACAATACATCTAGGCATGGATGGAGGAATTTAGTAAACTTTCATGGAGTTGAACACAGACTATCATAACCTTTTGGCAGAAAATTGTCAGAAGGCTCAGTTAGTACCAGTGATGCCAATCATGCCCATGAGGATATTTGCAGGCCAATATCTCAGATTTGAAGTCGATAAACTTGGTGACCCTATTGATCCTGACTTACGTAGATGACAAGCAAAAAGTACCCATAGAAACTGGATTGACTTTTTATAAGCTAACTTAACATTTTTCTCACTAAAATGTCAAACATACGACCCCAAAGTTTAAGAATCCTGGTTGTTTTTTTTTAAATGGCTTTCACTTCAACGATGTTGTTAGTTTTAGGATCATAATAATACTGTAACAGAGAGAGATGGACTAATATCACATAATATACATTTCAAAAACCTCTACAAATACCCTAAGTTGTGGAGCCTTATTATCTAAATTGTACTGGGTTTTATTCCACTTTCTAAGGAAAAGAAATATGTATTCTATTGCATTGTTTTATTTTCAATCGAGTTTTCAGAATAAACAAACCCAAATTAGGAAATCTCTTCAAATTAGCATTGAAGGATGTCTCTGTCCTACTGATATTGAAAAGTGTGGCAAGTGATGGTATCTAAAATGTTTTAAAGCCCCCAAATTAACGATGACACTACTCCAGAGTGCTGAGCCACCAGACCACTGTAAATATTAGGAAGAGTTATTATAAGACTTATTTGTATGTATAAATTAACACAACCTCTCTTTATAACTATGGTAGGAGAGTGATGTATGCACACATGCATACACTGCACATTTTAGTCAGAGGGCATAAACTTCCCCTTCACTTCCTAGTAGAAGGGGGAAGCAGTTAATTCTAAGCTATGGGAGTGACCTGATAGGACAGAAATGTCCTCAACTGACTGAGGGAACTGCTTCAGATTCTGAGTCCCAGTCCTCTCATATCAAGCATCAATTTGTTCATTAGAATAAAGTCAACATGAAATTGGGGGAAATATGGGAAAGCACACCAAAGGACTCTTATCTCCCACTTTTGTAATAAACCAAGGTTCAGTGAGAGTAATAAAAGATGGTTGCTAACCACTTGCCTGGGAAAAATTAAAGACATCCCGTGGAACCGCAAGAAATTACTTTTACAGCATCGCCTGTGAAAAGGTGTTTTGTGTTAAGCCACTGTTTTGCAGGTTGGTTTTTTATGCAGAATTATCATAAATGGAGGAAAGGTATGTGGAAGATAAATGGAGGTATATATAAAAGGGGAAAAATGAGTCAAGGATGACACCTAGGTTTGGCTAAGCTAAGTAGGCCCAGTTGAACTTTTTTGTCATAATGGAAAATAAACTTTCTTTTTTCCCTTCCTTTCCTTTCCTTTCCTTTCCTTTCCTTTCCTTCCCTTTCCTTTCTTCCTTTCCTTCCTTGTTTCCTTGCCTTCCTCCCTTTTATCTTGATCATCAGTTTTGGATAAGAAAAATAAATGTACATCATTTTTCAGGAAACTGCATCATTGATTCTGTACATAGAAATAATGAGTATATGTGATCTGAGTAAATGACTCTGACATGTAATAGGCATATGACTCGAACAAGTCCATCAACTTGTCATACTGTTGCACTAGGGTAATTTCACATATCTAGAAATATTGAGAATTTTTTCTGTAATCTGGAGATAATAGCACTTTATATATACACTTTTGTATACATATATATATGTATATATACACACACACATATGTATACACACACACAATATCTTATAATATCTTCACAATGACCTAATAAGATAGTAATTATTTGTAGTATTTATTAGTGAACAAATTGAAATTAAGTCATGAGTACATTATAAAACTGAGCAGCAAAGACAGATTTTTGTATTCATTTCATAACAACAGTTGATGATTTGCTAAAATAAAATTTTTTCTCGGGTTCACAAAAGCATTCTAAGAGCTATCCAGAATCTACAAGAAACCAAAAAAGTAACCCCATCAAAAAATTGGACATTAGCACAAGACACACAAATGGCCAGTGGCATATGAAAAAATGCTCATCATTATTCATGAGAGATGCAAATTAAAACCACAATGAAATATTACCCTACATCAGTCAGAAGGGCTATTATTAAAAAAGGCAAAAAACAAGATGTTGGCAAGATTATGGAGAAAAGGGAATGTTTTTACACTGTTGGTGGGAATTTAAATTAGTACATTCTCTATGGAAAACGGTATAGTGATTTCTCAAAAAGCTAAAAATTGACTTACAATTCAACCCAGTAATCCCACTACTGGTTATCTACCCAAAATAAGAGAATTCATTATTTTTTTAAAAAACCTGCACTTATGTTTATTGCTGCACTATTCACAATAGCAAAGTCATGGAATCAACCTTAAAAATATCCATCAGCAAATGATTGGATATGACAATTTGAGATACACACACACACACACACACACACACACACACACACACACACACCACTGGAATACTACCCAGCTATTAAACAAAGAAATTACATATTTTGCAGCAACATGTATAAAACTGAAAAGTATCATTCTAAGTAAAATAATTCAAAAACAGAATGTCAAATACCACATGTTCTCACTTGTAAATGGAAGTTAAACTATAGGTACACATGAACATATAAGTGCAAATATAGACATTGCAGACTACAGGAGATGAGGAAAGTGGAAGGGGAGTGAGGGTTAAGAAATTCCTATTAAGTACATTGTTCACTATTCAGGTGAACAGTACACTAAAAGCCCAGACTTAGCCACTACACAATATATCCACATGACAATTGCACTTGTACCCCCATACTTATAAAACTAATAAAATATTAAATAGTATTTTAAATAGATACAGTCAAAGATGTGCACATTCCTTTTCTCTTTCTTATATCCATTGTTATCCAATCCACTCCTTTCATTTGACATTTTTTTCTTTAACAAAAAATACTTAATTCCCATTAATTAGAAATAAGTTCTTCTTTTCAGAATACTCAAACTTTGATTGTATTAGTTCAGTTATAGAAAATGTAATTTAATAAATTGTTTAGTTTTTTTTTTGCTCATTTGCAGAGTATTTTACCACTTTATGTGTAAAAGAAAAATAGTATATAGTGAATACAGCAAAATGACAACCAATGAGAAGACAGGTGCGTGTGTCGCAATGAATATTTAGACATGTTCCAATTTTTGCACATCTTAGCAGAAACTGCAACATTCATCCACAAGAATCTCTTAACACTATCTCCTATCCACCATATCAAACTTCCTCTAAAGCCTCTTTTTGTTATTGTGCTTTGATTTCTACACACAAAAAGCAATAGTTGTATTAAGGCTCATGTTCCCTATATTAAAGATGATCCCACAATTATAACTTTATTACAAAAATGCTCTAGTGTTTTCAATGCCAGTACCTTTTACATAATTATGTTTCTAACACAATTAAATTTATCAGCATTACAATCCATTCAGCAAAATAGAAAAGAGACAATATTTACATCTATGGTACTTTGAAATGAACATTTTTCTTCAGAGAGGCATAGCCTCATAGTCTATAGTCTTCTCTCTTGACAGGTTATAAATGTTCTCAGATGTAGCTGTTTTGATGTTGTCTTAAACACTGGAGGGTAGGGGAGGAAAGAATACTGGGGCTACATGCATTTTTACATAAATTTTGCTATCACATTTGACAGTTTAATTATATTGTTGTTATTTACATTTTTCGTGTTACTTTATACTTTAGAGTCTTAGCCAATGGCTTTCCATAAAGTGATACTTCACAGAGTTTTTTGCTGGATAAAACCTTATCTTAGCTTCTTGTTATGATAGATAAATTCAATCAACAACAAACATACGTTAAGAACTTTGAGTTTGTTTGAGTCAACAATTTCTGAAAGCCTCTAGTCTTGGTTATAAATAATGCATGTCTGCAAATCAAAGAACATTCCATAACAGAAAGGGAATTTAGAGAAATTACTATGGAAATTTACAGGGGGGAAAAAGAGAAATTGTGTTCATATTTCAATACAATTTGAAAATGCTTATATACAATCCCCCCTCTGACATTAATTACCTAAACTTCAGAAAAATTCCTGCCATGTCTCATTCCTTCACAAACTTATCTGCCCTATAATCCAAAGATAACTTTATAGAAGCATAAATTTTTTAAAAATATTGTTTTTTGCCCTTTAATAAATGTAGATTGCTGTCAGACTTTAATTAATATGGCAACATATTATTTTTAGTCTTAAGGAATGAATAAAATAACCCTTAAAAATCATGTGGGGGAATCCATATCTCTACAGATGCACATGAAGAAAATGGAAGGACCACAAATTAACAGCCTAACAAATCACCTAAGGAAGCTGGAAAAGCAAGACCACCAAAATCCTAACTTAGCAGAAGAATCCAGATCACCAAAATAAAGGCCCAAATCCAGAACAGAGAAGACAAAAAATAATACAAAAAAATCAATGAAACAAAAAGCTGGTTCTTTGACAGGATAAACAAGATTGATGGTCCCCTAGTTAGACTGACCAAGAAAAAGAGAGAAAAAGCCAAAGTAGACACAATCAGAAACACAAAAGATGAAGTCACATCTGAACCTGAAGAAATACAAAAGATCATTAGAGACTACTATGTACACTTGTATGGAAACAAACTTGAAAACCTTAAGTAAATGGAGGACTTTCTGACATCACGCAACCTGTCTAGGTTGAAACAAGAAGAAATTGAGATCCTAAATAGACCAATAATAATCAAGGAAATTGATTATGTAATAAGAAAACTACCTGCAAAAAAAAAAAAAAGCCCTGGACCAGATGGCTTTCCAGCAGAATTCTATAAGACATTTAAGGAGGAGCTGATATCAATCCTACTGAAAGTATTCCAGGTGATTGAGCAAGATGGAACTCTTCCCAATCATTTTATGAAACTAACATCACATTGATACCCAAGCCAGGTAAAGACCCAACAAAGAAAAAAGCTACAGGCCAATATCTTTGATGAACATAGAAGCTAAAATTCTCACCAAGATCCTAGCAAACCAGATTCAACAACACATCTCAAAAATCATCCATCATGTCCAAGTAGGCTTCATCCTAGGAATGCAAGGCTGGTTCAACATTCATAAGTGAATAAATTAATTAAATACATCAACAGACATCAGAACAAAAACCACATGATTATATCATTAGATGCAGAAAAAACTTTTGATAAAATTCAGCACCCTTCTTGATAAAAACCCTCAAACATCTAGGCATACATGGAACATACCTCAAAATAGTAAAAGTCATCTACGAGAAACCTACAGCTAGCACACTCCTAAACAGACAAAAATTAGAACCATTTCCCCTGAAAACTGGGACAAGACAAGGATGCCCACTCTCTCCCCTCCTGTTCAATATAGTATTGGAAGTCCTGGCTACAGCAATCAGAAAAAAGAACAAAATCAGGGGTATCCAAACAGGAAAAGAGGAAGTCAAGCTATCTCTGTTTGCAGATGACATGATTGTGTACCTTGAAAACCCAAGGGAATCTGTCAAAAGCCTCCTTGCACTGATAAAGGACTTTGGCAAAGTCTCAGGTTATAAAATAAACATGCAAAAGACAATTGCATTTCTTTACACCAATAGTAAACAAACAGAAACCCAAATAAAAAGTACAATCCCATTCACAATAGCCACAAAAAAAAAAAATGAAATACATTGGCATCTTCCTAACCAGGGACGTGAAAGACCTTTACAACAAAAACTACAAAACACTGCTCAAAGAAATCAAAGGCGACACAAGTGAAAAAATATCCCATGCTCATGGATTGGAAGAATCAACATTGTGAAGATGACCATCTTACCCTAAGGTAATCTACAGATTTAATGCAATACCCATCACATTACCAGCAACATACTTCTTAGACCCAGAAACAACAATACGGGGTTTCATATGGAAACATAAATGACAAAGAATAGTGAAAACAATCCTCAGCAATAGAAAACAAAAACAAAGCAGGAGGTATCCCACTCCCAGACTTTAAACTTTATTATAAAGCTACAATAATCAAAACAGCATAGCATTGATACAAGAACAGGCTTATAGACCAATGGAATAGAATTGAGATTCCAGAAGCAAAACCTCAATTTCTCAACCAACTCATCATCAACAAGGCCTCCACCACCAACCACTGGGGAGACAAGAACCTATTCAGTAAATAGTGCTGGGAAAACTGGCTGACCACATGCAGAAGATTGAAACAGGACCCTTACAAATCCCCATACACAAAAATTAACTCTAAATGAATCAAAGACCTAAATGTAAAACCTCAAACAATAAGAACCTTAGAAAATGCAGGACACACCCTTATGGAAATTGGAACTTGCATCCAATTCCTGAACAAAACCCAAAACGCATGGGCCATAAGAGATAAGATAGACAAGTGGGACTTCATTAAACTGACAAGCTTCTTCAAAGCCAAAGAAACCATCAAGAGAGCAGGGAGACAGCCCACAGACTGGGAAAAAGTATTTACCAACTCCATGTCTGACAAAGGCCTAACATCTTGGATCTACAAGGAACTCAAACGTGCTGAAAAGAAAAAAATAAACAACCCCATTACAAAGTGGGCAAAATATATGAACAGACACTTCACAAAAGAAGACATACAAGCGGTCAACAGATGCATGAGGAAATGTTCAACCTCACTAATCATCAAGGAGATACAAATTAAAACTACACTGAGATATCACTTAACTCCAGTCAGAAATGGCCATTATCAATAACTCAAAAAATAACAGATGCTGGAGAGGATGTGGTGAAAAGGGAACACTTCTACACTATTGGTGGGAGTGTAAACTAGTGCAACCTCTGTGGAAAGCAGTGTGGCAATTCCTGAAAGCTCTAAATATCAACCTCCCATATGACCCCGCAATCTCCCTACTGGGAATATACCCTGAAGAACTCAAATCACTCTATAAAAAAAGATACCTGCACATGTATGTCTATCACAGCACTGTTCACAATAGCAAGAACCTGGAACCAACCATGCTGTCCATCAAAAGAGGACTGGATTAAAAAAATGTGGTACATATACACAATGAAATACTATGCAGCCATAAAAAAGAACAAAATCATTAATTTCACAGCAACCAGGATGACCAGGATGGAACTATAGTCTATAATACTGAGTGATCTTTTACAGCAACAAAGATCTGAGTATCACATGTTCTCACTCATAAGTGGACCTTGAACATCTATCGTAATATTATAAGAAAAGGATCGACAGTGGTGGGAATCTTTGGGGGGGACAGGGAGGGCAAGGGTGGTAGAATTAATGGTAGTCAATATCTGTCTGGGGACGGGGGGGATACCCCTTATCAACAAGGGTGCCTGAACAATGCATATTTGTATACCTAACTCTTCCCTGTATCCCACAATTTTAAAATAAAAAATATAGTTTAAAAAAAATCATGTGGAGCAAAATAGAACAATTATATCTAAACTGTCAAAATTGCATTATTTAATTTCTCTTTATGATAAGCCATACTAATTGCATTTTAATTATACTTTTATAATATTTTTATGAGAAAAAGTAGAAAATCTTTGAATGAGGTCTTCTAGATTCTTTATTTTGCCAAGAAAAAAATTACTGGGTTCTAAAATGCATTTAGCACACCTGAAGGACTTGTGAAAATATAAATTCCTAGGCTCTACCTGCAGAATTTTTGAATCAGAAGCTCTGGAGTGGGACTCAAAAATGTGTTTCTAATAAGTTTCCAAGTGATGCTGCTGCTGATTTGAGTATCCTGAATGAAAGAAATCATATGTGGAGAATTGAACTCTTTCCAAAAGCATCTCACCTAATTTCCTCATCCCAGCCTACTCAACATATAATTTTGATCAATCTTTATATTCTTTTCCTTTTAAAATCATGCCAAACAAATGAAAAATTAAAAATTTTTCTACTAATGTAAGAACGGAATGGATAGTCAATTTTCTTTTCCTACTCAGAGGATCAGAATAATATAATGGAAGAAAGGAAAAAAAGGAAAAGAAAGAAGAGGAGAAAGGAGGAGAAGGAGAGGAAGAGGGAATAGGAGAGGGGGGGAGGAGGGAGGGGAAGGGAGATAAAATAAAGAAATAAACAAGTTTCAAGGACTTCAGAAAGAAAAATCTTTTAAAAAATGATAGAAAAATAAATCCAATTTTGTGTGAAAAGAGGACTTAAGGAGATGACTACAGAATCTGTCAATTCTAATGATTTTACAAATCATATCTATTGTCTCCAAATAATTTTTATTTTCATTCTTGTTTGCCACAGATAAGTATTAAATTAGGATAATTTATTGATAAGTTATTAGTAATTTCATATGGGGGCCTCTGATTGAGTTTCTTGCTCTGATTAAAATTAAAAGTGCCTACAAACCTTATTTCATATAAGTGCTTTGATCAATGAACAATTATGAAGCTAATCAATTTTAAATAGAACATTTTTGTAAGTTTGAAACATTTCACAGGACACCTGTGTAATTATTAATTTTTCTTTTATAGCAGAATAATTGAAACCAAGCAACTCTACCTACAGTAAATATAAAAACAGATCTGTATGTAATATGTAGGTAGCTAGCTCAAACTTTATTCCTAGAAATATTTCTTGTGGGTCATCAAAATGTAAATACCTTTCTAGATCAATAAGTGTGTATGTCAGTGTGTGTGTGTGTGTGTGTGCCTGTGTGTGTGTGTAATTGTACACCAATGTTACTCTCAGTCTGTGCATCTGAGTTCCCAGATGCTTCTATACAAATAGAAGAAGTTCGCTTAACCAGTGGATATTTTTCATGTGTTCTCTAGATGTTGGCAAAGAGGTAGAGAAAGGGACAAACGTGCATCTTAAAGTGTATGTAGAAAGATGAGGCCTTAGGCACGCATAGTAATCAGACAGTTTTTAAAAAAAATCTCACCTACTTTGTTACCAAATCCAAAGAAAGTGTAAAAAAGGTCTAACAAACAAAAATTTTGCACCTAAACTGATTGTCTTTAAATATCTCTTCTATATGATATGCATATTTTGACTGTCTTGAAAAAAGTATTCACTAGTCTAAAAGGAAACCGTATGTGCCTACATACTGGTATTTCAAAAACAGAATGAATGTTTTGAACAAATTAGGCAATCTTTATAACTCCAATTAACTTCAGAGATGAGATATTTTAGAAGCTGGGAATACTTTATATAAATGTTCTTCCAGAATATGAAAATGTTTTGCATAATTTATTTAATATTTAATACAATAATATAAAGTTAAAACAAAAATATCACTCAACGTTGCTGCAAATTTCAGTAATGTAAATAGTCCTAATATTATGCTATTCTTTTGAATGAGACTTTAGTTAATATTACATTGCTGTGTATTACAAAAAAAATGTAAGGTATCTAAAGTATGAAATCATTCTATTTTGGCTGATTAGAATAACTTGAGTGAAAAAAGTTGAACTATAAAGATAGATATCCTGATTAATTTCTATTCTCTTTTATTTACTTGCTATCTGACTATGTAGAAGTCATTTCAGCTATTTGATGTTAAATTTTTTCATGTTTATGAAATAATAGCCCTGTCGACTCTTTTTTTCTCAAGTATCATGTAGCAATAGATACAGAAACTTATGTTCTGATTTTAAGTCCACTGATTTTTTTTTTAAATAGACGAGTTACACTTTGCACAATAGATAAATGTGTGCAAAGTGTAACTCGTCTATTTAAAAAAAAAATCAATGGACTTAAAATCAGAACATAAGTTTCAAGTCCCATCTCTTAGCTTTGTGAACTTGGAAAAATCATTCTCTCTCTTTAAATCCATGAAACTCATGCATCCTTTATACATGTAGTTCTCAGAGTGTGGTCTCCAACCTAAAGCATCAGTATCACTTGGAAATTCGTTAAAAATGCAAATTATCAGACTTTATCCCAGGTCTCCTAAATCAGAAATTCTGAGGTGGGCCCATCAATATGTGTTCTTACAAGCAGCCCAGGTAATATCAATGCATCCTAAAGTTTGAAAGGTTTACTGCTGAATAAAGGAAACAATAACATCAGCCTCAAAAGCTTTGTGAGTATCATCATTAGAATCACTTGGATCAGTGTGGCGGTTCCTAAGAGACCTAAAAATTGAAATAATAAAAAAAAAAGAATCACTTGGGAAATATATGTCTATGTATAGACATATTTATGCATATATGTGCATGCCATACACACACACAAACATACATCTACTCATTCGGTCTAATTAAATCAGAACCTCTGAAGGTGTAAATTCAAGCACCAAGGATTTTTAAATGTCTGCAGTAATGTTAATGTGTATTGAGGTAGTGCTGATTAGAGGTGTTTTGGGTTTTTGTTTGTTTGTTTGTTTGTTTTTGAGTTGGAGTCTCACTCTGTCACCCGGACTGGAGTGCAGTGGCCGCTCCTGGCCACCGCAGCCTCGACCTGCTGGACTCTGGCGATCCTTCCACCTCCGCCTTCCAAGTAGCCGGAACTGCAGGCATGTACTACCACGCCCGGCTGATTTTTGATTTATTGTAGAGATGAGGTCTCGCCAAGTTGCCCGGGGCAGGTCTTGAACCCGCGGGCTCAGGCAATCCACTCACCTCGGCCTCCCAGAGCGCTGGGATTACAGGCTGAGCCACCGAGCCTGGCTTCCATAGATGTTATAGGTAACAAAAACATCCGGAGTGCCCTCCAATTATCTTCAGTTGGTTACTGCAATTATGTCCATGGTCCATGGCCATAGGTTCCTTAGGATTTCTCTGTTTTCAATATTTCTCTCTGCCAGATTGGCCAGAAAAGTGTGGCGTCTAAGGATCCAAAGCCAATGGTGTAACAGTGCCATTGCAGCCATTTCCTCCGCAGCCTCATTAGGGTAATCCACTGACTGGGAATAACAAACAAAAACATTCTGTTGACTCTTCTCTCTTATCTCTTACTACTTCTGCCCTTTTCTTTAGGAACTCAGGCTTTGGGGACTCAAAATCCAGACAAGAAATTTATTGTCTTCATGGAGGATCTAATTTCTATTATGGAATAGCACTTCCTTTACACAAAAAAAGATAAAGCCTGGGAAGGACAAACACCGATTATCATCGCAATAAATAACTTTGCAATACTATTGTAGCATGCTAGTTTAAGAAAAATATCTAGGGAAATTGTATTGGGAAATACCTAGGGAAATTGGTTTTGTTCTCCATTTGAGTTTGCAAAATTTAACCAAAAGTAAAATTGAACAGACTGAATGCCATATTGGGGTTTTAAAATTATTTTTAAATTTAATTGTGTTTGATTTAATTATAAAGAAAAAAATACTTGCTCTATACAAAAAAAAGGTTTTGGCTAAATCAGGGAAATTGTTCAATGTATTGACCATCTAACTCACGTAATGTACTCTAGTCCTTCTTAAATGCTGTACAGGGCTTACATGAACCAAGGATAACATGGCACATAACACTGAGACACCAGTCATTTGCAGTGAGCATGAACACATTTGAAACAAGGTTATAATAAGGAATATAACATAGATTTAAATAAATTAAAGAAACCTCGGGCTTATACTGGCCACTGTGAGCTTTACCTCTAATCCCTTTCACACATCTCACTCCCCCCCCAGCCCCGTGCGCCCACTTCTGTGAGCTCATATTAAGGTTGCTTTCTTAATTCAAGAACAAACAGGAAAATTTGAGCTTCTACACTGTAGAAAAGGGATAACAAAATAGAGAAGTGATTCAATTTTATCCAGACTGTAAAGAATAATGTGTTTGAGCTATCAGAATAATTGAAGTCAAAGAATCATAGTTATAATTGTTTAAAGCCTTTATCTCGCATACATGTAAAATAAACAATTTCATAAATGTCAACGCAAATCTGTTAGTAAGATAGCAATGTTAAATTAATATGCTGTCTTGTGAAAGCATAGGTGGCATTGATGAACATCTTTTCTATCATCTCAATTAGGAAGCCAAGAATATAACATTGTAAACGACTGACTTTATGCACATTCACATAATGCATGATGATGTTTTAATCAATCACCCACCACATATATGATGGTGGAAGCATGAGAAAATAATGATGTTGTAAAATTCCCAACTCTTTGAATGCTCCCTTTGAGCCTCGTGGTCTTCCAGTGTAGGTGCCCACACTCTGGTGTAGAAATGGAGGATGGTGACAAGGATAGGTGAAGGTTAGGTGAAGGATAGGTGAAGGTGAAGGATAGGTGAAGGTTAGAAAGCATGAGAAGACATTTAGACATGGTCACACAGGAGGAATAGATTGGAAGTATCATTTTCATAAGAGAATGTGGCACTCCTGAATTCATCAGAAAATAAACTCCATGATGACATGTAGAGTTCATGTATTTCTCATTCACCACTTTATTCTCAGTTCTACCTATAAAATACTAGACACATATAAGAATGCAGAATATTTGTGAATGAATAAAGTCAGGGAGTGGGTAGGACATCAGAGAAGTAAAAATATACTGCAACCTAGGAAAAAAAAAAGAAAAATTGTCTAGCGACATTGTAGCCTTCATAATGCCACAGGAAAAAACATCACCCTTTCTATATATAGATACACAGATACCACTGCCTTACAGATTCTGTGTAATACCATGCTGTACAGGTTTGTATCATAGAAACAATAGCCTATACCATATACCCTAAATGTACTGTAGGCAACACCACCTGGTTTGTATAAGTACACTCAGTGATGTTCACATAATCACCTAACGTATCTCTCAGATCATGCATTTCTCAGAACATATCTCCATTGTTAAGCCACCATGACTCTACACACACACACACACACACACACACACACACACACAGATGTGCAACATGAAATATGTACAAGGATATTTATTCCAAACTAGTTATGATAGTAAAGAACTAGAAAAAAATTATTGCCCATTAATATGGTACTGCTAAATAAATTATTCACTAAAAATAATATGCGGCTGTTAAAAAATAATATCTCTAAACACACGTGAAATTATTTCTAAGGTATAACAAGTGAGGATCAGCCTTAATTGTCCTAATAACATGTATTAGATATAACAATCTTTGTTGAATGAACAAATAAAATATGTCTAAATTCATAAGTAACTTTAGAAATACACATTTGGGGCCGGGATCGGTGGCTCAGCCTGTAATCCCGCACCTTGGGAGGCTGAGGTGAGTGGATTGCCTGAGCCCGCGGGTTCGAGACTCGCCTGGGCAACTTGGCGAGACCTCATCTATACAATAAATCAAAAATTAGCCGGGTGTGGTAGAGCGCGCCTGTAGTTCCAGCTACTTGGAAGGCCAAGGCGGAAAGATCGCCAGAGCCCAGCAGGTCAAGGCTGCGGTGGCCAGGAGCAGTCACTGCACTCCGGTCTGGGCGACTGAGTGAGACTCCAACTCAAAAAAAAAAAAAAAAGAGAGATACACATTTGGAAAAAATTTTGAGGTTGCTCTTGCAGTAGATCTGTATGGCTGGGGAACGTGTGAAAGGGAGATGCATTTTTTTCAGTTGTGTGCTCTGTAAATTTAAAGGTTATACTGCTAGCATAGATTACATGTTCAAAAAATTAAATTTAGAGAAAAAAATTCGATTAATTGATTCTTTCACCAGAGAAATAGAGTACATTTGTGATAAATTAATAACTTGACAGTCTTCATACGTTATTAGATGTATGTGTGTGTTTTGTGTGTATTAATTGAATTAAAGTCTGTCTCTGTTTTACAAATGACAAAATTAAAACTCAGAAAGATTTAGTAATTTTCTCAAAGCAATTAAATAGTAGAGCCTAAAGTTGTATTCAATTCTATTTAACTGTGGTTTAACTTCACCATATTGCAGATACTCTTTAGATTAGACACTAGATATGTCTAAATGTTAGTCTTGAACTTTTAAATTGATACTCATTTCCAAATTGCCAAATTTAACCCTTTTATCTCCCAACACTGTACTGTTCCCAAATAGTTGATTTCTAGGTCTGCATCAGGTAGAAACTTACAGCCTTTAACAGATTTGCTTACAAATTCTTTTGGAAACATTGACGTTATTTTCTGAAATTCTACTTTTGCTTTAAAAAAAATCTCAAAAGCATGTCTATTACTGGTTATTGACAAAGTAAGAAGAAATGAGTCCTGGTTGATAATGCTAGAAATTGATAATTTCAAATTCTGAACTCAGTTCATAGTCATACAAATGGTTTTGAAGTGTGACTTTTATCAGGCCTCTTAACCTCTGGAAAATTTGTCTCTGAAAGGATAGCTGCAAAATGTACCTCCCTCCATGGGATATTATGAGCTGTAATTAATTAATATTTTGTAGAGGATTTTGAGATTTGGTTTAAACGGCGCTGCATCAATGCAAACTATCAGTAAGCCACTGAAAAATCAAATTGTCACTTGCTCCAAGGACTTAGGCAAAGCCTGTAGCTTGCTGATAATGAAGTCAGCTCGTGTGCACATTTGTTTTGGATGTTAGGGTAGAGTTTATTAGGCCAACATTTTAATAAGGCTATTTGGGAGCCTAACAGAATAATAGAGGTACATAAAAACCATCAACTCTCAATTACTTGAGCAGATTAATTGATTTATTAATTGTGGTCAGGATGGGCAGGAGCCTCTTCACTGTCTCCATGCAGCTTAGTGGCTTAAGGCAGTGGCTGATCCTTGAAGGGCCTCAACAGGAAGCAGAAAAGGACTGGGGCCATGTATGGAAACCTTCTGACTGAGACTGGAAGGCCTGTACTGCCTGGCTTTCTTACTTTGCATGTGCCTCCTCTCTCCTTGAAAAAGCCAGGGCCAGGGGTTTTATTTTTTAATTAATTAATTAAATTTGTCTTTAATTAGAGTCTCACTCTGTCACTCAAACTGGAGTGCAGTGGCACACTCACAGCCACTATAGCCTCAACTTGCTGGGCTCTGGTGATCCTTCTGCCTTAACCTTACAAGTAACTGGAACTCACCACGCTCTGGGTAATTTTTTTTTTTTTTAGTATTGTAGAGACAAGGTCTCGCCAAGTTGCCCAGGTTGGTCTTGAACACCTGAACTCAGGCAATCCTCTTGCCTCTGCCTACCAAAGTGCTGGGATTAAGGCATGAGCCATGGAACCCAGTTTAGGGACTTTAATATCTCCATAAGCATCTAAAGGAATTGAAAGCCAGTGATTTATCTGACCTCAATTTTAGTCAGCCACTAAAGTTAGTTGCTACTACTTTTGAGCTTCTCCAAAGAAGGTAAACTCCCAGACTGCTGATCCTCGCTCAAAGTAAAATATAAAAAATTATTAATCCACTCCAACCATGTGCATCCCTAGTGTTGACTTTATTTTAACCATTCTTCCATGACATGTGATATCCTCTTATCCATCCATTAAACAGGAATTCACAGTTGTTAATATTTATTAATATCTAACAAACAGTATATTAAGTGTATTCTGAGAAAAAAAATTAAGGCAATTTATTTCCATGATATTTAAGAGAAAAAAAATTTAAAAATTTAACTTATGATCTCCAGTCTACTGTTCTTATTCTGGTAATTTGTTAGTGTCTATGACACATTTGTTACATTGGTAAATGAGACAACTTTGCCATAGCTCATGCAGATTCAGCTTTGCTACAATTGTTTATTTAGTGTAATTATTGCTCATGAATTAAGAAAGTTGTTTAATTTAAGGAAATTAAAACTAGAACAGCATTCAAAAATAGTTGTGTTTATAAAATTAACAGATCCACACATAAAAATTTAAGAAAATATTTTGCTCAAAAGTCCTGAAAAATTTTTAAATATGACAGGAAACAAGGGAAAAAATATGGTTAACCTCAAAAGTAAGGCCTTATTTTAATTAGTTGAATAGTGAAGAAGAATATCGTAAAATTATTTTGATGAAATCAAAAAGAAAATATACTTTAAATAATGATATTTTGTATCATTGAAATCTTTATTTTAATATGAGAAAATTTGATATACAACAACAAAATATAATAAATGAAATAATTATAGTAACAAACTATAATTAAATAAATTAATATTCAGAAATTTCTGTTGGTGATAGTATCATTACACTTTTATTGAGGATAGTATTAAAAATAGTATGAATCTAGAAACAACTGCTATTCACTATCAAAAAGAAACTTTTGGTTGTATTTTTTTCTAGGTAAAAGAGAAATACTTTAACATTGCCTGAGAATACACTTATCTGCATTTTCCTGTTCCTTTTACTAGAAAGGATGTCAGCTGAATCCCAGAAAAAAATGGACATTTATTCTACAATTCTGCTTAACTCAGTCACAGATTAGAATTACCAATGAATCTAAGCAAAACTGATTCACAGGAAAAAATAACAAGGAAGAGAGTTCAAAACTCTTAACTGTTTTAAAGTATAAAAAACAAGAAAATATTAATTTATACATATTTGGATAGATATTTTAGCAAAGCGAAACCATATGTTATTCAAAACAGAAGGATAAAGAAAGATTGAAGTTTAAGTGTTTAAAATAAGACTAGGCAAATATTAAGCAAAAATATTTTTAATGTCGTTGTGCATTGTTAATTCAGAGTCAAAAGACTGAAACAAAAAGTTTTACAAATTATGATAGATTAAAACTATCTCCATGATACTTTACAACTTTTCACACCAATAGAAGTTTATTTTCTCATCCCTGGACCAAAGTTCTGATAATAGTGGAGGTAGCAAGAAATGGTTGGATTTTTCAATATATAAAGTTAGAACCAATAGGAACTCATTACAGATTAAGTGTGGCATGTGAAAGAGTCAAAGCTCACTCCAAGATTTATGACTAGAAAAATTAGTATAATGGAATTGCAATAAAGAAAAATATCAAAACTAGAAAGTGAAGGTTGCCTGAGCCCGCGGGTTTGAGACCCGCCTGGGCAGCGAGACCTCATCTCTACAATAAATCAAAAAATCAGCCGGGCGTGGGAGCGCACGCCTGTAATTCCGGGTACTCGGAAGGCTGAGGGGGAAGGATGGCCGGAGCCCAGCAGGCGAGGCTGCGGTGGCCGGGAGTGGCTGCTGCATTCTAGTCTGGGCAATGGAGTGAGACTTCAACTCAAAAAGAAAAAAAAAAAAAAGAAAGTGTAGGGATGAGCAAACTTAATTTAGAAAATTTAAAAGTGTTATCAAATATAATTTATTTAAAAATTCTAACTTGCAAATAACTATGAAACCAAAAAGTAAATATAGTTCATAAAACATAATAGAAAAAAGAGAAAAGAAACTATCAACATATCAATTATATATTTTGATAGAATCAGTGCCAAGTAATTATTTACTTAAATAAATATAAATTGCTTAAAATTCCTTTGTAAAAGATCAAAGTTCTCAAATAAGGTTAAAAATATATACCATGTATAAGAAAAACGGATGATTAAAATGTCCAGGAAGATTAAAAATTTATGAAGTATGCTAAAAATATAAATACAAATGAAGCAGAATAGTAATATAATAGCCAAAGTGAGAAGTAAAATTAAAACCATTAACATTTTAAAATATTTCACTTAAAGGAGTCATTTTCTTTGATACAAAGTTCAATCTATGGTGACTGTATAAAATTAATGAACATATATAGTAACTAACAGAATCAAAAAATACAAAAACATATATTTTTTAAATTTACTAAATTAAATTATTATTTAAGTAAATTTTTTATGTACTTTAATTTTCAGATGATGGACTTTAATAAAATTTATACCTTTTACACATTGACATCTGAACTTCCTTTCTTCCAGCCTTTATACGTTATTTCTCTAATGATACATTCAAACTGCCCCAAAGCAGGATTGCCTGCTGGCCAGTGTTGCAAGAATTTTAGACTTTGCCAACACTGATGGATCAGTGTTGAGAGATGAACACCTTTAATGGCACCAGTTTCTGGTGGAAACAAGACAACTCCCATTGCACTTGTAGCATTTTCTGATTACTTAACCAGTAGCCCATGCTAACAATAAAGTAGCCATAAGAATAAGGAACAGCAGCACAAATTTTTTTACAAACAAAACTGTATTTTAGTCTGTAGATTGTTGAAATGCTGTTTTTTTGTTTTTTGTTTTGCTTAACTTGGTAACTCAAAAATGTGCTAGATGCTGAGTAAGTTTGGAGGTGCCCATGCCTCAATAAGATACTGCATTTACAGAAATAATCATTTGAAATGTATGTGATTAGTATGCCTTATAAGCAGCCAGATTTGTTGAACATACTACATTTCATGGATCTTCCTCCCTGGAAGAGGCTTAAACTGAGTATATCTCAGACATGGTTATGTAAATTGTTCTAGTCAGTTCATGGAGGATGGAATGACTCTGTGTCACACTTTAATATGCATGCCTCAACTATCTGTCTTAGCTGTAGTTTCTGCCAATGTTCATGTTCGGACAGTAGCTGACACATTATTCTGGATCCCAGAGTGAGAGTTCTGATGAACCCAAACAAAACCCCCAGCCAGTTCATGCATGTGCAGTGCGTGGACATAAATAAGTTTTTGTTGTTGTATTAAAGTATCAAGACAACATACCCTCTTTTTAATCAGAACCAAATTTGGAATATTGGTCCTCTGTTCAGATTATTGTAGATCACTGACCCTTTTGTGCATTCCAGAGTATTTAGAGTAACTAAATGAAAGCCAAAGTACACTTCAATTTATAGATAGTTTTAATTGGCATGTTTATAGTGGTTTTGGTTTTGACCTTAGGGGAAGCCGTAAAAGGCATTCATGAAGCACTAGGGAAAATATGCAATCACTGCTATCTACTCACTTAGTTTGGCTCAAGGGCACTTATAACTTGCTGTGTCCAGAAGGTAAAATAACTTTAAATGACAACATTTTTCTGTTAAACTTTCCTTAGATTTTTATCTTCAAAAAAGAGTCTCGTTTTAATTATTTTTATCCTTAGTTACTTATTTGATCTGCCACAAAAAAATTTAATATAAGGAGAAAAGTCAATGGCCTCTTGTTTTTCTTTATATCTACTATATTTTAGGTATTACAACTCATTCTGTCTGGAGGCTGTTAAGAAAGAAAAATATATATTTGTCCAAAATGTTCAGTGTCTAAATTATGAAATAATTAGGTACACGATACAGAATTCAAACAAAGTGTCTATTCTAACAAGCTACATCATATACCAGCTTGGAAGATATTATGACCTCTGATATACTGTGTGTCTCAATTTTTTCATATCATTCTGTAAGATTTTCAGAAAACATTCCCTTCCATTTTATTATCATAGCAAAACTCTGAAATGGTTTACATATATATTTTTACTGCCTTCTTGCCATTTATGAACAACATGACACAGAAAAATAAAATTTTTTAACCAAGAACACAGAGGCATAAAATTTAACACTGGGGCATAAAGATTCAACTCTATAACCACTTGATTTCAATCTTACTTTTACATCATTTTTCATCATTGTATTTTACATCTCTTCTTATTTGATCTAATTTGTGTTTCAGAAGTTTTCAGACTCATTGAGTAACACACAAACTTGCACTTCATTTTTCTATATCCCTAAGCATCTGAGACAGGCATTCCTAGATAATAAAAGGAGTGTTTTTAAGAATGTGTGGAAAATACTTGGGGATCCAAACATCACTAGTAGGAGACACAAATTCCTGGTTCTTCTTTTGGAAACACAGCTCTTTCAAAATGCAAATCTTCATACCTACCCAATTTCAATCTACTTCACATGTCTATAACCACATTCAGATTTCTGGGTTTTTGACATACACACCAAAACAGCGATATTTCTTTGCTCTCTTGCCCTCATGCCTCTCTCTCAAATTAGTGGTAAGTTAAGTGGAAATTTGGGGTCTTCTGTGGAAGAACCACAACCTTAAGCTTTTTCCCCTAAATCATTTGAACTGATTAAAAACTTTTATTTGGCCCTGTTCTCTTAACTTGAACTTTGGTTTGAGGCACAATTGAGGGTGATTAACAACAGGTGAGAAAATCATACTCAATTTGGTCTTTGACACAAAGCTAAGCTTTAATAAGCTAAAGTCACTCAAAATTTTGTCAAGCAATTGTGTTTCTCAAGCCTCTTAAGGCCTCAGATTTCTGAGTATTCTATATCCTTTACATCACTGCTTGCATATTGACCAACTCCTTCAAATTTTGTCTCTTTCTTATAATACTATGTGAGATAAAGTCAATGCCAAGCAAGATAAACAAGCAATATTCTGTTTTTTAGACTTAGACTCAAAGCCAGAAACTCACAAGTTCTGCCTCCCATATCGCCAAAGGTAACTATTTACTATAGTCTGTGGCTTGCTCTTTTTACTTTTTAATGATGTCTTTTGATGAAGAGAAGATTATCAATGTAGACCAACTTGCCAATATTTTTCTCTTCATAATTTCCACTACTAGTATCCTATTTCAGAAATCTTTGCCCCATAAAATCATGAATTGATTTTTCTATTTTTAAAAAGAAGTATATGTCTTCCTTTAATTTGAGATACATAATCTAACTGGATATATATATATATATATATATATATATATGTTCTATCTTTATGGCTTTAAACATGATGTGAGAGAGAATTGAAAATTCATCTTTTTTAAATATGATTATCCAATTAACTCATCACCACTTATTGAAAAATCACCTTTTAATAGCTTCTGCACAGCAAAAGAAACAATCAGCAGAGTAAACAGGTAACCTACAAAATGAGAGAAAATATTCACAATCTATACATCTAAAAGACCTAATATTCAGAATCTACAAGGAACTCTAATAAATCAGCAGAAAAAAAAGACAACCCCATTAAAAAGTGGACACATGGCATGAATAGATATCTCTCAAAGAAGATATAAAAATAGCCAATAAACATATGAAAAATGCTAAATATCACTAATCATCAGGGAAATGCAAAGTAACCACAATGAGATACCACCTCGTACCAGTCAGAATGGCCATAAATTTGAAAAATATATATAGTTGGCACAGATGCAATGAAAAGGAAATGCTTATTCACAGCTAGTGGGAGGGTAAATTAGTACAACCTTCATGGAAAACAGTATTGAGATTTTTCAAAGAACTAAAAGTAGCTCTACCACTTGATCCAGCAATCCCACTACTTGGTATCTACCAAAAGGAATAGTATTTATACAAAGAAGATACCGGCACTTGTATGTTTCACAATTGCAAAGATTTATTAATATAAGTGCCCGTCAACTGATAAGTGGATAAAGAAAATTATACACACACACACACCATGGACTACTAGTCAGCCATAAAAGAATAAAATAAGGTCTTTTGAACCAACTTGGGTAGAATTGGTAGACCGTTACCTTAAGTAACTCAGAAATGGAGAACAAACTACCACATGTTTTCTCCTATAAGCAGAAGCCAACCTAAAGATCTGCAAAGGCATGTAAATTGGTATAGTGGACACTGGAAACTCAGAAGGGAGAGGGATGATGGGAAGAGGAATGGGATGAAAAATCACCTATCTTGTACAATATTCACAAGTGAGGGTGAAAGATATACTTAAAGCCCAGACTTCTTCGCCACTATGCAATGAAGCCATGTAACCAAAAATCACTTCTACACTAAAGCTATTGAAATAATAATTAAAAAACAAGATCACCTTTTTATCATTCTTTTGTACTTCCACTTTAGTCACAAAGTTTTCATGTACACATGGTTTTATTTCTGGACTTCTATTCTTCTGTTTCTGTGCCTATAAAAAGCCATACTTTCCTAATTACCGTATCTTTATAATAATTCTTGATATGTGTAATATATTAAGTTCTCCTTTTTCACAGTATTCCAGATTGTAAGCTATTCATAGCCTTTTGAATTTTCATATAAATTATAGAATCCACTTGTTAATTTAAAAAAGAATAATCTGATCACAAGTATGATTAAAGTAAAACTATATGACAGTTTATGAAGTAATAACATCTTTATTACTTGTTCCAATCCATAAACATGACATACACCTCCCATTACTTAGACTTTCCTTTATTTCTCTCAATATGTTTTATTTGTCTTCAGGTAAAGGTCTTCATTTCTTTTGCTGTAAATAACTTAGAAAGTAGCCTCAGGCAGTTATTTTACTTCATGTTGCTACCCCCTGATTGACCAATGCTTGGTGTCTTCTGTCCTCTGCATAGCTCTTAACATCTAATTTTCCACTGAATTCAACAAATACCCTTAGAATAATCATAGATTCAAGGTCAACTTCTTTTCATACCTCACTTATTTTTTCTCTCCAGGGAATTTTCCCTATTTTTCTATAAGCTTAGATATGCCATTACAATTGTATTTAGTATCTGGTTTCCTTACCTTTAATACTAGAAAAAAAAATCAGAAAGTTTTTCAGAAAAAAAAATTAGAAGGTTCTTCAGCTGTCTAATCTATCATGGTGCCAAGGGTGAAGGTCATTAGAAACACTTTTGCCTTTCATTATGTATCTTTGGGCACTATTTGCTCCTTGTTTTGTCTTGCATTTGAATTACTTTAAAAGTAATTCAAAAAAGTAAATGCCTCGATACTCATATTTGATCCCCTAATTATTTTATACATGAAGAAACTGGGGTTTCTGTGCCTATTCTAAAATACATTTCCATTATCTTATATACAGTCTCTGTTTGTTATGCTATGCTTAAACCCTTCTAAATTGAAGCTTCATATGCCAGCAATGTTCAATGAGTTTTTAATTTATTTGGGCCAATAAACCATTATAAATTACATACTTCTAGAACTCTAACATTATTGCCTGAATGTTTATTTCTCTCTAAATGTATATGTTGAATCTCTAACTCTTAATATGGTAGCATTTGGAGGTGGGGCTTTTGAAGGCAATTAGGTCTTGAGAGTAGAGCTACTCATAATGAATTAGTGCCCTGATAAGAGACACAAGACAGATGATCACTCAATATAATGAGAACACAGTTGTCTGCAAACCAGGAAGAGGGCCCTCATCATACCCTGAATCAGCCAGAGCTTAGATCTCAAACGTTCCAAGTTCCAGAACTGCAAGAAACAAATGTTTGCTGTTTAAACCATGCAATCTCTAATATTTTGATTATAGCAACCTGAAATGACTAGGATACTAACAATAGTGCTAGTATGTGCTTAGCAGAAGTCATCGAATGAATGTATTCAGACCCCAAGGCAACAATGCTTTTAAAACTTTGTTTTTTCATTCATTTAATACCAAGTCTCGAAATTAAAATCTTTTTTGTAAATGATATAAAATTATCAGATGTACCTATATTATAGGTATCAGATCAATAGCTTTATAATTTGCCTAAGTTCTCATTTTAATTTTTTTAATATTACATAAGTACACTGTGTTATGTTTTAAAAGTTAAAAGCACTCTTTATTTGCCAGTTTGTAACTCCTGATTGCTTTAAACTTAATTAAATAGAAGTACATCAAAAGCTGTGTCAGACACCACAATCAATATTTAGCCATTATCCAGTTGCTGTCAGGCACTGTTGTCACATTAACAGGCAACTTCATTATAGTAAAATATCTGGGTTCAAATTTTCCAAGGGACCTGCTCTAAGACACAGTAATAATAATCAGAGGGGAGTTATCACAAATATATGGTTGTTGAATAATTAAAACGATGGCATTTATCTATATAAAATCTGACATCGGATTGCATAAGAAGGCAGAATTAAATAACTGAGTTCATAATAAATAATTGAAATTCACACAGTCTTTAAAAAATAATGCCTTAGGTTTTTTGCCATAATACATCCTTTCCAACCTTGAAATTTTCCTTTCCAGACTTCCCATTAAATCTTCACTGAGTATTTGAGAGTCTTTGAATCAATATTGATTTAATTCTAACAGAAATAACTCTAACATTTCTCTTTAACCTTTAGTTGAATCTTATATCCAAAAAAGATACAAATACCTGTGGAAACTCTGTATAGTACAAAAATATAATTTTTAAGTAAATGCTTAATATTCTATAAAACATTTAGTGAATCACTGGTGCTTTAAATGTTTGAATCTCAAAGGTCTACCATGCTATGGTTTGACTGTGTCCACCAAAATTGATGTATTAGAAACTTAGTCCCAAATGCAGCAATGTTGAGAATGTTGAGGCCTGTAAGAGGAGGCTAGGTCATGAAGGCTTTAGTTTGAATCTCTCTGTCTCTCTCTCTCTCTCTCTCAGTGTGTGTGTGTGTGTGTGTGTGTGTGTGTGTGTGTGTGTGTGTGTGTGTGTCTGTCTGTCTTGTGTGCACACACACGTGTGCATGCATACTCTTGCCCTTTCTTCATGGGATGACAGAGCAAGAAGGCCACTGCATGTGTGCCTCTCAATTTTGTACTTCCTAACCTCCAGAACTGTAAGAAATAAATGTCTTGCTCTATAAATTATCCAGTCTGTGATATTTTGTTATAGTAACACAAAGCATACTAGGAAGGAAGATTGTTCCTGAGAAGTGGGGGTACAGATGTGGGGTACGTGAAAATGTGAAAGCAGCTTTGGAACTGGGTAATGGGTGGACAGAATTTGGCTACCAAAACATAGATGGCTGTAAAGGAAGCATGAAGGGCAATTCTGGTGAGGCTCAGAAGAAAAGAAGAGCTGAAGGGAAGTCACCTAAGTGACCAGGATAAGAAAGTACAAATATGAACTGTAAAGGCCATTCTGATAAGGTCTTAGGTGGAAATGAGGAAAAGTATAGAAAACTGGAGTAAGGGATGTCTTTGTTATACAGCTGCAATGAACTTGAGAGAATTGTGTCCAAGTCCTAGGACTTTATGGGAAGCAAAAACTAAGAGTGATGAACTAGGTTACCTGACAGAAGAAACATCTAAGTAGCAATGTGCTTAAGGTGCTGCATATCTTCTTTTGGCCACTTACATTAAAACAAGAGAAAAAAGTGATTTAAAGACAAAATTTGTAATTAAAATAGAAGCAGAATGAAAAGATTTGTAAAACTCTCAGCCTAGCTAAGTAAAGAACAAAAAAAGTGTACTTGGAAGAGAATACTAAGGATGTGTCCAAGTAACCATTTGCTAAAGCCGTTAATGGATTGAAGGAAGCTAGGTTCTATTCATCAAGATAATGGGAGGATGACTGAAAGTCTTTCAGAAATCTGAGACAAGTTAGAACCTTGAGGGCAATGTTTCCAGAAAGGCAACCAGGAAACCTCAGTATGTGCTGCCCAGGGTTGCCTCAGGACTCTGCTCCCTGCATTCCATCACAGCACTCCTCAGCCCCAGCTGTGGATCAAGTGGACCCAGGTGTGGCTAGGACTGCCACTCCAGAGGGAACAAGCACTAAGTTATGTAGTATCCACATGTATTCTCTGCAGACATACAGAGTGTACATGCTGTGGGTCATGTTGGCCTTCACTTAGACTTCAAAGGATTTCAGAAAAAGTTGGGATCCCAGGTAGAGGCTTGTTGTGAAGTGGAGCCACCACTGAGACTCTAGAACTGTAGGGCAGTCACCATGAAAATTCCCATCTGGAAGAGCTGCAAGCATGTGATTATAATCTATGAGAGGGGCTCATACTGAGCCCAGCAAAGCCATAAGGGTAGAGATAGCTGAGGCCTTCAGGGTCCAAATCCAACCCAATGTCTTCAGAATGTGAAACAAGAAGTTAAATGAGATGGGTCTCTGGCTTTAAAACAATGTTTTTCTTCTGTTGGATTTTAGACTTACTCTGGACCAGTTATCTCTTTCTTCTTGTTTATTTCTTCCTTTTAGAATGGGAGTATCTACCCCATGTCTATTCTACCATAGTATTTGGGAAGCATATAATTTGTTTATTTCACAGAATTATAGCTAGAGATTAATTTGTCTCAACGTGAATTGTGCCTAGAGTCTCATCTCACTCATAGCTGATTTAGCTGAGACTCTGGCCATTGGACATTGGAGTTGATACTGGAATGAGTTAAACTTTGGGACTTACTTTCTTGCTCTCTCACACTCTTGCTCACTCGCTCCCATTCTCTTGTCCTTTTGCCTTCCATCATGGGATGACACAGCAAGAACGCTCCCATAAGATGTGGGCCCCTTGACTTTGGACTTCTCAGCCTCCAGAACTAAAAGAAATACATTTCTTTTCTTTATAAATTAGTCAGTGATTTTGTTATGGCAACACAAAATAGACTGAGATATAACATAAAAGAATATATCCAGCACTAAAATAACCTTTTATTCAGTAAGTGTGCTAGAAAATATGAAATAGTCATGTATGCTAATTCTATTTAAATTTGTAAGTCATTGACTTAAAATCAGATTTAAAAAATGACATTTTTCTTAATAAAAGAACATTTTATTCTTGCTTCCTTATTTTCAAATAGTTTGGATGAATAATCTGTTTTCCATCCTGTTTTGGTTATAGATGGAGGAACTTCTATTTTAGAATTGCTAAATAGCTAGTTTTTATTTTAAACTGCTTTTTTTTTCTTTTTTCTTTCTTTCTTTTCTCTTTTTTTTTTTTTTTTTTTTTGTTGAGTTGGAGTCTCACTCTATCACCCAGACTGGAGTGCAGTGGCCACTCCTGGCCACTGCAGCCTCGACCTGCTGGGCTCCGGCGATCCTTCCACCTCAGCCTTCCAAGTAGTTGGAACTACAGGCGTGTGCTACCACGCCCGTCTAATTTTTTTATTTATTTATTGTAGAGATGAGGTCTCGCCAAGTTGCCCAGGTGGATCTCGAACCCTCGGACTCAGGCAATGCACTCACCTCGGCCTCCCAAAGTGCAGGATTACAGGCTGAGTCACTGAGCCCGGCCTATTTTAAACTGTTTAAGTTCGAAAATACTTGAAACTGTCCAGTTCAAAAGGTATGTTGGCAATATGTTAAATGTATAAAATATTTTTTAAATATCAGATTTGATAAAGAAAATCAAAGTAATATAAATTAACCCATTAAGGCAGGAGGAAATTAGAAGTGGGAGTAGGGAAGAAAAAGAGAATTGGAAGAAATGCAGAAAGATGGGGTGGGAATAAAGATAGGAGAGTAGAGTGGGAGAAAGACAGAAAAGATAAAAAGAAAGGGAGAAATCGTAGCTACCTCACTGGGATGACCTGAGCACCATTTTGCTTTAAAAAGATACCATTGACTCTAGTGTATACCAAATTAAAAAAATTAATAGCATAAAATTTAAAGTTCTATATTACCTGACACCTGCTCACTTACTAGCCACCACTCCTACCACTGTTCAATATAAACCTGCAACTTAAAATCATATCAAATTTCCTCTAAATGGTGCCCATACTGGCCTTTTTTAGATCACTGAGCACCCGCTATTTGTTCCATGCCGGTATTTCCTTTTCCTCCTTATCTCTTTATCTCTTTATCTCTTTTCCTCTTTATCTCTTCATTTTCCATGCTCCTTTAAGCTTCTAAGTCCTTTAATTATTCTTTAATATCAGCTCAAATCTTGACTTTTCTGTAAAGTGCACCCTAATCTGCCCTCCTCCTCAAGAAATGTTGGGGGTTCCTTCTCAGTGCTCACTTGGCAACTTGTGCAAACTATGTTCCAGCACCAAACATTTGTACTGTGGTGTACACAAATATGAGCTTCATGAGTATTAGGATTGAATCTTAACCGTTTCTGAGAATGGGTACATTTTTAGACTTCATAGATGTTTATTATCATGAAAATTGGTAGACGTTAATTATTGTGTTTGAACAAACGAGTGAGCCTAATTATGGATTCAAATTATTTTAAAGAAATCATATACAAACAACAATAATTCATTTTTATTGGCCAGATTTGCTAGATAATTTTTAATATTTTCGTATAGTGTATTGATTATAGACCTAAACTAATATTTAATGGTTGAAAAATGAACTTTTCATGAAGGAGCAAGATGTGAATAAGAAATACAGAGAGTTCACAAGGTTCAAAACATGCCAATTCTGTAGGAAATAAGGTCTGTAGAGCTCAGGGTGCTGTTGCTGCTGAGCTTGCAGGAGCATTTGGTAATTAATCTGAGCTTTGGGGATTTCTAATGTTGGCAAACATGCTTTAAATTTTAAATGTTGTTTGAAGGGGCATTCTCAAGTAGAGGTCATTGTATTAAAAAAATACATTTGAGTTTAGCTTTCACTTTTTATTTGGTCAAATGAGCACAACAAATATTTATGGAAATACAGTTTGATATCAAATAAAGCTTGTTTGAACAATGCAGTGAATATAATGTGAAATATTTTCACATATGACTTGATTATGCATGAGTTAGCTAGTGGCTATATTTTAATTTTTAAATTTCTTCTGCTGGCTATTACTTGGTTTTGTAATATTAAACTGGCAATCAAAGTAAGCAAAAGGTTTGTCACCATCTGTCTTAGAAAATGCATGCCTACCTTTGGATATAACTGGGCAGCTACATAACCTTTCCTGTGGCTTAAAACCAAATATAACCAAAGCAAACAGCTACAGGGTAGGAGCAATATGCAAAATACATACTATATGTAAATGAACTAGAATACATTCTGCAGGACACTTCAAAACTAGGATGTTAGCAGAGACCTAAGGAATTTTAGAGAAGCACACCAAAAATGGCTTTGGGAAGAATAAGCAGTTTATAAATTAGATTAACTTCTTATATATGTACTCCTAGGGTAAAGGAAATCTAAAATTATGATAACCCATTACAAATATTGGATAAGTATAAACAATAACAAAGGGAAAAATTGCCATGGTCATAAGGTAAAATATAAACAATGTAAAGCTAGAACAGACAAACTTTAGTAAAAACTGAAAAAAATTGAACCAAATACTAATTTTTTAGCAAAACTTTTAAAATTCTCTGGAGGCTTAGTATAAATTAACATGAAAAAGATCATTCTAGAAACACTAGAAAATTGCAATTTAATAGAAAAATTACAGTTTCTTATCTTTGGAAGATATTTCAAAGGTTATTTCAAAGTCACAATCAATGCTTAACATGTTTGCAAACATAGTATGAAAACTTCTAAAGATAATAAGGTCATCTACAAATTGCACTCATAGTGAGGAAAGAAGGTCTGTAATTACTATTGCCATTAATCTACCACTAACAATAATATTTTAAAATACATATAATGACTACAATGCAATGAGAAAACTCCTACTTCCCTTTAGGACACAAGACTTCTTCCCTGGTAGTATTATACTAGATTACTTCATAACTGACAAAAATGCGCACAGAAAAAGGTAAGTGCTCTCTCTTCATGCACAGCCATGTACACATTTATATCATAGCACTTTCCACTATGTTTTGTAATTTTTATTCTCTTGTTAATATATCTCTCTAAATTTTGAAAAATGTTTTATCTTTTTGTTCAACACACCTGAGCAAAAGCCTGATAAACCTTTAGGTATTTAATAAATGGTCATTTAGACTACAAATATCGTGGAAATTTGGAAGACCTTAGTTCATTGGAAATTACAATATTCAGAAAAAGTCTTAAGAAAAATATTAGTTTTGCACAGATTAATAGGCAATTACACTGAATTTTCAGAAGTGAAAGAAGAGGAATTTTCACATGAAGAAATCATAATTTAATAAAAATCCAGATGTTTGAGTTTTTGTGGCATCCCCAATTTTTAGCTGCCATTAGCATAGATAACTGGCTAGGCCTTAAATAATGTCTTAATATTTAAATGACTATATAAGTATCAAGAAAATTTTATAAGGACTTAGAATTCACTTTCCCTTTTTATGATAGTGAGCACAACTATAAATGGATGTTTGGATATTTTCCAATTCCCTCCCTTTCTCTCTCCCTATTGAAGATATAAATTAAAAAAATTAAGATAGGTAGCTAACAAAAAAGAAAGCCTATCTAAAGGACATTTAGGTATCTATCATGGGTTCTGGATATAAGGTTTATTGAATCCTGAGCTTCTAAGAAACATTTCTCTGGGGTGACTCTGACAGAAGTCTACCTGCACATTGATTATTCCTGTACATTTTTAAATTCAATACATTCTCCACAACTCCTAAAAAGAAGGAAGAAAGAATTGTCACCATAGTAGAATGCATATTTAGGAATATAAGTATATTAATAAGAAAGTCATATAAATCAGATCACATTGGATTAAGGAAAAGCTGGGGGAATAATTTTACCAATTATTGGAAATAAGTATAATAAATGTTTGGAATAAGTAAAAGAAAAAAATTTCTAATTATTAGAGTCATTCAAGATGTAACAGTTTCAGACAGTAATGGACTCCAGTGACTAGAAGTGCACAAGCAGAAGCTAAATGACCATCTGTCAGGGATGTTGTAGAAAGAAGCTTTTCATTGTGGGAGGTTATGCTAAATTATCTCTAAGGCTATTTCTGACCTTTGAGATTCTATAATTCAGTGAAGTAGAGCCTGAGGAAAATCCCAAAGAACTATTAAATAACTCTGTATACCCAATTTATACATCAGCAGTTAATTTCAAACCAACCATTAACTTCATCTAAGCATTTAATTTGTCTCAGAAATTTGAAGAAAATGGTAATAAAAAAAGGAAACAGAAAAATCACTTGCCTGCATGGATGATCTAAGTAAATGGTTTTCATATTATGCTTTTCGGCCCTCTAGAGAGCAGAGGAAATTCTTGGAATTTCTTCAGAGGCAGCCTTCAGAAAGGAAGAATTGGAGGGCAGAAAAGGGAAGCTATGTAGGTAAGGTCCCAGATACCCCAGGTACCCTATAACCAGAATACCTCAGGCTTTATATCATTATATATTGAACTTCTGAGGACATACACTATTTGAATAAGAGAATTAGTAGCTTAGAAATTTTGATTATCACTGAAATCGTTCATTTAAAAATAATACAGTTTCTGGTTAAATCAGCATTTTGAAAGTATTGGCAAATTGAATATTCATTATGAAAGATACAAAAAAATACATCTGACTCAAGGTCAAATAATTTAAATATACTATCTAAGTGGCTATTTCAAATATCAACATTTTGGTCAACCAGAATAGAGGGATCATATGTAGTTGATGGTTTCAATAAGTATATATTTTTTGTCAATATATTTCCTGAACCTAGAACAGTGACCATCAAAAGTTTATTAAACTAATTGTTTGAAATGGTCTAGTTTTTTCAAAATTTTGGTAGTTTTTAAAATATAGATGGTCCCTTAAAATGGTTCAACTTAAAATTTTTCAACTTTACAATGGTGTTAAAAGTGATACAAATTCAGTAGAAACTTCAAGTACTCATACAACCATTCTGTTTTTCACTTGCAGTATAGTCTTCAATAAATTAAATGAAGTATTCAATAATTTATTCTGAAATGGCTTTTGTTTTAGCTGATTTTGCCCAATGGTTAGCTAATTTAGTGTACTGAGTACCTTTAAAGTAGGTTAGTCTAAGATATAATGTTGGGTAAGTTAGGTGCATAAAATGCATTTTGACTTATGATATTTTAAATTTACTATGGGTTTATCAGGATGTAACTCTATCGTGAGTAGGGGAGCATCTAAATGACACCAGAAGTTGTGCTTTTAGTTAGGGTATAGAAGTGCATACAAGATCATAACTTCTATCTTAATTCTGACAGAATGCCTGATAAAATAAAGTATAATATATTTCTTTAAAGCCACTGAAGAACTGTGGATGCAAATAACTAGAGGAAGAGATTAGTTCTTCTGGAGTAATAGAGTAGTAAGTCTAGAGTAAGCTAACTCTGAGGATGCATTTAGAAGGAGTTAGCCATATTTAAGCAGAAAATTTTTGCTAGTAAAAGGAAGAAACAGCAGAATTTTAATAGCCATGTAGTTTTGGGTATTATGGGTAAGACTCTGGAGGAATCTCAAACAGAGAGTTTGTTCTCTTTTTCCTCAACTTTTACCCCATATGACATTTGTGGAAAAAGTGATATTGCAAAATAGCAAGAGAAAGACTGAACAGAAGGAGATCTTATAATCTAAGGACGCAAGTAGAAGAACCCTGATCTTACCTCTAAGACATATGAAATCAAAATGAACTGAAAATCATTCACCCAACCCAGAATCAGTCCAACTCTGCCTCAGATAAAAAAGACCAGTGCTCCTCTCTAACGCCTAACAAATAAAAGTACAAGATCTTTCTGAGAAAATATTATCAACTTTATTCTCTATATTTTTCTCTTTACAAAATCAACAGCATACAATAAAGATGTATGAGACATAAGTTTTTTATTTGTTACCCATAATCAAGAGCAAAAACTATTAACAAAAGTAGATACAATGATGACCTAGACCCAGACACAGGAATTAATAGCAATTATGTATGTGTGCATGTGCATGTGTGCATGAAATATATATATACATATATCTATGTATGTGTGTGTATTATACATAAAAACATATTTTAGAGTATTTTTCAAAATGAATTAAAAAGATAAGAATTCTGGAAAAAACTAGCAAAGCTACAAGAAAATTCTAGAATTTTTTAAAATACATATTTGAAGTTAAAAATTACTGTATGGCTTTGCAACAGACTAGAGTGGAAATAAAAGAGTAATGAACTAATGTACTTGGAAATTGTTCAAATGGCAGCACAAAATAAACACTGGAACAGAGCCTTGTGTGTGTGTGTGTGTGTGTGTGTGTGTGTGTGTGTGTGTGTCCGTGCATGCGTGCATGGGTGTGTGCACTACATATGTTTCATTCGAATCCTTAGCTTGAGAGAAAAACCAAAACATAGGGAAGAAAAAACTTTTTTGAAAAAAATCATGACCACAAGTTTTTCAACTGTTCCAAATTAAAGAAATTCATCAACCCATGTATTCAAGAAGCTCAGTGATGCAAAAACCCCATGCATGATTAAAACAAACAAAAAAAGCAGACTCATGGTCATATCATAGACTGAGAAACAAAAATAAAGAAACTTTTATAGTTAGAAAACGGGGACACTATGTTCAAAGCAACAAGTATCAAACTGATGTGGTGGCTCACACCTATATTCTTTGCACTTTGGGAGACTACGGCAGGAGCATCTCAAGGTCAGAAGTTCAAGAACAGTGACCAACCTGGGCAGCAAAGTGAGATCTTATCTCTTTAATTTCTCACCTGATAGAAATCCTAAAGAATTGTCCTTTTCCAAGGCAAATGATCCAAGACAAATGCCCAGTAGCAAAAGGAATAAAGTAAATCAAAATGGGATAATAAATGGATAAGAATAAAATATGATTTAAAATTATATTTAGAAGAATATTGATTGGGCAAAACAGACAATAATATATGTGTTATGTACAACACATGTCAGACTAAATTATATGCAAACAATAGTACACAGAACAGGAATGTTAGTACTACACAGCTTTTATGTTGATTGAGAAGTAGAATAATATTAATTTAAGGTGGACTATGATAAATAATAATCTTTTAGGTAATCACTAAGAGTATAGTACAAGGCTGAACAAGAAAAGAGCCAGTGGAAAAATAAAATGGAATGTAAACATCCAATTAATCCAAAAGAAGAGATAAAAAGAGACAGAAAGAATAAATGACAGATGCAGAGAACAGAGAGAGAATAGACTTAAATCTACATATATTAATAACCATATTAAATATACATAGACTAAACACTCCAATTAAAATATGGAGATTATAGATTGCTTTTTGTAACTATGTCATTTATATGAACCACAAGAAAAGGACTCAAAAAACCCAGAATTATCTTTTGAAGGGCAAGCTTTCTGTAACACACGTGGTTCTTCCATCATGACGGTGCACCTGGCCACACTGCACTGGGTATTTAGCAGTTTTTGACCCAAAACAGCATGACTCCCATGCCCCACCCTCCCTATTCACCTGATCTCACCGCAGGTGACTGTTTTTTTGTTACCCTGGATGAAAAAAATCCTCAAAGGGGAATGTTTTGCTGATATAAAAGCATCTCCATAATTATTATTAAATGGCAATAATAACTTCATTTGATAATTGAAATTATCAGCTTGAAGGTGACTTCACTTTAAACATGTAAGAATAAATACACAATTTTTGTAAATCAATTCTGGTTTTTTTGGATACCCCTTCGTACTTTTAAGGACATGAATGAAAAAGCTGGAAAAGATAAGTCATTGCAAGTGCTAGTCATAACAACTAAACCATGGGAGTAGTAATAACATATAGAGTAAACTTCAATGCAAGAAATATCTCCCCAGATTAAGAGGAACACTTCATTATAATACAACAGAGTTAGAATAACAATGTCCTGGACTTTCCCCTATCAATTCCTTATCCTGAAAACAATAGGGTATGAGGGTTGCTTCAACATTCAAACAAATCTGCTATTGAACATCCAAAATCACAGCAAACAATTTGAGATATGTTTACTTTTCAAAAATCTCTCATTTTTTATTTAGATACTGGCCTGTATTTGATACTTATACTTTTACCCAAAGTAAAGAATTTTAATTCTTAGGACATCTTATAAGTTTTATAAGTAAAGCTGATATAAATATTAGGATATGTCATTACATTTGCTAGTTAACTGATTAAATTCCAGAAAGTTCAGAGATTTAACTCCTGTCATTGAATAACCAACAGGTTAGTTACAGAAACAAATAAAAGAGAAATGAAATTCTTAAAAGGTATGCAAATGTTGTTCAAAAAAGCTGAGGGAGTACAGGCAAAACATCGAATTCATTTTAGATTCTGAAAGAAAGGGTGGTCAGAGCATGGGCAGTGTTGTGTAAGAGTGCCCTGTGGATGCATTGTAAATTGGAAGACAGCATCAAGCACAGCTAATCTGATCTGTGTAATTCTGGAAGCATCTTATTATTTTTAATTAAGTAAAGGATAACTTTAAATGCCTTGTTTGAAAGCAATATGCAAAAATAACATTATGAAGAAATATTTTAAATGATATGAAACACACGCCACTAAAATTCTATTTAAACTTTCTGAATGTACACTCCGAGTATATACTTTGTCATCATCTGAAAATTTCATCCTCATATCTGTAAATTACCAGGAAAACAAAATTATATAGTCATATTAATCTGAAAATTACCAGGAAAACAAAATTGTATAAGTCATATTAATCTGAAAATTACCAGGAAAACAAAATCATATAAATCAAATTAACCTTGAACTGCTTAAATGTGCGGTATTTATTTTTTCTTTTTAACAATATCAATAGCCCTAAGAATATATCAAAAGTGATAAGTGCGAAACATTTAATTATTTATTTTGCAAATAATAATTTTTAAAAAGGAAATAACATGGATATCATAGATATAGGTATAATTCAAAATACTCAGCTTGACCAATAATTTCAGTTACTAATGCAACTCTGCATTATGATGTCTATTTGAGTTTGTCTCTTCCTTTTATCTTGCCTACAATATTTAAGAGACTACAAATAACACAAAAGAATGTCAAAAAGCATGCAAAAAATAATAGATTTAAAACTTACGTGACATGTATATGAATTATAATTAATAAATTATTTTTAAATCTAACTTACCCCTCATATTGAATTTGTTAAAGACATTGCTATCTCGGTTCCAAGTTTATTAATAAATAATATTGCTCTTAAATGTTACATCAGTTTGCATTGTAGTCCTAATGAGCGTTCTCTGAGAACTGGTATTAAGTGTTATATATCTTTTTATCTACCACAAAACCTAGCACATTGTCTCTGTGCTGAATAATAGATACATCTTTTGATCAGTTCATCAATTCTCTCAAAAGTTACTCTTAGCCTAACACTGAGTTTTCATTTCAATTTTTAAAATTTACATAATAATAATTTGTTCTTTTTGTTCAATCTGTTTGCTACTTTTATATTATCTTGCTCATTTCTCAGGATTCACTATCTTTACCTAATGTTTTCAATATTTTAATCTGCTCATTTTGTATTGTGACATATAATTTCTATATCATTCTACTATATGGTTTAATTCGTCTGCCTTCTCTCCTGCTTATTCCTTTGCCTGGCAACTTGTTTTTGTGTTAATTTTGTGATATTTGACCATAAGCTCATATTTCTGGGACCTTCATATTAGAGATTCATTGAGACCTAATGTTAAGGTGGTTTCTTCAAGAGAAAATATGCTTATGACTGTGCTACCCAATAGCACATCCAATTAAATTTAACTTTTTCGTTTTAGGGCCAACTACCCCTATAGCATGAATTCATTATTGATGGTGGTGGAGCTGTCTACCAAATATGTGTATAAATGATTGTTTTCCTTCACTGATTTACAACATTAACTGGACTAGCTTAATTCTAGCTCAGTCTAACTGTTATGGACTGAATGTGTCCTCACAAAAATCCATATGTTGAAATCCTGACCCCAAATACAGTGGTATTCAAATGTAGGATCTTCTAGAGGTAATTAAATTATAGTCAGAGTCCTCATGAATGGAACTAGTGTCCTTATACGAAAAACAGAATTATTGTCACTCTCTCAACTCTCCACCATGTGAGGATACAAGACAATTGTCTGCGAATAGCAAGAGTGCCCATTCCAGACACCGAATTTGCTGACACTTTGATCTTGGACTTCCCGGCCTTCAGAAGTGTGAGAAATAAGTTTTTGTTGTTTAAACTATCTAGTCTGTGGTGTTCTATTATAGCAGCTCAAACTGACTGAGACACTAACCTTGAATAGATGCTTTATATTCATGGTATAATTGGAGATGGAATCAAGTGAAGTATAGTAGTTTCCTATTACTACTGCAACAAATTACTCCAAATTTAGAGACTTAAAACAATATATATTTATCATCTTACAATTCTATAGTTCCAAAGTTTAAATTGGGTCTCATCTAACTAAAATCAAGATATCCAAATAGCTGTATTTTTTGAAGTTTCTGCGGGAGAATTCATTTCCCTGTCCTTTCAAGCTATCTAGAGACTGTGGCCCCCTCCCTGCATCTTCAAAGACAGAAGTGGCTGTTCAAGTCTTTCCTTCACTGCCTCACTCTGACCCTGACTCTTCTGTCTCTCTTCCATTTGTAAGCCCCCTTGTATAATACTGGGCTAATCTGGATCATCCAGGAATAATCTATTTTAAGAAATCTATTAATTAGCAACATTAGTTCCCCCTTTGTCATGTAACCTAATATATTTGCAGGCTCCAGGAATTAGAATTTAAATATTTTTGAATGGAGTCATTATTTTGCATATCACTGAGGGTCTCTTGTTAGAGTTGTGTCCTTGAATGGGCACCTTACTTTCTTTCTTATCCTTTACTCTGGGAATCATAAAAAGTGACATCCAATTTCATCTGATTCAAAGATACATTCAAAGCTAAAACTGTCTTCAGTGCTCCTTCTACGACTATATGAGGTCTGACAAGTTTACAAACTCATCTTAGAAAAAGTGCTACATATCTCTTTGCTAATTGTCACTATGGTTACCTTCAAAGTACTCCCCTTGGGAAGCCATGTATTGATGCCACAGTTTAGTCCAGTCGTATTACCCTTGATGCCCTAAGTGTCATCAAAATGTCTTCCTTTTAATATTTTCTTTGTCTTTGGGTAAAGAAAAAATCATAGGGGCCAGATCAAGTGAGTAGGGTGAGCGTTTCAATACAGTTATTTGTTTACTGGCTAAAAACTCTTTTACATACAGTGCTATGAGCTGGATGGAGCATTGTCATGATGCAAGAGCTCCTATGAGACCATTTTTGCACACACCTTTCTCATGACAAGATTTTCAGTTAAGATTTTCTTGTTTCTCTATTAATGTATATTTGGTCTGCTATGCTTGTCACAGACAGACAATAACTATGACACACAATTCAATGAATTTATGCAATGTTTTCATCAGTTCTGCTTGTTACTGGCAGTCCTGACCTTTCTTCATCAGTGATGCTTTCTCTCGCCTCAGAAAAACATTCAATCCATTTGTATACTGCCATTTTCTTCATGACATTATTCCCATAAACTTGGACTAACATGATGCTGATTTCACTTCCACTCTTGACAAGTTTAACAATAAATTGAATGTTTGTTTACTTTTTTAATTTAAGCTCTTGGCATTCTCTCAACAGCACAAGAAAACATGCAACAACAATAATGAACTTCACTCAGCAAGACACTGCCACACATTGACATGAACACAGCTGTGAGACTGATATTCTAAGGTTATGAAACCTTACCAAGTTGTTTGTACAGTGCTTTCAACATAAGTACACAGTGACAAGTTCACTAACTTAATTGTTCCTACTTTGAGGTTTCCCAAACGATGTAATGTTTACCTGGATTCTGCATATTTCTTACAGTCTTGACAACCACTAATGCACTTAATCCTGTATTTTTTTATAGTTTTTCTACAACTTTAGGCATTTTGTAGAAAAAATTTGTCAGGATAATGCCCACCATATAAGAAGGACCCCCCCCAATATGGAATTTATTTATTAAGAAATTGAGTATTTAGTCTCATATACTTAAACTTCAGTTACCTTCAAAGTACTCTCCATTTGGTACAATACTTCTACTGAGATGCTTTTTCCACTGCTCAAAACAGTTTTTGAACTTATCAATTTTGATGCTTTTAGTACTTTCTGCTTTTCATTTCCATTTGAAGGTTTTTTTTTTTTTAATCTAGGGAAGCAAAAAAAAAAAATTCATTTGGTGCAAGAGTGAGTGAATAGGCTAGGTGAGTCACGGGGGCCATGCCGTTTTGGGTCAAAAACTGCTGAACAATCAGCATAGTGTGGGCAGGTGTGCTTGCAAATCATCCATCATTGATGGGCAAACACATAAAGAATCTCCAAAATAAAAATTCACCAAAGCTAAATGTAGCCTCTTATAACAATGCTGACTGGTACACTGATGCCTATTGGTTCCTAGAATGCTTACCTAGTGGAGGAGTCTGTACTACAAGGGATCCACCCACCAAAAAATAATTCCAGGTTTTTCTGGGTCCCACCTCATGCTACCATAAATGAATGTTACAGCAATAAACTTTTTAAGTCTCTTATCTGTTAATTTTAGTTAAAATAAATTAATATCCAAATATTTACTAGAATGATTTTCAAATGTATGATAAATATGTGATATACAGGGATGCCAAAAAAGTACACACATTTTAAGATTTTATCTATGTATTACTTTTTGAAGTTGAATTAAATTGTGGTAGCAATATGAAGTATGATGTTCACTCAACTGTGCTACTTGTTGCATGGTGATGCTAGCATTAAGTTGATTAATGCCATGTTTTGAGCAATCGTCATACTTAAAATATGTATACATTTTTGATACCACCTGTATATTAATAATACTTTTATCTTGTTTCAACTAAAATTATTTTTCATCTCTAATTTTTATGAACACAAGTTAATCAAAGGATAATTGTATCTTCTCGCTATTTGCTGGCTGCCAGAATTTGCTAAGGTGCTATCATTTCACCACCATTTCCTAAATATTTCTTGACATGTAAAAGGGGCTCTGGTTTCTTCATTTTAATTCCATCCCACAAACTTCTAATGAATACTTCCCTATGCGATTAATTTACTAGAATGAAAATAAGGCTAAATTAAGACAGAGCATCACCTTTTCCCTCAAGGAACTCTGAACCTAAGAGAAACAGCATGTAAACAAAATGAGGTTAGGGTATCATATGTGCAATAATAAAAAACATTGTTTCTGAATAAAATGGAAACACATAAACAGTTTTAACTGCATTTGGGTATAATAGGAAATAAATTATAGAGAATAAAAAGACTAAACTGAGTCTTTAAAAATGAGCAGAAGTTTGCCAATGAGAAAAGAGGAAAATTACCTTTCGGTGGCTCAGCCTGTAATCCCGTGCCTTTGGGAGGCTGAGGTGAGTGGATTGCCTGAGCCCACGGGTTTGAGACCTGCCTGGGCAGCGAGACCTCATCTCTACAATAAATCAAAAAATCAGCCGGGCGTGGTAGCATGCATCTGTAATTCCAGCTACTCAGAAGGCTGAGGTGGAAGGATCACTGGAGCCCAGCAGGTCGAGGCTGCGGTGGCTGGGAGCGGCCGCTGCACTCCAGTCTGGGCAACGGAGTGAGACTCCAACTCAAAAAAAAAAAAAAGAAAGAAAGAAAAAGCCAGAGGGTGAGAAAAAACAAAATGTAAATTTTGAACTTGAATATATATTGTATTATATATAGTGAATGAGGAGGCTGGAAAGGAGGATAGGAAGGTCTGCAAGGGTTATATTTTAGAAAATATTAGCCACACAAAAAAGATTTTTAAAGTTTTTTCTGTAGGGGTTCCCAAACCTAGCTGCTCATCAAATTTCCTGTACAAATTTTTTATATATATTGAAAGGATTTTGGCGCCAGTAATGACTCCACACCCGGCCAGGACCAAGAGATTTATTAAAGGGGCTGTTACAGAGAGGATCTGTAGCGGAGGAAAAAAGAGAGAGAGTTGCAAGGAGTGGGCTGTATTTATTAGCCTGACAGGGGCCAGAAGGGGCTGTGCTATGTTTCTATTGGAGGAGTTGCATGGGAGTAGGGTGGGGCCAATGCCGTGTTACAGTCCTATTGGACGCATCACAAAGCTGGCTAAGGATTGGAGGCTTGCAGGTTTGAACTTCGCGCGCACGGGGAATTGTGCACACAGAAGCCAGGACCTAAGGCCTTTGTTGTCTGGTGTGTCCTCACCATGCTCGGCGCCATTCTGGGAGCCGCCCCTCTGGTCGCTTCCTGCACCCTTCATTCCCACCTTTTCTGTTTTTTATGGGGAGGGGCATCGTTCCTCTTTCTGGCTACTTCCTGCTAGTCGGGGGCATTGTGGGGGTAAGGTGGTGGAAGGGTGCAGAACCAGCCAGAGCAGGGCCCAAAGGTAGGTGCCGAAGGTGTAGATTTCCACAGGTGAGAGTTCCATGAAAGTTCCTTGTAAGTGTAGCACAGTGACCTGTTCTGGCCAGTCTTCTAACGAGCACGGGGATGGTAGTAACCAGCTGTCCTGGAGCAGACTGTGGAGGTAGACAGAAAACCTGGAAGAGAGCATATCTAAAAGAAAAAATTAGATGAAAATTTGGTTGTTATAGCTCTGGATTTTGTACAGAAACAGATTGGTAGCTATTGAGCAACTGGAGGTTAAGTCTTCGATTTGAAAAGTTTGGAGACAGTAGTCTTCATGTAGGTAAGGAGATATTTGATGATGCATGGTCCTAGGGTTACAGCTAATAGGAGGAGGAGAATTATTGGGCCAGCTATTGCCGAGACTAGGTGGTGAGCCAGGGGGGCCATGAGAAGAGGGTTTGATACCAGTTGCCATAGGCCTGGTTTTGCGATTCCCGGTGTTGTATATTGTCCCTTATTTGAGCTAGGGTTTCTGTTATTATCCCTGATTTGTTGACATAAAAACAGCAAGCTTCTCCTAGAGTTGTGCACAACCCTCCTTGTTTTAGGAAAAGGAGGTCTAGGCCTCGTCTATTCTGTAATACTACCTCAGCAAGAGAGTCAAGTTGTTGTTCTAATTGAGACACGCTCGATTCTAGTAGGCATAAATCAGTGTCAATTTGAGTGCTAAGCTGTTTAAGATTTTGGTTGCCCAGAATTAAGGAGGCCGTGCCTATGGCTGTAGCTCCAGCAATGCCTAGTCCCGTTAGTAAAGGGACTAACAGTTCCCGTTTTGAGCGGGTGCTGTTAAAGAGTCTGAGGTGTTGTCTACCTTCCGTTCCTTTATAAATGTAGACCTGGGGTAGGATGTGGACCAAGATGCACAATTCTGTTGTGTCTTTGAGATGCTGTAGGCTGATACAGGGGGTGATTCCTCAGGTACAGGCAAACCACGTGGTAGGGGGTGCCACGGCAAAATGGGGGATGGTTTGATTATGGAAGGTAGTAATGTTAATATGAGAGGTGTTGTTGCAGGACAATCGGAGGGGGGGATGTAGTTAGGGGAAAGGTTGGGGAGAAGAGACACGTTCCTTGTCCCTGGAGGTCATCCAGTGTCAGTGTGGGATGAGTGCCCCAGGGACGTAATTGCTTATTTTGTATATCGGTAAGAGTAAGTATCTTTATGTTAGTTTCTGCATTGCCTACTGAAGAAACTTCTCTGACTCCCACGTAATATGGGGGCCGTGGGTTTAAGCATAGCCAGCAATCTTTTGCCAGAGAGGGGCGGGTGTTATTAAGTAGATGGTGTACTGGTGTTAGTAGGTGAAGGAAGTGATCAGGCGGTAAGGGGATGGGGGGGCCTTTAAAGTAGGTGAGATGATTGTTACCCCCTTTGGGGTGAGAGGGAGAGAAGTTATGAGTTGAATTTTTGAGTTCGTGGGTATAGGTTTGGGTAGAATTATTTTGCGCAATGGTCCCATGGGATTGGGGGTACATGGAATAGGCCTTCGTTGGACTGTGAATAACATGCCTAGATTGGTTCCAGGCATGTACAGTCAAAGGCCCCACATTTTTCCAGTGTCCTATGTTTTTTGAAGGCTAAAAGCGTCCCACAGGGTGATGATAAGCCATAGTGGATTGCAGGTTTTGGGTTGTGTACAGGGAGAAGTGGAGGGCAGTCTTACAATTGATATGTAAGGGTCAGAGTTGCCTTTCCATGGGGCTATGGTTTCACATCCCCAGGCAGCGCAGTGAAACTGCTGGGGTTTGTGGCAGTGTTTGTCTCCCTTGTCAGGACAGACATAGAACTTGACATTCTTGAGTTGAATTTCATCTTCCAGACTGCCATAACTACATCCCCATCCTCTGGGGGAAGAGCCTCCCCATCTCTCAGGGACAATGGGCAGGCTGGGCCATAGTTTGCAAAGATCAAAGTTAAATATCGGCTGCCCATGTCCAAGGTAGGTGGAGACTACAGTTTGTGTAGCGGCATTTATTATTTTCCAGGACAAGTTACCTGGCACATAATGGGGTGAGGTTGGTAGGTTTGGGTTAATGGAAGGATGAGAAATAAGAGGGTAGTGACTTTGGAGGCAAGACTGGAGGCTACTTCGGTGTTTAAAGGAGGCATTTGATGAGAACAAAGCCTGTGACAATTAGGAGATAGGTAGTAGCCAACAGAATTTTTGCCGTATACGGCCAGCTTGTGGGTGTTGAACAGGTGAGTAATATAGTAAGTAAGATGGCAATCAGGCCAAGAAAGGAGAGGGTCAAGGGTCACAGGTGTTCTGTGTTGTATCCAGGATGTTGGTTTGGGTTTGGGTTGGGGTGAGTAGTGAGCCAAGACAGGCAAAGCTTAAGTGGTTGGTCTGGAACCTGGGAGCAGGTATACCTGTAGGTGGGTGGATGAATATTATGGGTGAGATGCGAGGAAGGAGGGGCAGCAGGTTTTAAGCGGGAGATGTGAATCCATGGGGTGACCTGACGATGGCCCGTGATGAGTTTTGTGGCCGTGCGAGTCAATAAAATTACCTGAAGAGGTTCGGACCACTTTGGGTTTAAAAGAGACTTTGTTTCTTGGTCAGAGAGATAGACCCACTGTTCAGGGAGAAGTGGAGGTGGGATTTGACCGCTGGGTGAAACAGGTAAGAGGAGATTTTGATATTCCCAAATGTGGAATGAATGAAAGACAAGAGGGGGTAAAGCATATGAGTGGGTGTCAGAGGGGTTGAGGTGGGGACTCCTGGAGGCAGCGCTGGATGGCCATACATTACTTCAAAAGGTGAGAGTTGGGACAGTTTTTTTGGGAGAGCTCGTAAGCAGAAGAGGGCCAAAGGAAGGAGGGTGACCCAGTTTTGATGTAGTTCGAGGGATAGTTTAGTGAGGATGTCTTTAAGGGTCCGATTGGTTCGCTCTACCTTTCCAGATTACTGTGGGTGGTATGGGATGTGGAAATGCCAATCAATGTGAAGATCAGTTGTTAGAGATTGTACCACCCATGAAGTGAATTCGGGCCCATTGTCAGATTGTAGGGACATGGGGACACTGAACCTGGGAATGATATGGCTAGCAAGGATAGTCCCTACTGTTGCTGCTCATTTATTTGAGGTTGGAAACGCTTCTACCCACCCAGAAAAGGTGTCCACGAAGACAAGGAGGTATTTTAGGTTGCGTACTGGGGGCATGACAGTGAAGTCGACCTGCCAGTCCGCTCCTGGAAGTTGTCCCTGAACTTGATGGGTAGGAAAGTTTCCCAGTTTTAGAGGGGTATTGGGGTTGGTTCGCTGGCAGATGGAACATTGTGAGGTAATGCTTTTTATGAGTTTCTTATGTTGGGAAGTGAGAGTGTAAAAGTTTGTTAGGAAAGACGTCAGTGCGGAAGGATTGGTGTGAAAGATTGAGTGTAGGTATGGGATAAGGTCTGTAATGGGGGGAGGTTGAGGGTGGTGAATTAGTGGGGAGTGTGCTGTCTGGGTCAGGGTGAGCAACAGTAGCCAAGGTGGGAACAGATGTTAAAGCTGCTTGTCAGGCTGCATTGTCCACCCTGGAGTTTCCCTGAGTGATGGGTGAGGAGTCTGGCTGGTGAGCCTTACAGTGAGAAATGCCAATGTTAGTGGGAAGTAAGGAGGTGGCAAGGAGATCAGAAATTAGTTTAGCATTAACCACTGCTGAACCCTTGGTGGTAAATAGTCCCCTTTCCTTCCAAATGGCTGAATGAGAGATGAGAATATGGAAAACATATTTGGAATCAGTATAAAGAGAAAGAGAGTGTCCAGCCGCTAGCTGAAATGCCAGAGTGGCAGCTGTAAGTTCTGCCTATTGGTTAGTGTTGCTTGGCGGGAGAGGCTTTGCTTCAATGACATGTGTAATAGAGGTGATGGCGTATCCCGCAACCCGGGACCCATTGTGTAGGAAGGAACTGCCATCAGTAAGCCAGGTATAGGAGGGAGAGGGCAAAGGGCTTTCCTGGATGTGAACCAGGCAAGGGAGGAGAGCCTCAACAGTCTCTATGCAGTCATGGGTTAGTGGGGCTGTGGAAGAAGGGAGCAATGTGACTGGGTTTAGAGGTGCACAAGTTTGAAAGGATATGGAGGGATCCTGTAAAAAGAAGACAAGGAGCGATAGGACTCGACCAGGAGGCAGCATTTGAAGGCCTTTGTAGCTTAGGAGGTGCTGTAGATGGTGGGGGGAGATTACGGTAATAGGGGCTCCGAAGGTAAGTTTTTTAGATTCACACACCAACATGTGGGTGGCAGACAGTGCTTGCAGACATGGGGCCCAGCCCTGGATGGTGTGGTCTAACTGTTTTGAGAGATAGGCCACTGGGGAAAACGTTTGTCCACAAAGTTGTCCCAGGACTCCCAGGGCCACCCCCTTGTTTTCATGGACATGTAGGATGAAAGGTCGGTGTACGTCTGGCAGATGAAGAGTGGGGGCCCTCAGGAGGGCCTGCTAGAGGGCAACAAAAGGTTGTTTAATGGAGGAGGGTGTTAGGAGTGGCTCATTGGGGTCTCCCTTTGTGAGAGTATAGAGTGGCTTCACAAGTAAGGCAAAGTTGGAAATCCACGCCCAAAAGTATCCCACTAGCCCCCAAAATGATTGGATTTCCTGCTTAGTTTTAGGTATATGTAGGGATTTAATTAGGGCCTTCCGATCTGCCGTTACAGCCTTCTGTTGGTGTGAGATGGCTACCGCTAGATATGTGACATGTGACAGATAGTTGAACCTTTTGAGGGGATACCTGATATCCTTTCTCCGCTAGAAAGTTAAGGATGAGTGCAGTGTCTGTTCGAGAATCAGCTAAGGAAGGGCTACACAGGAGGAGGTCATCTATGTATTGAATAAGGGTGGATTTGGTAAATGAGAGAGACTTAAGATCTGCTGCTAAGGTTCATCCAAACAGTTGGGGACTATCTCGAAAGCCTTGTGGTAGGACTGTCCAAGTGAGTTGTTGTGAATGGCGAGATATTGAATCAGTCCACGTGAACGCGAAAATGTTTTGTGAGTCTGCTGGCAGGGGGATGGTAAAGAATGCATCTTCAAGGTCGAGAACCAAGAAGTGAGTAGCGGTTGGAGGAATTGAAGATAAGATGGTATAGGGATTAGGAACTAGCAGGTGGATGGGGATGACAGCTGCATTAATAGATATTGAACAGGGAGTTAGTGGGGCGCAGATATCCCTTTTGTAGCAAAGAGTTAATGACAGGTTGGAGTCCTAGAAGACTGGAGGTAGGAAGAGAGTATTGTGGCTGATTAGGATATGCAGAAGGATTTGTAAGTTGAATGTGGACTGGGGGGCAGTGTGCTAGGGATGGGGAGTCTATGTCCCATACTTGAGGATTCACTATCGAGGAGGGCAAAGGGGGAAGTGAGTCAGAATTATCAGTGGTTAGAAGGTCCAAGAACAGGGTTGTAGGGGAAGGGTTGCAGAGGGCCGCACTTGGTTTAAAGGTGATGGACGCCTGAAACTTGGCTAAAATGTCTCTGCCCATAAGAGGCACAGGACACTGAGGCATTACCAAAAAGGAATGAGTGAAGGGGACATTTATAAAGATGCATGTAACTGTAGGAGTTATGTGTGAAAGGATGGACTGGCCCCCTCCCCCGACTATAGGGGACTTAGATGGGAAGTCGGGCCCCAAAACTCTCGTATGACAGAAAGGGTGGCTCTGGTATCCAGGAGAAAGTGGATGGGGTGCTCATCAACCATTATAGTGACCCTGGGTTCCCAACGATTTGGGATTAGTGTTGGGCAGGGAGACCCATCAGTCTAAAGTCGCTGCCATGCCCAACAGATCCAGAGCAGGATGGGAGGTTGACCCAGTCCCTCCTTGGGGACCGGGGCAGTCCACTGCCCAGTGTCCCATCTGTCCACATCTGGGACATGGTTTTTGGGGTACTCCGGGGTTGGGGCACCCTTGTGCCCAATGCCCTGGCTGCCTGCACTTGAAGCAGGGTCCTGGTGGTTGTCATTGGTTTCGGGCATTGCCACCACTCTGGGTGATACTGGAGGTGACCCTGTTGCCATGGAGGGCCTGGGCCAGCATTTGATATTTGTGGTTTTTTTGCCTTCTCGTCCCGGTTATGGAACACTCTAAAGGCTGCTGTGAGAACATCATGTTGGGGAGTAAGGGGGCCTCAGTCGAATTTTTTTTAGTTTTGCCCTAATATCTGAATAGCTATGTCATTAGGAGTTGTCGGCCATCAGGAGTTTTGGGGTCTATGTTAGTAAATTGTTGGAGCTCTCTGGTGAGCTGGCTGAGGAAGTTGGAGGGGTTTTCCTCTTTTTCCTGAATAACTTCCTGGAGTTTTTCAAAGTTAACTGTCTTTTGTGCAGTCCTGCACAACCCACAAAGGAGGCAAGTAGAAAAACAGTTCCTAGCTTCAATGCCAGCAGGGGAGTTGTAATCCCAGCCTGGGTCTTGGTCTGGGACTGCTGTCGCCCCAAGGGGGTGAGCGGGGGTTGTTTGATGAATTTCATCTGCATATGTTCTAGCCTGTTCCCAAACCCTTTTACGTTCTTCTGGAAGTAGGGTGTTGGAGAGGATAAGATAGATATCATGAAAAGTGAGGCTATAGGACTGGATAAGGTATTGAAGCTCTTTAATGTAGGTGGCAGGGTTAGTTGTGTATGATCAGAGGCGTTTTTCTATTTGTGAGAGGTCTGATATAGAAAAAGGGACATGTACCCTAACCACGCCTTCCGCACCTGCCACCTTGCGAAGGGGGACTAGGAGGGTCGGCATGGACTTGGACCAGGTTACCAGGGGACTACACGGAGAAACTGTTGGAAGAGGAGGGTATAAATATCGAGCTGCCAGAGTGGAGGGGGGCGGGGCCGAAGAGGGGGTGGGGGCAGGGGAGCCTGAAGTTGTTGAGGCTGCCTGTAAGGTGGGGGGCTCGTCTGCAGGGTCGAAATCTGAGATGGAGGAGGTGGTAACGGAGCTGGGACTTACAGTCTCTGCAGTGGGGGGAGGGGAGTTTTGGAGAGGAGGCTGAAGTATGCATAGAACAGTGGGAGAAGGAGAAGTTGTAGAAGAGGTGACAGATGCTAGCATGAGTGGAGGGTAGAGATTAGAGGGATTGCAATTGAGGCAGAGGCGGGGATGTTCACAGAGGAGGGAAGAGGACTGAACATAGGGAATCTCTACCCACCATTTTGAATGTTCACAGAAATTATATAAGTCCCGAATAATATCAGGATTGACGGACCCCTGGGGGTGGCCACTGATTTTGGTTGTCTAAGGGGTATGTTGACCAATCTTGCATGCAGAAACGAATTAGGTGTTTGGGTTTGATATCAGGGGAAAGAGAAAGTGTAGTGAGATTGTTTAAGAGGCATTTAAGAGGGGAATCGGCTGGTAGGGATGACGAGCTTCCCATGGTGAGACAGGTAGACTAAACAGGGCATGCCCCGAAGAGTCGGCTGTCCGAGAAGTGTGGCTGTGGCAAAGCCTGTCATCATAGGGGTTTGGCACAACCAGGGTCCTCCTGGAGAACCAAGGGTGTCAAGGCACCTAGCACAAGGATTTTTGAACCAGACAGAAAGCACTTGACCAGGCGGCAGGTGGGAGTGTGTTTGAGATTCCTGCCGGTCAAATAGGGCTTACTGTGGGGCAACAAACATGGAGTCCCCGAGGCTCCCTGTTACTCGACAGAGATATGAGTCCTTCAGAATCCGCTGTGGGTCAGCAGACGTGGGACCCCTGGGGTCTGCTGTGGCCCGACCGTTGTGGGATTCCTTAGGGGGGGGCAGAGAGAGAGAGAGAGAGAGAGAGAGAGAGAGTTTTATGGATGCCATTGTGGGTTAGCAGATGTGGGACCCCTGGGGCCCACTGCAGCCCAGCGGCTGCAGGAGTTTTAAGGTTTAAGAGATGAATGAGAAGAGGAAGACTTTAGGGTCCACTGTGGCCATGAAGGCCAAGGCGGGGTGCATTCCCCCTGCCCTGGGGCCGGAGGGGCTGCTGGACGATCAACGGTCAGTCCCCCACGGGGATCCCGGGCAAGTTTCAGGCTTTCGTGTCTGGGAAACTCACCTATCCAATGGTCTCTGGTGGATGCAGGTCATGCATTCAAAACGGTGGGGAAGGTCCGGGAGGTCTGGAGTGGCCACTGGCGCTGGGTCGGGGATCCTGCCTATGGGGATAGACCTGCACAAGGGCAGGAGAGCACCTGATCTGAGTCACAGCACCAATGAAAGGATTTTGGCACCAGTAATGATTCCACACCTGGCAAGGACCAAGAAATTTATTAAAGGGGCTGTTACAGAGAGGATCTGTAATGGAGGAAAAAAGAGAGAGAGAGAGTTGCAGGGAGTGGGCTGCATTTATTAGCCTGACAGGGGCTGGAAGGGGCGGTGCTATGTTTCTATTGGAGGAGCTGCATGGGAGTAGGGTGGGTCCAATGGCCGTGTTACAGTCCTATTGGATGCATAACAAAGCTGGCTAAGGATTGGAAGCTTGCAGGTTTGAACTCCGCACTCGCAGGGAATTGTGCACACAGAAGCCAGGACCTAGGGCCTTTGTTGTCTTGTGTGTCCTCACCATGCTCGGCACCATTTTGGGAGCCACCCCATTGGTTGCTTCCTGCACCCTTCATATGTAAATCGCTGTCTAATCTCTAAACTTACTAAATCAGAATCTCCTTGGAGTAAACAATTTTAATAAGCTTCCAGATAACTCCAATACAAGTTTTATCTGTTAGGATTATTGGACTACATGCAACAAAAAACTTAAGAAACGTTATATCATATATTAAGTAGTCCCGAGATATAGCTCCTGGTTACATAATTTAGTGGTTCAATGATGTGAGGAAGGATTATTTCTTTTTTTTGCTTTGCACATTACAGTATGTCAGCTACTGCTGATGGGATCAGTGACCCTAGGCATTATGTCTTCATACAATAATACTCAAAGAAAAAAATTTCTTTTCTGCATTTCTCTTCTTTTGGGAAAGGCAAACTATTGCAGAAATGCATCTGCCAACAGATACTTCCTCAGGTTTCATTATTCAAAATTGCATTAGCCGTTCTTCTTTTAAAAACTTTTTTTTTTGAGCTGGAATCTCACTCTGTCACCCAGACTGTAGTGCAGTGGCCGTTCCTGGCCACCGCAGCCTCGCCTGCTGGGCTCCGGTGATCCTTCCGCCTCAGCCTTCTGAGTAGCCAGAACTACAGGTGCACACTACCATGCCTGGCTGACTTTTTGATTTATTGTAGAGATGAGGGCTCGCCAAGTTGCCCAGGCGGATCTCGAACCCGCGGGCTCAGGCAATCCACTCACCTCAGCCTCCCAAGGTGCGGGATTACAGGCTGAGCCACCGAGCCCGGCTTAAAAACTTTTTAATTTATTTATTTTAAAGATGTGATGTACAATTCACGATTAAGTGGTCATTTTGGATCTTCTTTTGGTCCCCACTTCACCTGTTACCTTTATTGATGCTATGTGCCCCCCTCTTCCCTGGAGGTTTCCCGCTGCCAATCCCTTTTCTTACAGTACTATAAAGTCTGCTTACGAGTGAGAGATGTGGTACTCAGTTCTTTGTTTCTGTGAGTGATCACTGAGTATTATAGACTCTAAATCCATCCAAGTTGCTGGATGGATTTAGAGTCTATAATACTCAGTGATCACTCACAGAAACAAAGCCATTCTGACTGGAGTTAGGTAGAATCCCAATATGGTTCTAATTTGTTTTTCTTTGATGGTTTTTGAGGCTGAACATTTTTAATGTATCTGTTAGCTGTGCTTATGCTTTCTTTGAGAAGTGTCTATTTACATATTTTGACCACTTTGTGATAGGACTGTTTCTTCATAATTTTATCTTACTTTATGCCTATGTCCTATTCCATTGTGTACATGCACAACATGTTTTAATAATTTTTTTATTTTAAAGATATAGGGTACAATTCAGGATTAGGTATGCAAATATTCATTATGCAGGTCTAGTCCAGTTTTGATGGGCAGCATAGTTGGTTCCATGCTTCTGCTATTGTGAATAATGCTGCAATAAACATGTATGTGAAGATATCTTTTTCATAGAATTATTTGAGTTCCTCTGGGTATATTATCAAAAGGGGGGTTACTGGGTCACGTGAAAGGTGGTCAATTTTAGATTTTTTAGGAATTGTCACACTGTTTTCCACAGAAGTCGTACTAGTTTACAATCCCACTAACAGTGTAGAAGCATTCCCTTTTCCACACATCCTCTCCAGCATCTGTTGTTTTTTGAGTTATTGGTGGTCATTCTGACTGGAGTTAGGTAGAATCCCAAAGTGGTTCTAATTTGTTTTTCTTTGATGATTTTTGGGGCTGAACATTTTTAATGTATCTGTTAGCTGTGCTTATGCTTTCTTGTGAGAAGTGTCTATTTACATATTTTGACCACTTTGTAATAAGACTGTTTGTTTTTTCCTTTCAGCACATGTGAGTTCCCTGTAGATAATGAATGTTAGGCCATTGTCAGATATACAGTTGGCAAATATTTTTTCCCATTCTGTGGGCCACTCTCTGGATGGTTTCCTTTGCTTTGCATAAGGTTTTCAGTTTGATGAGATCCCACTTGTCTATATTATCTTTTATGCCATAGACATTTGTGATTCTGATCAGGAATTGTTTGTCTATTCCAATTTCCATAGGGTGTCTCCTACATTTTTGATATTAATAGTTTGATATTTTATGTTTAGGTCTTTAATCCATTTAGAGTTTACTTTTGTGTATGGTGATAGGTAGGGGGTCCTATTTCAATCTTCTGCATGTGGTCAGCCAGTTTTCCCAGCACTGTTTCCTGAATAGGTTCTCCTGTCCCCAGTGGTTGTTTTTAGGGGATTTGTCAAAGATGAGTTGGTAGAGAAATTGAAGTTTTGCTTCCAGGATCTCTCCTATTCCACTGGTCTATATGCCTGTTCTTGTACCAATACCAGGCTGTTTTGATTACTGTAGCCTTATAGTAAAGTTTAATGTCTGGAAGTATGAATCCTCCCACTTTGTTTCTGTTGCTAAGGATTGTTTAAGCCAAGTAGGCTTCATCCTGAAATGCAGGGATGGTCATGGTGAATAACTTTTAAAATATGTTTTGGACCCAAATTACTAGAATCTTGTTGAGAATGTTTACATCTATGTTCATCAAGGATATTGACCTGTAGTTCTCTTTGTTGGATCATTAACCATTTTGGGTATTAGTGTGATGTCAGTTTCATCAAATGATTTGGGGAGAATTCCATGTTTCTTGGTTGCCTGGAATACTTTCAATAAGATTGGTATACCCTCCTCCTTTATGTTTAGAATTCTGCTAGAAAGCCATCTGGTCCAGGGTTTTTGTTTTGTTTTGTTTTGTTTTTGTAAGTAGTTTTCTTTTGACAGAGTCAATTTCCTGGGTTGCTAATGATCTATTTAGGGTCGCAATTTTTTCTTGTTTCAGCCTTGGGAGGTTGTGTGATGTCAGAAAGTTCTCCATTTGGTTTAGGTTTTTGAGTTTGTTTTTACTTAGGTGTGCATAGTAATCTCTGATAATCTTCTGTGTTTCTTTGAGGTTAGTGGTGCCTTGATTTTTCACATTTATGATTGTTTTTATTTGGGCATTTTCTCTCTTTTTTTCTTGGTCAATCTTGCTAGGGATTCCATGGATCATGTTTATTCTTTCAATGAACCAGTTTTTTGTTTCATTCATTCTTTTCTTTGCTAGTTTTGTTTTCTATGTCTGATATGTAGACTTTCGCTTTGGTGATATGGATTCTTCTGCTGAATTAGGGTTTTAGTGGTCTTGTTTTTTCCAGCTCCCTTAGGTGATTTGGTAGGCTGTTAACTTGTGCTCTTTCTATTTTCTTGATGTGTGTTCATAGAGATATAAACTTCCCTCTTAATATTGCTTTCATTTTATCCCAGAGGTTTTGGTAAGATGTGTCTTTATTTTTATGTGTTTCCAGGAATCTTTTAATTTCTGTTTTGATTTCTGGGTTGACTCAGGAGTTGTGCAGCATCATGTTATTTAGTGTCCATGGATTGGGGGAATTTTGTTGGTATTGATATTCATTTTTATTCCACTGTGGTCTGAGAAAGTACATGGCAGTATCTTGATCTTATGAAATTTCTTTATGCTTGATTTATATTAAGGATGTAGTTGATCTTGGAATATGTTCCATGTGATGATGAATAAATAGAATACATATTCCATGAGGTTGGGTGGAGTATTTTGTAGGTATCTACTGAATGCATTTAGTCAAGCATCATGTTGATGTTCCAGATCCCCTTATTGATTTTTTTCCCCTCAAAGGTCTATCTAGGGCTGTTAGTGGGGTATTTCAGTCCCTAGCTATGATAGTGTTAGAGTTAACATCTTTTTATAGTTTACTTAGTAGCTGTTTTATAAAAGCTGGTACACCTATGTTGAGTGCAAATATGTTTAGGATGGATATTGCTTATTGATGGATTGAGACTTTTTTGAACATATAATATCTTTTGATATCTTTTTTGGTTTTTGATAGCATAAATGTTACTTTGTCTGACATTGATTGTGATTCCTGCTTTCTTTTGTGTTCAATTCACCTGAAACTTTGTTTTCCATCTTCTAACTGAGTATGTGAGTGTCCACTCTGGTGAGATGTGTCTCCTGGAGACAGCATATTGATAGGTCATGGTTTTTTATCTAATTTGCCATTCTGTATCATTTCAGTGGTGCATTGAGTCTATTTGTGTTCAGTTTGACTGCTGTGTGAGAGTTTAATCCCTATCATGAAGTTCTTATAGAGTTTTTGCTATTTGTTTGTTGGTTTTCTTTTGATCTTCAGGTTGATCTATGTATGTGTTTTCAGTTTTGCTGTCATGATGCATGCTGTGTTGTTTCTGTTTTCTTGTATTCTTAGGAAGGGAATGGCCATTCTTTTGTGTTGTTGTTGTTGTTGTTTTTGTGCTTAATATCTTCTTGTCTCTTGTAGAGCTGGTCTGGTGGCAGCATAGGGATTGAAAGTCTGGGAAGGATTTTAATAATCCATCATTGATGAGGTCTAGTTTAGCTGGGTAAGAAATTCTTTGGTAGAATTGCTTATCTTTGAGAACTTTGAAGATTGTCTCTTCTAGCTTGTAGTGTTTCTGTTGATAAATCTGCTGCTTTCTAATTGGTCTTCCCTGGTAGATAGTCTGACCTTTCTCTCTCACTGCCTTTAGGACTTTTTCTTTTATACATACTTTGTATAAGTGAGTTACTATGTTTCTAGGAGTTGGTCTTCACATTTAGTGCCTTGCAGGGGATCTCTGAATCTCTTGTGCTTGGATGGTCGTGTCTCTGATGAAATGTGGGTTTTTGTTTTTTTTTTTTTATTACCTTGTGGAATGTTTTTCCAGGCTGCTCTCATTCTCCTTTTCTACTTCAGGGATATCAATCAGCCATAAGTTCAGTTTCTTATTGTAATCACATAACTCTTTAGGCTTTGTTCCATATTTTTAAGCTTCCTTTCTATGTTTTTAACAGTTTGGGTTAGTTCTATATTTTGGTATTCAGGCTGTGAGAATCTGTCTTCTGCCTGGTTTATTCTGCTTTCTATGGTTGTCAGGTTATTTACTTCATTTACTATATTCTTTAAAGCTTGCATCTCAGTAATTTGTTCTTTCATGTTTTCTTCTTGCCTTTCTTGGTTCTTATTCATTTTTAAAACAATTCCTTGTTATCTGTGTTTGTGGTCTGAGACTAGTCAATCTGGGCACTCAATTGTTTGAATTCCAAAGTCTGTATTCTCACACACTATCCTTTTTGGACTTTGTGGGATGCCTTGTTTTCTTCTTTGATTTCTCTTCATTTGTAATAGATTTTTATTTTCTCTTTACTTCCATTGTTCAGATAGATAGAGATTAGTTTTCATTTCTTATTGCTCAACTCCTTGTTCTTTCTTTGGTAAAGTCTTTGGATTTGTTCGATTTTGAAACCAGGTTGCAAGTGAGGAGCTGGGCTGTCCTTTTGCAGCTTTGCAATTTGAATAAGATGCATTGGGGGTGCTAGAATATGAAAGCTGCCACTTAATCACAATGTTCACTGAATGTGGTGTGGGATCCCAAGGACCCACTTCCCACCAACTCACAGTATGTCCATGCAATGGATACATAGGTGTCTTCCTTGGATACAAAATAACACAAGGGAAAGGAAAGGAACTAAGAAAGAAGGAAGGAAGAAGAAAGGACAATGACGAGAGCAAGGAAGAGAAGGAGAAACAAACAAACTGACAAATAAGAGAGACAAACCAGTAAAAGGGCAAAAAAAGAAAAGAAAAGGAAAAAAAAGACCAAAAATATGAGATTTTCACACTCATATATGGCCTTGTATGAAAGGAGAAGGAGAGAAGTAAAACAACAACAAAAAAAACTAATGTAATCCTTGCATGCTCTCTTGTGGAAGTTTCTGAAGCTTTGAGTTTCTTGCAGCTGTGACCCAAGCATCTCTGCTCTTGGGTCATGGTAGTGAAAGAGGAGGGTGTGAATCACCCCCAATTGATCTTCCTGTGTTCAGCTCTCTCTGTGTGTGCTTATCAGGATGCTCCCCACCTGGCTCATACATCTTGCAAATCACTGGGAAAAGGGAGCTGAACAGGCTGAGGGTGATGGTCACACCTGTAATTCCAGTATCCCAGGGGATGGAGGTGAGATGACTACACAAGCCTAGGGGCCCAAGACCAGCCTGGGCAAACTAGTGAGACCTTATCCCCACAACAAATCAAAAACTCAGCCAAACATGATATCCTGTGCTTGCAGTTCCAGCTGCTTGGGAGGCTGAGGCAGAGGATTGTTGGAGCCCTAGGGGCCAAGGCTGCAGTGGCCATGAGAGTGCCACTGCACTCCAGTCTGGGCTGACACGAGAGACCATGACCCCCCCTCATCCAAAAAAAGAGCTGAGTTAGTTTAAAACTCATCACTCATCCACCTGAGGCTGGATTATTCTCCAATTTCAGCAATAGGCCTGCAAATGTTTCAGCTAAGGAGATGGGGTGCCTGGGTCTCCTTGGCAGACCTGTTCTCCTGGCGATATGGCACATGAGGTATTCTCTTTAGGTTGACAGTGCTTTACCTCAGAGAGGTGCTGGATTTGCCCCTCAGTCTCAGGTAGTAGCTTCACTGTTCATGTGTGCAGGCTGGAGCCTGTTTTTGCTCAGGTACCTGCATCCCAGTCATGTCTTCTGCTGGGACCTGACAGCTAGTTTCTGTGGTACATTTTCTCCATGGTTCCTGCTGCCAGTGTCTGATCTGGTGCCAAATGCTGTGGTGGCAAGTAGTGCTGGCAGTAGATGTTTCTCACTGTTTTCTTCTGGGTTTGGTTGCTGAGATGATGCCTGCCTCTGGGTCATGAATTGCTCTGGGAGTTGTGTTGCCATAGGGGGCAGGCACCCTAGCAGGAGAGCTCAGGCCTATTGTTCCCACATACCCACTCAGACACTTGCACATCCACTTGCTGACTCATTTGCATTCACATTCATCCCTGCACCCACTCATTTATGTGGAGACTCATGCACTCTGATTAACTCTGTTGTCATCTTGGTGGAAGCCCTACAGATAACCACTCTTGAAAAATAGGCACCCAATATCTGAACAAAAATAAAATCATAGTTCTGATATAAAAAGATATGGGATATTGCTATTGAGCAGACTATCAACAGTGTCTACCACACAGACGACCATTGAGCAAATATTTGGGAAGCATGAGATAAGTAATATTAATGGTTTGAACTAGAGATAAACATTAGGTTGGTATTTTCAAAACATCAGTAGGTATTTAGAGAATGATATGACTATGTGTCAGATCTTTTCTACTTTTCAAGAATAGACTTTTAGTCATCTAGCAAAAAAGATGGTGAACAAGAGAGGATGTGCAAGCATACCTAATTGTATTGCACTTTAGAGGATATCATGCTTTTTGCAGATTGAAGGTTTGTGACAACCCGGCACAGATCAAATCTATTAGTAGCAATTTTTTTCAGCAGCATGTACTCACTTTGTGTCTCTGTGTCACATTGTGGTAAATCTTGCAACATTTTGTCTTTATTACATGCCTTTATTACATGTGTTATAGTCATTTGTGATCAGTGGTCTTTGTTACTACTGCAATTGTTTTATAGTGTCACAAACTGTACCCATATATGACAATGCTCCACTGACTGTGTCACTGATTGACAATCCCCCTACCTCTACCCCTCTCCTTGGGCCTCCCTATTCTCTGAGATACAGAAGTATTGAAATTAAGCCAGTTTCCTCTATGTGTTCAGGTAAAAGGAAGAGTTGAATGTCTTTGACTTTGACTTGAAAGCTAGAAATGATTAAGCTCAGGAGGGAAGCGAAGTCAAAAGCTGAGATAGTTTGAATGCTATGCATCTTGCACAAAGCAGTTGCTGTTAATGCAAAGAAAAAGTTCTTGAAGAAACTTAAAAAGTGGTACGCCAGTCAACACACAAATAATAAAGCTAAACAGCTTTATTGCTGATATAAAGAAAGTTTTAGTAATCTGAATGGAAGATCAAAGCAGCTGCAACATTTCCTTAAGCCAACACTTCATTCAGAGCAAGACCCTAACTCTTGAATTCTATGAAGGCTGAGAGAGGTGAGGAGACTGCAGAAGAAAAGGTGGAAGCTAGCAGAAGTTGGCTAATGAGATTCAAGAAAAGAAGACATCTTCATGATATGAAAGTGCAAGGTGAAGCTGCAAGATTGATGTAGAAATACAGCAAGTTATTCAGAAGGTCTAGCTAAGATCATTGATGAAGTTGACTACACTAAACAACCAATGTTCAATGTAGATTTTGTTTAAGCCTTACATTGGAAAAAGATGTCATTTAATACTTTCACAGCTAGAGAAAAGTCAATGTCTGGATTAAAAATTTCAAAGGACAGGCAGACTGTTTCATTAGGGACTAATAAGGCTGGTGACTTTAGGTTAAAGCCATTGATAATTTGCCATTTTGAAAATCAGAGTCCTAGCCGGGCTCGGTGGATCAGCCTGTAATCCCGCGCCTTTGGGAGGCTGAGGTGAGTGGATTGCCTGAGCCCACAGGTTCGAGACCCGCCTGGGCAGCGAGACCTCATCTCTACAATAAATCAAAAAATCAGCCAGGTGTGGTAGCGCATGCCTGTAATTCCAGCTACTTGGAAGGCTGAGGCGGAAGGATCGCCAGAGCCCAGCAGGTCGAGGCTGCGGTGGCCGGCAGTGGCCACTGCACACTGCACTCCAGTCTGGGTGACAGAGTGAGATTCCAACTCGAAAGAAAGAAGGAAAGAAAGAAAGAAAGAAAGAAAGAAAGAAAGAAAGAAAGAAAGAAAGAAAGAAAGAAAGAAAGAAAGAAAGAAAGAAAGAAAGAAAGAAAGAAAGAGAAAATCAGAGTCCTTAATTAAGCTAAATCTACTCTGCCTGTTCTCTATAAAGGGAACAATAAAGCCTGAATGACAGCACATCTGATTATGCCATGGTTTGCTGAATATTTTATGCCCACTGTAGAAATCTGCCACTAAGAAAAAGATTCAAAATATTACTGCTCATCGACAATTCACCCAAACACCCAAGAGCTCTGATGGAGATGTACACAGACATTAATGCATGCTAACACAGCATCCATTCTATAGCTCATAGATCAAAAAGTAATTTTGACATTCAAGTCTCAATATTCACGAAACACATTGTGTAAAGTTATTACTGATAAACAGTAATTCTTCTGATGAATCTGAGCAGGGTTTTCCCTCTGGAAATAATTCATCATTCTAGATGACATTAAGAACAGTCATGATTCAAGAAAGATTAAAATATTGACATCAACAGGAGTTTGAAAGAAGTTGACTACAACCTCCATGGTTGACTTAGAAAAGCTCAAGATTTCAGTAGAGAAGGAAACTTCAGATGGGATGAGAATAACAAGAGAACTAGAATTATAAGTAGAACCTGAAGATGTGGCTGAAGTCAATAACTTCATGATAAAACTTGAACAAATGAGGAGTGACTTACTCCTAATGGATGAAAAAGTGATTTATTGATATGGAATCTACTCATGGTGAAAATACTGTGAACAGTGTCAAAAATAACAATAAGGGATTTAGAATATTACATAAATTTAGCTGATAAAGCAGTGGCAAGTTTCAGGAGAATTAACTCTAATTTTGAAAGACATTCTACTCTGGGTAGTGCTATTAAACAACATTTCTACAGAAAATATATATACTTTTAGTTAGAAAGCAGGTTTTATTGAGGACAGAAAGCTCCCATAGTGGGAGGGGACCTGAAGCACTCACCCAGAAAAATATTTTATGAAAGGAAGAGTTAATCTATGTGGCAAGCTTTATTATTGTCTTATTTGAAGAAATTGCCACAGCCACTTCAACTTTTAGCAGTCACCGTCTTGACCTGTTGGCAGCCATCAACACTGAGGCAAAACCCTTCATCAGCAAAAAGATTATGACTCACTAAAGGTTAGATGATCATTAGCATTTTTTAACAATAAAGTATTTTTAATTAAAGAATGTACATTTTAGACATAATGTTATTGCACACATAATAGACTCTAGTATAGTGGAAAAACAACTTTTATATGCACCAGGAAACCAAAAATTGGTGTATTTTTTTAATTGAAATAATCACTTTATTGTGGTGGTCAGGTTCTAAACTTATGATATCTCCAAGGTATGGCTATGTATGAAAGGTTTTGTATCAGAGTATAATCAGCAGTACTTTAGATCCCATTGAATTTCAGTGATAATGGAGAGAAAAGACATGAAAATTTCTACCAAGTTCTTCACTGACTGGATGGTTGGGGCGTTAACCAAAGAATCACAAATAACCAGTAATATAAAATTTATTTTAATAAGAAGATCATGATCAGAAGGCCAAATACCATGAGGAGATCAAGTAAGATAAGGACCAGGAAGCATGAACAAGTCACTACTGATGTTGCAAAAGCAATTTCAACGCAGCAATAAGTGCAGGTTAAACTACATTATACTGAAATGGACATTGAAAAATGCAGATAGTGAGATATACTCTCTTTACAAGTACTTGATTGTGAAGGAAAGAAAAGTCACTCAGTCACTCAAAAAGAAAAGCCAGTAGGTAGGAAAAAATTTCAAGTGTAGGAGAGATGATAATTCGTGGAACAAAAATCTATAAGAATATAAGTGGGTACATGAACTAGAACATAAGTAAAAAGATTATTCCTAGGTAGTAGCAGAAGGGCTCTCTTCCATAAAAACAAAGAGGAGGTAAAAATGGGAGAAGATGTAGACAAATTTGTAGGTTGTAGTAAAGTAAATTAGGATGATTGAGTTTTTTTATGAAGTACAAGCATGTGAAAGAACAGGTGGGGTAGGGATGGTAAGAAAAGTGGTCAAACTTGAAGCGTTCTCCATGGACAATGAGAGAGTAAGCAGGCCACAAAAATTACGAGCATCCAAATGAAATAGGAAACCACAAATTGACTATAAACACATCCACACTTTTGGTGATGTTCTCCAAACGTTTAATGGAACCCAAATCAAGTATTAGACAAGGCAGATAATAGATAGAAAACAGTCAACTTGAATAAAATAGAAAGGCCAATGACAGAAGGGGTTAAGGCTATTTGTGAGAGTGATTTGAGAAACTCACAGCAGAGTAAAATAGTCATGTAGACTAGAAGTTAGAGGCCTAGTTGCAAAAGGTGAGTGAGTGTGTGAGGAAACTGAAAAATTAGAAGTGGTTGAAGCATGTTTTGACAAGTAGGAAAGTATATTGCTTAAAATAACAGGGGACAGTGGTTATAAACTGTTTCCTTCCACATTAAAACTTTCTACCCTTCATTTTGTTTACTTAAAGCCTTGGGGTTAGAGTAGGTAATCAAACAACTTTTATAGAAAGCATTAATGGTTTGAAGTAGCTTTAAATATCACTTTTGAAGGTATTACTCTTTACAGTTAACATGATTTTTCAAAGCTTTAATTCAAAGGAGGAAGCAACGTGGAGGTTTCATGCCTAGTGGAGCTGAGATGTACTAGGTAAGGGACCATCAAACACACCCTCACTGGAAAACACTGTAACACTTTTTTTGTGTCTTCCACTTTCACGGTTCCATGAGGTGACTTCCTAAAGAGAGTACCAGACACCCTATGTTCCACAAACCTCCTTATTGAAAGGAATAGTAGTACCACATAAGAGGAAAACTGAGGTCGTTTGGCTTTTGACACAACTAAGAAAATTCTTTTTTTTAATAACCAAAAGTCATATGTGGTACCTATGATAGAAGATCTATAGTTTTGAGAAAGTCGTACTGGCATTAAGTCTTGTTGTCACTGTCATCATGCCACTTTGTCACTGTCATGCTGTGCATGTTATTTGCATATTATCCTATTCTCTGATGGCTTTTACTTGCCTTTGAAGACAGTGTTTCTCAAGGAAGTCATCCAAGTAGCTCTTGCTGTGGTCCAAGTTCTTTCCAGATGGCATTTGTTCACATTTTCTCAAGCATATCACAAAGTTCTTTGCTTTGAATATGCTTTTATATTAACCTTGCTTGGGTACCTGAAGAAAGATTAATATATGTACAAATGTTATCAGTGGGCTCTAAGCATACTGAATTTTTTTTTAAGTAATAACCAAAAAAAATTCACCAATCTCTACTTTGAAATCATGAAACTGTACTCAGGATTAGGATGGAGGAACATACTGGGGACTAGCACCCTTCCCACCAGAGGCATCAGTGGAAAAATCATCAACTACCTCTTCTAAAAATTTATGTAAAGATGTCTTGGCGATTTACTATGAATTCAAGGGCACATTGTAATGTAACTTAAAAGTGATCAAAATTATATACCACATACATAGCCCACTTACTTGAGTGGACACATACAATAAAATATGCCAAATCACAATATCTTCTATGGTGATGGGTCAAAATAAAAGTTGTCAAATTGTGACATTATAAATCTTTATTTGAATCAGAAATCCAAAGGCAAACTTGAATACTCAGAGCATTACTTTGACTTACAAAATTCTCCAGGGAGCTTTAAGGTTCATAAATCAAAAAAAGATTACAGTGGAGTATTTTCAACTGTGACAAATATAACTTTGTTCCAATCCTTTAAACATAACTTAAAATACAATGGCACTCATGTTGCTATCCTCAGCAGTTCTAAAGGTCGAAAGATTTTTGAAATTTCTCATTAGAAATATATTGTAAAATAAATGTAAAAAACTAATGCAAAACATCAAATATATTTGAAACAGTATATTTTCTAATTTACATAGGATATACTCATGGTTAAAACATCCTCTCTACACATTTTAGAGAAAGGCTTATATCACTCATACACAAATATTAAGAATAAGTTAGTTTCTTGTTAATAATTGCAAAAAATCCTTTACATGGGACAAGCATGATTTTAACAAATTGTCATATTTAAAACTTTTTTTGACAATAAAATGCCATTCAGGCTTTGTCCATTTTCTGTGATTAAAGCTCTGTTTATAAGTGGATCTCTTTGACTTTTGATTTTGTTAATTGAATCAATGTAAAGAAAATCAAGTTTGATCATAACTAGACTCAATTGCTTATTATTTTTTCATGCAATTAATAAAATCAGTTAAATAATCTAAGAAATTTGGTCAAGTAAACCTAGCTATAATTTCAGTTTACTTCCTCGGCCTGTAAAAAAGTATGTTAATTATTGATTCCTGTATAGAATTAAGTAAAGCTTTTACAAGTGCTTGATACCAAATTATGACATGTATTATATCATAGTTAAGTGAGGAAAAAAATAAAAATGCATTTTTCTAAATGGAAAAATCAAATTTTGGTGTAAAAATTATCTAGGTTTGAATTCTCAATATGATATGTATAGACATGTAATGTTAGGCAAACTACTGAAACTCTTAGCCTTAGTTTTCCCATTTTCAAAATGAGGGCAATAGCCACTCTGCAGGGCACTCATTAGGATAGGCATCACGTGTATAAACACATAACAACGTGTCTGATGTTTGGTTAGCAAATAAAAAGTGTTTGAGCATAACAAGGCAACCATGAAAGAGAATGAAAGGCCCACACTTACCAAGCTTTTGTACCCAAATATACTAAAGTTGGTCTAAATTTTGTGATTTAGCACTGGGTTTAATGACGAAGATATTTGCTTCTGAAGAGAAATTGATATATCCACTATTAATTACCCTGTAAAATAATCTTTGTGGTCCAAGGAAAGGCAGAGGACTTAGGGGAAAAAAGAAATCAAGATGTGGGGCTGAAATCCAGATTATGGGAAGAACTGGACTGTTTCTGGTAAGAATAAGGAGGGATCCAAGTACTACCTGAAAAGCAAGGACATGACATAAGAGCCCCAAGGCATGTCTGGACTTCTGTCATATTTAGCAGACGCAGTGCTTATGCCTGCTTGGGGCAAAGCAACATCCTCCCAACAGGAGAGGTATTGAAAGAAGGGTAGAGTCTGGATAGAGCACTCAGGGGGTACAGAGGGCCCGGTTTCCTACACCAGTCATAAGCATGGTTGTGGAGTCCTCTATTTCCAAAATAATAATAATTTTTAAAAATCACATTGGAAGTCTATTTTTCTTAGTGACTAGCAGGAGAAAACAGGAAAGGAGACTGAATTTTGTAGAGGTATCAGGAGAATGACCCAAAATTTTAAGCATTTTTTAAAGTTTAGGAAACAGGGACAAGTGGCTCGTAAGTAGTGGAACTTGAATTTAACTCCAAGTTGGTCTCTAAGTACTTTATTTAATCATTATATATGCCTACAAGTCAAAATGAAGTCACACTTCATTCCATAGCAATTATAATGACCAAATTAGTAAGAAGTGCAAAACTCTTCTTTAAAAATTCTTTACAACAGTAATCCACAAATCAATCCTCCATTTAGGTAGCCTGCTGACTGCCAGAAATTCCAACACTCAAATACAGATCAAACGATGAACTTCCATACAGGACCAAGTAACTGTGTTATTTTATTCCTTTGAGTGTAATAGCTTTTGATGTAAGAGCTGTGGTCATTCACCACTACTCCAGACTATCGGCCCTAAACAGAGAATTAAGGCTGGGCAGTGCGGCAGCTGGATTACTGCTGCCCCCTTTCTGGAGGAAAGGCTCTGATGCCTCGCTTGGGCCATTCTCTCAATGCCACCTTGGTCAAGCTTACCCACCAAGAGACACCTGAACCCTGATGTCACAGATCTTGGTTGTATGACCTTTTCAGCTCACATTTGCGTGATGTTTCTTCCAAGGAATCTAGAGTGTCAATTTGCTCAGTGTAGGAGTCCATGCTGTATCACACTGAATTCGAAGTGTGATGGGACAATCTGTGCCCCTCGTTTGAGTCCTGGGAACCAGTTTAAACTCTATTTTTTAATATACTAATTTATTTTATGCCATTTGGAAAACTGGTAAAATATAAACTATATCTCGGCATGCAGAATTAGGTCAGTATTATACCTGTATCACTTTAGGCAAATTAATTGTCCCAGAACCATTTACTGACTAATTTCCCTTTTCCCCATTGATGTGAAATTGCAAGTTTATCATATAGCAAATTACTTTACAATGCTTTAATGCATTTTGTCTGGTTATATATGAGACTAAATGTAATAGCAGCTGTTTAGATTAAATGTCACTGTTTAGATGACTTTATAAATAATCTGAGACCACTATTAATTCCAGGTGGAATCTTCTCAAGCCATTCAACATAATTCAAGGCTACAGATTCCATCACTTGGTACATGATTTGGAAATATATGATGTTAAAATATAACAAGGAAAGTAATGAGAACACAGGTTTGAAAATTTCCTGCTTACTTTTTTTATTTTAATGTGTCTCATTAATTTCATATTCAGAAATCTATTGTGTACTTTTCTGCTTTCACCTCTACTAATAAAAACTCTACAGTTTGTTTGAGATTTGACTGGTTGTAATTGACTTTCTCTGCCTTGCATAATCACCACAGGAGAGGGCACTGAGAGTTTTATCGCTCTCAATTCTATTCTAAATTATGCAGATGCTATTGGTTCTTTTAAATAGTCCTCTGCATCATCCCTTACAAGTTGCTTGGAAACCCAAGTCTGATTAGCCATCAGAATGACTAAATATACCGGGAATGGCACTAGTTAACCATTATGCTCAGCTGCCTCTCAATTATCCTCAGACTCCAACCCACTCAGCTGAGCAGCCTTGGATAATTTCCTTAATTGCTCTGTGCTTCATTTTCCTCATCTGTAATATGGGGATGATAATAATAGTATCTACCTCATATGATTGTTATGAGGATTGAACGTGTTAATATTTGTAGAACATTTAGAAAAGAGCCTTGCATAGACTAAGTACTATATTCCTTTTTGTTATCTAATTGAGTGTATCTTTAATATCCTGTCTTCTATTTCTGTATTCATATTACTCCCTACCCCTTCCACATGCTCCTCAGTATTTTCAAAAGTCACACTCTATCTCAGAAAATGATTTAATGATGCCATCAAATTAAAGTGAGAATACTCAATGAAGCGACACTTACTGTTCCTTCCATGATGAACTGGAATTTAAAGAAGCAATTTAAAAAATATTCTCCGGCCGGGCTTGGTGGCTCAGCCTGTAATCCCAGCACTTCGGGAGGCCGAGGTGAGTTGATTGCCTGAGCCTGCAGGTTCGAGACTCACCTGGGCAACTTGGCGAGACCTCATCTTTACAATAAATCAAAAAATTAGCCGGGCGTGGTAGCACACGCCTCTAGTTCCAGCTACTTGGAAGGCTGAGGCGGAAGGATCGCCGGAGCCCAGCAGGTTGAGGCTGCGGTGGCCGGGAGCGGCCACTGCACTAGTCTGGGCGACGGAGTGAGACTCCAAATCAAAAAAAAAAAAAAAATTGTCCAATTATCTTTGTTTCACACTACTATAACAGAATACTTGAGACTAGGTGATTTATAATAAACTGAAATTTATTTCTTACTGTTCTGGAGACTAGTAAATCCAATATTAAGAAACCATCTGGTGAGTGTCTTTTTGCTGTGTCACAACAGGGGGAAGAGTAAGAGAGGGTGCCACACTCATCCTTTATAAGATCCCACTCTCTCAATAACAAACCTACTCCTGCAATAATGGCATTAATCCTAATGGTATTAAACATAATCGCCTCTTAAAAGTCTCATCACTCAACACAATTACATTAGGGATTAAATTTCCAACAAAAACTATGAGCGACACATTCAAGTTATAGCACTAATATACAATTAAATATTTAGAGAATGTTAGGTAGCAGGAGAACTAAGCAAAAGAAACTTTCCAGCATTTTGTAGCCATATCATAAAGCAGCTACCAATTATAAAGACCCTGTAATTAAAAACATAAAGGTCAGGAAGAAAGGTTCATTTTTACCACCTACATAATTAAATATCTCTATTGGGATTAGAATAAACCTCGTGAAAAGAAACTGCTATTTCCAGCACACAATGAAGGTTCAAGAACCCAGCTGACATATGCATAGCCTAGCCTTTCTTAGGGAGAGTCCCCTGTCAGCCTAGTCAGAAGGACAGACCTGTGTTACGAAAGACTACTGCTATTTCCAGCACACATTGAGAAAAGGGTGAATCAAATAATCCCACAGACTACCTGCTCACCTATACTAAAATTCCTCAAGATCCTATCTCATCAGATAGCAGCTGATGTGATAAGAGAGCAGGCTTCATTCCTTTCCCCAAACTATTTCCTTCCGTCTCCCAAGGACCAGAGGACTGTGAAGATGTATTATTTGGGAAACCATATATCAAATATTATTAGACACCTATTCTATGATATTCTTGAATAATGTAACTCCTTCCACATTTTTCTCTACTTTTTCTCATGGGGCTCAAATTCACATTGCTTTTCCTTTCCTGGACCTTTCTATAGTATCCTAGAAATCCCTCAATTCACAGCAATCAACCTCTTCTTCCCAATCTCTATCTTTTTGGCACCCTAATTGAAAACAGTTTCTCTATAAACACATATACCTCCTCATCCTCTCAAGTGGAAGCTGCTCATCTCACTAAACTCCTTGTATTTAATTTACTGCCTCAGATAATTTTGTCTCCTGGAAAATGTCTTTTCCTTTGAGACGCACACCATCCTCCCATAATGCTTTGTCAAGGTCATCTCCTGACCTTCACTCCACCAGACCTTCCTCCTCCATGTCCTGTATTTCTTCACTTTCTTCATATCTGCCAGTGTCCTTCTATCTTCATTCTCTTCCCTGTTCAGAACAAGTCTCATCAGTCCTACTCATGCCATCTTCAACTCCTTTCTTCCTTCTGCTCCACACACTCCTGGCAAAAGTCCAGACAGGGTTCATTGAGAAATATAAACTGTTGAGGGCTGTTGGAGCAAATAACGAAAAGTTCAGTGCCTTCATAAATTTATAAACTTTCCTGGATCACAAATGTTGACAAGAAAGTCTCATATTTTCCCAAAGTCACCCTTCCCTGATATTTTTCTTCTGTAAGAGGGATTATTTTAGAATTTCTTCACACTCCTTTCTTACTACTTCCCTCACTCTCACCAGATAATCTTGGCATCTTTAGTCACAGAGGAAATAGGTGATATAGCAAATCCCTTGACTTTCTTTCCCTAAACATATGTACCCAAAGATCTAATTTGTATTTTGCATCATCTATCTCTCCTTGGAGGACTTTGAGGCACAAATTAAGCTGTGTTTTAGGCATCCCCTCACCCTGGATAACATAATCTGCCTTTGTTCTTCTAAATCAAAATGTTGCCAATGGGTGAAGCCACCTTGAAAGTAAATTGAAATGTCAAAAGCCTTGGCAATTAGCCTTTATATTCCAAAAGGGGGATAGGACAAAAGTTTAAAATTGAAATTTATCTAATACTGTGTGGATCTGGGGGCACCTAATTAGAACAAATATCACAGGTACTTCGGGGGCTAAGATATGAGTTTTAAAGTACTCCTAGCAAATGGCTGTGAGACTCCTAATTCAAGACAACAATCTAGGATAACTTATTTTTTTAAAAAGTAGACCTAAGCAGGCACTAAAAAACCAAGATACTTTCCTTTTCAAGAAATGCCTGAGATTATCTTCCCAGTAATACTAATGACTGCATTTTCAAGATTGTTCTAAGGAAATCAAGCATAAGGTGACCTGACGTGCATCCTGACCATCAGGAACACTGAGGTTTATTCCTTGAAATTTTACTCTTTCATATTTTTGACTCTCCAATGTTCTGTTCATTGATTATTTGGTTTTGTTTTTAATATCTCCAACCTCCCTCTCTCTCTGCTATCTCCATGACATCAGCATTTTCTCATCTCTCATTTCTCATAAAATAAATAAGCTATCCCAAAATTTATCTCCCTTTCAATATTTGCCCCATCTTTCTTTAACCTTTGTGGCTAAACTGCTTCAAAGAATTGCTTTTGTCATTGTTTCCACTTTTTGAAATCTGATTTATTGAACTGTGGTTTCATTTATCACTACTGTGATGACATTGCTTACACAGAGCCCAGCCTCATTGTTAACTACAGAAATCTGTTCCAGGACTTATCTCATTAACCTCAGCAATATTTTCCACTGTTAATCATTAATTTTCTTCTGAAAATTCTTTTCTTAGCTTCTCTAAGTATAAAATCTCTTCTTTTTTTTTCTTAATTTTATAGCTTTTCCTAGTACTCCTTTATGTACTCCTCTTCCTCAAATTATTCCTTGTGTTGGTGTTCTTCGCAGAACTTTAGGTCCCATTTTTTTTCTCACTTTACACTCTAGGCAATTTGTTTCTTCTCCTGGTTTCCATTACCCTCTGCTAAGCTTTTTTTTTTTTCCCCCACACTCTGCTAAGTTTTAATGTTTGCGTTCCCCCAAAATTTGTGTTGAAACTTAATCCCCAATGCAATCGTATTAAGAAGTAGGGCTTTCAGGAGGTGATTAGGTCACAAGGGCTCCTTCCTAATGGGATTAAGACCTTTTTAAGAGGCTTCACATAGTGTTCAGCCTTTTTTGCTCTTCTTCCTTTCACCATGTGAGGACACAGAATTCACCCTTTCTGTTGAAAGCAGCAACAAGGTGACATTTTGGAAGCAGAGGCCAGGATCTTACCATACACCCAACTTGCTAGCACCTTAATCTTGGATATGACAGCCTCCAGAACTTAGAAAAAAAAATTTATCATGTAATTTATCTAGTCTTGGATTTTTTTTTATAGCAGCATAAATGGGCTAAAACACTCTTTATACATGAATCAGTTCCAAATCCCAATCTTTAGCCTAAACCTAGGTATCCTGAATTAGAGTGTGTGTTCATGTGGAGGGCCATTATCCAGGTTCAGATTTCTGTAATTACTTTCCATATAAACAAGAAAATTTCTTAATTCTTCTATACTACTATCTTATCTATAAAATAGTAATAATAGTAATATCTAAGGAATAAACCAAAGGGTTACAGAGAGTGTTAAATGAATTATATATAATTTTATACAGGTTTCTAACTCAACTCTTCAAATTTTCGTGTATGATTAGAATACTTCAGCCTCCACTGAGAGTTTAAAACTGGTTCAGTTATTTAGAAGACGATGTTAGATAATTAATACCTTCATTGTAATGAACATTAATACATTCATTGTAATGAAAGGATTGAAAGATATTGAATAATCAGGAATACTCAGGATGATTTCTCTTTCTTTGTCCTTTGGATTAAAGTTATATTGGGATTTTTAAAAATATATGTAAGGGATTTGATTCCCACTTACTCAAAAAGTTGACCTATGACTTTCACCATTTTGAAGATTTGCTAAACCTTAGGAAGAAATAAGGCTTCCTTTCTTAGAAAGATTTCTTTGTTAATATTTTCTATATTCTTTTTGACAACTAGAGTAATATATTATGAATATGCTTAGGAATAGGCCTAGGAGAAAAGGACCAAAGTGATCACTCAATTTGCTTATACATAGACTCACAAATTTTTAATTGCTCATATTTGCTCCACCATTGATCACAAGATCATGTTGGAATTTGGGATTAAAAAATTAATTGTCTTCATCCAATCTTGTCCTCTACAATACAGCTTTCTCAAAAATCGTAATAGGGGCAACCACAATCATAGTTAGTAAGTGGTTGTTTGAAGATTTCAAAATAGAGGCCCTGGCTAAGTACACCTTCATCTCTTCATGACTTTAAGCACACACACAGTCCTTCATGGTTTTATTATCATCCCTCTGAAACATTTGTTGCACTAATTTTTCTCCTATCTTATTCAGAAGCTATGATCAACTAAGAATTATACTATGAAACATTGCTCTAATATTTCTTTTACATGTAAGTCCCTTCATTTCCTTTGCTTGTCACCTTACTTTTTCTCACCCTATAACAGTCTCTTCAAAAATATTCTGTAGAAAAGTTCTGACTTCTCCCCATGCTCATTTTATATTAGGTGCCCTTCCCATATATCATGACACCACTTCATCTCATACTTACATTTTTCCACTTATTTCATTATATGTGGTACTCGGGTATATGTTTAACAACTGGATCTCCTGGGGAAAAGAAGTCCACTGTTTATATGTTAATTCTTATAATTACTCCCATCATGACCAATTTTAAGCCAACAATGTGATAGCATTGTGGATTTGAGGGGGAATGAGTACAGTTGACTCTTGAAAATTTGTGTAAGTGGGCACCAATATACCACTGAATTATTTACTTCATTTTCTATTCATTAAACAAATATCTATTGAATACTTAGTACTGGAAATAAGATGCTGGGAAAAAAAATGAAGCAATAATCCAATCAAAGTTTCTGCCATCCAAAGTCAATAAAGCTATGGCAATAAGCAAAAGATACGTAACACAAAGGAAGAATTAATGCCATCAAGAAACAAAGGCAGGGCAGAAGTGCAATTTCAGCAAGTGGTGAGGAAAATTCAAGAAGAAGGTGACTCATGAGTAGCAACCCAGATGAAAGGGCGGGTGGGCCATGTAGATACCACAACCAATATAGGCTTCTAAAACATGAAGGAGAAAATGGCAAGTGAAAAAACTTTTGTACAGCAGAGTATTTGACACATTTAAAGGACAACAAGGAGGCCAGTATGGCCAGAGTTGAGTGAGCAAAGAGAAGTGTGCTATGAAATAAGGCCAAACTATGAAGCTCCTGGTAGTCCATTGTGAAACACTTTGTATTTTATTGACAGAAAAGTGGGAAACCATCAGAGAGACTTACTAAGGTAAAGAAAAGACCTGACATGTTTAAAGATACTCCGGCCACCTTGTGGAAGAGAGGGGACAGAAGGTCATGGAAGGAAGCAGGAAAGAAGAGGTTGAAGGTTCTTGCAGTGATCTGGTAAACAAGGGCTAAGGGATCACTTGTTCAAAGGTCAAAGCTGAACAATGGAGATTGAAGAGGACTGAGAAGTGGACACTAGACTGGCACTGTAGAAGTCACCAGAGGGCTTGAAAAGAATAAGTTCAAGAAGTGAAGGTAAGCCGCTGATTGAAGTGGATTCAACAAAAATTTAAAACAGAAACACTAGACAGCATAGGTAAGCTAATTCTTCTAAGCTTTGCTCTGCAGGGAAGAAAAAAATGGTGGCTTAGCTCTAGGGCTGTTGGGTAAGCTGTACTATTTTTCAACAGATTACAGCATGGATATATACAGAGGAGAATAATCGGGTAACAGGAAAGCAATGATGATGTGGGGAGAAAGAAAATAGCACAGAAACAAAGCCATTGCACATAAGAGAATGGACAGGATCCAGAGCACGTGTGGTTAGTTTTAACCACAAGGAAAGACAGTTCTGTCGTGGCAATAGGAGGGAACTGGATGCATGGGGTAGGGACAGGTAAACTGGTAGATTTAGCAGTGCAAGCCTATGGAACTTTTCTTCAAATTACTTCTACTTTTTCAGTGAGGTAAGGAAGTAAGTCATCACCTGAAATAGAGGAAGAGGGCAAAATTGTTACAGGATTGAGGAAAAAGAAAATGGTGTAAATTATACTCCGTGTATTCTGGAAATAACTCATTTAAACTAAAGAGAGCTGAGGGTTCTCCTCTACTTCTAACTCCACCTTCAATGATGCCACATTGATAACTGGAAAGCAGCCTTGGTAGAAATATTTATAATAGAGAAATCAGCAAACATTATATATTAAGGCATTTCCCCCCCCCAGGGAGCCAGTATTTAAAGTTTTACCGGCACAAAAATGGAATTATTCATCTGAATCAGTAAGGGAATGAAGCCATTAGGAAAATACAGTAGAAGATACAAGTAATATAGTATGTAAGAAATACAGTGTGTCAGGGGCACTGAGGCCTCACTTGAGGATCACAGTCATGGACTTAAACTGAGGAGTCAACATAGTGGTGGTGGTGTGTGTGTGTGTGTGTGTGTGTGTGTGTGTGTGTGTGTGTGTGTACATATGTGCATGTCGTTCTTCCCAGTCATGTCTAACTGTTTCAGTGAGGTTCTGCAATGATAAATTTAGTCTGATCTTAGGTTTTGTCAGCTGAGTACAAGAACGGGAAGAAGGAGCTAGAGAATTGAAGTTTTGATTATAATGATGAATCCTTGCTATATGCTAGGCAAGATGACATCAAAGGTATGATGCATCATGAGAAGATGATAACAATCAATTAGAAGTCCTGGTGAAGCCAGAAAATTGATATAGAAGAACTAGTGATAGTGAACTAGACTGCCAGAATTGTAAGTTCAGGAACCCCATCTTTTTTCTTTGTAACCTGAAAAATTAGCATGATGCCTGGCATACACAGGGTACTCAATATATGTTTATCTTATAAGTGAATACATAAATGTCATTAAGATCTAGGTGTTACAGTCTGTTGTAAATGATATAAGAATTGGTGGATCCAACAACTGAGTACTGTCAGCAGAGTCTTCAGCTACTGGCACCTTTGGATATGTCCTCAGTAACAGTGAGCTGTTTCACACAAAGTCATACCCTTCCAGGGTGGCCCGTATTCAATGAGTGTAGAAATGTCCAGCCATTTTGTAGAAATGCAGGTGTAGAAATGTCAGCCATTTTGACCTAGCATAGGTATCTCTAAAAGGTTATTTCAGTTTGACAGCTCTCCGTAGGGCCAGCTGAGTATGGTGGCAGGACTGTCTTTGGGCTTGTTTCTCCCTCTGTCAAACTCTACTCTCTTTCCCTCGTTTTCACAGTGATTAATCCCAAAAGCACTCCCTAATAAACATCCTGCACACTAAACTCTGCCTCAGTCTGCTTCTTCCTCCTGATGAATCTAATCTAATCTCTTCATTGAGAAAAGTATTTTCCTAAGACAAGAGCATGCATACACTGTAGCATTTTCTTTTTAAGCTTAAAATTAGACGACATTTAATTCAAATGATTTCAGTGCACAACATGCTGACATCCTCAGTGATCAATAGATGCTTCAGGAATCACATTCATTCATTTATTAAGAAAAAGTGAAAAAAAATAGGAAATAAGAAGTAAAGTTAGAAAAGAAAGTGGAAACATTTTTCTTCCAAATACTTTAGTTCACCTAATTGTTTCAATTTATCTTCTTGACTTTTTTCTTTCGAATAATGACATTGAAGAAGCAGTGAAATTCACATTATATAGGCATAGGCTTAGTCCATGCAATATTCTCCACTTAAGCAATCTATTAACTATCTTTGAATTTCATAACCAGAGGGTAGTATAATCTGTAAGTTGTTCTCCTGCCCATTGCATAAAGCCTACTGCACATTCGATGAATGTCTTAATCACAGATATTTCTTAAATAAAATCTAACAGGAATTAAAAAGGAAGGCCTCTGGTTCAACAGACAATTAAACCACAAGTTTATTTTGCCATGACCTTCAAAGAAAGTAATCTTTCTTATTGATGGCTCAAATAGCAAATATAAAATATGTTTAATGCAATTGTTTTTGTAATATTTGATTGTCATTACAAGTGCTACCTGGCATTAATCCTGTAGCATGACTAATAAGATTTAAGTGAGAAATTTTACCTTGGCATGGTACTTCAATTTCAAAGGACAAACACCACATGAATATATTTTTATTCATCTATGCAATTGGCTTTGCACCACAAGGCAAACATTCTGTTAAAATATACAAGCTCAGGAAATATATTTACAAAAAATGCTTTCCATGTAGAAAAACTATTCCAGGGCAAGAAAACAGAGAAGAAAAATAAAACAAGAGTTGAGTAAGAACTATACTTCTCTCTGCTGCAAGGGCATGGACCTGGACTCACAAATGAATCGTGGAACATTTGGGAAGTGAAAGTCTTAGAGGTCAACGAGACCTGCACACTCAGGACACGGAGACCAGGGCAAATAACTTTTTGGTGGCAAAGACAATCACTAGACCCTGGCCCACCATGGTCCAATAGAAACATAATGCAAGCCACACATGTAATTTTAAATTTCTAACACCTACAAAAAAAAGGAAAAAAGAAACATTATATTAATTTTAGTGATCTATTTTATTTAACTCAGTATATTTAAATGTTATTTTATCATAAAATATAAAACATTGTAAATAATATATTTTACATTTTCTTAATAATATTATTTACAAATCCAGTGTGTTTTTCACATGCATAGCGCATTCCAGTTCATTCTAACGTATTCCAAGTGCCTAATAGTCACATGTGCAACATATTATACAGCACAGCTCTGAATCTTTGGATTAGACTTTCATTATTTCTTAAATCACCATGTATCCACCACCCATTGTGAAATTTTTTCAAATAATTTTCTCCCATCTGTCAACAGCCAGGTATATTCTGTTTTATCTCAAGAAAAGATAAAAAGCACCTATCTTATAAATGTGATATTAAGTGTATTTTTTAAAAAACTTGTTTCATGGATTAACAATAAGTGGCATTGCTTTTACTATAAAGTGCTATTGCTTATAAGTGTGTTTTAACTTTCTACTTTTTGAAGACATTGTGAATCTTACATTTCTGTAATCTCTTCATTTGGAGTTCAACTGAAGATATGCCACAGAGGTAGGAAGTACTTGCCTCATTTTAAAAGCTACTCTGATTTTTATTCATTAAAATTTCAAAGACCACAATCAGAGAGAAAGAATTTGTGTCACAATTGCTTACACTAATTTTAGATGGTCTTTTCTGTAAGTCAGATTGAGATAGCTTTCAAAGGAAAACACAGTACAGGATTAAAGTGCTATGGCACAGGTTATATTAAAATTACATAGGCAGCTAAGTAAATAGAATGCTTGTTATAATATTTCTAACTTTACATAATACTTTTTATGTCGCTGTGATAACAGAGAAATAGCCAAAACAAAGGCTATTTCAAATGCTAAGCTAAAAGACTGAATAGCTGGGAAGAGTTATGAGGTCTTATTTTGTTCCTTCAATATCATGAGTTTCATCATCAGAAAAATGGAAACTCCAAATCATTATGTTAGACACTGTAATCATTGTTTTATATACATCATTTTACTTATTTTTTTAATGATCAGCATGGTAATAATTTTTCTGTACACATTATCTTGTGTATTTTTATAAGAAACTTTAAAAAAACAATATGGTAGAGATTGACATTCATATTTAAAGATGAGAACAATTACTCTAGAGGTTAGAAAATGTATCTAAGTCACATCAAGGAGGAAGAATTGAGGCATGTCTTCAGAAGCAATATAAGGACTAAAGATAATTCAAAGCACACTGTTTCTCTTTTAAGTTTTTTCACTATAAAAAATAATGCACAATCACTGCAAAGATTATCAGAATCTGAGAATCTAGTGGTTTAGCAAAATTAGTAGGAAAATAAGTGTTAACCTATCATGTACCTTGAACGTAGCAGACATTATATATGTGTCAGAATAAAAGGAACTACACTGTTGGTGAGGGTGTAAATCAGAACACCTTCTATGGAAATCAGTATGGAAAACTAAAAGTCGCTCTGCCATTAGATCTAGCAATCTCACTACTTGATATCTCTCTAGAGAAACAGAGGCTGCTATACAAAAAGATACTTGTGGTCATATGTTCATCACAGCACAATTCAAGTAGAAAGGTGTGGAAACAAACTAAATGTCCATCAACTGATCAGTAGATAAACGTAATAGTGAAATACTATTCATCCATAAAAAAGAATGAAATGATGCCTTTTGCAGCAACCTGGATAAAATTGGAGACCATCATCCTAAGTGAAGTAATGCAGGAAAGGAAAATAAAATACCACATGTTCTCACTCAGAAGCAGGAGCTAAACTAAGGAACTGCAGAGGCATATAGAATGATATAATGGACGCCGGAGATTCAGAAAGGGCAGGGTAATAAGCAGAGAGTAAAAATTTGCCTGTTAGGTACAGTGTTCACAGGAGTTGTTAAAACACAGACTTTTCACCACTATATAACTCATCTGTGTAAACAAAAACTATTTGTGCCCTCCAAAGCTATTGAAATAAAAAATAAGTAAATAAATAAACAAATGGTAATTTTTAAAAAGTAAAGATGTGAGTACAATTCAGAGTTTGATATATAAACATTGATTATGCAGGTAACCTTGATGAGGTATGCCCCTCCCTCCCCTAACAATTTCCCTCAACTGCCAATCCCACCCTCCCCTGACAGTTTCCCATTACTGCCAATTGCTTTCTTATAGTATTATAATTGTTCAAGATCAGCCTATGAGTGGGAACACATAGTACTCTGTTCTTTGTTTCTGTGATAGACTACTGAGTATCATCGACTCCAAATCTATCCAAGTTGCTGCAAAGTCCATATATTTGTCCTTCTTTATGGCTGCATAATATTCCATTGTATACATGTACCACATCTTTTTATCTAGCCCAGTTTCAGTGGGCAACATGGCTGGTTCCATGTTTTTGCTAATGTGAATAGAGCTGCAACAAACATACGTGTGCAGGTTTCTTTTTTGTAGAATGATTTGCGTTCCTCCGGGTATATTCCCAACAGGGGAATTGCTGGGTCATATGGAAGGTCAATTTCTAGTTCTTTCAGAAATCTCTGCAGTGTCTTCCAGAGAGGTTGCACTAGTTTGCATTCCCACCAGCAGTGTGGAAGGATTCCTTTTTCTCCACATCCTTGCCAACATCCTTTGTTGTTTGTTATGTTAATGATGGCCATTCTTGCTGGGGCTAGGTGGTATCTCAATGTGGTTTGGATTTGCATTTCTCTGATGACGTCTGTTGGCTGCCCATATAGCTTCTTTTTTATGTATGGGTCACAGGGGTCCTATTCAATTTTCTGCATGTTGTCACTCAGTTCTTCCAGCACCATTTACTAAATAGGTTCTCCTCTCCCAGGTGGTTGTTATTGGAGGCTTTGTCAAAGATGAACTGGTTGAGGAATGGAAACTTTGCTTCCGGAATCTCTATCATGTTCCATCGGTCTATGTGCATATTCTTGTACCAATACCAGGTTTTTTGGTTACTGTAGCCTTATAGTAAAGTTTCAAGTCTGGAATTGTGATCCTCCTGCTTTGTTTCTTTTGCTAAGGATTGTTTTGACTATTCAAGGTTATTTATGTTTCCATATGAATTTCTCTACTGTCATTTCCAGATCTGAGAAAAATTATGTTGATAACTTAAAGTGTATTGCATTGAACCTGTAGATTGCCTTTAGTAGGATGGACATCTTAACAGTGTTGATTCTTCCTATCCATGAGCATGGAATGTTTTTCCATTTTTGGTGTCTCCTTGGATTTCTTTGAGCAGTGCTTTGTAGTTCTCTTTGTAAATGTCTTTCACTTCTCTGGTTAGGAAGATGCCGAGGTATTTCATTTTTTTGGTGGTTTTTTAAATGGGATTGTGCTTTTTATTTGGTCTCTGCCTGCTTGTTGTTGGTGTACAGGAATGTAAATGTCTTTTGCATGTTTATTTTATACCCTGAGACTTTGTCAAAGTCCTTTATCAGTGCAAGCAGGTTTTTGACAGATTCTCTTGGATTTTCAAGGTATAGGATCATATCATCAGCAAAGAGGAATAACTTGACTTCTTCTTTTCTTATTTAGATAACTCTGCTTTTCTTCTCTTATCTAACTGCCCAAGCTAGGACTTCCAACACAATGTTGAACAAGAAGGGTGAGAGTGGACAGCCTTGTCTTGTTCTAGTTTTTAGGGAAAATCTTTCTAGTTTCTGTCCTTTTAGCAATATGTTAGCTGTGGGTTTATTGTAGATGGCACTTACTATTTTGAGGTGTGCTTCTTCTATACCTAGGTGTTTGAGGGTTTTTATTAAGAAGGGATCCTTATCAAAAGCTTTTTCTGCATCTAATGAGATAATCATGTGGCTCTTGTTTTTACATCTGTTGTTGTATTTAATGACATTTATGGTCTTGTGCATGTTGCATCAGCCCTGCATCCTGGGGATGATGCCTACTTGCTCATGGATGATTTTTGAGATGTGTTTTTAGATCTGATTTGCTAGAATCTTATTGAAGATTTTTACATCCATGTTCATAAGGAATATTGGTCTGTTGTTCTCTTTTTTTGTTGGATCTTTACCCGGTCTGGGTATCAGCATTATGTTAGCTTCATAAAATAATTTGGGGGGAACTCCATCCTTCTCAATTGCCTGGAATTATTTTCAATAGGATTGATATCAGCTCTTCCTTGTAAGTTTTGTAGAAGTCTGCTGGAAAGTCATCCAGTCCAAGACTTTTTTTTTGTAGGTAACTTTCGTATGACAGCATCAAATTCCTGGGTTGTTATTGGTCTATTTAGTGTCTCAATGTCTTCTTGTTTCAAACTAGGGAGGTTGCGTGATGTCAGAAAGTACACCATTTCATTTTGTTTATCAAGTTTGTTTGGTGTACATAGTAATCTCTGATAATTTTTGGTATTTCTTTGGGGTCAGTTGTGATTTGATCTTTTGTATTTCTGGTTGTGTTTATTTGGGCTTTTTCTCTCTTTTTCTTGGTTATTCTGGCTAGGGGTCCATCAATCTTAATTCTTTTTAAATTTTGATTATAAAGTATGGGGTACAATTCAGGGTTAGGTATATAAAAATTGATCATGCAGGTACCCTTGTTGATGAGGTATGCCCCTCCCTCCCCTAGCAGTTTCCCTAACTGCCAATCGCCCCTCCCCTGACAGTTTCCCACTCCTGCCAATGGCTTTCTTATAGCAATATAAGAAATTGTAATTGTAATTATAATTGTTCAAGTTCCGTTTATGTATGAGAACATATGGAACCCTGTTCTTTGTTTCTGTGATGAATCACTGAGTCTGATTGACTCCAAATCCATCAAAGTTGCTGCAAAGTTCATATATTTGTCCTTCTTTATGACTGCATAATATTTCATTGCGTATATGTACCATATTTTTTAAATACAGTCCAGCTTTGATGGGCAACATGTTTGGTTCCATGTTTTTGTTATTGTGAATAGAGCTGCAACAAACATACATGTGCAGGTATCTTTTTTGTAGAATAATTTGCATTCCTCCAGGTATATTCCCAATAGGGGAATTGCTGGGTCATATAGAAGGTCAATTTCTAGTTCTTTCAGAAATTGCCACACTGTCTTCCAAAGAGGTTGTATTAGTCTGCATTCCCACCAGCAGTGTAGTGGTGTTCCTTTTTATCCACATCCTTGCCAGCATCTGTTGTTGTTTGTTTTATTGATGATGGTCATTCTTACAGGGCTTAAGTGGCATCTCAATGTGGTTTTGATTTGCATTTCTCTGATAATGAGGGAAGTTGAGCACTTTTTCATGTGTCTGTTGACAGTTCATATATCTTCTTTTGTGAAGTGTCTATTCATGTCTTTTATCCACTTTTATACTGGCTGTTTATTTTTTTCCTTTTGGCACATTTGAGTTTCTTGTTATTCTTAGATGTTAGACCTCTGTCAGATATAAAGTGGCAAATATTTTTTCCCGTTCTGTGGGCTATCCCTGCTCTCTTGATGGTTTCTTTGCTTTGCCAAAAATCATTAACTTGATGAGGTCCCACTTGTCTAACTTATTTCTTAAGGTATTGGCCTTTAGGGTTCTGAATAGGAATTGGTTCCCAGTTCCAATCTCCATAAGGGTGTCTCCAGCGCTTTCTAAGATTCTTATAGTTTTAGGTTTTACATTTGGATCTTTGATCCATTTACTGTTAATTTTGTGTATGGTGATAGGTAGGGTTCTTATTTCAATTTCTGCAGGTGGTCAGCCAGTTTTCCCAGCACCATTTACTGAATAGGATCTCCTCTCCTCAATTGTTGTTGGAGGCTTTGTCAAAGATGAGGTAGTTGAGGAACTGAGGCTTTGTTTCTGGAATATCTATCCTGTTCCATTGGTCTATGTGCCTGTTTTAGTACCAGGTTGTTTTGATTACGGTAGCCTTATAGTAAAGTTTGAAGTCTGGAAGTGTGATCCTCCTGCTTTGTTTCTTTTGCTAAGGATTGTTTTGACTATTCGTGGCCTTTAGGTTTCCATATGAATTTCTGTATTGTCATTTCCAGATCTGAGTAGAATGATGTTGGTAATTTTATGGGTATTACATTGAATTTATAGATTGCCTTTGGTAGGATAGACATCTTAACAATGTTGGTTCTCATATCCATGAGCATGGATTATTTTTCCATTTGTGTCTACTTGGATTTCTTTGAGCAGTGTTTTCTAATTCTCAAAGTGAAGGAAGATCTTTCACTTCTCTGATTAGGAAGATGCTGAGATAATTTCATTTTTGGGGTGGCTATTGTGAATGATATTGTGCTTTTTATTTGGGTCACTGCCTGTTTGTTGTTTGTGTATAGGAATACAACAGTCTTTGCACATGTATTTTGTACCCTGAATCTTTGCCAGAGTCCTTTATCAGTGCAAGCAGATTTTTGACAGATTCTCATGGATTTTCAAGATATAGGATCATATCATCAGAAAAAGGGATATCTTGACTTCCTCTATTTCTATTTGGATATCGATGATTTCCTTCTCTTGTCTAATTACCTGGGGTAGGACTTCCAACACAATATTGAACAAGAGGGGTGACAGTGTTCCAATTTTCAGGGTAAATGTTTCTAGTTTCTGTCCATTTAGCAAAATCTAGCTGTGGGTTTGTCATAGATGGCACTTAATATTTTGAAGTATGTTCCTTCTATACCTAGGTGTTTGAGGGTTTTTATCAAGAAGGGATGCTGGATTTTATCAAAAACTTTTTCTGCATCTAATGATATAATCATGTGGTTCTTGCTTTTACATCGTTGGTGTATTTAATTACATTCATAATCTTGCAAATGTTGAACCAGCCCTACATCTTGGGGCTGAAGCCTACTTAGTCATGGTGGATGAGTTTTAAGATGTGTTTTTGAATCCGATTTGCAAGAATCTTGTTGAGGAATTTTGCATCTATGTTCATAAGGGATATTGGCCTGTAGTTCTCTTTCTTTGTTGGATCTTTACTTGGTTTGGGTATCAGTGTAATGTTAGCTTCATAAAATGGCTTGCAGAGAATTCCATTTTTCTCTATTACCTGGAATACTTTCAATAGAATTGGTATCAGCTCCTTCTTGTATGTTTTGTAGAATTCTGCTGGAAAGCCATCTGGTCCAGGGCTTTTTTTGTAGGTAGTTTCATATGACAGAGTCAAGTTATTTCCATCTAAGTGTACATAGTAATCTCTGATAATCGTTTGTATTTCTTCAGGGTCAGTTGTGGTATGATCTTTTGTATTTCTGGTTGTGTTTATTTGGGCTTTTTCTCTCTTTTTCTCAGATATTCTAGTAGGAGCCCACCAATCTTAATTCTTTCAAAGAACCAGCTTTTTGTTTTGTTGATGTTTTCTATATTTTTGTCTTCTATATTCCATATTTTGGCTCTTATGTTTGTGATTTGGATTCTTTCGTTTAAGTTGGGGTTTGGGTGGTCTTCTTTTCCAGTTTCCTTAGGTGATTTGATAGTCTCCACTTGTGATCTTTCCTTTTTTTTTGATGTGTGCTTGTGGAGATATAAATTCACCTCTTAGAACTGTTTCCATGGCATCCCGGAGGTTTTGGTATGATGTTTCTTCATTTTCATTTGTTTCCAAGAATCTTTCAATTTCTGCTTTAATTTCAATATTGACCCAGTAGTTGTTCAGCATCATGCTGTTTAGTGTCTATGTTTTTGCGGACTTTGGGGAAATGCTGTTGGTTTTGATAACTTTTTATTTTACCGTGTTCTGAGGATGTGCTTTGGCAGGATTTCAACCTTATGGAATTTGTTTATGCTTGATTTATGGCCAAGGATGTGATCGCTCTCGGAGTATGTTCCATGTGGTGGTGAGTAGAATGTGGTTGTTGAGTGGGATAATCTGTAGCTATCTATTAAGTCCATTTGGTCACGTCAAGTTTAGTTTCTGGATCTCCTTGACTTTTTGCCTGGATTACGTATCTAGGGTTGTCAGTGGGATATTCAAGTCCCCTGCTATAATAATGTTAGAGTCAATATCTCTTTTCTGTTTATTTAGTAGCTGCTTTATAAATGCTGGTGCTCCTGTGTTGGGTGCATATATGTTCAGGATGCATATTTCTTGTTGATGGATTGAACCTTTTTATCATTATGTAGTGTCCTTTTGCATCATTTTAAATTTTTGATAACTTAAAGGTTTTTTGTCTGATATTGATTGCAACTCCTGCTTGTCTTCTTTTACCTGAAAACTCATTTTCCATCCTTTAACTTAGTGTGTGCGTCCCAAAGTGAGAATAGTCTCCTGGATGCAGCAAATAATTGGGTCATGGTTTCTTATCCAGTCCTCCATTCTGTGTCTTTTCAGTGGTGCATTTAGCCCATTCATATCCAGGTTGATTACTGAAATGTGATTGCTTATCCTATCATGATGGTCTTTTAAAGTTTTTTCTTTTGGCATTAGAGTTAATGGATGTGTGTGTTTTCAAGTTTCTTGTTGCACTGTATTTTCTATTGCTTCTGTGCTCTGCTGGTCTCTTTGGAAGTGTGTGGTCATTCTTTTTTTTTTCTGTGCTTAATAACTTTTTAAGTGTCTCCTGTAGAGCTAGTCTGGAAGTTGCATAATCTCTTAGGGATTGGATGTCTGGGAAGGATTTTAATTCTCCATCACTGATGAAGCTGGGCTTGGCTGTATAGGAAATTCTTGGTTGAAACTGTTTATCTTTGAGGACTTTGAATATAGAGCTCTAGTCCCTTCTTGCTAGTAGTGTTTCTGCCCATAAGTCTGCTGCTATTCTGATTGGTTTTCCCTGGTAGATAGTTTGACCTTTCTCTCTTGCTGCCTTTAGGATTTTTTTTTCTTTTGTGCCTACTTTATGTAGGTGAATTACTATGTGTCTAGGGGTTGGTCTTTTCATTTGATGTCTTGTAGACATTCTCTGTATCTCTTGTGCTTGACTGAGCACATCTCTGATGGGATGGGGAAAGTTTTATTGGATTACCTCTTGGAATACTTGCTCCAAGTTGTTCTGATTTTCCCTTACTTCTTCTGTGATAACAATCAGGTGTACGTTTGGCTTCTGATATAATCACACTTCTCTTATAGGCTTTGTTCTTTCTTTCTGAGTTCTTTCTATGTTTTTTATAGATCAGTTTAATTCTATGTTCTGGTCTTCAAGTTCTGAAATTCTTTCTTCAGCTAGATTAATTCTGCTTATCATACTTGTCATCCTGTTATTTAGTTCCTGGAGGATTTTTTTATTGTCAAAATCTCTGTTACAAGTTCTTTCAGTGTTGCTTCTTGTCTTTCTTGAGTCTCATTCACTCCTTTTTATCCATTCCCTAATCCATGTCATATTTTGGGAACAGTTGGTGATTTTCATTGTTTGAGAACCAAGGTCTGATTTTTCAGGATTTTTTTTTTTTAGACTTGAAATTGTCTGAGGTCTTCCTTTGGCTTTTCCTCATTTGTGACAGATGTCTTGTTTTTATGTATTTATTTATTTAGGTTTTTTTTTTTTTTTGAGTTGGAGTTTCACTCTGTCACCCATACTGGACTGCAGTGGCCGCTTCCCGGCCACTGCAGCCTCGACCTGGGCTCCAGTGATCCTTCCATCTCAGTCTTCCAAGTAGCTGGAACTACAGGCGCACGCTACCATGCCCGGCTGATTTTTGATTTATTATAGAGATGAGGTCTCCCCAGGTTTCCCAGGTGGGTCCCGAACCCATGGGCTCAGACAATCCACTCACCTCAGCCTCCCAAAGCACTGGGATTATAGGCTGAGCCACCGAGCCTGACCCTCTTGTTTTTCTCTTTAGTTCTGTTATTCAGTGTCAGTGGGAGAGGCTTTCTCTTCTGATGTTTGCTCCGTCCTCTGTTCTTCCCTGATCTGGGTATTGGGTCTGTTTTATTTTAAAATAGAATGGTGGATGGGAAGTTTTGCTGTCTCTTATAGTTTTTGAAATTCAAATAAAGTGGGGGATGGGGCCCTGGAAATCAGATACCACTTGCAAATTACAATGTTCACTGATTGTGGCATGTGCTCCCTGAGATCCACTCCCCAACATCACTCTATATGATGAGGCAAAGCAGAAGCCAACACATACTCCAAAACAAATTAGATTAACAAAAAGTGAAACAAAACAAACCACAACTAAAAAATCCAAGAAAACTAAACAGACACACACATGCCTAGCACAAGGTGAATAGAGAAGAAAGACCAAAGGTGGGTGGGGGGAAAGGGGATTCAGGTGGAACCCTCACATATATATTGACACACCCCTTAAACTATAAAAAAATGAATATAAAAACCCTGGAAGAACAAAAGATAAAAACCAACAACAAGAACAAAATCGAAAGACGAACACTTAATCATTCATATACACACATTTACAGAAAATGACAAATAAAAGAAGAAAGAAATAGAAAAAGAAAAAAAATTGGGTGGGGGGAGGATGCAGATCAAGCCCTCACTTACACATTCATACACAAAGGGAAAATATTTTTAAAATAGAACTAACATACAGTCAAAAAAAATTTTTATTTAAAAAAATAATTGAAAATTAAACAAACAAAAAAACCTGCCCTCTTGTGGCAGGCTCTGTAATTGTTTCTCTAATCAGGTCTCGCCTGCAGAGCCACCTCTTCCACTCTCTCCTCAGAGAACGAAGCAGGAAAGGAAGAGGGCAGTGGAGGTCAGTGGGCTCCAGTCTTCCCTTCCCACTCTCGTATGGTCAGGGAGATAGATCTCTGGTGGGGAGGTATGTATTGTCTCTTCCCCAGGTATGTACTCTCACGGGGGTGTCCCAGCCAGACCTATCCTGGAATGGAGCTTTCCTATTGCAACTGATGTCCAGGCTCCACCTGGGTTTGTACCTTTCAGCTGTGACCCAGCTGTGTGGGTCCAATGTTCAGAAGATTGCTGCAGGGGTGGAGGGGTCAGACGCAGACTCACCACTGATCTCTTTGGAGTTCTTCCCCATCCCTTTCTGGCCACACCCTTTGTCCCACTACTGGATCAGGGTAGGGGTGGGGAGCCTGGAACTCAGCACTCCTCAGGTCCCTCCGAAGTTTGTTTCAGGATATTCCCTCTGGACCATGATAAATCCTGAGTAGTTGATCCCCAGTCGCAGAGATCAGATCTGTTGGTCACGGTGAGCAAGTTGGAGCACTTTCCTGCCCCGCCTTCAAGATGGTGGTGAGTTGCCTCTCTTGCCAGTTGCTGAAGTGATGAGGCAAAGCCTGGAGATGTCTATCTCCTGTTTCAATGGTGAGAACAAGTCTGGGGTGATAGTTTCTTACTGCCACTTTTTCAAGGAAAATTTCTGTCCATTTAAAAAAAAATTCGATAAAATTTAAAAGGTACTAAATAACCATGTTGAAAACCCATTAGATATCCTAGTTCCCGAATAATTGTCAGAATTTTTTAACTGTCCTCAAAATAGAAAACAATGCAGTGAATATCAGTCAAGTATGATGATTCAATCAGTTATATCTGCCTAATAGTATTGTAATTCTTCATTTCACCATCTTGTCCAGAAGTACGTCATGAAGTTTATGAGAAATACCCGACAGATGCTTTCTCAGAAATCCCACTGTAGCCATCGTAATTCTTTTCTCATTTTTCTAAATAACTCTATTGTGATAAAGAGACTGCATAACAACTGAAACTAGAAATCATGATGTGCAATGTTGACCCAATGCTATATTCAGAAGTACACAACATGGACGAAATGAATAATTAAGGGGAAAAACTATTGTCAATGAATATTCTTTTCCAAATTCAATCATCAACTTTTTATTGTCATTACATTTCAATAAAGCATCTTTTGAAAGTGTTTTTAAAAGATTTCTTTTTTTTTTCCATTCTGAGTATGATGTTTAATGCACTCATGCTGTAACACATTGCAACTCAATAAAAGTACATTTTAGAATGGCTTAGAGAGATTATAGGCAATTGAACTTTACAAGCTTTGTTTTATTCTAATGCAAATTACTTTTCATTTTAAAATGCATATTTTTTTACCTTATTAAGCATATGATTCATTTTAAAAAAAGAATTTTGTTCATACTGAGTATGGCTAGATATATAATGAAGTGTGATTTCTATTTCTAACAAAAACATCAAGACACGTTTGCATAGGCTTCTCTGGATCTAACTTAATAAACTATAGCATGTGGACCACAGGAAGTCAATTTAGGACAGAATTGTTCTTCCCTGATTCTTTGCAAGGCTAGCACTTTTCCAATCATAGTGTCTTGGCTTAGTGCTAAGTGACAATCCTATTAGATTAGACCTGCTCATTGCATTCAATGATATAATCAGATTTATTTTAGTGTAAGCATTTATGTAATCTGCAATTATACCATCTTCTGTCTCAAAAATGCAGACTCTTAGGAGCTAGAGAAATTCTAAGGCCCTTCATGGTTAAAAACTAGTGAATATTTGCAAATGAGCAAATAGTGGGACAGAAGTTGCCTTTTTTATGTTAAATGAAATATTATCAAAACTAAATATCACTCAAACTCACTGGTTGCTTTTGTTTTACATAATAAATCATCTCTAAAAGCGGTTTTAATAGATTTTATGTTATTTATTAGTTATTACATATTAATTTCCAAATGATTTTATTTCCTAAACAAATGAAATATATTTTTTAAATTTACATTTATTTTATGGCATAAAAATTTGTTTTTAAATAGTTTAGAAAGCATTAAATTGGCTTATAAGAAAAATGATTGCTTTTCTTAGAACTTATCTTAGTTTTCTATAAGTTTTGTTTAATTGAACATTTTCCCTTTTGAGTTAATTCCAAATGAATAATGAAGAATAAACACACACACACACACACACACACACACACACACACACACGTAACTTCATGTTTAAGTAAATGCAAATGTCTTTATCAATATTTTTTTCATAATCAATATTTTTTATTATGGTTTTGTGGGGTACAGTTAAGGGTTAGGTGTACAGTTACGTTTCATTCAGGCACCCTGTTCATAAGAGATGTTTCCCCATCCCCAGACAGATATTTGCGACTGTTAATCCCATCCCCCCCCCCATAGCTTCCCAGTACCGTCAGTCATTTTCTTATAGTATTGCATTGGATGTTCAAGGTCCATTATATGAGTGAGAACATGTGATACTCGGATCTTTGTTTCTGTGAGAGGTCACTCAGTATTATAGACTCTAGTTCCATCCAGGTTGCTGTGAAATTCATGATTTTGTTCTTTTTTATGGCTGCATAGTATTCCATTGTGTATATGTACCACATTTTTTAAATCCAGTCCTCTTTTGATGGCCAGCATGGTTGTTTCCAAGTTCTTGCTATTGTGAACAACACTGCGATAAACATACATGTGTAGGCATCTTTTTTATAGAGTGATTTGAGTTCTTCAGGGTACATTCCCAGTAGGGGGATTGCGGGGTCATATGGGAGGTTGATATTTAGAGCTTTTAGGAACCACCACACTGCTTTCCACAGAGGTTGCACTAGCTTACACTCCCACCAACAGTGTAGAAGTGTTCCCTTTTCACCACACCCTCTCTAGCAGCTGTTATTTTTTGAGTTGTTGATAATTGCCATTCTGACTGGAGTTAGATGGTATCTCAGTGTGGTTTTGATTTGCATCTCCCTGATGATTAGTGAGGTTGAACATTTCTTCATGTGTTTGTTGGCTGCTCGGATGTCCTCTTTTGTGAAGTGTCTGTCCATATCTTTTGCCCATTTTATAATGGGGTTGCTTGTTTTTTTTCTTTTCAGCACTTTTGAGTTCCTTGTAGATCCAGGATGTTAAGCCTTTGTCAGACCTGGTGTTGGCAAATACTTTTTCCCAGTCTGTAGGCTGTCTCCCTGCTCTCTTGATGGTTTCTTTGGCCTTGCAGAAGCTTGTCAGTTTAATAAGGTTTCACTTTATATTGATAAAGATGCAAAATTTTGAAGATGGAATAAAAATAAAAATTTTAAAGATGAAATAAAAATAAAAATTTTAGAGATGAGCAAGTTGATAGGTCAACATGAATAGAAACCAAAATTTTCTTCTAGGAATAATGCCATGTTGGATACATCTTAATAAATTGAAATGATTACAATCTCTTTTTTAATTTTTACTTTTAATAGACAAATAATAGATTTATATGTACAATGTGATGCTCTGATATATGTATACACTGTGGGATGACTAAATCAAGTTAACTGACATAACTACCACTTCATATACTTATTTTTTGTGGTAAGAACATTTAAAGCCTACTCTTTTAGCAATTTTGAAATATACAAAACATGACCATTAACTATGGTCAGGAGGCTGTACAATAGATATTAAAAGCGTATTTCTTTTGTCAAACTGAAATTCTGCACACTCTTATCAATTTATTCCCATTCTTACCACCATCTCCCACCTCTGGTAACCACCATTCTGCTCTCTACTTCTATAAGTTCAACATTTTTAGAGTTATCATGAAAGAATCTCTAACTCATTTAGTACACAGATGAGCTCTCTGGTTTCAGCCATTGTCATTTTGTACATTTAAAAACATATATTCCCATAGGGCAAAATTCACATATTTCATTAACTGATATACTTCCTTAGGCAGCATAGAAGTAGGCACAAAGAAAGTCTTTGGTAAATTATTTCAAGTGTTTGGATACAAACAAGTTAAACATGTGGCTTTTTATTAAGAAATTATTTTTGCAGACCATGTTTTCAGCAGCATTAACTCTCTCGGAAATGTTATTACGATAATAAGCCACAAATTAAATTCATATGTAATCCAGTTTGCTTTGCTCTATTTCAAGACTCTTTGTATGGTTAAACCCAGCCAGTTGTATGACCAAAGAATAGTTGGCAAGAGGGATAGTTGTTATTAATCTATCTCTTTTACTAGGAAAACAAATAACTATAACAATTTTGTGTCAGTAAATTTATCATCCTTTATGAAGTGTAAAACACAAATATAATAGCAAGCTGTCACCAACTCAATTCTAAAAACATTTATCATGTTTCTATTTTGTGCAATACAATGTACCACGTGAAAGAGATATCCAAAACTCAGTACGATCTAGTCCTTCACTTATTAGATCTAATAGTCTCTCTAGTGTGACAGACATGTAGACTACTAACTATAAGAGATGCAATAATTAAGTAATTAAATATAAAAGAGTCATTCAGTGGAAGCATAGAAAAATGGAGCAACTCATTTTAAAATAGCCTATCTGAGATAACTATACATGAGGGTTTTTCTTAGATAGACTGTCAGCCAGAAAAGAAAATTAGGGGGGAAAAAAGACTAAAGTTATGTAGGTATGATTTTGTTAGGAAATATTGAGAAATAACAATAACTTTGTGGCTGTATTACGGGCTAGAGTTCAAACAGAAAAATTGAAAGTCATTTGTGTTAGAAGCATGAAGTGGTCTGAAGGCCACACTCTGGAATCTGCTGTTCAAGTTCATAGTAGCAGATGGATGCACTCTAAATTTATGACCACAAACCTCAACTGTAGTATACTTTGCCAGTTGACTTTTCCTATGTTCCATTACAACCATACCTGACCTTCTGTTAACTACAGTGAATACTAAATAATACTTATTTGATGGACCTCTTTTACCAAAAAAAGAAAGAAAGAAAGAAAGAAATTCTCAGAATGGAACCTCTACCAAAACACCTTCTTTTTGCACTCATCTTCTCCTTACTCCCATTTGTACAATGGAAGATGTAGTGGGTTGAATAGTATCCCCCAAATTAATGTATACCTGGAACCCAAAGAAATGTGATGTCTATCTTCCAGCAAAAACATAAAGATGTTTCTTATGTGGAAATAGGATCTTTGTTGATGTAATTAGTTAAGGATCTTGAGCTTAGCTCATCCAAGATTTACAGTGGTTCCTAAAGTCAATAAATGGTGTCCTTATAAGAAAAGGAAAATTCACAGAGACATACACAGAGGAGAGACAAAGAGGGTGAAATGAAGATGAAAGCAGAGACTGAGATGTCAAAGAAACCAGTGATTTCTGGCAACCACCAGAAACTAGAAGAGATGCATAAGACGGTTTCTCCCCCTGACCCTCCAGAGGAACCAATACTACCAACACTTTGATTTCAGACTTCTGGCCTTCTGAACTATGCTAGAGTAAATTTATCTTGTTTTAAACTACTCAATTTATGGAAATTTTTGAAAACCCTAGAACACTGACAAAAAAGATAAGCCCCAACAAATATCTAAGATCAAGACTTTCATAATCTGGCTACTACTCTGTATTACCCAAATGCCAGCCTCTTACCAAAAAAAAAGAAAGAAAAGACTTCAACTTCACTCCAAATAGTATTTTTTAAATTTCTTGCATCTTTGAAAAAATTTCTTGCATTTTTTTATTTCTTGCATCTCTATTGGTTCCTTCTCTTATCAAAGGCCCAGACTAACTTATATACTGAATACACATTCTATATACTTGCATATAGCATACCAAATAAGTAGCCATGTCATTCACATTAGATGAGAGGATTCAGACCTGGAAATGACAATACAGAAATTCATATGGAAACATAAATGACCACGAATAGCCAAAACAATCCTTAGCAAAAGAAACAAAGCAGGAGGTATCACACTTCCAGACTTAAAACTTTACTGTAAGGCTACAGTAATCAAAACAGCCTGGTATTGGTACAAGAGCAGGCACATAGACCAATGAAACAGGGGAGAGATTCTGGAAGCAAAGCCTCAATTCTTCAACCAACTTATCTTTGACAAAGCCCCCAATAACAACCACTGGGGAGAGGAGAATCTATTCAGTAAATGGTGCCGGGAAAACTGGCTGACCACATGAAGAAGATTGAAACAGGACCCCCACCCATCACCATACACAAAAATTAACTCTTCATGGATCAAAGATCTAAATGTAAAACCTCAAACTGTAAGAACCTTTAAAAATGCAGGAAACACTCCTATGGATGTTGGAACTTGCAAATGATTCCTGATCAAAATCCAAAGTGCCCATGCCATAAGAGATAAGATAGACAAGAGGGACCTCATTAAACTGACAAGCTTCTGCAAAGCCAAAGAAACCATCAAGAGAGCAGGGAGACAGCCCACAGACTGGGAGAAAATATTTGCCAACTGTGTATCTGACAAAGGCCTAACATCTAGAATCTACAAGGAACTCAAATGCGCCGAAAAGAAAAAAGCAAACAACCCCTTTAAAAAGTGGGCAAAAGACATGAATATACACTTCTCAAAAGAAGATAAACCGGCAGCCAACAGACACATGAAAAAGTGCTCAGCCTCACTCATCATTAGAGAAATGCAAATCAAAATCACATTGAGATACCACCTAACCCCTGTAAGAATGGCCATCATCAGTAAAACAAACAACAGATGCTGGCAAGTATGTGAAGAGAAAGGAACACTACTACACTGCTGGTGGAAATGCAGACTAATACAACCTCTTTGGAAGACAGTGTAGCAATTTCTGAAGGAACTAGAAATTGACCTTCCATATGACCCAGCAATTCTCCTATTGGGAATATACCTGGAGGAACTCAAATCATTCTACAAAAAAGAAACCGGCACACGTATGTTTGTTGCAGCTCTATTCACAATAGCAAAAACATGGAACCAACCGTGTTGCCCATCGAAGCTGGACTGGATAAAAAAAATAAAGTACATATACACAATGGAATATTATGCAGCCATAAAGAAGGACAAATATATGGACTTTGCAGCAAATTGGATGGATTTGGAGTCGATCATACTCAGAGATCTATCACAGAAACAAAGAACTGAGTTCCATATGTTCTCACTCATAAGGTGACCTTGAGCAATTATAATGCTATAAGAAAGTAATTGGCAGGTGGAAAACTGTCAGGGGAAGGGGATGTGGGACTGGCAGTTGGGGAAAACTGCTAGGGGAGGGAGGGGCATACCTCCTCAACAAGGGGACCTGCATGACCAATGTTTGTATACCTAACCCTGAATTGTACCCTACATCTTTATAATAAATAAAAAAAATTTTTAAATAACTTACAAACAGTAAATCAATGCTTAAAAACTTCTGGAGGTTTTCCCCCATCTCTCAAGGATACTCTTTTCATTTTGTGCAAAATGATAGATTTGAGCCAGATTTTCTTCCTTGAAACTTGTAAACATAGTCAGGGACTGCTTGAACAAGGACTATTCTTCTTCCACATAACAAACCTCCAATATCAGAAGAAAAATCTCATATCCCCATGAGTCTGCCCTTCTCAAAGCTCAGCATCTCTTCTTTAGACATTATTCAATGGCCGAAGTTTTATCTTTGTTATCCAAGTAACTATCTTTCTTTAAAATCGATTTCAGTTTAACCCGTCACTTCTTAGAATATATCACCTATGAATTTAGCAAAAATAGTCCTACTGTGAACTGACCAGCACAGATAGCATTTTTTTAGGCTGGCTGTGATGACTCACACATGTAATCCCAGCAACTTTGAGAGACCAAGGCAGGAGGATCACTAAATCCCAGTAGTTCAAAGCTGCTATGATTATGTCACTGCACTCCAGTCTGGGTGACAGAGCCAGGTCTTGTCTTAAAAACAAAAAATCTAGATTTTTTTACTTCTACTAATTTGCTAAAATCACATCACATTATTGAGGGTACATAATTGAAAGTAACTGAAATATTATTTCTTTTTCTCATATGCTGTTTATAAATCCCTTCTTTTTCACTTACCTTTGTAATTTTTACTTTAGTAGTTAAATAGCTGGGCCCTGATAAAAGCACATAGATATTTGGGTTTGAAAGGATCAGTAAATAATATCCATTTTTTTCTTGTTTCTGAGGAAACATAGAACAAATGGAGATCAAGTTCAAAATATCAGCTTTATTACTAATAAAAGCTAAGGGGGAAGATATGTCTCAGTCATGTATCAGCAATAAGTTTCAACACAGAATCCCAGAATTAGAATTCTCAACTAGAGGAACAAATACAGGCCTCCCACTCATGGCATAGAGAACCCAACCAAATTGTGTGCTTTTTACAGGCAGCTGTTATGCAAAATAATGAGAGGAAGAAGACTGAACTATACAGACCTAGTTTTTTCCCCCAACTTTTCTAAATAGAGTGTGCGGTGAGGAGAAGTCAGGGGGTTTCAAGGAAAATCTTGCTTCAGAGAAATCAGAATAAGGACACTGGCCAGGTATGGTGGCTCACATCCATAATTCCAGCACTTTGGGAGGCTGAGGAGAGAGGATCACTTGAGCCCAAGAGTTTGAGGCTGCAGAGAGCTATGATTGTGTCACTACACTTTGGCCTGGGGGACAGAGAGGAGACCCTGTTTAAAAAAAAAATAAAAAGGACCATCAACGTTCTCCCAACTTATTTTCTGAATACTTTAGGCTTAGCCATTATGCCCTTGATTGTCTTAGCATGAGTTGCTATAATATCATATCTGAGTGGCTTAAATAAAAACATCTCTCACAGTCCTGGAAGCTGGGAAGTCCAAGATCAAGACACCAGAAGATTCAGTATCTGATGAGGGCCCAATTTCTGGAGGACCACTTCTTTCTGTATCTTCACAAGTGAGATAGAGCTTATTCTCTTGTATCTCTTCTTACAAAGGCACTACTATATACCATTTATGAGGATGGCATTGCAATGACCTAATTACTGCCCAACTGTTCCACCTCCAAGTACTATCACGTTAGGGATTAAGGATTCAACATGTAAATTTGGGGAGACAAAAACATTCTGTCTATAGCAGACATCACTCAACTCCTAACTTAATGTGGATTATCCCAAAACTGTACTATAGATTGGGCAAAGATAATTGAAAGGTGGAGCTTCGCTGGATTTTTCTCCTTTTCTGTGTAGTCTCAGAGCTTCTCCATTTGGTCTCTCCAGAAAGAGAAATGAACTGCTCAAACGCAGCTCAGGGTCCCAAGCGGAAAGAAGCAGAAAAATTCCAGAACTCTTAAAATCCAGATCTAAAACTGACCAAATATCAGTTCCACTATGCATTACTGGTAACCCGACCAAGATCAAGGTGAGGGGACACATACCCCATATTTTAATGAGAGAAATACCAAAGAATGTCAAGTTATCTTTATCACAGTCTACCCTCTGATTACAAATTGAATTTTCTCCATTTTCAAAACAAATTCATCTCCTCCCAAGCCCCAGGATCCTCATTCCATGTCTGCATCAAGATCAGGCTTAAAGTCCAAGATTTCATCATCTACATCAGGACCAGGTATAGAAATAAGGCTTCTGTGTTACTGCTGGAGTCTGTTTTCTCCCAAATCAAAGACCAGTAAACTGAATGACAAGTTACCTGCTGTCCACACACCTGACAGACAATGATAGTACAAGAATAAGATAAGCAAAATGAAGTCTAAATAAAGTTCAAGATTTGAGCTCCCCAATATTTTATTTCTACCCACTCTCAGTGATGTTGTTGATGCCAGGTAGAATCAGGACTTTTTAGTAGTTGTGTCCTGAACTGCCTCTATCTGGACTTTATGTAGTTCATTTAGTAACTTAGTAGCTAAATTGGTTCAATGTCATGCTTACTATTTCAAGATCATAACACTGACCCAGCATACTAAAAGTTTGTAAAACATGCCATCTCTGGTTCTACTGCAATTAGCTCTAGAAAACTGTGTTCCCAGAATAAGTACTTAACAAGTGTCTCTCTAAAGACCATAGCAGAGACTCACTGGCACCAAAAGAAAACAACAGTTTCTAATTTTGAACTTCTCCTGCTTCCCAGTCTATTTATGTTAATAATTCAAAATTTAAATTGAATCGTTTATCACAGATGAGAGAAAAAAATACCCTCCCCCGCCCAGCATCCATAGCTGAAGCTGTCACAGTCTCATCTTCTGCAGTCCCATAAAAAAGGAGCAAATTTATTTCTTAAAAGTTGCCAGCACTGCGAACTGCTCAACATTTTTGCACATTTAGCATTTTTTTCTCACTGCTCACCTTACAGACTAAGGTTCTTGGGTTGTTTAGGTTGTTTTATTTTTGCTTATATATTTTTAAAAATGCATACTTCCTGCGACTGTACGGTCTCAGATTTCTGGCCCTGATGAAAAAATAAGGGAAAAATATAGATTATTACATTTAAAACGTACCTATCTAAAGATGTTGAAGTCTGCAGAAGTAGCTAAAGATGGAAGCAGAATCAGTGTAGAGCTGCCAACTGACTGCATCTTCTCTCCTAAATTGAAAGCTTCTTCACAATAGAAGTCATTGGATTTTATTTTATTTCACTGTCCATGACAAATTATTAAGCCTAGACTAATTATTAGGTGTCTAATTTTTGTAAATAAATTGATATAACATTACCATTAAAATCTTATTTATAGTTCCATGTTATATACTTCTATGTATTTAACTAAAGTGCTTCTTTTTTAATTCTATTTTGATAGAGAACATTAGTGCTGCTTAATCTTGTAAACTTGAGTTATGTGATGAAATCAATAGAATTACATCTGTAAAAATACCATAAGAGAAATTGTTTTCTCAGTCTTCTCAAAATGAGGATACAATGTGCCAGAATTTTCTTCATCTCTTTATTTTGCTTCTGTTTCTGATACCAAAAAGACAGGAGGTACAAGCAGAGAGATGAGACAGGAAGAAATCTTCATTGTGTGTCTTCTTTCATGATATTTTTTCTCTTATATTTCTTTATTTCCCCTAAACATTATTGAGATATAATTGACAAATAAATATTGTACATATCCAAAATTTACAATATGATGATTTGATATACATAAACATTGTGAAATGATTACAACAATTAAGCTTCAGTTTATTTTTTTGGAATAAAACCTATTCCTTACAACCTCCAGAATATGCACATATTCTCAAAACTCAGCTGCAGCTATCAATTTTCTCATCCACCCACAGTCTTTGCATTAGAATTATATTAACATTCTGAAAACTAGTGACATCACTCAATTTTCTTCTCAACCTATATGTTTGGGCTGCTAATTTGTCTTCTCTCTTTTACATCCTGAAATGACTTCTAAAATTCATTTTACATGAGTGTTCACACTTTGTCATGGCTGTTCAAATTCTTTCTTGTTTTTCACCATGCCTTATGAAGGTAATTATGCAGTTTTCTGATCCTAGTACCTATTAGACAACACCTGTCCTGTTGCCACCTATAAATTATCCTAGGATAATTTGAGGGACTGGTACATAGCATTGAGGGGTCAGACACCCATCTCCAGGTAAATACAGTGGCACACTATTATTTTTTCCAAGATCCAGAAAAAAATTTCTTGCTTGAAATTTTTCAGAAATTTTTTCCTTGACACCCAGCTTCATTAAGCCAACACTTCTCATTTCTACTCTTGTCAACACCCAATACAATAACATAAAATTAATTTAAAGGAAAAATTCTGCATTTGAAAACCACAAGAAAAAAATAAAGCCACATTTTTATTGATAAAATAATTATGCATATTTATGGGGTACATGTGATATTTTGGCATATGACAATGTGTAATGATCAAATCAGAGCAATTAAGATATCTATCGCCTCAAATATTTATTATTTCTGTATGTTGGCAACATTTAAAATCTTTTCTTTTAGCTGTTTAAAAATATTTAATTATCTTAAGCTATAGTACTTAACTCTGCTAGAACTGACTCCTTCTATCTAATTGCATTTTTGTGGCCATTAACCAAAAATCTCTTCATTTTCCCCTTCCACTGTCCCCAGCCTCTCATAGCCATTTGACTCTAGCCTCCATGAAATCAACTTTTCTAGCACCAAGAGGTGAGTAATCTCAAGTAGTATTTGTATTTCTATGTCTAGCTGTTTTCACTTAACATAATGACCTCCAGTTCGATCCATGTTGCCGCAAAAGACAGGATTTCATTCTTTATGGCCTAGTAGTATTGAACTGTGTATATAGCCCATATTTTCTTTACCTATTTATCCAATGATGGACACAGTTTTATTCCATATCTTGGCTATTATGAATAATGCTGCAATAAACACAGGAGTGCAGATACCTCTTTGACATACTGATGTCTTTTCTTTTGGATAAATATCCAGCAGTGAAATTGCTGAAATGTATGGTAGTTCTATTTTTAGTTTTCTTGAGTAACCTCCATACTGTTTTCCAGAGTGACTGTACTAATTTTCAGGCCCACCAGCAATATATAAGCATTTCCCTTTCTCCGTATTCTTACTAGCATTTGTTATTTCTTGTTTTTTTGATAATAGCTATTTTAGCTGGGGTGAGATAATACCTCATTATGGCTTTGTTTTGTTTTTCCCCGGTGAATAGTGATGATGAGCATTTTTCATATGCCTGTTGGCACTTTATATGTCTTTTGAGACATGTCTATTCTTAGCCTTTGTCCATTTTTTCAATTGAAATATTTGGGGTTTTTTGCTATAGAGTTGAGAGGCCTATATATTCTCATTAATACCTTGTCAGATGAATAGTTTGCAAACATTTTCTTCCATTCTGTAAGTTGTCTCTTCACCCTATTGGTTCTTTCCCTTGATGTGTAGAAGCATTTTAGCTTGAAATACTCCTTTTTGACTAGTTTTTATGTAATTGTTGATACATTTTAGATCTTACCCAAAAATATTTGTCTTGACCAATTTACTGAAGCATTTCTTCATTGTTTCTTCTAGTAATTCCATAATTTCAGGAATTTTAAATGCTAAAGGTATGTGTTTGTTTAAGTCGAACTTTTAATTTAAGATTATATAGATCATTAGGTCTTGGCTTCAGTCACAATTATTAGCCTATTTTATATCATTAGACTATACCTTAAGTATAAAATGTACACTCAATGAAATTGTATGATTTGGCTTGGTTTAATGGTATGATACAATTTCTAAACCAAGTGCAATTCCTAACAATGGCATTACCCTCTTCACTGCATTCCAGATTAAAACAACACAAACACATGAATTCAAGAACTAAATAATCATATCAACTTTTAGAATGTGACATTTTCATCACAGTCTCATGTTTCCAAAGTCTGTGAATACAAAGATGAGTTAAGCTTCATAAAGGGGTGAATGACAGGCAGTTTAATAGAACCTAAAAAGCTGAAATGGCAGACTTCTCAAATATGAGAAAGCAAAGCACATTCCTCTGAATCTATTCTGCAAAGAAGAGAAAGGCACTGAGAATATATGTTGGGGAAATTTGCTTTCAGATTGAAACAGAAACACTTGAGAGAGCTCTTTAGCCATTTCTAACCCAATAGCTTACATAAGTCTTGGACTTGGTAAAGGGAGGATGTGACATTTAGAGATGCAGCAGCCAACTTGTAACCACAAAGCAATAAATTTGAGCACAAAAACTGACACTTTGGTGATGGCAGTACAGGAGGATGCCATGGAGCTGGTGAACCAACACTGAAAGTACCTACTTTTGGATTTCTGTTCTGTGGAATAATTAATAACTTTTTTCTCCATTTAAGCCACTTTTTTTCTAATTATACTCATTACTTGTAGCCCAATTTTCCTGACTTACAGAAGTAGAAAATAACTGCTATACATCAGTCAAAAACCACAAATTGTGGCTCTGTAACTGCAATGATGTTCAAACAGAGTTTTAAAAATAAAATTCTAAAATTAGATAAATAAATAATAAGAAATGAGCACACATGAGCTGCTTTAAGACATTACAAGCAAAATTCCTAAAATTAAAGACTGCATCACACATATACTTTGCTTACATGTATCTCTGTGTGCATGTTAAGGAAGACAACTACTTTGAAGTACGTCAAAGAATAATGGGTTGATCAGTTAGAAATGGTGGGAGATAGTCATGTATTACGACAATCTTTTTTTTTTATTCATCATCATCAACATATATTCAGAGTGCTGGCTAAAATTAAAATTCCAAAAATATAAAAAAGATGTATAAGACATGATCCTTGTAACCTAAAGGTTCATAAACCAATTCACCCTACAGAAAAGAACTAGAGAAATAATAAAACTTACAATGAATACTTATTTCCTAATTCTAGTCAGAAAATCCTGTGTATACTCTGAGTACAAGAAAGTGTGGTTCTACCAGTTTAGGTTTTCAAGATAAATGATAAAAATAATATGAGTAAGTACTTATATTTGAAAAAAGAGAGATGAATTAATGCTTAGATGAAGGAATTTCAGCTGTGGTTATAAATCCTCTTTTGTCAGCTTGAGCAAGATAATGTAAGATATGGTTTATATTATTTTGATATTGCTGTTTGTATTCTGTGAATTTCATCTGATTTCATAAAAATTGCAATTAGATGTCAATTTGCCTTGTCCTCAAAAAATGTAGATGTTATGTCTAACGGGACAGTCCTCAAAATATTACCTTTGATATTACTATAGAGAAAAAAATATAATATTTGAATGGAATTTTTCTTGACAAAACTCAAACTTAAATTTGTGTCTTTAATCCATTAACCAGTTTTAATTAAGACCTGTTTAGAAAAAATAAACTGGACTTTAAATTCAGTTTAAAATGCAAGAAACAAGCTAGTGATAAAAAAACTTGATATTGCCAGATTTGCCAGATAAAATACAGGAAACAATATTTGGGAATTTGTGCTAAAAATTTTTTTGAAACCTATTTAAAATTTCAATTTTGCTATATATATCATTTTTGTTTTGTTTTGTTTTGTAAATATGAAAACTATAAAAAGCAATGAATTTTAGTAAAATTTTGCATTTCCTCATTTCTTTGTTATCATACAATTAACACTTTATTTATGTAATGTTCTAATAGTCAAATCAAACATATTTCCACCCTTTAAGAACCAGAATGGGAAATACATAGATGTATAAGACACGGCTTCTAATTTTTCTGTTTGTTTGTTTGTTTGTTTTAGAATCAGAGGGTGCATGTTTGTTACATGGACATACTGTGTACTGGTGGACATTGGGCTTCAGGTGGCCCATTCCCCAGATAGTGAACACTGTACCTAATAGGTAGCTTCTAATCCCTGGAAATTATGGTATAAAAGATTTTTAAATGGCCTACCTGTCCAGGGCACTTACCAAGAGTGGAGCAGGCAGGAATGGACGTTGCTCTGGGTAAGCCAGTGAGTGAGTGGTAAGAAAATGTGCAGGACAAAGATGTTACTGTACACTACTGTAGACCTCATACACACTATACACTTAGGCTACACTACACTTATAAAAACTATTTTTGTTTCTTCAATAAGAAATTAACCTCAGTTTGCTGTAACATTTTTACTTTATAAACTTTTAAATGTTTGAAAACTTCTTGACTCTTGTAACAACACTTAGTTTAAAACATACATTGTATAGCAGTACACAAATTTTTTCTTTATATCCTTAGAACTTTTTTCTATAATTTTTAAATGTTTTATTTATATTTTTTCCTGTTAAACAACTGGCAGCACAGTAAGTTTGTTTGTATCAGCATCACTACAAACATATGAATAACATTCTGCATTACAACATTATGATGATTACAATATCATTTAAGTGATAGAAGTTTTTTAGCTCCATGACAATCTTATGGAACCACCATTGTATATATGGTCTGTCATTGATGAAAAGATTATTATGTGACACATAATTGTATGTGAATACACCATATTCTATTTACTTGATTTTATAAACTTTAGGATATGAAGTTTATAAACTTTATAAATTTTCTTGACTAAGAAATGTCTAATTGTTTTCTTTTATTTTTTTATTTGTTTATTTATTTTTTTGAGTTGGAGTCTCACTCTGTCACCCAGACTGGAGTGCAGTGGCTGCTCCCGGCCACCGCAGCCTCAATCTACTGGGCTCCGGCTATCCGTCTGCCTCAGCCTTCCAAGTAGCCGGAATTACAGGCATGCGCTACCACGCCCAGCTGATTTTTTAATTTATTGTAGAGATGAGGTCTCGCTGCCCAGGTGGGTCTCAAACTCGCGGGCTCAGGCAATCCACTCACCTCAGCCTCCCAAAGGCATGGGATTACAGGCTGAGCCACCAAGCCCGGCTGTCTAATTGTTTTCAATTAATTCCTTGAATATTTGTATTAGTCAAACATATCCATATTTAATTTTAATTTCCAGAAGCATATAAATCACATGTGCTCTTATTCTCTGATGTAATATATTCATCAACACAGGCTTATTATAACTATCAAAATTAAAACAAACTGAAAAAACCATGGAATTGAAATGATGGATCACGATGAGCTAATTCATAGTGAGTTAATACACAATACCTCACATTATGTGTGTAGTACAGGATGAAATGGGTGGGGGACTACTCAATGCCCAAGTTAACAGAAACTCCTTCCTAGTTCCAGACTTGCCAAGGCCGAGGAAGGGGAAATGATGAAATTTGCACAGGAAGCTAAATGTAGAACTGACATACACCATTCCTACTTACCTTTCAATGCCCAAATAAAGTTAAATGACTTTACCTATCTTTAACAATAGCAGACAAGTAAAATTCAATCTAGTGTTCAGAAAGAGGAAAAAAAGAATGAGTATATGTGAATGGCTCTTGTGAATACCTTACCTGTGGGTAATAATGATAGTGCATTTGGTAATTCAATCTTTTCTATATGTTTCTATAACCTTTTTTTTCATCATTTAAAAATTTAACAGAAGACTGTGAGCTGCCCAAGACAAAAAATTGTAGTGTTGAATGATTTTGACAGATGCTTTTCAGCTTAACTTCCTTGTTCTTGCTCATTATCTTCTTCTTAAAGAACTTTCTTTCATTCATTTCTATAACACAATTTCTCCTGGCTACCTTCAGCATATTTCTTGTTGTTTCTCGGGTTCCTTTACAGTTTCTTGTTTTTCCATCAATTCATAATATTAGTGTTGCTTAAGATTTTCAGAGATCTGATATTCAAGTGTTTCTCTTTTATTGTTTCTTCTGACAGTGTAATATAATGGTCAAGGGAATGGACCCTGCATTTTAAACAGGTTGGGTTTGAATGCCAGCTTCTCCACTACAACTTGGATACGTTACTTAACCTTTCTGTCTAAGTTTCCCCATCTATAAGACAGGGATGTTAAAATTGACCCTGCCTGATAAAGCTGTGATAATTTCATGAATTAACATGTATAAAAACTTAGAACAGTGCCTGGCGCACAATAATTGTTATATATCATTTATTAACTCTCTGCGTATTATTTATGACAATATCTTCACCACTATTTCTTTACAGATGACTCTCAAATTCATATTGTAGAATTGACTTGATGAGTTCCAGAGCCATATATTCTATTCCATTGTAGATAGCTCCAGCAGGTCAAATTCAACAAAGGAAGGCACCATCTTGCTTTCAAAACCTGCTTTTCTATCTGTGTTTTCCAGCTTAGGCAATCATATCGGCATCCACTCAGACTCCCAAACTGGAAAACTGAACAAATTACATTTGTGAGAAATTTTATTAGTTCCACCACTAAATTCATCCTCTCCTCACTTTCCTCTCTTTTCATTGTTATTTCTTCACACAGTTTCTGTTCTGGTCTTTTCATTTCTCTACTTCCCACTATTCTGTCTCCATCACTCTCAACTGTACCAAATATTATTATCAGGATAATCTCTTTAAAATTAGTATCTCACATCATGTTCTTCAGTAAACTAATTGTGGCCACCAGTGTCTCAGACTTCCTTTTACTAACTAGTCTCCCTTTCACAACAAGCATCCAAGCTGAGTTCTTTGATCTGGGACAATATAGAAGTGGGCAGTGCCGGTATTACGCACTGGAGAATCAAACAAATCAAAAGTAACAATCCAAGGCTCAAGCAAAGAAAAAAAAATTTTCAAGAACTAAACTGTCTTCAACGACAAAATCAAATAAAGTAAAAATTAGAGATAATAAACGATAGACAATGAGAAGTAATTCTTTTTTACTTTTGCTGAACAACAATGAAAGGAGTTGGTCATGGTCCTGAAAACATAAACTTTCTGCCTTCCTTTTTATTTGTATGTCTTGCCACCACCTCACAGTCACCCTTGCTTAAAGCAATAGTAAAGTTAATCTACTTTCCAAAATGCAGCATGATTTTTCTTACCTTGAATATGCTGTTCTCTCTGTGTGGATGAATTTTCACTTCCTTTTCTCTCATATGGCTGACCCCACATATATCTATGTCTCTGCTTAGGCACAACTTTCTCCAAGAAGGCTGTTCTAGTCCACCTGGCAGGCCAGATTTTGACACTTTTCTCTAGGCTTCTAGAATCCATACAGTTGTCACAATTTATTTATTTAACTGCCCAAATCAGTTGTGAAACTTCTTTCTCAGTGCCTACCATAAATATTTTAGAAATGTAAATCCTCAAAGGAGTTGTGTTTAGAAATGTAAACACCTAACAGGAAATTGCCCTTTAATATGACCCAGCAATCCCCCTTCTGGGATTATATCCAGAGGAACTTGAATCACTCTACAAAAAAGATACCTGCACATGCATTTTTATTGCAGCATATTCATAATAGCAAAAACATGGAACCAAATGTGCTGCCCATCAAAACTGGACTGGATTAAAAAAATGTGGCACATAAACAAAATGGAATATTATACAGCCATAATGAAGAACAAAGTATGGACTGCACAGAAACTTGGATGTATTTAGAATCCATCATACTCAGTGATCTATCACAGAAACAAAGAAGTGAGTACCATATGTTTTCACTCATAAGTGGTCACTGAACATTTACCATAGTACAATAAGAAAGGGATTGGCAGCAGTGGGATACTGTTGGGAGGGGCTCATAACATCAATAAGAGTACCCAGTCTCAAACTAGGCAATGTGGGGACCAAAGGGAGGCCTAAACTTTACCAATACAATGACCATTTGTATAACTAATACTGAATTGTACCCCACATCTTTAAAATAAAAAAAAAATTTTTTAATTTTTTTAAAGAATTGTAAACACCAAATCAGCAAATAAATGAATGAATTAATAGGGGTTTGTATCTAAATCAATCTGTCCCTTGCCCATTTCCCCTAGGTTTCTTTGTGATACAGATTATGCAGTTGCCACATCATGTTTAAATTGTGGTCAGCTAATAGGAAAGAGCAAGAAAATCAAAATACTGTTTAAAAAATTGAACTTTGCTCCATTAGCATTATGTGTTAAGAGAAATTGAGCTTCAAGTCTTCCCAAATGCACTGACCATAATAGGTAATCTACTTTTCCTAGAGTTTGTTTCTTTCATTTAGAGAAAATATTAATCTTATTAATCTCCATCAATATAAATTGTAATTTCTCAAACATGAGCCATTAATGATTAGCTAATTCAGTTCAGACTACCAGAGGAACAGGTACATTCCACAGATTGCAATGGAATATCAGCAATCTAAGAAGAGCAGATAACAGGCTAAAATATGCCAACTTCAAACAAAGAGAAAAAAATCTATGAAGAAAACATGTTTTAAAGTCTTTTCTTTGGATTAGCAGAAAACTTGATTCTTAAATCTCTAAGGAAGACTGAAAACCAACAGACCATCTAATCTTTGACTTGGCTAATGATAACAATGATTATTGAAAAGAATGTAACATTTTCAGTACTTCATAAGTTCTCAAATGGAGCAAAGGCATGAACTTGAACAATAACAGCATTGTAGGATAAGCTCAGTGTTGTACAGTGCACACTGTAGACATGTAAGTTAAGTAGCTAGCAGGCACGTTCTCATTCTCTTTGTCTCTCTACACTTCTGGACAATACAAGTCTTCAGAATTTACTTAAGCTTTTCAGTCTAATACAGCTAAGACTCTATACTATATTTCATTACAAAGATTTAGACTATTGTTTTCTGCCTCCATCACCCATTATTCAGGATGATTTCTTAATATTTTATTCATGTATGTGTATCTGAAACATCTTTCCTCAAAAACATATTTCATATAGTATTTTTAAATGACCTAAGCTGTCATTTGTAGTTAATCTTCTCTTTGAAACTTTATCCTAGCAGTGAACTTGTACTTATTTAAAAAGTTATAAATCAATGAAATAATTCTATGAATAATCCTTTAAATAAATATTTGGATTTTTATCTGAAACCGAAAGAATTAATACTGACAGTTAATGTAGGTCCTTTGAGAAGTAGATGTTAAAATAGAATTAGCATGGGTGTGTGTCATTGTCCTATTATTTCTGTAAAAGATTACCACATATTCAGTGGCTTGTAAACTACACAAATTTATTATTTTATGGTTCTGAAGGTCAGAAGTCTGAAGCAGATCTTGCTAACATCATAAAGGCTGTGTTCCCTCTGGTGGTTCCATGGCAGAGTTGGCAGAGTTCAATTTTTGCCTTTTCCAATCCTTAGAAGTTTCTAGAATTCTTTATTCCCCATCTATATCACTTCAACTTCTGCTTCCATTGTCACATCTCCTCTTCCTCTGCTTCTGTTGTCATATTGCCCTTTCTTTCTCTCTGATCATTCTGCCTCTCTTTTACAAAGACCCATGTGTTAACCCTGGGTCCACCTAGATAATTCAAGATAATTTCTTCATTTCCCAATGCTTAATCCAGTCACATCTGCAAATCCCCTTTCGTCATATAAGATAACATATCCATTCATTATAAGGATTAGGAATGGGGATATTTAGGGAGCCATTATTCAACCTACCACAATGTATAAGAGCTTTACTGGAAGAAATACTTGTGGCAGACAAAAGGAAAAACAACACAACAAAAAAAACGACACAACAAAACAGTGAGATAGCTATCAGACTGTCACATAAGTCTGATCCCTGTGAAGAAGATGGAAGGGAAGAGGTGCTGGGTAGGAAGAGTCTCAGATTGTAATGCCTTGCTAAGAAAATTCTAGCCAGGTCTATGGGGGAGTCCTTAAGCCAAAGCTGTCTGTTAAAAAGGGAATGAACAAATATGAAAAATTGTCTTTTGGAATGAGTCTGCATTAGCACCCTGCTGTGCTGTCATTGACCAGGAGCAACATGAGAAGCAAGGTGCACAGATCAGGGCCTATCCAGAAGGGCAGTAGGTGGGGAGATAGGCAATTTTGCTCTTGCAATAGGAGATCTACATGATACATTCTCATAGCACTTCAACAGTTACTTTTTTTTATAATTTAGAACACCTTAGATTATATCTAGGTCAGCCCCTTCTTTCTTATATCTATTCACTCATTTCAATTTATTTTTAATTTGTTTCAGCAAGCACTTACGATAGACCAGACATCAGCAATCCAGAATTAAAAGACATAATCACTACCCACAGGAAGCTAACAGTGTAGAGAAAATCTTAAAGATAATTATAATGCTACCCAGAGTAAATATGCTGTCGAGTGACCCTCTCTCCAGATTATCTAGGAAAATTTGCTTATGCCTATTTCCCAGTAGTATTCCATCTGGTTAACACTCCCTTCGGCTCTCAAAAGTGTGGCAGATGGGATGATAATTTATAGATCGCTATAATCATGGAAGCACATACGTTGAATCCAGACCAGAGGGAAGGAGGAAGCAATATTTCCTCGGTGGTGCTGACTCAGATAAGAGGATACACAGAAGTCAGCCAGACAAATGACTGTGGGAGCATGGGACAAGAGATGCGGGCAACTGCTGCAAGGGGCAAGTTTCAGACAAACGATCATGATCTTTTAAAAATCCAGTGGCCCTACAAGCACGGGTAGGTATTTCGATACAACCAGATACAAATTACGTAGAGGAGAGAAAGAGGAAATGAAGTAGAACTAGTAAACTAGGAACAGAGCATGATAATCTTTAGCACATTTGCTATAAAGTTGATTTTACTAACTGCTTCTTGGTAGTCGCTTAAAGTCAAGGATAGAAGTAATGTTGCTGGTGAGAATTGGAACCAAAATAAAGTATTTGATGTTAGAATATTATGACTTGCTTCAAAGTTGAATCAAAGGAATATCTGCAGAGAAAGATAAGAAACTTCTTGGAAAAAAAATTGTGCACACAAATTTAAAATTGAGAGGTCCCCATTTAGAGATTAATTTTAGCTTGAAAAAGTTTGAAAGGGGTGGCCAAATATTTAACTTACCCATAAGAATTAGTTTGTAAGAAGCATTCAAAAAATGCATAGCTTTATGCAGTGCTACATCGTACAAAACTTTTCAAGCAAGTTCACTGGGTGGACAAAAATGTATTAAATAATTCCCTGAAAAGGGTTCATTTTGAACTCACACATTGTCCTCAACAAATTCACCCTTATATTCTTAAACTATATCTAATTTATTGTGACCAATAAAGATGACTCTATTATAATGTGCACAAACTAGTCTAATATGAAATGATTCTCTCCAAAAAGATACTGAACTATCTTTTCTTATAGATTTTTAAATCTTTATAGGAAATAATAATTAGATATTATGTCCAGCGCATGTTAAAACAATTCTACGCCGGGCTCGGTGGCTCAGCCTGTAATCCTGCGCCTTTGGGAGGCTGAGGTGAGTGGATTGCCTGAGCCCGCGGGTTTGAGACCTGCCTGGGCAGCGAGACCTCATCTCTACAATAAATTAAAAAAATCAGCCGGGCGTGGTAGCGCATGCCTGTAATTCCGGCTACTTGGAAGGCTGAGGCGGAAGGATCGCCGGAGCCCAGCAGGTCGAGGCTGGGGTGGCCGGGAGCAGCCACTGCACTCCCGTCTGGGCGACAGAGTGAGACTCCAACTCAAAAAAAAAAAACAATTCTAGATTGTGATAATGTATCCCTATTTTATCATGGAATAGAAAAATCACCTGACCACACATCAGGAATTATTGTATAAGCAAAAGTTCCACAGCTGTACCTCTACAGGAGGCTTTAATCCATGATTAAAATGGAACATGCTCAATATTTTATAAAGTCAAACATAAGAGTCATTTTATGTCTTTCTTTAGAATCTTATAGAATATATACATTATATATATGCACATTACACATTTATGGAAACTACACATAATGACTATTTTATACTATAGTCTCTGGCTTTAAAAAAAAGATGAAAAATTGTTCTAAAGGTTAGATTTTACAAATACCTTTTCAGCTAGCTGAACTTTTAGGAATATCATCTCTGGTAGAAATAAAAAAGAAAAATGGCTTCCTCAAGAAAGCAGTCAGTAAATTGATTCCCTGAAGGGCATGCGGGGGGGGGTGAGGGTCATTGTAGAATCAAATATTGTCCTCAAAAAAACTCACCCTTTTATTCTTAAAATATATCTACTATATTGTGACGAACTTAAATTTCCCTTGGGTATACTTGGTTTGGTTAACTTTTGTTGGTTTGCATGTAAAATTTCCAAAAATTTCTGAAAATTTTCAGCAAAGTCATGGAACAGGAAGACATGACTGCAGTTATAAGACTTTGTCTAGCTAAAGTCAAACCTCTAAAAAACTGTTTTTAATGTTTACATCTTACATCAAAAAGGCAATTCCTAGGTAAATAGGAAGAAGGCAGGAAATATGTAAATGATATTTGAATATTGCAATTAAATATCAATATGCACATAGACAAACATCTGCATATAAATATATTTGACCTGGTAGACTCACCTATGAGTGATAGTAAGAAATGCAGTGTGTTAGTTTCCTGAAGTTGCCATAACAAAATAGCATAATCTGGGTGAAATTTATTCTCTCACAGTTCTGAAGGACTAGGATCTGAAATCAAAGTGTCAGCAGAGTTGATTCTTTTTAAGGACTGTAAGAGAAAATCTCCATACCTCTCTCCTAGCGTCTAGTACTTCCCTCTTCCATGTATGTCCGTGTGCCCAGATTTATTTTTGTAAGGATACTAGATTGGATTAGGGCCAATATGTATGACCTCACCTTAATGTGATCATCTACAAGGACTCTATTTGCAAAGAAGGTCACAGTCACAGGTGACCTTTCACATCTCTTTTGGAGGAACACAATTCAAGCTTTACCAGATGGAATACAGTTTTGTGGATATATATGGTAAGAGTGAGAAAGTCCATTAATAGTAAAACATGGTTAAGAAAGTTCTCTGATAATCTGGTAACATTTAGAACAAAAAGCAAGCTCTAAAAATATTATCTAGATCAGATTGGCAATAACTATTCTAAAAAATATTCTGTTAGAACTAATTTTCTAGGAAAAACTGAGAACATCGGCTGTTTACCATCAGAGTAATACCATTATTCTGAAAACTCTTTAAGAAAAAGATTGTAGTGAGTTAAAAAGAAAATACATGCAATAAGCTTATAAATGCAATTATAAAAATAATTCCTCACACCCAAATTAGGTTTGTACTGTAATTTGGCTTTTGTTCTCTTTTCTTTTCTTTCTTTTTTTATTTTGAGTTGAAGTCTCACTCTGTTGCCCAGACTGGAGTGCAGCGGCCGCTCCCGGCCACCACAGCCTCAGCCTGCTGGGCTCCAGTGATCCTTCCGCCTCGGCCTTCCAAGTACCGGAACTACAGGCGCGCGCTACCACGCCCGGCTGATTTTTTTTGATTTATTGTAGAGATGAGGTCTCACCAAGTTGCCCAGGCGGGTCTCGAACCGCGGGCTTAGGCAATCCACTCACCTCAGCCTCCCAAAGGCACGGGATTACAGGCTGGGCCACCGAGCCCGGCTATTTTTCTGTCGTTTTAAATCAACTAGTTTGTGGTTTTTTTAAGGCAACCCTGGGAAACTAATATACTCTCCTTTGTAAACACAGCCTCAGCCATCAGGGATATGTTTGATCTATACAGTTACAAATGACTCATATTCCAGAGGAAATGTCAATAGATATTTACAAAAAGAGGAGTTTCCATGTAGACAGAGCAGTTCTTGTGCAGTCCTAGTTACAGTGGTGTTGGATAGAGATGGTGAGGAAATTCACAATAGTTGATACCATCATTATTGTAATGTCATTGGGATGATTTCCTGTGGAACACTTATTAAGAATGTTTATAGTGACTAAAATTAAATTTGCCTATTCTGAACAACTAACTGTAATGTCTCTAGAAAGCACATACTTTTATTCTAAATGTAATCTTAGGACATTGAATTAAATTTAGTATAAGTCTTGGAGGAGGCTACCAATAGTAATTCAAACTTTGTTGCCAGTGCTCTTTATAATGTTGTCTTCAGAAAAGTAGGTATACGCTGAGGCATTAACTGTATAATAATTTATAACTATTTGAAACAGATTAATGACACTCAATTTGAAGTAAATCAATATAGTTTAATGGTTTTATTACACCAAATATTTTGGTCTTTTTTTTTTTAGCAGATTTTGCAGGTTTTATGATCATGTTTTATATTGCTTTTTCGACTTGTGAGCAAGATGGAATAGTAAAGTCTATAGAGTAATCAAGTGGCTATGACTGAAAGGCCACAAACAATTGAGTTCATTGTGAACCTGGATACACTCTTTGTTTCACTTTAATTTCCAAGGACTTGACCCAGTTAGAAGGTCCCTTCCCTAAGGACTAGCCCTAGAGAAGATACAGGAGGTGTAGAACAGCCCAGAGACAGAGAAATCACTCAAGAAAGAGAAAAGTTTCACAGACTCGGCTGTAAGGAGAAGTAAAATGATTTTTTTTTAATGTAATGAGCATAAATTCTTTGGGATTTATATATGAAAATAATAAAATAGAAAAGAGAGGTCTTTAATAATATTGCAATATGAGGGCAGTTTTAGAAATCAGTTGCAAGTTTTCAGTCAGATTGTTTAGTACACATTAATTATTGGACCTGGGTAAATGGGACTCACAAAATGAACAACTGCCAAGACAATCAGGGGAAGCAAGAGTTCTCTATTATTCCAAATGCAGAAAGTGTGGAATTATTTTGATTATTTTTCACCAACTTACATCTCTAAGGGTCATCTTTTAAAAGTGGTAAGTAAGCTTCTTGACATTGTCTATTTTCCTTAATGTAGGATCCATTCTGACTTTAAAAAGATTAAGAGATCTCACTTCTCGTCATTCATTAAGGAATCCCAACTCAATTAAGAGGCTTTTTGGGGGTTCATGTTGCCTGACTTTATTTCAACAAAGAAGACAAACAAAATTTGAACACACAGGATATACCCTGGAGTGGATCATGTGCTGGTTCTCAGAGGAAGGCCAGTCCAGCACTCAGATCTGAAACAGAATTTTTTAGAAAGACATTCTATTCATGTTAGGAGACATAAGAAGAAGTTGGTTCTGACATTTACATCTGAAATTTCAACACAGTTTTGAAAGAGGAAATGACCAGTTCACGCTCGGAATTAGAGGGTATGGAAAAGATTTATTACTGTAACACTAAAAAAACTGTGTCCCTTTTTAATGACAGAACTATCTCTGAAGTGAGCCAACAAGAAACAGTTTTTATAAAGGTAATTATAGGGTTCATTACATGTCACTGCAATCTTAAGGCTTGAATGCATGTAATGATATGCAAATATCTTTATTTCACATCATCTCTGACTAAAAAAAGAAATTGAATCTTGTCAGAGTAGTCAGATGTCTTGGAGGTGAACTTTCACAAGAACCTCACTCATTAACCAGTGTTTAAATAGATTTTTAGGGAAGTCCTTTGAGCTAGAAATTAAAAAAAAAAAATTCTAGTCTGCAGAAAAAAACCTTGCACATTTGATAAAGGTTTCTCTTAATTTTTGTTTTTCTTATTTCAAGTCTCAGTCATAATTCCATGTCTCTCCTCAATGTTGTCAAGAAAAATATACTCTGTCTCTTTCTATTCATTATAACTGTTTAATTCATTTTAAAAAATAATATTGACTTACTAATGAAAATGGTTTTTAAGGGAAATAAAGAAAATGCCCATCTTTTATTTCACTGAAAATCACTAACTGATTAAGAGACTACAGGCACAACCAGCCTGACTCTCAGGTAGCTATTACAATTCAGGTTTCATACGAACATTGATTGTCAAGAGTTTATGTTGAGCTGATTAAACTTAAGCCCGTAACAATTTCTTTCCCCAGAATCATTGAGTAAAAGTTAATAAAAGTAAAAATCTATTATTCCTGGTAGTTTGCCTGTATAAGTTATAAAGAAAATATTGGTACATTCTACTGCCCAACTTTACCCACAAATGGCTGGCTTTTTTTTTTTTAGTCATATTTGAAACTGCTATTTTTGTGTATATGAAATATACAAGCAATTAATCAGTTGCTAACAGAATAAATATTGGCCTTTTAAAGGATATCAACTAACTCCAGGTCTATCCAGAAAAAACATTAACAGAGTGCTAATACTAAAGGCAAACAAATTTGTAATGATTGAGGCCATTCTTTACTAACTGCCTGACCAGTTGACTGAGAGCAACCCCAAACAACTACACAAATTGTTGAAGAAACAGGTTTGAGAAGAGTGGTGCTAATATGAAACACATATTTGCAGGAATGTGGGAGAATAAACAATAACAGGTAACTAGTGGCTGGTAGGCAATGTTCTAAGTTCTTTATAAGTATCGATTCAATCCTCATAGTACCATTATGATGAATATTTTATGCTGGAGAAAACTGAGGGAATGAGAGGTTAATTAATATTAAAAAGTAAGTGATGCCGGACTCGGTGGCTCAGCCTGTAATCCCGCGCTTTGGGAGGCTCAGGTGAGTGGATTGCCTGAGCCCGCAGGGTTTGAGACCCATCCGGGCAACTTGGCAAGACCTCATCTCTACAATAAATCAAAAATTAGCTGGGCGTGGTAGTGCATGCCTGTAGTTCCAGCTACTCGGAAGGCCGAGGCGGAAGGCTCGCCAGAGCCCAGCAGATCGAGGCTGCGGTGGCCAGGAGCGTGATACTGCACTCCAGTCTGAGCGGCAGAGTGAGACTCCAACTCAAAAAAAAAAAAAAAAAAGTAAGTGACAAGCAGCAGAACTGGATTGGAACTCAGGGAGTCTCGCTTGGGAATCGGTCTCTTGACCACTGTTTCACTGCCATTTAACAATAAAAAGGTCAATAAAACGGCCTCTGGAAGAACGAGCTTCACATGTTTTTCTTTTCTAAAATAGTGCAAATTACTATATGTTAAGTTATCTATCTTGAATCCACTATATTTTTCTTGTTCTGGATCTGACATCATCCCAAATACTTTTTTGAATTATTTTTTTAAATGAATAGTCCTTAACATTTTAAATAGGTCATTTTAAAAATTCTGTCCATCAGTTGCTGAATGGACAAACCGTGATTTATGCATACAATAGAACACTACTCTGGAATAAAAAGGAAGAAACTACTATTACTACATGCATATAAATAAAAAGAAGTAAAAGATATCAAACAAAAATAGCTACATCCTATTTGATTCTATTTATATAACATCCTGGAAAAAGCAAAGCCATAAGGACAGAAATCAACAAAGGTTGTTAGAGCCCAAGGGTGAACGGAAGGTAATGATGATTACCAGACACTAGGAAAATTTGGAGGGTGAAGAAAATAATCTTTATCTTGATTGTGGTACTGACTGTCAGAGCTGTCATTTCTTTTGTCAGAACTTATAGAACGGGTGGATGGTACTGTATAAAACTATAGTTTAAGAAACTTAACTTTTTAAAAATCTATTTTAGAAGAGTGGGGTACATGTGAGGATTTGTTACATAAGTATACCGCATGAAGGCAAGGTTTGGGCTTCTGATAGGCCCTCCTTCCCAGTAGTGGGCATGGAACCCATGGATGGTTTGTAGGCCTTATCTCGCCTCCCTCTGTCCCTCCTTTAGCAGTCCCAGTGTCTGTTGTCCTCATCCTTGTGCCTGTGTGGACAGTGTTTAGTGCCCACCTATGAGTGAGAACATAAGATATTCAGATTTTCTTGTTTCTGTGACTTCATTTAGATTTATGGTCTCTAGCTGCATCTAGTGTTGCTGGAAAGGACAAGAATTTGTTCTTCTTTGTGGCTGTGTAGTATTTCATTGTGTATATGTACCACATTTTCTTTATCCAGTCCACCTCCAATGGGCATCTGGGTTGTTTCCACATTTTTGCTATTGTGAAGAGTGCTGCAATAAACCTACACGTGCAGGTATCTTTTTGGTAGAGCAATTTGTGATCCTTTGGGCATATTCCCAAAGTAGAAATTGTGGGGTGAATGGTAGCTCTATTTTCTTTTCTTGAGAAATCTCCAAACTTCTTTCCAAAAAGTTGAACTAACTTTTTACCAACAATATGAGAGCATTCCCTTTTTTCTGCAACCTTGCCCGCACAAATGGCTTTTTGACTTTTTAATGATAGCCATCCTAACTAGTATGTAGTAAATCTTTTGAGCATGCTCTGTGTGCTGTGAGAAAAGGTATATTCTGTGGTTGCTGGGTGAAGTGTTCTGCAGATGTCTATTGGATCTAATTAGAACAGTGTCTGGTTAACATTCTGGATTTCTTTGTTAGTTTTCTGCATTGATGATCTGTTTAAAGCAGTGTGTTGAAATCTCTGACTTTTATTGTATGACTGTCTATGTTCTCTCTGATTAATTAGCAATTGTTTTATAAATCTGGGTGCATCTATGTTGGGTGTGTAAACATTCAAGATGGATATTTCTTGATGGCTAACTGATCCCTTTATCATTATTTGGTACCCTTCATTGTCCTTTATAACTTTTATTGGTTATAGGTTTGTTTTGTTGATATAAAAATAGCTACCCTGTTCATTTTTGTTTTTCATTTTCCTAGAAGATTTTTCTCCAACCCTTTACCTTCAGTTATAGATGTTATTTGCAGTGAGAGAGGTATCTTGTAGGCAACAGAAGGATGGACCATGCTTCTTTACCCAATATGCCACTCTATGACTTTTTAGTGGCACTTTCCGTCCATTCATGTGTAAGTTAATTGTTGGTATGTGGGTTTCCTCCTGTCATATTGTTATTAAGAAACTGCTTTGCAGTCTAGGCTTTGTGGCTAGTTTGTCTGATCTATAAGCTGTGTGTTTATCTATGCTTCTGTGATGGGTGGAATCATTCATTTCTATGTTTGGAACTTTCTTGATAAGGGCTGTTTTGGAGGTGGCATATTCTCTTACGGATTGCATGTCTGGGAAGGGGTTTAATTATCCTTCATTAATTAAGCTTAGTTTGGTGTGGTAGAAAAGTCTTGACTAGGATTTCCTTTAAGAATAATAAACATGAGTCCCCAGTCCCTTCTGGATTGAAAGGTTTCTGCTGAGAGGTCTTCTGCAACACTGATGGGTCTCCTTTGGTAGGTGGTCTGTCCTTATTTCTAGCTGCTTTGGGGACTTTTTTACTTTATGCTCACCTTGTTTGATTATTATGGACCTTGAGATAGTCTTCTCATGTAATATCTCGCAGGAGTTCTTTGAATTTCTTGTGTATGTACAACCACCTCTCTAGCAAGATAGGGGAAATTTCTTGAATAACATCTTAGAAAACTTGCTCCAGGTTGTTCTGTTTCTCCTCTCTCAGGAACACCATCATAGATTTGGGTTCTTTATGTAATCCCAGATCTCTTATAGACTTTGCTGATTTTTTTCTAGTTTTTTCTCCTTATTTTTTCAGGTAAGATGAATTCATGCATTTGTTCTTCTAGCTCTGAGAATCTTTCCTCTGTCTGCTCATTTCTGCTGTTAAGGCTTGCTATTGTGTTCTGAAATTCCAGGAAAGAATTATTTCCAGAAGTTCAGTTTGGTTCTTTGTTAGAATGACCAGTTCAACTTTCATTTCCTATCCTATTTTCATGGCTGGTTGTTTTGGGTGTCCACTTTCTCCTGGGTCTCGTTGAGTTTCTTTGTCATCCATAATCTGAATGATATGTCTGTCATCAGGGACAGGTCATTCTGGATAGACTCCTTTGTTTGGGGTCTGAGAAGCTGCTTTGCAGGTGACAAATCATTGTGGCTTTGGGGATTTCCAGTGCTTTCTCACTGGTACTTTCTTATCTGTGATAGCATCCTCTTTTCTTTTTATTGTTTTGTTATTTTTTATTTGATAAAGTTGCTATTATGGAGTGATAGTTCGTGTTGTTTTCTAACTTGACCTCCCTCCTCTGATCCAACTGTGGAAGTGCAGAGGTGGCAGGGAGAATGGCAAATTGGGGAAAAATCATCTGGCACTGTTTTACCAGTGCAGTCTGGCGAGGGCAGGGCAACAGGTCTTTTCCTCCAGATCAGAGGTTTTCCCCTCCCTTCAGCACAAGCCAGGAGCCCTGGCTGGCAGGGAGTTGGGGCGCTCTCCCCAGCCTGTATGTTTTGTCAGCAGGATTGGCAGGTGGCCGAGAGGGGCCCCATAGCTCTACTCTGGCACAGGTCTTATGAGGAGAGAATGCAGCAGCCTCCTCCTGACTAGGTGAGTCCAGTCCTTTCACACAGGGGTCGGTGGGAGGCCAGTGCCTTGCTGACAGAAACCTGGTATTTTTCCCTCAGTCCTCAGGTGGGCAAGGCCATTGCCAATGCACTACAAAGAGGGGCACTGCCTCCTAGTTCCAACCTTGCTCTGTGGGAGGAAAAATCACAGTGACAGCAATCCCCTGAGGGCAAGCCACATTTGCAGCCTTGGCCTGTGGCCTGTACAGGCCCCAGTGCTACTGGAGAAGCTTCCCCCAAGAAAGCATGTTGCCCTACTGGGAGCTGAAGAGGAAGGTAGGGAGCAGGACCCATGTGGGCAAACAATCCCAGCAGAATGTGCCCCACAGAGCTTCTCCATGCGGGGGTTTAGTGGCCACCAATGCCAGGGCTCACCAGGAACTGGAGTTCCCTGGGCCCCACATGGATCAAGCTGGCATCTCTGTCCCTCTTCTGGACAGCGTTCTGTGCCTGAGCAGTGTGGGAGGGGATGCTGGGAAAGGGCCTGGGTTGTCTTTCCCTTAGCTGGGACTGCAGAGGCCACAAGAGCTGTGTAAAAACTGTCACATATTCATTCACTGCTGTTTTTTCCTCCAAGAGTACTCTCCTGATCTCAGGTTGGGGTCACCTCTGGGGTTGGCTGGGGCTTGGAGATATTTTTTCTCCACATCCCCATCTGACTATCCAGTAAACATCAGCTTGGGTTTCCAGGCAGACCCTCAAAGTGCCAGAATCACTTCACCTTTTAGACAGTGGCAGTCAACCAATGTCTCCAGTCGACCATTTTAGACCCCAAAACAACTTTTCAAAAATAAAAATTACAACCATTTCTAAGCAGTCAAAATATTGTTTGGATATATCAATTTATAATATATGATTATGAGAATGCATATATATTTGAGAATTTAATTGACTTACGCAAATATGGTTTTACACTGCTGATCATCAGAAGGACAAGACTATGAAGATACATTTGACTGACAGGCAGTTGTCTCTCCGTGTCTCCTTGTCCACTATTATGAATCTAAGAATTACAGGAGTAGTCATGGAACAGAAAGAAGCCAACATGCACATCTAACAGATATCATAGCCGAAGCAATTATATCTTTGTAAAGCATTGTTCTGAATGCTTCACATTCTTTCCAATGTTCTTGTAACTATGTAGTAGTACCTCATTTGATTTCATCTTCCTGAAAATTATCTTCTTTAGCAGCTTTGCATATACTTTGTGGCCATTTGTATGTTGTCTTTGGGAAAAGGTTGAAATCTTTTGCTTACTTCGCTGTTTGTCTTATTGAGTTTACCAGTACCTAATACATTTTAGATAAAAATACGAATCAAATATAAATCACTTACAAATACCAGCTCTCAGCATGCGGCTCGCCTTATCACTTTCTTAAAGGTGCCTTTCCAAGAGAAGAGTTTGTTTTACTTTAACGAAGTTCAATTGGTCAGTATTTCCTTTACGGTTTTGATTTTGCTATCCTCCTCCCCCAAATTTTTCCTATCCCAATGTTGTAAAAAGGCCTATGCTTTCTTCAAGAGTTGTATATTTAGCTTGTATGGTTCAATTTTTGTGTATATTGTGCAGTAAATTGGAGGTTTATTCAAGATACCCAGTTGTTAAGTAAAGCTGTAGTAAAGACTATTCCACCCCATTAAATTACCTTAGCAGTTCTGTAATATCTCAATTAACCTTATATGTGTGAATCTATTTCTGGAATCTAGTTTGTTCTATTGAAATATATATTTTTTCAACTGATATAGAGATATGGAGATATACGCTTGTGCAAAAATGTACTTTTTTTACTGTAGCTTTATAGTAAGTCTTAAATTTCATGTAATACACATCTTCTAAATATTTTTTCAAAATTATTTTAGAAGCTACTTGATTTAGAATTTACTTATTTAGAATTCATTTAGAATTCACTTGTCAATGTGAACAAAATTAAAGATTTTAGAGATTACATTAATTACAAAAATCAATTTTAGTGAAATTTATATTTCAACAATATTGGTTTTTAAAATTTATAAACATGAGCCAGGCTCGGTGGCTCAGCCTGTAATCCCATGCTTTGGGAGGCTGAGGTGAGTAGATTGCCTGAGCCTGTGGGTTCGAGACCCGCCTGGGCAACTCGGCGAGACGTCATCTCTACAATAAATTAAAAAATTAACTAGGCGTGGTAGCGTGCGCCTGTAGTTCCAGCTACTTGAAAAGCTGAGCAGAAGGATTGCCAGAGCCCAGCAGGTCGAGGCTGCGGTGGCCGGGAGCGGCCACTGCACTGCAGTCTGGGCAACAGAGTGAGACTCTAACTCGAAAAAAAAAAATTTATAAATATGAGCAACCTCCCTCAGGTCTCCTCCTGCTGTGGGAGATTTTCTATCTTCTTAATAAATCTTACTTTCTCACATTTCAAAAAAAATAAAATAAAATAAAACAAGATTCATAAACATGTGTGTTTCTACATTTATTTAGAATTTTTTAATTTCTCCCAGCAATATTCTATAATTTTCAGTGTAAATATTATGCATATATTTTTTATTAATTTTTATTAATCTGTAAGTTGTGAATTAAAATTATTATTTTATAATATATTCATAAGTATTTCATGTGTCTCATTCACTTATAAATAGAATTTTTATATTTCAATTTTTGTTATTTGTTGCTAGGATATAGAAATGCAACTTTTATTTTTTATTTATTTATTTATTTTTTTTTTGAGTTGGAGTCTCACTCTGTCGCCCAGACTGGAGTGCAGTGGCCGCTCCCGGCCACCGCAGCCTCGACCCGCTGGGCTCCGGCGATCCTTCCGCCTCAGCTTTCCGAGTAGCCGGAATTACAGGCACGCGCTACCACGCCAGGCTGATTTTTTGATTTATTGTAGAGATGAGGTCTCGCTGCCCAGGCGGGTCTCGAACCCGCGGGCTCAGGCAATCCACTCACCTCAGCCTCCCAAAGGCGCGGGATTACAGGCTGAGCCACCGAGCCCGGCTAGAAATGCAACTTTTAAAAATATTTTTATATACTATAATCTTGTTATAATAGCCATTTTATAGATCCTATAGTTTTTCTCTATGTATATATTCATGTTGTCTGCAAATTCAGATGTGCCTTTTTAAAAAATATCTGTATGCCTTTATATCTATTTCTTGCCTTATCACACTAACCAGGATATTTTATGTAATGTTGAATAAAAGTAGTGACTGTGGATATACTTATTTTGTTTCTGAACTTTAAGGAACAAGTTTCAAATTTTCACTATTAAGGTTTGTAAATAATCTTAGTCACTATACAGAAGATTATTTCTATCCTGAGTTTATGAATAATTTTTAATTTTTTTCTGAAAAGATTGAGACGATTGGGTTTTCTCTTGATTATCTTAATAATAATTTTGCTTTTAAAAAGTGTGAGCAATCTTACATCACTGAGATAAATGCCACTTGGTCATAATGCATTATCCCCTTTTATATGTTGCTGGATTCAATTTGCCAGTATTTGCGTCTATTCTTTTTCTGTAATGTCCTTGTCTGAATTTTGCGTCAGGGTTATGGTAGCCTCATAAAACAAGACGTGATCTGTCTCCCTTATTTTTCAAGAGGAAATTAATGCAAAATGAGCTCATATGTTCAGCCTATAATTTGACATTACTAGTGTCCTTATAAAAAGAAGAGTTTAGGATACAGATTTCAACAAAGACCATGTGAAGACAAAGGCTGGAGATGGCCATCTATAACCCTTTCATTATTATGAAACATCTATTTGTATTTCTAGTGATATCACTGTCCTGTGTGCATGACAGTTTTCCCTCTTGTTTACCATATATCTGTTCTGTACTTAAATTGAGTATTTTAGTCAGTATAGCTAAATCTCGTCTTTTATTGACAATCTCTGACTTTCAGTGGAAATATTTAGACCATTTATTGCATGTAATTATTAATATAGATGAACTGAAGACAACCACTTTTTTTCTATTTTCCACATGTGGGCTTTCCCTCCCTCATCCCATTTTCCTACTACCTTCTGAATTCATTGTCCTTTAGTGTTTTATTTTATATCCACCAAAAGCTTATTTACCTTTTAATTCTTTTCAGCTGTTGTTCCAAGACTGACCTTGTGTAGCTTATCACATACTACCTGGAAATAGTATGCTACTTCCAGGTAGCATGCAGTATGCTAAAACTTGTATTTGTATTTCCAGTATGCAAAACTTGTAATTGTATATTTCAATTTTCTTCCTTCTATCCTTTGTGCTATTGTAACCACAACCTTTACTTTTAAAAGTGTTACACTGATATTTTTACTTTAAAATATACAATTACATCTTATAGATTTTTTTAAATTACCGTCTCAAATATTTATCATCCCTTTGCATAAATTCAGGTATCCACTTGAGACCATTTTTCTTCAACCAGAAGAACTTTTTTTCATGTTACTTCATGTACTTCTGCTGAAAATAAATTTCCTCTGATTTTATGTTAGTTTAAAAAGCCTCCAACTTTTTAAATGAATGTGAGTTGGATTTTAAAATGTGGTATATATACATGATGAAATATTATGCAGCCATGAAGAAGAACAAAATTACGAACTTGCAGCAACTTGAATGGATTTAGAGTCTATCATACTCAGGGCTCTATCACAAAAACAACGAACTGACTACTATATGTTCTCATTCATAAGTGGACCCTGAACTTTTATCATAATACTGCATAAACTGGATTGACAGTAGTGGGTCACTGCTGGTTGGGGGAAGCACATAATATTACTAAGTGTTCTTGATCCCAAACCAGGTGAAGCGAGGACTGATAGGAGGCCCAGACTCTACCTGTACAATCACCACTTATGCACCTAATCCTGAATTGTAACCCAAATCTTTAAAATAAAAAAGTCTCTAATTTGATGTCTTATTTGAATAATATTCTCATGGAATACAGAATTCTACAATGATAATTTTTCCTTTCTCTTTATATTTTAAAAATGTAGTTTCGTTGTCTTTCAGCTTGCAGTTTTTCTGATGTACAGTCTACAGTTTTTAAAAATACTTCTATGTAATCTTTCTTCATTTCTGACTGCTTTAGTTTTTGGCTGTTTTTGTTGTTGTTGTTTACTAATCACAGATTTTTAGCACTTTGAATATATGTGCTTTAGTATGATTTGCTTACTGTTTGTTCTGTTTGAGGTTCTTTGTGGAGTTCAAATTTATGGCCTTATAATTCTCACAAATTTTGAAAAATGTTGGACACTATTTCTTTAAATATATTTTTGTTTCTTTCCATTCCTCTCCTTCAGGGATCAAATATATGTATGTTGGGCTGCTTGATGTTGTAACACAGGTTATTTGGCTTCTGTTAATTTTTTCTACTCTCTGTGCTTCAATTTGGATAGTTTCTATTGCTATGTTTTCAAGTTCATTAATCTTTCTGCAGTTTCTAATCAGCTGTTAATTTCAACCACTGACCTTTTCAAAAATTTCAGATACTGTATTTTAAGACTGCTTTGAAGTCATAGTTTGATAATTCTATCAACTCTATCGTTACTAGATATGTTTTACGATAGAGTTTATATTGTTTTGGGGGTCGAATTAGGTTGTAATTATGCACATCAACTAATTTTAATTAAAAGCTATACATTATGAATATTCAGGTAAGATTTTTTTCTCTCTTGGTGTGAATTTTATTTTCTTTTTAGGCAGTAAATGTTTGAGGGAAAAAAAACTGCACAGAAAATATTTTGATGCAGCTTTCCCAAACAAATATAAACACATTAAATTTGATTTATGTGATCTGATCTATGATTCTTTCATTGTCCACCAAACAGTTCTGGTAAATTTAACATTATTCTCTTTAACCTTACCAAGAAATCTATTGGAAACAGCAAGTAATGGCCTCAGATCTTGCATCTCCTACAAAAAATACCTGTTAAACCTCTAGATGTTTTCCCTATCTCCATTTCAATCATCTTAGCTCAGTCATCTATATTTTCTGTCAATTTCTGGGTAATAATCAAGACAAAATATTATTATTATTATTATTATTATTATTATATTTTGAGTTGGAGTCTCACTCTGTCACCCAGACTGGAGTGCAGTGGCCGCCACTACCAGCCATCACAGCCTCGACCTGCTGGACTCCAGCAATCCTTCCTCCTCAGCCTTCCAAGTGGCTGGAACTATAGGCGCGCGCTACCACGCCCGGCTAATTTTTTTGATTTATTGTAGAGATGAGGTCTCACCAAGTTGCCCAGGCGGGTCTCGAACCCGCGGGCTCAGGCAATCCACTCACCTCAGCCTCCCAAAGCGTGGGATTACAGGTTGAGCCACAGAACCCGGCTAGGACAAAATAGTAAATAGACCCAATTCAAAATCATGCCTTCTTCTTTCTTCTTACAACTATCCCAGCTGACCTCATTGTTGCATCCTCCTAGAGGCAGACCAGCCAGTCTATAAGTTTGGAACTTAATTCCGGTTCAGTCACCCAGATTTTCTTATTGGATATAACCTGATAGTGACCACTTGTTTGAGTACACTGCTCTAAAATCCCCCTACAGTGACACTGTATAAGAGACAAATGGTATTTTTAAAATACCATTTTTCCCTCTTGCACCTGACCACTTCCAGCAAAGGTCTGAGTGTAATCAATAGCAGCACCTCAGTCCTTGGAAAGCATTCAGGTCAGCCTCAACTTACTAGACAACGTTGTTATGGATAGTATAATTACTCTAAACTTTCTCCTTGCAGGCCAAGGTGTAGATGTACAATCACTAATACCTGGATTGATTTCTCAGGTCAAGAGAGAAGTTCAATACAAAATCTAAAAGAAAATCATCTTGCTTTCTATGATAGATGCTAATAGTTTGGGGGAATTGTTTTTAGCTGTTTAGGTACAAAATTGAAGTCCAGATTGGCATCATCCTGCTGCTTGAAGTCCTATTGATATTAGTCTTAATTAAATGCTCCATGAGCTAAACAGACTGGATTTCGTCCCAGACCATATAAGCTGCACTAATCAGAGTGGCCAACAAAGTAGTTTACGATGAGAAAACTTACCAGGAGACAAAACGATGTGAATAAAATGGTAGCTATTTCTGGGAAACAATTCGTCATGAGTCTCTCTCATTTCTGCATATATTGTGAATAATTCACTGATTGCTCCTTGTTTTGTACTACTTTTAAGGATGTTTTTACTAGCAAACAACCTTAGAAACTAGAGATATTGTCTTCCTCTGGAGTAAAGTGCAGGCATTCTCATTGCCTAGTATAATACAGATAATAAGCAAAATATTTCTTATTATAAAGGTTCAGATTCCTTTAGGTCTTAGTTTCTTCCCTATAATACAACCTACTGTGTAAGGAGGTATCATCCAGACTTCCTTGTATTGCCCATGGAAATTGGGACTCAGGGAACCAATACAAAAATACTGATACTCTGGATACTTTTATTGCTAAAATGTTTAAAGCGTGCATTGTCTCCATGTCTTGTGTCTCTTGCATGCTTCCATAAACCTAGGGCAAGCTAACAACATGCAAGTAGGGTACAGCTTCACTCAGACCCTTCAGAGCTCTTGACACTAAATTATTTGCAAATTAGCTTATTCTTTTCATGACTTGTTTTCTAAGTTTCCTTAGTATAGATCTAAAGTAACCTTTACTTGACAGCAAGTTTAGCTCTACTACTAATATGTGAGATCCAAACAGGTTATCTACCAAATGCCTGGGCTGTTTAGAAAGGTCTCTTGACTCTGTCTGGTAGTAATGCAGATGTCTCCCAAACATATAAGCTGTGGCTTTCTCACATTTATTCTCTGCTTGGCCTTGTGGAATTTCCTTCTACACAAAGACTTGACAGGTCCACTTTGCTGACTTTTGGAGCGCTCTCTCTAAGCACATCAGAACTCTCTAACACTCTGCCCCCACAAATTCCATCTGCATGGCTTTCCTAAGCTATCATCTCTGTCTCCTCAATTCAGCAAGACCTCTAAATCTGTTAGGTGCAGACGTTCCTTCTTGTCCAAAAGCCAGGGCAATCAAAGGGCTCACCAAGTTTGTTTCCCTTCTTTTGGAGGCTACAAGCATGCGACAACTGTTGTTCTATACATCGAATAGATGTTTCATATACTTTCTCCAATTTTTTAGATGTTTATACTGTGATGGCTGGTTTTACACAGTTAAATTGTCCATTGGAAGAAGACTTAGTATTTGAAGGTTTTCTATGCAGTACAGTAGATTTATCCTTAAATCTTTCCTCCACTCATTGATCTATGTTTTCAATATATAATTTGTTTTATAATTCCTTTTTTTTGTAGATTTTCCTTAATTCGAATAAACAATCAACACAAAATACAATTTCCAACCATTCTGCCTTACCATATGTTTTGCTTTTGCTATACAGTTAAGCTCAAAAATTATGGCTTACTTTAAATATCTAAGCATTCTTTAAAATATGAGTAAGCCTGCCATCTAAACTAATAATTTGCTCCAGTTCTATGAATAATCCACATTTTATGCTCCACCAATAATTTCTTTATTTTCTTAAGCCAAAATGAACGAGTACAAATTTAATTTAATGCTCTGTTCAATCTAGACACACTCTATTGAATTCCACATATAATTTTACAGAAATCGTGCTAAAGCTTATGCTTTCATTAATTTACCAAACACCATCTCAGAATCCATGACATGGTACTGTCTATACATTATTAAAGAGATAGTAGAATACCTGATTTCATCTGCAATGAGCAAATAGAATTAAGTATGCAGTCTTTATTTTTTTAACTGAGTAGAGAGGAATGTACTTCATTAGACTACAAATATGTAACTTTTAACTCTATCCAAAGAAAGTGCCAGAAACTTAAATCTTGCTTAGTGGAAATGTGGCCACACTTCTTTATACTATGTCACCTCACAAAGACTGTGTTTAAATAGGAATATTTTGTCAAACTCTATCATTACCAAAAATCACTGGAGATTATCCTGTTGAAGATGATATCATTTTTCATAGTTGTATGTTCCAAAATCTAAGTTTAAAATATATATATTTGAGTCTGTGACAAAGGACTGTCACCAGTGTCAGTTGACAACTCTATTTTTTCCACATGTCAAATGATACCACTGAGGGGAAATAAAAAGTCATCTGTTCTTCTGCTTTAACCACACAAGCATTTTTTTAAACCTGCAAGTGCATTTTTTTTTTTTTTTTTTTGAGTTGGAGTCTCACTCTGTCGCCCAGACTGGAGTGCAGTGGCCGCTCCCGGCCACCGCAGCCTCGACCTGCTGGGCTCCGGCGATCCTTCCACCTCAGCCTTCCAAGTAGCTGGAATTACAGGCATGCGCAACCACACCCGGCTGATTTTTTAATTTATTGTAGAGATGAGGTCTCGCTGCCCAGGCGGGTCTCAAACCCGTGGGCTCAGGCAATCCACTCACCTCAGCCTCCCAAAGGTGCGGGATTACAGGTTGAGCCACCAAGCCCGGCTGCAAGTGCATTTTTAAAGAAGAATATAAATGCCATTTGAGATTTTATCTCTATTTTTAAATAAACTTTATTTCATCACAGTTTTGGATTTATAACGTTTTCCCTAATATTAACATCTTCCCTGATTACCTAGTCAACCCAGGTCTGACAACACAATTACTGCATAAATAGAAATAATGAAACAATGTAGCTGGTACCTCTTTTCATTGGACAATCTTGTTGAGGATGAAAGGACTGTGTTTGCACTGTGTTACCTGGCAAATCTATGCCTAATGATTGTGGGCTATTCCAGATAGTTGCTCCAGGCTTCTTTCTTTGCCCTTCTTGTACTCATAACTAATCTACTAACTCTTCTGCAGTTGAAGTTAATCCATTTTCTACAAAGGTAAACAAAATATGATCTCTTCATTTCAATGCACATTTCAGAAAGCTCCATATGGAAAATCAAAAGATCATGTAAGTGAATTATAACACAGATAATAAAAACTTAAATCTGGATTCCAACTATTATAGCTCTGAGCATCCCTTCTCAAATGGAATTCTTCTTGGCAGACTTTATAGCATGATATGATGTCATAATTTATCCCTCACAAAGTAGAGTTTCTTTCTACCATGTCCCTTTTTCTCCCTCACAGATATTCATCTCCTTAACTGCTGTTGGATTCATGGATGCAGATACTCTCTACCTTAATAAACTCGAGGTCGAGTTATTAAATAAAAATGATATTTTGTGTAATTGCTTTAGAATATTAATGGCTAACTAGAACCAGAAACTAATATCATCTGGCCTGTACACCGTCAACCTGAGTGTGCTTCTGGGAAAACCAAAATATGAATAGAAGATTACTTGATGAGTATAGAATGAAAGCAAGAAATGTGGACCATAAAAAGCAAATGTTTAATGACATCAGACAACCTAAAGCACCCTTCCCTACAGCAGGGTTATACCAGACACCCGAATAAGATACGTCATACCTTCAGATGAGAACATTCTCTTTCCTCAGCACTTCTGGAATGGGCTTTGCCTGAGTCTACATTCCTATCTTTGCCTATTCTTCTGCTGCTGGCCTACAGCTCTCCTGAATGACAAACACATTCATTCTTTAGATATACAATTGCTTTCAAATTAGTTTAGTCTGTCTAACTTTGGCCTGAAAGCCATTATGTTTCCGAAAGCTGAGTTTAAATATCTCTGTTCTGATCCATTATATGTTGATTATGAAATTTAGTTTGCAAAAAACAGCCTTAATTCCCCATCAGTTTATATTCAGCCCCAAACTAGAAGGAAACAACAAAGTATTCACAACTTCTCACCTTCCTAGCACTATTAAAGATATTTGATTGTGGCAGGATTAGCCCTGATAAACTATAGAGAAGGAGTTTAATTTGAGAGGATTGTGCCTATATCTCTTGCTTGATTTGGACACTAAGTAATTCGACATTATGCCCAGGAATAATACTACAAGGTTTTTACACATTGTTTAAACCCAAGCTAATGGGAGAAAGTAGATTTAACAATTATTAAAACATTCCCCAGGCATCTTTTCTTTTAGGTTTTCTTTTAAGATTTTTAACTCTTTTTAGTCTGCTATCATTGGTTCATTGTTTATTTAAAAGTACCATTTTTTGATGTTTTAAATAAAACTTTTAGAGTAGTGGAAAGAACCCAAATCTTGCACAAAATGTCCAAAGATCTAAATCAAAATTTTCCTTTGATCATTGAGTGTGTGCTTGAAAATTAATGATAATTAATTATTAATTCCCTATTGGCTGATTTTTTTTCTTAATATGTAAAATGAGAAACCTTTGCCAGATGGCATCTAGATTTATTATACTTATCGATACTGCATAAAATGGACCTTATAATAAAACCTATTGAAAACCTAAAAACAAGTAGAAATAGTAATTAAAAGACATTTGTCACTTCACCTCCCAATATTTATCTATTAATTTATTTAATATTTAATGAATGAATTTTCATACTGGCCATTGTTGTCCCACAACTTCATTCCTTACTGAGGCTGCCCCATTACAATATTTCAATCTTTGTAATGGTTTCCTTTCAGTTTTTATTCCTAGATTTTCAGTCTCCCAGCATGACTAAATTAAAGTGTTAAAAGGTAATTTAGTTTGACTTATGTATTAAAGTTAAAATAAAGGTGATACTGTTAAAAAATATTCTGTGCTAATAGTGAATGTAGAACTAGTTCTGTAGCTATACAATCAATTGATACTTGGCTCAGTGAACAGAGGATTTCAATTTAGGAGTATTTTCAGATAAATGGAGCTTGAATAACTGCATGAACATATAAAAATAAATAAGCCGGGCTCGGTGGCTCAGCCTGTAATCCCGTGCCTTTGGGAGGCTGAGGTGAGTGGATTGCCTGAGCCCGCGGGTTTGAGACCCGCCTGGGCAGCGAGACCTCATCTCTACAATAAATCAAAAAATCAGCCGGGCATGGTAGCGCATGCCTGCAATTCCCGCTACTGGGAAGGCTGAGGCGGAAGGATCGCCGGAGCCCAGCAGGCGAGGCTGCGGTGGCCGGGAGCGGCCCTGCACTCCAGTCTGGGCGACAGAGTGAGACTCCAACTCAAAAATAAATAAATAAATAAATAAATAAATAAATAAATAAATGCACCTTTCCTTTATCATACATAATAAACAAACAAAAAATATCTCAAAATGGATCATGGAGATCCATGTAAAAGCTAAAACTATTTTTAAAAGGTAGAAGAAAACACAGGAGAAAATTTTGCAATTGGGGCTAACCAAATAGATTTAACTATAATACAAAAGGCATAAAACATAAATGAAAATCACCGATAAAATAAACTTTCTTGGCAACCCCTTTGAGGCCCCTCCCACTGTGGGAGCTTTTCTGTCGTCTTAATAAACTCTGTTTTCTCAAAATAAAATAAATAAATAAATTGAAAAAAATAAACTTTCTTTTTTCTAATTTTTTTATTTTAAAGATGTGGGGTACAGCTCAAGGTTAGGTATACAAATGTTCATTATTCAGGTACCCTCACTGATGCGGTACACCCCAATCCCCTGGTAGTTTTCCACTACTGCCATTCCCTTTCTTATAGTATTATGGTAATTGTTCAAGGTCCACTTAAGAGTGAGAACATGTGGTACTCGGTTCTTTGTTTCTGTGATAGATCACTCAGTATTGTAGACCCTAAGTCCATCCAAGTTGCTGCAAAGTTCATAATTTTGTCCTTTGTAGCTGCATAATACTCCATGTATATTTACCAAATTTTTTTATCCGAACTCTTTTGATGGGCAGCACAGTTTCCTGTTTTTGCTATTGTGAATAATGCTGCAATAAACATGCATGTGCAGGTATCTTTTTCATAGAGTGATTTGAATTCCTCCAGGCATATTCCCAGTAAGGAGATTGTGGGGTCGTATGGAAGGTTGATTTTTAGGTCTTGATAAAAAGAACTTTCTAAAATTTAAAGCTTTATAAATTTCTTAAACATGGCTAAGAAAATAAAAAGGTAAGCCACTGACCAGGAGAAAATATTCTACAGATAAGTAAAAGGATTAATATCTAGGGTATAGAAAGAGCTCTTATAAATCAAAAATAAGAAGCTAAATGTGCAAATAAAAAAGAGTAAAATATTTCAATGAACATTTTGTAAAACAAGATAAAGTAGCTAAAAAGCATTTTAAAAGATATTCAATCTTATTAATCATCAGTGAATTGCAAATTAAAACCACAGTGAGATACTACAACATGACCACAAGAAAGACTAAAATTTAAAAGACAAGACAAATATCAAGTGTTGGTGAAGATGTATCACAACTAAAACTCTTATATATTGCTGCTAACAATAAAACCACTTTAGAAAACAGCTTGGCAGTGTTTTACAATTAACCTTCCAGCTCATAGATATTTACCCCAAAGAGATAAAACCTATCTTCATACAAAGACTTGCACAGAAATGTTCATACCAGCTTTATTAGCCAAAAATGGGAAGCACTCAAATGCTCAACAGGTAAATGGATAAATATTTCATGTATATCCACACAATATAATATTACTTAGCAGTAAAAAGTAACAAATGACAGATACATGCAACAATATGAATGAATATCATAAATATTATGCTAAGAGAAAGAAGTGAAACAGAAAGAGTAAAGACTATCTGATGCCATTTATATGGAATTCTAAGAAAGACAATATAATAGGACGTGATAGAATATAGATTAATTGTTGTTTAAGGTCAAATACTGGGGGTTATTAACTCCCAATATGATTGGAATGTTCTATATCTTGATTGTAGTCATTATTACTTGGTGCATACCTATGTTAAAACTCTTCAAATTTACAGTAAAAGTGAATGCAGCTTATTTTATCTCCATTAAACATAAAAGTTAATATTTTTTTAAAAGTATCTCAATAACAACAAAAAGAAACAAACTAATTTAAAAATAAATCTAACATGTGAAGGTAATATGCTAGAGACCAGACTGGCTTTCATTTTCAGAATTTGATGATCTTGGCCCTAAAACTCAAATTTTCTTTGGTTATTTAATCACCAAAAATCTTATACTTGTCAAAGAAATTTTGTCTAGAAATCAATTCAAGACTGTGCTTTTGGAAAAAGTAAAAGCTCTCTAGAGACTAGGTAAAGTGTGATGTTTATCACTGATATATTTACCAACTACTAAATAAAAAATGTATTTCATAATCTTAAGGTTTTTAGGCAAATATGAAATTTATTAGATAAATTGTCAAATTTTGACATGTTTATGTATATTGTCACAAACTTCTAACCAAATGATGAAGATACACAGTAATAATCTAGAATGCTGAATCTTTGATTTAAGATATACTAACTCTGAGCACAGTAACAAGTCTCATTTTACATACAAAGGACTTTTTCAGCACATCAATAAAACTGTATTCTATAATATAGCATACTCCATTATTTAAAACTTGGAATAATGCATGAACTATCTTCATGTCATATTTGATAATGTATAGCATAGATGCAGGAAAATATTTACAAAACATTACATCATCTTTCTGTTGCTCTATTACAATAACTCCAAAATATAGTGCCTGAAAACAACCACCATTTATTTGTTCACAATTCTGTGGGCCATTGACTTGGGCTGAGCTAAAAGAGGCAGATGTTCTAGTGGCTTCACCTAGGGTCATTCATAAGGTTACAATCACTTGGCAACTCAACTGCAACTGGATGGTCTAAAATGACTTTAAGCACTTGTCTGACAATTTTGTGCAGATTTTTGTTTGGAGTTCTCTCTCTCATGGACTCACCCTGAGGCTAACAGCATATTCATAAGGTCATAGCAGAGTTCCACAAGGAAGAGAATAGAAGCCGTGAAGACTCTTGAGTTTCAGGCTGAGAAATCCCATATTGCTTCTGTTCTAATCGAGTTTATGTTGAAGACTGGGAGCTATACCTTCTAACAGATGTAGAAAGAAGAAAAGAATGTCAATAGGAACTTTCCTATACCGGTTTACCTGGGAGAAGTAGAGCAGGTAGAGCTTCACACACACAAACACACACACACACACACACACACACACACACACACACACACACCGTAGAACCATATATTCAGAAACTCAGCTTCTCTATGTCAATCGGGTTGAAGGTAGATACAAATTTCACACAGTTTTCTTGAATAAATCACATTAATATTAACAATAAAGAGTTAAATATAAACATTAAATTATAAAAGTAATAAAGAACACATGGGAGAATTTCTTTATAACTAAGAAACGAACCTAACATAATTCCCTATCCTTTTATTAAACAATGTGGATAGTCATAATTCACTGCTTCTGTACTAAACAATATCGGAACCAGGCAAAATTATCTTCGTTTCTTTCTCTAGGGAATAAGAGCTCCTAAAAGATAAGACTGAACTCACTTATCGAGACAGATAGCTTGTTTTCCAAGGCTCACTTCAAGATCCTCATTTCACTATACCCATCAATCCCAAAGCAATTTGTCATATAATTTGCCCTATCTCAGGCAACTTCCTGTATGACCCACCTTAAAATTTATCCATTCAGACCCTAGCACCCTATAATTTTTTCTTTTTCTCTTTACTCTGAGTTGGTCTCCCTTACTGCATTAACTCAACTAACTAGGTTAGCTTTTCTTGATTATCAAATTATTTTCTAATTGTTTTTTGAAGAGTCAACTTTTAACATAACTGTGCTTAAAATCCAGATGCCATGAAAGAAAAGATCAATAAATTTAATTCCATAAAAGTGAATTAAAACACCATAAGAAGCCGGGCTCGGTGGCTCAGCCTGTAATCCCGCGCCTTGGGAGGCTGAGGTGAGTGGATTTCCTTAGCCCGCGGGTTCGAGACCCGCCTGGGCAGCGAGACCTCATCTCTACAATAAGTCAAAAAAATCAGCCGGGCGTGGTAGCGCATGCCTGTAATTCCGGCTACTTGGAAGGCTGAGGCGGAAGGATCGCCAGAGCCCAGCAGGTCGAGGCTGCGGTGGCCAGGAGCGGCCACTGCACTCCAGTCTGGGCGACAGAGTGAGACTCCAACTCAAAAAAAAAAAAAAACCATAAGAAAATCCCAAATATTAAATAAGAACTAGAAAAAATATTTGTAGCTAAAGAAAAAAATGGAATAGACGAATATGAAGGATGTATAAAGGATATTAACAGTTTTTGCAGAGAAGAACATACAAATACTCAAATATTTTTAAGCATATAAGAATATCTAGCTTTATTTATATTAAGAAACATAAATAAACTGTGTTTCACAAGGAATAGTTATTAGATGGAAGGAAACATCTGAGTACGGTAAGAATAAAAATAAACTGGGAATTAGAAGTTTAGGTTCTAGGCTAAAACTTTCTAATGTCTGGATCATAAACACAGTATTCATTTATGTCTTCATCTATGTATTCATTATTGTAGCAAGCATTTTTTTATTTCTTGAAATTTTTGTAATGTATCAGACACAAGATCTTTGCCTTGAGAAAACTCACAATTAGTTAAAGAAAAACACATATTGTAATAGGATTAACACTATGAAGCAGAAACCAACATTTGACTCTTAAACAACTTGGAGGTTAGAGGTACAGAACCCCACCAGTCCCTACGCAGTTGAAAGGCTGTATATCACTTTTGGTACTCCCGAGACTGATCTACTCATAGCTTGCTGTTGACTAGAAGTCTTACCTTTTTTTTTTTTTTTTTTTGAGTTGGAGTCTTATAGTGGTCAATTAACGTAGTCAATTAACACATAATTTATACTTATACACTGTATCATACCATAAAGCCACAGAAAATAAAATGTTAAGAAAATCTTGAGGGATTCCTGGGAAGACGGCAGTATAACCAGTTGGATTGTGCGAGTTCTTGTGTGTTTTTGTTTATATAGACAATTCTGTGTGTGTTTCTGTGTGTAAGTGGGAGTGTGAGAGACTTACTGAGTGGGAACTCAAGAGTAAGTGGCCAGAGCCCTCCTGGTGAAGTCGCAGATGCTACAGCGGCTTTGCTTGGACCCTAGCACTTCCCAGAGTGCAGAAGCTGAGTATCCTTTTCTAAAATCAGCAGAGTTTTTCCCAGGAGGAATGACTGGAGTGATTCCTGACCCCCACTACAGCACCGGTCTGAATGCTGGCAGCAGCGAGGGCCGCAGAAGGAGTATAAGTGAGGGAGCCCGAAGCAGAGTCCCAAGGAAACAACCAGGAGAAGCCACCCAGAGCCTAGACTGAGCGCCAGAGCTTTGTTACTGGGTCAGAGAACCAGAGACTGTGGTTACTGCTGGAGAGGGAGCTATTGACTCCATGGGTGACAGGAAAAGCTGCTGGCAGAGAAACTTACCAGGCTCTGGAAAGAGAAGTGCTCCAGGGCATCCTCTGCAGAACAGTAGACCTACATCTTGAGATCAGGCACTATCTCTGTGTTGTGTTGGGGCTGCTTTTTGCGACCTCAGAGAACATTGCCCGCAGTGCATGAGCCCTGGTGGGTAACAGCAGATGAAGACTCCAGAAGAGCCACCCTTCCACCCTGAACCAGCTGCTGAGAAAGATGTAGACAGAAGAACTGCCTGAGAAGGAGGCTGGTGAGTGCCTGACTGACTTCCCCCAATCCCTAGCAGCAAGTGAATGAGATCAAGGGCAGAGCAGAGACAGGAGACCCCTTTCCCCTGCTGTGAACTGGATGCTCTGGGAGCTGTGAGAAGGCTGGGAGAGGAAAGAAGGGGTGAGATCTCAAGTGATGCTGTGTCAAGTTATTTCAGCCCCCTTCCCTCACAGGGGCATGTGATGGCTACTACCAATTGCAGGCAGCAGGGGGTGAAGATTCTAATATCTTAAGTTCCCACACTAAATAGGGGCCTACAGTAACAGCCCAGTTGTCACAGAACCTGTCACAAGAGAGAGCTCCCGCAAAGAGACATATTAAATCTGGGAATTCCTTATCAATGTTTATTTTTGTGTGTTTTGTTTTGTTTCTTGCTTTTTGGGGGGAGGGGGGATTGGTTTGTTTATTGATTATCTCATTTTGTTGCTTTGTTGGTTGGTTGTTTTTCTCTTTTCTTTCCTTATTCTATTTCTCTTTCTTCTTTCTCTATTTTTTGTGGGTTTTTTAATTTCTATTTTTATTGCCTCCTTTTCTCTTTCTTTTCCTTTCTATTTTTTTTATCTCTTTTCCCTCTATATCTTGCCTTGAACTAAGGGGCTATGCAAGCATACCCATGGAAGGTCATATTGTGCAGAGACAAAGAGCAAGTTTCAGCTGGCCCATTCACCAGATAGCAAACATTTTGACTTGCCTATAGGTTCAAAATCCTTGTAGGCCCCAAATACCCCAAAGTAAGTGCTCAAAATTATAGAGAAAGCACAAGACTCCATCCCAGCCCTACTACATAATTGAACAAACCCAGAGACCCAGCTCAAAGAAGGACAAAAGGTAGAACAAATATTAGAAGTTGCTGCTTCTCCATTTTCCACTGAGCAATAGAACAAAAGAGAAAGATAAGAGAACTGTTACAAATGAGGAAAAATGAATGAAAAACTGCCAGTAGTCATCAGAATCCAAGCAAAGAGTCAGTACTAGGAAGAACAAGTTACTTAGTCACAAACAATGGTTATCTCCCAGAATGCTACTAAGAAGGTACTTATGGATATCAGAGAGTCTTTAGATAGAATGAATAAAAATCAAGAAATTCAAGACCTAAAACTAAATGAAATTGCAGTAGAGCTAGAAAGGCTCAAGAAAGCATACTTATAAATAACAGAAATAAAGAAACCCATCCAAGAAAATAAATAAGAAAATAACAAGTATGGGAAGCAGAATTGACCAAGCAGAAGAAAAAATTCTCAGAGCTGAATGACCAAAATGTGGAATTAACCCAATCTATTAAAAATATGGGGAGGGAACTTTAGATAAAAGAGGAAACTCTCCAAGAGATGTACAACTTTATCAAAAAAAAAAACCTATGTCTGATTGGAATACATGAAATAGAGAAAGGAAAAACTCCTGGAATGAACATTCCATGAGGTTATTTAAGAAAATGTTCTTCATTTGGCCAGAGAGAGGACTATGTAAGCACAAGAGATCCAGAGAACCCCCAAAAGACATGAGAAGACCAATCCCTAGACACATAGTAATTCACCTACACAAAATAGGTATAAAAGAAAAAATTCTAAAGGCAACAAGGGAAAGGGGTCAGACTACCTTACTGAGGAAGACCAGTCAAAATTGCTGCAGACTTATCTGCAGAAACTCTACAGGCCATAATAAATTGGACCCCAATCTTTAATGCTGTCAAAGATAAACAATTTCAACCAAGAATTTCCTACCCAGTCAAGCTAAGCTTCATTGGAGAGGGAGAATTAAAATCCTTCCCAGACATCCAATCCCTAAAAGAATATGCTGCCTCAAGATCAACTCTACAAGAGACTTAAAAAGGTACTGTGCACAGAAGAAAAAGGAAGCAAAAGAAAGACCATATACTTCACAAGATCACAAATACGGAGGCAGCAGAACATACAGTATACCCACAAAAATGAAAACACACACACGTATGTGAACACAAAAGCTAAACAAAAACAAAACAGCTCTATAGGACCATTATGCAAGTGACCAACTCACATTTTATTAACCAGCCTGAATGTGAATGGACTAAATGCACCACTGAAAAGGCATAGAACAGTAAACTGGATTAAAATACATGACCCAGTAATTTTCTGCCTCTAGGAAACTCATCTCACTACAAAAGATGCCCGCAGATTCCAAGTTAGAAGAAGGATAGCAAATTTACAGGCGCACAGATCCCAAAGGAAGGCAGGAGTCATAATCTTAATATCAGACAAAACAACCTTTAAGCTATCAAAAAATTTTAAAAATATAAAAGGATACTGCATAATGATAAAAGGTTCAATCCACCACCAAGAAATATTCATCCTAAATGTATATGCACACAACACAGGAGCACTAACTTTTATAATGCAACTACTAAGTAAACTAAAAAAGATATTGACTCTGACACTATCATAGCTGGCGACTTAAATATTCCACTAACAAGCCTAGATAGATCAAGACCAAAAAAATCAACAAAGAGATCCAGAACCTCAACTTGACACTTGACCAAATGAACTTAGCAGACCTACAGAACACTCCACCCAACGACCATAGAATATATATTCCAGTCATCACCACATGGACTGTACTCCGATATTGACCACATCCTTGACCATAAATCAAGCATAAACAAATATTACAAGATTCAAATACTGCCATGTACCTTCTCAGACCACAGTGGAATAAATATAAATAGCACCAAGAATATTATCCAAAACCCACAAAGACATGGACACTAAACAGCATCATGCTGAACAACTCCTGGGTCAACACAGAAATCCAAACAGAAATTAAAAGATTCCTAGAAACAAATGAAAACAAAGAAACATCTTACCAAAACCTCTGGGATGTCATAAAATTAGAACTAAGAAGGCAATTTATGTCTCTATGAACACACATAAAGAAAATAGAAAAAGAGCAAGTTGACAGCTTAACAAATCAACTAAGAGAGCTGGAAAGGCAAGACCACCAAAATTCTAACTTCAGCAGGAGAATCCAGTTCACTGTAATAAAAACTCAAATATGGGACATAGAAGACAAAGATACCACAGAAAAAAATAGACAAAACAAAAAGCTGGTTCTTTGAAAGGATAAAGCAAGAATTGATGGACCTCTAGCCAGAAACACAAAGAAAAAGAGAGAAAAAGCCCAAATTAACAACAATCAGAAGCGAAAAAGACTGATTCACAACTGATTCTGAAGAAATACTAAGGGATATAAGAGATTACTATGCACATCTGTATGGAAACAAACTTGATAACCTAAATGAAATGGAGGAATTTCTGGCATCACACGACCTCCCAAGGCTGAAACAAGAAGAAACTGCGGTCCTAAATAAACGAATAACAACCCAGGAAATTGACTCTGTCATAAGAATACTACCTACAAAAAAACAAAACGAAACAGAACAAAAACCCTGGCTCAGGCAGATTTCCGGTGAAATTATACAAAACATACAAGGAGAAGCAGATACCAAACTTATTGAAAGTATTCCAGGCAATTGAAAAAGAAAGAAGTTTCCTCAAATCATTTTATGAAAACTGATGTGCAAACCAGGTAAAGATTCAACAAAGAAAGAGAATTACAAGTTAATATCCCTGATAAACAAAGATGCAAGAATTTTCAACAAGATTCTAGCAAATCAGATCCAAAAACACATCTCAAAAGTCATCCACCATGACCAAGAAGGCTTCATCCCCAGGACTTAAGGCTGGTTCAACATCCGCAAGACAGTATATGTAATTAAATACATCAACAGATGTAAAAACAAGAGCCACATGCTTATATCATTAAATTCGGGAACTACTTTTTATAAAATCCAGCATCTCTTCTTTATAAAAACCCTCTAACACATAGGCATAGAGAGAATATACCTCAAAATAGTAAGAGCCATATATGATAAATCCAAAGCCAACATACTGTTAAACAGACACAAATTGGAAACATTTTCCCTGAAAACAGGAACAAGACAAGGCTGCCCACTCTCATCGCTCCTGTTCAACATAGTATAGGAAGTCCTAGCTAGAGCAATCAGACAAGAGAACGATATCAGGGATATCCAAATAGGAAAATAAAAAGTGATATTATCCATCTTTGCTGATTATATGATTCTACACCATGAAAATCCAAGTGAATCTGTAAGAACTTCCCTGCAACCAGGCTCAGTGGCTCAGACTGCAATCCCAGTCCTTTGGGAGATTGGGAGAGTGGATTGCCTGAGCTCATGGGTTTGAGACCAGCCTAGGCAACTTGGTGAGATCTCATCCCTAAAATAAAAAAATCAAATATAAGCCAGGCACAATAATGCACACCTGCAGCTCCAGCTACTTAGAAGCCTGAGGCGGAAGGATAGCCGGAGCCCAACAGGTCGATGCTGGGGTAGCCATGAGTGTGCCACTGCACTCCAGCATGAGCGATGGAGTAAGACTCTAACAAACAAAACTAAACAAAACAAAACACTCCCTGCACTGATAAAGGACTTTGGCAAAGTCTCAGGGTACCAAATAAACATGCAAAAGACACTCGCATTTTTATACACTAACATCAAACAGGCAGAAAACCAAATAAAAAGCACCAATGAAGCCTACTTGGTCATGGTAGATGATTTTTGAGATGTGTTTTTGGATCTGATTTGATGGACTCTCATTGAGAATTCTTGCATCTATGTTCATTTATAACAGCCATGAAAAATAAATACCTCGGCACTTTCCTAACCAGAGAAGTGAAAGATCTTTACAACGAAAACTACAAAACATTGCTTAAAGAAATCTAAGATGACACAAACAAATGGAAAAATATTCCAGGCTCATAGTTTGAAAGAATCAACATTGTTAAGATGTCCATCTCACCAAAGGCAATCTACAAATTCAACACTATATCCATTAAATTGCCAACACCATTTTTCTTAGACCTGAAAACAGTAATACAAAAAGTCACATGGAAACATAAACAACCACAAATAGCCAAAACAATCCTTAGTGAAAGAAACAAAGTGAGAAGTATCAAACTTCAGGACTTTAAACTTTATTATAAGGCTACACTAATCAAAGCAACCTGGTATTAGTACAAGTAAAGGCATATAGACCAATGGAACAGCAAAGAGCTTCCAGAAGCAAAACCTAAATTTCCCAACCAACTCATCTTTAACAAAGCCTCCACCAACAACCACTGGGAGAGGAGAACGTATTCAGTAAATGGTGCTGGGAAAACTGGCTGACCACATGCAGAAGAATAAAACAGGACGCATAGTTATCACCATACACAAAAATCAACTCAAAATGGATCAAAGACCTAAATGTAAAACCCCAGACTTTAGCAGGAGACACCCTTATGAAAATTGGAATAGGCAACCAATTCCTGATCCAAACCCCAAGAGCCCATGCCATTAGAGATAAGATAGACAAATGGAACCTCATGTAAGTGAAAAGCTTCTGAAAAGCAAAATAAACCATCTAGAGAGTGGGAAGACAGCCTACAGAATGTGAAAAAATATTTTCCAACTGTATATCTGACAAAGGTCAAACATTCAGGATCTACAAAGAACTCAAACGTGCTAAAAGGAAAAAAATATCAACCCCATTAAAAAGTGGGAAAAACATAGCGTTGGCAAATATTTTTTTCCCCAGTCTATGGACTGTCTTTCTGCTCTCTTGATGGTTTCTTTGCCTAACATCTAGGATCTACAAGGAACTCAAGCATGCTGAAAAGAAAAAAACAAACAGTCCCATTGCAAAGCGGGCAAAAGAAATGAATAGACAGTTCTCAAAAGAAGACATATGAGCAGCCAACAGATACATAAAAAAAGTTCAACCTCACTATTCTCAAGGAGATGCAAATTAAAACTACATTAAGATACCACCTAACTCCACTCAGAATGGCTATCATCAATAACTCAAAAATAACAGATGCTAGAAAGGACGTGGTGAAAAGGGAACATTTCTACACTGTTGGCGGGAGTATAAACTAGTACAACTTCTGTGGAATACAGTATGACAATTCCTAAAAGATCTAAAAATCAACCTTCCATATGACCCCAAAATCCCCCTACTGGGAATATACATGGAAGAACTCAAATCACTCTACAAAAAAGATACCTGCACACATATGTTTATCACAATATTATTCACAGTAGCAAGAACATGGAACCAACCGTGCAGCCCATCAAAAGAGGACTGGATAAAAAAAAATGTGGTGCATATACACAATGGAATATTATGTATCAATAAAGAAGAACAAAATCATGAACTTTGCAGCAACCTGGATGGAAATAGAGTCTATAATACTGAGTGATCTTACACAGAAACAAAGAACTGAGTATCACATGTTCTTACTTATAAGTGGACCTTGAATAACTACCATAATACTATAGGAAAAGGATTGACAGTAGCAGAAAACTGTGGGGGGGAGGGAGGTGGGGAGTGGGATTGACAGTAGTCAAAATCTGCCTGGGGAATAGGGACCACACTTCATCAACAAGGTTACCTGCACAATGAATATTTGTATACCTACCCTGAATTGTACCCCACAATTTTAAAATAAAATAAAATTTAAAAAAATAAAAGAAAAACTAATTTCAAGCCTCAGAGAAGATATTATAGGTAATGTATGTTAAAATAAAATTGAGACTATGAAAGTAATTTAAAATATCCTGTTAAGGAATAATGCATGAGAGATTGTGATAGCCTAAAATTGTTCATATTTGCATAGAAAAGGTCACAAGATATCATTGGATTGTTAACACTGAACAAGAGACTTTCTTAGAAAAGTGGAATCAGATGCATATCCCATTACAGGACATCAAGGTCTTAGAATTGCAATAAACATATCGCTGTCACAGTATTATATAATATTTATATCCTTCCTAGGACTAACACACTTTAGCTTAATTTTCAAAGATATTTTTTGCTCAGTAAAACCATGATTAGAATTCTCTAATTCTCAGTGTGATCACTCTTATATTTATCATAAGTCCCTGTGTGTCCTCATATAAACCATGAAAGAGTGTGATCAGTTATAATTATGTTGGTTTTTATTGTGTTGCAGTATATTGCAAAATGTGAATGGAGAATCAAACAGTAGTGTCTGTCTTAAAAAAATAAAGTTTTAATAGGTCAAATGATGTGCAATTAGCATAACTAATGTGTAATATAATACTGTCATAATACAGTAAATAAAAAATACTTTTTCCGGTGTTAAAAAAATTGGGAAAAAGACAGATATTATTCAAAATAATACATATGAACAGCCAACAGTCACATAAAAAAAATGCTCAGTCTCACTAATAATCTGAGAAATGCAAATCAAAACCACCTTGAGATATCACCTACCTCCAGTAAGAATGGCTATCATTAAAAAAAAATGCTGTTGAGGATGCAGAGAAAAGGGAACACTTCTATACTACTGGTGGGAATGCAGACTAGTTCAGCCTCTATGGGTAACAGTGTGGTGTTTCCTAAAATAACTAGAAATTAGCCTTCCATACTATCCAGTTATCCCCCTTCTGGGAATATACCTGAAGGAACTTAAATCACACTACAAAAAAGATAACTCATGTTTATTGCAGCACTATTTATAATGGTGAAAGCATGGAACCAACCATGGTACCCATCAAAAGTGGACTGGATTTAAAAAATGTGGTACACATACTCGATAGAATAGTACGCAGCCACAAGGTAAAGAAAATTATGGACTTCACGGCAACTCTATAATACTCAGTGATTAATCAGAACCAAAGAAATGAGTAACATATGTTCTCACTCATTAGTGGGTCCTGAACGTGTACTATAATACTGCAAGAAAAGGATAAGCCAGAATTGCCAGGGTGGGGGTGGGGGGACACATAACATCAAACCTGATCTCAAACCAGGCAAAGTGGGGACCAAAGGTAGGCCTAAACTTGACCTTAAAATGATCACTTGTGTACCTAATCCTGAATTGTACTCCACATCTTTAAAATAAATTATTTTTAAAAAAACTGTAAGTAAGAGAAAAGGTATTTACTAGTCCCTGAGTGGAAGTGGATCATCATAAAGGTCTTCATCCTCAGTATCTTCACACTGAGTAGGCTGAGGAGGAGGAGAAAGAGCAGGTGTTGGTCTTTCTGTTGCAGAAGTGACAGAAGTGGACAGACATTCACCATTCACGTATAAATGGGTCTGTGCAGTTCAAACCCATGTTGTTCAAGGGTCAACCATGCTTCTCACCAGGCTTCCAGCAGGAAGCAAGCTAAACAGTAAGAAATAAAGGCAGATGTGATGCTGCAATGAGAAATCTCGTTGACGAGAATGCTCTAAAATGAACTTGTGAAGAAGAAAATTAATATGTAATAATAAGAAACAGTGCCCCACCCCCATCCTATCCGCACACCCCCTTGCTTCCCACACTCTTGCAAACTCAGATGCTTACCACAATTTGAATTCGTCCAAAGATTGAAAAGAATGTCAAATTATACTGGAAGGAGGAAAGGGTTGAGGAAGATACTGTTTGGAATATATATCATTCCTTTGAGTTTTTACCAAAAGATTAAAATTCCATTAAAGTTTGTAATCAGAAGGAAGACACAGAACTATTATAAATATTGAAGAACAGAAGCTATCCAGTATCTTACAGAATGCTTACTCTCATTCTCCTGGTCTATCTGAGGCAAATCTTCCTAAATACTCTGGTTCAATAGTTTATAGAAAGAGACCGGTCTCCACTCTAGTTCCCTTCTGCAATATTCTCTTGGAAGTTCTGGGTTTCTTCAACTTTTTCCAGACTCTTAAATCTAAACTTCCTCTTTTAAACTCAGAACATATTTTTATAGTTTCCATCACATAGACCTTTCTGTCAATCTCCATGTTTGTTCTCCGTCCTCTGGTCCTGAATTTGTTTCTTGCCTTCCATTTATCCTAGGAAATTTTTACTCATCTACCTAGGACTCCTTCTACCATAAAGATACTCATCCTCTTATCTTCTAAAACACTTTTGTCATGTGTTTTACATAGTATGTATATTAATTAAATATGAAGCTTGTTGCTTCCTTTATGTATTATCTTATTTATCCTTGCATCTTCTACTCCTAGCAGAGGGTTAGGCATTTAGAAAATAAATAATATATTCTGAGTGAGTAAAGAATAAAAATGAATAACAAAGTATACTGTATAATACCCATACCCTGTAATGTGACTTGTAAATAAGCAACATAACAGAGCACCATACTTTTAATAAAAAGTATAATATCGCTAAATATATATATATTAGAAATTGGAGCAGTCTCCTAAAGGAAATGACTATCCACACATAACTTGAAAATGGCAAGGAAGAAAAAAGGTTAAAGTATTTTTACAGAATAGATTTGTTTAACTTACACATTCACGCACTCATTTGTCAACGTATTATTTAAACACGTATTATGGGTCAGGCACTCTTTTTGTATGCAAAGTTATATAATTCCTGAATATCTTATAGTTAAAATAAAACTTATGTACTTTTGATGATGTCTGATAATTGTAGCTAGCAGGGCATCAATCAAACAGTATTTTGAAATTTTTATGTTAAGGAATCGCTTAGAAAGATTTAAAGCCAGAGTCAGCATCAAGAACCTCATCAAACATACAGGTTTAATCCTAACTACATCAAATATATAATTTTTTTTTTTAGTCAGAGTCTCACTCTGTTGCCCAGGCTGGAGTGCAGTGGCACACTCCCAGCCACCACAGCCTCCACCTGTTGTGCTCAGGTGAACCTTCCACCTCAGCCTTCAAAGTAGCTGGAACTACAGGCATGCACAACCACACCCGGCTAATTTTTTGATTTATTGTAGAGATGAGGGCTCACCAAGTTGCTCAGGCTGGTCTCCAACATATGGGCTCTGGCGATCCTCTCACCTTGGCCTCCCAAAATGTTGGGATTATAGGCGTGAGCCACCGCACCTGCCCTACATCTATTTCTTTTTTTCCTCTCTTTTAATTTTTTTATTTTAAAGATGTGGGGTACAATTCAGGGCTAAATATACAAACGTTCATTATGCAGGTACCCTTGTTGATGAAGTGTGCCCCACACCTAGTTCTTAAAGTTCCAAAAGTAGTGAATTAAAGTGGAATGTTTGCAATGTTTTTGAGACTCAAATAAAATATCAATTTATGTTAAACATACTCTAAAATAAAAAATAATTCAAATTTTTATCATGTATTAAATATATTTAAATGCATACAACAGTTTTAGATGCCATCCCTTAAATACTAAGCTTCAAATACATGGAAAATAAATTTATCCAAAATATATCAATCCCTCAAGCTTCTAGACTCTGATGTTTTACTGAGGAAATTAACCATAAAATCTATGTATAACTGTTTATATTTGCATTGTATATATAAAACACTAAAAGCATGAATCTAAAATATAAAAATACCACAAAACATTACGTGACATATTCCTTATTGCAGACAAAATTTCTTCTTTAATTTGAAAATCTTCTAGAATCTGTATTGGGATTCCCTAACATTAAAAATAATTCTGTTGAAACACAAGTTACTAAAAAATAAAAGAGCCAACTTTCTTTCCTAAATTTTATAAAACTAAGATTGCTTAAGGCAACTATTTATTATAGATATCAACTCTGGTTTATTCTGAAGTATATTGAAATTATTTATATGTCCCAAACAAATTACTAATGTACTTAATAGTTTGCATTTGGTTAAAAAAAAAAGCTAGAATGCTAGAATTTTGTATGAGTTTTGATTCTGACTAGCTTACCATTGTCTCAGAATATGGAAAGGTTCAAAAATAAGCTAACAAATTGAAAATATTGAATACTACAGACAGATTCACATTGTACAGAGTTTAAAGAAACCACAGGTTCTCAAAATGTCTAAAAGCCAAAAGGTAAGTTTCTACAACAGAAAATAAAAGAAATTTATATTTAAGAGAGCAGAATACAATTGTGAATAACTAAAAACTAATTAAAGAATTGAGATTATATATCTGTTGTATTAAAGTCATATATAATAGTTTGTAGATAATAAAATATTATCCCATGGCATTTTAGGGGTATTTTAACTTCATGAAGTATAAAAGAAATGAAAAGTCATCTAAGCTTTAGGGGCCCTTTCATTATTTTAAATTCTATCACTTTGCAAATATCACAATACCTTTTTAACAAAACTATTGGGTTTTTTGCACATTATCTCATGAATATTTTGGTAGAAGATCATCAGATTGGGAAAAGTCCAAGATTTAAAAGAAATTGCAGGATACATTCAGCACTTCATATAAACATAAACATGAAGTGTTTTGAAATCTAAAGTGGCACTGCTTTCCAAAGAAAATTGTGTTTTTAAATAATGTGCTACTATTTCACTCCAATACCATAAGGTAAATCCAATAATTTTTAAAGTATCTTTAAAAGAACTTGAAAGAGCTAAGAGAAGCCAGAATCTTCTATATTCATTTTTTCTTTTTTTTTTTTTTTGAGTTGGAGTCTCACTCTGTCGCCCAGACTGGAGTGCAGTAGCCGCTCCCGGCCACCGCAGCCTCACCTGCTGGGCTCCACGATCCTTCTACCTCAGCCTCCTAAGTAGCTGAAACTACTGGCGCGCACTACCATGCCTGGCTAATTTTTGATTTATTGGAGGCTGGAAGCAAGTTGCCCGGGCAGGTCTCGAACCCACGGGCTCAGGCAATCCACTCACCTCAGCCTCCCAAGGCACGGGATTACAGGCTGAGCCACCGAGCCCAGCTCATTTTTTCTCTTAAAATCCAACTCACATATCCTTTGTTTCTAATCATATCACATTTCTCTTACTTTCTCGGAAGGTTTTTTTTCCCCTTTATTTCTTTCCTAAGGGTGTCTCTCAAACTCATCTGAGCAGTTCAGAATTCTTGGAGTGTAAGTTACACACAGAAATCATTTCTCTGTGGTCTTCCATGTTGTCCTTCAACTAAGGACTTTGGAAAAGCAGAGAGAGAAGAGAAGGAAAAAAGGGACCAGAGCTGACAGGTACCAAGACACCAAGAACTTGTTATCACAAGGGATGTATTCAGAGTCATGTTAGCCTACGGTAAATAGAGACAAGAGAAAAAACTTCCAATTTTCTTATTTGGATGTATTACACATAAAAAAAAAGTAAGGCATATACTACCTAATTATTTTCTTTAAAATATATCATCCTATATTTGTGACAACATAAAAATAGTATACTAGTGTGAGATCTGATTTCCTTCTTTAACTCATATGCAAAAAGCAAAAAGAAAGAAAGACAGAAAAAGTATCTGAGTACAAAATTTTAAGCCTGTTGATAGGAAAATTCATGCTTTTTGTGTACTTGCAATTTTTTTCCTTAATCCAAATGTTATCATTGTTCAAGAAATTTGGATCTCAAGATGTATGTAAGTTTGCATATATTTTTTTATATACATATATATGCATGTCATGGGAAAAATATATTTATTCTTGATAATTCCCACTGAGTTCAAAGAAGAGTTGATATTGTTAGCATAAGGGTGCTTTATTAGCACACAAGGGTGAAGAGACTATTCATTAATGATTGGAAAAATAAGAAAGAGCTAAACTGCTTTGATTTCAAAAAGTAGAGACTTCAAGAGAATATCCATTGGCAGTCAGTTGAGAAGAATGGGATCCAGGAAAATTTAGGAGCCTGCATGGGCAAGGACAGAAGGTAGAGAAAGCAGGAGATACCCTGAAAGATAAAGCAGGGAAAGTTTTTTTTTAAAGTATCTAATGAAGATTTCATAAAACTCCTTGATGTGTGACCAGAGACTAACATTTCCTCTTTCCTCACCCCAAGAAGCTTTCCTTAAAAATCTGTTGCAAATTTGTACCTGGGAAGTATATTTGTATTAGGAGGGTAAGGGCAGGGGATATGAGTTGTGCTTCAAGAATGAAAAACAGAGGCTGGAAGCAAATATTGCTAATATATTTTAGATTTTATCTGATGCTACATCCCCTCCATAACTTCTCTGCAAAATAGATATGTAGATGCTATTTGACATCTACAATGACCAAACAAGCAAACAAACAAAAAATAATCTTTATCTCCAAAAGTGTTTTAATTTTTTGATGAAAATCTCTAATGTAAAAAAGAAAAAAAAAAACTTTGTTATATTTAGTCAAGATGCAATACCTTGTAGCTACCTCTTAGTTTACTCTCTGTAATTAAAGAGAAAAAAAAACTTCAACTTTAAGAAAACATATAACAATTATTGTGGTCGTCAAGTCATTAGGATTTATAAAAATAGTTTTCAACTTTTCACAGTTTTAGTTAGTCTTTTCAGAATATGAAAGCTTGACAAAGACCATCAGAAAAATCGAGAACTGTTTTATTAATTAGACAAATAGATTACACTCTATCCAAAAATAGCCAATACCTCGTTGAGGTGAATAAATAGTGAAATAGTTCTAACCGGTGACCCCTGAAAAAGTCAAGTAAAGATAGAGAGGTGATATATGTCTCACATCTTGCCCAAAGAGATGTACATTTCAGCTTTGACTCTAAAGCAAAAGGATCTTATGCTATCAAAAATGGGAGAAAATAACCCTCAACATTGTCAAAAACTTAGACACTGAACATGGAGTAGACAATAACTTCAGTATCACACAGAGTGAAAAGACATATTCAGAGAAATAATAATAGAAGCTGACAGGATAGTGAGGTGGAAGAGAGTTTAGACTCTAGAGCAGATGACATAATTTGAGTCGCACATAGATATGTGTACTTGGGCTTGTTGCTTAATTACCCTAAGCTTGTTTGTTCACTTGTAAGTGTGAACAAAAACAATGACATCTACCTGATGTTTGTTGTACTAAATGAGAAAATCTACATAAAGCACATCTTATAATTTTTTTAAAATTATGTTTAACAGAACAATTAACATATGTTTCCATTTTATTGTCATCACAATATTCAACATTATCCATTTTCTCAACTAAACTCTGAGCTTCTGGGGAATAAAAACTCCGTCATATTCATAAATACATGAGTGCTTATTAAGAATTTCTTGAATAAAATAAACTTGGAGAAACCATAGATACAGGGTACTAGTTTTCTGCTACCATAATTTTTAAAAGTTTAAATATTTGCTAAGGACCAGTTAGGTCATAAAAGCATGGGATTCACAAAATGAAATCACTTATTAACATGAATTGAATCATATTTAACTATACCTGGTCTAAGAATGTCTTATCAACTCCTGACTGAGGAGTAACTAGAAGTGTGTGTCTACATTAGATTGCATTCTTTACAATACTTGCTGGCGCTCCCCACCACGGACTCTCACACTGTAGGATTATCATTCATCCCCAAGCTGCTCAGACACGAAATGTGAACTACACAGATAAAACATGAGTGGTTCTTCTGAACTGAACCTTAAATTTTAAAGCTCATGGTTTGCTACTTTTTCCCTTCTGCCTTGAGAATGGCAATATTCTAGACATTAAGTCAGGCCGGGTATTTGAGGGATGATAAAATGGAGCAGAGAGACAGCCAACCCATGTTAGATAGGAAGATTACAAATAAACAAACTTTGGTATGTGAAACAATTGAGATTTGGGAGTTGTTTCCAAAGCATTATTTAGCCTAACTTAACTGAGAGAATAGCAAGACCTAACAATGTGATTTGTAATGTACTGTGTATAAGTTTAACTTTATAGAAAATGCCTATAATTTTCATTCCACATTATGAATTCATGTATTCAATGCTAGAACCAGATACTTTTATAAAGTGTTTTTAAACCCTCCAGATATTGCTAAATAAACCACACCTAACTGTTGCCAACCAGATTTTAGCATGTTGGGTGGGTGTTAGGTAAAGGACGTGTTAACAGTCCCCTTGCAGAAGTGTTTAGATAATATTTGGTTCTGAATATGTTACCAATTAATGGCCATGATGTGTGGTTACATATATGCCTTGCCCTGAAATGAGTAAAGGGCTTATAGAGATATTCAGTAAGACAAAAAAATCACCATAGAATATGATATACTTATATTCTTTTAAGTTACATATACAACATTTCTAGAATCATGCAATATAACATTTTTTAGAGATTTATACTGTTTTAAAACGTGTCATAAAACCTATGCTGTTCTTACTAACCTCCATTCCCTTATGTCAAAGTGAAATGCCTTGCATTTTGTTCTATTAGAAGTAGGCAAAGCCAGGCTGGGTGGCTCAGCCTGTAATCCCGCGCCTTTGGGAGGCTGAGGTGAGTGGATTGCCTGAGCCCGCGGGTTCGAGACCCGCCTGGGCAGCGAGACTTCATCTCTACAATAAACAAAAAAATTAGCCGGGTGTGGTAGCGCGTGCCTGTAATTCCGGCTACTTGGAAGGCTGAGGCGGAAGGATCGCCGGAGCCCAGCAGGTCGAGGCTGCGGTGGCCAGAAGCGGCCACTGCACTCCAGTCTGGGCGACAGAGTGAGACTCCAACTCAAAAAAAAAAAAAAAAAAAGTAGGCAAGACCCAAATCATTTTGGACTAAAAAAATAATGATACATACATACACACAGTAATGCATGGCACAGTAAATTGCATCATATGATACAACAGAGAAGTGGAGAATTTCAGTTAAGTATTTTATAATTATAATTTTCAAAATAAAAATTCAACATAATAAAGCATGTTTTACACAATTATTTTGAATACGGTTTTATGTTTCTTTGATGACACAGAAGAAATTAATAATTTTAAGGTACCTCTGAGATATTTTGTAAAAGTGATTCACCACTGAGCTGTAAGAATGCAAAAGTGCCTATTGCCAGAATATGCTCTGAATTAAATGATTAAAAAGTAAAATAAAAACAATATAAATGAAAGTTTGCTATATTATAGTTATTAATCAGTTATATAAAATTTGAAGGCTTAAATGATACAGAACTTTAAAACAGTCTCCAAGGTAAAGTGTATTATTTCTAAAATATCAGCATTTCTCTGTTTATAAAGCTCTACTTTTCAAGATCATCTTATTTTTCTCAGTGAACTGTCTTTTCTGGTCCATAAACAGGCAAAAAAGAATTTGTTTCATTTCCCTTCTCAATGTCATTCAAATAATAGCATCAGTCCAGAATGGGATGAAATGCCCTGGTGAGGGATCTTATAGTAAGATGAAATCATTCAGTGAATTATCTGATATTTCACAATGATTCTATTTCATACCACTGGATAAATCCAAATGAGCACAGGAAATCTCCTAGTATTACAAAATTTTCCCTGGGGCAGTTCTGCAATATCTGCATATTACTACTTTATTGCAGAATGAGAGCTTGCACAAACTATTGAACCACCATCAAATATACTTGTGTGATTTTTTTACTGGTACTTTTCTAACTTTAAAAGGGAGAAATGTTCTTATAAAATATTTAAATGAAAAACAAACATAATTTAACCAAAACATTTTAAAAATATCTTTTTAAAAATTCCACAGAACAAATCTAAAAAACACTTATCCAAACTTTACAAAATTGTCAAATATCTCGTAGAGTCTTTTAATTAAGCTGTCACACGAGATGGAAATTACACTGACTTGTTCAGTGATCCATACACTGATTACTGGCAAATGCCAACACACTTTCAATGGTCTAGCATTGTTAGTAAGATTAGTACATTTGTTAGACTAGATATAGTCAGGCTATTATTTATTTTTCCATGTGGGTTATGTTTTCCTTCCATCCCAGGTTATCACTTATATATATTCTCAGTTTTAGCATTCAGTACAACCTAGAATATGACCATAGATTTAATTTTATTGATGTTATGTTCCCCAGCCTAAAATATGTATGTCTTAATGTGGATGAAATTAAAGCCACAGGGGAAGACATGGTGCATCAGAATCCCCAGGGCAGAAGGAGTTTCTTCAAACTACATACCTCCGTAGAATCTGATTCATTTCCCTGAGGGAGGATAATTGCCTTCTTTTTCTTTAGTACAATCACTGCCATTGAGATTCATTTTTACTGGTGGCTGATTATCCTATTACTGTTGAATACTGGATTAGAAAAAATAATTGATCACAATTTAAAAGGAAGTTCATGTTTCTTCATCTCCCCTTTGTCCCCTGTGCATCTCTCTTTAAGGAGAAAAATGTTGAGATGGTTGAACAGGTTTTAAAGTATTATTTGGGTCAACATATGGAAGTAATAGTCACAGCTTACTTGGAATGACCAGCACTCTTCAGATATTTACTTCTTTTCCTCCCACCACAGCAAGATGTGTTAGTCCTGGATTCAGGATGCAACTATCTTGAGAACCACCCCTACCCCCATAACTAATCTAAGCAACACTTGGCACAGGTGGTGGCCTTGGCACACGGGCAAATGTCTCTTGAATTCTGCTTGCTATATGAATAACTTATCTCTTCTCACATCAAAGTAGCCATTTCTAGGTTTGAGATTTAGGTTAAAAGTGTAGAAAAAAAGATCAGAGTCCTCAACCTGCTTTGCATGTAAGCCACCAAAATTTGAATTCCTTCTACCTAGAAACTGCATAATCTTCATTCAAGAAGGTCTAAGCCTTCTCCAACCATCCAATTCTCAGTGATCAATTCTAACTTTACAAATGCTAGAAAAATTTTTTTCTTTGTATATTGCAAATATTTTTTTTCTTTTTAAATATTTTATTTTAAAGATGCGGGGTACAATTCAGGAGCAAATATTATTTTTTATTTGTGCACATTGTCCAAGATTACAGCTAATAGGGCCCAACTGAATCTTTTATTTTTTTATTTTTTATTTTTTATTTTTATTTTTTTGAGTTGGAGTCTCACTCTGTCGCCCAGACTGGAGTGCAGTGGCCACTCCCGGCCACCGCAGCCTCGACCTGCTGGGCTCCAGCGATCCTTCCACCTCAGCCTTCCAAGTAGCTGGAATTACAGGCATGCGCTACCACGCCCGGCTGATTTTTTTTTTTTTTTTTTTTTTTTTTTATTGTAGAGATGAGGTCTTGCTGCCCAGGCAGGTCTCAAACCTGCGGGCTCAGGCAATCCACTCACCTCAGCCTCCCAAAGGCGCGGGATTACAGGCTGAGCCACCAAACCCGGCTCTGAATCTTTTAAAATAAAAGAGTACATCTGACACATGAACTAATTCATCAACATGAATATAAAAAATAATCAGAACAAATGTAATGATGAATGTGAGAAAAACAGAAGGAAAGAAACATAAAATTCATTTATTATTTGTACTAGCTAATATTTTTAAAAAGCTATTCCTCATCAAAACTCTTATTTATATGGCTTTGCTCTGAACTTGAGACAAGGGCTACATTTTCCTTTTCCATATCTTAGCATCATATACTTAGCAGTGAAAATGTTAAGTATTCAATCATTTATTGACTGCGTTTTAACCAACCACAAATAAAACGCTGTGTTGATTTATTCAACAAATATATATCTGTATTAGGCAGTGTCTTAGTTACAAAGTTACAAAATATATTTACATAATTGTACTTTATTCATGTAATACTATTTACTTAAAGGACCTTGAATCTTGTGATAATAATCTTTTTAACCAGGATATTGTGAAATAAGAAAAATAAAGTACAAAATTTGGTGTATTTTTAAAAAATTCATGAGGTTAAAATTACTGATAAATTTGCAAGGCACATTTATGTTTAGAGCTGTTAAGCTGAAAAGTTCAGTCACATTTGCCTCACAGGTGCTGCTTGTTACTGTACAAGCTATAGAATAAATATCCATTATGATGTACAACTAGAAATTACAGCCCAATTCTTAGCTATTGTAGTTTTACATAAAGATAATTTCACCAGATGATCAATTTTAGATGTGAGTTTTTCACCTTTGTTAATTCAGAAACAAATACATATATTTTCACTTTAAAACTATATATCTCTTTTTTTTTGAGTTGGAGTCTCACTCTGTCGCCCAGACTGGAGTGCAGCGGCCGCTCCCGGCCACCGCAGCCTCGACCTGCTGGGCTCCGGCGATCCTTCCGCCTCAGCCTTCTGAGTAGCCGGAATTACAGGCATGCGCCACCACGCCCAGCTGATTTTTTGATTTGTTGTAGGGATGAGGTCTCGCTGCCCAGGTCTCAAACCTGCGGGCTCAGGCAATCCACACACCTCAGCTTCCCAAAGGCGTGGGATTACAGGCTGAGCCACCGAGCCCGGCAAAACTATATATCTCTTAAGGATTTTGAAGGCAGATTTGTTTTTCTCTGGTAGGTAAATTCGCATAAAGCTTATATCTACTTGTAGCAGTAAACCTTACCTTACCCTCAATTCAATCTGGAACATTTATTTGCCTTTTATTAGCCTTTCTCTCTTAAAAGTTCCTCCCATCTAGTCTTACAGAAACAGGTTAAAATTTCAAGGCAGCGTGTTTATCCCTTTCTTTCTCCTACAATTGAATGTTCTACTGAGGTGGTGTCTTAAATGAAGGAAACAAACAAACAAAAATGATCAGGAAACAGTAAATGGAGATGTAATTAAATAAAGCAACATAAATTTCCAGCATAATGAAAATTGGGTGGTTGTCAGAATCCTATTATAAGCAACTAGCCCATTTTATTTTTCATTTTTACAGTTGATACTTGTTAAGCATCTTTTAGAATGTAAAATACTATTTATATGATATATATGTATTGAATCCATATAGATACATACATATATGTATATGCATGTTTTCCACCCTACAGAAAGCTATATCTATTTACAGGATAAATCAGAGGTATCATAAATCACCTCTTTAACTGTACAGCACAGAAGACAGGCAGATGATATTTTATTTCTAGAAAATTTTCTCTGCATTTGGGATCCAGGTGTTCCACGATCATATAATAATCTAAATTATACAAGTTCATTTCAAATTGTCATTGATGAAAACATGGTGTTTCTGAGGTGCTGTACTGACATCCAAATTTTAATGAAGTGAAAGTGGTGCCATGTTGACAACTGTCATGGCTGTAAGAAGCTCAGCTCAGATAAGGACTCCACAGATCTGCATATCAAATGGTGAGCAGAAACTTTATTTGCCTTGTATGAAGGTCACAAGTACTCCATCTCAAGAGAAAGCTGAGATTCATAAAATCAGAGATTTAAAATAAAATCAAGAGCTGCCAAAAAAAAAGCAACACAAGGAAATTGGGGAATAAAAACTACCTGATAAAAGTACCTGCTTTAAAATTTTGCATTTTTTAAAGCAAGGTTTGTTGTTACTATTATCAACATAAAAGTCTACATTTAAAAATACATAGTCAACTTTCACATAGAACAAAACGCACAACATTAGAACAGCAAATTGCTCATTTTTCATTAAATAGCAGAGTAAACTGAAATTCACACAACAAAAGTGAATCAAATTATGAGGTCATTCACTTTTTCAAAAATAGGCTATTTTAACCGTAAAAATAAAACTTGATAGTAAAACGTGAAGTAGACAAGAAGTACAAGTGAAAAACCTCCCTTGTAGCAGTGGAAATCCATCTTTATTTCTCTACATGAACCATTGTTATCCCAATACCAACTATTGAACTCACTTTTCTCCATTGACTTGAAATGTCACCTTCACATGCACAAATACCCATATGGGCCTGTTCCTAGACTATTCTGCTCTGCTGAGTCACTATCTGTGCCACTGCTAAGAATATTATAGCTTTAAAATACAATTAAGTATTGAATAAGATCATTCTCTGACTGCATGGCTCCTCTTTTTCATAATCTTACAGTCATTTTTACAAATACATTTCCAGTTGAACATTGTTTTTCTTTGTTTTTAATTACAAAAAATAAATTCTATCTGGAAATGTTACTGACATCACATTAACACTGTAGACTTTACTACCTTAGAGAGAACATACAAGAGGGAACCCCTAGAATCTCAAAATTTATTTATTTTTAAAAAGTGTATTTTTTCTTACATATTTAAACTTTATTCACCTTCAACTTGTATAGCTAATCCTGAATTGTAACACATCTTTAAAATAAAAATAAAAATCACCTTCAAAGTACTCTCCACTTGATGCAATACTCCTGTCAAGATGCTTTTTCCACTGCTCAAAACAGTTTTTTAACTCATCGATTTTGCTGCCTTTAAGTGCTTCTGCCATTTTTTGTTTTACTTCTTCCACATCCGCTAAACGATGGGAACTTTGAGGATTTTTTTCATCTGGGAAACAGGAAAAAAGTTACTTGGGGTGAGATTGAGTGAATCAGGAGGGTAGGGCATGGGGCTCATGATGTTTTGGGTCAAAAACGGCTGAACACTCGTGGTGTGGGCAGGTATGTTGTCATGGTGACAGAACCAGTCACCTGTTTGCCACAACTCAGATGTTCCTTCCACAAATCTTGACGCGACCTTCTCAAAACTTCCAGGTAAAAACTTTAGTTGACTATTAGCTTTGGAGGAAGAAATTCCAAGCACATTACAAGGGACCAGGCCACCAAAGGATAATTCTGTTTGGGGGGGTTATGCCCCTCAGATAACATCATCATGTAAAATATCTTTCCTAAAGGTTGAGGTATTAATCAAATTAAATAAACTCTTGGAGTTAAAATGAAGTGGAATGGCAACTGTGTGTGAAAGACAGTTATTATAATGGCTTACAAACATTTTACATATCATTTAAAAATACTGTAGAATTCTTCACAGTCATCCTTAAAGGCAGGATATATATAGCTCAACAAACAAACATTGACTATAATAATACCATTCTAATGAGAAAACACATTGGTTTCTTCAGATAAAAATTATATACCCATTAATTATATGAACTTTTTTTTAGCAAAGTCCTTAACATTCCAACATTCTATAACCAAAACCTAACAATTTCATAACTAGAATTACCCAAAGGGAAGGAAATTATTTGATCTCACACACAAAACAATCCTAGCATGAAATTAAAGGGTGGCATTATAGAAGACCATAATACATCATATTAAAATATATAAGGTGGAACAAAACAGTCATATTCTATTTTTACATCATATTTTATGACCTGGAGTTTGAAATGTATGATGTGTGTTAATCTATTGCCCTAAACAGGAAAAGTCATGCTTTGTAACAATTTGCAAGAACCAATAGCAGATACAGGAGCAGCTATTTTGCCTGATTACCAAAGATGTTCTCTAAGATGACTTCCATTATGACATTCAGATAAAAATTCAAGAAACAAAATAGAATAACTCCAGATTTAAAATCAGAAAATCAGGTTTCATATTCTAGTTATTCAGCAAGTGACTTTAACTCTGTAAAACGCATTACTAAAGTAAAGATGATCACATCTAACAAAGTTTTTATGAATGTCATATGAGATTATATGTTGAAATTGCTCTCTGAAACATACAGAATCCTACTAAATGTAAAGTCATCTCAATTTATCAGCAGTTAGACAGAATAGAGTTTTGGTCAAAATTATATCGGTAGTTTCTCAAAAGTCTTGCTGTACTCAGTAGACGCCAGCTGGCATCTCAACCCGGGAAGCTATCTTGTTGATTGGCACTCAAGTATGTAAACAAGCCTCAAAAGGCTCAAACTGGCCTTTATCTACACAGACCCACTGCGTGAATGGCAAAGTAAAGGAGGCCTGGGAACTTCCCTAACTTTGTTTTTGTTTCACTGAAAAGTGGTCAATGCACTTTAGACTTTTTATTTTATTTTATTTTATTTTATTTTATTTTATTTTAGTCAGAGTTTCACTGTTACCCGGGCTGGAATCCCTGGGCTCAGAAGATCCTTCTGACTTAGCTTCCAGAGTAGCTGGGATCCTACAGGCATGACACCACACCCAACTAATTTTTTTATTTTTTTGTAGAGACAAGATCTTGCTGTGTTGCCTCAGGTGGTCTCCAACTCGTGGGCTCAAGCAATTCTCTCACTTCAGCCACCTAAACTGTTAGAATTACAGGCATGAGCCACCACACCCGGCTTTTAAGTAGACTTTTAAGCGCAATTTTAGGTTCCTGAAAAACAGGAAGACACAGAATGAGTGCCCCTTTCCCCCACACATTCACAGCCTCCCCCAGAATTGACTTACCCACCACAGTGGTATATTTCTTAAAACTGTTGAACTTACATTGACATGTCATTATCACCCAAAGTCCATATTTCACATTGAGTCACTCTTGGTATTGTGCATTCCATCAATTTGAACAAATAGATAATAATGTGTATTTACCATTAGATTATCACAAGGAATAGTTTCACTGCCATAAAAATTCTTTATACGCCAACTGTTCATCCTTGTTCCTTTTTATCTTGACGTTCTTCATCTGCTTTCTTGTAGCATGGGACTTTTAGTCTAGAAGTCATTGCATTGCCTTTATTTTTTCTCCAACAGTATAATACCTTCTCAATTTACACACCAGTTGCCATTATGATTTTTATTAACCTAACTACAAGAGATGGAAAGAAATGGAGCAATTTGAGGAAGCTTTTATTTTAATTACAAGTTTGAAAGCCTTTAAGCACCTCATCTCCAATCCCCTCACCGCAGTCATTAGGGCCATTTAAAAACAACTAATCTGAGAGAAGCAGCAAGATGGCGACGGGGAAACCGGGTCTGTGAAACCCTCTGCAAAGGAGAGCTGCAGTGGACCTCTGACTCTCGCCCCGGGGGCTACGGACCCCAACATCCCAACCTGCTCTTCATACGGAGATCGGCCATTGCCACTGGACAGTCACTGCAGCGCATACGGCGCTGCTGCTGCCACCGTGGCCCCCCCACCCCACCGCACCACCCCCCGGGCTGCTGCCACCACTGTAGCACATCACACCACCCAGGCCAGAGGCGATCCACTTCAATCCTTCAGGCCCCTCCAGGGAAGATCTGCTGGGATCGCTGCCACCTCTCTCACGACTGGGATGTCCTGCCTGCCGTGGGTTTCCGGCTGTCTGCCCTGAGGCAGGCAGCCATCTTCAGCCCGCCCCGCCCCCTCTGGAGCCAGCAGTTGAGATAGCACCACCTGCTGGCGATTCAAGGTAACAACACCGAAATGGGAGAAATGATAAAGACATAGGCCAGAGTGGTGAATGGAGAGTGATCTAACCTGTCCTTCACAGCAGACCAGGGGCAACTGACCCTAACTGCAAACTAATTTACCAGCTTGAAAAGAAAACTAGAAATCAGAGCTGAAAGGACATTGGACTTAAACGAAATGTCTCAGAGTGTGCTTCATAGATTCTGTTAGTTTAATGACTTAATTCTATTCCTACTGTATTGTTCCTTTTTTTTCTTTTTTCCTCTTCCTTTTCTTCTCTTTTCTTCTCTCTGTAAACCATATCTTTGTATAGAGGAGCAGCACACTAATAAGGTGATTGGTTAGCTTGTATGCTAGCATCGCTATATGTTTTATTTTTTAATTTTTTTTTGTATGAGAGTTGGTTCGTCTGTAGCTGTAGTCTATTGTTTTTATCTGTTTCATTATAGGCCTCTCTCTATTAGTTGGCACACACTCATTTGTTTCCCCCCTTACTCCTCTATCTCTCCACCCCCCTCTTCAACCCACTGTCTGCTCCATTCTCTCCCCTCTGTTAACCACATTTTATTTCAGGGAGTAAACCTATAGCCCCACTGCACGGACAGACTCCAAGGCAGTGGGAAGTGGGTTCCAGATTATCCACACACCTGTCAGAGAATACCAGGACCTGCAGATAGATTTTGAATCACAGCTACCCCCTTAAGTAAATCTCAAAACTGCAAAAAGGACTACCCCCAACCTACAGTGCAACTCCAGAATTGAACAAAGGAAGAGGGCATACATAAAGAATAGGAGATTAAACAAACAGAAGTAAAACCAATCCCTTTACCCCTGAATAACAGAATTAAAGAAGACAGTGACGTGGAGGGAAGGAAAAAGTAGGGAGGGGGGAAAACTGCACAAATGAAGAAAAACCAAAAGAAGAATATAGGCCTCACACAGACCCCTGGGAGATCAGACACTGAGAAAACAGATTCTGGAACACAAACAATGAAGAGCCCCCAGAATGACTGGTTACATGCAACAAACCCAGACGTCAAGACATTAATGGAGAGAATTTTAAAAATTGAGGAGAGACAAGAGGAAAATAGGAAGGAGCTGATGTCAGAAATGACAGTAGTAAAGAATACTGTGATGGAAATGAACAACAGACTAATAAGCGTGGAAAGCAGAATCAGCCAAGCAGAAGAAAGAATCTCAGAGCTCGAAGACCAAAACACAGAACTAACCCAAACTGTCAAAAGCATAGAAAAGTAGCTCAAAAAGACAGAACAAAACCTGCAAGAGATGAATGATCACTTCAAGAGACCAAACCTAAGAGTAATTGGGCTTCCTGAGGCAGAGAGAGAAATGGAAGCCACACTGGAACAAGCATTTCATGAAATCATTCAAGAAAACTTCCCTCATCTCATCAAAGATGAAAAAATTCAAACACAAGAGATTCAGAGAACCCCTGCAAGACAACAGATGAGAAGACCAACTCCCAGACACATAATAATTCACCTAAACAAAGTAGCTATAAAAGAAAAAATCCTAAAGGCAGCAAGAGAAAAAGGCCAGACTACCTACCAGGGAAAACCAATTAGAATAGCAGCAGATTTATCCACAGAAACCCTTCAGGTTAGGAGAGCCTGGAGCCCTATCTTCAAAGTTCTAAAAGAGAAACAATTTCAACCAAGAATAACCTACCCAGCCAAACTAAGCTTCATTAGTGAGGAAGAACTGAAATCTTTTCCAGATATCCAATCCCTAAGAACCTACGCTGCCACCAGACCACCTCTACAAGAAACACTTAAGAAAGTACTGAACACAAAAGAAAAAGAAAAAAGAACAACAACATTCTTCACAGGAGTACAGGCAAAAGATTAAAAACACACATGAACCAACTCCAAAACCCAAAGAAGACAACAAACAAACAGGAACAACTCTGTAAGAACCTTATGACAGGGATCAACTCTTGCATTTCAATTATTAGCCTAAATGTGAATGGACTAAATGCACCACTGAAAAGACATACAATGGCAAAATGGATAAAATATCATCAGGCAACAATCTATTGCCTTCAAGAGACTCACCTCACTAGAAAGGACACCCACAGACTCAAAGTAAGAGGATGGGAAACAAACTTTCAGGTGGATGGAATACAAAAGAAAGGAGGAGTAGCAATCATAATTTCAGACAAAATACCCTTCAAGCTATTAAAAATCAAAAAAGATACAGAAAGCCACTACATAATGATAAAAGGCTCAATTCATCAACAAGAAATATCTATCCTAAACATATATGCACCCAACATAGGTGCACCAACTTTCATAAAGCAACTTCTAGGAAAACTAAAGAAAGATACTGATTCTAACACCATCATGACTGGGGACTTTGATACCCCACTCACAACCCTAGACAGATCATCAGGACAAAAAATCAGCAAGGAGATCCGGAACCTCAATGTGACTTTGGACCAAATGAACTTAATTGATACCTACAGAACACTCCATCCAAAGACCACAGAATACACATTCTACTCATCACCACATGGAACATATTCTAAGATCAACCACATACTCGGCCATAAATCAAGCATAAGCAAATTTAAAAGGACTGAAATTCTACCATGCACCTTCTTGGACCACAGTGGAATAAAAATAAACATTGACACCAACAAAGTCCCCCCAAAACACACAAAGACATGGACACTAAACAGCATGATACTAAACAACTTCTGGGTCAATGATGAAATCAAAACAGAGATCAAAAGATACCTGGAAATGAATGAATATGAAGAAACATCTTACCAAAATCTCTGGGATGCCCTGAAACTGTAGTAAGAGGGGAATTTATATCCCTACAAACACACATGAAGAAAATGGAAGGAAAGAAATTCACAACCTAACAAGCCACCTAAAGAAGTTGGAAAAGCAAGACCACAAAAACCCTAATTTCAGCAGAAGAATCCAGATCACCAAAATAAAAGCTCAAATCCAGGACATAGAAGACAAAAAGATAATACAAAAAAATCAATGAAACAAAAAGCTGGTTTTTCGAAAGGATAAACAAGATCGATGTTCCCCTAGCTAGATTGACCAAGAAAAAACGAGAAAAAAACCAAATAAGCACAATCAGAAACACAAAAGATGAAGTCACATCTGACCCTGAAGAAATACAAAAGATCATTAGAGACTACTACGTACACTTGTATGGAAACAAACTTGAAAACCTTAAGGAAATGGAGGACTTTCTGACATCACACAACCTACCTAGGTTGGAACAAGAAGAAATTGAGACCCTAAATAGACCAATAACAATCAAGGAAATCGACTACGTAATAAGAAAACTTCCTACAAAAAAAGCCCTGGTCAGATGGCTTTCCAGCAGAATTCTACAAGACATTTAAGGAAGAGCTGAGACCAATCCTACTGAAGGTATTCCAGGCTATTGAAAAAGATGGAACTCTCCTAAAATCATTTTATGAAGCCAACATCACATTGATACCCAAGCCAGGTAAAGATTCAACAAAGAAAGAGAACTACAGGCCAATATCTTTGATGAACATAGATACTAAAATTCTCAACAAGATCCTAGCAAACCGGATTCAGCAATACATCTCAAAAATCATCCACCATGACCATGTAGGCTTCATTCCTGGGATGTAAGGCTGGTTCAACATTCGTAAAACCATAAATGTCATTAAATACATCAACAGATGTCAAAACAAAAACCACATGATCATATCATTAGATGCAGAAAAAGCTTTTGATAAAATCTAGCACACCTTCTTGATAAAAACCCTTGAACATAAGGCATACGGGGAACATACCTCAAAATAGTAAAAGCCATCAAAAAACCCACAGCCAGCATGCTCTTAAATGGACAAAAATTGGAACCAATTCCCCTGAAAACTGGAACTAGACAAGGATGCCCACTCTCACCCCTCCTGATCAACATAGTATTGGAAGTCCTGGCTAGAGCAATCAGAGAAGAGGAGGTAATCAGGGGTATCCAAATAGGAAAAGAGGAAGTCAAGTTATCTCTCTTTGCAGATGATATGATTGTGTACCTTGAAAACCCAAGAGAATTTGTCAAAAGCCTCCTTACATAGATAAAGGCCTTTGGCAAAGTCTCAGGATACAAAATAAATGTACAAAAGACAATCGCATTTCTCTACACCAATAACAAACAAACAGAAACCCAAATAAAAAACAATTCCATTCACAATAGCCACAAGAAAAATGAAATACCTTGGCATCTTCCTAACCAGAGACGTGAAAGACCTTTACAATGAAAATTGCAAAACACTGCTCAAAGAAATCAAAGATGACACAAACAAGTGGAAAAATATCCCATCTCATGGATTGGAAGAATCAACATTGTGAAGCTGTCCATCTTACCTAAGGCAATCTACAAATTCAATGCAATACCCATCAAATTACCAGCAACATTCTTCTCAGACCTAGAAAAAACAACACAGGAATTCATATGGAAACACAAGCATCCAAGAATAGCCAGAACAATCCTCAGCAAAAAAATCAAAGCAGGTGGTATCACATTACCAGACTTCAAACTTTACTATAAAGCTACAATCATCAAAACAGCTTGGTATTGGTATAGGAACAGGCATATAGATCAATGGAACAGAATTGAGATTCCAGAAGCAAAACCTCAATTTCTCAACCAGCTCATCTTCGATAAAGCCCCCACCACCTACCACTAGGGAGTGGAGAACCTATTCAGTAAATGGTGCTGGGAAAACTGGCTGACCACATGCAGAAGATTGAAACAGGACCCCTATCTATCCCCATGTACAAAGGTTAACTCCAAATGGATCAGACACCTAAATGTAAAACCTCAAACCATAAGAACCTTAGAAAAGGAAGGAAATACCCTCATGGAAATCAGAACTGGCATCCAATTCCTGAACAAAACCTGAAACCCACAGGTCATAAGAGAGAAGAGAGACAAGTGGGACCTTATTAAACTGACAAGCTTCTGCAAAGCCAAAGAAACCATCAAGAGAACAGGGAGACAGCCTACAGACTGGGAAAAAGGAATTGCCAACTCCAGGTCTGACAAAGACTTAGCATCCTGGATATACAAATAACTCAAACGTGCTGAAATTAAAAAAAACAAACAACCCCATTATAAAATGGGCAAAAGATATGAACAGACACTTCACAAAAGAAGACATCCGAGCAGCCAACAAACACATGAAGAAATGCTCAACCTCATTAATCATCAGGGAGATGCAAATCAAAACCACACTGAGATACCACGTAACTCCAGTCAGAATGGCCATTATCAACAACTCAAAATATAACAGCTGCTGGAGAGGGTGTGGTGAAAAGGGAACACTTCTACACTGTTGGTGGGAGTGTAAACTAGTGCAAACTCTGTGGAAAACAGTGTGGCGATTCCTAAAAGCTCTAAAAATCGACCTTCCATACGACCCCGCAATCCCCCTACTGGGAATATACCCTGAAGAACTCAAATCACTTTATAAAAAAGATACCTGCACACGTATGTTTATCTCAGCATTGTTCACAATAGCAAGAACCTGGAACCAACCATGCTACCCATCAAAAGAGGACTGGATTTTAAAAATGTGGTACATATACACGATGGACTACTATGCAGCCATAAAAAAGAACAAAATCATGAATTTCACAGCAACCTGGATGGAACTAGAGTCTATAATACTGAGTGACCTCCACAGAAACAAAGATCCGAGTATCACATGTTCTCACTCATATAATGGACCTTGAACATCCAATGTAATACTATAAGAAAATGACTGACGGTACTGGGAAACTAAGGGGGTGGAGAGGGATGGGATTATCAGTAGCAAATATCTGTCTGGGGATGGTGAAACACCTCTTATCAACAGGGTGCCTGAATGAAACGTAATTGTACACCTAACCCTTAACTGTACCCCACAAAACCATAATAAAAAATATTGATTAAACAATAAATAAAAAATAAAAAAATAAAAACAACTAATTCTCAAACCAATCATAGCTAGTAAAATTCATTCCTCAGGTTAATTGATTCATGTTCCATGCTATTATTGCATGTTCACAATCACTAGCACAGCCCATATTATGTGGAATTTGATATTCTGTTAAAGATAAATGCAATTTCTTTATCAAGGAAGTTTAAACTAGTTCATTTGCCTTATTTTAATCAGAATCAAGTATGTATGACAAGCTGAAGCAAATCATTGCTGCTCAGGGGGTTGATGAAATATATTTCTTCCCACCTTAAGATTTTGGTTTTTTTCAGTTCATTAAGAAGCTCTCAGGAACACTCCATATATACTTGGTGTACTTTATTTTAAGCAGGGAATTAACACGTAACATTTCTTCAAGGTTGAATAAAACAGATTTATACAGTCCTCTCCCCACACTCCTTCTGCTTATTCCTGCTCAAAATGCATTTCAGTTTGTCAATCCAAGGCACACTGCAGAGAATATTTAACAAGGAAACTGGGAAAATGAATGTAAGTCCTGTAGTCACCAGCAAGAAAACAAAACTCTTACAAGAAAAGCCATAGCTAAATCTATTGTGAGGAGAGGAGAAATAAATTATCATTGTAGCATAATCACTAAACACAACAAAATTAGGAGGCCAATACAAGTATATGGTTTCTTTCTTTCTTTCTTTTTCTTTCATTCTTCTGTAAAGATGGGGGTCTCATATTGTCCAGGCTGTTCTCGAACTCCTGGCCTTAAGGTAGCCTCCTGCCTCCACCTCCCAAAGTACTGGGATTACCTCTATGAACCACCTTGCCTGGTAAATATTTAGTTCCTTGTATACTGGTTTCCTCATCTATAAGCTAGTAGGAAAATATTCAACACACATGACTTCACTTTAAAAAGTTGGCCATTATGAAATCTAGAAATAAATAGTGTTACAATTCTTATTACGAAAATATTCTATTTATTTGATATAATATAATTTGAGGTAATGTCTTTCCATAAACAAAAATAGAGGTTGGTGGTTAAACTCTTTTACTTATCTTTGTAAATTTTAGGTTTTTGTTGGTTTTGTTTTGCTTTTAACATTGAAATAGTCATGGTTAAGCTTATTTTAGTAAGCTTATGCTTATAGCACACAATGGCAGTTTGTTCTAGAAAAGTAATTATTGCTTTATTTTAAAGTTATTATTGAATAATGCAAAAATAATGGCTGATTTGATGTATATAATCAAGAATTCAAGGAAGACATATCAGACCAACAGAATTATGAAATTAAACATAGCATTTAATTAATCAGCTCTTTAATAGAATTAGTTAATGCAGTTAGAAGCAAACAATTCTAGCAGCAATAGAATCGTCTCACAATCTCTCTGGAGAAAGAAGTAAAAATTATATGAATATCATCAAATCAGAAGATGATTTAGCTGCAACAGGCATATACACAGGTAGATACAGAAGAATCAAAAGGTGACAAATGACAATCAGAAAAATATACAGGACAACTATAATATGAAAACCCAGTAGCTTTTTTTTAAAGCACATCATTTGATGCAATATAGCATTTTGCAGAAAATTGTAATAACTATGTTGTCATAATGTTTCATTTAACAGCCATAACTATTTATTGATTGCTACTTATATGCAGGAAAAACCGTGACAGTCCCCATGTTCATAATATTTACCATATTATAAGGATGACGAATGAGCAATCTAATACAATACAGCATCATAATGTGATGGTGGTCATCAATGCTCTGTGGTAGCCTGAAGGAAGAGAGGAGTGAAGGAAGAGAAAACTGCCTGTCTATAGCTCGTATATGTAAAAAGTAATTAAGATTTAACTGAGACAAGAGTAAGGGGTGGGCATTCCAGGCTGTAGGCTCACTGTGAATGGCAGCAAAAGGAAGTAAGAACTGAATCTGTATGACGAGTACTTAGGGCAGAGGGAGGTATGGTGAAAAGTACAGACGGAGAGATGGATCTACAAGGGCCAGACATAAAAGTGTCACCTGTCAGATGGTGGAGCTGGGGCTTTATCACGAAAGCTGCAGGAAACCATGAAAGGAGGTCCCAAAAGTTTTGATATTTAGAAAGATGTCTCTGGGTATTTTTTATTAAAAATTATTTTGCATAGATATGCGGGGTACAAGTCAGGGCTAGCTACATAAGCAGGCGAAGTGTCGACTTCCAACTGGCCCCCAGCTCCTCTTGTTTAGGACCAAGTACCCTTTGTGATGCTATGTGAACCCTCTTCCCTCCCTCCACTGGCAGTGTCCATTGACTGCTCATTCCTTCCTTGTGCCAATGTGATTAATGTTCAGGTCCCATTTATGAGTGAGAACATTCAGTATTCAGTTCTTTGTTTCTGTGACAGATCACTAAGTATGTTGGTCTCCAACAATCCAATTTGCTGTGAATTCTATGGTTTTTTCCTATGGCCTCATAATACTCCATCATGTATAGACCATATTTTCTTTATCCAGTCCACATTTAATGGGCAGTAGGGTTGGTTCTATGTTTTTGCTTTTGGGAATAGTGTAGCTTGAAACATGCATGACAAGTTTAAGGCTGAAGACAAAATAAGACTCAGGATCCACACTCACCAGAAAAGGTTTCAGTAATAATTTAATTTCAAAAAGTAATATAGCAATTTCAAAATTGTTATAGTAATTTGTAAAGCTTCAGAGCTTAAAATCAGCCATCTAGAGCCATAGACTACTTGAAAGCAATAAAACTAAAGTTTAATTTTTTTAATTATGGAATAGTTTTAGATTTATAATTTGCAAATATAGTTTAGAGAGTCCTTATATATCCTTCACCCTGCTTTCCCTCTTGAGTGTTTCTCATGAAATCTAATGTAGCTTCCTCTGCAGCTCTCTAGTGGCTCTGTTTAAAATGCCAGTGTTTTCACAACTGCAGAAATTAAAGTGCCCAGAAGAAAGTCAGGTCAGCAAAGGAGCAAAAAGGAGAATGGAAGTCTCTAAAGAAGCAGATAACTATTTTTAAATAAATATAGCATCAGCTGTTCAGATATCACTATAATTTAGATGAATCAACAAATTCTAGTCATGCGTAATCTGTGTATTTCATTCTACACTCAATATATTTTATAGTCCCCTTGTTTTTATGCAGTCAAGTGGAAATTTATAAATTGACTCTAATTTTTCATTAAGAATCTCTAAAATTATTCTCAAAGCCCACTGAGAGAAAACCTGAAGCTATCTCAGTTATATAAGCCAGAGAGGTCAAATAATGATGCTTCTGGATGCAGAAATTTCACAGCAAAATTACTGTTTGATTATATAAGACATAAGTCTGAGTTTTTAAAAATATTCATTTAGTTTATACTCTGAATGGTTAATAAAAATTGAACAATTATAAAAATAAATATAAGTGCTTTGGATTTCCTCTAATCAGTAAAACAAAAAAAAAAGCATTATGAAAGTTCCTGTCACAGTTCTTATTTGTATTTTTTTCTGCATTAATTAAAAGATGGTTTTAATCCAAGTATCAAAGAGAATGAAAAAAAATAAACACTTTAGAAAATTAATAAGGTCATTTAGGAAATCTTGTGGAAAATTTTGAGAAGTTATTTTTGAAGTTTTACTAATTTTTTTCAAATAGAAAATACATATGCCGTAAACAACTTTCCAAGATTTACAGTGCATACAGTATGGAAACATTTTTTAATATGTGTATCATTTACCCCCAATTTTTAAAATGGATCTACATAACAATTTTTTGTGTTAGAAAACTGTATTCTAGGCAATCAGCAAAGTCTAGACTTGGGAAAACAAAACAAATGACCTGGTATGATAGTTAATTTTATGTGTCACCTTGATTGGACTAAGGGATATTCAGATAGGTGGTAAAATATTTTTTCTGGGTGTATCTGTGAGAATGCTTCTGGAAGAGGCTAGAATTTGAATCAGTAGTCTGAGTCAAATATCTGTCTTCACTCACATGAGCAAGCATCATCCCATTCCTTGAAGGCCCAGATAAAACAAAAAAAGAGGGAGAAAGGGCAACTTCTGTCTCCTCTTGAGATGGAACCATCTGTCTTCTCCTATCCAGAGCTATGGAAGCTTTTGACTCTCGGGCCTTCTTCCAACCCCAAGACCTAGATGGTTCACCCACACCTCTTCACCCCTCCCCCAGCATTCTCAGACCTTCAAATTCAGACTAAAGAAATCCATCATCGGCTTTTCTGGGTCTGCAGCTTGCAGATAGCATAGCAGATAGCATTAACGAGACCTCTTGGCCTCCATAATCCCACACGCCAAATCCCATAATAAATCTCCTCTTACATCTATCCCCTATTTCCTGTTGTTTTTGTTTCTCTGGAGAATCTTCACTCATATACTTGATGACAACCACAGCAACTGAAAAAATAGGGAGAGGGAGACCGGAAGAGAGAGAGAGAGGGAGGGGGAGAAAGAGATGGGTGTGGGGAAGGCTGAACCCATAGATTAAAAGAAGCCAAAGGATGCTGCCAATCACGATGGATGTACTTTATTTGAATCCCGGTCCAAACAACTGAAATGTTGAAAAATGTGTAAGTCGAGCTCAGTGGGTCAACCTGCCTCCCAGCACTTTGGGAGGTCGAGGCAAGTGGATTGCTTGAGCTCACGGGTTGGAGACCCGCCTGGGCAACTTAGCCGGCCCTCGTCTCTACAATAAATCAAAAATTAGCTGGGGTGGTAATGCACGCCTGTAGCTCTGGCTACTTGGAAGACTGATGCGGAAGGGTCGCCCGCCAGAGCCTGACAGGTGAATGCTGGGGTGGCCGTGAGCGTGCCACTGCACTCCAGCCTGGCCGACACAGTGAGACTTCAACTCAAAAAAAAAATGTATAAGATAGCTAAGGATATGTGAACACTGACTAAGGATATGTGAACTTTAAATGATATTAAGAAATTATTAAGGTGTGAAATTGAATTATGATAATAAAATGTAATAATATTATGAATATTTTTGCCTTTATCATTTAGACCTACATGCTGAAATGTTTACAAATAGAATGATATAATTTCTAGGATTTGCATAAAATTATTTGGGGGTAGCACAGAACAGGGGTAGGTATTGATAAAACTATATTGGCTATAAATTTTAAAAATACTTGATATTATTGATGAGAACATGAGATTTATTATACTATCTCCACCAATTTTTAAAATTTATGTTATTCTAGTATGTTGTGTGGCTAACTAGATACAGAACCATTAGAAAATCAGTTAACCCTTTTTGTGCTTTGTTTTCTTATTGGTAAAACAATTAATAAAATTTAGTTAGACTCATATTCATTCAACAAATATTTATTCTAATATTCATTTCAACTCCAAATAATGTAACTTTTAATTTTTCTATCATGTGTCTTATTTATTTTAAGAATCATTTGAGCCAGGCTCAGTGGCTCAGCCTGTAATCCCACGCTCTGGGAGGCTGAGGCGAGTGGATTGTCTGAGCCTGCGGGTTCGAGACCCACCTGGGCAACTTGGCGAGACCTTGTCCCTACAATAATAATAATTAAAAAATTGGCCGAGTGTGGTAGTGCATACCTGTAGTTCTGGCTACTTGAAAGGCTCAGGCAGAAGGATCACTGGAGCCCAGCAGGGCAAGGCTACGGGAGCGGCCACTGCACTCCAGTCTGGGTGACAGAGTGACTCCAACTCAAAAAAAAAAAAAAAAAAGAATCATTTGATTCATTGATTTGCTTAGTTGCTTGTCCATTCATTTATGTGCTGGAAATAAAGATACAAAGATAAAAATAAATACACTTATTTTTTGGCCTTATAATCTAGTGAAGTATAAAATTAATACAACTAGTGCAGTGAAGAGAAACTCATAAACTAATAAAGAAAGTGAGTTAAATTGGTCTTGTTTTTCTAAAGTATGAAAACAAGATTTCAGACTCTCCCCTTTATCCCCCCATAAAAACCTCATTCATAATAAGTCTCTCTTCTATACTAAAAGGGGACTTCTCATTCATATTAGCCAAGGGAGAAAGGGGTCTCTTTCATGAGATCAGAAAAATATCCCTCATCCTTAGGGCGAGTTTAAAGAAAGAGAAATTTAACAATTCGGTGTCTGCTCTTTCATTCTCCCTTTATCCCCTTTAGAAAAATGCAAAACATATTGCCAAGGAAAGTGATAGCACATCCTAAGGGGGGATGCTGCTGAAGGCATAAGGCATAATTCTAACTTGATTCTTTCTAGCTTCACAGTCATAGTGATTCTTTCTCTTCCATGATTAGAATTAGGCAAACAGGAGTGACTGTGCCCCACCTGCACTGAACAGGTCTGAGCACATACCTCTATTGCTTAGACAAATGACTCATTCAGCTTGTTCACACTGGGCACAAGCAAACAGGGTTATGATGCTCATTCAATTAAGATACACACAGTATCACCTTATAACACTTCATGAATGTAGATAAAACAATGTACGTATGCCCTTCTTTTCTCCTCTCTTTTCCTCTTCTTCTTCCTCCCTCCCCCACTAACTTGTTTCAAACTAAATATGAAAACTTTAAAATGTTCGGTTTACGTATATTTTTTATCTCAAATCACTGCCCATACACAATAACAGTCACTGATTTCCTAGACCTTGTTGAAATGCATTCGAAAGCCAAGAGACATGACATCATTTTCCACAAAGCTGGATTCTTTTTTCTGTTTTAAAAAATGTTTCTTTGCAGTGTAATGCCTTGTGGGTGGAGATATAAGTAGGTGTCTTATTGAAAGCAGTGTGTGAAAAACTCGTATTCTAAGAACTTGAGAAAGATATTAAAATGCAGATTCACAGATTGGAATTTACAGGTGCATCAGTAGTTGAATCTTCTAGTGACTATACTCATCTACAGTCTTTTAAGCATTATTATTTTCTCCTGGTGCACTGAAGTCCTCTGAATTTATGGATATTTTAGTTTGTATCATTCTCTACACTCTAATATAGTTAGAAATTATGATGATTTTTTAAAGCTTTCTTTGACAGAGTAATAATAATCAATTTCTATCTCATTACTGCATCCAAGACAGAGAAAGACAAAGAAACAAGTATACTGTGGCTGTTCTTTTCAATTTTAAATATTTTGGATACTTGTCACTGATCTGATTCCGTGCAGATCAGCTTTCTTTGCTCCCTAAACTCCATCAAATTTTTCTACTATCATTTTTTTATTAATGGCTGCCCTGCATCCATCCCAGTCATACTTTGCCTGGGCTCCTGATTATTTAACATCTTCCTATTTCATTAATAATGCATATTTAGTACTTTCTGAACTGAATCATTTATTGGTATGTAGAGTAGGACTAAAAGAATGGAATCCAGGTCACTTTGAGGCACATAGCCAGAAATGGTTTCCCAAATCCACAACCACAGAATCCTCATAGATGTGCAGTTTCTTTCTCTACATCAGCGGTGTGTATCATACATCAGCATGTGTCAGAATCGCCTGGAGAGTTTGCTGAATCGCAGACTGCTGGGTTGCACCTGACTCAGTATGTTTGGGAGGGCCTGACAATTTGTAGTTTCTAACATATTTCCAGTTGAAGCTTGTGCTGTTGGTGAGGTCACACTCTAGAACTTCTCTAGATGAAGCTCTATGATTATCATGACTCTCTCTGTTGTTTCTATCCAACTTAATACATAATTTTATGGTTTTTCTACATCTGGAAGAATTTGACAGATTCTAGACAAAAAATGGTCATATCCCATCAAAAATAGTAAATACTTTAATATTATTTAATTTAAATGGCATTTTTTATTTATAGTTATTGGTCCATAGTTTTTATGCACAAAACAAATGCTTTATATTTTCTGTTATGTTTCTAGTTTTTCCTCTTAAATCAGTTTGACTTTATTGGTAAGCAAGCTAGAGATTGAAGAGGATAAGAGAGTTGCTTAAGGCAAATCAACTACTAAGTGAAAGTAGAATTTAATTTTACAATTTGCATAGATGTCTTCTTCCATAGTCCCCAAAGTATGACCCTCGGGCCATCAGCATCACTCTCACCTGGAAGCTTGTTAGAAACACAGACTCAGGTCCCACCTTAGACTTACTGAATCAGAATCTGCATTTTACCAAATTTCCCAGGTGATTCCTGAGCATATTACAACTTGAAAAACACTATTGTACACTATCCTTCCTCCCTAAAACCAAAAAACTTAGGTTAGTTTATTTCCTCCACTAGTCTGAGCACTAGTTTTCACTTTTTAGCATTGTTCTGAAGCTTTCTCAGGCTGAGGTATGTATTTTAGTAAGAGAATATGTGTAGTTTAATTTCTTCCAAACCAACACAATGAGCAGAGTCTCCCTTAGTTGTCGTATTAAGGCCATATGTACATCTAGATTGTTGGAGAGTGGAGAGGGGTGATAATGTCTTCAGATTACTTTAATTTCAAAAAGAGAGAGAGAGAATGACAAAGGTTATTATTTTAACAGTACAATAATTGATTTTTTTCTTCTTTAAAATTAAGGATATTTCCTTCTCCAGAGCACCTCACAAGGGATCTTCCATAAAGCAACAACCTAACAACACCTGTGTGCTTGTATTAAATTGAGTAATACATATAACAGTTGTTTATTTTTTATCACTTCATAAATTGTATGATTGAATTAATCCCTATTTTCAAATGAAATCCTTCACAAAAGATCAGGCCAGTGAAATAGTTATTTTTAACAAAAGCTACTTTTCAAGCTAAAATAAAAACTGGCTAAGAAAGACTATATCAGTACTCCACCTGAAGACTTTAAGCAGGCATGGAATCTACAAGGTAAATTAAATTTTCTGTTACTATTTCAGACACATGACCCTCTCCCTCAACCCTTCATCTAAAATCGTCACAAATGTTTTCTGTAACTAGGTCAGGGCATACTTGCTTGGGGTAAAAAGACATATTAAAGAGCATTCAATATGTCTCAGACATAAGGAGCAACCGAAGCAAATGAAATATCCAGTCATAAGGTTCAGGCATAATGTTCTGCCATGTCCAGCTTTCTTCCCCAATTGTCAACATGTGCCTGTCTTCTCACACTCTTTAGGAATTCTTTGTCTACATCTCGAACTTATTTTTATTGAATATTTGTTTACTTCTACACATAGTAGTCCCCCATTATCCATAGTTTCACCTTTTGTAGTTGCAGTTACCTGCAATCAATTGCAGTCTGAAAATATTCCATGGAAAGTTCCAGAAATGACTTATAAATTTTTAATTATACAATATTCTGAGTAGCATGATGAACTCTTGCATTATCCCACTCCATCCCACCTCAGATGTGAATTATCAGTTTGTCAGGCATATCCAGGTGCTATATGCTCCCTGCCCATCAGTCACCTAGTAGCCACCTGGGATATCAAAATGCCTACCTCAGAATCAGTACCACAGTCCTTATATTAAAGTCATCCTTATTTCACTTAATAATGGCCCCCAAACACAAAATTAGTGATGTTGGTAATTCAGATATGCCAAAGAGAAGCCATAAAGGGCCCCCTATAAGTGAAAGGTGAAAGTTCTTGCATTAATAAGAAAACCAAAAAAATTGTATGCTGAGGTTGCTAAGATCTATGGTAAGAACAAATCTTATATCTGTGAAACTGTGAAAAAAGAAAAAGAAATGTGTGCTAGTTTTGCTGTTGCATCTCAAACTGCAAAAGCTACAGCCACAGTGCATGACGAGCGTTTAGTTAGTTAAGATGAATAAAGTATTAAATATGTGAGTTAAAGGCATGAACAGAAAACGTGTTCCTATTGACAGCAATGCATTATGCCAGAAAGCACTGAGCCTATATGAAGATGTCAGCAAGGGATCCTCTAAGGTGAGTGACACCAAGACATTTACACAAGTAGAGGATGGTTACAGAGGTTCAGAAGTAGATTTGGACTGAAAAACAAAAAAATTACTGGAGGGACTGCATTTGCCAATGGAGAAGATGCTGCCACATTTTTGGCAGAGTTGAGCAAGTGAATTAAGTAGAAAGGATATCATCCAAAAAAATATTTCAATTGCAATGAAACTGGGCTTTTCTAGAAGAAGATGCCCATTAAAACCTGCATTCATAAAAGTGCAAAAAAAACACCAGAGCATAAAATACGAAAATACAAATGATCTCTGGCACTGTGTGGCAATGCTGCACGGCATATGATAAAACCAGGTGATATACAGAGTGAAGAACTCGTGTGACCTCAAAAGAAGAATAAATACTTTTTGTCCATGTTCTGGCAACATAATCAGAAAGCATGGGTGACATCCATCTTGTTTATGAAACGGTTCTGCCAATGCTTCATCTTAGAAGTGGAAAAAAACTTGGAAGAGGAAGAATTGGAAATTAAAGTCCTTTTATACTAGACAATGTATCTGGCTATCCTTAATCTGTTTGCTATGAAAATTAAAAAGTCAAGGTTATATTTTTAATCTCCAAATGCTTTTAACCCCATTGCTTCAGCCCCTTGACCTAGGCATCATTAAGCTTATTAAGGTCACATATACCCATCTGGTATCTGATCACATTAAATAAGCAGTTAATACAAACCCTAATTTGTATGTAATAGTGTTGGAAATCATTCACTGTTACTGACAATAACATTCACCAAAATTACAATGACTGGATTAAAATTAGAAACTGTAGGCTGGGTGCGGTGGCTCAAACCTGTAATCCCAGCACTTTGGGAGGCCGAGATGAGAGGACTGCCTGAGTCCACAGGTTCAAGACCAACCTGGGCAACATGGTGATATCTCTTCTCTACAATAAATCAAAAATTATCTGGGCATGTTAGTGGGCGCCTGTAGTTCCGGCTACTTGGAAGGCTGAGGCAGAAGGATTGCTGGATCCCAGTAGATCAGTGCGGGGTGACTATGAGCATGCCAGTCCATCCAGCCTGGGCAGTGGAGTGGGACTCCAACTCAAAAAACAAACAAGCAAATAAATAAATAAAATAAAATAAAATTAGAAACCATAAACGCCTATTGGAAGAGCTTACAGATGGAAGTCATGAGTGATTTTAAAGGCTTCCCAGGGATCTATGGAAAAGCTAGAAAAATCATTCATGCTGCAAGACAAGTTGTTGAGGAAGGATTTGACAAAATGTATGATAAAGAGTTGGAAATGAAAAATTAGAAAAACCTGTAGAGACATCTATAGAAGAAGAGGAAGATGAAGAAACTGAAGCATAACCAGCAATGTGGACATTACAAAAATCTCCCAAAGTGATTCAAATTGTGCAGATAGTAATGAAAAAAATTGTGGAATACAATCCTTCAATAGAAAGCAGTATTCACCCAAATTATCACTAAAGGATTGCAATGTTTACAGTAATACTTTGATAAGAAAAAAAAACTTCTGATTATAATGTTCTTCCAAAAAGTCTGCAGCGAAAAAACTTTCAATTATCAAAGATACCTAATCATCAACATCATCAGCTCCTAATATCCAGCCATTAACATCATCATAGCTCAATGATTCGGAGTCACCCTAAGTAAATGATTGTTCTTCTGACAAGTGCCAGAAAGTCCCTAGTAGCCCAAGCCTACATCATTCACCTCACCTCATCTCATCACATAGGCATTTTATCATCTCATATTATCACAAGAAGAAGCATGAGTACAGTAAATTAGAATATTTTGAAATAGAGAGAAACCATATTCACATAACTTATTCAAGTATGTTGTTGCAATTGTTCTATTTATTATTAGTTATTATTATTAATCTCAATGCGCCTAATTTCTGTGTACATATCAAAAAACATATCATATGTAGATTTTAGTATTTCAAAAAACATAGCATATGTAGATTTCAGTATTAATCATGATTTCATTATTAATCATGGGGGGTCTTGGTATACATTCACTGTAAATTAAAAAACTACTCTATCTATAAAGATCAAAATTATTTCTATGTATTAAAATCTAAAATTTGCTTCTCAGTCCTAATATCCTTGTGATTCCTGATGTTTATAGCTTGACTTTCCTTAAATGCCGACTGAGTACAAAGCACTTACCAAATTTGCATTATCACATGAGGTTATAACAAGGTAAGCTCTTGGAACTTAGTAGGTAAGTGCTAAAGCAAAAGCACAGAAACTGGCAAACATGGCTTCATCATTCATGGCTCTTCTGCAGAATCATTAGCTCCTTGCTGGCACATTCAGCAGCATTTTACATCAGATGTCTCAATAAACTTTAGTCTTCTGACACACATGTACCCTCGGCATTCAGTAAGCCAAATACTCAATAGAAGAATTAAATATATATATATATATATATAAGAATATAAGCCTTTTGTGTAAAGTAGCAAAATTGATTTCATAAGCCAGATGAATAGATCTTACAACAACATGGTAAAAAGCTATAGATATAGATATTGAGAGATATAAGTATAAATATTAATATAGATACATAAATATAAATTAAATATGCTGCATTGAACTAAATTTGTCAACAAAGCTTGGTTTTAACCATTTCCATGATTTTTTTCTTGATATTTATGGTCTTTGGGTCAATAGTAAAATCTCCTGCATTTCTTTATCAGAGTTAGAGAGAAGGGAAGCAGAAAAAATAAATAAGGCTATAAGTAATCTGTAGATATTACCCTCTAGAGAAGAATGAATGTATTGGCTCATTTTGTGCTATTATAACAGAATTCCACTGACTGGCTAATTTATAAAGAATAGAAATGTATTTGTCCACAGCTTTGGAGACTGGAAAGTCCAATATCAAGGTACTAGAAGGTTTGGCTATTTTGATCCTAGATGATGCCTGAAGGCTGCATCCTCTGAAGGGCAGGAACACATCATGTTCCCGAGGCAAAAAAAAACCAAAGCAAGAAAGCCCACTCCCATAAGCTTTTGTTATAACCATATTAATCCATTCATGAGGACACAGCCCTCTTAGCCTAATCACCTTTTAAAGGCCCCGTCTCCCATATTATTACATTGGCAATTAAATTTCAACATGAGTTTTAGTGGATATGATAACATTCAAACCATAGCAACAATGAAAGAAACAAGGAAATTAAGTACATAAGCAATGTCATGCTGGGGCAAACATGCCCCATGTTTGGTGATGAACACCATGGTTATTCACCATGAAGTTGACCTTAAAAAGTTAGAAACGTGCCCTGAATGTAACTGGCTTTCTCCTAACAACTTCTTATGTATATAATACACTTAATTTTTCTTAAAATCATTTAATCAGTTCATATTTGTAGTCTGTATCTTTGTTTAACTACTGGATATGAAAACATCAAACCTCTACTGGTTTTCAAAACTCCTAAATGTATCTCCTCAAATAGAATTTGTTTTGTATCATGGATCTGATTTCTTTATACTTCTTGATGTCAAACACACCCCTCTATTCAGCATATTGTTTAAGACTTTTACTTCCAAGCAGTCTGATCCTCTTAGTCTATATTTATTGAAAGAATATTTTACTTCCTTATTCAGGTATTTACCCTGGACTTTCTTCAGTGCAATTAAGTCAGTCTGGAATGCGGCAGTCAAAACTGCATGCAGCATTTTAGAAAACTACAAGATGATATCCTGAGTTAAAAACTGCGTCCCATTTTAACTCAGAAGCCACTCCTCATTGATAAACTGCAGAGAGTAACTATTATCATAAAGCTTTATGAATAACAAAAAAGTGTATATTCCACGCATTTCCTAGATTATAGTGACTTCACATAGATGTTCTAGTAACATTGCCAACGTTGCACAGTCTTGCATCTCAAGACAAGCTAGGCAACCATGGATCATATCGAGGTGTCATCTTGGGAAAATTGGGGACTTAAATAACCAAAAGGTAAATGAGACTGCTTCATATTCCAGACATCATAGAAGCAGATGGAATAGTGTTTAAGTATGTCACTCTAGGTTTATAAACAAAATCTGAGTCAAATTGCTTGGGCTCAAATCTCACCTCTGTTCAGCTGTAGGACCTCAGATAAATTATTGAAATATTTTTTAACTTCTCCATTTCTAAAAACAAAATAATAGTACCTTTCTCACACAGTTATTAGGGGGATTCAGAATGGTAAACCATAGAAGGAACATTGTCCTTAAACACTATTATTATTCATCAATAACCCATGTATACATAGATCCAAAGATATCTTCTAATAAATTTTCCATTAACCACAGTATTTGATCCAGTGGGTAGGTAACTTAATGGAAACACAGCAAAGCTTTCAAACTGAGTGTACTCTGCCTTGTTTCATGTCTCAAGCACTAAAGTATATTTGACATTTCATTTAAAAATATCAGAGTAATATAATGTAAGACAAACCCATATATCCATTTTAGAAAAATGTAGTTTCTAAAAAAGACAGTCTTCCCCATTATTGTTTTTTAAATGGCAATTTTAAAATAGTGTTTTGGGGCCAGGCACAGTGGCTTATGCCTGTAATCCCAGCACTTTGGGAGGCTAGGCAAGAGGATTGCTTGAGCACAGGGATTCAAGACCAGCCTAGGCAACATAGCGAGACTTTGTCTCTGGAAAAAAAAAAAATTAATGAGTTGAGTGTGATGGCATGTGACTGTAGTCCCAGCTACTTGGGAGGCTGAGGCAGAAGGATCGCCTCAGTCCAGGAAGTGGAGGCTGAAGTGAGTCGTGATTGTGCCACTGCACTCCAGCCCAGGAAATAGAGTGAGACCTTAACTCAAAAAATAAAATTAAAATAAAGTTGGGGCCAATTTTGTGCTTGTCAACACTTTTTGCAAATGCATATCATTTTGAATTATTTATTGATCTGATATGTAATGAATACAATACTACATTGTGACAAAATTTTTACTAATATTAGAGTAGTGATTTAAAGTGGTAGGAATTGGAGTCAGAGAAAAACGATTCAAATCCTACTCTGAGGAGTAAATAGAAAGATAGCAAAGTGTACAAAGTTTTTGTTACACAAGACGAATAAGTCCCAAAGATCTACTGTATAGCCTAGTGCCAGTATAGCATGGTTAACAACACTGTATTGTATATCTAAAAATATGTTGAGGGCATATCATATGTTCTTATCTCAGAAAATATATCTATTTATTTATTAATAAGGTGGGAGGAAGCTTTTTAGAGACAAAGGATATGTTTATACTATAGATTGTGGTGATGTTTTCACTTGTATATGCTTATCTCTAAATTCATCAGGTTGTATATAGTAAATATGTACAGCCTTTGTATGCCAATTACACTTCAATAAAATGGTTTTTAAAATTTCGTATTCTGCTACTTACCAAAGCTGGCTGCAACAATATCTCTAAGCCCTCATGGTGTCCACACAATGGACCTAAGCATTCATTCCTTTAAGTGTTGAGATATGTCTTCTCCCCTTGAACGTGGGCAGACCTTTATGATTGTTCAACCAACAGAGTATGAAGAAAGTGATACTTATAACTTCTGCAGTCTAGTCATAAAAATGGCTCACACTTCTGCCTTACTTTCTTGGAGTGCTTATTCTTGGAACCCAGCCACTATGCTGTGAGAAAGCCCGAGCTAAAGCTGGTAAAGAGAGCACACGGAGAAGCCTCCTGTCGCTGTTTCTTCCAACAGATGAGCTGAGAGCCCCGCCAACAGCAACAGCACATGTGAGTGAAGACATCTCCAAAAGATTGCAACCCAGACATCCAGTCACCCCAAACCCCTGCTGCAGCCCATCCAAATTCTGATCCAGAATCTGTAAGATTAATAAGATGATTGTTGCATACCACTAAGCTCTAAAGTGGTTTGCTGTGCAACAGGAATAACTGAAGAGGTAACCTTGGGTTAGTTATGTAGTCTCTCTAACGTTCATTTTCCCCATTCTTAAACATGAGAACCATAGCTTCTATAACATGAGGCTACAGTGGAATATACTACACAGATGACAGTATTAAAGTGCAAGTATTCACAGCCCTCTCCCTTCCCACACTGCTTGAGAGTCTCCGTTGCTCTTCTCTGGAGATTCTGTGGTACGGATCAAGACACATGAAGATGAAGGATAGGTAAAAAGATGGGAGATAGAGAATAAAAGCACCAAAAGACTCCAAGATAATTTTTAAAAATCCAGATAGCAAAAGTGAAATTTTTAAAAGTTTTGCTAAGAAACATATTTTAGGATACAATTTTAAAGGTTTTTTGTGTGTCTTATTGTCATGTATCTTGAAGGCATTTCTCAGTATCTTCAAGACAGCTTTATTTTTCAGACATTATTTTCAATGCTTTCTGTAAATGTTCGCTTATTTTAAAATGGCTCTGTGTTATATGGGCCTTAAAGCATGAGCCAGAGGACCCAGTTTGACTTGGATTGCCCCAAGGTAAACACAGTGCTTGTTATACATTTAATAAGATAGGATCTCTTAAGTAAGAATAACCCAATGATAGAATAAAATTTAATTATTAATCTGCTCTGACATACAAATCTTTATTCACATTTTCTTAATGACATACTTGTACTTCATAGTATCTGGTTAAAAAAGAAATGGCATTGTACTTGAATTTCATTCACATTTATTTTTGCATTAGAAAAATAGATTGTTTTAATTATATGAAAACAAAAGGGTTCTAAAATATAGACTGTTTCAACAAATATTTACTGAATTCCTTTTTTGTAAAAGCACTGTGCATGAGCCAAGAATAATGCAAAGAAGTATATATATTGCTCCTTTCCTCAAAAAACCTGCATTCTAGTTAGGAAACAAAAGAGTGAGCATATGAGTAAGTACAATATTTCCCCCTTATTCATGGGTGATATATTCTGAGACCACCAGTAGATGCCTAAACCCATGGATAGTACCCAACTCTACATAGAATACTATGTTTTGGGGCAAGCCATTCAACTCCCCACCCACTGTGGAAGCTTTTCTGACCTATCAATAAATCCTGCTTTCTCAAAAGAAAAAAATTATGTTTTCTTCTATACATTCATAGCTATTATTAAGTTTAATTTATAAACTAGGCAGTAAGAAATTAACAATGCTAATAATATAATAGAACAATTATAACAACACACTATAATAAAAGTTTTCTGAATGTTGTATCTGTCTCTTTCTCTCTAAATATCTTAGCGTATGGTACCACAGGTAATTGAAACCTCAAAAAATGAAACCACTGATAAGGAGGAACTAATTTAAACCATAAATATATGAAGGTCAGATTGTAATTTAAGCCAAGAGTAGAAAACTTCTCATAAGACATGGCAAGAGAACAATACAGATCACAAGTGTTATTCACTCAAAGTACTGGCAAGATTCTGGAAAGATCTGGAAACTTTTCCTATAGGTCAGAGTGCTAAACAAGTGGAGGAGAAATAGGATTAGGAATGCAGAAGCAAGGAGAAAAGGCACTCTGTTTCAGGATATAAAGCTGAAAAGCTATTTGTGTGTGTGTGTGTGTTTGGTTGGTTGCTTTGCTTTGTTTTCCTCTTAGTAAGCTGTACTAGACAAGATTTGTGTAAGAGAACTTAGTAATAAAAGTACAAAAGGCCTCTAAGAGTGAGACTGCAGTGAGTTTAAACTTTGTTCTATGGTAACCAAGGAATCCTTAATAACCATAGAAGGAAATAGTAAGACAAAATATTTGGCACAGCCTATTCTGAAGGCACTGTGTGGAGGGATCAGAGGGAAAACTAGAAGGAGGGCAACTTGTCACTGCCAAGTATAGAACAAAAGGGGACCTGTATCGTTTAAAAGTTATAAAAATATAAAGTCTGGAAGTGTATTTTGATATCATGAGTACAGTCCCTTGATTTAAAAATGATAAATCCCATGATTACATAAGCCAATAAGTGGCAGAGCAAGATTAGAAACAAAATCCTCAGATTTTAATTCTACCCCTCCTTTGATACTGTGAAATACACCCTAAATATACTTTATTAGTTGAACATTCTGGCAGTTGATTACATAACCCCAGATTTCATCTGAACAACCATGTCTCATTGGAAACCAGGGCTCACGACACTTAAAGAGAATAGAAAAGGGTTGAGCATGTCTTTGAACTCTCATGATCCAGAATTTCTCTGTAACACAAAACATTACAGTCATAAGATTACATTAGAATAATAGTAATACATTTAGATGGACCTTGTCACAGTGAAGTGTATATAAACCATGACTGGATGTTTTTGTCATAATAAACTCAATATTAAGCTAGTGAATAAAACTAATCGATTACTTACCATTCTTGACTGTTAAGGACAGATCTCAAGCATGCATACAGTGCCTACACAAGGCTGTTTATCAACATTTTTTTTCGTGTCTCAGTTACTTTCATATATTGATTTCAACTTCATTTCTGCAATGTGTTCAGAAGTCAATAAAAGGTAGAGGATGAGAAATGGACACTCCAATTGTGTGATTGAAATGATGGAAACTTTATCCAGTTAACACTGCTGAGCTACGACGTGATTCCTGTTTCCTAGAAAAATTACAATTCCATACTAAGCATTTGTAATAAATTATAAATGAGTTTTCTGATGTCTGGATAAATGAGTAAGTTTAAATTAAGAATGATTTTATAACTTTAGGATTCTATGTAGCAAGCGTTATTGCTTTAAATCTTGCTCTACATGTATTATCTGTTACATGCTTAATGCTAGCATTTAGCCAATTTATAAAGAATTGTGAGATTTTTTTTTATGCTGGAAAGTATGATTATCTTCTTATAGCAAACATGAGGGTATTCAATTAGCATGACCAACGTTCAAGCATTACCACCAATAAATTGCAATATATTTCATTGTTGTCAATTATCTGGAATAGTAACAGCATCTTAGAAATAGATATATTAAACTATACCCACGGAACCCCTAAATTAACATCATTGATGTCACAATTGCCTGTGTTACAAAACAATTGTTTAATCATATCTCACATTCCTCCTAGTCTATCCCTCAATGAAAATTATTTTGAAATGCAAACAATTTTTAATTATTACATTTATTTACATACACATATACTTCATGTATACACAAACATATTTACATATTATATGTATATTATCTAATAAAATAATTTTTCATCCCTAAATTGGAAAGCAACATGACTGTCTCTAGAATCTCACATGTGGACACCATTTTAAAGTATCATCAAATTTACTTTTTTCTCCAAGTCAACTAGATGCTGAGTATATATCTTTGCATCTTCTTACAGTATTTTATAGTAAGCTATTTCACATTTTTGCCATTTCACCAAATAGAAACAATCCTCAAATCATCTGTCGTAAGATATGCTCAGACAGTAACATGCAAATATACATGAAGATTCAGAGGGAAGGCCTTTCCGGGGCTGCTTTAAACACCCAGAATAAAGGAGAAATGATTTTAGCAGTAAAAGAATCAGCAGGGACAGGAAAGTGCCAACTCTGATTAGAAGCCTTGAAAGCACTAACTGCAGCATCTCAAGGTAAAATAGGATTTTCAATAACTCACCCTGCATCACAGCACTTGTAAGTGGTGAGAGGTGATTGGAGGGAGAAATAGAGTTTGACCTTTTCTTAGTGAAGTAAAAGAAGTTCATCCATTGAACTGGAAGCTTTTAGTGGAGTTACTAGAAGACAAAGCTGCATGCTTGAAAGGAACAAAGTGCAGAGCTTCACAGTTTTATCAGAGAAGGTACTTCAATCAGTTTATATTTGATTGAAACTCAAAGAATTCCTGCAGAACCACTGAACAGTCACCTTTAAGATTCAAAGTTCCTCATAAATTTCTCTTTATTAAATTCAGCACACATAAAACATTGTAAAATACATTAGGTCCTTCAGAAAACATTATTTCATTGTACAGCATATCACAGTATATTAAAAAACTTTCCTACTATGGAAGAAAACATAAGAATAGAGTTTGTGAGATGTCAAAATAAATGTTTGTCTTGTGTTAAGCTGTACATAAAATATACTCCCCCCCTTTCTCCTTGCAGAATTACACTTTTGTTTATTTTACTGAAAATTCCCAATGTTAAAAAGTCTCAAATCACATTTGATTATCTTATTTGACTTGCCCATGAAAGACTCAGTTTTAAAAAATGAATTTCAAATCAATAATGGTGCCGAAAAGGTAACATATCACAGATATTAAATAAGGTTTTTTTTTTTCATTTCGTTTGTTTTGTAGTACATTTTTAGTGTCTTGTCTCAAAATAAAGTTTTAACATCTAATTAGGTTATCTTCCCTTTATCACTATAGCCAGGGTAACTCCAAAAATCAAAGTAACTGAAGGGGAAGGAGTAACGGTTTGTCAGCCCACACTCTGTATCTTAGCTAATTTGCAATCATTTAAAAGTAGGACTAGTCTCCCTCTAAAATAATGTGTTGTGACTCACATTGATTCATTTCTTTTTACCCAGCATGATGCACAAAACGGGCAGTAAATACCGTTTTCATGAATTATTAATAAAAATGTAGGGGTATATAATTGAATGAATCACAATGAATCACAGTACTACTTATCATCAGAGCAGATATATTCACCAGAAACCCACTGAGCCCATATAAGACAAATGTCACCTTCTAACAAAAGCACTAATAAATAGAAGAAAAAAATAATGTACATGAACCAAGTGAGCAACCAGAAACTAAAAAGGTAATGTCTGTGTGGTAGCCAGAATAAGAGCTTACCAAGATGCCCACAACCTAACTCTTGAAGCCAATGGCAAAAAAAGATTTAGCAGGTCAACTTACTAAGTAAAGGATCTTAAGGTTGCAAGATTATCCTGAATTATCCAGGTGAACCCAACGTTCTCCGGGATCCTTGTGAGAGGAAGGCAGGGATATCAATCAGAATCAGAGACGAAGTTGTGGTGATGAAAGCAAAAGTCTGAGTGAAGCCACTGCTGGCTTTGAAGATGGAGGAAGACGACCCTCCAGCCAAGGAAGCAGATAGCCTCAAGAAGCTAGAAAAGATAAGGAAACAGACTCTCTCCCAGAGCCTCCAGAAGGAATGTAATCCTGCCAATACGATTTTAGTCCAGTGGAATTTATTTCAGACATCTGACTTCCATCATACAAAATAAAAATATGTGTTGTTTTAAGCCACTAAATTTGTGGTAGTTTGTCACAATAGAAAACAATTCACTGGGTTATTCCTTCTTAACTTCTAAATCTGCTTTCAAGAAAGAAAAATCATCTTCTTTTAAAAATAAGAAGCATATGAGCAAAAACACACAAAAAAATATGTAAAATTGTCTCCCTTGTCCATCTTAAAGGATACTGCTTCCTTCATCCAGTCAGGTACATAATGCAGAGAGTTGTGCTTGTGGTAAGTCTGGCTCATAAGGGGCGAATCTATTCATCTATGATTTTTAAGCCAACATTAATTAAGCTGAAATGCCATTTCACCATCTGAAAGTTTTCTGTCTCACTGTTAAAAAAAAATGTAGTTGTTAACAAAGAATACTTCAGATTTTCAATTTCAAAATGATTACTTTTCTTCTTTGTCAGATCCTAATCACAAGGGAATTTATAATTAAAAATAACTCTAAACCTTGAAAGATAGAAAGCCAACAGTCCCACTTTTCATATAAATATGCAAATTTTCTTTATGACTGTTTTAAATGAACCTGCTTTCTCCATTGTGCAAGGATGATAAGTATCCTATTGCACTAATAACCTTTCAATATTATTAACTATGTTTTCCTTTTATGTCTAAAATAAGTACCTGGTTGCTAGTTAAGAAAACTCTCTTGAGAGGAATGGCTGTTAAATGGTGTTTGTTTCTATAAACACAAAATATGTCATTAATCCAGTTTTATCCCAGAGAGGATAGTTGTTTACATGCATTATGGTGATTTTATTGTATCTTATTAAGGAATAATGGCAAACTAAAGCAACTGCATTAACATAGTCTTGTAATAAAAAGTAATGTTTTTGCTATCCTAATTAGTTACACTCATTTTATGAGAGAATGAAGCCAGATACGTTTGGTTATATTTGAGTCTTTAAAAAGGGATGTCTTCCATTCGCTTTTTGCACAGGTGTGCTAAACTGCTGTGCAAGACTATTCAGAAGCAAGGCCAAACATTTGCTGTTTGCTAAAAAGAGCTGGACGCATCTCCAGAGGTTTCCCAATAGCTATGTGGCAAAAAAAAAATTCCAACAACAAAATTTGTATATTGAACTAATTGCCCCCTTGTGTAATTAATTAGTTAAGTAGTTGGCTACTTGCCCTGCTGTAGGACCAAATAAAAGCATTGATTAGTTGTTCCTGAGCAGTTACAAATCTGTGGATTTGAATTCACATGTGTAAAACCAGTAGGTGCTTTCAAAAATTTTCTCTCAGCAGTTTTCATCTCACTTCAGACACAGCTACATATATATTTTTAACTTATCTTTCTTTAATAACTATGTCAGGTATGTTAATGAGTTCTCCCCCAACACCTGCTACTTTCCTGATCTTCACCGTTTTCTGAATGAGTGATGAGATCAATTTTACTGAGAACCTTATTGTGAGCAAATAAGAGAAAGATATCTGCATAGAAGCAGATACTCTGCTTATTATAAAAGTCCAATTTCTGTATGCTATAACTTTGAAATTGTATTCTCATTTTTAATAAAGGATTTTTCTTTGCATTATCTCAATAGCCAAAAATGCAGGTCTTTGGTTTAATGTGAGATTCATATTATCTTGATTAAATTAACAGAAATTAAGTGACAACTAATAATGATATATTAGAGCCAAAGCGGGATTCATTTTAGCATCTGGATAAATCTGAGGGTTGTAGTTTTAACTTAATTGTGACCTAAGTAAAGGTTAATGGCTTTCTTCAAAATCAGAAGTCTATTGGTCTATGAGTAAAGTCAAATCCCAGTTGCCCTTTCTTAAGTGAATGGTGAAATATGGGGCAGGAGGGGCCAGAAAATTCAGAATGGATTAGGAAAAATGGCCTAACACAATTGAATCAGAAATGGTTTTAATACATTCTTGATATATGACAAGTTGATGCTGTTATGTATAAGTACATCATTATTTATGTACAAGTTCCTATAGAAAAAGTTTCAAGAATAACTGTCAACTACCTGTGGAAAGAAGTCAGGACTAGCTGAAAAACATTTTTTTAAATATGACTGAAGTCTTTATAGTGAAAGGAACATCACAGGATCTAAATTCTGTTAGAACACAAACCTGAGGTCTATATCTCTCTTGTTGACCAAGACACAAAGCACAATGCCTGGTACTTGGTAAGTATTTATTGAGTAATTATTAATGTGTAATGAATTCAGACAAATGAAAATCCAGTTAATTGCAACTGTCAACTCTTTAACAGCACCAGAAAAACCAACTGTGAAAAAAGCTATGATTATTAAGCAAACTACATTAAAGTACCACCTCAATAGATTCATGTAGTATCCAGAAGATGAAAGTTTATAGAGGAGCATAGTTGAATAACTTATGACTGGCCTGGGTGATTTTAAGGTGCATCTTACAAAGCAGAGAACTGACTCGAATTGAGCAGAGTTTAAGAATTAGTGGGCACTGAGTGACAAAAGTTGTAAAATAAGTCTTGATGAGTAAACTCCTAATTTTGATTTGTTAGGATACTACAGAAAAACAGAACCAATAGGATGAGTGGGTATGTATGTGGGAGATTGGGAGGAAGAGAGAGAGATTGATTGTTTATAAGGAATGGATCATAAAATTATGAAGACTGACAAATCCTGAAATCGACAGGGTGAGTCAGCATGCTAGAGACAGAGAAGAGCTGATGGTTTCATTCCAGTCTGATCATGAAGGCTGGAGAACCAGGAGAACCAGTGGTGTAATCTAGTTTAAAAGCTAACAGGCTTGAGACCCAGGAAGAGCAGATGTTTTAGGTGAATTAGAAGGCAGGACAAAAAAAAACAGATACCCCAATTTGAAGGCTGCCAAGCAGGAAGAATTCTCTCTTCCCCTTCAGAGGGTCAGCTTTTTATTCTATCGGTGCCTTCTTTGACTTATTGGATGAGGCCTACCACATTACAGAGGGAAGGAAGTCCACTTTACTGAGTCTACCAATTTGAATGTTAATCACATCTAAAAACAACCTTACGGGAACACATAGAATGTTTCACCAAATATCTGGGCACCCTGCAGTCCAATCAAATTAATGCATAAAATTAAACATCACACTTAAGAAGTAAACTAGTTTAGTTAATTCACATTGTTATTCTTCAGGAGTCAGTACTAAGTCATGATTGCTTGTATTCAGTACAGCTTCTCATAGAAACTGCAAAGCATGCTTTGTGCCAATATGATTTAAACTATGCTGGTTTCAATTCCCAGTCTTAATAAATGTTAGAATCTCATTTTTAAAAAGAAAGGTCCTTAAACTAACGGAGTCATTTAGAACTCACAGTTACCTATTACCTTTCTTAAATATAAATATCACTAACAAATTTGACATCACATCTTTTGAAGGGTGCAGGAAGCGACCAGAGGGGCGGCTCCCAAAATGGCCCGACACACCAGACAACAAAGGCCCTGGGTCCCAGCTTCTGTGAGCACAATTCCCCAGCGCACCCGAATTTCAAACCTTCCCACACGTGAATTTCAAACCTGCAAGCCTCCAATCTATAGCCAGCTTTGTTATGCGTCCAATAGGACTATAACATGGCATTGGCCCCACCCTGCTCCCATGCAGCACCTCCAATAGGAACATACCACAGCCCCTTCCGGCCCCTGTCAGGCTGATAAATACAGCCCTCTCCCTGCAACTCTCTCTCTCTTTTTTTCTTTTTCCCAGTTACAGATCCCCTCTGTAACAGCCCCCTTTAAGTAAATCTCTCAGTCCTGGCCGGGTGTGGAGTCATTACTGGCGCCAAACTTCTTTCACTGGTGCCGTGACTCAAATTGGGTGCTCTCCCGCCCTTGTGTGGGTCTATCCCGTAGGCAGGATCCCCGACCCAGCGCTGGTGGCCACTCCAGCCCTCCCGGACCTTCCCCACTGTTTTGAACGCGTGACCTGCATCCACCAGCGACCATTGGATAGTGAGTTCCCCAGTCACGGAAGCCTGAAACTTGCCCGGGATCACCAGGGGGAACTGACCATTGATCATCTGGCAGCCCCTCTGGCCGGGGGGGGGGGGGGAACACACCCTGCCTCTGCCTTCACAGCCACAGCAGATCATAAAGGCCTCCTCTTCTCCTTTTCTCTTGCCAAGCTACAGCTAAAGGCTCTTTCCTCCTCCTTATCTCTCTCACACCTTCCGGGCTGCAGCAGGCCCCAGGGGGTCCCATGTCTGCTAGACTGCAGCGGATCTCGCACAACTCTCTCCCCCCCTAAGGAATCCCACGGCTATTGGGCTGCAGCGGACCCCAGGAGTCCCATGTCTGCTGGCCCTCAGCGGATTCTGAAGGACTCCCATATCTGTCGGGTAACAGGGAGCCTCGGAGGCTCCATATTTGTTGCCCCAGAGTAAGCCCTATTTAACTGGCAGTAATCTCCAACACGCTCCCACCCTCCACCCAGTCAAGTGCTTTCTGTCTGGTTCAAAAATCCTTGCGCTAGGTGCCTTGACACCCTCGGTTCTCCAGGAGGACCCTGGTTGTGCCAAACCCCTGTGACGACAGGCTTTGCCACAGCCACACTTCTCGGACAGCTGACTCTTCAGGGGATGCCCTGTTTAGTCTACCTGTCTCACCATGGGAGGCTTGTCATCCCTACTGGCTGATTCCCCTCTTAAATGCCTCTTAAACAATCTCACTACACTTTCTCTTTCCCCTGATATCAAACCCAAACTTCTTTCACCTTTAAGTGTGAAAACTATGTTAATAGGTAGTAGTTATTCAAATATACAATATTTTCATGTATAGTATACGCAGACAATTGAGGAAATATTTTGGAGTTTAAAATATCTAGATAATTATCTCAATCCACACCTAACAGTGAAGGTGCACCCTTATTTCCCTGCCACAGTCAGTTTACATAGTGCCAATAAAATATGGGATTTTCTCTTAGCCAGGCGTGGTAGTGCACGCCTGTAGTTCCGGCTACTTGGAAGGATGAGGCGGAAGGATCGCCGGAGCATAGCGGGTCGAGGCTCCGGTGGCCGGGAGCGGCCACTGCACTCCAGTCTGGGCAACAGAGTGAGACTCCAACTCAAAAAAAAAAAAAGTTATTTTCTCAATTAATGTGATCAAAATAGAACTTCTATTTAAATCATTCAGGTCACAAAGGAGAAATTTTGTTTTGAGCAAATTAGCAGCAGTGATTACCAAATCCCTGTTGCTCCAGGTCAAGCATAGGACACTATAGCTCTGTGAGTTCATAGGAACACAGCCACTCCCTTTTTGTTATATATCATCTCTAGTTGCTTCCGCACTACCACAGGGCCAAAGTTGAGTTGTTGTAACAGAGACTCTATGGCCTAAAATATTTACTATCCATCCTTTCACAGAAAAACTTGTCCAACTTCTGATCTAGTTAGATAAATATATACACAGAAGTTTCATAACTGTTGTTCTGTGCAAAACAAAGCTAAATATTAATTGTGTAAAGAAAACCTGAATTATTATCTGTCATAAACCTGTTTTTTCCTTAGATACCATTCTATTCCCTTTCATATTAATTTTGTATGTGATTTTCCATCACAATAGCCAATGTGTATTTATACCTCATTTTCTTTATCCATCTATCCATTGATAGACACTTAGATTGTTTCCATATCTTAGCTATTGTAATAATGCTACACAATAGCCTTCTTTTTTTCTTTTTCTTTTCTTTTTTCTTTTTTTTTTTTTGGATTTCTCAACTAAAAAATAATAAGGTCCAATAAATGTGAACAATGACAAGGAGTTTAGTGTACCTAAAATAAAAGTAATATAACTCTTAGCTGTACTATATCTAAAAGCATCTTACTATACTTGTAGTTTTGCTTTCATGTATTACACTTTAAAACCATTAAAATGGCTGGGTGTGGTGGCTCAGTCTATAATCCCAGCATTTTGGGAGGCTGAAGTGAGAGGATTGCCTGAGCCCAGGGGTTCAAGACCAGCCTGGGTAACTTGATGAGACCTTGTCTCTTCAATAAATCACAGAAATTAGGCGGGCATGGTGGCATGCATCTGTAGTTCCAGCTACTTGGAAGGTTAAGGCAGAAGGATCACCTGAGCCCAGCAGGTCGAGGGTGCAGTGACCGCAAGCATGCCACTGCACTCCAGCCTGGGCAACAAAGAGTGAGACTCCAAGTCAAAAAAAAAATTATAATGTATATTCAGTGAATTGTTGAAGATAAATATTTGTTCCCCAAATGCTAATTTATTAATGGACTATCCCTAACTTGTTCTCATAGTGACAGAGCACCAGCTCAATCATTGAATGAATATTTATCTATTATGAATATTCATTTAAGCCATGTCTTTACAAGAAACTTCATAATTGACAAGGCAATAAACGATCTTTCTCATGCCTTTTAATTCTGGGTTCACTTGCTTCATTCACTGCCATGGCTTTTGCAAGGTAAATTCTGAATATTTGTGGCTTCATTTAGGAAGTGTTAGTTTAATATGTGTCCTACATTAGCTCTTTTAAACACAAAATATAACTTCAAGAATAGTGATTAATTAGTTCACAGATTTGCCATCTGCTTCATTCAAGTCCGACAAGGTGAGAAGTGACAAATTTGGACTAAATAAAATGAATGTTAATGAGGTTGTGATTCTACCCTTTGAAACAAAAAGGAAGGGTGAGGCTTCCATGTGAGTCAGTGGTGTGTTGGTAACTGCCCTTTTTTTTTAGCTTCATTGAGGTATAATTAAAAATTTAAAATTCTATACATTTAAGGTATTCAACTTGATGTTTTTTATACATTGTAGAATGATCATCACAATCAAGCAAATTAGTATAGCCATCATCTCATATAGTTACCCTTTGTGTGCGTGTGAGTGTGTGTGTGTGATGCGAATGTTTAAGATCTACTCTCTTAGCAAATTTCAGGTAAACAATACAGTATTATTAACTGTAGTCATCATACTGTATCTTAAGTCTCTAGAATTTGCTCATCCTGCATAGTTGAAACTTTGGCCAATATCTCCCCATTCCCCCAACACTAGCAACCACCATTCTATTCCCTGCTTTTATGACTTTGACTTTTTTTTTAATTTTCAATTTTAAAGATGTGGGGTACAACCCAGGGTTAGGTATACAAATCTTCATTATGTAGGTAACCTTGTTGACGGGGTGTGACCCCCTCCAGGCAGATTCCCACTAGTGCCAATCCTGCCTCCCTCCTCCTCAGGCAATTTCCCACTACTGCCAATTCTTTGCTTATAGTATTACAATAATTGTTCAAGGTCCACTTATGAGAATGTGATACTCAGTTCTTTGCTTCTGCGATAGATTGCTCAGTATTATAGACTCATAGCAACTTCGATGGACTTAGAGAGTTTGACTTTTTTAGATTCTACATATTAGTGAGATCATCTAGTGTTTGTCTTTTTGTGCCTGGTTTATTTCATTTAACATAATGTCCTCCAGGTTCATCCATGTTTAATAAATGATAAGATTTCCTCCTTTTCTAAGACTCAATAATATTCCTTTGTGTATATGTACCACACTTTCTTAGTCTATTCATCCATTGACAGACGCTTAGGTTGCTTTCATAGCTTGGTTATTGTGACAATACTACAATGAACATGAAAGTGTAGATAGCTCTTCAGGATACTGATTTTATTTCCTTTAGTTATGTACACAGACGTGGGATTGCTAGATCAAATAGTGTGTTCTATTTTTACTTTTTTGAGAAACTTCCACAATGTTTTTCATAGTGGCTGTGGCAACTTACATTCCCACCCACAGTGGATTCCCTTCTCTCCACACCCTTTCCAACACTTGTTATCTTTTTTCTTTTTTGGTAATAGTCATTCTGGTGACTGCCTTTCGAAGTTTGGAAGAAGGGACAAGATTTTCAGTATTTACCTATTTTTGAAGTGTAAATACACCCAAGGTGGATTTCAAGCTGATAACTTAATGTCACTGAATTCAGAGTTGGAAAAAGATGCACAGTAGAACACTATTATACAGTTTCTACTATATGCAGATACATGTAAACAAACCCAAGAGCACAGAGATTAGTAAAACATAGTAAAATAATTATGAGGTGATGTACTTTGAATCTATTACCTTTCTAAATATTATTTAATTATACATCTTATATTAATTTTAATCATGGTTATACTTAACAACCAGCTCACAATATTTCTGAAAATTTAGTAATCATCTTCTACCAGTGGTACAAGTCAACTTCCATGAGCTAGCATAAGACTTCAGGTAGTCTATATTTTGCACAAAAAAATAAATATATATGAAACTGCGTTGATTTTATTTTTTATGAAAGACAAATTTTTTCATTATTAATAAAGTTTAAAACATCTCCTTCACCTGTCTGTTACTACCTACCACTCACACAGAGACACATATGCACACAGTTTTCTTGAATTTACCATCTCTTGAATAAGGATTATATACCCAGTGATTGTCACTATGAAAGTGACAGGTGGCAACTATCAATGTTTTTATGAGATGACTACAAGGCATGATTATCTTTTAGTTTTGATTGAGGAATCTTAAATATCAAACTGAAAGCTGGCATGAAGACTTTTTGTGAGTCGAAATAAGAATGTCTTAGTAACCTTTGCATACTCAATGCATAATATAATGCAGCAGACATCACAAGTACTAAATAAATACTTGTTAAGGGAAAGGCTGAGTAAATGAGTGAATATTATACTGAAAAAATTTCCCCAATTTTTTCCACCCAAATTTTCACAAACACAATGTTCAATAAGAGAACAAGTCAAGTTCTTTTTGAAATTGTCAATGAAAATATTTTACCCTGTACCTTCAGATAATACAAATAAATGTTTAATGATTTTTAAGAATTATATATAATTCAAATGGTCAATTTAAACACTGAATTTCTTAGGCAAGTCAACAAAACTCCATCATCACCAATATATTAGAAATTTTAGTCATATAACACCTTGAAAACCGCCTAGCATATAGTACCTTCAATAAACTTGTTGAAAGAAGACTTCTCAATTTGATTAACAAAGCACTGTAATTGTGTTATCACATTATTAAAGAGAAACTCAAAATTTCAAAAAGGTTTTTCATAGAAAAGAAAATGTAATCTGACATTTTATTTTGTCTAAAAATAATGCTCAATAAACCTTTTTAAGCTATAATTGCAAGCTTTTGAATCTAAATCTTTTTTTTTTTTTCATTTTATAGAACAGTGGCTTTCAAAATGCTTTTGAATTCTTATGAAGTACAACTTAAATTTGTCCCTGGATGTAGGGTAGAAATGGAAAGTCAGAGGAATGACATTTTTGGGGAAATATTGAACATGAGAGTCTGTCACCCAGGGTTAGGTTTCTCAAAAAAAAAGCAAGAACAGTGTCATTGGTCATTTTAACCAAACAGAACTTTTGAAGACATTCACCCCACTATGATTGCTGGCTAGAACCTGTGACTGTAAGGTCATAAATCCATAGTAGGCCTTCCAAGTATCGGCAATGTTTTCTTCAAGTTGTATGGAAAGAACTGGACTTCTGCTACTCCCTCTTTCAGGAAACCTTACAGAAATCAGATTCTCCTGATGTTTACCTCTCTGCCTGCCTTGGGTTTTGTCCCTGATTTCATCTGCCCATAATTAGTAGCTAATAACTCTTTTCCCTACCACTATCTGCCGCTATCTCTGACCTTCCATATACCCAGTCTAATCCTTCAAATAGATTTTCAAAAGCTTGATTAAATGCTTAAAGCTATAAATGCTTAAGGGGAAAGTGCCTGTGTTATTTACAATTGGACTGTTTCTCAGCACTGATACTGTATCATAAGCCCTTAAAGGAACCATTACAATTAATTGAACAAGTAGAATGGGAAAACATTCCAACATTCAAAGAGGAGGACCATCTGTTTTCAAAATAACGGTGATTCAAATTGAAATAAGGGAAGATTTTTTATAACCAAAATCTATGCATGTTGAAGCATCTTATAATGCTGTTTTAATAAGATTTCCTTAAGAAAAATGCTAAATAAGATGTATAATATTCAGAAGAATTTTTTAAAATATGATCCCATAAATGTAGAGTCTATTAATCAATAATATTTGGGTACAGTCATATAAGACTTTTTTAACCTTTCTATGATATAATCAAATCTTTATTACTCAATTCACAAAGCAATTAACAAAAACTTTTGAGATTTATAATTAGGCAAAGAACTACCTGACCTTGAGAAACTTGGAAAGTAGAATCATATTTTATACTATTGTACTGTTGTCTATGAAAAGTTAACTTATAGTCATTCATCCAATAAATATTAATTGAGCAGAAATTTGTGGTAAAATATGGAGCTTGAGATATCTAAGATTGCTTTAATTTCCAAAATAGTATAGTCTATGAACTAGAAACAAATCATACCAGATATACTCATTCCTTCTTTCTAAAATCACATGACATTCATTAAAATATAGCTTGATTATTGCGTTGATTACCTGAATTTTAATAACTCACTTGATATTGTACCTTTCAGGACATGGCTGAACTATTTTCTTCAGTCAAGAAAATCTCATCTAATCTTAATGAAGACACAAATGAAAACTTCAAATGTAAATAGTGTTGATAAAAAGTTTCATTTTTGGTTTGACACTTCAAACTGCTTTTATATACATCATTATATTTTGTGTATATAAAATTGGTATACACCAACTCATGGACATAAAAATTAAAGATTACAATCATAGTACCTAAGTTGTGGAACTCAAATCATTTGACCAAAAAAGAAAAAATCACTAATTGTTATTAACACACCATTCTGCATTATGTAGTTCATCAGCCTTTATGGTTTTTCTTTCAGAATCTTTATTATAATGGGAACCTACTTAAACCTGATGCATTACCTGCCTTGTTAAAAAATATTGCTCTTTTTATTCTCCAGATTAGGGTGATAGTTACCAAAGGTCTCTTTCAACAAAAATAATCCAATTTTATTTATTTATTGTATAACTTTATAGGGCACAAGGATTTTGTTAAAAGCATAAATTGTGTAGCAGTGAAGTCAGAGTTTTTAGGTATCCTTCACCTGCATAACATACATTATACTCATTAAATATTTTCTCTCCATCATCTCTCCACCTTTCCCCTTCTCACCCTTCTGAGTCTCCATTGTCTATTATCATACATCCATGTGTACACATTATTTAGCTTCCACTAAGGGATAAAACATGCTATATTTGTCTTTCTGTGTCAGTAGCATCCATGTTGCTGCAAAAGACATGATTCCATTCTTTTTTTATCACTGATTAGTATTCCATTGTGTGTGTATACTACATTTCTTTATCATTCATTGATAGATAGATCCTTATGATGTATCCATGTCTTTGCTACTGTCAATAGTGCTACAACAAATAACTGAGTACAGCTGTTTTCTTGATATGAGGACTTCTTTTTCTTTGGCTAGATATCCAATAGTGAGATTGCTGACTGAAATGATAGCTCTATTTTTAGAAAGTCCATACTGTTTTTCTTAGAAGTTGTACTAATTTACATTCCCACTAACAGCATAAAAGAGTTTCCTTATCTCTACATGCTCACCAATATCTGTTACTTTTTGACTCTTTAAAAGTCATTCTGACTGGGATAATCTAATTTTAAAAACAGCTTTATTAAAGCATATTATGTATTTACTAAAACATAATCTGCATAGATTTTTGAAATCATGTGTTTCTGATAAATGAACTAAATGAAACCAGAAAATTATAATTTAAAGACATAGCAATTAGCCCAGACAACCAGAATTACTAAGAAATTACTGAGATGAAAAGAACACAAATTAAAAACATCCCTGAATTAAAATCTGGTTCTAAAGTGTTATTACATAACTTTAAAATATATTCATCAATAGCCAAAAAATAAAAATAAATCTATGTTTTTTAAATTTTAAAGTAGTCATTCAATTGGTTTCAAATTGATTTTTAGGACTGGCTCTTTTATTCTTAAAATTCAAGTGAACTTTATTTGGTTGTATTCATTATTTGGTATACACACACACACACACACACACACACACACACACACACACATACACACACACACACACACACATGCTAAGTTTTAAATAAAAGTTGTATTTTTTACTATAGGCTTTCTCTACCTAGAGTAATCTGAACCTTTCAAAAAATCTATCTCTAGAAGATTTCTCTTGAGGTATACTAATCATACAAGAGAGGTTTAGAATAGTAAATTAAAGATTCTGGCAGATAAAATAGTTGTATGTGTTAATCATCATAAATTTCAACCACAAAGAATTCCTGAAAAGCCGGGCTCGGTGGCTCAGCCTGTAATCCTGCGCCTTTGGGAGGCTGAGATGAGTGGATTGCCTGAGCCCGTGGGTTCGAGACCCGCCTGGGCAGCGAGACCTCATCCCTACAATAAATCAAAAATCAGCCGGGCGTGGTAGCGCATGCCTGTAATTCCGGCCACTCGGAAAGCTGAGGCGGGAGGATCGCCGGAGCCCAGCGGGTCGAGGCTGCGGTGGCCGGGAGCGGCCGCTGCACTCCAGTCTGGGCGACAGAGTGAGACTCCAACTCAAAAAAAAAAAAAAAAAAGAATTGCTACTACTATTAACAAACTTTACAAGCAACCCTTGCTTCAGAATTATATAGGTTAAATTTCAGTGAATCTTAACATTTCATTCACAATTCATGAGAGTAAATTAGTTTTAGTGCTCCATCAACCAAAGCGCTCAACTATTATTAGCCTTTTTCTTAGCCTGTGTTCACTGTTTGGGTTCCTACTGTTAAAATAAATGTGCAAATGTGTGCTTGGGGAAGTCAAATGGCTGAGGCGTTTTTTATTATAAGTGATTTATAGTAACTTTATTAATCATCAACAGACCTGTGTCTATTTTTTAGATTCTGTAGCTTGCAAATATGTCATGTACTACATAATTCTTATTGTATTGCTCACTCGGCTGTTACAGCAACTTTATTCATTTTTAAATTAACACTTATTTTCTAGAATGTAGCAGAATAATAAAATAGAAAAGAGTCAAATTTATGCAGGTGGCAAAACATCTGATGTTATCAAAATCCTGATAAAAAGTCAGCATTAGATATGCTGAAATGAAAAAAACAGGTTTCTCAAGTACTACTTGAGAGAAGTACTACCACTTAACTGTAGATACTCTGATTAAATTAAATGATTCTTTTTTTAAGGCATTATTTAAATTTGAATCTCTCTATTCACATGATGAGAAGAGACTTCATGTATCACCACCAATTACAGTGACCTTGCTCACCAGTGATGGAGAATTGAATATAATGCATCCTTAGCAATAGCCTGCATTATAATATGGACAGGATTAGACATGACAGAAAATTGATAGTTTTCCAGATAGTTTAGGCCAGTCAGAGAGTAATCAATCAGATTGTTGTAGAATTGATGACACAGAGGTCAGACAGTCCATATAACCAAGTTCTTTTTACCTCACTATTGGTCACCCAGGTAATTGTCATTATGACAGCCCAAAATGTGTGATTGATTAGGTGATTTTCAGTTCAGTTCCCAGACAGCCTACATCAACTCCATTGTTGACCATTCAAAACATTACTTTTCCATTTGAAATGAAACTGTCCCTGAGTAGGTAATAATTTTTGAGGCCAAATAGCTTCAACAGCTACTCAACAAGAATGCTGGCTGAACAGTCATCAAGTCAGCTTAATCCTGGGACTGTTTTAATTCACTGCCACATGTGTATTGGTTTTATAATAATTTCATAGTAATAGTAGTACCAAGAATTATATTAATGTAACTGTTTGCCAATCAATTGTGCAATGGTCAGAAGAAAAACTCTAATCTTTATATTGATTGATAAAAATCCATAGTGAGATGAAGTCAAATCATTCAGGTCTTTAAAAAAGTGTTCAGTTGAAAGAGTCTAGGGGTTCATTTCAGTTATGAACATTTCCTTGAGAAAATGCTGCTAAAAAGAATTTTTAAAGACTCATGTGTTAACAGGATGAAATATATTTCTTCCTAGAAGAGCAAATTTCAGGAACACAGGCATAAAAGTATGAAATATTGTGAGTAACCAGGGAACAGCTTTCAGACCATCATGATTGGAACAATGAAGGAGACTTGACCAGAGAGGTAGGCAAGAGTTTCAAAAATATACTTACAAAGTTAAGAATGCACCATTTAAACTGTGCTGGTGATCAATTTCAAGTGAGGAAGAGATGTCTTCAGAAATGCAGTTTTACTATTACCCTAGACATTGTGTAAAAGATGGATTAATGTAGGATATATGTGCAAAAAATAGACTTATGTCCCAGAAAGAAACAGGGTTCCATCTGAGGATAGTTAGGATTAAGACAAGGGTTGTTTTATGTTGAACAGATGAGTAAGAATCAACTTAATGTAAATAGCATTCTAAAATGATACTATGCTCAGATGGAGACATGAAAAATGTATTGTACCAGGGATACATTCACATGGAAGTTTCCAGTTTTTCCAGACATATTAATGAGGCAATTATTAGCAGACAAGTGATAGCTGAAGGCATAGTTTTTCACCCCAGGAAAACCTACTAAAAAAGAAAACTTAAGGTTAGGACCCTGGAAAACACAGATAAAACCACAGAATGCCAAAATGAGGAAGTAAAAAATGATATGGGTTTGTCCCATCAGATAAGCCCTGACATAACGGTGGGGATAGGAGGTAGTCATTCAACAGCCACAAATATCTGATCATTTATATAATTATTAGTTCCACATCATAAGAATGTTGCCAAGCAACAGAGGGTGTTGGAGAATTATAGGTTGCTGGGCAAACTCAGCAGTATCAACACCATCAAGAGGTAGGGCATTACTGAGACATTAAAATGGCCTTTAGGTATGTCCATGTGGCAGTCTTTGTTGAATTCAGCAGTGGTGAGAAGAATAGCACTTGTCATAGATTGAATTAGGTCCCTAAAAAAGATACATTGACCTAACCCCAGTACCTCAGAATGTGACCTTATTTGGAAACAGTGTTGTTGAAGATGTAATTAGTTAAAACAAGATCATAAATGGATTAGAGTCAGTACTTAAGCCAATGTAATTGGTGCACTTATAAAAAGACAGCCATGTGAGGACACAGACACACAGAGAGAATGCCAAGTAATGACAGAGGCAGAGATTGGAGTGACACTGCTGCAAACCAAGGAACAAGTATTGATGGCTACCACCAGAAGCTAGGAAGAGACAAGGAAGGGAATCGCGGGGGGAACATGGCCCTGCTAACATGTTTATTTCAGACTTCTAATCTCCATACTTATAAGAATCCATTTATCTTGTTGTTTTAAGCCACCTGGCTTGTGATTCTTTGTTATAGCAGCCCTAGGGAACTGATATAGACCTCAACTAGGCTGCTTATTCTGAGAGGAAGGGACAGTTCTGAACCAAAATATGCTTGATCAGCATTCCCTGGGTCTCCTGGTCTTTGGATGATGCTGGGCCTATGGTCTGGTTTTCTGCCAAGGGCCTCAGTTAATTTGTTAAATTTAGAAATTATTTTTCTTTGTGTTTTTAATCACATGATGTTATTAAACAGGTTAACAGTTAATAAACAGGTTAACAAAAAAATAATTTTGGTCCTGTGCCTTAAACTTTGTTACACATACAAGGTTAACTGAATAATTAAAGTCATTTCCTAGAAGATTTAGGTCAAAAAAAATAATTAACCTGAATCACCTAGGTGATGAATTTAAAAAAAAAAATGAGGATGGTATTTTCTCTTGACCTGTATATAAAAAGGCTTCAATTTTCACCAGACATTTTCACAGACTCATTTCAAAAAAATAAAAATCAAAGGTCCCTATAAAAATATGTGCTTGCAAAAGTTCTGTTTTTCTTTTGAATATATCTATTAAGCCCACAGATGTCTTAATTTTCAAATACTATTTTTTCAATTATTGCTGTAAGTCTACTAGCAGTGAAGAATATTCTCATAATTTTTTAAACTAGTATGCAAAATCTCAACGTCCTTGGAATAACCTATATGTTTGCATTCTTTCAAGAGAGAAAAAAATATATATATATATATTCCAAGGATTAAAAAAATCTGGCACCTGCAGCAAAATGTAAGGAAGAGCACTCTAACAAAATCTAACTTGCACAAAAAATCTGTTCTGTCAGATCTTTGACAGGCATGTTTATGTTGACCTCTTTCTGTTTGGAGAGAGAGGAAGGAAACTAGTGTTGATCAAAGGTTATAGCAGAATATAAAATAAATTGGGACACAAAATAGAGAAATGTATTTCCCCTGCCAGTCAGAACTCTAATGTTTATTACTTTCATTTCATTATACTTACAAAAATAAATGAATTTCCCTCTATATTTTCTCAAGAATGAAAAGATGAATATTCCTTTCTTTACAAGTTCCATGGAAACTAGGAATGTTAATACTATAAATGTTTTAGTGTTTGATTATAGTTCTGTCTTCAAAATGCAAAATGTTTTATTCTGAACAATGAAAACCCTGAGAAATTAGTCCATCCTTTTTTTAAAAAAATAACATACAAATGGGCTTATATAGCACCAATCTGTTCACTACCAAAGTCCTTAGGTTTCATTTTAAAGATGATATTATCTGACTAAGCATACCTTATAAACTTGCATTATATATCCGCTAACAGTTGTATATGAATCCTCTGTTGTGTGTTTAAGACGTTGCATGAACTAAACAATGCAAGACATTAATCATTACCTTTTTAACAAAACAAATTGGAGTCTCGGACCTCTTTAATCTTCAGGGGATAAAAAAATTAGATATATATATATGTATATACAGGCACACACAACACACACACACACACACACACACACACACACACACACATTTTTTATTCCTCTGCATTTTACAGTGGTTAACAAACCTGAGCCATTTCAAGTTATTCATATAAATATGATACTGCTAATTTAATAATTTGAAGAGAAAAAATAAGCTCTGTTTTCACTAAAAACAGAAGTCTTTAAGAACCACAAGATATAAATTGTTTTTCTCATATTCTGTTCACATTAATGTACCCCAAAGATAAGATTTTTAAAATGTAGGCAGTTAGTGAAAAGAACACATTTCAAAAACACCAGCTTTCCTCTGAAGAAGCAGCCAAGAAAAGTAGTAATATTTAATAATTGCCATCAAAAGCTACAGCCTCACAGCATAACTTTAACAGTCCCTGATCCCTTTCTCTGTGATTCCAGAATTGTGCCTCCTGTCACTTGATTTATTCACCACCATATCAAAGGCCTATGATAACTCTTACTCCTCCTGAGCTCTGAGAGAAGAGTAGAAACACTCTACTTCAAAGAGCCACTGTTGCCGAAGCATAGGACCACCGCAGAAGAAAACAGTCAGGTCTTTATTTCCCTTTCTAGGTGACTGATTCAAGATCAGTAATACAGTAACCATTCTAAAGTATGCATACGTCAGATACTGCTTTGTCCCTGTGTGTGCGTGTGTGTATGTGTATATATGTGCACAACATGTGCATGCCCTCTTAATCTTCAAAACAACCTTATGAAACTCTTATCATCTTCACCTCCAACTTATGAATAAAGAAACTGAGTCTTATGGAGTTAAGATCCTAGAGTTAATCATAGGCCATGACTGAAACCTAGTTACTGTGACTCCAGAGTTTATGTTATTAACACCGCCTGCCCTCCCTAGGGCAGGCATTCACCCTTGCTTTGAAGGCAACTTGCTTTTGAAGGCAAAGCAGAAAGATTATTTTCCTCCATTCTTCTTTAAATGTACACACATTTTGATCCAGGAATTTAGGCATTTCTATTTTTTAGGTGGTTAAGTGACTGAGGATTATCTCTCCTGTCAAAATGATATCCCCCATGTGGCTTGTATTGAATAAACTTATTAACAGTAAATTTTCCTCAGGTAAACTTGAGCTTTCACAAAAATAGCTGGTATCTGTGAGAGAGCACCTTTAATTGGTTTAAATCACAGTAGATACAATTGGATATTCAAGGTGTCTCATTACAACCTGAGAGATGAAGTCTTCTCTTTGACTAGAACTTTATCTCTCCATCTGCTCTTGTTCAATACATTAGTAATTAGAAGATTTCCATATCAATCCCAGGACCTGGGCAGAGCAGGGTCATTTCTATGTTGCTTCCTTTCACAAATTGCAAAGTTGGCTCCTGTTTAAACTACTAAGCTTATTGTGTCTTCACCATAGCTCACTCAGCCAACACTTTCCATAGATCTTTTTTAAAAAAGAAAGCAAAACTCTGACTCTCCCAAAGCTTATAGCAGAACATTTTTCTTACTAGGAAAAGTAGTACATGCATCTGGATAAAACAGAAGTCATGGTTTTGAATGCAATATCAAAGTAGCCAACTTGCAGTGTTCTTTGCACTTTATGCTTTTCATGCCCATTTTCTGCCTTTTTACTTTTTTTGAATGCCTACTACATGTCATTGTTTTAGGAGATATAGAGGAAAGCAAAAACTCTTAACTAACAAGAAGAAGGAAACAAGAGCAGGCAAAAAATAAACAAGTTTAAAAAGTATATAAATAAGATAATTTCAGGAAGAATTAAGTGCTATACAGGAAACAGTGTGATGTGGTAGAGAATGAGAGTCAAGGACAGGGGACCCCACCATGTGGGTGGTGGAGAGCAGGACAGGTCTTGTCCAGGAGCTGCTTTTGTACAGAGATCTGAAGGATGAACAGGAGCCAGCCACCAGAAGTCTGGCAAACAATATTCTGGACACTGCCCCATTTATTCCTCTTTGTGACCCAATGAAGTAAACGATTTAGATAAATGGACAGATGCCACGATGAAGAACACCAAGTAGCCAGGCTCAATGATTTACCCAAAGGCACCCACCTATCAAAGATGAAGCAGGAACCATGATAAGGCCCAAGCCCTTTCTTTTATCAATTCTCAATCAGAAACACCCTTACCACACATGAAATTCATGTTACTTTTCCATGTCAGGTTTTCCAAATGATTAAGAAAAAAAGCTGAATGACTCAAAAATTACTTCTCTCATCCCTTGGATAACTATATCCAAAAGTTGAATCATCCTGTACGTGAATTGTGATAACTTATCAAAAATATATAAACAACTAGGATAAGAAAACGTATAATTCTTTAGGATGTTATATTTTTATGATTTTATTAACTTTTTATTAATTACTACAAATAGGCTACTGTATAACAAGAAATAATATGCATTTTAAATACTAATAAATACAAACGTTGTCATCCATCATATATAATGTGTGGGAAACATACTATGAAGTAACTGTTTAATTGTATAAATGTGGTTATAAACTTATTCTTTCTCTTCATAAATTGTTCAGTTTATGTGATTTACTAAAAGAAAGCTGTGATAATAAATGCCTAGTATACTAGGTAGGACCACTTTCAACCCACTGGTAAAAAATAAGTACTTGTGAGAATTCTCAAATTATATCTTCAAGTACTTTAGCAACCAGAACACAGATTTTCAAAATTTGTAACCTGCTATTTGTCATCTACCTATCACTCTCTTACACACAGATTCAAATAGACACACACACACACACACACACACACACACACACACACACACACACACACTCCTACTTCTTTCCTTCCTACAACTTAAACGATTTGGCTGCCTTTAAGAAAGAGTCGAGAAAAGGGAGGACAGGATGCCCTACAACTTTTCTGTTGCTGTCAAGATGAGAGCTACAGAAAATAAAATTAGCTAAAGTGTTCAACACATAATATGAAAGTGGTGAAAGTTTGGGGTCTTTTTCATACTTGGGAGACAGAAAAGGAAAAAGAAGCACAGAGATATCCTTGAGGACAAAGAGGCCCTTATCAACCACCCAAGAAAGGCATTTGAGCCCTAAGAGACTCTCAATCAACTTCTGTCTGCTATCTGAACTTAGATTTTCGTCAGAATACACTAGTGGAGCTCTATTACTCTCAAGTACTCACAAGTCATTCTCTTCTCCATCCTCTTCATCAAAAGGACTATAAAGTTTCATTTTTTTACAACTGCCATTTTAGTTCAAGTGAGTCCGAGGGTACGTAAAATAAGGTGTGCAGACAGAATTTAAACTATTTCTGTAATACTAACCTCACTTTCTGTACATTCCAGTGTCAACTAAAGAAAGATCTCCATGGTAAATTTTAAAGGTCCAGCACCGGGCCCCCCAAACTAGTAGAAGGTTTCTGTCAGGGCAGTCACTTTTCTGGGGAAACTGAAGTGCATCCAGATACAGGCTGTAAGAAGACCCATTCTCCAACATGTGGGTAACGCATACTTAGGTAATCATTTTTGAGGTTTGAGGAGAAGCAGTTTGAGACAAGTAAAGCCCGTGGACTGTATGTAATGTGGGATCTGGATTCCCACCTCAATTGCAACACTTACACCTGTGTAAACTTGGAAATGATATTTACTTCCTCCGAAGTTCAATTTCCTCATTTGCAAACATTGACTAGTACCTCCAAACTTGCTGGATTATTTCTATAACGAAATGAGACAACGTATATAAAATGCCGAGTAAAGACTTAAAAACAAGATTGGATCTAACAGAAAATTTAAGTTGTTAAAAAGTGACTTTCTTCTTTTTCTCCTTTAGAGCTTGAAAAGAAAAAGAGTTAATGCACCTGGTTTGAGATAGATTCACTTCCACAGCAAGTCCCTGGGGAAAGGAAAAGAAAGCAGAAGGTTGATTTCATCTCTTTGGCAAGAAGATAACTGGACCTTGGAGCAAACACAGAAATGATATTTGCTGTGAGGAGGGATCTTATCTATTGAATGCTATTAACAGAATGTCCATGGTTAGGAATTGCATCTAGAAAATAAATCCAGCATCAACAGATCCATGATAAAAGATTACCTGGAATAAGTCAATGATGGGGACCCAGGATTTTTCTTCTCAGAACTCACTGTCCTTCCTCCCATCACCCATTCCTGAACCTTTGAAAATTCGTAACAATTCGTGGCAGAGCCAGGGATAAGTAAGATAGAAATAAGGGATATTAACTAGGCTTCACTCTACTTTTGAACACCAGATTATTGACTGTAATATGTGTCCATTCATCACAGTTTGCTATTTCTAATAATTACAGATATTTTAAAACTTATTGCCAAGTGTATTGGCTCAAGCCTATAGTCCCAGCATTTTGGGCGGCTGAGGCAGGAGGATTACTTGGGCCTAGGAGTTTGAGATCAGGCTGGGAAATAGAGCGAGACCTCATCTCTACAAAACAATTTTTTTAAATTAGCCAGGCATGGTGGCGTATGCCTGTAGTCCCAACTACTCAAAAGGATTGCCTGAGCCTAGAAGGCTGAGGCTGTGATGAGTCGTGATCATGCCGCTATACTCCAGCCTGAGCAACAAAGTGAATCTCTGGAGGGGAAAAATACACACACTCACACACACAATTTTATAACCATATCAAAAAAGTATTCCTTTGTAATAGTGTTCAGTAATATTACTTTTTCATTTTTTTGAGAATTTCCCACAGCTACAACTCAGTGTTCTAATTTATGCAAAGACGATTTTGAAAATAATGCTTCATGGATTGAAAAATCTATGGATTTCCATGCATGGATTTTGACTGCTTCCTAAGATACCCAAGTCCTAAAACCTGTGAAACTATAGGAAATTATTTCACATTTATTTGTCTTCATTTTTCAACAGAAACAATAAGACCAAAAAAAATTCTGCCTGTATTTTCTAACTTCGCAAAGATCTATCCCGATGACTGGTTATTATAATTATTTTTAACATGTCAGTGAGCACTAGCACATTACAACAGAAAACTTAATGTAAGATAAAGAATGAATCATTAAAATTACTAAAAGCAGTATACTACTTTACTCAATGTTTTCTTACATATATTATCTCATTTACTTCTCCAGATAGGCCATATATATTAGATATAATTATTTTCGTTTTGCAGATGAGTAAACTGAGGCTTAGTAAGGATAACCACCTAATCCCTGTTTTCAAAATAAGGAATGTGGGGAACAAAACTAAAATAATAATATTAACTGAATACTATGAGTCATGCAGAGGGCTTTTGAACGGTCAAGAACTGTGAAGGGTCTGAGATTTTACTCTACTTATAAGCTATCAAGTTAGCCTGTTACAGTTCCATGGACGCTAGGAGAATATGAGACTCCTGCGTCTGAGACAAAGGAGAGTTTATTACAGCAATTTCAGTAGCCAGAATGTCAGCATTTGCACTGGTTTCCCAAGCTACAATTCCTACAAAGTGACACAAAGAGGCTCAGGTAACACCTGCACATGCAGTGGTTTGTGTTACAGGAGAAGAACGCTGAGGTTCGTGAAACCAAACCTTTTATAACAGGTGATAAGGATGCCTATCCTTTGCTCCAGAGGGTGACACTGTCTTTCTGTTCCAAGGTTGCTTCTTGAACAAATACTGAAAAGATAGTCCAGAACAAAGGCAGTACTTAACTCTCAAGACATGCAGAAGCGCAAGAGACCCATAGAGAATTGTCTCCTCATGATATATTAACCTGTTTCACCATCCCCTCCTACTTGCTAACAGTAATTTAAGTACAATTATAAGCTAATAACAGTGGTAGCAAAAAACAGCATGAATCTTGAACCATTCTGCAGCCCTTTAGGTCTCTATACAACTGATAGACAGGCAACCTTTTTCTGCACTAGAATTTAGGAAGGGTTCAAAATTTGACTAATAATTTTCTAATAAGACAAGCAATCTGAAGACTCTAATGAGAATGTTTGCAGACATTGATTGGCAAAAACAGATGATACAAGTTAAATTAAAATATCAGCTTTTAGATGCCATAACAGCATTTATTCATGCCCTGTATTTCACACTCTTTTATTAAACCATATACCTTTTAAAAACATTTAAACGATAGAGTTTTCCAGCTAAAGGCAATTGTGACTTCTCTTTACTACGATGACTATTTCCAAAGCATCCCATAGAGAGATTGCCTTAACTTGCTGTATTACTTCCTATCAGAGAAAATTCTCATTGAGCTTAAATGAAACAACCTTGGGTTAGCCATAATTAATCTCTGTGTTTAATATGTTCCCTTTACTTTCTATGAGCAAGTAACAAAAGAAGCTCTAATGGACTAAAATTCTAAATGTGATGCTGATGCAAAATATCCATTAGCGAATAGATGGCCTATTTATAATTCCGTTAAAGCTGCCAGCCTTATCCTAATTCTTAGTGTCAAATGACAAGATTAGTGGATGACTCCTTTCAGCTGATAGCATATTAAATGGCTATGATTTTTTAAAACAAGTCTCTTAGTCGAACTGTTTTACAGAAAATGGGCCCACTGACACATTGTGCTTCTATTGTTAATTTAAACCCTTATAAATATATTTTTGAAATAATTTCAGAAAACACATAGTTTTAAAGTTCTGCTCATTACCTTAGATGTTCCAAAATGCAGATGAAACCTTAGAGCAAGTTAGTCTTCTTACCTAAAAATTTTAGTAGAGGTGACTAGGAAACTTTGATGACTGTCCGCACATTTTTAGCCTTGGACTTCTTCATCCCTGTGCCATGATGGATGGCCAGAATGCCATTTGATGTTTACTTTACTAAATTATGTTATCTAGTATATAATGGTCTCATTTAAAGGAGACTTCTCTCGGGATAATCACATGAGATGGTCTGTAAAAAAAATGAGGCACGTATGTTTTGAAAAGTGGCCAATTTTGAGTGAAAGGCAGGAAAAATCAGAAATATAGAAGAGGCCTTTTTGTTTTTTAGCCATCAACCATCTGTGTAGATGAATAGGAAGATACAGTCAAGACTTCAGTAATCAGAGACCATGATGAATGTACAAAACAGGATACTGGGAGCACCAATAAGTAGGAGGTGAGGAGGGGGGCTAGACTTCAGAAATTACCTCTTAGGTACAATGTTCACTACTTGGGAAAAGGGCCACCTGAGACCCAATTCCCACCAGTATGCAATATGTCCATGTAACAAACTTGCATTTGTATCCTCTGATCCTCTGATTCCTTTTTTTTTTGAGTCAGGGTCTCACATTGTCATCCAGGCTGGAGTACAACAGCATGATCACGGCTCACGACAGCTTCAGACTCTAAGCTCATGTGATCCTTCTGCCTTAGCCTCCTGAATAGCTAGGACTACAAGTGCACACCACCACACGGCTAATTTTTCTGATTCTTTTTGTAGAGATCAGGGCTCTTTAAGTTGTCTGAACTGGTACTGAACACCCGTACTCATGAGATCCGCCCACCTTGGCTTCCCAAAGTGCAGGGATTACAGGTGTGAGCCACTGTTCCCGGCCTAAAAAATGGTTTAATGGAAATTTTTTTTCAAAAGAGAAAAAGAAATGAACATCCCCTGTGGTCCCCCCGCAGAATCATTAGAACTGAATACAACAACAGTAAAGGAAAACCAGATAACACTACCAGAGTCAACAGATTATAACATAAATTCTCAGCTGGAAACTACCAAAGTTTCACAAATGAAGCAACCAGGAAATTGAGCAGGCTGAGAAGCAGTTTCACAGAGCACTCCAGATGAGAATATTTTGTAGGGTTCCCAACAGTGTGAATCACAGGAGGCAAAAATCATAAAACTGAATGATGCTTCAGGATCAAGGTGTGCATGAGGCAGATGCATTTTTCTTTTTTTTTTTTTTTTGAGTCAGAGTCTCACTCTGTCGCCCAGGCTGGAGTACAGTGGCACGCTCACAGCCACCCCAGCATTGACTTGCTGAGCTCAGGCGGTCCTTCCGCCTCAGTCTTTCAAGTAGCTGGGACTACAGTGCATGCTACCACCCCTGGCTAGTTTTTTCATTTGTTGTATAGATGAGATCTCACCATGTTGCCCAGGCTGGTCTCAAACCCCTGGGCTCAGGCAATCCTCTTGCCTTGGCCTCCCAAATTTCTGGGATTATAGGCTTGAGCCACCACTCCCAGCCAGCAGATGAATTTTGGGGACAGAGGTAACCTAGGAATTGTTTGTGTGTGATTTATATAATAGTTTTTAACTGAAAGTTCTTTATACTTTTTAGGGACATGATGCTTTATCCTATATTTTAGATTATTTTAGAATAATAAGGAAAAAATACACACACGCGCACACACACACACACACACACACACACACACACACATATATATATATTTTGGTGAGAAAGCAGGATTTATTGAGAAGACAGAAAAGCTCCCACAGTGAGAGGGGACCCGAAAGGAAAAAAAAAATTTTTAGCATTATCTACATGCCAGTCCCTGTTCTAAGCACTTTAATTATACAGAGGGCACCAAAAATACATATACACAGTTTAAGAAAGGAAAAACTGTGCTAAAATTTTACAAAAGATGAAAACGTCACGTTTGACTTCTGCAGAGGTGATCAAAGTGGTTATTATCAATGTCCAGACACTTCTGATTATGGTGAACTAAAAGTAATACATAGATAATATTTCTTAAATTATGTATACATTCTTTGGCACCCCCAATATTACATTTATACATCACACCATCCTATGAGAGTAAATACTAGTACTATCATCTTCTACTTTAAGGATGAAGAATTGAGACACACAGATGTTGGTTAATTTTCCCAAAGTCATTCAAGTAGTAAGTAGTGCAGCTGGGATTCAAATTCAACCAGTTTATGAGTTGTTACAATTAAGTTCACCAACTCATCTTAGAAAAGTGCTACACACCTCATTACTGAATATCACTATGGTCATCTTTGAAGTACTCCCTTTGGGAAGCTATGCACCAATGCTAAGGGCCTCATCCACCTGTTGAAGCAATTTTGGAGCTCTTTTTCTGGAATGAATGAGCTATCATTGTATTATTCTTTTTGTCCTGAATGTCATCAAAATGTCTTCCTTTCAATATTTTCTTTATTTTCAAGTAAAGAAAAAGGGGGTTCAGATCAGTGAGTAGGAAAAATGTTCCAATACAGTTATTTGTTTACTGGCCAAAAACTCCCTCACAGACAGTGCTGTGTGAGCTGATGCATTGTCATAATGCAAGAGCTCTTTGGGGACCATTTTTGCACACACCTTTCTCTTTCAAGATTTTCAGTTAAGATTTTCCTGTTTCTCTATTGGTATTTATTTAGTCTGCTAAGCTTCTCACAGTCAGTCAATGATTTTGATGCACAATTCAACAAATTTTTGCAATGTTTTCATCAGTTCTGCTTGTTAATGGCAATCCTGACTTCTCTTTATCAGTGATGTTTTCTCCCTTCTCAGAAAAATATTTAATCCATGTGTACACGGCCATTTTTTCATGGCATTATCCCCATAAACTTGGACTAACATGTCCTTGATTTCACTTCCACTTTTGCCAAGTTTAACAAGAAATGTAATGTTTGTTCGTTGCACTAATTCAAACTCCAACATCCTGATGACAACAGCTCCGATAGCCATTTCAAAATAAAGAGCTCCAAAATTGCTTTGATGAGTGGACCAAGTACTGGCATCAGTGCATAACTTCCCAAGGGTAGTACTTCAAAGGTGACCATAGTGATATTCAGCAATGAGGTTTGTAGCACTTTTTCTCAGATAAGTTCATAAATTTAGTTGCCAGACCTCATTTCTGCAAAGTCCATGGTTTAATCACTGAGAATATGCCCTGTTTAGAGAATATTAGAAATAAGAACCTGTCACATGTCAGTGTTACATGAAGTTGACTAACAGAGAAGATTCATTGGCATGTGCACACTCAGAGATGCCACATATTTAGAAGCAAATGCATATGTATCTTCATACCAGTATGTGAATTTGTTTCACCTATATCTTTCCAAATATAAAGAGCTTGTCAGTTTTTCTTTAAGAGCAACAAATGAAGTTACTTTATGCCCACAAATTCAGACTTTGCAGTGACTTCATAAAGATGAAAAGCTTCAAAATTTTTTTCTTCCAGTATGTAAATATCAAGTATTTTTTTTACGAACTCTTTAATACACCAAGGACATATTGTTGTTCCCAAGACACACTCATTTGTACATACACATATCCTGCACCTGGCACACTGGAATAATGTCAGTTGTGTTTACTTCAATAATTACCTCCAAACAAACATATGTAGTGATTTTTATCTGAATGTCAGCTCCCACATGGCACTTTCCTTGTCTATCTAAGGCCTTGAGGAAGTAAATTAATGGATCAAAAACTGGGAAAACTCTAATCCAGCTATTGAAACATTGAGGAGATCTGGAATTTCTACGATTTCCCTGGAGGTATTACTAGTCTTTTCAAATAACACTCATAATAAAAAGACAGTTAAATCACACAAGGAAACTTGGTCATTAGAAATGACAACATACTGCATACCCCATAGACCAAGTAAAAAGTTATTACTAAGGTGGAAATACAATAATGACTTTTATAATTTTTTATGAAGACTAAAGATGAATAGACATATACAATGTAATAGCACTTTTCTCCTTACCAGAGCAGTGATTTTCCTCTTTAGCTGTACCCTGTATCTCTCAGGATCTAGAGGTATCTAAATCCTCTCCGAGAGATTCTGATTTAATTAGTCTTTGGTATGACTTGGGTATTCTGGATATCTTACAGATTTCCAGGGTTCTCTTAGTCTAAGCAAGACCAAGAATCGTTGTTCTAGAAGAAATAATTATGTAAACATTGTGACTTTAGGTGCTAAAGAGTCATTAGGTATTATATCTGGGGGTCAGGAGTAATGTAGAAAGCTGGGTGAAAAGTACATATAGACCATGATCATGACTCATGAGTGATTAATATTTTGAAATTCTCAGGTTTTCTTTTAGTAAAAGTTTGGATACTGTGGGTTCTCTTAACTTTGTTACAAATATGAACATATTGAGTATAGCCAAATAAACCATATGAGTTAATACCTCTTCAAGACACCTCAATCATTACATATACTCTGCCCAAGTTAATCAAGTAGTGGTTCTTCTAGCATTCATGTCACTTCATGTCTCCATGTCTTTGCACAAACTGTTCCCTATAGACTAGTGACCTAAACTTTTGAAGTAACTTTGAATATACATTTTTACTAGTTAACACTTATCAGCATTTATTTTGGTCATTATTGTAAATTATACTTGCAGTAGCCAGGATAGCTTCCTAAATTGAAGTGCAAGGAGTGGGAAGTGAAAGAGTCTTACGTGGGATAGAACCCAGGCTGACAAGGCCTCCAGCAACCTGTAACTATACCACCTGCATCATGCAACCTCCTCTGACCTATCAAGAGAGAAACTGCCTGTCAGGGAGTCTAGGTATTCGTGTTCTCTGTTTTGGTGTCTTGGTAATAGATATCACTTTCACTCACAGTCTAATGGCCAAAAGAAGCCACAAATAGCCCTACCCTACTGCAAGCAAGCTGGGAAGTGTATGAAAATAGACTCAGTACTTTAAACAGCTGAGCAGCAGCATATTGATTATTCAGTGATGCCTTTACAAGACAAGAAAGGAGGGATTCTGTGTGTGTTTCATGAATCACGATTATAAAGCCAGAGATTTGATTTTAGTTATATCAATTAGTACTATAATTCTTCTCTAGATCTCTATGGGCTATATTTCCAAACACTGAAAGAGACATATCATTTGAGGCAAAAATATTACAATAAATTAACATACATTCGGATGATTATAAAATTATCTATCATTGCAATATTAATGTAAGAGGGCTCATTTAGCCAGTAGCTTCATATCCTGCACTCTAAGCCCATCTCATTTAGTTCACACCTAGCATCTGATAACAATGGCAGAACTTTACTGTAGCATTATAAATCTCTCAACATCATTACCTGACAACTTAAAGTACCTGCTCTACTGTGAGTGATTTTTGTTTACCATGACACTTATACTCACCAATCTACTTACTTTATCATCAATCTCTGTTTTAAGAATGACCCCAAAATTCATTCCAGAGCCTTTCATATTCATTCATTACTTTTCTCACATGTTTGGGTTATTTTTGGTAAGAAAAAACAATTTCAAAAATAAAAATAGTATTTCCCTTTCTAAAATATGTCCATAAAATAGACAGGCTATGTTTAATATATGCCCACAGTATATAATTTGTTTCTAAATAGTTAAGTCCAATGAAAATTTTCTCAAAGTAAAGAGTTCTGAGATAAATATATTTCAGTGTTTTAAAACTGACTCAGTTTTTTCACTACAGACAGAACACAGATTCATGAAATAAATCCACAACTTCTTCTTTATAGGTATTTATATTAGCCATTGAGACTATTGGTATCAGATCTTTTACTTTTTTTTTACATATATAGCTTTTTTTCCAATTTTTTTTTGTTTTAAAGACGTGGGGTACAATTCAGGATTAGGTATACGAGTAGTCATCGTACAGGTAAAGTTTGGATTTCACTTTGGTCCCCAATTCACCTGGTTTGAGATCAGGTACCCTTACTGATGTTTTGTGCCACCCCCTCCCCTGGCAGTTTCCCACTACTACCAACCCCTTTCTTATAGCATATTGACAAATGTTCAGGGTTCACTTATAGTGAGTACATGTGGTACTCAGATTTTTGTTTCTGTAATAGATCACTGAGTATGATTCTAAATCCATCCAAGTTGCTGTGAAGTCCTTAATTTTGTTTTACTTTACAGCTGTGTAATATTCTACCATGTGTATGTACCACATTTTCTTTATCCAGTCCACTTTTGATGGGCAAATGGTTAGTTCCATGTTTTGTTATTGTGAATAATGCTGCAATAAACATGTGTGTGCAGGTATCTTTTTCATAAAATGATTTGAGTTCCTCTAGGTGTATCTCCATAAGGGGGATTGCTGGGTAGTATGGAAGGTCAACTTTTAGATTTTTTTAGGAATTACTACACTGTATTCCACAGAGGTTGTACTAATTTATACTCCCACCAACAATTTTTTTCAAGATTAATAAAAATCTTTATTTCCAAAATATTCCTATTGATCATTTAATTTCAAACCTGCTAAGTAACTCAAAATTATTTTTACTGCTCTTTTTTTTTTTTTTTTTTTTGGTGAACCATGTTCTAAACAATAACCCTCAATTATATCTTACTAATATTTAACTCTTAAAACTAGAAAGACTGCAATTGGTAACTTTTTTATTGTTTTATTTTAAAGATGTGGGGTATAATTCAGGATGTGATAGATAAGGGATCATTGCATAGGTAAAGTTTGGGCCTCCCTTTGGTCCCCTCTTAGCCTGGTTTGAAATGTTATATGCCCCCCCCCACTACCTCCCCAGGTAGCATCCCACTATCTCCAAGCCCTTTCTTATAGTATTATAAGGCTACAGTATTCAGAACAGCCTGGTATTGGAACAAGAACAGGCACATAGACCAATGGAACAGGACAGAGATTCCGGATGCAAAACCTCAATTTCTCTACCAACTTATGTTTGACAAAGCTTCTACCAACAACCACTGGGGAGAGGAGAACTTATTCAGTAAATAGTTCTGAGAAAACTGTCTATGTGTAGAAGATTGAAACAGGACCCCTACCTATCACCATACATAAAAACCAACTCTAAATGGATCAAAGACCTAAACACAAAACCTCAAACTATAAGAATCTTAGAAAACACAGGAGACACCCTTATGGAAATGGAATAGGAAACCAATTCCTGATAAAAATAAATAAAATAAAAATGAAAAAACCCAGTTGCAGTATTATTCACCATAGCAAAAACATGGAGCCAAACCATGCTACCCATCAAAAGAGTAACAGATTACAAAAATATGGTGTGTGTATGTATATATATATACACATATACATATATATATATGATGGAATATTGCACAGCCATTAAGGATAAAATTATGGACTTCACAGCAACTTGGATAGACTTAGAGTCTATAATACTCAGTGATCTATCACAGAAACAAAGAACTGAGTACCACATTTTCTCACTTATAAGCAGACATATGCAACTTTTATGATATTTTGTTGTCATATCATTCAGTTTATATATATCTAAATTATACTGTGTATTCATATGGAAGATTTTTTTGTTTGTTTTTTGTTTGTTTGGTTGAGTTGGAGTCTCACTCCAACTCCCAGGCTGGAGTGCAGTGACACGCTCACAGCCACCCTAGTGTCAACTTGCTGGGCTCAGGCAATCCTTCCACCTCAGCCTGCCAAGTAGCCAGGACTACAGGTGCACACTGCCATGCCCGGCTAATTTTTTGATTTATTGTATAGATGAGGTCTTGCCAAGTTACCCAGGATGTTCTCGAACCCATGGGCTCAGGCAATCCCCTAACCTCGGCCTCCCAATGTGCAGGGATTACAGGCTTGAGCCACCGCACCCGGCCATTAAGAAGTATTTTTAACAATCAAGGATGTTACTTATATATAATAAAAATACTTAGCCTGTAATCCCAGCACTTAGCCTGTAATCCCACTCCCTCTAGCCTGGGCAATGGAGTGAGACTCCAACTCAAAAAATTAAAAATAAAAATAAAAAAATAAATATACTTTATGCATATGAGAGGACTTCAAAGTATTTTATAGGAGTTCATGACATTTTTCTTTATTAAGTATATAAGATATTAATAGCAGAAATACTCATATACCTTGCATCTGATAACAAAGGAAGCTGATATAAAATACAAATAAAGGCAAGAATAAATAAAATACATTTATTACAGCAAAATAAACCTCTGCTTTCCTAATCAATTCGCCTTACCACTTTATGTGTCTTTTCTTAACTATCATTGTGCATTTTTATTTTTCCAAAGAAAACACACACTGTATCAAGATTTTATTGTACTCCTCATAACAAAGGTAAAACAAATTCTGGTGTGTGTTGATATGCTTTTTTTTCTTTTCCTGTTGCGGTTCTTTCTCTAAATGAACCAGTCATATTCTCCAGAGTGAAAAATGGGCAACTTAGGAAAAGCCCAATGGAGAGATGTGTAGGGCAAGGAGGGAGACTGTGGAGTTTCTATGCCCTCTCAGAGCACACCCCCATCCCAGCACCTCAAAGTGCTCACTAACCTAGAAGATCCTCAAATCATTTTACATATTAGCATGTATGAAATGCCAATGCATAATTTCTAAAAAATATCCAATTGCTATTAATTGATGCATTTAATTTTAATGTAAATTTTTCTATGACTAGTGAATATAATACACTCAATACATTTTAAAGAACCTGATTTCACGTTGTATGGAAGATGCATGGGTTGATTAGTTTTCATACAAAACAGGTTTTCTAATGAGCAAGTGAAGATGAAAGAAGGAAATTTTTCTTTAACGTACAAAAACATCAGAACATGGAAAGAAAGAAAAGAAGGATTTTTTTCCTAAGTACATATTAACTAATAAATGCTTGGTGTAGTATATTTAGCTTACTTCTTATAACTAAAGTATAATTTAATTTAAAATTTTTAAATAGATTTTTTTCCTTCAAGTCTTAATACAAATCATATCCCTGTAAACAATGACAACTACAAATAAAATTGCACTTTTCAAATCACTGAGTTTGTAGAGTGATTTAGCGTAATTTAAATGTGTGTCCTATACAGGGTTCTAGTTGTACATATGGATAGTAAAAGGGACAGAAATTAAATGAGCTATATAAAGTTCCTAAAAATATCTTGTGGCCTAAATAAAAGACTGTTATTCAGTCAAATGGCATGCTCTGTTTGGACTCCAAATGAAAAGAATTATCACTCCTAAAGAATTGTAATCCTCTGGTAATGATCTGGCTTAAACATGCTAGTATAAGTCATGAAATTTTCCTTGGTTAAACTCAAACACAATTAGCATTTCTTATTTGAAAAGAGGAAACAACACTTTCTTTCAATTTAATACTTGTTTTGCACACTCCTCAGCTTTGGTATTAGTTGCTATTCCATGGCAAGACATGTCTAATTTCAAAGCTTTCCTGTCCTTAGCATGTTTCTCAGGAATTGATGTTAAAGATGTGTTCTTCTTGTTTCCATTGTCATCCTTCTCCTCGAAAATGACATCTTAATCACAGTCTTCCATTCTACCACTGTCTTGGAGATACCAATATCCATGCAACAGACCAATCCAACAGATCAGCCAGAAATGTATTCATTTCTTATTGGCATTCAGGTGAGGAGGAGGGGCAACCCTTTATACTAAAGCTTATTCTTAAATGTCTAAGAAAAAGCAAAGCTGAAACCAAAACATAAGAATGTCATCTAAAGTGAGAACATAATTTAAGTCTCAACCTTTGGCTTTACAATGATTCAGTTCTAATTTGTTCTAATTATTTACTAAATACATCATTTTAAGATCTTATGATGTGCTTGGAAGTAAGCAAAACAAAAATCCTCACATGGAACTTAGATAAAAAGACAGTAAAAGTAAGCAAAGAAATGCAACACATTCCACTTCTTTAATATATCAAAACTGTTTCCAAGGCAATATTAATAATAAAATGATTATGCCACAGCTCCTCATACAACATCGAACTGTAACAGGAAGGTACAGAGAGGGCAGGAAAGTTTCATCCGGCCAGTGGCGTAGGTGCTCTTCTTTTCTCCACCCAGTAAATTCAAAGTCGCTTTCTTGGCTTCTTTAGCGTCTGCAGTCGCTTTGGCTTTGGCTTTCAGGTCCTTCACAACACTCGTGCTTTCATGGGTCCTCACGGGCCTCGTGCTTTCATGATAAATAAACAAATTAGGTACTGTGTTAAAAGCTGTAGATGCTGTAAGAAAATAAAAAGCAAAACAAAGCAGAGCGAGGGTGATCAAGTGTGCCAGGGTAGAGGGCCAGATAAATGGATAGATTGTCATTTCAAATAGGCAGTTAAGGCAGGACTCATTGGAAGGTTTTTGAGCAAAGATGTGAAGGAAGTCAAAAAAGTTACACATGCAATTATTCAGAGGAAATACTTTCCAGTGAGAACAGTCAATGCAACAATTCTAAGAAAATGCGCATCCTGGACTGTTTAAGGGACACAATGGGGCTTTTTGTAGTTAGACGAAAAAGCCCCAACGGCGGCGTGACACGAGGGAGCGGTTTGACCGGTTCCTGCACAAGAACTGCATGACTGACCTCTTGGCAGAGCTGGAAGCCAAGACTGGCATGAACTGGAGCTTTCTCGTGCTCGGTGTCACCGGACTGGTGGCCTTGGACTTGAGCCTCTCTCTTCTGCAGCCTGATAGGATTTGGCTACCCAGCCTACATCTCAATTTAAGCCACAGAGAGCCCCAACAAAGATGTCACCCAGTGGCTGACCTACTGGGTAGTGTACAGTGTGTTCAGCATTGCCGAACTCTTCTCTGATCTCTTCCTGTTGTGGTTCCCCTTCTACTGCACGCCGAAGTGTGGCTTCCTGTCGTGGTGCATGGCCCCAAACCCTCTTAATAGGGCCAAGCTGCTCTACGGGCGCTTCATCCGTCCCCTCTTCCTGAAGCGCGGGTCCCAGTTGGACGGTGTGGTGAAGCACCTGAAATCAAACCCAAAGTCACTAAAGAAGTAAAGAAAGCTACTGCGGAATTACTGGGTGGAAAAAAGAAGAGCACCTACACCACTAGCTGGGAGAAACCTTCCTGCCCTCTGCGTACCTTCCTGTTAGAGCTCTATGTTGTATGAGGAACTGGGATACAATCATTTTAATAATATTGCCTTGGAAACATTTTTGATATATTAAAGAAGTGGAGTGTGTTGTAAGTCTCTTTGCTTACTTTCACTGTCTATAACATAGGGAACATTTTAATTTAAACAATGCAGCGGGCAGTGTCTAAATTTTTGGAAAATATGTTTTGCCTCTTGGTAGGAAAAGATGTATGCTACTATCCCGCAGGAAACATAAACAAAATAAAATGATATATCTCACAGACAAGAAAAAAGTAGGAAAAGAGAAGTCAGACAGTTAATAGAGTTAATGAGGCTTTGGAAGGGGGAAAGTCATGAAGGATCTTAGAGATCATTGTAAGGCTATTTTTACTCTGAGTGAATCGGGGAGACATTGTAGACTTTTGGACAGAAAAATGACTTGACTTCATGTTTTAAAACAATCACTCCAACTGCAGTGTTGAGAAAACCCTGCAGAAATAGGAGCAAAAAAACCAATGAGGAGACTATTGCCATAACCCCAATGAGAGACGAGGCTACAGAGTGGTAACAACGGAGGTAGTACAAAATATGTCAAATTCTGAATATATTTTGAAGATCGAGATCTTTTGGCTGATTGTATGTGAAAATTGAAAGAAAGATAAGAGTTCAAGATGACTCAATTTTTTTTATCTGAACAATTGGGAAAAAATGGTCTTACTAGCATTGAGTTCAGAATGGCAGAGCAGATTTGGGAAAGGATTCAGTTTGGGATCTATTAAGTTGGAGTTGTTTTTTATATTTCTAAGTAGAGATGCAGGTAGTTGACTATACAAGTCTGGAATATAGGAAAGACGTCTGGCCTGATAACTCAGACGTCAAGTGTTTTCAAAGATAATTCTGAGTATGTTTAACTTTCACTTTTGGCTAACACTAGTATATAATCACATAAAATGCTTCTTCCTTATTCTTTGTATAATTTGTGAAATACTCCCTGCCTGATGAAATAATTATTTTAAATTAAATAATATAAATATTAGAATTAGCATTTAGCATTTTAAAATAGAAAATCAACAACTTTTCAATCAAGTATGATGAAAAAATTAAAAATAAAAAAACTCTAAGTTTATCTCAGTTGATCTTGGCAATGAATCTCTTTCATCAGGGGCCAAAACTGTGGAAAATTTTACAGTATAAGTAATTCTGATTTCACTGAAGTTGGTCTCCTCAGTCATTTGCATGAAATAAAAATCTGGAACCATCTTGAAGAGCCAACATGCCCAATCTGGCAGTGCAGCTGTACAATAACTGTTTGGAAATTATCCTGTTAAGATGATCAATGGAGACTCTCAAGGCAAATAACTCAGGCATTATTTATGGAATATTCATTAGCTTTTCAATGTAACATTCCTTTATTATTTATTAATGGTGTATTACAATGTAGTGTCCTCATTGCTGGTTGGTGGAAAAAAATCTACTCTGTATCAAAATGATATATAATTTTTACTCTAGTGTTGAATGAAACTACTTTATGTTACTTTCCTCCTCCCCTAAAAAGGAGAGCAGAAGGAAAGAGATTCCTAAGTCATTCTCAAATGAAAAATGAGATTGATTCTTAATGGAGAATGCAGAAAAGAAGGACAATTATTTTCCTTTAATATTATGTACTCGTTATACAAATTTAGTAAGTAATTAAATGAAACAAAATCAAGTATTATTTGACATGAAAAATAATGTACATATTTTGTCAAACAGCCTCAAAAAGAATCTTATTTCTTAAAGAAGTCAAGATATGTTCAAGGAACATTCAATAAAATATCAGAAATCCAGACTCTGCTCTCAATAGGTTATTTACGTGTTGAGGAAATATTTAAAAAAGTAAACACCGATAAACAACAAAATGGACAACATTCCAAATGGTAAAATTGGATCTAGAGGTCTTGTACTTTTCTCCAGTTACACTTTGGAACAGAATGTGAATTGAAAACATTACTATATTAGAAAATTTTTGTATTTGGCCAGTGATTCAAAGTAATGAAAAGGCTAAATCTGGCCACCTGACAGATTTTGCTTTTATTAGAGTATTCTGGTTTGGTAAATTGGAATTTGAGGCAGTTCCTCTTCAATGCAATAATACCAGGTTATATGGAAAAATAATAAAAAGTAGCGTTTCTCCTTTTCTGTGAGCAATTTACTTTTGAGAGCTGAATAATTTGCTCCACATGAATTATGCAGTTTCTATTGTCTTATTGGTATAATGGAAGAAAGAAATCACCACCACAGGGTTTACTGATTCTGGGAACGAAAGAGAAAGTGTATTTCCTTTGGGATTTGGAGAAGAGCAGAGTATGTTTTACCTACAACAATTTCACACAACCTAAAATGCAGGACCATTTAATTATTATAAAATATGTTTGAAAAAGTAAAATACAATAGAGTTGCAGGATAGAAAATTTCTCAAGAACCACAAATTCAGTTGTACAAAACTATATGTCTATTTTTCTCCCATAATTGAACTTAATTTCTGCCTCCACACTTCATTTCCCCTGAGAGAAAGAAACTTTCTATAGTCATGTCCAGATAAACCGGTCCATTTTATGATCTAGGTTTAAACTTAACAAAGCTTGAGATCTTCTTGTTCTGGTTTTTAGTGTGGGGTGGGTGGTGTAAGTCCAGTACTTAGCGTTGATCTTTCCAAGCCTGCCTCACCGAGATATCTGATCATTCCATCTCAGGCTATTCAATCATACCATCATGGCTGTGCTCATCTCTGTGACTGTCATTCAAGTGTCTGCACTCTCCCATGCTGGAATCCACAGAGGCTGTTGTGGATTCCCCATCTGGCCTCCAGCTTATACCTGTGTTTCCGTCTGTGCCTGTATTCCCGTGCCACGTCTGTAAGACTTCTTCAGACCTCTCACTCTCAGCATCATATCCACACCTCTCTAGGCCCCATGGAAAAATATTTAAGTGCTTTTGTCCCCCACTGAGGCATTCATTCTATGTCCGCATTTGTGCCCATCTGGCTAGTCACCCATGCAGTCATTTCTACTCTATTCTTTCCACCTGGAGTAATACAAGTCTTTTTTCTGTCATACTCTCTGTTTCCTAGGCAACTGTGGCAGATTGTAAACTAGTCCTCTTCTGTTTCCTACATCCTCATAACCTAAAAAGGTCAATCATCTTCTCCCAAGGGTTTGGAGATGAATGCAGAACAGTCTATTCTAGTGTCTAACTCTCTAATTTAGAAGTCATCCTCTCTTTACTATTAATTTAGAGGCCCTCAGCTAATCACACACAGTCCATATATTCTTCTTACCATAACTTTTCTTTCTTATTCTGGTAGGTCTTAAACATGGTCGGTCAATATTTTTTTTCTTTTTTTATTAGATGTATTTTTTATTTTAAAACTGTGGGGTACAATTAAGGGTTAGGTGTACAAATATTCATTGTGCAGGCACCTTTGTTGATGAGGCGTGCCCCCCTCCCCAGGCAGATATTGACTACCGTTAATCCCACCTCCCTACCCCTCTCTGACCCCTCTGTAGTTTCCCTCCACTGTCAATCCTTTTCGTATAGTATTACAGTAGTTGTTCAAGGTCCACTTATGAGTGAGAATATGTGATACTCAGATCTTTGTTTCTGTGAAAGATCACTCAGTATTATAAACTCTAATTCCATCCAGGTTGCTGCGAAGTTCATGATTTTGTTCATCTTTATTGCTGCATAATATTCCATTGTGTATAGGTACCACATTTTTTTAATCCAGTCTTCTTTTGATGGGCAGCATGATTGGTTCCATGTTCTTGTCATTGTGAACAAGACTGCGACAAACATGTGTGTGCAGGTATCTTTTTTATAGAGTGATTTGAGTTCTCCTGGGTATATTTCCAGCAGGGGGATTGCAGGGTCATATGGAAAGTCAATTTTTAGAGCTTTTAGGAATCATCACACTGATTTCCACAGAGGCTGCACTCGTTTACACTCCCACCAACAGTGTAGAAGTGTTTCCTTTTTGTCACAACCTCTCCAGCATCTGTCATTTTTTGAGTTATTGATGATGGCCATTCTGAGTGGAGTTAGGTGGTATCCCAATGTAGTTTTAATTTGCATCTCTGTGATGACTAGTGAGGCTGAACATTTTTTCATGTATCTGTTGGCTGCTCTTATGTCTTCCTTTCAGACGTGTCTGTTCATATCTTTTGCCCACTTTGTAATGGGGCTGTTTGTTTTTTTTTCTTTTCAGCACGTTTGAGTTCCTTGTAGATCCTTGATGTTCGGCCTTTGTCAGACTGGAGTTGGCAAACTGTGGATTGTTTCCCTGCTCTCTTGATGCTTTCTTTGGCTTTGCAGAAACTTGTCAGTTTAATGAGGTCCCACTTGTCTATCATATCTCTTATGGCCTGTGCATTTTGAGTTTAAATCAGGAATTGTTGGCCAGTTCAATAAGGGTGTCTCCTGCATTTTCTAAGGTTCTTATGGGTTGAGGTTTTACATTTAGGTCTGTGATCCATTTAGAGTTAATTTTTGTATATGGGGATAGATAGGGGTCCTGTTCAAATCTTTTGCATGTGGTCAGCCAGTTTTTCCAGCACCATTTACTGAATAGGTTCTCCTCTCCCCAGTGGTGTGTGGTGGAGGCTTTATCAAAGATGAGTTGGTTGAGAAATTAAAGTTTTGCTTCTGGAATCTCATTTCTATTCCATTGGTCTATATGCCTGTTCTTGTATCAGTACCAGGCTGTTCTGGTTATTGTAGCTTTATAGTAAAGTTTAAAGTCCGATAGTGTGATACCTCCTGCTTTGTTTTTTTGTTTTGTTTTGTTTTGTTTTTGCTGAGGATTCTTCTGGCTATTCTTGGTTGTTTATGTTTCCATATGAATTCCTGTATTTTTTTTCTAGAGCTGAGAAGAATGTTGCTGGCAATTTGATGGGTATTGCGTTAAATCCATAGATTACCTTAGATAAGATGTACGCCTTAACAATGTTGATTCTTCCAGTCATAGGATATTTTTCCACCTGTTTGTGTCATCTTTGATTTTGTTAAGCAGTGTTTTGTAGTTTTCGTTGTAAAGGTCTTTCACGTCTCTGGTTAGGAAGATGGAAGGTATTTCCTTTTTTTTTTTTTGGCTGTTGTGAATGGGATTGTGCTTTTTATTTGGGTTTCTATTTGTTTATTATTGGTGTAAAGAAATGCGATTGTCTTTTGCACATTTATTTTATACCTTGAGACTTTGCCAAAATCCTTTATCAGTACAAGGAGGTTTTTGACAGATTCTTTTGGGTTTTCAAGATCTGCAATCATGACATTTGCAAAGAGAGATAACTTAACTTCCTCTTGTCCTATTTGGATACACATGATTGCCTTCTCTTTTCTGATTACTCTAACCAGGACTTCCAAAACTATATTGAACAGTGAGAGTGGGCATCCTTTTTTTGTTCCAGTGTTCAAGGGAAATAGTTCCAGTTTTTGTCTGTTTAGGAGTATGCTGGCTGTGGATGTCTTGTAGATGGCTTTTACTGTTTTGAGATGTATCACCTAGGTATTGAAGGGTTTTTATCAAGAAACGGTGCTGGATTTTATCAAAAGCTTTTTCTGCATCTAATGATATAAGCATGTGGCTTTTCTTTTGACATCGGTCGATGTATTTAATTACATTTATAGTCTTACAAATGTTGAACCAGCCTTTTATCCCTGGGATGAAGCCTACTTGATCATGATGGATGATTTTTAAGATGTATTGTTGAATCTGGTTTGCTAGGATCTTGTTGAGAATTTTACCATCTATGTTCATCAAAGATATTGGCCTGTAGTTCTCTTTCTTTGTTGGGTCTTTACCTGGCTTGGGTATCAATGTGATGTTAGCTTCATAAAATGATTTGGGGAGAATTCCATCTTTCTCAATTGCCTAGAATACTTTCAGTAGGATTGGTATCAGTTCCTCCTTATATGTCTTGTAGAATTCTGCTGGATAGCCATCTGGCCCAGGGCTTTTTTTTGTAGGTAGTTTTCTTATAACATAGTCAATAGTCAATTTCCTTGATTGTTATTGGTCTATATAGGGTCTCAATTTCTTCTAGTTTCAACCTGGGCAGGTTGTGTGATGTCAGAAAGTCCTCCATTTCCTTAAGGTTTTCAAGTTTTTTTCCATACAAGTGTACATAGTAGTCTCTAATGATCTCTTGTATTTCTTCAGGGTCAGATGTGACTTCATCTTCTGTGTTTCTGATTGTGTTTATTTGGGCCTTTTCTCTCTTTTTTGGGTCAGTCTAGCTAGGGGACCATCGATCTTGTTTATCCTTTCAAAGAACCAGCTTTTTGTTTCATTGATTTTTTTTTTTTTTTTTTTTGTATTTTTGTCTTCTACTTCCCAGATTTGGGTTTTCATTTTGGTGATCTGGATTCTTCTGCTGAAATTAGGGTTATGTGATTTTGCTTTTCCAGTATCCTTGGGGACTTGTTAGACTGTTAATTTGTGATCCTTCCATTCTCTTCATGTGCATTTGTAGAGATATGAATTCCCCTCTTACTACAGCTTTCATAGCATCCCAAAGATTTTGGTAAAATGTTTCTTCATTTTCATTTGTTTCCAGGTATCTTTTAATCCCTGTTTGATTTCCATGTTGACCCAGGAGTTGCTTAGCATCATGCTGTTTAGTGTTCATGTCTTTGTGGGTTTTGGGGGAACCTTGTTGGTGTTGATATGTACTTTTACTCCACTGTGGTCTGAGAAGGTCCATGGCAAAATTTCAACTTTATGAAATTTGTTTATGCTTGATTTATAGCCAAGGATGTGGTCTATCTTAGAGTACATTCCATGTGGTGATGAGTAGAATGTATATTCTGTGGTTGCTGGGTGGAGTGTTCTGTAGGTATCAATTAAGTCCATTTGGTCAAGAGTCATGGAGGTTCTGGATCTCCTTACTGATTTTTTGTCCTCATGATCTGTCTAGGGTTATGAGTTGGGTATTAAAGTCCCCTGCTATGATAGGGTTAGAGTCAATATCTTTTTTGAGTTTACCTAGAAGCTGCTTTATAAAAGTTGGCACTCCTATGTTGGGTGCATATATGTTTAGGATGGATATTTCTTGTTGATAGATTGAACATTTTATCATTATGTAGTGGCCTTTTGTATCTTTTTAAATTTTTGATAGCTTAAAGGGTATTTTGACTGAGATTAAGATCACAACTCCGTCTTTCTTTTGTGTACCATTGGTCTGAAATTTTGCTTCCCATCCTCTTACTTTGAGTCTGTGAGTGTTCTTTCTAGTGAGATGAATCTCTTGGAGTCAATATATTATTGCCTGGTGATATTTTAGCCATTTTGTCATTCTGTGTCTTTTCAATGGTATATTTAGTCCATTCACATTCAGGCTAATTATTGAAATGTGAGAGTTGATCCCTGTCGTGGAGTTCTTATAGAGCTGTTGTTCCTGTTTGTTGTCTTTCTTTTTATTTTTGGGTTGACCATGTGTGTTTTTAATCTTTTTCCTGCACTCTTGTGAAGAAAGTTGTTTTTCTTTTTTCCTTTTCTTCTGTGTTTAGTATTTTCTTAAGTGTTTCCTGTAGAGGTGATCTAGAGGCAGCATAAGTTCTTAGTAATTGAATATCTGGGAAAGATTTTAATTCTCCCTCACTGATGAAGTTTAGCTTGGCTAGGTAGGTTATTCTTGATTGAAATTGTTTATCTTTGAGAACTTTAAATATTGGACTCCAAGCTCTCCTAGCCTGATAGGCTTATGTATATAAAACTGCTGCTATTCTAATTGGTTTTCCATGGTAGGTAGTCTGACCCTTTTCTCTTGCTACCTTTAGGATTTTTTCTTTTATACCTCCCTTGTTTAGGTGAGTTATTATGTGTCTGGGAGTTGGTCCTCTCATTTGTTGTCTTGCAGGGGTCTCTGAATCTCTTGTGTTTAAATTTTCACATCACTGATGAGATGAAGGAAGTTTTCTTGAATAATCTTATAGAATGTTTGTTCCAGAGTGGACTCTGTCTCTCTTTCTGCCTCAGGAAGTCCAATTACTCTTAGGTTCAGTCTCTTGAAGTAATCGCTCATCTCTTGAATGTTTTGTTCTGTCTTTTTTTAAGTTTCTTTTCTACGTTTTTGGCAGTTTCTATGTTTTTGACATTTTGGTCCTCACGTTCTGAGATTCTTCTGCTTGGCTAATGCTGCTTTCCATGCTTATCAGTTTATTATTTATTTCATTCAAATATTCTTTACTGCTGTTTTCTCAGTTATCAACTCCTTCCTATTTTCCTTCTGTCTCTCCTCAATTCTTTTTAATCTTTCCATTAATGTCTTGATACCTGGGTTTGTAGTTTGAGACCAGTCATCTGGGGGCTCTTCATTGTTTGCATTCTGAAGTCTGTTTTCTCAGTGTCTGACCTCCCAGGGGTCTGTGAGGGACCCATATTCTTCTTTGGTTTTTATTCATTTGTGTAGATTTTCCTCCTCTTCTCCCCCTCTTCTTTAATGCTATTTTTCAGAGATGGTGGGGTTGCTTTTACTTCTTTTTGTTCAATCTCCTGTTCTTCCTTATGAGAGTCCTTTTGTTTTGTTCACTTCTGAGGCTGAACTGTGGGTTGGGGGCAATGCTTTTTGTGGTTTTGAGACCTAATTGAGGGGGACGCTGTGATTCAGAATCTATCTGCAGATCCCAGTATCCACTAACAGGTGTATGGACACCCTGGAACCCACTTCCCACTGACTTTCAATCTGTCCATGCAGTGGGGGTTTAGGTTTGCTCCCTGGAAACAAAGGAGGTAAGTAAAAGGAAAATAATGAAAGAAGAGGGAGTGGGGTCAAGAGGAAGTTGGAGAGAGAGAAGAGTAAGAAGGAAAATACCAACTAACGAATGAAAAGAGACACAAAGCCAGGTAAGAGTAAAAAACAAACAAACAAACAAAATTCCCTAAAGCATACCAGTAATCACACAAAAGACAATCCAGTAAAATCATGCCTTTTGATGTATTCTTCCCCTATACAAATAGGCAGTCTAATTGAAAAACCAAACAAAAGTGAATAAAACAGTCAAAACAATAAAATAAAAAATCAAGAAACCAGACTAGCTCTGAGGTCTTTCCTGAATGTCTAAAGTCCCTTTAGCTCTGATCTGCAGCCCTCTCCTCTGCTCTCAATACAGGCAGATAGGGTTACTCAGAGCTTGGGTCAACTCCCTTGGCTTGCTGCCTGACAGGCCTGCCACACAGACCTGAGCTGTCTGTGTCTGATTCAATATAGGGGAGGGGCATCCATCTCCTGGTTTGGTGAGATTACCCTGGGCAACAAGGGGCAGGCTGCAAGGAGCTGGGCAGGCAATGCAAATCTCTGCCTGGAAAATGGCTATGGTGGGCAGCTCCTCACCAGGCATGGACTCCTCTTGACTTTCCCTGATCCTCTCTCTCCACTCATCCGGGGCCCTAGTTGATCCGCTATGATGGGCGATGATGGTGTGTGTCTGGCATCACGTGCTGGGAACCAGCGAGATAGCTGGGCACTGCAGTTTGGCTTGCCAGCAAGCAGCTTGGGGTGGGGGAAGGAGCTGGGAATTCCCTGAGCTGAGAGCCTCCGCAGCAGCAGCCACTCAGCACCTGGTGGTGACTGCAGCAGTCGTCCTTTGCAGATGCAGTAGCAGCTGTGGTGGCAGTTTGCTGCGTGGGACAGGTTATAGTAGCCACCCCCTGTGGAGGCAGTGGTGGCAGTGTTGGAGGCACCTGGAACCACCTCCAGCAGCACCCTTTGTGGAGATCTTCACAGTTTGACTTGTTCCATTGCCATCTTGCCAAGCCCCCCACGGTCAGTCAATATTGTGACACCTAGTTCTTTAGTGTCTTCAAGGAAATTTTCCTCTTTCTAATTGGGACATTGATGTCCTTAAACCTGGTTGCTCAAATGAAGTAGGATAACTGAATTTAGAAAAAAATAATATAAAATATATAATGCCTCATACAGCATTTGCTGCATAGATGTTTTCTCTATCAACATATCTTATTGATAAAAACTTGAGTCAGATAAAAATTATATTCAGTTCTAGTCATTCATTCATTTAACAAACATAATATTATATAACACTAAGTGCCGAGATATGTGCTTGGCACTAGAGATGATGATAAAAACAAACATAGCCCCTGTCTTCAGGAATCTTAAAAAAATTTTTAAAAATCAAAACAAGAAAGGCATGCTTTTATACTGTAAGAAATGCCATGAAATAAAAGCAGGTTGTCTTAATCCTGTGTTTAATAGAGATTTTCATGAGCTGTTATAAGAATTGAAAAATAAATTTGAGTTAACCTAGTGAAGAGAGTGGATGGAGTGGTAGGGAGGAGAACGCATGTGGTTGAGGGAGCCCCACTGCATGATAAGGGTGGCTGCGGTGCAAGGATCTATGGGGAAGTGGAGCAGGACAGGGTGGGAGAGTCAGGTGGGGATGAGTTGTACCCTACCTTGTGGGACAGGAAAGTCCCTGAAACATTCCACCCAAGAGAATGGCATGATTGGATTTTCATTTGTGTTTTTAAAAAAATTCTCCGGCTACAGTGTAGAGAGGAGAGTAGAGACTGTGCTCTTTCCTAGCTCTGTTTCTTCATTGTCAAAATAAAGATAATATGTGGAATTTGTTCTGAGAATTAAATGAAATAATGCATGTAAAGTACTTGGCATAATGCCTGACACAGAGTAAATATTCAGTAAATGTTGTTATTGCAATGATCAATGTAGAATTTTGTAAAATGAAAGTCCAGATTATCACTTCATTAAGAAGAAAGATAGTAAGCTTTGCAGTCAAATTTGCATATTTAAATTATTTTTTTATTTATTAGCCCAGAGTTTCACAGTGTATCTAAAACTCCATTTCCTCAGACAGAAATAGGGACAATTCCACATATTTTATATTATTATTATGGAAGAAATGCATTAATGTATGTGAAAATGTCTAGCAAAGGCACCTGATACAGTCATGTTGAATGAACATGTATTCTCTTCCCTCCTCCCTTTACAGAAGAATTAACTCTTCAGAAGCTACTTGGTACATTTATGCAGTCGTGTTATATATAATTCTTAGTAAATTACTGTTTGATTACACTTATTGGGAAGTTATTGGCCTCAGAGTATTAATTCAACTTCTCAAGTGCTTAACTTACACTAACTTTACTTGACTGGAAAATGGGGCTCATTATAAACAAGGAGTTGGAGAAATACAGTGAGTTCTATCTTAAACAGAAAAGAATGAAGGAAGGATTAGAAAACCTGGGTAATTTTTCCTCTTACCATTTAACTTTCAGTGGTAAATATAAAGATAGACTCTTTAGAGCAGTGTGGTCTTTGACATTCAGCCTTTTTGACTTACATTTCTTGAGAAAAAACATTTAGGGGATAATTTACAGATGTTGTCAAAGCATGAACTACTTTCATGGTACTAGTTTTATGAACAGCATAGCTTCTTCTAGGAACAAGGGCGAATACTCAAATCTTTAGCAACAAAACTACTTTCCTGAAAGAAACACTGTAATTGAACAAATGGGAATAAATTGAGTCATGTCCATGGCCTTTCCGGTCAGCCTTATATCCTCTAAAGTATAAATTAGAGTGGCAGATGTGCTGGAAGTTTTCCACATTGGTTTGTTAAAAGGTAAGTTGCTTAGTGCCAGCAATATTGCAAACCAGACAGAAGTAATTTGGCTTTCATAGGTCTGTGGGCCAACACTGAACATAATTTAGAAGGAAGAGGCCATTCACCCAATCACTCAACCATTTGCCCCCTAAATCTCAGAGGTTGCTTAAATTTCAGGTAGTTCTAGGAATGCGGGTCAGCCCCAGCCTTCACAGCCATGAAACTGAGGGGGGAGAGGTGTTAGAGAGCATCAGATCCAAAGCACTCATTTCATCCATGAGAGTACAGGAGTGTCTGGTCAAAGACACATTCAGTTTGGAAAAAACTTAATACTAAGCAAGATGACAAATTACCATCAAAATAATTAACCAAGACTAAGCAAGACAGATAATAACGTAATATTTTCTGGTCTGCCACATGTCACATTTTCTAATCTTTAAAACAAGCCTCGGTACAAAGCATTACCATTACCGTATCTTCAAATGTGAGACTCACCATTGCTAAAAAGTATTTTAAATAGAGATGCATCTTACAGTTGTTAAGTATATTTCATAGGGTACCTATTTTCTGTACTACCTATTAGTCAATGGTACATCTAGAGAGCACTGACATCCAGAAGCCAAAAAATATTTCTTATTTCTTTTTCTATGGATAGGAAAATTGAGGTTTATAAGCATCATTAAACTTATCCAAGTTTATACACTAGTGTACAACACGAGTGACAGTAGAATGCAGGTTCATTTGTCTCTGAAGCTGAATTGTTCCACTTCCCTCAACCAACCTGGAAATTTCAGTTGGTCACAGAGTTCTCATATCATCTGTACAAGGCATTCATCATTTGCTTACCCAAGAACCATTCCCACTTTTCCCACAATCTAAGATTGTTTCTTTGAGGAACTACCCTTTCTTCATTGTGTAGTGGACATGTGGTTTAAATAGCATAAATCAATTTCATTCATTGTATCACAATGGCTGCTTCAGAAATGAGCATAATCTAGTTGCCTTATGAATTTCCTTTGGACACAATCATAGGTTCAGGTTGGAATAATCAGAGTAAGTTTCCAGAATTTTGTTAGCTAAGTTTAGGAAGCAATAGCCTTTCTACCCCTGAATATTAAGGAAGGAGCATGCAACCATGAGTATTGCTGGCAGTCATTCTTGGATTTTAGCCTAAAATTAAAGCAGACATGACATGAGGTAGAACTGAAGCAATCACAGAGAAACTGAATCAAAGCCAGTTTATTACGAAACCAGGCCTGAAGTCTGACCTGGATTCAGTGTTTTCAAGGATATGAACAAAAAAATTGTTTTATTGTTTAATATATTTTAGTTGGATTTTCTGTTACTTGCAGCCACTAAAAGACTTTTGCTTCTGACATCACATAGATTCCAGTTCACCCAACATCAGGATATCATCCTCTCAAACCAAATATGATGTCATTAAGGTGTCCTAGAGCTTCCCTAAATCTTATGCTCCATCCAAGTCCAACATCAAACAAGTAACTACACTATCATTATAATTTTAGTAAGCAAGCATGAGGGTAAAACATCAATTTACATTCCAGCATGTAGTCTGTGTATGATTTTAAAGGAAAAAGTGACAAATCTCACATGTTTTCTGTAATGATTCAATTTATATCACCAGTAACCAATGAATTTGTCATATTTTCATACAAGTTTTACCACTATAAATTTAAATTATTTGTAAAATCTGACAACAGTAAATTGGGCTGGGTATGGTGGTTCATTTTTGTAATCTCAGCACTTGGGGAGGCCAAGAAGGGAGGACAGCTTGAGCCCAGAAGTTCAAGACCATCCTAGGCAATATAGCGAGATCCTGTCTCTAAAAAAAATATTGAAAAATAAAAAATTATCCAAGTATTGTGGTGCACACCTGTAATCCAAACCACTAGGAAGGCTTAGGTGGAAGGATCTCTTGAGCCCAGGAGGTTGAGACTGTGGTGAGCCATGATCATGCCACTGTACTCCAGTCTGGGTAACAAAGTGAGACCCCCAACTCAAAACAACCCAAAACAAAGAAACAAGCAAAAAAACAGTAAATAGGACCAACTGTAGATAAAGTACTCCTTTGACACCCTACATAGCTTTCTAACTTACACACTGTCCCAATCCAGACACCCAGAGTCCTTGCATCATTCTCTGTCCAGCAGTTCTCAGAGGTTTTTCTAGTTTCACCAGTCCTGGACACACCCCTGATATACCCTACTCTTTTTCCTCTCTTAAAATATAACTATTTTGTATTATACTTGTTCAAAACTAAGCTTTTAATTTCCTAAAGTACCAAAATTTTTACATAAGTATTTTAGCATGAGAGGTGACCCCAAAAAACCCATAATTATCTTTTGTAGGGCAGACTTCTTGTAGTACACTTAAAATTTGTTCCTCCAGATCAGTCAACCAAAGTTTTTATCTGGAAGTTTTGAGAAGGCTGTGTCATGATTTTCAGAAGAAACAGCCTGAGTTGTGGCAAACAAATGACCAGTTCTTCCACTGTAACAAAGCACCTGCCCACACTGCATTGAATGTTCAGCAATCTTTCACCCATAACGGCCTGAACCCTGTGTCCCACCCCCCTCCATTCACCTGATCTCACCCCAAGCAACTTGGAGCAATGATGAAAAAAGACCTCAAAGGAAATGTTTTGCCAACATAGAATAAGTGAAATGAATAATGGTAGAAGCACTAAGAGGCATCAAAATTGACCAGTTCAGCCGGGCTCGGTGGCTCAGCCTGTAATCCCGCGCCTTTGGGAGGCTGAGGTGAGTGGATTGCCTGAGCCCGCAGGTTTGAGACCCGCCTGGGCAGGCAAGACCTTATCTCTATAATAAATCAAAAAAATTAACCGGGTGTGGTAGCGTGCACCTGTAGTTCCAGCTACTGGGAAGGCTGAGGTGGAAGGATCGCCGGAGCCCAGCAGGTCGAGGCTGCGGTGGCCTGGCATGGCCACTGCACTCCAGTCTGGGCGACAGTGAGACTCCAACTCAAAAAAAAAAAAAATTGACCAGTTCATAAATGGTTTTTGAGTCATGGAAAAAGCATCTCAGTAGGTATATTGCATCAAAAGGGGAGTGTTTTGAAGGTTAATGATGTGTAAACATGTAAGATAAATACACAATTTTTATAAATAAATTCTGGTTTTTTGGGAGGGTTCTCCTCTCATTTGTGCTCTTAATGGGAGACTGTCTCTGATCAATCCCTTCTCCCAGGCCTTCTCACTCTCCCTTAATAAAACACACTTATTTTAAGGATGATAATTTGTACAAAATAGCAACGTATTTATTTTCTAATTATTTAGTGGCTTTAGTGCTAGAAATTTAATTTTAGGTGGAAGTATCGAAGTAGAAGGGAAAAAGCATGCCTAGCTGATGGACTATGTGGAGAGTAAATGCAGGACCTTTGCATACCTCAAACACAAATTGACTACTGTCAATTGTGAGTCAGCTCTAAGAAGTAAAGAACAGTTTGTATCTTCTAATTATCATTGTTACTCCAACTTTTAAAAATAGTCTTAGCTATAATAGAATTACACACATGCCAAATAAAGACTTTTTAAAGTCAGATTTACTGATGTAAGAAAGATCTTCAAATTGTCCACAGCTTTGAATAACAAGCATTGATTTCCTGTTCCTGTTGCACACTAGAAGCTGATGGTTAGCTACAGCTACTGCTGCCCAATCCACTCTACTCAGCTCTGTTTTGCTCTGCCCTACAGGTCTTCTTATTCTAGGACACAGGTTGAAGGATAGCTATGCTTGGGATATGCTGTTCTCGTGGCACAGAGAAAGGAGCAAGATCCGAAAATCCAAATTTCTGGCAGATGATATAATATGCAACTCACCGGCCAAAGCAAAGAGCATAGCCAAGCTCAGTTGCAATGGAAAGAGGAAGTATATTTCTTCTACAGTGATGTACGTACTCAGCAAATTACATGGAATTGATAATGTCTAAGGGTGAAGAGAGGAATCAATCATTCGAGCCCAAAAATCTGATCTTCCAGAGAAGGGAAGCAAACCTGGTTTCCTGATTATTGAGCTTAGTTTCCCATGGCAGACTAATTAGTTGTCGCCTAAGTCATGCCTTTTTTGCATTCTTGGCACAGCTGGGTTACATTTCCCAGCTTTCCTTGCACTTAGATTGAAGCATGTGACTGAGTTCTGGTGAATAAAATGTGAGCAGAGTAGTGTGAGCCATTGGTAGGTTTGGCCTATACAATAGTCTCACACACAACCCCTAATTCTCTCTCCCCAGAGGAGCACAGAGCCACAGATGGAAGGAGCCAGAGTCCCCAAGTCTCTGCTTGGAGAAGAGATACCCCCAAAGAGACTACATCATACCATTGTGTGGGTGTGAAATAAACTTTTATTGTGTTGAGTCACTAAGGTTTCGTGGGTTTTTTCAAGTGTTAGCCTACTCTGGCCAATCCACTGCATAAACCAAAAGACGTCTTCGCTTTTTCTTTTCACTTTCACATCCATTTTAAGGAATTGACACTTTCTCCTTCTATCAGTTATTCTAAATTACATCACTTTTTTTTGTTTGTGCTACTTAAGTTAGTAGACCACCCAAAAAAGAATGCCAGTTAACTTCTAAAAACTTCAGGCAACTTCTAAAATCAAATATATTCATGTGTTAACATGGTAACATCTAGAATGACTGAAAGACGGTGGCGCACAGTGAGACTCAACACCCGTTAAGGCCAAGAGATTTAATGAGTCGAACGCGGTGGCTACAGGACCTGAGGATCAGGCTGTAGCGCCAAGGCAAAGGCGCTGCGGCTTTTATAGGGGCTTAGGGCGACCTGTCCGTCGTCTATAGGTCAGCTGGCAGAGCTTCATGTAGGTTGGCGGATTTTTCGCGGGCGCGGGAAACGGTACAGAGGGAGAACAAAGGAAGGCACCGGAGGAAGAACAAAGGAAGGCACCGTTTCAATCACCATTTTAGTTTGCCAGGTCACCGTTTCCAGGAAAGGGAAGGGATGTGGATTTACTTGTGGCTTGGCGGTGGCCCTTCAATGACACCGCTTCCTCTCCCTAGGACCCTGTGTAGAATTTAGTCTATTTCCTACCCACCCTAAAAGCTTGTTTATTAAAGAGATAAGCTAGATTCCCAGGTCAGGGCCTATTCCAGGAATTTATTTCTCATCTCTTAAGGAGGCAGCTGCAGGCCAGGAAACATAGCACTGTTCAGCTAGCTCAAAAACTGGTAAGTACCTCATAGCAACTAATTTCATACTTTGGTTAAGCAATAAATGAAGAGTAATTGAAAACATGTATATCTTACTCTATCCTCATAAGCCCCTCTGAGTGACATAATCAATACCAGAGTGGTTAAACACATAGCACAGATGAGAGTCACTCTCTCACTTACCCCTACTTCCCGTGACCTTGAGAAAGTGATTTACCTTTTGGGGATCTCAGTCTCTGCATCTAAAAAATGGAGGCAATAATAATATCTATCTCACAACTTTATTAGAATTAAATGAGTTGATGTTTGTAAAGCACTTAGAAGCAAGCCCATAAGTAACAATTAAATTAAAGTGTGTGTATGTATGTATATATATATATCTCCCTGCTTTAGAATTAAGGAATCTGAAGTTCAGATAAACTATTTCCCCAAGTTCATGCAGTTAATAATGAATACAAGTAGAATTCAAATTGGGATCTTTTAACCCTTTTCATCTTTTATAATCTATATCCTGTCTTTAAGTGTATAGACAAGAACTTAAAACTAGACCTACAAACCAAGATGCTATTGATTTGGAAACAATGCTACTATCTTCCCAGCTACCAACATCCATCAGGTGTAAGGTACATCCAAAACACATACTACAATTATAGAACTGAAAATATTTTCAACCTTGGATCCTGCCAGATTGAGTTGTGTTTGTATGGAGTTGGTAACTGACTAACTCTGACTTCATTAAAACATAGTGCCAACATAGTGCCTTGAGAACCTCTCTGGCTGGAGTTAGAAAATCCTAAATGAACCATGTAATGAAATCCATTGGAAGAAAAGTCAACCTGACTTTATTCTACAGCTAACATATTAATGTGGTTACCTACAGAGAGAAAGAGCCCAGTCTTCATTCCTCCTAGTTTCCGCAGTTCACTTCTGAGGAATCTCTGCTTTGCCTCTTGAGGCTTATAAGTATGCTTCAAGATGAGAAAGTATATTCATTCTTTTTAATATAATACTTCTTTCTCCAAAGTGTTTTCTTCTGAGAATAATGAATTTCCTCTTGGAAAATGAGTCTTGGCATAAGGATTCTCAATTTGCTAGGAAGGGAAATATACTATAAAAAAAAGAAAAAGAAATTCACTCAGACTCTATGATCTGGCCCCTCTTGTTAAGTAACCTTAAGGATCTATGTTGGTGAAAGATCTATTTATCATTTTTCTATCAAGTGTAAGAAGAGCAGTTTTCATTTATCTACTCTCATCTCTGCTCATCTCTTTTTACCCACAAACTTTCATTGAAGTTAGGTTGATTGTTCTTGGAAAGCCTATGCTTTCTCTTATCTCTTACAGTTTTATCTGCCCATCTAATCTCCTTTCCTGTATTGTAACCTGATAATTTCTACTCACCATTTGCGTTTGGCTTAAATATCAAGTCCTCCACCATCCACAACAGCAACATCCAACCAATGTCTTGGGAGCTTGGTCAGCAATCTCTTAAGAGAGGGAAGTGATATCAGCATATCAGCAAAGTGGTGGAATAAGTGGTCTCATGCTCATATCCCCTCCCCGCCCCCAGTAACACTAACTTGGCAAGTATCCATGGACAAAAATGCCTGTGTGGAAGCTTTAGGATCAAAGTAGAAGGTTAAAAAACCTTAGTGGAGTACAATGCTGAGAAGGGCTGTTTTGAGAAGGTAGGCCCACATCTAGGTAGCAAGCCTGCCAACAACAGTCTCAGCTATATAGAAGGAAATAGACTCAGACTCCTGTGGACTTGGTTATAGCCCTATTTGGCCTTGGTCCAGACACCAGAAACATCTGCCATGAGGTCTTGTAGGAGTCATGCCTTCCTGTGCTTCTGGTGACAGGCTTGCCAACCTCTGTCCCAGCTGTGGACCCTGAAGTACCCCTATAAACTTGGCTCCAGCCCCTCTCAGCTGAGGTCTGAAAGGATTTCTGCCCATTCAGCATTTCAGCAAGGGACCCATGCCTTTCAATGCCCCTAAAGGCAGGTTCCAGATCTCAGCCTTACATCAGATCTTGAAACAGCCCTGTGTCTCAGACCATCTTAGCTGTGTTTTGAAAATAGTCCTGCCTGCCCCTGGACTCACAAGGTGACATGTCCATTTGTGCTCACAGAGGGAGGCCTGCCTAACCTTGGTCCAGCTACAGATCATGAAGCAGCCTTAGATGTGGCTCCACCCATGCTCAGACAGGATCCAAGAGCAGTCCTGAAACCTGGCAGAAGGCATGCTCCTCCATGGCCCAGAGGAAGGCCTGTGGACCTAGATCTTGGCTGTGGGCACACAGAAGTATCCTTGTGACTTGGTTCTAAGCCCTCTCAGGTACAGTCCTGAGGCAGTCCTGCCTGCCCAAATACCTACCCGGTAAACCAGGGGGAGCTGGTTCTCCCTGGAACCCAAAAGGAACCATATTCATCTGTGTACCAGTTATGAACCCCTTTGCAGCCCCAACAGCAGCCACATGACGTTATTTTAACTCCACTCAATTATAATCCCAGAAGCAATCCCATCAGCACAAGGACTCAACAGTTTGTAAAGACTGGAAGATGTTTTAGCCTCTGAATGCACAGACACCAACATAAGTCTACAAAGATAAAGAATCAAGTAAATATAACATTACCGAATGAAACTAAAAAAGCTCCAGTACTCAATCCAGTAGAAATGGAGATATAGGCAATGCCTGACCCCCCCAAAAATTCAAAAGAACTATCTTAAAGAAGTTCAATGACATGAAAGAGAATACAGATAGACAGCTTAAATGAAATCAGGAAAGCAATGCATACACAAAATAAGAAGTTTAGTTAAGAAGTAAGAACCATGAAAAAGAACCAAACAGAATTTTTAGGGATGAAGAATACAGTGACAGCACTGAAAAATGCTATAGAAAGCTTCAACAAAAAATTTGAACATGCAGAGGAAAGAATCAGTAAACTTGGAGAGGTCATCAGAAATTAGCCAATTGGGGGGACAAAAAGATAAGAAACATGAAAAAGATCAAAGAAGGTATAAAGGACCTATGGAACACCATAAGGCAAACAAATATACCAATCATGAAACTTCCAGAAGGAGAGAAAAGGAAGGGAAAGACAGCTTACTTAAAGAAATAATGTAGCCGGGCTCGGGGGCTCAGCCTGTAATCCCACGCCTTTGGGAGGCTGAGGTGAGTGGATTGCCTGAGCCCGCGGGTTCGAGACCTACCTAGGCAGCGAGACCTCATCTCTACAATAAATCAAAAAATCAGCCGGGGGTGGTAGCGCATGCCTGTAATTCCAGCTACTCGGAAGGCTGAGGCGGAAGGATCGCCGGAGCCCAGCAGGTCGAGGCTGCGGTGGCCGGGAGTGGCCACTGCACTCCAGTCTGGGTGACAGAGTGAGACTCCAACTCAAAAAAAAAAAAAAAGAAATAATGTATAAAAACTCCTCAAATCTTAGGTGATATATACATATATCTAAAAACTCAAAGGACACCAGGCATGTTCAACCCAATGTCCTGACCCAATGTACTGAGGTACATTGTAATCACATTGTCAAAAATCAGACAAAGAGAAAATCTTAAAAAGAATCAAAAGAGTCTCATCACATACAAGGGAATCCTCAAAAGGCTACTAGTGAACATCTCAGCAAAAACTTACAGTATAAGAGAGACCAGAATGATATATTCAAAGTGCTGAAAGAAAAAAAACCTGCCAGCCAAGAAGACTACACCCAGAAAAACTATTCTTCAGAATTGAAAAAAAGCTAAAGATATTTCCAGACAAACAAGCTAAGGAAGTTCATCACCACTAAATCAGCCTTACAAGAAATACTAAAAGGAATTGTTCAAATTGAAACAAAGGGACACTAAGTAAAAACATAAAACATATGCAAGTGTAAAACTCAATGGTAAAGATAAATATATAGTCAAATACAGAAAACGTATAAGTAATGCTGGTGTTTAGATAACCTATAATTATTGAATAAAAGTAAAAAGACAAAATTATGCAAAACAACTATAGGCTACATTAATTTGTTAATGGATACATACTATAAAAAGATGCAAAATGTGACATCAGTACCATAAAATGTGAAGAAAAAAAGTAAAAGTGTAGAGTTTTTGTATGCAATTAAGGCTAAATTGTTTTCAGATGAAAATAAAATAACTATAAGATGTCTTATGTAAGCTCCATGGTAACAACAAAGAAAAAAGTCTTTAGTAGATACACAAAAGATACAGAGAAAAGAGTCAAAGCATACCACTACAGTAAACCACCAAATCACAAAGGAAGACAACAAGAGAGGAAGAAAGGAACAAAATCTATAAAATAGAAAACATTTAACAAAATAGCAATAGTTCTTACTTATAAAAAATTATCTTGAAGGTAAATCAGCTACATGCTCTAATCAAAATACACAGTGGCTAAATGGATATAAAGCAAACAAAATCCAAGCTTTAACTATGTGCTATCCATAAGACTCATTGTAACCTTAAGGACACACATCACTGAAAGAGAAAGAATGGAAAAAAATGTGTATTCAAATGGTAACCAAAAGAAAACAGAAATAGCTATATGAGAGGGCACCCCCAAATAAAATTATCTTATGGAGGCCAAGCCCCTTGTAGTGAAGGCTTCCCCCACTAGACAAGTGTTTCAGGAACCCATCAGCATCAGTGTACCAGCTAGAGTTGTTGTGAGAGGCTGTGTTCAGCCTCAGTGAATTTTGGGGGGAGATTCTTTCAATGTATTTGCCTATTTCATGATGGGTGATTTACCAGTGCACCTGCCCACACCACACGGCAGTTTTGTTTTGGTTTTTACCAAAAATTGCATGAACTCTGTGCCCACTCTCCCTATTCACCCGATCTCGCCCTCAATGACTTTTTTTGTTGGTTTCCCAGTTGAAAAATGTCCTCAAAGGGAAATGTTTTGCCTATGTGGAGCAATTGAAACAAAAAAAATGACAGGAACATTGAAAGGTATCAAAATTGGTGAGTTCAAAAACTGTTTGGAGCAGTGGACAAAGCATTCTGATAGATTGCATGAAACAAAGAATACTTTGAAGAGGACTGAAGTTTAAACATGTGTGAATCAATACACAATATCTTATAAATAAATTCTGGGTTGTTTTTTAGGTTCCTCCTCATACATCAGACAAAACAGACTTTCTGTCAAAACTGTCACAAGAGTCAAAGAAAGTCACTATATAATTATTTAAAAAGTAAATTCATCAAGAAAATATTATCATTATATATATATATGTATGTATATGCACTCAACATGGGAACACCTAAATATAAAAGCAAATATTAACAGAAATAAAAGGAGAAATAGCAATACAGTAATTGTTGGAAACTTCAATAACCCATTTCAACAATGCATAGATCATCCAGACATAAAATCAATATGGAAAGAGTAAAGCTGAATAACACTATAGACCAAATGGCCTTAACAGACATGTACGGAACATTCCATCCAACAGCAGCAAGATATATATTTTTCTCTATTGTGCACAGAACATTCTTCAAAATAGATTATATGTTGGGCAACAAAAACAGTTCTAACAACTTTTAAAAGATTAAAATTATATCAAGTATCTTTTCCAACCACAATGATTTAAAACTGGAAATCAGAGTGAATTTTGTAATATTCCAAAATATGTGAAAATTAAAAAACACATTCCTGAACAATCAACCTGAGAAAAAGTAAGAAAGAAAGTCAAACATTATCTTGACACAAATGAAAAATGAATGACAGTATAACAAAACATGGGATTCAGCAAAATCATTTCTAAGATGAAAGTTTAGAATGATAAATGCCTTCATTTTTAAAAATCTCAAATAAAAATCCTTTTTCTGTATCTTTAAAAAAACTTTAAAAAACAAAGTGAACAGAAGAAGAAAATAATAAATATCAGAACAGAAACAAAATTAAAACTAGAAAAACAATAGAAAGAACCAATAAAACTAAGACTCAATTTTTTGAAAAGATAAAATTGGCAGAACTTTATCTAGAATAACCAAAAAAGAGAGAAATAATTTAAATAAATAAAATTATAAGTGAAAGTGGACATACTACAACCAATACCACAGAAATGCAAAGGACCATAAAAGACTACTATGGAAAATTACATACCAACAAATTAGGTAATCTAGAAGAATATATAAATTTCTGGGAATGTGGACCTTACCAAAACTGAAACATGAAGTAGTGGGAATCTGCCGGAGGGGTGGGGGGCACACCTCATCAACAAGGGTACCTGCATAATGAACATTTGTATTTCTAACCCTGAATTGTTCCTCACATCTTTATTAAATACAAATAATAAAATAAATGAAATTAATAAAGAAATATAAAATCTGAACAGAACAACAGTGAGTAAAAAGGTTAAATCAATAATCAAAAACCTCCCAACAAAGAAAAGCCAGACCAGTAGGCTTCATGGGTAAATTCTACCAAGCATTTAAAGAACTAACACCACTTCTCAAACTCTTCCAAAAAATAGACTGGCGAATACTTCTAAATGCACTTTCTGAGGGTAGCATTGCCCTTAGAGCAAAGTCAGATAAGAATATGACAAGAAAAGGCACCAAAGGCCGGTATCCCTTATGAACATAGATACAAAAATTCTCAAAAAATACTAGTAACCTAAATTTAAGAGGTCATTAAAGGAATTATATATGAGGATCAAGTGGAATTTATCTTTGGGCCACAAGGATGGTTTAACATTTACAATCACCAAATTTAGTATGCTACATTAACAGAATGGAGGACAAAAATAATCTGATCATCTTAGTAGATTCAGAAAAAATATAAAACTGAAAATTATTTGAAGACAAAAAACTCTCAACAAATTAGTTATGGAAGAAATATACCTCAACATAATAAAGACCATCTATGACAAGCACACAGCTACCATAATACTCAATGGTGAAAAGCTGAACGTGTTTCCTCTACAATCAGGAACAAGATAAAGGTGATAACATTTGTCACTTCTATTCAACATAGGACTGGATGTCTCAGTCAGAGAAATTTTCAAGAAAAAGAAGTAAAAGGCACTCAAACAAGAAAGGAAGAAGTGGGTGGAGCTTAAGATAACAACTGACAGATCATCTGTAAGAGTCTCTGTAGAGGCTAGTGTTCGTAAAGACTCTCTGAATGAGTGGGAGGGCCCTGGTGGGAGCATGAAAGTCCGTCTGAGGAGATACATGCACTCAGGTCCCCCATCTGAGGGTGATTGTAAGCTCCCACCACCCTGAAATTGGAGCACGACTGGCAAGATCGCAGGCAGGAGCATCTGCTGCCAGCAGGAATTGCTGGAGAAAGTCTGCTGAATCCAGCTGATTCCCATCGCCTGTTGCCTTGCCCACACCATCCCCTGTCATAAGAGATCAGCTGGAGCCCTGGATCTGATCAGTGGAGAGAGAGGACGGGAAAGCTAGAGAGGAGTCCATGCCTAGTGAGAAGCCACCCACCGCAGCCATTTTCTTTGACCCAGGACAAGGCAAAGATTTGCATTGCCCCACCCTCCAACTTGTTCAGCCTCCAACTTGTTGCTTAAGGCAATCTCATCACACCAAGAGAGGCAGAAGCCCCTCCCCCAGGTTGAATCAGACACACACAACTCATATCTGTATGGTAGACCTGTCAGGCAGCAAGCCCAGTGAACCCAGATCTGACTCACCCCCTGCCAAAGTAGGCCTGTGGCAACTGACCCAAGCTATGAGTAACCTTGTCTGTCTGCAATGAGAGCAGAGGAGAGGGGCTAGAGATCAGAGCTGCAGGGACTCTGGACAGACAGGAAGGGCTTTGCTTTTATTAGTTTACTGATTTTTTTCTGTCTTCTTTCCGTTCTTTTTTTTTTTTTTTTTTTTAATGAGTTGGAGTCTCACTCTGTCACCCGGACTCAAGTGTAGTGGCACACTCCCGGTCATTGTAGCCTCACCCTGCTGGGATCCAGTGATCCTCCTGCTTCAGCCTTCCAAGTAGCCAGAACTACAGGTGTGCACAACCACACCTGGCTAATTTTTTTATTATTATTATTATAGAGACAAGGTCTCACCAAGTTGCCCAGGTGGGTCTCGAACCTGTGGGCTCAGGCAATCCACTCGCCTTGGCCTCCCAAAGTGCTGGGATTATAGGCTGAGCCACTGAGCCTGGCCTCTTCTTTCTATTCTTTAGACCCCATATTTGTGTAGGGGAAGTCTACATCAATAGGCAGGATTTTATTGGACTGTGTATTTGTGTGATTACTTGTATGCTCTAGGATTTTTTTGTTTTTGATTTTCTCTTTCCTGCCTTTGTGTCTCATGTCTCTTTTCATTTGTTAGCTGGTTTGTCTGTCTGTTTTCCTCCTTACTCTTCTCTCACTCCACCTTCCTCTTGGTCCCTTCCCTTCATTCTTCCATTATTTTCCTTTTTCTTACCACAATTTTTTTCCAGGAAGTAAACCTAAACCCCCACTGCATGGACAGATTGTAAGGCAGTGGGAAGTGGGTTCCAGGGTGCCCATAAACCTGTTGGTGGATACTGGGATCTGCAGATAGATTCTGAATCACAGCTCCTCCCTCAACTAAATCTCAAAACTGCAAAAAGTATAGCCCCTAACCCACAGGACAGCTTCACAAGTGAACAAAGGCAGGGGCTTCACAAAAAAGAATAGGAGACTGAGCAAAAAGAGGCAAAAGCAACCCCATCATCCCTGAAAAACAGAATTAAAGAAAAGGGGAGAAAAAAATATGTTGGGGGGAGAAAATCTACACAAATGAAGAAAAACCAAAAGAAGAATATGGGTCTCTCACAGACCCCTGGAAACTCAGACACTGAGGAAACAGATTTTGGAATGCACACAATGAAGAGTCCCCAGAATGACTGGTCTCAAACTATAAACCCAGATATCAAGATTAATAGAGAGGTTTAAAAGAATTGAGGAGAGACAAGAGGAAAATAGGAAGGAGTTGATAACTGAGAAAACAGTAGTAAAGAATACTGTGAATGAAATAAATAACAAACTGATAAGCAGGGAAAGCAGAATTAGCCAAGCAGAAAAAAGACTCTCAGAGCTTGAGGACCAAAATATAGAACAAACCCAAACTGTCAAAAACATAGAAAAGAAACTTTAAAAGACAGAACAAAACCTTCAAGAGATGAACAATTACTTCAAGAGCCCAAACCTAAGAGTTATTGGACTTCCTGAGGCAAAAGAGAGACAGAGACCACCCTGGAACAAACATTCCATGAAATTATTAAAGAAAACTTCCGTCATCTCATCAGTGATGTGACCATTCAAACACAAGAGATTCAGAGAATCCCTGCAAGACAACAAATGAGAAGACATTATGTGTCTTCTAGACACATAATAATTCGCCTAAGCCGGGCTCAGTGGCTCAGCCTGTAATCCCGCTCTTAGGAGGCTGAGGTGAGTGGATTGCCTGAGCCCGCGGGTTTGAGACCCACCAGGGCAACTTGGCGAGACCTCATCTCTAAAATAAAATCAAAACATTAGCCGGGTGTGGTAGTGCACGCCTGTAGTTCCAGCTACTTGGAAGGCTGAGGTGAAAGGATCACCGAAGCCCAGCAGGTCAAGGCTGCGGTGGCCAGGAGTGTGCCACTGCACTCCAGTCTGGGCAGAGTGAGACTCCAACACAAAAAGTAAAAAATAAAAAAATAATAATAATTCACCTAAAGTAAGTATAAAAGAAAATCCTAAAGGCAGCAAGATAAAAAGGTCAGACTACCTACCACGGAAGACCAATGAGAATAGCAGCAGATGTATCTACAGAAACACTTCAGGCTAGGAAAGCTTGGAGCCCAATCTTCAAAGTTCTCAAAGATAACCAATTTCAACCGAGAATAATCTACCCAGTTAAACTAAGCTTCAGCAGTAAGGGAGAATTAAAATCTTTCCCAGACATTTAATACATTCAATCCCTAAGAATTTATGCTGCCTCTAGACCAGCTCTACAAGAAATACTTAAGAAAGTATTAAACACAGAAGAAAGGGAAAAAGGAAGAGGAATATTCTTCACAAGAGTGCAGGAAAAATATTAAAAACTCACATGAATCAACCCAAAAGAAACACAACAAACAAACAAGAACAACAACACCTATATAAGAACCTCCTGACAGGGATAAACTCTCACATTTCAATAATTAGCCTGAATGTAATGGACTAAATGCAGCACTGGAAAGACACAGAATAGAAAAATGGATAAAATATCATGAGGCAGCAATATATTGTCTCTAAGAAACTCATCTTACTGGAATGGACACTGACAGACTCAAAGTAAGAGGATGGGAAGCAAAATTTCAAAAGAATGGAACACAAAAGAAAACTAGAGCTGCAATCAAAAATACCCTTTAAGCCATCAAAAATTTTAAAAGATGAAGAAGGCACTATATAATGGTAAAAGGTTCAATCCATCAACAACAAATATCCATCCTAAACATATATGCACCCAACATAGGAGCACCAATGTTCATAAAGCAGTTTCTAGTCAAACTTAAAAAAGAGATTGACTCTAACACTATTATAGCTGAGGACTTAAATAGCCCACTCACAACCCTAGACAGATCATGAGGACAAAAAATCAGCAAGGAGATCCGGAACCTCAATGTGACTGTTGAACAAATGGCTAATTTGATACCTATGGAACACTCCACCCAATGACCACAGAATATACATTCTACTCATAACCATATGGAACATACTCCAAGATCGACCATATCATTGGCCATAAATCAGACATAAACAAATTTCATGATTGAAATTTTGCCATGCACCTTCTCAGACCATTGTGGAATAAAAATAAATATCAACATCAACAAAATTCCCAAAAAATCCACAAAGACATGGACACTAAACAGTATGATGCTAAGCAACTCCTGGGTCAACAATGAAATCAAGACAGAAATTAAAAGTTACCTGGAAACAAATGAAAATGAAGAAACATCTTACCAAAACCTCTGGGATGCCATGAAATCAGTAGTAAGAGGGGAATTCATATCTTTACACACACACATGAAGAAAATGGAAAGATCACAAGTTAACAGCCTAACAGGTCACCTAAGGAAGCTGGAAAAGCAAGACCACCAAAACCCTAACTTCAGCAGAAGAATCCAGATCACCAAAATAAAAGCCCAAATCCAAGACATAGAAGATAAAAAGATAATGTAAGATAACAAAAGATGAATGGGAGAAAAAAGCTGGTTCTTTGAAAGGATAAACAAGACTGATGGTCCCCTAGCCAGAGTGATCAGGAAAAAGAGAGAAAAGGCCCAAATAAGCTCAATTAGAAACACAAAAGATGAAGTCACAACTGACCCTGAAGAAATACAAAAGATTATCAGAGACCACTATGTACAACTGTATGGAAGCAAACTTGAAAACCTACAGGAAATGGAAGACTTTCTCACATCACACAACCTCCCAAGGTTAAAACAAGAAGAAACTGAGACCCTAAATAGACCAATAACAGTAAAGAAAATTGACTATATCAAATGAAAACTATCTACAAAAGAAAAGCCCTGGGTTAAATGACTTTCCAGCAGAATTCTACAAAACATACAGGGAGGAACTGATAGCAATCCTATTGCAAGTATTCCAGGTGATTGAGAAGGATGGAACTCTCCCCAAATCATTTTATGGAGCTAACATTACATTGATACCCAAGCCAGGTAAAGACTACAGGTCAATATCTTTGATGAACATAGATGCTAAAATTCTCAACAAGATCTTAGCAAACTGGATTCAACAACACATCTCAAAAATCATCCATCACGACCAGGTAGCCATCACCCCCGGAATGCAAGGCTGGTTCAACATTTACAAGATCATAAACGTAATTAAGTGCATCAACAGATGTAAAAATAAAAACCACATGATTATATCATTAGATGCAGAAAAAGCTTTTGATAAAATGTAGCACCTCTTCTTGATAAAAGTCCTCAAACATCTAGGCATAGGTGGAACATACTTCAAAATAGTAAGAGCCATCTATGAGAAACCCACAGCCAGAATACTCCTGACAAAAATAGGAACCATTCTCCTGAAAACTGGAACAAGACAAGGATGCCCATTCTCACCCCTCCTGTTCAGCATTGTTTTGGAAGTCCTAGCTAGAACAACCAGAGAAGAGTAGGTGATCAGGGGTATTCAAATAGGAAAAGAGGAAGTCAAGTTATCTCTCTCTGCAAATGACATGATCGTACACCTTGAAAACCCAAGAGAATCTGCCAAAAACCTCCTTGCACTGAGAAGGATTTTGGCAAAGTCTCAGTGTATAAAATAAATGTGTAAAATACAATCGCATTTCTATATATCAATAATAAACAAACAGTAACCCAAATAAAAAGCACAATTTCATTCAAAATAGCCACACACAAAAAAAGAAAAGAAAAGAAATACCTTGGCATCTTCCTAACCAGAGATGTGAAAGACCTTTACAATGAAAACTACAAAACACTGCTCAACGAAATCAAAGATGACACAGACAAGTGGAAAAATATCCTGTGCTCATGGATTGGAAGAATCAACATTCTTAAGATGTCCATTTTACCTAAGGCAATCTACAGATTTAACACAATACCCATCAGATTACCAGCAATATTCTTTTCAGACCTAGAAAAAACAATACAGGAGTTCATATGGAAACATAAACAACTAAGAATAGCCAAAACAATCTTCAGCAAAAAAAAAAAAAACCTAAAGCAGGGGGTATCACACTCCAGACTTTAAACTATGTTATAAAGCTACAACAATCAAAACAGCCTGGTATTGGTACAAGAATAGGCATATAGACCAATGGAATAGAATTGAGATTACAGAAACAAAACCTCAATTTCTCAGCCAACTGATCTTTGACAAAGCCTCCACCACCCACTGCTGGGGAGAGGAGAGTCTATTCAGTAAATGGTGCTGGCAAAACTGGCTGACCACATGCAGAAGATTCAAACAGGACCCCTGCCTATCCCCATACACAAAAATTAACTCTAAATAGATCACAGACCTAAATATAAAACCTCAAACCGTAAGAACCTTAGAAAATGCAGGAGGCACTCTTATGGAAGTTGAAACTGGCAACCAATTCCTGATCAAAACCCAAAGTGCCCAGGCCATAAGAGATAAGATAGACAAGTGGGACCTCATTACACTGACAAGCTTCTGCAAATCCAAAGAAACTATCAAAAGAGCAGGAAGACAGCCCACAGACTGGGAAAAAATATTTGCCAACTCCATGTCTGACAAAGACCTAACATCAAGTATCTACAAGGAACTCAAATGTGCTGAAAAGAAAAAAACAAAGAGCCCCATTACAAAGTGGGCAAAAGATATGAACAGACACATCTCAAAAGAAGACATATGAGCAGCCAGCAGATACATGAAAAAATATTCAGCCTCACTAGTCATCACGGAGATGCAAATTAAAACTACATTGAGATACCACCTAACTCCAGTCAGAATGGCCATAATCAATAACAAAAAATAACAGATGCTGGAGAAGATGTGGTGAATAGGGAACACTTCTACACTGTTGGTGGAAGTGGAAACTAGTACAGTCTCTGGAAATCAGTGTGGCAATTCCTAAAAGTTCTAAAAATCAACTTTCCATATAACCCCACAATCCCCCTGCTGGGAATATACCCAGAACAATTCAAATCACACTATAAAAAAGATACCTGCACACATATGTTTATTGCAGTATTGTTCACAATAGCAAGAACATGGAACCAACTGTGCTGCCCATCAAAAGAGGACTGGATTTTTTAAAATGTGGTATCTATACACAATGGAATATTATGCAGCCATAAAGAAGAAAAAAAATCATGAACTTCACAGCAACCTGGATGGAATTAGAGTTTATAATACTGAGTGATCTTTCACAGAAACAAAGATCTGAGTATCACATATTTTCACTCATAAGTGGACCTTGAACAACTACTGTAATACTATAAGAAAAGGTAGACAGTAGCGGGAAACTGTGGAGGGGGGGAGCAGAGAGGTGGGATTGACAGCAGTCGATATCTGCCTGGGGTAGGGGGGGCACACCTCATCAACAAGGGTACCTGAACAATGAATATTTGTATACACCACCCTGAATTATACCCACAATTTTAAAATAAAAATTAAAAGGAGAAAAAAAAGAAAGAAAAAAGTAAAACTTCCTCTGTCATATATACAGATTTCATAGATATATATGAGATCTTATGTGGAGAAAATCCTAAGGACTCCACCAAAAAATTGTCAGAACTAATGAATAAATTTTATAAAGATGCAGGATACAAAGTCAACATATAAGAACTAGTTGTATTTCTATACATGAACAGAAACTATCTGAAAAAGAAATTAAGAAAAAACTCCCATATACAGAAGTATCAAAATAATAACATACTTGGGAATAAATTTAACCAAAAAGATAAAAAAGATATACATTGAAAATTATGACATTAAAATAAATTGAAGACACATATAAATGGAAAGATATCCTGTGTTATAGATAAGAAGAATATTGTTAAAATATCCATATTACTGAAATCTATTTACAGATTTTATATAATTCCTATTAAAATTCCAATGGCATTTTTCACAGAAATAGAAGAAAATATTTCCAAAATTTGTATGGAACCATAAAAGACCTCAAAGAGCCAAAACAATCCTGAGAACAAATAAAGGTAGAGGAATTACATTTCCTAATTTTAAACTATGCTACAGAGATATAGTAATCAAAACAATATGATGCTGGAATAAAAATAGACATATAGACCAATGGAACAGAATACAGGTCTTAAAAATATAGCCACACATTTAAGACCAATTAATCCTTGAAAATAACACCGCTAATACACATTGAGGAAAAGAAGAGTCTCTTTAATAAATGGTTGTAAGAAAACTGGATATCCGCATGCAAAATAATTGGACCCTGTTCTTATACAATATACAAAATAATCTGAAATTCATTAAATATTTAAATGTAAGACCTGAAACTATAAAATTTCTAGAAAAAAAACAGGGGAAAATCTCCTTGATGTTGGTCTTTGTGATGGTTATTTGGATGACACCAAAAGTCCAGGAAACAAAAACAAAAGTAAACAAGTAAGACTACATGAAGCCGGGCTTGGTGGCTCAACCTGTAATCCTGTGCCTTTGGGAGGCTGAGGTGAGTGGATTGCCTGAGACCGCGGGTTCGAGACCCGCCTGGGCAGCGAGACCTCATCTCTACAATAAAATCAAAAAATCAGCTGGGCGTGGTAGCTCATGCCTGTAATTCCAGCTACTTGGAAGGCTGAGGTGGAAGAATCGCCAGAGCCCAGCAGGTCGAGGCTGCGGTGGCCGGGAGCGGCCACTGCACTCAAGTCTGAGCAACAGAGTGAGACTCCTACTCAAAAAAAAAAAAAAAAAGACTACATGAAACTCTTCTGCACAGCAAGAAAACAATCAACATAATGAAAAGGCAACCTATGGACTGGAAAAAGTATTTGAAAACATATATTTGATAAAGGAATAATATACAAAATATAATTTTTTAAAAACTCACACAACTCAATAAAACAAAAAACCCTGACTTTAAAATGAACAGAGGGCCTTGCTATGATCCGAATGTCTTCCAAAATTCATGTCCTGAATCTTAATCGCCATTGTGATAGTATTAAGAGTTGGGGGTCTTTGGAAGGTGGAGTCCTTGGGAATGGCATTAAAGGCTTTATGAAAGAGTTTTCACATGGCATCTGGCCTTTTTTTGCTTTTCTACTCTTCAGTCATGTGAGAAAACAACAAGAAAGCCCTCACCAGATACCAAATGCTGGCACCTTGATCTTGGACTTTCCAATTTACAGAACTGTAAAAATTCAATTTATTTTCTTTCTAAATTATCTAGTCTGTGGTAATTTATTATTGCAACACAGACTGACAGACTTGCATAAACATTTTTCCAAAAATGATAAAATATTGGCCAAGCATCACTAATCATTAGATAAATCCCCAACAAAATTTCAGTAAACATCCCCTCACACTTGTTAGTGTGGCTAATATCAAAAAGATAACAAACCTTGACAAGGATGTGGAGAAAGGGATTCCTTGTGCACTAATGGTAGGAAGGTAACTTTTATAGTCACTATGGAAAAACAGTATAGAGGTTCCTCAAAAAACAGAACAACTATATGATCCAATCCCACTTCTGAGTATATATTCAAAGGAAATAAAATTAGAATCTTGAAGAAATAACTCCACCCTCATATTCATTGCAGCATTACTCACAATAACAAAGATATGTAAACAGCCTAAGTGTTTGTTGATAGAAGAATGGATAATACAAATGTGTATAGGAGAGAAAGAGAGAGAGAGAGATTATTCGCCTTAGGGAGAAGAAAAGTTTACGATGTGCCACAACATGGATGAATCTGGAGGATATTATATTAAATGAAATAAGCCAGACACAGAAAGACAAATACCATGTGATCTCACTTACATTTGAAATCTAAAAAATCAAACTCATAGAACCAGAGAGTAGAATGGTGGTTGACAGAAACTGAAGTGATAGCAGAGATGAGGGTAGCTAGATGAGGGGCTGGTCGAAGGGTACAAACTTTCAGTTATAAGATGAATAACTTTTGGGTATCTAATGCTCAGCTTGGTGACTATAGTTAATACCATATTGTTTACTTGAAATCTGCTAAGCTAGCAGATCTTGTGTCTTTACCACACAAAACACACATACACATACACAAATGATAACTATGTGTGATAAAGAATGTATTAATTTGATTGTGGTAATCATTATACAATATATGTTTATGTCAAATCATCACATTGTGCACATTGTGCAAATAAGAATTATATAATTCTTATTTGTCCACCATACCTTAATAAAGCTGGGAGAAAAAAATCAGAAAAAAAGAATATGGGCACTATAGCCAGCAAAAAGAAAAGAGAAAAAAAATCTCCTCACTGTAAACCCCAAAAGTATAAGGTAGTACCTATCTTGCTTATCACAAGAAAAGGAATTTTAATATCTATTTACAGAATGGATTAAAATTCTAAGCAACAGAACATTATATGCAAAAAATGATTGATATGTGAATGCCCTGCCATTTAAATTTAGGATTAGTAAATTAGGAAAGGGCTTTCCAAAAAAACAAAGTCATTGGGAAATAGCTATTAGCTTCAGTATGAATCTTGGCAATTTAAAGATCTCACTCTAAAAATCTGGAAATCAAAAAGAGATGAATATAATTTATTTGCCTATAAAAGGCAGAAGATAGGAAGAAAAAATAGAATATGTTCATTTTTCTATTAGTGTGTGGCTTTTTCCCTAAATTCTACCTAATTTTTAAAACTCTGGTTACCATTATATGTGTTGAGGGGTAAAAAGCTCTATTGTTTCTATACTTTCGGGTTAGCAGTGTTCAAAATCCTGGAGTCTGACTCATATTACATTTAAATACACAGCTAGTAATTTTGCCTGATTTCCTATTGTTGCTTTATACAGCCAAGACAATCAATCACAAAATACAAAAAAAAAAAAAAAATCTGATGAGAAGACCAGAATAACCTTCCATGACAATATGTAGGCCACATATGATTTGTTTCCTGAAATTGAGGTCCTAAGTGACAATTCTGTTTTTGACCTTGTATCCATTGGAGGTTTTATACCTGTACTTGTAATGAGTTGCCCAGCCTTGGTCTTGGTCTCCTCTGTTCTGTGGCGTGTCATTATCTCTTGTTTCTTTTTTTTTGTTCTTTCAGTCTATGATTTGCTAGGGCTTGTTCTTTTAAACCACTCTGTTGTTATCTGACACAGATAGCTTTTTTCTAGATATTTTCTCTCCACAATTCTACTTTCCACTAACCAGAGAAAATGTCACCTGAAATAAGAGGGCCTGTTTTCTTCTCTTATACAGCAAAGAAGAATATTTACAGCCAGATCAACTAAGTACATACAGAAGAAAGATATTTCTTAAAAGAGAAAAGTGTGGAAATGTTTTGTAAATTACCTGTAAGTTTTCTAAATCAATAAATATAGTGACCATTTAATTTCTAAATATAATGAAATTACTTCCCGTTTGTCCATGATCATAGGAAATAGGGCATTTCTGCTTTAATAATCTGCTTAACTAATAATTACTATAATTACTGAGTTGAATTTTTACATTAGCAGGTTTTTTAGGAAATATAAACAACTTCAAACAGCACTGAACATTAAATTGCTGTATCCCTATGATCTAGGAGTCACTTAAGCAGCTTTAATGGCAATAGTCCTTGCACTAAAATACAAAATGTGTTTTTTATTTGGGCTTTCTGCTTTTTGAGATATCAACAAATGACTGTTGACTGAAATTTTAATCTAGACTTTTATCTATATTTTAATAGCTTCCTAATCAATTCATGCAACTACAGTCTCTCTCTTCCCTCTGACCTGTCTTATTTAAACATTATGTTACTTCTTGACATGAAATTTTCCAGTGGTCCCCTAGTTTACATTAGATTCTTTACTTTACCTAGTTCTCAAGACCTTCTAAAACTGATTACCCTACTTTTCAACCTTGTTTTCCAATTGTCCTCAAATCATAGTTTAGTTTATCACCCAGCTGAGTAGCTATATGTTTTCTAATATTATTCACTGTGATTTATTGTAAACTAAATAAACTCTCAAACCAGCTCTTTTCTACCTATATTATTAATTCTCAAAAACAAGATTGTGTCACATGTTTATTTTCTCCACCACACCAACAAACACATTGATGAATGGGGAAGAAAGAGAAAATTACTTTCTTCATCAACAAGCACAAACACAGTGCCGAGTCTTTGCAGACCCATTGAATAACAGAAACAGACAAAGCATTTAGCACAGTGCTGAATATAATAAGCACTCGATAAGTACTTAGTATGCTATGATATCTTCCAACAAACTCGTAAGGAAACACAGAGGAAGGAAGTAGAGCTCTGAGACAGCATATGACCATTCAAAATGACACCCCAGTAAGGAGGACTGGAGTAGAACCAGGCTTTCCCAGCAAGTGGTAAAAACACAATCAAGGTGGGTTAAATAAAAAAGAAATGTTACTACTTCAAATAACAAAGGGTCCAAAAGTGTGGTGACTCTCAGACTGATTAATCCAGTGGCTCAATAATGTTATCAAAAATCAGGTTCCAGTCATCTTGCCTTTGAGTCAGTTAGTTTGATCCTCAGGCTAGTTCCCCTCGCAAAGCAAGTACTGTATATCCACAGTAATCCCAGCCCGAACAGCCAGACACAGTAACATCCAAAGGAAGAACAGGCATGTATTAGCAGGAAAAAAGCACTCCCCAGAAGTCTTCCCCTCCTGTCTCATTGACCAATGCCTAAAATCTTCACTAGCAAGGGTTGACTGGAGTGCAAAAGTACCCACCACCCTGGGAACGAAGATTTCGCAACTTCCTCTGTACCATGCGTAGAGAAAGTCAAATACATGAACAAAATTTTGGGTTCTGTTCAAAAGGGGGTAGGGATGTACAAATGGAAATTGGGGAGAAAAATCAACAGGGCCTGCTATCGCTATGATGCCTCAAAGTAGCAAATGTTAAATTAATATTGATTGGCTAATTGAATATATAAATATGTTTGGTTATCAGAGAGAGGGAGAGGAAGAGGGGAAAGAGGAGAAGGACAGGAGGGAGGGAGAGAAGACCCACTGAAGGTCAGTTTGAGTCACGTGAATAATTGTGTGCCACTCCTACAGGCTCCGAAGGTAGTTACTGAAAATTATAGAGCTCTGCAGGAGGGTCTGTGTATACTAGACAGACTTTGAGGGCCAACAGTTATTTTAATCACAGTAGGGAGCGGATGGTAACCACGTTCAAGAAAGTAGACCATCAAGAACTAATGAGGCTATCAGGTTCCTGAGCTAACCGAGGAACAGACACATCAAAAATGATTCAGCAGGAGGCATAACTAAAAAAGCGATGATTGCTTAATAGCAAGCCACAAAAAGGACAAAATTTAACTAGAACAAAATTTAGCTAGTGTCTTTCTTTAAAATAGAAAGATATTTCTAGAAACTAGAGAGAAAATCTATCTCTTTTTTTTTAAGGATGGCAAAACAGAAGTTGATATTAGTAAATTAATTTAATTAACTAATGCCTAGTTTTTTGTCATGTGCTAAAAATCCAGGAGATAACAGAAACAAAGAGGTTAATTTAAACAGTAATTCTCACTAAAGAGAAAAAACTGAAAATTTGTAGCTTATGGGTTTTTGCAGGCCTGTGATTCAGGGGATATATAAAAATAACCACATATATATATGTGAGAATAACCTTTTCCATGGAAAGAGAACCCCATATGCTGAGCTGGACCTTCTCCTAAATATTATTCTGGATTATTAAAACATGTACAACCCAACTTACACTATAAAGTAGAAATGGGGCTATGATGTCTTCCATTTTTCTTTGGAGCACGTGTAGGAATCCAGGAATCTGAGAAGCATGGCATCATCCAAATACATGATATAAGACAGGAAACACAAGGGAAGTCAGAGCTCCTGGACAGTAATCCCAGATCGACCACTTACTGGCTGTGCCACATTACTTGCTTTCCAGCTCTTTTGTTTCATTTCTCTTATCTATAAAATTGGGATAATACTACTAACTTTTAAAATTTGGATAAAAATTATGTAAGATTAAAAGCACATAGTGCCTGATGCACAAAGTCAGTGCCCAGGCAGTGTTAGATATTACTGTTATAATCCTAATTATAAATCATTCATGAGACTCTGATGCCATAAGGTTTTCTTGTGAGGATGTTTTGTTTCCTCTCTCTAATAAGAATCAGAATGAAAGAGCAAAAAGCTCTTCCCAATCCCTTGATGTTAAGTAGGTCAAGATGGCTAATTTCCAACAGTTTCTTACTAACCCCCATGACAGGAGGACTGAGAAGGCTGGAGGTAAGAAGACAGAAACAGGTCTCCAGACATACACTGCATTATAACTCCCTATGAGAACTGAGGGTATCACAGCATCCTAGACAATGCTCAGTGAAAATAGATTTATGATCAGGTTTATCAGTGTCTTTAGCTTTCTTGCAGCTGCAAACCACTTCAAATCCAATTGGCAATTGAACACCCCAGGCAATTTGCCTCTAGAGAGCAATTTATGTTTGAGTTTCTGCTGAATATTTTTAAGAGTTTCAGCACCTAATTCATCTGTCTTAATCCATTTTCTGTGGCTGCAACAAAATACTTGAGACTGGGTAATTTATGAAAAAATAAATTTATTTGGCTCACAATTCTGGAGTCTGGAAAGTCCAAGATAAGGCAGCTCATCTGGTGAGCGACTCATGCTGTTTCAACTCATGGCAGAAAGTGGAAAGAGAAACAGGAATGTCTAAAATGAGAAAGCAAAAAGTGGAAGGCAACCTCGCTTTATAACAACCCATTCTCACTGGTATTGATCCATTCCCTGAAGAATCAACCCAGATTTTGTGAGAACTGCTCTAATCTATTCAAGAGAGCAGATCCCCCGTGACCCAAACCCCTCTTAAAAGTCTTCTCTCTGACACTATTACCTTGGCAATTAAATTTCAACATGAGCTTTGGTGGGGACACATAAATCATAGCAGTATCTATCAAGGAATGGTCCTTTAAAAGAAGTTCTTGACCCCTTCCAAAATTTTATTAAAGAAGTAAGCTATGCAATGCTTTTCATTACTTGCCAAGCCCTCTTTTGTCTGATCTGACTGAGGAATAAACCTGGTGCTCTGAGTTTCCCTTGACTCTGGAAAACAGATTGTCTTAAGGAGACATAATGATGTACCCATGAGCACAGCAATTCTTCTGATGTGATGTGAATTCAGGTACCTAGAGCACTTAGTAATATCCCAAATACATTTCCATAAGTACCTCCCTGACCATGCTGGGAACAGACCATGATGTATGCATACTGAGTTTCTGGGAACAAAGAATCCCACAAGTTTTAAAGTTAAATGTGTAATTAATATACCAATAATAAACTAGGATTACTTTGTCTTGTTAGTTATTATGGATTTGTGGAAGCTTGGCAGCAACTAGTGACATGACTATGTCTAGTGAATTGAGGCAAATTTTTCAATTAAAATTTACTGCCCACAGAAAATATTATAGCAGTCCCCCTAATCTGCAGTTTTGCTTTCTTCATTTCCAGTTACCCATGTTACAGCACAATAAAATACTTTGAGAGAAAGAGGTCACATTCACATAACTTTTATTACAGTATATTGTTATAATTGCTTTATTACTATTGTTGTTAATGTCCTACTGTGACTGATTTATAAATTAAGTTTTATCATATGTGTATGTATAGGAAAAGAAATATTATAAACAAAATTCATTATTAATTGCAGTTTTAGGTATTCACTGAAGGTCTTTGAGCCTATCTCCCATGAATAAGAGAGGGACTACTGTAATTCACTTTTTAATCTTCTGTCTCTAACCTGTCCCTTACCTAGTGTTTCCATTAAATGCTTGGTAAAATGTATATGTCAACCACAAGCTAAAACATAACAGAGTGATTTATGAATTGCTTTATGGAATGACCACACCCCTGCTTTTGTGTTCAGGTATAGTTTGGTTGTAGGACCTACCACAGATTCTAAAATCTGTGGCTGCTGATTTTCCTGTTATAGAATGGCATAGTATTTGCATATAACCTATGCACATCCTTCTGTATACATTGTTATCTGTAGATTACTTATAATACCTATGTAATACAATGTAAATACCATATAAATAGAAGGTAAATGCTATATAAATAGTAGCTAAACTGTATTGTTTAGAAAATAATGACAAGAAAAAAGTATGCACATGTTTAGTACATACACATTTTTTAATAATATTTTCAATCTAGGGTTGGTTGATTTCACCAATATGGAACCCATGGATACAGAGGACTGATTGTATTTGCATGCACACTCAGAGTTGGAAGGAAAAAATCAAATCAAATTTATTCAATTCTTTTTTTATTATGTAAAGAATGCTCAAATGTGAAGTCATGTTTTCTACTATCATTTTAAATGGAAAGTCAGGATTTTTTTGTAAATGCAGTTTCCTATTTTCTGCTACATTTTTCTTGCTGGTAGTCACATAGTATAACTTTTTGTCGAAGCAAAACATATGTCATGAAAATTACACAAATCATGAGTAGAGCTCAATGGATTCTCACAAACCAAACCTACTTAAGTAACCAGAGCACGTATCAACAAAATAAAATAGCCACAGAACAGAACCACCACTACCACTCCTCTGACTTCCATACTCCTTTCTAGTCACTCTTCTGCTCCAAGATAACTAGTCTCACTAGTACCTATGGAATCATTGCATCTATTTTGTATGTAATTAAAAGTAGTTAGGCCGGGTGCATTGGCTCACGCCTATAGTCCCGGCACATTGGGAGGGCAAGTGAAAGTATTGCCTGAGCCTACAGGTTCGAGAACAGCCTGGGCAACTTGGCGAACCCCATCTCTACAATAAATCAAAATATTAGCTGGGGATGGTGGCGCATGCCTGTAGTTCCAGCTACTTGGAAGGCTGAGGCAGAAGGATCGCCTGAGCCCAGGAGATCGAAGCTGCTGTGGCCACGGGAGTGCCGCTGCACTCCAGCCTGGGCAACAGAGAGAGACTCCAACTCAGACAAATAAATAAATGTAAATATACAATATATTCTCTTTTGTTATTAGCACCACACTCCAACTGAACTAACCAGCTACCTACAATATTCTTTTTTGTACCTGGCTTCTTTCCTTAATGTTACATTTCTAAAACACATTAATATGGTCATGTGTTGCAATAGTTGCTCATTCTCAGTGCTGTAGAATATTTCATTGTATGAATACATAGAAAACTCTTTCCCTTTTCCGTTTTACTGTTTATGGAAAGTTAAATAATTTTCAGCTTGAATAGCACTTCTATAAACATAACAATACATGTTTTTAGAGAATGTAAACACATTTCTTTTGGGTCTATACAAATAAAAGGAGCTGCTGAGTCACAGGATATGTATATGCATAGCAGTAAAAGAAGGTGCAAAACAGTTTATGAAAGTTCTATTTTTCCACAACTTTCCCACAACTTGATAGTCTGTCTTTTTTCCATTCTGTTTTATCTTATGACAGATTTAATTTGCATTTTCCTTCTGAATAATGAAATTTCACACCTTTTTCAGTATTTATTGGCCAATTGGATATCCTCTTTTGTAAAGTACCACAGACATTTGCCCTCTTTCCTATTGAATTTACTGTATTTCTTTATTGATTCCTAGGAATTTTTCTATATTTCATATCAACTTAGCTATCTATATATGAATCTATTGTCAGTAACACATTACAAATATCTGCTTCTATTCTGTAGCGTTTCTTTTCGCTCCTTTACTGTTATCCTTTGTTGGATAAAAGTTTTAAATTTTAATAAGCTCCAACTTATTATTTATTACCAGTAGGCATTTTGTGTTCTATTTAAGAAACTTTTGCCAGTGATAAGGTCATGAAGATATTTGTTGTATCTTCTTTTTGCAACGTTTTTGTTTTACTTTTCACATTTAGATCCACAAGCTGCAGTTGATTTTTATGTCTGAGTAAAACATTTTTTCACATGGATATTTAGTTGTATCATTTATTCCCCTCCATATGCCAGTGCTACCATTGTCACAAATTATGTCCATGCATGGGGATTAAGATGGCAGACATGAAGTCGATAGAGTGAGTTTTTCCTACAAAGTAAACCAAAATAGTGAGAGTTTCTTCAGCACCCACAGAGGAATGGGTCCAGTGATAATAAACACAGCAAAGAAGAAGAAAAAAAATCCACTAACCTGGGCTGGAACTGGCCAGACTCTTGCCTGCCCCACTATAGTCCTCCACAGCCTCTGGATGCAGTGGAGAAGGTGAGTGAAGAGAATTCAAGAGTTCTGTGCTCCTGCCATAAACTAGCAGAGCCTCCTGAGCCTCACGGACCTCATTCCCTCATGGGAAACTGTGTTACCCACAGCTGTACTATGCTATGGAATGGTGTAGGATCAAAAGACTTAAGCAGCACCAGCTCCCATTTCCCAGGAATTCAACCCTAGAAACCCAGGAAAAGATCCAACAAAAAAAGAAAACTATGACCAATATTCCTTATGAATATAAAGGCAGAAATCCTCAACAAAATATTGGCAAACACATAAAAGTAACAATAATAATAATAATACACCACAACCAAGGAGGTTTTATCCCAGGGATGCAAAGATGTTTCAACATATGCAAGTCAATGGATGTGATTCATTACATAAATAGAATTAAAAACAAAAAGCATATGGTCATTTCAACAAACAGAAGAAGGATTTGACAAAATTCAATATCCCTTCATGATAAAACCCTCAACAAAATAGGCATGGTGGAAATATTTCTCAAAAAAATAAAAGCCACATATGACAAACCCATAGCCAATGTCATCCTGAGCACAGAAAAGTTGAACACACCCCCCTCAGAAATGGAACAAACCTTCCCCACTCCTATTCAGCACAGTAGTGGAAGTCCTAGTCAGAGCAATCAAGCAAGAAAAATAAATAAATAAGTGTATCTAAGTTGCAAAAGATGAATAAACTATCTCTATATACTGATGATATGATCCTATACCTAGTGAATCCTAAACACTCCTCCAAAAAGACTCTAAGACTTAATAAATGAATTTGGTAAAGTTTAAGGATACAAAATCAACATACACAAACCAATAACACTGCTATACACCAATGGCGAGCAAGTGAGAATTAAATTGAGAACTCAATTTTATTTACAATAGCAGCCAAAAGTTAAAGTACCTAGAAATATATTTAACCAAAGAAGTGAAAGATCTCTGCAAGAACTATAAAACTCTGATGAATGAAACTGTAGGAGACACAAACAAATGGGAAAGCATCCCATGTACATGGGTTGGAAGAATTAGCATCGTTAAAATGACCATATTACCCAAAGTAATCCCACAGATACATCGCAGTCCCTATCAAACTACCAACATTATTTTTAACAGAATTAGAAACAACAATTCTAAAATTCATATGGAACCAAAAAAGAGCCAGAGCAATTCTAAGCAAAAACAAAAAAGCTGGAGGCATCACATTACCTGACTTCAAATGATACTGCCAGGCTATAATAACCCAAACAGCATGGTACTGGTACAAGAACAGACATGTGAACCAATAAAACAGAATAGAGAATTCATAAATAGACCCAAATACCTACAACCAACTGATCCTTGACAAAGCAGACAAAAACATACACTGGGGAAAAGACAACCTATTCAACAAGCGGTACTGGGAAAATTGGATAGCTGCGTGCAGAAAATGAAACTTGATCCCTATCTTACCCCATATATAAAAATTAACTCGAAACAACTTAAATATTAGACCTGAAGCCATAAAAATCTTAAAAGAAAACCTAGGAAAAACTCTTCTGGACATCAGCCTAACAAAGAATTTATGGCTAAAGACCCAAAACCAAATGCAACTTGAACAAAAATAAACAAGTGGGACTTAAACTAAAAAACTTCTGCATAGCAAAAGAAATAATCAACAGAGTAAATAGGCAATGTACAGAATTGTAGAATATATTCACAAACAATACATCTGATAAAGAACTAATATCCAGAATCTACAAATAACTCAAACAAATCAGAAGAAAATAAAGCAAATAGCCCCATTACAAAGTGGCAAATGACACGAACAGACATATCTCTCAAAGGAAGACATACAAATGACTTACAAACATTTTTAAAAGCTCAACATCACTCACCATCAGGGAAATCCAAATTAAAACCACATTGAGATACCACCTAAAACCACATTGAGATACCAGTTAGAATGGCCATTACTTAAAAAATCAAAAAAGCTGATGCGGTTGCAGAGAAAATGGAAACACTTATACACTGCTGGTGGGAGGGTAAATTAGGACTATCTCTATAGAAATTGGTATGGAGATTTCCCAAAGAACCAAAAATAGATCTACCATTTGATCTAGCAATTCCACTACTAGGTACCTACCCAAAAGAACAGAAATCATTATATAAAAAAGACACCTGCACCTGCATGTTCATTGCAGCACAATACACAATTGCAGAGATGTAGAATCAACATAAATACCTATCAACTGATCAGTGGATAATGACAATGTGGTATATACATACACACTAGAGAACACTATTCTGCCATTAAAAAGAATGAAATAAAGTTTTTTGCAGCAAGCTGGATGAAATTGGAAAGCATCATCCTAAGCAAACTAACTCAGCAATAGAAAACCAAATACAGCATGTTCTCACTAATTAGTGGGAGCTCAACTAAGGATCCGCTAAGAGCAAAGACAGAGAATGTTATAATGGACACTGGAGACTCAGAAGGGGGAGAATGGAAGTGGTGGAGGGGCAAACAATCACCTATCGTACATAATGTGCACAGGTAGGAGTGGCAGGTACTCTTAAAGCCTAGAACAAAAACTTTTTGTTCCCCCCCAACTATCAAAAGTTTTTTAAAAATAAAATAAAATAAATGGGAAAACAAACAAATTATGTGCATGTACTTGGATAATTGTTTCTAGACATTTTTCTCTGTTCCATGGGTTTATGTATCTCTAACAGTACTACACTATTCTCCTTTCTATAGCTTTATAATACTTTGATACACAGCAGTGTGATACTTTAGGCTTATACTTCTTTTGATGATTGCATTGTCTATTCTTCCACTTCGAATTCTCATAAAAATAAAATGAGCTTGTCAATTTTCATAGATGTAAAAAGACTTTGCAGGAATTTTCATTATGATTGCATTAAAATTGTATGTCACTTTGTGGAGAATTGACATATTTACAATATTGAGGTTTTAGGTCTCTAAATACAATATTCCTTTTCATTTGCTTAGGTCCTTTTTAATTTCTTTCAAGAATGTTTTTTTCATTTTTTATTAGTTTTATTTCTTGGTATTTGAATTATCTATGCTATTGTAAATTATATATTTTTAAAACCCTTTCAATTTATAATTGTTTCCAGATGGTACCTAGAAATAGAATCTTACATGTTGATCAAATATCCAGAAATTTTGCTAAATTTACTTAAGATTGTAGTCTTTCAGACTTTCTACATTTATAATCATGTTCTCTGTGAATTATGACTATTTTATTTTTTGTCTTCACTTTTAAACTTTAAGAAGGTGGAATCATCACCAAATTTTATTTATTTCCTTCATTCAGAAAATGAAAATCTCATAGTATCTGCCTCACAGAATTTCATTGTTGTGTTGGACAAGAAAATACTATATGTCTTTTATTCTTTTTCCTTCACATAGCAGTTTTTAATATGTTTATCCTGGCCCTGTTCCACCATTGGGCAAGGGCACAGAAGAGGATGACTTGATTGTTAGTTCGTAGGTTGCTGAACTGCAAGGTGCTACATCTGGATGTGAAGAAAGAGACTTCCTCTTTAAGACTGTGGACTTTGAGTTGGATACAGCAACTAGATAGGCTTCTACTGAACTGCTTTACTTGGGGAGGAGAGACACAGCTGAGTAACCCTGTGTGACAATGTTGATTGTCCCATATTTCTCAACATTCTATTTCTTCTTGACCACGGACCGCGCTTGGCTTTCTTATTATCTTTAAGCCACTGTCCTCAGCAATTTTTTCTCTGCCTACCTCCTGTAGACAGCTCCTCCCAAGGTTCTTATGCTCTGTCCCTGTCTTTGTCCTTCAGTCTCTCCCTCTGATCTGATCCTATAGCTAGCTCTGAGTATCCTGTTTATGAGATTTCTAGCCTTGATTTTTCTTCTTTATGAAATTCCAAATTTTACTCACTTAAGAGCTCTGCCTTGAAGGCAAACCAGAATATCAAAAACAACCTATCCAATATCAAAATTATCATTTCTCAACAACATTGTCTCCCTCTCCTTTTCTGTTTTCTAACTGGTGACTATTATCCTCATTTGCAATGCTCAAAGAATGAGCCCCCTTTGAATTCTCTCTCATACTCTTTCTCATTGCCAATACCCAATCAATAGTCACGGATGCAAACCTAACCCAAAGCAGACTCCCTGAAGTCCTAAGGTAGAGAAGGAGAAACTTGCTTATCCCTGACCTCCATTAATATGCTTGTCACACGAATATAACTCTTGCATTCTCAAATCCACTCTTATCCCTTGCCAAATTCTCATTAGCTCTCTATGTTGACACTGTAAGAATTCATGGATCACCAGGCATTCTGGCATATAATGGAAACCCTCTGTATCTTTGAGGTCACATAATTTCCAGTGAAGGACACTGGAGACTCGTAATTCCTGGCTTTTTTTTTCTTCTCTGAGATATTCCTTCTTTATTACATTTCAGAGAGGTATTCTAACTAATTCATTTTTGTCCTCCTATTCTGCCTGTATTTTACCCTCCACAAGTTTGTCTGATTTCTTGAGAATGAGATCTCCATTTGGTGTTCTAACAATTGGTTAATTGGCTTGCCTACAGCTTCAGCCACCTTCCCAGAGGAGCATGCAAAAAAATCCCAAACTCTTCATATGTGACTCTTCCTCTTCCATTTCAGAAGACATCCAATTTTTTACAATTTGGGAAGGCTTTGAAGGTTAGAAGAAAATCTAATTTCCAGCCTGAAACTTCATAAACTAGTTTCCTTGGCTTTCCGAGCTTACGCTTTCAGAATGTGTATATCTGGACTCATTCAAAGCCTGCCTCAGCATGGATGGTGTCATGTATTAAAATAATAATATTAAAGACCTTTTTCACCCAATAATACCAAATAATGAGAGCACTGATGTTTACTTTGTCTTCTGTTGAAGCAGGAGTAACGAGAAAACCCAACATCAATCAGAAAATTCTTAAATCCTCTCTCCAAAGATTTAAATGGCATAATAGTTGTTCTAAACTCTCTCCCTTTTCTTCCCCTCCCCCATCACTAGATTCCTTTGCTCTCCTTTTAACTCTTGTTCTTTGAAGCCACCCTGCCATATTCCCTGATTACTACTTTCTCCTCTTCCACTCTATGTTGCTCCTACCCAACTGCCTTCAAAGAGCACCACCTTCAACATCTGACATTCCTCACCTTGTCCAACCTCCTGAGAAATATGTTAGATGACTCTAACTCTGACTGCCTGGTGAATACATTCTTCTACCTCATTGAAGACCATCTTCAGCCTGTCTTTTACTTGCCCCAACTTTTGTTTTGCCCTCAACCGCCTCCACCCTCTGCTGTCAGAGCGTCAGCTGTTTGTGAGCAGGAACTGACTGTACCTTTATGGCTACAACATTATCAAGTGGATATTTTACTAACAAGGGGGGGTCCATACACTGTCTTAAATAACATTTAAATTTTTGAACACAGGTTATTATAAAACTTCTTTATGCAAAAAGGAGACTAGGCTTAGAATTCAACATGTTAAATAAGCTGTATTTCATGTATGTATGAAAATGTTTACAGTGAAAGAAGCTATATAATTGATCCCTTTTCCTTCAAATGTTTATTCAGTTTTATTCCCCACAATATGAGTGTTATGAGGCACTTACTGTGACTACTCACAGGGTTGGTAGGAGGCACAGTTAATTAACATTTGCCAAAAGCTTTAAAATTCTCAGCTAAAGATAGTTTATGGCTCCAAAAGCCCTTTATTTTATTCTGTAATAGCAAAGTGGTCTTGTTTGCCTGTTTACACTGAAAGACGAAAGAACATAAAGAACAGAAGCACATAAAAGGTATTATGAATGCTGCAAACTTTGGAAGCATTTAGTCTTCAGCGTTTAAGGATATTCATTCTAACACAAATTTGGGAAGCATGTTTAAAGCAGAGATGATTTCTGACTTATGGAACAGGTTTCTTGAATTACAGCTCAGATGGTGGCACAAAAGTTAAGTGTCTTCTTGTATGAAGATTTTTAAACTATACTGAATAAAGGAGCTGCTTCTTACTGCGTACATTTAAGAGTTAATTTAATTGTAAATATGCACATTGGTACAGTGCTATTATTTTAAAAAATAATCTCCAACAAGGTAAATCAGATGCTTCTTTTCTAATTCAACACAACAAAATCTGTAAATTATCTGATAGAGTTTAAGCACATATGTATATCTTAACATATATGTATATACATATATATATACACACACACACATACATATGTCCTACACATGTATAGGACATATATACCAAGATATAAATAATACAATAGAAAATTTATAAAATTTATAAATTTATAAAATTTAGATATTGATATCTCTAAATTATTAGATTTAGATTAATATCTCTATATAGAGCAAAATGATATTTATTGAATACAAAACAAGAAGAGTTTTTGCCAGTCAAAACAAATTATAATATAACTTGTCATTTGTAAACAAATGCTGAGAAATAGAGATATTGTTGCAAATATAAATATCTAATAGATAAATATATGAATATACTCATGATACCTGCTCCCATGGTGGCTTCTTGATCAAATATAAAATTTTGAAAATGGATATTTATATTTCTTAATGCAAGTCAGATAAATGGAAGCATAATAAATCCTCAAAGTAATCCAACTTATATAAAAGAAAGAAATACAAACTCAATCAAAACAAAAAGTTTATGTCTCATAAGGTATACCATGCTGCCATAAATCAGAAGAAGCAATTCTCCTACTTGTGTGCTTCTAGGAAGCATTGATTTTTTAAAATATTTTGATAAGAACAGCCTATAAATTTAACATTAGGTTTTTGCTAGAGACATACTTGTCTCTATTAGGCTTTTGCCAGAGATATATGTGATACCCAATTTTAAAGGCTTCATTATGTCTTATAAATGCCACTAATGAAGAATGCTCTCTGATCAAGGTCTCCATCTGCCCTCCATCTCACTTCCATCACAGGCTCAATTTTAGTAGGTATTTTCTCCTTTCAGGGTTCAGCCCAATCCACTTAAGACTGGTTCTTACAAGGGATAGAGATAAAATGCTGAAATGGAAGCACCTAAAACAGCTGCCCTCCTGCATTTCTGTTCATCTCCTAGTTACAGTCACACCAATGCAATCAAGCTAGTATCTTCTGTTTCCCAATTTCTGTTAACAAAAGAAAAAAGGATGGATGCCCTCGTGCCTTCACCTCTTGACAACCTTTATCTTAATGAATCCAAAAGCTTTTTTGAATCAGATTCTGTTTTCCTCTCTTAATAGACTTACCAAATCTCAATTTCTTCAAGATACAATTGATAGACTGTTTCTAGCCTTTACCCATTTAAGTCTTTACAAAGCTACTTCCAGCCTTCAAAGATTGCTGCTGCAAAGAGGGTCCTCTAATCCAGCCACTTTCAATGTGAATTACACAGAAGTATGGTTTCATGGGATGGTAAGATCTCAGGTGCCAGACGGAAAAAAATCTTCTTTATTGCAGGAGTTCTCAGAGTTTTTAATATGATAATGTGCAGTGTGATTCTTCAAGAAAGAAATAAGAAAAGTAGCATTTCCCAGTCCGATTATAGCAATAAAGCTCTTATTTCAGAGAGAATCTCATAAGAATAGTGACCCATGAAACATTCTTGGGGAAGTGCTGTTTTAGGCAATTATTCTAAAACCAAATATACTGGAGTGTCTGCCTCCTTGCTGTTATATTTCTCTTTTACACTCAGCTGGAACATTTAATCCACAAAGGCTGACAGAGTAAAGATGATTCAACTCATCTTGCTGCTCTTCCTGACATTACCCAGAGCTCTAATCCTGATCATTGGCCCTCTGCCAAACTACTGAGCTCAATTCCATCTTCAGGAATGGTTGGCTTTCCATCATGCTGTTTTACATCTAGATCCAAATAATAGAAGTGAAGCCATGAGTTGCTCTTACCATTTCTTCCCCTCTACACCTCGACCAAGAGGCAAACTCTATCCTATATCCTTGTATCCTGTATCTAAGGTTGGAGCCCTCTTCATCATTCACCACAAATCTGGACCTCCATGTAGAAATACTCAACCTTTGCTGCATACACCTGACTTTTATCTGTATAGTTACACGTTCCTATTAGCTTCTTTGAATGTTAGATTCTACTTGCATGTCTAGATTCTCACCTCCAGCAATAAAATCTGTACCTAATTCATATTCTCACTGTATTGGGCCTGAGTAGGTCCCTGACCTGATCTCTCCCTGATCAAATCTGTCCTATACTCTTCTAAGGCGCACATCATTGTCCTGGCACTATAGGCATAAGTTAGAAAAAGAAAACCAGCAAGCAAGAAAAGGGACACAATTCCTAACTTCACTTATTACACTCACTGGGAATATTTGCCTTTACAAATTACACTGGAAAAAAAATCACTAGTCTCAAAAACCGCAGTAACGTTAACTATACTAGAACGGTCATAAAAATAATTTTGCACAAAATCTTTTTCTGTAGTAAAAAGATGTCTAAATTCTTACTGGAGCTTAAGAGCAGTCTCAGAATTAAGCAAATTATCAGTTTGGAAATATAATAGAATAGTCTCCCCAAAGATCTCCCACATAATTTCCTCAAAGCTGGGAGTTTTGAAACAGTTATATTTCCTTCTAATCCAATCCCCTGCCCTTCCACATAAAAATAATACTTTTTAAAACACTAAAGAATCAACTAAGAATATTTCTTCATGTTCAGTTACAAGATTTGAATTTAATACTTCTTTGAAATATTTTTACATGTTTACCAGTCTATTTTAAACTCTCCTAAAACAGGGATCAATTTCTAGGATAAGAATACATAACAAGCACAGATTATTTCAACCCGGGGATATTGACCAATTCAAAATTATTAGAAAAGATAATTTTGCCTAGATACCTTACGTTTTCCAAACTAAAACTAGCCTTCGTGGCCACTGAATTCTGGACTGTGACCATAGAAATAGAAATATGTAGCTAGTATTATGGGAGACATGCCCATACCTATCACACAGACTCCCAGTTGCGGGGTCTGCGGCTCTGTGCCTGAGGGTTTTTTTCTCAGAACCTCTGAAAACTGCTAACAGACAAAGAATTCCTCTCTAGGAGCAGCCCTCAATGACTCTCAAGAGTTGGTGTCTTAATACCATAATCCCTTACCTCTTGGGCAGGGGACTTCTGAAGCATAGGTTTTGCCTCGCTTTCTAAAGTTTGTCTAGGGGATTGAGCTCCAATCACCCACTGTGCTGGCTTAATAATGCCCTTTGCTTTTAATTAGCTGCCCTTGCTTCCTTGTTTCTCTTCCTCACTTTGTTCCGAAAATTTTCCCATGACCTTTGCCTCAAGGTTAACTGGACTCATCTAACCTGTTCAGACATATTTGCGGTTGGCAAATATGTTGTTCTTTCATCATGTACTTAATTTATGGTGACCATAAGTTCATCTGGGGCTAGTTTGCCACAGAAAGTCCAAATGACGCCCATAATCCTGGGGTTGGGTGGATATTCATTAATAGCACAGCCTTTCCCTCTCAAAACTGTCCTGAATTAGGCAGTGAATTATAGTTACCCTATATTGTCTAATTACTCTTCCAAGACTCTCAGTTGCTAATCTTATAAACATGAAAGCTCACACCTTCTCTGCCTATTATAGTATTTTCTATTTATTACTTCTTACTTACATTTCTCTGTTTTCTCACTCCTGGCTTTTCCCCTGACACCTGAAAATTTAGGATACGTATGTATGTCCCGGTATAGCAGACTGTAAAATTATTAATGCTGCCTTAATTAGGAATCATTGCTTTCTGGCTTTATGTAACAGGTGTAGAGTTGGTTTGCTTACTAATATTTCCAAGGTAAAATAAAACTTTTTCTTATCAAGTTGCATACCTTCACCAATCTGAGCATTAAGGTGACCTGGGATGTCAATGGCAGACCAAGAGAGAAAAGGCCAGGAGGAAAATGCAAATAATCCAGTTCTTCGTGGGGTCAGCCATGAGGGATGGCAAACATCAAATCACAAGATCTAAGGTAAGATGACAAAGGTTTGATCTCAGCAAGAGAAAATTCAAACGGAATTTATTTTGAAATTCTGTAAGACATTATTAGTAAAACCCTCTTTTAGTTTATTTTTTTAATTTTCAAAAGTTGAGGCCAGACTCGGTGGCTCAGTTTGTAATCAGCACTTTGGGAGGCCGAGGCGAGTGGGTTGCCTGAGCCCGCGGGTTCGAGACCCACCCTGGAAACTTTGCGAGACCTCGTCTCTACAATAAATCAAAAATTAGCTGGGTGTGGTAGCGCACACCTGTAGTTCTGGCTACTTGGAAGGCTGAGATGGAAGGATCGCGGAGCCTGGCAGGTAGAGGTTACGGTGGCCGGGAGTGTGCCACTGCACTCCAGTCTGGGCAACAGAGTGAGACTCCAACTCAAAAAAAAAAAAAGTTATCTGTTTGAAAGAACAGCAATAATATCACAGAGAAAAATAACAGTTGACCTGGCCATTGGCTAATGAGTAGAACCTGATTTTCTGGTGCAAAAAATGAGGAGACACAGTCACACTCAGAGCCACAAAGAGAGAATGTAGCAATGTGGGATTTGGTTTAAAAAAGAAAAAAAGAAATCTACCAGGCATGGTGACTCAAACCCGTAATCCCAGCACTTTGGGAGGCCTAGACGAGAGGATTGCCTGAGCCCAGGGGTTGGAGACCAGCCTGGGCAACTTGGCAAGATCTCATCACTACAATAAATCAAAAACTTAGTGGGGCGTGGTGGCATGTACCTGTAGTTCCAGCTACTTGGAAGGCTGAGGTAAAAGGATCATCTAAGCCAAGCCCGGTCAAGGCTAATGAGATTGTGCTGCTGAACTCTAGCTTGGGTGACAGAATGAGACTCCAACTAAAAAAAAAAAAAAAAAAATCAAACTGGAGCACAGATATTAATAAAGAGAGTTTCGAGAAATATCTTACACCAGTGCACCTAATTATGTTTGATTAATGATGCTACAGATCTTTTTCTGATTGCTTTCTTTAATATAATTGGGAAGATATAATTTTTTAAAACCTATCTCATGTTACCAATTTTAGTTTTTGATTCAAATGAATACAAATATTCAATGTATACCCATTATGTTTCTTATTATGAGAACCCTTAAGAAACAGCTATCAAAAAATATTTTAATAATAATTATCCAAAAATTAATTATGAAAATAAGTGAAATCTCAGTGTACCTTTCCAAGTATATCATTTGTAGAGAAGCATGAAGAACCTGAAACATGCAAGTGGTTTTTATTCCATGAAAGATGTTGGCCTGAAATATTAATACACATTCTTAAATTATTTGTGATTTCTTTCCTTCTAATTTCTTCTAATGCAAATGTAAGTAATATCTTACTGTGCCTTTTTATTTAAAAATGCAAAGCCTCCAAATTTCAGAAATAGTTGAAGCATATTTCTGAGACTAAGGATTTTTTTTTTTAAGTTGCCTAGATAATGCAAAGGAAATCCAAAGAGAAGTTTTGACAAGGTTGGCTGAAAGGAATAAAAAAGCTTTGAATAACATTGAAATTCTAAAATAAATCCTGTTCCCAATTTTTCTTTAATTGGCTGTTTTCAGTGAATCTTTCTATGCCCCACCTAACTATCAGCAAGTCACCAGCTCTATTTAACTGATATAGCACACAGGCACACACGTTCACATACACAAATGTATATGCCACTTCTAGACTTGGCCATAAACTCTTTCAACAGTCCAACATGTTCTCTCTCTTCTATCTTCTAGTGGTCAGATTTAGGTAATGCAGTGAGGACTCTGATAACCTATGGAATTATGAAGAATCTACATAAAAGAACCCTAGTTCCTTGAATGACTGGCACAGAATCCCCAACCCAATCTTAACACATACAGTATTACAACTTGCACACACACACACACACACACACACACACACACACACACAATTTGTTCAGTGAAGTCACTGTTATTTACTTAACACAAAGTATCTCTGTATGTTAAATTTTGAGAGTTAAAATTCAATTGCCCTCCAAGGAGACTGCACAAATTTACACTCACGAAAATCATTCTGTAGAACATGTTTAACAACTTTAGACAACACTGATACTTTGGATAATCTTTTTAACTTTACCAATTTCATGGGAAAAATGGTAAAATACTGCAGCATTGACTTTTATTTCTTGTATTTTGAGTATAACCATCTTTGCATAATATGAAAGCAAAATTGATTTATTTTTCATTATGTCCTATGCTCATTTTCTACAGCATTGTTAGTTTTTCTCACTGATTTGTAAATGTTCGCAATATACTAAGACAGCTAAATACTATTTTGTATATATGGCAAACACTTTTCCCTGTTTGGAAAACAAACAAACAAAAACTTTATGGTGCTCCTCTATCATAGGAAAATTTTTAATTTTTAAAATTTTATTTTTATTTGGCAAACAATAATTGTACATATTTATGGTGTATAATATAAAGTTTTTTGTCATGAAAACACTTGAAATCTACCCACTTTGCAGTTTAAAAATACACAATGCATAATTACTGATTATAATCACCATTCTTTGCAATAGATCACTAAAGTTTATTCCTCTTGTAATTTTTATTATTGTAATAATCAATCTTTCCTTCCCTGGCTGATATATTTTGTGTCAAGCTCAGAAAACCTCCTCCCATTCAGAAATTATTTAATAGTCTACATTTTCTGCCAAATGTTTTGTTCCAGTTATTTGATGCTGCATAACAAATCACTCCAAAACTTTGTGACTTAAAACAACCACCATCATTTTTTTATTGTCTGTTGTAGTTCTGGAGACTAACTGGCCTCATCTAGATGGTTCTCACAGGACCTTTCATACAACTGCAATCAGTGTCTGGAACTAGAGTCATCTCAAAACCTTTACTTATGCATCTGACAGTTGATTCTACCTGTCAGTTGAGATCTTTCGGTGGTTGGGTTCCAGAAAAAGCAAGGATTTCAAAAGAGAGCAAATGGAATCTGCCAGTTTCTTAAGGTCATATTACATTGTCTAGACAATTACAAAGACCAGATCCAAGGAAAGGAATAGAAACTGCATCTTTTAATAGGAGAAATGGGAAAGAATACTGGGACAGGCTATAAAACTGCCATATCTTTTATGTCTTAATTTTTAAAATATAAGCAATCAACTTTGTGGATGTATAATTTGCATACAATCAAACTCACCCATTTTAAGCACTGAATGTACAGTTGGGAGTTTCAACAAAGGCATGTGGTTGATAATCACCACAATCAACATTATATAGTATTTATATGATACCCAAAAAAGCCTACATGCCCTTTGGCATTCCATCTTCTCTCATCACTGACTCCAAACAATCACTGACCTTCTTTTGATCACTTTGCCTTTTCTAGATTTTCATACAAATAGAATCACATAGAATGTTGTCCTTTATGTCTGGTTTATTTCACTTATATTGTGCTTTTGAGATTCATCCATGTTGCTGTATGTTCAGTAGTTCAAGTGTTGAGTAGTATCATTGTTTGATTATATCACAACTAGTTTATCCTTCCACCTTTTCAGGGACATCTGTGTTGTTTCTTGTTTGGGTTATTACGCATAAAGCTCCTGTGAATATTTGTGTACATGCCTTGTGTAGACATATGTTTTTATATATCTTTAGTAACTACTTAGGATTTGGATTGCTTAGTTATATGTAAGTATAAGTTTAACCTTGAAAAAACTATATCCCTTGGTTATTTAGATATTTAAATAATTAGTCTATCAGGAAAATTTTAGTTTAAGGAAAGAGTGCTTATATTTTTTTACAGATGGCTAGTCAGTTTTCTGAACACTTATTTTATTGAATAATGCATTTATTGTTTTACAATACACCTGTATTATATACCAAACCTCCATATGTATTTGGTCTTTTTCTGGACTTTCTCTTGTGTTCCGTTGGTGTGTGCTGATGGAGGTAGAGATGGTAATGCTGCTAACTCACACTGCTTTAACCACTTTAAGCACTTTGGGCTGATTCATTACATCTCCACATCAATCCTACAAAACAAATAATATTTTAATATCCAGATAAATTATGACAAAATCCAGGAATATTAAATAATTCCCTCAAGATCCCATAGCCAGTAAGTAGCAGAAGTAGGAAATGAATCTGAGTATTCTGTCTCCAGAGCTCACATGTCCAGTCTCCAAGCAGCTCTTACACATCAACACATGCATAAGTATTTCATCCCAATGAACATGGCATCAAACCCAGTGTGAAGACTTATACTGTCACTTACTTATCTTTCCTTATGAATAATGTAATTGGCTTGGCTAGTTCTCCCACAAAATTTCTTTTTGTATTTCAATTTGTATAAAAATGGAAATTAGTTCAGGTAGAATTTACCTCTTTGCAGTACTATGTTAATATTTTCTTTCCATATCTAAATTTATTTTAAAATCAGAAACTTTTTTCTGTGACAAAAAAATTAAAAATACCATATGATCCAGCAATTTCACTAATTTGAAATTAGTATGTTGAAGAGATTTGTTCACTCCTATGTTTATTGCAGTGCTATTCCCAATTGTCAAGAGATGGAATCAACATACATGTCTATCTACAGATAAATGTATAAAGAAAATGTGGTGTATACACATAAAATGCGATACTATTAAGGTATAAACAAGAATGAAATCTTGTCATCTGTGACAACATGGGCGAACCTGAAGGACATAATATTAAATGAAGCCAGGCACAGAAAGATAAATACCACATGATCCCATTCATACGTGAAATCTGAGAAAGTTGACCTCATGGAAGCAGAGAGTAGAATTATGGTTACCTGAGGCTGGGGAATGGGAAGAGGAAGGACAAATGGGAAGAGGTTGGTCAATGGGTACAAAGTTACAGTTAAATAAAAGGAATGAATTCTGATATTCCATTACATATTAAGGTGACTATTGCTCATAACAATGTACTATATATGTCAAGATAACTAGAAAAGAGAATCTTGAAAGTTATCACAAAGAAATGATAAAGTCTTGAGGTGATGGATATGCTAACTACCTTGATTTGATCATTATACAATGTATACATGCATTGAAACATCACACATTTAATGTTTACTCTTATTTTTCTGATGGAGGCTGAATGTATAATAGTCTTAAGGGAATTGAAATTCAAAGACCATTGTCAGGAACATGGGAAACAAAGCTGTGAAGTAGGAAAGTTCTCAACAGTACACATTTACAGATCTTTCTCTTTCTCCATTTTTTCAGCATACTATATCTGAGCAACTCACCACTGGATGCTGACTTTGCCCCAGCATTGCATTCTTATTCTACTACCCATGCTACGTCCGTCACATTGATACGGCTCCAAATTTCATTCCTTTTCCTCTTCAAAGTACACAAGGTGAAAGCTAGCTTATTTCCCAAACCTACCTATGTTAGGACGCAGACAGGAGAAATCTAAACAGGAGCCAACCTCTAAATAACCCAGCAGTTCAGGAAACACAAGTATATGTTAATGGAATATTTCCAATAGCAATGCCACTCCTTCTATAATCTCACTAGGATATATGAGAGAATTTTAAATCAACTAAGTGAGGAGGCAGGGAAAAATATTTGTAGGTAGAGAGCGCCATGCCATGCCTCATATTTGTCTATGTTGGTTGCATCTACAGATGCTCAATACAAACTTCTCCATTCCTTTTCACAGTCATGAATTCCTCAACAAAGTGGATATGCTCTGAGAAGGGCATCCTTAGGCAACTTTATTAGGTGAACATCCTGGAGTGTACTTACACAAACCAAGGTGGTTTAGCCTACTATACACCTAAGCTAAATGGTCTAACCTATTGCTCCTAGGTTACAGACCTGTACAACATGTGACTGCATTGAATACTGTCGACAACTGTACACAGTGTATTTCGATATTTGTGTGCCTGAACATAAAAGAGAAACAACAAAAAATAATATAAAAGATAAAAAATGTCCCACACATATAGGGCATTATGATGAATAGAGCTTGCAGGACTGCAAGTTGCTCTGGGTGAGTCTGTGAGTGGGAGAAAAGTTCATATGAAGGCCTAAGACATTATTGCACACTACTGTAGATTTTAGAAACACTGTACATGTGAACTACACTAAATTTATTTTTTAAAATTTTTCTTTCAATAATAAATTAGCTATATCTCACCATACCATTTAACTTTATAAACTTAATTTTAAAACTTTTGACTCTTTTGTGATAATTCCTTAAGACACAAATGCGTATAACTGTATAAAAATATTTCATTTCTTTATATTCTTATTTTATGCTTTTTATTTTTAATTTTTCTTTACTTGTTAAATGTTTCTGTTAAAAAGTATGACACAAACACATATTAGCTTAGGCCTACACAGGGTCAGGATCATCCATATCACTCTCCTCCATCTCCACGTCTTGTCCCACTGAAAGGTTGTCAGGGGCAATAACACACATGGGAGCTGTCATCTCCCATAATACCAATGCCTTCTTCTGGGATACCTCCTGGAGGACCTACATAAAGCTGTTTTACAGTTTACTTTTTTGTTTTATAAATACAAGTACACTCTAAAACAATGGTTTCATTATAGACTCTAAATTTATCCAAGTTGCTGTGAAGTTCATAATTTTGTCCTTCTTTATAGCTGTGTAATATTCCATCGTGTGTATGTACCACATTTTTAAAATCCAGTCTACTTTCAATGGGTAGCGCAGTTGGTTCCATGTTTTTGCTATTGTATATAGTGCTGCAATAAATATACATGTGAGGTATTATTTTTACAGAATGATTTGAGTTCCTCTGAGTATATTCCCAGTAGGAGAATTGCTGGGTCACATGGAAGTTTGATTTTTAGATCTTTTAGAACTTGCCACACTGTTTTCCAGAGGTTGAACTAGGTTACATTCCAACCAACAGTGTAGAAGCATTACTTTTTCTCCTCATCCTCTCCAGCATATGCTTTTTTTTGAGTTATTAATGATGGCCAGTCTGACTGGGGGTAGGTGGTATCTCAGTGTAGTTTTAATTTGCATTTCTTTGTTGATTAGTGAAGCTGAGCATTTTTTCATGTATCTGTTGAATACTCATATGTCTTCTTTTGAGAAGTGTCTATTAATATTGTTTGCCCACTTGTTAATATGGCTGTTTGTTTGGGTTTTTTCCCCTTTTAGCACTTTCAACAAAGCCTCCACCAACAACCACTGGGGAGAGGAGAACCTATTCAGTAAATGGTGCTGGGAAAACTGGTTGACCACATGCAAAAGAATGAAAGAGGACCCCTACCTATCACCATATAAAAAATCAACTCCAAATGGATCAAAGACCTAAATGTAAAACCTCAAACTGTAAGACTCTTAGAAAACACAGGAGATATTCTTACAAAAATTGTAATAGGCAACCAATTCCTCATCAAAACCCCAAAAACCCATGCCATAAGAGATAAGATGACAAGTGGGACCTAAGCAAACTGAAAACCTGCAAAGCAAAAGAAACCATTAAGACAGTGGGGAACAGCTGGGGGTGGTGGTTCAGCCTATAATCCCACCACTGTGGGAGGCCAAGGTGAGAGAATTGCCTGAGCCCACGGGTTCAAGACCAGCCTAGGCAAGTTGGTGAGACAACGTCTCTAAAATAAACCACAAAAGCTAGCCAGGCATGGTGGCATGCGTCTGTAGTTCCAGCTACTTGGAAGACTGAGGTGGAAGGATTGCCTGAGCCCAGCAGGCCGATGCTGCAGTGGCCATGAGTGTGCCACTGCACTCCAGCCTGGGCAACAAGAGTGAGACTCCAACTTGAAAACAAAAAAAGACAGTGGGGAGACAGTCCCCAAAATGGGAAAACTATTTGTCAGTTGCATATCTGTCAAAGGTCTAACATCTAGGATCTACAAGGATCTTCAAACTTCTATTTACTACCTCTTCCATACGGAAATGCAAACTTCAGAGTAAAGTACCTATTAAGGGAGTCATAAAACAGATAAAGTAGATTTATAATAATCTATGATTTCAAATAAGCAAACAAAAGAAGTCTCCCTAGAAATGTATTGCCCATCCATGTCATCCTATGAATATGTATGTGGTAACTCTAAGTGACTATTCCATGTTTTAATTTGGTGTGTCCTTCTTGATAAAAACCATTCCTCCTGGGGAATCCTTCAACATTAACTACCTACATTAGGACTTACAGATACATGCTGTTCATCAGAACAATTTTTCTTCTGTGTCAAAATCTCATTGTGAGATAATAGCATATGGTATGATCTGAAGGTTTTATGTCCCTAAAAATTGATATGTTGACATCCTAATCCCCAAAATTATGGCATTAGAAGGTGGGGTCCTTGGCCATAAAGGCAGAGCCCTCAGTTGGGATTAATGCCCTTATAAACAGAATCCCAGAGAACTCTCTTGCCTTCATTCTACCATGTGAAGCCACAGGGAGAAGGCAACATCTATGAACCAGGAAACAGGCACTCACCAGACACCAAATCTGCTAGCTCCTTGGTCTTGGACTTCTTAAACTTTAGAACCAGGAGATTAGTGAGACATAGGTTTCCCTTGTTTATAAGCCACCCAGTTTTTAATATTTTTTATAGCAGCCATAACAGACAAAGAAACATTTATAAATGGAAGCCATGTTAGGGGTAATAAAATCTGATTGCTCATTAAAACCCAATTATTCTCTGAGCCAGTGATGAGAAAATTGAGGTTCAGAGAGGGAAATAACTTACCAAACATGACAGAGCTAAAGATATCTGCTTGGGGCCAGGCGCAGTGGCTCAGTCTATAGTCCCAGCACTTTGAGAGGCCAAGGCGAGAAGATTGCCTGAGCCTGCGTTCGAAACCAGCCTGGGTAACTTGGCAAAACCTCGTCTCTACGATAAATCACAAAAACTAGCCAGACGTGGTGGCATGAGTCTGTAGTTCCAGCTACTTGGAAGGCTGAAGTGGAAGGATTGCCTAAGTCCAGCAGGTAGAGGCTGTGGTGGCCGTGAGCGTGCCGCTGCACTCCAGCCTGGGCGACAAGAGTGAGACTCCAACTCAAAAAAAATAAATAAAGCCAGGCTGGATGGCTCAACCTGTAATCCCGCACCTTTGGGAGTCTGAGGTGAGTGGATTGCCTGAGCCCATGGGTTCGAGAAACGCCTGGGCAACTTGGCGAGACCTCATCTCTACAATAAATCAAAAATCAGCCGGGCATGGTAGCACGCACCTGTGGTTCCAGCTACTTGGGAGGCTGAGGCGGAAGGATTGCTGGAGCCCGGCAGGTTGAGGTTGCTGTGGCTGGGAGCGGCCACTGCACTCCAGTCTGGGTGACAGAGTGAGACTCCAACTCAAAATAAATAAATAAATAAATAAATAAAAATATTTCTGCTTGGCTTACTCCCTTCTTCCCTCAATGTTTCTGTCCTTTCTGACCAACTTACAGAAAGTATTACTTGCTACTGTCATTCCACTACCAGCCTACCATGATTTGTCCTTTTTCATAACATTTATCAATATATTAACAATATATTGCATACTTATATGTTTACTTTGTATGAGCCGACTTCCTCCCAATAATATATCAACTCCATGAGAGCAGATACTTTAGACAGAAAAAAGAGTGTCTGCACCTAGTAAACACTCAAATATTTGTCAAATGACTGAACATATGAGAGTTTTTTTATCTTACCTACTTATTTGCTTGGATGTTCACCCACAGCTAAATCTTCTGTTTCTTACTTATCACATGAATCCTAGTATGTATCACTTCATCTGATAGTAGTGACATTCTATTTATACTGTTTTATATAAATTGGACCTCTCATAATCAAGCCAGAATCTGACAACATAAGTTTGTATAAATCCATTTTCTATCACAGATGTCGGAATTCAGTGCAGAGTAGGATCTTAGAAATATTACCCTACAAAAGCAGTCAAGAAAATGTGTTCTCTAATTATGTATCCCAGATATTCTGTTGCCCATGGTTTTCTCTTATGTGTATTAATTTTCTTTCTTTTCTTTTTTTTTTTTTTTTTTGAGTTGGAGTCTCACTTTGTCACCCAGACTGGAGTGCAGTGGCACACTCATGGCCACTGCAGCCTCGACATGCAGGGCTCAGGCGATCCTTCTGCCTCAGCCTTCCAAGTAGCCGGAACTACAGGCACATGCTACCATGCCCAGCTAATTAATTTTCATTAAATAAATATAATAGTCTTAATAGTAACTTAAATCAAGGATCTATAATTTTTTCCGTAAAAAGTTAGATAGTAAATACTTTAGGCTTTGAGGCCCTTGGGGTATCTGATACAACTACTCAGCTCTGCTGTCCAAGAGAAAATAGTCGCACATAACATGAACATGAACTGGCATAAGTAGACTTAGCCCTTGAGCTGTAGTTCGCCAAACTCAGTCCTAAATTGTTTATTAAAAATTTGACTAAATTGCTTGAGTATATTTTATTGTTGATAATTTTGAGTGTAAAGTTTATTGACTCTGGCAGTTCATTTGTAAAAGGTACGATCTGGTTTTGATGAAAAAAATTACTTAATTTAGCAATTTGACACTATCATGTACATTCAGTAGTTACAAAAATACAAGTTTTATGGTGATATTTTTATGATAGAAATTATAAAAAGAATTATTAAAATATGTAGATTTTAAAATTTAATAGCTATGGCTCATAAAGTTCTGTGTGAAATGCTTAAAATTTTCAGTTTCCAAAATAGTATTTCATTTCTTTTTTTTTTCTTTTTTTTTTTCCGAGTTGGAGTCACTCTGTCGCCCAAACTGCAGTGCAGTGGCCGCTCCCGGCCACCGCAGCCTTGACCTGCTGGGCTCCGGCGATCCTTCCACCTCAGCCTTCCGAGTAGCCGGAATTACAGGCATGCGCTGCCACTCCCGGCTAGTTTTCGATTTATTGTAGCGATGAGGTCTTGCTGCCCAGGCGGGTCTCGAACCCGCAGGCTCAGGCAATCCACTCACCTTAGCCTCCCAAAGGCGCGGGATTACAGGCTGAACCACCGAGCCCGGCTAAAATAGTATTTCATTTCAATACCTAGTTATAATGAAGACAAAGTTACCTACCAATAACCAGAAAATCAGGATCAATTTTAGTCATTCTGAACAAATGTGCTTGGTTAACACTTTCTTAAAAAACTGAATGACTATGGTTTACAAAATGGATATCACAGGTGTTCAATTTCAGTGAAGCATTTGATGTAGTACCTCACAAACCTGAATTTAAAATTCATTCAAACTGACTTCACTCAGATGACTCCTGCAAGGACCATGAACTATCAAGAGGAACACAAACAGTGGGACAGGAATAACAGTCTATCACATGAGAAAAGTATCTAGTGTGGTGCCCAGGGACTGGTGCTCAGCCAGTTTCTAACACATTATTAATGCTCTGGAAAAGAGAGTAAACAGAGTCTTTTCATTAAATTTGCATATAAAAACTTCAAAAGAATAGTGCAAACCAATGAATAGCAAAATATATATATGGAAAGATTACATTAAGATAGTGTTGGAGACTCAACTGTGGAATAATACATGTTAATCTTTTCCAAGATTATGTTATTCAGTGAGATGAGCATAAAAATAGGGAAAAGAAATTTAAATGGAGTTCATTAGAAGATAATTTCTATTTCAAGACAGAAATAATTGTGCCATGAATAGGAAAACATCTGATAGAGAGACATCTCACGGCAGCATCTGCGTCACTGACTCTGGGAGACGCAAGGAAGTCTAAGGTACAAAACCTCACAATTCCCTTGTCAGAGACAAAATAATTTGCTACAATTATATAACAGTCAGGTAAAAATTTATTATTGTAATTTTAAATTATAGCAAAGTGCTCACTTGGTTTAACTCTCACATGGCAGTTACACTGTAGTAAAACTCTTATCCCATTATCTAGTTTCTTTTGCTATTGCTAACATTCACTTTGTCCAGTACAAAGAAATTTCCATGATCAGATCTCAGTCTTTTAGTGAGCTTGAGTTGATTCGTTTGTATTTCAAAATAATTACATCCCCCTCCTCCTTCTGGGAACAGGTGGATCTTTTTCTCTGATCTTCATAGTGAGAACTTGAGGAAAGTGTGGGGCACCCTCTATCTGGGGTCACTTTAGAGTTTTTGTTTTTTTGGTTTTTGCTTTTTTTAGCTTTCAAGCTTTTCTGTAAAAAACCTGTCACAATCTGTCTATTAAGGTTTAAAGTATTTCCATATTATTTCCTGATTTTCTTTAGTCAAACGTAAATTGCTGGACAAAAATTGCCTGCATTGCTAGATGTAAATTAAAATTAATCTTTAATTTCCCTGCTCAAATTAGCTAATAATTGCCACTGTATAAATTTTGTTGCTTAACATATTAAACAACTGTAAATTCACTTTCTTGATAGCATGATAATTACTTTAGATGTTCAGATATTACAGCTATACATATAAGGATACATTTAATGTTTAAAACCTACTTAAAAGTCAAAGATTTATCTCTAGTGAATGACTTTCTTAACATGGAGTTATTTCACTGCACACTGAAACTGGGCAAAGACCACAAACTACTACAACCGCTGTCAAAAACTGATTCCATCCATTAAATCGAAAACTCGAGTGAACCAGAGACAAAACTAAAATTTTCAGAGATATTCTCTACACATTAAATTTTAGCACTGAGACCTTTTAATTTTGCTTTAAGCAAAATTGTACAAAAAACTCTAATTATTTATAGCAAGTGAGAATTCCAATTTCTGGTCTGATATGTGGAGAGCTTGGAAGTTGTCATTTTTATCCTCACAACAACAACAACAACAACAGCAAAAACCCGGAAGAGGAAAAAAAAAAAACCTGATAATCAACACTTTTGAGATCCACCAGAGAATTGAAGTCACAGGGCAAACTGCTACCCTGCAAAAAACAGGAAAGATAGGCAAATATAGGAAATTGTAGTTTCCTGGGAGCAGAAGTCTAGTTGCAGAAGCCAAGACTGGAGCCAGTAGAAATACTTTAAACCTTAATGGACATATTGTGAGAGGTTTTTTACAGAAAAGCTTGAGAGCTAAAACAAAAACAAAAAAACAAAAACTCTAAGGTGACCCCAGATAGGGGGTACCCCACACTTTCCTGAAGTTCTCACTATGAAGATCAGAGAAAAAGATCCACCTGTTCCCAGAAGGAGGTGGGGGATGTAATTATTTTGAAATACAAACAAATCAACTCAAGCTCACTAAAAGACTGAGGTCTGATCATGGAAAACACTTCCTTCCCTCCTACCTTCCCATCACATCAATAGGGTTCCTGTATGACAACAGAATTACAGCTTAAAGGACAAACTTCAGATTCTATTTAGGGGGTCTCTAGAAAAACCCAGACAACAAGGAAGGCCAAAAAAAAGCACACTAAAGAACATTTGAATCTTTGACACCACAGCTTCAGCAAACAGTAAATATAGCCTAACTCTTCCCCAGAAAGAAATAAAGCCTGACATAAAAGGCCTACCTACATGAGTATTTTACTCAATACCTTATGACTACCTTTCCACAGAAAATTACAAGGCAAAAAACATAGTCTGCAAAGACAAAAAAAGCATCAGAACCAGATTTAGACATGGCAGATCATGGCATTATTAAACCAGGAGTTTAAAATAACTGTGATTAATGTTAAAAGTGCTAATGGAAAAATTGGACAACATGCAAGAACAGGTGAGTAATGTAAGCAGAGAGATGAAAACTCTAAGAATCAAAGGAAAAAGCTAGAACTCAAAAATGCTGACAGAAATGAAGAATGCTTTAGATGGGCTCCTTAGTAGCGTCAATACTGTCTAGGAAAGAATCAGTGAACTTAGAGATATATCAATAGAAACTTCCAAAATTGAAATGCAAAGAAGAAAAAGAATGAAAAAAGGAAAATATTCAAAAACCCTGGTATAACTATTAAAGGTATAACACAAAATGAGAATATCAGAGAAGAAAGAAACAAGAACAGAGGAAATATTTGAAATTATAAAACAAATGAAAAGGGATCTGTTCTGGGTAAAGGGCAGGGTGTCTTCACCTTATTCTTTGTTTCTACTAGGAAACTCCATCAGAACCACAAACAGAGGGAATCTGCTTACAATGATCAAAGTCATTCCCTGAGTATGACAGACAGAGGGAATCTGGTTACAATGATCACAGTCATTCCCTGAGTATGACTTCTGTGCATAATGTGTGCCTGCCACTCACAATAGCTCCTGCAGTGTTAACTTGACAACAACTAGACAATAACATCTATATTGTAAACATCTATAATCTCTATTATTCTTAAAAGATCAACTACAACAGCAGTTATTTGTAAGACAGTGTATTCATAATAAATGTAAATGTTCTCTCTACATGGATTAGAAAGAGAAAACTATGTTTTGATAATGTGGCAACCTTCGTTTACTCAACTCATTTATGAACATTTGATTAACTTTATAATTGTAATAATTAAGAAGGCTGATACTTAACAGAATAAAGTTTGTCTTTTCACAAACCTGAAAAGAAGATTTTCAGGTGATTTTATTTTTACTTTATAATAAGCTTTTTTATTTTAGAATGGTTTAAAGTTTAAAAAACATTGTGAAGATAGTACACATACCTTCTACACACCTCTACCCATTTCTACTATTAGCATCTTACATTAGAGTACATTTGTCAAAATTAATGAGCCAATATTGCTATAGCAGTATTAACTAACATTCATATTTTATTCAGATTTCCTTAGTTTTATCCTAATTTCCTGTTTCTCTTCCAGAATCTCATCCAGGATAACATATTACATTTAGCTGTCACATCTCCTTAGGTTTCTTATTTTTGGATAGCTTTGTAAGTTTAGAGCACTAGTGGTTAGGTATTTTATAGAACATCCATCTGCTGAGATTTCTCTCATATTTTTCTCATGAATAAACAGAAGTTATAGGTTTATGGGAGGAAGATCACAGAGGTAAAGTACCATTCTCATCACCTCATATGAAGGACAAGTACTATCAACATGATTTACTATTACTGATGTTAATCTTGATCGCCTGGATGAGGTAGTATTTGCTAGGTTTCTCCTCTGTAAAATTACTTGCTTTTCACATTTTCCGTGCTATACTTTTTATAAGTTATTCTCTGCAGCTCACCCTTAAGGAATGAAGGGTTTCCTTCTACATAAGTTATTTTGAATTCTTTTGCATTATTCCTTCTCTTTCATTTATTTACTCAACAATTTACATGGATTCTTGGATATTTTACACTTTTGCTTATAACTCCAATAGTATTTTATTTTATAACTCAAATTGTTCCATCTTTGGCAATAGAAATCCCTTTAAGTTGTCTCCTGTATTTCTTTGATATGTCTTCATCATTGTAGACTTTCTTTAAGAACTTCCTTACTTTCTGGCACTGCAAGATATTCCAGGTTTAGCTTGTAATTTTCTTGCCCAAGTCTTAGAATGAGACATCTCTCCAGGGAGCCCTGGTTCCTTCTAATGAAGAAAGTTATGTTAGTAACCAAGATCTAAACATTAGGTGTGCTGATTGTCATTGGGACGTTACTGTTTTTGGGGTCTGTTTGGCTGACAAAACAAAGAACTATATTTATATTAATTCATGTATATATACACATATCTATAAAAATATCTACATGTAACCACCTGTATGTGTATTAACTTACTAACCTAACCATAGGTGCATACTGTCTCCAACTCTAATCAGTTTCCACATAAATCATTCCATCCTCCCTTTTCCTGTAACTTCTCACTACTACAATGAGAAACCCAGCTCCCATCATCTGCCATTTACTTATTGGATTCTCTAACTCCCATACACATGAATTGCAGTGTCAGAATAGTTTGTATACATACCCATTGGAAACAACTTTATCAATTAGAGTGTTTATATGCAGTTTCTTTTGCCTTTGTCATATAGACTATGTAAAAGGGGGCTTTAAAAGACATCTACGCTGGGCTCGGTGGCTCAGCCTGTAATCCCATGACTTTGGGAGGCTAAGGTGAGTGGATTGCCTGAGCCCGCAGGTTCGAGACCTGCCTGGGCAGCGGGACCTCATCTCTACAATAAATCAAAAAATCAGCCGGGCATGGTAGTGCGTGCCTGTAATTCCGGCTACTTGGAAGGCTGAGGCAGAAGGATCAGCGGAACCCAGAAGGTCGAGGCTGCGGTGGCCGGGAGCGGCCACTGCACTCCAGTATGGGCGACAGAGTGAGACTCCAACTCAAAAAAAAAAGACATCTATGATGTCAAAAATTAAACTAAACATGTATTCAGCCTTTACACAGTTAAAAAAAAAAAGTTCCCTTCCTGAAAACTGGCAGCAGCACTTGCTGGCTAGGTTAAACTGTTTAACAGCTTTTTTTTGCTTCTGTAAACCACGCTTACATTGCTTGAAAGGTACCTAGACCTCCAGGATGTTGCGGTTTAGCCCACTTGAAAAGTCCCAATGTGGTTTAGCCTTTCTTAAGCAAGCCTCCACAGCTAATAAGGCCCCTTGCTTTGGGACTGTCATGACCAACAGGCAAGTGGCTGCCAACCCAGCTCTTGATTAAATAAAACCTCTCCTTTTTATAACTTGTACTTTTGGTGTTGGTGTCTGTGAATTAAGCCCTCGGTCCCTGTTTCATTTTGGGGCTCATCCGGGATATCCAAGAGCTTAATCCCCAGCCCCAATCGCCAGCTGACCTTGTGGGTCTGCATACCTGCGAACCTCAGTGTTCATCAGGCCTGGTGAGTCTGTGGACTCGCAAACGGCTGATTGTCATCTCTGGCAGATTCACAACGTCCCCAGAGCCCTCTGAGAGGTGAGTCAAGTTCCTGTTTTGTTTGTGTGCACTTCTGGTTGGACCTGCAGAAAAGCTGGACGCAGCACTAATTCCTGCGTCCGAGGTTCCAGTGAGACGTCACTGGGCCCTCTGGTATTGCCCTTGGGCAGTTAGGTCTGTCTGTTCAATTTGTGTTATTGTCTTTATTTGTTCAGTGTCAGTCACTGTTGTGTCTGTCATTGTTATCGATATTATGGGGCAGCAGTGCTCTAAGCCTGACAGCCCTCTACAACTGGTTTAGTGCCACTTGAAGGATTTCCAAGGAGTGACACAACAGTCAGGTTATCAGGTAAACCAAGGAAACCTAACAACCTTTTGTTTCCTCAAATGGCCCACATTTCCTAATTGCAGCTGGCTGCCAGAGGGGACCTTCAACCCTGCCATACTGGGGAAGGGCTGACAGTTCGTCTATTGATGCCACCCGGACCAGATTCCGTACATCACTGCCTGGCACCTCCTGGTAATGCAGCAGCCATCATGGATGAAAAAAGCCAAAAAAAAAAATCTAATTCTTCTCATGTTTTAACCCTACAGGAGACTCCAAAAGCCAAACCTCTGGTCCTCCAGAGCCCAGCAGAAGATGATAAAATTCCCCTGCCCTACTCTACATCTGAGTGGGAGCAGGGGGCCCACAAGGTTCTCAGCCCATCGCTCACCAGTAGTGGGTCCTCGTATCAGCCCCTTTATCCCCCTTTTCCCCGTATGTCTCCCAAGGTCCTACCACCCCTGATAAACCAACTAGCACAGACTCATCTTCGGGGAACTCAGAACCACCTTCCACAGTCCTTCCCCTGAGACAGGCCCCAGGACTAGATGCAGGAGATTCAGGAGGCCAGCCCTTTATGATTTATGTCCCTTTCTCCACTAGTGGCCTTTGCATTTGAAAGCACCAAAATTGGCATTCTCTAAAAAACCACAGAGCCTCATAGGCCTTTTAGAATCTATTTTCTTCACCCACCAGCCCACTTGAAATAACTGCCAACAACTCCTCCAAGCCCTTTTTACTGTGGAGAAAAGAGAATAAATCCATCAGGAAACAAGAAAATTGGTCCTGGGACTGGATGACAGACCAGCAGAACAGGACTGTGTGAACCGTGTCTTCCCCATTGAGATGCCTAATTAAAACCCGAACACCAATCATGGTAGGGAGTCTCTCACCACCTATCACTGAACTCTAATGGGGGGGTCTCCAGGCTGCCGCCAGGTGGCCCACAAATTTGTCTAAGATAAGTGAGGTAATGCCCACAGGAATCTCCCACAGTTTTTCTGAAATGACTTATAGAGGCCTATTGGACATATACTCCCATGGATCCAGAGGCTCCAGAAAATGGGAGGACTTTAGTTATAGCCTTTGTCTCCCAGTTGGCCCCTGATATAAAAAAAAATTACAGAAAATTTAAAAATTTAAAGAAAAAGTTTATCAGAATTAACTGAGATAACCCAGAAGGTCTATAATAGCAGGGACTCACTTAAAGACTAACAAACTAAAAAGATGGCCAAAATGGTAGCAGCAGCCTTACAGGAAATTAAACCCAAGCAGCCAACAGGAAAAAGAAAAACTGGCACCAGGCAAAAAACTCCACTAGCAAAAAATCAATACGCCTACTGCAAAGAATTGGGCTCTGGGTAAAAGACTGCCCAGATAGGCTACCCTGACCACAAGAGTGCCCTCCAGGGGGGTGCTCACTGAAATCTACTCCTGTGCTTCAATTATAAACTGGTTGATGGAGCCAGGGCTCTGTCAATTCCCCCCTGGAGCCCAGGGTAAAACTTATGATAGGAGGAAGCCCTGTCCACTTCTTAGTGGACACAGGGGCTGAGTATTCAGTCCTCCAAAAGTACAATGGCTTGCTTCAAAATAAATATCCCTTGGTCCGGGGGGCAACTGGAACTCAATTATGCCCCTAGACCACCGAAAGAACAATAAATTTTTTAAAAGGGGAAGTAACTCATTCATTCCTCATAATGACAGACTGCCCATACCCGCTCCTGAGATGTGACCTCTTACACAAGCTTAAGGCCAACATAGGTTTTGAGAAAACCACAGCAGCAATAAGCCCAAACCCACCTGGGGCATCAAAAATTCTTGTTACTGTTCCCCTAAGTGAGGAATACATGTTAATAGAAGATGGGGCCCCTCTTGTCTCTTCAAACACCATACTGCTGGCCCAGCTGCAGAATGAGTTTCCCCAAGTCTGGGCTGAATTAAACTCCCCTGGGCTGGCATCCCATCAACTGCCTGTCGTTATACATCTCAAAAGTCAGGCAACACCCATTAGGGTAAAACAGTACCCTATATCCCCAGAGGTCCGAAAAGGCATAGCAATCCACATGCAGTGTCTCCGGGAAGTTGAGATCCTAGTGCCATGCCACTCATCCTGAAACACCCCACTTCTTCCTGTCAAAAAGGTGGGCACAAGAAACTACTGCCCTGTCCAGGACCTCAGGGAGGTCAACAGGCAAGTGGAGGATATCCATCCCACAGCCCCCAACCCGTACACCCTCCTCAGTGGATTAACTCCAGAGAGGCAGGTATACACTGTCCTGGACTTTAAAGATGCCTTCTTCAGCCTCCCATTGGCTAAGCAGAGCCAACCCTTGTTTACCTTTAAATAGACAGATCCTGAATAAGGGGGAAATGGCCAGTTAACCTGGACACGACTCCCACAAGGATTTAAAAACTCTCCTACACTGTACAATGAAACTCTCCACCAAAACCTCCGAGTTTTCCAGCAACAGCACCCTGAAATGACTCTGCTACAGTATATAGATGATGTGTTAATCACAGCCACATCAGAAGTTGAGTGCCTGCATGCCACCAGGCACCTACTTAAAAAAACTTCAGACTCTGGGCTGTAGGGTGTCAGTAAAAAAGACTCAACTCTATGTAACTGTAACCACATACCTTGGGTATAACCTCAAAGGAAATAAAAGATTCCCAACCGCCCAGCATATTCAGGCTATAGCAGGCATCCCGGTTCCAGGAAACAAAAGGCAGTTCCAGGAATTCTTGGGAGCTGTAGGATACTGCCGACTATGGATCACTAAGTTTGCTGAACTTGCAAAACCCCTCTACAAAATAACCAAGGAACCAGAGACTCATTTTAAATAGACACCAGAGGGGGACAAAGTTTTCCAAGCCCTTAAAAACACCCTGATCTCAACTCCAGCCCTGGCCTTGCCAGATATTAAAAAAGCCTTTCCACCTTTATGTGGATAAAAGATGAGGCATTGTCCAGGGGTCCTAACTCAAAAGCTCAGCCCATGGAACAGGTCAGTCACCTACCTGTCAAAAAAAAAAAAAAAAAAAACTGGACCCAATAGCCTCAAGCTGGCCGCACTGCCTGCGGGTTATAACAGTCATTGCCATGTTAATAAAAGACTCAGACAAACTAACATTGGGACAAAATCTGACTGTCATGGCCACACATGCAGTGGAGTCTTTACTCTGAGGGACCCCTGACAAATAGATGTCAAGCGCCAAGTAACTCATTATCAAGCGCTGCTTTTACATCAACCTCACATCAAGTTCCTGCATTCCCCCAGCTTCAGCCCCGCAACTTTACTACCAGAAAAAAGTCCCACGGGGCCGCCACATTGCTGTTATGAAACAACTGAGTTCCAGAAGCTGCCCTGGGACCTAACCGATGTCCCAAGAACAAACCCTGACCTGACACTTTTCTCGGACGGCAGCAGTTTCATCCAGAATGGGATAAGATATGCAGGGGCAGTGGGGGTCACTCTACAGGGAACTATTTGTGTTGGGAGCCAACACCTTGGAGAAAACAAACTATAAAGCATTTGCTTACTAGAAGTGTGCTGGTTGAGAGAAAAGCGCTGGTACACAAGGCAGAAGGCCGCATTGATCCTGTTTAATAAACTTTCTGTTTCTTTGCCTATGTGAGCTCACAAATGTAATACAGTTTGCTGACTGAATACTTGATATTCAATTAATACTATAATTTATATATACAATATATTATGATTTTCATTGGAAGAACTTAAACGTAAAGATTGTTCATAGAGAACTTTTAAGTTTCGTTTAAGCTTTTAAGTTTCCTTTTCCTAAAAGTTAACTTTAAGTTTCTGAAGGTTAATCTTGAGATTCTTTAACAATACATTGAAACTTTCTGTTTGACTATGTACTGAAACTTTCTGTACTGAAACTCTTTTTAAATATTTTGTTTTTGCCTCCAGCCAAGCTGATTGCTAAGGAACAAGCTATGCTGATACTCCCCTGTTACAGTTTCTGCCCCCAGCCAGGCTGTTCAATAAGTTACTATGGCAATGGGATTTCTTACAAACAGTTATGCACTGGCTTACAAGGAAATAGATTTCAAAAATAATTAGATTTGTGATTTTATTGTTTGAAGATAGGATAAAAATAAGTTTATAGTTTTATAACAATAAGAATCACACATTAATGATAGTTATACATCTATGATAGTTTAGATTAAAGAAAAATTAATAAGATAAGTATAAGTTTATAAGATATAGCATAGTGTTAGAGTTTAATCATTCGATAAAATAAAATCGTTAAGTCTAGATGTGGTTAAAAAGACTCATATGAGTCCTTGTGAGATTTTATAGCTTAAAAATAATTAGTTTGGGGTTAAGTGCTAAAGAATTACATAGCATTATATTTTGTTAAATCATAAAAGGTTAATAGAAAATTCAAGATTTTACATTAGGTAGAAATAAAAATAAACTTATGAAGTATAGATTATTCATTAAAATCATGGAGAGCAGTTTGTGAAACTATTGTAAAAAGCTCTGCATTTATCATCTTAACGTAAGCACATTATGCCTCATGGATTCGTGATTGTTTACTTGGGGCACACAAATCTCATGATGTATGGTTTTGTAAAATACATTATGCACTGTGGGACGTGTAAGCCCCCCGCAAATGTGTGTCATATTGCTAGGGGTGATAGAAAATGGTATATAAGGTGGAAGAAGTTTGAATAAAATTTGGAACAGTCCTGATCAGACTGAACCCAGAAGAACTGCCTCTGAGTTGTTTCTTCTTCGCCGTACTGGTTCTCCCAGTTCAGGCCCAATCCCCCTCGGTCGGAGCTAGTCTCCAACATATTTGGGTTGAGCCTCTTCTGCAGGAAACATCGGCCCAAAAAGCAGAACTGATTGCCCTAACTGAAGTCCTGAAAGCAAGTGAAGGAAAAGTTATCAACATCTACACTGACAGCAGGTATGCATTTGCAACTGCACACGTTGCATGGGACAATTTACAGGGAGCGGGGATTACTCACCACAGAGAAAAAAAACTATAAAAAATAAAATGGAGGTCTTAAACCTCCTGGCAGCAGTATGGGTCCCCAAACAAGTCGCTATCATCCATTGCTCAGGCCACCAAAAAGAAAACTCAAAAGAAACAATAAAAAAACAGATCAAGAAACAATAAAAAGCCAGAGAAGCTGCTTACCACAGAATCACCTGCCTGCTGGCACTGCCTCCTCTAGTTCTATGTAAGCCACCAAAATATACAGAAAAAGACCTCCTCACTGCACAAAAATTGCAGACAACCTCAAACCCAGACAGATGGCTTCAACTTCAAGACGGCAAAGCCTTCCTCCCGCGAGTCCTGGGACAACAAATCCTAAGGCAACTCCAAGAAGGTACTCACTTGAAAAGGACAAAATTAACTGAACTTGTAAAAAAAAAAAAATTCTATCTCCCTCATCTGGACCAGCTCACCCAGGAGCTCATTCAAGACTTCATGTCATGCCAGTAGACTAATAATGCTAAAGTCAGTGTATCCACCCAAGGGGTTCAAGACAGGGGACTAACCCCCAGAAAACATTAAAAAATAGACTTTACAAAAGTCAAACCTGGGCAATATAAATACAAATGCCTATTGGTCTTGGTAGACACCTTCTCGAGATGGGTTGAGACATTTCCTACAAAAACTAAAACTGTTTCTGTAACAGTAAAAAAACTCTTAAATGACATCATACCAAGATATAGTCTACCTATCTCATTAGGCTCAGATAATGGCCCAGCATTTATTTCTAAACTTACTGAAGATATTGCGAAAACCTTGGAGATAAATTAAAACTTACATTGTACTTATCATCCCCAGAGTTCAGGACAAGTAGAGAGAACAAATTGGACACTTAAAGAGACCTTAACCAAATTAACCCTGGAGACCGGTGAAAGTTGGGTAACACTCCTTCCCTATGCCCTCTTAAGGGCCAGGTATACCTCCTACATCAAGGGTCTAACCCCCTTCGAAATTCTGTTTAAACAGCCCCCACTGTTACTTCCAAAAATTGGACTGGATAAAACATTAGAACTGTCTAACCATAATTTGCTTCAGTCACTGCAGGCTCTTCAAAAAGTTCAGCAAGCTGTCACTGAGACTGTGCAGGCAGCCTTCCAGAAACCGGTTCTGGAACATCCACACCCATTCCAGCCCGGAAAAGATCCTCTAAAAATAAGACTTTTGTGGCCCGGTATCTTAATCATATTCCTTGCATACTTTCCCCAGCTTAAGACCTATTAGCTTAACCTGCGTAATCCCTATACTCCAGGGAACTATTCCTGGGAACTGAGAAATACCATCACTGGGACCATAATTGCCACCTACAGAGAGAGTGGGCAGCCTGTCTTTAATTTTAACCTTTATAAATTATGGCCAGGTCTAACTCTCGGGGGCACATACACTAACAAATGCGGCACCCTAATTTATTAAAAAAAACTTAAATCTGTTGGTTTTCATGCTTGCCCGGCATCAGAACCAGCCCATTGCCACAAAGCAGGACAATACCACGGTGCTGCATGGGGGTGCGAAACTATTACTCCTTAAAAAAACCAAGACTCATACATAAGCCTCCTTAGTTATATTAAAAATAGTATATCATCAATAAATTAATGGTCCTCAAAACTCAATATAATCCCCTGTATAAAAAGTCAATAATTTGACTCCAGGAACAACTGAAAGGGGGGAATGCAAAAGGGGGCTTAAAAAGACATCTACAATGTCAAAAATTAAACTAAACATGTACTCAGCCTTTATACAGTTTTTTTAAAAAGTTCCCTTCCTGAAAACTGGCAACAGCACTTGCTGGCTAGGTTAAACTGTTTAACAGCTTTTTTTTTCACATCTGTAACCACGCTTACATTGCTTAAAAGGTACCTAGACCTCCAGGATGTTGCAGTTTAGCCCACTTGGAAAGTCCCAATGTGGTTTAGCCTTTCTTAAGCAAGCCCCTACAGCTAATAAGGCCCCTTGCTGTGGGACTGTCATGTCCAACAGGCAAGTGGCTGCTGGCCCAGCTCTTGACTAAATAAAACCTCTCCTTTTTATAACTTGTACTTTTGGTGTTGGTGTCTGTGAATTAAGCGCTCGGTCCCTATTTCAACTAAAGTTACTTAAGTCATTTCCAAAGTTATTTAAGTCAGCAACCTTCTCCCTCTCCACCCCTAACTTCAGTGAAATGGTTATTTGAAATACAGTTAGACTGTTTTGTTATGTTCTGTATTATACACAGGAATCCCTTAACTTTGTAAATTATTTTTTAAAATTTGCATACATTAGGATTCACTCTATAAGTTATCAAATTTTGTGGATTTTGACACATGCATAACATCATGTATTCACCATTGCAGTACCATACAGAACACTTTCACTGCTTTAAAAAAAATCACTGTGTTTTACCTATTCAAACTGCCCACAGTTACATACTCCAGGAAACCACTGATCGATCAACTCCCTAGCTTTGTTTACAGAATGTCATGTAAATGAAATAATGCGGTGTATAGTCTTTTCACACTAGCTACTTTCACTTGTCAATATACACTTAAAATTTATCCATATCAAAAATATCCATAGATCATTTCTTTTTATTGTTGAATTGTATTCCATTGTTTGGATGTGTCACTGTGCATTTATCTATTCATCTACTGAAAGACACATTGGTTTCTTCTCCATTCTGGTAAATATAAATAAAGCTGTATAAACATTTACCTACAAGTTTTTGTACGGACATACATTTTCAAACCAGCTAGATATATAGGAGCACAAATGCTTGGTCATATGGTCAGACTACATTTAGCTCTGGAAGAAGCTACCAAACTGTTTTCCAAAATGACTATACTGTTTTGCATTTCCACCTACAATGAATGGAAGACCTTATTGCTTTACATTCTCACCAGTAACTGCTGCTGTTAGTCCTTTTAGTTTTCTTTTCTGGTAATATCTTTTTTTTTTTTGGTACTAGGGTAATGCTGACCTCATGGAATGAGTAAAAAATATTTCTGCTTCTTCTTTTTGAAAAAAAGTTGTGGAGAATTGGTATTCTTTCTTTCTTAAATGTTTGGTAGAATTCACCAGTAAACCCATATGGTTATGAGTTTCCAGTTTTGAAAAAGTTATTACTGATTGAATTTTGTAATCTATATAGACCTGGTAGGATTTTCTATTTTTTCTTGTGTGAATTTTGGCATATAGTATCTTTTAGAAACTGGTGCATTTAATCTAAGTTATCAAATTTGTGGGCATAGAATTACTCCTTTATTATTCTTTTAACATCCCTGGAATCGGTAGTGATGATCCCTCTTTTATTTCTGATATTGATCATTTGTGTTGTCTCTATTTTTTATTTGGTTATTCTGGCCAGAGGCTTATCAATTTTATTGAACTTTTCATAAAACCAGCTTTTGGTCCTATTGATTTTCTCTGTTTCCTGTTTTCAGCTTCATTGATTTCTGATGTAATTATGTTTCTTCTTTTATTTTCCACAGGCTTTTCTCTTTTCTCTTAAGATAGGAGCTGAGACTGATTATTGATTTAAAGCTTTTAAATCTTTATTCTTTGTAATATATACATTTAATGCTACATATTACCCACTAGCAGTGTTTTCACTACATTCCACATATTTTGATAAGTTGTATTTTCATTTTTATTTGGCTAAAACTATTTTTCTTATGGCTTCTCCTTTACCCATGTTTTATTTAGATATGTGGTGTTTAATTTCCAAATATATGGGGGGTTTGGCTGTCATTAATTTCTAGTTTAATTTCATTGTAATCTGACAATACAACCAAGTAATTGTGGGGTTTTTTAGAATTTTGTTTTATTTTACTTTATTTTTAATTTTTTTTTCCAGAAATCAGCAGATCAGACATTTTATTCCATCTAGAAAACACCTTGGACAATTATTTTAGCACAGAGGTTTGTGTTTCCTAACTGGAAAATTAGGGCTCAGAGAATTTCCTTTTTTTTTTAACATGTGGGGTACAATTCAGGGTTAGGTAAACAAATGTACATTATGCAGGTCCCCTTGTTGATGAGGTGCACCCCTCCCTCTCCCAGCAGGTTCCCACTACCACCAATCTTGCATCCCTCCCTCCTCCAGCAGTTTCCTGCTACTGTCAATCTTTTTCCTATAGGATTACGATAATTGTTCAAGGTCCACTTTGAGTGACAGCATGTGATTCTCAGTTCTTTGTTTCTGTAATAGATCACTCAGTATTATAGACTCTAAGTTCATCCAGGTTGCTGGAAGTTCATGATTTTGTCCTTTATGGCTGTGTAATATTCCACTGTGTATATGCACCACATTTTTTAATCCAGTCCTCTTTCGATGGACAGCATGGTTGGTTCCATGTTCTTGCTGCTGTGAACAATGCTGCAATAAACATACGTGTACACATATCTTTTCCATAGAGTGATTTGAATTCCTCTGGGTATATTCTCAGTAGAGGGATTGAGGGGTCTTATGGAAGGTCAATTTTTAGATCTTTTAGGAATTGCCACACTGTTTTCCACAGAGGCTGCAATAGTTTACATTCCCACCAGCAGAGTAGAAGTGTCCCCTTTTCACTACATCCTCTCCAGCATCTGTTGTTTTTTGAGTTATTGATGATGGCTATCCTGACTAGAGTTGGGCAATATCTCAGTGTAGCTTTAATTTGCATTTATTTGATGACTGGTGAGGTTGGGCATTTTCTCATGTATCTGTTGGGTGCTCCCTATGTCTTCTTTTGAGAAGTGTCTATTCATAGCTTTTGCCCACTTTGTAATGGGGCTGTTTGTTTTTTATTCTTTTCAGCACGTTTGAGTTCCTTGTAGATCCTAGATGTTAGGCCTTTGTCAAATATACAGTTGGCAAATATTTTTTCCTAGTCTGTGGGCTGTCTCCCTGCCCTCTTGATAGTTTCTTTGGCTTTGCAGAAGCTTGTCAGTTTGATGAAGTTCCACTTGTTTATCTTATCTCTAGGGCTTGGGCACTTGGGGTTCTGATCAGGAATTGTTGCCAGTTCCAATTTCCATAAGGTTATCGCCTGTATTTTCTAAGGTTCTTATAGTTTGAGGTTTTATGTTTAGGTCTTTGATCCATTTAGAGTTGATTTTTGTGTGTAGTGATAGGAGGGGTCTTGTTTTAATCTTCTGCATGTGGTCAGCCAGTTTTCCCAGCACTATTTACTGAACAGGTTCTCCTCTCCCCAGTCGTTGATAGTAGAGGCTTTGTTGAAGATGGATGGTTGAGAAATTGAAGTTTTGCTTCTGGAATCTCTATCCTATTCCATTGGTCTATATGCCTGTTCTTGTGCCAATAACAGACTGTTGTGATTATTTTATCTTTATAATAAAGTTTAAAATCTGGGGGTTTGGTACCTCCTACTTTTTTTTTCCCCGAGGATTGTTTTGGTGATTCGTGATCATTTATGTTTCCATATGAATTTCTGTATTGTCATTTCCTGGTCTGAGAAGAATGCTACTGGTAATGTAGTGGGTATTTTGTTAAATGTGTAGATTGCCTTGGGTTGGATGGACATCTTAACAATGTTGATTCTTCCAATCCAGCATGGACTATTTTTCATTTGTTTGTGTCATTTTTTATTTCTTTGAGCAGCATTTTGTAGTTTTCATTGTAAAAGTCTTTCACATCTCTGGTTAGGAAGACGCCAGAGTATTTCTTTTTGGGGGGGACTATTGTTAATGGGACTATGCTTTTTATTTTGGTTTCTGTTTGTTTATTGTTGGTGTATAGAAATGCAACTGTCTTTTGCACATTTATTTTATACCCTGAGACTTTGCTAAAGTCCTCTATCAGTGCAAGGAGGTTTTTGACAGATTCTCTTGGGTTTTCAAGATATAGCATCATGTCATCTGCAAAGAGGGATAACTTGACTTCCTCTATTCCTATATGGATATCCCTGATCTCCTTCTCTTGTTTGATTGCTGTAGCGAGGACTTCCAATACTATGTTGAAAAGAAGGAATGAAAGTGGGCAGCCTTGTCTTGTTCTGGTTTTCAAGGCAAATGGCTTCAATTTCTGTCTGTTTAGAAATATGCTGGCTGTGGGTTTCTCATAGATGGCTCTTACTATTTTGAGGTATGTTTCATCTATGTCTATATGTTTGAAGGTTTTTAGCAAGAAGAGGTGCTGGATTTTATCAAAAGCTTTTCCGCCTAATGATATAATCATGTGGTTTTTGTTTTTACATCTGTGGGTGTATTTAATTATGTTTAACATCTTGTGAATGTGGAACCAGCCCTGCATTCCAGAGATGAAGCCTACTTGTTCGTAGTGGATGATTTTTGAGATTGTTTTTTTTTTTTTGGATCCTGTTTGCTAGGATCTTCTTGAGAATTTAGCATCTATATTCATCAAGGATATTGGCCTGCAGTTCTCTTTCTTTGTTGGATCTTTACCTGGTTTGAGTATCAGTGTGATGTTAGCTTCATAAAATGATTTGGGGAGAGTTTGACCTTTCTCAATTGCCTGGAATACTTTCAATAGAATTGGTATAATTTTTATTCTTTTAAATGTGTTCATGCATTTTATCTCCCGGAATAGGGGTCTATTTTGAAGACAAATGTTCCATATATTTTTGAAAAGAAAGTATACCTGATTTCTTTGAAGTGTTCTACAAGTACCAATAAGATCAATTTCATTCAGTGTTATTCAGGTCATGTATATCCTTACTGATTTTCTGCCTTCTTAATTTATCAATTACTGACAGAGGGATGTTGAAGTCTTATAACAGTAGACTTGTCTGTTCTTTCAGTTCTGTCAGCTCTTGCCTCATATATTTTGACAAATGTAAAATTATATCCTCTTGGATAATTGATTCCTTTACCAATATGTAATTCCTCTCTCTATCCCTGATAATCTTTGTCTGCTTTGGCTGAAATTAAGATATCTATTCCTGGTCTCCCTCAATAAATGTTAAGATGATATATTTTTTCTCTTTTGACTGGTATATTTGGATCATCTATATTTAAAGTGATTGTTGATACAGATTAATATCTACCATGTTTGTAAGTTTTCTATTTGTCTTAGCTGTTTTTCATTTCCCCTCTTTTTTTATTTATGTGGTTTTTAGTCAACATTGCATATGATTCCATTTTATCCCTTCTTAACATATCAGTTACATGTCTGTTTAAAAATTTTTAGCAGTTGTCCTCTAGGACAATATACATTTTTAACTAAATCCACCCTAAATAGCACTATATTGCTCCATGTGTATTACAAATACTTTAGAGTATTCTCAGTTCCTTTCTCCCATCCCTATGATGTTACTGTCATTCATTTCACTTACCTATATGCTATAATCATCTAATACATTATTACTACTGTTTCCTTAAACAGTTAAAATTTAAGTCACTTAAAAATAGAGTAATTAAAATCTTTCCTTCATTTACCCCTTCTTCAGTGCTCTTACTTTGTGTGTATTCAAGTTTTTGACCTGTGACATTTTGCTTCTGCCTGAAGAACTTATTTTAACATTTCTTGCAGGACTGATTTTCTGGCAAAGAATTCCCTCAGTTTTTGTTTCTCTGAGAAAGCCCTTATTTCTCCTGCACTTTTGAAGAATAATTTTGCTGAATACAAAACCCTAGATTCTTTCTTTCAACATTCAAAATATTTCATCAAACTCACTTCTTGCTCGCATAGTTACTAGTAAGAAATCCATGGTAATTCTCATTCTTGTTCCTCTTAGACAAAATATTTCCACTGCCCCCACCCTCTGGCTTTTTTCAAGATTTTCTCTTTGCCTTTGGTATTCTGCAGTTTGAATGTAGTATGCCTACCATATGTGTCTTGTTATTTTTCCTTCTCAATGTTACTGAGCTTCCTAGATCTATGTTATTAATTTGGGGAAGGAACCAGCTATTTTACTTCAAATAATGCAGTTGCTCCAGTCTTTCTTTTATCTATTTTTGGTATTCTAATTACATATATTTTATGCAATAAAATACTGTACTGTTCTACAGTTCTCAGATATTTTATTCTGGTTTGGTTTTTTTATTTTTTTATTTCAGTTTTGGAAGTTTCTAACCTATCTTCAAACTCACTGATTTTTTTTTACTTGAGTCATGTCAAGTCTGTTGACAACCCCATTAAAAGAATTGTTTCTATGATGGTTTTTTTGCCCCTAGTTTTTCCTTCTGATTTTTTTTTGCCTTTTGATAACTCTACTAATATTACCCATCTTTTCTTACATTTTGACTATTTTTTCACTCAAATTCTTAATATATCATGTCTTTACATGTCTTATATCATGTCTTTACGTGTCTTATTTTATCATTTCAACAACTTTGTTATATCTGAGTCATCTGATGTGTGCTTTGTCTCTACTGTGCTTCTTCTTGCCTTTTGACATGCATTGCAATTTTTGTTACAAGACAACACATATAAGGCAATAGAAACTAAAGCAAACAGGTCTTGAGTGTGACCATTTATGTTAATCTGCTAAGAGTTGGGCTGTGTGACTTTTTTTTCTGAAGCTATAGGTGCCAAAGTGTCTTCATTTCTCTTGACTTTAGGCTTCCCTAAGTTTTCCTCCTTGGAGAGAGTCTGTCTTGCAGCTCTTTCAGCTAAGATCCACCTTTATTACACATAATCCAGCTGCTATATGTAATGATGGCAAGGCATTGGGGAAAGGGAGCATTCTGTAATCGATGGATTAACAGACTTTTATTGGGCCTTGTCTCAGGGCTGTGAATGTCACAGTTCAGAGTGGTGCAGTTTCCCCATCCTCAGCATGCTATAACCTTTTCTGACCAGGGAACTTCTCTACTTCCTTGAAGCCTTTATTCCTATTGACTCTGCTGCCACCATACCCCCTCTTAAGTGAAACTAGAATTCTGAAAGGGACGGGAGTCAAAAACTATTCCTTTAGCCTTTGTTATGAAGAAGGCTCTTACTATATTTTACAAAGATTATTCTTCTCTTCCTCCTGCTAGAGAGATAAGTGTATATTTCACTCAAGAACTTGGTGAGGTTCTTAAAGGTAAAGCCCTTAACACTGCAGGGGACTCCTCTAAGACTGTGGTCCCAGGATTTTCTCTCATGTTAGTCCATACTTAGCCTCCACCAACTTGCCAAAGTTACCCTTTAAGCATTCCTGCTCCAGATAAGCAGATCTCAGCTGTGCCTCTGTGTTTCACCCGTCTCTCCAGATTTCATGGTGGCACTTTGCTTTGCAATCTTATTGCTCTGATGTGTCTATGAAAACTTATTGATTTATCATTTTGTCTAGCTTTTTTTACTGTAAGGCCAGGAATGTTGACTTCCTTACAAGCCCTTCATATGGCATAGCTAAAATTAGCAAGGTTTCCAATTTTTACCTACACTTAGTTTAGCTTATATATAGGACAGCTAAAATAGAATGTATAATTAAATAGAATGTATAATAAAATAGAATGTATAATTTCTAGCAGAAAGCAAAGCAAGCAGTATAGTACACTATGAACTAAAGAGTGTGAGCTTTAAAGACATATTGTCTAGTTTCAAAACTTAACTGCTCTAAGCTTCAGGGGTCTAATCAGTAAAATGAAGATAATAATGTGCCTAACTTACAAGTTTGCTACGGGAAGCACAGTGTCTGGCACATGGCTTAATAAATCATATTAGTAAGTTTAAAATGTTCCATACATTTACTGATTTACTAATTCAACTCCATAGCAGGTATCATGCCAGTTCAAGAGTGAATAAACCCAAACTAAACCTAGAAAAGAGCAACCAAAGTTTTTAACAGAGGTAAGAAATGAGAGGTCTGTTGTACATGGATTTATATTCTGCATCTAAATTACAGCTCTAAGTAATGTGAATGCAAGAAGGAATAGAATTTTTACCAATTAATGGAGTGATAAACTAATTTGAAGTTTTCTCCAAGACAAAAATCTTAGGACCTATTGCAACGAGAGTAAAAGTAAGTAGCTAGGAGAGAAGAGTCTGCTTTCACCAGTGAAACTTCCATAGTTAGGGTCTTGGGTTCCGATAAAATATATGAACACCTCCCAGAAAACCAAATGCTAGGAACACAAAACTCTTTCTTTAAATATCATTAAAGGAAATGAGAAACTTAATGAGACTATTTGAGAAAACATCTCAAGTATGCTTGTCACCTCAACCTGGTAAGGATATCACACAAGGAATTGACGCTTGGCTCCCTCAGAAGGCACTCAGAAGAGAGCCCAGATTACAAATTCCAATCCAGTACACAGACAAATAGTTTTGTTTCAAAACAGTTTGGAGGAGGGTTTAATATCCCTCCTGAGAGGGCAAGAAGAGTGTCTCAAAGTCCCTGAGAGGAGACTCACACTAATTAGGAAGTATCAACATTGGAGACAATTTGAAGGTAACAGAGCTTGCCAGTTAGCTGAGAGTGATACTACCCCTACACATTAAGTTTTATTTTTCACCTACGTTAAGAGGATTTATAATATTTGGCTGTGTTTTTATAGCATTTTGTCAACCAACACACAACTGTACCTTAAGCAACAATTTTACAGCAGTCTGGGCTATACCCGAATAATGATAATCACTGAGTCAGAAAAATATCGACCAGGCTCTGTAGTTCAGCCTGTAATCCTAGCACTCTGGGAGGCTGAGGCAAGTGGATCGCCTGAGCCCGCGGGTTCGAGACCAGCCAGGGCAAATTGGCGAGACCTCATCTCTACAATAAATCAAAAATTAGCTGGACGCAGTAGTCAGCGCCTGTGGTTTTGGCTACTTGAAAGACTGAGACAAAAGAATTGCCAGAGCCCAGCAGGTCGACATTGGAGTGGCCGTGAGTGTGCCACTGCGCTCCAACCTGGGCAACAGAGTGAGACTTCAACTCAAAAAAATAAAATTCTTAACAAAAACAGTATCTTTCTGGCTTGATAAACAGTCTGTGGAAAATGCAGTCCTCTCAAATGTCTGTTCACATACCTCTAGGAGTGCCCATGATATACCTCAAATGTGTCTGAATGGGTCTTTAATCTCTGGTAACTAGCTGTCTCTTTTTTCCTTCTTCACTGCAATGGCTGCTGCTGAGGCCATGTCAAAGGTGCTCATTCCCACTCTAAAAGTACCTTGAAAGCATCGATTTCACTGTAATGTTGACAGTTCATCAAGGTCTTAATGCAAATAAAATTACAGATAACTTCTTCTGTGTTACTCAATGTCAATGCTGTTGTTTCACCAAAACAACGAAAGGTGCAAATTAAATAACCCACTTAGATTTGACTCACTCTATTTCAAAGTCCTCTCTCATGGACTCTGTTATGAGTTAATAGGTGTGCTAACAAACAATCTTGAAAAGATAACTTCTGTGTTGAAAATGCCCCTTCCCTTGAAAGTGGGGCCTTGTCATTTGGAGAAAGACATGTGTCTGTCTCTTCCCTTAAAAGGAGAAAGCTCTTCAAAGCCTTGAGGAGAGCGATCTTTGGAACATGACCCGGAGACATGCCCAGGCTGGGGAGAGAGAGGCAAGGACTGGACACACAGCCTCTATTCTTTCATCTAATATGAAAAGTCACACACCATATCTCCATTTGAGCCATATTTAAGTCAATCTACTCCTACCTCATATCAAATCCTGACATCATACATTTTATTTTTTCTTTGCATTTAAGACAAATAATTAGAAAGCTTTTGAATGTACTTAAAACTAAAACAAACTGTAAGCAGATGTGAAGCTAGCTGTCATCAAATATTTAATAAAGTCAAGAAAACAGAGATTTGGTCTCACTTGTGTGTGTTTATTTTTGGTTTTTTTTTTTTTTTAGTAATTATCTATAGTAAGGGTTTTGGTTCTACATGATATAAAATCTAGGAATATAAGAAATCAGTCACAATTTACTTTCATTATTATTTAAAATATAAAGTTTTTTAACATCATATATGGATAAGATAGTTTAAGCTACAAGGAAGGTTAAAAACCATCTCTCATTTGACAGATTAGGCAACTGAACTCGAGCGATAAAGTGAATACATGCATATTCAAAGTTGAGTACCAACAACTGTGTCAGGACCACATATTAATTATTGAGGATAAACTTAATGACTTTATAAGATAAAGGAGAGCAGAACATGACCATTGTTATAAATTCTGGTATAGATTAATGACATTTATTCACTCTTTATCTGTTCAATATGAAATGATTTCAGCATCTAAAGATGTTTCCTTTCTTCTGTAAGATACTGCAATAACTGTGAGACCTCTCTAGAGGTAGAAAAATATTCCATTTTACTCCAACTTTTATATCAGAATTCACAGAATCTCATAATTCTTTTCCTATAGGAAATACAATTTTATAACAGTCTTCATCTTATAAATGGAACTGTTTAATTTGGAACCACAGAATGATCCCAGTGTGTTCATAGCACATTTACTGAATTTATAACTATAATGCCTTTGGATATGTATTATATTTGCCATGTATTCTATTGATCCATTGAAAATATTTTGCTTCTTATAAGAGGCACAAGAGGGCCTTCATAAAGGAAGTGAAATGTGCCTTATACTTCAAGTTCTAACATTAAATATAATGGATTGGTGATATGGATAAAAGACCAAACCAATACCTGTATTTTATTACTAGATGTCTGTAATTGAATTCAGTTGTTCTTTTTTCTTGGTACCTTAATGAAGCTGCCTTTAAACCGGGGTACAAATGCCCATGAGGCACATAAGGACTTTCTACATAGCATGTAGGAATGGTCAGTTTAAGGAAACCAATATCAAACTTGCCTAACTATATGTACTCTTTCCTAAAATTGACTTGCCTGAACACTCCTTAAGGTAAAGACATCATTCAGAATCAACCTTCTTACTTTCTCTTTTTTAATCATCCTTTTTTCATTTTACAAAATAAAGAAACATCATTATCCTGGTATATGAAAACTGAGGCAACAAAGAAGAGGAAATATTGAAATTTTGGTGCTGAAAGTTAAAAAAGTGAATGCCTTTAATGACAAGTAACATTCTACAAGTTAGGTGTGTCCAAGTGTTTTTCTCTTAAGTGGCACATCATTACATATGTATTTTGCTGATAAATGGTCATGTGGTTTTTGGCATATAACTTGAAAAAGGTCAAAGTAGTGAGGGACATTGGTCCAAAAAAAACTTCTATTTCCATGGCTCCTTAGCATTTATAACCATACAAATAAAAAACAGATTAAAGTTGATGCTGAATTTTCCCTCAATGTAGTAATAAATAATGTTCAGCTATAGATTTTTAAACTAATTGAAAAAAATCAGAGCCATCTAGATCCTTAAGATATATATTTAAATAATATCTGTACTTTTAATATTTAATAGTTTATCCACATTTACATTTTTATTTTGATCAATTATGCACTAAAGACAATTGGAATCATAACTTATACTAGTTTAACTTTTCAGAAGTTAAGTCAAAGAAACTTTTTAATTAAATCTAGAATGATGAGTAATAGCCTTAAAACAACATAAAACATTAGGATTAATATTAGGAAGAAACTTTATGGCTCAAAGCAGAAAATGAAAAGTGTAGATTTCTGAATTTTACAGAAGAATTTGTTCACTACTATTTTAATGAGCCAAAGTAGGAATCAAATCATTAGATATTGTTTCAAATAGCTGAAAGGAAGATACTGAATATTCTTAACACAAAGAAATGATAAATGCTTGCGATGAGAGATATGTTAATTACCCTGATCTGATCACTATACATTATACGTATCAAAACAGCATTATGTACTCCATATATATGTACAATTACTACCAATCAATTTTTAAAAGATGCTGAAAGAAAAACGAATTATTAGAGTATTTAGGTAACACTGGATATATAAAGAAGTGATGAAACAATTTTGTTTTTAAATATCAATATTGACAGAATACAGAAAATCATGTTTTTTACAACTATTTAAATTTATGACAGGAAAGTTGAATGTCAATTTATAAAGGACGGAAAGGGCACAAAAGTTTTTCAAAATGCTTTTAGAAAGCATGAGATTTCCAAATATTTGAAAACCACTTCATTAAGGTGATATTAGTATTCAAAGAAGGACAAATAAATCAATGGATTTCCAAGAAATGCATTTAAACCTCCAAATCACTGTCTTGCAAAAACACTTTACAAGACACTTATTTCACCTGATTGTTCATTCATTGTCCATATCCTTGGAGTTCCCAGAAGTGAGAATCTGTTCCCCACACAGGAGGAGGCCTCATTTCTAGCACAGTTCCCTCTTTAAAAACACTCAGTTGTATTTCAGCAAATAAAACAGTAAGCATTTTACACCTACTTTGTTATTTTTGCTTAGAAAAAGCTGAAAATAATCTGAAATACAAAACCTAAGAGTGTGCCATTTGACAAACATTCCAAATGTTGAAATTCTCACATATAATACAGGTATACCTACAACTTTAAAAGAAAACAACAAGCAAGAGAGAGAATGAGACAGAGATGTGACTAGATGTGACTTTCATTTATTCAACAAGTACTCACTGAACACTTTCTAAGTGCCAGATACTATTCTGGAAACCAAATGCTAACAGCTATGAACTGTATCCCTCCTTATTTATAATGGAGTCTCCTTGCCCAATTTCTTGCAGAAATTTAATCAACTAGAAAAACATTAGATTCCACAAGCATTTGCTATAAAAGTAATTTAACTCTAATATTTAGTTTGCCACTGTAGCTGGACCATTTGTTAGCATATTCCCCAGGTACTGTGTTTCATATTTTAGATCTTCTAGATAGAAAGACCAAGTTCAATTTTAGAAATTGGTCTGGCATAGTCTGTAGTGTTTCTGAATTTTATAATTATTCATTTTTTGACTTTATAGAAGGTACATCTCCCTACCTAGCTTCCATGAATACAAAATATGAAAAGACATTAATTAAGGATTTGCTACTTAACTTGCATTCTCAAAGTAATATATAAGAGAATGTTTGTTAAGGCCATAGTTATTATTTTGATTAAATAAGTTATCCAGACATTTAATCTTGATCCTTTGATCTTAGTGAATTTCTTCAGAAGGAAAGCACATCACATAATAGAACCTTACTGAGTTTAGTGATCTATAATTCTTCATAATCTTATTTTTTTTTATTTTAGTACTTTTGTTAATCTTTTGTTAAAGTGTTTCTTTTTAAGTTTTTTTCTTTTCTTGTACTCTAAATGAGTCTAAAAAGTTTTAGTACCATCAAATCACCCACCCCTAATTACTTTTCTTATTATAATCATGTGTGGGTATTTTCAGAGCCTTTTGACTAAAGCCATAACTAAAGTGCTTTAAAAGGTAGGTTTTGCCCCTCCCCCATGCTGGAACAGGCACAGACATGTCAGATCTGAGTGGGAGACTTGACAGCAGCAGCAGTGAGTGGGGTGACTGCAGATCTGACGCAACCTTCTCCCACGGCAGTCCTTGGGACACCTGACCCATGCTGAGAACAACCTTATCAGCCTGTGCTGAGAGCAAAGGGGAGGGACTGCAGACCAGAGCCACGCCCTAAGGTGGAGGCCTGAACGGGACCTGGACTCCCAGAAACTGTCAGAGAGTGAGCTTTTGTCTGTTCATTTGCTTCTTTTTGTTTTAGTTGTAGCTTCTTTTTCCTTCTCTCTTTCTTTCTGCTTGTGCTTACATTTCTGTACCTGCTTTGTTTCTGGTATTTTAACTGTTTGGGTTTTTTTAGATTTTCTGTTTATGTATGGGTATTTTTTACTTTATGGAAGGCACAGCATCTCCCTACCTAGTTTTTATGAGTCCAAAATATGAAAAGACATGAATTAAGGATATGCTACTTAACTCGCCTTCTCAAAGTAATATGTTGTCTGAATGCTTTTGTTTTTTTTGTTTTTTTCTGTCTTTGTTTCTCTGTTTATTCATTAGTTGGTGCACCTGGCCGGTTTCCCTCTTCTTCTGCTCTCTCTCTCAATCACCCTTTTGTCTTCCTCTTTCCTTTTTTCATTCTTTTTCTTTTTCTGATCTCATTTTGCTTTCAAGGAGCAAACATACACCCCCACTGCATGACAGATTGTAAGGAAGTGGGTTCCAGGGGGTTTACACACCTGTCAGGAGATACTGGGATCTGCTGACAGTTTCTGAATTGCAGCTCCCCCCTCAATTAAATCTCAAAACTGCAAAAAGCACAGGCCTCCATCCCTAGTCTAGCTTCATAATTGAAAAAAACCAGAGGCTCAACATAAGGAAGAATAGGAGATTGAGCCTCACACAGACCCCTAAGAGGCCAGCCACTGAGAATACACTCTGGAATTCAAACAACAAAGAAGCCTCACAATAACTAGTCTCAAACCACAAACCCAGATATCAAGATATTAATAAAGAGAATAAATAGAAATGAGGAGAAAAAAGAAGAAAGAATAAAGGAGTTGATAACTGAGATAACAACAATAAAGAATATGGTGAATGAAGTAAAATACAAACTGATAAGCATGGAAAGCAGAATTAACCAAGCAGAAGAAAAAATCCAGAGCTTGAGGACCAAAATATGGAACTAACCCAAACTATTAAAAACATAGAAAAGAAGCTTTAAAAAGACAGAACAGCCGGGCTCGGTGGCTCAGCCTGTAATCCCGCACCTTTGGGAGGCTGAGGTGAGTGGATTGCCTGAGCCCGCGGGTTCGAGACCCGCCTGGGCAGCGAGACCTCATCTCTACAATAAATCAAAAAATCAGCCGGGCGTGGTAGCGCACGCCTGTAGTTCCAGCTACTTGGAAGGCTGAGGTGGAAGGATCGCCGGAGCCCAGTAGGTCGAGGTTGCGGTGGCCGGGAGCGGCCACTGCACTCCAGTCTGGGCGACAGAGTGAGACTCCAACTCAAAAAAAAAAAAAAAAAGACAGAACAAAACCTCCGGAGATGAGCAATTATTTCAAGAGGTTGAACCTAATATTAATTGGAATCTCTGAGGCAGATAGAGAGACAGAGACCACCCTGGAACAAATGTTCCATGAAATTATCCAAGAAAAATTCCCTCATCTCATCAGAGATGCAATCATTCAAACACAAGAGATTCAGAGAACCCCTGTAAGACAACTCATGAGAAGACCAACTCCCAGACACACAGTAATTCACCTACACAAAGTAGGTATAAAACAAAAATCCTAAAGGTAGCAAGAGAGAAAGGTCAGACTACCTACTGAGGAAGACCAATTAGAATAGCAGCAGATTTATCTACAGAAAAACTTAGGCTAGGAGAGCTTAGAGCCCAATCTTCAAAGTTCTCTAGGATAAACAATTTCAACCAAGAATTACCTACCCAGTTAAGCTAAGTTTCATCTGTGATGAAGAATTAAAATTCTTCCCAGACATTCAATCCCTAAGAGCTTATGCTGCTTCTATACCAGCTCTACAAGAAACACTTAAGAAAGTATTAAACACAGAAGAAAGGTAAAAAAGAATGACAATGCCCTTCCCAAGAATGCAGGAAAAAGATTGAAAACGCACATGAATCAGCCTAAAATCAAAAGAAAGACAACAAACAAATAAACAAACAGGAGCAACAACAAACTCTATAAGACAGTGATAAACTCTCATATCTCAATAATTAGCCTGAAAGTGAATGGACTAAATGTACCACTGAAAAGACATAGATTGGCAAATTGGATAAAATGTCATGAGGCTACAATATATTATCTCTAAAAGACTCATCTCATTAGAAAGGACACTCACAGGTTCACAGTAAGAGGATTGGAAACAAAATTTCAGGTGAACAGAACACATAAAAAGCAGTAGTTATGATCTTAATATCAGATAAAATACCCTTTATGATTTCAAAAATTAAAAAAAGATATGGAAGGTCACTACATAATGATAAAAGGTTCAATTAATCATCAAAAACTATCAATGCTAAGTGTATAAATGCACCCAACATAGAAGCACCAATTTTCATAAAGCAGCTTCTAGGTAAACTAAAAAAAGATATTGACTCTCTCTAACACTATCATAGCTGGGGACTTAAACACCTCACTAAAAATCTTAGACAGATCATCAAGACAAAAAGTCAACAAGGAGATCCAAAACCTCAATGTGAAACTTGACCAAATGGACTTAATTGATACCTACAGAACACTCCACCCAACAACCACAGAGTATACATTCTACTCATCACCACATGGAATGTACTCTAAGATCAACCACATCCTCAGTCATAAATCAAGCATAAACAAATTCCATAAGATTGAAATTATGCCATGCACCTTCTCAAACCACAGTGGAATAAAAATAAATATCAACACCAACAATATTCTCCCAAAACCCACCAAGGCAGGGACACTAAACACCATGATGCTATACAACTCCTAGATTGATACAGAAATTAAAACAGAGATTAAAAGATTCCTGGAAACAAATGAAAATGAGGAAACATCTTAGCAAAATCACTGGGATGCTATGAATGCAGTAATAACAGGAGAATTAAGATCTCTACTAACACATAAGGAAACAGAACAGTCACAAGTTAACAGCCTAACAAATTACCTAAAGAAGGTGGAAAAGCAAAACCACCAAAACTCTAATTTCAGCAGAAGAATCCAGATCACCAAAAGAAAAGTCCAAATTCAGGACATAGAAGACAAAAATATAATACAAAAAAACTCAATTTAAAAAAAGCTGGTTTTTTGAAAGGATAAGCAAGGTTGATGGACCCCTAGCTAGACTGACCAAGTTAAAGAGAGAAAAAGTTCCCAAAAACACAATCAGAAATGAAAAAGATGAAGTCACAACTGAGCCAAAGAAATACAAAAGATTATCAGAGATTACTATGTACACCAGTATGGAAAAAACCTCAAAAACCTAAATGAAATAGAGGAGATTCTTACATCACATGACCTCCCCAGTTTGAAATAAGAAGATATCAAGACCCTAAATAGATCAATAACAAACAAGGAAATCAACTATGTCATAAGAAAACTATCTACAAAAAAAGTCCTGGACCAGATGGCTTTCTAGCAGATTCTACAAAACACACAAGGAGGAGCTGATACCAAGCCTATTGAAAGTATTCCAGGCAATTGAGAGAGATGGAACTCTCCCCAAATATTGTATGAAGCCAACATCACATTGATATGCAAACTGGTTAAAGGTTCAATAAAGAAAAAAACTATAGGCCAATATCCTTGATGAACATAGATGCTAAAATTCTCAACAAGATCCTATCAAACTGGATCCAACAACACATCTCTAAAATCATCCACTACGATCCAGTAAGCTTCATCTTCAGAATGCAGGGCTGTTCCAACATCCACAAGACAATAAATGTAATTAAATACATCAACAGATGTAAAAACAAAAACCACATGATTATATCATTAGATACGGAAAAAGCTTTTGATAAAATCCAAAAACCCCTTCTTGCTAAAAACGCTCGAATATATAAGCATAGATGGAAAATACCTCAAAATAGTAAGAGCCATCTATGAAAAACCCACAGCCAGCATACCGCTAAACAGACAGAAACTGGAACCATTTCCCCTGAAAACCAGGACAAGACAAGTCTGCCCACTGTCACCGCTCTTGTTCAACATAATATTAGAAGTCCTAGCTAAAGCAATCAGACAAGAGAAGGAAATCAGGGGAATCCAAACAGGAAGAGAGGAAGTTAAGTTATCCCTCATTGCAGATGACATGACTCTATACCTCAAAAACCCAAAAGAATCTGTCAAAAAACCTCCTTGCACTGATAAAGGACTTTGGCAAAGTCTCAGTGTATAAAACAAATGTGCAAAAGACAGTCACATTTCTATATACCAACAATAAGCAAACAGAAACCCAAATAAAAAGCACAATCCCATTCACAATAGTCACAAAAAAAAAAAAAAGAATGAAATACCTTGGCATCTTCCTAACCAGAGACGTGAAAGGCCTTTACAACAAAAACCACAAAACGCTGCTCAAACAAATCAAAGATATTGGCCTATAGTTCTCTTTCTTTGTTGGATCTTTACCTGGCTTGGGTATCGATGTGATGTTGGCTTCGTATAATGATCTGGGGAGAGTTCCATCTTTTTCAATCGCCTGGAATACCTTCAGTAGGATTGGTATCAGCTCCTCCTTAAATGTCTTGTAGAATTCTGCTGGAAAGCCATCTGGACCAGGGCTTTTTTTCGTAGGAAGTTTTATTACGTAGTCGATTTCCTTGATTATTATTGGTCTATTTAGGGTCTCAATTTCTTCTTGGTCCAACCTAGGTAGGTTGTGTGATGTCAGAAAGTCCTCCATTTCCTTAAGGTTTTCAAGTTTGTTTCCATACAAGTGTACGTAGTAGTCTCTAATGATCTTTTGTATTTCTTCAGGGTCAGATATGACTTCATCTTTTATGTTTCTGATTGTGCTTATTTGGTTTTTTTCTCGTTTTTTCTTGGTCAGTCTAGCTAGGGGACCATCGATCTTGCTTATCCTTTTGAAGAACCAGCTTTTTGTTCTATTGATTTTTTGTATTATCTTTTTGTCTTCTATGTACTGGATTTGAGCTTTTATTTTTGTGATCTGGATTCTTCTGCTGAAATTAGGGTTTTTGTGGTCTTGCTTTTCCAGCTTCTTTAGGTGGCTTGTTAGGTTGTGAATTTGTGTTCCTTCCATTTTCTTCATGTGTGTTTGTAGGGATATAAATTCCCCTCTTACTACAGCTTTCAGGGCAACCCAGAGATTTTGGTAAGATGTTTCTTCCTTTTCATTTGTTTCCAGGTATCTTTTGATCTCTGTTTTGATTTCATCATTGACCCAGGAGTTGTTTAGCATCATGCTGTTTAGTGTCCATGTCTTTGTGCATTTGGGGGGACTTTGTTGGTGTCAATGACTATTTTTATTCCACTGTGGTCCGAGAAGGTACATGGTAGAAATTCGGTCCTTTTAAATTTGCTTATGCTTGATTTATGGCCGAGTATGTGGTCGATCTTAGAATATGTTCCATGTGGTGATGAGTAGAATGTGTATTCTGTGGTCTTTGGATGGAGTGTTCTGTAGGTACCAACTATAGGCCAATATCTTTGATGAACATAGATGCTAAAATTCTCAACAAGATCCTAGCAAAACGGATTCAGCAATACATCTCAAAAATCATCCACCATGAGCACGTAGGCTTCATTCCTGGGATGCAAGGTTGGTTCAACATTCGTAAAACCATAAATGTAATTAAATACATCAACAGATGTCAAAACAAAAACCACATGATCATATCATTAGATGCAGAAAAAGCTTTTGATAAAATCCAGCACCCCTTCTTGATAAAAACCCTTGAACATTTAGGCATACAGGGAACACACCTCAAAATAGTAAAAGCCATCTACGAGAAACCCACAGCCAGCATACTCCTAAATGGACAAAAATTGGAACCAATTCCCCTGAAAACTGGGACTAGACAAGGATGCCCACTCTCACCCCTCCTGTTCAACATAGTATTGGAAGTCCTGGCTAAAGCAATCAGAGAAGAGGAGGCAATCAGGGGTATCCAAATAGGAAAAGAGGAAGTCAAGTTATCTCTCTTTGCAGATGATATGATTGTGTACCTTGAAAACTCAAGAGAATCTGTCGAAAGCCTCCTTACATTGACTTTGAGACTTTGGCAAAGTCTCAGGATACAAAATAACTGTACAAAAGACAATCGCATTTCTCTACACCAATACTAAACAAACAGAAACCCAAATAAAAAACACAATTCCATTCACAATAGCCACAAAAGAAAACTGAAATACCTTGGCATCTTCCTAACCAGAGATGTGAAAGACCTTTACAATGAAAATTACAAAACACTGCTCAAAGAAATCAAAGATGACACAAACAAGTGGAAAAATATCCCATGCTCATGGACTGGAAGAATCAACATTGTGAAGATGTCCATCTTACCTAAGGCAATCTACAAATTCAATGCAATACCCATCAAATTACCAGCAACATTCTTCTCAGACCTGGAAAAAACAACACAGGAATTCATATGGAAACACAAATGTCCAAGAATAGCCAGAGCAATCCTCAGCAAAAAAAAAAAAACAAAGCAGGTGGTATCACATTACCAGACTTCAAACTTTACTCTAAAGCTACAATCATCAAAACAGCTTGGTATTGGTACAGGAACAGGCATATAGATCAATGGAATAGAATTGAGATTCCAGAAGCAAAACCTCAATTTCTCAACCAACTTATCTTCAACAAAGCCCCCACCACCTACCACTGGGCAGAGGAGAACCTATTCAGTAAATGGTGCTGGGAAAACTGGCTGACCACATGCGGAAGATTGAAACAGGACCCCTATCTATCCCCATGCACAAAAATTAACTCCAAATGGATCAGAGACCTAAATGTAAAACCTCAAACCATAAGAACCTTAGAAAATGCAGGACACACCCTCATGGAAATCGGAACTGGCATCCAATTCCTGAACAAAACCAAAAACTCACAGCTCATAAGAGAGAATATAGACAAGTGGGACCTTATTATACTGACAAGCTTCTACAAAGCCAAAGAAACCATCAAGAGAGCAGGGAGACAGCCTACAGACTGGGAAAAAGTATTTGCCAACACCAGGTCTGACAAAGGCTTAACATTCTGGATCTACAAGGAACTCAAACATGCTGAAAAGAAAAAAGCAAACAACCCCATTATAAAATGGGCAAAAGATATGAACAGACACTTCACAAAAGAAGACATCCGAGCAGCCAACAAACACATGAAGAAATGCTCAACCTCATTAATCATCAGGGAGATGCAAATCAAAACCACACTGAGATACCACCTAACTCCGATCAGAATGGCAATTATCAACAACTCAAAAATTAACAGCTGCTGGAGAGGGTGTGGTGAAAAGGGAACACTTCTACACTGTTGGTGGGAGTGTAAACTAGTGCAACCTCTGTGGAAAGCAGTGTGGCGATTCCTAAAAGTTCTAAATACCAACCTCCCATATGACCCCGCAATCCCCCTACTGGGAATATACCCTGAAGAACTCAAATCACTCTATAAAAAAGATACCTGCACATGTATGTTTATCGCAGCGTTGTTCACAATAGCAAGAACCCGGAAACAACTATGCTGCCCGTCAAAAGAGGACCGGATTTTAAAAATGTGGTACATATACACGATGAAATACTACGCAGCCATAAAAAAGAACAAAATCATGAATTTCTCGGCAACCTGGATGGAACTAGAGTCTATAATACTGAGTGACCTCTCACAGAAACAAAGATCCGAGTATCACATGTTCTCACTCATATAATGGACCTTGAACATCCAATGTAATACTGTAAGAAAATGACTGACGGTACTGGGAAGCTATGCGAGGGAAGGGGGATGGGATTAACAGTTGCAAATATCTGTCTGGGGATGGGGAAACACCTCTTATCAACAGGGTGCCTGAATGAAATGTAATTGTACACCTAACCCTTAACTGTACCCCACAAAACCATAATAAAAAATATTGATTAAAAGTAAAAGAAAAGAATAAATAAGTTGTCAGTGAATTTGAATAATATAATTCATAATAAATTAATAATAAATAGTCTTTGGAAATGAGATGGACGATATTCTTTTAAAAATAAATAATACATGACATACAAAAAAAAAAGAAAAGAAATCAAAGATGACACAACCAAATGGAAAAATATTCTATGCTCATGAATTGGAAGAGTCAACAGTGTTAATATATCCATTCTAGCCAAGGTAATCTACAGATTTAACGCAATACCCATTAAATTACCAGCAGCATTCTTCTCAGGCCTGGAAACAACAATACAGGAATTCATATGGAAACATAAATGACCAGAAATAGCCAAAAAATTCCTTGGCAAAAAAAAAAAAAGACAGCAGGTATCACACTCCAAGACTTTAAACTTTAAGCCAGAATAATCAAAATAGCCTGGTATTTTCACAAGAACAGGTATATAGATCAATAGAACAGGATAGAGACCAGAAGCAAAACCTCAAATTTCTCAACCAACTCATCTTCACCACCAACCACTAGGAAGAAGAGAAACTATTCAGTAAATGGTGCAGTAAAACTGGCTGACCACATGCAGAAGATTAAAATAAGACCCCTACCTATCACCAAACACAAAAGTCAACTCTAAATGGATCAAAAACCTAAACATAAAACCTCAAATTATAGGGAACTTAGAGAATGCAGGCAACACCCTTATGGAAATTGGAACTGGCAACCGATTCTTGATCAAAACCCGAGGTGCCCAGGTCATAAGAGATAAGATAGACAAGTAGAACCTCATCAAACTGACAAGCTTCTGCAAAGCCAAAGAAGCCATCAAGAGAGCAGGGAGACAGCCCATGGACTGGGAAAAATATTTACCAACTGTATATCTGACAAAGGCCTAACATCTAGGATCTACAAGAAACACAAATGTGCTAAAAAGAAAAAAGCAAATAGCCCCATTACAAAGTGGGCAAAAGATATGAATAGACACTTTTCAAAAGAAGACATATGAGCAGCCAACAAATATATGAAAGCATGGTCAGCCTCACTAGCCATCAAAGAGACGCAAATTAAAACCACACTGAGATACTACCTAACTCCAGTCAGGATGGCCATCATCAATACCTCAAAAGACAACAGATGCTGGAGAAGATACAGGGAAAAGGAAACATTTACACTGTTGGTGGGAATATAAACTAGTACAACCTCTGTGGAAAACAGTTTGGCAATTCCTAAAAGATCTAAAAATTGACCTTCCATATCACCCCGCAATCCCCCTACTGGGAATATACCCAGAGAAACTCTATGAAAAAGATACTTGCACATGTATATTTATTGCAGCATCATTCACAATTGCAAAAGTGGGGAACCAATTGTGCTGCCCATCAAAAGAGGACTTCATAAAAAAAAATGTGGTACATATACACAATAGAATATTACATAGCCATAAAGAAGGACAAAAGTAAGAACTTCATACCTGGATGGACTTAGAGTCTATAATACTGAGTGATCTATCACAGAAACAAAGAACTGATTATCACATGCTCTCACTCATAAGTGGACCTTGAATATATATTGTAATATTATCAGTCCCCTCCCACTGTGGGAGCTTTGTGTCCTCTCAATAAATCCTGCTTTCAAAAGAAAGAAAGAAAGAGAGAGAGAGAAAAAGAAAGAAAGAGAGAGAGAGGAAGGAAGGAAGGAAGGAAGGAAGGAAGGAAGGAAGGAAGGAAGGAAGGAAGGAAGGAAGGAAAGAGATTTCGCAGCAACCTGGATGGAACTAGAGTCTATAATACTGAGTGACCTCTCACAGAAACAAAGATCTGAGTATCACGTGTTCTTACTCATATAATGGACCTTGAACATCCAATGTAATACTATAAGAAAATGACTGATGGTACTGGGAAACTATGGGGAGGGGATGGGATTAACAGTAACAAATATCTGTCTGGGGATGGGGAAACACTATTTATCAACAGGGTGCCTGAATGAAACGTAATTGTACACCTAACCCTTAACTGTACCCCACAAAACCATAATAAAAAATATTGATAAAATATATATATATATATATATATTGATTATGAAAAAAAAAGAAAGAGACAGTCAGTAGTGGGAATTGCTGGCGGGGGCGTGGTTGGGGGAGGATTGGCAGTAGTGGAATTTTACTGTGGAGGGGAGGCACACCTCATCAACAAGGGTACCTGCATAATGAACATTTGTATATTTAACCCTGAATTGTACCTCACATCTTTAAAATAAAATTTTTTAAATAATAATAATAAATAAATAAAGTAGGTTTTCCTATGTTCTCAAAGCACATGTTCTAGACCATAATTCTATGTATAGAAAATGGTTTGGTTTATGCTCTTTCATGTAAAAGGTCTGATTATAGAAGTTAAAGTTAAGAAATGTGATAGTCAAGCCCGGGTAACTTAGTGAGACTTCGTCTCTACAATAAGTTAAAAATTAGCCATGCACATTAGCTCATATCTGTAGTTCCATCTACTTGGAAGGCTTAGGCAGGAGGATCACCAGAGTCCAGCAGATCAATACTGGGGTGGCCGTGAGCATGCCACCGCACTCCAATCTGGGTGTTGGAGGAGTGAAACTCCAACTAAAAAAAAACAAAAACAAAAGAAATGCAATTGCAATACTAAACGTACTACCAAAGAAACTAGAGTCATTGTTCATTGATTGCATCTGCTATTGGTTACGTATGCTAAACACATGGAAAAGAAAAAGGCAATCAAATCAGTTTTAAAACTTCAAAGACAATTATATTAAAAAATAAAAACCCAAGTTTTTGAACTCATGTTTGGTGGTCTTTTAACTCAAAAAAAGTAATTGTGAAATACGCATTTAGAATCTTTGAAGTCCAGCAATAAAAAACAGAATAGATTAGAATAAAATATCAAATATAAATTAAATGCATTTTCCCCATGCCATTGAGGTGAAACTTGCAATTAGAAGTCATTATTTCTTACATGTTCTTTTTATCTGGTACAACTAAAGTATTGTCAATATTTGTGAATATGAAATATTCAATTAGAATTTAAAGATAATTTACATGTAAAATGTCAGCACATATTTATAACTAAAAGGACATTGGCCTTTTCTTCATTGTTAGTTCTTCTGACTTTCTGGTAATAGCTTCAGATTTAAGATTGTTACAAATAATTCAGTAGTGTGCTTACCTATATCCACCTTGATATGCATTCTCCTACCCATTTCTGAGTAGAGAGAACTCGGAAAAAGGTAGATTTAACAATAACAATTTGCTTTAATACATGCTGTTTTCATTATATCAAAATTTTCCTTTGTGGGAGTGAATTTTATCCTTATGTACTGCTCTGTATTTTTCTAGGAAAATCTTCCCAAGTCTCTACATGTTCTTTCCTTTCCCTTTCAGTTGCTGCCACACACTAGTTTCCAATTTCCTCATGGTTTTGTCACTTCCTCAGGTAACTCTTCCCTGAAAAGTTTTTGGAAAAAAAAATCAGAGTATTTAAAATTTGTTTGTAATTGCACATCAATTATTATAGCTTTTCGAATGACCTCAAGGTCATTCCCCACCCCAGACAGTTCTGACTTGCCCTCTTTGCTCCAGAAGAAAGGTTGTCTTTTTGCATAAAATGCATTTGAGATATGCTGAAAGAAATCATGCATAATGAGAAGTGCTGACTGCTCTCATAGAAATCCCACATACAGAAAAATTAAAAACCCCAAACAAAGCGATGTTTTATCTTATGGATTTGAAGAACAAGGGAAGGAGGGAGGACTTGGGACTTAGTTGAAGCAAAACTACACTTTTGCTCAACTAAATTGGAGCCTAGAAATTAAGAAGGATGAAAGGAGTAAGGAATATTGCCATATAAAGAGAATACTACATAGGCAAAGCTGAGAGTCGGGAAATGTGTATACCATTCTCTGGACTCTGAAGGCATTTCTGATCATGTATAAGAAAGTGTTTCCTTTTTTAACAACTGTTTGTTACGTGTTTTTGGTTTTGCAGTTTCTGGTGGACTAAACTGACAATAATATATTACTTAAACTTTATGGATTAAGGACAGAGTTACACTTTATTAATATCTGTCTCTTCACTAAACTGTAAGGACTATGAGGGCAGGCTCACAGTCAGTATTGCTCAACATTGTAGTCTTGGTACATAACACCATGCACAGCATATAATAGACAATAAATTTTAGTGCATTACTTCATTTTGGAGCCAGGAGATAATCACATTTAATTTTCAAAAGTCCACATAGAATTTGATTTAGATTAATGCAAACTCCATCTTACCACCAAAAAATAAATATTTTGCAGATGTCATCTATTTTGGAAATCAACATATAGCTCTTTATACAAGAAACTGACAGGCAGTAAGTGTGGCCCTAAGTAGAACTAGTGTTTTATGCAGAAGTACAGTACTAGTGTTTTTACAACAGAATAATAAATTGTTCTAAGCTGAAAGAAAGTCTAGAAATCTTTGCGTAAACCGGGCTCGGTGGCTCAGCCTGTAATCCCACGCCTTTGGGAGGCTGAGGTGAGTGGATTGCCTGAGCCCGCGGGTTCGAGACCCGCCTGGGCAGGCGAGACCTCATCTCTACAATACATCAAAATATTAGCCGGGCGTGGTGGCACACGCCTGTAATTCCGGCTACTCGGAAGGCTGAGGCAGAAGGATCACCGGAGCCCAGCAGGTCTAGGCTGCAGTGGCCGGGAGCGGCCACTACTTTCCAGTCTGGGCAACAGAGTGAGACTCCAACTCAAAAAAAAAGAAAAGAAAAGAAGAAAAAGAAATCTTTGCGTATTTTTAATTTATAGAAGCAGCCACTGAAGCCCAGAGAGGTTCAGTTATTTGTCCAAGTTGTACAGCTGGTTAGTTGTAAACTAGAACAAGAACACTGGTCCTTCTCATTATACAGTCAGAGATTTAGGAATTGAAGACATCACATTTCTGTGTAAATGCAGATTCAGAATGTTAATATTTATGTCACTCAAATATTTTTAAGTTTGAGTTTAGCATTTATTTATTTATTTTTTGAAAGAAGGATTTATTGAGAGGACAGAAAAGTTCTCACAGTGGGAGGGGACCCAAAGACGTTGCCCCAATATTTAAAAATTAATATTGAATGCATTGGAAGAAAAAAATCATTTCACATTGAATTGTGGAATAAAATTGGGAATTATTTTTTGAAGTTTCAATTCTTCAAATAAAGAAGGTAAAGAAAAAGAAAAAAAAAATCTCTTAATCTACTCTACTGACCTTAATTAAATAGGCCATCTTAATTTTCTTCCTTAAAGCAAAGTACTGTTTACCTTCTAACGGTGTTTTTCACACACACATGATTTTTGGAAGGAACAAATTGGTAATAATCTTCACTAATGAAATGTGCAATCATTTCAGTTAAAATTTAAATGGGGTACGACTTGCATTCATAAGGCCCATTGAATAAATGCTTATTAGGTACAGTTTAATGGCTAAATGCTTGATTCATGTTTTTTCCTCTTTGTGGTTGATTCTTATTGCACATTTAGGGCAATTAGAAAATTTGGTTTTCCTTCCTGTGTATATATAGCCTCTGTACTCACAAAGCTTAGCTCAGCAAAATAACAATATAAGTTTCAAAATTATGCCTAAAACAAAACAGGACCATATCTCCTAAGGCAATGATAGTCAAGATTTGGTTAAATTCATTTGGTTAACAAGGTAAACTTTTGTATAACATTAGTAAGTAACTAACAAATCATAATTATTATCATGCACATCAGAAGATGTTTCCTGCAATACTTAAAAACACCTCATTTCTTTTCTAAAGTCTAAACTCAGATTGGCAAACTGTGTTGATAAATTAATGGAGAAAAGCTTCCACTGAGAATAAATTAAACGCAACCTTGAAAATACTCCATTACATAGTCTTCTTATGACAAGCAACAGTATATATCACTGTATTAGAATATGCATCTCATTTTTCTTCAAATTTACATACAATGTGTGAGGCTGTGAATACTAATAACAATAAAAGAAGTTCTTGCTCTTACAGCATTTTTATTTTTTAATATCAGCTAAGAACTTCAAAGAATGAAAATAAACTGGCATAGGTGTGTATATACAAAAAATATCTTCCTATATTTACAAAGTTGGGCTAACACTCTTTGCACATACTCAGACTATGTTGTGCTGCTTTCTTTATGATTCAGAAGTTATTAAGTTGATGAACAGTAAGATCTGAATATCTAACAAGTGTAGATTTTGCATGCTACTATATTTACCTCTATAATTTTCCCTTCTTCTCTTCTGATATTCTCTCTCTAAAACAGAAGGAATTAAAAGGAAATCACATGAGCATCTAACTCTTCTTCACACTAGAGATTCTCACATCCACTTGCAAAAGAAGAGCAACTCATATCGTTTGCAATGTTAATCAGAATGTAGGTTTACAAATGTTTTTCTCTTTTTTCAGCAATTTTCTATATTCCTAAAAGTACCTCCTAGAGAGAAATAACACTTTAAATGAGCATGCCTGTTTATATGTTAATGACAGATGGAGAAGGAGAAAGAAGAGGGATAATTAAAAAGAGATGGAAAATATATTGACATTTAAAAGTGTTTTTCTTTCAAATGTTCATCCTACATTCCTTTCATTTTTGCCAAGTTAAGGGAAGAAGTAAAGACATTTCTAGTTCATATCTGGTACTTCCTATGGGCTTACTCTATGGTGGATAGTCTGCTTTCCCAATGTGGGGTTAGAATAAAAAGATGTCTCAGTGAAGGTAATAAACTGGCATAGGTGTGTATATACAAAAAAAGTTAAAGGAGTTAGGGTGATTTCTGCCTCTCATAGTTAAGAGCTAAAGAATACTTATTTAATTTAGTCATTTATCATTCCCTGTAGACATAGCACATTCTGTTACTGGACTATTGTAGTGACATGGCTACTGTTCGTAGGCGCATGTGTGTGTACACATATCATACTTCGAATATATGGCAGGATAGAGAAAGATGCAAGAGAAGTTGGTGAATATAAATAGATAGACTGATAGATAAGATAAAGAAAGAGATGAATATATATATAAAGAGATGAGAGAGAAAGACGTAAGGAAAGATTCTAAGTTTTTGAGTAAGAGTAACATCTATAAAGGTTAGGTCCTGTGATAAGTTCAGCAATAAGACAATCATCTGAATGCAATAACAAGATAAATGTTAAATATTATACTTCATTGTATCTTTTAAAAGAGTTTATAGCCAAATAAAAAAAGAACAATGTGTAAAGGTACATTGGAGCATTATGAGCCAGAAATGTATGTATGTTTGTTTGTTTTCAGAGTGTGATCTTATGTCATTTAGACTAGGGTCATGGTCTGTTCTTTCAAGTTTAGTTGTGGACAAAACCTGTGCTGAAGTAAGACAGCTCATTTTTTCTGTTATATAAATTGTATTTTGGAATTCTAGAAACTAACTGAAAAACATGCAAGAATTGACTGTTTAGGATCGATTCCTGTGTCCTATTTTTCAGCCAATTGCAACCCACTGTCTTTATCACAAACTGTTTTAGGTTACATAGGTAAGAAACCCTGCCGTTTGGATACCAGGAGCTCAAAAAAAGCAAACAAAAATAAAGTTTAACAAGATACAATCATCAGATTATATCATTTCAAGAACATTTTGTCAATGAGCCATTACCCCCTTCATACCTACAATATACAAGGATGATATGTTTCATAACCTGATGTTGCTGAAAGCAAAACACAGGCAGCAAAGAAAAAAATTCTCCTCACCCTCCCAAATTACTCCCTCCCCAAAAATCTAACCACTCTTCTTTAAGATCCTCTATTATAAACAGTCAGAGCTACTGTTTTTAATATTTTTCCATGTCTCTGCCATAAGAAAATCCATCCATGAACCAATTCAACTCTACCTTTTGTCTGGCAGTTGCAGTGATCAGCACCAATATTCCATTTGATTGGCAGTCACAATGTGATAGGACTATCTATATTCACCAGCTATAAAGTGGAAACAAAGTATGGAACAGGAACAGTCAAAAATGCCTGCTCCTGCTCTCTCTTCTATAAACTCGGTAGTTTAGAAGGTAAGAAACTAAGATGCCATTTAGTAAGCAACTCTTGTAGTTCACCAGAAAGAGTAAATGCATCATGCAAAGTTATTCTTTGGTAATCACGAATGACTCTTAGCCAGAACTATGGACTACAGTGATCGTTCCCTAAGAATCAACATGGGGGCAGAAGGTAAAAGAGTAGGCAAGTGAAAGAGAGGTAGGCTAGATCGCTAGTAGAAACTGTATTTTACATAAACTCATTTCCTGTCTGACCTGCATTCTTGAAGCCAGAGTTTGAGAAAGGATCTGGTAGGAGAGTAAACAGAGCTGGAGCTCATACTTTCCAGTCCAGCTCTTCCTTCCTTGGGAGCACTAGACATGCAGTTTGGGCGAGACAAAATGGCCCTTATTAGTTGCAAAATTGGCAATTTACTCTCCAAAAATGATGGGCTCACTGGACTCAAGTAAATTGAAATTCACAGTTATTTTCATGAAATGTTTTGTTTCCCTTTAACTTAGATATATTCAAGTTTCCTTTTCCTCGTGTTACCTATATCTAACGTATATTCCTTCCTAACACTCATGATCCTGACATTGAATTATATAGGAATTATCAAGAAAGTCCCTTGACAATGTGCAAAATGAAGAAAAGTTAACTCTGAAAAGTTAATTCTTCAAATGCCATTTATATGTCTTCCAAATGAACACTTACACACTTAGCCACACACATGGTATATAGCCCTTTCCAACACCCTGTGGACAAAATGACACCCATATTTTCTTAAAAATGCATTGTGCTCCTTAAAAATGCATTGTGCTAGATCATATGAACACTGAAATGATCAGCAGAGAATCACCAGTCTAACTGGCTATAAAACATGATTTAACTTCATTGGACATTTTATTATTGGAAATTTAGGTAATTTTTAAGAGAATGAATTCTGGAGTCTGGGAACAACTACAGGATTTCCTCACACTATGGAAATGAGCAAGATTTTTATATTCTTTAGACTACTCATCTGTAAATTGGGAGCACAGCAATATGGACATCACAGGGTGATTGTGAGGGTAAATAAGATGATGAATTGGGTTATCATGGATTTTGCCAATTAACATGTCCTTTAAAACATGAACTGGCCATGGATATATTTCCTTTAAAAAGTAAAACCTTTGCAATCAGTTAGACCTGACCTTAATATCAGCTGACCAGTCAAATAATTTTGAACAAGTTACTTAAGACTTCTCTAAACCTTATCTTCTTCCTTATCTCTAAATAGGGCTACCAATAAGGATGCTGTAAAGATGAGATATGAAGATATGCAAAGTACAATATAGCACCAAACTTATATTATTCATTGCAATTCTACAATAAACATTTTATTTATTTTTAATTTATTTATCATAAAGATGTGGGGTACAATTAAGGGTATATAAACACCAATCATGCAGGTACCCTAGTTGATGAGGTATGCCCCCCCCCAGCAGTTTCCCTCAACTGCCAAGTCCCACCCGCCTCGCCTGACAGTTTTTTGCTACTGCCAATCGTTTTCTTATAGCAGTATAATTGTTCAAGACCCGCTTCTGAGTGAGAACATACGGAACTCTGTTCTCTGTTTCTGTGATAAATCACTGAGTATGATCGACTCCAAATCCATCCAAGTTGCTGCAAAGTCCATATATTTGTCCCTCTTTATGGCTGCATAATATTCCATTGTGTATATGTACCACATTGTTTTTTTATACATTCCTGCTTTAATGGGCAACAGGGGTGGCTCCATGTTTTTGCTATTGTGAATGGAGCCACAACAAACATATGTGTGCAGGTATATTTTTTGTAGAAATATTTGAGTTCCCAGTGGGGTATATTCCCAATAGGGGAATTGCTGGGTCATATGAAAAGTCAATTTCTAGTTCTCTCAGAAATCACCACGCTGTCTTCCAAAGAGGTTGTACTAGTCTGTATTCCCACCAGCAGTGTAGAAGCATTCCTTTTTCTCCACATCCTCGCCAGCATCTGTTGTTGTTTGTTTTATTATTAATGATGGCCATTCTTACAGGGGTTAGGTGGTATCTCAGTGTGGCTTTGATTTGCATTCTCTGGTGATGAGTGAGGCTGAGCACCTTTTCATGTGTCTGTTGGCTGCCCATATATCTTCTTTTGAGAAGTGTCTATTCATGTCTTTTGCCCATGCGCCAGAAAAAAAACAAACCACCCCTTTAAAAAGTGTACAATAAACATTTTTAAATGAGCTGGGTGCAGTGTCATGTGCATGTTGTCCCAGCTACTCAAAAGGCTGAGGTGGGATAGCCCAGAGCCCAGGAATTTGAGGTTGCAGTGAGCTATGATTTTGCCACTGCACTCCAGCCTGGGTGACAGATTGAGACCTTGTCTCTTAAAAAAAAGAAGAAGAAAAAAGAAATAGATAAATTGATCTAAACATGATAATCCTGGGTGGATGCAAAACAAAGAAGACAGTAAACCACCTTATTTGCTCTCAGCAGGTTTGGGTCCAACCAGGAAACTTGGAAGTTATTTCCATTCCCACATCCTACAGCACTAAAGCTTGTCAATTCTGCATATAAATATATCTTTAATCTGCCTCTTCATTTGTACCACAGCCACCTGGCACAGACCCCCTGTCATTTGCTTGCTCGGTCACTGTAACAGCCTCTCAGACTCAGTCTGGGCCATTCTCCATACACCAGCAAGAATGATATGCTAAAAATCCAGGCATGTCACGCCCCTAATTAAATCTCTAGCAACCTCTCATTGTCCGTGGGATAAAATCTAAACCTCTTAATGGGCTCAGCCAGCATCTATAGCCTCTCCCAAAATTTATCAGTAATTTTGGCTAAATGCCAAAGATCCTGAATGTATCATCCTTTCTCTCTCAAATTTCATACCTGTTCCCTCTGACAGAAATTTTCTCCTTTTTCCTCTTTACCTCACCAAGAAAATGTCCCTCTGCTCTCAGACGAAAGCAGTTCCTCAAGGGGCCTTCTCAGACTCCACAGGAGATTAAGGACCCCTACCCCCACTCTCGCCCCAAATGCCACCCTTACACCCTCTAACTCACCAAACACAAGCTTCATTTACATTATTTGAGTAATTTAGTAAGTAAGAAAGGTATCTGTTGAAAACATGTACGTTCCTGACCATGTGTGCCTTATTTTTTTCACCATTAGCATAGTGCCTGGCCCACAATAATGATTAGAAACATTTGTTAAATCAGTGCATTCAAGTGCAACTGCACAATTGAATCGTATGTTTTGAGAATCATGTATGTAACTTGAGGCAAAGAAAAATAAGAGAACTATATTCTAATCTTTGATAGGTGTTTTTTTTTTCAGTATTTCTGAGGGAAGAAAAAATCAAAAACAGCTTCTAATTTGTTTCCTCTTCTGAAAAAGCATAAAGAAGAGAAAATTATAATGTAAAGATTCTTCCTCTTTCCTCCCCCTTAACACTCAAAATCCCACTTTCACCATTGCTTCATAGAGTGGCAACTCAGAGCTTTAAGCAAATATTTTTAGATGTAGAATCTATAACTTCTTGAAAGTTAGTAATGAGGAACAAATACGAAATGAAATGTCTCGGAGTTCAAACGCCCACCCACTCACATCAGCAGCTATGGGATATGGAGGGCCCCATCCCTCCCCTGCTCCCTGAGCCAGACGGAAAGGCTTTCCACCAGCAGCTAGGGCACATCATCCCCCAGTCGGCGGCACGGGGAGAGCACCAAGGACTCCAGGCAGCCATCTGTGTCACCCAAGCTAAAATCCACCTCTGGAAAATACATCATAACATCCCCTTAGAGAACTGTTAGATCTGCTTCACCGCTCTTTCTGGCATATTTCATCCCACTTTGTCCTCCTCTCTCCCTGAATGCCATGATTGCAAACCTTTTCTCTCAGCAGGAAAGCGTGCAAGTCAAATGCCATCATAATCACTTTGTGTTTCTCTACCGAGGGAAAAAGGAGAACACAGTGCATGTGAAAAACCCACTGGTTCCTAATGGAATGGAGTGACTTTCAAAGGTCACAGGAAGCACGCAGTGAGAGGTGATATATGCACCTAACAAACTGTGGAAGAGAATGAGTCTGGGCTAGTCCCTTGCTTTGCTTTGGGTCCACTTTCACATTTCTGCGAGCATCCAGGAGACACACTCATACCCTGCGGCTGAGCCTGGCCCTGGGTGAACCAGCAGATGGCTGCCTCCACAGCTCCCCTTATTCTGAAATAACATCATTTCCAACAGTAGATTTTTTCTTCTTTTTTTAAAAAAACAAATGATGGAACAGACCTTCTGTCTGAAGTAAAGCACTGATGAGATTAACAAATAGAATCTGAACAAAACCTGCTTATTAGAATTTCTGCCTTCCACCTCCATCTCCTCTGGCCAACCTTCTGAAATTTACTCCTCGGAAAGGATCCATATTGCGACGTCTTTCCTCAATAGCCCCCACTAGGAGAAGAAAATGTTTTCACAATGTCAATGATAAAAGCTGAGGTAAGAAAATTTAGAAAATTTTGGCAGTTTTTCACATTTATTTCAACAAGAAATAAATCCAAACTAGGTCTCTATCAATCAGCAAGAAAGAAGTATTATTTGGAAATTTATTTGTTAGTACTGAGAACATGAAATTTCTATATTTGAACTAACAATGTTCATTAGATATGCTTCCTACTGCTCTATATTATTAATTTAAACTTTATTTCTTGGGTTACCATGGTTATTATGTTTTTGCTTTATAGATTTTTAAAGAGCTGATTATACAATTTTTCAGCTAATTAGGTCACGTTGTAATACTAGACTATAAAAGGTGTTTTAAAAACAATAAAGATAAACATTCCCTAGGTGTAATGACAATCAAGTAAATCATTTAATAATTTGATTTGTTGGAGAAAATACAAAGTGTTATCATCAGTTTTTTTTTTTTTATAGTTGGATAGGTTGTTAAATATAGAATGAAATGGAATATATTAACACATTAATGTGCTCCGAGAAGAAATTAGAGTTTTAACTATCCCAATAAGAGAACATACTATTTAGTTAAAATTTATAGTAAATGCATTTTGGGGTATCTGCCCAAACCATGGCCCCTTCTCTGGAAATGGCCCCCACCTACAGACCTCACTGAAAGTGTGAGTTTAGATATCTGAATGTATATTATAGGACTCTATCCTTGTGGCCACAACTGATTGAACTAGGAGTGTACATCTGACTCAAGCAAGTTATATCCTTGAGCAGGACTGAGTTAATTAGCTTTCTCTCAACACATTTAAGGCATATACAGAGATAGGAGATATTTTGGCAGATATACACAGAGTTGGAGACTAAGATGGTAATTTGGGTTATGTGGATTCTGATGAATAAGCAGAGAAAGCCACTCATCAAAGAGATGCAGAAGAACAGTACAGATATCAAGGGAAAAACAGAGACTAGAAAACACATCCTTTGAAAAAGAAAGCAAGATGGGAAGAATAGCTTCTCAGTTCCCAGATCAAGGGGTACAAATATAATTTATACCCACATCCCCATATCCCCATTCTTGTGTGTTACAGGACACAGATATGCTTCATTTTGGGGGGAGGGAAATGTTCCTTTGTTCCCAATAAATTCCCCCTTTGCTTGAGCTAGACTTAATAAATTAATCTTGCTTGCTAGCAAACAATCCCTGGTTAAGACAGCATGCGCGCACGCGCGCACACACACACACACACACACACACACACACACACACACACACTTGCATATTAAGAAAGTAAATCTTTACTTGAATAAAGCTATTTTTTGAAAATCAACAGCATGTAAAGAAAAACTAAAATTGGTGCTTGTAAGAAACAACATTGCCTTAAGCAAAGCAAAAACTTTTAGAATCAATTTTCTTTTGTCCTTTTTTTCTCTGATCACTTAGAAGAATTGAACATTTATTAATAGATCAGACAATGCAAAAATGAATCCATTAGTGTGGTCACAAACCAACCTAATTGTATAGGTAAAAATTATATGTAGCATTTGACAATTTCTGCGATGTAAATATTCCAACTGTGTCCCATTTCAAGCTACCAAGGTAACATCACCACACATGGCATTGAGAAGATATATGCATCATCAGCTCTCAAAAGCTCAAGTAAGTTAGCTTCATCATATCACTGGGTGGATTCAAGTAAAGATTATTGCTAGTCAAAATAACTAAA